>JAPDVU010000002.1:93508535-96008535 GCA_026230045.1 Corynorhinus townsendii
CCATCCTGCACCCTCTCTAATCTGGGACCCCTCAAGGGATGTTTGGCTGCCCATTTAGGCCCAATCCCGGTAGGCAGACATCCCTCTCACAATCCAGGACTGCTGGCTCCCAACTGCTTGTTAGAGAGTGGGAATTTTTGAGCATGCTTACTACTACCATTCCAGAGAGGCCATGGACTATGCCCCAGATAGAGTTCTCAGTGCTGACACCAGGCCAGGCCTTGAGCTATGGTCTCATGGCCCCTTCCCAGCATGTAGGTCTTCTTTCATAGAGCACTGTCAGCTTTCTGAAGAACAGGATGACCCTGTGAATAACATGGTTGTCAATGGCATGACTCTGACATTGCTTGGGAAAAATTGTTTTATCTTAAATTTCCTGCTCTGCAAAAACAAAATGTGGTAAATGTGCTTAAAAGTGGTCCTGCACAAAGGGTCAGGGCTGCTCTCTGGACTCCCTGCATGGAGAAAGGCAGAGTAGTTGCCGGCCAGCTGGCCAGCCAGCTAATAAAGGCTCCCTAAATTTTAATTTGGTCTGGACTCCAGTGGTTCACTCACGCTTGCTCCGCAACACTGCTCACTTGCCTGCCTTCCTGATTGCCCCTAACCATTTCTGCCTGCCAGCCTGATAACCTCCTAACCACTCCCCTGCCAGCCTGATTAATGCCTAACTACTCCCCTGCCAGCCTATTTGCCCCCAACTTCCCTCCTCTGCCAGCCTGGTCATCCCTAACTGCACTCCCCTGTAGGCTTGATTGCCCCAACTGCCCTCCCTTGCAGGCCTGGTCTCTCCCAACTGCCTTCCCCTGCTGGCCATCTTGTGGCAGCCATCTTGTGTTCACATGGGGCAGCCATCTTTGACCACATGGGGGCAGCCATCTTGTGTGTTGGAGTGATGGTCAATCTGCATATTACTCTTTCATGAGATAGGATAGAGGCCTGGTACACGGGTGCGGGGCAGCTGGTTTGCCCTGAAGGGTTTTCCGGATCAGGATTCTCTTGGGGCATGGGGTGGACTGGGCGAGGGGCTTGTGGTGGTTTGCAGGCTGGCCACACCCCCCGGTGACCCAAGCGGAGGCCCTGGGACCTGGGATTTATTTATCTTCTATAATTGAAACTTTGTAGCCTTGAGTGGAGGTCTAGGCTGGCCAGGGTGTGTAGAAAGCTTGGCTTCCTCCATTGCTGGGGAAACCCAAGCTTCCTGCTCTCTCCGTGGCTTGCAGCCATCTTGGTTGGGTTAATTTGCATACTCACTCCTGACTGGCTGGCAGGTGTGGCTTGTGGGTGTAGCAGAGTGATGGTTAATTTGCATATTACTCTTTTATTAGATAGGATAGCAGTGATAAAATATCCACTTATCACTTTAGGATTCATAAATATTGCCCTAGAGGCAGTTTGTTCTTTGAGAATAAATTCTGCAATAATTCAAACTACAACAATTATTATTTAATTGACTCAGGATCATATCATTGGCTTTGAAAGGATATGATACATTAATGAATATGTGTATACCCATAATATAATAATAATTATTATTAAAATATAATCTTATAGCTAGAAACATAATGTTATGAGAATGCATCAAAGAAAATATTAAATTTCAATTATGCATACATTAAGTTTCAAACATTTTCTTCTCTCTTTTCAATATTCTTTTGAAGATGTACACATTTTAAATCCATTTTAAAATATTGGTCATTGTGTTCAGATAAAATAATATGGCTTTGAATTTAGCTAAAGTGCTTTCTCAGAATGATGATCAGTTTCCAAATATTTTCTTAATTGTGGTTTTAATCTCATGTTTTAAACAAATAATTCTTGAAAATCAGCAATGTTTTAGGATTATCTCAACTTTTCTGAATGACTGTACTGATTACACTTCAATTTCTCTTAATTATTTTCCCAAATTCTGTATCTTTTTACATATTTATCTCCAAAAATTATTTTGGAGGAGGTATTGGGATATAAAATTGTTTCAGTGTCTGATTTCTCCAACTAACAGAAGAGGCATAAATTTATCATTTTTTATAGTGTTTTCTTGGGTTATTTTGCTATACAAATATAAAAGCTAGGTTCAAAAATGTCAAATTTTCATTGTCTGAAAAGGAGAGAACTATTGCTAAAAATTTCTGGTTAAGACAAACAAGATTGAGAAACAGTTTGGGATTGATGGAAAACTAGATTCTAATATCAATAACTGGTGCTGCTTACATTTTAAGAAGAAAGTTTTCATAAACATGGCTATATAATATTATATATTTATATACAAGTAATAAGGTTTTAAGCAAAATTAAGAGACAGGATACCAACTGATACAAACCATATACAACATGTGTAACAGAAAAGGTATTAGTTATTAGAATGTATAGGATATTCTATATATCAATAAGAATATTTAAAAACATAACTAGAAAATTTTTAAAAATATGAGTTAGCCCGTGGGTGGGTGGGTGGCAGAGATCAACCAAATAACTTGTATCATATATGCCTAACACATGGACACAGACAATAGTGTGGTGGAAGCCTCAGGTGGGGGTGAGGGCGGGCTAGGAGGGACCAATGGGGGAGAAAAAAGAAACAAGTATAATACTTTAAACAATACAAATTAAAAATATATATAAATAAATAAAAGATATGGATAGGCCAATGGATTGTGAATAATGTCATATGTTAATTCTAGCCAAAAGAGTTAATTGATTATATGAAAATCCAGTATTTTCTTCCCCTGCCCTGTGGACAAAGCTACACGTTTTAGCTCTAAGTCTCAGCTATGAAGACATGTTGACTCTCTCATGACCATGTTTTTTCAATTACCTTCTGAATTTTCTGAAACTATACTGGGCTTAACATACACATGTACTGTTTTCCATCAATAATATTTGCGATTTCTTATTGTAGCACAATATGGACACTCCTAATACTACTTTGGAGAAATTTGTACATATGCAAAAGAAAAACATGTCTTATAAGAACCTCTTATTTCATCTAAGAAAACATATTTAAATCATGTTTTGGAAAACTATGTAGTGATTAAAAAACAACCTATTTCTTTACATATGAAAAAAGTAACTTGCTGAATAGTCTGGACTCACAGGTATAAAACTAGACAACTATCTCTTTTTCTCTTTACTGGTTTGCACATGTTCCACTGAGCCTGCATAACTTTGTAAACAAACTTGAAAAATTAGATGACATGTGGTGAAATTTCTGGAAAAATACCATTATCAAAATCAACTTTAAGATAATATGAGAGGGAGAACCAGGGAATCCAAGATGGCGGCGTAGGTAAACACCTAAACTGCTGCCTCCCACAACAATTTAAACTGCAACTAAAAGACAAAACGTCTATCACCCAGAACCACGGGAAAGCTGGCTGAGTGGAAGTTCTACAACTAGAAGGAAAGAGAAAAGAGCATTGAGACGTGCACGAGCGCTGAAAAGCTGAGGTACGGAGGCACGTGATCCGGGCTGGCGGCGGGCAACTGGGTGCGTTGCTTTTTTCAACCCGAACGGAGACAAGCCCCCGATTACTCTGAAATCCAGTCTCTGGGGAGACGCGGGGGACCCAAACTCCTACGGGGAGAAGCTGGACGGTCTGCCAGTGAGAGTGGCTTGCTTGCAGAGCTGCGCGCAGGAATAATTGTTTACGGCTGGGGCACAGGACTCCAGGACACGGTTGGGGACACAGAGCCGGCTTACTAGCAGCCATTGCTGTGTGCCACGCCCTAACCTAGTGACGCCCTGAGACCCCGCCCCACACAACCTACAAACCCACCCAAGCTCCAAGCAGCTCAATTAGCATAAGAAAGCCTGCCCTATCGCAGCTTAACCTAGAAAACTTGCAGCCCGGGTCAGACAGCTCCGAAACCTCCAAACCCCAAGCAAAGAGGAGAAAACTGCAGCTCTCACTGTAGCTCCTGCTGAGTGGCCTCAGACAGTAGCTGACCTGCACCCCATTGGAGATCCAGAAGCCAGTGTACCTAGTGGTCAGTGTGAGACACCAGATTTCAACTCCTCACATCCATAAGTGACACATTCAAGAGGCAGACTCAGTGAGCACCAAAGCCCCACTGAAACAAGTCCTGCCCCATAAGCGTGTCTTCAGTGCAGCAGTTCTTCCATTATAGACACAGCAAGTGCTCACAGCTAATTGGCCTGGAGGTCAATTCCTCCCAGCGTACCAACAGTAATTCAGGCTTAACTACACCAAGACTTTGCACTCAGCCCACAAAGGGGTGTACCAAGAGCATCCACATCAGGTGATTGGGGAGGCTGAGCTACTGCCCCCTATAGGTCACCTACCACACAAAGCCACTCCATCAACACAGGGAAGCAGCCAAAATGCAGAAACAAAGAAACATGTCACGAATGAAAGAAATGGAGGAAAGCAAACTACTGGATGACATAGAGTTCAGAATCACATTTATAAGGTTACTCAAGAATCTTCTAAAAACTGCCGAGAAACTTGATGACACTTCTGAGGAGCTTAGTGAGACCTTCAAGGACCTTAATGAGAATGCCAAAAAAATGGAAAAGGATCAGTCAGAAATGAAGCATACACTGTCTGAAATAAAGAATATACAGAAACTCAACTGTAGATCAACATACCCCAAGAATCAAACCAAAGATCTGAAATATGTGGAAACAAAAAACATCCAACCAGAAAAACAAAAAGAAAAAATAATCCAAAAATATGAAGATAATGTAAGGAGCCTCTGGGACAACTTTAAGCGAAACAACATCCGAATTTTTGGGGTGCCAGAAGAAGGGAGAGAGCAAAATATTGAAAACCTATTAGAAGAAATAATGACAGAAAACTTTCCCTACCTGGTGAAAGAAACAGACTTACAAGTTCAGGAAGCGCACAGAACCCCATACAAGAGGAACCCAAAGAGGACCACACCAAGACACATCATAATTAAAATGCCAAGGGCAAAAGACAAAGAGAGAATATTAAAAGCAGCAAGAGAAAAACAGTTAATTACCTACAAGGGAGTACCCATACGACTGTCAGCTGATTTCTCGGCAGAAACTATGCAGGCCAGAAGGGAGTGGCAAGAAATATTCAAAGTGATGAACAGCAAGAACCTACAACCAAGATTACTCTACCCAGCAAAACTATCATTCAGAGTTGAAGGTCAGATAAAGAGCTTCACAGACAAGAAAAAGCTAAAGGAGTTCATCGCCACCAAACCAGGATTACATGAAATGCTGAAGGGTATTCTTTAAGAAGAAGAAGAAGAAGAAGAAAAAGGTAAAGATAAAAATGATGAACAACAAAATGACATCAAATACATACCTACCAACAAGTGAATCTAAAAATCAAGTGAATAAAAAATCTGAAGAACAGAATGGAATGGTGAATATAATAGAATCAGGGACATAGAAAGGGAGTGGACTGACGATTCTCAGGCGAAGCAGGTGTGAGGGGTGCGGGAAGAGATTGGACAAAAATCTTACTACTATGGATGAAGACAGTGGCGGGGGGTAAGGGCATGGGGTGGGGTGGGGAATCAGGTGGAGGGGAGCTATGGGGAAAAAAAAAAGTGGAACACCTGTAATAATCTGAACAATAAAGATTTAATTAAGAAAAAAAAAAAAGAATATTTAGGTAAGGTAACCAGAGGAATGTGAAAGGAGAGTAAAAAGATAAGATACAATGCAAACCTTCAAAGAACTCCTTAAGTGTGTGACTTTCTCCAATGGTGTGCTTAATGTTTTATCTATTTTTAGTAGTGGAAAAACATGACTAAAAATTAATAACTTTTTTATACTACAAAATCTTGATTTTTGCATACAGTTAGTGTTTAAATTTACCTATAAAGAAAAAAAAGACAATTGCTATTTAAAATTTCTGAATGGCAAATATAGCAACTATTCACAAGCCAATTAAGCAGATTCTGAAGTCAAGGTGGTAAGAAATGTTATTATTTATATATGTACTCTAAAATGCAGGTACTGCCATAGCTGGTTTGGCTCAGTGGATAGAGCATCGGCCTACAGACTGAAGGGTCCCGAGTTCAATTCCAGTCAAGGGCACGTGCCCAGGTTGCCGGCTTGATCCCCAGTAGGGAGCATGCAGGAGGTAGCCAGTCAGTGATTTTCATCATTGATCTTTCTATCTCTCCCTCTCCCTTCTCTGAAATCAATCTATATATATATTTAAAATAAATAAAATGCAGATACCACCTAATTGTTAAGAGCTCAGAATATGGAATTGGTCAGATACATTTGGGTCTGAATTTTTGTTTGATTTCTTCATAGATGTGTGACCATAATTGCTTAACTTCTCTGAGCTGCAGAGTCCATACCTGTAAAACAAAAATTATAATGGTAACTACCTGATAAAGTTATTGAGAGAATGAAGTGATGATGCACATAAAGTGTTTAGCTGAGTGCATAGTGAGAATGCAATAAATGTGTGCTTTATTTGTAGTAGCACTAACAAGGTTAATGCTAAAATGGTATTAAACTGTAAAGTGAAGAAAATTGGGGGAAGTCAATGATGTTAAAATTAATCAGTTTAATAAGACTAGCAATTGTAACAACTATGAGTAAAGAAATCATATTTAAGTTGTAACTTAAATATGACAGGTGATAATGTCTGAATTTAATTATTTAACATTCAACTCCAGGAGTTTGAATAATCTATCTCCAAAGACTGTTTTCCTGCAATTCAGTGAATGTGCCTAAGAACAACTAATATATAAGCACAGCTCCACTACCATTTATCTGTTTCTTTACTGTGAGCTCTATGAGCTGTGAAGAGCATGGTGATATTGGAGCTGCTGCTGGAATTCCTGCTGAGAGTATGGGACAGCATTTCCAATCGTCTAACAATCCCTACTGCTAGCATGCTATAGTAAATGTAGTCTTCCTATTACTTAAGAACATGAGGAACACATGACTCTTGTTTATAGAATCAGTGACATGTCTGTTAGAGAATTTCTTTTCTCTTAGCTGGAGTAAATAATTTTCCTGCCTCAAGGAGAAATAGGCTCATATAAAAACAGCAGCCTGAACACTAGGGGTGTGTTCAGATAGAGTGGAGAAGAAAATTAGCAGTGTTCAGGGGGCTCTTGGATGCCACCACTATTAAGGAAATTGGACTAACTGCTTGAGGATGCTTCTGAGTCTCATCTGAGCCTACCAAGTTAACGTCTCCAGTGACTTCCTCTAAGTGCTGCATTGAAGAGAAGGAACCTGCACTTGTCAAGGTGAAATGAAATATTAAGAGGATGTCTTGGCTCCATTTTGGGGCCTGTTATTGCCCCAGAGGCAAAGAGGGAGTATTCTTTATGATGGTGATCATTTCTGAACTTATATGGAATCATTATGTTGTACACCTGAGACTAATATAATATGTCAATTATATCTCATTTTAAAAAGTTGGATTATAGGACAAAATGGCGGCGGAATAGAAGGATGTGTCCTGAGCCTTCTCCTGGAGCAAATAGAGGAGGCAGCTGAGACGAGCGGAATCCAGCCCGAATTGGCGAAGGAGGCACAGCTGGTGAGACAGTTTGCAGCTGGGAAGAGCAGGGATCCCCCGGATAAAGGTAAAATCAAAGATCTAGGCAGTAGAATCTCCCGGACCTCTGTGCCCAGAAGGTCAGGGAGAAACTACACAGTGCCAAGCCGCGTCCCTGAGGACAGGCAAGGTCTGAAGGATTTTAGACCATAGAGTCTGGATTTGGGATCTGAGCTCAAAGGCAGCCTTTAAGAGCTGCCGGACCGCGGAGTGCCGGCAAGAGAGGAACTGGCAGAGACGCGGTCCTTCCTTGCACTGGGGCCTGCGCTTTTCCCCACTGAACCTAGTTCGTGGGACCTTTTGGAGACAGGCGCTTACCTGTGACAGAAGTGCGGGAGAAGGGGTAGAGTTGTGGAACCTGGGCAGAGTGGGCAACGGACGGTCCAGGAGAAGTGGTAGCAAGTCTGGTGCTGAGTCATATCTAAGCCCACAGAATCCATTTTCTCCTGAGAGATAGCCCCTCCCCCCAGTCTCCAGGCAACCAATATAGCCACACCCAGATTCCACCCTGATTAACACCAAGGAATCTGAATACTCCCTGAGGCCATAGGATCTACTCTAAAGAGAAATCTTTAGAAGCTAAGCACCTCAATTACACTAGATAACCAAGCCCAGGAGAACAGATTTCACCAGTAGCACCATCACCAAAAGAACCTGGGTAGCAAAGCAATTGGATCTACAATTAAAACATTTCAGGAAAACATGGGGAGACAAAAAAGCAATACCCAAAGGAAAGAAAAAGAGGAATCACCAGAAAGGGAGTTAAATGAAATTGAGGCTAGCAGCTTAACAGAGAGAGAATTCAGAGTAATGGTTCTAAGAATGCTTAAACGGATGGATGACAAATACACACAACTCAATGACAAATACACACAACTCAATGAGAACTACAAGGAACTGAATGAAAATGTCACCAACGTGAAAAGAAACCAAGAGGAGATGAAGAATGACATAGCTGCAATAAAGAACACATTGGAAGGCTTAAACAGTAGACTAGAAGAGGCTGAGGACCGCATCAGTGAATTAGAAGACAAGGTAGGAAAACACACACAAACACAGCAGCAAATGGAAAGAAGACTCAAAAAGCAAGAGGAGAGCCTAAGGGAGCTTTGGGACAACACAAAACGAAACAATATTAGAATAATAGGGATACCAGAAGGTGAGGAAGAGAAGCAAGGAATAGAAAACCTGTTTGAAGAAATAATGACGGAGAACTTCCCTGATATTGGCAAGAAAAAAACTATGCAAGTCCAAGAAGTACATAGAGTCCCAAACAAGTTGAACCCCAAAAGACCAACACCAAGACACATCATAATTAAATTGGCGAATACCAATGACAAAGTAAGAATCTTAAAGGCTGCCAGAGAGAGACAGAAAGTTACCTACAAGGGATCTCCTATTAGAATATCAACTGATTTCTCAACAGAAACACACCAGGCCAGAAGGGAATGGAATGAAATATTCAAAGTGATGCAAAGCAAGGGTCTGAATCCAAGAATACTATACCCAGCAAGGTTATCATTCAAAATTGAAGGTGGAATCAGGAGCTTCACAGACAAAAAAGGGCTAAGAGAGTTTATCACTACCAAGCCAGCAATGCAAGAAATGCTGAAGGGACTGCTGTAAAAAGAAGAAAGAGAAAGGCAAAAAGAAACACAAACACTAAGGGGGGAAATATGACAACAAACATGTACTTGTCAATAATAACATTAAACGTAAATGGATTAAATGCACCAATCAAAAGACATAGGGTAGCTGAATGGATAAGAAAACATGACCCATATATTTGCTGTCTACAAGAGACTCACCTCAGAGCAAAGGATTCACACAGACTGAGAGTGAAGGGATGGAAAAATATTTTTCAAGCAAATGGAAATGAGAAAAAAGCTGGGGTAGCAATACTTATATCTGATAAAATAGACCTCAAAGTAAAGGCCATAACAAGAGATAAGGATGGCCACTACATAATACTAAAGGGAGCAATTCAACAAGAAGATATAACTCTGGTAAACATATATGCACCCAACGCAGGAGCACCCAAATACATAAAAAAACTCCTGGAAGAGATCAAGGGAGAGATCGACAACAATACAATCATAGTAGGAGACTTTAATACACCACTGACATCACTGGATAAATCCTCCAGACAAAAAATCAGCAAAGAAATAGCAATTCTAAATGACACACTAGATCAGATGGACCTAATTGACATCTTCAGAGCATTTCACCCCAAAGCCTCGGAATATACGTTCTTCTCAAGTGCCCATGGGACATTTACAAAAATAGACCACATATTGGGTCACAAACAAAGCCTCCCTAAATTCAAAAAGATTGAAATCCTATCAAGCATATTCTCAGACCACAATGGCATAATATTAGAAATAAACTATAATAAAAACATTCCAAAAAATTCAAACACGTGGAAACTGAATAGCATGCTATTAAACAATGATTGGGTGATCAACGAGATCAAAGAAGAAATTAAAAACATCCTGGAGAATAATGACAATAAAAACACAACAATGCAAATGCTATGGGACACAATGAAAGCAGTCTTGAGAGGGAAGTTTATAGCTCTACAGGCCTACCTCAAAAAACAAGAAAAAATGGTAATAAATCTTCTAACTCAACAACTCAAAGAATTAGAAAGAGAGCAACAAGAAAAGCCCACAGTGAGCAGAAGGAAGGACATAATAAAGATCAGAGCAGAAATGAATGACATAGAGACCAAAAAAACAATACACAGGATCAACAAAACCAAGAGCTGGTTCTTTGAAAGGATAAACAAGATTGATGAACCTCTAGCCAGGCTCACCAAGAAGCAAAGAGAGAGGACCCAAATAAACAAAATCAGAAATGAAAGAGGTGAAATAACAACAGACCCCACAGAAATACAAAGGATTGTTAAAAAATACTATGAACAACTCTATTCTAACAAACTACACAATCTAGAGGAAATGGACACATTCCTAGAAAAATACAACCTTCCAAAACTCACACAGGAAGATTCTAAGAATCTCAATAGGCTGATAACTATGGAAGAAATTGAAGCAGTCATCAAAAAGCTTCCAGCAAACAAAAGCCCAGGGCCTGATGGCTTCACAGGGGAGTTTTACCAAACATTCAAGGAAGAACTAAAACCTATCCTCCTCAGACTATTCCAGAAAATTCAAGAAGAAGGAACACTTCCAAACTCCTTCTATGAGGCCAGCATCACCCTAATACCAAAACCAGACAAAGACAACACAATGAAAGAGAATTACAGGCCAATATCCCTCATGAACATAGATGCCAAAATCCTCAACAAAATTCTAGCAAATCGAATCCAGCAGTACATCAGAAAGATTATACACCACGACCAAGTAGGATTTATCCCAGGGATGCAAGGATGGTACAATATTCGCAAATCAATAAACGTGATACATCACATAAACAAATTGAGAGATAAAAATCACATAGTCATATCAATTGATGCAGAAAAAGCATTTGATAAAATCCAACACCCTTTCTTGATAAAAACTCTCAGCAAGGTGGGAATAGAAGGATCATACCTGAACATAATAAAAGCCATATACGACAAACCCACAGCCAACATCATACTCAATGGGCAAAAACTAAAACCATTTCCCCTAAGAACAGGAACAAGACAGGGATGCCCACTCTCACCACTCCTGTTTAATATAGTGCTGGAAGTAGTAGCCATTGCGATCAGACAAGAAGAAGAAATAAAAGGCATTCAAATTGGAAAAGAAGAAGTAAAACTGTCCTTATTCGCAGATGACATGATACTGTACATAGAAAACCCTAAAGACTCCATAAAAAAATTATTAGACTTAATAACTGAATTCGGTAATGTAGCAGGATACAAAATTAATGCCAAGAAATCTATGGCATTTCTATACACCAATAATGAACTTACAGAAAGAGAGACTAAAAAAACAATCCCATTTACCATCGCACCAAAAAAATTAAGATACTTAGGAATAAACTTAACTAAAGAGGTAAAAGACCTATACGTAGAAAACTACACGACACTGAAAAAAGAGATAGAGGAAGACATAAACAGATGGAAGAACATACCATGTTCATGGATTGGTAGAATCAACATCATCAAAATGTCCATACTACCCAAAGCAATCTATAAATTCAATGCACTTCCCATTAAAATACCAACAACATATTTCACAGACCTAGAACGAAATTTCCAAAAATTTATCTGGAATAAAAAAAGAACCCGAATAGCTACAGCAATCCTGAGAAAGAAGAACAAAGTAGGTGGGATCTCAATACCAGATATCAAATTGTATTACAAAGCTACTGTTCTCAAAACAGCCTGGTACTGGCACAAGAACAGACATATAGATCAATGGAATAGAATAGAGAACCCAGAAATTGACCCAAATCAATATGCGCAATTAATATTTGACAAAGGAGGCATGAACATTCAATGGAGTCAAGACAATCTCTTCAACAAATGGTGTTGGGAAAATTGGACAGATACATGCAAAAGAATGAAGCTAGATCACCAACTTACACCATACACAAAAATAAATTCAAAATGGATAAAGGACTTAAACATAAGACGGGAATCCATGAAAATACTAGAGGAATCCACAGGCAGCAAAATCTCGGACATATGCCGAAAGAACTTCTTCACTGATACTACTCCTAGGGCAATGGAAGCTAAAGAGAAAATAAACAAATGGGACTACATCAAAATAAAAAGCTTTTGCACAGCAAAGAAAACCATCAATAAAACAACAAGAAAGCCCACTGCATGGGAGAACATATTTGCCAATGATATCAATGATAAGGGTTTAATCTCCAACATATACAGAGAACTCATACAACTTAACAAAAAGAAGATAAACAACCCAATCAAAAAATGGGCAACTGATCTAAGTAGACACTTTTCGAAAGAAGACAGAAGGCAGGCCAAGAGACATATGAAAACCTGCTCACAGTCACTAATCATCAGAGAGATGCAAATCAAAACAACAATGAGGTACCATCTCACACCTGTCAGAATGGCTTTTATCAACAAATCAACAAACAACAAGTGTTGGCGAGGATGCGGAGAAAAAGGAACTCTTTTGCACTGCTGGTGGGAATGCAGACTGGTGCAGCCACTGTGGAGAACAGTATGGAGTTTCCTCAAAAAAATAAAAATGGAACTCCCATTTGACCCAGTGATCCCACTTCTAGGAATATATCCCAAGAATCTAGAAACACGCATCAGAAAGGAAATATGCACCCCTATGTTCATAGCAGCACAATTCACCATAGCCAAGATTTGGAAACAACCTAAATGCCCATCAGCAGATGAATGGATTAAAAAACTGTGGTATATCTATACAATGGAATACTACGCTGCGGTAAAAAAGAAGGAGTTCCTACCATTTGCAACAATATGGATGGAGATGGAGAATATTATGTTGAGTGAAATAAGCCAGGCAGAGAAAGATAAATATCACATGATCTCGCTCATTTGTGGAATATAATGAACGACATAGACTGATGAGCAAGAACAGATCCAGAGGCTGAGAAACGTCAATCAGAAGATCATACTTCAGGTAAGGTAGGGGAGGGTGAGGGTAAGGTGGAGAGATCAACCAAGGGACTTGTATGCATGCATATGAACCTAATCAATGGACACAGACAACAAGGGGGCGGGGCATTAAGAGAAATAGTTTCATGTGACAAAAATTTTTAAATGAAACTCTCTGTAGACTGAAAATTATTTTGGAAGGAAACAAAGAGAAGTTTCCTTCAAAAGTCATAAGGATTGTAATTGAAAGTCAATATATTTGGCCGCTTGAACTAAAGTAAGTAATTTGTGTTTTAGCCTCCCTGACAAAGTTTATATAAAGCTACAAAAAGAAATTGACAGCCAGTTTGAAATGGAATTGCCAGGGCCTAGGGCAAAGAATATCCTTACATGATATTATTCTACAATCTCATTATAATCTTAGATATTTTACAACACCATACTTTACAATTATCCCAAACAAACTTACAAACTAATTCTTTGAATGGTGGGCAGCAATTTAAAAAAAGGGACATGAAAGGATTTAATCCCTTGCAGAAGGAATTAAGGCACTGGGAAGGCACTTGAGCATCCTATATTGGCCCCTCTTGCCCTTTGTGCCAAGAGGGACCCTCTTCTCACAATCCAATTGCCCTCAGCTGTTACCTGAGCTTTCTGTTCATGCTGAGCTTGAAGCCTCGTGGGGGCTGGTACCAGGGATCTGTCTCACATCCAATTGTGTGAGCTGGGCCCTCACTGGAGAAGAAACCCGAGTTCCCCGAGATATGTGATCAGCACCAGGACCCTGCCAGCAGGCCAGGGGTTCCCAAGGCAGGTGCTGGGTGTGGAGGCCACGGGGTCATAGGCTACCAAGGAGACAGAACTGAACCTCACAGCACCCTGCTTGGCCCCGGAGGATGGCTGGTTAGCCAGAGACGGGTAAGATTCCTCAAGGAAGGAACAACCTAAGACAGGCACAGTCGCAGAGGGGCCATCAGGAGAGAACTTGGGGGGGCAACAGAAATGGGGCACAGACCCTCACCCCCCCAACATTGCAGGGGCTTGAACCCTCACCCCCTTCTAAAGGAGGTCTCCTACCCCCATGGCTGCTTCGCGCTTCCCACACCCAGCTCAGATCGGGACCCAGGCAACAGAAAGAGACCCGGCCCAGCTCACATCGAGATACAGGTGACAGACAGAGACTTGGCCCAGCTCAGATCGGGACCCAGGTAACAGACAAGAGACTTGGCCGACAGCAGTTGCCCTATGTCTAAATTCAGCTGAGCATTTGGAATGCTCAGGGCCCACTCAAGAATGCAAATAATCCTTCCCACTAATATTTACAGGGTAAACTAAGATTGTTGGTAGAGTATTAAATTTGACAGTAAAATAGTAATCGAGTTTTCAGATTAATTTAAATAGGCTAATTGAAATAAGTGAATATTCAAGTACTGGACAAAAAGCTATTCTTAAAGTAATAACTAAAATTTCTATTGGTAGTTCATCTCATGGTAAAATTCCTGAATATGCAATGAACCTAAAGCAGTCATATGTGTGGGGGGGGGGAAAAAAAATTTCTTTTTAATTTAAAGTTATCAAGACTGCATTATAAAATTTACAAAAACCTCCATTAAAAAAAAAGGGGGGGGATAGTAGGGCAATATCATGTAAGGAAAAATATCCTATAAGTAAATTACATCTAGAAAATTTTTACTTTACCAAATTAAGGTTCATTTGCAATGCTAACAGCAAGACGGCCATTAAAAACACACATGGTGTCTAAATAAGACAAAGGAAAATCGTTTGAACAAAAATAAAAAAGATCCCAAATCAATTATATAGAAAAGATTCCTTTATTAACTTGTGGTCGAGAATATATTTGTATATTTTCAGAAAACAACCTCAAGACCAGATGGATTCCTGCAACAGAGAGGAATTGACAGGAGTGCTCCAACCATGAAGTCAAGAGGAAAAAACAGTCCAGAGATGGAAGACGCTGACAACGCCTTGCCATGGGAGCAGTCAGCAGCTGTGCACCGCTGCAGGTTGCCTAGGACCAAACCAGAGAGGGTCGGACCTGCATTGCCACCATGTGCCCACCATCCAGATATCAATGCTGACATGTACACATAAGGAACTGTTGGACATTGAAATTGGGACTCAAACATTTTTTTTTGTTTTGTCTTGTTTTGTTATTATATGTTTATTTCCAGTCTGCAAAGGCAAAACTTTTTAAAGGAAAGAAATGGTGGGAAAAAGATACAGAGGCAAAGAAGCACTGAACAGACTGTCAAACTACATTGGGAAGACAAGGGAGGTTGGGCGAGGGGGGCTGTAAGAGACCAACGGAAGGACTTGTATGCATGCATATAAACACAACCAACGGATATAAGACACTGGGGCGGGGGGGCAGGGTGGGCAGGTGAAGGCATGTCCTGGGGGGTAGGGGAGGTTGGCGGGAGATCAAGGGGGAAGAAAAGGAGACATATGTACTACTATTTGTAATACTTAAAACAATAAAAATAAAATAAAATTAAAAAAAAAAAAAAAAAGTTGGATTATAAAGCAGGAAAAAAAAAGAAATACAGGGGTGGGGAAAAGTAGGTTTACAGTTGTATGTACATGAAATAGAATTAATAAAGCTATTGTAATAATCAAAAAAAAAGATAATATGAAAAAGCAATTAGTTTTAAAAACATTAAAAAACACTAGTAATGGTAAAAAGTTATGTGTATAAATATTACACATAAGTTTTTCGAGCTCCAGGATACAGATATTTCCTAGTTTCTAAAAGCTGTTTCAGGAAATAGAAGAAGAGCAAAATCTATTTAACTAAGTTTATAAGGCTACTAAAATCTTGAAAGTAAAATCATACAGGACATTATCCAAAAATAAATATATAAGCCCATTTTTTTTAATAAATATGGAAAGAAAATTCCTGAAGTAAATTTTAAAAAAATGAATTTACCTATATATGAAAATTTTAAGTCATCTTAACTAGGAAGAACTTAGTTTAGGTTGACAAACATAGCTCAGTTTTGAAAACTTCATTAAATTCATTTACTACATTAACCTATTTAAATATAAGGGATACAATCACTTCAATAGATTTGTATTTTTTATTTTATTGGAAACAATAAAATAAAAAAAAATTAGTGCAAGGAAACATAACTTTAAAAATTATAAAGGTTGGGAAATTCTTTGATTATTAGTAAATTACACAATTAATATCCTCTTATCCTTCCCATTCCCAATTATCAGATATGCTTAGGCTAGATTGTGGAGTTTATATTTATTCTGTCTCATTAATATATGTAGTTATTCTAGGACTAAACTATATGTAGGTATTTGATAAGTAGGGTGAGGAGAAATAGATCATTTTCTTAAAACATACAACAGGATAAATTGCCAATGAGTTCAGGATCAACTGTAAAATTGGTATTAAAAAATAATTTGAAGCCTGACTGGTGTGGCTCAGTGGCTGAGAAGCAACCCATGAAGCAGGAGGTCAGTGTTTGATTCCTGGTCAGGTCACATGCCCGTTTCCAGCTTGATATTCAGTAGGAAGCATGCAGGAGGCAGTCAATATTTCTCTCTCACTGATGTTTCCCTCTCTCTATTCCTCTCCCTTCTTCTCTCTCTAAAAAATCAATGAAAACATATTTTTAAAATAATAATAATTAAAAGTATGTATCATTATTAGTTTATATAATAAAAATTTTCAGAATTCATGAAACACAACAGATTAATTACATTAAATCATAAAACAAAAATGACAAAAACATTAATTACATTAAAAGAAAAGGTACAAAATAGGTGAAGATATTTTTAGCATCTTATATGATAAAAGGCTAATATGCAAATTGTCCTCTTGACCAGGCGTTTGACCAGGGGGTGGGGTTGGCTGACCAACCAGTCCTGATTGTCTCCCAGCCCGATTGGAGGTGGAGCCAGCCCCCAACTGCCCACAGTGCCTCCCCCCAACAGGCCCCGCCTCCGACCGGCATTCCCACCCAGATCAATAGCTTGGCCAGACCACCAACCACCTATGGCTCCTCCCCCTGGCCGGCCAGGCTTGATTGGCCCCAATTGGGGCAGGCCAGCTGGACTTCATCCATGCACTGGGCCTCTAATATATAATAAAACAATAAAATTCAAAACATATAAAATACATTTCTATGAACTATAAAAAACAAGAGGTGAACAGTGATCAAAGATAATGCATATGAAATTCATGAAAGAGGAAATTGAATATGTTTAAAGTGTCAACTTTTAATAATCAAAGAAATTTCATTAAAATGAAACTTGAATATCACCACTCATTCATCAGATTGATCAAAATAAAAAAAATATTCATGTTTTTGGCAATGTGATATTAAAATAGAAATTTGTATATAATTGCTGGTGAAATATTTATTAATTCAGACAAAGTAAAAATACTTGCCATTGTCATTACTCTAATGGCACGTGACAACATTAGCAATTTCTATTAGAGATGCATGAGAATCAGTATAATGTATTTATTGAACAGAGAGTACTGATTAAGTAAGTACTAGTACAGGAACTCCAGAGTGAGAATGTCTGTATTGTATCTTGATGCCATCAATCACTAGCTCTGTGACCGTCAAAAAGCTTTTAAAATGTTCTGTACCTAATTTTACTCATTTTTAAAATGTGTGTGTCTATGTGGATGCATAAATGTGCATGTATGTGTGCACATATATGTATGCATATGCATGCTTTAATACGAGTATAGAGATGTGTGTGTCTAAAATTTATAAGAAAATGTCTTGATTAAATGACTGATTCATGATGGTAGCTGGTTTTGGAGATGTAGATGAGCAATGGGGTCTGGGAAAGAAAACAAAGAAACAGTTTGAGATATCAATTTTATTTGTAGCTTGTTACTTAAGGTAAAAGCTATGAGGCAAAAATAAAAAAAGTTACATTTTTGTGGAATGTGAAGAAAGTTATTATTTTTTATAATTTATGTACACATTTTGTTAATTATAAGAATATATAAATACAGAAAAAGAGAGGAAAATTGGGAGGTGAGGAAGTGGAGATAACAAAATACACAATGGGTTATAGTAGAGTTCTCTATTAAATATGAGAATCTGATTGAATGCCGATAGGAAGAACTCACTTGAGAAAGGAACTGATGATGCAGAAGTAAGAGGATGTAGTTTCAGGAGTAAGTTCTTGAGTAGATTCTTCTTGTGATTGAGCACTTAGTTAGAGGTGCTGGGAGTTGATTGCTGTATCATTCAGGCTTAAAGGATACAGCTTCAGACACTGGACCTGAAAAGCAAGGTGCATTTTTTTCTTGAATAGATTTGAAGGGAAAAAGCAACTCTCTTGAATTTTTCCTCCAGTAAAGTATAGGTGTTCTTTGTTTTATTATTTTTTCCTGGTATAAATAATTCTCAAGTTGATAATTGCATCTTGTGTATGTCTATCATGTATGTGCATGTGTGTATGTACTTAGAAATACATATTTATTTTAGCCATAAATGAATGAAAAAATTATGTCTTTAATTACTTTATCATGTCTTAAGGAGAACGTAATACAAAGGGCCACTTTGTGACTATGTGTAATTTTGAGCCCTCTGTGAATTTATTTGCTAACCTCTACAAAAAATAGCTTAGGACCTCTGGTGGAAAACTGTTCTTTCCTTTTAAATACTGCTCAATCATTTGATCTATTTTAACTTGGTTTGCGATTCGATACCAAAAGCTCCATGAATTAAATTGTACTGGCTTTAATTTATTTTTCTCTTTGGTGTAATTCAGTGGTCAGCAAACTGTCGCTCGTGAGCCACATGTGGCTCTTTGGCCCCTTGAGTGTGGCTCTTCCACAAAATACCACGGCCTGGGCAAGTCTATTTTGTAGAAGTGGCGTTAGAAAAAGTTTACGTTTGAAAGTTCAAAAGAAATTTCAATCGTTATACTGTTGATATTTGGCTCTGTTGACTAATGAGTTTGCCGACCACTGGTCTAGTTCATAATTCAGTCACCCCCAATTTTGTGTATACATTATACTCCAATGTTCTAGTTTATGTACTATGAGTCCAAAATGTTAAGAAAGTAAGCAGACTGGTTGATGAAATGCTCTATGATGTATTACAACAAACATAATGTGTTACACATAATAAAAGTTCTAAAATGTGCTAGTTCTCTTGTTCTTTGCACCATAAAAGTCACCCACTACAAATGATGTGAGTTTTTCTTAAAAGTTACAAAGAATAAGCATTCAAATTAGAATGTGTTATGCAGCAAGGCAGCCTCAAAGAGACCCTTGAGTACATAATAAAATAAGCGTGGCTTCACATAGCAATACTACCTTTGACTTTCAAAAACAAATGCAGCATACTTTTATTTCTTTAAAAAATTTTTTTACTGATTTTTAGAGGGAGATGAAGAGAGAAGGAGAGAGAGAAACATCTATCAGCTGCCTCCTCTAAGCCCCCTACCAGAGATTGAGCATGCAACCTGGGTATGTGCTCTCTAAACTACAGAACAACCATCATTCAGAACCACCTGAAATCTAGCTGAAAAGAAATCCTGCAACTAATGATATAAAGAAGAAGCCAAATTGAGACTGGTAGGAGGGGTGGAGACAAAGACCAGGCTGGCGTCACACCCACCTGAGGCAGATAAAAATCAGGAGGGATATATTGACTGTGGAGGCACACCCTGAGGAAAAATGGGTCTCAGTCCCACACCAGAGACACCATCCCAGGGTTCCAGTGCCCGGAAAAGAAATCCCCATAAATTCTGGCTGGGGAAACCAGTGGGAATTGAGGCTCAGTGAAACACAGGGCTGCTGGAGTCCCAGGTGTTCCTCTTAAAGGCCCTGTGCATAGATTTATTTAGACTCACTTGCTCTGAACTCCAGTGCAGGGGCAGCAGCTAGAAAGGCACCTTGGACATTCAGGGAGAAACTGAATTGCCTGGCATTGGGGCAAGGGCTGTTGAAGCAACTTTTCTCAGGCAGCAGTGCTGGCAGAGGCCATTGTTCCTTTGCCGAGCCCTCACCCAACAGAGCTGGCAGGCATGTGGCATATCACAGTCTCCATCAATCTCGCTAACACTGTTTGCCCTGCCCTGGTGATTACCTGAGACCCCACTCCAACAATTTACAGGCCCATCAAGCGCTTTCCAGTAGCTTTTCCATTAAAAAAAAAAGGCAAGTCTTGGTTGATGCTGCTGACAGTCTTAAAATTTCTCAAACAAGCAGTATCTGGCCTTAGCATGCCCTGTACCATTTGTTTAATGACCCCAGAACCACTGCTAATGCAGCCAGCCTTGTTTCACAATTTGACCTTTCCTGGGCACCTACAAACCCAACAGAAGTAGCAGCCATCTGAATATTTCTTTGTAGCTTATTCCAGATGGCCCTGAGTAGGGCACAGGTAGCAGGTGACCTTGGCCTGCACCTCCAGTGAGGCGTCAGAGACAGTACACATGGTGCACAGCTACAGACAACATTGAAGCACCACCTTATCACCTCCACAAGTGACACATTCAAGGTGTGGACTTGGTGAGCCCCTGAGACTCACTGATGTGAGTTCTGTGCTGTGGGTTTGGTCCCTGCACAGCAGATCCTTTATGGTGATCTTGACAAGTTCTCCCAGCTGATTAGCCTGTGGGTAAACCCCTCCCTCCCATTGCTAAGTAAATAGCAATCAAGGCTAAACTAATATAGAAGTGTTCATATAGCCCTCACAGGGGTACACATGAAATGCCCAGCTCAGGTGACCTGGGAGGCTCCTCAACTGGGTCCTACAGGACACTTACTGCATAAGGACACTCTACTAAGACCAGAAGATGTAACAGTTCTACCTAGGAATAAACTCAGGGAGGCAACCAAAATAAAGAGATAAAGAAACATGTACCAAAGGAAAGAACAGAACAAAGACTTTAAAAAATGGAGATGAACAGTCTATCAGATGCAGAGTTCAAAACACTGGTTATAAGGATGCTCAATTAACTTAGGGAAAGAATAAAGGAACAAAGAGATAGATAGAAAACATGAAATGGAGATTAAAAAAAAAAACACATGAAAAAGAGCCAGTCAGAAATAAAGAATGCATATAAGCACAACCAATGGACCAAGACACTGGGGGGTGAGGGCATGTATGGGAGTGGGGTGGGGGGGCAATGGGAAGATATGTACACATGTAATACCTTAACAATAAAAAGAGAAAAAATGCATTAACTAAAATGAAGAATGCATTACAAGAAATCAACAGTAGAGTAGATAAAACAGGGAATCAAATAAGCAATTTTAAAGTTAAGGAAGCAGAAAACACCCAATCAGAGCAGCAAAGTAAACAGACAAACAAACAAATAGATAAATAGAATATTGTGAGGAGTCACTGAGACAACTTCAAGTTTACCAACATTTGCATCATAGGAGTGCCAAAAGGAGATGCAAAGAGAACAAGAAAATGAAAACTTATCTTAAAAAATATGAACAGAAAACTTCTCTTACCTGGTGAATGATATAGACATGCAAGTGCAGGAATCACAGAGAGGCCCCAATAAGATGAATCCAAAGAGGCCTATACCAAGACACATCATAATTAAAGTGCCAAAGGTTAAAGACAAAGAGAGAACCTCAAAAGCAGCAAGAGAGAAGAAGTTAGTTACCTACAGAGTAGTTCCCATAACTTTGTCAGCTGATTTCTTAACAGAAATTTTGCAGGTCAGTAGGAATTGGCAAGAAATATTCAAAGTGATGAAAAGCAAAGACCTACAACCAAGGTTACTCTACCCAGTAAAGCTGTCATTTGGAATAGAAGGATAGATAAAAAAAATCCAGAGAAGAACAAGCTAAAGGGGTTTACCATCACCAAACCAGTGTTAAAAGAAATGCTAAAGAGTCTTCTTTAAAAAGAAGGAAAAAAATTTAAAAAATATGAATGAAGAAATTGCAATATATTCTTATCTGTCAACAATTACTTTAAAGGTAAATGGGTTAAATGTTTCAATCAAAAGACATGAATGGATAACAAAACAAGACCCTTGCTTATGCTACCAATAAGAAACTCACTTTTGATCAAAAGTCACACAGAATAAAATTAAGAGATGAAAAATAGTACTTGATGGAAATGGAATAAAAGTGAGCTGGGGTATCAATACTTATATCAGTCAAAATACACTTTAAAACAAAGACTATAAGAAGGAACAAAGAAGAACCGAGAAATTCTGCTTCTAGGTATTTATTCAAAGAAGCCCATCAAACTAAATAAAAAATGTACACATCCATATGTTCACTACAGTATTATTTATAACGCCCAAGATATGAAAACAACCTGAGTATCAATCAATAGATAAATGGGTAAAGAAGTGGTGCATATATATGCAATGGAATATGATTCAGCCATAGAAAAGAATGAAATCTTGTCTGCAGCAACATGGATGAACCGAGCAGGTATTGTTCTGAGTAAAATACATTAAAAAGAGGGATACATTTAAATGCCAGATGACTTCACTTATATGTAGACTCTAAAACGAAATAAATGAACAAACCAAATAGAAAAAAAAAGACTCACAGAAAGCGTTTTGACAGTTGCCAGATGAGAGGTAGGAGGAGAGGGAAAAGTGGAGAAAGGTAAAAAAGATGAAGACATTATGAAGTACAAGTTGTAGTTACAGAATAGGCATGGAGATGGAAAGCACAGCACAGAGAATATAGTAAAAA
This sequence comes from Corynorhinus townsendii, assembly GCA_026230045.1. NCBI lineage: Eukaryota > Metazoa > Chordata > Mammalia > Chiroptera > Vespertilionidae > Corynorhinus > Corynorhinus townsendii. The sequence goes on from JAPDVU010000002.1 coordinate 93,531,300, forward strand.
TATCCTGATAACTGCATATGGTGCCAGGTGGGTAATAGATTTATTGGGGTGATCACTTTGTAAGTTGTATAAGTGTCTAATTATGTGGTTGTACACCTGAAACTGATATAATATTATACCTCAACTGCGATGACAAATACTTAAAAGTAACAAGTTATTGTTATCTTGACCTTTCTGATGGGAATTTTGATCAGATCAACTATTGATTCCAAATAATTTGGTAGTAAGAGTTTATCTTCTATATATTTGTAAAAGATGTAATACCTTCAAATATGTACAAAATTCAACTATTGCTAAAAACTGATAGCACAGAACTAAAAAGTAACTCAATATGCTTTAAAAACCAAAAATATAAGATCATTGTACTGATAATAAAGTAAATTTTAAAAATTAAAATAAAAATTAATGTTCTTAAATTAGGAAAAAATAGAATTGCATGTAGTATGTATAGGGATCATTGAAATATTAAATAATAAGATTATTTTTATCAATTATTTAGAATATTGTTTATGTTATTATATTTATGACTTGCATAAAATTTAAAGGCATGCCTTTAAAAATAAGTTTAAAAGTTGGAAGTACTTGAGATTGTACCTGCTTAGAGATAGATAGACATTTGTTTCCATATGTGCACTTTGTCAGAATTTCTAACTTGAAAGTAAAGTTAGTAAAACAAAACAGTTTTTTTAAATATTTCTCTTAAGTTTTTATTGTGATAAAATTTGTGTTATTTTAGTGCAGAAATATTTATTTGAAAGGATTCTTTAAATATACAATATTTTTGTGGTCATTCCACTGTTTTAAAATACATTAATAGTTAACAAATTGACATCCACTTTATAGTAATCTTTGACATTGCACATATAGAAACTAACAAGATAATCTTATAAGAGCTTGAAACACGTAATTATAACAGTGAGTTATATTTTTTACTTTAAATAACATATAAAACTAAAATTTTAGAAGAACAAATACATTTTTATGTTTAGGCTGGGCTTCTGATTATAAATTATGTTTCAAAGTAATTAAACTGGAAAACTGTAGCCTAAAAATTCAATATAGTAGTTAAGCAAATATGCACCATACCCAAAAGCTTGGAGAAAAATTGGATTAGTGGTTTTAATAAGCAGGTGCTTCCAATAAATCATTGAGCTATTTTCATGCATTGTTTGTAACCACACTTCTAAAATTTTTTAAATAAACTGATAAATTGTTTCTGCAGTATTAAATTATCTTGCATTAGCTGTGGTTTCCTTTATCCTTTCAAAAATAACTTCAGCATCATTATCCTGGTAAGAGATGATTAACATGTGTAAACTATGTCCAGGAATAATTTGAGAGACATTCAGGTATTCAAGGCGGTAGTTGACACAATATCATGCCAAAGAAGCCTCTTTCTCTTTCTCTCTCACTTTATTTAATCAATTAATATGTCATCATGAAATGATGCTTGCTTTGAATAGGACAAAATAATTTTCCTTATTTGAACTTAGCTGTGAATTTTGGCTACAGACCAATTTCTTGAGTGGAATAGATTTAATATTTTCCCTTAGAATTGCTAAGCTTAAATGGCATTTTAAGATACTATTGACATTTTATGGCAACTACAAACAGGCTTTCTAGGATGACAGGATAGTTTTCTATATTGAAGATCATCTTTGATCTTCCTTATAACCTTTTGCTATAATGTTGCATAGAATTATGAAAACAATCTTAAAATGCTACCTTCTTTTCACAAGTAATTGTATTATAGAAAGATGTATAGTCCATTGATTTTTTAGAAAATCAATGAAGACACGTTTTACTAAATGTAAGATGGTCACCCACATTTTTTTACTAGACTGTGTCTCCAGATTTTTTGAAGTAACTACCAATTGGTTGAAACAGTCATGCAATTTTTTTAACAATTGTGCTTTCTATGGAGTGAAATGATAATAGACTCATGGATGCATTTAGTGACTCTAATAATGGTTGGTTGTAAGTATATGATAAAAAGTAAATAGTCTGGGTCTACACGATGTGTTCTTAGAGTCTCATATGTCATATTTAGAAACATAAGTAATTGTCCCCAAAATATAGATGGAGTTTAAAATTAGGTCTAAAATTCTGAAAGAGTACAAATCATTAATCTAAAAGCCAAAAAACTTAAAATATCATGCCAATTATCTTATAAATAAATACATTTTCAATAGATGACACAAAATCAGAATGTACTTGAGACCTAAATTAATACTAATGCTTCATGTACTAATAAAGTAAACATTTTATTAAGATTTTGGAGTGAACTATCAGAATGCTTAATAGAAGTTATTTTGATCATTGTTAAATCTTCATGCATGGGTGTAGAGTTTCCAGAAAAGTAGTCCCTTGCCCAGAAATATAATATGGACAAAGCGTTTCAGTATTTGTATCTATGTTCTTTTTCTTTGTTATGCATATGCTTTGGAGATGTATTTTCTATAACAATATTCTATTTTTAATTAATATATATGCATATATATATATACATATATTCCATATGGTCATATAGTTTTCAGGTAAAATTAAGTTTTTATTTTCTAATTAATCAGCTTAATCAAAATATTGTTCATTTAGTCAAACTCATCCAAATCAGTTAATTAACCAAAGCAGTGAGTACATATTTATGGTCGTCAATCTCAAATGAGAGTATGAAGCTTCTTAGCATTCTGCTATGTTTCTTGGGTATATAATTTCTTCCATACTAATTAGATTCACTAAGTTCTTTCTTTCATATCAAATCTTTCTACAATTATCCACAACCTTCCTGCTTTAAATTTCAATAATCAGTAATAACAGTAATAATAATAATAATAATAATAATAATAACTTGCTACTTTGCACTAGGAAAACTCTAAGAAACTCTTTTGCATAATCTCATTTATATTCCCAACAACCATATGAGATAGAGGCTATCCTCATCATCATTTTACCTTAAAGAAAAACTGAAGCACATAGCAATTCAGGATCTCATTGATATCACAAAGAATAAGTGGCAGTGGAAAGTCTTGCATTCAAGCAATCTTAGTGCAAAGCCTGGCTATTTAATCACTACACTTAAATTTCTCGTTTTCTATGCAATAGAAACTGAATATTTGAAATACTTGGTTTCCTGACACTACAATAAATTTTTACTTTTTTCTTATTTTTCTTGTTTGAAAAGACAAGCATGTTCATCTGGTAGAATAAATTTTTCCACTTACCATTCAGAACTCATCTTCTTTGTCCTCTGCAATGGCACCTTCCATCCACTATTTACACTTTCCTGACCATTGTATCTCTCCTTCATTACTGGCTTTGCTCCATAATAACTTAGTCAAGGTCAAGTTTCACTAGTCTTAAAACAAAGAACAAAGAAACAGCAAAATCCATAACTAAAGATCTCACCCATCTACCACTCTAATTTGTTTTCTTCCATAAAAATTTAATATCTATAATAATAAAAGCATAATATGCTAATTAGACTGGACATCCTTCCAGATGACCTTCTGGATGAAGCCAGGCCTGTGAAGGAAGCCCGGGTCCCGGGTGCCAGAGGGAAGCCAGTGCCGGCAGCCAGGGAAAGGAAGCCCTTGTATGAATTTTGTGCACCGGGCCTCTAGTTATACAACAATAATAAAAAATGACTCTTCTCACTTTGTCTTCTGTTTACACTGGAGGCCATTGTTATATTATTTCCTGAAAATAATTTGTCTTCCACATTTGTGTAAAATCATATGACTAGTTCTTTTCACTTATCATTTATAAACCTGTTATTAATTGCTTCATTTTTTAAATACTCTGTCATCTTTGTTAATATTCTCACACTCTGATTTTCAATAACTCTTCTTATATGCCTTCTTATTAAGTATCTCTTTTTATTTTTCCTTTCCATTCTTCCCCTTCATATATTATCCCTTGGGGATCACTTCTTAACTCTCTTTTCTAGCTACATGTTTTTCCTAAGCTAATACACTATGTTTTATCTTTTTAGTCATTAAAATACTCTAATTTTTGTATGTGGAATGCTGATCTAGACATTGCTGAAGTCTAGGTGTCTTTAATACTTAACATTAACTCTCCCCACATCTAACCAATTGCAATATCTTTTCTTTCAAAAAAAAAGTCTGCATTGTTCCTCATGCCCATTTGTTACTCTATATTCACTGCTACTTCATTGACTTAAATAAAGGCCACATTGATTTTTATTTGAATTATGATGATTATTTCTTAATGTATACTCTTGATTAAAGACTGTCATTCTCCAATTCCTTTAATTATGTAAATGTAGAGTATGATAAAAACATTTTTGAGTCTCCATTGCATTTAGAATCAAGTCCATACTTATTAATATGATTTCTAAGTTTCCTGGTGGCCTAGATCTTTAATCTCTCTAGTAATATCTCACCCTACTTTGCAAATGATGAATCCTTCTTAATGAACTATACTCAAAGACAGTATATTACATTTTATTCAACCATTTTTAAAAACATACCATTCATTTCCAGGAGTAAATTTTTATTGATTTAACTCACATTTGTATAAATACTTAAGCTTTATTTGGAAAGCCTTGTTCAAATTCAAGATCAGGTTAGGATTCTATCCTGCAGGTTTCTAAAGTACTCTCTTAGTACCTACAGATATGTTCTGTAATTTCCTGTTCACTATCTCTCTTATTTACTATGTTTAAGTTTCATAAAGCAAGGACTATATTTGACTTATCATAGCCTCAATGATTATTATTTAGTAGTTTCTCAATAAACATATGCACAATTAATTAATAAATTATAAAAATATGCATTCATTTTTCTCAAAATAATAAACTTTTTACACCTGTTTTTATTTTTATATATCTTGCCTTCTATTCTAGATCTAGTTGATGTTATTGTCTTATTCACATGTTTAGTTCTATCCTCAAGGTTACAATATTGCCAGAATTCAGTTCCATAAGACTGAGGGAATGATGGTGATATTTATAGAAATCTGAAATCTGAAGGAATAAGGATTGAGACAACTGTTAGAGATAACTGAAATTGTCCTGCAAGTTTGAGTTTGAGGAATTGGCAAAGTATTTGGAAAGCAATTACTGGTAAGTAATAGAATTTGAAAGCCTGGAGCTTAGGAGAGAAGCCAGAGCTGAAGATCTGAAATTAATCTGCATAGAGTTAATATATAAACCTGGGGTTTTGATGATATGGTAAAGTAAGATGACTAAGAGAAATGAGGACTGTGAACCATAACCTGAATTTTCTTTCCCCATATTTAAGGCATGGAAACAAGAATAAGAGCAAAGGAAGCAGAGAAGAAGTCATAAAATTCAGGGAGAGCTGAGACTACAGAAAAAAAAAAGGAAGAAACACTTTTTAAAACAGTGATGTTTCTTTCCAGTGATATGGTAAAGAAATATCAAAATGGGTAAGGTCTAAAAAATAACTTTTGGATTTTGTTATCAGGAGAATATCAATGCCTTTTTTACTTGAAATCTATGTTTACAAGGAAATTATTTTTATTTAATAAATAAATACTGATTTATTTATTGATCAATGATTATACCAAAAAGCTATTGAAGCACAATAAAGAAGATTAAAAGCAAGATTTTTAAAATTAAAACCTCCTGGGTCTTATTCCCTAACTTCTTTTCTTTTTTTTAATCTATTCAGCTTTATTTTTTTTTTATTTTTTTAATAAATCTTTATTGTTCAGATTATTACAGGTGTTCCTCTATTTTTTCCCCCATAGCTCCCCTCCACCTGATTCCCCACCCCACCCCATGCCCTTAACCCTGCCACTGTCTTCATCCATAGGAGTAAGATTTTTGTCCAATCTCTTCCCGCACCCCTCACACCTGCTTCGCCTGAGAATCGTCAGTCCACTCCCTTTCTATGTCCCTGATTCTATTATATTCACCATTCCATTCTGTTCTTCAGATTTTTTATTCACTTGATTTTTAGATTCACTTGTTGGTAGGTATGTATTTGATGTCATTTTGTTGTTCATAATTTTTATCTTTACCTTTTTCTTCTTCTTCCTCTCCTTAAAGAATACCCTTCAGCATTTCATGTAATCCTGGTTTGGTGGTGATGAACTCCTTTAGCTTTTTCTTGTCTGTGAAGCTCTTTATCTGACCTTCAACTCTGAATGATAGCTTTGCTGGGTAGAGTAATCTTGGCTGTAGGTTCTTGCTGTTCATCACTTTGAATATTTCTTGCCACTCCCTTCTGGCCTGCATAGTTTCTGTTGAGAAATCAGCTGACAGTCGTATGGGTACTCCCTTGTAGGTAATTAACTGTTTTCCTCTTGCTGCTTTTAATATTCTCTCTTTGTCTTTTGCCCTTGGCATTTTAATTATGATGTGTCTTGGTGTGGTCCTCTTTGGATTCCTCTTGTATGGGGTTCTGTGCGCTTCCTGGACTTGTACATCTATTTCTTTCACCAGGCAGGGAAAGTTTTCTGTCATTATTTCTTCTAATAGGTTTTCAATATTTTGCTCTCTCCCTTCTTCTGGCACCCCAAAAATTCGGATGTTGGTTCGCTTAAAGTCGTCCCAGAGGCTCCTTACACTATCTTCATATTTTTGGATTCTTTTTTCTTTTTGTTTTTCTGGTTGGATGTTTTTTGTTTCCACATATTTCAGATCTTTGGTTTGATTCTTGGGGTATGTTGATCTACAGTTGAGTTTCTGTATATTCTTTATTTCAGACAGTGTATGCTTCATTTCTGACTGATCCTTTTCCATTTTTTTGGCATTCTCATTAAGCTCCTTGAAGGTCTCATCAAGTTTCTCAGCGGTTTTAAGAAGATTCTTGAGTAACCTTATAAATGTGGTTCTGAACTCTATGTCATCCAGTAGTTTGCTTTCCTCCATTTCTTTCATTCGTGACATGTTTCTTTGTCTCCTCATTTTGGCTGCTTCCCTGTGTTGATGGAGTAGCTTTGTGTGATAGGTGACTATAGGGGGCAGTAGCTCAGCCTCCCCAATCACCTGATGTGGATGCTCTTGGTACACCCCTTTGTGGGCTGAGTACAAAGACTTGGTGCAGTTAAAGCCTTAATTGCTGTTGGTATACTGGGAGGAATTGACCTCCAGGCCAATTAGCTGTGAGCACTCACTGTGTCTATAATGGAAGAACTGCTGCACTGAAGACACACTTAGGGGCAGGACTTGTTTCAGTGGGGCTTTGGTGCTCACTGAGTCTGCCTTTGAATGTGTCACTTATGGATGTGAGGAGTTGAAATCTGGTGTCTCACTCTGACCACTAGGTACACTGGCTTCTGGATCTCCAATGGGGTGCAGGTCAGCTACTGTCTTAGGCCATCCAGCAGGAGCTACAGTGAGAGCTACAGTTTTCTCCTCTTTGCTTGGGGTTTGGAGGTTTTGGAGCTGTCTGACCCAGGCTGCAAGTTTGCTAGGTTAAGCTGCGATAGGGCTGGGCTTTCTTCTGCTAACACTGCTGCTTGGAGCTTGGGTGGGTTTGTAGGTTGTGCAGGGCAGGGTCTCAGGGTGTCACTAGGCTAGGGCGTGGCAAACAGCAATGGCTGCTAGTAAGCCGGCTCTGTGTCCCCAAGGGCGTCCTGGAGTCCCGTGCCCCAGTGCCGTAAACAATTATTCCTGCGTGCAGCTCTGCAAGTAAGCCACCCTCACTGGCAGACAGTCCAGCTTCTCCCTGTAGGAGTTTGGGTCCCCCGCGTCTCCCCAGAAACTGGATTTCAGAGTAGTCGGGGGCTTGTCTCCCTTTGGGTTGAAAAAAGCAATGCCCGCCACCAGCCCGGATCACGCGCCTCCATACCTCAGCTTTTCAGCGCTCGTGCACGTCTCGATGCTCTTTTCTCTTTCCTTCTAGTTGTAGAACTTCCACTCAGCCAGCTTTCCCGTGGTTCTGGGTAATAGATGTTTTGTCATTTAGTTGAATTTTTGAAATTGTTGTGCGAGGCAGCAGTTTAGGTGTTTACCTACGCCGCCATCTTGGATTCTCTCTCTCTTATTCCCTAACTTCTAAGGGCTTAAACTCTATTAGTAAAAAATAGAAATAATAGTTTTAAAATTTATTGATTCATACTATTATGTTCTAGGTATTGTACTAAGTACTTCCTGCATTATCTACCCTCAGAGCAAGCTTATTAGATAGGTAGCTATATTATCCAGACTTTACAGAAAAATTTAATACCATGTATATTTCTTATCACACTTAATTATAGAAACCATAACATATGATATATTTCAATAATTATTATAATGGAGGTCTCTTCTATACAAAATAATAGATCTAAGAGAGTTTTTATATTTATGTGAAAAAGTGTGTGAATATTCTGAGCATTTAGGGGGATAAGTGTCTTAACATCTGCTGGGTATAATACAACATCCTACCCAACACAACTATGGGTGCTACTGCAGAGGGCTTTTAGTAGCCAGTCAGTACCAGCCTGTCTTCCAGACCATCACCTGTAATGAAAACATTATGTGACCTCAATTAATACAATTCCTTTCTAATTTAGATATGGGACTAATGTATGTTTTTCTAATTCCATCTGATTGATAGTTGCTATGTAAACCCTGGTGCTCTGGATAGCATATTTTTTTCACATGAACCATAAAGCGAGGGAAGTGTATTTGTAATAAAAGGTGAAGCAGATATTTAGAAAGGAAAATATATATATATATATATGTATATATATATATATACATATATATATATATACACACACATATATATATATATATATATATATATATATATATATATATATATGGAGAAAAGCAATCCTAACTAGGGTTGTCCCACTCCTTCAATGTCCCACTCCATTTCTTAATTATGGATGCATTCCAAATATTTCATTACATGAAACAACTTGGCAGCTTTGAGGAAATCCTCACTACATATTTACATTAATATAAGAGTGCTTGCAATATATAATTAAAGTGATCTAGTTGTAATAATTTTAAATGGGAAATATATAGTAAGAAAGAATCAATAATACCTATAAATTATTTTTTCTCCACTTTTCTCTTTTGAAACTTAATTTTTTAATATTAAAATCATTGAGTGTTATTCTACAACTAGAAGCCTGGTGAATAAAATTAATGCACTAGGGCGGGGGAGGGTCCCTCAACCCAGCCTGCACCTTCTCGCAGTCCGGGACCCCTTGGGGGATCCTGGATTGAAGAGGGTGCAGGCCGGGCTGAGGGTACCCCCCACCTGTGTACAAATTTCATGCACCAGGCCTCTAGTTAAAAAATACAATGAAAAATGTCCTCCCAAGTGTAATTGATCTTGCTATCTTCACTCACTCACATTTTTTTTTTTGGTAAATCAGCCCACAGCTGTTCATGCATATTTAAACAAGTTTATATATAGTCATTTGCTATATAATGTTTTGGTCAACAATGAATTGCATACAGGATAGGGCCCAATAATAATATAATGGAGCTGAGTATCCTGTAAGAAATGGAAGGATATGTGATTAAAGAGGAATTTTTATTTCTCAGATATAGTTTGATGGTCTTTAGAGAACATTGCTGTAAGTGCTTTGCTGAGGACTTAAGATCCTATACAAGAACACTGGTCCACAGGAGCTACCTTAACAAGTATTCAGTGCCACTGCCACTTTTAGTAAAAGCTTACTGTGGTAGTGTGGAGCCAGCCTGTCCTTATATTTTGAAAATGTTTACAGGGTGTAATGATATAAAGTTTAATAAGTTTTTTTGTTTTGTTTTGTTTTTTTTTTACATCAATCCAATGCCAGACAGAGCCTTTTGTGCCAGATAGGGTCAACAGAACCAAAAACAAATTTCCAAAATCAAAATAATAAAACCTCGGTGCTATATTCTCTCCATGTTAAATAGTGTTTTTTGTTGTTGTTGTTTTTTTTATGAATACCACCTATTTCCTTAAGCTGACCAGTGGTCCAACCTGCAACAGCCAAAATCATATTGTGGCTATAATACTCTATGTTTCTTTATCTGTCTTGATTTTTCATTCCAATGGATCCTGAGGCCACCTGACAGTCACTACTATAAAGATCTATGCCTTACCCAGTCAATTTTTCCTCAATATTTTCAACCAATCCAACCCACATCTCTCATGGAGAAGAATGGATAGGTTTGATGCTGTATTTCTGACCCTTCTGGAAGGAATTGTGGTGGGGGACTTGTGGGACAGTATTTACAAAGTGGACAGTGGTATACAGCAATGTCCTATGAATTCACATTCACTCACCACTCACTCACTGACTCACTCAGAACTTATAGTCTTGAAAACTCCATTCATGATAACTACACTAAAAGATGTACTATTTTCTTTTATACTGTATTTTTACTCTACATTTTCTGTGTTTAGGTACACAAATACTTAGAATTTTGTTACAATTGCCTACAGTATTTAGTACAGTAACATGATGTATATATTTGTAGTCTTGGAGCAATAGTCTATACATGTAGCCAAGGTGTATAATAGGCTACAACTTCTAGGTTTGGGTAAGTCACTCTATGAAGTTTGTACAATGTTGAAATTGCCTTATGATACATTTCTCAAAAAGTATCCCTGTTGTTAAGACAGTATTTCTAATTTTTATAGTTGAAAAATCAAATGCACACTTTTTTATCCTATAATTCTTTAATATAATGATATGTATTACAGAGAATTCCATAGCAGCATAAAGAGCTTTCTTAGAGCTGCATTGTATTTGTACATTAATATATTATAATTATTTAAATCTTAATATTTAGATTATCTTCAGCAATTTGTTTTAAAACAAATTATGTAATGAATGACAGTATAAACATATCATCATATAGATGTACAAATATACCAGTTGGATTATCACCCAGAAGATAAATTACTAGGTCAAAGTTTCTAGAACTACTAGAGGCTCAGTGCATGAAATTCATTCATTTAGGAGGGTTCCTCAGTTTGGCCTGCACCCTCTCGCAGGCCGATAGCCCAGTGATTGATCACCCCGCAGAGTGAAGCCCCACCCACCTGGCCAGAGCTTCACAATGGATTGGCCCCACAGAGGGTGGCCTGGGTCTCCCTCTTTGGGGCAATCAGAGAGCCCCCTGATCAATTGCCCCACCACCAGTGGTCTGGGCCTCCCTCTTTGGGGCAATCAGAGAGCCCCCCGATCAATTGCCCCACCACCAGTGGCCAGGGCCTCCCACTGCTGGGTAATCGTAGGGTGATGGCGGGGGCTCCTGACCAATCACATTGCATCCACCTTGGCTGTCCTGGTGCCAGTGCAGGTCATAGCATGGTTGTCTGGAGGGTCATTCTGCTGTTCAGATGTTTGGTCAATTTGCATATTATGCTTTTATTATTATAGACTAGAGGCCCGATGCATGAAATTTGTGCATGGGGGGGTGTCCCTCAGTCCAGTCTGTACCCTCTCCAATCTGGGACCCCTCGAGGGGTGTCCAACTTCCCGTTTAAGCCCAATCCAGGTAGGATCAGGCATAAACAGGCAGTGGGACATCCCTCTCACAATACAAGACTGCTGGTTCCCAACTGACTAGGCCTACAGGGGAGGGCAGTTAGGGGCAAACAGGCTGGCAGGGGAGCAGTTAGGCATCAATCAGGTTGGCAGGGAAGTGGTTAAGGGGTGATCAGGCTGGTAGGCAGAAGTGCTTAGGGGCAATCAGGAAGGCAGGCAGGTGAGTGGTTGGGAAACAGCAGTCCTGGATTGTGAGAGGTATATCCGACTGCCCATTTAGGCCCAGATTGGAGAGGGTGCAGGCCTGGCTGAAGGACCCCCTCCCCCCATGCATGAATTTCATGCACTGGGCCTCTAGTAAATCATAAGAAGATAAAAATATACAGAGAGTTGAAGGGAAAAGTATCAAGTATACAGAATTCTATATAGACAAAATGGTGAAAGTTTGTCTGAATGGTGGCCCTGATCAGGGCGGGGGTTCCCTTGGGTCATGGGTGGCCTGTGCGAGTGGCCTATGGTGGTTTGCAGGCTGGCCACATCCCCCAGCGACCCAAGCAGATGCCCTGGTATCTGGGATTTATTTATCTTCTACAATTGAAACTCTGTAGCCTGGAGCAGAGCCAAGCCTTCTGCTTGCTTTGTGGAGGCAGCCATTTCTGTTGGGATTTATTTATCTTCCATAATTGAAACTTTGTAGCCTGGAGTGGAGGCCTGGTCTGGCCAGGGTGTGCGGAAAGCTTGGCTTCCTCCATCTCCAGGGGCAACTCAAGTCTCTTGCTCTTCAGCTCCATTGCTGCTGTCATTTTTGTTGGGATTTATTTATCTTCTATAATTGAAACTTTGTAGCATTGAGTAGAGGCCTGTGCTGGCAAGGGCAGGCAGAAAGCTTGGCTTCCTCCCTTGCTGGGGAAACCCAAGCCTCCCTCCTGCTCTCTGTGGCTGCAGCCATCTTGGTTGGGTTTATTTGCATATTTGCTCCTGATTGGCTGGTGGGCGTGGCTTGTGGGTGTAGTGGAGGCACAGTCAATTTGCATACTACTCTTCTATTAGATAGAATTGTTACAATGCTTTCCACTAGTTTTACTCCTATTAGCAAAGTATGAGAGTTTTTCTTTCCCCACAGCTGCCTCTGCCTCGGCCCCCACCATTGTGGCTTCATTTATAAGGTCATCCAGAAGATCATCTGGTCTAATTAGCATATTACACTTTTATTATTATAGAATAGAGGCCCATTGTACGAAGATTTGTGCAAGAATAGACCTTCCTTCCCTTGGCTTTACTCCTGGCTGCCTAGGAGCCTGCAAGTCTTTGCTCCAGGTCAGAATGCCACTCCTGTAGTTCCCTCTGCCCCTTGCCCTCCTCCTCATAGTAGGCATCCTGCCCTGCCCAGCCACTCTGTACCTACATATGCAAATTAACTCACCATCTTTGTTGGGTTAATTTGCATACTTACCCCTGATTGGCTAATGGGTACCATGGAGGTACAGTCAATTTGCATACCTCTCTTTTATTAGTGTAGATAATTAAAGGCCATTTAGGTTTTACAAACTTCAACACTTCAAGAAGGAAACCATCTCCTTCTGCAAATGGGGCAGAAGGCAAAAAGCTTTTCTAGGATAAAGAATAAAGAACAAGGAAGAGAAAACTAGAATATATCTGATTAGCCAGGGCCACATAGTCAAGCTTGTTAGGGATTAAAAGGAAAAAGGATATAAGTGTAGAGCCTGGAGTTGGCCTGATGTTTGGGTGATTAGATGGCTGAATATACTCTGGTCAAGCAGAGCATTTATGGGGATCACACATGTAAATTCTTAGTTTCAATCTGCTGCTGTGGCACAAGAGATAGGTGTGACTCCATCTTGGGCCTAGAAATTTATTCCAAAACTATCAATTCTTTTTTGTAGTCTTGGGTTTCACCTAGTAGCACCATGATGGAGGCAGTCTTGCTTAATGGCGTATTTTAAAGAAATGAAACATAGTTTATCTTTTTCACTACATTGGTATATTAATAAATATATTTTAAACACATTTATGAATGAATTTGATCTATGAGAGTGTGTGTGTGTGAGAGAGAGAGAGAGAGAGAGAGACAGAGAGAGACAGAGAGAAACAGAGAGACAGAGGAGAGAGAGATAGTGAGTTCCTGTATTTAGAACAATCTTCTTTTACAGATAACTTAAATAAATTAGTTATCTTTAAATATTTGGTAATATTCAACTGTAAAACCATGTAACTGTACTCTTGATTTAATTTTTAAAATATATATTTATTTATTGCTAAATTATATAATTCATGTATGGAAAGTTATATTTTAGATGTTTTTTTTCTTTTGAGATATGACAGTAAATATTTTAGGTTTTCAAACATTTTTTCAAGGTATTAGAAAAATTAACTCATAATACTAACAATTATCTCAGTTTTGTGCCTAGTTAATTCTAACTTTTATTTTTGAATTATTTTCCAACTTATTAACTTTTAAAACTATTTTTTTATCTAAAAATGTTAAAGGCAAATGTTTGGAATATTTTTCTTTTGGAATACTTTATATTTCTACTGTTTTTAGATAACAATTACTAATTTTAGCAGCATTAATTGTACGTTTGACATTCTACTATTTATTTTGATATTAGTTTTTCATCTTCTGTAGGGTAATATAATTGTTGCCATTCATTATGTATGAATATAAATATTGATTATATCACTGTTATTTACTTCTGAGCACCACTTTATCTTATCAAAATGTTTTTGGTACAGATTGCTTCTATTTTTTAATTTTTAATTTTAATTTTTACCACCTTTAATACAAGGAGTGTTTAATAATATTTTTAATTAGCAGAAAGTAGAGCTTTTTTATATCTCAAGGCAAAGTGTCATTGCAGTAGAAATATATTGTCTATAGTCAATCTATGTTTATAAAATTACCAAATATGGTAAGATTAACTTTATGGCATAGTTTATTATGAAATACTGTGAAAATTCTATTGACATTTTCAAAGATCATACATTACTACTAATATTGTATAAATAGGCAGCAATTAAACTGAATTTGAATTAATAATTTAAGTCTTCTGTATATTTAAATTTTTAATTTTTTTAAGTACAAATTCATTGTTGAAAAACTGGTCCCTTTTCCCTGACCCCTTCAGGCTGCCCCTGCCCCATCTCCAGGCCTTCACTGTCCTATCGTCTGTGTCCATGGTTTTTACATACATGCATACAAGTGCTTTAGTTGATACTTCCAACTCACCTACCCTCCCCACCTTCCCCCTGAGATTCCACAGCCTGATGCTTCTATGTCTCTTGGTCTATTTTGTTTATTTTGTTCATTAGATCCATATATGAGTGAGATCATGTGATACTTGTGTCTTTCTCTGACTGACTTATTTCACTTAGCATAATACTCTCAAGATCCTCCATGCTGTCTCAAAGAGTAAGAAATAATCCTTTTTTACTGCTGCATATGTATTACATGGTATAAATATACCACAACTTTTTTATCTACTCATCTACTGCTGGGAACTTGGGCTGTTTCCAGATCTTAGCTGTTGGAAATTGTGCTTCTATGGACTTCTTTCTGATTGCTGTTTTGGGATTCTTAGGATATATTCCTGAAAGTGGGATCACTGAGTCAAATAGCAGTTCCACATTTAAATTTTTGAGGAAACTCCATACTGTTCTCCATAATGGTTGCAGCTGTCTGTGTTTCCATCAGCCTTGTACAGGGTTCCCTTTTCTCCACATATTTGCCAGCATTTATCATTTGTTGATATGCTGATGGTAGCCATTCTGACAGGTGTGAGGTGATACCTCATTGTTTTTTAAATTTTCATCTCTCTGATGAACAGTGACTTTGAGTATTTTTTTCATATGTCTTTTGGCCATCTGTATGTCTCCTTTTGGAAAAGTGTCTATTTAGGTTCTTTGCCCATTTTTTAATTGGGTTGTCTTCCTTTTGTTAAATTGTATGAGTTAAATTGTATGACCCTGCTGTGGGTTGCAACTCAGGTTGAGAACCGCTGCTGTAGAGCCTAAGACCATCGGAAAACACAGATGTTTACATTAGGATTCATTAATAGCAGCAAAATTACAGTTATGAAGTAGCAACAAAAATAATTTTATGGTTGGGGGTCACCACAACATGAGGAACTGAATTAAAGGGTCACAGCATTAGAAAGGTTGAGAACCACTGTCCCATACAGTGGGCTCTCTTTTCATTCTGTTAATGTTGAGTGTGTGTGTGTGTGTGTTTTGTTTTTGTCGTGCAGAAACTTTTAATGTTGATGTAGTCCAAATTATTTATTTTCTCCTTAGTTTCCTTTGCCCTAAAAGAGATGTACATATAAACATATTGCTAAGAGAGATGTCTAAGATTTTGCTGCCCATAGTTTCACAACTTACATTTAACTCTTTTTTTTCATTTTGGGTTTATTCTTGTGTATTCTTGTTTTGGTGGTGTAGTTTCATTTTTGGGAGGCTTGAATCTCTCCAATTTTCCCAACATTATGTTTTGAAGAGACTGTCTTGACTCCATTGTATGCTTTTGCTTCTTTTGTCAAATATCAATTGAACGTAATGGCTTGGGTCAATTTTGGGATCTCTGTTCTGTTCCTTTGATCTACTAGTATATGCCTGTTCTTAGGCCAGTATCAGGCTGTTTTGATTATGGTGACTTTATAGTATAACTTAATATCTGCTATTGTGATTCCTGCAACTTTGTTCTTCTTTCTCAAGATTTTTGTGGCTATTCCATGTAAATTTTTGGACTTTTTGTTCTAGATCTGTGAAATATGCCATTAGTATTTTAATATGAATTGCATGAGATATAATATATATATATTTATTTATATATATATATATATATATATATATATATATATATTTCTGTGGGTAGTATGGACATTTTAATGATGTTAATTCTTCCAATCCATGAATATGGTATATTCTTTTCCTCTCTCTCTTTTTTCAACGTCTTGCAGTTTTTTGAGTGCAAGTCTTTTACCTCCTTGGTTAAGTTTATTCCTAAGTATCATTTTTTTCAATGGTAAATGTGATTGTTTGGTTAGTTTCTCTTTCTGAGAAGTCATTATTGGTGTATAAAAAGTCATTGATATTTGTGTGTTAATTTTGTATCCTGATACATTGCCAAACTTATTCTTTAAATCTAGTAGTTTTTTGGTGGACTCTGTAGAGTTTTCTATGTACAATATCATGTCATCTGCAAATAATGAGAGTTTTATTTCCTCCTTCCAATTTGGATGCCTTTTTTGTTTTCTTCTTGTCTGCTCACTGTGGCTAGGACTTCCAGTACTATGTTGACTAAGAGTGGTAAAAGCAGACATCCCTGTCTTATTCCTGTTCTTAGGAAAAATGATTTTAATTTTTGCCCATTGAGCATCATGTTCACTGTAGGTTTGTCAAATATGGCCTCTATTATGGTGAGATGTACTCCCTCTATTCTCACTTTGCTGAAAGTATTTTTTAAAATTGGTGTTGGATTTTGTCAAATGCTGTTTCTGCATCAATTGATGTGATCATATGATTGTTGTCCTCCAATTTGTTTATGTGATGTATTACCTTTATTGATTTGCAAATATACCAGCCTTGCATCCCCATAATAAATCCCACTTGGTCATGGTGTATGATTTTTTAAAAATATATTGCTGGATCTGATTTGCTAATATTTTGTTGAGGATTTTAGCACCTATGTTTGCTGGAGGCTAATTCCAGCAGGGCATAATAAAATGCAAGAAGTTTGTCAGAAGGCTGAAGGTCTGCATGTTATTGCCTGCTGCCAGACAGCTGAGGGCAGTTCCACCAACCTGATTATCCTTTACTGTTTGCCAAACCTTACCTTTGATATGTATATCTTTTTTGCTAAAGGGCAAAATGTGTGAATAAAAAGCCCTGGGTCCAGAGATTCAGAGAGCTTAGTCATTCAAGCTAATCCTCCCTTGCATCCCCCAAAATGCCTCCCAAATTTATATTACATGCCCAGTCTCTTTATTCAATTTACGCACAACCCTTCTCCAGATTCCTGAACCCTTGCAGGTGTGGAAAGACCCCAGCATATGTTCATCAAGGATATTGGCCTGTTATATTATTTCTTTGTAGTGTCTTTTTCTGATTTTGGAATTAGGATAATGCTCGCTTCATAAAAAGAGCTTGGAAGCGCTCCTTGCTCTTGGATTTATTTGGAATAGTTTGGGGAAGATAGGAATTAATTCTTCTTTGAATGTTTGATAAAATTTTGGTAAGCCATCCAGACCAGGGCTTTTGTTTTCTGTGAGATTTTTTTTTTATTATTACTGCTTTGCTTTCATCAGTTGTTATTGACCTATTCAGGTTTTCCAATTCTTCCTGATTCAGTTTTGGAAGATTGTATCTTTCTAGGAATTTTGCCATTTCATCCATATTGTGAAGCTTGTTGGCATATATTGTTCATAGTATTTTCTTACAATCTTTTGTATTTATGTGGTGTCAGTTGTTACTTCTCTGCTTTTGCTTCTGATTTTGTTTATTTGGGTCCTCTCTCTTTCTTTCTTGATGAGTCTGGCTAGAGGTTCATCAATCTTCTTTACCTTTTCAAAGAACCATCTCTTTGTTTCATTGATTATTTATATGATTTTAGTCTCTATGTCATTTATTTCTGCTGATCTTTGTTATTTCCTTCCTTCTATTTACTCTTGACTTTTCTTGTTATTTTCTTTCTAATTCTTTTTGTTGTTGGGTAAATCGTTTCTTATTAATTTTTCTTGTTTTTTGAAGTAGGCCTATAACGCTATGAACTTCCCTCTCAGGAATGCTTCTGCTATGTACCAGAGATTTTGGTTTGTTATGTGTGCATTTTAATTTTTTTCCAGGAAGTTTTTTTATTTTTTTCTTGATCTCTTTGGTAACCTATTCATTGTTTAATAACAAGCTATTTAGCCTCCATATTTTTGAGTGTTTTTTAGTGTTTTTACTGTAGTTGATTTCTAATTTCATTTCATTGTGATCTGAGAAGATGTTAGATATAATTTCAATCTTCTTGAACTTGTAGAGACTTAGTTTGTGCCCTAACGTGGTCTATCTCTGAGAATGACCCATGTGCACTTGAGAAGAATTATGTTCAGCAGCTTTGGGGAGAAATTTTCTATAAATATAAATTAAATCCATCTCATCCAGTATGTCCTTTAGAATCACTGTTTCCTTGTTTATTTATTTTTTTTATTTGGAATACCTATCCAGTGAATTCAGGAGAGTGTTAAAGTCCCCTACTATGACTGTATTGTTTTTGATCTCTCCTTCGAAGTCCTCTAGAAGTTGTATTTGTTTTTTTTTGCTTTTTTAAATATATTTAGGTGTCCTTATATTGGTTGCATATATGTTTACCAGGGTTATTTCCAATTATTGGATCAATTCCTTTAGTATTATGTAGTGACCTTCATTGTCTCTTGTGACAGCCTTCATTTGAAGTCTCTTTGGTCAGATATGAATATTGCTACTACAGCTTTTTTGTTTGTTCCATTTGCATGGGATTTTTTTTTTTTTCATCCCTTCATCCTCATCCTGTGTGAGTCTTTTGTTTGAATATGGGTCTCCTGTAGACAGCAAATAATTGGGTAAGGTTTTGGTATCCATTCAGGTACCCTATGTCTTTTGATTGGAGCATTTAATTAATTTACATTTGAGGTTATTATTGATAGGGACTTATATTGCCATTTTAATATTGTATGCCTAGGTTTCTTTATTTCTTCTTCTCATTACAGTAGAGCCTTTAGCTTTTCTTGCAGTTCTGGTTTGGTGGTAATAAACTTCTTTAGCCTTTTTTTGTCTTGGAAGCTCTTTGTGTCATCTTCTGTTTTGGGTGATAGCCTTACTAGATGTAGTAATCTTGGTTTCAGATCTTAGCGTTTCATTGTCTTTAATACTTTATGCCATTCTCTTCTGGCCTGTAGAATTTCTGATGAGAAATCAATTGACAACCTTATGGGAGCTCCTTTGTAGTTAACAAATTGCTTTTGTCTTGCTACCTTCAAGATTCTTTGTCTTTAATTTTTGACCTTTTAGTTGTATTGTGTTTGGGCACAGGCTTACTTGGGGTCTTCTTGGTTGGGACTCTCTGTGTCACCTGGACTTGTATTACATTTTCCTTCACGAGGCTATGGAAGTTTTCTTCCATTACTTATTCAAACACATTCTCTATCCCTTGCTTACATTCTTTTCCTTCTAATATTGTTGTCTATATTCACTATACTGTGCATTAGATCTCTAAGGTTGGTATTATTCATTGAAAGTTTTTACAGTTAAACAACATATGTCTTAGTCCTTAATCCCTATCCCCTGGTAACTACCACTTTACTTTCTGATTTTAGGAATTTGGCTTTTTTATATTCTACATATAAGTGATAATCACACAGTATTTATCTTTGCTTTATTTCACTTAGTAGAATGTCCTTAAGGTCCATATGTATTGTCACAAATGACAAAATGATCTTTCTCACAGCTGAATAATAGTCCAGTACACACACATAGACACACAAACACACACAAACATATAACTTTTTATTTTATCCAATCATTCATAATACTCAGAAGTGAAATTGCTGGATTATAGGTTGATTTGTATATTGTTGAGAAACTTCCACATTATTTTCCATAATAGCTAATCCAATTTACATTCTCACCAACAGTATAAAAATAGTCTCTTTATTTTATATCCTCACCAACATATTATCTCCTAACTTGATGATAGCAATTCTAGCAGATGTTAGGTGATACCTCCTTGTGATTTTAATTTGCAAGTCCCTTATGAATGGTGACGTTGAACACATTTTTATGTAGCTGTTGGCTATTGGGATGTATTCTTTTGTAAAACATTTATTTAGTCCCTCCACCCATTTATTAAATCATTTATGTTATTGAATTGTATGAGTTTCTCATATGTTGTGGCTATTAACCCTTTATTTAATATATGGTTTGCAAATATTATCCCATTATGTAGATTGCCTCCTCATTTTGTTGATAGTTTGTTGTTTTTTTGTTGTGCAAAAGTTTTTAAGTTTCATGTAGTCCAATTGTTATTTTTTGCTATTGTTGCTGGTGCTTTTTTTTTTTTTTTTGTCATATCTAAAAATCCATGTCAAGACAAGTATCTAGGAGCTTCTCCCTTTTGTTCTAAAAGTTTTATGATGTAAAGTCTTGTGTTTAAGTCTTTGGTCTATTTTGAGGTATATTTTGTTAGTGTTGTAAGATATGTATTTAATTTTATTGCTTCATTTGTGTTTATGCAATTTTCTTAGTACCATTTGCTGAAGAGACTATCTATTTCCCACTGGGTGTTCTTTGAACCCTTGTCCAATAGTCTCCTATATATGTTGTTTAATTATGGTCTCCCTATTCTGTTTTACTTGTTTATTTTTATGCCAGTATTATATTGTTTTAATTATTATAGCTTTGTAATAGAATTTTAAATCAGAAAGTGTCCAGTGAGAGGAAGACAAGTACTATATGATTTTACTCACATGTGGATTCCAATTAACAAAATGAACCAAAAAGCAAAATAGTGACAGATGCACAGACAGAGTAGGCTGACAGCTCTCAGGGTGGGGTACTGGATCATAGGGTAGAGGGATTGAGCAAAGAAGAAAAAAAAAAAGGGGGAAAAACTCATGGACATGAACAACAGTGCAGTGATTGCCATTGGAATGTAGAGGAGGGTAAAGTAGGGAATAAATGGTGATGGACAGAGACTTAACTTGGGATGGTGAATATGCAATACAGTATACAAGTTATTTGTTATAGAATTGTGCATCTGAAACTTACATAATTTTATTAAACGATTTCACCCCAATAAATTAAATTTAAAAAGGAAGTGTGATAGTTCCAGTTTTCTTCTTTTTCAAGATGTTTTTGTTTATTTGGGGTCCTTAGGGTTCATGTAAAACTTAGAATTGGTTTTCTTTTCTAGTTCTGTGAATAATACAATTGAAATTTTGAAAGAGACTGCATTGAATGTACTATAGATGGCTTTAGGTGGTTGGGACATTTTAGCAATAACAAGCCTTCCAATCATGTTTTTCTATTTGTATCATCTTTGATTTCTTTCACTGAAGTTTTATTATAGTTTTCATTGTATAATTCTTCCTCTTCTTTGGTTAAATGTATTTCTTGATATTTAATTGCTATTGATTCTATTGCTAATGGTATAATTTTCTTCATTTTTTATATCCTTTATTATTAGAAATGGAACTGATTTTTTATGTAAATTTTGTAGACTAGCTGTTGATTAGTTCCAACAGTTTTTTGGTTGAGTCTTCGGAGTTTTCTGTATGTAAAATGATAAATTTGAAAATAATGAAAATCTTCCTTTTTAATTTGAATGCTTTTTATTTCTATAACTTGCCAAACTGGTCTATATTAAACTTCCAATACACTATTAGATAAGATTGGTGAGTGTCAGCATCCTTGCCTAGTTTCTGATCTTAGAGAACTTTTTTTAATTTTCACCATCAACTATAATGTTAGCTGTGGTTTTGCTGTGTATGGTCTTTATTATGTTTCCTCTATATCCAATGTCTTATATATTTTTATCATAAAAAGTCACTGTATTTTGCTCTTTCTGCCATCTTGGAGCATAAAAACTTGCTAGAAAACAGAACTTCTATGACAGATAAGTCTAGAAAGTTGTGGTCCAAAGACATTTTGCTAGCTGTAAGTTGGGTCTGCAGAATCTGAAGGAGCAAACAGCTCTCATTTAAATTAAAGATGTTTATGCTCAAGATGAAACTGAATTCTATCTAGGCAAAGAACAACACAGAGACTCCTGGTGGCAAACAGAAGTAAACCAGAGTAATCTAGGGAAAGGTAATGTGTTCATGGAAACAGTGGCATGGTTTCCATGAACACAAGCTCATGGAAGAGGATGGAGGAGGAGGAGAAGGGAGAGGAGGAGGAGGAGGAGGAGGAGGAGAAGAAGAAGAAGAAGAAGAAGAAGAAGAAGAAGAAGAAGAAGAAGAAGAAGAAGAAGAAGAAGAAGAAGAAGAAGAAGAAGGAGAAGAAGAAGAAGGAGAAGAAGAAGGAGAAGAAGAAGGAGAAGAAGAAAGGAGAAGGAGGAGGAGGAGGAGAAGAAGAAGAAGGAGGAGGAGGAGGAGAAGAAGAAGAAGGTGAAGAAAGGAGAAGGACAAGGAGAGGAAGAGGGAGAAGGAGAAGGAGAAGGAAAAGAAAGAGGAAGAAACATAAAGCTAACTGGTTTAGTGAGAAATCTAAAAGGCCCTCATGTGGTAACCAAATGTTATTAATTTAGGAAGATTTGTTTTATGTTTAAGACTCAATTTGTCTGATAAATTTAATAATGTGAGCTACAATAATAAGTCCATACATTCTAAAAAGTGTGAATTATAAAATCTCAAGTGGAATGGCAGCTATATAATATTGTTTTATTATTGAAGAAGTTATTCTCTTTACATTGCAATGGAAATACTATAAATCATGCTACATTGAGAATAAATATATATATATATGCTTTTTAATAGCATTTATAAATAAGCACTCTTGCTTTATTCATACTACATAAAGAGCAATAAACAAAATTTTTAAATGTCTTAAACTATATATCCATAGAAATATGACTTCCCTCATATTCATGTATCCCATTTATTCACTTGGGGATTTTGTTTTCCATCTGTGTTTTCTTTCTCTTATATCTGGAGAATACGTAGGGGGTATGGTTGTAGTTATGGTATGATATTTTTTAAGACATTATTTTATACTTACTTAAGTTGTATAATTTTCCATTGAACAATTATATTTTATGCCCAGAAAAAAGAGTTCCAATAGTTAGTGTAATGTTTAACACATATTTCTCATGGTAGGTAATCATTAACTCTTTTTTTGAATTTGCAATAAAAAGGTGTTTCTTTTTATATTTCCATTGTAAATAAAACTAAAATGTACTTATAAATTTATTTATAGAATATATTGTATATTAACATTATATTTGGTGTGGTGTCAATGCTGAGACAAATATCTTGCTTTTAATAAACAGATTGTGTCTATTAATTGTTCTGCTAAATCACGCTAATATAACATTATTTATTATTCAGATGCCAGATAAACTCTGACAGATGGAACGTCAGTATAGCTAATGTCAGATGATATAACCATTGCAAGCATAACACTAGCGTGTTAACTGTGGCATTGACATTTGGAACCAGAGAAGTCATCTTGGCAGGAGCAGAGGTGCCATAATAACTGGTTGGTGTCTCTGGGCAACCAAGCACATGTGTGTCAGTCATATCATTACTGGAAGGAAACAATATCCAAAACTAAAAAACTGGCTAATGTATATTTCTATTTAAATCTAACTCTGAATTTTGTCAAGTCCATATGCTTTATTCTGTTTGCCTTGTTGTTCATGAAACTTTTCAGATAAGAGGGCATCTGCTAACTTTGGCTGAGAATGCTACATGGACTTATCCTCAGTCATTCTGCTCTTGAAACAATTTTCAACAAATAACAAAAAGTTTTTCAGCATGCTTCAGGCCTAGTCAGTCATTTCATATAATTCAGTGTGTCTAAAAGATCTTTTTAAAAATGATTTTTAATGGGCTTTTCAGTGTTACAATTTCAGGTTGTTTCCTCTCTGAAATCTCTGAACAAAATGGCCTTAAGCATGCTCCAAGAACATGCTGCTCTTTGGCATAAGTTGTTTGACATTCATCCTACTTCCTGAAACTTGATTCTTCTGGATTGTGATATCTCACGAAATTTAGCCAGAAGCTAGAGAATTTGCCTTCTAGCATTTTTTTATGCACCTCCTGGACCTGGATAAAGCTTTCTTTACATTCTAACCTTCAGCTTCTGCTGAGGTCTTGTAGATTTTCTGTTTCTGAGGCATAAAGAATCATCTAACATTGTGCTGTTGAATATTATTTGTGCTTCTGTAATACTGATTCCAACTCAAACATAGAAAAATACTAAGTCGTGCATGCTTTATGCTTCTTAGTGTGTTTATTCTCTCTTTGTTGGAGTAAAAATTCAGATCACAAAGGAGAAGCTGGCCATTATAGGTGAGAAACAAAACAAGTCTTACTTCAACTACTATATTGAATTGTACTGTATTCTATGCCCTGTAATGAATGGATAAATATGCTGTCTTTTCAATGTCTAATGGGGAAAGATTATTTTCAAATGAATGCTAGTCCTTTAGCATTTTCTTGTTTTGACTTTAATCAATGTGCTGAAAAAAACAAAGGAAAATAGAAAATACACTCAATGTTTCAGATGACAGACCTGGTATTTTGGTGAAGCTGCTTTTATTAAGAGAATAAAAATCAGGTAAGATATAACAATAGTCAAATTTTCATTAGTAAATCACTGTTTTAAATACTTTAGAAGATTTCCACATTACAAACAGTTTAAAATGTTCCAAATTGGGTTAGGTACATATTTCATAAATATATTGCCTTTATGATATATAATTATTCTTTTACTTGTTATTAGAATTTATAGTAATATAGTATTTTAGAGCATCTTTAAACATTTGCTTGATTTCTTTACATTACTAGATATCTAAATTGCATATGTATTAGCAAATATAATTTGTAACAATTTTTACTTTAGAGGCATGATAATCTGTTTTGTTCAATCTAAATTTTTTTAGATAAGCATGCCTGACAATTGTTTTTGGTAAACATTTGCTTGAAACAAAATAGTATCTGATTTGAGATAGGTGAAACAGCTGTTTTAGCTTCACAGAAAATGTTGCCAGAAAAAAAAAATTTGTGTCCCTTAGGTATGGGCTGAATTACAGCTTTAAAAAATTAAATTAGCTCAGCACACTTTTGGCTCTACTGTTATTTGGCTTCCTTGTACCATGGCCCTTTACCATTGTTTCATATTTGTTTGGCCCAAACTCTTCTGTAGTTTATTGACAGTAGCATGATAAATCACAGTTTCCACTGGGCACCATACCTGCTCACATAGTCGTAGTCTGTGTAAGGAGGCCAATAGTTTTCATGCGGGGTTGTAAAATTGCTCTTTCAAAAGCTTAGAAATGGATTTTCTATGGGGAAAAAATAATCTTAATCCAGGCAGTAATTCTTAGAGAGTTGTGACTCTTCCCTCAGAAATGACTACAATCCTGACTCCAAGGTGGCATCTGATCATTTTTGTGCAAGACTCACATAGTCATAAATATTTCGTGCATGGAGAAGATGATAAATGTAACTATGAAATGGGTGGTTAGGCTTTGATTTTTTATTCTAAAAAATATTTTAGGTGAGCCCTGGCCAGTGAAGTTCAGTTGGTTAGAGCATTGTCCCAGGCACCAAAAGGTTGCTGCTTCAGTTTCTGGTCAGGGCATATACCTAGGTTGCAGGTTCAATCCCTTGTGGAGATGCATACAGGAGGCAACAAACTGATGTTTATCTCTCTCTATCTTTCACCCTAAAATCAGTAAAAACATATCCTCCAGTGATGATTACTATATACATATTTATATGTATGGTGAATATTGGTTAATTTCTTAGACTTACATATCAATCTATAATAATAAAAGGGTAATATGTTAGACTGATGTCATCCAGATGTCATTGTGGACGTCCTTCCTGATGAAGCCAGGGCTGGAGAGAAGCCAGCCCAGATCCTGGGTGCCTGCAGGCAGCCAGAGGAGGGAAGCCCGGGACCCGGGTGCCAGAGGGAAGCCAGTGCTGGCAGTCAGGGGAAGGGAGGCCTACTCTTGCACAAATTTTTGTGCATCAGGTCTCTAGTTCTTAAATAATAGTAGAAAATATCCTTTGAATCTAAAACAATTTAATTAAATCCCATTTTATTTTCATTTGTGCTATAAATTTACCTCATTTGTGGGAATAAAAGTATTGTATTACTTGAATTATACATATCAAGTCTTTACTTACCTTAGGCTAATGTCCAATTAAATTTTAATTATACTATGTGTCTTGAATTTATGGATACCTCAAGAACCTCTTATTATGTGAAAACATAATACCATTATAGAATAAAATTAAAGTCACTATGGCTAGTTGGAAAGAAATGTCATTAAATCATAATGGAATATAAATCTAAAATTGATATAAGGCAAAATGAAAAAAATGAATAATGGAAATTGTCATTAGTGAAAGCCTATGTTGCCTCTGTTCTAATTGATGAGTGACAAAATATCTTAACACTTAAACTCACACACACAAATCGCGATTTGTTTTATATTAACTAAATAGAAAATGCATCTGTAGTTAATATTTTTGCAATTACTTAGAAGAATATGAGAATTCTCCTTTGACTCCTCAAAGCATTGCTTATGGATTGAATGCTCAAATTACAGAGCTGCATTATTTCAAAACAGTGTTTTCTATTAGTTTGTGTCAGACTTATTGATTTAACCATGTTTTTAAAACAGAGAATTATATTTCATATAACATATGCATGATAAATATGTTAAAGAAAACTAAAATTATTATAAATCATTTTAAAACGCAAGAGGTCATGAACTGAGTGAAGGTCATGGCTGCTTTCAATGCAATTTTGTGACTCATGGTTTTACTCTGAGCTAATCATCTTATTGAAAGTACATTTATAGAGTGCACTTTTTACTATTTTGTGTGTAGTTTGATTTGTATTTTTAGTACTGTCACTGACATAGTAAATCAATTGTTACATGACACTTTTCCAGTGGTAAATAACATAACTCTTCTTACTTTGTCTAGATTCAGAAGGAAGCATAGAGTAGATAAATCCCTTGTAGCTTGATTCATTTCTGGTATTGATTTCCAAAGTATAGAATAGGATGGCAGCATTTCAAGTTATTGAACATTTGAAAAATAATCTGTTTGAGTTGTTTATTCACTCTAAAATTTGATGCTAAGCAAGCCTTACTGATTTTTACATTATAAAGGATTTATAAAAGCAAAGTTAAATATTTGTTTTCTAATCTTTTGGTTCTTCCAATTTTGCTTAAGAACTAATGATAATTTTCTGCCCTGTGCATGAATATAGATTATGAAAATATAATTGGATATTTGCTGTCAGAAAATGTATTCCTAAAAAAAACTTACTTTATATAAAACCAAACTCTGTAAGATGCCTTTATTTTCATTTTTCAGTTAGAGGAATCGTAAGCCATATGGCTTTGTGGTGTATTTTCTTTTTAAAAAAATTTAATGGCATTCTTCACTTAGAATTTCTTTAATTAGTATTAAAACGTAGAAGATGTTCTTACAATTTTAGTTTTGGTAAGGGTTTTTATATATAATCTAAGAACTAATGGACAATATTGTAAGACTAACAACTGAGATTAGAAATATTATTTTATTTATTTATTTATTTGTTATTTTAAAATATATTTTTATTGATTTTAGAGAGGAAGAGAGATATAGAAACATCAAGATGAGAGAGAATCATTGATTGGCTGCCGCCTGCACACCCCCTACTGAGGATCAAGCCTATAACCTGGGCATGTGCCCTTGACTGGAATCAAACCCAGGAACCTTCAGTCCGCAGGCCGACACTCTATTCACTAAGCAAAACCAGCAAGAGCAAGAATATTATTTTAATATTTCTATCTGTACAGTGTTTACGGATCATATCATTTAGATCAACTTTGCAATTTGAAATATATATACCAACTGTATATTGCATTGTGTACTTACCACTCAAAGTCAAATCTTCCATCACCAAATAGTTGACCCTCCTTGACCCTGTACTACCTTGCATTCCCTTCTCTCTGATAACCACCATACTGTAGTGTGTGCCTATGAGTTTTGCTTGTTTGTTTGCTTTTGTTTGTTCATTTGTCTTCAGTTTTACATCTCATGTGTGAGTGAAATTATATGGTTCTTAACATTTTCTATCTGACTCATTTCACTTAGCGTGATATTTTCAAGATCCATCCAATTTGTCATAAATGGCAGTATTTTATTTTCTCTTATGGCTGAGTAAAAAGCTTACATAATCTTGTTAACCTGCCACCCAAATAAATTTAATAAAAAAAGCTTCCTCAAATGTCAAAAAATAAAAAAAAAATAAAACAAAGTATATGTCAAATGATGGTATAGCAGCATAGTTCTGTTGTTAAATATTTCTTGCAAATCTAAAAATAACCAACTACGTTTTCTGATAATCTCTCAGAGTAACCATTAAATTCAAAGTTTTATCTCACACTTAGGAAAGCTTTAAAAAAACATATCAGGTTGGCGTATAAGGTCACTGACATTTTTTTTAATGCTGACAGGGACCAGTTTCTCGGTTAGGTATTTCAAATACGTAATATCATTTACTCCCTAATAATACTGTAAGGAAAGTATTATTACTCCTACTGTTTAGATGAGAAGCTAGAAGTCCAAAAATTTGTAATTTGCCCAAGAAGTATAATATAGCTAGTCAGTGGAAGACCTTAAATTCAATTCCTGATGTTTAGGACCTTACATTCCAAACTATTTCCATTTTCCCATTATAAAAATAGGTTTTCAAGTTAATTTTGTTATCCCTATTTTCACTTTCAAATTTTGTTGCTTATATTTAAAAACTTAATGGTTGACATTCATCTCCAATTATGTTGTTTGAAACAAAACTGCCAGAAACGCTCTAATAGGAACATACTTTACATTGTTGAATTTTTATCCCTCCCCCTCCAAAAAAAATCTGCATTGGAAAAGAAAAAATTTTACTACTGTAACTAATTACAAAATCATTAAAGTTAAATGAAATTCAGACTTGATGGTAGGTGAAGAATTATTCCCTTTTTGCATTTTAAATATGCCATTGGCCTACTGAATGACTTATAATACAAATTAATGTAGTGATTAGCGACATAGCACCTAGAGTCAAATTGCTCAGGTTCAAATCTCAGCTCTGTCAATCGTTGACATTGTGTATGATACTTAAACTTTCTATTCCTTAATTCCCTCAATTATAAATTAAAATCCAAATTGAATTTCTCTCATAGGTGTGTTTGTTTGTTTGAATACTAAATACCTTTATGGAATTTATATAGAATACTTCATCCCCAGTGCCCAATGCAATAACTGATAGCTATTATTAATTTAAAAGCTATTCTCAGGTCAACTGATTCAATTGATATTATTGTGTATAATACATAGATATTTTCATATGGGTTTTATTTTGAAAGGAACACATATACAAAAGATAAAATTATATGAATAATTATTTTATTTTAAGAAATAGAAGTATTTAAAATAGAATAAATTTTTATCTGTACTTGGAGACATTTCATTTTTATATAATTGTATGCATCCTCAGGAATATGGAACACACTTATTCAGATGTAGCTAAGCAAATAGGAACAAAACAAAAACAAGATAAAAAACATTTTATTCTTTGAGGTCTCAGCAGACAACACTCATAGTTAAAAATAACCTGACGTAAGTGAGTAAATAAATAAATAGGCATAAAAACATTAACATGTTTCAGAGAATGTAGAAATTAAATACAGTATATTAAGAAAAACCAATTGTCCAATCTTATTAATATATTTGATAAACCTGAAAATAATATTTCTCTCTGTTAATTAACTAGTTGGTGACTATTTATCCAGTCTCTTGAGGTTGGCATGAATCCCCTTCTCTCAGGATATTAAGCAGACCAGGCCAGGCAAGGTTTTGGTGCTCAGCAACGGTATGCTGCAACATTTCTCATGGTTGTGCTCTGAATGTCCCCTTCACTTTTCATTGCAAATATCAACACCTTCTTTCTTGCTCTATCCTCACATATTTTTCCCTATGAACACCCAACTTTTAGTCTTTTGCAACCAAACTATATCCTCTTTTTTCTTCTATTTATAATTCACTGCAGATATCATGGCTACTTGATCTTTTTTATTAAATTATTTCCATCATAATATTTGTTAATTTCAATATTTATGTTGAGAGACTCTCTCTATCAAAACCTTCAGTTCTTGCATTTTTCAGGGAAAATTTCCTATACATTGCCTCAGCAGTAACTTAGTCATTATCAAGAATTATACCTATACCCTAATCTCAGTTTCAAGCTTCCTACTTCCCAAGTAACTCTTCATTTCTCTCCAACAAACGCTGACTCCATATTTTTAGCACTTATTTGATCTAAATATCTGTTATCCTAACCAATTTATGTTATATTTTTTACCTGACTCACATGCTCAATTTCCTTTCTCTCTCCTTTCAAAGTGCATGCCTGAAAAAACATCACCCTTACTAAATGCATCTCTCTACTTCTTTATTGGATGAATCTGTGCCACTCAATGTGTCCAGAAAAGAAGCAAACACTATATTAACTGATCTTTAAATTCATTACTACAAACAGTTGCTGGGTCCTAAGTTAATTTTAATTTGGTGATATGAGACTTAGCATAAGCCTGATAATTCTACTATATCTGTCTTCTTATTTTCTTAAAGATCTTGATTAACTTACATATTAGTTCTGCTAATTATTAATTTTCTTATTATTTTTAAGACATTGATTCTTTTGAATTTTTTATGCAATAATTCCACCCCCATAGAAATGTGTTTTTAATTTTATTTATTTATTCCTTTATTATTCCTTTTGGTTAATTTCTTACTCTGGCTAGATGTCTAGTCCACTATTGAACTGAAGAGATGAGTGAGGACATTGTTCTTTTGTTCCCAGTCTTAGAATCATTTTTTTGTGTGTGTGTGTGTGTGTGTGTGTGTGTTTTAACTCAATACCATTATCTTCCCCCATACAACTCTACTGAAACTGCTCATAAAGATAACCCATGAACCCAGTTATCCTGATTCTATTGGCTAATACTCAGCCTTTTGATTTCACTGATTTATAGTGTTTTAATCCTTTAGACACTCCTTTCTATTTTGACTTCTGCAATATCACACAAGCCTGATTTTATTCCTTCCTTATAAGCTGCTTTTTTTATTAAATTCCCTTTAGTCATTTCCTCCTATCACTTCAAATTTTAATTTTTATTTGCTTCAGGGATCAGGCCTCAGGACCTTTTATTCTCTATCTGGACTAGTTCTATAGATTTTTCCTGCTATTTTCATGGATTACATATATCATGTAAATAAATAGTCTCAAATTATATTTTCCTAATTTGTATATCTAGATCAGATGTATATTCCAATGGATAGGTTAATATATCTAAATGTGCATGTGACAACATGACGTATTTTCTTTGTTTTATAATATATATATATCAAACTTAAGTCAAATTTAATTTTGTAATCTTTACCCCAAACTGGCTATTTTGCATTCTGCTCTTCCTTAATAAATAGCAACTCCACTTTCCAGTTACTCAGACCAACAAACTTGGAGCCCTATTGAATTCTTTCTTCCAATCACATTTCATAGCAAATTCATCAACAAATTCTGTTTACTTTATTCTCAAAACATACCAGAACCCAATAGTTCTCAACACATGTATCCCAATACACTGGTCCCAGGTACCATTATATTTTTCCCAAATTGCCCCCTAACCTGCAAACTGCTCTCTGTTCTTCTGCATTGATTTCCCTCCTCAGTCCACTCCAAACATAGCAGATATGGAGATCTTTTTCAGCAAGTCATTCTTTTAAACATATTTCTTAAATGGTTGCCTATTTTTTTTCAAATTGAAATGAAAATTCTTATAAAAAGTTTCTACTGTTCTGGCTTGTCTCTGCCTTCATTTCTTACTGCTTCTTCCTTTGCTCAATCTGACCCAGACACATTAGCCTCATTTGTATTCCTTTAACACAGCAAATATATTACAGTGTTAGTACCGTGTACTTGCTATTCCTGAGCCTGGAATAACCTTCCCACTGATATTCACATGTTGTGATTTCTCTTCTGTTTTAGGTGCCTTATCAAAGTTAGTTATCTTTGAGGTCTTCTCTACCTTCTTTAAAATAATAACTTTTATTCTAGTGCTTTTCTTTATACTGTTTAATTTTCTTCACATTATATACTGAGTGGACAGATTATTATGATCTCTGAACGCATAATAATCTGGTCACTCACTGTATATCCTATATAATAAAAGGCTAATATGCAAATTGTCCCCTCGATCAGGAGTTCGACCAGTAGGCAGGCTGGCCAAACGCCCATGTCCTCTCCTCCTGGCCAGGCTGGCTGGACCCCACCCATGCACGAATTCATACACACACACACTGAGTGGCCAGATTATTATGCGTTCAGAGATCATAATAATCTGGCCACTCAGTGTATATCATTATCTAAAATGCTAATGATTTATTTATGAAGTCAAAGAACAAAATTCAGCTGAGTAAATTTTAAAGATCTTACTGAATTTGCTCAGTGATTCATACATTGGACATCAGACAGTCTGGTAGTTATAAAGGAGCTCCAAAAAGCTATACAAGGAAATAAAGTTTATATGCAAAAGATAGCATGTTGGTTATTGCAAAGTAGCTTTCCTTATAGTGGATGGCAGGGATTTATCAGGCAAATTGCCTAACTTATGCTGGTCAGGAGAGTCCTCACTGGCTAGTTTAATATTATATTTCTGGAATAGCTGAAACTATAACTAAGTAGGTTTAGTTTGGTGATAGAGGACTTAGCATAAGCAACTCTATTTTTGGCCTGTTGTCTTACCTTTAATGATCTATAGTCATGAATTAGAGATAAGTGGGCTAGTTTTTTGTTTATTTGCTCACCACTGTGCCCCAAGTGTGTGGAACATTTCATGACACAAAGAAAACACCAAACAAATATTTCTAAATGTATGAATGACTGAAAGATGAACATTTTTTCAATTTATTTTAAAAGCATTGTCTCTATTATCTCAGTTTTCTTGTTTTGCAACAGCTGAATAATTTTAAAGAAAAAGATAACCAGACCAAAATGCAGGCAGAGCAACAGAATCTAAATATGTTTGAGAAAACCTTTTCATTTTGACATAAATCATAAAAAAAAGTCTTATATTTCTAATGGGAAATAAGCTTTTAAAGTGTTAAAGGTGACCCATCACTTATAAAATAATGAAACAGAGTCATTAGTCAAGAAATACATGAATATATGATAAGCACACAATCATCTGATATGCTTTCAAGTCTTATAAAATACATTAAAAATTATATTGTTATTGAAAAAAAGAATATAATTATAGAACATTGTGCTTCTCTATTAGCTTAGTCAAACTTTTATGTGAATGAGGCCATATATGGCACAAAAATTTTATTTTGACTTTGACAGCAACCACATCTATTAAATTTTACTATGTATTTAAAGCTGAAAACCTCTACCTCAAGGTACATATGCTACAACCACTGACAAGTTAGCTAAAACAGCATTCTTCTAAAAAGTCAGTTATGTCATTTTTACTGATCTAACCCTTACTGTCCTTGGGTGGTTACTTATAAAATTTTTATGATCTCAATAAAAATGGAAAGCAGAGCATAATTGAAAGCAAAAATTACTTATCAAATTAAAAAAGCCTTTGAAAATATAAATGCTTCCATCCCAAGGTATACAGTACCCAAACATAATCTGAAGACCTTGAACTCTTCATGTAATAATAACCTATTTGAAATGTAAACAACATTATTGTATTTTTATTTTTTCTCCAAATGGGAAGCACTGGACTATGTATGTTCTGCTTTGTTTGTTAATCAAACATATCTGCCTTATAAATCGTTCTACATGTTATCTTCTAACATTTAAATTATTTACCAACACCAAAAACAACTTCTAAATAGTAGAAAGAAAAATGGCAGTTTTAGATCTATGTTCCTGCATTTCTGAAATGGTGTTAAAGTAATGTATCGGACAAATTATTTAACAGGATAGCCTAGTGCCATGTTGGTAATGGTGTTAAAAATATGATTAGCAAAGTGATTTTAGAATTTAAACATGTATTATCAACATTAGAAGATATTTGTAAGTATAAAACATGGATATTCTTTGATAGCAACTTGTAGAGTTTTATTTATCTTAACAATTTCTTTGTAACATAATATAAAATACCTTATAAATTATTTGATTGAATTGTGTTTGTGTCATTGGGTTGAGTTCCATTACCTGACTTATTAAAATGCTTTTCATTTATCATTAGTGATAGACTCATCGCATTATTTGATGCTCTGTGTAGAAAAAGCACCCCAGTACATGTCACCTGTTATATGAAATGGCATGTCTTCCATTCACAATAATAATGTGTGTACATCATATTTACATTAAGTATCTCGAAGACTTCTTCAGTAATCATTGGGTTTAAATTGTTGGCCTATACAAATTGTTTTTCTTCTTTTACCCAGAAAAATTGAAAACTTTACTTCACAAAATAAACATATGAGGAAAGGCAATGAAATATGTCTTTATGTGCTGATCAACTAACTGTTAAATATAATTTCCTCAAATATATTTAGAAATCATTTGGGTAAAACCTCTAAGTAATATTAATAAATGAAGGTACAATATATGTAGTGGTATTTTCTTTTAATTTTTTGTTATTGATTAAAATATCACTAAGTGACATTTTACTTTTTTATAAAATTGAATCAATGGTATCAGTAGTCTTAGTTTCAACACATTCATTCAAATGTAGTAGATATGTCCCTTTGCCACAAGAGATAAAGAAAGAAGTTTTCATATGAAATACAATTTAAGCATAGCTTCTCTTAAGATCCCTCTCAATATGTTTTTCCTTTCTTATTATACTATGGAAAGGAAAAGTACATTAAGAAATGCTATCAGATGATAGATCAACAGATATCGATAACTAGAATAGTGCCTGAGTCTTTAAGTTATTTCCACTGTCTATGAGATATCTCTTATGACAGTACTAATTCTTCTTGAAAACTCAATAATTGGAGTCATGAAATAATGTCTCAATGAAGGTAAAAACTTTTCTGCTCTTCAATTCTAATAAGAGAATGTCATTTTAATCAGATCACTAATAAAAATAATTACTAAAATACTGATAACTACCTTAAATTAAGTAATTTGCAAATAGTATCTTACTTAAAACAAAAGGAACAACTTATTATAGTCACATTCATGCTAAAGCTATGAAGATCCTCAGTATCTTTTTTCAAGGTAACAAAGCTCAATTTAGTCATTTAAACAATGGTTAATATTACTATAGTTTT
This sequence comes from Corynorhinus townsendii, assembly GCA_026230045.1. Lineage (NCBI taxonomy): Eukaryota > Metazoa > Chordata > Mammalia > Chiroptera > Vespertilionidae > Corynorhinus > Corynorhinus townsendii. The sequence continues at coordinate 93,566,777 of JAPDVU010000002.1, forward strand.
TACTATTTCCAATATTACACTGAGTTGTTCATTCTTTCTGAATTAGAAGAATAAAATAACATGTGTTAGGTTCCTTTTATATGTGAAATATAATATGGTTAGTTGTAATAATCCTGAAAATTAACAATTATTCTTATTTTTAAATTTTATAAAGTGATACTCAAATATATTATACAAATTGCACAGGGTAACACTATATAGCTGATCCAGAAATTGGATTTAGTTATGTTTTATTCCACAACAGAAGCTTTCTTATGTTCTCTCATGTTTATCACAAAAATAAAGTTATTTCCTAATTTGCAGTGTGTTGGTGCTCAAAACGGTTTACACAGTAGAAGGTTATCAAGCACTAGGAAATGTTGATGCTCTTCTATCTTTGCTAACTAGTGAAAATTTAGCGATTTACCTTAATTAGTATTTACCAATGTTACTATACCCTAATGTAATTTTATAAGAGGCTTCATACTGTCTTTATAAAGTATTTTTGAAGCCCAAAATAGTGTAAAGGATCAAAACAAACAAACAAACAAAACTTCTGAACTATCTACCATGTCATTGCTAAATCAATAAAGGTATGTTTTAATTCTAATTTTTGCTATTCATAAAAAATGATTCACAGTGAGAAAATGAATAAAAGTAATAGGGTGGATTTTGTAAGTAAATTAGCAGTATTTATTCTAATACTATTGACAATTAGACATTGGTGTTGTCTTTGTGAGTGTTATCATATTAACACCCAATATGACATTTGGTAATAAAACTGAAAGATTTTTCTACTTTTTTTTTCATATTTTAATGGGAAATTATACAGCAAATATTTTTTTTAAGATCAAGTCAAAGAGAAATGGTTGTTTCAGATGCCTAAATAAGAGATCATTTTTTGATATGCTTTTTATTGTTTTCAGAGAGGAAGGGAGAGGGAGAGATAGAAACATCAATAATGAAGAGAATCATTAATCAGCTGTCTCCTGCATGCCCTATTGGATGTCAAACTGGCAAACCAGGCATGTGCCCTGACTGGGAATTGAACTGTGACCTAATTCATAGCTTGATGCTCAACCACTGAGCCACACAGGTTGGGGAGATATCTTTTATCTTGGGAAGAGGTTATAAACAGAAATGTTGCATATTTCAAAATTACATTAATCATACATATAATATACTAGAGGCCCAGTGCACGAATTTGTGCACTGGTGGGATTCCTTGGCCTGGCTGGCGATAGGGGCCAATTGAGGCCATCTCGCCCAGTCTGGATGGGGCTGATTGGGGTTGCCAACTGAAGTGAGGGGCCACGGGAGGTTGGCCAGCCATGGGAGGTTGACTGTGGGAGTGCACTGACCACCAGGGGGCTGCAGCATCTGCCCCCTGATGGTCAGAGCATGTCATAGTGACTGGTCAACTGGTTGTTTGGTTGTTCAGTCATTCATTGTTCGGTCATTTGGTAGCTTAGGCTTTTATATATATAGATATGTGATTTATTATTATTAACTATATCTTAGAATGTTTTTTATGAAGTTTAAAATTATTTTGAATTTTAATTCATTTTGAAACTCCTAGTTTACAAACTAAAATTAAGCACTCCTTTAATTAAATTATAGTTAATTAAGGGTGACAGATAAAAAAACACTCTTTTTTAAATAATGTGTTTTCTAAATAATGTGTTTTCATTAGTACTATTTTTGTAAGTCATTATCAAGAAAAGGTTATATGAAAAAATTACTTAATGTAATTTTATTTGTAAACATAATATAAACAAATTTATCATAGAAGGGAATATTTTCATTTTTATTAACACAGTATTCCAAGTTGATTTTATAATACTCCACCACAAAAATGCCTTTGATAGGATATTCATTTTCATGGTAGTGTAAAAAATAATAGCTGGACAATTGACCTCTGTGGAGCCAATCAGAGAGCCTTTGAGGTTTGAGTGGCCTAGATTATCAAAACACAGTGCATAAAACGATTTTAACATGCTAGAGAATACACTATTTTTTATTAATTATAATTTTGAGTATAATTTCTTTTTTAATACAAAACATGATAATTAGGAGCATTTTATTGCTCTAGTTAAAATGCTTATTTTGTGGTTTTTAGTGACATGTTGACAGAAGAACAGATATTTTTGCCTCCTTGTGAAATCTTCATATTGTGTGGTAAAGAGGAATAAAAGGGGCTGATGTAGAATAGTGATGAGAAGTTTTGTATATGTAACAAATTGGAATTTTGGTAGTGTCAGGTTGATGACTGTTATGTGATAGCCCAAATTTGACTGCATATTTTAATTCACTTGATTTTAATGGCCTCATTGATTTATGGAGGCAAAGTACAGAGTGCATTGCTTATCTAATCTTTCTCTGAACCCATCTAGACCACTATTACCTAAGGAAATTGCATCTTTAACTTGAGAATGAGCAGGTCTCAATTATCGCTACCATTAAGGCAGCATTGAGTAGATTATGATGATTATTGTTTGATTTAATTCTTTATAACTTCTATGATGTAACATTTTATTGAATGTATTATTTTACTAGCACATTATTCTGAATACTTTGTATTTATAGTTAAGCACTGAGTTTGCTTAATAAGATCCTTCAAATGTTCTTCTACATGCTTAAAGACAAGTGTAAAAAAATCATTTCAATTAATGTGTAAGAGATGAAGGTGACCTCAATAAGTTTTAAAAAATCCCACTTCAAACTTAGATGGAGCCATTTCTGAATAATTAAATGAAACCTTTCCACCAGTACCCCCATTTTTTAGACAATACAGACCATCAAATCTTGATATTCTTATGCAGTTTTCTTTAGGGAAAGAAGTATTATTGGTTTCCTAAGAGACACATGTCCTTCGTATATTTCATGGTAATGAGTAGGGTGAGTTGAGTGGAATCATTTTGGAAAGGAGACCAATTTTGATAAAAATTGAAGCATTATCATAAAAGCTATGTTCCCTAACTGCAATGTGTAATATCCTTATACAAAATACATATTTGATTTGGTTGCTCCTTGCCTTCCAATATGAGTGATTCAAATTCAGAAGTTAGAGCAAATTTTAAATACTTTAAAATGCCATACATTACATCATGAAAAGTGGCCAAATTCCATTAATTTTATTACAAAATTAATTAGTACTTTAGTTTAGATAAAATAATATAGCTTTATTTAATTGTTTCTTCTATTATACATGCCATGGTCACATAATTTTTCACATTTAATCAAACATATTATGATTTATAAGCAAAATAATCAACATAAAGTAACAGTAATTTTTTTTATTGTTTTAAGTATTACAAATAGTAATACATATGTCTCCTTTTCTTTTTTTCCCCCCATTGACCACCCCCCGGCTTCCCCTACCCCCCAGTACATGCCTTCACCTGCCCGCCCGCCACCCCCCCCCCCAGTGTCTTGTATCCATTGGTTATGCTTATATACATGCATACAAATCCTTCGGTTGGTCTCTTACAGCCCCCCTCGCCCAACCTCCCCTGTCTTCCCGATATAGTTTGACAGTCTGTTCAATGTTTCTTTGTCTCTGTATCTTTTTCCCACCATTGCTTTCCTTTAAAAAATTTTGCCTCTGCAGACTAGAAATAAACATATAATAACAAAACAAAACAAAAAAATGTTTGAGTCCCAATTTCAATGTCCAACAGTTCTGAGTCCCCGTTTCAATGTCTAACAGTTCCTTATGTGTACATGTCAGCAATGATATCTGGATGGTGGGCACATGGTGGCAATGCAGGTCTGACCCTCTCTGGTTTGGTCCTAGGCAACCTGCAGTGGTGCACAGCTGCTGACTTGCTCACGTGGCAAGGCTTTGTCAGTGTCTTCCATCTCTGGACTGTTTTTCCTCTTGTTTTCCTGGTTGGAGCAGACCTGTCAATTCCTCTCTGTTGCAGGAATCCACATGGTCTTGGAATTGTTTTCTGAAAATATACAAACATATTGTTGACCAAAAGTTAATAAAGGAATCTTTTCTATATAATTTATTTGGGATCCTTTTCATTTTTGCCCAAATGATTTTCCTTTGTCTTATTTAGACACCATGTGTGTTTTTCATGGCCTTCTTGCTGTTAGCATTACAAATGAAAATTAATTTGGTAAAGTAAAAATTTTCTAGATGTAATTTACTTATAGGATATTTTTCCTTACATGATATTACCCTACTGCCCCCCCCCTTTTTTTTGATTAATGGAGGTTTTTGTAAATTTTATAATGCAGTCTTGATAACTTTAAATTTAATTAATTTATTTTTTTTTTTTTGCCCAAAACTATGACTGCTTTAGGTTCATTGCATGTTCAGGCATTTTACCATGAGATGAGCTACCAATAGAAATTTTAGTTATTACTTTAAAAACAGCTTTTTGTCCAGTATAATTAATTTTACTTGAATATTCACTTATTTCAATTAACCTATTTAAAATTAATCTGAAAACTTGATTATTATGTTACTGTCAAATTTAATACTGTACCAACAATCTTAGTTTACCCTGTAAATATTAGTGGGAAGGATTATTTGCATTCTTGAGTGGGCCCTGAGCATTCCTGATGCTAGGCTGAATTTAGATATAGGGCAGCTGCTGTCGGCCAAGTCTCTTGTCTCTTACCTGGGTCCCGATCTGAGCTGGGCCAAGTCTCTGTCTGTCACCTGTATCTCCATGTGAGCTGGGCCTATTGAGTATGATGTAGGCTATAGGATTGTCATATATGACCTTTATTATGTTGAGTTATGATCCCTCTATTTTCACTTTGCTAAGAGTTTTTATCAAAAACTAGTGGCCTGGTGCACGAAATTCGTGCATGGGGGGAGTTGTCTCTCAGCCCAGCCTGCATCCTCTCCAATCTGAGATCCCTGTGGGATTGGGCCTAAACTGGCAGTCAGACAACCCCCTCACAATCTGGGACTGCTGGCTCCTAACCCCTCACCTGCCTGCCTGCTTGATCACCCCTAACCACTCTGCCTGCTGCCTTGATTGCCCCCAACTGCCCCCCCACCCCGCCAGCCTGATCACCCCCAACTCAATTCCCCTCCTGGCCTGATCACGCCTAACCGCCTCTGCCTTGGTCCCGCCACCATGGCTTTGTCTGGAAGGACTTCTGGAAGGTCTCATGGTCTAATTAGCATATTACTCTTTTACTAATATAGATAAGATATGACATACTGCCATAACTATAACATATGTATCAGTATTACTCTATGAGAATACATACTTCATGTGATAGGAAGGCATCTAATACATTACATTGTATATGTTGTAAGTAGTAGGAAATACTGTATTTATAGCAATAATATACACACTGTGACTTCCCTTCCTGATTTGGGAATGGTTCCCTAGTGCTTTGAAAGTTTCCTGGCCCCTAATGTATTTTTATTTTTTTTGTCATTCACTGTAACTTTATTTACTGTTTATTGCACATGAATTGAGGTCTTTAATTTCTAACCACCAAAGATTCAAAGGACTATTTTTTCCATGAAGTTTAACATTAACATCAGTGAATTCATGTATTCATGTGTTTTTTATTGTAAACATCTGAATTAGTCACATTGTCATAGATCCTGAACTCACAAGTATGGACCATGCGCAGGCTGGCAGCAAGCCAGGAAGTCACTCTGCAAGCAGATACTCTGGATAAGGAGAAAAGTCATAGCACAATATTTAATGTCCAACCTGGGTCACCTCAGAATCCTATCTAATAAAAGAGTAAAATGTAAATTAACCATCACTCCCCTACACCCACAAGCCATGCCCACAAGCCACACCCATTAGCCAATCAGAAGTGAGTATGCAAATTAACCCCAACCAAGATGGCTGCAGCTACAGAGAGCAGGAGGGAGGCTTGGGTTTCCCCAGCGATGGAGGAAGCCAAGCTTTCTGCCTGCCCTTGCAGGCCCAGGCCTCCATTCAATGTTACAAAGTTTCCATGATAGAAGATAAATAAATCTGTCACGGATTTGGAGAGAGCAGGAGGATAGGGTTGCCTGCTGTGATGGAGGAAGCCAAGCTTCTGTAGCGCTGGCCTGCTTGGCCTCTGCTTAAGGCTACAAAGTTTCAATTGTAGAAGATAACTAAATCCCAGATCCCAGGGCCTCAGCTTGGGTCGCCAGGGGGCGTGGCCGGCCTGCAAACCATCATAGGCCCCTCGCTCAGGCTACCCCATGCCCCAAGGGAACCCCCACCCTGATCCAGGACACCCTTCAGGGAAAACCAGCTGGACCCTGCCCATGCACCAGGCCTCTATCCTATCTAATAAAAGAATAATATGCAGATTGACCATCACTCCAACACATAAGATGGCTGCCCCCATATGGTCAAAGATCCTGCCCCCATGTGGACACAAGATGGCCACCACAAGATGGCCAGCAGGGGAGGGCCGTTGGGAGGGACCAGGCCTGCAAAGGACAGCAGTTGGGGGTGATCAAGCCTGCAGGGGAGGGCAGTTAGGGGTGACCAGGCCCTCGGGGGAGGGCAGTTAGGGGGCAAACAGGCTGGCAGGGGAGCAGTTAGACATAAATCAGGCTGGCAGGGGAGTGGTTAGGAGGTGATCAGGCTAAAAGGCAGAAGTGGTTAGGGGCAATCAGGAAGGCAGGCAGGCGAGCAGCTGGGAGCCAGCAGTCCTGGATTGTGAGAAGGATGTCTGACTTCTCATTTAGGCCCAAACCCACCGGGATTGGGTCTAAACGGGCAGTCAGACATCCCTCGAGGGTTCCCAGATTGGAGAGGGTGCAGGCTGGGCTGAGGGGCACCCCCGCCCCATGAATGAATTTTGTGCACCGGGCCTCTAGTGTTATGTATATTGACTTCTTAATTCATATAGTATCGGGAACTCAACTGCTTGGTTGGTGACAGGGTTGACCTGATTTCAGGAGGATTATTCCTGAAATAATTAAGGAAAGGGGGACTCAATCTTTTCTTGGTTGCTTGCTCCTCCCCAGCACCTTCATCTTTCTTCTCATCCTCAGCTTCTTGGGCATCTTCTCCTTCACCTTCACCTCCTTCTTCTTCCTCCTTTGCATCCTCAAATTCTTCCTTTGCACCCTCTTCCTCTTCCTCTTCTTCCTCTTCCTCAGCTACTTCCTTCTCTTTCTCCTCCTCTTCAGCCTCTCCTTCAGAGGAGGGTTCATCCTTAGCTTCCTCGGCTTTTGCAGCCTCAATGGTCTCCTCCACCTCGATCTGCTCCTCCTGGATGTGGCTGGTGTATTAAGAAGCGAAGGAGTGAGTGGACATCAAGTAGGAGCTGGTCTGTAAACCACAGTAGGCAGATCAACCAAAGACCTTGGAACTCTGGAAGTAGCCATTGGCTATGCTTCCCAGGCTGGTGAAACAGAGCTGGGACTCCTCACCTTCCAAGAGTTTCCTGTAATCTGCAATGTCAATGTCCAAAGCCACCTTGAGGAGGTCCTGGTATTCTTTTAAATATCATGTCATTTCACCCTTTGCAGTTCTCAACTCATTTTCTAATTTGTTGATTGTGTCCTGCATAGCACTAACATGGGAGTTCTGCTTATCCTCCAGCTCTCACAGCTGCTTTCCCAGAGCTTAGTTCATGCCCCAGCTTGCTTTGATCTCCAAGGTCTTGCCCTTGAGCAGGTGGCAGCTTTCAGACACCTCCTCCTTGGTGGCATGCACCACATAGTTGTTCTTGGCAGTGCTCTCAGTCAGCATGGTGAAGCAGCTCTTGTACCATTCTTCTGCATTCTGCATGTTCTTCAAAACCAGTTGCTCGTACTGGGTGTGGATGTCCTTGAGCAGGGCAGAGAGGTCGGACTTGGAGAACATGTCCATCTCCACGGAGATCTGAGCATACTGGATCTGCGCCTACAGCTCAGGGATCTCCTCTTCATGCACCTTCTTCAGAAAGGCGATTTAGTCCATCAGGCTGTTGTGCTTTTCAAGCTCAGCACCAGCGAGAGCCAACTCATATGCACCTTTGTGCACCTACATCAGCCAGCCCTCTGCATCATCATGGTTCAGTACCTCTCCCTGATAGCATGCACGCAGGTTCCTCTCAGTCCCTTCCAAGCCCTGGTGCCTACTAACTGCCCACTGCCCTCTCCACTGCAGGGATGGGGTGCCGTGGGCCAGGACACAGGCATCCCATTTTCATTAAAATGTTCAACCCCGGCCTGCCCCACCAGTATCCACAGGCGGTCTAGGGGACAGACAGTGATCCTAGAGACCCTGGCCACACCCCTGCCTACCCAGGTCCCCAATGGTGGTCTGGACCCCGTGGCAACGTCAGGCACAGCCCACCAGGCCTGCCTGACCCTGATGGCTGCCTGGACCCGCGGGCAGCATCAGGCACTGCTCCTCTCCACCTTGCTTGCCCGGTTACCGATTGCAGCCTTGACCCAGCAGGCAGCGTCAGGCGCTGCCATCCTGGTCTACCTGGTACCCGATGGTGGCCTGGACCCCAAAGGCAGTGTCAGGCACAGTCTGCCCCTCCTGAATATGCAAATTTACCCTCCATCTTTGTTGGCTTAATTTTCATATCACTCCTGATTGGCTGTGGGAGTAGCAGAAGTATGGGCAATTAGCATTTTTCTCTTTTATTAGTGTAGATGGGTATTGGCTTTTGTTGAATGCTTTTTCTGTGTCTATTGATATAATGTGATTTTTATCCTTCATTTTATTTATGTGATGTATCATATTTATTGATTTGTCAATATTGTACCAGCCTTGTACCCCCAGAATAGATACTACTTGGTCACGGTGTATGATCTTTTTAATGTATTGCTGAATCTTATTGGTTAATATTTTGTTGAGAATTTTAGCATCTATGTTCATCAGAGATATTGGCTATAATTCTCTTTCTTTGTAGTGTCTTTATTTGGTTTTGGAATTAGGATAATGCTAGGCTCATAAAAAGAGCTTAGAAGTATCCCTTGGGTTTTTCTTTGAATAGTTTGAGAAAGCTAGGTGTTAGTTTTTCTTTGAATAGTTAATAAAACACACCTTTGAAACAATCTGATCCAGGACTTAGTTTTGCTCAGAGGTTTGTTGATTTTTTATTACTGCTTTAATTCCGTCATTTGTTATTGGCTTATTGAGGTTTCTTGATTCAGTTTTGGAATATTGCATTTTTCTAAGAATTTGTCCATTTCTTCCAGGTTGTCCAGCTTTTGGACATATAGTTGTTAATATTTGCTTACAATCCTTTGAATGTCTACTAGTATAGTGTCAATTGTTACTTAGCCTCTTTCACTTCTAATTTTATTTATTTGTGTCCTCTCTCTTTGTTTCTTGATGTGTCTGGCTAAAGGTCCATCAATCTCTTTTATCTTTTATTTTCTTTTTCTTTTTAAATTAATGCTTACCCAAGGATTTTTTTGTTTTCATTGATTTTTAGGGAGAGTGGAAGAGAGAGAAAAAGACAGAGAGAAACATCGATGTGAGAAAAACACATCAATTGTTTACCTCTTGCAGGTCCATGACCAGGACCCAGGCTGAATAGGAGGAGCCTGCAACCAAGGTACCTGCCCTTGACTGGAATCAAACCCAGGACCCCTGGATCCACAGACCAACACTCTATCCACTGATCCAAACCAGCTAAGGCAATCTTGTTTATCTTTTCAAAGAACCTTCTCTTGTTTTCATTGATTTTTTTTTTTATGTTGTGTTTTCAGACTGTATGTCAATCAGGTTTCTTTGGATATATTCTCAGAAGTGGAATTACTGGATCACCAGAGAGTTCTATTTTTAATGTTTTTGGAAGCGCAATACTGTTTTTCCACAGTGGTTGTACCAATCTGCATTTCCACCACTAGTATACAAGGGTTTCCTTTTCTCCACATCCTGTTGACTTATTGCTGATAGCCATTCTTGCAGTTGTGAGGTGATATCTCATGTGGTTTTAATTTTCATTTCTCTGGTGATTAATGACATTGAGCATCAGACTCATAGATACAAAAAACAGATTGACAGCTGTCAGAAGGGAGGGAGGTTGAGGGCAGGTGAAAATGATGAAAGGATTAACCAAAAAATAAACTTATAGACACAGACAACAGTATGGTGATTAAAAATAAGAAAGAGGGTTGAGGGAAGTAGAATCATGTAAAGGGGGCATAAATGGTGTTGGAAAGAGACTTGATTTTGGATGGTGAAAATATCATACAATATACAGATATGTATTATAGAATCATACACTTGAAACCTGTATAATTTTTATGAACCAATGTCACCCCAATAATTGAATAAAAATTAAAAAAAATAATTGATACTACAGGGCCACAAAATGGAAACAGACTAGATTTCTTAGTAACTGCTTGGAAGAATGTTGTTCTAAAGAGTGTTCTTTTTAAAACATATAATATAATTTAATCATTGAGATGTCATAGGTGCTTGGGGTCCTTCTGGCTTTTGCCTTGCTGAGCAATCTAAGATGGTATCTGCAATGGGGATCCAAACTGCTATTTATGACTAATTAGATCAGGCAAAGACTCAAAGTCTCCAGAGAACCACCTCTGCCTGCAGACTGATTTGTTTCAGTCTGGAGTATCCTAAGCAATGATCCACTGATAGGGTGGGAGGTTTTCCAAGAGGTGAGACAATTGCTTCTGCTGGAGGCTAAGTGTTACTTTTAGTCTCTTAATGGGCCTCAGAAACTCCACATGGTGCAGCAGAATATTTTCCAATAGGGTCGGTCAACTATCTTCCTCCAGGCAAACATGTCATGATAGCACAGGTTTGCCTGAGAAAGATGACCTCAGCAGCATGAGGGAATGACTCAGCACAGGAAACCGGGGTGTCTGCCTTCTGAGCTCTAACCCCAGAGCCCCCAGATCCTAGCTTCTGCTCACGCAGCCCTAGTCCACTCTGACCTCCCTTTGCTGGAGCACAAGGTGAGTGGCTGTACATGGAATTTTGTGCATTGGCCCTTTAAGAATGTACCTCCATTTCCAGAAGTCTCTCCCTGGCAGACAGTAACCCTGCTGTTTTTCAGTTATGTGGGCTCCTTTCTTAGTTCTGGTGTTCTCTGCTAGGGGACCCAGCTAGGGGATTAGACCCCAGAGTTCTCTGTGGCAACCCCCAATAGCTGAGATATCTCTATGGAACTTCAAGTTACTATCTATGGGAACAAGCCAGCCCTTTGCACCTCTGTCTCTCCTACCAGATTTTATGTAGTCTTCGCTTCCTGTCCTTGGTTATCAGGGTGCTCTCCAGTAAGTCCTTAGATTTTTTAGGGTGGTTCTTCTGTGTTTTAGTTGGAATTCCAGTCTGGTACTGGGAGTATGTCTGTGAGCTTTTATTTACTCCACCACCATTTTTAATCTTCTTTTTACATCTTAACAGGTTGTATAACTTCTGCTTTCTCTTGGGGTTCAAGAAGACAAATTCTGCAGCTGCTCACAGCTGGAGCAAACCACTGCATAGGAAGATGACAGCAAAGAGGATGAGTGCATACCTCTGTGGGGTCACACAATGGCTCTGGGGGTGGAAAAAGACTGTGAGTTCAGAAAGGCAGAGATTTCTGGGACTGGGAGGCTCTGAGGAAGCTTCCTGGCTGAGGACACTGAGTCCTCTTCCCCCAACTTTACATTTCTTTAAATATTTCATGTAGTCTGAGTTTCGACTTCTTTAAATGTTACACAAAATATTTAATTTCACCATTATCTCTAAACTAAAAAAAGAATTCTCTTGTTTTTATCTATTTAAAATAGCATTAAACTAATAAGGATCACTTGCTTTCTTTCAAAGCTGAAACACTTAGTTTCTCCAGGAACAATACATAGAAGAAGTTGAAGAGCAGAAGGTGATTCTTTACTCTGATAACTGCTGCTCAAATAGAAAGACAGAGTTATGGGGGGTGGAGGGGTTATATTCACCTAGTAAGATTGGTAATAATCTGGTAATAGGATTGGTTCATAACTATTTAGAAAATAGTATAGAACATAGAGCTAGATGTAATTCATCTATTATGTGACTGTATTTAAAAAAATATTTAGAGACTAATGGACAAGGTGTTCCCTAATTAAGAAATGTAATAACCCTAGTTGGTTTGGCTCAGTGGATAGAACATCTGCTTGGGGACTGAAGGGTACCAAGTTTGATTCTGGTCAAGAGCACATGCTCAGGTTGTGGGCTCGATCCCTAGTAGGGAGTGTGCAAAAGGCAGCCAATCAATGATTCTCTTTCATCATTGATGTTTCTATCTCTCCCTCTCTCTTTCTTCCTGAGATCAATACAAATATATTCATTTTTTTAAAAAAGCAAAGAAAATGTACTTTAAAAAAAAAAAGAAAGAAACGTAACAGCACTATGGTAAGTCAAGTGGAGATCTCAAGGCCAAAATAAATTTTTCCTTTTCATTTAATTTATTGGGGGTGACATTGCCTAACAAAATTATACAGGTTTCAGGTGCACAATCCCACAACATATCATCTCTCCATTGTTTGTCCACCACTCAAAGTCAAGTCTCCATCCATCACCATTTATCTCCCCTCTACCCGCCCCTATCTCCTCCTACTCCCCTCCTCCCTGCAACCACCACACTGTTGTCCATGGACCATTGTGTTACATACACACACATACAAAAACAAATAAACCACAACAAAAGAACAGAACTACATTATTTCAATAAAATTCTATATCTAAGTAAACTCTTGCTTCCCCAGCATAGTAGGGAAAACTCCAGAGACATTGAATAACTTAGGTTTCCTTGAATGGAAATACAAAGCAACTTCATTCTTTCACTAATATACGTGGTATACTTGGTATGAACCAGAGCAGAATTATCTAGTTAGACAGAAAGTTAGGACGTTGAGAGGGATGCCATAAAGGGGAGGTCAGAGGAGAGAGAAACAATAATCTCTAAGTCAAAGGCTCAATCCTTTCAAAAGCTGAAGTGACTGTGACTGTCTGGGAAGTCCCTGAGGCAAGCATTAATCCATGAATGACCAGATTATTGGAAGAGAGTAGAGTGTGGAGGGTGGCAACATTAATTAGATGATGAGAGGTTAGGGCAACACACATTTTCATCAAGTACAGAATATTTAACATTTTCACAAACAGTATAGCTAGGCAGTATGTTCTGTCTCAATAAGAGCCTTGATTATAATTCTAATATCTTTTACTTGAATATTATATAGCCTTAGTTGGCTCTGCCCTATCTTAATGACTTCAAATCAGAATTTGAAATATAGCAACACTTTGCAGAATGGCAGTGTACTTTATTTTATGCACGTAAACCCCAATAGTTTAAGCACTTTGATGTTCACATGGCGTATTTTCACTAAGGTTTGTGGGACACATAAATATACCCTGTAAGTTCAGCAAAATTTGATTTAAAAAAAAGACATAGGATATGTCGGTATGAAAAATATCAGGTTTTTTTGTTATTGTTGTCATTGTTGATTAAGATTTTTTTAGTAAAACAGTTGAGATTTGCAAAAATGTCACCACCACTGTAATTTCTGAAGTAAATGCAATACTATTGTTACCAGGGAAACTGCAAGACCTTGATTCTTGTCTTCTTGAAGGAAAGATTTCAATCAAGAGACAAAGTGCAGCAAAGCAAACAAAAAGCTATTGGCCTCAGAAAAATCACACTTAGGACAGTGAAACAAGGAAAGGCATAGAAGTATCAGGAAAGCCTAGTCTGGGCTGCATTGGCTCTGAGAAGTCAGAGAAAAGGGGGCTTTGGAGACAGGTACATGAGGTTAGCCTTGGGATGAGCTACCACTGCCCATTGCACTCCTGGTTGCAAGTCTCTTTGAGGGAAGAAGAGGGAAGGGAATGGCATGGGCATTCATCTTGAGCGCATTTATCTCTGTCTTGCAGGAAACATTAGGGGAGGTCTCAGGGGAGAGTCTCAACGGAATATTCATCAGCTTTCCAGATATACTCTTTCCAGGTGGTGGTCTCCGCTGATTGGTCCAAGCCAGGGCAGGGGTCATTAACCAAGGCAGCTAGTCCTTACAGTTCTAAACATGATTCTTGTTACCCTTTCCCATTTATTAAGGAGGTAGCTAAGACTTTAGCAAATAAGTCATTTGTTAAGAATCACCAGCCAGTCAGAAGGACTGAGTCTAGACCCAAGCAACAAGAAGATTCTTATGCTTTTTAGCAATTTCACTTGATAGTCATTGAGTTATGAATGGCTTAAAATTCTTCCTTCCCAAAGGAACTACAAAAAAAAAATTAATTATCTGTATTTTTCCTTTTGATATTCATATATTTACTTAGGATACCTAAGTTATAATTTTTCTCATACTGTTCATTTGGCACCCCACATCCCACCTTTAGAAGCTTGAGAGATGGCATAATGCTTTTTAGTCTACATTCCTTAGTTTGTTTGAAATAGTAATTGTTTTGCTGTATATATACTCAGTCATGATTAGAAAATGTACAAGTTTACCTTTTCACATATGATTAAGTAAAATATGTGTGTACCAATGTTTTATAAACTTTAATATGTATACTCATTAACTAGGGTGGGGCTGGAGATTCTGCATTTTAATCAATTCACAGAGGATACTGAAAATCTGGTCTTGAAAACGGCTTTGAGTAGCAGGACCATAGGTTTTAAGTTTCATAAGAACAAAGTTACATCTGGTTTTGTCTTTTATGTTGGAAAGTGTATTAGTGTTTGGCTTCTCTTGCTCTATGTATTTACTAGAGGCCTGGTGCACAACATTCATGCACTTAAGGGGGGTCTTTCAGCCTGGCCTGTGCCCTTTTGCATTTCAGGAGCCCTTGGGGGATGTCTGACTGACAGCCCAAGCCACAGTTGGACATCTGTAGTGCTGCCACGGAGGCGGCCGCTGAGCTCACCAGCCATCAGTCCGGCTTGGGGCTGAGTGGCGCCCCCGCCCTGGGAACTCACTGACCACTAGGGGGCAGTTTCTGCATTGAGGGTCTGCCCCCTGGTGGTCAATGTGCATCATAGTGACTGGTCATTCTGCTGTTCAGTCGATTTGCATATTACTTTTTTATTATATAGGACTAGAGGCCTGGTGCACAAAAATTCATGCACTCGGGTGGTGGGGATATCTCAATCTGGCCTGCACCTTCTCTAAGACCGGGACCCCTTGGGGAACGTCCACCTGCCAGCTTAGGCCGACTGCCAGGGGGATCAGGCCTAAACTGGTAGTCAGACATCCCTCTGGCAGCCTCTGGAAGCCCTTGGGGGATGTCCGACTGACATTCAGAGTCGAACATCCTTAGAACTGTGGAGGAGGCAGGAGAGGCTCCCGCTGCCACCATTGCTGCACTTGCAGTCGTCAGCCCCTGTGGGAACACACTGACTACTAGAGGGCAGCTCCTGCATTGAGCATCTGCCCCCTAGTGCTCAGTGCACATTATAGTGACCGATTGTTCCTGGTCATTCCGTGGTTAGGGGCAATTTGCATATTACTCTTTTATTATATAGGATACTTGTGGGTTTTGATATTGTTTATCAGTTGCCTGGAGGTACCTGATATATTTCAAATAAATTAAGCAATCAATATATATAGGCTAAGTGAATTATTTAGAAAAAGTACTTGAAATTAAAAGTTAATAGGGATCAGAGATTGAAAAGTACATATTAAGTACTTTAGAGAACAAAATATCTACAATAAGCTGTGCAGAATAGAACTATGATCTTTCTCACTTTCTCCTTTGAAAATAGTTGATTGTGCCTTTAAAAACTTTTAGGCTTTTTCTTTAATTTCCCTAATGATCAAAGACCAGATTTCAAGTAAATTTATTTGATTTGTTTATTTAATATCAATGATTTCCAATTTTGAAAATCATTGATATTAAATAAACAAATCAGTGGTCATGTTAGGAAAAAGTAATTCTAAAGAATAGTTAAGAAAATCCACATGAATAACAATAAAAAACCTAAAACAAATAAAATCCAGGTTTTCTGATACTTTTGTCTTTACACTAACTAAAAAGTCTATGCTTCTCCAGCATACTTTAGTTTGCATGGCTAAGTTACAAGAAATATTCATAAAGACTAGGCTTATATAAATTTAAGCTCAGTGTTGGAAACCTGACCTGAAAATCTGGGCTATCATAGGTCTATTTCACTAGATGGATTTGAGCATCAAATAAGATAATGGTTGTGCTGGTGCCACATAAACTATGGAGCAGGTACTAGTCTGGGGTATCATAGAAGGCGTCAGAAGGGAAATAGAGGGACCACAAAACCCATTACCTGGAATCTTACATTCTAGTTTATCTTTTCATTGTCTGATTTCAAATAAATAATGTAAAATAGATTATCTCTACACATATAAAAGAGTAAGATGCAAATTGACCATACCTTCATGATGCCCACCAGCCAATCAGGAGTGAGTATGCAAATTAACCCACCAAAGATGGAATGTTAATTTGCATAGGCACGTGTCAAGCGGCCGGGGTTGGGGCAGGATGCTTGCGTCATTGCCATGGCAAAGATGCAAGTGTTCTGCAATGCCCCAGGCACTCTGGGCCTCTGGGCAGTGTGGGAAGGCGGAAAGGTGGCTCTCGGCCAGAGCAAAGGCGGTGCCAGCAGCCAGGGGAAGGAAATCCCATTCTTTCACGAATCTTTGTGCATGGGGCCTCTAGTCTAATAATAATAAATCATAGAATTTCTTCAAGTAATTTTATAAAAAACAGTCATATTTGTTAATGAGCAACTTTGAATTTAAAGGGTAACTCAGGTGTAAGTTGTGTCTCACAGATTTTGGGAAACATCTAGACTTGAAAATACCTGCTACTGGTGATACACATTAGTATCTACATTCTTAGAGCATATATCTAAGAAATGAGATAAGAGAAGAATCATTAGAGCATGAGCCTTCCTCTTGTAGGATAGTATTTACTTGGGATGGGGGGAAGGCAGCATGAGTGTTCTAAAACTGATAATGCCAAAATTACATTATTTATTTGTTAGGGTTTTAATTGAAGGGATGTGTTACCTTAATCTATTTAATATCCTTAATGTAGAAATAAAAATAGATTGCTACCAAAAAAGCATCGTCCAATTTTCTACCTTCTCCCTTCAGCCCAGGTTGGTAACCAGCTATGCAAAGATGTCTTCTAGTCACAAATAATCACAAATATATTACCTTAATTAAATGAAGAACATAATAAATATACTAGTACAGAGTTGTTTTTATGAATTCCAAACTTCCTATAACATTAAAGAATTTGACTTATTTTGTTATAAATAAAAATTAATTTTTCCCAATATAGAAATAACTACATTCTTGCCATTTTTCTGCTTTAATCAATTAAATCCTCTCTTTAAATTTTGTATTTAAGGTCTTATAAATATAAGATCAATTATGTATTATCAAGAATCATCCATTAAAAATGGATATACTTGAAAATAAACAGAAAAAGGTACCATTTTTAGTATAGAAAAAATATGATTAAAGGGAGAAAAATTACAAATGGTGGTTGCATTAGATTAAAAACCAGATTCATATTATATTTCATCTAGCCAGGAAGAACATTTAGAACCAAAAGCAAATTCTTATGAATATAAATTCCTGAACTAGTATCTACTTGTTTCAATAACCTGTCCTTGTGAATATTGGTATCACATATATGTGGTTATCATAAAGTATTCAAAGATTATTATTAAAGTTTGAATTTTTCTTACATCTAAATTTTATTGGATTTAGGCATCCATAAATACAGTAGAAATATGTTTTTAATAAAGTGAATTAATTATTACTTGCATATAAAAATTAGAAAATAAAATTTACTCCAATAGTTTAAAATATTTTGTCATCTGAATATAGTGAGCAATTACAAGGAATATGAGCACTGTTGAAAAAATTGTATTTGCAAAGTGTTCATTTGCCTAATGTAATTTTTAAATGTATGCTGTTTACATGTACACACAGATTATATAGTGAAGACTAATTGGCAAAAGAAAATAGTAACTAACACAGTACTTTAAAATCAACACATACTAAGATACACTTCTTAAATGGCTCTTTATCATAAAGCATATCTTGAAAGTTTAATGCAGGCATAGTATCAACTAGGGCAGTGGTCGGCAAACTGTGGCTCATGAGCCACATGCCACTCGCGAGCCGCGGTTTGCTGCTCTGTAGACTAATGAGTTTGCCAACCACTGAACTAGGGCATATATTAAAAGCTGTAATTGGACTTTATCCCAGAAAAGGCTAAATAAAATGAAATTTGTTTTATATCATTATGTATAATCTGTGATAAAAAATAGCCTTATATTTCTTAGAAGCATGAAAAGTTGTTTAAAAAGAGAATCATTTTCAAAAAAAAAAAAAAAATGAGAGGGAAGGAAAAGAAGCAATAAAAAAAAAGGGCAAGAATTTTAGCATCCTTTATCAAAGAAAGCAATAAATGACATGTGTGAATAATTTCAAAGCCTTCGATAAGCTGCTTGTACCTCCCAGAAGACTTATTGAAAAATATTAAAGAAATGTTTTAAACACTAGAAAAGTCCGTATGAGACAATTTTTATGTTTTTTAAATATAAAACATAGAATGTGAGAAGTACAATATTTACCATATAAAGTCTTATCTGAGAGAACATTAAAAGAATATGGAAATAGCTGAATATTGCAAGCCTATACTCCATGAAGTTTATCTGGCAAACAAAAGATCCTTCCTAACATGTATATTTATTTTGTTGTTGTTCAAAGAAGAAATTACCTTATTATTTCTATAAAAATTTGTAAAAGGCTATATTTACACATTACTGTTTAGCATTGTTTTCATGTTTGTTCAAGGTAAAATATGGGATTCTACCACAATTTTAGTCTTTCAATTCCTCAGTTCAAATGGCTAACCATTTGGAGTCAAAATAATGTGAGGATATACCATGAATGGGATGGACATGGGTATTATATATTGTAACATTTTTGTACATAGGCTTAAAATAATGATATAAGAAATGGATCCAAAAGTTCAACACAAATATATAGATGATAGAATTTACTCAATTATATGTGAATATTTTATATTTATTTATTTATTTATTTTATTGTTTAAAGTATTACATATATTAGTACATATGTCTCATTTTTTTTCGCAATTGACCTTCCCCCAGCCTCCTCTACACCCTGTCGCATGCCCTCATCCCATCCCCGCAGTGTCCATTGGTGTGCTTATATGCATGCATACAAGTCCTTTGGTTGATCTATTTCCCTCCCTCCCCAACACTCCCCAGCCTTCCTGCTGTAATTTGACAGTCTATTAGGTGCTTTACTGCTTCTGTATCTATCTTTTTATTCATCTGGTTATAATGTTCTTTATTTTCCATAAATGAGTGAGATCATGAGGTATTTTTCTTTCATTGCCTGGCTTATTTCACTTAACAGAATGCTCTCCAGATCCATCCACAATGCTGCAAGTGGTAAGAATTCATTCTTTTTATAGTAGCATGGCATTCCATTGTGTAGACGTACCATAGTTTTCTAATCTACTCACCTGCTGATGGACATTTAGGCTGTTTCCAAATCTTAGCTCTGGTGAATTGTGCTGCTATGAAAATAGGGGTGCATATATCCTTTCTGATTGGTGTTTCTAGTTTCTTGGGATATATTCCTAGAAGTGGGATTACTGGGTCAAATGGAAGTTCCATTTTTAGTTTCTTGAGGAAACTCCATACTATTCTCCATAGTGGCTGCACCAGTCTGCATTGCCACCAGCAGTGCAGGAGGATTCCTTTTACTCCACATCCTTGTCAGCACTTGTCATTTGTTGATGATTGCCATTCTGACAGGTGTGAGATGGTACTGCATTGTCCTTTTGATTTGCATCTCTCGGATAATTAGTGACTTTGAGCATGTTTTTATATCTCTTGGCCTTCCTTCTGTCTTCTTTCAAAAAGATTCTATTTAGGTCTGTTGCCCATTTTTTTGTTGGATCATTTATCTTTCTTTTATTAAGTTGTATAAGTTTCCTGTAGATGTTGGAGATTAAACCTTTATCAGTGATGACATTTGCAAATATGTTTTCCCTTACAGTGGACTTTCTTATTGTTCTGCTGATGGTTTCTTTTGCTGTGCAAAAGCTTTTTATTTTGATGTAGTCCCATTTGTTTATTTTCTCTTTAGCTTCCATTGCCCTAGGGGTAGTATCAGTGAAGAAGTTCTTTTGGCATATGTCTGAGATTCTGATGCCTGTGGATTCCTTTAGTATTTATATGGTTTCCCATCTTACGTTTAAGTCCTGTATCCATTTTGAGTTAATTTTTGGGTAGGGTGTAAGTTGGTGTTCTAGTTTCATTTTTTTGCATGTATCTGTCTAATTTTTCAAACACCATTTACTGAAGAGACTGTCTTGACTCCATTGTATGTTCATGCCTCCTTTCTCAAATATTAATTGAGCAGAGTGGTTTGGGTCAATTTCTGGGTTCTCTATTCTATTCCATTGATCTATATGTCTGTTCTTGTGCCAGTACCAGGCTGTTTTGAGAATAGTGGCTTTGTAATACAGCTTGAAATCTGGTATTGAGATCCCACCTACTTTGTTCTTCTTTCTCAGGATTGCTGTGGCTATTCAGGGTCATTTTTTATTCCAGATGAATTTTTGGAGAGTTCTTTCTAGGTCTGTGAAATATGCAATTGGTATTTTAATAGGGAGTGCATTGAATCTATAGATTGCTTTGGGTAGTATGTACATTGTGATGATGTTGATTCTACCAATCCATGAACATGGTATGTTCTTCCATCTGTTTACATCTTCCTCTATCTCTTTTTTCAGTGTCCTGTAGTTTTCCACTTATAAGTCTTTGACCTCCTTAGTTAAGTTTATTCCTAGGTATATTAATATTGTTGGTGTGATGGTAAATGGGATTACTTTTTTAGTCTCTCTTTCTGTAAGTTCACTATTGGTGTATAGAAATGCCATAGATTTCTTGGCATTAATTTTGTTTCCTGCTACATTGCTGAATTCATTTATTAAGTCTATTAGTATTTTGATGGAGTCTTTTGGGCTTCTATGTACAATATCATGTCATCTGCAAATAAGGACAGCTTTATTTCTTCTTTTCCAATTTGGATGCCTTTTATTTCTTCTTATTGTCTAATTGCAATGGCTAATACTTCCAGTATTATGTCGAATAGGAGTGGTGAGAGTGAACATCCCTGTCTTGTTCCTGTTCTTAGGGGAAATGGTTTTAGTTTTTGCCCATTGAGTATGATGTTCGCTGTGGGTTTATCATATATGGCTTTTATTATGTTGAGGTATGATCCTTCTATTCCCACATTGTTGAGAGTTTTTATCAAGAAAGGGTGTTGGATTTTGTCAAATGCTTTTTCTGTATCAATTGATATGACTGTGATTTTCATCTCTCAATTTGTTTCTGTGATGTATCATGTTTATTGATTTGAGGATATTGTACCATCCTTGCATCCCTGGGATAAATCCTACTTGGTCATGGTGTATGATCTTTCTGATGTACTGCTGGATGCTATTTGCTAGAATTTTGTTGAGGATTTTGGCATCTATGTTCATGATGGATATTGACTTGTAATTCTCATTCATTGTGTTGTCTTTATCTGGTTTTGGGATTGGGGTGATGCTGGCTTCATAGAATTAGTTTGGAAGTGTTCCTTTCTCCTGAATTTTTTGGAGTAGTCTGAGGAGGATAGGTTTTAGTTCTTCCTTGAATGTTTGGTAAAACTCCCGTGTGAAGCCCTCTCGCCCCAGGCTTTTGTTTGCTGGAAGCTTTTTGATGACTGCTTCAATTTCTTCCATAGTTATTGGCCTAATGAGATGTTTAGATTCTCCCTGATTGAGTTTTGGAAGGTTATATTTTTCTAGGAATATGTCCATTTCCTCCAGGTTCCCCAGTTTGTTGGAATAGGGTTGTTCATAGTATTTTTTAACAATCCTTTGTATTTTGTTGGGGTCTGTTGTTATTTCTCCTCTTTCATTTCTGAATTTGTTTATTTGGATCCTCTCTCTTTGCTTCTTGGTGAGCCTGGCTAGAGGTTCATCAATCTTGTTTATCCTTTCAAAGAACCAGCTCTTGGTTTTGTTGATCTTTTGTATTGTTTTTTTAGTCCTAATGTCGTTTGTCTCCTTTCTGATCTTTATTATTTCCTTCCTTCTGCTTACACTGGGCTTTTATTGTTGCTCTCTTTCTAACTCTTTGAGTTGTAGGGTTAGGTAATTTATTACCATTGTTTCTTGTTTTTTGCAGTAGGCTTGTAGAGCTATGAACTTCCCTCTCAAGACAGCTTTTGCTGTGTCCCATAGATTTTGGATTTTGTGTTTTCATTGTCATTTGTTTCCATGATGATTTTTATTTCTTCTTTGATCTCTCTGGTAACCCAGTCATGGTTTAATAGTATGCTGTTTAATCTCCATGTGTTTGATTTTTTTTGTATTATTTTTATTGTAGTTGATTTCCAGTTTTATGCTACTGTGATCTGGGAAGATGCTTGATATGATTTCTATCTTCTTGAATTTGAAGAGACTTTGCCTATGACCCAATATATAGTCTATCTTTGAAAATGATCCATGTGTACATCAGAAGAATATATATTCTGTGGCTTTGGGGTCAAATGTTCTGAAATGTCGATTAATTCCATCTGGTCTAGTGAGTCATTTAGGATTGATGTTTCTTTATTGAATTTTTGTTTAGAGGATTTTTCCAATGGTGATAGTGGGGTATTAAAGTCTCCTACTATGATTGTATTGCTGTCAATCTCTCCCTTGATATATTCCAGGAGTTTTTTTTTTTTTTAATGTATTTCAGTGCTCCTGTATTGGGTGTGTATATGTTTACCAGAGTTATTTCTTCTTGTTGGATTGCTCCCTTTAGTATTATGAAGGGGCCTTCCTTATCACTTGTTATGTCCTTCACTTTGAGGTCTAATTTGTCAGATTTAAGTATTGCTACCCCAGTTTTTTACTCATTTCCATTAGCCTGAAAAACCATTTTCCATCCTTTCATCCTCAGTCTGGGTGCATCTTTTTTTCTGAGGTGTGTTTCTTATAGACAGCATATATATATATATGTCATTTTTTCTTATCCAATCCGTTACCCTATGTCTTTTGATTGGGGTATTTAATCCATTTACATTTAAATTTATTATTGATAGGTACTTATTTGTCACCATTTTTATTCTTTACCCCTGTGATCCTTCTTTGCTTCCTATTTCTATTTTTTTACAGCATACCCTTCAGCATTTCTTGCATTGCTGGTTTGGTGGTAATAAATACAAATGTGTAGTAGTGAAGGTCATTCACTTTCTCTACTGTTCTGTTTGGCACACCTGTTTCCTAGTCATGATAGTATTGCAGTTCTCTGTGTTCCACTGTTCCTCAGTGTTGTAATCCAGTCCTGATTTTTAAGCAGGAAGTGTGTCTTAATTTCTTGTATTCCTTTATTTGTGATTACACAAGAGTCAATTTGTGATTCAACCCTTGGGTGGCAGTGTTTCTGGATTGACTTCTGGGTCTATAGGTCCTCTCTAGCCAGTGCTTAGATCCTGCTTTCTCTGTGGCACTCAATACCAGTTTGTGGGAGTGGGCTGCCCCAGAGCTGTTTCTCTGATGGTTATTCCCAGCTTTGATCCCCAGGTTCCAGAAAAACAACTTTCCCCTGCTGTCTCTTAGGGTGCCCCCAATTGGGTGATCCTATGTATATGGCTTAGTAATCAGAAGCCAGGATTTAAAGAGGAAAAAGAAAAAAGAAAAGAGAAGAAAAGAAAAGAAAAGAAAAGAAAAGAAAAGAAAAGAAAAGAAAAGAAAAGAAAAGAAAAGAGAAGAAAAGAGCCAGTGTATGTGTATGAACTCCAGGGCTGTGCGCAAGTCTGTGCAGTCTTTTTACCCCCTTGGGTCTAAGTAGCCAGCTGTTCTTTTGCGTCAGATCAAAATGGGTTGCTTTTTGGAGTTCCCTTTTGTTAGAAGCTCTTAGGACCCCCTTCCACATTCATGGATCACGCCATCCCCAACAGCCACAGATTTTTCTAGAAGCAGACTTTCCCCAGTCCTCCAGCTCCCACAGTGCATGCGCTTCTCTCTCCTGCCAGGACCAGAGACCTCATCTTATCCCAGGCAAAATCTGACCTTTCTGTGGTGGAGTGTAGAGCTCCTCTGAATCCACATGTTCATGCCAACTGGAGACCGGTGCTCTGGGGTTTGCAGCTTTTCAGTGGGTGCTGCAGTTGTAGATTTTCAGGCTTTGATAACATCCACTTTCCCTTTCAAGATGATGCAGTCTCCGCGTCCAAGCTGGTCACTCTGGGAGGGAACCCAGCAACAGTGGGGGCTGTCCTGTCACGGGAGCCCCAACCAGCAGTCCCCCACCATCTACTGGAGTATAGCTGTTCCTCAACTCACCAGCAGACACTCCCCATGCAACCCTCAGCTGTCCTTTCCATCTGCTCTGGGACAAGGCTCAGGACATGTCTGTCTATTCCACCGCCATTTTTTCTATCCTCTATATGTGAACATTTTAAAATAATTTTAACATTTTGAACATTATAAAACCTCAATATTAGTAAGGTATCTTAATATTATAAAGTGTATTCCACTTTTGCTTCTAATTTTCTAGGCCCATGTCTTACATTCAAACTTTAAAAGTATGAGAATTTTCTTTTTGAGTGGATTACCATTTCTATTAAATAAGCAAAGGAGTAGCTGAGAGTAATTTTCTTAATCTTAGATGAGACTGAGTCTAAGGGTTAATCTAAGGATTAAGAATAACTGAAAATTAAATCTTTCTTTCATTTACAGAGATATTTTCAGATCTACTCCAGTCTTGCAATCTTTAAATGATTTACTTTACCCCTTATTACCACTAACTCCTTGGTTTTTCTGGTCATCAAGCCATACATTTTAATATATTTTTCTTTATATCTCTAATTTTTAAGGCCATCAGATGAGTTTATCATTATACCTAATGTTGAATTGCTATGAATTTTTTGTTGTTGTTTTTTCCTGTGTCTGTGTGTGTGTGTGTGTGTGTGGGGGGCCCTGGCCTGTAAACTCTTGTTTATTCACATTACTGCAAAACATATTTTTGTAAACACTATTAAGTAGACATCTACATTATTCTTCAGCTCAAGAACATATATTATTTCCTGGCTGCCAATAGTTTCTTATCAAAACTTTTAACCCCTCCAAACATCATATTTGGTTATAATACCAATATTTCACTGACACACAGAAGAATGTCAAAACTGAATAATTTAAGATAATTTTCTTTAAAAGCAAAATTGAAATAGAAAACAAATGGTGGCAGAGTAAGTGGAAGCTACATTGACACACTTTCAGGAGAAAACTGGAAATACAACTAAAATACAGAAAAGCCATGCTGAATAATGAACCGATGACTAGTTTGAGGGAACCTTGTACCCAAGGGCAGAAAGTGGAGACCTCATAGAGACTGGTGGAAAGTACAGAAGTGTGAGAAGGCTGACTAGGATCCTACAGACAGCAGCTGAAGTTACGAAGAGATATCTCAGCTGTGGGAGGGTCCCCACTGAGAACTCTAAATGCCAAGATTGTCCCCCCAGTCCTGGGCACCAGAACTGATAAATGTGCCAACACAAGATCTGGTTGTGAAAAGCAGCAGGGTTACTGCCTCAGGGAGAGGCGACTGGAACTATAGGCACCTTCTTAAGGGGCAAATGCACAAAGTTTTACATGGAGCGCTCACCTTGGGATCCACCAGAGGGAGGACAGAGTATACTAGAGCTGTGTGAGCAGAAACCAGGATTGGATGGTCTGGTGTTAGAGCTCAGAAGGAAGCCACCCAAGTTCCTGCGCTGAGTCATTCCCTAATACTGCAGAGAACATCATTCTCAGCAGATTTTATCATTCAAGCAACTTTTGCTGGGGAGCAGAGGATAAGATTCCCCACCCTGTTAGAAAACTTCTCACCACACAGTGTGATTGATAGTTGAAGCTAATCAAGACTGAATAACAGTCAAATTGCAGGCAGAGGAAGATATCTGGAGGCTTTGAGTCTGTACCTGATATCCTTTTGGGCCCAGGGCAAGAAAAAGCAAAACTTCATGCTCATCTTGGTCCTTTCCAAAGGCATCTGGCTATAGTAAAGAGAACCACAATGTGTGGAATGCTGATAACTCCAAACAGGGTACTCAGGACCAGTCACAACAGAGTCTGGCATTGTCCTGCACTAGAAATTGGAAGTCCTATCAGATATTCCTAATATATAGACACAAACCCAAACTGACAACTAAATCAGATGACAAAAAAAAAAAAAAAATCAGAAAATGAAGGAATAAAAATTCTCCAGAAGAAAGGCTAAATGAAATTGAAATAAATTTATGAGATATAGAGTTCAGAATAATTATGTCAAGGATGCTCAAAAGCATGAGAAAATATACAGTACTTATGAAAAAAGACCAGTCAGAAATAAAGAATGACGTAGCACTAATAAAGAACACATTGGAAGCCTAGGATTGGATTTGAGAATTAGAAGATAAGTTAGAAAAAAAAAAACACACAATCAGAGAAACAAAAAGAAAAATAAATAAAAAACTGGAGGACAGCTTAAGAGAGCTGTGGAACAATATGAAATGTAACAATATTTACATCATAGGCATTCCAGAAGGTGAATGAAATGAGCAAGGGATAGAGAATGTGTTCAAGAAATAATGACAGAAAAATTCCATAACCTGATGAAAAAAAAAGGCACACAAGTTGAGGCACAGAGAGTCCAAAACAAGAAGAACCACAATAGAATCTTAAAAGAAGCAAAAGGAAAACAACTTATTACCTATAACGGAGCTCCCATAAAACTGTCAGCTGATTTTTCATCAGGATCTCTAAAGGCCAGAAAGGAATGACATGAATGAAGTATTCAAAGTAATGAAAAGTAAGCATCTGCAACCAAGATTAGTATATCCAGCAAGGCTATCATTCAAACTATATGGTGACATAAAGAGCTTCCCAGAAAAAAAAAAGATAGAGTAGTTTATCACCACCAAACCAGCACTGCAAGAAATACTAAAGGGATCGCTGTATTCAGAAAAAGAAAGAGAGAAACATAGGCATAGAGAATTGAAATGGCAATGAATAAATACCTGTAGTTACCTTGAATGTAAATGGATTAAATGTTCCATTCAAAGACATAAAATAGCTTAATTAATATGAAAACATGATCTAAATATATGCTGTCTATAAGAGATCCATCTATGAAAAACAGACTCACATAGGATGAGAGTGAAAGGATGGAAAAATTTTTCTATGCAAATGAAAATGAAAAGAAAGCTTGGGTAACTATATTTATATTTGACCAAATACACTTCAAAGTGAAGGCCATCACAAGAGACAATGAAGGGTTACTATATAATACTAAAGGAATCAATTCAACAAGAGGATATAATCCTAGTAAACATATATACACTCAATATAGGAGCACCTACATATATAAAAAAACCTCTAGAAGGCTTTAATGAAGATGTCCACAGCAATCCTATATAACAAAAGCCTAATATGCTAAGTGTCCGGTTGTCCGGTCAACCAATGAAAGCATAATATGCTAATGATATGCTAAGGCCACTCAACTGCTCGCTATGATGTGCACTGACCACCAGGGGGAAGATGCTCCAACCAATAAGTTAGATTGCTGCTGTGGTTCAGCTGATTGGGGCTGAGCAAGATGGGACAGACATTCCCTCAAGCCCTCCCACGATCCCTCCCCAGCTGGCCAACCTCATGCATCCTTCCCTGGCCCCAATCATGCACCAGTGGGGTCTCTCAGCCTGTACTGCACCCTCTGGCAATCCAGGACCCCTTGGGGGGGGGGCATTGACTGTCAATAGTTCCATCTATATAATAAAAGCCAAAGTGGCTGTATGGCAGAACGACCGGTAACTATGATGCACCTGACAACAAATGACAGACACTCAGTGCAAGAGCTGCCCCGTCATGATCAGTGCGCCCCCACAGGGGGAGTTTCACTCAGCCAGAAACCAGGCTCATGGCTGACAAGTGCAGCGACAGTGGTGGGAGTCTCTCTTGCCTCTGTGGCAGTGCTAAGGAGCAGTGAGCCAAGCAGTAAGACTGAGCAGGTGGGTGAAAAAGAGTGAGGGGTCCAAGACTGCAAGAGGGATGTCGGAATGTCAGCTAAAGCCCCATCACCACAGGATCAGGATGTAGCCAGCAGACAGACATTCCCTGAGGGGTCCTGGAATGGGAGAATGTGCAGGCTGGGCTGAGGGAACCCCCACTCCAGTGCATAAATTTCGTGCACTGGGCCTCTAGTACAATAATAATAGGGGACTTTAACACTCTACTGACTTCATTGGATACATCTTCCAGAAAAAAATTCTATCTAATAAAACAGTAATATGCAAATTGACCATACTTCTGCTACAACCACAAGCCATGCCTATCAGCCAATTAAGAGTGAGTATGCAAATTAACCCAACCAAGATGGCTGTGGCCACAGAGCAAGCAGGAGGGTTGGTTTTACCCAGCAATTGAAGAAGCCAAGCTTCCTGCACACCCTGGCCAGCCCAGGCCTCTGCTCAAGGCTACAAAGTTTAAATTATAGAAGATAAATAAATCCCAACAAAAATGGCTGTGGCCACAGAGCGAGCAGGAGGCTTGGGTTTCCCTGGCGATGAAGGAAGTCAAGTTCCTGGCCTTCCCTGGCCTTTGCTGAAGGCTACAAGGTTTCAATTGTAGAAGATAAATAAATCCCAGATCCCAGGGCCTCCACTTTGGTCGCCAGGGTGTGTGGCCGACCTGCAAACCACCACAGGCCCCTTGCCCAGGTCGCCCCATGCCCCAAGGGAGCCCCCACCCTGATCCAGGCTACCCTTCAGGGCAAACCAGCTGGCCCCCACCCGTGCATCAGGCATCTATCCTATCTAATAAAAGAGTAATATGCAAATTGACTGTCATTCCAAAAAACAAGATGGCTGCTACCATGTGGTCAAAGATGGCTTCCCCCATCTGTACACAAGATGGCCACCACAAGATGGCCAGCAGGGGAGGGCAGTTTTGAGCAATCAGGCCAGCAGAGGAAGGCAGTTGGGAGGGACCAGGCCTGCAAAGGGGGACAGTTGGGGGCAATCAAGCCTGCATGGGAGGGCAGTTAGGGGTGATCAGGCCCACAGAGGAGGAAATTTGGAGGCAATCGAACCTGCAGGGAAGGGCAGTTGTGGGGGACCCAGGCCTGCAGGGGAGAGCAGCTGGAGGGGGGGACCAGGGCCTGCAGGGGAGTTCAGTCAGGGGTGACCAGACCTGCAGCCGAGGGCAGTCAGGGGCAGTGAGGCTGGCAGGGGAGCAGTTAGGCATCAATCAGGCTGGCAGGGAAGTAGTAAGGGGGTGATCAGGCTGGCAGGCAGACTCGGTTAGGCACAATCAGGAAGGCAGGCTGGCAAGAAGTTGGGAGCCAGCAGTCCTGAATTGTGAGAGGGATTTCCTACTGTCCATTTAACTGGGCAGTTGGACATCCCTCGAGGAGTCCCAGATTGGAGAGGGTACAGGCTGGGCTGTGGGACCCCCCCCCCCCGCCATGCATGAATTTCATGCACCAGGCCACTAATAATAATAATAAGGAATCAGTGACTCTAAATGACATATTGGATAACATGGATGTAATTGACATTTAAAGAACATTTCACCCCAAAGTTGCAGAATATAATTTTTCTTAAGTGCATATGGATCATTCTCAAAGAAAGACCACATGTTAGTTAATAAAACTAGTCTCTGTAACTTTAAGAAGATTGAAATCATATCAAACATCATCTCAGATCATAATGGAATGAAATTAGAAATAAAATACATTAAAAACACTCAAAACATTAAAAATTATGGAGGCTAAATAGTGTGTTATTAAAAAAATGAATGGGTTATCAATAAGATAAATCAACAAATAAAAAACTTCTTGAAAAAAATAAAGATAAAATAAAGATACAAACCCCCAAAATATAGAAAACAGCAATAGCATTCCTGAGAGGGAAGTTCATAGCCCTACAGGCTTGGCTGAAGACAATAAAAACTAATAATAAACTATCTAAATCTAGAACTTAAAAAAATTAGAAGGGGAACAATAAGAAAAGCCCAGAGTAAATAGAAGGAATGAAATTATAAAGAATAAAAGAAGTACAATTGTCTTTATTTGCAGATGACATGATATTGTACATAGAAAATCCTAAAGACACCATCAAAAAACTACTAGAATGAATAAATGAATTTAGCATTGTAGCAGAATACAAAATTAACACCCAGAAATCTATGGTTTTCTTATACACCAATAATGAACTCACAGAAAGAGAAACTAAACAAACAATCCTATTTACCATCATGATGCCTAGGAATAAATTTAATCAAGGAACTAAAGGACCTGTATTCAGAAAATTACAAGATGCTGAAAAAAGAGATAGAGGAAGATATAAACAGATGGAAGAACGTACCATGTTCATGGATTGGTAGAATCAACATCATTAAAATGTCCATACTACCCAAAGCAATTTATCGTTTCAATGCACTCCCCATTAAAGTACCAACAGCATATTACACATACCTAGAACAAACTTTCCAAAAATTAATCTGGAATAAAACAAAACAAAACAAAAACCCGAATAGCTGCAGCAATTCTGAGAAAGAAGAACAAAGTAAGTGGGATCTCAATACCAGATATCAAGCTGTTTTACAAGGCCACTGTTCTCAAAACTGCCTGGTACTGGCACAAAAACAGACATATAGATCAATGGAATAGAATAGAGAACCCAGAAATTGACCCAAACCACTATGCTCAATTAATATTTGACAAAGGAGGCAAGAACATACAATGGAGTCAAGACAGTCTCTTCAGTAAATGGTGTTTGGAAAATTGGACAGATACATGCAAAAACATGAAACTAGACCACCAACTCACAACATACAAAAAATATACTGAAAATTGATAAAGGTCTTAAACATAAGACAGGAAACCACTAAAAATACTAGAGGAATCCACAGGTAGCAAAATCTCAGACATATGCTGAAGAAATTTCTTCACTGATACTACTAATATGGCAATGGAAACTGAAGAGCAAATAAACAAATGGGTCTACATCAAAATAGAAAGCTGTCATACAGCAAATGAAACCATCAACAAAACAACAAGAAAGCCCACTGCATGGGAGAACATATTTGCCAATGTTAGCACCGATAAGGGTTTAATCTCCAACATTTACAGGGAACTCGCACAACTTAACAAAAGGTAGATAAACAACCCAATCAAAAATTGGGCAATGGACCTAAATAGATACTTTTTGAAAGAAGACATAAGAAATGCCAAGAGACATGAAAACATGCTCAAAGTCACTAGTTATCTGAGAGATGCAAATCAAAATGACAATGCAGTACCATCTCACACCTGTCAGAATGGCTATCATCAATAAATTAACAAATGACAAGTGCTGGTGTGGATGCAGAGAAAAAGGATCATTTTTGTACTGCTGGAAGGAAGGCAGACTGGTGCAGGCACTATGGAAAACAGTGTGGGGTTTCCTCAAAAAAACTAAAAATGAAATTCCCATTTGACCCAGTGATCCCATTCCTAAGAATATATCCCAAGAAACTAGAAACACCAATCAGAAAGAATACATGCACACCTATGTTTATAGTGGCACAATTCACCATAGCTAGGATTTGGAAACAGCCTAAGTGCTACAGGGCTGCTGGCCCTGCAGTAAAAAAGAAGGAATTCTTACCATTTCCACAGCATGGATGGAACTGGAGAGCATTATGCTAAGCAAAATAAGCCAGTCAGAGAAAGACAAATATCACATGATCTCACTCATTTGAGGAATATAATGAACAACATAAACTGGTGATCCAGAGATAGAGACGCATCTATCAGGATGTCAAACCTCAGAGGCAAAGTAGGGAATGGTGGGGGTAAGTGGGAGAGATCAACCAAAGGACCTGTATGCATGCATATAAGCATAACCAATAGACACAGACACTAGGGAGGTGAAGTCATGAGTGGGGGTGGGGTGGGGGGTAGTGGGGGGATAAGGACACACATGTAATACCTTAAGCAATAAAGAAATTTTAAAAGAATAATAAAAAATAAATTAAATAAATAAAAAACATGAAGATAGTGTAAGGAGCCTTTGGGACAACTTCAGTTGTACCAACATCTGAATTATGGGGTGCCAGAAGAAGAGAGAGTGCAAGATATTGAAAACCTATTTGCAGAAATAATGACAGAAAACTCCCTCTACCTGGTGAAAGACATAGACTTACAAGTGCAGAAAGCACAGAGAACCCCAAACTAGAGGAACCCAAAGGGGACCACACCAAGACACATCATAATTAAAATGCCAAGGGCACAAGACAAAGAGAGAATCTTAAAAGCAGCAAGAGAAAAACAGTTAGTTACCTACAAGGTAGTTCCCATAAGACTGTCAGCTGATTTCTCAACAGGAACTATGCAGGCCAGAAGGGAGTGACAAGAAATATTCAAAGTGATGAATAGCAAGAACCTACAGCCAAGATTACTCTGCCAAGAAAAGCTATCATTTAGAATTGAAGGTCAGATAAAGAGCTTTACGGATAAGAAAAAGCTAAAGTAGTTCATCGCCACCAAACCAGTATTATATGAAATGTTGAAGGGTATCCTTTAATAAGAGAAAGAAGAAGAAAAAGGTAAAGATAAAATATATGAACAATGAAGTGGCAACATACACTGAGTGGCCAGATTATTGTGATCTCTAAACGCATAATAATCTGTCCACTCAATGTGCGTGTGTGTGTATTAAAGGCCCGGTACATGTATTTGTGCATGGGTGGGGTCCAGCCAGCCTGGCCAGGGAGAGGAGACATGGGAGGTTGGCCAGTCTGCCTGCTGGTCGAACTCTTGGTCGAGGGGACAATTTGCATATTAGCTTTTTATTATATAGGATATACACTGAGTGACCAGATTATTATGGGTTCAGAGAGCATAATAATCTGGCCACTCATTGTATACATATCTATCAATAATTGAATGTAAAAATCAAATGAATAAATAAATCAGATGAACAGAATAAACTGGTGAATAGAATAGAATTAGGAACATGGAAATGGAACACACTGAGGATTCTCAGAAGAAAAACGGTGTGGGAGGGTGTGGGAAGAGATTAGACAAATATCTCTTATGCATGTATGCATTACTTATGGACACAAACAATAGGGTGGTGAGGTCCTGGGATGGGGTGGGAACCAGGTGGAAGGGAGTTATGGGGAGAGGGGAAATAGGGACATCTGTAATTATCTCACCAATAAAAAATAATTAAAAAAACAAAAACTACTTGCAAATCAATATGAATTACAAGGTAGAAACATGGTTTGCTATCCTAAAAATAGTATTGAAATTACCAAAAATTCTCATAGTGAGTAGAGTAGATGGGAAGATGATCTGGAAAATATTTCTAAGTTATACTAAGAAATGAGAAAATAAGAAAGAGGAACAGAAATACTTCAAAGAAACTGAGAATTAAGTGGACATGTTTTGAGAGGAAAATCAAGAAATCTTGGTACCTCAGGAGCCATATACACACATTACACATACACAGAAGTTTTCATTAGTATCAACACGGCTCAATGTAGGATAAGAAAAAAAAAAACAAAAAACGAATCTCTATAAAAGTGGATATAGGTGGGAAATATGGGAGTAATTGCTTGAAAATATTTTAGGATGTTGTGAAATTCACTGCTGGAAGTCCAATGAGAAGAGATTCCTAGAGCATCTCTGTGAAATATTGGTAGTTCTTGACTAAAAAGAACTAACATCTAAGACACAATTGGATGGTGCATTGTCAGTTGACTTGCTGATCTGGTGCTGTAATTATTGAGCAGGTGAAATGCAAACCTAGGCAGAGGAAAAGATGGAGAATGAGAAGATGGGAGTGGAGAGGACTGCATTCTCATCATCTAGAATGGTAAAGATATGTGAGTTTTCCAAGAATCACAATATTATTTCAGAAAATAATGAGATTTAAACCCTCTTTATTTTACAGCTACCCATGTGCAGAAGGAATAAGCTACAATAAGGAAACATAAACTGAAAGAAATTGTGAACAATATTGTTGAACTTGAGCCATATTTCTATATATACATACATTCAGGGTGGGACAAATGCAGGTTTACTGTTGTTTGCATGAAAAATAATGCAATAATTAAAGATAATATAAGAAAAAAACCCTCTGTGTTTTGTATACTAACAATTGTAAACCTACTTTTTCCCCATCTTGTATATTCAGATTCACATGAGAAGGCATCAGCTTTGGACCACTGGCAAACAATGAATGGCAACAGAGGGTGAATTCCCACAACAGATACTTAAGGAAAATACATTTGTAATTTGTCCTCTTCTTTATACTAATTTAAACAAACTGGAAGAATGACGTCTCAAAGAGAAAAACAAGAGGTATCTCAAGATTATTAAATCCCCCTGACTTCACACCATAAAGGAAGATAACATGTGGTTTAAAAAAAAAAAATTATTGATTTCAGTGAGGAAGGGAGAGGGAGAGACAGATACAAACATCAATGATGATGGGATCCAGCCTGCAACCTGGGCATGTGCCCTGACCAGAAATGAAACCATGATCTTGGGTTCATAGGTCTATGCTCAATCACTGAGCGACTCCGGCTGGGTAGAAAGATAACTTTTTAAAATTCATTACAAGAATTTTAAATCGGAGGAAGTGGTAATTTAATAATTCAAAGTAAATGTATAAAATTGTTCATAAATGTAATTCGTATCCTATCTAATAAAAGAGAAACATGCAAATTGACCTTACCTCCACTATGTCCACAAGCCATGCTCACCAGCCAATCAGGAATGAGTATGCAAATTAATGCAACCAAGATGGCAGCGGCCATAGAGCTGGAGCAAGCAGGAGGTTTGGGTTGCCCCCAGTGATGGAGGAAGCCAAGCTTCCCGCCCGCCCTGGCCTGCCCTGGCCTTGGCTCAAGGCTACAAAGTTTCAATTATAAAAGATAAATAAATCCCAGATAGTTGCTTCCAGCCAGCCCTGGCCTATGCTTGGGTCACCAGGGGGTGTGGCTGGCCTGCAAACCACCAAAGACCCCTCACCCAGGCTGCTCCATGCCGCAAGGGAACCCCCACCCTGATCCAGGACATCCTTCAGGGAAAACCAGCTAGCCCCCACCCATGCACCAGGCCTCTATCCTTTCTAATAAAAGAGTAATATGCAGAT
The DNA here is from genome assembly GCA_026230045.1 of Corynorhinus townsendii. Classification (NCBI taxonomy): domain Eukaryota; kingdom Metazoa; phylum Chordata; class Mammalia; order Chiroptera; family Vespertilionidae; genus Corynorhinus; species Corynorhinus townsendii. The sequence goes on from JAPDVU010000002.1 coordinate 93,601,886, forward strand.
TGATATTACTGCATATTACTCTTTTATTATGGTCAAAGATGCTGCCCCCATGTGGACACAAGATGGCCACAACAAGATGGCCAGCAGAAGAGGGCAGTTGGGAGGGACCAGGCCTGCAAGGGAGGGCAGTTGGAGGCTATCAAGCCTGCAGGGGAGGGCAGTTAGGGGTGACCAAGCCAGCAGAGGAGGGAAGTTGTGGGCAACCAGGCCTGCAGGGAAGGGCAGTTGGCAGGGACCCAGGCCTGTAAGGGAGAGCAGTTTGGGGACCAGGCCTGCAGGGAAGGGCAGTTAGGGGTGACCAGTACTTCAGGGGAGGGCAGTTAGGGCTGACCAGGACTGCAGGGGAGGGCTGTTAGGGGCAATCAGGCTGGCAAAGGAGTCGTTAGGGGGTGATCAGGCTAGCAGGCAGAAGCAGTCAGGGGCATACAAGCAGTCAGACATCCCTCGAGGGGTACCAGATTGGAAAGGGTGCAGGCTGGGCTGAGGGACACCCCCTCATGCATGAATTTCGTGCACCGGGCCTCTAGTTTTAAAATAAAAGTTTACAGAGTGCAGTTGAAAACAGTGCAATAGAATAATTTTATATCCCTAGTCCATTGGTTAGTAGCAACTACATTTATAAGTTCATGGGCTTTCAATAATGGAATTTACAGAAGAAATACGATGAGCTGGAAGAACTTATTGCATTAGTGGAAGATAAAAGAATTATCAGTAAAACTTTAGAGAAGCTACGTAAGAAATATGTAACTTTGCACTAGAGGATAATTGGGATAAAATTAGATTGTATGCAATATAATTAGGCTAATGAACTTTATAAGGCTCAGTCACAAATGTTAAAACTAAAATATTAAATGAATGATTATATATATTAGATCATAAATTCATTAAAATATACTTGGAATACATAAACACAAGTTTTGTGATGTTTATAATTTTCAGGCATTGTTTTGAATTATCTATAAAAAGCCCAATAAATGTTTGATAGAGCTACTAAAATCCTCTGATGGCAATATTATAAAAAGCATCATAAATGTTATTGTCTACTATTAAGAACCTATTTTGAGTTTGCAACAAAAAGTATTTAAATTATAAGATGATAAAATAATTGTATGTTAAGATTTCAGGAATAAAAGTTTCTCAGCATATAATGAACCTTAAAAATCAGGGTGTTACATCAAGGATCACATTCCAATCATTTTGTGACCCTTTTACTATTAAATGTAGTTTTGGCATTGCTAAATTCTCACAAATTAGTTATTTTTTAACCCGGATGGTGTCCAGATGGAGGGGGCATCACATTTAAATATTGTAGTAAAAATATCCTTTATGTTACTAATAGTTACATCAGACAGAAAAAACGATTTAGGGGTGAAAATCACCTTCAGTCATGAAGCAATTTCCACAAGAAAATGCATAGGATGCAATTACTTTCTGCTACCAGGCCTGAAAAGAACCGACAGCTAGACATTAGTGCTATAATTGTAGTCTAGAATCTTTCAATGAAGAGAGTTGATTAAGTTCCTTTAAATTAAAGGTGATCAAACAGTGAAATAGCCTTTATTCATTTATTGCCATAGGGATCAGTGCACATGGAAAAAGCAAGATCTGAAATCTAGATTAGAAATTCAGTAGTCAAATTAAATCTATACCAAATTCAGCAAAATATTTCTTTGACTGATACTGTGCCAACACCCCAGGAGATAAATTTAAGTTTCAGGCTCGTGGTGCCACAGTCTGATAATTTTACTTGGTAGGTTGTAGAAAGGATACATCCAGTGTCATCTTTGAGCAAGTGAAATTATTTTTCTGTGATGGTCTCTTTTTAGATATTGAGAACACTGAAAAATTTTCAGAGGCAGTCATTTCATCATTTTTTATGCCCCAGTATAGGAATTTATTTTGTTTTTAATTCTTATTCCAAATATTGTTTTCTTTAACGTGATTTTATCCTAGTTTATTGAGATAAATTATCCTAGGTTTATTGAGAAATATTAAAATGTATGTGTATAGATTAGGAATTTTGACATTCAGAGATAGCTTTATAACTACTCCACAATAAAGACATAAACTTTTATATCTTCCCAAAAACTTCCCTCATGCTGTTTTGCATTGTATCCCCTCCCTCAACCTGAAAGGCCGTGAAGCACTGATCTGCTTTTTATCTCCTTAAATGCATTTTCTTGAATTTCAAATAAATAGAATCATACAATATATGTGCTTTTGAATTTTACTTCTTTAACACAGCATAATGCTTTTGATATTTGCCCAGAGTTTTGCACCTATCAATATATATATTTATTACTTTGTGGTATTCCAAACTACAGATACCATAATTTAGTTATCAGTTTATCAGGTGATGAGCATTGGGACTGTTCCCAGTTTTTGTGTATTATAACCAAAGCTGCTACAAACAGCTTTGTGCTTTCTGTGTAAAATGTAGTTTATTTCTGGTCAATACCTAGGATTGCTGAGTGATATATTACATGCATGTTTTACTTAGTAGGATATTGTCAACCTGTTTTCCAAAGTGACTGTAGCATTTTTCATTTTCGTCAGCAATATATTCAAACTCCAAGTGTACCACATATTCACCAACATATGTCTTTACAGCCATTCCACTGTGAATGTAATGGTATCTCATTCTGATTTAAATTTCTATTTCCTAATTACCTTGGCAACTTTTTATGTGTCTACTGTCAGTTCATATGCCTTTGTTGAAGTGCCAGTTGAGGTTTTCAATGATTCTTGTTTTCTTATTTGTATTTTTAAAGGTCTTTATTCAGGGTGGGGACAAAGTAATTTTATAGTTGTGAGTATGCAAAACAAAATTTATTCTTTATTAATTGCTAGAGGCCCAGTGCATGTAATTTGTGCATGTGGGGGGTGAGGGGGTCCCCTCAGCCCAGCCTGCAACCTTTCCAATCTGGGACCCCTTCAGGGATATCTGACTGCCATTTTAGGCCTGAACCCAGAAATTGGGCCTAAACAGGCAGTCAGACATCCCTCTCACAATCTGGGACCACTGGCTCCTAACCACTCACCTGTCTGCCTGCCTGATTGCCCCTAACTGTCCCCCCACCCCCGTCAGCCTGATCACCCCTAACCACCTCTGCCTGCTGGCCTGGTTGCACCCAACTGCCCCCCACCAGCCTGGTCACCCTTCACTGACCCCTCTGCCTGCCTGGTCACCCCTCACTTCCCCCCTGCCAGCCTGGTCACCCCCAACTGCCCCCCCCCAAGAGCCTGGTCACCTCTAACTCCCCCTCCTGACAGCCTGGTCACCCCCAACTGCCCTCTCTGCCAGCCTGGTTGCCCCCAACTCCCCCCCTGCCAACCTGGTTACCCCTCATGGCCTCCCCTGACAGCCAAGTCGCCCCCAGTGGACCCCCCTGCTGGCCTGGTCGCCCCATGCAGCTTGCTGTTCAGTCATTTGGTCATCCCCCACTAACCTGCCTGCCAGCCTTGTCAACCAATGCAGCATGCTGTTTGGTCATTACTGTGAAGGTGTCCTGACCTATTTGCATATTACCATTTTATTAGTATAGATTGTATTGTTTTCCATACAATCAACTGTAACCCTGTTTTTGTCTCACATTATATATACTGTATACAAACCCTAAATTAGGTATATGAATTGCAAATATTTTTCCTACTCTGATATTTATATTTTCATTTGTTTATTTGTGTATTTGGAAGGGCAAAAGTGTTAAATTTAATAAAGTCCATTATATCATACTAGAGGCCTGATGCATGAATTCATGCATGGGTGGGGTCTGGCAGGCTGGCCTTGATTGGGGCAGGGGAGCTGATAAGGGTGAAGCCAGCTAGGAGGAGGGGCTGCAGGTGGTTGGCTGGCCAGCTCTGCCCCAGATCAGGGTGGTTGGCTGGGTGTTCTGGTCACTGTTTTTTTATATATACTAGAGGCCCTATGCACAAAATTTTTGCAAGGGCCTCTGCCCTTGCAACTCTAACTTCATCCCAAAGATCATCCTGAAGGTCGTCTGGAATGTCGTTCAGCTGTCTGGTCTAATTAGCATATTATGCTTTCTTTAGTGTAGACTAGAGGCCCAGTGCATGAAATTCATGGATGGGGGGGGTGGGGGGAGGGGGTTCCTCAGCCTGGCCTGCACCCTCTCCAATCTGGGAACCCTCGGGGGATATCTGACTGCTGGTTTGTGCCTGCACTTTTAACAGATGATAGCTCCATTGTTGTTTCTTTCTTTTCATGCTTAAACCCATTAGAGTTAGCAGGTATTCAAAGTGTGTATATATTTTGGAAGGACACACTTTATATCTCTAGTCAGCAGTGAAAGGATCCAACAGCAAGTTTGGAACCCCCAGACAGGGAACCTTGCTCACTCCCCACATGTCTCCCACTCCACTTTACACCTATGCGGGCAGCAGGAGAATCAATGTTTTCTCTCATTAACTCAGAAAAGCATGTCCTGTCACCCACTGCCCGACAGGAGTGTGCTAGGCCCTGAAAGAGTGAGGCTCAGTCAGGGCAGCCTTTGCTCACAGGCGCCGGCACCCCCAGTGCACATTCCTCCTCTGCAGTCACCCTGACTCTCCCACCGTTTCACTGAGAGGATGAAACTCCTCGCCTACTCTGGGTTCCCGATATTGAACGCTGACCGAAGGCATCTCAGTGAGGGCTGTCCTGTGCCCACCAGGTGTGTCTGTCCACACCTACTCCCACCTCAGCACCTGCATTAGCCCCACAGAGGTGATCTCATTGCCGCACTGGCCTCCGTGGGAACAGGGTGTCACCAGTCTGCCCTCTCACTGTCATATTACAGGCACCCACCCCGAGCACCCAGGCACACTCCAAAGGATGTGAGCTTGCTGGAGGGAACATGCACACATCTTGTGGGGGATGTAGGCATGCCGGGGTTGACGGAAGTGCAGCAGAGGAATGAGCACACAGTAGTTCAGGACTGTTGTGGGTGCGCGTGGATGACAGCGTGTTGGGGGACTTTCACATGTAAGGGCGGGGGAGAGAATGCACATACCGGAGGCCTGCGCCTGTGCAGATCTGCATACCCATGTGGCGCGGCCAGGGGGACATCAATCTGGCCTACCATGGGGGCTGTCCCTGCGATTGCGCACCTTCTGGTCCAGGAGGCTGCACCGGGATCAGCCAGCAGAAGGGCAATGGGGAGAGCGAGGGCAGCCAGCTGAGAGGGCTCCACAGATGACCAGCATGCTGTCAGTCGCAGGGGCTGCCGCCACCACAGCCTCCTTGTGCGACCTCTGTGGCTGGGGTCCTCCCAGGCCCTTGGCACACAGGGAGCTGGGCTACCCACCACAATGCCTGCATTGCCGCCCGCCTCCTCCAGAGCCAGGCACACTTCGAGGGTGGGATCTTCCCACAGGCCTTGCCGGAAAAAGCTTGGGGAGGGTGCCTCAGGACCAATGGGACTGACAGAAGTGGGGGTGTGGCATAGATGTGGTTCCTGTGCTTCTGTTCACTTACACAATGTGTTTTATACCACAGCATGTGGCGCTGTGAGCCTGTGAGCGGTGCCAAGCGGAGCCTGCGGGCCAAGCTGATGCAGCACCTGTGGGACATCTGGAGGGCAAACAGCCGCTGCCACACCCCTGTGGGAAGTACAGGCTGCCCTCCATCGAGTCCACCTCCCAGCCTCCCTCGACCCCTTCCCCGCTGCCACAAGTCCCTGCCCACCCCAGCCTGCTATGTGTGCTTTTCAGTCTTCCATCTGGTTGTTCTAGTCATGATAGACCCTGGTTTTTTATATATTAGAATAGGTTTTTCTTATGTAATCCACGCTATTTGTACCATCTTCAATTAGTCTTTGTCTAAACACAAGGTAACAAGTATTTTCCTATATTTTTATCTAGACATATTATATTTTCAGTTTTGGGGATTAGGTCTATATTGTCTGATATAAATTTCAGCATTATTATTTTTTAAAATATGGATATCTAGTTTTTTAGCACCTTGTATTGAAAATATATTTTTCGGTCCATTAATTATATTGGTAATTGCAAACGTTAATTGGCCAAATATATGTTGGTCTATTTCTGAATTATTTTGGTTTCATAGATTTATATGACTATTCTATGCCAATAAAATACTGTCTTGATTATCCTAACTTAATAATTCTAAAAATAAAATCTTCCAAGTTGTCTATCTGAATCTTCATTTATTGCTTTTTTATATGCTTTTTTGTTTTCCATATAAATTTTATAAAAGTCTGGTATATTTATTCAAAATGTCTGGTAGGATTTGTTTGGAACTGCTTTGAGTCTGCAGATGGTTTTTTTTAATATATATTTTATTGAATTTTACAGAGAGGAAGGGCGAGGAATAGAGAGTTAGAAACATCAATGAGAGAGAAACATCGATCAGCGGACTCCTGCATGCCCCCCACTGGGGATGTGCCCACAACCAAGGTACATGCCCTTGACTGGAATCGAACCTGGGAACCTTGAGTCCGCAGGCCAATGCTCTTTCCACTGAGCCAAACCAGTTAGGGCTGCAGATGGTTTTGAGAAAAATTATTATCTTAGAAATATTGACTCTTTGAATTTATAAACACAGTATGGATCTTCATTATTTTAGGTGTTTGTTAATTTCATCAACAATGTTTTGTAATTTGCAGTATACAGTTCTTTCATATTTTCAGTTAAATTTATCCCATTTTGAAATTTTAAAGTGTTTCATAACTACTTTCATAGAAAAATCTGATATAACCAAAATTCATTAGGTTGAAAATCTGACATAAAATATGAGCACATTTATTGTTATTTTCTCACGAAGTGTAAATATTTGTATTTTTGCTACATAATTTTTAATTAGCTTTATTACATCACATAGTCCTTTATCACAGTGGGGATGCATGTAAATCATGATATATCTGCAATATTACTTTACAAATTGCACAAAATCTATGATTTTTGAAATACATCAGATCTCAAGAGAAGTGAATGGATAAGAAAATGTGAAAGAAAACCAGAAGGGAAAAGTTAAATTTATCAACATTAAATCTTTCCTTAGGAATAATATATTAATTGAAGCTGACCCACAGATTAATGGAAACTTGACATTTGCCAACTATTTACAAATCAATGATTAAAAGACTAATTGTCCACAAAGAGTCCCAGGATATTCAGTTATTGTCATGAAATAAAATTAATAGTAGATTTCTTCATTATGTCATCTATAAATGAAAAGACTTAAATGTGTTATTTTAAATATATATTTTATTGATTTTAGAGAGAGAGGGAAAGAGAGGTAGAGAGAGAGAGAAAGAGAAACATTGATAGAACCACAACCTGGGTATGTGCCCTGACCTAGAATTGAACTGGTGACTTTTCAGTGCATGGGATAACGCTCAACCAAAGTATATGTCAAATAGATAATAGGTATAAATGTAAAATGTGAAACTGTCAAAAATCCAGAAGATAACAAAGAATACACATAGATGTCCTTGCAGAATGTAATAAATTTTTAGGTACAACAACAAAAGCATGATATGTGAGCCTGACTACTGACTAGTGTGACTCAGTTGGTTGAGCCTCATCCTATGCACCAAAAGGTTGCTGGTTTGATTCCCTGTCAGGGCATATACTTGGCTTGATCCCCTGTAGTGGGCATGCAGAAAACAACCAGGCGATTTTTTTTTTCTCACCTCTCCCTCTCTCTCTCTAATCAATAAAAACCTATTTTTTAAAAGAAAGTATGATCTATGAGACAAATATAAATGAAAAGGTGGCCCTTATTAAAAGAAAGAATTTCTGATCTGCAAAAGACAATGGCGAGAGAGCAAGACAAACCACAGACTTGGAGAAAATGTTTCAAAAGACACATCTGATCAAGGACTTTTATTCAAAATATACAAAATAACATTAATCTCAACACTAAATAGATATAGAATATTATTTTAAAACAAGAGGCCCGGTGCACGAAATTTGTACACGGGGGCAGGGGGTGTCCCTTAGCCCAGCCTGCACCCTCTCCAATCTGGGACCCCTCAAGGGATGTCCAACTGCCCGTTTAGGCCTGATCCTACCTGGATTGGGCCTAAACGGGCAGTCGGACAACCCTCTCACAATCCAGGACTGCTGGCTCCCAACTGCTCGCCTGCCTGCCTTACTGATTACCCCTAAATGCTTCTGCCTGGTAGCCTGATCACCCCCTAACCACTCCCCTGCCAGCCTTATTGATGTCTAACTGCTCCCCCGACAGCTTGATTGCCCCTAACAGCCCTCCCCTGCAGGCCTGGTCACCCCTAACTGCCCTCCCCTGCAAGCCTGGTCTCCTAACTGCTCTCCCTTGCAGGCCTGGGTCACCCCCAACTGCCCTTCTTTGCAGGCCCAGTCGCCCCCAACTGCCCTCCCTTTCAGGCCTGGTCCCTCCCAACTGCCCTCTCTTGCTGGCCATCTTGTTGTGGCCATCCTGTGTCCACATGGGAGCAGGATCTTTGACCACATGGGGGCAACCATCTTGTGTGTTGGAGTGATGATCAATTTGCATATTATTCTTTTATTAGATAGGATAGAGGCCTGGTGTATGGGTGGGGGCCAGCTGGTTTTCCCTGAAGGGTGTCCTGGATCAGGGTGGGGACTCACTTGGGGCATGGGGCAGCCTGGGTAAGGGTCTTGTGGTGGTTTGTAGGCCAGCCACACCCTCCAGTGACCCAAGAGTAGGCCAGGGCCAGCTGGAAGCAGGTATCTGGGATTTATATATTTATCTTCTATAAGTGAAACTTTGTAGCCTTGAGTGGAGGCCAGGGCAGGCCAGGGCAGGCAGGAAGCTTGGCTTCCTCCATTGCCAGGGGCAACCGAAGCCTCCAGCTGGCTCCAGCTCCATGGCTGTGGCATTCTTTGTTAGGATTTATTTATCTTCTATAATTGAAACGTTGTAGCCTTGAGTGAGGCCAGGGCAGGCCAGGGCGGGCGGGAAGCTTGGCTTCCTCCATTGCTGGGGGCAACCCAAGCCTCCTGCTTGCTGCAGCTCCATGGCCACAGCCATCTTGGTTGGATTAATTTGCATACTCGCTCCTGATTGGCCAGTGAGCATGGCTTGTGGGTATAGCAGAAGTATGGTCCATTTGCATATTACTCTTTTATTAGATAGCATGGAAAATAATTATGTGAACAGCTGTTCCATATATTACCTCATCAGGGACATGCAAATTGAAAGAAGATACCACTGCACACCTATTAGAATGGCCCAAATCCAGAACAGAAACAATACCACGTACTGGGGAGATGTGGAGCAATACAAGCATTGCTGGTATAAATGTAAAATGGTGCAGCCATTTTGGAAAACATTTTGGTGATTTTTTACAAAACTAAACATAATACCATCATAGAATCCAGCAATTTCTGTTAGTATTTACACAAAAGAGTTAAAAACTTATGTCCACACAAAAGCCTGTACATGGATGTGTATATCAGCTTTATTCATACTGGCTAATCTTTGAAGCAACTAATATGTCCTTTAGTAGGTAAATGGATAAACTGTTATAAATCTAAACAATGGGTTATTATTCAGTGCTAAAAATAAATGAGCAATCAAACCATGAAAAGGCATCATGGAAACTTAAATGCATAGTGTGTAATGAAATAAGTAAATTTAAAAAAAGAGACTACATAAATGATTCCAAGTATATAGCATTCTCAAAAAGGCAAAACTGTGGAGACAATAAAAAGATCAGTGGATGCCAGGGGTTGAGATTAGGATTTAATAGGTGAAACATAAGATTTTAGGGCAGTAAAAATATTCTCTTGTAACACTATAGTGATAGATTCATGTCATTACACATTTATCCAAACACATAGAATGCACAACACAAAAAAGGGATCCATAATGTAAACTATGGGCTTCAGATGGTTATTATGTATCAACTAGAGGCCAGTGCACAAAAATCCTACATGGGCAGGGCCCCTAGGCCTGGCTGGTGATCAGAGTTGATCTGTGAGGTGACCAGCAGCGGGGTGATCAGGGCCGCCATTTGCACCTGCCTTGGCCTGGCACTGCCCTCTCACCTGCTCCACTATCCCACCATGGTCTCACTCTCCTAGGGGCCCATCAGGGCCAGGAGCACCTCCACTTCCACCTGCTGCCAGCACCACATTGCTGATGCCAGCCATGTTCCCCGCTTCCCTCTGGTGGTCAGTGCACATCTAACTCCCAGTCAGTTGAACTCCCGCCCATGGGGACAATTTGCATATTAGCCTTTTATTATATAGGATTAAAACAAGTGTACCCTTCTGTTGAAAAATGTTTTTAACAGTGGAGGCTATACATATGTTGTATATAGTACATAAGGGAAGTCACTATACTTTTTTCTAAATTGGCTTTAAGCTAAAATCTACTCTAAAAATAAAGTTAATAAAATATTGTTAAATAATATAAGCTAATTATTTTAAATCAAACTGAAACCTATCCTCCTCAGACTATTCCAAAAAATTAAAGAGGAAGGAACACTTCCAAGGTCATTCTATGAAGCTAGCATACCTTAATAGCAAAACTAGATAAAGACAACACACTGAGCACAATGAGAGAGAATTATAGGCCAATATCTCTCATGAACATAGATGTCAAAATCCTCAACAAAATTCTAGCAAATTGGATCCAGCATTACATCAGAAATATCATACACCATGACCAAGTAGGATTTATCCCAGGTATGCAAGGATGGTACAATATCCACAAATCAATAAATGGGCTATTGATTCTGTTCCATTGTGAGTGTGTTTTTTGTTCTTGTTGTTTTGTTTTGTCTTTTAATGCCAATGTGATACTGCTTCAATTACAATAGCTTGAAATGAAAAAGTGTGATGCATTCCACTTTGTTCTTTCGCAAAATTTCTTTGGCTATTCTTGGTCTTTTAGGATTGTTTTTATACTTCTGTAGAAAATTCCATTGGGATCCTGATAGGGATTGATTCCATTGAAACTATACATGGCTTTTGTGTTATATTACAGTCCATTTATTTGTGTCTTCTTCAATTTCTTTCATCAATATCTTAGAGTTTTCAAAGTATTTTACCTCCTTGGTTAAATTTATTAATAAGTAATTTGTTGTTTTTTATGCCATTATAAATGGGATTATTTTATTTATTTTTCAGATATTCAGTGTCAGTGTTTAGAAATGATAGTGATATTTTAAATTTTGTATCCTGCAACTTTGATGACTTTGTTGATTAGATCTAACAGGGTTTTTTTTTGGTTTGTTTGTTGTGTGTGTGTGTGTGTGTGTGTGTGTGCTAAGAATCTTTAGGATTTTCAATATGTAAAATCATGTCTTCTTTAAATATAAACAATTTTACCTCTTCCTTTAGAATTCCTTTCAAATTTGATATCTGTTATATTTTTTCCTTTCTTTCTTCATTGTTGTAGCTGGGGCTTTAGTATTATGTTAAGTAGGAGTGGTGATAGTGGATATCCTTGTCTGTTCCTAGTCTTAGAGAAAAAGCTTTCAACTTTTTGCCATTGGATATAAAAATAGTTATGGACTTGTTATATTGGGACTTTGTTATATTGAAATACGTTTCTTTAATACCCAATTTTATGAGAATTAAAATATATTTTTATTGATTTCAGAGAGGAAGAGAGAGAAAAAAAGATAGAAACATCAATGATGAGAGAGAATCATTGATCGCTGCCTCCTACATGCCCATACTGGGGATTGAGCCTGCAACCCAGGCATATGTCCTGACCAGAAATTGAATCATGACCTTCTGATTCATAGGCCGATGCTCAACCACTGAGCAACACTGGCCAGGCATCAATTTTTAAACCATGAACAGATGTTAAATTTTCTCAAATGTTTTTTCTACATCTGAGATGATTATTTGATTTTTTATTCTATTAATATTATGTAGAACATTTATTGATTGTCATGTGTTGAAATATCTTTGTGTGTTGAAACATCTTTGTGTCCCATGGTTAAGTCCCAGCTGGTCACAGTGCATGATCTTTTTAATATACTGCTGAATTTGGTTTACTAGTATTTTATTGAAAGTTTTTGCAGCTGTATTCATCATTGACATTGGCCTGCAGTTTTCTTTACTGGTAGTGTCCTTTTTTGGCTGTGGTATCAGAGTAATGCTAGCCTGATGAGCTTAGTTTGGAAGTGTCCACTCCTTTTCAATTTTTGAAAGAGTTTGATAAGTTAGTTCTCCTTAAATGTTTGGTAAACTTTACCAGTGAAGTCATCTTGTCCTGAGTTTTTTATTGTTGGGATATTCTGATTATGGATTCAATATCCAGTAATCAATCTGTTCAGATTTTCTATTTGTTACTGATTCAATCTTTGGAGATTTTATGTTCCTAATTCTTTTCCATTTTTTATAGTTGTCTAGTTTGATTATAGTAACCTCTTTTGTTGCATATTTGTTTTGTTTTGTTTGTAATTCTGTGCTATCACCTGTTTCTCCTTTTGACTTATAAGTATTTTTGTTTTTTTATCTTCTCTGTTTTTTCATTATTAGTCTACATCAGTGGTCAGTAAACTCATTAGTCAACAGAGCCACAGTTTGCAGACCACTGGTTTAGATAAAGTTTGCCAACTTTATCTTTTCAAAGAACAAACTATTAGTTTGGTCAATCTTTTCTGCATTTTTTTCCTGTTTCATATTTCATTTTTCTCTGCTCTCATTTTTTTTTCATTTTCTTTCTTCTGCTAAGTTTGTGATTAGGTAGTTCTTTTTTGTTTCCTAGTTTCTTATAGTGTAGTGGTAAGTTGTTTATCTGAGATCATTCTTGCTTCCTAATATAGGCTGTTATTGCTAGAAACTTCTTAGACCTACTTTTGCTATATGCAATACATTTTGGTAAGTTGTGTTTTCACTTTCATTGGTCTCAAGATACATTTTGATTTCTGCTTTAGTTTTTCTTTGATCTATTGGTTGTTCAGGAGAGTGTATTTTAGTTTCCACGTATTTATACTTTTTCTAGTTTTACTTCTGTTTTTAATTTCTAGTCTCATACCATTGTGATCATGGAAGATACTTGGTATATTTTCAATATTAAATTTGTTAGCACTTGTTTTGTACCTAACATATGCTCTATTCAAGAAAATGTTGCATGTACTCTTAAAAAGAATGTGTATCCTGATGTTTTCATATACAACACTCTGATATGTCTATTTGGCGCATTTGATCTGTAGGGTTCTTCAAATGCACTGTTTACTTACTTTCTGGCTGGAATGATCTATCCATTCTTGAGAGTGGCATATTAAAGTCCCAAAGTATTATTGTATTGCTGTTGATTTTTCCTTTTGGTTGTTCTATTTCTTGCTTTATATATTTAGGTGCTCCAACACTGGACACATAAACATTTCCAATTGTTCAATCTTCTTGATGAATTGATCTCTTTCTTATTATATAATCATCTTCTTGTCTCTTTACCATTTGTAGTTTAAAGGTATTTGTCTAATTAAGTATAGCTACCTTCACTTTTCCTGTTACCCTTTGCTTGAAATATATTTTTCTATCCTTTCACTCATATTCCATGAGAGGACTTCTTTAAGAGGACTATTGTGAATTCTTTGTGAAAAGATCATAGATCTCCATTTTGTAGGGTTAATTTTTAGAACTCCATAATTTTCCTTTGATGTCAGATTTACCTGATTTTTTTTGTAATCCTTGATTCCTTATGTTATAATCTGCACATGTGGGTAAGACGTCTCCTTTTTTGGACTTCACAGGTTATCTTTAAGGCTAAAATGAGTCTCTTGTGAAGAGCTTATCTTTGGACTTTTTTCTTTTAATCTATATCTTTAATCTTTTGAGCCATTCTATACCTTTAGATTGAAGATTTTAATCTGCTTACATTTAAAGTAATTATTGATAGGTATGAAGTTACAATTGACATTTTGTTGTTTTCTGGTTATTTTGTAGATCTATTGTTTTCTTGTTTCTCATCTTGCTGTCCTTTTTGTTCCTTGATGTCTTTTGTTATCAGTATGTTTTGACTTTTGAATCATGTTATTTTGTGTAAATACTACAGTGTCTTTTTGCTTATGTTATCATGAGGTTTACATAAAGCATATTAAGATTATAACTCCCTATTTAAACTGTTAACAGCTTCAATAAACTTCATAAACCTTACACTTTTATTTCTCCTCCCCAACACATTTTAAGTTATTGATGTTACAGTTTACATATGTTTTTATATTGTGTAACCAGATTATTGTAGTTATAGTTATTTTACTAGATTTGTTTTTAACTTTTAAAATAGAGTCATTAGTGAGTTGCGTGGCATTATCATATTACAGAATCTGACTGTGACTATATATTTACCATTAACAATGAGTCTCATGATACCTTCTTATGTTTTTATGATGTTAATGAGCATATTTTTACTTCCACTCTAGGAAACTCCTTTAGCATTTCTTATAAGGTAGGTCTAATGGTGAACTCTCTTAGCTTTGGATTGTTCAGAAAATTCCCTCCCCGCAACCCCTGGCCCTTTATTTCTGAAGGACAGATTTGCTGGGTATGGAATTCTCAGTTGACAGTTTTTTTTTTATTTCAATATTTTGAATATAGCATCCCATTATTTTCTTACTGCATTTAAATATATCCTTTGATTTTGACAATTTAAATATAATATGTTTTGGAGTGGTCCTATTGGGTTTAAACTATTTGGTATATTTTGGCCCTCATATCAACACCAAAGATTAAATTTTGAATGCAACAAGATAAAAGGGAGATGTTCTTTTTTCTCTTTTTCTCTCTTTCTCTTTTTCTTTTCTTTTCTTTTCTTTCTTTCTTTCTTTCTTTCTTTCTTTCTTTCTTTCTTTCTTTCTTTCTTTCTTTCTTTCTTCTCTTCCTCTCTTTCCTCTGGTTTATCTTTCTTCAGTCATCTGTGTGTATTCTTGTAACTCACTAAACTTACTTAAGAGGACTATTTTGAGTTCTTTTTTGAAAGTTCATAGATCTCCATTTTGTAGGGTTAGATTTTAGAACTTTATAAGTTTCCTTTGATGTCATATTTTCCTGATTTTTTTTTTGTAATCTTTGATTTCTTATGTTATAATCTGCACATTTGGGTAAGTGGTCTCCTCTTCTAGACTTTATATGTTAACTTTGGCAGAAACAGTTCTTCCCAAAGCATCTCAGTTTGATTTTCTGGATGTGTCTTCTAGTAAAGTCCTTGAACAGATGGAGGTTCTTATCCAGGTATATTTTGAAACAAGGCAACTGCACAAGCTTGAGATTGGGGGTAGATTATTATCTCATTGGCTAAGAACTATTGGGTAGGCCTGTTGTCTTGTTTCTCTGTTCAAGTAAGGCTATAGTATGGGCTCTACAGTTGCCTTATTGGGTTACTAGGTAGTGAGCCTAGGTACTATATTTGGTATATAGCATTGAATTAGCTTATTTGCCCTGGTGGGCATCAGGTAAGACCCAGGACTTACATGGCTCATTGTTTGGGTGCTCACATCAGGCAAGAGTGTGTACTAAATTTCCTAGCCAGATGTTCTGCAAGCAGGCCTGTGAGTGGGCTTTGCAGTTTCCTATGTGCTTTGGTTATGTTCCTTAGTCAGGTAGTTTGTAATTATTAGAGTTACAAATCATTTTCCTTTCCTGAGTGCAGCAGAAGAATCAGCTCCAAGACCCATAATTCTGGGGCTGACCAGCAGACCCTGAGCAATGGATGAATGATTACTCTGACACATGTTTCTGTAAAAGAGAGGGCTAAGGGACTGCTTGGATATAGGAACCAAACAGCCCCATTCACCTGCCTTCTTAGGCTTTTATTGTAACAACAGCTTGAACTAAAATTAACTATTAGATACTATCAGTAGGATAAGCATCCTTGAGAAGACACATGCATCTGCAGTGTCCTTTAAGCAGGGATGTCTAAAGACTAAGTGTAAAGATTCCAGTAAACACCTGGGGGCTCAGACTTGTTTGGAAAAGTCAAGGCAGGGGCAGCTGCCTTCAGCTAACTCCTATTCTGTGCCTCTCCACACAGTAAGTCTTTTTCTTTATTGCCTTGACTCAAACTGAACCACATCCCAAGTTCCCTGGCTTAATGAGGCCACTAGATTTGATTTACAGACTATCTTCTCTGCCTGCAGTACTCTCTGCTTGAAGTTGCTGAGCTATGCACTCACCAAGTATTCCCCTCCAGACCCTCTGACCAGAGAGGCTGAAAGGCACACTCAGAAGTGGGTGGAGCTATGGGTCAGAGAGATGAGTCCCACTCCAGGCATTCACCAAGTTTTTCTAAACAGACCTAGGCCCAAGAGCTACTCTCAGCAGTGTGTGTGGCTATGAAATAATGTCTCTGCCTAAATATAGCAGGGGAATTGTCAACACCCAGTACTGGCTTTGCTCTAAGAAGAAATTTGTTCTGCCTGCCTGCTTCTTGGTTTGAGTGTTGCTGGGCTTCCAAATGTTCTCACCTGCCTTTCAAGTATGATAGATCCAGGATCCACTCTCAGCTGTGGATGGGGCTATCACTAGACTGCCCTGCTTGGGTGAAGGCCGACCAATCTCCTGGGCCAGCAAACCTCCTCATTTCAGGACCTGAATGAGACAGAACCAAACTCTCCTGAGCCTCCTGGTCAGACTTTACCACCAACTTGGTTCTGCAGATGAGCAAAGCTGTTAGTTGGGACTAATACTTGAGCTCTGCAGGTAGGACTTGGTCTGCCAAGGTCTGATTGTTAGTAAGTTCAAACCTCTCCCCACTTAATCACAATCAGACTCCCAACAGATTAGCCTTGTAGAGTGCCCTATGGACAATGTGAGATGAAACCATAGTAGACCATGAAGTGATCACAGAGTGACACAGGAGATGGTGTATGTCCCTCTGGCCTGATGCTGTTTTTCTACTGGAAGAACCATAGAAACAGGAAAACCTCTCTGCATGTTGCTGTTCTAGCCTGGAGGAGGGAGGAGGGGTGATGCAGCCAGTAAGCAGCTGCTTCTCTTACCTTACTAATGTAGTTTGTGGTGAAGGGGCTGATTCAACATCACCCTCTTGTTCTAGGATTTTCTCAGTTGTGTCTTGTCCATGAAGAGTTGTTAGTTGTTACTCTTATGAAGAGGAACAAAGTCAGGAATAACCTATGTTGCCATCTTGGTGACATCATGTTTTGTAGATTTCAAAAAGATGAATCTCAAATTGACCAAATACCTTGACCTAGTAAAGGATATATATATATAATTGCAAGGTCAAGATACCACTAAGGTTAGTTTTTAGTTCATTCTCTCTTTTATCTTGGAGACAGTGCCATCTTGCTGTGTTCTTACGTGGTCTTTTTTTTTTTTTTTTTCTGAGAGAGAGAGAGAGGAGACAATGATATATTTTCCTTTCTTAGGACTAGAGCCTCACTATTATGACCTAATTTAATCTTAATTACCACCTTACAATCACATTGGTGTTAAGTGTTCAAAATATGAATTTGTGAGGACATAGTTTGTTTAATAATAATGAGATACAATATATTAAAAAAAAACACTTATGTTTCAAAAAATGACAGTTGCTATTGCTGATGATGATGGTGCTGTGTGAATAAAGGCATTGCCATTCTGTTAGTAAAAGAGAAGCATAATGCAGAACTAATTATCACTAAAAATTTCCCAGTTACTTTTTCCATAGACTATTTTGAAAATTGACTGTCATTAAGGAAAAACAAACACACATATATTGTATTAGTTTGCTAGGGCTGCTATAACAATGTTCTACAGAATGGATGACTTAAACAACAGAAATTTATTTACTCAGAATTCCAGAAGCTAGAACTTCAATATCAAGGCATTGGAAGATTTGGTTTCTTCTGAGACTGCTCTTGTTGGGTTGCAGATGGCTACCTTCTTGCTGTGTCCCCACGTGGACTTTTCTCTGTACAACCCTGGTATCTCCCCATGGGCTCAAATTTCCTCTTTTTGTAAGGACACCTATTACATTTTATTAGAACCTCTTCATATGACCACATTGAACATTAACGATCTCTTTAAAACTCTTAGTTCAAAAAACAGACACATTTTAACATACTGGGGGTTAAACTTCAACATGTAAATTTTGGGGAAACAAGATTCTGACCATAATTATTGTTATATCTCAGTACATTGAATTAAAAATATGTACGAATAATAAAAACTTTACTTATCTGCTGTCTTAAAATTTGTTATGGTTACTTAGGCCAAATAATTTAGTCTTGAAATATTTATTGTCATAAGCTTTAAATTTACTTAATCTCTTGGCAAGAGAGTACAAATGAGTAAATAACTTCTTCATTTCTGGTAAATGAGCCATTAATGAAAATGTTAATCATGAAAAGAAGAGGTGCTGGCACCAACAGTTATGGAAAAAAAATAGTTAAAACAGTGCCTTTTACATTATATAAGAGGAGTTGGAGAAATGCCATTATTATTGCTCTGAATATAAGAGATGAAAAACAAGGAGTTGCTAAAAAAGATTTTGTGATCAGCACATATTTTCAGATACCATCTTAGTTTGTATTTATATTTAAAAATTAACTCAATGTTCTTAGTTATTGGAGAAATCAGCAGAAAATAGCTTATCACTAGAAAGCTTTTATGTTTTAGATTTCAACCAAGTGCAGCCTGAAACTTAAAATAGAGTTCATGCTTGAAAAGGTTTTGACTATAAGGACATTTCTCTGCATAAATATTGCAATTGCTTCTTTTATTTAAGCAATATTTATCAAGTGCTTTTTGCCTACGTACAGCTCTAGGCCCTTGAAATCTACTCATCATTAAAGAAACAACATCATTGTCTTCTACCCTTAAAGTTAATTCATTCCAGTTTGGGAGGGTTGCAGTACACATCAACTTAAAGAATATAAAATATAAGAAATGTGTTAAAAGTGAGAAGTGCAGGCTAAGAAAAACAGTGAATGATTATTGGGGAAGGAGAAAAGAAATACATTGCAGTATAAAGTTTTGTAATCAGGAGTGGCCACCCTGAGAAAATGTCTGAGCAAGGACTTGAATTAGGATAAAAAGTTAACAAAGGGAAGGTTTAAATAAAAAACCCTAAAATGGAAATATATTAAGCTCCCCCTAAATCCTCCATTCCATCAACCAGGAATAAAATGGTGCACATGTATAAGGAATAAGATCTTGATCACAAAATGTATCAACATTATAGTTGGATTAGACATTTGAGATTAGAACTATGACTCCCTTAAAACATCCCCTCTCACTATTCATGTTCAATATGTCATGAGTCAGCAATCCTCATTAGTGTATTGGCAGGGACTCAAAGGTAGGCAGAAAAGTGGAAAAGCCTTACAATGGGAAAAAAAGAAAGGCTTTCAGTTTGCTCCTATTGGAAGGTGTTGACATAGGAAAGCTGAGACAGTAACTAGAAGCAGGGCATCCTATGTGATTAGTTAGGGGTGCTTATTTGGCTTTCCGTGGTGGAATTTTGGACATAAATTATCACTATATCCTGCTTGTGTTAACATACTCATCCAAAAATTACCATTAATGTGGTAAAGCTCATTACTTCTTGTTCTACAATATTAGTATCAAATTGGGTATCAACTTGCTTTAAAATAACATTATGAGATTAAGGGTTATAATCTCTTATTGAGACTTATTAGAATAATATATAAAATTAGAAAACGCTAATAACTATTCCTCAAAAAAGCAATAACTTTTTAAATTAAAATTATGACAATTACATTTTAGAGACCAGAAAGTATTCAAAATACATTTGAGCTATAACCCAAAAGAAATGACTGGACATATCACAAATATACAATTTCAGATCTTCCTTGATGATTATTTTTAAGCAATATGTCTAATATGCATTTGCTCTGATCTCTCTTTATGATATTTCTCCTAATTCAGAGGAGAGTTTGGCTTTCTTTATAAGGCTTTGTCAAATTGTTTTTGACATTATTTGTTCTTCAGTGCTGTTCTTCCTGCCTGTTAATTTCTCCCTCCTCAGTGTGTTTTTCACCTCAATCAACCCACGAATAACTCATTCCCATGCTAAAAAGAAACTGAAAAAAGAAGAAAAAACATCCTTTCTTTCAAACTATTCTGCCTAAAATAGCATGCCCTATTTCTTTTCTTTTATTATAAAACTCATTGATTGATGCAGTTCATGTCAATGCCTCTGTTTTCATCTCATTCCCGATGCATTAAATTTGGTCCCTATCTCTATGATTACATAGAAAGAGCTTTGGCTACAATTACTAATGAATTGCTCATCAATAAACTCAATCCATAGGTTTTGTTCTCATCCCACTTAATCCTCCTGCAGTATTTGGCACTGCTAAATATACTCTTCTTTAAATCTTCTCTTTCACTTCAGAGATTTTAATTTCTATGGCTTTTATTCTTTGACTATACTTTTCCTCATCTTTAATATAGCCTATGTCTCTCTACCTCCCTCAACATTTATCTCATGGATATACTTTAATATTTAGCTCTTCTTACATTATACATCCTCCCCATGAAGTAATCTCATTTATTACAAAATACTTTATCATCAGTAGAAAGAAAGTCTCAATATAAAATCAATATGGGTCATGGTTTGATTATAATTTTTTTTTTTACTTTTGTACTCCCATTAGCTGTTTAAATCTATAAAATGAGCCTGTAAATATTTTAATTAATGTAAGATACATTACTTTAAAATCTCCATGCACTCCATATTTATAGTTCTAGGTACATGTTACACACTAGAGGCCCGTTTCAAGAAGAGATTTGTGCAATAGGCCTTCCTTCCCTTGGCTTTCAGCACCGGTTTTCCTCTGGCACCCAGGACCCAGGCCTTCGCTGCAGCCAGAGTCTGCCACCTTTGTCTTCGCTGCAGACTCCGGAGTCTGCAGTCTTCATCTTTGCTGCACTGGAGTGCCGCTCCTGTAGATCGCCGCCCCCGCCCCAACCCCCACCCTCCCTCTCATAGCAGGCATCCTGCTCCACCTGGCGCAGCTGGGCAGCTGCCATCTTTCTCCTTCTAATTTGCATATTCCCTCCTGATTGGCTGGTGGGCATAGCAGAATGATGGTTAATTTGCATGTTTCTCTTTTATTAGTGTAGTTATCTAAATTATCCATCACCACATTCCCATGTTCCACAAATAGCTTAAAATTAATGATAAAATATTTTCCACAAAGTATTATTGTACTATATTCCACACTTCATTATTGATTTGTTTATGATTACATAAATATTTACTAAGTTTGCACTTTGCATCAGGCACAGGTTATAGCAGTGAATAAACAAAATTCCTACCTTAATGAAATTCACACTCTAATGAAGAAAACAAAGGAATTCAATTTATATAAAACTCCTAGATGAAGACCTAAGAAAGTAAGGGAGCTTCTTTTAGCTTCCATATACCTGTGAGATATGCAAGCAAGTGCTAAAGCCCCAATGTGGGAGTTTGCACGTGTACTTGATGAAGTAGAGAGGGGCCAGAAGGGCAGAAACAAAAAGACCTAAAGGGAAAGTAATAGGAGTAGAAGTCAGACAGGTAACAACATGGACAGTTCTTGTGGGGCTTTATAAATCATGGAGTAAGCAATTAAGGATAATATTGAAGGTGTTAGTCTCCACATTTGAAAAAATAAGTGTAATTCTCTTTAAATGATATGGAGGAGATTGTGAGAGCAGTTAGTTTGGGGATGATTATCAAATGCTCACTTTCAAACACATTAAGTGTGATGTATTTACCTCTTTATGTATAATGGTTTTAAAATGCCAGTGAGAGGTTTGCACTAGCAATCTTTTGTAAGTCCTCAGTAAATATGTAGTATTTTAAAACATAAAAGTCACTCCAAAAAAGTAAGTGAAGGAATAAAAAGAATGAGTATAGAGTTCTAGAATCCTTTGAAATTGAGAAGTCACAACAACTAGAAAGAACCAAGAAAAGTGAATGAGACAGAGTAACAAGTAAGTCAGAGTAAAATGACAAGTAAGAAGTCTTAGAAGCCAAGAGATAAAAAAAATTCAAGTAATATAAACAGGTTAATTGAGGCAGTTGCTACAGTCTGATCATTCGGGCAGTCGGACATTCAGGCCTAAACGGGCAGTCGGACATCCCTCGAGGGGTCCCAGATTGCAGAGGGTGTAGGCTGGGCTGAAGGACAACCCCCCTGAACGATTTTCGTGTACCAAGCCTCTAGTTTATATATAATCATCTAAAAATCTTGACATTTTAATTAATAACCTAATAATTTTATATGAAATAAAAACATTTGTTTTCATAAGAAATTATATTAATTATGCTACTAGGAAAATCATACAGACTAAATAATCCTTAAATAGTTCCATTTACAATTTTAACAATGTATAGGTTCAAAAATATATGAAGAATTTTAATATATATTGTTAGTACTATAGGTATTTGAATAAGCAAATTTATATCTAAATACTCAATTTTTAAAAATATCATGGGGTGATTTATTAACTCTAATTAATTTATAAACAAAAACTTAATACAAGTTTTCAGATGTGCTTTAAATTTAGTTAAATTATCTGGTATATTTCAACTTAAAACTGAAATTTCAGTTAAACTACACTTATTCAACTCAAATACAAATATTCTCCTTCATAAAACTACTGTGCCAAGTTCCCTTCAAAATCGCAATCATTTTTTTTTAATTTAATTTTATTTTTATTGTTTTAAGTATTACAAATAGTAGTACATATGTCTCCTTTTTTTTTTCCCTTTGATCTCCCCCCGACCTCCCCTACCCCCCAGGACATGCCTTCACCTGCCCACCCTCCACCCCCCCCCCCCCCGCCCCAGTGTCTTATATCCATTGGTTGTGCTTATATGCATGCGTACAAGTCCTTCGGTTGGTCTCTTACAGCCCTCCTCGCCCACCCACCCCTGTCTTCCCAATGTAGTTTGACAGTCTGTTCAATGCTTCTTTGCCTCTGTATCTTTTTCCCACCATTTCTTTCGTTTAAAAAGTTTTGCCTTTGCAGACTGGAAATAAACATATAATAACAAATCAAGACAAAACAAAAAAATGTTTGAGTCCCAATTTCAATGTCCAACAGTTCCTTATGTGTACATGTCAGCAGTGATATCTGGATGGTGGGCACATGGTGGCAATGCAGGTCCGACCCTCTCTGGTTTGGTCCTAGGTAACCTGCAGCGGTGCACAGCTGATGACTGCTCCCATGGCAAGGCGTTGTCAGCGTCCTCCATCTCTGGACTGTTTTTTCCTCTTGTCTTCGTGGTTGGAGCACTCCTGTCAATTCCTCTCTGTTGCAGGAATCCATCTGGTCTTGGGGTTGTTTTCTGAAAATATACAAATATATTCTCGACCACAAGTTAATATGCTAATCATATCATTCCTAATTTTAAAATAAAATTACAAATAAGAATGACTTTAAATTGCTTTATTTTATCCATTTTAATTATAGATTATTACAGGGTTAAAAGATAGGTAATTCATAAAAGAAGAATGTAAATTTAGTATCCTAAGAGAGTTTGATTGTTGAGAAAACAGTATGTGGCCATGAAGTCCCAGGTGGGCCAAGAAAGTGGGTTAATCAGAGTTTTGACAATAATTATCAGAACTTGATCTAGTATATCACCAGTATTCTCTATTCTGATTTAAATAACTGAGTAATTTTTATCATTATTACTACAAAGCCATTACGTCATAGACAATCAAATGATAGTTTCACTATTTGGTTCTTTTAAGTTCATGTTCTAACTGTACACTGTTCTTTCCTCTGGTTTAAATAAAAGGAAATCTATCCATCTAACTATTTTTTAATTTATTACAATCTCTATATTGTTATTGATTTAAAAATATTTAATATTTTCTCAGTGGTTTTCTTTCTCAACTTCAGTTTGGTATAATTTACATTAAAAATGCCTCAGTTAAAATGCAGACAATAGAGTGGTGAAGGCCTGGGAGTGGCAGGTGAGGAGTGGAGGAGGTCAATGGGAAAAAAACACAAAGGGTCATCTAAATTACTTTCAACAATATAGATAAAATTTAAAAATAAAATAAAATAAAATGTATAACATGATGAGTTTACAAATGTATATACCTGTGGAACCACAGCCATTACACAAAATATATAGAACATTTGCATCATGCCTCTCTGCTAGAACCAGGCAACGACTGATATGCTTTCTGTCATTAATCATTTTTTATTTTTTTATATTTTAATATAAATCATATCATATAATATGTGCTCTTTTGAAACTGCTTTTCAGCTAGCATAATGTTCTGAGAGTTATCCATCTTGTGGCATGTGCCATTCTCCATTCTTCTTAATCATTATGCAGTGTTCCATTATATAGATACAGCATAAACGTAGTCATCTATTTACCTGCTCATGGTCTTTACAGTTTCAGGCTATTACACATAAAGTTGCTGTGAACATTCATGTACATGTCCTCAAGTAGATATATATTTTCCTTTCTTCTGAGTAATTCATAGGAATACATTATTGGGCTACATAGTATTCGCTATTTTGTTGCATAGTAAATCTCTCTCATACATTATGACTGAATGGTTACAATTTGTAAGTTGGACTAATGGTTTAGCTTCTTAGATGAGAGCCCAACATCTGTTAACATTGCTGCAGTATATGCACTGACATTTAAGTGAATAATTCCAAAAGTGACTTTTGCTGGCTGGTTGCTTTTGCAAACAAAACATAAAGCCTTCATGAAGAAATAGTAAAGCTTCCTATAAAATGGAGAGGTTCATGAAGAAACATTTTATTTATTCCTATGTTTTTCTGTAGCTATGGGGAAAAAAACAACATAAAATATATCAAGAATTTTCATGGCATACAAGTAAAACATATATAGCAAACATGTTTTGAAAAAATAGTTATTAAATCATTATATAACAAAATTTAAACCTCTATCATGAAGTAAAATAGCATAAAGTCTGAATTACAGTGTATCTGAAAAACAAAGCTTACAGGTGTTTCCCTAAAGACAAAAATGACAGGAAAGTCAGTGGCCTGAATACTGAATCCCATGAAGATCAAAGACCTAAAAAGTAGAAAGGGCTCCTCTCATGGGGAACAGGTTCTTCAGGACAGTGATTGACAAAATCTTCCCCTCAAACACACATTGGGAAGATAAGGAGGTCTCTAGAAAGGATTGGGCTTATTTCTTTGGTTTTATATAAAGGGTTCTGAGAATAGAATTTCCAGGAAACAATCCAAATACTGACCTAAAATGTACTGGCCTACCAGTCATGAAGATAGCTATTCTGAATTGATTATAATTATTCTGAGATATGTAAGTAGGACATTTGTATATGAATGGGATCAAATACACTATTAATTGAAATGCATTTAAAAAATATTTATTGTTTAAAGTATTACAGGTGTCCCCATCCCCTGCCCCCCATTGACCTCTCCTCCTCTCCATTCCCACCTCCTCCCAGATCTTCACCTCCCTGTTGTCTGTGTTTATGGGGGATATATATATATATATATATATATATATATATATATATATATATGTTATTTGGTTGATCTCTTCCCTCCACCCCCTTCTTTCTGAGATTCATCCATCTGTTCCATGATTCTGGATCTACTGTGTTTGTCAGCTTATTTTGTTTATTAGATTTAACATATAAGTGAGATCATGTGATACTTGTCTTTCTCTGACTGGGTTATATCACTTAGCATAATACTCTCTAGGTCCCTCCATGCTGTCTCAAAGGGTAAGAGGCCTTTCTTTTTTACTGCTGCATAGTATCCCATTGTGTAAATGTACCACAGCTTTTTTTACCCATTCATCCACTGATGGACACTTGGGCTGTTTCCATATCTTAGCTATTGTAAATAATGCTGCTATGACCATAGAGGTGTATATGTTCTTTCTGATGGGTGTTTCAGGCTTCTAATGATATATTCATAGAAGTGGGATCACTGGGTCAAATGACAACTCCATTTTTAATTTTTTAAGGAAAGTCACACTGTTTTCCCTAGAGGCTGCATCAGTCTGCATTCCCACCAGCAGAGTACTAGGGTTCCCTTTTCTCCATATCCTTGCCAGCATTTGTTGTTTGTTGACTTATTGATGGTAGCTATTCTTACATGTATGATGTAGTACCTCATTGTCATTGTAATTTGTATCTGTCTGATGATTGGTGATGTTGAGCATTTTTCCATAAGTCTCTTGGCCATTTCTATGTCCTCTTTGGAGAAGTATCTTTTTAGGTCTTCTGTCCCATTTGATTGGGTCGTTTGTCTTCTTTTGTTGATTTGTATGAGTACTTTATATATTTTGCATATTAACTCCTTATCAGATTTATCATTGGCAAATATGTTCTCCAATGCAGTAGTTCTATTTTAATTTTGATGCTGATTTATTTTGCTATGCAGGAGCTTTTATTTTGAGGTAGCCCCATTTGTTCATTTTTTCCTTTGTTTCTCTTGCCTAGGCATTGCTACATGAGATGTCTGATATTTTGCTGCCTATGTTTTCTTCAAGGATTTTTATGGTTACAAAACTTACACTTAAATATTTTATTCATTTTCAGTTTATTCTTATGTATGCTGTAAGTTGGTGGGGTGGTCTAGTTTTTTGTTGTTGTTCTTTTTGTTTTATCTGCATGTCTGTCAAATTTCTCCAACACCATTTATTGAAGAGACTAGAAGCCCAGTGCATGAAATTTGTGGACAGAGGGGTGGTTCCCTCATTCCAGCCTGCACCCTCTCCAATTGGGGACCCCTTGGGGGATGTTTGACTGCCGATGTCAGACATCCCCCAAGGGGTCAGACAGCCCTCTTGCAATCTGGGACCACTGGTTCCTAACTGCTCACCTACCTGCTTGCCCGATTGCCCCTAACTGCCTCTGCCTGCCTGCCTGATTGCCCCTAACTTTCCTCCCCTGCTGGCCTGGTTTTCCGCAACTGCCCTCCCCTGCCAGCCTGATCTCATCCTCAGTGCCCTCCCCTGCCAGCCTGATCTTGCCCCCAACTGCCTTCCCTTCCTGGCCTGGTTGCCCCCAACTGCCCTCCCCTGCTGGCCTGATCTCACCCCCAACTGCCTTCCTGTGCAGGCCTGATCTTGCCCCCAACTGCCTTCCTTTGCTGGCCAATTTGGTTCTGAATGGTCAGTTTCTATGCCAGTCAGCCTCAAAAGTTCCACCTCCTATGCAGCCATTGGTTCTTCACAGCACCCACATTTGGTTCTGATTGGCCAGTTCCTATGCCAGTCAGCTTCTCTGGGCTATCAACAGGGCCTGATCAGAAAGGTGGAGCTGATCAGCAGCCCTGGTGGAGGCCTGGAGAGAAATGGAGGCACAACTGCTGGCCAGACTGGGAGAGAAAGAGAGAGGCAACTGCTGATCAAAAGCTGACTCAGATGCAATGGATCAGTCCCTGCTTCTCTCTTCAGGCCTCTCTCTGGCCCTGATTCACAGACCCCTCAGCAGTCAGTGCTGGAGCACCACACCTGCAGCAGAAGCAGTCAGCACTTGGTTGTCAGGGCAAACCAGTGCTGGCTGCAGTACTGACTTCCAGTTGGTCAAGCCTCAGTTGTTACTGGATGTTACAACCCAGTGTTTTTATATATTAGGATTGTCTAGACTCCATTGTATGTTCTTGACTCCTTTGTCAAATATTAATTGAATATGATAGCTTGGGTCGATTTCTGGGTCTCTGTTCTGCTCCCTTGATCTATATGCCTTTTTTGTGCCGGTGCCAGGCTGTCTTGATTACAATGGCTTTGTAGTATAGCTTGATATCTGGTATTGTGATTCCCTCCATCTTTGTTCTTCTTTCTCAGGACTGCCAGAGCCATTCAGGGTCTTTTTTTGTTGTTGTTCCATATAAAGTTTTGGAGCGTTTGTTCTAGATCTGTGAAGTGTGCCATTGGTATTTGAATAGGAATTGCATTGAATCTAAATTGCTTTGGGTAATATGGACATTGTAATGATGTTACTTCTTCAAATCCTTGAACATAGTATATTCTTCTACTTGTTTATATATTCTTCTATCTCTTTATTCAATGTTCTATACTTTTCCAAGTATATATATTTTAGCTCTTTGATTAAGTTTATTCTTAAGTATGTTAATTTTTTGGTTGCAGTGGTAAATGGGATTATTTTTTCAGTTTCTCTTTCTGAGATTTCATTATTGGTGTATGAAATGCCAACAATTTCTGGGTGTCAATTTTGTATACTGCTACATTGCTAAAATCCTTTATTAAAACTAGTAGTTTTTTGGTGGAGTCTTTAGGATTTTCTAAGTACAATATTATGTCATTTGTGAAATGCAATTTGTCTTGAGCCTTCAACCGCTGATGAAAATATTGCCATATCCTATTTAATAAAAGTCTTATATGCAACGGCAGAATGACTGGTCAGTGAGGGGTGAGGCCAGTGAGTGGGCAGCACCAGGCCTGCCAAGGCAGGTGCCAGCGGGCAGAGGGAGGGGACAGCAATTGGGGGGCAGCGGTGACTGGTGGTGGTGCAATCAGGTGACAGGGCCAGCCGCTCCCTGGTCAGCACTGTCCCCCTTTAGGCCCGTGGGTCACCTCTCGCAGAGGGAAGCCACCGATGGCAGCAGCATGGCAATGGCGGCGTGGGGCCAGCCACTTGTTGGCCAGCGCCAGCCCCTGATCGGCCTGCCGGTCGCCTCCCACAGATTGGCCTGTGGGTCGCCTTCAGCAGAGGGACATCCACTGAGGTCATCTGGTCTGCTAGAGGGTGCAGGCCAGGCTGAGGGACCCATCCTGAGTGCATGAATTTTCGTGCCCTGGGCCTCTAAGTTCTATCTAATAAAAGAGTAATATGCAAATTGACCATCACTTCAAGACACAAGATGGCTGCCCCCATGTGGACACAAGATGGCCAACACAAGATGGCCTGCAGGGGAGGGCAGTTGTGGCCAGTTAGGGGTGACCAGGCCAGCAGAGAAGGGCAGTTGGGGGTGACCAGGCAAGCAGGGGAGGGCAGTTGTCGAGGGGGACCCAGGCTGCAGGGGAGGGTAGTTAAGGGTGACCAGGCCAGCAGGAGAAGGAAGTTAGGGGTGGCTGGGCTGATAGGTGAGGACAGTTAGGGGCAACCAGACTGGCAGGGGAAGGCAGTTATGGGTTACCAGGCCAGCAGGGGAGGGCACTTAAGGGCAATGGGGCTGTCAGGGGAGCAGTTAGGCATCAATCAGGCTGGCAGGGGAGTGGTTAGCGGGTGATCAGGCTGGCAGGCAGAAGCAGTTAGGGGCAATCAGGAAGGCAGGCAGGTGAACAGTTGGGAGCCAGCAGCCCTGGATTGTGATAGGGATGTCTGACTGCCCGTTTAGGCCCTATCCCGGTAAATGGGCAGTTGGATATCCCTCAAGGGGTCCCAGATTGGAGAGGGTGCAGGCTGGGCTGAGGGACAACCCCCCTAACCCCCCCACCCCCATGTACAAATTCGGGACTCTAGTATTACTAATAAATGGATCCAAGATTTCTAGTTTAATTGAGTAAATGGTAAAGAATTAGACCGTCTTTCCCTGTAATGGTTAGTTTGTGTGTGTGTGTGTGTGTGTGAAAAGTCAGTGAATCAAATATAGAATGAAACATAGCTATAAGTGCGTTTACCAAATATTTTCAAATCTCCTCAGGCTCTTTTTCGATTGAACTTCTCTGACCTTTGAAGTTATATGCAACCTGACTCCCTTGGTATAATAAAACATAAGCATAAATGATGCATGTTATTTCCAGGCAAACATTAGAATGGGAAATTCATGATTTACCCCATTTAAAATGGAGTTTGTAGATGGCTGTTACTTCCCATTGAAACACTGTGAAAAAGAAAATCATCATAGGTCTGCCTGCTACCAACAAATTCAATAGAAAATTGTAGAACTATGGTATGGAATCCAGAAGCCCTCTATGGCAGCATTTAAAGTTACCTTTATCTTTTGGAGGGCAGCATGTGCTAAATGTTTGGTATAACTTCTGATTTTTATACTAGAAAACTTCACAATCCTGGCAAACCTTCTGGGGACAAATTATAGTACTATATTAGAGGAGTAAAAGCCTAACACACAGAATGAAGGCATTTTGGTGACCCTCCTAAGAACATTGGATACCCATTTCACCTGAACCATCTAGGCTACTTCCCTCTTGCTGCAGGTGCTCAAATTATATTCTCTTAAAAAGGACTCACCTGAGGCAGATGCCTTTTAAAGTTGCTTGCCTTCTTCCAAATATTTTCCCAACTTCTTTTGTTCTTTGATTCACACAATTCAAAAAGTAGACCAGCAGCATCAGATTCACTTGGAAATATATTTAAAATGCCCATTACTGGGACACATCCTAAACCTAGTAATGAGGAAGGGCCATCATTCTATATTTTTATAGGTTTTTTTAGGTCTTTCTGATACACAACACACTTTGAGAACCTGTTTTAAACTAATAAATGGACTAGTATTTCCCCTGCAATGGAGGGAAAGGCATTGTATCTTAAAGAATGTTTGGGACCCAGGTAATATGTCCTAGCAGAAAATGAGAGAAGTGCTTGGAAATGAGTCTTTATAGAGTTGAATTTTAGTTAGGATAAAGAATATAAAGCTGGATAATAGTTTTAATATGGGGACTCTTATGATTTAGAAAGCCTGAAATAAATCTTAATATTCTTCTGGAACAAATATTATAAATTAAAAAAAAAATACGGCTTATAGTAAACAAGGTGAATATTTTGGGTATTCCTTGAAAAAAGACTGTGGTAAAGTTAAAGTATTCATACAGTAAAATGATTTTTAGGTAAAACTAGATCATTGATCACCTTACTCTATTCCACAGGAAGAACCTGCCAAAGAAAACCAGAGCTAGACATTAATTAAAGCATCAAAGTCAGGTTTTATTCCTTAGCTATTATAATAGAGGAAAGATATTTCATATACAAATGATCTGAATTTCAAATATAGGCAATATAGCTGAGGATTTATAATCAAGGAACAGGGTACATCAATGGATGGAAAATTACTAAGAGGAGACATCAAAGGTAAGAGGAATTTTGCTAAATCAAAATAGTAGGATTTTTGCTAAAGACAGGCAAAGGTGATCAGCTATCAATGATGAGGAAATAGTTAGCAGGAGACTTTGCTAAGACTGGGCTGGCAGGAGTCTTTGCTAATTCTTTGCTAAATTCAGACACCAAGATTGATGTCCAGTAGAGAAGAGGGCTCAGAGCAATATGACTAACGTTAGGTCAAGGAGTGTTTGTCAGTCCATAGCATCTTTACCTAAGTAATAAAGAAAAGGTTGCAATCTCTTGTAGATTAGGGTTGGTGTAATTGAAAGTGTAAGTATGAAACTGTATTCCTTCTAGCAATGGGAATGGAAGGATTGCAGAATAATAGAGGTCACATAGTTGTACTGAACTTATAGATGTAAGGTAGAAATAATTATCATAATAGGCAGCAAAAGTGGAAGAGCCATTAGCAAATGTCTGTATTGATGGTTAATATATCAGTGTGTGTCAAGGGACAATATACTAGTAAATATTCAGACAGAATATTTCTTGACTTCTATAACTTAAAAATACCTGAAGTCAATAATGATATGTTATTATAAGAAAACATAATTACTCAGTTTCCAAACTTAAGCCACTTCTTTACTTTTAAATGTATTATTATTACTAGGGACCCAGTGCACAAATTTGTGCACCTTGAATGGAACTGTGGGACCGCAGTGCCCAGGAGTAAAGCATTATCAGTAACCACCAAAGGCTCGCCCTGATGACAGCGACCTGCACCCTGCCTTGGTCTGGTGCCCCTGCTCCACCACCCTGCCGTGGCCAGTGCCCGCCATGTTCCACACACACACCCTGGTGGTCAGTGCACGTCATAGCGACCAGTTGTTTGGTTGTTCTGCCATTCGGTCTCTTTGCATATTACCCTTTTATTATATAGGATTATTATTATTTTCAATTACAATTTAACATTGATATTATCATAGTTTCATATGTACAGGTTAGTGGTTAGACATTTATATAATTTATGAAGTGATCCCTCCAATAAGTCTGGTATCCAGCTGGCACTATACATACTTATTACAATATTATTGAATATATTCCCTATACTGTACTTTACATACCCATGAGTGGTGTGTAACTACCAATTTATACTTCTTAATCTCTTCCCTTTTTTTTTTTTCACCCATTGTACCAAATCCAACCCTTATGCCAACCATTAGTCCATTCTCTATGAATCTGTTTCTATTTTGTTTGCTTGTTTATTATATTCCATATATATTCATATTGTACTTGTCTTTCCTTGTCTGATATATCTCACTTAGTATAATGCCCTCTAGGTCCATCCATGTTGACAAAAATAGTAATATTTCATTATTTTTATGACTGACTAATTTTCCATTGTATATATGTACCACATCTTCTTTGTTCAGTTGCCTATTCATGGACACTTAGGTTGTTTCCATAGCTTGGCTATTGTTATTAATGCTACAATAAACAGGAATGCATATTTTTTGAGTTATTGTTTTGGATTTCTTTGGATAAATATCCAGATGTGGAATTGTTGGGTCATATGGTTACTGTTTTCTACAGTGGCTACACCAACTTGCAATCCCACCATCTTCATCAATACTTGTTGTTTGTTAATTTATTGATGATAGCCATCCTGACAGGTGTGAGGTGATATCTCATGTTTTTAATTTATATTTCTCTATCGGTGGTTCTTAACCACTGACTTACTGTGATATTATCAATTCAGAAAATATGACCTCTTTAATCTTCATTGGACATGAACATCAGAAGCAGTTACCATGTACTTGAATAGTCAGCAGTACACACAGTTTTTCAAGGTCTGAATTACCTCCTGATTTCTTTTATAAAGTAGTGTGGATAAATTTTATTGTCTGAAGAACTCACCCTAGGTCATTATTTTAATGACATTGAGTTGAGCAGACTAAACAAACAGAGAATTTTGTGTATCCTCTAGCTGGATACCATGATTGGACATATGGACGTTAGAGAGTGAGAAAAATAAATATTCAGGTGTTAATTACATGGGTGGTAATTTATGAGTCAGTTGGAATGTCTTATATGGAACTATCCTCTGTAACATAACAAAAAAGGTATTGCATTTGACCTATTACTACTGAAAGAGGCACAGCACTTGGTAAGCCTTCTTCAGCTTGCTCAGGCCTGTGCAGACCAACCAGGAAATACCAGTTAATGTCCCAGAAGCAGCTCTCAACAAGTGGCATACATTAATTTGGTTGATAAGCATCCTAGCTTCCTTGTCTTAGAGAATAACTCGAAGTTAGTCTACTCTATTTCCCCATATTTGTGAAATTAAGCTTTATTTTCTTATACTGGCCATTTGCTTGATCGTGTTTTCTTTTGGGACTTTCCTCCGCTCCCCATCACACTCCCTCAACCTCCATCAGTGTTGCCTGGGTTTACATCCAAAATAAATTGCTTATATACTGATCTTTGTCCCAGTCTCCCAGTGTCTGGTTCTGTGAAATCCTATATTACACATCTTTAAGTAGTGGACTTTGCCCCTGTTTGTAAGAAAGATGACTATCTAGCGACACTAGAAATTTTAGCATTTGCCTTTAGTAAAATTTATAAGGCAACATTAACAAAGTTTCAGTAATTAATTGCTGATCTCCATTCTCCACCGACACCCAAATCCTAGAAACAATTGAGATCTCCTTGCCTCCTTTCATATTGTATCTTAGTTCCTATATTATTCCCTTGTGTACTTAAACCCATCCTCTGCATGATGATAAACTTTCAAAAGACAAAGTTGTTTTTATAACTGTCTTTATATTTCTGTATTTCTTAGCACAAGGTCTTGCACATTCTGGGACTCTGTAGGTTGGTTAAATTAAAATAACTTACCTTGGTTAAGTTAAAACAAATTATATTGATTTTAATATTAGTGTACCAACAATGCTAACTGAATATATTTAATATTCTTTTCCCCAAAATATATCTCTTAATTTTATGAACATGGGGGTGGAAGACAAGCAATGACCCTATTCTTTTCTCCACTTTCAATGCCTAGAAAAATGATCTTGCTTTAGACAAAAACAGGGAAATTGGAGGTCATAGTTATGGTCAGTGTGCTTCCACAGTAAGCCCCACTCAGTCAGAAAGCTGTACTCACAACTGGCAGAGCACAGCAGTGGTGGCGGGAGTCTCTCCTGACTCTGCGGCAGCGGTAAGGAACAGTGAGCAGGAGGGCAATAAGGAGCCAAGGGTCCCAGACTGTGAGAGGGCGCAGGTCAGGCTGAGGGACCGCCCCCCTTGAGTGCACAAATCTCATGCACCGGGCCTCTAGTATGGATATACACTGAGTGGCCAGATTATTATGATCTCTGCATGCATAATAATCTGGCCATTCAGTGTATCGCCTATATAATAAAAGGCTAATATGCAAATTGTCCCCTCGACCAGGAGTTTGACCACCATGAAGGCCGGCCAACCACCCATGTCCTCTCCCCCTGGCCATGCTGGCTGGATCCCACCCATGCACGAATTCATGCACCAGGGCTCTAATATATATATATATACACCGAGTGGCCAGATTATTATGCATTCAGAGATCATAATAATCTGGCCACTCAGTTATATGCATAACCCATGGACACAGAAAATAGTGTGGTGAAGGCTTGAAGGGTTGGTTGCAGGGCGAAGGGGGTCAAGGCGAAAAATAGGGGGACTTTCCTGATACTTTCAGCAAAAAGAAAAAAAAATAATAAGAAAACACATCTTATGTCTAAATATACAACTATTGATGATTGACAAATTTGATACATAAAAAAACAAGAAATGGATTAGTATCCTACAAATCAACAAATAAAATTAAAATATCAATACACAAGTGGAAAATACTTAATACACAAGTGGAAAATACATAAAAAGAAAAATAAATTTAACTACTAATGATATAAATTATCAGAATAGTGTAGGAGTCAAGGAGAAGAAATTTATAACAAAGTAGATATCAAAATTTTGCATAACTTTGGGAAAATTACCATTCTGATAATATCTTGGGTTGTAAGAACAGGTATATTCACAATAATTTTCATTGTAGCATCTTTTTTTGTTACACAGGAAAACTGTCAATACCTTAAATTCCAATGATTTAAGCATTATTAAATAAAATATATTTCAGTATTATAGTTTTCTATGGACTTCAATGCACACCAATATGTGTGAAGGGATAAGTGATAGTGAGAAAGAGCAAGAGATAATGATAAAGGGAGAGAGAGCTCTTACATATTGGTATTAATTTATCATAAATTAATTATAAATTAAATCATGAGTGCACAATATAGATTGTGACCTAATTTCATAAATAAAGCAAAATATTTGTTCTGGTTGTTTATGTGTGTGTTTGTAAAATGCTCAGATGGAAGGTTATGCACAAGTTGTAACTTACCAATTGCGGAAACTGGCTGGGAACTTGGTTCTTCTCATAGATTCAGAAAAGATTTTAAGGTCAACAAAAATGAAAATAAAGCAAAGTGGGATTTATTGAAGATACACTCCAAATGAGGAGCAGGCCATTCAAAAAAGACAATGGCCCAGATCTCCTGGGTTATATGATTTAAATTAAGGGTTTTCTGTGTGGAACTTCCATTTGCATTCAGAAATGATTGCAGAAAAGAGTTACATAGCTATATTTCTTCTGTGCATCCCCTTACCCATAATGCATACTGAAAAACACATGTAGAGGGTGGGAGGTCAAAACTGCAATGCAAATTTCATAATTTTTCCAGGATCCTAGTAAGGTAATTTGTGCAAAGAATGGGCTGGTTCTCATCCTGCTGCTAGAGGTCTGCTGGTTGCTGGGCTGCCCATAGAGAGGCAATGTTGGTCTGACCCCTGTTTGGACCCCAGGCAGGCCCCAACCCAGCAGTTCTGGTCTAACTTCCTATCTAACAGTAACCAATGCATGTGGGGTGGAAGAAATAAAAAGAAATGAGCAAAGGAAGAAAGTACAAGGCAAGCAAGAAGGCCTATTGTGAGGTGATCTAATGTATTTGCCTCTTTCTCCTTGGAATAGACAAGACAATCTTGAGATTATAACTGCTACTGTACCAAAACTTGATTCCTCTGGATTCCTGCCAAGTTCTCAGGGGTTGAAACTGGGTGAGCTAACACAGTGGTTAGTAATATAAAACCAAACTCACATGGATTAGAGATCTTACTCAATATCCAGTTTTGCTTATAATTTTAAAAGACAAGCAATTAAGACACAAGGAAAAGGCAGAAAGACTATATAGGGTGGTAAGGAAAGCTCCCAAAGACCTCTTTTCAAAGAATTATCTCTGTACCAGAATACCAGCAGGGAATAGTTAGGTCATAAAAATTTTCACTTTGTACATTAAATATAGCACAGTACATGTAGCCCTGAAGCCTCAGTATTGAGAGATAAATAAGCAATGAGACAGTTGTTTTAAACTTTTTTTGTCCTCACTGATTATAGGGCATGATGCAAACATGATCCATGTCCTGGGAATAGAGTAATAAGAGCATCTCTTTTTCTGAGCTTTTGGCAAAGTTTCATAGAAAAGCAGCATTCATGATATACTATAGTAGGGTTCTATGATATACTATGGTCTAGCATAGTAATTTAAATAGTTTGAAACTTCAAGTCTAACAAATGATTCTATTATTTTAGAATGATGCAAATGCATGCATTATCATTGGGCTATGTCAAACATTATTAGTATATTAATATAAGTATGTCAAAATGACAGTTAGAAAGATAACTTCTATCAATTATTATGTCTTTTCTTTTTGTCACAGCAAAACTAAGTCAAATAAGAATGCTTGTGTTCTTTGATGCTAGAAAAGGATTCATATTATTTCAAATGCAATTTCAATCTTTAGGTATTTATACGAATCACTTTTTAATGTGTTTCATGATAAGAATTTATATTTACATCATCAGTGTGACAGATATATGATTGTTTGATGCATAAAACAGCAATAATTCACAACTCATATCCTAAAAATAATTCAAATACAAATATGCAAATAACAGAGGATATAATTTAAAAGATAACCATGTGGAAAAACATAATGTACTTGAACAAAATCAGATGCATATTTTATAATCATATGAAATTCACTGGGATAAATAAAAATAACAAGTAATTAATTCACTACCATAGTTTACATGTTGTTAGCAATGAAAGCAATAAATGAAAGCACTCCGTGAACTATCTATATATTTAAAAGCCTAAGTGACCATTATGGCAGAACGACCAGAATGACCGGTCGTTATGATGCACACTGATCACCAGGGGGCAGTTGCTCAATGCAGGAGCTGCCCCCGGTGGTCAGAGTGCTCTCACAGGGGGAGTGCTGCTCAGCCAGAAGCTGGGCTCATGAGTGGTGAGTGCAAGAAAAACACACAAAAAAGTCACTGAAAATACTTATGCAGAAATGTTATAAGATTACTATGAATACAGCCAGTATTGCTCAGTGGTTGAGCATCAACCTATGGACCAGGAGGTAAGGGTTTGATTCTTGGTCAGGGCACATACCCAGGTTGTGGGCTGGATCCCCAATGAAGGGTGTACAAGAGGTAGCCAATTGATGATTCTCTCTCATCACCGATGTTTCTATCTCTCCCTCTCCTTTCCTCTCTGACATCAATAAAAAAATATATATATTAAAAAAAATTACTATGAATAAGGAGAGGAAAAAACTTTTTTGAGATAGTGACTGGATTTGAATGACATGAAGCTGGCAATAGCCATTCCAATTAGAAAACTTACAAAGACTCCATGGGGGAATTAAAAAACAAATATGTTTAACATGTCCAAGATGCTGAAATAAAACTAGTATGACAGGCACAAGGAAAGCTACATTAAAATAAGAAAACAAACAAAATAGACACAGGACAGACTGATAGCAGTCAAATGGAAGGAGGATTGGGGGGATGGGTAAAATAGGTGAAGGGACAAAGAAGTACAGATTGATAGTTACAAAATAGTCATAGAGATATAAAATACAGCATAAGTAATATAGTCAACAATATTATAATAACTACTGGAGGCCCAGTGCACGAAATTCATGCACTTGGGAGGGGGGTCCCTCAGCCTGGCCTGTGACCTCTAGCAGTCTGGGAGCCCTGAGGGGATGTCTGACTGATGGCTTATGGGCCTAAGCCATCAGTCAGACAGCCTTAGCATTGCCACGGAGGCAGGAGAGGCTCCCACCACTGCTGCTGCACTCGCCAGCC
This sequence comes from Corynorhinus townsendii, assembly GCA_026230045.1. NCBI lineage: Eukaryota > Metazoa > Chordata > Mammalia > Chiroptera > Vespertilionidae > Corynorhinus > Corynorhinus townsendii. The sequence continues at coordinate 93,640,034 of JAPDVU010000002.1, forward strand.
GTGACCCCAGCTTCTGGCTGAGCGGCGCTCCCCCTAGGTGAGCACACTGACCAACAGGAGGCAGCTCCTGTGTTGAGTGTTTGCTCCCTGGTGGTCAGCATGCATCATAGTGACCACTCATTCCACATTTGGTCATTTGCATATTAGCCTTTTATTATATAGAATATGCTGTAGATGAGGCCCCCTAGAACTATAAGAAATGCAAAAAATTCACTGTTAACTCATTCTCGAATTGCACCCACTTAAAATCAAATTGCCTCAGCCTCCCTGCCGTGGAGCATGTGCTGCACCTTGGGAATCATGGGCTTGACACTTTCCTCTCTGAACTTCATTTCTGAATACATAGGCATATACCTTAGGAATTGTAATCTCTTCTCCACCTATCTCACTGGGTTATCATGAGGAGGTTCTGAGCTAATAAACCTAGAAATGTTTCATCAAGTAAGTGATGTCTAAATGGGGAGGGATTGTTATTTTTAAGCCCACGGGTACCCTCACAGGTAGCAGGTGCTGATTAGGGGAGGAGGGCATGATTGTTTCCTGGGACTGTAGCTATGTAAGCTTTGCAGAGGGTTCCACAGGCCTCGGAGGGGCGGGATCTGGCCAGCAGCCCTGCAGCGGTGGTCATCCCAGGAGGCACTGGTGGGAGGAGGGGGCATTAGAGCTGCGCTAGGAGGGCGGCGAGGCCAAAGGGGGAGTAACTGTCAAACCTTCCTGCTTGGCGCCATTCTTTAAATTGTACGTGGCTGTTTCAGAGCTATACCTGCTCAGGGCGGGGCTCCAATCTCCTGGAGCCTGGTGGGGGCTGGGCCTGGGCGGAGCTAGGCTAGGAGGGCAGGTTTAGCCATCCTCCAGCAAAGTTCAGTGTGCTTCCTCTGTGGAGATGGTGCTGCTGCTGTCGGGGGGAAGGGTCTGACCCTGAGGGGCCACTCAGGCTTGCCTCCACCCAGTCTGTAATTGTAGGGAGGAGAGGTGTGCCTGGCCCCAGTGGAGGGGGCCCCAGAGGTGCTGATGGGTGATTGCCAGGGTGCTATTGTTGTGGACACTGCTGGCAGGGGTCATGGGGGAAGAGATTGGGAGTTGGAGGTGTGGGCTGCAGCAACCCCCAAGGCTGGGTCTTCTCCTCATCCGGTCCCCCCAGGGTAACGGTGGCTGGGGCAAGGTGTCTGTGCAAGGGGATTAGAAGAGCTCCCGGTGGCCAGTTTCTCTTCCTTCTTTGCAGTCTGGGCTCCTGTCAGGCAATCTCCTCAGACCCCTGGGAAATGGGCTTTGGCCACCTTCCCCCTGCTGCGTGTGCATCAATATGCAAATAGCTGGTTATGGGGACACCGTCACAGACAAATTAGCATATTACCTTTTTATATGTATAGATGTATGATGCCAAGTGGGTATTAGAAGTATCAGGAAGGGAAGGGGGTATATGATTGCCCAACTACTATTCTCTACACTTGAAAGTAATCTATTCTATCTAATAAAAGAGTAATATGCTAATTGACTGTACCTCTGCTATGACCACAGCCAATCAGCGGTGCTATGCAAATTAACCCCACAAATATGGCGGGTAAATTTACATACACAGGCGGTGGGGGGGGGGCAGTGCCCAATGCCGCCGCCACCAGCCGGGTCCAAGCCACAATCGCGCCACCTGCCCGAGTCCAAGCCATGATGGGGGACCGGATAAGCAGCGTGGGGCAGCACCCGACACTGCAGGCTCCATGATCGCGCTGCCTGCCCAGGTCCATGCCACGATGGGGGACCGGGCAAGCAGTATGGGGCAGCACCCTACACTGCCAGCTGGACCCAAGCCATGATTGGGGACCCAGGCAGGCGGCGTGGGGCAGCGCCTGATGCTGCCGGGCTGGATCCAAGCCGTGATGGGGGACTGGGCAGGTAGTGGGGGGCAGCGCCCTACACCACCAGCTGGATACAAGCCACTATGGGGGACTTGGCAAGCAGTGTCGATCAGCACCCTATGTCACCAGCTGGATCCAAACCAAGATGGGGGACTGGGCAGGTGGCAGGGGGCAGCGCCCCACACTGCTGGCGGGGTCCAAGCTGCGGGGACCTAGGCAGTCCTGCCAAGGCCCACCCGTGGGGTTGAGCAGAGTGAGAAAGCTGGCGGCTTAGAGGGCATGGTTCCCTCCAGAGCCCCAGCTTCCTCATCCCAGCTGTGGAAACTGGCAACAGGTAGGAGGAAGTCCCACCCCCACAGAATCAGCTGTTGGTCAGACAGCTCTCAAAGGCCTGACAGCCAGGACTCTCATTCACCTGTATCTCAGACTGTGGTGGTAGAGAGGTGGGACTATGTCCAAAGAAAAACTGTTGATACAACGTAGCTCTGCAGCTAAAAGATGCCGACATTTTTGACAGAAAATGTCTGAAGAGCAATGTATGTCTGATCTTGAAAGAAGGCGGCACCTGCAATAGAATGTATCTGAAGAGCAGCTATTGGAAAAACGTCACTCTGAAGCCGAAAAACACACAGAAAATGTCTAAAGACCAACGTGCCTTAGAAGTTGAAAGAAGGCAGTGGCGAAGACAGAATATGTCTAGAGAACAGTCATCAACAAGTACTACCAGTGCTGGTAGGAACTGCCTGCTCAGCGAAAATAGAGTACATGAGGATGCAATTCTCAAACATAGTTGTGGTGGAATGACTGTTAGATGTGAATTTTGCCTATCACTAAATTTCTCTGATGAAAAACCATCTGATGGGAAATTTACTTGATGTTGTAGCAAAGGGAAAGTCTGTCCACATGATATACAATTTCCAGATTAACCGGCATATTTAAAAAGATTAATGACAAACGAAGATTCTGACAGTAAAAATGTCATGGAAAATATTCGATCCATAAATAATTATTTTGCTTTTGCTTCCATGGGTGCAAATATTGCATCACCATCAGGGTATGGGTCATACTGTTTGAGAATACACAGACAGGTTTATCACTGTACTGGAACTTTACATCCTTCGGATGGTGTTTCTCAGAAGTTTGCTCAACTCTATATTTTGGATACAGCCAAAGCTACAAGTAAAAGATTAGCAATGCCAGAAAACCAGGGCTGCTCAGAAAGACTCATGACCAACATCAACAACCTCATGCATGAAATAAATGAATTAACAAAATCGTACAAGATGCTACATGAGGTAGAAAAGGAAGCCCAATCTGAAGCAGCAGCAAAAGGCATTGCTACCACGGAAGTAACTATGGCAATTAAATATGATCGTAACAGTGACCCAGGTAGATATAATTCTCCCCATGTAACCGAGGTTGCTGTCATGTTCAGAAAGGAAGATGGAGAACCTCCTTTTGAAAGGGACTTGCTCATTCATTGTAAACCAGATCCCAATAATCCAAGTGCCACTAAAATGAAACAAATCAGTATCCTGTTTCCTACATTAGATGCAATGATATATCCTATTATTTTTCCACATGGTGAAAAAGGCTGCGGAACATATATTGCATTAAGACTCAGAGACAACAGTGTACTCAACAATAACACTAGACAAAATGTAAGGACATGAGTTACACAAATGCAGTATTATGGATTTCATCTCTCTGTAAGGGACACGTTCAATCCTATTTTAAATTCAGGAAAATTAACTCAACAGTTTATTGTAGATTCATATTAAAAAATGGAGGCCAATCGGATAAGTTTCATTAAAGCAAACCAATCTAAGTTGAGAGTTGGAAAATACAGTGGTTTGATGAATTATTTCACATCTAGATCTGAAAATGACAATGTGCTGATTGGTAAAATGACAATACTTCCATCATCTTTTGAGGGTAGTGCCAGAAATATGCAGCAGCGATATCAGGATGCTATGGCAATTGTAACGAAGTATGGCAAGCCCGATTTATTCATAACCATGACATGCAACCCCAAATGTGCAGATATTACAAACAATTTACAACACTGGCAAAAAGTTGAAAACAGATGTGACTTGGTAGCCAGAGTTTTTAATATTAAGCTGAACGCTCTTTTAAATGATGTATGTAAATTCTATTTATTTGGCAAAGTAATAGCTAAGATTCATGTCATTGAATTTCAGAAATGTGGGCTGCCTTATGCTCACATATTATTGATATTAAATAGTGAGTCCAAATTACGTTCAGAAGATGATATTGATCTTATATTTAAGGCTGAAATTCCAGATGAGGACCAGTGTCCTCGACTTTTTCAAATTGTAAAATCAAATATGGTACATGGACCATGTGGAATACAAAATCCAAATAGTCCATGTATGGAGAATGGAAAATGTTCAAAGGGATATCCAAAAGAATTTCAAAATGTCACCATTGGAAATATTGATGGATATCCCAAATACAAACAAAGATCTGGTAGTACCATTTCTATTGTAAATAAAATTGTGGGTAATACTTGGATTGTCCCTTGTAACCCATATTTGTGCTTCAAATATAGCTGTCATATAAATGTTGAAGTCTGTGCATCAATTAGAAGTGTGAAGTATCTATTTAAATACATCTATAAAGGGCATGATTGTGAAAATATTCAAATTTCTGAAAAAAATATTATCAATCATGACGAAGTACAGGACTTCATTGACTTCAGATAAGTGAATGCCCCTGAGGCTGTTTGGAGACTTTTTGCAATGCGAATGCATGGCCAATCTCAGGCAATCATAAGATTAGCTATTCATTTGCCAAATGAACAAAATTTGTATTTTCATACTGATTATTTTGCTTAAGTTTTAGATAGGGCTAAACGACATAACTCAACTTTGATGGCTTGGTTCTTATTGAATAGAGAAGACTCAGATGCACATAATCATTATTATTGGGAGATTCCACAGCATTATGTGTTTAATAAATCTTTGTAGACAAAACACCGAAAAGGTGGGAATAAAGTAGTAGGTAGATTGTTCACTGTGAGGTTTAGAGAACCAGAACAATATTACCTTAGACTTTTGCTTCTGCATGTAAAAGATGTGATAAGTTTTGAGGATCTGCGAACTGTAGGAGGTGTAACTAATGATACATTTCATGAAGCTGCTAAACACCGAGGATTATTACCTGACGACACTATCTGGAAAGATACGATGGACGATGCAATCATCCTTAATACGCCCAAACAACTACGGCAACATTTTGCATACATGTGTGTGTTCGGATGTCCTTCTCCTGCAGACAAATTATGGGATGAGAATAAATCTCATTTTATTGAAGATTTCTACTAGAAATCACACCAAAGAGAAGGTGCCTGTGTGAACTGTGAAATGCATGCCCTTAACGAAATTCAGGAGGTATTAACATTGCATGGAATGAAATGTTCACATTTCAAACTTTCAGACTTTCCTTTTTTAATGAATGCAAATACATGTGATGAATTGTACGAGCAACAACAGGCAGAGGTTTTAATCAATTATCTGAACGATGAACAGTTGACAGCCTTTCAGACTATAACTTCAGCCATCGGAGATCAAACTGTACACCCCAAATGCTTTTTCTTGGATGGTTCAGGTGGTAGTGGAAAAACATATCTGTATAAAGCTTTAATACATTATATTAGAGGTCGTGGTGGTACTGTTTTACCCACAGCATCTACAGGGATTGCTGTAAATTTACTTCTTGGTGGAAGAACCTTTCATTCCCAATATAAATTACCAATTCCATTAAATGAAACTTCAATTTCTAGATTCGATATAAAGAGTGAAGTTGCTAAAACCATTAAAAAGGCCCAATTTCTTATTATTGATGAATGCACAATGGCATCCAGTCACACTATAAACGCCATAGACAGATTACTAAGAGAAATTATGAATTTGAATGTTGCATTTGGTGGGAAAGTTCTCCTTTTCGGAGGGGATTTTTGACAATGTCTCAGCATTGTGCTGCGTGCTGTGCAATAAGCCATAGTACAAACCAGTTTAAAGTACTGTGATGTTTGGGGATGCTTCAGAAAGTTGTCTCTTAAAACAATTGTGAGATAAGAGGATTCTGCTTATAGCAAATGGTTAGTAAAACTTGGAGATGGCAAACTTGATAGCAGTTTTCATTTAGGAATTGATATTATTGAAATCCCCCATGAAATGATTTGTAACGGAGCTATTATTGAAGCTACCTTTGGAAATAGTATATCTATAGATAACATTAAAAATATATCTAAGTGTGTGACTCTTTGTCCAAAAAATTAGCATGTTCAAAAATTAAATGAAGAAATTTTGGATATACTTGATGGAGATTTTCACACCTATTTGAGTGATGATTCCATTGACTCAACAGATGATGCTGAAAAGGAAAATTTCCCCTTTGAATTTCTTAATAGTATTACTCCTTTAGAAATGCCATGTCATAAATTAAAATTGAAAGTGGGTGCAATCATCATGCTATTGAGAAATCTAAATAGTAAATGGGATCTTTGTAATGGTACCAGATTTATTATCAAAAGATTATGACCTAACATTATCAAAGCTGAAGTATTAACAGGATCTACAGAAGGAGAGGTTATTCTGATTCCAAGAATTGTTTTATCCCCATCTGACACTGGCCTCCCATTTAAATTAATTCGATGACAGTTTCCCGTGATGCCAGCATTTGCGATGACTGTTAATAAAGCACAAGGACAAACTCTAGACAGAGTAGGAATATTCCTACCTGAACCCATTTTCGCACATGGTCAGTTATATGTTGCTTTCTCTCGAGTTTGTAGAGCATGTGATATTAAAGTTAAAGTTGTAAATACTTTATCCTAAGGGAAATTAGTCAAGCACTCTGAAAGTGTTTTCACTCTTAATGTGGTATACAGGGATATATTAAAATAAGTTTAATCACTTTATCAGTCATTATTTGCATCAATGTTGTTTTTATATCATGAGTTTGTTATTGTTATATCATTTTGTTATTATTTATTAATAAAATTATGTATTATTTTCATATACATTGTACTAATTTCCTTTTATCTCTCACACTTTTATTATAGAGAAAGGGCAAATAGCAATATTAAAATATTTCCTCTAATTAATTCTCTTTCAATGTGCGTGAATTTCATGCACTGGGCCACTAGTATATATATAAAAGGCTAATAGGCTAAGTGTTCCTCCGACTGTCCAACTGGTTGCTATGATGCTCACTGACCACTAGGGGGAAGACGCTCAATGCAGGAGCTGCCATGATGCGCACTGGCCTTTTACAAAGAAACAGAACCGTGGACCTGGAGCCGACAAAGCAATACTCCGTTTCTCCCAAATGGGACACAGGCCCCACCACCATCCCAGACCAACAGCCAACCAAATCACACCTAATGCTGCTGAGACCCCATGGCACAAAATGTGGCCCATAGCTGAGCCCAGCCCAGCCAGGGAACAGTTGTTGGTGCTGGGTAATGACATCACGTAGCAATGCCCAGCTTCCTCGCCCTAGCGACTAGCCTCCTTGGAGTTTCTTCAGCATGGGAACATGATTTGCTTTATGGCCAGGTGCAAATATTTTACACTTTAACCAAATGTTTGTGAAGCATTTTCCCATGCCTCATCTCATTTGATCTTCACAGTAGTCCTGGAGTAGGTAGATAGGATACTTGGTAGAATCCTATTTTCTTTTCCTTAACTGGAAAACAGAGATTTAGAAAGTTTAGAAACTTGACCTGACTGCAAAGAAGTAAGAAATGGTGGGCCTTGAAAATGACTTCAAGTTTTCTCACTGCACAGAATATAGTCAAACACTGCTACAGTTAAATATTTTACCCTTTGTTCTCCCTGCATGATCTACAATAATAATCGGCTTCGTGTTGATATTTACTGCTGTGTTGCTGACAATTACCTAAAAGAGAAGTTGAGGTGCTTCACCGAGCTGGAAAAAGTTTAGCCACATCAGGAAGCAGGTCTAATTAAGCAAGTTTAGTATATATATATGGCTAAGTTGACTCATGCATGCTCAGTACATATAAAGCTCCACTGGCACCAATCACACACATGTGTTTTGATCTGTCATTGTCGATCATGAATTTGGTTGACACTTTTATTATGGAAAAAAGACAAATAGTGATTTTAAAATATTTCTTCTAATTAATTTCCTTTCAATGTGCACAAATCCGTGCACCAGGCCACTACTACAAATTAATACTGAATGCAAACTATAATTGAAAAATAAATCTATAAAACAAAACAAAAAAACAGGAGATGAACCCAGAAAGTTGGTAGGGTCTTTAAAAGCTGGAGAAAGAATAGTTTTTCACTATATTATTTGGATGGATAGATCATTAACATTTAGTCATGACAGAACGTTTTTTAAATAAAACCAACTTCAAAGTTATAATTTATTCACTTTTCTGGCTTTATTTATATTTTCTCACAAATCTCCTCACTCTTCTTTCTCTTCTAAATTTTTCTTTATGATTACCTATTTTGCTATATAGCTGAGTTATGCACTTTTGAGAGTGGAAGGCTTAAGTTGTGTTTTTTTATTTAAATAATGAATATATGATTTTTGAATAGAGTAAAAAAAAAGATGAAACATAATTAAATTGACATTGAGTTCTTACATGTCAGGATCAAGAAATACATTTGCTGAAGTAATCCATTTTCTTTTATTATGTAATAAATTATTCCATATTCAGCAGCTTAAGACTTAAAACAAACATTCCTTATCTTACAGTTTATGTAGTTCAGAATTTGAGGCAAAGCTTATCTGAATTTGATACTTAGGGCCAACTGGGCTGCAAAGATGGTGTTGGTTAGGCTGTACCTAGATTCTTGACTGGAAAAGGACACTCTTCCAAGCTCCCAAAAATTATTGGCAGAATTAATTTCCCTATCATTGTAGGAATAAGAACATTGTTTTCTTTCTGGATTTCAGCTGGAGGGTTTCCTCAGCACCTTGAAGACACCCACACAGCTGTGATAAAAAAACATCACAACATAACAGCTTGCTTTTTCAGAGACAGATGGTATCTCTTGATTCTGTCTTTTTAAATAGAGACTTATATAACAATCATTCCAGTAACAGTTACAACCATTATCTTATAACACAACCTTATCAGGGAGTATAATGTCTCATTCCCTATGACATTAATATTTTTTAATCAAAGAAATGACATCCACTATTGTCACCACAGTCTATTGATTAGAGGTAAATTACAGATCATATACACATTCAGGATTATAAAAGGTAATATACCAGAGTGCTATCAAGGAACAATCTTCAAAATCTGCATGTCACTTATTGATACTGCCAATAACTATATGCAATAGGCTCTCATATCCTTAAGTTACTGGGGTTTCAAAATTAGTATAGCTACTCCCCAAGATTCTGTTATATAAACAATGATATACAACATATTATCATTATCTTTGAAGATGTTCATTATTAGAGAAGTATCGTAATATATAAAAACCCAGGGTCCGTAATGACCGACTGAAGGCTCAACCGAACACCAGAAGTCAGAAGTCAGTACTGCAGTCAGTGCTGGGTCACCATGGCAACCCAGGACTGACTGCCTCCACTATGGGTGTGGCAACCCAGCACTGACTGCTGAGGGGGCTGCAGATCAGGTCCGGAGAGAGGCCCAAAGAGAGAGGCAGAGTCTGATCCATAGACTCTGTGGCAGCTGTTGATCAGCCATTGCCTCTCTCTTTCTCTTTGGGCTTCGCCAGCAGCTGTGCCTGTTTATCTCCAGGCCTCCATGGGGGCCTGCTGATCAGACCGCCTCTCTGATCAAGCCCCTTAATAGGCCCGGAGACACTGACTGGCATAGACACTGACCAATCAGAACAAAATCTGGGTGAAGTGTGAGGAGCTAATGGCTGCCTAGGAGGCGGAGCTTTTGACACTGACTGGCATAGAAACTGACCAATCAGAACCAAATTTGCTGGTAGGAGAGGGCAGTTGGGGGTGAGATCAGGCCAGCAGGGGAGGGCAGTTAGGGGTGATCAGGATGGCAGGGGAGGGCAGTTGGGGGTGATCAGGCAGGCAGGGAGAAGCAATTAGGGGCAATCAGGCAGGCAGGCAGGCAGGCATGTGAGCAGTTAGGAGCCAGTGGGTCCCAGATTGAGAGAGGGATGTCCTTGATTGGAGAGGATGGATACTGGTTTGAGGGAAGCCCCCTCCATGCACGAATTTCATGCATTGGGCCACTAGTCTATAATAATAAAAGTGTAATATGCTAATTAGACTGGAGATACTTCCAGATGGCCTTCTGGTCAAAGCTGGACTGTGAGGGCCAAGCTCTTTGCACGAATTTCATGCATTGGGCCTCTAATATTACTATAAATTCTCATTCTCTATTTTAAGTTTTGTCAAGTTTTGTTATATAAATTTTGAAATTATATTAGGTGTAGTCAAATTTAGAATTGCTTTATCTTCTATTGAATTTACCTTAAATTATTATAAACACTCTATTTCTCTCTATTACTATTTCTTGCCTTAACATCCCATTTACCTAATATTAAGAAAACTACACAATCATTTTAGGATTAGCATTTTCTTGACAATTATTCTTTTATACTTATTCTTTAGAGGCCTGGTGCATGAAATTCATGCATAGGTAGGGTCCTTAGGCCTGGCTGGTGATCAGAGCCAATCAGGGTCCCCACCTCCCTGTCTCCTCCTTCCCTTGTTCCCTCAGTGCCCCACTGCTGCTGGTCACACACCATGTCCAGCACCACCCCCTGATGGTCAGCACATGTCATAGGCAGTAATCGAACTTCCGGTCTCATGGTTGAACTCTTGTGGGGACAATTTGCATATTAGCCTTTTATTACATAGGATAACCTGAACTCATTTGTTGAACCCATTTGTTAGCTAATATAGTATTTTAAGGATTCATTAGGGTTCTCTTTTCATATAATTTTCAACTGTGAATAGAGATACATATCTTTCTTTCTTTCAGATCCGAGTGAAGCCTTTTCTTTCTTTTCTATACTTTCTTGTTCTTACTAGAAATTACAGTCCAATCCTATCTAATAAAAGAGTAATATGCAAAAGAACTGTACATCTGCTCCACCCACAAGCCACACCCACCAGCCAATCAGCAGTGAGTATGCAAATTAACCCAACCAAGATGGCTGTGGCCACAGAGCAAGCAGGAGGCTTGGGTTTCCCAGGTAATGGAGGAAACCAAGCTTTCCGCACACCCTGGCTAGCCTAGGCCTCCACTCAAGGCTAAAAAGTTTCAATTATAGAAGATAAATAAATCCCAACAAAAATGGGCACAGCCATGAAGCTGGAGAGAGAAGGAGGCTTGAGTTGCCCCCAGCAATGGAGGAAGCCAAGCTTTCCACACACTCTGGCCAGCTTAGGCCTCCACTCAAGGCTACGAAGTTTCAATTATAGAAGATAAATAAATCCCTGGCATGCCTGCAAACCACCACAGGACCCTTGTCTAGGCCGCCCCACAACCCAATGGAACCCTTACCCTGATCCGGGACACCCTTCAGGGGAAACCAGCTGGCCCCCACCCATGTAACAGGCCTCTATCCTCCTATCTAATAAAAGAGTAATATGCAAATTGAACATCACTCCAACACACAAGATGGCTGTCCCCATGTGGACAAAAGATGGCCACCACAAGATGGCCACTAGGGAGTGCAGTTGGGAGGGACTAGGCCTGCAAGGGAGGGCAGTTGTGGATGATCAAGCCAGCAGAGGAGGGAAGTTGGGGGCGACCAGGCCTGCAGGGAAGGGCAGTTGTGGGGGACCAGGCCTGCAGGGGAGGGCAGTTAGGCATCAATCAGGCTGGCAGGGGAGTGGTTAGGGGGTGATCAGGCTGGCAGGCAGAAGCAGTTAGGGGCAATCAGGAAGGCAGGCAGGCGAGCAGTTGGGAGCCGCAGTCCTGGATTGTGAGAGGGATGTCCGACTGCCCGTTGGGCTGAGGGACACACACCCTGTGCTTGAATTTCGTGCCTCTAGTAATAAATAAAAGTGGCAAGAGTAACATTCTTGTCTTGTACCTGATTTTAGCGGACATTTTTCAGTTTACCACTGCTGAATACAATGTTATTGTGGTTTTTTAATAAATGAACTTTATCAGCTTAAATAATTTCTCTTCTACTCAAAGAATAATTTTATAGCAAATGGGGTTTGAATTAGGTCAATTTTTTTAATTCATCTATTGGTATGGTCATATTTTTCCTTAATTCTATTATGATAATATATTACATTTGTTGATTTTTGCATATTGAACAAACTGTGAGTTCTTTGGATAAGTGCTACTTGGTCATGGTGCATAATTACTTAAAATTCTAGTTGATTTACTTTTCTAGTATATATCTTGTTTAATATTTTTGTATCAATATTTAGGGATAATTGGTACACAGTTTTGTTTTCCTGTGATGTCTTTATCAGACTTTGGCATCTGGGTAATGCTGGCCTCATAAAGTAAATAGGAAGTATTTCTTCCTCTTGTATTTTTTGATAAAGCTTCAGTTTGTTCCATGTTTACATGCCTCTGATTCTATTTGATTCATCAGTTTATTTTGTTCATTAGATTTATTATTCATTTATTTTGACTTTTAGATCCAACTGTTGATTGATATGTATTGATTTCCTCCTCCTCCTCCTCCTCCTCCTCCTCCTCCTCCTCCTTCTTCTTCTTCTTCTTCTTCTCTTCTTTTTCCTCTTCCAACTTCTTCTTCCTCTTCTTAAAAAATACCCTTCCACATTTCACGTAATACTGTTTTGGTGGAAATGAACTCCTTTAGCTTTTCCTTGTCTGTGAAGCTCTTTATCTGACCTTCAACTCTAAATGATAGTTTTTCTGGATAGAGTAATCTTGGTTGTAGGTCCTTGGTATTCATCACTTTGAATATTTCTTGCCACTCCCTTCTAGACTGCAAAGTTTATGTTGAGAAATCAGATGACAATCATATGGGCACTCCTTTGTAGGTAACTAATAGTTTTTCTGTTGCTGCTTTTAAGATTCTCTATTTGTCTTTAACCTTTGTCATTTTATTTATGATGTGTCTTGGGATAGGCCTCTGTGGGTTCCTTTTGTTTTATACTCTCTGAACTTCTTTGACTTGTAACTATAGTATTTCTTTCATCAAGTAAGGGAAGTTTTCTGTCATTATTTCTCAAATATGTTTTCAATATCTTGCTCTCTCTTCTCCTTCTGGCACCTCCATACTGTGAATGTTGATATGCTTGAAATTGTTCCAGAGGCTCCTTAAACTATCTTCATATTTTGGGTTCTTTTTTCATTTTGCTCTTCTGATTGGGTGTTTTTGCCTCCTCATATTCCAAATGGCTGATTTGATTCTCGGAATCCTCTACTGTTGAGTCTCTGTAAATTATTCTTTATTTCAGTTAGTGAATGCTTAATTTCCTACTGGTCCTTTTCCATGACTTTTATATTCTCACTAAGATTCTTGTAAGTCTCACTAAGTCGCTAAAAGATTTCTTTGCATCCCTTGAAGCTCTCATTAAGATCCTCGATCAAACTTATAAGCATTGTTTTGAAGTTTGCATAAAGTAGTTTTCTTGTTTCTATTTCTTTCATTTGTGGCATGTTTTTTTTTTTTTTTCCAGGTTTTGGCTGCTTCCTTATGTTGTTTCTATGTATTAGGTAGATATGCTATATCTCCTGGACTTGGTAGAGTGGTGTTGTATAGTAGGAATCTTGTAGGGCCCAATGTCTCAGCCTCCCCAGCCACCTAAATTTGGCTCTCTAGTTGCACCAGTGTGGAGGCTGTGTGCATAGTCTTGTTATAGTTGAGCCTTGATTGCTATTGGCATCACTGGGAGGAATTTACCTCTATTCCAATTGGCTGTGAGGACCAGTTGTGACTACAGTGGAAGAGCTGCTATGCAGGAGATAACCCTTTGGAGCCAGACTTGCCTCAGTGGGGCTTTGGTGCTCACTGAGTCTATCCCTCGTGTGTGTCCCTTGTGGATGTGTAGAGCTGCAATCTGGTATGCTCTGAAGCTGTCCACTGGGTGTGCTGGCTCTGGTGCCTTGTGGGAGTACAAAGTCAGCCACTGACTGGGGCTGCCCAGCAGGAGCTACAGAGAGATCTGAAGATGACAGCTACTAGTATTCAGCTAGGAAGTGCCCAGGCGAGACCCAGCTATGAAGCAAGGCAAGCTGATGCTGGTGCTGGGTCTTGAGGCTCTTAGAAAAGTCTGAAGCCTGAGCCTAGATAGGCTATTCACATGGAAAAGCTGGGTGGAGCTGCAAATTGGATGGGGCTGGGTCTCAGGGAATCACCAGGGCTGAGACAATATTGTGGGCCATGCTGATGGAGAATTAGATATGCTGCCAATCAGCTATGTGAAGGGTAAGGTTCCAGCACAGGAACAATGACCTCTGAAACACCCAGTCTGGGAGAAAGCTGCCCCCAAGTTCCTGCCTGATGCCAGACATAGAGTTCCTCCCTGTATGTTCCTGGTTCCCCCAAAGCCATTTCACATGCTGGAGCTCAGGAAGCAGGACGTTGTCAATAGACTCCGTGTCACTTAGTCACAATCCCCACTTGTTTTTCTAGTTGGAAGTTACAAGGACCTCTCTTCTCAGCACGGGAATCCTGGGCCAGGGGTCTGCTGTGGGGCTAGTGCCCCTTGCTCCTCACGGGAGGTCTCTCCAGCAGATATATCCCTCCCAATTGAAGAAAATGCCACACATGGGTGTAGGACCAGAGTATTCCTTGTCTCCACCCCTCCTACCAGTGTCGATGTACTTTCTTTTATACTTCTCTAGTTGTAGGACTTCCATTCAGTCATGCAATTCTGAATGATGATTGTACTATATTTTAGTTGTAATTTTGATGTATTTTTGGAGGCAGTGAGTACTGGCATTTACCTATGCTTCCATCTTTCTATTCCTCTCTGGTCTTGGTTTCTGATGGGACTCAGCTGTGAAACTAGTAGAGGAAACCATATAAATAATAATTGTGGCTCTCTTGCTGTTTCAAGAGTTTCTCCATCCTTGGTTTTTGGAAGTTTGATTTTAATATATCTCACTGTGGATCTCTCAGTCTAAACTACTTTGAGCATGTTGAGTTTCCTTATGTGTAGATTAATACTGTTTCTAAAATTTAAAAACTTTTTGACACTATTTCTTCAAATAATCCTATCACTTTTTTATTCTTATTCTTTTACACTCATTCTGAATATGTTCGCATGCTCGATTCATTTTTCTATCTATTCTTCTATCTGAATAATGTCCATTAACATATATTCAAGCTTGCTAATTCTGTCTTATGTTCAATCTGCTTTTGAACTGTTCTAGCAATTTCATTTCAGTTCTGATATTTTTTAATCAAATTTCTATTTGGATTCATTAAATAATTTCTATGTCTTTATTGATATTTTCTATGTAGTGAGACACTGTTCTCATTGCTTCCTTTTGTTCTTTTTTATGACTTTCTTCATCTCTTTGAACATATTTAAATAGCTGATTTAAAATTATTTTTAATAATTCCAACCAATGGGCTTCCTCAGGCATAGTTATCATCAATTACATTTTTTTTCCTTTGCATAGGATATATAGTCTTATTTATTTGTATACATCATTTTTTTGTTGAAAATTTAACATTGTGAATATTATAATGTGCCAACTCTGGAAGTCAGAGTATCTCTTTTCTCAGGGTTTATTGTTTTTGTTGCCTATTATAATTATTATTGTTTTTTAGTGAAATTTTAAAACCAATATTATGAAATCTTTATTCTTATGCCATGACTATGGAATTCTCTGATCCATTAGCTTATTAGTCAGCTAATGATTGGACAGAAATTTTTTTAATAGCCTGTAACTAAAATGTTCTGTTTCTTGCAGAGTTGTTTCTTGTGTTGCATGCCATTAATACTAGTTCCAGCAGTTTAAAATTGTATCTGTAGTTTCTGTTTGCACATCCCTGAAGTGAACAAAGTGGGAACACAGATCACTGTCATGATTATTTCCCAAGAATGAAAATAGCCTTGGATATGCTTGTTGCCTTATACTTTTCCAGGAATACATTGGAGCTTTTCCAAGCCCTTTAACCGCCCCCCTCCCCCCCTCTATTTTTCTCTTTTGGTTAGTCTACTGTGTTATTCAAATGTTATACATTGCTTCAGGCAGCAGAAACTAAAAGATTTTCATGTGAACATTTGCATCAACCCCCCCCACCCCCCCGCCGCCCACTGAGATAACAGCTTTAGTGTTAACCTGATTCCCAGATAGGTGAGATCAAAACAAACATTTTTCATTTGAGAAATCAAATTTGCATAATTTTTCTGATTTTAACATAATGTTATTAACCTTCTGGACATTTTAAAGATTTATTTGACTTTTTTTTATTCTCGTCCATTTACAATAATGTATACCATTGAGTTTGCAGAGTCTTCACTACACTATTTATTGTCTGTGTCCTTGGGTTATGCATTTATGCATAGAAGTTCTTTGTTTAATCTCTTCCCACCCATCTACCAAGCCACCTGCCCTCTGAGATTCCAGTCACTCTATTCAATTCTTCCATGTCTCTGGATCTACTTTGTTCATCATTTTATTTTGTTCATTATGTTCCACATGTGATGCTTGTCTTTTTCTGAATGGCTTATTTCACTTATCTTTGCACTTAAAATCTCTATATATTCTGCTCTAACCCCAATCACTAGTTATAAATATGTAAAATATTTTTATCATCTTCTATATTTTATTTTTTTATATTTTCTAGGATTATTTTCCTTTCTACTTCTGGGTAAAT
Source organism: Corynorhinus townsendii (assembly GCA_026230045.1). Classification (NCBI taxonomy): domain Eukaryota; kingdom Metazoa; phylum Chordata; class Mammalia; order Chiroptera; family Vespertilionidae; genus Corynorhinus; species Corynorhinus townsendii. The sequence continues at coordinate 93,656,673 of JAPDVU010000002.1, forward strand.
ATTTTTTAACTTACCTTTGATTGAATGATTATTCAACTGTGACCATGCATGTGTTAATATTCAGCTTTTGTGTTTATTACTTCAGAACTTTCATTTGGTCTTAATTTTTATATTTTAATATTATAATCTTTTTAAAGTCTATTTATCCAAAGAAGTACCTAAAATATCTGAGTTTTCTGTCACATTTCATTGCTTCTAATAATAATATTTTTCTCATGAAGTTTGGAGATTGAGTATAAAATATTTTATAAATGATATATAATGCTGTGCAATCTTTATAGAAATTATTTTTTTATTTTAAGTAGCAGCTGGCTTACAGGCACTAAAAATGCTGTGTTACCTTAAATAGTAAAGGGTTGAGAAAAGGGAAAAATAAGCTTCAGTGTTGCAATGCTATTCTGTTTTACTTTCAGATTTATTTCCTCCAAGTCCTAAAAGACTTATGGAATTATTACCCAAGATATTTCTCCTTGGCAGACACTGAATTCCAAGTTGTGCTCCCAGTCCTATGAGTCTGTCAAAATGACCACTTAACTTTTTACCTTTCAATTTTCTTTTTCAGAATATTGCTTGACTCATTGTTATTTTATTATAAATAGATCTTTATTGTACAGTCTATACATTAGTTATTTTTGTATTGTTTAATGGCCCTGAATTCTTATATGATATAAATAAGTTGTAATCTTCATTTTCTTGTTATCCTTTTTCTTATGTACTTTTGCCAAGTTTTTAAAGCAGCTTTAATAATTTGTTTTGATGTAATTTTGTGTGCAGAATTCAGTTTGGTTATATCATGTAACATGATCTGTGGATTTTAAAAATTATTTATAACTAACAAATTAGTTTAATACATTTATTTATACAGCAATTTGTGGTATTTTATGCAGTGACCAGTAGTATTTTTTATTACTATTGTTTTTTCGTAGTAATTCTGTTTTTTTATAACTATAGTTTGAAATATATATAAGCTCCTTTAATTGAATCATGATTTTGTCACTTCCTGGGAACTTTGTGTGAACTTGGGAAAATTACTAGTCTCTTTGTGTCCTAACTTTTCTCATGTGCAAAATAAGTGTAATAATAACACCTAACCAAGATTACAGTGAAGATTTAATGAATGGATATTTAAAAAAAAAAGAGCACTTTGAAACAGTCTCAACGAACAGTAGGTTTTCAACATATCATCATTTTATTATGAACATTTTCCCAAGAACACTATTATGTATTTCCATATGTCTGTTAAAATTATATTTTATTTCTGGAAAGGTTTTTCAGGTTATATACTTGATTTTTTTAAAAACACATTGTTTCTTTGGAAAATTGGTTATGTCCATATTGGCTATTGCTGGCACATGTCTTAGTTTCTTCCTAATTTTTTCCTTTTAGTTTTTTTCAATTATATTTAATTTTATTTGCATTTTTTTTTAGTTTTTACCTTTATTACCTTTATCATCTTCTTATTCATAATGTTTTTAATGCTGATTCTAATGTTCATTAATTCTCTGATTTTTTAATTAAGAAATTCCATTCATCTTGAGTTACTTTTTATATTCTTCTATTTTGTTGCCAGACATTGCCAGCTCAATTTTCTAGTTGTTTGTGGTCTTTGTTTTTATTTTTGTGGTCTTTTAAGTCATGATTATACATAAAGTCATGAGTTTTGTTTTTTTATCTGTTAAATTTCCTGTTCTTTTCTACATCTGTCATTTCTTTTCTTGAATTACCTTTATATTCTATTTTAATTTCTATCAAATAAAACTTACCTTTCAATCAGGTATGTATGTTTTAGGCTGTTCTTGTGTGAATGGATACAAGCACTAATACAGAATAGCAAAGATTGTCACAGACTCAAAGCAACTCCTTTTATGTGAGTTTTGTGTATCTCTGTTTATATGTGTATGTGTTTTGTGTGTGTGTGTGTGTGGGGGGGGGGTGTTTGTAATTCCTTGTGGTGGTTATTCCTCCAAGGTGCTCACACTTGGCTTTTCAGCTTACATCATCAACTGAATACTTTTTGCAAAGTAGCATACTTGGGTATCTCTAGGGTCATTCCTTAGAGCTGCCTTCCCTGCTTATTCTCAATTTACAAAATAAATCTAGAGAATTTCCTGAAAACATTCCATGAAATATATTTGAGCTGTTGCCAGAAAAAGGATGTTTTTGAAGAAAGGATCTGACTTTGAGCTCCACTGGTAATGATATACCATCACTCCCTCTGTATCATCTGTCAGCTATTTCCCATTAAACTTCCCTTATGAAAATTTTTCTGGGTAATCCATAAGACAGAAAATGAAATATATTTAAAAATACCAAGAGAGCCACCTGGCATGGCTCAACAATTGAGTGTAGACCTATGAACCAGGAGGTCACTGTTCGATTACAGGTCAGGGCAAATGCCTGGGTTGTGGGCTTCATTCCCAGTAAGGGGCATGCAGGAGGCAGCTGATCAATGATTCTCTTTCATCATTGGTGTTTCTATCATTCTTTCTCTTCCTCTCTGAAATCAATAATAATATGTATTTTTAAAAATACCAAGATAGCATCAATAGAACCAACAAATAAAGGAATTATAAAAGATAGAGAACCTACATCAATAAAGATTTGTTGTCATTTGCTATGTATAAGTTCTTAATATATACACAGCAAATAAAACTATATTATCTAAAATTATCCCTACCACTAAATTATATAAATTATAATTTTTAGAAATAAATCTCTAGATGAGATATTTTGATATAAAATATAATTTTGAGGGAAGTTTTGGAGATTAAATATTTATCAATAAGACGGTGAGTTTTTATGAATTGGATGGTAGGCGTGACAGCCTCAGGAAGCTTAAAAAAACAACTGAAACTCAAAGGAATAGCCTTTAAGAAAGTCCCTGTTATATCAATAATCTAGATTAGGTTTAAGATCGATCACATGTATGATTATCTTTGTTATTTGAGGTAGTTTGTACTTACTAGTATGTTATTCACAGAACTCATAAATATTTGCAACATACATATGCACCCTATCATTGGTATTTTAATAAAATGGTACATTAATAAAGTAAGATGCCTCTACACTATGTATACTTTGAATTGTTAGAATAATTAAATAGGAAAACAAATGCTAGAATCATGCATAATGAAAAATCTGTTTGAGAATGGATTGAATTAAAAATGAGATAAATGCATCTATTTTGAGGAAGGACTAGGTGGACCCACTAACTTGGAAACTGGAGTGACTTTTGTTTACATAAATAATGAAGGGATTAGCCAAAGGAGATATATGCATGATACATAGACACAGACACAGTGTGGTGATGGCCAGAGGTTAAGGAGTGGGAGGGTGGAGGCTGGGTGGAAGTGGGCAAAGGAGAGGAAATGGGAACATCTGTAATAGTGTCAACAATAAAAATAAAGTTGAAAAACTTATTTATTAAAGAAACCATACATAGGAAAAAAAATGAATTTCCTCATGAAACTGAAAATTTGAAAACCCACAGAGCAGAGACTTCAAGACTATGCTTAGACTCACTATAAACAAGCTTTCTCAAACAGATTAATTAGTCTCACTATGAGTAATGTAAATTTTGTAAAAGTGAGTGAATGAAACCCATGTATAAGGAATAAAACTCCATTAAGCTGAACATTATTAGATAAATAAAAGCAACAGGCTCCCCAAATATTTATTGTATAGTGACCTGGAGAATGAGAAGGTTGGGAGTGTTGGGGGCGGGGGGCAGGAAGAGATCAACGGAAGGACTTGTATGCATGCGTAAAAGCACAACCAATGGACACAAGACACTGCGGGGGGGGGGGGTGGAATGAGGGCATGCAACAGGGGGTAGGGGAGGTGGGGGAAGGTCAAGGGGGAAAAAAAAGAGATATATGTACTACTATATGTAATACTTTAAACAATAAAATAAAATTTAAAAATAAAATTAAATAAAAAAATAAAATTTTGAGTAGGCTGGAAAGAAATGTAAATTTAAACATACCAGAAAGTACACTTTTCTGCAATAGAGTAAATTTTTGGACTGCTGGAAAATATTGCAACAGTCAATCTTGAAGTAAAGAAATAAATATACAGGGTATTCTTTTTAGGCTAAGCTATTAAGTAATATGAGACATTCCGCCAAACAATCATGGTCTTGGATAGTTTTATACTTAAAATCAGCCATATTATGTATCAAACTTCCTAATTCTAGAGTATGTATCAAACTTCCTAATTATTTTCGTTGCTACTTCATAACTGTAATTTTGCTACTGTTATGAATCATAGTGTAAATATTTGTGTTTTCCAATGGTCTCAGGCAACCCTGCTAGCGGTTCTCAACCTGTGGGTCACGACCCACAGGTTGAGAACCACAGCTGTAGAGCCTAAGACCATCGGAAAAAACAGATATTTACATTATGATTCATTAACAGTAGCAAAATTACAGTTATGAAGTAGCAACGAAAATGTTTATGGTTGGGGGTCACCACAACATGAGGAACTGTATTAATGGGCTGCGGCATTAGAAAGGTTGAGAACCACTGTTCTAGACCCACCTATGGTTCACTGTGAAGGAAAATAACACGTTAAAGTTAAGAAATGCCATTTACCGGTAAAATTGGGGTTTCTGGAAAATATTTGCTGATACAAAGATCCTGCTAGGATATACAAGAATACACAATTTATATTATAAAAATAAATTAAGAGTTTTGACTATTATTTCTTATTCTTAAGTATCAGGTAAGGCTGTAAGTTAAACATTTAGTTGTTTTGGGGATATATTTGCATTCTTAGACATCAATCATTATTCATATAATGCTATTTTAACATGATTGAGAATGACAAATACACACCAATCATATTGTTGGTCGAAATGTTTGAATTTTAGGCTACTTAAAAAGAAATAGGGAAATAATGCCCATTAGTAATGACTTTATCATGATGACTTAGAGAGCAAGTTATCTAGGACTTGGCAGTGTTTTCCAGTTATTTTCTAAGTTAAGGAAGCATCTATAATCTTTGTAAATAAATGCTGCATTCCAATGAATATTTTAACTGATAATCCTGTCTATATTAAAGCCTCCCAGGTAATTAAATTTTTCAAATATTCAGTTTTATTAAATAAAATATTAAAGTTTAGATTGAGTTTAGACATTTTTCTTAAGCTCAATGCAGATTTTATGAGGAATATATATTTTGTCAGTTGCTTAGTAACCCTGCAGTATGAAAAGCTAGGGAGTGTTTTTATAACTTACTTTGTGTATAATATTTTGAGGATTTTAATAATCCATTGTTGTCTATTAGGTACAATCTGCTGCATTCTGTTATTGCTGTGTGCCCTCTGAGCAGCAATTCTATTATATTTTCTTTAAATATCTCTGAGATTGATTATTACTGACATATCTTTTCAGAATGATATCTGTGGCTAGACCTGAAGTATTTCAACACTGTTTCTTCATGTAAGAAAAAAAATAAGAACAAATATGTATTCTATGTTACTTTAGTTGCCATGGATACTTATAACTTATTTCCAAAAGTGTAAAAGTATTAAAGTTTTCTAATAAATAAAATTTCACAAAAATTAAAAAATAATTTAACTATTTTTAGTATCTATCTATGAATATCCATATATCCATTCAAGCATATAGTATTGTCTCAGTGTGCATGTGTGTGTTTATGAGTTTGTGTTATAAATTGAATATGTATGTAATTATGGATTTCTTTAAGGTAGTTAAAAATAAATGTATTCATCTATTTACAAGATGAACAAAGCATAGAAGAAACATTTAATCTATAATAATAAAAGCATAATATGCTAATTAGATTGGACAACAGAACAACCAGTTGCTATGATGCACACTGACCACCAGGGGGCAGACACTCAATGCAGGAGCTGACCTCTCGTGGTTAGTGTGCTTCCCTGTGGAGCACTGCTCAGCCAGAAGCTGGGCTCACAACTGGCGAGTGCAGCGGCAGTGGTGGGAGCCTCTCCTGCCTCCGTGGCAGCACTAAGGAGCAGTGAGCCAAGCAATAAGGGGCAGCGAGCAGGCGGTAAGGAGTGAGGGGTCCTGGACTGAGAGAGGGATGTCCACCAAGGGCTCCCAGACTGTGTGAGGGCACAGGCCGGGCTGAGGGACCCCCTCAATTTTTGTGCACCGGGCCTCTAACTAATATAAAAGGCTAATTAAGCACATCAAAAATATAGAAAAATAGGGAATAAGTAAAAACAAATACTCAAACTGAGGATTAGTCAGGAAAGGCTAAGAAATGCTACAATGATAATCTCAAGTTTCAGTATATTGACACAGCAAAAATTCATTTCTCCTCCATACTACATATACAAAGCTGAGCAGAAGTGTCCCCAAATTATGTTTAGGTGATGCTCATATTGTAGACACCAAAAGATAATGATCCAATGATTTGTCATTTATGTAAATATTCAATATATTTTTGTAACCTCAGCAATAATTTTAAGAAAAGAATATATAACATGGCTGAGAAAACAATCTTAATTCTTAAAACCTACTCTGTGTTTGTTACTCTGCTAGAGAAGGAAAGTGTAAAACATGCTGTGGTATTAAACGATCTTAATACCTTAGTGGCAAAATACAACAGTCTCACTCATCTTCAATTCACTTAAGTCATATTTATTATAGCCACTCAATGACCATATTGATGATAGTTTCATCTCATCATATGTTTCCCATGAATGCTGAAGCATGAAAGGAACAAATTAAATTGTATACTGGTTCTTAGTTCTTTTATCCATGATACCTGCTTCAAATCTTTGGCTAAAATGAGTCACCTGGTCAGTACTTTACAGTGTCTGAAGAGAGAGTAAATCAAGGACATTGGGAAAATTGGGTGATTATTACAAAGACAAATCAAGAAAGAATATAAATCTAAAGGATACATATCCTATCTAATAAAAGAGTAATATGCAAATTGACCATACCTCTGCTATACCCACAGGCTGCGCTCACCAGCCAAGCCCACCAGCCAATCAGGAGGGAATATGCAAATAAACCCAACCAAGATGGCTTCAGCCAGAGAGAGCAGGAGGGAGGCTTGGGTTTCCCTAGCAATGGAGGAAGCCAAGCTTTCCCCCTGCCCTTGCTGGCCCAGGCCTACCATTCAGTGCTACAAAGTTTCAATTATAGAAGATACATAAATCCCAGATACCAGGGCCTCTGCTTGGGTCATGGGGGGGCATGGATGGCCTCAAACCACCACAGGCCCCTCACCCAGGCCTCCCCACACCCCAAGGGAACCCCCACCCTGATCCGGGACACCCTTCAGGGCAAACCAGCTGCCCCCCACCCATGCACCAGGCCTCTATCCTATCTAATAAAAGAGTAATACGCAGATTGACCATCACTCCAACACACAAGATGGCTGCCCCCATGTGGTCAAAGATTCTGCCCCCATGTGGACACAAGATGGCCACCACAAGATGGCCAGCAGGGGAGGGCTGTTGGGAGGGACCAGGCCTGTAAAGGAGGGCAGTTGGGAGGAACCAGGCCAGCAGGGGAGGGCAGTTAGGGGTGACCAGGCTGGCAGAGGAGGGAAGTTGGGAGTGACTGGGTCTGCAGGGAAGGGCAGTTGGGGGGGACCCAGGCCTGCAGAGGAGAACAGTTGGGGGGTACCAAGTCTGCAGGGGAGGGCAGGTAGGGGTGACCAGGCCTGCAGGGGAGGGCAGTTAAGGGTGACCAGGCCTGCAGAGGAGGGCAGTTAGGGGCAAACAGGCTGGCAGGGGAGCAGTTAGGCACCAATCAGGCTGGCAGGGGAGTGGTTAGGGGGTGATCAGGCTAAAAGGCAGAAGTGGTTAGAGGCAATCAGGAAGGCAAGCAGGCAAGCAGTTGGGAGCCAGCAGCCCTGGATTGTGAGAGGGCAGTCGGACATCCCTCGAGGTGTCCCAGATTGGAGAGGGTGCAGGCTGGGCTGAAAGACACCTCCCCCCCGTGCACGAATTTCGTGCACCAGGCCTCCAGTTTTACGATAATTTTGTTTTAACTGCTATTCACATTATTACATACAACCATATGTATGTACATACACACATACAGAAAATGAACAAGTTGGTCTTAATGGGGTTAAAATGTATTGTTACATTTATATATGTTCAAATTCATGTTTCATTACTATCAGTATTATTTTAAGTAAGAATGTCTTGATTGATATAGTACATGTCACATCTCTTCTCACCTGATCACATTTCATACATTTTGCCCTGTGAGAAGAGCTGTTGTTGTTAGTGAAATACACAAAACAATCCTGACAGTGATTGAGAAAAATCAATTTCATCAGAACAATGTGCTCTAGAGAAAACACAAAATTGTTCTAAAGAAAACTGTCATTGATTTATTTTTGTATCATGACACAAGCAAAATGTACAATTCCATACAACTTTTTCCATCTCATTCATTTTCATTCACTCTACCCACCAAGGAAAAACAAAACCTCATCTATATTTCATTGATCTATTTTACTTTAAGATAGGTTAGATCAGTGGTCTGCAAACTGCGGCTCGCGAGCCACATGTGGCTCACGAGCCGCAGTTTGCTGCTCTGTTGACTAATGAGTTGGCAGACCACTGCTAGGGAAAACACTTAAAAACATTTAAATAATGTACTAATGTCTTTAACCTGAAGTCAAAACTTCTGGGTAAGGACAATACCTTAGCAGTGGTCGGCAAACTCATTAGTCAACTGAGCTGCAGTTTGCCGACCACTGGGTTAGATGATATTTTTACCTTAGACATTTATATTATGTTTATTAAAAAAGACATTATTATCTTTGATGGTTTAGGTTATTTTGTAAATATATAAAAAGTGTAAATAAATCAAGGAGACTTAATGTAGCTCAATATTTTAAAAATAAAAGAATCAATAAATATATATCCTGAAATTCACACCAGTATCATTAATGTGCTCCTTACCATTACATTGCAACATTATTGAATTTGTGCAAATAATTATGTGATGCTACTAGTATTTTATTCCAAGTTTGTGTATAAAAAATTACACAAAGTTAATACAAAGGGAGAGGAATTTCATTATCTTCAGGAATGCATTTGAACTACTGGTGGAATAGGAATTTTACAAAATTGTGACAAATTATCATTCAATAAAAAAGTTTATGAGATTTTAATCCATAAGTGACAATGAGAAACAGTGATGTGCAGTCAAACTTGAAACATCAATCAGAAAGGATATATGCACCCCTATGTTCGTAGCAGCACAATTTACCATAGCTAAGATTTGGAAACAGCCTAAGTGCCCATCAGCAGATGAGTGTATTAAAATACTGTGGTACATCTACACCATGGAATACTATTCTGCTGTAAAGAAGAAGGAATTCTTACCATTTGCAACAACATGGATGGAGCTGGAGAGCATTATGCTAAGAGAAATAAGTCAGTCAGAGAAAGATAAATATCACATGACCTCACTTATTTATGGAATATAATGAACAACATAAACTGATGAACAAAAACAGATCCAGAGACAGAGAAGCATGGATCAGACCATCAAACCTCATTGGGAAGGTAGGGGAGGGTGGGGGTAAAGGGGAGAGATCAACCAAAGGACTTGTATGCATGCATATAAGCCTAACCAATGGACACAGACAACATGGGGGTGAGGTCATGAGTGGGGAGGAGTGTGGGGGGGCGATGGGGGAATAAGGATACATATGTAATAACTTAATCAATAAAGAAATTAAAAATAAAATAAAATACTGGATAAAAAAAGAAGCAATGATGTGAAACATTCTGTCTGTAAAATAGGAACGTTTTGTATTTCAAGATTAAATTCACAGAGATATTAATAGCATATTAATTAATAAATGTACATTGCATGGAGAATTGGGGGAAGAAGCAAACATTTGATTAACCAAATTAATATTTGGTTATATTTCACAGCCCAGTGAGAAAATAATAAAAATATTTCATTAGAGAGAATAAATTATAATTTCAATTAGTGAATAGGCTGGGTTTCAATATAGGATATTTTTTGAGAAAAATAAAAATAAAAATATTCAACTAAGCCTGGTTGGCATGGCTCAATGCTTGAGTATCAACCTATTAACCAGAAGGTCATAGTTTGATTCTAGGTCAGGGTACATGCCCAGGTTGCAGGCTTGATCCCCAGTGGGGGGTGTGCAGGAGGCAGCTGATGAATGATTCTCTCTTATCATTGATGTTTCTATCTCTCTCTTCCTCTCCCTTCCTCTCTGAAATCAATACAAATATACTTCAAATATTCAACTAAATATGAAAAAAAGAATACTAAAGGAGAATATCTGGCATATTTGGGATTTTTTTTTTGTTTTAATCTATAAAAAAGTTATTTTTAAAACAAATTTAAAGTATAGCATACCTGTTGTCTGTGTCCATTGATTAGGTGCATATGCATGCATACAAGTCCCTTGGTTGATCTCTCAGACAACAAGGGGGCGGGGCATAAGTGGGGTGGGGGGTGTTATAGGGGAATAAGGACACATATGTAAAAAATAAAAATAAAAAAATTAATTAAAAAAACTATAAAATAAAAATAAAATACTAAATCTAAACCATAATAGTGGTCACCATAACCTTAAGAGAAACTGTTTCATGTGACAAAGATTTTTAAATGAAACTCTCTGTAGCCTGAAAATTATTTTGGAAGGAAACAAAGAGAAGTTTCCTTCAAAAGTCATAAGGATTGTAACTGAAAGTCAATATATTTGGCTTCTTGAACTAAAATAAGTAATTTGTGTTTTTGCCTCCCTGACAAAGTTTATATAAAGTTACAAAAAGAAATTGACAACCAGTTTGAAATGGAATTGCCAAGGCCTAGAGCAAAGAATATCCTTACATGATATTATTCTACAATGTCATTATAATTTTAGATATTTTACAACACCATATTGTACAATTATCCCAAACAAACTTACAAACGAATTCTTTGAATGGTTGGCAGTAATTAAAAAAAAAAAAAAAAGGACATGAAAGGATTTAATCCCTTTCAGAAGGAATTAAGGCACTGGGAAGGCACTTGAGCTCCTATATTGGCCCCTCTTGCCTTTTGTGCCAAAAGGGACCCTTTTCTCACAATCCAATTGCCCTCAGCTGGTGCCTGAGCTTTCTGTTCATGCTGAGCTTGAAGCCTCGTGGTGGCTGGTACCATGGACCTATCTCACGCCCAATCGTGTGAGCTGGGCCCTCACTGGAGAAGAAACTCAAGTTCCCCGAGAGATGTGATCAGCACCAGGACCCTCCAGCAGGCCAGGGGTTGGGCGTGGAGGCCACGGGGGCATAGGCTACCAAGGAGACAGAACTGAACCTCACATCACCCTGCTTGGCCCTGGAGGATGGCTGGTTAGCCAGAGATGGGTAAGATTCCTCAGGGAAGGAACAACCTAAGACACGCGCAGTCGCAGAGGGGCCATCAGGAGAGGCAACAAAAGTGGGGCACAGACCCTCACCCCGCAACATTGCAGGGGCTTGAACCCTCGCCCCTTCTGAGGGAGGTCTCCTGCCCCCATGGCTGCTTCGCGCTTCCCACACCCAGCTCAGATCAGGACCCAGGCAACAGAAAGAGACTTGGCCCAGCTCACATTGAGATACAGGTGACAGACAGAGACTTTGCCCCAACTCAGATCGGGACCCAGGTAACAGACAAGAGACTTGGCCGACAGCAGCTGCCCTATATCTAAATTCAGCCTAGCATCAGGAATGCTCAGGGCCTACTCAAGAATGCAAACAATCCTTCCCACTAATATTTACAGTGTAAACTAAGATTGTTGGTAGAGTATTAAATTTGACAGTAAAATAGTAATCAAGTTTTCAGATTAATTTAAATAGGCTAATTGAAATAAGTGAATATTCAAGTAAATTTAATTGTACTGGACAAAAAGCTATTCTTAAACTAATAACTAAAATTTCTATTGGTAGTTCATCTCATGGTAAAATTTCTGAACATGCAATAAACCTAAAGCAGTCATATTTTTGGGCAAAACAAAAATTAAAAATTAAGGTTATCAAGACTGCATTATAAAATTTACAGAAACCTCCATTAATCAAAAAAAAAAAAAAAAGGGCGGGGATAGTAGGGTAATATCATGTAAGGAAAAATATCCTATGAGTAAATTACATCTAGAAAATTTTTACTTTACAAAATTAATTTTCATTTGTAATGCTAACAGCAAGATACCCATGAAAAACACACATGGTGTCTAAATAAGACAAAGGAAAATTGTTTGGGCAAAAATAAAAAGGATCCCAAATCAATTATATGGAAAATATTCCTTTATTAACTTTTGGTCGAGAATATGTTTATATATCTTCAGAAAACAACTCCAAGACCATGTGGATTTCTGCAACAGAGAGGAATTGACAGGTCTGCTCCAACCACGAAGACAAGAGGAAAAAGAGTCCAGAGATGGAAGACGCTGACAACGCCTTGCCATAGGAGCAGTCAGCAGCTGGGCATCGCTGCAGGTTACCTAGGACCAAACCAGAGAGGGTCGGACCTGCATTGCCACCATGTGCCCACCATCCAGATATCATTGCTGACATGTACACATAAGGAACTGTTAGACATTGAAACGGGGACTCAGAACTGTTGAACATTGAAATTGGGACTCAAACATATTTTACTATTATTATTTTTTTTGTTATTATATGTTCATTTCTAGTCTGCAGAGGCAAAATATTTTAAAGGAAAGAAATGGGGGGAAATAGATACAGAGGCAAAGAAGTATTGATCAGACTGTCAAACTACATTGGGAAGACAGGGGAGGTTGGGCGAGGGGGGCTGTAAGAGATCAACCGAAGGACTTGTACGCATGCATATAAGCACAACCAATGGATACAAGACACTGGGGCGGGGCGGGGGGGGGGGGAGGGCGGGCAGGTGAAGGCATGTACTGGGGGGTAGGGGAAGCTGGGGGGAGGTCAATGGGGAAAAAAAGGGAAACATATGTACTACTATTTGTAATACTTCAAAAAATAAAAAAAAATAATAAAAACAAGAAAAAGAAAAAAAATAAAGCATAGTATACCTTGTTTTGAGGAAATTCCATACTGTTTTCCATAGTGGCTGCACCAGTCTGCATTCCCACCAGCAGTGCCCGAGGTTTCCCTTTTCTCCACATCCTTCTCAGCACTTGTTGTTTGTTGATTTATTGATGGTAGCCATTTTGGCAAGTGTGAGGTAATATCTCATTGCCCTTTTAATTTGAATATTTCTGATGATTAGTGACTTTGAGCACTTTTTCATATATCTCTTGGCCCTCTTTATGTCCTGCTTAGAGAAGTATCTATATAGGTCTTTTGCCAATTTTTTTTAAATTGGATTGTTTACCTTCCTTTTGTTGAATTGTATTAGTTCTTTATATATTTTGGAAATTAACCCCATATCTGATTTATCATTAGCCAATATGTTCTCCCATTCAATGGATTCTGTTTACATTTTGAGGATGGTTTCTATTGTGAAGAAGCTTTTTATATTTTGATGTATTTCCATTTGTTATATTTTCCTTTGTTTCCTTGCCCTACGAGATTTATTGGTGTAAATTCCGCTACATGAGATGTCTAAGATTTTGATGCCTATGTTTTCTTCTAATATTTTTATGATTTCACAACTTACAATTAAGTCTTTTAATCATTTTGAATTTATTCTTTTGTATGGTGTAAGCTGGTGGTCTAATTTCATTATTTTGCATGTACCTGTCCAATTTTATCAACACGATTTATTGAAGAGATTGTCTTTACTCCATGGTATGCTCTGGTCTCCTTTATCAAATATTAATTGAGCATAATGGCTTGGGTGGATTTGTGGGGTCTGTTCTGTTCCATTGGTCTATATGCATGCTCTTGTGCCCATGCCAGGCTGTTTTGATTACAATAGCTTTGTAGTGTAGCTTGATATCTAGTATTGTGCACCCCCCTCACCCCCAATTTTGTTCTTCTTTCTGAAGATTGCTGGATCTATTTGGGGTCTTTTTTGGTTCCATATAAATTTTTGGAGTAATTTTTTCTAAATCTCTGAAATATGCCATTGGTATTTGAATAGAGATTACATTGAATCTATAGACTTCTTGGGTAGTATGGACATTTTAATGATGTTAATTCTTCTAATCCATGAACATGGAATATGCTTCCACTTGTTTGTATCTTCCTCTATTTCCCTTTTCAGTGTCTTAGAGTTTGCCAAGTAGAGTTCTTTTACCTCCTTGTTAAGTTTTCCTAGGTATCTTTTTTGTTGTTGTTTTTGCAGTGGTAGGATTTTATTTTTATTTTTTTTTAGTTTCTCTTTCAGAGGGATCATAATTGGTATATAAAAATGCCATCAATTTCTGGATCTTAATTTTTCTTCCTGCTACCTTGCCAAATTCATTTATTAACTGTAGTAGTTTGTGTGTGTGTGTGTGTGGATTCTGTAGGGTTTTCTATGCTCCCTTTGACCCAGCAATCCCACTTCTAGGAATATCATCTGAATCCTGACATATCAATAAGAGAGAATATATGCATCCCTATGTTCATAGTAGTGCTATATACAATAGCTAACATCTGGAGACAGCCCAAGTGCCCATCAATAGATGAGTGGATAAAAAAGATGTGGTACATTTACACAATAGGAAGTATGCAGCAGTAAAAAAGAAGGATTTCTTATCCTTTGAGACAGCATAGAGGGACCTGGGGAGTATTATGCTAAGTGAAGTAAGCCAGTCAGAAAAAGACAAGTATCACATGATCTCACTCATATGTAGAATCTAGAATAAAATAAACTGGTAAATAAAATAGGTCCAGAGGCATGGAAACATGGCACAGACTGAAGTATTCAGAGGAAAGTGGGAGGAGAGGGAGGAAGAGATTGACTAAAGAACTGATATGCATACTAGTGTCCTGGTGCACAGATTCATACACATTGAAAGAAAATTAATTAGAAGAAATATTTTAATAAAATGTAAAATATTTATACCTTGCTATAAAGTTAGTCGGGTTCCTGGGCTGAAGAAACTCGAAGGCGGCTAGTCGCTAGGGAGAGGAAGTGGAATGTTGCTATGTGACATCATTACCCAGCGCCCACAGACACCATTTCCTGGCTGGGCTGGGCTGTGGGCTGCGTTTTTGCACCATGGGGTCTCGGCAGCATTGGCTGCAATTTGGTTGGCTGTTGGTCTGGGATGATGGCAGGGCCTGTGTCCCACTTGGGGGAAGTCGAATGTTGGTATGTTGGTGCCAGGTCTGTGGTGCCATTTATTTTTAAATGGCCAGTGCACTTCATGGCAGCTCCTGTGTTAAGCATCTGCCCCCTGGTGGTCAGTGCCTGTCATATCTACTGGTTAGATGAATGGACACTTAGCCTTTTATATAGATAGATAGATAGATGATAGATAGATAGATAGATAGATAGATAGATAGATAGATAGATAGATAGATATGCATAGCCCATGGACAAAGACATAATTGTGGTGAAGACCTGGGATGGAACAAGAACTGGTTGGAAGGGGACAATGGGGGTAAAATGAAGCACATCTGTAATGCTCTCAACAATAAAAATAAATAAAATAAATTATTCCTTGTGCTTCTATTTCTTTAGTTCCAAAGACACATTTATATTTGCAATCACTTGTTAACATGTAATTGAAATAGTAATCACATGACCACAAAATTTTATGTTACATAAAATAATTTAAATTAAGTAATTATAGTTAGAGCTGTCTTGAAAAAATTTTTATAAGTTCTATACAAAAAAATTATCATTTTATTTAAGCTATGAGTAGTAAATATTTTGAATCCTATTATAATTTTAAATGTGAAATTATTTGATGTTAATTTAAGGCACTATTTGTTTATTTTATTCTAGATACTAAATTTAATAGGTATTTATTTTATACCTGAGCTATAAATGGCAACCATCATAATATAATATAGTTCATATCTATGCATATTTAAATGTACTTTTATTTTTTTCATTAATATTTTGCAATTTCTATCATTCATATATTTTATGTATTTTGTTAGGTATATACCTAAATATTCCATTTTCTTTGAAATAATTGCAATTGGTAATATATTTAGACAATGGTTTCTACTTGTTTCTCATTATCTCAAAATTTAATTAATTTTTATGTGTTGTATTTTATCCTGCAACCTTACTGAATTGAGTATTTGTGTGAACCCCTTTCAAGTCCTGTGTGGTTCAGGGTTCCAGGTTCAGGGTTCAGGTTCTGGAGAAGGCCGCACACAAATGAAAGAGACTAGAAAAATATTAATTTGGGAAATGGGGGCCAGGTGGAAGCCAACTGTAGTGGGAGGACTAAGCCTTGCTTTGGCTTTGCCATCCCTTTTATTCAGGTTTGGGATACACCCATTGTCCTTAGGCAGGTAATTCTAGTAACAAGCAGATTATCTTATCAATAAGGATTTACTTGATTATTTGGTGGGGAAGTTGCCTCTGTTACCATTGTCTTAATAAGATAGGGAGTGGTTGGCTCTGACCTTTCAGAGCTTCAAGGCTGACCAGCCTTCCAGGTTCCTTGTCCACATCTTTCTATTAGTGAGACAATGATCAGTTTCTGGCAAGTATTATTTCAAGAATTTATTTTGTAAATTCCTTGGGAATGTGTGTGTGTGTGTGTGTATATATATATATATATATATATATATATATATATATATTCCTTACCTTAACTAATAATAAATAAACATGTAAATTGACCATACCTCCGCTATGCCCACCAGCCAATCAGGAGGGGGTATGCAAATTAGGAGAAAGATGGCAGCCACCCAGCTGCTCCAGGAGTGGTGTGGCCAGGTGGGGCAGGATGCCTGCTATGAAAGGGAGGGCGGGGGGCAAAGGGGTCTATAGGAGCAGCACTCCCGCGGCAGCAAAGACAAAGACTGCAGACTCCAGCTGGAGTCTGCAGCAAAGCAGTGAAGATGAAGGTGGCAGACTTCAGCCAGAGTGAAGGCCTGGGTCCCTGGTGCTGGAAGAAAACCAGGGCTGGAAGCCAAGGGAAGGAAGGCCTGTTGCTCGAATCCCTTCATGCAACGGGCCTCTAGTATATATGTTGTGATATATATATTTATGCCAGCAGCAAATTGAGTTTCATTTCTTCTTTTCCAAGGATATACATTTTTTCTTGCCTGTTTCCAGTGTCTAGAACCTCCAGTACTACACTGAATAATGTAGAATAGTGAAAGCAACATTCTTGCCTTGTGCACACAGAGAAAAACAGTCAACATTTTGCCCACTAAGTATGATGCTTGCTGTAGGATTTCTGTAGATTTTTCATGAAGTTAAGAAAAATTTTCCTTTCTTTTATATATATATATGAGACTTTTTATGTTGAATTTTGCCAGATAAGTTTTGTGTCAATTGATATGATCAAATAATTTTTCTGCTCTCATCTGCTTATAGAGTGAATAATTTATTGATTTTTATATATTTGAAACAGATTTACATATCTGGAAAAAACTTACTTGGTCAAGGTGCATTATTTATATTTATGTTTTACTGAGTTGAGTTTGCTAAAATTTGGTTGAAGTATTTTGTATTGAATTTCATGAGAGATATAACTCCTTTCCTTGTTCTGTCTTTCACTCTTTTTCTTCTGCCCCTCCTCTTCTCTTTCTCCCTCTTTCCCATCTCCTTTTTCTCTTCTTTCTTCTCTTTTCCCCTCGTCTTCTATTGAATTTACTGAGGTGACAATGGGTAACAAAATTATGTAAGTTTCAGATGCTCAACTCTATAACACATTACCTGTTTATTGTATTGTGTGTTCACCATCTCAAGTAAAGTCTCCATCTATCACCATTTATCCCCCTATACCCTCCTCTACACAACTCCCCACAGTCACCACACTGTTGTAGGTATCCATGAGGTTTTTTTTTACCTCTTTTCTCTTTTTTTTCTCAATCCCTTTACCCAACCCTACCTTTCCCAAGCTGTCAGCCTCCACTCTATCCATGAGAGTGTCTCTATTTTGATAGCTAATTCATTTTGTTCATTAGATTCCAAATATGACTAAAATGTTATGGTACTGTTCTTTATCTACTAGTTTATTTCACTTAGCATAATGCTCTCTAGGTTCATCTATGCTGTCACAAAGGGTAAGAGTACCTTCTTTTTTTGTGGCCTAATAGTATCTTGTTATGTAAATACACCACAGCTTTTTCAAAAGAATATATGCCCCTTTACATTCACTGAAGCATTACTTACAATAGTCAAGATTTGGAAGGAGCCCAAGTGTCCACCAGTAGATGAGTGGATTAAAAAAGCTGTGGTACATTTACACAATGGAATGCTACTCTCTTCCCTTTTCTTTTTCTTTCTTCTTTCTTTCTTTCTTTCTTTCTTTCTTTCTTTCTTTCTTTCTTTCTTTCTTTCTTTCTCTCACTTCTATTTTTTACTCTTTTCTTTCTCTCTTTGTTTCTGGATTCAGCGTAATATTGGCTTCATAAAGTGAGTTGAAATTTGTTTCCTCATTTTCTCTGTTCTAGAAGAAGTTGTGTAAAATTGCTGTTCATCTTTCTTTGGATGTTTGGTAAAATTATCCAGTAAAGCCACCTGGACCTGGAGGTTTCTTTTCTGAGAAACTGTAAATTATGAGTCCAATGTCTTTAATAGTTTAGGGCCATTCAAATTACATACAGCGTCTTGACTGAATTGTAACCTTTTTTTTTTGACTGCCCCATGTTTTCTAATTCCCATTTCTAAACATAAAATTCTTCATTAATATACTTATATTTTTAATGGTTTTGGGGTCAGTTCTGATATGGCGTAATTCCTGAGGTTGGTGATTTTTTACTTTATTAATATCACTGCAAATTTATAAATTTTCATATTTATAAAGAGGCAGCTTCATGCTTCATTGCTTTTGTCTTTGATATTATTGATGTCTGCTGTTATCTTTCTTCTTCATTGCTGTAAGTCCATTTTGCTCCTTTTCCCCCTTGATTCTTGAACTAAGAAATTATTGAAACTTTTCTTTTTTTTTTTCCCTAATGTAAGCATTTAATGCTCTAATTTTTCCTCTTAATACTGCTTTATCTGCATCTCACACATTGGGCTATTTTATTGTTTTGTGGTGTGTTTTTTCCCCCCCATTTTTATTTAGTGATATGTATTTGTATTCAATTCATTGTACTTTATTTTATTTTATATTGTTTGAGCAATGGATTATCTTAAATTTGGAGATTAATCTGTTGTTTTTATGCAATTGATTTCTCCTTTCATTCCATTATTTTTAGAGAATATACTTTGTTTGATTTCAATTTTTTAATGTGTTAAAATTTATTTTATGACCCAAGATAGTGTAATTTTGCTTCATATTCCATGGACACCTGAAAGAAATTATATATTGTGTTGATAGATGAGTGTTCTATAATGTCAGTTAAATCTTGTTTTTAGTGGTATTCACTTCATCTATACAGTATACTTATTAATTATGTGTCTAGTAATTTTGTCAATTGCTGAGAGTGTAGTGTTAAATTTCTCAACTACAAATGTAGTATTTTCTATATTTTAAGTATATAAGTTTTGATGCTTTGATTTTTGATGCATACATATTTAGAACTGATGCATCTTACGGTAGATTTATCCTTTTATTATGTAGTGTCCTACTTTGTTCCTAGTAATTTCTTTATCAGAAATATTCTTCACTTGATATTAATAGAACTATTCTCAAATCTGTTTAAATTTGTTTCTGCATAATATATCTTTTAAATTTACTTTTTCCAAATAATTTATATTGTTAGGTTTGAAGTAAGTTTTTTATAGACAGAATATAGTTTATTGTATTTTTTTGTACACTGTAAATCTGTTTTGAGACATTTACATTTAAAATAATTATATTAGAATTTCAGACTATCTTAGTTTATTAGTTTTCTGTTTCCTCTGTTTCTCATTTACCCATTTCATTTCTTTGTATTTCCTATAGATTACATAAATATTTATATATTCACATTCTATTTTATTTGTAATGTTTTTTACTATATCACTTTGCATAGTTTTCTTAGGGATTCAGATAGATATTACAATGTAAAAAATCACAGCCCATCAGTGTTGATGTTTTGCCACTTAAAAAGTGTCAAACCCTTGCTTTCATTTAGGTCTCTCATATTCATAACATTTTAACTGTATTTCTTAAGTATTCCCTCTATACACATTGAGTAGTACATCTGATGATGTTTAAAATTTGCCTCCATTATAAAATACAATTTTAAAGGAACTCATGAAGTAGAGATACTCTATTGTGTTAACTCTGTTTTTACCATTCTATTGTCCTACTTTCTATTCTGAAATACCCAGACATACTCTGCTATTATTTTATTTTTTATTATACAAGCTGATTTTAGGCTTATTGTAAAAATGTTTCCTCCTAGAGATTATTTTTACTTTCCTTTGTCTGAGAATACCCTTTTTCTCCTTTGTTCCTGAAGGATAGTTTTGAGTTTGACAATTATTTTCTTTTACCATTTGAACACTTTAAAAGAATACATCTTAAAATTCTCATCATAATACAGACAAATGCAATGAGCCCGCCTGTTTATCTCAGTGGTTGAGCATCGGACCATGAACCAGGAGGTCATGGTTCAATTACAGGTCAGGGCAAATGCTCCGATTTTGGGTTTGATCTCCATAGTGGGCATGCAGGAGGCAGCCAATCAATGATTATCTTTCATCATGATGTCTCTCTCTCTCTAGACAAAAAATGTTTAGGAAAAAAAAAAAATCTGTGCTTCTTTCTTCTGGTCTCTATCCAGCTACATAAAAATATGTTGTAATTCTAACTGTGTTCATTTATATGTAAGGCGGCATTTCCCTTGGCTGTTTTTTAGATTTGTGTCTGTAGTGTTACAAAATTTACTTATGATTTTTTCTTGCTATGCATTTATTTGGATATTTTTAAATAGGTTTTATTTAGCTACTCAAATTTATTTTTGCAGCAGTTTTATTAGTCACTTTAAAATCTTTGTCAAATAATCTCAACATCTGATTCATCTCAGTACTGGGTTCAGTTGAGCTGTTTTTTAAAATTCAAATTCGAGATTTCCTAGATTTTACTATGTTGGGAGATTTGATCCTATTTACTTCTTCTATTTTGTCATTCAGCCATTTTGTTCAGATTTGACATGGATGTACTTTCCTACTTTGGTGAGATTTAGTTCCATGATAGTTTAGTTTTCTGAGCCATTGTCAGGATATACTGGTCTACTTTGATTTAGTGTAATGGATGTTCCTTTTGAATTCTTGCCTATCATGTTTACAGAGCAGAAGGAACCTTTCTGAACTAATTGCTTTGACTGGACAAACTTCATGGGAGATTAGGACAAACCTACTTAGCCTGGGTCTCTTGTTGTGCTGATGGAATGCTAGGAGATACAGGACAGCACTGCTGATGTTGCTGACCACAGATTGGGTAACATACTAGGGCAAAAATTGTGGAGCAGGGACTAGACCAGCTTGAGTTTTCACTGCTTCCAACGCTGCCAGTATCTAGGACCACTGACTGGAATCTTAGTTTGGAGTGAGTTTGGGGATCCCTCATTAAGTCTCTGTTAGACTTCCTGTTTCTAAATCTTTTTTCCCCGAGAGAGATGGTTTTTTGAAAATGTTTTATTTGTGCCTGTTGGCATTACCAGAATGCAGGCCCATCTGATAAACAGTCTGGTGTTTTATGGGAAATAAAATAATTCAGGGAACTCACCATATTCTTGTT
Organism: Corynorhinus townsendii; assembly: GCA_026230045.1. Lineage (NCBI taxonomy): Eukaryota > Metazoa > Chordata > Mammalia > Chiroptera > Vespertilionidae > Corynorhinus > Corynorhinus townsendii. The sequence continues at coordinate 93,678,369 of JAPDVU010000002.1, forward strand.
ACTCAAGTCTTAAACATTCTAGGTAGCCCACCTTTCTTTCAGCTTTCAAAGTCATGTTTCCATTTAGACAAAAACAAAATAAAACAAAAACACACACCCTAACCGGTTTGGCTCAGTGGATAGAGCGTCGGCCTGCAGACTCAGGTTCAATCCTGGTCAAAGGCATGTACCTTGGTTGCAGGCACATCCCCAGTAGGGGGTGTGCAGGAGGCACCTGATTGATGTTTCTCTTTCATCAATGTTTCTTAACTCTCTCTCCCTCTCCTTTTCTCTCTGTAAAAAGTCAATAATATATATTTAACACACACACACACACACACACACACACACACACACACACGGAAAAAGTGCATTTCTGCTATGTTGTTCTAGAACCAGAAGCCATATTAATATTCTTTTAAATAATACATTTTGTTTTATTTGTGATTTTGATACTGTCTTTTCCAGACTCTGAGAAATACTACAGCTATATAGGGTCTTATACTATCCAACACATCTCTCTTTTCTCCAAGCTATTGAATGTTACTCTGGGTTTTATCAGCTTGAATTGATTATTTTTTATCAGCAAGTAGCTAGGTGTCAAATATCTCTCTTCTTTATTATGTTATGTTAGTTGTAATATTTCTTCATTGCTGGGCAGAATTAATACACTATTTCATCATGCTTATCTTTGATTTTTTTTTTCTTCACTCTATAGTAAAATATATTCAAAAATCAATCATTTTACTATGGCATAATGCTACTCAAAATTTGACCTATGGAAAATGCAAGTCCAGAAATATTTTTTCTAGTTTAAAATAAGATAACTGAATGTAAATATTTATAAACTTTTCTAGGAATATAAGATCAAGATTCCTCAGGGCTCTATTTTGCACTTAACCTAAATATTGGTTTTTGGAAGATTGGGAAAATAAAATTCTCTCATTTCTTCATATCATCCTTAGTTAGTTGCCTTCACAGAAAAGCAGTTGTCAGATACAGGTTTCTGGTCTCAATAATGCATTTAATTTCAAAGGCAAAATTTGTTTCAAGATCACAAAAGAACAAATTAGAGAAGTATTAACTAAAAAAGTAGCATAATTCTAATCTGTTAAGACACAGTTGAGTTGTTAAGTAATATTGGTTGATTTCATTTATTTAAATCACCTATATATAGACCTTCAGTAAATCATATCCTATATAATAAAAGCCTAATATGCTAAGTGTCCTGTTGTCCATTCAGGCAATCAAAGTATAATATTCTAATGATATGCTAAGGCCGCTCAACTGCTCACTATCACATGCACCGACCACCAGGCAGCAGACACATCAACTGGTAGGTTAGCTTGCTGCTGGGTCCAGCCAATTGGACTGAGAAAGATGGGCCTGACATGCCCTGGAGCCCTCCCATGGTCCCTCCCTGGTTGGCCAACCTCTCATGGCCCTCCCTGGCCCTGATCGTGCACCAGTGGGGTCCCTCGGCCTGGACTGTGTCCTCTTATAATCCAGGACCCCTCGGGAGATGTTGGAGAGCAGATTTCAGCTTGATGGCTGAATGACCAGTTGCTATGATGTGCACTGACCACCAGGGTGGAGACACTAAACATAGGAGTTGTCCCCTGGTGGTCAGTGTGCTCCCACAGAGGGAGTTCCGCTCAGCCAGAAGCTGGGCTCATGGCTGGTGAGCACAGCGGTGGTGGCAGGAGCCTCTCCTGCCTCTACAGCAGTGCTAAAGGTGTCTGACTGCCGGCTTAGGCCCACACCCCATGGAAAGTGGCCCTAAGACGGCAGTCAAACATCCCCAAAAGGATCCTGGACTGCAAGAGGGCATAGGCCAGGCTGAGGGACTCCCACAAGAGCATGAATTTCATGCACTAGGCCTCTAATATATATATTAATATATATATATATATATATATATATATATATATATATATATATATATTATTGATTTTAAGGAGGAAGGGAGAGGGATAGAGAGATAGAAACATCAATGATGAGAGAGAATCATTGATTGGATGTCTCCCTCATGCTCCTTACTGGGGATCAAGCCCACAACCTGGGCATGTGCCCTTGACCAGAATTGAACCTGGGACCCTTCAGTCTGCAGGCAGATGCTCTATCCACTGAGACAAACCAGCTAGGGCAAATCTTACATTTTTACTTTGTTTCTATTCTTCTTCTCAGGGCTGATAAAAACAAACAAAAGAAAAAAAAGCAACAACAGTAAAAAAAGTGTTTTTGTAACCATCTTTTTCAAATTTATTAACTTTTTAGATTTAGATCAGAGCATTTGGCTATGTCTCTTACTTGCAGTTTTTATTGGAAAAAAAACTAAGACATTAATGTGCAAGTCTGAAGTAGAGTTACTCTATCTGAAGCTGCTAGGACAGTTTGTTAAATTAGATTTTGTATCACTTTATATGCTAGGGATTAAATCCAATATCTAACAAACTGGCAAGTTCCGTTAGTGGTATAGTAAACCTTCAGAAAGACGTTTTCCCTTGAACATATAATGAAAGGAGAAGTAAGCAGATGTTAATAAGATAAAAATATATCTTATAAAATTATTTTTTTCAGGTCAATTGACTTGGACACATCTATATTATCTACTAGATATTATATTATAAAATATGATAAATTCTTCCAGTTATATTTGTGTTATAACAAAATACCCTAAAATAAATGGGCTTTTACAAATCATTCATTTTTCTCAAGTTTCTCAAGTTATTGTTCTTAAAGTTTAGTCAAATTTTGTTGAACTTGTTTCTTCATGTGACTGACTTCATGTATTAGGTCAGCATATGGCTGGATAGTGTCGGATGGCTTCAATCCTTATATAGAAAGTGGCAGGCATTTGCTAAATGATATAATAGCAGCAATTGAGTTACATGTGTCTTATCATTTTCTTGATTAACAATGAATTCGACTGAGTCAGTCATACTGCACTGATGTGAAAATTCCCAATTATAGATCAATCTCAAACTCTAGAATAATGTCAGGAAGCATAGTTTTTGAAAGACCAGTTTGGTATTTTCTCTGCTTAAATGCAATTTGGTCATCTGCTTCTAATTTTTTAAGTGTGTGTGTCTGTGTGTAATATATTGCTTTAGAGATATCTTCATTAAAGGTATCTTAAGATTCCAGTAACAATTCCACATAAATATAGGGTGTCCCAAAAAATGTATACACACACATTTTTGATAGCTAAATTGATGTTTCTTTTTTTTTCAGATTTAACCCATTGGAATAAATAATTATTCAAAGTGTGTATACATTTTTGGGGATACCATATATACCCATTTAATTTTAGTCAAAGAAGCAAAACAATTCAATTAAGTTAATTTTTCCACAATAGTGCTGGAGCTCTTGGACACTGATAGGCAAATTAAAACTCACACTGATACAAATTTAACTTGAAAAAAAAAGGAATTTAAATGTAAAACATAAAATTGTACAGTTTCTAGGAGAAATCTTTGGGAACAAGACTAGGAAAATAATTCTTAAACTTGACACTGAAAAATGCAATACTAGAAAGTAAACAATTAATAAGTTTGACCTCATCAAACAAAATAAAAAACATTTGTTATGTGAAAGATGCCGATAAGAGAATGAAGACAAATTTTAGACTGGGAGAAAATATTTGCAAATTGCATACAAAAGATTTGCACCATATAGTTCTGAAAAATGTTAACATTGAATTAAGCTGTAAGAAGGGTGCATAAAACACAATTTTTATGAAATCCACAATTATCTAAAATTAAAATATTTTTAATAATTTATATTCTTGAATCTTTAAATTATTATTGAATCATTCAGTTCCTAGGTAGCATTGGATAACTCTATTTAAGAAGGTTTATATATGTTGTCAACCTCCTGCAAATTAATTAGTCATAATTTAACTTTTAGGTTTTTATTTTATGGCATGTGACAAGTTTTAGTAAAATTTATTTAGAAAGCTCTAACTGTGCAGAAACCCAAAATATTTTCTTCCACCTCACCAAATATAGGTGTATGATCAGAACTTAAAAATAATTTTAAAAACACTGTTCTATATTTTCTAGAAATTATTTTTCATATATATCTTAAATATAATGTTAAAAACAGTATCTAAAGATCACCATTTTCAGTGAATCTGACAAATCACTAAAATTATAAATCAATTTTGTCCTACAGGTAAATCATTATGGTGGGGATGGTAACTTCAGGATTTTACTTATCTTCTGCTAAGTAACTCAAAGAGAATTGGAAATATCACATGGGCCACTTCTCCAATTGTCAAGTTGATTAAGTTTTAAAATGATTATCTCACTCATATATGAAATCTAATTAACAACATAAACTAATAAATAAAAATAGATCCAGAGATATAGCAGCATCAATATCAATTCTGAGAGTTCTTATAGTTTTTTTTTTTGTATTTTCATTTTTATTTGTTTGTACAGGACGTTCTCTAAGCAAAAATGCTATTCAGGCCACTTGGAGAGTAACTGAAATAACTAATTTTATATTTCTGATCAGTGACCTTGTACATGGACAATTCACCCACTAGAAAACAAGGTTTATGATTTTGAAGTATGTGCATAGGTTTCTGAACCTCCTTTTCCTGTGAGCTTTTATAATATGGCCCAATTTCACTGACTATACATCAGCACCCAAGGTTTGTTGTGTGAAGTAGTTTTAAAAGGTAACATAAAAGTCAGTAAATGATTTAAACAGCCTAAAATGAGTATATAATTTAGTAGATCTGCATTAATATACTTTGCAACCATGTCCACAATTCCTGATAAAACCCAAGGATGAAAACATAGATACAAAAGTGTCTGTCTGTCTAAAATTTCTCTTAAGCAACATCTCCAAAAAGAAAAGAAAAAAACTTTTAAAGAAAAAAGGAAAATAACCTCTTTGGAGAAAATAAATGTATATATTTTTTAGTATTGTTCAAAAGAAGGAAAAGCTATTTGCACTGGTGCTATATTAATCTGAGCATCACTGTAAAATTTTAGAAAAACACCAACAATAAACACTGTAAATCCAAACAATGTATTAGGTAATTGATTATGTATTTTTTCTTCATGTATTTTGAAATTTCTTTATTTATTGTGATAATCAGATATTACTTTTGAAAACATGAAAGTTTTCTAAGCATACACAAAAGCTAACAGAATAGCATCATGAGCTCCTCTAAACCCATCATTCAACGTCAAAAATGATGCCTATATTAAAATACTGTTTCATATATATGCCTATTACTGCATACCTACAAATTATTTAGACATAATCACAGACATCATATCTACCCCCCATTAAAAAGTCCCACTATGTAACATGAACACATTGATACCTTTTAAAATAATTAATTCTTCAATGATACCCATCTGGTTTGTGTTCAAATTTCTTTGCTTATCTAAAATTGTGGTGTGTTTTTTGTTGTTGTTGTTTTTTTATGTTGGGTTGTTCAAATTGGAGTACAAGTGAGTCTCAGTTATTATATTTCATTATATGTCCCTTCACTTTCTTTTTTTATCAATAATATGTCCATCATTCCCACATCCATCACCTTTTTATGAAAGCTTTTGAAAAAGAAGTAATGTAAATTACATATCTAATAATTTTGCCTAAAGTGTACTAAAAGTCATTATTTTTGAGGTAAACTTTCTCACTCAAATCTTTCTTTTTAAAATTTTTTCTAGTATGAATCACACAATTATGAATCTAAAAACAATCACAAAGGTAAGTTTGTCTGGAAAGTATATTCTCCAAGATAAATATACACTAATGATAGTTTGAAGTATTTGAAATAGTCAAGGTTTCATGCTATTTTTAGAGTTGACTTCATTTAAAATTATGCTATTGTTATAGTCTTGAAAAGTATAAATACTATAAAATTTCTTACACATTCATTTACAAGTTTTATATATTTCAAAGATATATCTCATTTTGATAAACATGTGTCAGTATGAAGAATTACAGTTTATTTTAATCAATAGAAATGTTATCATTGTATTTTATAGGTTCAATTCACTTAACACCAGGACCTGAGTATGAAATTCAGAAAGTTGTTTCTGGAGGATTACATTAGGCTTCCTGTATATGAATCATGGCTCAGTTGAAGAGAAGCTTACTTTGGTGCATTAACGTAATCCATGTGTAAATTTCAGGGTACTGCTTCTGTCTATAGAACAACACTTGACATTCCTGTACACATTATAAAACTACCAGAGGCCCGATGCACAGATTTGTACACCGGTGGTGTCCCACGGCTTGGCCTGTGGGGATCAGGCAGAAACAGGCTCTCAGACATCCCCTAGCAGGGGTCCTCAAACTACGGCCTGCAGGCCACATGCAGCCCGCCGAGAACATTTATCTGGCCCACCGGGTGCCGCTGCCTGTCCTGCTTAGCAGCCGACTCGTCCCGGGCCCACAGTGCATAGGAATTTGTTCATAGTTTTGTTTTCAAACTATAGTCCGGCCCTCCAACGGTCTGAGGGACAGTGAACTGGCCCCCTGTTTTAAAAGTTTGAGGACCCTAAGGGGTCCCAGATTGTGAGAATGCAGTTCTCGGGTGATACACCCAGAATCGGGCTCCCTCCTCTCTGGTTCCAGGTGCAGTGCCCCAGAATTGCAGCTGCCAAGTCACCGCAGCTCAGTAGCTCCTGCATTGAGTATCTGTCACTTGGTGCTCAGTGCACATCATAGCTACTGGTCGGATGGTTGGATGGTTGGACTGTCGCTTAAGCTTCTATAATAATAAAAGCATAATATACTAATTAGATCAGACAGCCGAATGACCTTCTGGACAAAGCCATGGTGGCAGGGCCAAGGCAGAAGTGGTTAGGGGTGATCAGGAAGGCAGACAGAGGGGTTAGGGGTGATCAGTAATGCAGGCAGAGTGGTTAAGTGCAATCAGGCAGGCAGGCAGGTGAGCAGTTAGGAGCCAGCATCCCCAGATTTTGAGAGGGTGCAGGCAGGGCTAAGGGACCCCAACCCCTCCGTGCATGAATTTCGTGCACCGGGCCTCTAGTTTATATATGTATATCGGAAGAAACAGTACAATGCTTTCTAAAACTGCACCTCAGACTTTAATATATTTTTCTTGTGTACAGAATCATAAAATATTAAAAGCTAGAGATGGAAAGGACTTTTAGGTCATCTTGTTTATCTCTGTTCCAATATGAAATTATTCTAGACAATATATTTTTAAATATTCTGTCTAAGAGAGATTTTAAATGATTAAAGTAAGAAGGCTTCTGATACTTCCCATGGGATCTCATTCTGCAATTCAGCAGACTTCAGTAGAAACCTATTTTCACAATCTCCACTTAGGATTTCATCTCTTTCTTTTTGCTGTAATCTGTTGAGTTTAGTGTAGAAGGCTGTTTTCCCATGTCATTCTTCAGATATTGTGAACATCTCTGCTGCCATACCATTTTTTACTAGTAAGTACGTGGGAAGAAGAACATTATTAGAATAATAAAGTAAGAGAAGCATACTGAATTATGTTTAATATCACTGTAAATAAACTTTAACATGTACTGCAAAGTAACTTTAATAGAGAAGTTTAATGTCTTAGTGACTTATTATAATATCTATTTCCTAATCTAATGCAGCATGCCTAATTTAGAGAAGTCACATGGAAAGCATGCTGTGCCAATCTAATTTTTTAAGAAGATTTGACTTTGGGCTGTGAGCACAAAATGCAATGTACAGATTAATATTTCAATGAATTCTGCATTTAAAACCTACATAATCTTATTAACTTGTGTCATCCAAATACACTTAATTTAAAAATTATTTTTGTTTTAATACAGTTGACATTCAATATTATATAAGTTTCTGGTATACAACATAGTGGTTAGATATTTACATAACTTACAAAGTATTAACCTTGATAAGTCTAGTACATATCTGACACCATAAATAGTTATGACAATATTATTAACAATATTCCCTGTGATGTATCTTACATCCCTTTTAATATTTTTGTAACTGGCAATTTGTACTTTTTAATACCTTTGCCTTTATTACCAATGCCCCTCACTCCCTAACCATCTGGCAACTATCAATTTGTCCTCTGTATCTATGAGTTTGTTTCTGCTTTGTTTGTTTGTTTGTTTTTAAGTTTTGACACGTAAGTGAAATCACATGGTATTTGTCTTTTTCTGTCTGATTTATTTCACTTAGCAAAATACCCTACATGTCCATCCATACTGTCACAAATAGCAAGATTTCGTTCTTTCTAATATCCAAGTAGTATTCCATTGTATATATGTACCACCTCTTTTCCATCTATTTAACTATCAATGGATACTTATTGTGTGTCTATATGTTGGCTATTGTAAATCATACTGTAATGAATATTGACCTACATGTATCTTTTCAAAACAGTGTTTTGGGTTTCTTCAAATAAATATCCATAAGTGGAATTGCTGGATTACCTGGTAGTGCTATTTTTATCTGACTTATTTTCAAGATCCACTAATGTTGGTAGTTCTATTTTTAATTATTTGAGTGCCTCCATACTGTTTTTTTATATAAGTTGCACTGATTTTCAATCCCACCAAGAATGCATGAGGTGACCCTTTTTTCCATTGCCTTTCCAGCACTTGTTGCTTGTTGATGATATTCATTCTGACAAGTGTGAGATGATATCTTGTGTTTTTAATTTGCATTTCCCTGATGATTAGTGATGCTACGTATCTATACTAATAAAAGAGTAGTATGCTAATTAGACTGGACATCCTTCCAGACAAAGCTATAGTGGTGGGGGCCAAAGCAGAGGTGATTAGGGACAATCTAGTCAGTAGGGGAGAGCAGTTAGGGGCAACCAGGCCAGCCTGGGAGAGCAGTTAGGGGTGATCAGGCAGGCAGGAAGGTGAGCAGTTAGGAACCAGCAGTTCCGGATTGCGAGAGGGAGGTCCAACTACCCATTTAGGCCCGATCCTGTGCAGAGGAGATTGGGCCTAAACTGCTAGTTTAGGCCCAATCTCCTTGCACGAATTTCATGTACCAGGCCTCTAGTTTATTCATATGTCTATTGGCCATCTGTATGCCCTTTTGGAGAAATGTCTAGTCAGGTCCTCTGCCTATTTGTTAAATTTGATTGGGCATTTTTTTTATGTTAAGTTTTATTTGTTCCTTATATATTTTAAATATTAACCTCTAATTGAATGTATCATTGGCATAGCTTCTTTTTGTTTGTTTATTTTTGTTTTGTTGACGGTTTCCTTGTGCAAAAAATTTTAGTTTGATTTAGTCCCACTTTTCTCTGTACTTTGTTTCCTCTGCCCAAGGAGACATATCCAAAAAACATATATTACTAAAAGCAATGGTAAATAGTTTACTACCTCGGTTTTCTTCTAGGAGCTTTGTGCTTTCAGGTGTTACGTTTAAGTTTTTAAATTTATTTTGAGTTTATTTTTGCATTTGATGTAAGAAAATAATCCAGTGTCATTCTTTTGCCATGCGAGAAATCTTAGACACAGGAAGGTCTTCTTATAGCATTGTGCCTGCCTGGGGATGGAGTAATGTGGTTCGAGTGTAATGTAGTCCTTCCTGGCCCTTATAATGTAGTATTTCTTGGCTCTATGATCCAGGGCAGCACCTCTTCAGCTCCACCATCAGGTTCTGGGATTTTCACAATAAAGTTTTGTTTTTTTTTAAATCTCTAGTGTCTTATCTATGGGTACTTTATAGTTGGTCTTCTTGTGAGAGAAACTGAAAGTAAGAATGAACTATGTCAAAATCTTAACAGATTTTTTTTTTACAGATAATAACTTTTATTAACATGATATAAAAAATATTAGTGTTATACACAGAATTCCAAGAAAGTAATTTAAAAATATTGTAATGTGCTTCCTAAAGTCATAATTTACAGGACACCTTGTCTTATGGCCACTGACTTTTCAATACAAAAATTTCGCAATATTATTTTTGCTTTAAAATATAACATTAAGATTAAGATTAGGTAGTTCTTTCCCCTGCCAGCCACATATGTATGTCAAACAATAAGTTATACAGATTACATACATGATAACATTAGATTATTACAATTCCAGTTTGTTGTAACATACTACACCACAGTTCACCTCCACAAGCAAAAAGAGCTTGATGCACATGTTACTTGTTTAAAGAAAAAATGTTGTCCCTTTCTTTTAGAAGTACAGATGGAGCACAAATAGGTTTACTAGTATAGTTGTGAGTAGTGAAGCACAGAGTTTAATCTTACATTATCATTTATTAACTATTGTATTACTTTCCATATGAACAACTGTAAACCTACTTCTTCGCCACCCTGTACGTAGATTATATAACTTCTATTCTTTTGGTTATATGTTCATTGTCTTGTTGATGTTTTATAAAAACATAAATTTTTAATATTAATATGGTTCTAGTTATTAGCCATAAAAACATTTTGAACTTTTTATAGTTTTTTCAAACTTCATATATTTCAATAGTATCATCAGCATTATCTGTTTATTAATAGCTTCATAGCAGACCTTGGGGAGATAACTACACAACTTCCTGGTCCTGAATATACTTTTTCTTGTTGCATTTGATTAATTCACAGTTGTTGTATACTATTTGTTATGCAATCTTTATTCAATGTTATTACTCATAAAGTATGGCTTGATTCTATTAAATCCAAGTTGTGAATTATATTTTTTATATGTAAGAAATGTGACTTTTTACTTATTTAGTTTTATTCTTTCACATGCATAAGTCAGTATCTACATTATTCTCTTCCTTCTTTCACATAAAATTAGCTTGAAATTTATACTTTTAAACTATAAATTTTATAATAAAGATACTTCTAATTCTTAAATAATTCAGTTTCATTATTTGTGTTTTTCATAAAAAATTTTGTTCTATGTATCTCAGTGATTTTTACAAGATTTTTTTGTTGTTTGTTTTCCACTTTTTGATCCAAAGACTCATAGTGTATTTTTATTATTTTTTTAAATTTAATAAATCTTTATTGTTCAGATTATTACAATTGTTCCTCTTTTTTCACTCCATAGCTCCCCTCCACCTGGTTCCCACCCTACCCTCTGCCCTTACCTCCCCCCCACTATTGTCCTCATCCATAGGTGTATGATGTTTGTCCAGTCTCTTCCTGTACCCCCACACCCTTTTCCCCCCAAGAATTGTCAGTCCACTCCCTTTCTATGTCCCTTATCCTATTATATTCACCAGTTTATTCTGTTCATCAGACTTTTTATTCACTTGATTTTTAGATTCACTTGTTGATAGACATGTATTTGTTGTTCATAATTTTTATCTTTACTTTTTTCTTCTTCTTCCTTTTCTTAAAGAATACCTTTCAGCATTTCATATAATACAGGTTTGATGGTGATGAACTCCTTTAGCTTTTTCTTATCTGTGAAGCTCTTTATCTGCCCTTCAATTCTGAATGATAGCTTTGCTGGGTAGAGTAATCTTGGATGTAGGTACTTGCTATTCCTCACTTTGAATATTTCTTCCCACTTCCGTCTGGCCTGCATAGTTTCTGTTGAGAAATTAGCTGACCATCATATGGGTGCTCCCTTGTAGGAAATTAACTGTTTTTCTCTTGCTGCTTTTAATATTCTTTCTTTGTCTTTGCTCTTGGCATTTTAATTATGATGTGTCTTGGTGTGGTCCTCTTTGGATTCCTTTTATTTGGGGTTCTGTGCACTTCCTGGACTTGTAAGTCTATTTCTTTCACCAGGTGGGGGAAGTTTTCTGTCATTATTTCTTCAAATAGGTTTTCAGTATCTTGCTCTCTTTCTTCTTCTGGCACCCCCATAATTCGGATGTTGGTACACTTGAGGTTGTCCCATAGGTTCTTACACTATCTTCAAATTTTTAGATTCTTTTTTCTTTTTGCTTTTCTGGTTGAGTGATTTTTGCTTCTTTGTATTTCAAATCTTTGACTTGATTCTTGTGGTCCTCTATTCTGCTGTTAGGTCTCTGTATAATATTTTTTATTTCAGTCAGTGTATGTTTAATTTCTAGTTGGTCCTTTTTCATATCCTTGAGAGTCTCGCTAAATTTATTGGCTTTTTCTAGGAAATTCTTGAAAAACCTTATAACCGTGGTTTTGAACTCTATATCCAGTTGTTTGCTTTCCTTCATTTATTTCATTTGTGATCTGTTTCTTTTTCTCCGCATTTTTTGCTGCTTCCCTGGGTTGGTAGAGTAGCTCTGTGTGTTAGGTGTCCTATAGGGCCCAGTGGCTCAGCCTCCCCAGTTACCTGAAGTGGACACTCTTGGTGCACCCCTTTGTGGACTGTGTGCACAGCCTTGTTGTAGTTAAGTCTTGATTGTTGTTGGTATCACTGGGAGGAATTGACCTCCAGGCCAATTGGCTGTGAGGATAAGCTGTGTCTATGTTGGGAGAACTTCTGTGCTGGAGACACCCTTATGAGACAAGACTTGCAAAATTGCAAAAGCTTCTGTGTTCAACTTGGATGGGGCGGAGTCTCAGGATGGAGCAGACAGCCTTGGCTTCCCATCAGCCCTGCCCTATGAGGCCCATGGGTCTCAGTGTTCCTCGGTAATCACTGCAAGCACCTCTGAGATAAAGTCGCCCTCGAGTTTCTCCTGCTGCCAGACAGTCCAGTTTCTCCCTGAATGAGTCTGGGTTCTCAGATTCTCACCCAGAAGTGGAGTTCAACTCAGTGGGGGAACTTCCGAGTCCCTCCTGCTTTAGAAAGCCACCACCACTCACTCAGCTACCCATGCACTTGGCTGCCCATCCTCTCTGCATGGGCGTCTCTATACCTCAGCCTTTTGCAACTCCTCTGAGTCTCAATGTGCTTTCCTCTTTTCTTCTAGTTGCAGAATTTCCACTCAGCCAGCTTTCCTGTGGTTCTGGATGGTGTCTGTTTTGTCTTTTAGTTGTAGTTTTGATATTTTTGTGTGAGGCAGCAGTTTAGGTGTTTACCTATGCTGCCATCTTGGTTTCTCTTCTTATTCTTTCTTGTTTAGTAAACTAGAGGCCCTGTGCATGAAATTCTTGCACTGATGTGGTCCCTAGGCCTGGCTGGCAATCATTGCTGATTGGGGCCTTTTGGGTGCTAGCTGGGGCCTTCCTGTTGGCTATCAACTGCTGGCTGGAACTTGCCAGATGGGAGGAATGACCGTGGGAGGTTGTCTGACGTGGGGAGGGATCAGGGAAGGTTGGCTGGCTGTGGGAGGTTGGCTGTGGAAATGCACTGACCAATCAGGCTGGGCCTGTTGCAGGGACAGGATGCAGGAGGTTGGCTGGGTGGGTGGAGGGGCCATGGAGGTTGGCCGACCAGCCCCATCCCAGATTAGTTAGGAGGCCTAATCGAGGGCGGGCCATCCAGGAGGAGTGAATGCAGGAGGTTGATGGGGCTAATCAGGGACCCAGTGGCACTGGTTGGCCACTGCAGAGCATGTTATAATGACCAGTCATTCTGATTGTTCCATCATTCTGGTTGCTTGGCTTTTATATATGTATATATAGATATTTATTTTTCCCCTCTGAGCACTTATTCAGCAATATGTACTGTGTAGTTTTGTATTTTCATGGAAAGGAGATGTCTTTTCTCTTCAGATCTCTTCTTTGAAAACAATTATACCAACAGGTTTGTTGTTTTTCTGACCAGGGTTCATTAAATGATGCAAATCCTTTTTCTCCTTAGCAAGAGGAAATTAAAGTTACCTGATTTTAGTTAGCTTCTCATTCTACTTTTGTTCTTATTGTTGTTCAATAATGATAATACACCTCTTCAAAATATTGTGGACATTATTATGCTAAAGGATAAAAGCCACTTATTACAAATAAATTGCATTGAAAATACAACTTACCATTAAGACACATTATAATTTTTATTTTTTTCACAATGATTGGAATGATGTTATGTAGATCAGGAGAGGGACAAAAAGATGAAAGATATTCTCCCCATAATTTGATTTTTAATAAAGTAATGTCACACATTTAAAATATTCATGATAATTAAAAATAAATTATGTTTTATAATATTAAGTTTTATAGATATGAATGCAAAAAAAGATAAAGATGTAAAAACATACTTTCATTAGCTTAACCTTTTTTTTGTAACTTTCATCATATATTGTTTCTTTATCTGTATAAAGTTAGGGAAGGTAGAAGAAATCAACTTCTACTATTGTTCATATGTACTTTTTATAAGCAATATATACATGTTTGCTTTTAATTTTTCATTTTTTTAATCCTCACTTGAAGATATTTTTCATTGTTTTTTAGAGGAAGTGGAAGGGATAAAGAGAGAGAGACAGAGAGAAATATTGATGTGAGAGGGACACATCAATTGGTTGCCTTTGTACATGCCCAACCATGGCTGGGGATCAAGCCTGCAACCTAGATATGTGCCCTTGACCGCCATCAAACCCAGGGACCTTCAGTACCTATGCCATTTCTCTTTCCATTGAGCCAAAATGGCCAGGGCTAATTTTTCATTTTTAAAATACTTTACTTTAGAGCATATGAGGTTTACAATAAAAATGAAAGGAAGGTACAAATATTTTCTATATACTCTCTAATCCCAAGCATGTAGAGCATCATTCATTATCTATATCATTTTCAAGATTTGTAATTTTTTTAAACAAGGATTAATCTATGTTGACATCATAATCATAAAAATTCCATACTTTAACTTTGAATACACTCTCAGTGTTGTACATACATTATGGGCATTTGGACAAATACATAAGGACATATATCCATCATCCTATCTAATAAAAGAGTAATATGCAAATTAACCATCACACCCACAAACCAAGCCCACCAGCCAATCAGGAGAATGTATGCAAATTAACCCAACCAAGATGGCAATTAATTTGCATATCTAGGAGCAGAGCGAAGACTGAAGACAGTGTAGATGATGGAAGCCAAGCATTGCAGAAGGGAGCGAAGTTGCAGAGAAGCAAGCAAGCGGGGGTGCAGAGAAGGGAGGGAAGAAGACAGGGCTGGGGAGAAGGGAGGGAAGCAGACCGCTGCAGGAATCCCCATTGCAGGAATCTTCCTGCAATGGGCCTCTAGTGATAATATAATGTCAAGCATTTTTACTGTAATAAAATTCCTCTGTGTTCTTCCTAATTCCCCACTTCCTAATCTTTGGGTTACACTTATCTTTTTATTGTCTCCATAATTTTGCCTTTTCCAGATTGTCATTTAATTATAATAATATAGTATATAGCCTTTTTAAACTGATTTTTTTTTCACAGAGAAATATGCATTTAATATTATTTCAAGTCTTTTCATGGTTTGAAGCTCATTTCTTTTTAGCACTGAATAATATTCCATTGTCTGGATGTATCACAATTTATTTATTATTCACCTTCTAAAGGACATCTTGGTCATTTCCAAATTTTGGCAATTATGAATGAGGCTGCTGTAAACATCCATGGGCAAGTTTTTGGATGGACTTAGTTTTCAGCTCATTTGGGTGAATACCAAGGAGTTAATTCTATTGCAGTGAACTGCCAAACCGTCTTCCAAAGTAGGTGCACCATTTTGCATTTGCACTAAGAACTCAGTGAGAGTTCCTGTTGCTCTGCATCCTCATAAGCATCAGTGCTCCAGATTTCGGACATTCTAGTAGTTGTGTAATGGTATCTCATTTTGTTTTATTTGCATTTCTCTTATGATATGTGATACAGGGCATCTTTTCGTGTGCTAGTTGCAATCTGTATATACTTTTGGAAAACCATCTCTTATCAGATATGTCTTCTGCAAATATATTTTTTCCAGTCTTTGGCTTATTCTCTAATTACCTTGACACTGTTTTTCACAGATAAGAAAGTTTTTTTGTTTTGTTTTAATTTTAATGAAATTCAGTTTATCAATTATTTCTTTAGTATATGATGTCTTTGATGTAGCATCTTAAAAGGCATCAGCATATCCATAGTCACCAAGATTTACTTCTATGTTATCTTCTAATCTATATATATATAAAAGCCTAATATGTAAATTGTTCCCTCAGGAGTTCAACTGTAAGACTGGGAGTTCTATAGCTTGCTATGACATGCATTGACCACCAGGGGGTGGCATGGAATAAAGGTAGGCCCCGGGCAGCAGCCAGCAGCCAGGGAAGAGAGGCCCTGGCCTGCAACCAGAAGGAAGGCCTCGGCCGGCAGCTGGAAGGCCCCAATCGGCCCTGATCACTGGCCAGGCCTACGGACTCTACTGGTGCATGGATTTTAAAATCTGTGCACTGGGCCTCTAGTAGTTTCATAATATTATATTTTAGATTTATTTTTGTAAGCCATTTTGAATTAATTTTTGCAAAGGTCGGGTGTGCATATACTAGGTTTATCGGTTAATAATGCAGATTTTTTAATCAAAGAAAACAAAAAATTTCAAGAGAAACATCAAAAGTGTTTATTCAAAGTAATGTCCATCACTAGCTACACATTTACCCCATCTTTCAGTTCATTTGTGGATACTATCCCAATAGAACATTTCTTGTATTGAAACAAACATTCAGAGACTCAATGTTCCACTTCTTCATACGTTTTGAAGTGCTGCTCAGAAAGTGCGTGTGCCATCGATAGGAACAAATAGTAATCTGAAGGAGCATGGTCTGGTTAATGCAGCAGATCTTCCCAGTCAAGATCTTTTAACATGTCTTTAGCTGGTTTTGAAGTGTGTGATGATGCATTATCATGAAACAAAATTACTTTACCGTGTCTTCTGGCACATTCTGGTTGTTTCATGATCAAAGTGTGGTTCAAATTGATTATTTGTTGTCAGTAGTGATCAGTATTAACAGTTTCACCTGGTTTTAAAAGCTCATAATACACCACACCTTCCTGATCCCACCACACACAGAGCATTGTCTTCTTTCCTAAGTGAGTTAGCCTTGCAGTTGATGTTGATGGTTGACTTGGATCAATCCATGATTTTGTGCATTTGGGATTCTCAAAATAAATCCACTTTTCATTGCCAGTCATACTTCAATGCAAAAAAGACTTTCTTTCATGCCATTGAAGCAACATTTTACTGATGACTTTTTGGTTTTCCATTTGTTTTTCATTCAGTTCTGGTAGATTAGTAAAAAAAAAAAAAAGTTATGTTTTCTTTAACTTTTTATGAGTTACGTAATAACATGTTACATAGTATCACCAAATTTAGCATTGTAAAACAAACATTTATTATTTCCCAGTTTATTTACATGTAGAGTTTAACATCAACTTAGATTATTTTTTCTCAGAGTATCTTATATTTTGCAATCCAATAATCAACCAGCGTTGCAGTTATCTGAAAGTGTGAATAGAACTGAAAGCTGAAGTAGACATGGACAGGATGTCTTACTAACATGGATGTTGGCTGCTGTCTCAATTCCTTATTCATTATTAGTAGAAAGCATTAGTTCTTCATCAAGTGAACTCTTCATAAGGATGTATGGATTTCCTTTTAGCAAGGTATCAGCTTCTCCCAGATTGAATGGTGCATAAGAGAAATATCTTTCAAGACTAGCCTTAGAAATCACATATCATTTCTGCTATAATCTATTTCTCACAGAAACCAACCTAGATGCAGGGGAGAGGCATAATGCAAGGGAATGAAAATCAGGAATAGAATAATTGAGAACAATGTTGATGGCTGTCTTCTATAGAATTAAAAATTCTTTTTTAAAATATATTTTTACTAGAGGCCCAGTGCACAAAATTTGTGCTTGGAGGGTGTCCCTCAACCCAGCCTGCACCATCTCCAATCTGGGACCCCTCGAGGGATGTCCGACTGCCCGTTTAGGCCTGATCCCACCTAAACGGGCAGTCAGATATCCCTCTCACAATCCAGGACTGCTGGCTCCCAACTACTCACCTGCTTGCCTGCCTGATTGCCCCTAACCTCTTCTGCCTGCCAGCCTGATCTCCCCCTAACCACTCCTCTGCCAGCCTGATCAACACCTAACTGCTCCCCTGCCAGCCTGGTCACCCTAAAATGCCCTCCCCTGCCAGCCTCATCACCCATAACTGTCCTCCTCTATAAGCTTGGTCCCCTACATCTGTCCTCCCCTGCTAGCCCAGTCACCCCTAACTGCCCTCCCTTGCCAGCCTAGTCACTTCCAACTTCCATCCCCTATAGGCCTGGGTCCCCCCCTAACTGCCCTCCCTTGTTGGCCATCTTGTGGTGGCCATCTTGTGTCCACATGGGGATGGCCATCTTTGACCACATGGGGGTGGCCATCTTGTGTGTTAGATTGATGGTCAATTTGCATATTACTCTTTTATTAGATAGGATTGATTTCAGAGAGGAAGAGAGAGGGGGATAGAAACATCAATGATGAGAGAGAATCATTGACCAACTGCCTCTTGCATGCCCCATACTGGGGATCAAGCCGGCAACCCAGGCATGTACCCTTGGCCAGAATCAAACATGGGACCCTTCAGTCCACAGGACATGCTCTATCCATTGAGCCAAACTGGCTAGGGCTAGAGTTAAACATTCTTACATATATGACTTTCAACAACTTGAACCAAATAACTCAATGGTTTTCCAAGTTTAAATGGTAAAACCTAAATTATTTTGCAAAATATGAAAAGTCATTCTTGACTAATACCCTTTAAGGGTTCAATCTTCATCTGCACCAATGACTACAGGAGTCCATACTTTATCATCTCTCCAGTTTTTTTAACATGATAATGACAATGACTAAGATGATGCTGCTGCTGATGATAATGTTATATTTTTTCATACAACTTAATTATGACATTTTGTTTCAGACTCCGATGTACCTACTTTACCTACATTAACTAATTTAGTCCTCAAAATATCTGCATGAGATTTGTACTATTATTAAAGCTGAAGAAACAAAACACTTAATGGTTAGGTTCAAATAACCAGTAAGTAGTAGAAGCAAATTAAGAAGGTTACATTAATTGAATTTATATTTAGTTGCTTGCAGTTTTACTCAGCTAATTATAATTATCATATCATGACAACTATCCTCTATCCTATTCACAATAGAGACATTATTTCGGGAATGATCATCTGTGTTTCTCCATTCTTAGAAATTTTTAACAACTTGAAAATATTCTATTCATTTATATATCAAAGTTCAACTTAAACATTATTTCTATGACTCCTAAATGCAGATATATGTTTGCTTTTAATTATGTATCTCTGCATTTCATGCATTTGCAGTTATTTTACTGGATGTTTTCAACTTAAAAACTTTGCTACGGGATTATCAGTTTACCTGTTTATAGGAGATAGAACATAATTCGTAGTAAGTATTTTTTGAATGACTGCCATTATTATTGGAGGAAGTGACTGAGAGGGTCTTATAAGATTGGCAGCACATGAAAGGCCTGAGATATAAAATTACAGCACATGTATGAAACAGGAAGGTATTTGGAATGGTCATCATACTCCTAGTAATAGCTAACATGTTTTGAATGCTTATGAGTACAGGCATAGTTTCAAGCAATTTTTAAATATATCACTTACTATTTTCCCTACTATTCTACAGAATCTATAATGTCATTGTCCTAATTTTACAAATGACAAAAAAATGAGACATATATCTAATAAGTGGTGGAAAAGGATCTAAAACCAAGACTATAATTCAAAGTCTATAGTCTTAGTCAGATCAATTACTTAATAAATTTTACTAGGCTTCTGGCATACATTTCATTCAATAGATCATGAGGCCATGGAAAACATTTTAACATGGGAAAGAATGTTGTATAACATATAATGAAAATTACTATTTTTTGTCAATAATTGAGTTACAGAAAATCTTGAAGCTAAGAGGGGATGCAGTTTATAAATCATAAACATCTAACAATATTATTAACATATATTATAGGAAAAGAGCATTTTAAATTCTATGCTTCTCAATGAACTTATACTGCACATTTTTATGAATTATGAAGCACACAATAGAGATAAAAGACTGAATTATAAAATAAAAATTCTAGTTCCTGTAATCCAAAAAGTTGAAAAAAATTGAGGTTCATATCTTGCTTGAGATTGTATGGCAATTTTAACGGTAAAGCCTACATAAGAATTCAATTATACTATATTTCTTCTGACTAAAACCCAGTCATTAGTAAGACACTTATTGCTACAGAAATATATTTTAAGTTCCAGATCTATGAAAACTGAGATATATTGGTATATTGGTATTTGAGATACATTGGTATTTGAGATACACTGGTATTATATCACTGGTGAATAATTAATATTATATATATTATATATATATAATATATATATATATCTTCTGACTAAAAAATAAGTATCAGTGCATATTAGATATACCTCCAAGTGTATTATTTTCTTTTTATTTTAGCTCATGTTGAGTTTCTAAATTCTAAAATCTTGTAAAATTATCGTTATTATTGTTATACTTTCCAGAATAGAGAAGAATTTTTCCATTTAATTTATTTAAGTGTAAAAAATATTTCAAATCCATCATGCTAAAACAGCAGTTCAGTATCAGGTAAGAAATATCTTAATAATTTTCTAAAGTAAATTCTAGCAACCCATTTATTATAATAATAAATCTTCTGCAGGAAAACTCAAATCCTATGTGCAGACAAGATTAAATCTGATTTCTCTTCTCCCAAGATGCAGAAAATGAAAGTTATTAGTGACATTTGAACTCCTATGCTGTCTCTCATTTCTAAGTCATATGCTAGTAATGCTAAAAAATCCTATGCCATAAAAGTAAGTCTTTTACAAGATTCATGGATTTTGCTAGTGATCCTTTCACCTTTCAGACTCTTTCAAATGTGGTTCATATAAACTGTGACACAAAATCATTGTGGAATAACCTTGGTTCATGGGAAGTTAACGGTGGTGTCTGTTAAGTGTCCCCACACAGCTGACTGTTAGTACTACCATGGCTTGTTCAACACTGAAGTCAAAGGTTGAGTCTGAATGGATGAAATCCTACTACATAGCATTGAGTAAAAATCCAATCCTCCTAACTGGAAGTAATATCTTCTCCATCAAAGCTCTCACAGTAACTTAACTGTCTAGCTTTTATGGTACTGTCCACTTTCTATCTTATATTTCCTTTCATCACAAACCTATTTCTACAAAAACCTCTTGAGAACAGGATAGGTGTCTTATTTGACTTTGCATTATGAGAACATAGTATAATAGGTAAGACACATTTATAATTCAACCAAAGTTTGTTAAATACATAAGTGAGTTAATTTTATTGAATTTAAGATTTGCTATTATAGACATGCAAAGGATAATTTCAGAGAGTGCATATGACCTTTTGCTTCAAACAAAATTGTTTCACAAGTTGAATTAGTCAGAGTTCAATGAGAGAAACAGAATTATAGGAGATATGTATTAAGAGATTTACTGTATAATTAAGGGTATCCTTAATGCTAATAAAATTACATGAAAAGAGGCTACACAATACAAAGCATAAATATGTTGATGCATTTGGCCTTATCTCAAGCAAGCTTAATTACAAAGACATGGGTGCCTTCTATACCTACAAAAATATTTTCCTGTGACTTAGAGCTATCAAACCTTACACCCACTTATGGTATTACTGAGAAAGAGCAAACATCATCATAATGGCCCACCAGTGAATACTTGTAGCCTTGGCTCTCTAGACTATGAATCTGCAAATAGAAGCACAGGCAAATGGAGAAAGGTTTTACATACAGACACATGCGCACAAGTGGTTCACTAAATTGTTCTCTGAAGACATCAGGAATCACAGGCTGGGACTCTCAAATATAAACTGGAGTTATTATTCATAGGTGGGACTTCAGGGAAGCCACAGTTCTGTTTTTAAGACTTTTCCACTAATTGAAAAAGGCCCATGCAGATTCGATAATCTCCCTTTAAGTCAACTATGAACTTTAATCACATCAACCAAATAACTTCAACAGCAAAACTTAAATTAATCTTTGATTGCATAACTGGAGATTATAGTTTATCCAAGTTAATACATAACAAAGATTGATGATGGTATCTATATCAAATAGTACCCACTGATTAGGAAATATAAACCAGGTATTTGGCTGACAGGAGTGGACAGAATGACAAATCATATGTAGAATCATCAAATAAATCATCCACTCATGATATTATGCAAGGTTAGTCTAACTCTCAGTTAAGGTTTCATTTCTCCAGATACACAGTCTGCCTAAGACTTCTGACACCAACTTCAAGTTGAGGGGTCCATAGGGCCACCCTCACTTTGAAGCACTATATTGTAGAGATCTGTTTTCCTCTTAGGCACATAGATCACTAACCCATTTCACTTGATTTCCCCACCTGGGCTATTCTTCTGGAAGCTCCTAATTATGTCCTGAGACTACTTGACATGTGAACAGTAATTTTTTTCCTGATGCTCCAGGGTGTCTATAAGTTTTGCTTTGAAATTCTAGTGACAAATTGTCAACTGAGTGATACTGAACATTCTTATTTATCAATAACGAGATATTTTTGAATTACTAATTTTTTTCTGAAACTTGAAAATTGTCTTCCTCACTGTGGATTTATTTCTTCCCTTGAACATATTGATTTTTTTCTGTCTTGGCTACTTTTAAACAGAATCAAGTGACTACAAATCTTGCAATTCTTTTTCACTAGTAATTGACTAGATCATTTTCATAGCAGAAAGCAAATTCTAATTGAAGTTGAGCAAGAATGTTATTTTTTTCCCCAAGAATGAAAATGATAGACCTTAGATAATAATAACCAGACATGGAAATGATCATTAATTCTGTACTGTTCCAAATGAACTTTGACGTCTAGTCATTCAACCTCAATCATAAGATGAAAAGTATTCAATATTAAAGACTATGTAAGGCTGATGAACTTAGAAAATAATGGGCCTATTGATAATTATTTTCTATGCAACTTTCTGTGGAAACTCAGAGATATTATACAATACCTTCCTTTGACTTTATTAGGTCTTTGGACAAGACTTAAAAAAGCTCCACATACCACAGAGGATTGCCGTGTTAGGTAGAAGGTAATAACATTTGAAAATCTTTCTAAATATTCTGGGTATGGTGTTTGTCTAACCTTGCATAGCTGACATTTTCCCATTTGATCCTAGTGGGACGTTATGTTTTTTGCCTTAGACATTGATGTACTTGGAATTAATGTTCTTTTCAATGATGGGAATGTGTCGTTGGTGTTTATAAACATAGGCAGCATTAAAAATGCAATTCTTCCAAAGCATATTGTAAGTTTATTTCAGGATGAAGGAGAATAGTAAACAAATACAGGGAATAACAAGTGGCTTTGCTTATGTAATATACAGTAATATATATTTTCATCTTAAGAGAGGTATCGATTATTTATATTGAACCAAATTACTCAATACATAATTAAGACTACAATAAGAAAGGAAAAAATATGTCCATATTAAAATCATGCATTGTTAGGAAACACAAGATAGTTATATGACAAAAAGGTACATGACCCAGTTTTTAAAAACAAATATAACTTTTCTGCTTTCTGTTTTTACAATGCTACTTTTAAGATCCTTTGTCCTGTTGAACTCTAGCCAATAGAATTTTATAACCTCTATTAACAACAAGTAGTAAAAAAAAAAAAGCGGAACAATTTAAAAGTAGAAAGTAAACTATTATGCTACTGATACTGTTGTAGAAAAGGGGGACGATGTTCATCATAATTATATTTGTTTGGATAAAATAGCAAATGGTAAATTCTATAAAAGTATCAATCTTATTTTTTACTTTGGTGTGAACATGTGTAATCTACTGCTGTTTATGATTGTATAATTGTTGTTATATTGTTCTTCATGACTTGCATTTTTTATCTTATTAATAATGCCTTTCAATAAATAGAAGTCTAATGTCTTAATTACTTTTTTATTGTTGTTCATATTTTTGTATCCTATTAAAGGAACCAACACCCACCCCAAGTTTACAAAGATTTTATTCCAGGTACTTTAGAGTTTTAGCACATATATGTAGATAGTTTATCAAGTTTTAGTAAAGTAATGTGCATAGTCTTTGTTAATGGGCAAGATGTATTTTTGTCCATTAAGAATTCTAATTGTTGCAGCACCATTTATTGTAAAGACTTTTCTTCCTCTACTGAATTACTTAGCAACCTTGTCAATTGAGCAAATATGCATGGGCCTATTCTTGGGCTCTATTGTTTCTTTGATCTACATAACTACCCTTATTTTAATGTAAGCTTTGAAACCCATTCTTCTTCATCAATATTGTTTGGCTATTGTAGGTTACTTACATTTCCATATAATCAGTTATTAATTTCTACAAGCCACTGGTGCAATTTGATAAGGAATATATTGAATCAACAGATTACCTGTAAAATATCAATATATTTTTATATTGAGTCTTCTATTCTTAAATATTAAGTATCTCTTTGTAGGTCTCCTATAATTTCTGAAATTTGCAGTTTAAGTATTCAGTCATTCAACATATTTTGTTCAATTTATCCTTAAATATTAACTATTATTTATTAAAACTTCATGTTCCAAGCATCTATCTTGTGTGTGTGAGTGTGTGTGTGTGTGTGTGTGTGTGTGTATACTTAATTAATTTTGGAAAATTAGCCTTGTATCCTGTGATCATGCTTCTTTATTTGCAATTAATGTACATTTTATTTCTTATTTTTGTCTGGTTGCACTGGCAAGGAATTCCACAAAATGTTGAATGGAAGTGAAAAAAGTAAAAAATCCATGGCTCAATCTTTATTTTAAAAGGAATGTTTAAGTCATTTTTCCTTAACCTGGCTGACATGGCTTAATTTTTTAGAGTGTTACCCTGTGCACCAAAGGGTGGTGGGTTTGATTCCAGGGCAGGACACATACCCACATTGTGAATTCGATCCCCATCCCAGGTGCACGTGGGAGGCAACCAATTGATGTTTCTCTCTCTCTCATTCTCTCTTCCTTCCTCTCTCTGAAATCAATTTTAGAAAAAAATAAAAAGAATAGGTATATCTCAAATTGCTTTTATTGGAATGAGAAAGATCTTTTAAAAAGTGTATTGTTGCCAAAACTGGTTTGGCTCAGTGGATAGAGTGTCGGCCTGGGGACTGAAGGGTCCCAGGTTCGATTCTGGTCAAGGGCATGTACCTGGGCTGTGGGCACATCCCCAGTGGGGGGCGTGCAGGAGGCAGCTGATCAATGTTTCTCTCTCATCGATGTTTCTAACTATCTCTCTCCCTTCCCCTCTGTAAAAAAAATCAATAAAATATCTTAAAAAAATCAAAAGTGTATTGAAATAATATCTTTTGAAATAATATCTGAGAACCATTTGATTAATTCAAGCTCAAGATTTTCTTCCAAAAACATTTATATTTCTAGCTTTTACACTTAAGTCTATGACATATTTTGCATTATTTTATGAATGGTGTAAGATGTTTAAATTATTTTTGTGTGTACATATAGAATTATTACAGGTATTTGCTTAAAAGTCTACCATTTTCCCACTAATTTTCTTGGTACCTTTGTAAAAAAAAATCAGTTGATTATGTTATGAAAATACATTTCTGGAATATTAATTCTGTTTCATATACCAATATTGAAACTAAAATGTGGTGGTTGGTTCAGAGTTTGTTGTTTCACAAAATTGAACAGATTTATAGACAAAGATGGTTAGTTCCAGTGGTCTGCAAACTGCGGCTCTGTTGACTAATGAGTTTGCCGACCACTGTCCTAGTCCTTCATACAGGTCTTTTAGACGCATACTACTTCCATGACATCAGAAGTATAAACTAACTGAAACAAAGTTTATTGAGAGATAGACAGACTCCCTTCTGCAGGGAGCAGTAGGAAGGGGGCCCAAAGCGAGTTACTGGTTAAGCGTTTTTTGTTTCAGGTTCCAAAATCTCATGTCCCTTAAGCCAGTCCTGGAAAAAATGCAGCTAGAGTTTCATAAGAGCCTAAAATAGCCAGTGCCCAGAGCTTCAGCTCCATGTTGCAGCCAGCGTAGTTCGGCATCCAGGCTAATTAAAGTCCATTAGTCCATTTGTGGAGTCTACATGGCCATAGCCACATGGGCACAGGGGTGCAAATCTTCTGCCACAGAACAGCCAAGAACCCAGTGCACCAGAGAACAGTGTTTCTTTGTCTAGGGCCAGATATATGTTTGTTAGCTCCTGATTGGTCCTTTCAAAGAATTCTGCCCTAGTAACATCATTGCGATTGGTTATCTGCAAGCTGCCGGTGTTATCCATACATTATAAAGCTCAGAACTCCTGTGTGCCCTGCAACCCCCTTCCCCTTCCTCCCCTCACCTTCTCCCCCTTCCCAGCCCAGCTGAGTTCCCTTAGCAGCTCCCACCAGCTGGTTTCCCTGGTTCTACTTCCTTCCCTCATGGTCCAGTCCCTGACCACCTAGCTTCCGTCTGTCTCCTCAATATGCCTATGCTTAAACCAGTACCACATAGTGTTGATTATTGTAGATTTATACTTTAAAGTAAGTTTTGAAATAAAAAAGTGTAAGCCTTCCAATTTGTCTAAAAAATATCCTGCTGAGATTTTGATAGATTTCATTGAACATACAGCTCAATTTGGGGAGAATTACCATCTTAACAATGTTGAGTTTTCTGATGCATGGACATGAAATATTTCTCCATTTGTTAAGATTTTTAAGTTATTTCACTAATATTGTGTAGTTTTCAGTATACTAGGTGCTTTTGTGAAATTTATTTCTAAGTATTTTATTATTTTTGATGCTCTAAGGCTGAAATTTAATTTTAAGTTTATTTTCAGATTTTTATTGCTAGGTAATATATAAATTCTTACATTGATCTTGTATAAGCTAACATTCTAAATTTCCTTAGTAGTTCTATCATGGACTTTCTTAGGATTTGCTTCAGCAGCACCAAGTTGTCTATAAATAATGACATTTTTATTTGTTTCTTCCCAATATGGATACCTTTAAATGCTTCCTTTGCTTTTCTTATTTTTTATTTTTTGGCTTTTTTTCTTCACTCCCCACTCTTCCCACTGATTTCACTGGCAACAACCTCCTATAAAATATTAAAGAAAAGTAACAAAAGCAGACATCCCTTGAATTGTTCCTTATTTTCAGGGCAAGCATTCAGTCTTTACCTTTAAATATAATGTTACCTGTAGTATCTTCATAGATGTCTATTGTGAAATTAAGGAAGATCTATTGAATTCCCAGCTTATTGAGAGTGTTTTATTAGAATACTAGAAGCCCAGTGCAAAAAATTCATGCATGGGGGTGGGGGTTCCTCAGCACGGCCTGCATCCTCTCACAATCTGGGACCCCTCAGGGAATATCCGACTGCCTGTTTAGGCCCCATTCCTCAGAGATTCTGAAGGATTGGGCCTAAACTGGCAGTTGGACATCCCTCTTGCAATCTAGGGCTGCTGGCTCCTAACTGCTCATCTGCCTGCCTTCCTGATCGCCCCTAATCACTCTGCCTGACTTCCTGATTGCCCCTAACTGCTTGCCTGCCTGCCTGATCTCCTCTAACCACTCTGCCTGCCTGCCTGATCGCTCCTAACTACCTCTGCCTTGGCCCCTGCTACTGCAGCTTCATCCAGAAGGATATCTGGAATGACATCCAGAAGATCATTCGCTGTCTAGTCTAATTAGCACATTATGCTTTTATTATTATAGTTTTTAAATTCACAGCAAAACTGAGGGAAAAGTATAGAGATTTTCAGTTATTTTTCCAATCCAACCAACAAAAATACATAACCTCCTCATCCATTATCAACATTCTTCACCAGAATATTGTACAAATGTACATTTGTACAACTGTTGAACATCATTACCTAGAATCCACAGTTTACATTATAGTTTACTCTTGATGTTGTACATTCTATGGGCTTAGACAAATGTGTAATTACATGTATTCACCATTATAGGTTGTTTAACTGCCCCCAAATCCTTGGACTTCATATCTTCATTCCTCCCTCATTAATCCCTAGCAAACACTGATCTTTTTACTCTCTCCATAGTTTTGCCTTTTCTAGACTGTCATCAGTTGTAATTATATAGTAGGTAGTCTTTTCGGATTGGCTTCCTTCATTTAGTAATGTGCATTTAAGTTTCCTGTAAGTCATTTTATTACTTAATAGTTCATTTCTTTTTTCTTTCTTTTAAATACATTTTTATTGACTTCAGAGAGGAAAGGAGAGAAAGAGAAAGATAGAAACATCAATGATGAGAGAGAATCATTGATTGGCTTTCTCTTGCACACACCCTATTGGGGATCAAGCCCCCAACCTGGGCATGTCCCCTGACAGGGAATCAAACCATGCCTCCTGGTTCATAGTCCGATGCTCAACCACTGAGCCCCACCTGGCAGGCAATACCTCATTTTGTTTTAATGCTGAATAATTAATATTCCTCTGTTTGGATGTACCATAATTTATTAATTTACCTACTGAAGGACATTTTGGTTCTTCAAACTTTTAGAAATTATAAATACAGCTGTTATAGACATGTGTGTGCAGGTTGTTCTGTAGACACAAGTTTTTAAAGTTATATATATATAACTTTATATATATATAATGTATATATATATATATTAGAGGCCCGGAAGACAAAATTCTTGCACGGGGAGGGTCCCTAGGCTTGGCCGGCAGTCAGTGCCTATCAGGATCCATGCTTCCCTGCTACCCCCCCTCCTTCCCTCACTGTGGATTGGGGCCTGCTGGCCAGGGGGAGGGGCCATGGGAAGTTTCGATCTCCTGTTTAGAACATGCAGGAGGCAGCTGATTAATGATTAGAGAAAGTTTCTTGTCTTTTATTTTATTATGTTTTACACTAATTTTTGTATCTATACCAACCTTGCATTCCTATGATAAATCATATTTGCTCATGCTTTACAGGTTACTGAATTTGATTTGATACTACCTTGTTAAAAATTTCTGCATCTATAATCTTGAGGAATATCAAAGCAATACCAACAACCAACAAAGAGATTATGACTCACTTTATTTCAATACTCAATTTATTATGCTGGATTGGAACTAAACCCACAATATTTGTGAATTATGTCCTTAATTCATGTGTAAACTTATCTGTGCCTAGATTTTTCTTTGTAAAAAATTTTCTAATTACTAGTGCATTTTAAAATGTGTTATGGGTCTATTTATTTATGTATTTACTATCAAGTCAGTTGTAATCATTTGTATCTATGAACACTATTAATTTGATTTAAAGTTAATTTGTTAGAATATAGTTGTTCATTGTATTTCCTTATAAACTACTTAGTTTCTGTTACAGTGTCCTTTTTTAGTTTTTATTTTGTTAATTTTATTGTCTCTCTTTGTTTTCTTTTAAAGTCTAATCATAGGTGTGTCAATATTTTCCAAAGAATCAACATGTGGTTTCACTTATTTTTCCATTTATTTCTATTTCATTGACTTCTTTATAATCTTAATATTGCTTGCTTATTTGTTTTTTCTTCTAGCTTTCTAAATTCGAATATTTGATTTTTAAGTTTATATCTTTCCTCTTTTTTAAAGAGGTGTTGAAAATTAGTTTTATTCTCTCACTGTTTAAGCTGCATTCCCCAAATCCTGGTATTGTGGTATTTTCCTTTTCCTTTGGCTTTTAAATATTTCTATATTTCTCCTTTGTGATTTTTTTTCTTGACCCATGGGTTACTTAGAAGTGTTACCTCCTGCCCCCTCCCCCCACAAACACACACAAATGTGTGTGCATTCCCTAATTTCCTAATACTATGGTATTCTGATTTGACTCTATGTTGATCAGAAAATTTATTTTGTATGATTATAATTTATTAAAACTTTTTTATGGCAAACCATGTGTTTTATCCTGGAGAATGTTCCAGATGCACTTAAATGTTTATTCTGTTCTTGTTTTCAGGAGTGTTCCATTGATATTAGCTGGGTTCATTTCATAAATTGTGTTGAGCAAGTATCCTGTATCCTTTTATTTTCTGACAAAATGTTGTTTTCACTATTGAAGGTCAAGTACTGAAGTTCCTAAATATTATTGTTCAATTATACATTTTCCCTTAGGTATTTTTTTAGTACGTGTTTCATACAAAATCAGGGGCTATGTTATTATGTGCATACATGCTTACAGTTGTTATTTTTTCCTGATGCATTGACCCATTGACCACTATGAAATATTTATGTGTTGTAAAATAATATATTTTGTCTTAATATCTAATACTAAGATAGCATTTTCAGCCTTCTTTGCTACTGTTTGCATCATTTGTCTTTTTCTATCACCTTTCTTTCAACCTATTTTTTTATTTTAAATCTAAATCGAGTCAATTTTAGACATCATATATAGTTGAATTATTATTGTTGTTATTATTATTACTAGAGGCCCAGTGCACAAAATTCACGCATGGGGGGAGGATCCCCTCAGCCCAACCTGCACCTTCTCTGATCCAGAACCCCTTGAGAGATGTCTGGCTGCTGGTTTAGGACCAATCTCTCTCACAATCCTGGACCACTGGCTCCTAACTGCTCACCTGCCTGCCTGCCTGATCGCCCCTAACTGCCCCCCTGCTGGCCTGATCACCCCTATCTGACTGCCTGCCAACCTAATCGCCCTCAACTGCCCCTCCCCACCGGCCTGGTTACCCCCAACTGCCCCCCCCCCTCTGGCCTGGTTGCCCCATGCAGCCTGTTTGGTCATCCGTTCGGTTGTGATGGTCAGTTAGGCTTTTATATAGATAGGTATTATGCTGCCTGACAATCTCTGCCTCTTTCTTGGAATGTTTATCAATTCTTAATAATTGTAACTACTAATATTGTAGAATTAATCATTGGCATTTTACTTTGAATTCTCTATATGACTGATGCCCTTTTGTTCCTCTTCTGTGAGTTACTTTATGTTAAATAGATTATTTTTGGTGTACCAATTCAATTCCTCTGGTGTTTTTCTTATTATTTTTTAGTTCTTTTCTTAGTGGGCACTCTGATTACTGTGTACATATTAACTTACACAATCTTCTTCAGAATAATCCTAAATTAATTTAAAAATTATAAATACTGATATAGTATATAAAATCTAATTTGACAATGTTTTAATGTGTTTTTTTAATAATTTAAATGGGTTCCCCTGTTGTTTTCTGGCTAGCACATTTCAGTCAAGATGACTTTAGTCATTGTCTTCTAGTAATTTAATTTAGAAGTGTATGTTGGAATATGTGTTTGCACATGTGCATGTGTGTGTGTCTGTGCCTGTATTTGTATTATAGGCTCCTTTGAACTTCCTGGACTTATAGTTTTATAATTTTCAATTTTGAATAATTTTTGTCATTTTTCTTCAAATATCTGTCATTTCCTCCATTTCTAGGATTCTAATTTGTGCACATGTGATTACATATGTGATGCTTAATTTTATATGTCAACTTAACAGCTCATGGGTGCCCAAATTAAACATTGTTCCTTCTCCTTGTGTCTCTGAGGGTTTTTCTGGATGAGATTGGCATGTCAATCAGTGAATTAAAGTAAATTGCTTTCACCAAGGTGGGTAGACATAATTCAATTCACAGGGGTGCCTGAATTAAAAAAAAGACAGAAGGAGGAATTGACTCCTTTTTCCCAACATCACTGTTTGAGTTAGGGCATTCCATCTCATTTTTCTTGCCTTATACTAGGATTTCCAGAATTGGATTCCTAATTCCAAAGCTTTCAGACTCAGACTCAATCACACCACTAGCTTTCCTGGGCTTTCAGCTGGCAAAAGGCAGTTCATGGGACTTTGTAGGTTCCATGGGTCAATTTCTTATAATACATTTTTCTACTGGTTTTGCTTCTTTAGAGAACTCTTACTAATGCAACATAGTATCATATCATTGAAATACTATTTATTTTCTTGTGTTTTTTTTCTCCTCTGTGCTTTAGTTTAAGTAGTTTTGTTATACCTCCAAGTTACTGAATTTTCTTCAACAACTTTTAATTTGATATCAATAAGCCATTAACATTTTTTATAAATTATATTTCTTATAACTCATATTGTTGTTGTTTTTTTTTCAGTTAAGTTTATTTATAATATATTTTTAGAAGTTGTCTGCTAACTCTGTCCTCTCTGTTATTTCTGGTTCTTTTTCTATGGGCTGATATTCTCCAAAGTATGGCTTAATTTTTCCTGCTTTCTTAAATGTCTAATAATTTTGAATGAGTAATGGACATTGTACTAATATATTAGCAAACTAATATATTAGATATATATATCATCAATTTGAAGTATTTTTCCTCCTAGTAAGGACTATATTTATTTATACACCAGTTTTTGGTTTTGAGGTTTATTTTATAATTTGTTAGAGAAAATTAATAGTATGCTTTACTTTAGGACTAGCATAGATATAAATCTGAGGTGTGACCCTTATGATATCTCCACTGAATAGCATGGTTGTTTAATATGGATTTTTCCATCTGGCTGATTGGAACTCAAGTGTCTGTGACATCTGTGAGCTCTGGAAATTTTTCAGCTACCTCAATACTGTCATTCTTTGCCTGGCACTTCAAGTTTCTCACGAGGCCTGTGTGAACCATCAAAGGGATTCATATCCCAATGCCTGTTTGATATTTTGGAGCTTCCTTTTTTTTCTGGTATTCTGATCACAATTCCTAGCCCCTGTGCCTTTTTTTAAAATTTATATTTTCTATCTTCTCAACTCAGTGAGATTGATGTGTTTTATTTGTACTCACCCTTCCTGCAAAGTAGTCTAGAAACTGCCTTTAAAAAGAAAGGCAAGTCAATCATAGGGAGCCCCATTGTTATTTTTCTTTTTTCAATTAACACAACCCACAGCTGTTGGATGTTAAATATTCAAACATCTTTGTCTCAAATATTTTGTCTTATGTTTCATTTGTTTACTATTGAAGGGCCAGTTATGTTATCATGACTGGAAGGAACAATCTGTGTTTTAATTCATTCTTATGTGAGTCTCAAGTATGGTTGATTTGTATACCATTAAAAATTAGACCCTTAATGTATTTTCTGCAGAACTGTCACATTTATTTTTATTCATTTTATGTGTAGATTTATTCTTTTATACTTAACTATGTAAAAAACCATTGTTTTTTGGAAATGTTGAATTGTTTTATAACTTTAGGTAGTCCTTAGTTCATAAATTTAAAATTAACGCACATTTATTTTTAGTTCTATAATTATTTTTGAACAACTAAGGCTTCTTTGCTACTTGGCAGTAAGGTGTTTCATGTATGAATTGATTATGTAAATTTAATTTGCTTTATTCAAATATATAGAAAATGATCTAGAATAATTTACTATATAACTCTTTTTATTGATTCAAAATATTTCTATTTCTCTGATACTATATATATATTATATATAATATATACTTATAAATTTATAATTCTAACTTGCTTATTATTTGAGTTGTTTAGTAAATATTAATCCTTTACTAAAATTCCTTTATTGGTTTAGACCCAACAAAAAATGGCAGCAAGTAGACCATTCATATTCTATGGTTATTTCAGATTATAGCTAGTATTAACCTAGCTCATTCAATATTAGTCATCCATCATGACATATTTTGCTGTCTTATAGAACTGGATGTAGGTTTTCAATGCAATTTGCAGAACATACTTATTTTTACTTCTTTCATTTTTATCTGGACTGCTATAAGACTTTTTTACCTTAAAATTGTTCTGCTATTATCTATATATATAAAAGCCTAAGTGACCATCGAAACCGAACAGACAACCGAACAGGCTGTGTGGGGATACTAGGCCAGCAGGGGAGTTAGTGAAGGACAACCAAATGACTGAGCAGCAGGCTGCATGGGGTGACCAGGCCAGCAGGGGGGTTAGTGAGGGGTGACCAAAAGACCAAAAAGCAGGCTGCAGTGGGGAGAACAGGCCAGCAGGGGGGATAGTGAGGGGAGACCAAATGACCGAGCAGCAGGTTGTGTGGGTGGCCAGGCTTGCAGGGGGGGCAGTTGGAGGTGACCAGGCCAGCAGGGGGAGGCAGTGAGCAGTGGCCAGGCCAGCAGAAGGGGGCAGTGAGGTATGACCAGGCTGGTGGGGGGCAGTTAGGGGTGATCAGGCAGGCAGGTAGGTGAGCAGTTAGGAGCCAGTGGTCCCAGATTGTGTGAAGGATGTCTGACTGCCAGTTTAGGTCCAATCCCAGGGATCAGGCTTAAAACGTCAGTCAGACATCCCCTGAGAGGTCCTGGGTTGGAGAAGGTGCAGGCTGAGGTGAGGGGGCCCTCCTACATGCACGAATTTTGTGCACCAGGCCTCTAGTCTTAAATAATCACAAATTTGGAAAATTTAGTCTATGCTATTTATTTCCTAATTGCAAATCCATATTAAAGTATCTTGAAAAAGAGAATTCTATCACAAATGTTGATACATGAAATATCAAATTATTTATTAAATTTGACTTTTACTTAACGAACATATGACATATTATCTTTAATACAGATAAACAAATTTAGGTTGTAATAGAATCAAGTTATTTTGCTAACATTCTCAAACTGTCCATTAACTTTCTAAAGTGGACTTTCAAGTTCCATGTAAAAATCATTCCATCATCACACTTGATCATAATGACCCTATAACAGATAGTTAAAATTATTGTTATATCATCAAAAAAGTTGTTGCCTTATAAATGGCATACTTTTAGGTGAAAACAATTACACATAAAAATATGACTGTATTTTGCTACAGATCTTTAGAAAATCAATGTACCTATATTAAAACTATTTTTGACAGAAAAAGTTATTTATCCTATTTTTTGTAATTGGCTTTATTTAAGTTCTACATAATAATAAGCAACAATTCAGGGTATCCAAAACAGTCTGTTGGTGTTACACTGATGTTTTACTGAAATAGATTACTTGGAGATCCCTGGCATGAACGGACTACTTGTGTAGCTTATAAGAATAAATGCACCAATACTGACATGGTACATGGATAACAGAAATAAACTTGAAAAAATTTCAAGGAATAATTAATCTCTTTTTAGAATGAAAATAATATTGAAGATTTCAGGAATTCTCTTCATGATAAAATTTTGGCAAAGCTTTGACCTCTTCAGTAGTAGAAATTGGGTCAGGGTGAAAATCAGAGACTATAAACAGGAATGGGGTAAAGAGTCTAAAGAACCCTACTGTTTGATTAATATCACATATTGGATGGGGGTGAGTTTTAGTCCAATGTACATAGAGACTCATCCAGGAGTACAGCAGGGCTCTGAAAGATTGGTATAGACTCCTGCTGAGTTTATAATCTGTAAATGTTAAGTGTTCAAGGCATGGAACCTGGCTGTTCTTAACCAAAGTCAGATCTCTACTAGTGCTTAGTTCACTGAAAACCATTTAAGTTTAATAAACATTTATTGAGTGCATAATGTTACAAGGATTATGCTAATGGAAAGATACAAATTTATTAAGTCATAATCCATTTGTGACTCTTTGGCATATACAGTCTTCTTTTTTATTATACCTTAAAATACAGTATGATTTATTAAGGACCAGATTATTACCAATGTTCCATTTTGTTCCTTTATTTACCTCTATGCCATGACAAATTCTTATCAATGAAGGAACAGAAAAAAAGTATAAGTATCAGTGTACTCTGAGACAAACTTATGCTGTAAAAGGCATTTAAACATCTAGAAGCAAGACATTTGAGTGTTCTCAATGCTTTAAAATCATTGTCTCAATGTTCATGCCTTAAAATCTCAGTTGCAAGAACTAGATGTTTTCAATGGCTTTCTCCACTTACTCTTTGGAGACTTTATTTTTATTGTAGTAGGTATAAAAATGAATTCATTTCAGATACTATAAAGACACTAATTTGTAAAACTTTATATAAAAGAAATATTGTTGCTATATAAAATATGAATTCCTATAAATATAATAGCTAACTTATCTGGTATCTTAAATCTGCTATAAAAAACCTTCATGTGCAACAAAACTCACAGATGATTGATTGAAGTTCCAAGAATTACAGCAAGAACTGCTATACATAAGAGTTACATATTTAATCACCTTGGGAAAGAATAATCCATTTCCACTAAAATATGAAAGGTTTAGCCTGCTGTCTAGAGCTGGTTCCACCAAGGAAATGGCTTTGATGGGCTTTTCTTAGATCTACACTTATCCTTCATTCCAATTTTTATGATTAGTTCTTTATTAAGATGAATGAATACTTTCTGCTTTATATATATTTAAATTTTCAGGTTGCTAATTATCAAATCTTGCCTTGGCCTGCTACTTATGTATATATGTTTCTATTGTTAGGTCTGATAAAATAATTGAATGGACCCCATCCCCTGGGAACAGACCTTTAGGCCACTTCACAAGGGACATTCTCCTTTGTTTACACCACACTTCACTTTCAAAGACCACATTCCACTTGCTAAGACCATTATCTTTCCCCTCAGGACCCACCCAGAGAATTCTCTGCCCAGAAAAAGCCCTCCTAGAGTCTTTTAAAATCAGACTCCCTGTCCCTGGGTGCTGGCCCCATTTTGGGGCTCAGCCCCTCTGGTTTTCCAGGCGACCTAATAAATTCATAATTCTTTACCCCTTTTGGCCTTGTCCATTCCTTTTTCAGCAACCCTAACATCTATGTTTTTGTTTTTTATCAAACTTTGTGCTACTTAAACATTCTTGTATGAACCTATAGCAAGCAGGTTTTTTACCCTTTGTTGAAAACTATACGTATTCTTTGAAATAACAGTTTTCTAGCGTGATAAAGTAATGAAGAACAAATTATCTTTCTTTCATTAAGTGTATAGAAACTTGGACAATATCTATAAAATAGCTTAAACATGTTTCTGTCTGGCCACTAGTCAGTTTATAACAATGAATAAAACAAAACAAAATAAATAAGGTCTGATTATTTTAGTTTACTGCCTGGAGATAGATTCCCAGATGCAGGGAAAGAGAGCCCAATGGTCTGACTGAACTTAAGAAATACAGTTCATTGATTGGAGGGCCCAATTTTTTAGGTAGGAAATTAGACATGAATGGCTGGGTGGGGCCTACCCTGGGTCCTGAACAGGCGTCTGACCAACATTGCCTTCAGACCACCTCTCTAGGGGTGGCCCAGAAGAGTGCCAGTAGGCACATTCGAGCCAGCTAGCTCTTAGCACAAGCTCAGAGGAAAATGACATGACCTCATTGCCAATATGACCTTACTAGGGCCCTGGACTAATTATAATAAAATTTGCATTTTGGGTTTTGACCCTCCCCCCCATGAACTTTTCTGCATACATTATGGGTAAGGTTGTGCCCAGAAGAAATATAGTTTCTGTCAATCATCCCTGAATGCAAATGAAAGGCTCCACCCAGAAAATCCCTCTTTAAAAAGCCTAGGAGTTGGGGCCATGCTCTCTCTCTCTCTCTTTCCCTCCACTGGCCCACTCCTTGTTTGGAATGTATCTTCAATAAATCCCACTTTGCTTTACTTTCATATTTGTTGACCTTAAAATCTTTTCTGCATTGAGGAAAAGAGCAGAGGTCCCAGCCAGTAACCTCAACTGGTAACAAAATCAGATAGAATTTGTATAACAAATACCAGCGATGAAAGATGAAGCTCAAAAAACCTACATTAAGCTCAAAAGAACTGCAGAAGAAACCACTTACATTTTTGGTTTAGGATTGATTTGTATTTGTGTGAGAATAAATTACTTAATGGCAGGAAAGGACTGCCTAAGAGTTGTAGGTAGAATGATCCCCAGACCTCAAACAACAGTTCGTTTTCCAACTGGCCAGACTGTCTACAGACAAATATGCCCCATTAGTGCTGTGGACAAAAGGGGCCACATGCTAACCTGACAAGCTCAGGGAAGGCCTGCATGGCAGTCTTGCAAACTCAGAGACCTAAAGTAACCACAAAGTATGGTCTGAAATTAAAACTTTAACTAAAAGCAGTTATGGTGGGTAGTCATGTCCTAGGCCGGTATTTTCCCTGACAAGGTCAATTTTTACCCTAATTGAGCCTATTCTTTTTTTTTTTGCATCTAAGATAACTATGAAATGTCAGAGTAACTTGTAACTTGCTTTTTTCCCCAGACTCCTGGGGCATACCCAAATGCTGGGCACCAGAACAAAGACCATAAATTCCTTCATTGTTATTGTTATCAAGTTAATTGTTGACTGTTAACTATCTTGTAGCCACCTAAATAATGTGTCTATCATTTAACTTGTTATCAAATCCCAGAGGTTTCCCAGCTTTGCTTTCTCCCGCCTCCCTAATCTATCATCAATGGATTTAATGTAACCCACTTATGTCTCTTCCTTGATACAATGTATAAAAATAGGTGAAAAATCACCATTCTAGGAGCATTATCCCAATCTGTTGAGATTCTGCTTCCTGACAATTGTTGGCAGTTTGGCTCAAATAAACTCACACAAATTCTTTACATGTTTGAATGTTTTTTATGTCAAGAGTGCAAATAACTTGCTCTTGATAATGGCTGTTCTAAACCAACTACAAAAAAATTAAAAAAAAAGCAATCTTGATAAGAATCAAACCAATTCTATAACTTCATCCAGAAAAATAAAAAAAAGAAACACACACACACTAACTCCAGTACTTAAAAAGTAAAAATTCATAAAACACACAATACTTTTTTAAATGAGGAGGACAGTGTAAATACAATTAAACCTCATTTCTCTAACATCTTCCATCTTGAACAATTTAATTCCTGATCAAATTGTTCACAGAAAAAAAATGTCTGGGATGTGAAACAAAACTTTGATTTTGGATCTGACAACTCTTTCATGCTGATACCTCATCATGACAAAGGTGTCTTTCAGGTAACAAACAAAGGAGAGAATGCTTTAGTTGCTGGTGAAATCCATGAGTAATACAATTTTAAGGCATAAAGAGGCCATCAAGAGTTGTAATGTTGCTAAGGGTGTGAAAGTGCTCACAAAACAACCATCAGAGGCAATTGAGTAGGTGGAAAATCTGTTGTTGATTTGGATGAAGGAAAAGCAGCTAGCTGGTGACAGCATTTTGGAGGCAGGGGTAATATGAAAAATTTGTTTAAGGCTAGTAGGGGGTGATTCATTCAATTTAAGCAAAGAAGTTTTTTATTTATAGATTAAACAGTACTTTAGACATGTACTGTATATAAGAAATATTAAAACAGAATCATTTTGGGAATCTGGAAAGGATTAGGTCAATTTGATACAGGACTTGGTGGCTGGGACACTCGGTGTTCCCCTGGGCAGGATGGTCCCCAGGCTCTTTGCCTGTTGGAGTTGAAGAATGAATCTGCAGAGGGAAGATGGTATAGCAAAAGTGGAAATTTATTGAAGAGTAAGTACAGACTCCCATGTGGGGGTGGAGGAAGAGTCCCACAAAATGGACTCTCACGTGGGGAGGGGGAAAGAGTCCCACATCACAGACTCCCAAATGGAGAAGGAAAGTCCCAACCAAGTTGCTATTTCCATGGTTTATAAAGGCTGCAAGTCCCTATGTCCTGATATCCCCTCTGATTGGTCAATATTCACTTTTGAATTGGTTACTATAGTAACTTCTGAGATCAAAGGTCAAATCTCACATGGGACATGTGAGGCCTTCCTTCCTCAATGTCCTCTTACTGCCCCCACCGCCAGTCTGATTGCCCCACACAGCCTGCTGTTCAGTCATTTGGTTGTCCCTCACTAACCCCCCTGCTGACCTGGTCGTAGGCAGTCATCTTGTGAGAGCGTGAGGGTCAATTTGCATATTACCTCTTTATTATATAAGATACTGAAAGCTATTACATATGAAGATGTTACTGGAAAGTGGTCTTGGCCATTGGCAGGTCTGCCTAGGACCAGCTAGTAATATGTGGGTTCTTGTCTTTGTGCAGGAAAAATTTCACAACAGGAGTCCAAATGACTATAAGAGGATATTTATTAAAGCTGGGGCAGAAAAACAAGAAAGAGCTTAGCATAGAAGAAGCAACAGGAGAGCCTACACTGCAGTGCTCTAGTTCTCTGGGAAGTCAAGCAAAGGGAGCCTTGGAGTCAGGTTCAGGGGACTAGCCTGCTACCAGCTGCCTCTACCCATTGCTCCCAGGTTGCAAGTGTCCTGGAGTCCCTTACCCAGTTTAGGAGATGCATGCCTGTCAGGGGAAAAGAGGGCAAAGGGAATGGTGGGGGCTGCTCCCCAGAGTTTTTTGTCCTAAGGCTTTCTCTCTTTCTTTCAGGAAAAGGAATCTTAGGGGAGGGTTTTGTGTTTTGTGTTTTGTTGTTGTTGTTAATCCCATTGCTTTTTTCAAAGAGAGTGGAAGGGAGGGAGAGAGAAACATTGATTTGAGAGACTTCCATTACTTTGAAAACTAATTATATTAATTTTATCGATGATCCCTGTATATTAATTTTCTCTGCCTGCTTTCAGGATGAGCTCATTATCTGTCTTTCAACTATCTGCT
This sequence comes from Corynorhinus townsendii, assembly GCA_026230045.1. NCBI lineage: Eukaryota > Metazoa > Chordata > Mammalia > Chiroptera > Vespertilionidae > Corynorhinus > Corynorhinus townsendii. The sequence continues at coordinate 93,718,661 of JAPDVU010000002.1, forward strand.
ACAATATATCTAGGGTGGATCACTTTGAATTTATTGAATATGTATATTAATGTTTTTTAATCAAATTTTGGGAGTTTTGGACATTATTTATTTAAATACTCTTCCTATAAATTTGATTCTCTTCTCTTTTTTTGTGATTCCATATGTATATTGGTATAGCCTTGATAGTGTCACACAGTTCTCTGAGTCTCTACACTTTTCTTTACTCTTTTTCTATTCTCAGACTAGAAATTCTGAACTGACCTATCTTTAAAATTCATAAATTTAAAGGTCAAATCTGCTGCTTAAGATTTCTAATAAACTTTTTTTTTTACCTTTACACTAATAATAAACTCTTATTCATCACTGAGTTGAAATATATTGTTATTGTTTCTGATAGATCCTCCCTTCCCCCAACTGATGGACAAAGAATGACGTAAACTCCATTCCTGAACACCTAACCAGGCACCTTATATATGGACTAAACAATGAACCACCAATCAGCACCTGCCAAATATCCTGAACCCCGATTTCTAAAGTCCCTAATTGTGTGCCTTATATGGAACCACCAATCAGCGTGTGCCAAGAAGTCCCATCCCTTCTGTTTCCTCCCCTCAAAAGGTGCCTTCACCCCGGCACATGTGCTCTTTTCCATCTGGAAGATAGCCCGGCAGGGTCTTCTCCTCTAATAAAGCCTGTGTCCTGGTCTCCGGCCCTCTGTCTCATCTATCATCTGGTGCTGAAAACTGGGTGAGTGTGGATGATCCTCGGACCTAGCCCCGAGCTTCTGACTCCTGCTCTGGCTCTGCTCGGCGGCATGGTTCTGAGTTGATTGGCCTGCTCAGAACATATCTCAAACCCTGCCTTACCAGGACACGTGGGGATCTCGTCGCATTCTCACCGGTAGGCTTCAGGGACTTTCCCGACCCTCCCCCCCTCGTTCCCTTGACCTGGAAGGGCCTCAGAGTTTTCCCGTCTACTCGGCTACACATTCTACGTTCTACATTCTACGTTCTATGTTCTACGTTCTGCGAAATCCCAGGCGCCTGGCCGGGAAAACTCTGCTCTACTCCACGGGAAAGGTTTCGGGGTGATGACCTTGGAATCTTCTCTCGTCTCTCTTTCTACAGGTTGGCTGAGGAAAAAAGGAGGATGCTCCTTCCTTCCTCTCCAACTTTCCGGTGGCCCTTCTCTTTGGTCATGGGAACCTCTCATTCCAAACCCCCTCGTAACACACCTTTAGGGTGTCTCCTCGCCAATCTCTCGACCCTTGGTCTTTCCGGCTACATCAAACCAAAAAAAACTCATATTTTTTTGTAACACTGCCTGGCCACAATATAAACTTGATAATGGCTCTCTGTGGCCTGAAAATGGCACTTTTGATTCCAATATCCTCCGAGATCTAGATAATTTTTGCCACCGGACAGGGAAAGCTTTTGAGATTCCCTACGTACAGGCTTTCTTTTTCCTCCGCTCTCGCCCCTCACTTTACTCCTCATGTTACACCCATCAGATCCTCCTCTCAAAGCCCTCTTTGCCCTCTCAATCCTGTCCTCAACCCCTTTCTCTGTCTTCTGACTGCTCTTTTGACCCAGCGGATCATTCCTCTCCACGTGTCTCACTCCCGCCATCTCCTTACAACCCTGCCATGAAAACCGCACCCCATGCTCTACCTCTGAGAATTCTAACCACCCGCCTTCCCCTGTGCACTCTCCACCAAATCTCCGGCCCCGTGACTGCCAGCAACCAAATTCATAGGTGGCTGGCCATTCCCCTCTCACTTTCTGATCTTCCTGAGAGCCCAAATCCTGAGAATGTGAGCTCCAAAACAGCCTTTCCCATCTAGCACTCATTCTCAGGCTACCCAAAGACTGCCTTCCTCAACAGCCTCTTCTATTCCCACATCCATTCTACCCCTGAGGGAGGCAGCAGGAACTGAGGGCAGAGTCTGAGTCCACGTCCCATTCTCTATGTCCAGCCTCACAGATTGAGAGGCATCTCAGGTTTCTTTTTCCACTGACCTGACCACCTTTACTCCCCAACATATGCCGCAAACTTCAAAAAATAGATGCAGGTCCACAAACCCCTCATTAACATGACTTTTAAGGTCTTTAATAATAGAGACAAGGAGACCCAAATCCAAAATCAAAGGAGAGATCAGGCCAAGGCAGAGGCCCAGTAGGAGGCCTTCCAGCTCCTAGCCACCGCTTTCAAACCCCAAACGAAGTGCCAGTCCTCTAATCGTGGTTAAGTCAGGGGCTAAGCCTCCTCCAGACCCATGCTTCAAATGCAGCAAGGAAGGACACTGAGCCAAGTTCTGCTCAAACCCGAGACCCCCACCTGGGCCCTGCCCAAGGTGCAGAAGGGAAGGCCACTGGAAATCAGACTGTGGTCTGGCTCCTCCGGGTCTGGCCTTAGCCAGTCCAGCAAGGCGGCCCTCTGGATCCGGTTTGGAGCTTCCAGACCTTCTGGGACCAGCCACGGAAGAAGCTGCCCAGGCCCTGACAGGGCCCCACAGACTTACATCACCAGGACAGAGCCTCGGGTAACGACTGTGGTGGCAGGTAAGCTGATCTCCTTTTAATTGACACTGGGGCCACTTATTCTGCCCTCCGAATTTTCTGGGACCCTTGTCCACTCCTCAGTCTCTATTATGGGGGTTGATGGATTAGTCTCACAGCCATTAGCCACCTCACGACTACACTGCATCTTACTAAATTCCCCATTCACTCTTTTCTCATTCTACCTCGGTGTCCGGCCAGGGCCACCATGCATCCCCTCATAAAACCCAGTTGTCCCAAACCACAGTCACCTACCTCAGTTTTACTCTCTCACCCCACAGGTATGTATATATCCTTCCAATTACTTGAATCTTCTTTAAACACACATGAATGAATATATATCCACACATAGATGTGTGTTGATTTATCACACTGGCTTGGAACTAAAGTGCAATATTGAGCAAAAGCAGTTTTTATTGTCTTATCCCTGATTCAGGGCAAATGCATAAATATTTTACTGAAAAAGTATGACATGAATTTGCTTTGTGTATAAATTTTATCACATTAGTAATTTCTTTTCATATTTGCCAGAGGTGTTTTTTATTAATGTATTTCATATATTACCATATTTCCAGAAAAACACTATTGTGTTTTATAGCCAATGAATTAACCAGCAGAATGTTTTAATATGTCAATCAAAGATAGCTTCCATAAATATAATTGGTCAATTACAAAATTGCTTCAGTACAAATAATACTGAAAGCCAACCAGTAACAGGCTCAAAATTTTGAAGGCAAGTCAATTAGCAGTAGACTCATTCCTGTGAACAACCTTCTAAAACCAATCAATAAAAGCTTTACTAAACAACAATTCATCCAAGGCTGACATCAATTTTTGCCTGCCACTGTACACCAGCCCCCAGACAATTGTTCAACCAAAATACTCATGAAATATTAGAAGTCTTTGTTTTAAAAGACTGTACAAAATAATTATAGCTTTATTTAAATAAATAATGCATTAATCATGTTCCTACTAACATGTGGTAATTTCTAATACTATTTAAATAATCATAACATTGTTTTTTATTAATTGCTTTTCTAATGATATTTTTTAATTTCTTTGTAATCACTAAAACCAGAAGTTTTCGCAATTTTTTGTAATCTTGCTTCAATCCTTGCCCCCTTGCTGTCCAATCCTTACTTACAAACCAGAGTATCCTTTATCTTTACCTTGCCTTATTTTTCCTCACTTCTCTGTATCTCTCAGTAATTTACATTGAAGGTAAACTATCTATTAGAATGCATGCTGATTTAGATTTCCAAAATATTTCAAAAGAAATTATAACTACATAAATTTAACTTAACCCTTGTATGTTGTATAATGTAAATATAAATTGACACAAATCTAAAACACTTAAGCAGAACTGTTTGAGAGAAAATGCTCTAGCTACTTCCTAAAATTAAAGAAACATACTAAAATATTATGTGAATCAAATAATGTATCACAGAAATGCAGAAAATTAAATCACAAAGGCTTTAAGAATCTATTAACTTTTTTACAAAAGTTTAGCAATATCCCTATGATGTGTTTTTTTTTTTATCTGTAGTGTTATACTTCTTTTATTTTACATTTTGTGAGAAAATTTTTAATATTTATTTCTAAGGTAAGAAAACAGTGCTAAGGAGGCATCTTTTTCAAATAAATTTTTATAGTCTGAAATATGTCTTACATTATTGGCATGTCCTTTTTTGGTGAAAAAGAAAATCCATATTTCTGTTGAATGTGTATGCAGCTCTAAAATTTGATTTTTGTTCATTTTTTATTATGATTTATCAAATTTAGTGAAAAGGTGTCTGATTATTTAGTGATTTATATTAGCATGCTCCTTTAGGAGGAAATGAAAGAAAGCATGTAGAATGATTGTAACAACTCAGCAAATAAATTACCTTGAAGATCATGCATTATGTACAGGAAAACATCTAATATTTACCATGTGGACTGAAGTGAGGGAATAATTAACATATCTCTGATAACCAGTCATTAAAGGACAAAGAGCAAAAGAAAAAAAAATATGGTTACAAAGGACATTAGGATTTCAATCAAATTAACGCGTGGTTGATTTCATCAAAAGGAGGAAAGAAGAAGTAAACTTTTCTATCTAAGATGTCTGACTATAATGGGACAATGTGGCTTTTTAGGAAGGTTTCTAAGCTTAATCTATATGTGGTGTATTTTAATGCTTCCTAGATGTACATATTATTTTTTTAAATCCATACCCAAGGACAGGCTTATTGATTTTGAGAGAGAAAAAGATAGAGAGAGATAAAGAGATACAAGAGAGAACACCAATTGGCTGCTCTCTCTCCATACACATCCTGACTATTGACTGAACTTGCATTCTAGGTGTGTGCCCTGACTTGAAAACGAACCTACAACCGTTCAGTATACAGGATGATGTACCATCCATCTGAGCCACATCAGCCAGGGCATGTATTAATTTTTATAATAATCTTCTGAAAAGAAACAAATCATAGTTTGTCTTATATTGTGAATGGTTATTGAATATCCATCTCCTGTTCCCATGTCAATCACTTTTATGGACAAACATTTCTTCCTACAGTGTGATATATCTTAAGATGATTTTAAAACAATAATGGGCCTCTCTCTAAAGATGGCAATGTAGGTAAACTCTATGCTTGCCTCCTTTCATTAACATATCCAAATCTATAATAATAAAAGCATAATATGCAAATTGACCAAACAGCAGAACGACCATCCGGACAACCTTCCAATGACCATGCTATGACACGCACTGGCTCCAGGCCAGCCAAGGTGAGTGCAATGCGATTGGTCAGGGAGCCCCACCATTGCCCCACCATTGCCCCACAGAGGGAGGCCTAGGCCACCTGGCCAGCAGCCACAGAGGGAGGCCCAGGACACCCAGCTGGCGGCACAGCAGTTGGTATGCAGAGCCGGCCAGCAATCACCGCGCAGAGGGAGTTCAAGGCCAGCCAAGTGATTGCACCCCACACCTGTTGACTGCAGAGGGAGGCAACTGGTGGCAGTCCCACACAGATGGCAAGCAGTGGCAGCAGTGGGGGCAGGGCCAGCTGCTGGCAGCCAGGGGAAGGAAAGCCCTAATAGGCCCTGATCGCTGACCAGGCCTAGGGACCCTACCAGAGGGGTCTTGGATTGCGAGTGGGCGCAGGCTGAGCTGAGAGACACTCCCCACCCCTGTGCATGAATTTTGTGCCCTGGGCCTCTAGTTATAACTATAAATAAGGATCCCACACCTACAGTGTGGAAATTAATAATTAGGATGGAGAGTGATATTAGCATCATGATAGAGTGAGACCTCTTGATTTCTCCCAAAGTTATAATTCATCAAAAAATTTCCTACTCAACACACAAGCACACAAAAGTGTCTGAGAGAGCCATGCATTGAGATATCTGAGGGTGGACATCTTGGAGACAAGGAAAGGTCAGAGACAGAAATCACAGAGGCCGTGAATGGTCAAGATGTATTCTACACTCAGCAGCCTGGAGAGGGCCAGAGGGGTAGAGGCAGGATTCTAGCCATAGTGGCCAGTAAAACCTGCAGCTACACCAAGTAAAGTAAAACAAAGACACTTGTGTGAACCCAACTCCTCTCACTGAACCCTATCCACAGAAAACAACTAGACATTATTGAAAGAAACTGAAGAAGACAGAAAGAAATAGGAACATATTTTTGGGTTAATAGATTGGAAGAATTAACATAGTTAAAATGTTAATTTTTACCTAAAACAATATACAGATTTCATGCAATCCCCATCAAAATCTCAATGACATTTTCCAAAAGAAATAGAACAAAAAAATCCTCAAATTTATGTGAAACCCAGAAAGACCCTAATAGCCAATGCAATACTGAATAAAAAGGACAAAGGCAGAGGTATCACACTCCCTGGCATCAAGTTATACTACAAAGGTATATTAATCATAACATTATGGTATTGACAAGTAAAAAAAGAGACACATAGTCCAATGGAACAGAATTGAGAACTCCTAAATAATAATATGCAGGCAACTAATTATCGACAAAGAAGCCAAAAACATGCAATGGAGAAAGGAACGTCTCTTCAATAAATGGTGATGAGAAAATTCAAAAGCTATATGCAAAAGAATGAAACTAGACTGTAAATGATACTACACATAAAAATAACTCAGAATTTATAAAACTTGAATGTAAGACCTAAAGCAATAAACTACATAGAGAAAAACATAGGTATTAAGATTAAGGATCTTGGTCTTAGAGGGTTTTTTGTGAAGTTGACCCCAAAGGCAAGGAAAAGAATGCATACAACTCAACAGTAAAAATACACACAATCCAATTTAAAAATAGGCAAAAGAACTAAGTAGACACTTTTCCTAAGAAGACTTACAGGTGGCCAATAGATATATAGAAAAGATGCTCAACTTCACTAGCCATAAGGGAAATAAAAACCACAATGGGATACCACCTCACACCAGTTAGAATGGCTATTATCAGTAAGACAAGAAATAACAAGTGTTAGAGAGAATGCAGAGAAAAGAATACCCTCAAACACTGCTTGCGGGAATGTAAATTGGTTCAGCCACTCAGGAAAACAGTATGGAAATTTTTAAAGTAGAGCTGCCATATGAACCTGCAATCATCTTCTGGGTATCTATAAAAATAATTGAAAACATCTCTTTGCATAGATATATGTACTCCTGTGTTCACTGCAACACTATTATCAATGGTTGAGACATGGAAACAATGTAAGTGACCTTCGATGGATGATTGGATGAGAAAGAGGTAGTTCGTATATACAATGAAATACTACTAGCCATAAAGAATGAAATGTTGCCATTGGCAACAATATGGATTATTCTTGAGAGTATCAGGCTAAGTGAAATAAATCAGATGGAAAACAACAAGAACCATATGATTTCACTCATAAGTGGGGTATAAAACAGAAAGCAACAAAGAAACAAACTTACAGACATATGCGACAGCTTGATAGTTACCATAACGGAAGAGCAGTGGGAGGAGGATGAAGAAGTTAAAGGGAGTTAAGTATATGTGATGGAGAGGGACTAGTCTTTGGTGGTGAGCACACATTCCAATATACAGATAAATCTGTACACCCAAACTTATATAATGTTATTAACCAATGTTACCTCAATGAATTTAATTTTAAAAATAAAATAGAAAGTAGTAATAAATGTAAAATAAAATTAATACAACTTTATAGAATTGGTGAAAGTATTAAATAGCATTTTTGAAGTTTATTTTATTTAAAAAATAAAATAACATCTAAGAAAGAAAAGAATTGGAGGGATATATTGTCTGTAAAGTTCCCCCAGAGAAGTGAGGGATCTCAGACTTATGCAAGGCAACCCAACATAGGACCTCAATCCTGGGAATAAAACATGGCTGTGAAAACAGTGGGGTTTGCACACTAAAAAGACAAAGGTCTGCTAATAATCATGGCACAAAAACCAGTTGCTCACAAACCCACTGTCTCTAAACTCAACTGAAGGGACAGTAGGGTCATATAGGGAAGAACTAAATTGTCTAACTTAACAGCAAAGGTGGAGGGGCATGGGTTCAAGCAACTCTTTTTTTGGAACAGAAGTGCTGGTAGGCTCCATTTTTCCTTTTTGGAGCTCCCTGCCCACTCAGCTAGCCCAGCAGGGTGTGTGCCAAATCTAAGCTCTTCATTAACCTATCACTATTCTCCCTGCCCTGGTGATTCACTCAGACCCTAATTCACCTGCCCAGCCAGAGCCTCTTCCATTTGCTCCTCCACACAAGCATCTTGTCTCAGCTCATGCTGCAGACTTTCACAAAATGTCTCAAAGGTCCACAAAACCCCAACAAAAAAACATCATTCAGCCTATGTGTGAATTCTAGCTCTTGCTTAGCAGCTCCAAGTCCAGCATAAGCGGAGACCAATTTCAGCTTGCATTGTACTCCCATCAGGTGAGCCCAAGCCTAACATAAACAGCAGCCAGTCTTGGCCTGGAACATAGCTTAGCTTTAACTAAGTGACCACAAGTCTAGCAAAAGTGTTGGCTGGCCTCAGCTCACATCATAGTGCCCACCAAAGGGTCCCAAGCCAAAGACAAGTGACAGCTGGCCTTGGTTTTCAGAATAGCCCTCTAGCACCCCCAAGAGCTTCCAAACTCAGCATAAGTGACATTCAACCACAGCTCACTTTGTAACTCCTACAAAGAAGCCCTAAGCCAGGCACAAATGACAGCTGTCTTTGGTCTACACTAGAGACCTCAAAAGTCTCTAGAATCAATACATAGTTCAGACCATACCACAGTACCACCCAACCAGCTCCAAAAGTAACACACCAGAAAACTGGACACAGCTGGAGCCAGAACCACCCCCCAAAACAAAACAAAACAAAATTTCTGCTTTATAGGGTCAGTCTACACACAATAGCTCACCTGCTATAGACATAGCCAGTCAACTTAAGGTAGAGTCAACTCCACCACTTAGTTGCCATCAACAATTGAGACTCAACTATAACAAGAAGGTACACACATCCCACACAGGAAACACTCCTGGAGCACCAGACTCTGATAATCAGAGACCTTTCACCACTGGGAACTACTGGACACATTCTACATAAGGCCATTCTGTCAAGATTGGAAAACATTGAAGATCTACCTAATACATGGAAACAATACAGGGACTCAGTCTACCAATGTAAGGAGACAAAGAAACATGTATCAAATGAAAGAACTGGACAAAAATCTAGAAAAAAATATATAAATTAAATAGAGACTAGCAACCTACCAGATATAGAGTTCAAAACACTGGCTATAGGATGCTCAATGAACTTAGAGGAAGAATAGTTGAACTCAGTGAACACTTCAACAAAAACATAGAAAACAGAAATTAGATAGAAAACATAAAAGAACCAGTCAGAAATGAAGAATACAATATCTGAAATGAAGAACACATTAGAGGGAATCAATAACAGATAAGATGAAGCAGAGAAATTAATCAGCCATATTGAAGAAAGAGTAGTGAAAAATACCCAATTGGAACAGCAAAAAATATATGCAGATACAGAGAGAGTTGTTTTTTTTTAAAATTAAGATAGTTTTAAGGTCTTCTGGAACAACATCAAGCACAACAACATTCTTATAATAAGAGTACCAGAAGAAGGACAAGAGCAAGAGCGAGGGATTGGTGACCAATTTAAGGAAATAATGATAAAAACTTCCCTAACCTGGTGAAGAAATAAGACACAAGTCAAGGAAGCACAGAGAATCCCAAACAAAAAGAGCCCAAAGTCCACACCAAGAAACATCATTATTAAGTTGCCTAAGGTTAAAGACAAATAATCTTAAAAATAGCAAGATGAAAGCAGTTAGTTACATATAATGGTATGTAATCCATAAGATTGTCAATGGATTTCTTGAAAGAAACTTTGCAGGCTCAAAGGGTTTAGCACAAAATACTCATTGATGAAAAGAAGGGCCTACAACTAATATTACCCTACCCAGCAAAGCTATAATTTAGAATCAAAGATGAGAGTTTCCCAAATAAGACAAAGCTAAAGGAGTTTATCACCATTAAATCAGTATTTCAAGAAATGTTACAGGAACTTTTTTAAGAAGAAAAGAAAGGATCAAAAATATGAATAAGAAAATATAGAAAAGCCCCAGCTGGTTTGTCTCAGTAGATAGAGCATCAGCCTGTGGACTGAAGGTTCCCAGGTTCGATTCTGGTCAAGGCCAATGCCTGAATTGGGGGCTCAATCCCCATTAGGGGGTGTGCAGGAGGCAGCCAGTGGTCAATGATTATCTCTCATCATTGATGTTTCTATCTCTCTCCCTCTCCCTTCCTCTCTGAAATCAATAAAAATATATTATAAAAATATAGAGAGAAAAGAAAAAAATTCTCAATGACAAAGGTACATTTAGTAAAAGCAGTAAATCAACCAACTATAAAGCTGCAATTTGTAATAATATAGATGGGTCTTGAGGAAATCATGCTGAGCAAAATAATTCTAATGGAAAAATTCAAGAACCTCATGATTTAACTCATATGAAGAATATAAAACTGAAAGCAAGAAATAAACAAACAAACAAAACCCATAGAAACGGCCTGGCCAGTGTGGCTTAGCGGTTGAGTATCAACCTATGAACCAGGGGTTCCTGGTTCCATTCCCAGTCAGGGCACATTCCTGGGTTGTGGGCTCGATCTCCAGTGTTGGGTGTGCAGGAGGCAGCCAATCAATGATTCTCTCTCATCATTGATGTTTCTATCTCTTCTCCCTCTCCCTTCCTCTCTGAAATTAATAAAAGTATGTTTTAAAAACTCATAGAAATAGACATTAGTATGGTGGTGACCAGAAGGAAATGGGAGTTGGGAGGAGGTAGCAAAGGGTAAAGGGAGTCAAATATATGGTGATGGAAAGGGATTTGACTTTCAGTGGTAAACACATAATTCAATATACAGATGATGTATTATAAAATGTTACAGTTGAAACCTGTATCATTTTATTAATCAATATCACCCCAAAATTTAATAGATTAAAAAATAAAACAAATGAAAAAGTAGAAATATCATGTGTAATTACAACAATAAACTAAAGTTTACACATCAATTATTTTAAAAATAATGACAGTCCAGCTGGTGTGGTTGAGCATGGACCCAGAAACCAAGAGTTATTGGTTCAATTCCCTGTTAGGGAACATGCCAGGTTTGCAAGCTCAATTTCTAGTATGGGGTGTGCAGGAGGCAGCCGATTGATGATGTTTCTCTTTCGTTGATGTTTCTATTCTCTATCTCTCTCCTTTACCCTCTCTCTAAAAATCAATTAAAAAATAATAATGACAAAAACATAAATGTAGAGGGGGGACTAAAAATTCTGATTTTAGAAAGTGCTTTAATTTAAGCACCCATCTACTTAAAATAGATTGCTAAACATATCTTTGTATATCTGAAGCACATAATAACCACAAACCACAAAATTTAAAAGGTATACAAGAAATAAAGAAGGAAGAATCCAAGCATAACATTAAAAAGTCATCAAGACAGCAAGAGAATAGGAAAGAGACAGAGACCTACAAAAAAACCCCACACAATCAGAAATCAATTAATAAAATGGCAATAACTACATATTTAATAATTAAGTTAAAAGTAAATGAACTAAATGTTCCAATCAAAATATATAGGGTGGCTGAATGGATAAAAAGACAAGACCTGCTTACATTCTACCTATAATAAACCCACTTCATTTCAAAAGATATAAACAGATTTAAGCAAAGGGATGGAAAATAATATTCATGCAAATGGAAATGAGTAAAAAACTGGGATGACAATATTTATACTAGATAAAAGGGATTTTATTTACATGTGGACTCTAATAAACAAAATAAATAGAAGAGAATCAAACTCATAGAAACAAAGAACGAATTAGTGGTCAGCAAAAGGGAGAGATTTGGGATGATGTAGAAAATTTGAAGGGCTTAAGAACTGCAAATTGGTAGCTACAGAATAGTCATGGAGATGTAAATTAGAGCATAGGAAATATAGTCAATAAAATTGCAGTAACTACGTATATAGTCAGATGGGCCCCAGACCTATTGTAGAGAACACTTCTGTAAGGTATGTAAATGTCTATCACTATCCTATGTACCTGAAAGTATGTCAACTCTAATGAAAAAGTAAATTTAAAAATACACATTTCCTTTAAAAGTTGAAAAAAATCCTTAAACAGAATACTTTAATGAAAACAAAATTTGCAACAAATCTTTTTTAAATAAAGGAATGATGGGCCTATAGTAACCTAATCTATACAATTTGGGCATTACATAAAGAAATAGAAATTAGATGTTTTCTATGTTAGGGGAGTAATATATGATGTTTCTCAAAGTATTATGAAATCAACATTTTTTTTAAGTAGTGGTATGTCACCATTGTGAATTCCTAGACAGAGTTTCTTTCTCCTCAAAGGGAATTGTAATCATTCACAGTTCATATTTCTTCAAATGAGAACAAGGAGTATGTGTTGATGAGAATCCAATGGAGACTAGAGTCATTACCTTGGTCCTAATTGTCCATAGACCAATTAAATTCTTAAGTCCAACGTTATTTTATAGGATTGGTTGTATTTAAGGGAGTGTTATAATCTATATATTATCTATAACTAGAGGCTCAGTGCATAAAATTCGGGCACAGGGGGTCTGCTCAACCCAGCCTGCACCCTCTCCAATCCGGGATCCTTGGGGGATGTCCGACTACCGGATTAGGCCTGATCCTGGGGATTGTGCCTAAACTGGCAGTCAGACATCCCTCTCACAATCCTAGACCACTGGCTCCTAATAGTTCACCTGCCTGCCTGCCTGGTCACCCCTTACTGCCCGCCCCCCACTGGCCTGATTGCCCCTCACCGCCTCTGGGTGCTGGCCTGATCGCCCCTAACTGCCCACCCTGCCAGCCAGGTCACCCCCAACTGCCCCCTCCCTGCCAATCTGGTCACTCCTAACTGCCACCCTCAACCAGCCTGGTCACCCCTTACTGCACTCTCCCCCCCGCCAGCCCGGTTGCCACACAGCCTGCTGTTCAGTCATTTGGTCATCCCTCACTAACCCCCTGCTGGCCTGGTTGTAGGCAGCCATCTTGTGAGGGCATGAGGGTTAATTTGCATATTACCTATTTATTATTTAGTATAATAAAAGCATAATATGGTAATTAGACCAGACAGCCAAATGACCTTCCAGACAAAGCTGGGGCTGCAAGGGCTGAGCCCCTTGCACGAATTTCATGTATCAGGCCTCTAGTGTAGTATATAATGGGGAATCTTCAAAATTCAATAGTAATATTTATTGTTTTGTAAAGTAAATAATAATATTTGTTGTTTTATAAAGTTGTACGTTAAATAATTTATTTGAATAGAATCATATATTGAGACTATAGCTGTATAAACGAAAACTAGTTCTCTTGTTAAGATTCTGTTATGCAAACTGGGAAAAAGTAAATTTAAAATCTGATAACAAAATGTTAAAAGCATAACACTAATGGTGACTAGTTGCCTTTAACTTTCTTTTTTATTGTATATGAATGATACCATACAAAATCTAGAAAAAGCAAGGATGTTTGATGAAGATCAAATATTTCTTTAAGGTAAATTACTTAATTCAGGTACTTAAAATAAAATTTAATATGATTTAAACTTCATTTTATTTTGTCTTACCACTACATTTACGAAAATGTGTGTTACTACAAGGAACTCAGGTTTTTTGCTGTGAGTGAAAGTTTGTGCTCTTTAAAATATTGATGAGAGTAGCCAATATAGATGGAGATAAAATTATGTCAAGATTTATCAGGTGTAATTTCAATCAAATCATAAAAATTTTTATATAAAAAATATTCAGGTTTCCTAAATATGAAGAATAGCACTTCCTTAATGATAAAAAATATTAAACATTCAACAATAAGCACCCTTACCATTGTCATGTGTGATTGTAATGTCTTCATGTGTTCTAATATATCTAGAGTGAGCCTGAGCTGGAAACATATAACTGAAACAGAAGAATTGATTATCACCCTGAATCTAAGTTGAAATCATTATCAGTTTAATTACATATAATAAAATTTTTCAGATTATGTTTAAGTTTTCAGTTTATAATCAATTGTGTATAAAAAATGTTGAGTTTGAGGGATATATTTTGGAATTGCTAACATGTGCATTAAATATCAACCTGCTTATAATTAATAGGACATATTAGTAGCCACATTAGTTTTCTACAAAAATAGCTTATATTTAATTTCCATAACTGGTAAAAAAAAGCTTTGACAAAATCACATCTGTTCATAGTTCTGAGTAATATTTTAGAATAGAAATTAATTCACCTTTTTAATATGCTCTATATAAAGTCTTTCATAATATGTATTTTTCCAAATCAAGTAAAATATGAAAAATATTTTATATAAAGTCCTTTGATAGTATTTAATAAGTAAACTATGATAACATCATCCATGTTTTTGCCAATTAATAATAGAGTCAGGGAAATACATTTTTGAGTGAATATTCTGATACTTTTTGAAAACATTTCCCATGACTTCTAAAAATTATTTCTTAAAAATTGCATCAAATGGAATAAAAAATAGACATTTAATTCACTAAATAAGTCTGATGGACTTTTTTTGCATGTCTGTTTTAAAGTTACCTAATTATTATGTTACTTACTTTTCTATTTTAAAATAGCCACTAATAATCTTGTATTATTTTTCACTTTTCGCCATAAAAAGTGTCTAAAAAATATAAATGTGTGGGGCTACATGGATTTGATATGTTTCCTAGAATTAGAAATATGTATTTCTATACATGGTAGAAGGTAGGCAGTGGCAGGTGCTATATTATGTTCACTGTTTAGCCTCTCTGATTTGTTGCATACCTATGTACAATTTACCTCAGCAGAATTATGTCATTTTCATAAAAACACCTATATTATTAGGTTAGAATTTGTTTAAATGAATAGTTCCTTGGCACATTTTAACATTTTAGTTATGTCATAATTTATTTTGATACCCTATGTGCAATAGGCATTTTCAAAATATCAGTTTTATAAAAACACCTATCAATTCATCTGTCAACTGGCCAGTAACATATTCTTGAGTCTATCCATATTCTTCTAAGAGTATAGTGGTTATTTATTTCAATTGATGTAGTATCAAAACATCCCATTGGTTGTGACATCTATTGGATGTGAATAGGTGGACTAGTCTAGACAGCAGCAAGAAGGAAGATGAAACACTAGAGTGTAACTTGCTTGGGATCACCTGAGAGCGTCATCCATTCTGCTGCTCGATGTAAGTGCTCACTGAAGCACAGCAGCTGACAATATGGGACAGCCACCCACTGCTGAGAATCAACAAAGCAACAATGTCAGAACTCAACAGTGCGGCTGGCAAATCTTTCAGATTGTCATACTCCTTTTCCCTCAGGGAGGGCCCTTAGAGACTGTGTATGTTGTCACTTGTAAAATTACAATTTATTTTTAAAAGTTAATTCTAATGGCATGGTTTAAGTCTCTGTGTGTGGGTGTTTTGTGGCGGGGGGAAGAGGGTCAGGGAGTGGACAGAGAAAACTAATATCAGAACAAGATAAAAACAATTATAGAAGGGATACTATTCAAACAAATAAAATATTATAAGAATATTGTATTAATTTGAAGGAAGATCTGAGTGTGCTTTGAAAGAATTCATTAAGTTTAAAGATACATTGATAAGAAAAAACACATATATGAATATCTGTTAAATTTGTTGAATTCTAACTATAAAGAGTAAATCATTAAACTTTCTAGGTAGAAAATAAAGGTTATCAGAAAAGTAAAATATTTCTTTTGTCATTAGATTCTCAGGTGTAAACATTAAGAAGTGAAATGAAGGAAAATTGCTTCTATATTCTGAGATAGGGCAACTTGTCATAAAACATCATACGACTAGCAAAGGTATTGTTAAACTATTAGGAAGAAATTAAGATTACCAGCAATAGGCAAGAATTCAGATTTTATGTCACTCTAGTACCTGTTCAGAGGCAAGAATTTTTGAAATAAGGAATAATACAAGTGATCATGAAAGGAGACTTCAAAAGTAGATAAGATGAAGAGAAGAACAAAGGATAATAGTAAATGAATCGTGGTATACATTCATTTGCATATCTCTGTCTACAGCTGTAAGATACCCATGGATAATAGGAAAATTTAAAGATTTGTAAGCATTATTTAAATAGAAGAAACATAATAAAAATAAAATTATAACAATTATACAAATAACTTAGTTACATTCAGGAGTTGAGGAGGAAGGGTTACAAGAAAACTTCCTAGAAACCCATCAATAAAGAAGGGAAACGGAGAAGAGAAAGTACATGCCATCTAGTCTTTTTTTATATGCACATAGCTGCGGGAGCATGGGCAGTGCACTGTGCGAAGCAAAGCACCTGAAAGGAAGAAATAGTTCTATCTTGCTTACAAGTAATTTTTAGAATCATCTGTATATACTCAAAAGCACAGTGAAAACCATTCTATTCATGAGTAAACAAGGTATAAAAATCAAGAAATAACAGGAAAATACACTTAAGATTTTATGATTCCTCTAAAGTTTCCTGTTAAATACTAGTATAAATGAGGACACGTCTAAGGGGCCTGGTGGTGAATTTCAAGGAAGGCCATTCAGCAGGGCTGATTTTCCCCAGTTATAGTCACCTGCAGATGTACAAGTATAGAGTAAATAAGGCTCAGAATTTACCAAAGGCCAATTTGCCAGGAAAAAAAAAAATAGGAAAAAGAACTGGAGATATATTCATGAGAAATATTATAATAACTTGGGTATATAACAAGATGTCAAGAGGGGAGAGAGAATAAAAAAAGTTATAGAATCATTGAATTTTTAAGAAATGGTAAAGTACAAGTGTTGATGAAGGTTATGGGCTGAAAAAAAAAAACACACATAAAAAACTGTGATATGGTCTTTAGAGATAGGAACACCTCAGACTGAGATTTTTAAGAGCACTGCATAAACAAAGATTTGCAGATAACTATGAGGTAATGACTGAGGTAGGATGAAAAAGATGAACAATAGAGATTCAATTAAGTAAAAATGGATGATTATAAACTTCATCTTCATGAATGTTAAAATAAGGAAATTGTAGAAAATAAGGCAATAAGCATCTATATCCTAGAATTTTTTAAATAGGCAAAGAAAAATAGACATAAAGACCTTGCTAGAAATACCTACTTTAAAACAGATACTTCTAATATATAAAAAAATAACCAAGTAAATAGAGAAACTGGGTAATAGTCATTAGACTTTATTTATAAATAATTAATCATATATAGCATATGCAATACACACACACACACACACATATATGTATGTATATATAATTTTACAATCTGAAAGACCATTACAAAAATGATTATGTTTTTATGTTGTTGTTTGTTTGGGTTTTATGGTTTTCTTGTTTTCATTAATGCTCATTTAAAGATAATTTCCATTGATTTTTAGAAAGTGGAAGAGAGTGGGGAAGGCAGAGAGACACATCCATTAGTTGCCTCCTGCAAGCACCCCAACCAGGGCCAGAGGTTGAGCCTGTAACCAAGGTATGTGCCATTGACCAGAATCAACCTGGGATCCTCCAGTCTGTAGCCCTGATTGTGTATTTGAACATTAAAAAAAAAACAAAAACAAAAACTTTACTAATTCTATAATGTAGATTTTCTATTCATAAACCAATAATTTAGAAACAAATAATAAATATTCAAAGGCGACCAAATGTTCCTCTGTTCCTCAGTGTCTATACACACACACACACATACACACACACACACACACACACACACACACACACACACACACACTAGAGTGGCAGTGAACGAAATTGAAATTTGTGCACTGGAGAGGGGTTGTCCCTCAGCCCAGCCTGCACCCTCTCCAATCTGAGACCCCTAGAGGGATGTCCGACGGCCGGTTTAGACCCAATCCCACAGGGATCCCACAGGGATCGGGCCTAAACCGGCAGTCCAACATCCCTCTCACAATCGAGGATTGTGGCTCCCAACTGCTCACCTGCCTGCCTGCCTGATCACCCCCTAACCACTCCCCTGCCAGCCTGATCAATGCCTAATTGCTCCCCTACTGGCCCAATTGCCTCCAATTGCCCTCCCCTGCTGGCCTGTTCACCCCCAACTGCCCACCCCTGCTAGCCCAGCACCCCTAACTGTGCTCTCCTGCTGTCCTGGTCCCCCCAACTGCCCTCCCCTGCAGGCCTGGTCCCCCCCAACTGCCTTCCTCTGCCAGCTTGGTCATCCCTAACTGCCTTCCTCTGCCAGCTTGGTCATCCCTAACTGCCCTCCCCTGCAGGCCTGGTCACTCCTAACTGCCCTCCCCTGCAGGTCTGATTTCCCCCAACTGCCCACAACTGCCCGCCCCAGCCAGCCATCTTGCGGCAGCCATCTTGTTTCCACATAGGGGTGGCCATCTTTGACCACATGGGGGCAGCCATATTATGTGTTTAAGTGATGGTCAATTTGCATATTACCTCTTTATTATTAGGGTTAAAGTCCTATTTATATTACTTTATTAACTGTTTCTTCTAATGTAAATAATGTATTAATCAATGTCTTATTCTGATTATAGTTGGTGCAAATTTCTAAAAAAATATTTTTCATTGATTTCAGAGAATAAGGGAGAGGAAGAGAGAGATAGAAACATCAATAATGAGAGACAATCATTGATCAGCCTCCTGCATGCCCCTTACTGGGAATCTGGCCTGCAACCTGGGCTTGTGCCATGACTGGAAATTAACCATGACCTCCTAATTCATAGGTTGACATTTAACCACTGAGCCACAAGGGCTGGGCAACTTTTTGCAAATTTAAAATTATGATTTCACCTTGACATGGCTGCATATACTCATAAAATTTTCTTGAAATTGAATAGCCCTGAAACTCTAGATTTTAGTCCCCTCCAGATATTGCTTATTCAGTTATTAAGCAGCAATATATAGTAAATAGTTATACTATTGATGGCAAAAAGTATGAACAGTGAATTTATGATTTTCATATATGGCTTTTACTTACAAATTTTGATGCAATTTCCATTTCTTTTTTCCCTGACTTTCTAAATTCCAGGAGTAAGTTTTTCTCTCAACATATAATGGATAAGCTTTAATTCTCTATACTATATCATTTCCTCCTAAAATACCTAGAGTAGTTTGTGTTGTTGAGACAATCCTTACGAAGATCATATTCAGGTCATCTCATTTTATCTTACACCATCTAATCACTTTCTTTTATCTGAGGTACATGTCACTTAAAAGTCATATTCTTAATTGTCATTTTAAAGTGTGAAATAGTAAAGGTTATTAATATGCAGGTGTTCTTAGAATAAAATGAAGAGAAAGTTAATCCACTACATATGAAACAATCTGAACTGGCTTAAAGACAACAAGGTCAACATCTTACAATACTACAAAATACTTTATATATACTTATTATTTGAACTGATGTGTGAAAAACATCTTTGATGACCTAATGTACTTACATGTTTAATAAATGTATTCCTTGCTACTTAATTATAATTATTTCTAAGGCAACCAGCTAAAAACTATCCTAGATAATATAAATTATAATAAACAAACATTAATCAAAGCTGGGCATAATGCCCAGAGAACCAGCTAAATAAAAATGGGCAATGAGCTCCAAAATTGGGAAGCTGGTGTAAAAAGGCTGCTAAATATGAAATAAAGTCAGGTACACACACACACACAAAAAAAATATTTCCATTTTAATAATAATCAGGAAGCATTTTTGTATACTGTGGAGCTATGAAATTATTTCTTAAAACTGGCTTTGTCCTTGATTCAGTTTATAAACCTTCTTAGGGTTGAAAG
The DNA here is from genome assembly GCA_026230045.1 of Corynorhinus townsendii. Lineage (NCBI taxonomy): Eukaryota > Metazoa > Chordata > Mammalia > Chiroptera > Vespertilionidae > Corynorhinus > Corynorhinus townsendii. The sequence goes on from JAPDVU010000002.1 coordinate 93,738,570, forward strand.
CTAAAGATTTAAAAGACTACAACTTGGGAGATAAAAGTACACATTTACAAGAGCCACAGATTCCATTGACAGTTTAAAATAGTGGAACATAGGCCTTTGTAGGGAATCACAGCTAGCACTGTTAGCAACCAATAGTAAAGAATATCACAGAGAAATTTAATTTCCCTCCAGAATCTTAAGGTATCAGGGCAATCTTGTCATTGCTTTTCTTTCTTCATACACTTTGAGTGATTGTAGTCTTAGTATCAGTATAATATCTTCCAAAAACCACCTGAGAACAAAGGTTAAGCTGAAATGTAATATAAAGGGGGAAATTACAAAAAAGAATCATGAAGTTACCATTATTCATTTTCCATGGGGCTGAATAAATTCATTTTCTATGGGGCTGAATATTAAAAAAACACAATTTTTAACCTTAGCTACTGTGTTAAAATCATGACAATCTGATGTAATGCAGAAAGAAGGATTAAAAAAAAAAAATAAGCCTTTACTCTCATGTATGCAGAAAAAAGAGAAATGGATAAGCATGGGGAGGAAGATGGGAAGGGAGAATGGTAGAGTAAAAACAAAACAAAAAAAGAAAGAAAGAAAAGAAGAAAGAGAAGGAAAAGGGAATAGGAGAAATTAAAACAATTAAAATTTATTTAAGAGTAGAAATACTAACTGTAGAAAGCAACCATAATAAAACAAAGAAACTAGGAAAGGTTTATAGAAATCAAAATTGCCACCAATAATCCCTCTGCTGACTAGTGAACAAAATAACCTGATTTCTAATGCACAATTTTTAAACAAACAAGTTAATGCAGATGCAGAGAAAAACTTATATCCACATATATCTGAAGCTGTTGCAGATTTTTCATAGTGAGAGAAATTGGTACATATTAGTGTGGGATAGTATAGTGTTAGATCCTTAAACATATGATCTTTAAGTTACCACTGAAAGAATTTATAGCAAATATGTTTACAATTTTAAAATGTTATTCTTGTTCATCAGTTTTTAGTAAATAGGATTTCCTTACAAAATTATATTCACTTTTTAATATGTTTTCACTAAAATAAAGCAGATATCATGATATCCTAGATCTCAGAAGCAAGGATAAATTGAAAATAAAGGCAAGCAAATTGAGAAGTCTTTATATGTGAGATTGTGTTAAAATAATGATCGTCATATAGTGATGCCGTGAAATAGGTAAATCAATAGTAAATCCTTATTAGCACACACACTATATATATATATATATATATAAATTTCTGAAAATTAGAAAAAATAATATATATTCAAATTGTTAAAACATTTTTTCAGAAGTATTCCCCTTGAAAGTTAACACATTAGATTTAGAAACTTATATACATTTTATTTGACAAATTGATTATGTCCATGATTCATTTGAAATACACTCTCGATAAAATAAATATACTTATTACTGCTTCTATCTCCAAAACAGGATATATATTAGACTATCTTCAGAGGTGAGTAGCAAAATCATAATTCCTAGGGACAAGTCTCAGCATTGATCCTGGGAATTTAAACAAGCCATCAATTTTATTCATCTTGAAAATGGGGCTAAAAATTATTCTGGATATTAAATCAGAAACCTCATATCAGTGCTTAGCACACTACTGGACACACAGAAGCATTTTACTACTGCTAGTAATTCTTATATTCTATTTTTTTACAGTAGTACATTTTAAAACACTAGACATTTTAAAAACATATAAACTTTGAGTTCAGACACTAATTTTCACAAACCAGTTGAATTCCTTACTACCTGTGATTATGAGTAATCACTTGATAGAACTTCCAATTTTAAATCATCATTAGGAGCTCCCATATAATAACTCAAGGTGCACACATGTATTGCCCAACACTTTTAAAAACTACATAGCTTATTTATAATATGAATTCATGCACCGGTGGGGGCCCTTCGCTTGGCCTGTGCGCTCTCACAATCCAGGACCCCTTGCTGGATGTTGGATAGCTCGTTTCGGCCTGATCCCCACAAGCCCAATCCAGATAGGAGGGAACCCGATCCTGTGCATTGAGTGTCTGTATCCTGGTGGTCAGTGTGTATCATAGTGACCGGTTGACCGGCTGTTCAGTAGTTCGGTAGTTTAGGCTTTTATATAGATAGACTAGTGGCCCGGTGCATGAAATTCATTCACATTAAATGGGAAGAGACCCAGACCCGGCCAGCCCCACCCCCATTGGGCGAGACCCAGACCTGGCCAGTCCCACCCCCATCAAGCCCCACTGGTGGAGGACGCAACATCACATCCCTGGCCAGCGCCAGGAGGGGATGCAGCATCAAGTCCATTCCCACCCACACATGCCTCGCTGCACACGCAGTCCTGCCCACCTGCGCCTGCTGCACACGCAGCCTCCTGCTGATTGGTCATTATGGTGTGAGGGCATCACAACCATTAGCATATTAGCTCTTTGTTATATAGGATTCCTTTCTCAGTTTAGAGACATTTTTAAAATGTTCTTTTGAATCCAAAATAAATAAATAGCATATTAAAATAAAAGCACAAACTACTTCAGAAATATTTTATTTTTTAAAAAATAAATCCAAAACTAGTTTATTTATTTGTTTCTTTTTAAATATATTGGGGTGACATTGGTTAATAAAACTATGTAGGTTTCAAGTGTACAGTTTTCTGTATATTGTATTGTGTATTTATCACCCCAAATCAAGTCTCCTTCCATCACCATTTATCCCCCCTTTCCCTTCCACTTTCCCACACCCCAACTTCCCTCTGAAAAGCACCATACATCTGTCTGTGTCAAAAAGCCTCTTTTTTCTTTGCTTAATCCCTTCACCTTTCTCACCTAGCCCTCAATTCCTTCTCCTCTGACCATGAACAGTCTTTTCTCTGTATTCATGGGTCTGTGTCCACTTTGATTGTTAGTTTACTTTGTTCATTAGATTCCACATGTAAGTGAAATCACATGGTACTTGTCTTTCTCTGACTGGCTTACTTCACTTAGCATAATATTCTTCAGGTCCATACATGCTGTTGCAAAATGTAAGATTTTCTTGTTTTTTTTTATGACAGAGTAGTATTCTACTAGTATACCACAGTTCTTTTTTACTCACTCATCTGCTGATGGGTACTGGGGCTGCTTCCAAATCTTGGTTATCTATATATATAAAAGCCTAAGTGGCCAAATGACCGAACTACTGGGTCAGTATGAAGCGCAATAACCACCAGGGGGCAGATGCTCTAAGAAGGAGATGCCCCCTGGTAGTCAGTGTGCTCCCAGAGCCAACCTCCCCGCTCCCCTCCCCCCAGCCAACCTCTGCAGCCCTGATCACCTGCCAGGTCAAGGGACTGCACCCATGCATGAATTTGTGCACTAGGCCTCCAGTTATAAATAGTGCTGTAATGAATATAGGGTTGGATATATTCTTTCAAATTAGTATTTTGGGTTTCTTTGGATACAGACTCAGAAATTGAATTGCTGGGTCTTGAGGCAGTTCCATTTTTAATTTTTTGAGGTTGCTCTGTACTGTTTTCCACAGTGACTGCACCAATCTGCATTTCCACCAACAGTGCACTATGGTTCTCATTTCTCCACATCCTCGCCAATAATTATTTGTTGATTTATTGATATAGGCATATTACTATGTGTGAAGTGATATCTCCTTGTGGTTTTAATTTGCATTTCTCTGATGACTAGTGATTTTGAGCATCCTGTCATGTGTCTATTGGCCATCTGTATGTCCTCTTAGAAGAAGTGTCTAACAACTTTGCTCATTTCTTAATTTGACTGTTTGTTTTTTTAGTATTGAGTTCCATAAGCTCCTTATAACTTTTGGATATTAAGCCCTTATCAGATGTATCACATGTGAATATGTCCTCCAGTTAGTGGTTTGTCTTTTCATTTTGTTGGTGGTTTGCTTTGCGGTGCAAAAACTTAAATTTGATGTAGTCCCATTTGTTTATTTTATTATTTTGTTTCTCTGTCTAAGGCGATATATCAGAAAAAATATATATATTGTTTTGAGAAATGACCAAGATTTTACTACCTATATTTCTTCTAGGATTTTTAAGGTTTTGAGTCTAACATTTAAGTTTTCAATCCATTTTGAGTTTATTATTGTGTATGGTATAAGGAGGTAATCTAGTTCTTTTTCTTTTTGCATGTATCTGTCCAATTTTCCCAACACAATTTATTAAATAGACATCTTCATCCTATTGTATTTTCTTGCCTCCTTTCTCAAATACTATTTGACCATTAAAAAAATGCACGTATGCCTTGGCCTGTGTGACTGAGTTGGTGTAACATCCTCCTGGTAAGGTTGCAGAGTGGATCCCTGGTCAGGTCACAAACCTGAGCTGAGGACGAAATTCCCAAGCAGATGCATACTGTTTGATGTTTCTCTTTCACATCAATGCTTTTTTTTCCCCTCTCTCTCCCTTCTTCTCTTTGTAAAATCAATAAGCATGTCCTCCAGTGAGGATTTTAAAAAGTACGTAAAATTTCTGCCTCTCTCAAAAATTTACTGTAGCTAAATCACACTTTTGTATGATGTCTATGGCACTATCAGAGTTCTAGCTTCACCTTTAATAAAAATTGAAGAGATTCTACTCATGGGATATTTTTAAAATTCTAGTTAAATTAAAATTAGTTCTTTTTTTAAATATCAAAGAAAACCAAGAATCTATTTTAAATTTAGATAATTGTCAAAGTTGCCTGTTCTTTAATTACCTTTATGAACGCAGTTTCCTACTGCCATTAGGAATACATTATCATACAGTACCAGAGTTTGGAAGTCAGAAATGAGGCTCATTGAGCTAAACATGTCAGTGTATTGTGTTCCTAGAGGCTCTAGGGAAAATACCATTTTCCTTACTATTCGACCTTCTAGGTGGCCTGCATTCCTTGATTTCTGTCTCCCTCCATCTTCCAGCCCCATAACTGATCATTATAAGCTCTGCTTCCTTTGTCATGTCTCCTGACTGATCCTACCTCCCTCTTCCACCACAGTATAATGACACTTGTGACTGTCCTGGGCCCACTGAGATAATCCAGGATATTATCTTCATTTCAAATTTCTTAATTTAATCATATCTGCAAAGTAAACATTTGATGGTCTTCCAGTGTTAGGGTATGGACACTTTTGGGGAAGAAAAGACATTATTCTACCTAATATGCTAAGTAAACATCAGCTATATTCATACTATCCTGCAACTTTAAGAATTGATTTCTAACTACTTAATTTAAACTTTTTAATTATTGATAGGAATTAATTCATGAGGTTGAATCCAGAGATATTTATTCTCTTTTATCTGTATTTTCTGATTTTCAAGATACTCTAGTATTATGTTCTTACATAATATAGATTTTAACACTGACTTACTAAAATATATATTGCCTTATAAAAATTTAAAAATTATTTTATCTATGAATTGAAATATTTTATCTCATTTCAAATAAGCAACTATATTAGTCATTTTAACTGGAAAAAAATCAATATCCACATCACGTTTTCAAACACTTCAAATGCAGCTTGTTTCTGTTATACTTACAGAATTTTCTCAGAGCTTTTTTGTAAATAAAAATTTCTTGAGCTATTTACAGTCTTTTCTATAATTACACTTCGATTTATACACTTTCTATTAGAGATAGAGTGTTTCATCATTTATAACAGTATACTACAGCCATATGTTTTATATACTTAGAAAGTTGATGTTTGATATTCAGTCACTTACATTCACATATGTAAAAGGGGGCAGGATCCTGGCTTTGAGTTGTATCATTGCTAAATTGGGGCTAAATGTAAAATGATTTATTTTTAATAATGATAAAATATTTAGCTAACTGTATTCAAATACCATCCCATTTAGGTAACTCATGGGTATTCTGTGAAAATACATAGTAATACAGAGGCTTATTATAATAACTTTAAATGCTTATTGGTTATGGAAACATGAATAATAATATGAGAAGTAGTAAATGACTAAAATAGAGTAAGGATTCTAATGTCAAATGATAGGTTGCTATTGGTAGAATGTTAGAGTTCTACCTCTCCGGCCCCAAGTTCATATGTAATGTGATGGTATTAGGAGGTGGGTCCTTTGGGAGTAGTTTAGGTCATGAAAGAGATTAGTGACCTTGCAGAAGAGATCCATGGAACTTTCTCACCCCTATGTCATGTGAAGATATGAGAAGGACCTTCACCTCTACCATGCTGGCACCCTGTTCTCTGACTCCCAGCTTTTTGAGCTGTGAGATTAAATCTGTGGTTTCTGTTGTTTATAAGCTACCTAATCTGTGGTATCTATATATATAGATAAAACCCTAATATGCAAATAGACCGAACAGTGGAACAACTGAACAACTAAACAACCAGTCACTATGATGTGCGCTGACCACCAGGGGGCGCGCACAGATCATGGTGGGCATCGGCTATGGTGGGATGCTGGAGCAGGTGAGTGGGGACACCAGACCAAGGCAGGGAGCCAGTCGCTGTCATCAGGGTGAGCCTTTGGTGGTTACTAAAAATTCTTTGTTCCCATGCACCATGGTCCTGCTAGGCACTCACATCTGTTGCCAGCGCCAGAACCGCACCTGCTGCCATCACCCACCACTGGCCCTGATCGCTCTGAGCCATTAGTGGGTGCAAGCAGTGGCTGCTGGCCCTGATCGCCCCTGAGGGCTTGTCCACCTCTCCCTACTCCTGAGGGGCCTTCGGGGCAGAAGCTGCCTCTCACACTCACTGACAGCACTGGCTCCACTTGCACCTGCTGCTGGCACCAGCACCAATTATTCCACACCATTGGCGGGTGTAAGCGGGCTGGAGACGTCAGTGCATGGGAGCAGCAGTGGTGGGAGCAGGGCTGCTGGCAGACAGGGGACTAAGGGATGTGGTGGGAGGGGCCAGGTGGGGCTGTGGAGGTTGGGCCAAGACCCACCCCTGTGCCCACCGCAGCCTTGCGGCTCATAGTTCCTTTCAATGTGCACAAATCCGTGCACTGGGCCCCCAGTTTTGTTATAGCAGCCAGAATGGACTAAGACAAAGATACTTACATGAACAAGACAGTCGGTAGAGAGAGACAGAGCAATTACAAGCAAATATGTAATACATTTTACTTTCAAATGAATTTTGCCAGTGTATTCAGGGTTTTGTTTAATTTCTAAGTTTTATATTTGAAAGCTTTCTATATTTACATTGTTATAGATCAACAAGAATAATGGCATGCATTTCCCAATTTACATAAATGATTTCATTCTTTGACAGTTTTACTGTATTATATTTCTTGGCAAAGGATATTTCCTCCCATTTGGGAATTGAGGGACACAATTCTTCCTGTTGCTACATTAAGGTTATAGTCATGATGATGTATTGTACAAATGCACTATAAATCTCAGGTCAGTGGACAATGTCAGGGACTGAAGGATACAGTCCTTACAAGGTTATATAACAATACTTCTGAAGTAAACTCCTAGCCACAGAAACTTAAAGAACATTTAGCTGACCCAGAGGTGGCCTCAGGGCAGAGCAGCGAAAACTGAGTGGGAAACCATATTTCTGACCAGAGAACTGGGAAAAGCTGGTTGTGCCAATGAATCTATAATAATAACCTATAATAATAAAAGTATAATATGCTAATTAGACAGGACATCCTCCCGGATGACCTTCTGGATGAAGCCAGGGCTGCAAGGGAAGTCCAGGTCCTGGGTGCCAGAGGGAAGCTGGTGCTGGAAGGTGAGGGAAGGAAGGCCTACTCTTGCACAAATTTCGTGCATCCGGCTTCTAGTAAATAAAAACAAGATATGGGGTGTGGAGGAAGCTCCCCAGCTTTTTTTCTTTCTTTCTCTTTTATCCACATACACACTGAAAGAATTCTGTGAAGAAAGTTTCACAGACACCTACCTTAAAGACTTTATTTTATTTATTTCTTATTAAATTTATTGGAGTGACATTGATTAATAGGATCATATAGGTTTCAAATATACATTTCTATGATACATGATCTGTAAATTTCATTGTGTTCCCATCCACCATCTGAGGTCAAATCATCCTCTTCTTTATTATTATAAACACACACACACAAACACACACACACAAAGCAAAAACCTACAGCTCAAATGTTCAGCCATGCAATTGGAGTGCTAGGACGTCTCTCAACTATGAGATTGGCTAGAGTAATGAGTAGCTTATCTGATCTAATTCTTCAGTGTCAGGCTTCCAAATAATTGGAAGATGGTGACATTGATTCTGCCTGTTAGCTGTTGCTGTGCAACAAACCTTTTGTAACAAACTCGGTGGCTGGCTTAAGAAACACACGCGCGCACACACACACACACACTTTAAAAAATTACTCATAAATTTGTGATTTGTGTGAGGAACAGCTGAAGCAGAATGAGTAGCTGGATTGCTGGGCTTCAATCTGTGGATCAGACTGGGTCCAGATCCTCACAGAGTGTGGGCTCATGTCTGCTCCCTGTGCATTGATTCTGTGGGCAGGCCAGGAGAGCAGCAGTTAACCGGGAGCACTGCTTGCATGGAGTTGACAGAGAAATAGAGACGAAGCCCAACCATGCAAGGTTTCTTAAGGCTCATACTCCACAGAGACACACAGGTCAGTATTGTCAGTATTATCATAACTGGCCAAAGACTAAAGGCCAGACCCAATGCCAAGAGTTAGGGAAGCATGCCCAATCTTCAGTGGGAAGTAGATGTAGCTGAAGCTGTCCATTTTATTCTTTTTCAACTTTCTACTCATCATGCTACAATTTTGTAGGAATCCTCTTTGACTGACAATCTGGCTTTTCATGTATATCTTTCATGGTTCTGTGTCATTTCTTATATCTCTGTTATCTCTTTGCAAGGAGCTTTCCTTGGTTGGCTGCTACTCTCTTGTATATATAGTTTCCCTGTCATATTATTTCTATTTGTAAAATTGCTATTAAGTTTGGAAGACTTAAAAGTCTCTTTTGATGTCTAAGTGACTGACAAGGTATTCTTTTCACATAATTTTAATGATGATGTATGTGTGACAGTATATACATATGCATTTACTTGTTTATGTTTGCTTTTAATATTCAAAATATGAGTATACTGTATAGATAACAGTTTTATTGAATTCTTACTTATTGCAGTTATCTAAACAGATGGGAAGAAAGGAAAGAAATAAGATAAACACAAATTATGTGGAAAAATTATGAATTGTCATTGGTAGGGCCAACTGCTATCAACAGCATCTATTCTTACCCTTTTACCTAGACAGTTAGTCAATCCTTAGTCATATTTAGTGAGATGTGATAATGGGTCTACATTCTTGCACAAGAGAACTTTTAGAGTGAAGGATCTAGGACTGTGGTGGTAAATTGATGAATGTGTGCATCTGTCAGAACTTATAGAACTGTACACCAAAAATATTTTATTTTTAATTTTTTTCAAAAAGATTTTAAAAGTTTATGGAAATTAAAAAGAAATTAACCAGGATATCAGGGTATCCAGAATTATATGCATTCTGTTATGGAAGAAACTACATCTTTGTCATTGAAGAGAATAGGGAAAATGTGCTAAGTGATTTTGGAAAATAGTGTTTTGAATGAATATTTTAAACCAAAGACAAAAAGGAACTGTATATACACACTGTACTCTAGGTGGGAAAATTGTTCCTTAAAGGGGTATAAATTTGCAGTTCTGAAATTAATTCACCTGTTTTTTGAGTTGAATACGTAACTATATTGCCATCAATTATAATCAGTTCTCTCACTGCCAGAGAAATAAGTTACAAATAAGCAAGTGGATAGAAGGAGCAAGATTGTTATGAAATATTGTGTGGTGAGAACAGAGTGTGAAAAAGCATGAATTCATATAAAATATATACACAAATACACATATACATATGTACAGAGAGATAGTCATAGATAGGCATGCTGAAAGGGTCTAGAGGTGATGACCATTTAAGAACAATGAGCATACCTAGCATTCAGCTCCTAGTTCCTCACTCTAGGAAAAGGAGCAAAGGTGACTTGGAGAAATGGCTTATTCTGTGGCTGAGCTTAAAAAGTACAAAATGAGCCCTAGCTGGTTTGGCTCAGTGGATAGAGTGTCAGCCTGCAGACTGAAGGGTCCCAGGTTTGATTCCGATCAAGGACACGTGTCCAGGTTGCTGGCTCAATCCCCAGTGTGGGGCATGCAGGAGGCAGCCAATAAATGATTTTCATCATTGATGTTTCTAGCTCTCTCTCTTCCTCTCCCTTACTCTCTGAAATCAATTAAAAAAAAAAAAAAAATATATATATATATATATATATATACATACTTTAAAAAAACACTTTAAAAACACAAAACGAGCCTTGTGTATCTTGCAGTACCAGAAAGCAAGGGAGTGGGGAAAGAAAAGGGAAAGAAAAGAAAAGAAAAGAAAAGAAAAGAAAAGAAAAGAAAAGAAAAGAAAAGAAAAGAAAAGAAAAGAAAAGAAAAGAAAAGGAAAAGAAAGCATATGAAAAGACAGAGTCAAATTAAAGAGCTGCCAAGAGCCAGACCTGGAATAATTTGAACAAAAAGTAATAATGTTGTCCTGGCTGGTTTCTCAGTGGTTAGAGCATTGTCCCTTGAACCTGAGGATTGTGGATTTGATTCCAGGTCAAGGGCAAGTACCTCAGTTGCAGGTTCAATCCCAGGCCCAGGCCGGGCTCCTGTGGGAGGCAATCAATTGATGTGCGATGTGTCTCTCGCATGTCACATCCATGTTGTTGTTTGTTTCTCTCTCTCTCCATCCCTTCCACTCTCTAAAGAAATCAATGGGAAATTATCCTATATAATAAAGATGTAATATGCAAATGGCCATTACACAGTGAAGCGTAATGACTGACCACATAACGACCAGATCAGGGATCAGCAGGAGGGTGGGGCAGTAAGCCGGCGGTGGAGAGCTATAGGAGGGAGCAGAGCAGCAAGCTATGAGGAGGGGCGGGGCTGAGGGAGCTACAGGAGGGCGGGGCAGTGAGTGGAGAGCTACTGGAGGGTGGCAGCAAGCTACTGGGCACATTTTCCTGCATATATATATATATATATATATATATATCCTCAAGCAAGGATTTAAAAAAGGCAATAATGTCGATCTTAAAAAATATTTAAATAAAAAAGTAATAGTGATGTTAGAATATAATCCCAAAAAGTAAAATAAGTATGCTTGAGCCCATATTGATACACTAACTTTATTTTTAAGTGTGGGTATTCACAGTCTTTAAGTTATGCCAAGGGAGAGCACTTTGTGTAGTTTTTTCCCCCTTCTTTTTATCTATTGTTTTTTGAGAATATGTACACTACAGAAGAGAACAGCTGCTATAAACAAAGTGTGATTCTTCTGAGCCAAGATAGCAAAAGTTGTAAAAGCTAAATGTGACATTTATGCTCAATGATTTTAATAGAAAACACTGTTTTCAAGTGCAGATTTTTAAGATACTGTTCAAATCAGCACAGCCATGAAATCATATGCTTGGAACTTTAGCAAATAGATTTATAAGCTGAGGATTTATGAAGCATTCACCACCCCCCCTCTCTTTTTTCACTGTGTCAAATGTCACCCACTCGGACTATCACACCTATATCCTTGCATGGACATAGTGGAAAAAACCCTCTGTTTATGAATTTTCTGCCTACATTGATTCAAATTGAGGGAGAAAATTTGAAAGTCAGTTGCTAAATGAATTACTTCAATTTGCAATGAAAATTGATTTACAATGCGACCCGTAACCAGAGAGTTTTAACAAAACTGTATTACACATGCTGAGAACTCTGCACTCTGAATGAAAGGGACAATGCAAGCAACACAATTTCTGATCCATGTTTAAAATGTTCCCAGGAATAATGACACTTGGTTTCTTTTTAGTTTGCTTTTTTTTTAACAAATGATATATACATGAGGCCAAAAGATCATTTCTATCTTTACACCTTTCTGAAAGTAAGAGAAAAAAATACTAAAACTGTTCATCTTCATTCCCTTAGTTTTCCCTAAATATATGGCTGATAACAGATTTTTTAGATCCTTCCTACAATATGTACACACACCCATATGTGTGTGTTTGTATCTAGTTAAATATGAGTGTACTATAAATATGGCTCTTTCAGGTCTTAGTATTTTTATTTTTACTTTTTAAAATTTCTTAGAGATGTTTTCAAATGAACACATGCATATTCCTTGATATAATGTAATTTTTAATGTCTCAAATAAGTTACTGGGGGTGGTATACAGATGATGTGTTATAGAATTGTGTACGTGAAACCTGTTTAATTTTATTAAGCAGTATCAGCCCAATAAGTTCAATTTAAAAAGAATAAAATAAAATAAAACATTCAAATTTTTAAAAAAATAAAACTAAATGAAACTTCAGAATCCTTGATATATTTTTCTGTTTAAACCTACATCCTATAATAGAAGTTTGGCAGTTCAGTTGCAATAGCAAATGGCAAACATAAAGTTCCAGGGTAGAGGTGGTGGTATACATCAGCAAAATGAATTTGCAAATCATATCAAAGCAACAAACAGTATGAGATACAAAAGTGAAATGCTTCATTGTCAATGAAAAAAAGAGACAGTCAAATCTTTAAAAAAAATAGGCAAAGAGATTTCTGAAAGGAGTGGAGATTGAGCAATTATGTTTTGAAGGTAGCAGGGCTATTTGCTGGGCCTGTGCATCTCAGAAATAGCCTACGAAGTTCATCTTTTTGGCTAAAAGTCATATACTGAAGCGCAACACCTACATTCCATGTTAGAGACAGTGGGAGATACAAGGACAGCCAATGGGGCTTTCATAAGACCTCTTTTGGGTCTAAGAATCAGAGGAGGAATTAAATAAGGAAATCGAAAAACAAAGCACATATTCCAGAACAATTTTTCTCTGTAAGAATAAAAGAGTTTATGTTATGAAAAACCTCACAGCTGCCTATCTCTGTTTGCTGATAAATGAAAGCAAAGGAAGTCAAATATAAAATCCTGGCTCATAATAAAAATTTAACTTAGCCATTTTGGCTCTTTCTCTACACAGACCTTCTTGAGGCAGGCACAAATGGCCACATCCCAATGTCCACACCCTAATCCCCAGGACCTTTGAATATATTACTTTACATGGCAACAGGAATACTGCAGGTATGGGTATGGTTATAGACCTTGAGATGAGAAGATATGAATGAACCAAGTGGGCCCAGTTAGTCACATGAGTTCTTCGAAGTGGAAGGAGGTGTGGCCACAGAAGAAGCGTCAAAGAAATGTAATGTTAGAGGACTTGGCCACCCATTTCTGGCTTTGAAGATGGAAGAAAAGGGTACAAGCCAAAGAACATGTGGTCTCTAATACCTGGAAAATGATGGAATCAGATTCACCTGTCAAGCTTCCAAAATAGAATGTAGCTCAATAATAATATAACTTTAATCCAGTGAGACCTGTCGGATATCAGACTTATAGAACTTTTAGATAAGAAATACATTTTTTATGTTGTAAGCCACTAAGTTTGTGGTCATTTTTGTTACTTCATCAATGGAAAACTAAACAGTCTGCAAGAACTAAATTCTATTGAAATTATATTGGTTCCTACAAATCACTGTTCCTCTTCCATTTGTTTTGTTGTTTTTTTTTTTACCATTTTTTTTTGTTTTAAGTATTACAAATAGTAGTACATATGTCTCCTTTTTTTCCCACATTGATCTCCCCTCGACCTCCCCTACCCCCCAGTACATGCCTTCACCTGCCCGCCCTCCCCCCTGCCCCAGTGTCTTATATCCATTGGTTGTGCTTATATGCATGCGTACAAGTCCTTCGGTTGGTCTCTTACAGCCCCCCTTGCCCAACCTCCCATGTCTTCCCAATGTAGTTTGACAGTCTGTTCAATGCTTCTTTGCCTCTGTATCTTTTTCCCACCATTTCTTTCCTTTAAAAAGTTTTGCCTTTGCAGACTAGAAATGAACATATAATAACAAAACAAGATAAAACAAAAAAATGTTTGAGTCCCAATTTCAATGTCCATTTGTTAACAATTAATTCTATAAGCCTTTAGGATTTTGGAATAAAGTTATGCCACCTTCTGCAGTGATTAGTCTAATTTGAGAAATGGATTTTAGCTAGTATTTAAGGGTTACTAGTTTGAACATGTGGCCATTAAACAAAGTTACTATACTACCTCATATGCTCATCAAAAATTGTATAGTTGGACCCACTAAACCATGAAGATGGACATGTAGAGCAACCAGCATTCACGAAAGGGAAGTGTTATATATGAAATCAGGCATAAGCAAGTCCTCACATCATGAATAAGTTACTTAAAAAAGTTATGCTAATGCCTAAAACACTTATTCCTGCTATCTTGCCTTTCTGCTTCAACCTGAACCTATGGTTTTAAGGGGAGTCAACTATAAACAAATCATGGTAAAATAAATAGTTTAAATCTAGTTTATTTGTGGTTCTGCATGACATAGACACACAACAACAACAATAACAACAAAAGGTCAGTTGTGGCACTGCAGTCTTACTTCATAATGTCCCCTTAAGACAATGACAAAGGAAAGTTTACTTCATGGGCAGATATTTTTCCATTTAACCTGAAGATTCAGATCTATAATTAATCATGGACAGTTGCCAATTGTATGGTTGGATAATAAGGAACTTTACAGAAAAATTATTGAAAGTTTAGTGGAAAGATATGTGGTTAAACTGCAAACATATATTTAAAAAGTGAATATATAGGTGTCCCAAAGTATTTACTGACTATGACATGAATGGTCAACAAAAAACACCTCAGAAGAGAATCTACAGAACCAGGTAGACCAGATGATCTACTCTGTAGACATAAATCTACCTTTTTCCTTAAGCACTTCATCACTGTCCAATAGACTCATGAAAAATTATAGAAATTGAAGTGCATGGTCTCACAAACATAGATGCCTATTCACTAAGGATGACATTCTGGCTATAGTCAATGTTATGTACCTATTACTGATCATCTGACATGCATCTGATATGTTCTCCAATGAGATCAGCCAACTACCAGGAAGCAGATTTATTACATTGGGATTACAATGAAAGTAACATTGTTTTGCTTTTTATGGAATTGCTTTAGTGCCAGTGAGAATATAAATTAAAAGTGAATAGGATTTTCAGAGATGAAAACTGTAATAAATTCTACATGTTTATAATATTTGGTCATAACTACCATTTTAGCCCCTTGTTCATTCATAAAATTGACCTTAAAATAAACAAAAATAAATAATGCATATTTTCATTCTGATACAGTGCCTTTCACTTGATCCAATAAAGTATTTATTTTTGACAGATAAAAGGAATTAATGTCAATCATTATCCCATCAATATTTCTAAGGTATACCTCATTTTATTTAATTCTCATTGAATTTATTTTTCTTAATCTTCCTCTATTCTGTATTGTTAAATTATTTTAACAATGTATAAAATCATCAGCAGTTAAAGGTAAACATAGATTTCATTTGGAAATCAATGTAAAGCATGTAAATCAAAATGAAGGAAAAGAAACATGGAAATGATAAACTAATGAATAAAGTATAAGTAGAAAAGTGAAAAACAAATGAACATATTCAATTTGAACATTAAATAAAGGAGCAATCTAGCAGGAAGTAGCATGAGAAAGATTTTCTTATGTTTGATTTAAAGGCAGAGAAGAGAAAACAATAAAGAAAAATAGAAGGGGAGTTGGATGCAGGACAAGACTGAAGGAAAACTAGGATGATGCATTCTGATCCAAACACTGTATATTAATAAGGCAAAGTGGGGATAGTGTTCATAAAATTGTTTTTCCTAGGAAAGAGAATAGCCTAACAACAATGGCAGTAAAGTATTCTGTGAGAAAGCATGGAAACTTTCATATATGATATATATATTCTTGATGTGTAATCATCAGATGTACCCTTTTAATTAAATAGTAAACAATAAGTGGCATTCAACTGCCCCTACTAATGATTTTGATGATTTTTCTTGTGAATATCTGTATATTCACAAGAAAAATCATCAAAATCATTAGTCCCAGAATTTTCTGACTTCAGTAATTTATATGTGAATTTGTGCTTCCTTTTTCATGATTTTCTTCTATAATTTTGCCATTGTTTGGGATGGAGGATGGACCTATTTCTCTTCAGTTAGTTTGCACTTGAGTAGCTGTTAATGACTAATTTCTCCTCACAATTAAAAACTGGTCTGAAACATCATTGCTTTGTGCTTCTGCTAATATTACAATAAATGGTTATTCTGATAAGAGTGTTCCCTGCCATGGGAGCCTACATATTTTTCTTAGACAAAGCAAGACAAATTTTAATATTATTTAAATCACCCTTTCAGGCTTCCTATAGGGAAAGCAATGACTTGTGAAGACATGTTGTTTGAAAATTTTTATGTGATGTTAGCTACAATATTTCAACGATTGCTTAGAAGAGAAATTAAACTTAGCTATCACAAGGAACATGTTATAAAATGCATGTATTTTTATAAAAATTTGGTGAGTCTTAAATGCTAAATTATAGTGTAATGTTCTATTTCTTGACCGTGATGGTGATTGCATGGGGGCTCAATCCAAAGTAATTAATTAAGGTTTTCATTTATTTTAGCAAAATTTTTACATGCTTATTATACTTGCTTATAAAATCATTTAAATATAACATTGCATTGTTAATGTTTCCAACCTAAATATATAAAGAAATATATTCTAAGGTCACTTTATGATTATAGTAAATAGAGGTAAAAATAAATTTGAAAGAATATAAGGAAGTGTCAAAACATTTTGAAAAATGTATTAATAATAAAATATTTTAGCAAGTCTTTTTTCTTACAGTATTATATATTGCTTATTTAATTCTGAAAAGATTAATGTAAGCAATTGATAAACTATTACCTTTTAAAAGATAGAAAACATAAAAAGCATCCAAATTGGAAAAGAGGAAATAAAACTCTCATTATTCACAGATGACATGATATATACATAGAAAACCCTAAAAGACTCCACCAAAAAACTACTAGTTCTAATAAATATGAATTCAACAATGTAGCAGGATACAAAATTAACACCCAGGAATTTAAGGCATTTTTATGCTCCAATAATGAATTCTTAGAAAGAGAAATTTAAATATATGTGTATATATATGTATATACTGTATATATATGATAACCTATATTTTTATATATTAAACAAATTCATACACAAATAAGTAAAAGCACATAAAATAACTTACTGCTTGACTTTACAGAATCCAAATTTTAAATTATATCTAAGCGAGTTTGAATGGTCTTTCTTTCATACAGATGCAGAGTAAAAGAAAACTTTCTGATACATGTACATGGATTATTTATTAAAGTCTGAGCATTACTTATCAGCCTCTTTCTATTTTCTATTGCTTTGACCATGTATGTAGGCACAATTGAAGAACTCACCTCTGCCCTCCTACAACAAGGCATGTTCTTCCTAACCTTATGACCTTAAATACAATGAAATATTACTTTTCAATTATGCTGCATTACATGTCAAAATAAATATCTGAGGAAGAAATATAGTTGATTTCATTTTATTAGCTATGGTTATTTTTTATCTTGTTATAGGACAATTTTTAAAATTTATTTTATATTTTATTTTTTAAAATCTTTATTGTTAAAAGTATTACATATGTTCCCTTTGACCTCTTCTAGACCACCCCTAGCCCTTGCCCCAGGCCTTCACCATTCTATTATCTGTGTCCATGGACTATGCTTATATGCATAAAAGTTCTTTGGTTGATCTCTTCCCACCCACCCATCCTCCCCCACCTTCCCTCTAAGGTTCAAAAGACTGTTCCATGCTTCAATATCTCTGGACCTAATTTGTTCATCAGTTTATTTTATTAATTAGATTCTAAATATGAATGAGTTCATGTGATGCTTGCCTTACTCTGACTGGCTTCAGTTGTTTAGCAAAATATGCTCTAGGCCCATTCATGTTGTTGCAAATGAGTTCTTTGTTTTTTATAGCTACATAGTATTCCATGGTGTAAATGTGTCATAGCTTTTGTATCCCCTCATCTATTGATGGCATTTGGGCTGTTTCCAGATATTAGATATTATAAATTGAACCATAAGAGTGCACATATTTTTTAAATTGGTGTTTCAGAATTCTTAGGATATATTCCTAGAAGTGAGATTACTGGGTCAAATGGGAGTTCCATTTTTAATTTTTTAAGGAAACTCCATACTCTTTTTCATGGTGGCTGCACCAGTCTATATTCTCACTAGCAGTGCACGAGGGATCCCTTTTCTCCACATCCTTGCCAAAACTTATCATTTGATTTGCTAATGGTAGACATTCAGACAAAATGAGGTGACACCTCTTTGTCATTTTGGTTTGCATCTCTCAAGTGATTAGTGACTTTGGATATATTTTTCATGAGTCTTGATCTTCTGTATGTGCACTTTGGAAAAGTTTCTATTTAGATCATTTGCCCATTTTTTAATTGGACTGATTTATTCCTTTTGTGAAATTGTATGAGTTCCTAATATAATTGATATTAACCCTTTATCAGATATATAATTGACAAATACGTTCTCCCATACAGTGGGCTCCCTTTTCATTTTGTTGATTGTTTCTTCTGCTGTGTAGAAGATATGCTTGTTGTAATCCCATTTGTTTATTTTGTCCTTAGTTTCCCTTGTCCTACGAGATGTATCTGCAAACATATTGCTATGAGAGGTCTGAGATTTTGCTGCCTATGGTTTCTTTTAGGATATTTATGGTTTCAGAATTTACATTTATGTCTTTTATCCATTTTGAGTTTATTCTTGTGTATGGTGTAATTTGGTGGTCTAGTTTCATTGTTTTGCATGTATCTGTCCAATTCTCCCAGCATCATTTATTGAAGAATCTGTCTTGACTCCATTGCATGCTCTTGCCTCTTTTATCAAATATTAATTGAGCGTAATGGCTTGGGTCCATTTCTGGGGTCTCTGTTCTGTTCCATTGATCTATATGCCTGTTCTCGTACCAGTACCAGGCTGCTTTAGGTAGCTTTGTAGTATAATTTGATATCTGGTATTGTGATTCCTCCAACTCTGTTATTCTTTCTCAAGATTGCTGCAGTTGTTTGAGATCACTTTTAGTTGCATATAAAATTTTAGAGTATTGTTTCTAGATCTCTGAAAAATTCCATTGGTATTTTAATAGGAGTTGCATTGAATTCTATAGATTACTTTGGATAGTATGGACATTTTAATGACGTTGATTCTACCAATCCATGAACACGGTATATTCTTCCACTTGTTTATATCTTCCTCTATCTCTTTTTTCAATATCCTGTAGTTTTCCAAGTACAAATTTTTACCTCATTGGTTAAGTTTATTTATAATTATCTTTTTGTTGTTGTTGCAATAGTAAATGTGATTGTTTATTTAGTTTCTCTTTTGAAGAATTCATTACTGGTGAATAAAAATGCTATCAATTTCTGGGTGTTAATTTTATATATTGCTACATTGTCAAATTAATTTATTAAATCTAGTAGTTTTGCCCATCTGATGTTGCTCAGTAGTTGAGCATAAAACTATGAAGCAGGAAGTCAGGGTTCAATACCTGGTCAGGGCACATGCCCTCCTTGTGGGCTCAATCCCCAGTGTGGGATGAGCAGGAATCTCTATCATCTGATCAATGATTCTCTCTCATCATTGATGTTTCTGTTTCTCCCTCCCCCTTTTGCTCTGAAATTAATAAAAAAATATTTTTAAAAAAACTAGTTGTTTTTTGGTGGAGTCTTAAGGTTTTCTATGTACAATAACAAGTCATCCTCAAATAATGACAGTTTTACTTTCTTCCCTTTTCCAATTTGGATGCTTTTTATTTCTTCTTCTTATCTGATCACTATGGCTAGGACTTCCAGTACTAGGTTGAACAAGAGTGATGAAAGTGGGCATCCCTACCTTGTTCGTGTTCTTAGGGGAAATGTTTTTTAGTTTTTGCCCATTGAGTATAATGTTGGCTCTAGGCTTGTCATATATGGTTTTTATTAAGTTGAGGTATTGTCCCTATTTTCCCACTTTGCTGAGCGTTTTTATCAATAAAAGGCTCAAATGCTTCTTTTGTATCAACTGATATGTCCATGTAATTTTTGTCTTTCAATTTGATTATGTGATGTATCACATTGATTGATTTGTGAATATTGTACAACCCTTGCATCCCTGTAATAAATCCCACTTAGTCATGGTGTGTGGTCTTTTTTAATGTACTAATAGATCCAATTTGCTAATATTTTGTGGAGAATTTTAGAATCTGTGTTCATTAGGGATATTTAACTATAATTCTCTCTTTTTTTTTTTTGGCAGTGTCTTCATCTGGTTTTAGAATTATGATAGTGTTGGCCTTACAGAAAGAGCTTGGAAGTGTTCCTTTCTCTTGAATTTTTTGGAAAACTTTGAGGAAGATAGGTATTCTTTGAATGTTTGGAAAAACTCCCCTTTAAAGTCATGCAGCAGTGCATGGCTTTTGTTTGCTGGAAGATGTTTTTATTACTGCTTCAATATCATCAGTACCTATTTAGGTTTTCTGATTCTTCCTGATTGAGTTTTGGAAGATTGTATTTTTCTAATAATAGGTGGATTTCATGGAGGTTGTATAATTTGTTGGAATAGTTGTTCATACTTATATTTTACGATCCTTTGTATTTCTGTGGTATCACTTGTTACTTTTGTTTCTGATTTTGTTTATTTGGGTCCTTTCTCTCTGTCCTGATGAGTCTGTCTAGAGGTTCATCAATCTTGTTTATCTTTTCAAAGGACCAGCTCTTGGTTTTTTAAACTTTTGTATTTTCTTTTTAGTATGTATGTTATTTATTTCTACTCTGATCTTTATCATTTCTTCCCTTCTACTTGTTCTGGGCTTTCTTATTCTAATTTCTCTTTCTAATTCTTTAAGTTGCTGGGTTAAATAACTTATTACATATTTTCTTGTTTTTTGAAGTAGGCCTGTAGAGCTATGAACTTCCCTCTCACAATTGTTTCATTGTGTCCCATATATTTTGGATTGCTGTGTTTTCATTGTCTTTTGTTAACAGGATGCTTTTTATTGCTTCGTTGATCTCTTTAGTAATCCATTCATTGTTTAATAGCATGTATTTAGTCTCCATGTGTTTAAATATTTTTCAATGTTTTTATTGTAGTTAATTTCTAATTTCATGCCATGGTGGTCTGAAAAGATGCTTGATATGATTTCAACCTTCCTGAACTTGTAGAGACTTAATTTACGTTCAAATATGTTGTCTATCTTTGAAAATGCCCCATGTTCACTTGAGAAGACTGTATATTCTGTGGCTCTGTGATGAAATATTCTGAAATTGTCAATTAATTCCGTCTGCTTTAGTATGTCGTTGAGGATCACTGATTCCTTTTTGATTTTTTTTTTAATTTATAAGATCTAACCAGTGATATTAGTGGGTGTTAAAGTTCCCTACTATAACTCTATGTCAATCTCTCCCTTGGTATCCTCCAAAAGTTTTTTTTTTTTTTTGTATGCTCATGTATTGGGTGCATATATATTTATGAGATTAATAGCCTCTTGTTTATCAATCCCTTTAATATTATGAAGTCTTCTTAATTATTTCTTGCTACAGTCTTCACTTTTAAGTTTATTTTGTCAGATATGAGTACTGCATCCCCAGCTTTCTTTTCATTTCTATTTGCCTGTAATTTTTTTTTTATCCCTTCACTTTCAGTCTGTAGGAGTCCTTTGTTCTGAGATAGCTCTCTTATGGACACCATATATATGGGTCATGTTTTCTTTTCTATTCAGCTACCCAATCTCTTTTGATTTGAACATTAAGCCATTTACATTTAAGGTTATTATTGATATGTACTTACTTATTGCCATTCTTATTTCTTAATCCTGTGTTCTTCACTTTCTATCTATTTACTCTTCTTACAACAGTCCCTTTAGAATTTCTTGCAGTCCTGGTTTGTTGGTAATAAACTCTTTTAGCATTTTTTGTCTGTGAAGCTCTTTATTTCACCTTCGATTTCGAATGATATAGCTTTGCTGGATAGAGTAGTCTGGAGTACAGTTCTCTTTTGGCCTACAGTGATTTTATTGAAAAGTCAGCTGACTAATTGGAGTTCCCTTGTAAGTAACTTTCTGTCTCTCTCTTGTAGCCTTTAAGATTCTTTTTTTGTCATTAATGTTTCCCATTTTAATTATTATGTGCCTATGTGTGGACCTTATGGGATTCATCTTGGTTGGGACTTTCTCTGTGTTTCCTGAAATGAGTGAATTTTTCCTTCAACAGGTTAGGGGCATTTTCTGCCATTATTTCTGCAAACAGGTTCTTTATTCTTTGGTTGATTCCTCTCATTCTGGTACCCTATGATGCAAATGTATTTATATTTCATGTTACCCCAAAGCTCCTTAAACTCTCCTCATGCTTTTAAATTTGTTTTTCAATTCACTGCTCTGAATGGATATCTATTTCTAACTTGTTTTCTAATTCACTGATTCTGTCCTCAACTTCTTCTAATCTACTGTTGAAATGGCCTTTATTTCCATTTCTTTTGTTCCTCATTTCCAATTGATACTTATTTATTTTTTCAACTTTTCCTGTTGGTGTAGCTCTCACTAAGTCCTTTAATATTTTCATTAATTTACTTATAATTCTTATTAAGTTGCTTGTAGTTATCACTGAAGTGTTTGAACACCCTTATTACCATTATTCTGAATTCTTTACCTGACAAGTTTCTTGCCTCCATTTCATTTAGTTTCTTTTCTTGAGATTCCTCCTTTTCTTTCATTTGGGGTTGTTTCTTGTCTCCCCATTTTTTTTCTGTCCCTTTGTATTTGCTTCTATGTATTAGATCAAACTGCTGTGCCTCCCAGATTTTGTGGAGTGGTAATATATAGTAGGTGTTTCATAGGAACCTTTGGTGCAGTCTCTTAGATCTCCTGAGTTGTGTACTCTAGGAAAGTCCCTTACTTGAGTTATTTAGATTCCCCTGTTTAGTTGGGTCTTGAATGTTATAGTCCCATTTTTGGGATGGAGTCTCCTCTCAGGCTGGCTGACTATACCCTGACATCATCATGCAAGCTGTTGTGGAGGTTCTGTCTGAACAGAATAAAACACAACAAAACAAAACACAAAACAGATGAAACAAAATAAAAATGTACACAAGACTCCTACAGTGCCAACTAAAGCAAGTACCAGAAAAAAGAGATTAGGCAATAGAAAAATGAAAAAAAATGATAGAAAAAAAAGAAAATATATACTAAGAGAAAACAAAACAAAACAAACAAAAATAACAAAAACAAAAAAACAACAAGAAAAGGGGGCCAGAGTAAGATGATGCAGGGCTGAAATAAAGAAAATTAAAAGAAAGAACTAGATGAATAGGTGAAGGGAAATGGTTTAAAATAAAGGAGTAAGAAAGTAAATTAAAAGATAAGAAAAAATTGAAAAAGAAAATAGAAGAGAATGCAGATAGACATAAAATTAAAAAAAAACAGAAAAATGATAAGAAAACAGCAGAAAAAGAAAAGAGATTAAAAAATTGAGTAGTGAAAAAAAGAGTTGTAAAATGGAGGAGGAAAATTAGATATATGAATGAAACAACAGAGACTAGAATAATAACAAATCAATAAAATAGATAAAGAAGATAATGTAAAAGGGGAAAACCAAGTAAAGAGAAAAACTAAATAAAAATAACAAAAGAGAAGAACAAAGGGACAAAAAATGATAAGAAAGAAAAAAAGAGAAAAAGGTAGAAAATAAAAAAGTGAAGAAGTGTTCCTTTCAGCTGAGTTAAATGCCCCATGGGAGCTTGCTTTGGATCCCACTCTTCTGTTCTGTCTGCTTCCTGTTAGGTACTTACTAGTAGGTTCTACTCACCCTCAGATACTGTCCTTTGGTTTTCAGCAACCTGCTTGAAGCTCCAAGCTATCCACTGATCCATGGATTGTGTCTGTCTCCACAGGCCTTGGCTGCAAACAGGAGGAGACAATTTGCCCTTTAAATTAGGTTTGTTAGAAGTACAGGACACAGGGCTGGGTCAGCAAACTTCCCCTGGTTCTTGGGCTCTGCCTCTGCCTGTTTTTGCCCACCTTTGCCTGCTAGTCAGCTATCAATCTTAATCACTCAACAGTCTGTTTTTTGAAAGGGTTTTAGGCCAAGAAGGTGCTGTTTAGCTTTCAGGGAATATGTCGGGTGTATTTCCCTGTCCCAGAGCTACTCCTCTGGGAGTGGACCAATATATTACTCTCCCCATTGCTGGACAAAAGATCTTTGTGTAGAATCCATTGGGGTAGGCTGAAAACCTGGAGTTTTTATCAGTTCTCCCATGTGGGGAAAATATCAGTCTGGTTCCCAGGATTTTGGGGTGGACGGCCCCTCCCCAATCCCTTCAACTGAGTGCTCCTTGAGACTGTTCAAAACTATAAGCTTGGCCTCTGCTTTTCTTTTGATTTTGGGTTGTTTTATTGAGCAGAGTGATTGCTTTCCTGGGATTCTTGGCCAGATGGATTCAAAGAATGAAGCCACTGACAAGGTGGTATATGAAAAATTGAAAATTTATTAAGATATAAGCACAGACTCCTATGTGGGCATGGGGAGACACCCATTAAGTCCATCTTTCCTAAGGTTTACAAAGGCTGCAGTTCTTTGTGTCCTGATAGCCCCTCTGATTGGTCACTATAGCAGCTTCAGAGCTCAAACCCACATAGCAATCCTCATGTTCTCTCCCCCTCATCTTGTTGGTTGGAGTCACTTTTGATTTATGTTAAAGCTCTCCTAGTTGTGCTGTCAGAGAAAGCCTTATCTTATAGACTTCCCAGCTACTCAGGTCAGGGCTGCTTTTGGCCTAACTTATGGTCACCTTAATTGCTCAGGCCAGAGATAACCCTGTCTGTCCTTGGTTTATTGTTGTCTTAATTGCTTAGGCCAGATATATTTATTTTTGCCTGTGGCATTTCTCTATCCTCTGTACAAGATAAATACCCTGGTGTCTTCAAGTCTCCATTATGTATTCCTTCCCATTGATAGATCCTCCCTTCCTCCAACTGGTGGGCGGAGTATGATGTAACCTGTGTCTGCCAGATATCCCCAAGACACTGAACCACCAATCAGCACATGCCGAGTGCCCTGGGACCAACCCCTTCCTGTTCCTACCCTCAAAAGGCGTCTCCACCTCTGCATCTGTTGTTCTCTCTCCCAGCCCAGCTGAGGTCCTTCCTTCTCCTCTCCCCCTCCTCTAATCCTGGTTTCTCTACCTCCTCCATAATGAATCTTGCTCATTAGTGCAGAATAAACTTCCTCTTTAACATGTCTTGGTCTCCGACTTCTGTTTCCTGCCCCTTAAACCTTACACCCATGTACCATTTCCATTCCTAAAACTTTCTAAACCAGCCTAATTACTAGTAAGCTAGCTAGCTAACCCTTTCAGTTTCTTCTGAAAAGTTCAAAATGCATGGTGTGGCAAGCTGTATCACCTAGGGTGGGTTGTTTGCTTATTTGTTTTCTTTACATGCCCTCTGGCTGTTGGGAGTGGCTAGCTCCTCTTGGGAAAAATAATTTCAGTTTCTGGACCTATATCCAAATGCTCCTGGTTTCTGTTTTACCAAGTTTCCCCATAATATTTCCTACCCCAGCCTCTCCTTAGGAACCTCGAGACCACATCTCCCTCCCTGCACCAAAGCCTTGGGTGAGTAGTTGCAAATGAAACTTCACTCTGGGTTTAGGAAAAAAATAAAAAGAAAGAAACTGCAGCTTTCTCTCCAATGGGCTCCAGTCTACCTGCTCCTGGCTCCGCAGCAGTCCTGCCTCCTTTCACAGCTGAGTGTTCCAGAGCTTCAGGGCTCTGGTCTCTACTCTGGTGCTCTGGGATGTGGAGCACAGTCTGGGGTCTGGGCCTCTGATCTTCTGAGGGAACAGACCTTGCCATAGGCCAGCACTCCATCCTCATTTCTTTCAAGACAATAATTTTACTTTCATGAAATATGTAAAACTTATTAGGTCCCAGTTAATTATATTTAAAGCAATAAATGTGGCCTATTGAAATTAATGAAAGTGCAGGTGAAGTTTTGCTTTTTTGTTTTGTTTTAATATTCTTATTACTTTGCAAGTCTCTGGCTAGAGATTATATCTGAACTACTCATTATTAAAGTGTTACCTAATTTTTATTGTATTTCCTCCTCAATGAAACATACACTTTTTTTTTAAGTACAAGAAGGCCCATTATCACTTGGGTAGCTTGGCTAATATTGCAGTACTTTGTTCCATATCTAAACTTAGGAACCTATTAACAATATAAACACCATTATCAATAATAGCATCATCATCACTTACTACTGCATATTTTATAGAATATAGGTAATAAAGTGATATAAAACAACTTAAAAGCACTTATAATTTAATGGGAGGACCAGGAAAAAAAGAACACAGAAAAAGATACATATAGCACATTAGTAAAATATTATTATAACAAAATAGAAATATAAAATGTTTTATTTTATATCAATACACATAACCATTTTCAAATAGTGTTTTCTTTCACAAATAATTTTCATGTATTACAACTTATCTATTTTTCTTCTGATTAAGAAATACTATTATTTTGACACAGGAAATATGTATAAATACTCTAATTTGAGCAAATAAATATTGCCTTATGTCTAGAATGAGTAAATCATGATTTTAGTTAACAAAGAATAGTTTGTATATGATCTCTTTATTAATCCCCAAAGTCTCAGAAAAGTCTGAAAGCAGATTACATTTTACTTCAAACTACTACTTTGAATGCTACACTCCATTTCCCTTATAAAGGCTTTGTTAATAGCTATAAAGTCAGAATTCAAATAAGGGGAATATTTTCTTGTACTTGGCAATTTTTCAAAGTTATGAGTTAGAATATATTGTCTTTATTATTATTACATTAAGCCACTGAAACTGTACTTACACAATAGTTATGACTGGCTGTGCCATATAGGTAGAACAACTGGTAGCCTGGGGCAGCAAAATATGAGAGAAGAACAGTGTTTCGTGACTGTTTATTATGTGAGTAATTACTTGCTAGAAGGAGGAGACATTTTTCATATTGCCTGGGGCAGTAAAGAATCTCAAGTTGGCATTAGTCTTGTTCCTTTTCGTGAGAGACTCAAGGCACACAATACATAAATGAACATCTCAATTTGACATGAGCTGTTAGTCTGTGTGTTAACTTTGGGTCTTCTTGGGTGTGATAGATGGCACCTGAGTAGTTTAACTTTTTTTTTAGTTTAATGAGGTAGTACATTACTTAGTGTTGCAAAAGTCTTACTCTAAATTATGGGACTTCAATGATGACTTATAGATCACATTACTTAATAAATTGACTCAAGCAATGTCATCTTTAAAGCTTAGTTGTTATGTACTGTGAAACTGTATAATTAGCTACATTTAAACTTTATCCCCAAAGGCACTATAATGGACATATATATGAGTCTGATGTTATGCATCTTCTATGAAATATTAATCTTAATAATTACAATTCCTGTGAACAGTGCCCAGACATGCTTCTCATATTGAAATATGTTGACTCACAAGGAAAAAAATCATTGGCATCAAGGACTGCTTCAAAAGGTAGAAATAACTGCAAGTGATTGTGTTTTGATTACTACCTTGGAGGTAAAAAAACCACTTTTCTACAAAAATAAAATGATTAGAGAAGAATCATTCACTGAGAATAGCTTAGAGTGAAAAAAAAGGAAGAAAGAAGGAACAATGCTTTGTCCACAAAGTAGAATGCAAAAATGTCAAGTTTGGGCCACGATTCTCTCTAATTTAGAATGAATTTAAAACTTCAGAAGAGATATGTAATTTAAGTACACAATAGTCACATCAATTAGTTAATCAACTAGAAAAATATTGGAAAAATTTAAAAAAATGCTACTTAAAAATTTAGCATCACTCATTTTATTATATGAGATGGAAGATGCTGACGACGCCTTGCCATACTAGCAGTCAGCAGCTGTGCGTCGCTGCAGGTTGCCCAGGACCAAACCAGAGAGGGTCGGACCTGCATTACTACCATTTGTCCACCATCCAGAACTGAAATATCTTTGCTGACATGTACACATAAGGAACTGTTTGACATTGAAGTTGGGACTCAAAAGAACTGTTGGCCCAGGAAAAAACCTCACTACAGACTGATCCATTTGCCTCTCAGCATAACAATTATTGTTTGTCTCATTTTCGGTTCTTATAAGTGTATTTCTAGTATCACATGATCTCACTCATCTGGGGGAAATAATGAACAACATAAATTGATGAACAAAAACGGACCCGGAGACAGGGAAGCATCCATCAGATTGTCAGGCCTCGGAAGGAAAGTAGGGGAGGGTGGGGATAAGGTAGGGAGATCAACCAAAGGACTTGTATGCATGCATATAAGCCTAACCAGTGGTTACGGATAACAGGGGGGTGGGAGGCATGCGTGAGGAGGGGTTTGGGATGGGAATGGGGGGATGAGGACAAATATGTGATACCTTAATCAATAAAAAAATTAAAATAAAACAGAAAAAAACAATAAAACCATATTAAATAAATACCAGTATTATTGACTAAACAACAAAAATTTCAGATTTAATTTTGAAATCATTTTACATCCTCCCAAGTGTGCATATGATAAACATATACAGAATACTATATATATGTGTATATATATATAACATATAATTATTTTATCTCCAAATATAAAACATTTTTACCTATCCAGCATGAGAAATAATTGTAAAAAATGTGTCAGTTATTGCTCAAATATGCATTAGGAAATACAGAATGATGATAAAACTGACATTATTTCATATAAATATAGGAATGATAACTGAAAGCAAGCAAACAAACAAACAAACAAAAAAATTGGAATTCCTACTACAACAGTTGCTGACCTGACTGTATATTCTGTCTGATGAGTACCATGATGGTGTTGATAGACAATTCTACAATCAATTCTATCAGTCATCATGGAAGTGATTGCTGATGGATTTTATTGTCTTGGAATCAGGAACATCTTTTTGAAAAAAAACTTCTTTCCTGATTGAAATTCTTGACATGTAATCAAAGTTGTGGGAGCTCAGAAAACTACTGAAAGAACTGTCACTAAAGAACAATTGCTATAGAACAATCTAGGATCAGGTCAAGGATTTGTGAAATGTTTACACAAGATGAAATGTCAGAGGTCTAAAAGTGTTTATGTGTACCTGAAAAACTTTATTTTTAGTCCAAGTACCACTTATGTTTGTGTTGAGATAAAATTTTTAAATTATTCAATGTCTTTTATTTAAACTAAACCCTACCATAATAAGTGCAGTTTTAAAATGGTATGAAATATTAATCATTATTTATTTCAAAAACATGCTAGGTATTTCAGAGTAAAATAAGTATGACATAGTCAGACAAAAATAAGTATGATATTCAAATTAGCCAATGATATCATTACTGAGAAGTGACACATAAGCAAATATTAAAAAGAAAGAAAGAAAGAAAGAAAGAAAGAAACAGAGGAGAAAATGGCTGCTGAATAGTCAGAAGTGTCCTTCCTGCACCTCTTCCTGTGGTGAGGCCAGAAAAGCAAGTAATTTGGAGAATATCCACCCTAAATTTAAAAATTAGACACAGCTGAGGAGACAGTTTTCAATAAGGAAGGGCAGAGGATGCTTAGAGAACACTGCTTGCCAGCCATAACCCATGTGGAACCACCACTAGACCCAGGCAGTGAGAAGCACAGTATCTCCCAGGAGGCTCCCAGACATCTGCAGGGAGCGCTCGTCAGAGTTACATTCTGCACCAGGCCTCCTCACCAGCCTGTCTGAACCCAGGATCACAGGATCAGGTTTCATGACCCTGCAGTGAGTGCAAACCAGGGGGAACTCTGTGCCCCATCACCACCCTGGGCCCCAGAACAATGCTGCTAGCCTGACCTGGAGTCTTCTAGTACCTGCTCCACCTTGAGCCCCAGAACATGTTGCCAGGGTGACCTTGAGGGACCCAGTTCACTCCCACTCCAGGCCACAGGAGAGTGTGGACTGTGTGACCCAGAGCAGCCTGCTCCCGCTACACCTGAGGCCCAGGAGGGGAGACCTACAGAAATCCAGTGCACACCTTACTCAGGGCCATAGGAGAGCTCTGACTGTGATCCAGAGCTGCTGGCACCCACTCCATCCCAGCCCCCAAGACAATCCTGCCATGAATACCCACAGCAACCCAGTACACACCTCACTCCAGGCCACAAAAAGGCAAGGACTGTGTGACCCACAACAACCTGAGCTGCTCCACCTCGATCCCAGGGGCATGCTGCCAGGGCATCCTGGAGTAACCCAGCGTGCACTCCACTCCAAGCCACAGGAGACAACTGTGTGACCCAGAGCAACCCAGACCCACTCCACCATGGCTGCCGAGACATCCTTTTAGCGGCTACCTGGAACAACCTAGCATGCACACCTCTCTGGGCCAAAGGAGAGCACTACTAGGGTGACCCACAACAAGCCAGTGTGCCCAGCCAGGGGCCACAGAACAGTGCTTCAAGTGTGCTGCCAGAGGGACCTAGGGCACCACACTGCCATGGGTGCCAGGGTCACACATCAAATTGCAAGCCAGAGGGGTCTGGGTCTTCACAGGGAGTAGCACACCAGAGGAACTAGGCATGCAATCCCGACACTCCTGAGCATGTAAAGCAGACAACTGAAGGAAGAATTCCATGGGAGAAGAGGATATAATTCAGAGTAAAGACAATAAAGGCATGAGACTCAAGGCAGACCCAACCTCTGAGCTAATGATTTCCAGATAGTTGGCCTGATAGGGTCTTCGACTTCTCAAATCCCAAACAGGATGCCCACGGCCATAAAGAGACAGGAAAATGGGGAGACAAAGCAACAACCCCCAAAGGAAAGAAAACAAGGACTCCCCAGGAAAGGCACTAAATGTAATGGAGGCAAGCAATATATCAGAGAAAGAATTCAGAGTAAGGGTCATAAAGTTCCTAAATTGGGTGGATGAAAAAAATCAACAAAGAAATGAAAAATGATATAGCTGCACTAAAAAACACAATGGAAGTCAGCCAGTTAGAAGACAGGGTAGAAAAAAACAAACAAACCCCAATCTGAACAACAATTAGGAAAAAAAAATAATTAAAAAGAAGGAAGAGAATTTAAGGGAGCTTTGGAACAACATGAAACAAAGTAACATCCACAAAATAATAGTGCCAGATGTCAAGAAGAGGAACAAGGAATAGAAAACCTAATTGAAGAAATAATGACCGAAAAGTTTCTCATTTGGGGAAGAAAAAAGTCACACAAGCACAGAGAGTCACAAACAAAATGAACCCAAAAAGACCCACACCAAGACATGTCCTAATTACAATGGCAAATATTAACAACAAAGAAAGAATCTTAAGAGTTGCAAGAGACAGACAGAAAGTTACCTAGAAGGGATCTCCCATGAAACTACCAAATAATTTCTCAACAGAAACTCATCAGGCCAGAAGGGAATAGAATGAAGTATACAAAGTGATGCAAAGCAAGGGACTAAATCCAAGAATACTCTATCCACCAAGGCTATCAATCAAAATTGAAGGGGAAATCAGAAACTTCACAGAAAATAAAGGCTAAGGGAGTTTATTACCACCAAGCTAGGAATGCAAGAAATGCTAAAGGGGCTTATGTAAAAAGAAGAAATAGCAAGGGAAGAAGGAAACACAGGCATAAAGAATAAAAATGACTATAAACAAGTACCTATCAATATAATCTTAAATGTAAATGGATTAAATACTCCAATCAAAAGACATCGGGTGGTTTAATGGATCAGAAAACATTATAACATTATCTCTCTCTCTCTCTCTCTCTCTCTCTCTCTCTCTCTCTCTCTCTATATATATATATATATATATATATGTTTATGTGTATATATATGTTTATATATATATATATATATATATATATATATATATATATATATATATATATGCTGTCTCCAAGAGACCCACCTCAGAGCAAAGAACTCAATCAGATTGAAAGTGAAGGGATGGAAAAAAGAAATTCAGGCAAATAGAAAAAAAAAGTAGGGTAACAATACTTATATCTTACAAAATAGACCTCAAAGTGAAGGCCATAGCAAGAGATAATGATGGCCACTTTAAAATATTAAAGGGACCGATACAATAAGAGCATATAACTCTGGTAAACATATATGTACCGCAATACAGGAGCACACAAATACATAAAAAAAAAAAAAAAAACACCCTTCTGAAAGATATCAAGGGAGAGATCAAAAGCAATACAATCATAGTAGGGTACTTTAATACCCCATTGAAATCACTGGATAAGACTTCTAGACAAAAAATTAACAAAGGAATAGCAATCCTAAATGACTCACTGGGTCAGATGGAACTAATTGAGATCTTCAAAAAATTTCACCCTAAAGCGATAGAATATATATTCTACTGGAGTGCACATGGGCCATTTTCAAAGACTGACCACATATTAGGAAACAGGCTAAGTCTCTTCAAATTCAGGAAGAGTGAAATCATAGCAAGCATCTTATCAGATCACAGCAGCACAAAATTAGAAATCAACTACAATAAAAAGAATTTAAAAAAATCAAACACTTGGAGGCTACATAGCATACTATTAAACAATGATTGGGTTACCAAAGAGATCAAAGAAGAAATAAACAATATCCTGGAATCAAATGACAGTGACAACACAACAATCCAAAATCTATGGGACACAGTGAAAGCAGTCCTGGGAGGGAAGTTCATAGCTCCTCAGGTTTACCTCAAAAAACAAAACAAAACAAAAAAACTTGTACTAAATTATTTAACCCTACAACATAAAGAATTAGAAAGAGAGTAATAAGAACAGCCCAGAGTAAGCAGAAGGAAGGAAATAATAAAAATCAGAGTGTAAATATATGATATAGAGACACACACACAAAAAAAAACCCACAAAACAAACAAACAATATAAAAGGTCAATAAAACCAAGAGCTGGTTCTTTGAATGGATAAACAAGATTGGTGAAACTCTAGCCTGGCTCACCAAGAAACAAAGTGAGAGGACCCAAATAAACAAAATCAGAAATGAAAAAGGTGAAATAACAATTGACCCCACAGACATACAAAAGATTGTAAAACAAACAAACAAACAACAAAAAGAAAAACACTGCAAACAACTCTACTCTAAAAAACTGGACAACCTAGTTGAAGTGGACATATTCCTAGAAAAATAAAATCCACCAAAACTCAATCAGGAAGAATCAGAAAGCCTGAAGAGACTGACAACTACCAAAGAAATTGAAGCAGTAATCAAAAATTTCCGGCAAACAAAAGCCCTGGTCCAGAAGGCTTCACAGGGGAGTTTTACCAAACATTCAAAGATGACCTAAAATCTATTCTCCTCAGACTACTCAAATAAATTCAAGAGGAAAGCACACTTCCAAGCACTTTCAATGAAGCCAGCATTACCCTAATCCCAAAACCAGGTAAGGACAATGCAAAGAAAGAGAATTAAAGGCCAATATCCCCAATGAACATAGATGCTAAAATCCTCAACAGAATTCTAGCACATCAGATCCAGTATTACATTAGAAAGATCATACACAATGACTAGGGATACAAGGCTGGTACAATATCCACAAATCAATAAACGTGATACATCTCATAAACTGAGAGACAAAAATAACATAATCATATCAATTAATGCAGAAAAAGCATTTGACAAAATCCAACACATTTTCTTGATAAAACTCTCAACAAAGTCAGAACAGAGAGATCATACCTTAACATAATAAAAGCTGTATATGACAAACCTACAGCCAACATCATACTCAATGGGCAAATATCTAAAACCATTTCCCCTAAGAACAGGAACAAGACAGGTATGCCCACTTCCACCCCTCCTGTTCGACATAGTCCTGGAAGTACTAGCCATAGTGATCAAACAACAAGAAGAAATAAAAAGCATCCAAATTGGAAAGAATAAGTAAACCTGTCATTATTCTCAGGTGATGATATTATACATAGAAAATCCTAAAGAATCCAATAAAAAAATTAAAACAACTACTAAACTTAATAAATTAATTCAACAATGTAGCAGGATAAAATATTAACACCCATAAATCTATGGGCTTTTAATAGATCAATAAGAAACTCTCAGAAAGAGAAACTAAAAAATCAATCCCATTTATCATTGTAACAAAATAAAAATTTAAGATACCTAGGAATAAACTTAATAAGGAGGTAAAAGACCTGTACTCAGAAAGTTGCACGACATTGAAGAAAAAGTAGAGGAAGACATAAACAAATGGGAGCATAAACCATGTTCATGGATTAGTAGAATTAACATCATTAAAATGTCCATACTACTGAAAGCAATCTATAGATTTAATGCACTCCCCATTAAAACACCAATGGCATATTTCACAGACGTAAAACCAACTCTCCAAAAATTCATGTGGAATAAAAAAAGACTCTGAATAGCCCCAGTAATCCTGAGAAAGAAAAAAAAAATATTAAAGGGATCACAATACCAGATATCAAGGTTTATTACAAAGTCAATGTTCTCAAAACTGCAGGGTACTGGCACAAGAACAGACGTAGACTCTCGATTCCAATAATTACAGGCCATTGTTGTTCCTTGTGATTAAGCTCCTATAGACCGATGGAATAGAAGAGAGACCCCAGAAATTGACCCAAGCCATTATGCTCAATTAATATTTGATAAAGCAGGCAAGAGCATACAATGAAGTCAAGACAGTCTCTTCAATATATGGTGTTGAGAAAATTGGAAAGATATATTTAAAAAAAAATGAAATTAGATCAACTTACTCCATACACTAAAGTAAACTCAAAATGGATAAAGGACTTAAATGTCCATAAAAATATTAGAAGAATCCATAGGCAGCAAAATGTCATACATATGTCACAGTAATATCTTTACTGCACAGAGCAATATCCAATATCCAATACTGATACTGCTCCTATGACAATGGAAACCAAGGATAGAATAAACAAATGGGACTACATCAAAATAAAAAGCTTCTGCACAGCAAAAGAAAACATCAACAAAACAACAAAAGAGCCCATTGCATGGGAGAACATACTTGCCAATGTTATATTTGATAAGGGCCTAATCTCCAAAATTCATAGGGAACTCACACATCTTAACAAAAGAAAGATAAATAATCCAATAAAAATATGGGCAAAGGACCTAAGTAGAAACTTTTTGAAAATGGACATACAGAAGGCCAAGAGACATATGAAAACATGGTCAAAGTCACTAATAATCTGAGATATGCAAATCAAAATGACAATGAGTTACCATCTCACACCTTTCAGAATGGTTATCATCAACAAATGGGCAAATGACAAGTGCTGGTGAGGATGTGGAGAAAAAGGAACCCTCATGCACTGCTGTTGGGAATGCAAACTGGTGCAGCCACGGTGGAAAACAGTGTGGAGTTTCCTCAAAAAATTACAAATGGAACTCCCATTTGACCTAGTGATCCCACTTCTAGGAATATATCCCAATAAATCAGAAACACCAATCAGAAAGGATATATGCACCCCTATGTTCATAGTAGCAAAATTTACAGTAGCTAAGATTTGGAAACAGCCTAAGTGCCCATCAGCAGGTGAGAATATGAAAACAAACAAACAAAATAAAAACAACAGTGGTACATCTACACAATAGAATACTATGCTGCTGTAAAAAGAAAAAAAAAAGGAACTTTTACCAATTGCAAAAGCATGGATGGACTTGGAGAATATTATGCTAAGTGAAATAAGCCAGTCAGAGAAAGATAAGTATCACATGATCTCACTCATTTGTGGAATATAATAAACAACATAAACTGAAGAACAAAAATAGATGCAGAGACAGAGAAGCATCAAACAGACCATCAAACTTCAGATGGAAGGCAGGTTAGGAGGAGGGGGGTAAGAGATCAACCAGAGGACTTGAAATAGCTCTTGATGTATGAGTATAAATTCACTAGTTGTAATTAGAGAAATTTCCATGAATTGAAAGAAATTTTTAATAAGCCCTAACCAGTTTGGCTCAGTGGATAGAGCATCAGCCTGAGGACTAAAGAGTCCCAGATTCGATTCCGGTCAGGGTCATGTGTCTTGGTTGTGGGCACATCCCCAGTAGGGGGTGTGCAGGAGGCAGCTAATCAATGTTTCTCTCTCATTGATGTTTCTAACTCTCTATCCCTCTCCCTTCTTCTCTGTAAAAAATCAATAAACTATATTAAAAAAAAAAGAAATTTGTAATAAGATTGTTTCTGCGTTTGAATGGAGAATAGAATACAATGGAGGAATAATGATAAAATATAATAGAATGTTATTTGGTATCAATTCGTGTAAATTTCTATAAGACATAGCAAGGTAGAATTTTAGAAATATGCTTACATGAGGCAACTGCTTTAATTGTTTTTATTATATTGCCATGAAAACTATTTTAGGCCAGGACCTTTGACTTTTTTCAAAAAAATCTAATTAATAGGGTTTTCATTTCTATTTTTCTTTCTTATGATTAATAGTAATTCTTTGTGTTTTCTACTTGTCTGTTTTGTACTTTTTATAGGAAGGCCCACAAAAACATGTTATCATTTGACAGGAATTATTTCATTGTCTACAAATTCTGAAACATTTGTTACTTTCTAAACTTCTCAGAATACAGAGATTCTAGGGTTAGGCAGTGATAACATAAACAAACTCAAGGGAGAGAAGAAATGAAATGTCATAAATATTTTGAAACACTCACCTGTTTTCACAGTCAAAAGTACATCAAGTAATGCATAAAATGGAACAAAAATGTGTACACATGAACATAAATAGGGTAGGAGGTAAAAAATAAAAAGAGTAAAAAGTGTAACAGTAGGAGAATAGAGCAACTAAGCAAAAAAATTGGAGTTGATATGTCTTAGAACTTGTGGAAAGAAAGAAAAATAAAATCTTCTATAATCCTAAGGTTTTCAGTTGTTTTGCCAGAAATGTAGTAGAAACATCTTTTGGGAAGATACTAGTAAAAATTTTGAACATTACCTTAAGAACGTATTTGAGATTAACCGAAGAATTTATATGCATACTAGAGACCCAGTGCACAAAATTCGTGCACGGGGCGGACCCTCAGCCCAGCCTGCACCCTTTTGCAATTCAGGACCTCGGGGGATGTCCAACTGCTGGTTTAGGCCTGATCCCTTGCAATCTGGTTCTGCTGGCTCCTAACAGCTCACCCTCCTGCCTGCCTCATTGCCCCTAGCCACGTCCTGCCTTATCACCCCTAGCTGCTTGCCTGCCTGCCTCATTGCCCCTAACCGCCTCTGCCTTGGCCCCCATCGCTGCGGCTTCATCAGGAAGGAAGTCTGGAAGGTCATTCAGCTGTTCAGTCTAATTAGCATATTATGCTTTTATTATTATCAATATACATAACCCATGGACACAGACAATAGTGTGGTTGAAGGCATTGGGGAGGGAGGTTGGAAAGTGGTAGTGGGGTTAATGGGGGTGGGGGAGGCGGACATCTGTAATACTTTCAATAATAAAGACAAATTTAAAAAATAAAAGAAGGTATTTGTAGGATATCAAAATATAGAAATCAGCTATAGCAGTAAAGAATAATGGTTATGAACAGAGGCACTAGAATGAGGATGATTTGGTACTGGATTCTGGCTACATTCACTTAATGGCTATGACCTAAGTTAAGTTAATACTTCCCCAAGCCTCCATTTCCTCATCTATAATATGAATATTTTAACAATATTTATTGGGTCATTTTAAGAAAAAAAAAAAAAAACTCCTGTATAGCAAATACTTAGCATAATACATTGCTACTCCAAAGTTCTATGTGCTATAATGTAGCTTATGAAGAAAATTCTTTAGGAGTAGTATATGATATATAGTGCAAATGTTTAATAAATTCTAAGTCTTGGTTTATAATTCACAGCATTGTCCTTGGTTTACAATTCTTAGCAAGTTTTATTTCAGAAACACTGCTCTTGAAAAAGTTCAGCTGATAGTATGTTGAGGTATGAATATATCATATTAGAAGGTGATTAATATGAGTATTAAATAAATAACAGTGATTGCATCCACATGAAGGTGAAGAGTGCCACAACAACTGGTAGTATTCACTGTTTATTTCTGATGTAATTAAAAAGACACTACTTTTGAAATCACCAGTTTAAGAATTGGGAGCATCAGTGAATGCTAAAATAAAAGTGGATAAAGGCTGTTTTAGAAAAAAAGATATTCATACTTTAAAAACATATTACTATCTAGATTATTTACTAGTAACAGAGTAAAAAAAATATGTACACTTATAATGGAGAGTTGGTGGGTACCATTAAACCAAATTATAAAACTTAGAATTACCAGTAGAGGAGCAACTTCACATTATGTGTATCCTGATTAATATGAAGTTTTCAACATCACCTATAAAGTGCCCTTGCCTAAACTAAGTTTAGGGATGCTATGAGGAAAAATTAAAAAAAAAAAAGTGAAATATTCTACATAATCATTGACCTAAATTCTTAAAATCCTATATAATAAAAGCCTAATATGCAAATTGTTCCCTCAGCTGGGAGTTTAACCAGGAGGCAGGGCCAGTGGCAAGTGGCCCGGAGGTAAGGACATGCCCCTGGCTGGCAGCCACTAGGCCCCTACCTATGCATGAATTTCATGCACTGGGCCTCTAGTGTTAGTATAATAAGTTATGTAAGGAACAGGGAGGTTCTAGATTAAAAGCAATGATGAAGATATTACCAAAAAATGCAACTCATAAATCATGAGGAAATCCTAAATTAGGATAAATATACACTATATAAACCTTGCGGTAGGGAGTGGTTGCTGAAATATACATTTAAAATTTTAAATTTTAAATTGTGCAACTATTTTAAATTTTCTTAGGGGTGAAAATTACATGGCAGGTATGTATTCTTTTTCTTAGGGGTATATGCTGAAGTATCTACTAGTGGATTAGCATGGTTTCTAAATTATATTTTCAAATAATCCAGAAAAACCAAATGAAGAAAGAATAGCAAACAGGACAAAATATCAATAATTACTGAATCTATTAATTCATTTTACTATTATTATTAATTTATATTACCTCCATTTTTTAGAAAAATGGAAAATCAATTTTTAGAATCATCTATACTAATAAAAGGGTAATATACTAATTAGACTGGGTGACCGGACATCTTCCAGATGCCTGACTTCCTTCCAGAATGTTAGGGGGTGACCAGGCCAGCAGGGGGCAGTTGGGGGGTGACCAGGCCAGCAGGGGGACAGTTGGGGGGCGACCAGGCTGGCAGGGGGGCAGTTGGGGGGCAACCAGGCTGGCAGGGGCGCAGTTGGAGGGTGAACAGGTTGGCAGGCAGGTGAGCAGTTAGGAGTCAGCAGTCCCGGATTGCAAGAGGGATATTCAACTGCCTATTTAGACAGTCAGACCCGCAGTCAGACATCCCCTGAGGGGTCCCTGCTTGGAGAGAGTGTAGGCCAGGCTGAGGGGTTTCCTTCTCCCTATGCATGAATTTTGTGCACCAGGACTCTAGTTAAAATATAAAAATAAGTTATGCTGTGGGATATTTCAAAAAGACCAATTAGAATAAAAGTATGGATTTATGAGACTAACTGTAGTAATTGGAGAACTATGACACTGAAAATAATTGGATGAATGAGGTTACTTGTGCAAGAATGAACAGGACCAAACTCTAATCATTCTTAAATTTGTAAGAGAGGATTTGCTGGGTCATAAGGCGATTCCATTTTTAATTTTTTGAGGAAATTCCAAAATGCTTTCCACAATTGCTGCACCAGTTTGCATTCCCACCAGCAGTGCACATACTCTGCAACACTTGTTTGTTGAATTATTAATAACTGAGGCCCAGTGCATGAAATTCATGCACTCGAGGGGCCCCTCAGCCTGGCCTGTGCCCTCTCACAGTCCAGGAACCCACAGGGCATGTTCAATTGACGACTTAAGCCTGCTCCCCATCACTCGGTCATCTTTAGTGCTGCTGCAGAGGCCATAGAGGCTCCTGCCATTGCTGCTGTGCTCACCAGCCATGAGGCAGGCTTCAGGATGAGTGGAGCTCCCCCTGTGGGAGCACACTGACCACCAGAAGGAAGCTCCTGCATTGAGCATCTGCCCCCTGGTGGTTAGTGCACATCATAGCAACCAGTCGTTCCACCGTTTGGTGGATTTGCATATTAGCCTTTTATTATGTAGGACTAGAGGCCGGTGCACGAAATTGAAATTTATGCACGGGAGGGGAGGAGGGGTCCCTTAACCTGGCCTGCCCCCTCTCACAGTCCAGGAGCCCTCAGGGAATGTTCTCCTCTGTGGGAGGCAACCGGGCTGATCAGGGGAAGGTGCTGATCCCTTCACCCCGCTGCTGCTACCACTGCTGGCCACCACAGCTGCTCTCCCTTGGCCCTTGCTTCTTCTTAGTGTTGGCCTCGCCCCCCACCCACCAGTGGGTGGGGGGAGATATGAGGCCAGGCTGGATGGGGAGAGACTGGGGGAGGTTGTGGGACAGCATGTTGCACCCTGCCCAGACTCTGTGGAGATGTGGCACCTGGACCGGGCCAATGCTGCTGCCTCTGTGGCTGCCTCTGCGGAAGGGGCAGCACCAGGACTGGGCTGGGCCGCAGCCTGTCCCATGCCATCTTTGCAGAAGGGGACGTGGCATTGCCTTCTTGCCACCTCTGCCAAAGGGGCCTTGGTGCTGGATGGCCCGCCCTTCCCACATGAGCTCTGGACTGGCCCACCCCTCCCATGAGGCCCAGACCTGCACGCCTCTCCTATGTGGCACCATCCTGACAGGTGTGAGGTGATACCTCTTTGTGGCTTTAATTTGCATTTCTCTGATGCTTATTGACTTTGAGCATCTTTTCATATGTCTATTGGGCAACCATATGTCCTCTTAGGAGAAGTGTCTATTTAGGTTGTTTGCCCATTTTTTAATTTGATTGTTTGTTATTTTGGTGTTGCATTGTTTGAGTTCTTCATAAATTTTGGATATTAAACCCTTAGCAAATGTATGACATGCAAGCCTATTCTCCCATTAAGTGGGTCATCATTTGATTTTGTTGATGGTTAGCTTTGCTGAGCAAAATATTTTAAATTTGATGCTGTCCCATTTGATTATTTATTCCTTTGTTGCCCTTGCCCAAGGAAATATATCAGAAAAAAATACTGCTACAAGAAATAACTGAAATTTTACTACCTGTGTTTTCTTCTATGATTTCTATGGTTTTCAAACTTACATTTAAATCTTTATTCCATTCTGAGTTTACTAGTATTTTTGTGTATGGTGTGAGAAGTTGGTCTACTTTTAATTTTTTGCATGTGCCAATCGAATTTTCCCAACACCATTTATTGAATAGACTGCTTTTACTCCATTATAATTTTGTACTTCTTCTGTCAAATATTAACTGAACATAAAGCTGTGGGTTTATTTCTAAGATCTGTATTCTGTTCCACTGATCTGTTTGTCTGTTTTTATGTCAGTGCCATGCTGTTTTGATTATTATGGCCTTGTAGTATAGTTTGATATCAGGTAGCATGTTCCTCCAACTTTGTTCTTCTTTCTCAAGATAGTTGAGGCTATTGAGGTTTTTTGTGGTTCCATATAAATTTTTGGAATATTTGTTCTAGTTTTGCAAGCTAAACATTTGTACTTTGATAGGAATTGTGTTGAATCTACATATTGCTTTTGGTAGTGTTAGAAATAAAGCCAGAGGTGGTTCATTTTCAAGGCAAGGCATTTAACTCAGAATGGAAAATTATTCTATGGCAGTATATGGACATGAGAAAGTTTATACTCCTGAAAAACAGGGTATTAGAAAGAACTAACTAACAGTGGGAGGATGAAATAAGGAAGTAGATAAAGACTGTATACTGTCAGAAAGCACATACCTCAGGGAGGCCTTTCTGCCACAAAGAGACAAAGGGAGGTAGAGACAACTAAAAGCCCATAGACCACTTTTTAAAAAAATATATATATTTTATTGATTTTTTTACTAAGAGGAAGGGAGAGGGATAGAGAGTTAGAAACACTGATGAGAGAGAAACATTGATCAGCTGCCTCCTGCACACCCCCCACTGGGGATGTGCCCGCAGCCATGGTACCTGCCCCTGACCAGAATCAAACCTGGGACCTTTCAGTCCACAGGCCGACGCTCTATCCACTGAGCCAAACTGGTTAGGGCGATAGCCC
Organism: Corynorhinus townsendii; assembly: GCA_026230045.1. Classification (NCBI taxonomy): domain Eukaryota; kingdom Metazoa; phylum Chordata; class Mammalia; order Chiroptera; family Vespertilionidae; genus Corynorhinus; species Corynorhinus townsendii. The sequence continues at coordinate 93,780,789 of JAPDVU010000002.1, forward strand.
ACTTTTTAAATGACACAATCCTATATAATAAAAGCCTAATAAGTAAATTGTTCCCTCCACCTGGAGTTTGACCAGGAGTTTGGGAGTTCAACCACTCGCTATGGCATTCACTCACCACCAGGGGGCAGTGCAGAACATGGCAGGCATCAGCGATGTGGAGCTGCCAGTGGGTGGCAATGGAGGCGCTGGCAGCCCTAATGGGCCGCAACAAGAGCAGGACTGCAGAGAGATGGTGGGTCAATGGACAGCGCCAGGCCAAGGCAGACGCAAGCCACTGGTCACTGGGCGGGGGCCCCTATCACCCCACCAATTGCCCTGTTGCTGCTGCCGGGCTCCCATGTGCTGAGGGAGCCAGGTGGGGGCCAGATCATCCTGCTGATCTTATCACCTTGCAGGCGGCAACCAGGTGGCAGGGGGCAGGGCCACCACCCTCTCTCAGTGACTGGGAGCTGGGCAGTGGTTGGGTGATTGGCTCCTGCAGGTGGTGACCAGCAGCAGTGGTGGTGCGCAGAATTGTGGAGCAGGTGACGGGGTGGTGCCAGGCCAAGGCAGGCTGCCAGCCAGGGCTGCAGGGCTGTGAGGTTGGGGGCATGAGCTGGGACTGCTGCCCCAATTGCCCAGATTGGGACTGGGCAGGATGGCCCTGATGCCCCAATCAGGAATAGGGGAGATGAGGCCAGTCATGCCCTATAGCCCTCCTGTGGTCCCTTCCAGGCAGGCCAATCTCCCAGGGTCCCTCCCTGGCTGGCTGGCCCCAATTGAACCTCTGAAGCTGAAAGAAGCCGGCGTCACTGTCCGAATATGTCTGAAGACCAGCTATTGGCACAATGTTCCTCTGCAGCTGAAAGAAAGCATCATCGTTGACAGAATATGCCTGAAAAGCTGTCATCGACAAGTACTACTATTGCAAAAATGAAGTAAAGGAGGATGCAGTAATCGAACATAGTTGTGATGGAATGACTATTACATGTTATTTTGCCTATCACTAAATTTCTCTGATGAAAAATCACCTGATGGAAAATTTACTTGATGTTGCAGCAAAGGTAAAGTTTGTCCAAATGATATAAATTTTCCAGAATACCCAGCATATTTAAAACAATTAATGATAAACAAAGATCCTGACAGTAAAAATTTCATTGCAAACATTCATTGCATAAATAGTTCTTTTGCTTTTGCTTCAATGGGTGCATATATCGCCCCCATTGATATGGGCCATTCTGTTTTAGAATACATGGCCAAGTTTATCACTGTACTGGAACTTTCCATCCTTCGGATGGTGTGTCTCAGAAGTCTGCTCAACTCTACATTTTAGATATGGCCTAAGCGACAAGTAAAAGATTAGCAATTCCAGAAAAGCAAGGTTGCTCAGAAAGACTCATAATCAACATCAGCAACCTCATGCATGAAATAAACAAATTAAAAAAATCATACAAGATGCTACATGAGGTAGAAAAGGAAGCCCAATGTGAAACAATAGCGAAAGGCATTGCTCTTGCTCCCACAGAAGCAAGAATGTCAATTAAATATGATCGTAATAGTGACCCAGGTAGATATAATTATCCCTGTGTAACTGAAGTTGCCATCATGTTCAGAAACTAAGATGGAGAACCTCCGTTTGAAAGGGACCTGCTCATTCATTGTAAACCAGATCCCAATAATCTGAATGCCACTAAAATGAAACAAATCAGTATCCTGTTTCCTACATTAGATGCAATGACGTATCCTATTCTTTTTCCACATGGTGAAAAAGTCTGGGGAACAGATATTGCATTAAGACTCAGAGACAACAGTGTAATCGACAACAATAGCAGACAAAATGTAAGGACAGGAGTCACACAACTGCACTATTATGGATTTCATCTCTCTGTCTGGGACACATTCAATCCTATTTTAAATGCAGGAAAATTAACTCAACAGTATATTGTTGATTCATATTAAAAAATGGATAAATTTAAGCCAATTGGATAAATTTCATTAAAGCAAACCAATCTAAGTTGAGAGTTGAACATATAGTTGTTTGATGCATTATCTCACATCTAGATCTGAAAATGACAATGTGCCGATTGGTAAAATGATAATACTCTGTTGTCTTTTGAGGGTAGTCCCAGAAATATGCAGCAGTGATATCAGGATGCTATGGCAATTGTAATGAAGTATGGCAAGCCCGATTTATTCATAACTATGAAATGCAACACAAAATGGGTAGATATTACAAACAATTTACAGTGCTATCAAAAAGTTGAAAACAGATATGACTTGGTAGTCAGGGTTTTTAATATTAAGCTGAACGTTCTTTTAAATGATGTATGTAAATTCCATTTATTTGGCAAGGTTACAGCTAAAATTCATGTAATCGAATTTCAGAAACACGGACTGTCTCACACCCACATATTATTAATATTAAATAGTGAATCCAAATTACAAACGGAAGATGACATTGACCATATAGTTAAGGCAGAAATTCCAAATGAGTGCCAGTGTCCTCAACTTTTTCAAATTGTAAAATCAAATATGGTACATGGACCATGTGAAACACAAAATTCAAATAGTCCATGTATGGAAAATGGAGAATGTTCGGAGGGATATCTGAGAGAATTTCAAAATGCGACCATTGGAAATATTCATGGAAATCCCAAATACAAAAGAAGATCTGGTAGCACCATGTCTATTGGAAATAAAGTTGTCCATAACACTTTAGGATTATCCCTTATAACCCGTATTTGTGCCTAAATTATAACTGTCATATAAACGTTGAAGTCTGCACTTCGATTAAAGGTGTCAAATATCTATTTAAATACATCTATAAGGGGCACAGTTGCTCAAATATTCAAACTTCTGAGAAAAACATTGTCAATCATGGTGAAGTACAGGACTTCATTGATTCCAGGTATGTGAGTGCTCCTGAGGCTGTTTGGAGACTTTTTGGAATGTGAATGCATGACCAATCTCATGCAATCACAAGATTAGCTATTTATTTGCCAAATGACCAGCATTTGTATTTTCATACTGATGATTTTGCTGAAGTTTAAGATAGGGTAAAAGGTATAACTTGACTTTGATGGCTTGGTTCTTACTGAATAAAGAAGATTCCGATGCACATAATTATTATTGTTGGGAGATTCCCCAACATTATCCTATCTAATAAAGAGGGAATATGCTAATTGAACATCATGCTCTCACAAAGATGGCGGCACTCACAGCCATAAGATGGCGACACCCAGTCCCCTCAGCCCTACAGGGGTGGCAGGTGCACGGCATGGCCTGCTGCCCCCAGGCGGGTCCGGCCGCTCTGCACGTCTGCCTCTGGGTTCCCTAGTCCCCTCAGTTCCCTAGCCAGCCAGGGCCAGCCCAAGGCACAGGCAAGCCTCAGATGACGGCTGCCCAGCTGATACCAGAGGCGCAGGCAAGCCTGGGATGTCTGCTGCCCAGCCGCCCAGGGCCACCCGAGGCTCACCTAACCAGGGACGGCCGAGGCTTGTGCTGCCAGCAGTGGCAGCAGCAGAGGTATGATGGAGGCATCGCCTTCCCCTGATCACCAGATCGCCTCCTGCCCCTGAGGGCCCACGGACTGTGAGAGGGGACAGGCCAGGCTGAGGGACCCCCATCCGATTCATGAATTTTAATGCACTGAGCCTTTAGTGTGTTTAATAATTCTTCTTGGAGAAAATACCAAAAGGGCAGGAATAAAATATTGGGTAGACTGTTCACTGTGAGCTTTAGATAACCAGAACGATATTACCTTAGACTTTCACTTCTGCATGTAAAAGATGTGATAAGTGTTGCTGATCTGTAAACTGTAGGAGGTCTAATATATGATACTTTTCATGATGCTGCTAAACATCAAGAATTATTAATCAACAACACTATCTGGAAAGATATGATTGAGGATGCAATCATCCTTAATATGCCCAAGCTACTATGGCAACTTTTTGCATATAAAAGAGTAATATGCAAATTGACCATCACTCCAACACACAAGATGGCTGCCCCTATGTGGTCAAAGATCCTGACCCCATGTGGACACAAGATGACTGCCACAAGATGGCCATCAGGGGAGGGCAGTTGGGAGGGACCAGGCCTGCAAGGAAGGGCAGTTGTGGGCAATCAGGCCAGCAGGGGAGGCTCTACAGCAGCGGTTCTCAACCTGTGGGTTATCACCCACAGGTTGAGAACTGCTAGCAGGGTTGCCTAAGACCATCGGAAAACACAGATATTTACATTATGTTTCATAACCGTAGCAAAATTACAGTTATGAAGAAGCAACGAAAATGATTTTATGGTTGGGGGTCACCACAACATGAGGAACTGTATTAAAGGGTTACGACTTTAGAAAGGTTGAGAACCATTGGGCTAGGTGCAATCAGGAAGGCAGGCAGGTGAGCAGTTAGGAGCCAGCAGTCCTGGATTTTGAGAGGGATCCCATATTGGAGAGGGTGCAGGCTGGGCTGAGGGACACCCCCCTATGCACGAATTTTGTGCACCGGGCCTCTAATGTGTATATGTGTGTATGTGTGTGTGTGTGTGTGTGTGTGTTTGATGTCCTTCTGATGCAGACAAATTCTGGGATGAGAATAAATCTCATTTTATTGAAGTTTTCTGGTGTAAATTACACCAAATAGAAGGTGCCTGTGAGAACTGTGAAATGCTTGATCTTAACGAAATTCAAGAAGTATTCACATTGCATGGAATGAAATGTTTGGATTTCAAACTTCCGGACTCTCCTTTATTAATAAATACAAATACATGTGATGAATTAAATGAGCAATAATAAACAAAGTTTTATTTTTTTAATTAAAATATTTTTTTATTGATTAAGGTATTACATATGTGTTCCTATCCCTCCATTCCCCCCCCGCCACCACCACCACTTATGCCCTCATCCCCCTGGTGTCTGTGTCCATTGGTTAGGCTTATATGCATGCATACAAGTCCTTTGGTTGATCTCTCCCCATCACCATCACCCTCTGCTACCTTCCCTCTGAGGTTTGATGGTCTGAATGATGAACAGTTGACAGGCTTTCAGACTATAACTTCCACCCTAGAAAATCAAACTGTACACCCCAAATGCTTTTTCTTGGATGGTCCAGGAGGTAGTGGGGAAACATATCTTTATAAAGTTTTAATACATTATATTAGAGGTCATGGTGGTACTGTTTTATCCACAGAGTCTACAGGAATTGCTGAAAATTTACTTCTTGGTGGAAGAACCTTTAATTCCCAACATAAATTACGAATTCCATTAAATGAAACTTCAATAAAGAGTGAAGTTGCAAAACCCTTAAGCCCAACTTTTTATTGTTGATGTATACACCATGGCATCCAATCATGCTATAAACACCATAGACAGATTACTAAGAAAAATTATGAATTTGAATGTTGCATTTGTTGGGAAAGTTGCCCTTCTCAGAGGGGATTTTTGACAATGTCTCACATGCTATCAATTGGCCATAGTACAAATCAGTGTAAAGTATGTTAGTGTTTGGGGATGTTTCAGAAAGTTGTCTCTTAAAACAAATATGAGATCAGAGGATTCTGCTTATAGAGAATGGTTAGTAAAACTTGGAGATGGGAAACTTGATAGCAGTTTTCATTTAGGGATGGATATTATTAAAATCCCTTGTGAAATACGGATCTATAATTGAAGCTACCTTTGGAAATACTGTATCTATAGATAATATTAAAAATATATATAAATGGGTGATTGTCCTAGAAATGAGCACGTTCATAAATTAAATGAAGAAATTTTGGATATACTCAATGAAGATTTTCACACCTATTTGAGTGATGATTCCATCTATTCAACAGATGATGCCAAAAAGGAAAAATTTCCCATTGAATTCCTTAATAGTATTACTCCTTCGGGAATGTCGTGTCATAAATTAAAATTGAAAGTAGGTGCAGTCATCATGCTACTGACAAATCTTATAGTAAGTGGGGTCTTTGTAATCATACCAGATTTATTATCAAAAGATTATGACCTAACATTATCAAAGCTGAAGTATTAACAGGATCTGTGGAAGGAGAGGTTGTTCTGATTCCAATAATTGATTTGTCCCCGTCTGACACTGGCTTCCCATTTAAATTAATTTGAAGATAGTTTCCCGTGATGCCAGAATTTGCAATGACTATTAATAAATCATTAGAATTTGTCTAGAGTTTATCATCAAGGACAAACTCCAAACAGAGTATGAATATTCCTACCTGAACCCGTTTTTGGACATGGTCAATTATTTGTTGCTTTCTCTCAAGTTTAAAGAGCATGCAACATTAAAGTTAAAGTTGTAAATACTTCATCATAAGGTAAATTATTCAACCACTCTAAAAGTGTTTTTACTCTTAATGTAGTATACAGGGAGATCCTAGAATAAGCTTAATTTATCAGTTATTGTTTTTATCAATGTTGTTTTTATGTAATGTTTTATTATGTCTTCGTTGTTTTTATATCATGTCTTTGCTGTTGTTCTATCATGTTATTGTTTATTTATTAATAAATTAATATATTATTTTCATATACATTTTACTAACTTTCTTTAATCTCTGACCCTTCCATTACAGAGAAAGGGCAAATGGCAATATTAAAATATTTCTTGTAATTATTTTTCTTTCAATGGGCACTAATTCATGCACCAAGCTACTAGTAGGAAATAATGAAACTTAGGCAATAACCAGGAAGATTGTGCCCCCCATAGTACACAGCCAATGAGGAACTGGGGGAGAGACTCTTGAACTAGGGATAAATTGTTTGTTGTAACCACCTGGGTGTGCTTGCCCACCAGACACCCAATCTTGCAAGACCGCCATTAAAAGTTTTGCTTTCAGTGTACTTCATGTCTCTGAGGACATTATTTGAGTTTGGACAGGTGAGCTTGTTTCTCAGAGTAGTATGGGCATTTTAATAATGTTAATTTTTCTTATCCATGAACAGAGAATATACTTCCATTTATTAGTATCTTCCTCAATTCTTCCTTCAACATTTTATAAATTTCTGAGTATAGGTCTTTTACCTCCTTGGTTAAACTTTTCCTAGGTACCTTATTTTTTAATGCAGTTATAGATGGGATTTTTGTGTTTGTTTGTTTCTTTTATGACCCAGCAATTCCACTTCTGGGAATATATCTGAAGAAACACAAAATATTGATCCAGAAGAATATATGCACCCCTATGTTCACTGCAGTGCTATTTACAATAGCCAAGATCTGGAAGCACCAAGAATGCCCATCAATATATCAGTGGATCAAAAGCTGTGGTACAACCTTAAAAAAGAAGGAAATATTACCTTTTGTGACAGTATGGAGGGAATTAGATGATATTATGGTGAGTGAAATAAGCCAATCAGAGAAAGACAAATACCATATGATTTTACTTATATGAGGAATATAATGAAAAAAATATACAAAATATAAAAAGATTTACAAATACAGAGAATGGACTGACAGCTGTCAGAGGGTAGGGGTGTTGTGGGGGCTGGGTGAATAGATGAAGAGATTAAACAAAACAAAAACTCATAGACACAGACAGTAGTATGGTGATTGCCAGAGGGAAAGACGGTAGGGCAGGTCGAAGTGGGGGATAAATAGTAACAGAAGACTAGACTTGGGGTAATGAACACACAATATAATATACAGATGGTGTATTATAAAACTGTACACTTTAAACTATATAATTTTATTAACCAATATAACACAAGTAAATTTAATGAGAACATATAAGAAAAGAAAAAAAACACACAAATATAAATAGATTTAATTGAAGGAAAGGAGACTCACACACACACACACACACACACACACACACACACAGGAAACAGTCAGTGAGGGTGGCACTTGGGCCAGGAGAAAAACATGTTAAATGCTACTGAGAGGATAAGTAAGATAAACAAATAGAAGAAGAAAAAGAACTATAGGATTTTTGAAGAGTATCCTCATAGGATACCTATTAAATATAGAGATTATAATTATCACTCCAATTTTGAGGGCATTCTGATTTACTAGGTTTAGTCTACAACCTCAGAAGCTGTTTCACAAAACTGAAAGTTATTCTTATTTTCAAGGAAATTTGGGGATTTTTTCCCCAAGATGGTGATTCTCAAAGTATCTTCCTTGGACCAACAAGAGTAGTTTTAAATGGAAAATTTTAGAAATAAGCACTCTTGATCCTACAATAATCAGTCAGAATTTTCTGTATTCTTACAAGTCTGAAAAGTGACCCTAATGGATGTTGAACATCCAAAAGAATTAGTCTAAGAGTTTTCAAGGAAAAAAATCATAAAAGAAGTAGGACTTGGATTAAAACTTACAGAAAGATAATTTTTTTTTTTAAGTAGGAAGGATACATGTCTGCAAGAATGGCCCATAATCCAGATGCTAACTCAGAAAGCACGTCTAATTTAAAAATGTTCTTTCTCTGGAAGTCCTTAAGAATTTGTGGTTTGTATAACATCCCTTCCAGGCAGTCTGTATTACATATGCCTGCATTATTCTTACTCCCACTGCTGACCATCTTCACACACAACCACATACACATAGACATACATATACACATACACATACACATACACATACACATACACATATTCTTCATGGAGCTAGTGGAAGGTTGTTGTCCCTCTTCCCAATGGAGCAACTAGGATCAATTATTATAATTCACATTATTCCTATACAATGATTAGCTTTTTCAGAATTATAATATTGATGTTCAATAAATGTTTGATAAAACAAATACCAATTAATTTATTAATTAATGAATGCTTACTTGTATGATAATATTTATATTTATTACTTTCTACTCTTTAGAGAGCTTTGATTCTAAATGAAAATGAATTTATTTATCTTTACATATTTAATTTCTCACCCTACTATCTCACAAGCAAGTGTAGATGGGTAGATTGGGAGCTTTCAACTCTTGATTTCTTAAGTTTTTGAACTTCAGTCAAAATGACATGACTTACAAACACTAAAAAAATTATTTAAGGAAAGATGAATCATTAGTACATTGACATTTATGTTGTTCTTTTATCACTGAGTTTGAAAGTCATATGCTTGGTTCTGATTGGGGTAATATGGTGTAGAGGTAGGATGGAAACTCATGGTAGAGGTAGGAAAATAAAAAAGAGAGATTACCAAATATTCACTTTGTTAATTGATGCATTATTACCTTTTCTAGGGCCATAATAAAATTCCAATAACAGATGTGTAATAGTAGGGAGAGAGTTTAGAATGGAAAGTGTTAGAGTTAACATTCTAGACTTCATGCCTTGAAGGGACTTAATAATCCCAAAGAGAAAACTAAAACCTTTGGGATAATAGAGCAGTTCTGAATATATAACTTAAATTCATGTATTTGAATTAATCTACTAACACATTTTGTTTGATTTGGAGAGAGAGCATGGAGCATTGAAATTAAATTCTTGAATGACTGATATTGGCTGTCCCTGAATTAAAATTGTATGCATTGTAGGGTTTCTTTGATCTTTTATGTTATCTGTCTTCTTTATTACCTTGAGTGACTCAAGCTATAAATGAGATAATTGTAAGCCTCCTGTTATCTTGATTGAGATTACAGGAATTACTATTTTGTAATTGTAAAGCAAATATGTATTTTCATTTTAATATTTTATACTTATTATTCACTTAATTTTCCTTTAAATAAGAAGTTATTAGGAAAAATTATAAATATTTTAGCTAACAAAAACTTTTGTCAAATTTTTATAATGTCCTTTATTTCTTCTAGTATGAGAGGTCTGTAAAAATATTTTGGTGTTATTTGACTTAATATGGCGAAGAGAGTAATCCTCAAAGTTTCTTTCACAATTATCATGAAACAGGGAACCTATTCATTATGCATTTAGAACATATTAAATTTCAAATATTTAAAATCTGGCTGATATTTCTAGAAGTACCGATTTGACTCATCATTATAAAGAGAAAAATATTGAAAACCATATAAATAAAAATCATTGTTAACATAAATTTTATGAAGTTATTCAAACTTGAGTATGTAATACTTCCACTTAATAAAAATTTACCATCTATATATATATATATATATATATATATATATATATATATATATAAAACTCTAATATGCACATAGACCAAACAGCCAAACAACCGAATAACCAAACAACTGAACAACCAGTAGCTATAACGTGTGTTGACCACCAGAGCACACGCGTGCAACATGATGGGCATTGGCAGCAGGAGGCAGAGCATGGAACATGGAGTGTGTTGGCTGTGGCAGGATGGTGGATCAGGTGAGTCAGGGTGCCAAAACAAGGCTAGGCGCTGGCCACTGTCATTGGGGTGAACCTCTGGTGGTTACTGAAAATTTTTTGTTACCGCATGCCACGGTCCTGCCCAGCACTCGCACCCGCTGCTGGTGCTTGGTACCAGCCCCAGTCACTCGGCGCAGTCAGCGGGTGCGAGTGGAGGTGGCGGGAGCGGGGCTGCCAGAAGACAGGGGACCAGGGGCCACAGTGGGAGGATCAGGACAAGGAGCAGAGGATGGGCCGAGACCCGCCCCTGTGCCCAGTACAGCCTTGAGGCCCACAGTTCCTTTCAAGGTGCACACATTTGTGCACTGGGCCCCTAGTAATTAATATTAGTCTAAGAAATAAACAGATGTGTACCTGGTATCATAAAAATTGAAGTTAAACAGCTTTTAAAAACAATAATTTTAAATTGTGATGATTATATGTAATGTTTGTGAATATTTTTATGGGTTTTTAAAATATAAAAGCTATATATTATAATAATGATTTTTCTGCACCTTCTAAGGGTTTGATCTCCAAAATTTACAAGGAACTTATACAGCTTAACAATAGGAAGATAAATGACACAATCAAAAAATGGGAAAAGGACCTAAATAGACACTTTTCAAAAGAAGATGTACAGAAAGCCAAGAGACATGTGAAAACATGCTCAAAGTCACTAATCATCTGAGAGATGCAAATCAAAACAACGATGAGGTACCATCTCACATCTGTCAGAATGGCTATCATCAACAAATGACAATTGCTGGCAAGGATGTGGAGAAAAAGGAAACCTTGTGCACTGCTGGTGGGAATGCAGACTGGTGCAGCCACTGTGGAGAACAGTATGGAGTTTCCTTAATAAGTTAAAACTGGAACTCCCATTTGACCCAGTAATCCCACTTCTAAGAATATATCCCAAGAAACTAGAAACACCAATCAGAAAGGATATACGCACCCCTATGTTCATAGAAGCACAATTTACAGCAGCTAAAATTTGGAAACAGAATAAGTGCCCATCAGCAGATGAGTGGATTAATAAACAGTGGCACATCTACACTACACTGTTATATATAAAAAAAAGAACTTTTACCATTTGCAACAGCATGGATGGAACTGGAGAGCATTATATTAAATGAAATAAGCCAGTCAGAGAAAGATAAATATCACATGATCTCACTTATATGCAGGATAAAATGATCAACATAAACTCATGAACAAAAATAGATCCAGAGACAAGGTAGCACTGAACAGACCATCCAACTTCAGGGAACAGACAGCGGAGGGGCAGGGGCATTAGAGATCAACCAAAGGACTTATATGCATGCATATTAGCATGACCTGTGGACACAGATCCTGGAGTGATGGGGGCTTGCCCTCAGGAGTGGGAGTGGCGGTGGGGGGGGGATTCAATCAGTAAAAAAAGGAGACATGTAATACTTTAAACAATAAAAAAGTGAAAAAATTAAAATAAAATGTAAAAGCTATAAATTATAATATAATGATTTTTTTCTGCACCTTACCGTGAACTTTATATCTTAAACATTAAATGGAAGATATATGAAAGATTATATGTTGTATTATGTTAACATTTTATTGCTAAATCTCATTTTTGCTACATTGTCCTCATTTTATAATGGATAAAAATACAAACTCTTTTAAAGACTATGAGCAAAAATAAATCTTTAAATATATGGCTCTCTTTTCATTATACTGTTCCTACTATATATAAAGAATTTTTCCCACTGATAAGAACTCTCTCCTCAATAAATTTTAGGCTCCTCTGAACTCTCTTCTGAACTGGATCTTTTCCTTGGACTCTCAGACCTGTTTTATCAAGCATTCTGCTAAAAAGATTTAGGGTGAATCCCACTACCAGCACCAATGATATCTCCTTAAATACCTTATCACCCTCACTCCTTGTATTTTATCAAGTTCATCTTAGTAATTTTATACCCACTACCACTCCCTCATTTTGCCCATTAGATACAAATCCCCAACTCTCCTGACTGTATTCAAAGTTGAGCTACACTGAAGTCCCTCTTCTCTACTGCAATAGCTCAAATAAGATCTGTCTTGGGTGCAATTTCTTTTTGATTTAACAAATTTAGCTTTTAACAATTGTTATTTTATTCTTTTTTTTCCCCTTTATTGACTTTTAGAGAGAGAGGCAAGGAGAAGGAGAAGGGAAATAGATATGGAAACATTGTTGAGAGAGAAACATTGATGAGCTGCCTTCTGCATGCTCCCTAATTGGACATATGCCCTGACCAGGATTTGAACCAGTTTAACTCTTGGTGCATGGGTTGAGGCTCTACCACTGAACTGCACCAGCTGGATATTTTTCTCTTTTTTAATTTATAGAAATCAAATACCATAGAAATGTGTTTTTTTTTTGTTTTGTTTTAATTTTGTTTTCTGTTTACTTTTTAAAAATTTCTTTATTGATTAAGGTGTTACATATGTGTCCTTATTCCCCCAGTATCCCCCTAACCCTCCTTGGTGCAGCCACTGTGGAGAACAGTATGAAATTTCCTCAAAAAACTAAAAATGGAACTCCCATTTGACCAAGTGATCCCACTTCTGGGAATATATCCCAAGAAACTAGAAACACCAATTAGAAAGGATATATGCACCCCTATGTTCATAGCAATTTACAATAGCTAAGATTTGGAAACAGCCTAAGTGACCATCAGCAGATGAGTGGATTAAAAACCTGTGGTACATCTACACAATGGAATACTATGCTGTGGTTGAAAAGAAGGAGTTCTTACCATTTGCAACAACATGGATGGAACTGGAGAGAATTATGCTAAGTGAAATAAGCCAGTCAGATAAAGATAAATATCACATGATCTCACTCATTTATGGAGTATAATGGACAACATAGAAATGTTTTAATTTAAATCTCCATTAGTATACAGCTTTATTAAAATATTGTAAAAGTATATAAGAATCAAGTTTAAACAAGAAAATATCATTCTATGACCATATTAATGAACTGAAGGGGTCTGTCAGTTACTCTCTCTAATTAATCTATAAAGATATGGTATAAAAATTGGCATAAGAGGAATAATTTAAGAAGAAGATTTATAAATAGAATAGATGAATGCAGTAACTTTAACATAGTAGAATATTTAATTATTCTCTTAAAATGATCTCTATAGTAGTTTTATGATGGTCTTATCCAGGCCCAAGTAAGATTACATAATTATTATTTGCAATTAGTTTTAGGTTGAAAAAAAGATATTAGTTCATTAACTCTAATAAAAGAAACAAATGCAAAACTTTGGAGTAAACCTGATTTTTAAATTTATATGACATAATTTTTAAATAATTATCTGATATACCATTTTTTAAAAATAAAATATCTTCAGAACGTCAAACCTCAAGGAAGGTAGGGGACAGTGGGGGTAAGGGGGAGAGATCAACCAAAGGACTTATATGCATGCATTTAAGCCTAATTAATGGACACAGACAACAGGGGGGTGGGGGCATGAATGGGAGGTGGGGGGTAATGGGGGAATAAGGACACATATGTAATACCTTAATCAATAAAGAAATTAAAAATAAATAAATAAATAAAATATCTTAACAACATTTAAAAAATTACTCTTCCTATTGTTTTCTTTCCTATTTTTGCTGTTCATTAAAATATTTACTGTTTCTCTGTTCTGCTCCTTTTCACTTTATAATTTTTGGTTCTCTACACACCTGTCTCTCCACTTGCTTTTGTTAAACAAAATTTCAAGCCACAAAAGAAGCTGCTGAAACACAAATGAATAAAATGTTCCAGGCAGGTGTTTTTATTTATCCCACTAACTGTATTGGATATCTAAGAGGGGCAGGGGTTGGGGGAAATGCCACCTTGTATCCTAGGAACAATGATGTTACGTAATGTCTAATGCTACCTGTAATTTGAAGTTGCCCAGCTATTATGCAGTAATTCTTTTGAAACTGTGGTAATTATGAAGTACAGTAGCTTTTACTAACAATTACCTCCTTATATAAAGCAGATTCACTGCAATATTCTACATAATAAAAGGCTAATCTGCTAAGTGTCCAGTTGTCCAGTCGTCCCTTCAATCAATCAAAGCGTAATATGCTAATTATATTCTAAAGCCACTCAACCACTCACCATGACATGCACTGACCACCAGGAGTCAGACAGTCAACCAGTTGATCATTCGATATGATGTGCACTGATCACCAGAGGGCAGACACTCAATCAGTAGGTTAGCTTGCTGCTGGGGTCTGGCCTATCAGGACTGAGCGAGATGGACTGGACACACTCTGGAGCCCTCCTATGGTCCCTCCCTGGCTTTGATTGTACACAGGTAGGGTCCCTTGGCCTGGCCTGTGTCCTCTCACAATTCAGGACCCCTTGGGGGATGTCGGAGAGCAGATTTGGCCCGATCTTGCAGGCCAGGCTGAGAGACCCCACTGGTACATGAATTCGTGCACTGGACCTCTAGTATTTAAATAATAGCTGCCACATATTTATCTGTTTAGTCATATTTACCCTCATGTGATAATTGTGATTACTGAAAATCTTTACATCAAAGTCACTTTCTAACTTCTATATAATTTTATTCTGCTGAAAGATTTCCATATTATGAACATGTGAGGATATTACTAAAATATTGGAAACCTTTTAATTTGAAATCATAAATTAACATTATAATGTCAAAATTAAATATCAAGCTCAATCTCTTTATTTAGACTTATTAAAGAACATGAGCAAAGTGCCCTGGCTGGGTAGATCAGTTGGTTAAAACATCTTCCCAATACACCAAAGTTCAGGTTCAATACTGGCTTAGGGCACTGTTAGGGCCCAGCAGGAGCACTGCTCAAGCCAGCTGCTCTGAGTTTTTCTGAGTCCATGTATTCCTCTAAATTCTTTCTGACAAGGCCTGCCCACTGGACAAACTGTTGGGAACTTAGTCTAAGTTCCTCTTTTATTCTCAGCTCACTGGTTGCAGGTATTGAGTCTTAGATGGAGAAACCATGAGAAGTTGTGGGTTTATAAGAGTTTGTCTTTATTACAGAAGCCAGTGATCACATAGCCATCAGGCAAGACTGTCCTTCACAACAATCCCGTGTACTGGTAGGCAGCCGTCCACGGGCTGGTAAATACATATCTTTCCTACACAGTAGTAGCAGTCTCTGTACCCACAGATATTATCTGAGCAGCCGCATGCTGCCCCCTAGACTTGCTGCCTCACACCTCACATCATAGTGTTACCTAAGCTCTGGCTCAGCAGCTTCTCCTGTCTCCCCTGCCCAGCACTCTGGCTGGTTAACTTGGTAGCTATACCTGAGCTCTCTATGAGCTCTTAGACTTATAGCAGTACCAGCTCTCAGCTCTCTCTGAGCTTTTCTCCGTCTCTCTTTGGCTGGTCAATAACGTGTATATTACTCCACAGACAAGGAAGACTAGTTGGCAACAGATACATCAATCATTTGGGTCATAGAGGGGCAGAGCGTGCAGTGAGATCACTGTGGCCTTGGAGCTGTGTATGGTACCTCAGCCTAGGTGCAGAGTGGCCTTGGACAGTCCAGAGTATTGACAACAAGGCCTCTGTGCTTTAATTGGCCTTGACCACTCGGCGTCTCTGGCGTGGTTCCCATAGCATGTACCAGAATCAACCAATGAATGTATAAATAAATGGAACAACAAATTGATGTTTCTCTCTCTCTCTTTCACGTCTATCTCCCCCTTCTTTCCCTACAAAATTAATACACAAAAATTTTAAAATATAAGAATATGAACAAAGATTGCATCTAGTATATTAATTTATATACAATTATCTCCTTCATTCTCTTACCTCACATTGACTGACTTTTTCTACTCTTATCATAAACACAAGAGATTTTCAGGATTCAGTCTTAGGCATCCAGTTTTTCCCCCTGTATCCCCTCTGTAATAGCTTCTATTCATTCTCTGGACCTCTGTTACCCTTAATATGATCATCACCTTCAAATTGTAATATCTGGCTCAGGCTTCTTTCAGCTTCAGTATTTGTATGCCATTGCTCCTTGATATCTCTACTCAGAAGTTTTACAAGCAACCCATCTCAACACATTTAATACAAGATATTTTAATTAATTATCTCTCCTAAATACTCCCCCTCTTCTAGGCTCCCCATCTCTGTAAATAAGGCCTTAGTTGACTGTCAGGTACCTAGTGGATAGATACTCAGCATATATCTGTAGATTGGATTAATTTTGCACAAAGTAAATTGAACTAAAAAAATTATGATAAGTTCTTTAAAATTTGAATGGTCAAAGTAGAAAAGCAGAGTGTTTCTGTATTTTCACTGATGGAGTGACCAGCAAGACCTCAGATTTAGTGAGAGTCACTCTAGGTGCATTTCATAGTCTGCTCCTGCTCTGGAAAATTTCGTGCAGACTAACTGGGAAACATATAAGCATTTATGCAAACTGCTATAGTAATCTGAACACATCACACTGGTGTCACAATACCCCTGATATGTTTGAGAAAAGGAAAAGAGAATTCAATGGAATAAGTTACACAAAGTTTATATATATTTTAAAACAGAATTTTTTGCCTTTTGTTTTCACTAAAATTTTGAATTTGTTTGTTTTGTATTGTTTTTAATCTTCCTTCCTTCCTTCTTCCTTCCTTCTTCCTTCCTTCCTTCCTTCCTTCCTTCCTTCCTTCCTTCCTTCCTTCCTTCCTTCCTTCTTTCCTTCCTTCCTTCCTTCCTTCCTTCCTTCCTTCCTTCCTTCCTTCCTTCCTTCCTTCCTTCCTTCCTTTTCTTTCTTTAATTTAGTATCTTTATGGCCTTTCTCCATGCAAAGTAATCAAAAAAAGCAAACTACATTTTGCAAGTGTCGCTACTAAGAATATTATTCAGGAGAACAGAATGAGATATCTTGCTTTTTATACAAAACAAAACCCTGTGGGTAGTCCCAGGCATGTAACCAATTACTTATCCACTTGTCCATACACCTTTTGTTATATGAATATTTTTCACAGTATGAATGTCTTTAAGACTCAAAAAGAGGCTTTTGGCAGATCATCAAATATCTGTTCTTTTTTTAAAAAAATAGTGATAGGTATTTATAATAGGGGCATTGCAATCTTGATCACAAAACAGGAACTGTTGTGCGATACAAAAAGCGATACGTGATCTCTACAGCAATTATTTCTGCTTTAAGTATAATAAACTTGACAATCTTGAGGATATATGTACACAGTGCATTTGTGGTTTCTCATGTTAGCCATGTACTCTGTAACTTAACAGGAAGGAAAGGTCCCAAATTCCAAGGCACAGAAAGTATATGCTTAGATTTCTAGAGGGAACATTTAAATTAAAGGAAGAGAAAAAAGACATCATAATATCTATTTTTTCAATTAACATGAGTAATATATATTCATCTTTCTGCACTCACGTCTAGTTGTTTAAAATCTGTACCCAGAATTGGTCAAGGTTGTATTTTAAGTGATTACTGTATATTCAAGTACTTTTTATTTTTCTCCCTCATAGAGCTAGCTTCCTTTTCTTTCTTTCCCTCTCAACACGCACTCATGCACACACACACACACACACACACACACACATACTGGATAGGCTGATAAAAATCCTGTCAAGTTTTAATGATTGCAAGTGAAATATGACTGTAAAATATGACTTTTCATGAAGTCTTCAGACTATCCTGCACAGATTGAGTCCTACTTCTCATATGTCCCTCTGGTCATTTGTCAGAGTGGACTTAGCACTTTTAAAAATAATAATGGGGCCATTGGAGCATTTCCCAATTGCTTAATAGAATCATATTCTCTCTTTGCCTTTAGCAAATAATTTAGACCTAATGCTTATTTCTGGGATTTTACCTGTAAAGGATCCTTTCTAAAATATGCAAATAACTCCTTCTTTAAAAGCAGGATGTCTGATTACACTGTATTGCCAAGGGCAAAATAAAAAGAAAGGCTAATGTACTTTAAGGGATTGTAACTTTTGCTCAGGTTGAAATTCTTGCACTTTCTCAAATTACTGAAATAGGTTAACTCTTTTCTTGTGGTGGAACTAATTCAGGGAAAAAATTTTCTTACACAAATTAACTTTGTAACCAAAGAGGCTGGAGTTAAGTACCTCTCCTGAGCTCGGATGCAGGTCAAGGTCTGCTGTTAATTATCAAAGATGGAGTGGAGTGAAATGCCGATCTCAAGATGCTTTTTAAAATCTGTCTGTTTTGTAACACTTTTTTTCTCCAGGTAAAATATATGTGACCTATAATTTACATTGAACCATATTTAACTGTACCATTCAGTGATATTAAGAATATTCACACAGTTGTGCATCTCAATACTACCTATCTTTAGAACTCTTTTCATCTTCCCAAATTGAAATTGTACCCATGAAAATATAAACTCCCATAACTGCCTGCCTTCAGTCCCTGGCAATCACCATTCTACTTTCCGTCTATAAGAATTTGTTACTTTAAGTACCTCACATACAGTATCTGTCCTTTTATGAATAGCTACTTCACTGGGCATAAGTATTCAGGGTTCATTCATGTTGTAGCCTGTATCAGAATGTCCTTTCTTTTTAACGCTTAATAATATTCTATTTTACCCATATACTAATTTGCCTATGCATTCATCTATCAATAGATGTTCTGAATTTTAAACTAAATTTCAAAATTCTAAATTTGAAATCTTACAAAATGCATAGCACTCCTATCACTCCTATGTGCTGTTTTTATGCTGCTTTTATAACTGAGACATATTTCTAATCTTTAAAAGATAATTTTAGATAATAAATAAAGAAATAAGTAGGTAATTAGAAATTACTAGTCATATTACTTTGTAATAAGGACAATTGGAAATGTTATATACAAATCAGCAAGATGTATGTGAGCAAATATTATTTATTAAATGAACACCTGGTTACTGTTTTTATTACACAAATTAAAATGGCTTGTCTTTTCTTCTGTAGGAAATTTTATACTTTAGCAAGATTTAAATATTATATTCAGATATATAAAAATTTCAAATAGGTAATAAGATCTACCTCATGAAACCTCAGGGACAGAGCAGAGGGATGGATTTTTAGCAATTCTGCTAAATTTGGACCAATTTAATAATTTTATTAAATGTTCTCTTTAGAGGATACTTTATCTTTTAATTTCAAATAGTCATGTTTGCATTAGCCTCCACTCCCCCTCTCTCATCCAGATGTTCACAGGAGATAAGACAATTGAGGCAATTCTAATGGCAGCAGAGGAGATAGGCTTTGAGTCAGCCTCTGATGTTCTCTTCTGGTTTCTGCAGGAGGACTCTATATCTGTCTAGTTTATACACTGAGTGGCCAGATTATTATGATCTCTGAATGAATAATAATCTGGCCATTCAGTGTATATAATAAAAGGCTAATATGCAAATTGTCCCCTCAACCAGGAGTTCGACCAGCAGGCAGGTCAGCCAACTGCCTATGTCCCTTCACCCTGGCCAGGCTGGCTGGACCCTGCCCATGAATGAATTCATGCACTGGGCCTCATATATATATATATATGTATATATACACACACACACACACACACGTATATATATATATATATATATATATATATATAGAGAGAGAGAGAGAGAGAGAGAGAGAGAGAGAGAGAGAGAGAGAGAGACATAATAAACTCGCCACTCAGAGTAGATGTGTTAGTAGCTAAAGTCTGTCAATGATAAAATTGTCTCCATTCTCCTTGTCTCAGGCAAAGATAGGAAGTCCAACATACATATTTCCAATACAGCGTTACTAGTAGACTAACTCCTTTTACCAAGATTGCCTGCCAATATTCAACTAGTTTCTTAGCTTCCTCTAGGAACATACAGTAATTTTCAATTCCTTCCTTATCTCACTCCTTTTTTGGTCTAACTTTGCTACGTGCCTGAATATTTTCCTGATTGAATTCTCTTTGGACACCCAAATAGAAAGTTAGGCAAAGACTCTATGACATTGTTTCTCAGCCTAAATATTAGTCTTTGGCTACAGAAGGGTGATCACAGTTCTTTATCTATTTATCCAAGTTTTTTTGACTCCTCCATCCCCCAGTACTTTGTTGGAAGCTAAGGTGGGGTTTCTATTCCTGAAACTGATAAACTATTATAAAAAATTAACCCTTGTGCAATTTGAAATAATCCCTATTAGCATTAATAGACACTTTAAATGAACACAAAGCTAAATATATGCCAGTCAAAGAAGTAACATGAAAATAAAGTTGCATGGTTAAAAATGTAAGGCTGATGTTTATTAACCCAATTTAAAAACAATACTGCTGACCACCCGAAGTCAAATCATCTTCCATCACCATATGTTCGGTCCCCTTTACCCTTCACGCAATGGACATATTATAGAAATGTATGCTTGAAACCTATATGATCTTATTTACTTATTAAAGTCACCCGAGTAAATCTAATTTACTGGTAAAAAATATAACATTGACTATTTAATAGCAAATAACTACTTTTGTGTTAAAAACCACTTTCTAACTTTGGATGAACTACTCATTACAGAAAAAAAATAAAAAATATATTTATACCCATATTTTTATGAGTCAAAATAAAGTATAAATCATTTTTATAGATTGCTTGTGATTACTAGAAAATAAACAACCCTTAATTAAAAATGAATAATATAAAGAAAATTGTGATAAATATTTAATGCTTGAAATTCCACCCACAGTCCTCTATTTACTAATCTAAGGATTGATATTTGTATTGATCCTACACTCTGAGAATAAAAGCCATTATCAGCCAATTAGGCTTTAGTATGAAGGAGCTTTCAGTTCTCAAATGTAAAGGAGTACATTGGAAGAATGGGAAGAGATAAATTGTCATACTTTAAAAGCATTGGTTGACTTAAGCAAATATAGTAATTAAAAAGACATGATACTTAATAAAAATAATTTTGGTGAAATAAAATCTCTGTTGTACTTTAAACCAAGTTTACTTATTTGCTTCATTTTTCAAAAACAAATGGCACATGTGAAATAAAAAAAATGTATACAAGACTAAGATATCTTATGATCATCTTGCATTTTTCAAGTTGGATAATTATCATTTTTTTTTATATTTGCTGGCATTTTAACTTAATAGTCCTGAGAAGTATGCCTTTAAAGCAGGATAGATTTACTTAGTGGATTTTGGTTTCATCATATTGTTTTTGCTTTTATTCAACACTTCAAATAAGGAAATATTCTAAGTGTTTTGTACAACCAGTCATTGCCATTAGTTAAAATTAATTTTGCATATATGCAATACAATGTACCCAGAGGCAGCTACAACAGACTTTAGCCATATATCTCCTCAAAAGGGAGTGTCAAACATATTGCTATGATGGCAAAACATTACAGCAGCTTAGATAATACCAATGGAAAGATGTCCTTTGCTTCAGACACTTAAGTGCGCGCGCGCACACACACACACACACACACACACACAAATCTTTCCCAGCAGATCTGTCCTTAGTAAAGCATTTGTGAGTATTCAAGTTAGTACAGTAGTACTAAACTTTTACATTTTCTAGAAAAATAAGCAAAAGTCTAAGAGGCTGTGAAATTTAATATGTCTAGAAGCGTGGATATGTGGTAGGTAGTATTTGATTTCAACTGAAGAAAATGCAGATTAAATGATATATGAGGCAACTCAAGATAAAAAGTTATTATGTGTCACAGTAACTTATTGAAAAACATTGCTATGAATTACAAGTCTCCATATTCTGAACTCATTACACAAGTATTTAAAACTTGCTAAAACTTATAAGTTTCCCCTCTCCCATTAATTTTTAATCATTAGGCAATACCTATTTGGTCCCTGGGGTAAATGCTGATGATACTATCAGGCAATGGTAGGACATGCTGGAGACTATTGAGTTAACAACTACTGATTTGCTGAAACTGGGAAGTGCTGTCACATACACTCTTGCAAATACTGGTTGCAATCTTGAACCCAAGACAAGTATGTCTTAGAAGAAAATTTAAATTGAAACAATACAAGGAAAAAAAAAACTTGTCTTGCATGACAAGCTGTTGGGCAACCCTAAATAAGATATAAACTATGAGTGTAAAGTGCAAATATGTCCATTATTTTACTTTATTTCTTTCACAATTACTTTGCTTAATTGTACTTGCATGTGGTAAATTATATTTTGTTCCTACAAATTAGTGCAATGTTGGAGAGTTGTAATTTGTAAATGATTTTGTAGACTTTTTTTCAGAAATAAATCCTCTTCTGAAGAGACTAATCCCTGCAGGTACAGCTTTCCTATCAGCCTTCTCAGGTGGAAGCCATTTAAAAATACATGTTATTTTTATCTTAGGCATAAGCCCAGGGATCTCTGAGCTCCCCAGTGACATTTCCATATCAGATCTTCTGTTCCCTTTCTCAAGCACTTTTGTTCAGAAAAGACTACTCTATATATTTCTATTATCCTCGCATCACAGGTCCATGCTGTCAATTATTGTCATCCCTCATTGACAGAGGACATTAGAATATGTTTCCACTCCTCTTTTTCCATTCTCATTTCCATTTCTGTTGTTCTTTCCTGGTTTTGCTCTCACCTTTGGTTTCCTATTTTACAGTGCAAGAGTTCATAGTGGTGATCCTCAGCTTTCAATTTATATTGAAGAGTAGGGCATGGTCAAGAGCTTGTAACCCTTGTGCTTGATGGTGCTCATCATCCATGATCTTCCCTCTTTTCAGAAGGAGGCATTAACATGGCAGAGCCTTTCATTGGGGCCTCTAAGTGGTTGGGTCTTCTCTATCTATTGAAGCAACATTTATATGGATATCAGTACATTTGAAGTTGAATAAAGGAAATAAATTGGAAGTTTGTCTCTTTGGCATGGAATGTTTTATTATGTCTTCCAGCTCCCACACCTGACTTCTGCTCTGCCTGGTCTTCCCATTCTAGAGCCTTTCTGAGTCTGTCCAGGGGAGGCCTCATTCTGTTTCCTTGAGGACAATGGCATCTTCGATTTTGTAGTTTCACAAATTGGTGGCATCATACAATTATTTCACATTTAGGTTGTTACAAAAACCCCATGTTTTAGCCCATGAGTCATCCTAATTTTCAATATGATTAGTGATTTCAGACTTTCGGGGCTCTAGGAGGTGAGTCACAAACTTCTATTTCCGTTATAGCTAACATACAATATTATATTAGTTTCAGGTATACAATGTACTTATTAGGCTTTCATATAACTTATAAAGTGGTCACTCCAATAGGTCTAGTAGCCACCTGACACTATGCATATTTTTTACAGCAAGTACCTTGTTTTCACCCCTCTGCCCTTCCAATCCATTATAGCTGCTTGGCTTTCCTTTCTTTAAATACAGTATTTTTTTGTTGTCATTTATCCACATGGGTATTTTATATAAGTAGTATTCACATATATTTTATGAAATGTGGATGGAAAGATAATGGTATTTATGATTAATTAATATAATTTACTAAGAGCCTGACCAATGGTTGGACAGTGGTCCAATAAATTATTAATTTGTGTAAATAGTTTTATGCTTTCTAGTACATTGTGTATATCACTAGAAAAGTTCAATATATGAATCATCCAGAAGTATCTATCTAAGTATTAATATATTAATAATGGTGTTATTATTGAAAAATTCTCACATTAATGATTCTTGGATCTTTTAATACAGTTTGATTTTACATAATCTTTCTGAGTCTTTTAGCTATTTTGCCAAAAATCTTCCTAAAAATCAAGATCAGCCATTTAAATATCACTTTTCCTCCATCAAAAATAAAGTTTTTTTCAATGAAAAGAGGCATTTTATTTTTGTAAAATTTAATGAAATATATTCCTTCACTTTTCATACCCACACCATTGCTGTCAGAAGAAATTACAGTTTTTAATTTGAAAGAAATCACAAACAAGAAACACCATGATATTTTATCCCTGAGTGTGGGGAAAAGAAAGCACCATTATTTTGGTTTATATTAATAAATCAATATCACTTGATTTATTGCTAAAATACTTCATAAAATGGTGATTAAAATAACTCTAGTTATGGATACAATTCTTACTAAAAACATGACTCAGCTCTGATACATTAAGACACCTTCTATCAAATGTTACTTATCAATTCCAGATGCTAAAGATGCCACTTGCAATAAAAAAGTAAATAAAACTTTATTATCTTGATCATCATTATTTCATTTTATAAAACAGGCATTATCAGAAAACCAAGGTTATTTGTATATTTTACAGATGATTATATAAAGTATCTATATACACTGAGTGGCCAGATTATTATGATCTCTGAGTGCATAATAACCTGGCCACTCAGTGAGTGTATGTATGTATATATATATATATATATATATATATATATATATATATATGTATGTATATATACACACACACACATACACACACACACACACACACATATATATATTAGAGAGCCAGTGCATGAATTCGTACATGGGTGGAGTCAGGCCAGCTGGGCCAGGGGGTCGGAGCATGGGTGGTTGGCCATCCTGTCTGCTGGTTAAACTCCTGGTCGAGGGGACAATTTGTATATTAGCCTTTTATTACATAGTATATACACTGTGTGGCCAGATTATTATGTGTTCAGTGATCATAATAATCTGGCCACTCCATGTATATAAAAAGATAATATGCAAATGTCCCCTTGGGAGTTTGACCAGGAGATTGGGAGTTTGATGCTCGCTATGACATGCACTGACCACCAGGGGGGCAGTGAAGAACAAAGGAAGGCCCCAGCCAGCAGCCTGAAGACCCCAATTGATCCTGATCACTGGCCAGGCCTAGGGACCCTACCCATGCATGAATTTTGTGCACTGGGCCTCTAGTATGTTTTATGTCTAAACAGAAAGAGACTTGGCCCAGCTCACATAGAGATACAGGTGACAGACAGAGACTTGGCCCAGCTCAGATCGGGACCCAGGTAACAGACAAGAGATTTGGACGACAGCATCTGCCCTATATCTAAATTCAGCCTAGCATCTGGAATGCTCAGGGCCCACTCAAGAATGCAAATAATCCTTCCCACTAATATTTACAGCGTAAACTAAGATTGTTGGTAGAGTATTAAATTTGACAGTAAAATAGTAATCAAGTTTTCAGATTAATTTAAATAGGCTAATTGAAATAAGTGAATATTCAAGTAAAGTTAATTGTACTGGACAAAAAGCTGTTCTTAAAGTAGTAACTAAAATTTCTATTGGTAGTTCATCTCATGGTAAAATTCCTGAATATGCAATGAACCTAAAGCAGTCATATGTGTGGGGGAAAAATAAATAAATAAATAAATTTAAAGTTATCAAGACTGCATTATAAAATTTACAAAAACCTCCATTAAAATAAAAAAAAGGGGGGTGATAGTAGGGCAATATCATGTAAGGAAAAATATCCTATAAGTAAATTACATCTAGAAAATTTTTACTTTACCAAATTAAGTTTCATTTGTAATGCTAACAGCAAGACGGCCATTAAAAACACACATGGTGTCTAAATAAGGCAAAGGAAAATCGTTTGAACAAAAATAAAAAGGATCCCAAATCAATTATATAGAAAAGATTCCTTTATTAACTTGTGGTCGAGAATATATTTGTATATTTTCAGAAAACAACCCCAAGACCAGATGGATTCCTGCAACAGAGAGGAATTGACAGGAGTGCTCCAACCACGAAGACAAGAGGAAAAAACAGTCCAGAGATGGAAGACGCAGACAACGCCTTGCCATGCCAGCAGTCAGCAGCTGTGCACCGCTGCAGGTTACCTGGGACCAAACCAGAGAGGGTCGGACCTGCATTGCCACCATGTGCCCACCATCCAGATATCATTGCTGACATGTACACATAAGGAACTGTCAGACATTGAAACGGGGACTCAGAACTGTTGGACATTGAAATTGGGACTCAAACATTTTTTTGTTTTGTTTTGTTATTATATGTTTATTTCTAGTCTGCAAAGGCAAAACTTTTTAAAGGAAAGAAATGGTGGGAAAAAGATACAGAGGCTAAGAAGCATTGAACAGACTGTCAAACTACATTGGGAAGACAGGGGAGGTTGGGCGAGGGGTCTGTAAGAGACCAACCGAAGGACTTGTACGCATGCATATAAGCACAACCAATGGATATAAGACACTGGGGCAGGGGGAGAGGGCGGGCAGGTGAAGGCATGTACTGGGCGATAGGGGAGGTCGGGGGGAGATCAATGGGGGGAAAAAAGGAGACATATGTACTACTATTTGTAATACTTAAAACAATAAAAAAATGGTAAAAAAAAAATACTCAGACCATCAAACCTCAGAGGGGAAGGGTGAGGGTAAGGGGGAAAGATCAACCAAAGGACTTGTATACATGCATATAAGCCTAACCAATGGACACAGACAATAGGGGGTGAGGGCATGAGTGGGGGGGGTTTGGGGGAGTAATGGGGGAATAAGAACACATATATAACACCTTAATCAATAAAGAAATAAAAAAAGAAAAATAAAAAAGAAAATGAAATTATTACTTATATAAATTAATTACTTTATATAAATAAAGTAAAATAGCCAACATAATACTCAAATGGGCAGATCTTACCTCTGAATTCCTGACCTCTATATTTAACTGCTTACTTGATATTTCCACTCAAATATCAAATGGCATTTGTAGTATGCAAGCTTCTAAGATGATCCCCAAGGTTTCCACTCCCTGTTATATATGTGCCTTGAATAACTCTCTACCCTTGACTGTGAAGGGACATATGGACATGATGGTATAGTCTCACCCTTGATTAAGTTATGTTATATTCCAAAGATGATAGGGTAAACTCTCCATGATTATGTAAATTCACATAGAATTTCTTGGTAGCTGACTGGCAGGATTCTCCTACTGGCCTTAAACAAGCAACTGTCATATTATGGAGAGGACTACTAGCATAATATTGTATGTCAACTGTAATTGAAAGAAAAACACAAAAAAACTGATTTAAAAAATAAAAATAAAATAAAATAAATGGATATTATAAAGTGTTAATATAGTGGTGGTATAGATCCTACTTTTTTCATTGAATTACTTGTGATTTAATCTTAGGGATGAGTACTAAATTATATCTTTTCCAGTCAAGATAATTTGGCCACTCTCTTAGGAAGACTTACATGTACACAAGCAATTCAAAAAATCTTGTTTATTATAGGAGCATTTGTTATTATTACAGGGCAGTTTTGTGTTTTTTTGTGTGCGTTTTTTTTTTTTTTACTAACAATCAAAGCCATTTAGAAGTAGAGTTAGTATAATATTAGTGCTTGTTTTCTTAAATAAATAAAATATTTTTAAATATTTCTATCTACATATATAAAAATATTTTTATGCATAGTAGTTGCTAAACAGGTTCTTTGAATATTTGCAGAGAAAACTGTCTTAATGAAATCCTTAAAATATATTCTTCATATTAGCTCAAGAAATGTGTTTCCACCTTTTCTCCTGATAAATTTTCATATTTATTAATATGTCACTTCATTTTTAATATATTTTTAAATTACATTTTTTCTGCATTTTTGCTTTTGTATTAAGTAGAATAAGTTTATATGCTGGTAAACATGATATATTTTCCAATTTCTAGTAGTTAGTACACATACTATCACTTTTTAGATGGCCAAAAACATGTTGAATTAGGCTCCATATCAAAAACATTCAAAGATATTCTACTCTACCTCTTTAAATTCTATCATTTAAGCCTCTTCCTTGGGCACTAAAATATTTATTGGTGTTGATTTTCATTTTGGAATTCTAATAAAATATAAATGATTCTGGATGAATTTATTGGAATAAGTAATGCCTCAAGTTTAATACAAGGAACATTTTAGCAAACATTGCCTCGAGACACAGAGAAAAGGAAGAAATTCACTCATTTGTTCGAGAAAGGCCAGACCCTGAGCCACTACAGCAGAATAACCATGAATCAAAAAGACAAACATTGGTTTTTATGGAGCTTATGTCCAAGTGGGGCGCATGCCATAAACAGGAAATATGCCTAAATCAGGTGGGAATAACTGCCATGAGGAATAACAAATGAGGGTAAAGGAACAGAAAGTAATGGTAATGGGAGAATGTCCTTTCACATAAAAAAAGAGAAGGTCTGTCTTAGAAAGTGAAAAGTAAGCAGAGGTCAGAAAAGAGTGAGATGCACAGGTGTTTGGGCAAATAGCTTTCCAGGCAGAAGAAAATGAAAAGGTTGTAGAAGAATAATAAAGATCATTTCCTACCTTTATGTTTCTCACTCCCTAGAAAAGTATTTCCCTGGTATAAATGAAACTAGAGAGATTTGTGGTGACACATACTGAGGATGCCAAGATGATTTTTACAGAGCTATGAGCCTGATGGTAGGTTGCCATGGAAATAAACCTTTGGGGCAAAGATCACCCTCCACTGAGTATGCACTAAGGTTTGTCTGAAAAACAGTCAGAGAACTTTGATATGGTTTTAAAGAACTTTCCAAAAAGAAGGGCTGTGAATAATAAAGCTGCATTAGTGACTAACTAGTTCTGGGCCAGCTACCAAACACTGTGTAGGCAGCCGACTTAAAGTCACCTCCAGTCTTTTTGTGAAAAAAGCCTATTGGCTTGTCCTGGAACTTTAGCCTGTGGGTGGGAGGCAGTCTTTTGATTTGGCACACATAGGAACCCACAGAGGGGGAATTATGTTTGTGCTCTTAGTTTGACTTACTCTAATTCACTGGTATCTTCCAGATTGAAGCTTATGTCCTCATCAGACACCGTGATTTTTGCAACTAACACTAGGAGCCACCTCAGATTGCCTGGATCGAGTGGCCAACAGGGCGAATGCACACAGACACTGTGTGGCTATAAGCAATGCACACAGACACTGGGTGGTTATAACCAATGGAGAAAGAGTAATTCCATAGGGAACAGCAATAGGCAATAGTCTGAGGAACCCAGAATTTCTGTATAAGAACCCTATTAGCTTATCTACATGGTTGTGCAAGCTTTGAGTGAACCACCTATATAAGAGCCAACTGTAACCCTTTCCAGAGATGGTGGGCACTATTTTTGGGTTCTCCCTCTGCTGTGCTCAAGAGTCCCAGTATCTCCTGCAAGAGAGCTTTTACATGTGTCTGGTGCCACGATTTTTACATCTGGTTCCCCAGTTTTTTGTGAGTGCCATCCAGGGAACAATTCTGGATCACCTGGCTTTGGTGGACACCAGCATTGTGTTCCTGGGTCACATGGGACTAAAATGGAGAGACAACTTTTGGCCTGCTACTACTCCCAGGGCATAGTGCAGATAATAGACTAAAACAAACCCTCAGTTTTTCTGGGAAAGAGGCCTATTTGCTTATCTTTGAAGCTTAGACTAAGGGGCAGGCTTCTGGTTTAGCACACATTTAGGGGACTGCTAAGAAACTCCATGAGAATGGAGGCAGGTGCACCATTTTTACACTCTATCTTTCCTCAGTCCAGGTCACCAGTATCTCCCAGGGTAAAAAAAGCTTATACACTCATCAGGCACAAATGTGTTGGGTAGCACTGGGAACTTTTAAGTCACCCAGCTCTGGTGACCAGTGGGATTTGTGCTTGTAATTACATAGTACTGTATATATTTGCATGTTTTAAAAGCTGCAGCCTGAGCAACTAATCTCTAATCAGCTTAATCTAGGTGCTAATTGAGATTATCTTCTTTGGAACACTGACAGGTCTTGACATTCTCAAGTACTAAAAGCCACTAAAAATAGCATACTAGGGGCCCAGTGCATGAAATTCATGCACAGGGGATAGGGGAGGTCCCTCAGCCCGGTCTGTACCCTCTCGCAATCTGGGATTGCTCAGGGGATGTCCAACTGCTGGTTTAGGTCCAATTCCACAGATATCCCTCTCGCAATCTAGGACTGCTGGCTCCTAACCCCCTGCCTGCTTGCCTCATCACCCCTAACCACTCTGCATGCCTGCCTGATCATCCCTAACTGCTCACCTGCCTTCCTGATCACCCCTAACCATCTTTGCCATGGCCCCTGCCACCATGGCTTTGTCTGGAAAGTCATCCGGAAGGTTGTTCAGCCGTCCAGTCTAATTAGCATATTACACTTTTACTATTATAGGTGCTGAATACAAGAGACCTACCTCAGAATAAAGAATACACATAGACTGAAAGTGAAGGGATGGAAAAAAATATTCCATGCAAATAAAAATGAAAAAAAGGTGTGGTAGCAATACTTATAACAATACAATACACTTTAAAACAAAAGACTAAGCAAGAGACAAAGACGGTCATTATATAAAACTAAAGAGATGGATACAATAATTGGATATAACCACTGTAAACATATATGCATCCCATGTAAGAGCACCTAAATATATAAAGAAAATATTGCTGGGTTGTTACAGGAGAGATTGACAGCAATATAGTCAGAATAGTGGATTTTAACACCTGTTATACCAATGGATAGATATTTCAGATGAAAAATCAAAAAGTCAATAGCGACATTAAATGACACATTGGACCAGATACATTTAATTTATATTTATAAGACATTTCATCTCAAATCAGCAGAATATACATTATTTTTGAGAACACATGGAACATTCTCTAGGAAAGACTACATGTTAGGACACAAAATGAGTCTTAATAAATTAAAAAAAGATTAAAATTATATCACACCACAGTGGTATAAAACTAAAAAGCAATTACAATAAAAAAATAAAACCTCAAACACATGGAGGCTAAATAACTTATTAAACAATGAATGGGTTAACACGGAGAAGAAAGATAGAATCAAGAGTTACCTTGAGAAAAATGAAAATGAATACACAACAATCTGAAATCTATGGGACACAGCAAAAGTAGTCCTAAGAGAGAAATTCATAGCACTACAGACATATGAAAAAAATGCTCAGAGTCACTAATCATTCAAGAGATGCAAATCAAAATGACAATGAGGTATCACTTCACACCTGTCAGAATGTCTACCATTAACAAATCAACAAATGACAAGTGCTGGAGAGGATGTGGAGAAAAGGGAAACCTCGTACACTGCTGGTGGGAAAGCAGACTGGTGCAGCCACTGTGGAAAACAGTATGGAGTTTCCTCAAAAAATTAAAAATGGAATTCCCATTTGACCCAGTAATTCCACTTCTAGGAATATATTCCAAGAAATCAGAAACACCAATCAGAAAGAATATATGCACCCTTATGTTAATAATAGCACGATTTACAATTGCTAAGATTTGGAAACAGCCTAAGTGCCCATCATCAGATGAATGGATTAAAAACATGGTACATCTACACAATGGAATACTACACTGCTGTAAAAAAGAAAGAACTCTTACCATTTGCAACAGCATTGATGGACCTGGAGATCATTATAATAAGTGAAATAAGCCAGCCAGAGAAGGATAAATAGCACTCATTTGTGGAATATAATGAACAATATAGACTGATGGACAAAAATAGATCCAGAGACATAGAAACATCGAACAGACCATCAAACCTTGGAGGGAAGGCAGGGGAGAGTGAGAAGGGGGTGGGGGTTCAGAGATAAACGAAAGAACTTGTATGCATGCATATTAGGATAACCAAAGGACACAGACAGTAGGGGGTGAGGGCATGTTCCAGGGGGCGGGAGCAGCTGGAGAGAGGTTAATGAGGGGGGAAAAGAGACATATGTAATACTTTCAACAATAATTTAAATTAAAAAAAGAAAACTCACAGAGTATGTTAATGGCTGAATCTCAGGATTTTTTTTTTTCTGTGTATAAAAATGAAAAATAGGAGAAACATTAAAATATTTGTGGTTTTCTCTTATTGGTAGGTCTTCACTGTCATGGGCTTTTCTGCATTTTTTTTTCTATAAAAACCAAAAATGTATTACTTTAAGCCTGAAAAAAAAATTGTCTTTCATGTGTGGTTTCTTCTTAAATGTAAAAAAAAAAGAAATATAAAACCGTTTACCAAAAAAAAAAAAAAATGAAGTGTAAAACTGTTTACCAAAAAAAAATCTCAACAAACAAAATAATCTCATCAAACAAAATTCCAGAATCAGACAATGTCATTAGTAAATTCTACCAACCATTTAAAGTAGATTTAACACCAATCCTTCTCAAACTCTTCCAAAATGTAGATGAAGAAGGAACACATCAAAACTCATTTTAGAAGGCCAGCAGCATCCTGATACTGTAACCAGACAATGCCACAACAAAACTACAGGCTTATATCATTGATACCGGAACAAAAATCTTCCACACAATATTATCAAACAAAATCCAACAATACATTAAAAGCAAAAATAGCCAAGCAGGAGTACATCAAATTAAAAGCTTATGCACAGCAAAGAAAGCTATCAACAAAATAAAAAGAAAACTTACTAAATGTGGAAAATATTTGCAAATCATATATGTGCTAGGAGGTTAATATCCAAAATATATAAATAACTTACACTACTCAGTACCAACAATAACAAAAAAAAAAACCTCCACACAAAAAAAAATAATTTAAAAATGAAGCAGAGATTCTGAATAGAACTTTTTTTCAAAGAAAACATATATGTATATGATCAAAGGTACATCAAAAGGTATTCAATGTCACCAATTATCAGGAAATATAAATAAAACCACAATGATATATCACATCATACATGTTAGAATGGCTATTATAAAAAAAAAGACAAGAAATAAGTGTTGGTGAGGATGTGGAGAAAAGGAAACCCTTGTGCAGTGTTGGTGGGAATATCAGTTGGTGCAGCCATTGTAGAAAACAGAATGGAGGTTCCTCAAATATTAAAAATAGAACTACCACACAATCCAGCAATTCCATTTCTGGATATTGGTCTGAAAAAAAATACTAACTTGAAATGATATATGCTCATCCATGTTCATTGTAGCATTATTTGCACAAGTCAAAATATGGAAACCACATATGTGTCTATTAAAGATTGCATGAAATAAACATATAATAACAAAACAAGACAAAACAAAAAAATGTTTGAGTCCCAATTTCAATGTCCAACAGTTCCTTATGTGTACATGTCAGCAGTGATATCTGGATGGTGGGCACATGGTGGCAATGCAGGTCCGACCCTCTCTGGTTTGGTCCTAGGTAACCTGCAGCGGTGCACAGCTGCTGACTGCTCCCATGGCAAGGCGTTGTCAGTGTCTTCCATCTCTGGACTGTTTTTTCCTCTTGTCTTCGTGGTTGGAGCACTCCTGTCAATTCCTCTCTGTTGCAGGAATCCATCTGGTCTTGGGGTTGTTTTCTGAAAATATACAAATATATTCTCGACCACAAGTTAATAAAGGAATCTTTTCTATATAATTGATTTGGGATCCTTTTTATTTTTGCCCAAACGATTTTCCTTTGCCTTATTTAGACACCATGTGTGTTTTTAATGGCCATCTGGCTGTTAGCATTGCAAATGAAACTTAATTTGGTAAAGTAAAAATTTTCTAGATGTAATTTACTTATAGGATATTTTTCCTTACATGATATTGCCCTACTATCCTCCCCCTTTTATTTATTAATGGAGGTTTTTGTAAATTTTATAATGCAGTCTTGATAACTTTAAATTTAAATTTTTTTTCCCCCACACATATGACTGCTTTAGGTTCATTGCATATTCAGGAATTTTACCATGAGATGAACTACCAATAGAAATTTTAGTTATTACTTTAAGAACAGCTTTGTTTATTTCCAGTCTGCAAAGGCAAAACTTTTTAAAGGAAAGAAATGGTGGGAAAAAGATACAGAGGCTAAGAAGCATTGAACAGACTGTCAAACTACATTGGGAAGACAGGGGAGGTTGGGCGAGGGGGGCTGTAAGAGACCAACCGAAGGACTTGTACGCATGCATATAAGCACAACCAATAGATATAAGACACTGGGGCAGGGGGGAGGGCGGGCAGGTGAAGGCATGTCCTGGGGGGTAGGGGAGGCCGGGGGGAGATCAATGGGGAAAACAAAAGGAGACATATGTACTACTATTTGTAATACTTAAAACAATAATAAAAAAAAAGAAGTGAGAAAAAAAAAAGATTGCATGAATAAAGAAAATGTGGAGGATAAGTGTGTACTAGTATATGTGTATGTGTATATTATAAATATAGAATGAGATATTATTCAGCCATAAAAAGAAAATCTTACTATTTGTGTCAACATGTATGGACTGTGAGGGAATTATATTAAGTAAAATATGTCAGACAGAGAAAGATGAATACTGTATGATCTGACTTATGCATAGATTAAAAAATCACACAAACAAACAAAAAAGAACATGAGCTCATAGATACATAGAAAATAGACTTGTAGTTTTCAGATGCAAGGGATTGGGTGTGGTGGGGATGAGTACAAAATAGGTGAAGAGAGTTAAATGTACACATTTTCAGGTATAAAATAAATACACAGAGATGTAATGCACAGCATTGTAACCATAGTTAATAATACTGCACTGTTTACTTGCAAGTTGCTAAGATTTTAGATCTTAAAATTTTTCATCACAAGAAAAAATCTTTAAAAAACAAAGAAAAAAATCTTAATCATAAATGGTGATAGATATTAAATAGACTTTTGTAGTGATTAAATCACAATATATTCAAATCATTAGGTAGTACACTTGAAACTTATGTAATGTTAAATGTCAATTATATCTCAACTAGAGGCACAGTGCACAAAATTCATGCATGGGGATGAGGGGGTAGTCCCCTCAGCCCAGCCTGCACCCTCTTCAATCTGGGACCCCTCGGGGGATGTCCAACTGTCAGTTTAGGCCCTGGGGTTGGGCCTAAACCAGTAGTCTGACATCCCTCTCACAATCCTGGACCACTGGCTCCTAATCGCTCACTTGCTTGCCTTCCTGGTCGCCCCTAACTGCACCCCTGCCAGCCAGGTCACCACCAACTGTCCCCTCCCTGCTGGCCTGGTTGCTCCTAATTGCACCCCCCCCTCACCCTGCTCGCCTGGTCACCCCTTACTGCCCCCCTACTGCTGGCCTGGTTGCCTCTTACTGCCGACCCCTCCCCCCTTGCCAGCCTGGTCACTCCCCACTGACCCCCTTCCAGCCTGGTTGCTCCCAACTGCAACCCCTGCTGGCCTGGTCACCCCCAACTGCCCCCCTGCCGGCCTGGTCACCCCTTGAAGCCTGCTTGTTCAGTTGTTTGGTCATCCCTCACTAGTCCCCCTGCTGGCCTGGTTGTAGGCAGCCATCTTGTAAGGGCATAATGTTCAATTTGCATATTACCTTTTTATTATATAGGATAGAAAACTAATATTTTGATTGGGTGACACTTTGAGGGTTCTTGAGAAGAAACTGAATGCATTATTTTAAAATAGTTTTTATTCATTTCAGAGAAAGGATGGGAGAAGAGGAAAAAGAAATAATTGGCTGCCTCCTGCATGACCCCTCCTGGGGATCAAGCCCGCAACCCAGGCAAGTGCCCCGCCTGGGAATTGGAGTGTGACCTCCTGGTCCATGGGTTGATGCTCAACCACTCAGCCACACCAGCAGAGCAGAAGTAAATGTATTTTGCAAATATGAAAGATGTGACTAAGTCTAACAATGATGGCAGAGTATGAAATTATTGTCTTTAAATCTTCTTTTCTCATCAATCTACACATTTTGCCACATGAGTTTACAATATCTCATTAGAGCCAGAGTGTAATTTTCCATTCCTGAATTTTGTGTTGGCCATGTGACTTTTTTTGACAGATGAATGATTTGTGGACTTTGCCATGTAAAAGCATTTTGGAATAAGATAAACTCAAGAGGACTGATTAAAAAATAGGACATGATAATGTTTTTCTCATCTAGACAACCACACAATGTATTATATATATACTATATCTATTTTATTTATTCACTAGAGACCTGATGCATGAAATTTGTGCAAGGGGCTCAGCCCTCACAGCCCCAGCTTCGTCCAGAAGGTCATTTGGCTATCCAGTCTAATTAGCATACTACACTTTTATTATTATAGATAATAAATTTAAATATAGATATATAAAATACATCAATATGTATTTTGCACACAGGCTTTAAATGTACATATTTAATGGGGCTCATCATCTCACACTTTTGCCATTATGTAGAAATGAAGAATGTTGGCCTGACCAGCCTGCTGGTCCAAAGAGCATGGGAGATATATGAACACCTGAACCTAACCTGAAAATCGAAGTCACTCTAGTTAACCCTACTCCAAAATTACCAACCCCTGGTCATGCATGAGAGCAACCTTTGCCTTTCTTTTTTTAACTGCTAAGTTTTGAGGTAGTTAGTCAAGCAGAATTATTGGGGTAATGAACTGACACAAAATATATGGAATAATTAGAAACAGTAGGATACCCAGTAAGTGTTTTCTTTCACATTATTATATTCATTTCTTAAGCCATGTTACCTAATTACAACATTCTAATATAAATAAGAAAATAAAATATTCCCTAAAAATGATAACATTGAGTGATCAAAATTTGAATTGCTAGTTGTTTTGTAAACTACATTTATTTCCCCATCAAATAAATAGTTTTGCCTGCAGTTATGTATATGAATGACTGATAATAGCATTTCAAAAAACATAATTTGTTCATATACATAAGTTTCAATGTGTTTTATTTAAAAGTCTCTATTTATTACCAAAATCTGCAATGAATAAAATTTAACTTTTAAGATGCCATAGATAATTTTAGATACTTGTTAATTTATTCTAATCAATTCAATATTTATTGAGATCCTTACCATGTTTAATATATTATGCATGATTTACGTTTATTTAGTTTTTGTGTCATACATAATTCCAGTAAAGGATTTGAGACAGCTTCCAGCAATTCACATACAAAACACATTTTAAAAAATAAACATAAGAAAAATGAAATAGAGAGCCACTAAAAATAAGAAATTTAATTTAAGCCATATGGTAAGTTTGTTAAACATGCATATGTTAAGTACTATATCATTGAGATAAGCTATGAGTTTGTTTTTGAGTTTCTTAGTAGCCAGAATGAAGATAAATTATAAAATGTTATATGATTGACAGAAGGATCCATAATGTCAATCACTGTTATTATGAAAAGCACAACTTTCCTGGTACTGAAAAATGAGAAGAGTCTCCTTTGAGCCTTTGTAAATAGATTGATCATTCTACACTAATGAGAGGAAAGGTCTTAAAATTATCTTCACTATAAGTGCAGTAGTGATTTCTTAGAACTGAAGCCATAAGCCAGCCTTTAGGCAAATTTAATGCATAAAGCAATAGCAATAGTCAATACATTTTATTCTGTACAAAATTAAAGTAATTTCATTTAAATATGGGCATATTGTGGAGTTTCAAAATGGGGATGGAGTAAGGGGAAGCTACACTGACAACTTCCCAGGACCAAGCTGGAATTACAACTAAAATACAGAAATCTATCCTGAATAAATCAACTGAAGACTAGTTGGAGAGAACCCTGATAACAGAGAATGGAAAATGGAGACCACATAGATACTGTTAGGAAGTATGGAGGCACTAAAGGGCTGGCTGGGCACCCACAGACAGCATCGGAAGTTCCAGAGGTATATCTCAGGTGTGAGGGTTTCCCAATGAGACCTTGGGGATCTAAACTTCAAGCTGGGTTCCCTAGCCCTGAGCACCAGAACTGAGAAAGGTGCCTACAATAACATCTGTATGTGAAAAGTGGCAGGGTTGCTGTCTGCCAGAGAGAGAGAGAGGTGGAAACACAGTCACCCTCTTAAAGGGTCAATGCACAAAATAGAGCCTCTCATCTTGGGCTCCAGCAAAGGGAGGGCAGAATGGACTAGAACTGTGTGAGGAGAACACAGGAGTCATTCCCACACTGTGCTGAGTCATTCCCACACGGCAGAGAACATCTTTCGCCAGCAGATCTTTACCATCCAGGAGGTTTTTGCCTGTGAGAAAGCATTTCCTTACCTTGTTGGAAAACCTCTCATCCCACACTGTAGACAATAGCCTGAGGCTAATCAAGACTGAATATCAATCAGACTGCAGGCAGAGGCAGATCTCTGGAGGCTTTGAGTCTTTGCCTAATCTCCTTCTGGGCCTGGAGCTAGTAAAGATAGACAATTGTGCACATCTTGTTCCATTCCAAAGGCACCCAGCCATAGCAGAGCGAGCCACAAAACATGGGTTATTGATAGCTTCAAACAGGGTACTCAGGACAAGTAACAAACAGTGCCTGACATTGTCCTACATTACAGACTGAAAACAGATCTACCTAATATATAGACACAAACCCAAACAGGCAGCAAAAATGGGGAGACAAAAACAAAACAAAACAAAACAAAAAAAACACCAAATTAAAGAACAAGAAGAGCTAAATGAAATGGAGATAAGAAATTTAGCATATATAGAGTTCAGAATAATGATTATACTAGTAAGGATTCTCAACAGCATGAGAAAATATGTAGAAACTATGAAAAAAAGACCAGTAGGAAATGAAGAATGGAATAGCACTAATAAAGAACACAGTGGAAGGAACACACAGCATATTACAGGAAACTGAGGACCATACCAGTGAATTAGAAGACAAGGTAGAAAAAAAAATCACTCAATCAGAAAATTAGAAAGAAAAAAATTATATAAGGAGGACAGCTTAAGGAAGCTGTGAAAATCAACAATATTCACCTCATAGGAGTACCAGAAGGAAAGAAAATAGCTTTAAATAGTGTATTTATTGGCTGCAAATTAATCAGGAATAAAGGTAGAAAAGTTGAGGAGAACCAGTTTTACCTGTCAAAGAGTGACAGGAAAAAATTACTTGTAGCAAGAATAATATCATGCAAACTGGTTGTTTTTGTAAAAATGAATTTCAATGTGTGTTTGATGTAAAGAAACCATATTCTTTTGTCATCAAGTAATTAAATTAATAGGCAGGGTGTTAGACCTGCCAAAATGCTATTCCAATGACAATGTGACCCACATTGTATATATAAAAACTGTACAATGAATACAAAAAAACTCAAAATAAATACAAACTATTTTATGATTTTGAGAGTTATTCTACTCATGAAAATTATAACAGAAAAATTGTTTACCCAACTTTTACAATAATTGCTTTACATTGTCCTGCCACTGTCAATTTTATAATGATACTAGAAGCCTGTTGCAAGATATTCATGCAAGAACAGGCCTTCCAGCCCTGGCTTCACTCCTGGCTGCCTGGGAGCCTGCAAATCCTCGCTCCTGGAGCACTGCTCCTGGAGCTCCCTCTGCCACCCCCACCCCCCTCACAGCAGGTGTCCTGCCCCTCACAGCCGCTCTATGCCTGCATATGCAAATTACCTTCCATCTTTGTTGGGTTAATTTGCAAACTCACTCCTGATTGGCTGTGGCTGTAGCAGAGATATGGTCAATTTACATGCTTGTCTATTATTAGGTAAGATAATAAAATATAATATATTCAAAATATTTTACTATCACAATTAAGTTAAAATTTTATTAACAAGTTAAAGTTTATAGCCTAAAAATTAAGGTATCTTGATACTATCTATTACATTTATCTAAACTAGGAGCTCTATTGTATAAAAAATTAACCAGTACATATTCAGAAACTAATAGTTATTAAATGCAACTTGGCATTTATTTTATAAAATCTTATGGTTATCATAGAAAGATAAAGTAAAAGGGTTTTAAAAGATTTAACATATTTTCACTTTTGTCTTACATTTGTTTGCTATTTAACAGAAAAATAAGTATTTCTCTCAGGTGAAAACTGTCAATTACTACATGCCTACACTGATAATGTATCTTTATCAAACCATATAAGTTGAATCAAAAAATTTAGTTTTATTGTATTATTTTTATAAAGTTAATTAGTTTCATAAGACCACCAGAAAACAGCACATGCACTGAATTAATGTAGAAACCATAATCCTTAAAAATAATTAGTGACTTTTGACAGATAAGAGTTAAAACTTTCAAACCAAAATAATAATTTTCATGTGTTCCAGTAAACAAATGAGTTTGTGACTAAGGAAAGGCAAATTTACTGAAGACATATGGTTTAGGTGTATGAAACAATCAATAACAAGCTTTGCATTAGAATTTCATGTCATATATAACATGATTTATCTGACATTAGGAAACATTAAATCTGGAAAAACCAGAGATGTTTCTATGTAACCTTTTGCTGTCATTGGTATATAAGTAGACCATCAAAGAGCCCACAGATGGTTGCATGGTGGCCTTGTCCACTAAATAAACAAATAAACACAAGCAACTGGGTGTGTACGCTCACAGGCACGCACACAGAGCCAGGCTGAGTTATAAAAGGAAAATCTGTAAAACAGAGTCAGAAGAAGTGGAGTTGTGGCATGCCATCTGTTGTCTGGAAGAGCATCTTTCTGTGAAAGCTAGTGTGTGACAGACATTGATATTTACTCTGGGCCAACTGTATGCTACCTCATTGGCCTAGGCCCAGTCTTATGTCATATGGGCCTATGCTTGTCAGAAGTCAAAGTGTGGCCCTGAACATATTTCTCTGTAAAAGCTAAGCTGTGAAGTCTTACATTAATCCCACCTATTTTTCACATTAGCAGATATATTTCTACGGCTTGAAAATTCGGTAAAGATACTTAGTATCTTCCCAAAATGTGACTGGTTATTGCTTTCTTCTTGTGTAGATTAGATTGTTGACTTGAAGAAAAGGTCGCACTTCACTGTTTGGGAAATATCCTATGTCATATGTCACTCTTAATGGATGACTAGGTCATTGATGTTATGATAACACTTATCTGGACTTTGTTTGTTAGTACTTTTAAAAAATTAAATATTATTTCTCTAGCTTCTTTATATTTTCTAGTTCTTCCATTGTTTTCTTAGACTATAACTTCCTGATATACTCCTATCTGCAATTCTGCAATGTCATGCCATTTGGGGGCTGTCATTCAGCAAGAGAATCTTTTTTAGCCTCTTGGCTTCTGACAGAGGAACAGATGGATAGAGTCAGGAGAAAAAAAAAAACACACACACACAATGGAATAAAGGAGATGCAAAAGTAGATAAAATGTTAACTACATATTGTAATCCTGGCCCTTTAAGGAACCTGCTGTCACATTCGTGACTGGCTAAACCTCCAGCTTTATGTTATTAGGGTAAAAATCCCAAGTTTAAATGCCTGTAGCTGACCATGAACATGTTCTGTTTTAGGTAAGCACTCAGTTAATGTTCTGCAATTTTCTGCTGTTATTCATGCCATTCTTTCCTCAAGTTTCATGAATTGAATCCAGGAAAATTGAAATCCAGTGAGAAATATAAAGCCTTAAATTATTTTTGTGTCTAGAGACAAAGAGAGAGTTGATAAAAGATTCAGAGAAATATAAATACCCCTACCCATGTGTTCCTTATATTAAAAAAAAATCAATTTGCACAGTTCTCAACTTAAAACATTGAAAACAGAGCCATTTATTCTATTTGGTCCCTATATGTATACAATGATTCTATTGGAGTTGGAGTAAAACAAATTTGAGTAAGATGTAATTTATTGTAAATTTATTAGAAAATGCCAAAGCTGACAATGTTCAAATATGGTAAGGGAAATAATGGCCATATTTTTTAAAGATACCAAAATGCCAGAAATTTCCCAGGCATAGACTAAAACAATCAAAGCATAAAGGCCTTTGACAAAAGAGATTAAAGCAGGAGGCAATGTCAAGGTTTGAAAGAGCAGCAAAGTCAGAGAAAGACATTGATTTTAATCCCATTTCATCCACCTCGAAGCTCCAAGTTGGCCATATCAAACCACAGGTGAATAATTGGCATTACTTTTCAAGTCCTGCGATCTGCAGATGTGAGATGTGCTAACAGGACCTTTTTCTTGCTTAAAATGATGCACTAAAAATTGTATTTCTAGAAATGTAACCATTAGAAGATTT
Source organism: Corynorhinus townsendii (assembly GCA_026230045.1). Taxonomy (NCBI): domain Eukaryota; kingdom Metazoa; phylum Chordata; class Mammalia; order Chiroptera; family Vespertilionidae; genus Corynorhinus; species Corynorhinus townsendii. Next base: position 93,822,923 of record JAPDVU010000002.1, read on the forward strand.
ATCTTGTATAACCTTCTGAAACATCAAATGTTAGTAAACCCAAATCTTGTAAATTAGTTCATCTCTTTTTTATTATAGTAAAGATATAATTGTGAAATATTAGTAATAGTTATCAATACCATTTATCCACATGGCCCTTAAACCTATGGTTCTCCTCTGAATGGTAACATGTAAGGCTATAATTCTGCTAAAATGAGGTTTCCACTAATAAATAATAATAGCAATAATAATAATGACATTCTTGGCTTTAATATAAAACTTATTATCTAGGCATAAGACAGAGATTTAGTAGACTGTCTTATTAAGGAAATCTGTTCTCTTTCCCCCATCCATTTTGCTTAAGTAAAAGTTTCTCTTTGGCCCTATCTGGTTTGCTCAGTGGATAGAGCTTTGGCCTGCAGACTGAAGGGTCCCGTGTTTGATTCTGGTCAAGGGCACATGCCTGGGTTGTAGGCTTGATCCCCAGTAGGGGGCAGGCAGGAGGCAGCCAATCAATGATTCTCTCTCATCATTGATGTTTCTATCTCTCTCTCCCCACTCCCTTCCTCTCTGAAATCAATAAAAATATATTTTAAAGAAGTTTCTCTTTGCCTCCATCCTATATTCTGACCCTTTTTGCTAGAGGAAGAGAGCCAAAGTTAGATGCAGAGAAGGGTCTCTAAAAGTGTTTACCTTATCTATATTCCCATGACAAGTTAGATCCAAAGTGTAGGGGCATTCAACATCTGGATACAATTAGTAATTTGGGAGTGATATGACTTGTTATGAATATCCCATCCGGTAATCTGAGAAATGTTTGCTCTTAAAGTTTCCCACTTTGGAATGCTAAGGAGCAAATAGTCTTGGCTGAGTGGTATTTCAGGGGCAGGGCAGCCATGCTTCCATTGGCTCTGGGAAGGTCCTGAATCATGACAGTGATAGGAAGACAGGATATTCAAAGGGGTCTTGCATTCAGGTCTGAGTGAAAATTCTAAATTCTCAGTTTCAATGTGAAATGTCTGAGAATATAAGGATTTGCTAATAATGGCATCTGCTACTCACATGCAGAGGAGACTCAGAATAAATTTAGAAATAAAGATAAATTTTGGAAATTAAAAACATATTATGTCAGTTTAAGCCCATTATATTTTTGATGCCGAGGTTTATGTTAAATGACTCTTTTCCTATTTTATTTAATCTCTTGTTAATGGATTATTTCCTAAGGAAATATAACGAAGCAATACCACAGGGCCAGTTAAGATAATAGCCTAGTCCTCAAAGCAGGCTGGAAATCTTTCTTTTCCTGGTTAGGTAGGCATTAGTCTCCATGCTTTTAAAAGTTTATCAAACTTTAGATACATTATTAATTCAAAGTTTTATTGGCAAGGAAACAATATCATAGGGAAAGTAAATATTCTTCTAGGTAATTCTGGAAAACCAGAGGTCAAATTGCCTTCTCAAAATAAAATATGAATAACCCTAGAGAGAGTTCAGAAAAAAATATATTTTTTGTTAGTATAATATTTTATAATTCTGTGGGAAATTAGAGGTTGTATTTTTCTTTTATATAAGTAATTGCTTAATATTTCCAATATCTCTGAACAAAAAATAATCAGAATATGCATGAGAAAATTTATAATTTTCTCATGAAAAAACCCAATGGAAGGTTTTTCAGTATAATGATATCTTTAAAATAATTTAAAATAGTTTTTAATATTACTTTTTTGCTTTCCTTTTTAAGCTATAGGGCAAATAAATATTTTGACTTGCCTCAGTAATAGTAACAAGTAAACTGCTTTATTTACTTTCAAATACAGAAAAGAGAAAAATAATCACTGGTATTTTACTGATAATTTTCTTATTTTAATTGAGATTTGGATAATTTGTGATTATTTTGTTTACAGGTATATTAGGATTTCTCTTTATTTACCCTATCTTCTTTATCCAGTGTTATCTTATGTATCAAGCAATATAATATACACATTTTTATAAATTAATAGAAAATATTAAATAATATTTGCTAAGAATGTGAAAACTATTAGCCTTTGTTTATAACTTCCCTAGAATGATGCAAATTATTTCACATATAAATCTCAATTTGAGGTTCAGTGCCGCTCAATATTTTGTGTAAATTTTCCTAATTCTGTCTTAGTGCTATTGTGAGCCAGTATAATATAATATGCTAAGTTTCAAAAATAAAAATAAATAAATAAAATGGGTAAATGACATGCCCCCCTACCCTACCCCTTGCTGCTAGTCCATTAAGGTAGTGAGCATAATTTTCTTGTCCACTGCTGTATCTCCTGTTCTTATCATACAGCCTGGTACAGATTAAATAAAACATTTTAAAATTCACTACATTTATTCATTTTAAACAGCTTAAAATCATGGTTTGACAAATTACAGTGAAGATATAGCTGTCATTGTTTATTCATTAAGAATAGATATCAGCAACTTGGGAGTTCATGAAAGTAATAGGGGAGTTCTCTTAAGCATGCCAATAATTAATATCCTTGGCTGTATAGAGCATGACTAATGCTAATAATAAATACTGATAACTCTGAATAGATAAATGATTTGATAGTCTAGGGATCTAACTTTTAAAAGTTTGAAAGTTGCTCAAACCTATTTATTTTATTTATGCTTTGGATAAATTATGAAGTTTTTTCCTTATTCCTAAAACAACGGGTGGCTCACAAGAACATTGAGCCCATGCCCTTATGTGTTCTAGCACTTGGAAAAAAATAATATACTAAAGATGATGAGTCATTTCTGAATACCCTAGAGCAAGTCAAAGACAGGTTTGTACATATTTTCATTTGTTCTTTTGTGTGTAAATAGACAGTATGATTTTCATATTCCAAATTATAAGAAGAAGAAGAAGGAGGAGGAGGAAAATATATAATTCTTTTTAAAAATATATATTTTATTGATTTTTTTACAGAGAGGAAGGGAGAGGGATAGAGAGTTAGAAACATCGATAAGAGAGAAACATCAATCAGCTGCCTCCTGCACACTCCCTACTGGGTACCTGCCCACAACCAAGGTACATGCCCTTGACCAGAATTGAACCTGGGACCTTTGAGTCCACAGGCCTACGCTCTATCCACTGACCCAAACCAGTTAGGGCTAAAATGTGTTTTCATCTAAATCACAACTTCAAAATAAGAAGTTTGGGGTTTATAACATAGGTAAAAGTAAATGCATGAGAACAAACGTATAAAATCCTAGAAAAGATTATTAAATGAATACTACGTTTTTTTACACAATGCTTGAAATAGATTGTGATACTAAGAGATGTATGCTGCTATCAACCAAAAACCATTACTAAAGTAAAAAATTGTAGCTAGTAAACCAACAAAAAGGTTAAATTGAAATGTAAAATGTACTAAATTAATGCAAAAGGAATGAGAAATAGATTTAAAAAAGAACAAAGACTAAAAGGAATAAAAACCATATAGAAATATTTGAGATTTTTCATAATCATATCGATAATAAACGTAAAGTAATGAAAAAAGATATATCATGTTAACACTAATTAAAATAAAGCTAGAGCAGCTATATTTATTATGGAAATATGAAAGTCACTTTATAATAAGAGAGTAATTTCATAATGAGCACATAATAATTGAAATATGTATACACATATTAATAGATTTTCAAAATACTTGAAGCAAAAATTAATAGTACTTCAAATAGAAAAGTCTTCAAATGTAGTTGAAAATTTCAATACTCCTAACTGAATCACTGATATGAAAAAAATAGAGAGAAAATCATCAGCAAGGAAACACAAACCTTGAATAACATTCTCAACTCATATAACTGATGATATTCATAAAACATTTAACCAAATAGCAGACTATACATATTTCTTTCAAATGCTCATGGAATATTTACTAAGCAAGAACATACTTTGTTCTAAAAAACTAATCTCAATCAACTTCAAAAGAGTCAATTAATACAAAATATTTCCATTAAACACAATAAAATTAATTAGAAATTATGGCAAAAAAGTAACAGAAATATCCAAATATTTGGTAATTAAATAACATACCTTTAAATAATTAATGTGTAAAATAAATTAGAAAATATGTATAATGAAGTAAAAAATACAATACATCAAAGTTTGTAGGATACAACAAAAATAGTAAGAAAAACACTTTATCACTAAATGTCTATTAAAAAAAGAAGAAAAATCTCAATACTTCAGTTACCATTTGAGAAAGTAAAGAAAAAAGAGAAAATCACAAACAAAATAAATGGAAAAAAATAAACATCAGAGGAGAAATCAATAATATTGAAAAAGTAAAGAAAAAATAGAGAAAAATAATGGAACTAACAGCAGATTCTTTCAGATCAATACATTTGACAAATCTCTAAGCAGGAGAAAGTAAAAGAGAGAAAGGAAGGAAGGAAAGAAGCAAACAAACAAATGAAGGAAACACAAATTTCCAGTATCCATAATAAGAAAAGCAGCTTTACTAAAAGTGCTATAGATATTAAAATAAAAATGAGGATATTATGTACAAATGTTTGTCAATAATTTCAACAATTTAGGTGAAATGGTCAAAGTGCTTGAATGACACACCTATAAAATCCTATGTAAAAAGAAATAGATTTCTTGAATAGTCTCATATCTGTAAAAGAAATTTAACTCGTATTTAAAATCCTTTCTATGTAGAAAATTTCAGCTCTACATGGCTTCACTAGTAAATTCTACCAAATATTTAAAAGAGAAATATTATCAATTCTAAACAAACTCTTAGACACCTATATCTCAACTGATGCTATGATGTTAGCTCTGTTTATATAGATAAAGTATAAAAAGACATTGCAAGAAAACTATTGAACAATATTGCTCATGAACATAATTATAAAAATTATTAATAAAATTAAGCATATATTATTTGTTAATTCTAGAATTTTTTGAATTTATAAAATATAACAGTACAGCATGAAAAATGGATTTTGTTACGGGCATGCAAGTGAGTTTAATATACAAATCAATTAATGAAATTCACAATATAAACAAATTTAAAAATACAAATATTAAGTTATGGAAAGAATATAGAGGAACTTGAAATCTCATATACTATTGGTGAGAATGTAACAGTATAGCAACTTTGCAAAACACATTTGACATTTTTTAGAAAACTAAATATAAATATACAATATATATACCCATTTCAGTACTAAATATTTACCTAACATAAAATCAATCATATGACCCTAAAAAGATTCATATGTGAAGGGTTATAACAACTTCATGTATAACCCAAACCATAAAAAAGTCAATGTCCATTAAGATGTGGATAAATAAATAGTGGTACATTATACAATGAAATACTTCTCAATGATAGAAAGGAATGTACTGTTAACACATGCAATAACAGGTTGGATCTCAAAATAATTACACTCGAGTGAAAGAAGTCAGACCAAAAATGAAAAAAAATAATACATACCATAAAATTCCATCCTATTTAATAAAAGAGTAATATGCAGAATTGACCATCATTCCAACACACAAGATGTCTGCCCCCATGTGGTCAAAGATCCTGCCCCCATGTGGACACAAGATGGCCACCACAAGTTGGCCAGAGGGGAGGGCAGTTGGGAGGGACCAAGCCTGCAAGGGAGGGCAGTTGTGGGAGACCAGGCCTGCAGGGAAGGGCAATTGGAGGGGACCAGGACTGAAGGGGAGGGCAGTTAGGTGTGACGAGGCAGGCAGAGGAAGGAAGTTGGGGGCGACTGAGCCTGCAGGGAAGGGCAGTTGGAGGGGACCAGGCCTGCAAGGGAGGGCAGTTGTGGGGGACCAGGCCTGCAGGGGAGAGCAGTTGGAGAGGACCAGGCCTGCAGGGGAGGGCAGTTGTGGGAGACCAGGCCTGCAGGGAAGGGCAATTGGAGGGGACCAGGCTTGCAAGGGAGGGCAGTTGTGGGGGACCAGGCCTGCAGGGGAGGGCAGTTGGAGAGGACCAGGCCTGCAGGGGAGGGCAGTTCTGGGGGACCAGGCCTGCAGGGGAGGGCAGTTGTGGGAGACCAGGCCTGCAGGGAAGGGCAATTGGAGGGGACCAGGACTGCAAGGGAGGGCAGTTGTGGGGGACCAGGCCTGCAGGGGAAGGCAGTTTGGAGGGACCCAGGACTGCAGAGGAAGGCAGTTGGCAGGGGGACCAGACCAGCAGGGAAGAGCAGTTAGGGGCGATGAGGCTGGCAGGGGAGGGCAGTTAGGGGTGACTGGGTCAGCAGTGGAGGGCAGTTGGGGGGGGGGGCAGACCAGCAGGGGAGAGCAGTTAAGGGCAATTGGGCCAGCAGCGGAGCAGTTAGGCATCAATCAGGCTGGCAGGGGAGTGGTTAGGGATGATCAGGCTGGCAGGCAGAAGCAGTTAGGGACAATCAGGAAGGCAGGCAGGTGAGCAGTTGGGAGCCAGTAGTCCTGGATTGTGAGAGGGATGTCCGACTGGCCATTTAGGCACAATTGGAGAGGTGCAGGCTGGGCTAAGGGACACCCCTTGCCCCCCCTGTGCACGAATTTCGTGCACCGGGCCTCTAGTAAGCTGAATATAAAAGAAGTCTGCTCTGAATCTAGCTGGTTTGGATCAATGGTAGAGCATCAGTCTGCGGACTGAAAGGTCCCAGGTTTAATTCTGGTCAAGGGCACATGCCCAGGTTGCGCACTTGGTCCCCAGTAGGAGGCATGCTGGAGGCAGCTGTTCAATGATTCTAAGCATTGATGTTTCTATGTCCCTCTCTCCCTCTTCCTTTCCCTCTGAAGTCAATAAAAATATATTATAAAAAACAAAACAAAATACAACTCTGCTCTACCAGCTTAGATGGCCTGGGAAGCCCAGCTGTTGTTTCATTCTAGCTCATGCTGCTCAATGTCCTTAGCATGTCTGTGCCCTTGACTTTATGACTGTATTGAGCTCTTTTCTAATCCTGCTCAGAAGGAGAACATCTACTTCCTTCATAAAGATTTAAAATGAGAGCATGAAAAAGAAAAATCCCAAAAATAAACTTAAAAAAAAATCTAAACTATTAGAGCACTTAAAAGTTATTATTGGAGCCATGCAGAGGTTTGGAAAATTAATCTATTTTAAACGTAATTGAATACAATAAAATAATAAATATTAAAATTTATATATAAGTTGGCAGAAGATTTTTTAAAGCTTCAAGTGAATGCTGACTTCATGTGTCTAAAAAACAACATAATTTCCATACAGAAGGTAAAAGATCAATCTATCAGGGCTAAGGAGAATAAAAAAGTTTTTGTTCATTGGTCAATTGTTTTTTCAAGGGTATCAAAACCAAAAATAAAAAAGGATAATTTTGTAGTTCACGCCCATAAAGTCAATTAGTGGTAAAGCAGAAAATAGACCATGTTTTTCTAATTCCTGCTATGTCTGTGAACAAGTTTATAAAGTTTTTATTTAACAGTCCAGATGATATTGAATATCAGTGACAAGTTTAAGAACATAAATCTTCTAATCCTTGCTTTTCTGTTTCCTAGATTTCACACCATTGACTTCAGGTCCATTATGTTAAAATTGGCTTATGTTTTCTTTCTAAATTTTATTGAATTTATTGGGGGTGACATTGGTTAATAAATTGTATGTATTTCAAGTATATAATTCTATATACATTATCTCTCTATTGGATTGTGTTCACTATCCAAGGCCAAGTCTCCTTCCATCATCATCTACCCCCCTTTTTTATCCACTCCACCTCCCCACACCCTCCTTTCTTTTCCTCTTGTAATTACCATACTGTTGTCTGTGTCTGTGAGTTGATTTTTTGTTTGTTTTTATTTTTTTTTATTTTTGCTTAATCCTATCACCCTTTTCACCCAACACCTAAAATTGCCTCCTTTCTGACCACTGTTAGTTCACTCTCTATATCTATGAGTCTGTTTCTATTTTGTTTGTTTATTTTGTCCATTAATTCCCAATATAAGTGAAATTCTAGATAAAGTTAGAGCCCTGTGAAGGCTCAAGATGCAGAATAGAAGTAAATTATGAAAGAGAAGAATATTAAGGATCACCAGCAGTCATTAAAATCTGGAGGAATAGCTAACTAACTATAAATGTCTCAGGCTATATTCTACTTCATTCTCTGCTGTTTTGCCTAATTTCATGTATATGTATATGTATATGTATATGTATATGTATATGTATATGTATATGTAGTGACATATGTATATTCACTGAATCCTCAGTAGAATACTATGAGGGAATATTACATCCTCCGTTTTCATGATTAGAATACTAAGGTCTGAGATTCAGGCTAAATGTTAATTTTTAGGAATTTTTATGACTCTCTCTTATACCATAACCTATATTGTTCTCATTATATCCTAAAGTGCACCTTTAAGAAAAAAATATAACTTCTTCATTGTTATTAATTTGTTTAATTATAGAATCTATAACTACTTAACTATGTTTAAATTGCCCTTAAGCAAATTCTGATTATCTTTGATTTTGAAGATGTGTTTCTTGATTGGTCAGTAAGATCTAGAACTATATTCAGCTCTGGAAGTTCTATAAGTGATTATGATCAAGTTTCTTAACTTCTTAGAACCTCAGTTCATATATCTGAAAAATAGAGATTAAACAAGTGTTTTGCAAACACACACACACACACACACACAATCTCAGGTTTTTTTAAGTAAATAATGGAATCTGCTTAATCTCAGCTAAATATATCTTGCTTTGTATATTAATGCACATCCTATCCAACACACAAGATGTGGTCAATGATGGCCACCCCCATGTGGACACAAGATGGCCACCACAAGATGGCTGGCAGGGGAGGGCATTTGGGGGGACCAGGTCTGCAGGGGAGGGAAGTTTGGGGGGGACCAAGCCTGCAGGGGAGGGTAGTTGGGGGCAACCAGGCCGGCAGGGGAGGGCAGTTAGGGGCAATTGGGCCGGCAGGGGAGTGGTTGGGAGCCAGCAGTCCTGGATTGTCCAAGTGCCTGTTTAGGCCCAATCCCTCAGTCGGACATCCCTTCAAGGGTCATAGATTGGAGAGGGTGCAAACTGGGCTGAGGGACACACACCCCCTGCGCATGAATTTCATGCCCCAGGCCTCTAGTATTTTCATAAGTGTTTAGAAACATTATTAATCTAATGTTAGAAATAACTTCACATTCTTGAGAAATGTACTAAATTAAATGATTGTAATATGAAAAAAGAATTTCTTCTCCAGATGGCTGTTCTTTCAGGGAGCAAATATCTGTCTACAAAATTAGCAAGGCTGACAATTTCTCTTTTCTTTGACCTTAGTTAATATATTCTCACTCCAACCTACTTTGAAAGATAAAATGTCTCCCAAATATTTCTCTTCCATTACTCTTCCACAGAATTTATTCATACTGAGTTAGTTTCTTTCACTTAATGTTAAGAATAAGTCAGCTTATTTGTTCATCCCAATTTTATTGCTATGACTTCAATAGCTTTAAGCTCTTGAAATATAGAAAACTCAGTACACACTTCTACTCCTCCTGTCATTGCCTATGTGTTAGACAGAGATGCTTTGCAACTTCTACTTTTTGGCCAGAATTCTTAGAAATGGATTTGTCTAATATGTTAATATCTTTCACTTTCATTTTTGAGCCTGTAATTATACAGATAATTTTAACCAAGTGTCCCTTCATACCAACAGGTATTTCATAAAAAATATTTCCATACATTCATAAGTAAATATCATGTGGGGGATTTTTAAATATATTTTCTTACAAATATAATTTTTAAATAAAAAAGTATAAAACTAATAAATCAAAGAGATATTTATCCATCATTTATAATTTGTACTTTGTTAACTTGTCTACTAATTTCTTTATACTTATTAAATAAAATAGATAACTTTTAAGTCTGTTTTTGTACTCATCTAGGGACTACACTCAAATTTATCTACAAACCTCAGATAACCAGGATAATACTTTCCAGCTATATATGTTGTAATTAAGTATTTTAAAAATTTGAGTGTTATGTTTTTTTCATGTTATCAGTTAGAGACTTCTTTTCAGTAAGCTTGGTTTTAATATGATGTTCCCATGTTGACATATATACATTTAAGTCATAGATTTTGTTTTAAACCTAGTATCTTATTATATGAACAAATATAAATATGAATGAAACAAATAGAAATATAACATTTCAGTTTTCCCTTCACTTAGGAATAACCATGAATTTTTCTAAAATATATTTAGAAAAATTATTCAAATTATCAGTAAATTCTGCTTAATTTTTAACTTGCTAAAAGTTGGGGCTTCTTGGCTGAGCAAGTACTGTACATATCAGTATAACTAGACATTTATTGAGACATATGTAAATTAAAGTGGAAAGAAGCAGTTTATCATCTGAGAAAACCTCATTAAAGCTTATATGTAATGAATCACAGTGGCAATATAATAATGGACAAAAGCAGTGACAACATAAACAATGACCCATACTCTTTCTATATGGTCTATATCCCATGAGGATAAACTTGAGAACAGTAGCTGACTCTTCTTTTAGAGTTGTATTGTTCTGGTTCATTCATTCTTCTTAAATGATACCATAATACACTGGAAAAGTTTAGATTTGATATATGTGAACAGATTATGCATATTGCCTATTAAGTGGAAATTTTGAAGGTTTCATAAATCGATGCTATCCGTGTCCAGTTTTCTCCCTATATTTCAGGTCTTTTTTTTTTTTTGGCATAGTTTAATCATTAAAATTTGTATAGTGACCAGTATTTCCAACTGGTTGAGAATACAAATACCAAATAACTAGTGGTATATAAAATAATTATACTTTTGTTATTGTAATAACAATGTATATAAAACCATTTCTTTAAATAATACTTTAAAAAGTATAAGTTGCAATGGATATGTCTCAAATATTGTGTTATATTTTTCTATCTGTGCATGTAAAAATGTATTTCCCAATCTCACTGACACTAGGGTCCTGGCCAATGTGATTGGAGGAAGTGAGATACTCAAGCTAGACTACAAAAGCCAGAGCAAACTTGTCCATACCATATTGTTTATATTGGCAGTCTCACAAGTAAAGCTTGGATAACTGAGACAACATTTAGCATCTTGACCCACATCTGATTTTGATATAATAGAGAAATAAACTTTATGTTCATCTACTGAAATATCATCTTCTTTAAAAGATAACAGAATGCCCTAGATTATTCTGACTACTATAATATATTTAAAGTTGATTAGTCCTTATTGTTACAGTTAGTTACCTAAACTGAAGTTTATTTTATTGGTTAGAGCTTGAAGTTTATTTTATTGGTTAAAGGGGGAAAGACAACTTTCTCAGCTACAAATATCAAATGCTAACCCTTAATATGTATGACAAACTTTACCTAGGAATTTATATTAAAAAGTTATTAAAATTACTGATTAGTAGTAAAAATATATTTTAATGCTTTTAGATTTGGAGGAACTAAATTTTAAATATTTTCTTATCGGATAAACAAACACATTTGTAAATTTGAGAAACTGGATTTTTGTTGACCCTTACAATAAACAGAATAACTATAAATGAAGATAGGAACTAACTAACTAACTAACTAACTAACTAACTAACTATATATATATATATATATATATATATATATATATATATATATATAAAAGCCTAAGTGACTGAAGGACTGAAAGACCAGTTGACCAGTTGCTATGATGAGCACTGACCACCAGAGGGCAGATACTCAATGAAGGAGCTGCCCCCTGGTGGTCAGTCTGCTCCCACAGCCAACCTCCCATGGACAGCCAAACTCCTGCGGTCCCTCCTTCCAGCTGGCCAGCCCTGACCCGGAATTGTCTCTGATGGGGGAAGCTGGCCAGCCAACCTCCCAAGGTCCCTTCCCCCACTGCAGGCCAACCTCCTGTGGTCTCTTCTCCAGGGTGGCCAACCTCCCACAGTCCTGCCCCCCAACCAGCCAGCCCCCTCTTCAGATCATCCCCGATGGGGGGGACTGGCCAGCCAACCTCCCATGGCCCCTCCCCCTGGGTGGCTGCCCACCTGATCAGCCCTGATCACCAAGGAACTGGACCTGTGCACAAATTCATGCACTGGGCTTGTAGTATTATCATTATTCAGTGCTTAAGAACATGGGGTCTGAAATGAGTCAGACTGGGTTTCTCTCTGATCAGCAACTTAATAAAAGTGTGATTTGAGGAGATTTATTTAACATCTCTATTGCTCTGTTATTTTTTATGATTAATTGCTATCAATTCCATAATAAGGGTGACCTTATTGGGGCAAAGACCAGGTCTGGTTTTGCTCACTACTATGTTACTACCCCTAACAATGGGTTTGGGTCATAAGAAGCACACATAAAATTCTACAAATACATTGTAAGATTTTGTGAAATTAAATATTAATATATTTTAACAGTGTGCTTGTATATAGAATTAACTTAGAGACACAGGGCATTTAAATAATAAACTATAGATAAGTTATAACTTTAGTTAGAACAAATGTTGCAAATAGAGAATCACGTATATACATCTGGTGATACGTATAGTTACTGCTCTTCTAAATCCAAAATGCTTGCATGATGCATGTTCTATGATGATCCAATGTGCACTTTTAAGAGATTCTTTAAAAGTTCCATTTTTGTGATACTACAGTCTTTAAAAACTATTATTAATATGGCAGTTGATCCAATCAGCTCTTAAATATATCTATCACCAATATTCAGCTAATTGAGGTAAATTATATTATCTCTAGATTTTTAGCCTTGAGAGATCTAGACTAAATCATAGGTGTAAGAAGACTGGGGATAGAACACAAGTATTTTTGTCTAGATTTCTTAGTGATCTTATAACACTTATCTCACTGCTAGTATAATATGCTCTTGATAAATAATAATAATAATACCAATGAAGGGCTTATTGTAATTATTAATGGGCTTCTCAAATCTATCTGACCTGTTTTATTTGTTGTTGACACAGAATTTTATATGAAGGTTACAGTTATGCTGTTTGATTCCTAGGTAGAGTAAGCCTATGATACTCCAATCATGCTGATTTCACCTCCAACTAATGATTCCAACATCACATTAGTTCATGTTCACATTTTAAAAAAAAAATGTGCACCTCTCACTCTCCCAGTATGCTTCAGCATTTTTATCCTATTTTGTAATATTCTTGAGAATTTGAGCAACCATCCTCTTTAATTTTGGCAAGTGATACTAACCCCAAAAGTTTCAATGCCAGTAATCTTTAAATCTAAATAACAAAAGGCCTAAATATGTTACAAAGTAGAATTATTTTATTCCATTGATATAAACAATATAAGCTATATCTTCACTAACATAATAAAAAGGCCCTCAAAATAAGATATAATAGAACTAGTTTATGATTTGTCCATTAGTTCTGTTTCCAAAAATGGTTGAAGAAGCATGGAAATAATTTTAAATAATACATGAATTATATTTCATGAGCTTTAACCAACTTTTAACTTTACTCACAAGCCTAATGGGACCTGATCTTTTCAGTGTTCACTTTGACATTAGGCACCATAGACTATGATAGGAAAGGAGTTTCACTATCCATTCATTTTTACAGTCCAATATTTCTGTTGAGTGCCTAACTTCCATCATCAGAGGCACTGCAGAGAAACATAGATCAGTGCCACAGACTGGGATATAATCCAAGTATTCCAACCCAGTCTGTTCTATTTGTAGTTTTGTTTTTATTATTTTTATCTGCTAAAGCACCCTTTTCTTGCTATAAAGTTTTATTTCTTCAATTTACTTAAAATATAAATAAATGTGTTTATTACTAGGTGTAATTTATGGGTTTTATGTATGTTGCAAATGAAACCTGTGAAAGATAGTTAATAAGAACTGAAGTTAGACAAATGATACTGTTAGGTTTATATTTTTGTCACCATTGCTAATTAAAATCAAGAAGTCACAAAACAAGTCACTAGTTATTGACCTCTTAAAAAATGTCTAGTAAAAACGGTGCCTACCAAGCTTAAAAAGAATTTATTCTGCCTCACAGTAAAAAAAGGAAAAGGAAAAGTATAAAAAACCCTATCAGTTTAGCAAAATTAAATATAGAAATAAATTACAAGGAGAATTTAAGGCAAAAATAGCTAACAGTATATTATGTGAACCTATAAAATAACAAATCTGATTCCATGACTAATCTTTGTTTTTATTCTGCCTCTGAGCAAATAATGCTAATTTTGGAGATCATGAAAATTTTAAACAGGCAAGATGATTATTCAACATTCTCACTTAATTTGACAAAAGTTTGACACAGTTGGTACCGTATTTTTATTAATTCTTGGTTCCACGACAGTATTTTCTCTTGGTATCACCAAGTTGAATCCATAGAATACTTCTAGATCTCCTTTAATTTTCTCTCCACATCTCTCTAAACCTTGAATTTTGGAGCATCTAACAGCTTGGCCCTGTATATCCTTTATTCACACTTACCTCCCTGCTAATGTGAATTAATGAATTCCAGTATTCTAAATGTGTTCTGCAAACACACACACACACACACACACACACACAAAACCATAAACAAAAACCAAAAAAACAACTAAATGTGTTCTACATAGCTATATATTTTTTGTGGATCAAAATGCAGATCTCTTTGCACTGGTAGATATAAAGTCAACTTAATAGATTAAGAGAAAAAAGATTTTTAAGAAAAGAAACAAATCTGAAAAACAGATAAATTGGACTTCACCAAAATTAAAATTTGTACTTCAAAGCACAAGGAAAAGTAATTCAAAACATAGGAGAAAATATTTGAAAATCTCACAAACTGAATAAAATAAGTATCTAGAATGCATAAAAAAACCCTTCAATAAAAACAATATAAAGTCAAATAACCCAATTAAACAAACCAATTAAAATAGTCAACGTTTTAAAGAGACATTTTACATATAAATTAATATATATAAATAATATAATTAAATTCTACATGGCCAAAAATAATGAAAAGTTTCTTGGCATCATTAATAACTAGACAAATACAAATTAGAACCACAATGCTATAAATCATCACATCCACTAGGAGGGCTTTAATAAAAAAGACAGATTAGCAAGTGTTGATAAGTGTACTGGAATTAAAACCTTCATATATTGCTGGTAGGAATGTAAAATGATTCAGTGGCTTTGTAAAACATTTGGGCATGTCCTCAAAAAGATAAACATAAAGCCCTGGCTGGTTTGGCTCAGTGGTAGAGCGTCAGCCTGTGGACTGAAGGGTCCCAGGTTTGATTCCTGTCAAGGGCACTTTCCGGGGTTGTGGGGTCGATCCCCGGTAGGGAGCGTGCAGGAGGCAGCCGATCAATGATTCTCTGTCATCATTGATGTTTCTATCTCTCTCCCTCTCCCTTCTTCTCTGAAATCAATAAATATATAAACATAGTTATCATATGGCCCAGAAATTCTACTTCTAGGTTTATACCCAGGCTAATTGAAAATTTCAATGAATGGTTATTGTAGCATTATTCATAATAGCCAAAAAATAAAAACAACATCCATGAATTGATGAATGTCTTAATAAATGTGGCATATTCATAAAATAATGTATTTCATCCAGAAAAAAGAAACATATACCTAGAGCAGCATGAATAAATCTAAAACATCATGCTAAATGAGAGAATTCAAATATAAAGGATCACATAGTGTATGATTTCATTAATATAAAATGTCCAGCACAGGCAAATCTAGAGACAGATAGTAGACAAAGATTTCAGGGGTATTAGAATGGACAGTGATCATTAATGGGGATCTCTATTTGGCTGAGAAAAATATTCTGGGGTTATATAGTAGTAATGATTCCATGATTTTGTGAATATATTAAAAAGTACTGAATTGCAGTTATAAAAGTAATTTTTATAGTATGTGAATTATATCTCAATTAAATTAAATGTATAAGTAATTCACCTGCTTGTCATTCCACTTGATTAGCAGATACCTAAGAACAACTCTCATTTTTAGCCCACAAAGAGAAATAACTAAATAACAACTTAATACTTCTATCAGTTTTTCTGAATTTAGCAAATGACAACTCTGTTATTCCATTTCTTAGGATTAACATCTTAAAGAAATCACTCTTTTTATCTCTATTGTATCTTGGCAGCAAGTTCCAGAAACATTAACTTTCATAAAGAATCATCTTTTAATTGAGTTATAATTCACATACCATAACAACCATCATTTCAAATAATACAATTTAGTATTTTTTGGTATATTCACAATTGTGCAGCTATTACCACTATGTAACTACTAAGTATATTTGTCAGCAAAACAAATAGAAACTGCATACCAAGAGGACATGCTTGTCTTGTTCCTGACTTAATGGAATGGCTTCTGTATTACACCACAAAGTATATCCTGTGTGTTTTTCATAGATGCCTTTTATCATATTAATTTTTTCTTTTTTTTAGTCTATTGGGTGTCTTGTATCAAGAAACAATGTTGTGTTTTGTCAAATATTTTTGCATCTTGGGTTGATCATGCGTCCCACCCACCACCACCGCCAAATATCTGTATTCTAATTCTTAGCAAATTCTCATCCACCACTTGGATCAAACTATTACCTTCTCTATATGGGCTATAATAATCCCACTAAGTAGACTTGTTTTGTGTTTTCTTGCCCTACTGTCACGTATTCCTCAAACGACATCCAATGATCTTCTAAAACATAAATCACATGTCAGTATTTTGCTCCAAATTTTCAAAGGTTTCCTGTATCCCACAGAGTAAAATCTATTTTTTAAAAATTCATAACTAGAAATAACTTGCATATCTTGCCTCTTTCACCCTTATACTATATTCTATAACTCTTTACTTCTCAAACATAATCTTATGGATATATGTATTGTTATATTATTCAGAAGATATTTATTGGGTATTTAATGAATGCAAAACATCATGACCACTATAATGAAATATATATGCTTAAAATGTTTTAGATTTCTGAAGAAAAAACTAGATATACAAATAAAGTTAGTCAAAAATGTTAAAAAATAATATATTATAAATAAAACAAAGATAAAATAATATCCAAAGAGTTTGATGTAGTGAGAGATTTATCACTAACTGGGGAAATATTAATAGGCAACATGGAATTTTCCATAGGCCTGGAAGAAAAGGTGAGATGAAAAAAATATAAATAGATGGATTTTCTTTCTCCTTAACTCTTTATGTTCCCTGCAAATCCTTGGTGTTACAAGAGATAGCCTATGCATACATTTAAATAATGTTTCCAATGTCATTTATACGAGTGGCCTGGTGCATGAATCCATGCACATTGAAAGGAAATTAATTAGAAGAAATATTTTAATAACGCTATTGGCCCTTTCTCTGTAATAGAAGTGTCAACCAAATTCATGCTCCACAATGACAGATCAAAACACATGCATGCAATTGGCGCCAGTGAGAGCTTTATACCAGTATGTATTGCACATGCATGAGTCAATTTAGCCTCTTATATATATATATATGGAATCAACTTGCTTAATTAGACCTGCTTTCTGACTTAGCTAAAGTTTTTCCAGCCCGATGAAGCACCCAAACTTCTCTTTTAGGTTATTGTCAGCAACACAGCAGTAAATATCAACACAAAGCAGATTATTATTATAAATCATGCAGGAAGAACAAAGGGTAAAATATTTAACTGTAGCAGTATTTGACTATATTCTGCACAGTGAGAAAACCTGAAGTCATTTTCAAGGTCCACCATTTCTTTTTTTTCTCTTCAAATATATTTTATTGGTTTTATTTACAGAGAGGAAGGGAGAGGGATAGAGAGTTAGAAACATCGATGAGAGAGAAACATCAATCAGCTGCCTCCTACACACCCCCTACTGGGGATGTGCCCTCAACCCAGGTACATGCCCTTGACCGGAATCGAACCTGGGACCTCTCAGTCCACAGGCCGACGCTCTATCCACTGAGCCAAACTGGTTAGGGCAAGGTCCACGATTTCTTACTTCTTTTCAGTTGGGTCAAGTTTCTAAGTTTCCTGAAACTGTTTTCTGGCTAATGAAAAAAAAAAATAGGATTTCATCGAGTCTCCTATCTTCCTACTCCAGTACTTCTGTGAGGTTCGAATGAGATGAGGCATGGGAAAATATTTCATAGACATTTGGTTAAAGTGTAAAAATATTTCCACCTGGCTATAAAAAATAGTCGTGTTCCTGAGCTGAAGAAACTCCAAGGAGATTAGTCGCTAGGGAGAGGAAGCCAGGCGTTGCTATGAGACATCATTACCTGGCACCCACAGTGACCATTTCTGGGCTGGGCTGTGGGCCACATTTTGTACCATGGGGTCTTGGCAGTGT
Organism: Corynorhinus townsendii; assembly: GCA_026230045.1. Lineage (NCBI taxonomy): Eukaryota > Metazoa > Chordata > Mammalia > Chiroptera > Vespertilionidae > Corynorhinus > Corynorhinus townsendii. The sequence goes on from JAPDVU010000002.1 coordinate 93,841,222, forward strand.
TGGCTGCAGTTTGGTTGGTTGTCAGTCCTGGGTGATGGCAGAGCCAGTGTCCCACTTGGAAGAAGCTGAGTGTTGCTTTATGTGCATCAGGTCCACAGTGCCTTTTATTATTAAATGGCCTGATGCTGAAGAGGAAGCTGGGCGTTACTACGTGACTTCATTACCTGGCACCCACAGCCACCATTTCTGGGCTGGGCTGGGCTGTGGGCCGCATTTTGCACCATGGGGTTTCGGCAGCATAGGCTGTGATTTGGTGGGCTGTTGCTCCAGGGTGGTGGTTGGGCCATTGTCCCACTTGGTGGAAGCCAAGTGTTGTTTTGTGGTTGCCTGGTCTGTGGTGCTGTTTCTCTGTAAATGGCCAATGCATGACACGGAAGCTCCGGCATTGAGTGGCTGCACGCTGTCAGTCAGTGCACATTATAGCGACCAGTTGGACAGTAGGACACTTAGCATAATAGTCTTTTATACATATAGATGCTTTAGAAAAATAACCAAATGCATGAGAAAAATATAACAGAATACAGAACACAAAGTAAGCTCAGAAAATATTGTTATAATTTCTACAAAAGTTATTTCCAAAAACAATTAAGTAAGAATATCAATACAAAAGCTCTTTCCAATAAACAATTAAGAATATCACTAATGAGGGAAACCAAGATGGTGGCATAGGTAAACACCTGAACTGCTGCCTCATACAACAACTTCAAAACTACAACTAAAAGACAAAACGGACACCATCCAGAACCACAGGAAGAATGTCTGAGTGGAAATTATACAACTAGAAGGAAAGAGAAAAGCACACTGAGACTCAGAGGAGCTGCGGAAGTAAAGGCAGAGGTATGGAGGCTCATGCATGGAGAGGGCTGGCAACTGAGTACTCAGCTGTCTTTTTCAAGTGGGAGGGAGACAAAAACTCCCAACTGCTCTGAACTCCAGTTTTGGGCAAGACTCTGGGGACCCAGACTCATACGGAGAGAAACTGGACTGTCTGGAAGTAGGTGGAACTTGAGGGCAGCTTTCTCTCAGAGATGCTTGCAGAAATTACCGAGGGACACTGAGACCCGGGAGCATCTTAGGGCAGGGCTGACAGGAAGCCATTGCTGTTTGCTCTGCCCTGAGACTCTGCCCCATCCAAGCTGTTCATATGCAGAGGCTTTTGCATATGAATGGCCTGGTCCTTAGAAAACTAAGCTTACCTAACAAACTTCAGCTGAGGCAGTGAGACCCAGAACATCCAAAAGAAGGCCCAAGGCCCCGCAGCAGCTTGCACTGTTTCACAGCTGGGCCTCATCTGGGCACTCCCAAACCCCAAAAAAGAAGAGGAATCTGAAAATCTCTCTGTAGCTCCTGCTGGGTGGCCTCAGGCAGAGGCTAAATTAGCACCTCTTTGGAGATCCAAGAGCCAGTGTACCCAGGGGTCAGAGTAGGACCATCTAGATTACAACATTTCAGATCCATAAGGGACACACTCAGGGGGCAGACTCAGTGAGCACCAAAGCCCCCCTAAAGCAAGTCTTGCCTCATAAGGGTGTCTCCAACACAGAAGTTCTCCCATCGTGGACACAGCTGTTCCTCACTGCCAATTGGCCTGGAGATCAATTCCTCCCAGTGATACCAACAACAACCAAGGCTGAACTATAACAAGACTATTCACACAGCCCACAAAGGGATGCACCAAGAGTTTCCACTAGAGGTAACTGGGGAGGCTGAGCCACTGGACCTTATAGGACACCTGGCACACGAAGCCACTCTCTCAACTCAGGGAAGCAGCCAAAATGCAAAGACAAAGAAACAGGTTACAAATGAAAGAAATGGAGGAAAGCAAACTGCCAGAAACTGATCATTGTCTCACTAATTAGAAAGATATGGACAGGGAACCAGGAAGTCTGGTCAACAACCTTCATTGCTCTGAAAGGTCAGAGCTAGTTCGCTCACTGTTTAGTTGAGACATTGTTAGCTGAGGCAGCCTCCACCTCTGTTTGTCTTATGTAAATTTCTGTTATTGGAGTTTCCTGCCTAAGGGCGTATGGGTATATCACATAGTCTCAATAAAAGGGATAGCAAGGCCAGAGCAGTGTGTAGTCCTCTCACTAGGAGTGGGCTCCCGCCTGGCCCCCGATATTCCCAAATTAATACTTTTCTAAATCTCTTTTCATTTGTGTGTGGCCTTCTACAGAATCCGAATCCTGAACTGGAACCCTGAACCATGCAGGACATGAAAGGGGTTCCTACATCTGGTGCCTGAATGCAGGACATCTGGAGGAGATGATATTTTTTGCCAAGAGCAAAGGAGGGAAAAAATACACCCAGAAAAGGTGTGGAAAATTCACTGCATGCAAAGCCCACAGCCAGCTACAGAAACCGGATCGGTAAGTAGGGTGGGAACGTCTTTTTCAGCCAGTCTAATGGGGAAGAATTAGGTTATAAAATAATGTGGTTTCTTGTTCAAATTAAAATCTTAATTGGTATTTGGAATTTAAAATCGGTAATAAGTGAAACTCCACTGCTGAAACCACCTCTGGTGTGGAGAAATTCAAAGGTAGCAGGAGAGGGCAGGGCTATCCGCTCTCCAGAAATGAGATTACTTAAGATTTTGTTTAAAAATTATAAAAGAAATCACAGGAAAATGCAAATTTTGGCCAAATTGGGTACTAGTTATTACTTCGGAAAACAAAAAAGAAAGAAAAAGAAATCTAAGATCTGTCTATCTTTTAAGCATGAAAAGAAATTCAGCTCTGTTGCTGAAACTTCCCCTGAAGTAAGCAGGATGTGGGGGAAGGGAGACATGTAGTGATCCAATACGGAAGCCCACTCTCCCAGTATGCTAATTTAAAGTTTCCTTTCTTGCCATGAAAAAGTCTTAAAAATTTAGAAATGTGTCTGGAATTTCTGTGCTCTTGGGGAGAGAACCTAGCTGTAAGACAGAATGCGTGCATGGTCCAATTCAGACATTTAGATTGTCTTCAGCTGAAATCTCTCTGCAAAAGCTAAGAAAATGAGAAACCCAGAACTGGTTCTTTTTCCTAAGAAAAGCGGTGAAAAAGACTTCTCAAAAGAAATTCAAGCTAATTCCAGCAACAGGATTCACATTCCCATAATAAAGACTAGTTTTTAAAATGCTAATGAAACTTGTTAAAAGTTAACTTTTAAGGCCTTCAAGAAAATAAGTAAATTCTCTGTTATAGAATTTATCCAAAGTAAATGTTTTAAAATAATTATAATTGACTCTAGAATCTCAAAGAAATTGTTGAAATATAGATAAATAATGTATTAATTATAAAAATCTAAATAGCCCAGGTGAGGGCTGGCTATGCCTTTCCTTGATGGAGGAAGAAGGGTAGACACCCTTCCCCCAGCAGGACAGGTAGACCAGTTCCTGCCAGTAGTAGTTCTTTCAGGATAATTATTGCATTTGAATACTTGCAGGGTTGCTACTCAATTTCCTCAGGCAAAGGAAAATCATGGCTATTTTAAAAGGTCAAGCAGCTAGGCTGGGCCTGTTAATCAAAAGATAGAAACTTGTTTAATAATCTGAGTTTGCTTCCTCATAAAAATAACCTAGAATTGAAGCTATTAATTGATTAAGAATATAAAAGTGTTATTTGTAAGGTTTGTGACGACACAGGATACAACACACAGAGAGTCCAGGCGATTAGAAAGGGGGAGTTTTAATCTTGCACTCCCGGGCGAAACTTGCTGGTCCGAGGGTGGGCCAGGGAAGTTCGTGCCAAAAAGGGGCGCAGGCACTTCTTTTATACAGCTGTTTAGTGAGGGGAGGGCGGAGGGCATCAGAGGTGTGGAATTCCGCCTTGGGCCAGGAGTCTAGGAAGTTGCCAGTTATCCCCTCCACCATCTACCTTGCATATGCATGCATAGGCTCTGGACTTCCCCCCCTGCCTCAACCTAACATTATTAATCTAAGAACTGTTAAATGTTTGACTTGCCAGCTTTAAAAGTTCAAAGTGCAAATTAAATTGGGAGAAATTATATAGTTGTGGTAATTAAATGTCTAAAGTATAAGAACTTATTTTTGAGGAAAAAATGTGTTTTTCTCTGAAAATAATTAGGAATTCAAAATAAGTTGCTAATTGGTCTATTTAAAAAAGAGGATTAATTCTGTGATTCCCAACCAAATTTTTCTATGTAAAAACTAGTTTAAAATCTAATCGATATCTTAAAATAATTATAAAAATTATTATAATATTTAAACCATATATAGATATTTGTTTGATGGTTTTTTCCATGTTAAAATTTCAAGGCTTTAGCAGAGATGATTCTTGGAAAGCTCCAAAGGCCCGGAGTAATATAAGAAACTTATTCTCTCTTCTTAAAGGACATATTTTTTTTAAATTTAACAGATCTAATATACTTGAAATTGCATGGAAAGCCTTATCAAATAAAAATTGAATAAATATATTTTAAATGTTATGCAGGTTTTGGCCTACTAGAAGGACAAAATGAAGTAACTAAATATTCCTTATAATCCAACAGCAGAATTTAAAATGACAAAAAACCCGTAGCCACCTGCATTCTTAATTAAGCTAGAGGAGGGGCAACATTTGCAGCTTGTGAATCAGACATAAATATTTACTAAATTTGCTTTGCTTTTAAAATGAAGATACTTTAATTACTTAAATAAATTAGCTTTTTAAATTATAATCAATGTTTTCAGCTAAATGAAAAGCCAATATTTTTATAAACAATTCTAATAAAGACCAGAAACAGCTAGTGAGATTTTTGTTTGTCTACAATATAAATTTGACTGTCTTTTAAAAGAAAGGATTAGACAGCCACCATGATGGCCACATGGCTTGCTGGTCCCCTTGGAAGCTGTAGGGGCCAACCCCTTCCTTTGGAATAAGCCAATGTCTTTGTAAGCAATTTGACCAAGTATTCTAAGAAAGTTACTGGAGGCCTCCCATGGTCCCTCTGTGGATGCAAATAAGCCTAAAGAAATAGTCTTTAAAAATAAAATTCCAGCTTAATAAAACAGAGAAATTTGAAATCTCTTTCGCTGGTATTTATAGGATAAACTGATGATTGTTATTAAAATATTAAATCTAATTCATACTAATGGTCACCATAACCTTAAGATAAATTGTTTCATGTGACAAAGATTTTAAATGAAACTCTCTGTAGCCTGAAAATTATTTTGGAAGGAAATAAAGAGAGGTTTCCTTCAAATATTGTAAGGACTGTAATTGATAACCAATGCATTAGGCCTCAGAAGGTGGAGATAAGAAAAGATTGTCTTAAAACTTTAAATGACTTTCAGAAATTATTAGGGTACATTAACTGGTTAAGACCTTATCTGAAGATCTCTATAGGAGAAATACTTAGAGGTGACTCTAATCTGTCCTCTCCCCAAATGTTAACAGATGAAGCTAGGAATGAGTTGCTGAGAGTTGAGCAGGCAATTTCCTCAGCCCAAGTAGCATGGGTACAGCCTGAATTACCTTTATTGGGACAAATTAACCCTACTGCAAATAGTCACATTGGAGTTATCTTTCAAAATAAAAATTCTCCTGTGATTATTGAATCGATCCACCTAGGGCATCAATCCTCTAAAACTGCGGTTACATAGGTAGAACTATTGGCCCAATTAATATTTCAAATTAGAAAATGTTGTAAACAGCTTAGAGGGGAAGAGCCCCAGTGTATTTACCTCCCCCTCACTGGGAAGCAATTAGAAATGTTATTCCACACTGATATAAATTGGCAAATTGTGTTAAGTGGATATTCAGGGGAACTTAACTGTCACCTATTAAAAGATAAATTACTACAATTTTTATATAATACCTCCATCATTATACCAAAAAATACTAGGCAGGAACCTATTCCTGGAGCTTTAACTGTTTTTACTGATGGATCATCTAATGGGAAAGCTGCCTATCATACAATAAATTCAAACTGAGTCATACTGACCAGTCACACTTCTGTACAAAGAATTGAACTAGAAGCTATTAAGGCTGCATTGCAAGATTTCCAAGTGCCTCTTAATATCGTCTCTGATTCCTTTTACACTGAGAACTTAGTAAATAGAATTGAAACTACCCAGTAGAAATGGCTTAGTGACCAAGGTTTATTTTTATTATTTAAACAAGTTTGGCAGATTGTACAACAAAGACAATAACCTTTTCATATCACTCACATCAGGACTCACAATGTCTTGCCTGGTCCTTTAACAAAAGGAAATACACGTGCTGATCAAGTGGTTGCTTTATTAGAAGAAGCCTTAGAATCTCATCAGCTTTTACATCAGCCTGCCAAAATGCTGTCTAAACAATTCTCAATCACTCGACAACAGGCAAAACAGATTATTAAGGCATGTGCTACTTGCATGTTACATCTACCTCAAGGGCCTAACATAGGAGTCAACCCTAGAGGTTTGCTAAGAGACATATCTGCCAAATGGATGTAACGCACTATACTTCCTTTGGATGCCTTAGGATATTACATGTCTCTGTAGACACCTTTTCAAAAGTAATATGGGCTACTGCATCTGCATCTACAGGAAAAATGGCAAAACAGGTTATTAATCATTGCCTAGCTGCTTTTGCCATCATGGGAGTTCCAAAAAGTATTAAAACTGATAATGGGCCTGCTTACACAAGCTATCAATTCCAGGAATTTTGTAAAAGGTGGAAAATTCAGCACATTACAGGAATACCATATAATTCCCAAGGACAGGCCATTATTGAATGACAACATCAATGGCTAAAATCCCAACTTGAAAACCAAAAAGGAGGGATGATGGAGAAATCACCTGCAGGTAGGCTGCACCAAGGCTTAATTACTTTAAATTTTTTCACTTGTGATGCTGATGGAAAGACACCCATGGAGCTACATTGGTGTCAGAATGAAACAAGAGAAAATGGTCTAGTTAAATGGAAAGATCCCGAATCTGGTTTATGGAAGGGACCTGATCCATTATTAACCTTTGGCAGAGAGTATGCTTATATATTTCCAGAGAATTTTTCCATACCCGTGTGGATTCCTGCTATAAATATTAAACTGCAACAGGGATCCAAGAGTGAAACTAGCCAGATTAATGAGGACCTTGTGCCTGGAGCCACACCATGCAGCTGCAGACAATCAAATACCTCAGCCACAGAGAGCAGCAACTCCAAGCAATCTACTGAAGATGAGGAGCAGGAGGAGGACAAGCTGGACAACAAACAGCCCAGAGACAACCTGCGGCATGGTAAAGAAGACAGTACAGATGCCTGAGAACATCTTTCTTGCCATGCTAGCAGTGATCAGCAATACGGTAATATTTCCTGGGGCAAATGGGGAAGTATTTTGGACTTATGTTCCTGACCCTTCATGGGTAAGAACCCTTACCTGGGCTGATCCCCCACCTAATGTAGTCACCAATAATACCAAACACCTTGGTCATCCAGGAAGAACATAAGTGGGGCAAGGAAGTATAATTACACAGGTATTGCCACCTAGCTTCCCTTTTTGTATGACACAATATCAAACCACTGCTCCTTTGTGTGTACAATTAAAGAGAGGCTTCTGGCTTGTGTGGACACCAAAGGAGAAGAGGCAAAAGCAAAAATATGTGTACTATCACTACTTGATCCTGGGAGAGGTGCAAAAAATGTAATTAAGACCTTGTCTATACAAAAAGAAATTGCCAGTCAGTTTGAAATTGAATTGCTGTGGCCAAGAGCAAAGAACATCCTTACATGATATTATTCTACAATGTCCTTATAATTTTTTATATTTTACAACAGCATATTGTACAATTATCCCAAACAAACTTACAAACTAATTCTTGCATGTTTGGCAGCATTTTAAAAAAGGACATGAAAGGATTTAATCCCTTCGAGAAGGAATTAAGGCACTGGGAAAGCACCTGAGTATTCTATATTGGCTCTTCTTGCCCTTTTTGTCAAGAGGAACCCTCCCACAACTGTTGCCTGAGCTTTCTGTTCATGCTGAGGTTGAGGCCTTGTGGTGGCTGGTACCATGGATCTGTCTCTCGCACAATGGCATGAGCTGGGCCCTTTCTGGAGAAGAAACCTGGGTTCCCCAAGATATGTGGTCAGTGCTGGGACCAACAGGAAAGGGTATCCCAAGGCAGGTGCTGGGCATGGAGGCCGTGGGGGCATAGGCTACCAAGGAGACAGAACTGAACCTCACATCACCATTGCTTGGCCCCAGAGGATGGTTGGTTAGCCAGTGACGGGTAAGATTCCTCAGGGAAGGAACAAACTAAGACAGGCACAGTCGCAGAGGGGCCATCAGGAGAGAACTTGGGGGTCAACAGAGGTGGGGCACAGATCCTCAACCCCCCCAACCTTCCAGGGGTTTGAACCATCACACCTTCTGAGGGAGGTCTCCTGCCCTCATGGCTGCTTCGCTTCCCACGCCCAGCTCAGATCAGGACCCAGAAAACAGACAAGAGACTTGGCCAACAGCAGCTGCCCTATATCTAAATCCAGCCTAGCACCAGGAATGCTCAGAGCCTGCTCAAGAATGCAAATAATCCTTTCCACTAATATTTACAGGGTAAACTAAGATTGTTGTTAGAGTATTAAATTTGACAGTAAAATAGTAGTCAAGTTTTAAGATTAATTTACATTGGCTAAATGAAATAAGTGAATATTCAAGAAAATTTAATTGTACTGGACAAACAGCTGTTCCTAAAGTATTAACTAAAATTTTTATTGGTAGTTCATCTCATGGTAAAATTGCTTAACATGCAAAGAACCTAAAGCAGTCATATTTTTGTGCAAAAAATTAAAATTTAAAGTTATCAAGCCTGCATTATAAAATTTCCAAAAGCCTCCATTAAAAAAAACAAGGGGGGATAGCAGAAAAATATCATGTAAGGAAAAATATCCTGTAAGTAAATTACATCTAGAAAAATTTTTTACTTTGAAAATTAATTTTCATTTGTAATGCTAACAGCAAGATACTCATGGAAAACACACATGGTGTCAAAATAAGCCAAAGGAAAATCGTTTGGGCAAAAATAAAAAGGATCCCAAGTGAAATGTATAGAAAAGATTCCTTTATTAACTTTTGGTCGAAAATATGTTTGTATATTTTCAGAAAACAACTCCAAAACCATGTGGATTCCTGCAACAGAGAGGAATTGACAGGAATCCTCCAGCCATGAAGAGAAGAGGAGAAACAGGCCATAGATGGAAGACCTGACGACACCTTGCCATACTAGCAGTCAGCAGCTGTGGGTCCCTGCAGGTTGCCCAGGAGCAAACCTGAGAGGCTCAGACCTGCGTTACCACCATTTGTCCACCATCCAGATATTCATTGCTGACATGTACACATAAGGAACTGTTTGACATTGAAACTGGCACTCAAAAAACTGTTGGACATTGAAATTGGGACTCAAAAAAAAACTGTTGGCCCAGAAAGAAACTTACTGCAGACTGATTCATTTGCCTCTAGTCTGAAGTTGCAAGATTTTTTTTAAAGGAAAGAAACGGGGGAGATGCCGGAAACTTATCATTGTCTCACTAATTAGAAAGATATTTACACCAGTAGCACCATCCCCAAAAGAACCTGGGTAGCAAAGCAATTGGATCTATAATTAAAACATTACAGTAAAAATGGGAAGACAAAAAAGCAATCCCCAAAGGAAAGAAAAAGATGAATCACCAGAAAGGGAGTTAAATGTAATTGAGGCTAGCAGCTTAACAGAGAAAGAATTCAGAGTAATGGTTATAAAGATGTTTAAATGGCTGATGACAAATACACACAACTCAATGAGAATTATAAGGAGCTTAATGAAAATGTCGCAAACATGAAAAGGAACCAAGAGTAGATGAAGAAGGACATAGCTGCAATAAAGAACACAATGAAAGGCTTAAACAGTACAATAGAAGAGGCTGAGGACCACATCAGCGAATTAGAAGACAAGGTAGGAAAAAACACACAAACACAGCAGCAACTGGAAAGACTTAAAAAGCAAGAGGAGAACCTAAGGGAGCTTTGAGACAACACAAAATGAAACAATATTAGCATAATAGGGGTAGCAGAAGGAGAGGAAGAGAAGCAAGGAATAGAAAACCTGTTTGAAGAAATAATGACAGAAAACTTCCCTGATATTGGAAAGAAAAAAAACCATGCTAGTCCAAGAATCACATAGAGTCACAAACAAGATGAACCCTAAAAGACCAACACCAAGACACATCATAATTAAATTGGCAAACACCAACGATAAAGTAAGAATCTTAAAGGTTGCCAGAGAAAGACAGAATGTTAACTACAAGGGTTTTCCTATTAGAATATCAACGGATTTCTCAAAAGAAATATTCCAGGCCAGAATGGAATGAAATTTACAAAGTGGTGCAAAGCAAGGCACTGAACCCAAGCATTCTATACCCACAAGGGTATCATTCAAAATTGAAGATGGCATCAGGAGCTTCACAGACAAAAAAGAGCTAAGAAAGTTTATCACTACCAAACCAGCAATGCAAGAAATGCTGAAGGGACTACTGTAAAATGAAGAAAGAGAAAGGCAAGAAGAAACACAAACATTAAGGAAAAATATGACAACAAACTTGTACTTGTCAATAATAACATTAAAAGTAAAGGGATCAAATGCACCAATTAAAAGTCATAGGTTAGCTGAATGGCTAAGAAAACATGACCTATATATTTCCTGTCTGCAAGAGACCAACCTCAGAACAAAGGATTTACACAGACTGAGAGTGACAGGATGGAAAAACATTTTTCAGGCAAATGGAAATGAGAAAATAAGCTGGGGTTGCAATACTTATATCTGATAAAATAGAACTCAAAGTAAAGGCCATAACAAGAGATAAGTAAGGGCACTACATAATACTAAAAGGAGCAATTCAACAAGGAGATATAACTCTGATAAACATATATGCACCCAATACAGGAGCACCCAAATACATAAAACAACTTCTGGAAGATATCAAGGGAGAGATTGATAGCAATACAGTCATAGTATGCGACTTTAATACCCCACTGACACCACTGGACAAATCAACTAAATAAAGAATCAGCAAAGAAACAGCAATCCTAAATGACACACTAGACCAGATGGAATTAATTGACATCTTTAGAACATTTTACCCCAAAGCCACAGAATATACATTGTTCTCCAGTGCACACGGAACATTTTAAAGGATAAACCACATATTAGGACACAGGCAAGTCTCTTCAAATTCTAGAAGATAGAAATCATATCAAGCATCTTCTCAGATCACAATGGCATAAAACTGGAAATCAACTACAATAAAAACAATCCAAAAACTCAAACACTTGGAAACTAAACAGCATGCTATTAAACAATGACTGTGTTGCCAGAGATATCAAGGAAGAAATAAAAAAGATATCATGGCAACAAATGACAATGAAAACACAACAATCCAAAATCTATGGTACACAGCAAAAGCAGTATTGAGAGGGAAGTTCATAGCTCTACAAGCCTACTGCAAAAAGACAAAAAACAGTGGAAATAAATTATCTAACTCTAGAACTCAAAGAGTTAGAAAGAGAGCAAGAAGAGAAGTCCAGTTTAAGCAGAAGGAAGGAAATAATACAGATCAGAGCGGAGATAAACAACATAGAGACCAAAGAAACAATACAAAAGATCAACAAAACCAAGAGTTGGTTCTTTGAAAGGATAAACAAGATTGATGAACCTCTACCAGGCTCACCAAGAAGCAAAGAGAGAGGACCCAAATAAACAAAATCAGAAATGAAAGAGGAGAAATAACAACAGACCCCAAAGAAACACAAAAGCTTTTTAAAAAATATTATAAAGAACTCTATTCCAACAAACTGGACAACCTGGAGGAAATGGACATATTCCTAGAAAAATACAACATTCCAAAATTCAATTAGGAAGAATAAAAAAATCTCAATAGGCCAATAACTATGGAAGAAATTGAAGCAGTCATCAAAAAGCTTCCAGCAAACAAAAGCCCAGGGCCAGATGGCTTCACATGGGAGTTTTACCAAACATTCAAGGAAGAGCTAAAAACTATCCTCCTCAGACTATTTCAAAAAATTCAAGAGAAAGGAACACTTCCAAACTTCTTCTATGAGGCCAGCATCACCCTAATACCAAAACCAGATAAAGACAACACAATGAAAGAGAATTACTGGCCAATAACCCTCATGAACATAGATGCCAAAATCCTCAACAAAAATCTAGCAAATTGGATCCAGCAGTACATCAGAAAGATCATTCACCATGACCAAATAGGATTTATCCCAGGGCTGCAAGGATGGTACGATATCCACAAATCAATAAACGTGATACATCACATTAACAAATTGAGAGATAAAAATCACATAGTCATATCAATTGATGCAGACAAAGTATTTGACAAAATCCAAAACCCATTTTTGATAAAAACTCTCCACAATGTGGGATTAGAAGGGTCATACCTCAACATAATAAAAGCCATTTATGACAAACCCACAGCCAACATCATACTCAATGGGCTAAAAGTAAAACAATTTCCCCTAAGAATAGGGACAAGACAGGAATTCCCACTCTCACCACTCCTTTTCAACATAGTACTGGAAGTACTAGCCATTGTGATTAGACAAGACGAAGAAATAAAAGGCATCCAAATTGCATAAAAAGAAGTAAAACTGTCCTTATTCTCAGATGACATGTTACTGTACATAGAAAACCCTAAAGACTCCATTAAAAAATTACTAGACTAACAAATGAATTTGGCAATGTAGCAAGATACAAAATTAATGCCAAGGAATCTATGGCATTTCTATACACCAATAATGAACTTAAAGAAAGAGAGACTAAGAAAACAATCCCATTTACCATTGCACCAAAAAAATTAAGATACCTATGAATAAACTTAAATAAGGAGATAAAAAAACCTCTACTCAGAAAACTACAGGACATTGAAAAAAGAGATAGAGGAAGACATAACTAGATGGAAGAGCATACCGTGTTCATGGATGGATAGAATCAACATCATTATAATGTCCATACTGCCCAAAGGAATCTATAGATTCACTGCACTCCCCATTAAAATACCAACGGCTTATTTCACAGACCTAGAACGAACACTCCAAAAATTCATCTGGAATAAAAAAAAAGGCCCGAATAGCCACAGCAACCCTGAGATAGAAAAACAAAGTACTAGGGATCTCAATACCAGATTTCAAGCTGTATTCAAAGCCACTGTTCTCAATACAGCCTGGTACTGGCATAAGAACAGGCATATAGACCAATGGAATAGAATAGAGAACCCAGGTATCAACCCAAAACACTATGCTCAATTAATATTTGACAAAGGAGGCATGAAAATACAATGGAGTCAAGACAGTCTCTTCAATAAATGGTGTTGGGAAAATTGGACAGATACATGCAAAATATGAAACTAGACCATCAACTTCCACCATACAAAAAAATAAACTCAAAATGGATACAGGACTTAAACATAAGACAGGAAACTATTAAAATACTAAAAGAATCCACAGGCAGAGAAATCTCAGACACATGCCCAAGCAATTTCTTCACTGATACTGCTCCTAGGGCAATGGAAACTAAAGAGAAAATAAACAAATGGGATTACATCAAAATAAAAAGCTTTTGCACAGCAAAGGAAACCATCAACAAAATAATAAGAAAGCTCACTGTATGGGATAGCATATTTGCAAATGTTATCACTGATAAAGGTTTAATCTCTAATATTTACAGGGAACTCATACGACCCAATAAAAGGAAGATAAATGACCTAATAAATAAATGGGCAATGGACCTAAATAGATACTTTTCTAAAGAAGACAGAAGGAAGGCCAAGAGACATATGAAAACATGCACAAAGTCACTAATTATCCAAAAGATGCAAATCAAAACAACAATGTGGTACCATCTCACTCCTGTCAGAATGGCAATCATGAACAAATCAGCAAAGGACAAGGGCTGGCGAGGATGCAGAGAAAAAGGAACCCCCATGCACTGCTGGTGGGAAGGCAGTCTAGTGCAGCCACTGTGGAGAACAGTATGGAGTTTCCTCAAAAAACTAAAATTGGAACTCCCATTTGACCCAGTAATACCACTTCTAGGAATATATCCTAAGAAACTAAAAACACCAATCAGAAAGGATATATGCACCCCTGTGTTCATTGCAGCACAATTTACAATAGCTAAGATTTGGAAATAGCCTAGGTGCCCGTCAGCAGATGACTGCATCAGAAAACTATGGTACATCTACACAATGGAATACTATGCTGCCATAAAAAAGAAGGGATTCTTACCATTTGCTGCAGCCTGGATGGAAACGGAGAGCATTATGCTAGTGAAATAAGCCAGTCAATGAAAGAAAAATACCACATGATCTCTTTTATGGATAATAAAGAACATTGTAAACCGATGAACAAAAAGACAGATACAGAGGCACTAAAGCATCAAACAGACTGTCAAATTATAGCAGGAAGTTTGGGGAGGGGTGGGGGAGATAAGAGATCAACCGAAGGACTTGTATGCATGCATATAAGCATAACCAATGGATGCAAGACACTGGGGGGTGAGGGCATGTATGGGAGTGGGGTGGTTGGGTAATGGGAATATATGTACACTTGTAATACCTTAATCAATAAAAAATAAAAATAAATAATGGGATTTGAAATGTTGGCAAAATATGATGGGAGATACTTGGAGAGATTGAACATGGAAATGGATTTTAAGTCATCTTTGTAGAATGTACATGAAAATAAGGAGTTGAGTCAGGTTGTTTTTCCAGAGCAGGATGCAAGGGTGATTTCTTTCCCAGGTTGTTATCCAGATGTATTCGAAGAATGAAGCCACAGGCAAAAGGTGGTAGATGAAGAGGGTGGAAATTTATTGAAAGCAAGTACAGACTCCCAAGTAGGGAGGGGATTCCAAGGTTATAACCCACTAAGCCCCTTTTTCTAAGGTTTATAAAGACTGCAGTTCTTTGTGTTTTTTGTTTGTTTTCATATTACCTTCTGATTGGTCACTATAGCAGCTTCAAAGCTTAAACCCCACTTGGTGCCCCCCTTTTCTTCTCCCCCTTCAGTAGTAGAATTCTCAGTCTGCTGAGAAGTCTGTTTTCCTCTTTCTCCTATTTATTGGCAGTTCCCTATTCCATGTGAAAGTCTGTTTCCTCCTTCTCCCCATATCCGTGGCTTCTCCCTATCTTCTGTGATCTCTCCCCCTATCCTGCAGCACCCCCTTTTATGTTTTCTTCTGTGAATGTATGCCTTTTGACAGCTCCAAGCCCTCATCTAGGCAATCCTCCCCAATATACCCTCTTTATTCCTTAAACTCCCAAAACCTGCCTATTTTACTCCTAAAACTCCTTTCAGAGTTCTATGGAAAGTAACCTTACAACACAATCTTAGAATAAATATTATTATAAAAATTATAATAGAATTATCAATGTATTATCACTATTACATAAGTAAAAGTCTTGAATCTTGAACATTTCTTATATTTTAAAAATATAGTTTAAAAGCTAGTTGAACTGAAAATTTGAAAGCATTCTGTGAAATGTGACTTTCACTTTAAAAGAAGAAACTCAGTCAACTCCATTAGAAAAAGGTGAACTTGTGTCATTTCATGTGTTTTGATTACTCAATGAAAATTTCAAAACAAATTGAATAAATGCTGTGAATTAAGTTAGGAGTTTATAAAATGTGTAAACTGGCTCTAGGAGAATATTTATAGAGATAGTACTTTAAGTTGAGAAAATATTAAAGAAAAGCTGGATGACAGACCTTTTAATAAAAGAAAAAGTATCAGCAAAGACATCACATACATACAGAAATAAACAAACATGAATGGAAATATTCAAAATAATGAAGTTGCAAAATATTTTTATGCCATATACTTTAAAAATGGTTTCTGGGAAACTATACAAGAACACACTGGGAAAACAAATTCACGACTTACTACTATTCAAATGTTATTATATACAAACTAGAGGCCCAGTGCATGAAATTCATGCATGGGTAGGGTCTCCAGGCCTAGCTACCAGTCAGGGCCAATCTGTGGGGCAACTGGCGGGGCTATTGGGGGGCTCCAACTGGTACCCACCTTAGCTGGCCTAGGTCCTGCAGGCTGGGGGAAGATCCTCCATTGAGCATCTTCCCCCTGATGGTCAGTGCGCATTATAGAAACTGATCATAGCGACTGATCATTCCAGCAGTCATTCCGCTGTTCAGTTGATTTGCATATTAGGCTTTCATTATACACTAGAGGCCCTGTGCATGAAATTCATGCACTGGGGGGAGGGTGTCCCTCAGCCCAGCCTGCACCTCTCCAATCTGGAACTGCTTGAGGGATGTCCAACTGCCAGTACAAGAATTGGGCCTAAACTGTCAGTCAGAAAACCTTCTCATAATCCAGGACTCATGCCTCCCAACTGCTCGCCTGCCTGCCTACCTGATTGCTTTTAACTTGCTTCTGCCTGCCAGCCTGATCAACCCCTAACCACTCCCCTGCCAGTTCGATCAATGCCTAACTTCTCCCCTGCCGACTTGGTCACTCCTAACTGCCCTCCCCTGCCAGTCTGGTCTCCCCCAACTGCCCTCCTCTACTGGCCTGGTTTCCCCTAACTGCCCTCTCCTGACAGCCTGGTCACCCCTAACTGCTCTCCCCTGCTGGTCTGATCACCAACAGCTGCCCTCCCCTGCTGGCCATCTTGTGGCAGCCATCTTGTGACCACATGGGGTGGCCATCTTGAGCGAGGGCATGACTGTCCATTTGCATATTATCTCTTTATTATATAGGGGGATATATACTTGTACACATTTTGAATATATCACCATTCTCACTAATTTGGACAAAGAAAAAAATATGGGGATAGATAAACAGTAGTACAAAATTTTCTACTTGCCAACATGAACAAGAAACAAGTATAGTTATCACATATTATTATACTATATATTATTAAAATTATGCAGTCACTATATTATTATAATTTCTTATTCTTCTGGAAACATAAGGATATTTTAAAGAAAAAGTCAATGTACTAATGTCCTAGTGATTCAAAATTGTATTATTTTTTATAATATATAGATTTACAAGGACTGAAAATGAAAGAAGAACTAAATATGACAAAACTACTGAGAAAAGATGACATTTTTTTTGCTCTATGATGACTTAATAAACAATGGCCCAAAGCCAAAATGTTACTCATCAGTTACCTGCTGAACTTTTAAGGGAGTGTACACTAGTGGAATGGAAAATTAAATCATTGGAATTGACAGTATTTCTAAATCAAAGCTACCAGGGATTCACAGTGAACTATGAAAATAATCAAACTGAATATAGATACAAAATATTCCTGACTAGATGAAGTGAAACCTGAATAGTGAAGTGAATAAAATTTCATAAAGTAGAATATCATTCAAATACAACAAAAATGACTGACAATGTAGCTTGTTTCAGATCAAAAATCTGTATTTATCAAGAATTCAGGTGAATTTACTTTTTTACTTTTGTGCTATAAGATAATAGAACAGCTAATCCAAAATGCAATACTCAGCTCTCAGATAAAGATCCGGGAGGGTAAATAGCAAATTTAGATATGCTGGGCATGTCTTCTAAAGAAATTCGCTAATTTTGGATTTATGGAAGTTAAGAGAAAGGCCTTCTTACTAAATACCAGAGGCCCAGTGCATGAATTTGTGCACCAGTGGGGTTCCTCAGCCTGGCCTGCAGGATTGGGCTGAAACAGCTCTCCAGCATCCCCTGAGGGGTCCTGGATTGTGAGAGGGCACAGGCCAGGCCAAAGGACCTCACTGGTGCACGATCAGGGTCAGGGAGGGACACAGGAGGTTGGCCAGCCAGGAAGGGACTGTGGGAGGGCTCCAGGGCATGTCTGGCCCATCTCACTCAGTCCTGATTGGCTGACCCCAGCAGCAAGCTAACCTACAGGTCAGAGCGTCTGCCCCCTGGTGGTCAGTGCACATCATAGCGAGCATACCTTAGCATATCATTAGCATATTGCTCTTTGATTGGTTGAACGGCCAACTGGACTATTGGACATTTAGCATATTGGGCTTTTATTATATCGTATTAGTAAAAGTAAAACCAAATATGGTAAGCATGAATCAATGAGGGCTAGAGAGATTAGCAAAAGACATGAAAAACATGTATATAATATTTCTACATTTCTTCACTATAAAAATTTTAAAATGAAAAAAATAAAGCAAAAGACAAACATTAAGTCAAGTGATGAGAAAATAACTGATACAAGAGAAAATATTGTCTTTCCTGTATAAATAACTCTGATAATTATATGAGACATTCCCTAGACATAGGCTAATAGTCTAAGGTTGAGATCTCTGAAAAAAAAACTTATGAGGTAAGCCATAGGATAGCTCAGCAGTTAAAGGACAATTTTCCAACTGAAGCAGAGGGAGGTAGAGTACAAGTACAGCATTACTGTCCAATTGAACGAATGGTTCAGAGATCAGAGTGTAAAAGTTATAAAACAACTGGAATTTGCGGGGAGTAGAGGAGAGGGGAGTGCATGACAGTACACTCTACAACTCTGTGTGTAAGCACATTACAGGTGTCTGGCTAAGGTCTTGGTTGTAAATGACAAAACATAGTGAGGCATATCAGATTCAGATGCTATGGTTTACTGAGAGTGTTCAAAATACACAAAGCTAACATGTGAACAAAAATCAAAGAGAAATAGACAAAGCTATAATTGTAATGTTAGATTATGATAACCAACTAAGAGTACTAAAACAATAAAAAAAGTAAGGCTATAAAGAATCGAATTTCGAGTTTATTTTTGTATATGGTGTAATTTGGTGGTCCAGTTTCATTTTTTTTTTTTTTTGTAGGAAACTATCCAATTTTCCCAACAGCATTTATTGAAGAAACTGTCTTGACTCCATTGTATGTTCTTGCCTCCTTGGTTGAATATTAATCGAACATAGTGGTTTAGGTCGTTTTCTGGGTTCTCTATTATATTCCACTAGAGGCCCGGTGCACTAAATTTGTGCAAGGGGGTTGTGTCGCTCAGTCTAGCCTGCACCCTCTCCAATCTGGGACCCCTCGAGGGATGTCTGACTGCCCGTTTAGGATCAGGCCTAAACAGGCAGTCGGACATCCCTCTCACAATCCAGGACTGCTGGCTCCCTACTGCTCGCCTGCCTGCCTTCCTGATTGCCCCTAATCACATCTGCCTGCCAGCCTGATCACCCCCTAACCACTACTCTGCCAGCCTGATTGATGCCTAACTCCTCCCCTGCCAGCCTGTTTGTCCCTAACTGACCTCCCCTGCAGGCCTGGTCACCCCTAACTTCCCTCCCCTGCTGGCCATCTTGTGGTGGCCATCTTGTGTCCACATGGAGGCAGCCATCTGTGACCATATAGGGGCAACCAACTTGTGTGTTGGATTGATGCTCAATTTGCATATTACTCTTTTATTAGATAGGATATGTCTGTTCTTATGCCAGTACCAGGCAGTTTTGAGAACAGTGGCTTGATATCTGGTATTGAGATCCCTTCTCCTTTGTTCTTCTTTCCCAGGATTACTGCAACTATTTGGGGTCTTTTTTTATTCCAGATGAATTTTTGGAGAGTTCATTCTAAGTCTGTAAAAATTTGCCATAAGTATTTTAATGGGGAGTGCATTGAATCCACAGATAGCTTTGGTTACTATGGACATTATAATGATGTTGATTCTACCAATCCATGAACAAGGTATGTTCTTCCATCTGTTTATGTCTTCTTCTATCTCTTTTTGCAGAGTCCTGTAGTTTTCTGAGTAGAGGTCTTTTATCTCCTTAGTTAAGTTTATTCATAGGTATCTTAATTTTTTGGTGTGATGGTAAATGGGATTTTTTTAAGTCTCCTGTTCTGTAAGATTACTATTGGTATATAAAAATGCTATTGATTTCTTGGCATTAATTTTGTATCCTGCTACATTACCAAATTCATTTATTAAGTCTAGGAATTTTTTAATGGGATCTTTAGGGTTTTCTATGTAGAGTATCATGTCATCAGTGAATAATGACAGTTTTACTTCTTTTTATCCAATTTGGATACCTTTTATTTCATCTTCTTATCTAATTGTTATGGCTAGTACTTCTAGGACTATGTGGAACAGGAGTGGTGAAAGTGGACATTCCTGTCTCGTTCCTGTTTTTAGGTGAAATGGTTTTAGTTTTTGCCCATTGAGTATGATGTTGGCTGTAGGTTTGTCATATAAGAATTTTATTATATTGAGGTATAATCCCTCTATTCCTATTTTGCTGAAGGCTTTTATCAAGAAAGAGTGTTGGCTTATGTCAAATGCTTTTTCTGCATCAATTGATATGACTATGTGATTTTTACCTCTCAATTTGTTTATGTGATGTATCACGTTTATTGATTTGGGGATATTGTACATCTTTGCATCCCCAGGATAAATCTTACTTGGTCATGGTGTATAATCTTTCTGATGTAATGCTGGATCCAATTTGCTAGAATTTTGTTGAGGATTTTGGCATCTATGTTCATGAAGGATATTGGCATATAATTCTCTTTCCTTAGGTTGTCTTTATCTGGTTTTGCTATCAGAGTAATGCTGGCTTCATAGAAGGAGCTTGGAAGTGTTCCTTCCTCTTGAATTTTTTTCCATTTTTTTAATTACGGTATTATATGTGTAAATATCTTACCATTGCCCCCCCCCATTCCAAACATGCCCTCATCCCCCAAAGTTTTGCATCATTTGAGGATTATAGGTTTTAGTTCTTCTTTGAATTTTTGTTAAAATTCCCCTGTGAAGCTGACTGAACCTGGGCTTTTGTTTACTGGCAGCTTTTTGATGACTGCTTCAATTTCTTCCTTGGTTATCAGCCTATTGAGATTTTTTGTTTCTTCCTGATTGAGTTTTGGAAGGTTGTATTTTTCTAGGAATATGTCCATTTCCTCTAGGTTATCCAGTTTGTTGCAACAGAGTTCTTCATTGTATTTTTTTTAAATCTTTTGTATTTCTGTGAGGTCTGTTATGTCGC
The DNA here is from genome assembly GCA_026230045.1 of Corynorhinus townsendii. Taxonomy (NCBI): domain Eukaryota; kingdom Metazoa; phylum Chordata; class Mammalia; order Chiroptera; family Vespertilionidae; genus Corynorhinus; species Corynorhinus townsendii. The sequence continues at coordinate 93,862,195 of JAPDVU010000002.1, forward strand.
CTCTTTCATTTCTGATTTTGTTTATTTGGGTCCTCTCGCTTTGCTTCTTGGTGAGCCTGGATAGAGGGTCATCAATCTTGTTTATCCTTTCAAAGAACCAGTTCTTGGTTTCATTGATGTTTTGTATTTTTTTTTTTTGGTCTCTATGTCATTTATTTTTGCTCTGATCTTTATTACCTCCTTCCTTCAGCTCACTCTGGGCTTTTCTTATTGTTATACTTCTAATTCTTTAAGTTTTAGAGGTAGATGATTTATTACCATTTTTCTCATTTTTGTGTGTTTGTGGTTTTTTTTTTTGTTTGTTTGTTTGTTTTGGTAGGCCTTTGGAGCTTTAAACTTCCCTCTCAGGACTGCATTCACTGTATCCCATAGATTTTGAATTGTTGTGTTTTCATTGTCACTCTTTTCCAGGTTGTTTTTTACTTCTTGTTTGATCTCTGTGCTAACCCAATCATTGTTTAATAGCATGCTATTTAGACTCCAATATTTGAAATTTTTAATATTTTTTATTGTAGTTTATTTCTAATATTATGCCATTGTGTTCTGAGAAGATGCTTGATATAATTTCAATCTAATTGAATTTGGACAGACTTTTGCCTGTCACCCAATGTGTGGTCTATTTTTGAAAATGTCTCATGTCCATGTGAGAAGAACATATATTCCTTGGCTTTGGGGTAAAATGTTCTGAAGATGTCAATTAAGTCCATCTGATCTAGTGAGTTATTTAGGATTGCCTGTTTCTTTGCTGATTTTTGTCTAGAGGATTTATCCAGTGAAGTCAGTGGAGTATTAAATTCCCCTACTATGATTGTATTGTTGTCTATCTCTCCCTTGATACATATATTTCAGGAGTCTTTTTTTTTAATGTATTTGAGCGCTCCTGCATTGGGTGCATATATGTTTATCAGGGTTATATCCTCTTGTATCAATCCCTTTAGTATTATGAAGTGGCCTTCCTTATCTCTTCTTATGGCTTTCACTTTGAGGTATAATTTGGCAGATATAAGTATTGCTACCCCAGATTTTTTTTATTATTAATAAACTCAAAATGGATAAAGGACTTAAATGTAAGATGGGAAACCATAAAAATCTTAGAGGAATCTAAAGGCAGCAAAATCTCAGACATATGGAAAAGCAATATCTTCACCAATACAGCTCCTTGGCCAATGGAAACTAAGAGAAAATAAACAAATGGGACTACATCAAAATAAAAAGTTTGTGCACAGCAAAAGAAACCATCAACTGAACAAGAAAGCCCACTACATGGGAGAACATATTTGCCAATGTTATCACCGATAGGGTTTAATCTCCAACATTTACAGAGAACTCATACAAGTTGACAAAAGGAAGATAAACAACCCAATCAAAAAATTGGCAACGGGACCTAAATAGATACTATTTCAAAGAGGACATAAGGAAGGCCAAGAGACATATGAAAACATGCTTAAAGCACTAATCATCCAAGAGATGCAAATCAAAACGACAACTCGGTACCATCTCACACCTGTCAGAATGGCCATCATCAACAAATCAACAAATGACAAGTGCTGGCAAGGAAGCAGAGAAAAAAGGAACCCTCGTGCACTGCTGGTGGGAATGCAGACTTGTGCAGCCACTGTGGAGAACAGTATAGAGTTTCCTCAAAAAACTAAAATTGGAACTCCCATTTGACCTAGTGATCCCAATTCTAGGAATATATCCCAAGAAACTAAAACACCAATCAGAAAGGATATATGCACCTCTATGTTCATAGCAGCACAATTTACCATAACTAAGATTTGGAAACAGCCTAAGTGCCCATAAGCAGATGAGTGGATTAAAAAACTTTGGTACATCTACACAATGGAATACTATGCTGTGGTAAAAAAGAAGGAATGCTTACCATTTGCAACAGCATGGATGGAACTGGAGAGCATTGTGGTAAGCGAAATAAGCCAGTGAGAGAAAGATAAATACCACATAATGTCACTCATTTGTGGAATGTAATGAACCACAAAACCTGATGAACAAAAACAAATCCAGAGACAGAGAAGCATCGATCGGACTGTCAAACCTCAGACAGAAGGTAGGGGAGGGTGGGGTTAAGGGGCAGAGATCAACCAAAGGACTTGTATGCGTGCATATAAACCTAGCCAATGGACACACACAGCAGGGAGGTGAGGACATGGGTGGCAGTAGGCATTGGGGTGTAAGGACACATATGTAATATCTTAATCAATAAAGAAAAAAATAGCCCTAACCGGTTTGGCTTGGTGGATAGAACATCAGCCTGCAGACTGAAAGGTCCTGGGTTCAATCCCAGTCAAGGGCACGTACTTTGGTTGCAGGCACATCCCCAGTGGGAGGTGTGCTGGAGGCAGCTGATTATTGTTTCTCTCTCATCTATGTTTCTAACTCTCTCTCTCTCTTTCTCTCTGTAGAAACCTAATAAAATATATTAATAAATAAATAAATAATAAATATTTTTTAAAAAGAAATAGAAAAAAAAGAATCCAAATAACCACATAAAATAATTGTTATCTGTTTCACAGAAAAATACATATACCCAATGTCTTCATAATGTACATTATTTTCCAGTGCACATGAAGTATTCACCAAGACAGAAAATATTTGGAACCATAAAAATTAATAATAAAAAATTTTATTTTATTATATTTATTTTTTAAGGTTGTCTGGTAAAAGGGCTTGGTTGTAAATGATTTTAATTGATTTTAGAGAGAGAGAAAGGTAGAAAGAGAGAGTGAGAAAGAGAGAGAGAATTATCCACTGATTTGTTATTCTACCTATCCATGAATTCATTGGTTGATTCTTGTATGTGTCTCAACCAAGGATGGAACTTGCAACCCTGCTTTATCAGGACAATGCTCTAACCAATTGATCTACCTGGCCAGCACCACAAAAATTTTTAAAAGACTGAAATTATGCAAGGTATATTATCTCCCAACAGATAATTCAACTAGAAATCAATAAAAGTAAGATAATTTTTAACACCCTCAATTTTTGGAAATTAAAAATTATATTTTTAAGTAACCAAAAGTCATAGAATTAATCACAGTAGATAGTATAAATTAAATATTATGACATAATAACAAAATTTGTGAGACAAAGTTAACCAGGAAAAAGTAAATGTATACATTTAAATGCTTACAGAATAAATAAGAGTTTAAAAGCAAAATTCTTACTTCAAGCTCTGCTAATACTTGTACAACTTTTACCAATTATTTTCTTCCACCATAACACTAGAAAACTGGATGAGACATGTGAAACTGTTATTTCCCTAATTGGATCACAGGCACATGGAAATGTGCTTCACAGAATAAGGGAAACAATGAGGTGATCCCTACAATTGCCTTAATGTTTTCCATGAGGCATTTTCCAGCACTCCGCACAGCAAAGGTGACCCTGCTGAGTTGCAAAGGGAACTAATCGTGTTAAGGTTTAGTTAGGTGGAATTCTTTAAGTAGAATGTCAACGGCAGGAAATTTTGCAAAAATTTGGCTCCAGAAATAGACATGAGGTCGGTAGAGACTTTGCTGAATACAAATTTATCATGGACTTCATGAAACCTCATAAGCCTTGGTAGGGAAAACTGAGTAATTTCCAGATTTTACACACTGCAATCAGAATTCAAGATCCAACTAGTCAGAGTCGAGAGACATCATTAAGTATCCAGGGAATTCTACAAAAACCCTGGTTTGTTTATGCCTCAATAATTGGGCTAAATTAGCCTTAGAATATTGGCCAATGGAGTAACCCATTAAGCAAAAACGAGGATTCTATGAAATGCTGAAGGATACTCTTTAAGAAAAGGAAGAAGAAGAAAAAGGTAAAGAATTATGAACAACAAAATGACAACAAATACATATCTATCAACAAGTGAATCTAAAAATCAAGTAAATAAAAAATCCGAAGAACAGAATGGACTGGTGAATATAATAGAATCAGGGACATAGAAAGGGAGTGGACTGACAATTCTCAGGGGGAAGGGGATGTGAAGGGTGTGGGAAGAGATTGGACAAAAATCTTACACCTATGGATGAAGACAGTGGCGGGGGGTAAGGGCATGGGGTGGGGAATCAAGTGGAGGGGAGCTATGGTGAGGGGAGAGGAAGAAGAACACCTGTAATAATCTGAACAAAAAGATTTATTTAAAAAAATAAAAATAGTTATAATAAAAAATAGAAAAATTTTAAAATAAAATTGAACCTTGGTGGAGTTAGAGCATCCACCTGTGCATGAAGGGTTGTGGGTTTCATTCCAATAAAGGGCATATTACTTGGGTTGCAGGTTCAATCCCCAAGCCCTGGACAGGAGCAGGAATGGGAGGCAACCAATTTATGTGTCTCTATCACATCTATATTTCTCTTTCCTTTCTCTCTCACCTTCTTACCCCTCCCTTCCACTCTCTCTAACAAAAAAAGGAAAAATTATCCTTGAATTAAGATTTCAAAAACCCAAAAACCAAAGAATCCATCTACAGTAATAAAAGAGTAATATGCTAATTAGACTTGACAGCTGAACAACCTTCAGGACATCATTCTGGACATCCTTCCAGACAAAGCTGCAGCGGCAGGGGCCAAGGCAGAGGCAGTTAGAGGTGATAAGATAGGCAAATGAATGGTTAGGGGTGATCAGGCAGACAGGCGAATGGTTAGGGGCGATCAGGCAGTTGGATGAGTGGTTAGGGATGATCAGGCAGGCTGGTGAGTGGTTAGGGGAGGGCAGGCAGTCAGGAAAGAGGTTAGAGGTAATCAGGTAAGCAGGCAGGCCAGCGGTTAGGAGCCAGCAGTCCCAGATTGAGAGAGGGATGTCCAACTGCAGGGATCGGGCCTAAACCAGCAGTTGGACATCCCCCAATGGGTCCCGGATTGGAGAGGGTGCAGGCTGGGCTGAGGGACCATCCCCATGTAAGAATTTCATGTACCAGGTCTCTAGTCTACACTAATAAAAAAGAAATATGCAAATTTACTATACATCTGTAATACCCACCAGCCAATCAGGAGTGAGTATGCAAATTAACCCAAAAAAGAGATGGGTTAATTTGCATATGCAGGAGCAGAGTGAAGACTGAAGGCTCTGGTCTGAGTGAAGTCTGAAAACTGAAGACTGAAGATGACTGAAGACTGAAGACTGAAGAGGCTTGGCTTCTCCTCTGTGGCCGGAGCAAAGGCCTGGGTCCCAGTTGCCGGAGGAAAACCGGTTCCGGCAGCCAGGGGAAGGAAGGCCTATTGCATGAATCTTTGTGCAATGGACCTCTAGTCCTATCTAATAAAAGGGTAATATGCAAATTGACCGCCACTCCAATACGCAAGTTGTCTGTCCCCATGTGGTCAAAGATGGCAACCCCCATATGGACACAAGATGGTCACCAAAAGATGGCCAGCAGGGGAGAGCAGTTGTGGGGGACTAGGCCTTTAGGGGAGAGCAGTTAGGGGCAACTGGGCCTGCAGGGGAAAGCAGTTGGGGGGGGTCAGGCCTGCAGGGAAAGATAGTTGGGGGGACCCAGACTGCAGAGGAGGGCAGTTAGGAGGGACCAGGCCTGCAGGGTAGGGCAGTTGGGGGGGGCCACGTCTCCAGGGGAGGGCAGTTGGGGGGAACCAGCCAGCAGGGGAGGGCAGTTAGGGGTGACCAGGCCTGTAGGGGAGGGTAGTTGGGGCTGACTAGGTCAGCAGGGGAGGGCAGTTAGGTGCAATCAGGCCAGCAGGGGAGGACAGTTATGGGCAACCAGGCCTGCAGGGGAGGGAAGTAAGGGATGACCAGGCCAGCAGGGGAAAGCAGGAAGGGGCAATCATACATGCAGGCAGGTGAGCGGTTGGGAGCCAGCAGTCCTGGATTGTGAGAGGGATGTCCGACTGCCCCTTTAGGCCCGATCCCACCACCGGGATTGGGCCTAAACAGGAAGTTGAACATCGCTTGAGGGGTCCCAGATTGGAGATGGTGTAAGCTGGGCTGAGGGACACCCCCTCTTGTGCACAAATTTCATGCACCAGGCCTCTAGTATATATATAAAAGGCTAAGTGACTGACCTTATGTCCATCTGACCATTGGACCAATTGACCAGATGGTACATATCATGTGCACTAGCAATTGAAAAATAAATGTTGACTCATGCATGCTTGATATATATAAAGCTCTCACTATAAATCTCTTTCTTCTAATTAATTTCCTTTCAATGTGCATGAATCCATGCACTGGGCCACTAGTTAAAGTATAAAGCTGATGTGAAAGTTTCTTATATATTTGCTCCAAACAAATTGCCTTTGTTAAAGGAAGACACAAAATCCACAATTTAACAATGAAGCAGTTATAATATTTAACAACAAGTAAAAGATTACTTGTGATAAAAGAAACAGAAAAATTGCACCCAATGACAGTAGAAATATCCATTATTAAAAACATACAGACATAGAAATGAATGAAAATATTCATCTATGTGACAAAGATTTTTAAAATTGCTATTATATGTAGTAAAGGGGTTAAAAAGAACAAACAAAATGTGGAAGGAAGTGGGAGATATAAAATGAAAGTTCTAAAGGTGGAAATAAATATAATATGTAAGATTTTTTAAATAATAATTAAAGTGTCTAACAGAATACTAGTCACTTCAAAGAAGATGAATAAACTATACAAACTGAAGGAGAGGGAAAAAATGGCTCAGTAACCCTTATGCAGTATACTAGTATGTAAACTGGAGTGGCAGAAAGTGGAAGAAAAATATGTTAATATATGATAGACAATTTTCTCCCAATTTCATAAAAACTAAAATGCACAGATCCAAGAACCTCATAAAAGTTAAAGCAGTATAACCACAAGAAACACAGCATCTGGCATTTAATAATGAAATTACTGAAGATAAGTAACTAAAGAAACACATCTTAAAAAACAACAAGGGAAGGGAGTACACCTAATGTAAGAAGGGGGAAGAAAGGTTAAAATAAGAGCAGATTTTTTTGTTTGCTTGTTTTTTGTCCACAAAAACTAATGTAATGTCATATATAAGGCTGATACTGTACACGTTTTTCCTATAGATAGAAGTGTATTCTATTTTTATACAGGGTGGGAATAAGTTATAAAAAATAATACAGATCAGGGAGTAAAATAAATAAAAGAAAAACAATAAGCAATAAATCCATATGAATCACTTAGGATACTGAATTTGTAGATGCGGTGGTGAAAATAATTTGTGCTCTTTGGCCTTTTGTTGTTTTTTTGTTTTGCTTTGTTTTGTTTTTGGTGTTTCTTTTTTGAAAGAGACACAATAAACTCGGTCGGAAGTTTAAGGTTTGAAGTTGCAATATAAAAATACTCTATCAATGTGATGTTTCAATAATTATTTTTTAAATATTAAAGGATTTTTTATAGAAATTTTTGAGAAATATTAACATACAATTATTTAAGTCATCCATTGTATTTTTAGTAATTCAATTTAAATTACATTTATTTTTATGTAACCCACAATTATTTATTTTTGTATTATATTCTTATAAAACTACTAGAGGCCCAGTGCACAAAATTTGTGCATGGGTGGTGGGTCCCTCAGCCTGACCTGCACCCTCTCCAATCTGGGAGTCCTCAGCGGAGCCCTCTCCAATCCGGGAGACCTGTTGGCTTAGGCTCACTCCCGGTGGTTCTCTGCTCTCTGCGGGGCCTTGCCACTCCACACCTACTGCCCAGAGGCTCTCCGCTGCCCAGAGGCCCTAAGTGGCAGCCAGACCGCTCATGCTGCCCGCTCTCAATGGCCACCCCCGCAGGACTGGGGCACTCCGGCCAGGCTGAGGGGACTGGATGTCGCCATCTTGTGGCTATGGGCGCCACCATCTTTGTGGCGGAGTGACAGTTAATTTGCATATTACCCTTTTATTAGATAGGATTTTATTTGTCTCCCTATCTATTTGTTTATTCCTCTTTCTCTTTCTATATACATGCATCCATCTTGGCATAACTCTGTTTTTCTATCACGTCTATATATTCATCCATCTTTCCATTTATTCTTATACCAGTAGCTATATATCTATTCTACTATAAGAGAGACATATATAGAAATATAATAATGTTTTTCTGGTGACATAATGCATATGTTGACAGGGTAACATTTTGAATATTAATTTTTCAAAATTATTTTAATCTTTGTTGTATTGTTTTTACTTAGGTATATATTAGTTTTATTAACATTACTAGAGGCCCGATGCATGGAGATTCATGCAAGAATAGGCCTTCCTTCCCTTGGCTGCTGGCACCCGGGACCCAGGCCTTTGCTCTGGCCACCGCCTTCCACCTTCGCTCCGGCCCAGAGCTGCCTTCTGCCTTCGTGCGCTGTCCAGAGGCCCAGAGCGGCCGGGGTGGGGCAGAACGCCTTGCCTGCCATGGCAAGGACACAAGTGTCCCAGCCCGGCTGTCACTCTTTGTTGCGTAAATTTGGATATTCCCTCCTTATTGGCTGTGGGTGCTGCCATCATTGTCACAAAATGACAGTCAAATTGTATATTCCATCTTTATTAGATAGGATGGTATTAATAGTGGCCCGGTACATGAAATTCATGCACATTAGAAGGGCATTAATTAGAGGAAATATTTTAATACTGCTATTTTCCCTTTCTCTATAACAGAAGTGTCAGAGATGAAAGAAAATTAGTAAAATGTATATGAAAATCTTCCTTCTGTCAGAGTCTCAGATGTGCTACAGAACCCAGAGCCAAGTCCCCACGCCCTGCAGTACCTTAAAATTGTGTGAGACCCAAACCCATCCAGCCCCACCCCCATTGGGCAAGATCAGACCTGGCTGGCCCCACCGCCATCAAGCCCCCTGGGCAGGGGTCACAGCCTCAGGTCCCCCATCAAGTCCCGCAGGGTGGAGGCACAGCCTTAGGTTCCCCATCAAGCCCCGCTGGGCAGGAGGTGCAGCTTCAAGTTCCCTGGCACCAGAGTGGGGGGCATGGCCTGAGGTCCCCCAGCCTGGGGTGGGGGTAGCATTCTGAGGTCCTCCAGCCCAGTACTGGGGCAGGGGGTGCACCTTGAGGTCCCCAGTCAAGCCCTTCCAGGCGGGGGGCATGGCCTGAGGTCTCCCAGCCTGATGCCAGGGTGGGGGGCATGACTTAAGGTCTAAGGTACCTTGTCTAGTCCCACCGGGTGGGGGGTGCAGGCTCAGGTCCCATGCCCTGGCCCAGCGCCACACGGACTCAGGTCCCTGCTGGTTGCTCCATAAGGCTCGTTACGGGAACTTGGCCTCCCTCGTGGGTGCAGATATCTTTGTGATGGTGTGACGGTCAATTTCCATATTCCCTCTTAGATAGGATTAAAATTATTACATATTAAATCAGTTCAGAATATAAGTTTTACTGCCATTAGTGCAGGTCTCAGAGTATATTGAGCATACTTAGTATATTGAGCATCATGTGTCATCATCTCTATTATACATAAAGTAATTCCTTGCTAAATGGAAAATGTGTTTTTTGAAAATGTAACTAATAGACAAGATGCATTAAGCAAACACAGGGAGAGGCTAGAAGAAATAGCCGTGATGAAACTGTCCTCAGAATATTTCTACACTGACACTTCCTATACTTAGTATCCCATGCTGTTCATCAACTTGGCTCAGAAGTTACTTTGTTTTCACCTGCTTTAAAATTACACACAAGTAAACTTAGTTGCCTGAATAAATACATTTATATTCTGAGATATTATAATTTTATATTAATGAGAAAAAATACAAGACACTACCGATAACTATGTCTTATGCTTCCTATTCATTGATATCTGAGTTGAATTTGGTCAGTAAAATTATTTTCTGACCAGACAGTATAAATCTCAGTAAAATGTCTAAAATATGCTATTTATTAGAAGTTAGCACTGCCATTTCTTGTAATTATGCTGTTTTGAGCAAGCAAACTTCGATTATAAGAAGATTGTTTATGGGAAAGTTTAGGCCATATCTCTATTTGGTTTCTAGATATATTTATATTGTAAATATGGCGAAGGATTTCACGTGTCAAGCTCTTTAACATAATTTTCCACTGGCAATTGGCCTTCTACAAGGAAGCTTGATGAAGTCTTATATTGCCTTCACAAAGGATATTTAGTTCAGGATTCTTATACTCTTCCCCAAGTGACTAGCTTTTTTATTTTTTATTTTGTTTTGTTTTTTCATCTAACTGTAACAATTTGCAGTCCTGAACTGGTTATTTTTTTTTCAGCCCGTGCTTTGGCTGCACTATTAGTTTAGACAATAACTTTGTGTTTCATAGTGATTTCTGTGGTATTTTAGAATCTTTTGAAAGAAGTTTCATCTACTATGTGAGCAGAGAAATCTAGATACAGTGAAATCTATCCTAAGCACATTACTGGTTGAGACTACAAAACATGACTAGCTATTTCTTACATCTCAGAACATTACTAGCAACGATGTTAACTTTTTAAAATTTATAAATGAATTGAGCTTGCCATTAACTTTCTACTGAGATTTAATGAAATCTACTTAAATGTAGTTTAATAAACACAAATATTAAAATCAAACTGACTAGACTTGGACATTCTGATTGCAATTAGGTTTTACTTTTTTAAAATTAAATACATTTTTATTGATTTCAGAGAGGGAAGGAGAGATAGAAAAATCAGTAATGAAAGACAATTACTGATTGGCTGCCTCCTGCACGCCCCACAGTGGGGATCAAACCTGTAACCCAGGTATATGCTTCGACTGGAATCAAACCGTGAACTCCTGGTTCACAGGTCAACGTACAACCACTGAGCCATGCCGACCAGGCAGGTTTTACATTTTTAATATTCAATTATCACTTAAAGCTCCATAATACTTAATACAAATTATTAAACAAATAAATACCTCTTGGTAAGTATATAATTGAGCTACTAGGTTAAGAAGTTAGGATACTTATTAAAATAATTGCAAAATTTTGGCTAATCTGGCATATTCTTTGTGTGAAAATGAGAGTTTTTGCTATATTTGTTTAATATAGATGTTTTGAAAAATTTCCATAATTCTTATTCATATAGAACTATTTCTCCATGTGTAAAATATTTTTGTTTTATAGTTTCTTAGTATTTTTTAACTTTTTAAAGTAAATCTTTATTGTTCAGATTATTACAGTTGTTTCTTCCCCCCCCTGCAAAGCTCCCCATTGCTCCCCTCCACCTGGTTCCCACCCCACTCCCTGCCCTTACACCCCGACTGTTCTCATTCATAGGTGTAAGAGTTTTGTCCAGTCTCTTCCCGCACCCATCACACTCCCTTCCCCTCAAGAATTGTCAGTCTATTCCCTTTCTATACCCCTGATTCTATTATATTCACCAGTTTATTCTGTTTGTCAGATTTTTTATTGACTTGATTTTTAGATTGACTTGTTGATAGATAAGTTTTTGTTGTCTCTTTGTTGTTCATAATTTTTATCTTTACCTTTTTCTTCTTCTTCCTCTTCTTAAACAATACCCTTTAGCATTTCATTTAATACTGGTTTGGCAGTGATGAACTCCTTTAGCTTTTTCTTATCTGTGAAGCCCTTTATCTGACCTTCAACTCTGAATGATAGCTTTGCTGGGTAGAGTAATCTTGGTTGTAGGTTCTTGCTATTCCTCACTTTGAGTATTGCTTGCCACTACTTTCTGGCCTGCATAGTTTCTATTGAGAAATCAGCTGACAATCCTATGGGTGCTCCTTGTAGGTAATTAACTGTTTTTCTCTTGCTGCTTTGAATATTTTCTCTTTGTATTTTGCCCTTGGCATTTTAATTATGATGTGTTTTTCTGTGGTCCTCTTTGGATTCCTTTTGTTTGGGGTTCTGTGTGCTTCCTGGACTGGTAAGTCTATTTCTTTCACCAGGTGGGGAAGTTTTCTGTCATTATTTCTTCAAATAGGTTTTCAATATCTTGCTTTCTCTCTTCTTATGGCACCCCCATAATTCAGATATTGGTACACTTGAAGTTGTCTCAGAGCAGTGGTCAGCAAACTCATTTTTTTTGCCACTTTGTTGACTAATGAGTTTGCCGACCGCTGACCTACAGTTTCGATTCCAATAATTACAGGCTGTTATTGTTCCTTGTGATTAAGCCCCTATCCCAGTGGTCAGCAAATTCATTAGTCAACAGAGTGGTAAACCTCAGCTCGCAAGCTGCACGTGGCTCGCGAGCTGCAGTTTGCCAACCACTGTCCCAGAGGCTCCTTGCACTATCTTCATATTTTTGGATTCTTTTTTCTTTTTGCTCTTCTGGTTAGATGTTTTTGGCTTCTTCGTATTTCAAATCTTTGACTTGATTCTTGCAGTCCTCTAGTCTGCTGTTGGATCTCTGTATATTATTCTTTATTTTAGTCGGTGTGTGCTTAATTTCTAATTGGTCCTTTTTCATATCCTTGAGAGTCTCACTATATTTCTTGGAGGTTTCTAGAAGATTCTTGAGTAACCTTATAACCGTGGTTTTGAACTCTATATCCAGTAGTTTGCTTTCCTCCATTTCTTTCATTTGTGACCTCTTTCTTTGTCTCTGCATTTTGTTTGCTTCCCTGTGCTGATAGTGTGGCTTTGTGTGCTTAGTGTCCTATAGAGCCCTGTGGTTCAGCATCCCTAATTACCTGAGGTGGACACTCTTATTGCACCCCTTTGTGGGCTGTGTGCACAGTCTTGTTGTAGTTAAGCCTTGATTGCTATTGATATCACTGAGAGGAATTGACCTCCAGGCCAACTGGAGAACTTCTCTGCTGGAGACACTCTTATGGGGCAAGACTTGCTTCAGTGGGGCTTTGGTGCTCACTGAGTCTGCCCCCTGAAAGTGTCTCTTATGGATCTGAAGAGTTGTAATCTGGATGGTCTCACTCTAACCACTGGGTATACTGGCTATTGGATCTCCAAGGAGGTGCAAAGTCAGCCACTGCCTGAGGCCAGGAGCTATAGAGAGATCTAAAGATTCCTCCTCTTTGTTTGGGGTTTGAAGGTGCCCAGATGAGGCCCATCTGTGAAGCAATTCTAGCTGCTGTGGAGCCTTGGGCTTTCTTCTGGAAGCTCTGGGGCTCTCTGACCCAGCTGCACTTTGTTAGATTGCAAAAGGCCAGTCCATTCATATGAATAAGCTGCTGTGAACAGCTTGGGTGGAGTGGGGAATTGGGTGGGGCGGGGTTCAGGGAATCTCAAGAGCGGAGCAAACAGCAATGGCTACCCATCAGCCCTGCCCTGAAGAGGACCCCGGGTCTCTGTGTCCCTCAGCACTGTGCAGGAACAATGATCGCTGCAAGCACCTCTGAGAGAAAGCTGCCCTTGTGTTCCTGCCCAATGCTAGACAGTCCAGTTTCTCTCAGTATGAGTCTGGGTCCCCAGAATCTTGCCAAGAACTGGAGTTCAGAGCAGTCGGGAGCTTGTATCTCCCTCCTGACTGAAAAAGACAACAGTGTACTCAGTTGCTAACCCCTTTCACATGCACCTCTGCACCTCTGTACTTCACTTCCACACCGCCACACTTCCTACTGGACTCAACCTTCTTTGCTCTTTCCTTCTAGTTGTAGAATTTCCACTCAGCCAGACTTCCCATGGTTCTGGATGATATTCGTTTTGTCTTTTAGTTGTAGTTTTGATATGGTTGTGCAAGGCAGCAAGTTCAGGTGTTTACCTATGCTGCCATCTTGGTGTGTGTTGTTTTACCTTTTAAAGATAAAGCAATTATTATTGATGTTTTAGACACTTAAAAGCTACAACTATTCTTTAATTTATATGTGTAGAAATTATTGATTAAACATATTTAGTTTCAATCAACATTGGATGTACATAAATTAGCTTGCAATATTACAATCTAATAATATACTCTCTATGCAGTGTAAACCATCCTAGGACTACTGTGGATGTACAATGCAATGTGAAGGTGATGTTTTGTTAAGTTGTATATTTGAAACCTATATGGTTTTGTGAACTAATGACATGCAAAAAATTAAAATAAAGACTACCATAATTCTATGATACTAGAGGCCCGGTGCATGAAATTCGTGCATGGGGGTGTGTATGCCTCAGCCCAGTCTGGGACCCTTCGAGGGATTTCCGACTGCCCAGAGGAATTGGGCCTAAACGGGCAGTCGGACATCCCTCACAATCCAGGACTGCTGGCTCCCAACTGCTCACCTGACTGCCTTCTTGATTGCCCCTAACTACTTCTGCCTGCCAACCTGATCATCCCCTAACCACTCCCCTTCCAGCCTGATTGATGCCTAACTTCTCCCCTGCTGGCCCGATTGCCCCTAACTGCCCTGCCCTGCTGTCCCGGTCACACCTAACTGCCTTCCCCTGCAGGCCTGGTCCTCCCCAACTGCCTTCCCCTGCAATCCTCTTTGTTATCAACTGTCCTCCTCTGCTGGCCCAGTCACCCCTAATTGCCCTCCTGTGCTAGCATGATTGCCCACAGCTGCCCTCCCCTGATGGCCATCTTGTGTCCACATGGGGGCAGCCATCTTATGTGTTGGGGTGATGGTCAATTTGCATATCACCTCTTTATTATGTAGGATTACACTCATTGATATAAAGATGTTAACTCATCTTATGTTCCTGAGATAAACTCCAGTTCATCACGATGTACTATTTTTATATGTTGTTGCATTCAATTTTGTCTCTTTGTTCATAAGAGATATTAAGTTTGTGATTTCATCTCTTATGATGACTATCTGATTATGCACATTTTACTATTTTCTGAAATACAATGGAATATCAAAATTATTTGTTAAAATGTTTGACAGAAACATTTATTTAAGACTTCTGGGCCTAGAGTTTTCTTTGTAGAAAGGCTTCCAATTTTAATATAATATCATTATTTGATATGGAGCTGTTTTCTATTTTTTCCCCAAGAGCCAGTATAAGTAATATGTACTTTTCTAAAAAAATTATATTTCATCAAGATTGTTAAATATGTTGGCTTAAAATACTTCATAATTTTCCATTATTTTATTTTATTTTCTGAAATATCTGTGATGGTTGCTATGTCACTTCTAATTTTTGGTAATTTGTCTAGAAAGTGATCTAGTTATTTTTGCAATTTTTTTCAAAGCATCACCTTTCAGTTTCATTGTTTGTATTTTTCCATTGGTATTCTGCTATATTTAACTTATTTTGGCTTCAATTTTGCATTTTCCTACCTTCTGGTGTTTTTATATATTTTTTTAATCGTAATGTTGGACACTTATAGACCTTAGTTTGTTTCCAATATAAGCTTTAAAAATTACCCATTTCCCTGAATTCATGGATTTGGCTGCTTCCTGCAAATTTGTATACAGTATATTCAGTTCAAAATACATTGAGTGGCCAGATTATTATGATCTCTGAACGCATAATAATCTGGCCACTCAGTGTATATCCTATCTAATAAAAGGCTAATATGAAAATTGTCCCCTGACCAGGAGCTCGACCAGCAGGCAGGATGGCCAATGGCCCATGTCCCCTCCCCTACCAGGCTGGCCAGACCCCACCCATGCACGAATTAATGCACCGGGCCTCTGGTATATATATATATATATATATTAGAGGCCTGATGCATGAAGATTCCTGCAAGAATGGGCCTTCTTTCCCCAGTTGCTGGCACCACCATCGCTCTGGCCAGAACCACCTTTCCACCTTCCCATGCTGCCCAGAAGCCAGGCGTGGCTGCGGTGGTGTGGAACGCCTGCGTCATTGCCATGGCAATGATGCAAGTTTCCCACCCCGCCCTAGCTGCTTGGCACCTGTGTACGCAAATTAACCTTCCATCTTTGTTGGGCTAATTTGCGTATCACTCCTGATTGGCTGGTGGGCATTGCGAAGTTATGGTTAATTTGCATCTTACTCTTTTATTAGTGTGTGTGTGTGTGTGTGTGTGTGTGTGTGTGTGTGTGTGTGTTTGTATAGCTGAGTGGCCAGATCATTATGTGTTCAGTGATCATAATAATCTGGCCACTCATTGTATATTCTAATTTTACTTGCCATTTCTCTCCTTCCATGCAAATGTTGTAATTATTTATAATAGATACTAGTGGCTTGATGCACAAAATTCATACAAGAGTTGGTCTTCTTTCCCCTGACTGCCAGCACCGGCTTCCCTCTGGCATCCGGGACCCGGACTTCCCTTGTAGCCCTGGCTTTGTCTGGAAGGTCTAATTAGCATATTATGCTTTTATTATTATAGATATACACATTATAAACTGGAGGAGACTATAATTATTATTTTAAGCAACTATATAGTTTGAATAAATTAAAGAAAAAGGAAAAATTATATTTTTGCATTAATAAAGATACTTATTTCTGTTTTTCATCCTTTTCTAAATATATGCTGTCATCTGTCATTACATTTAAGTATGAAGAACCACCTTACCTTACTTATGGTGCTCTTGACAAAATATTTCTCTTCATTTCACTTTCATTCTTTTGTTTGTTTATTTACTTATTTTTTATTTTAGTGAAAGAGAGGAAAGGACAGAGAGAGAGAGAGAGAGAGAGAGAGAGACATTAATCAATTTGTTATTCCACTTGTTTATGCATTTGGGGGTTGCTTCTCGTATGTGCCCTGACTGAAGATTGAACCTACAACTTTGAGGTATCGGGAGGATGTCCCAACCAACTGAGCTACCTGGCCAGGACCTTGCTTTCATTTGGAATGAAATATTTTTCTGGATGTAGAATTCTGAATTAACAGAATTCTTGTTAATTTTTATTTAATTTTTTTTCCTGGCTTCTGTTCCTTTGGTTTCTTCTAATAAGTTAGACATTAATTGGATTATTTTTACCCTGTATGAGGTATGTAATTTTTCTTTTGCTTCTTTCTGGCTTTGCGGTATATTTTTGGCTAGTAACAATTTGAATATGATGTATCTTACCCTAAGTTTATATGTGCTTATTCTGCTTGGTGTTAATCTTGTCTCTCAAATTGTCTTGCAACAAATTTAGGAAAATCATGACACTTTTTTTCTGAACATTTTTTTTCTGTGCTTGTTGTACTCTCTTCTGTTATTCCAGTTACAAACATCCCTGACCTTATGATACCATCTAATATTGTTAATGTTATTGTTCTCTATATTATTTACCTTGGTTCAGGTTTCTTGATATATGCTCAGTTTACACTTTTGTTTAATCATGTCCATTTTACTAGGTCTGTCTAGGGTATATATTTTTCAGAAATTCCAATTTCCAGTGGTAGAATTTCTGTTCAGTTATTTTTACTTTCAGAAAGTTTCCTCTTTTTTACTGAAATTTTATGTATTAAAATATATGTTTGATTAATCTAGTGAAGATATTTATAAAAGTCACTTGATATTCTTTGTTTTCTAGGTCTAATACTTGATTCTTCTCAGGGCCAGTCTTGTTTTTCTTTTTTCATCTTAGTATATGTTCCATATTCTTGACTGTCCATACCTTTCATAATTTTTTATTTCATATCAGACATTATATATGACCATTATTTCCTTTTCTAATATAGATATTTTACTTATTGCTAGTATTATTTTTATACAATGAATATTGTTAATTTTAAAATGTAATTTTGTTGACTGAGTTTGACCTGTGTACTCTTTTTCTTATATGCCATTACCACTGTCATGCATATTTTTTGTCTTTAGTTGGATTGTTTTG
Organism: Corynorhinus townsendii; assembly: GCA_026230045.1. Taxonomy (NCBI): domain Eukaryota; kingdom Metazoa; phylum Chordata; class Mammalia; order Chiroptera; family Vespertilionidae; genus Corynorhinus; species Corynorhinus townsendii. The sequence goes on from JAPDVU010000002.1 coordinate 93,879,768, forward strand.
GGTCTGTTTGAAAAATACATGACTTCTGAGTTCCACAGAGACAGGTGGGCAGAGCTTGGGAATCATTGCCTTGTTTTTGTGTTTGATTTGTTTGTTTGTTTGTTTTTCTTTTACCAAGTCTCTTTGCTGTCAAGCTTTCTCTCTTCTTCTTTCTTTTTTCTTTTTCCCCCCTCCTCCTCCTCCTTCTCCTCCTCTTCTTCCTCCTCCTCTTTCTTCTACTTCTTCCTCTTCTTCTCCTCCCCCTCCCCCTCCTCCTTTTCCTCCTACCCTTCCTCTTCTTCATCTTTCCCACCTTCTCCTTCTTTTACTCCCTTCTCTCTTTTCTTCTTTCTCCCTTTCTTCTTTTTATTTTACTTTTTCTGATTTCCCAAGCCAGAAAAATTGTGAGCTTTGATATGTGCCCTCATCTGAAACTATGTGAAATGTGTACACTGTCCATGGTCACAGGCTAAAATCCAAGGAAATGCAAACTTAGGTGTGTAGCTCCATATTTCCCCCCCTTCAAACAGTATACACTGTCACTAGACTGTCTGCTTTTGTTCACTCTCCAGTGCTGTTAGGTACAACTGAAGTGTATTGGTACTTCAGTTGTTTCCTAAAGTTGGAGGGGTCTTTTAGTAGAGTCTTAGTCTGTTATATTAGGAAACAGAATCAATCTCATATTGTTATTTTTTTTTTTTGCATTTTTTGAGTCCATTCTGTAATCAGTTAACTGCATTTAAAATATAGCTCAAAATGTTTTAATGTGTACAAAATTAACTGTAAAATGTATTTACACTGTAATATAATATAAAATATCATAAGAGAAATCAAGAAATAGCAATCAATTATCATAATGTGAAATAAACTATTTTGAGATTTTGATGTGAAATTTCCTATATTTTTCATATGAATTGTGTCTTATATTTGATATTTATTATTGAGTCTTATATTTGATATTTATTATACTACTTTAACACAGAATATTCTATTTTCCTTTTTAACTCTAAATTTTAACAATATCAAATTATGCTTAAATGTCAATGCAAATTTCAAATGCAATTTATTATCGTATTTACCATAAATACATATATGCATACATATGTTTCATAAGATATGCAGAAATGCTAAATTTCTATCTTTAACATTAAATGCTCAAACTGATTAGCATGAAATTTGTTGTGCTAAATAGCCTGAGAAGAGGGGAGCGTGAAATTGACTTGACATGTTAATATCATATTTTACAGTGAGCCCATTATAATTAAATGGAAATTTTATTGTAACTACACATGGTGTCTTTGCCTTATGAAAATACTCTCACTTTGAACAATTCTGTGGAATATATTTGGTCTCATAAATAGTTATGCTTATTTGAAATCTGCTGAAGTTTCTGTGATTTATATATATGCAAATGTAGAGAAGACTCTTAGTGTTTAAGTTCTCACAGTGTGAATTTAAGAAAAACTAATGAGAAAATCAGAAGATGCAAGTATTTTAAAAGTGCTCTTGATATCTGTGTTTTCTAAATGAAGGTAGTTGATACTTTTATGTCTGATCAGGAAACTTACCTGTGCCAAAATACACATTAAAGTGATGCCCAAAGTCAATGTCCAAGCTGAAACAACCGGCCACTAATGAAAAGAATAATTATGTTTGCAACATTTAAAAATGAGAAAGTTATTTTGTTTCTTAGAAGTATTGTTATGATTTTGCTTTCTCTCCAGTTTCATTTTAAACAAAAGTTAGTTTTTTTTTTAATTTTTTCAAAGCCAGGTTTACTATCTCATTTGTATAGGACAATATTATATATGTGTGTGGTTTTTTTCCATAAGAATTGGATGACAGTTTTAGTTATAGTCTGGATAATAATAACAAAGTTATATTCATAACAAAATTCCTCTGTTTATAATTAAAGCATGCAAATAATGTTGACAGCTGGGTTTAATGCCTTTTTATTGGATTTTAATGGGTTCATGCCTAAGAACAAAGTGCTGATAAAAAATTATAATTTTGTCAAATTGATTTGCACTTGATTTTGATGTCAAGCTACAAATTCAATCTCAACTTTTTTTCTTCTCCCAAGATCCTTAAAATATTTACTTATAATTGTACCCAGTATGATTACATGTTCTTCAATACCCATATAAATGTTGGCTTATTTCTTCATATGAATACCATGTTAGGGCAATATACTTTAGATTGTATATATTTAAGAGAAAATTTATAATAGCTGGCCATGAAATCAATAGCTACATATTTGTGTCTTTGCAAAGTCAGTTATTGATTGCCTTGGCTGGGTAGCTAAGAGCATTGTCCAGATATGCCAAGGTTGCAGGTTAGATCTCCAGTCAGGGTACATACAAGAATTAACCAATGAATGCATAAATAAGTGGAACAACAAATTAATGTCTCTCTCTCTCTCTCTCTCTCTCTCTCCCCCCCCATTTCCTCACTACAATCAATATATATATATATATATATATTTTTTTTTTTTGGAAAGCCAATTAATGGTAATTCATTGTGGAGGAACATATACTAGTACAGTAATGTAGTAGTTAGAGCATGGCCCTGGAGCAGATCTATGTGGATTTAAAACTTGGCTGTGCAAATTACTAGCAGTCTGATACCAGGCAAGGTCCTCTGGTCTCAATTTCCCTATCTGTAAAATGTGCATAATGGAAACATACTAACAATATTAACAGTAAAAGTGTTATGTAGATTTGTGCATAATTAATATTTAGAAAAAACACACAGAATAGTAACTGGCATTATTCCTATTATTATGTAATTAATTGCAAGACAAATATGAAAATAACATTAGCTGTCTTGTTTGCTCTTTTAACCCTTGCATATGGCCAGGGTATTTATAAAATCCCCAATGAGCAAATTACCTTTTATATTAATTTAATTTTTTTTGCTTAAAGGACACAACACTGGTTAAATATTTGATGATTTGATTCTGTTTGCATATTCAAAAGTCTCCATCCCCTACTGTGCTTTTTAAAATAAATAATGTACTTAAATGTGACAGATAAAATAGCTTAATTCAGTAGATTCTGAATAATGGAAGTCAGAAAACTAAAAATATTGTACAAAGGAAATTTGAGGGGAAAAATATTACATTTCAACACTATCCACTGTGTGGATTTGTCAGTGAGTGTGGAAAGCTGGTCAATACTTTGTATTCATTTAGGAACTCTGGCATTATAATGGCTGCATGCCTGTATAGAAATGTCTGGGAACAGGTGGACTTAAAGCTTCATGGGTCCATCTGGTTATCAAATCACTGAAACATCGACCTATGAACCACAAGGTCAGGATTCGATTCCCAAGGCACATTCCCGGGTTGCAGGCTCCATCGCAATGTGGGATGTGCAGGAGGCAGCTGATCAATGATCCTCTCCCATCATTGGTGTTTATATCTCTCTCCCTCTCTCTTCCTCTGGGAAATAAATAAAAATGTATTTTAAAAAAGAATATGTAAGAGTCTGTATGGATAAAAATACTAAATTCCATACACTATTTTGTGCCTAGTTATTTTCCTCGACTTCTTGTCCAGGTAGACAAAAATAGTCACTTAGAATATTTGAGGAACTGCAGAGTAAAAAGTTATAAAAGTTGATGTAGCCCTAATTGCTTTGGCTCAGTGGATAGTGCGTCGGCCTGCAGACTGAAAGGTCCCAGGTTCGATTCTAGTCAAGGGCAGGTACCTTGGTTGTGGGCACATCCCTGGTGGGAGGTGTGCAGGAGGTGGCTGGTTGATGTTTCTCTCTCATCGATGTTTCTAAGTCTCTATCCCTCTCCCTTCCTCTCTGTAAAAAATCAATAAAATATATTTTTATAAATAAATAAATAAATAAAAGTTTATGTAAATGAGATGCTTGAAAGTATCATACTGAGTAAAATATGAAGAATATACCTTTCTATTTCTTGATTTAATAGACTCACTATTAAATATTATTCATAAATCAGAGATTGAGTATGTGACCATGAATTTGGATATTAAAGATATTTGTCTCCCAGTCACAACAAAGAACTGCTTTGATGGAAGTTCTATTTAATTAACATATTAATTCTGCTGGTTTGAAAGTTTTAAGCTGTTTGAAAAAGTGGTTGAACTTCTATACCAAATGTTTTAAAGATATAAATATATACTCAAAATAGGTTTTTTTATAATTATTATTGTATTTGGCATTTGAGGACATATAATTTGTAAGCATGCATATTTGTTTTTCTAAGTAAATAAATAGTTTGTTTAATTATTAACCTACTTTTCTATAAATAAGAAACATTGTGTCTATATTTTAGGGATTAATTTATTAAAATTAACCAAGTATTATTTCATTATTTTTTACTTATTTAAATTTATCTGTACTGTTGAAAAATATTACAGATGTCCCCTTTATTTTTATTTTTTCCCCCCATTGATTCCCTCCACCTTGCTACCGCCACTCCCAGGCCTTTACCACTCTATTGTCTATGTCCACTGCTATGTATATATGGATATAAGTTCCCCAATTAATCACTTCACACCCACATCCACCCCGTCCTTTCCTCTGAAATTCACGTCTGTTCCATGCTTTTAGGTCTCTGGGTCTATTTTATTCATCAGTTTATTTTGTTCATGAGAGCCATATATGAGTGAGATCATGTGATACAGGTCTTTCTCTGACTGGCTTATTTGGCTTAGCATAATACTCTCTAGGACCATCGATGCTGTCGCAAATGGTAAGAGTTATTTGCTTTTTACAGCAGCGTAGTATTCCATTGTGTAAATTGTACCACAGCTTTTTTTATCCCCTCATCTGCTGATGGGCACTTGGGCTGTTTCCAAATCTTAGCTATTGTATGGTACATTGAACATAGGGGTGCATATATTCTTTCTGATTGGCGTTTTGGATATCTTAGGATATTTTCCTAGAAGTGGGACCACTGGGTCAAATGGGTGTTCCACTTAAAATTTTTTTTTCTTTTTTTTTTTTATTGTTTTAAGTATTACAAATAGTAGTAAATATGTCTCCTTTTTTTCCCCATTGACCTCCCCCCGACCTCACCTACCCCCCAGTACATGCCTTCACCTGCCCGCCCTCCCCCACCCCCGCAGTGTCTTGTATCCATTGGTTATGCTTATATGCTCAAGTCCTTCAGTTGGTCTCTTACAACCCCCCTCGCCCAACCTCCCCTGTCTTCCCTATGTAGTTTGACAGTCTGTTCAATGCTTCTTTGCCTATGTATCTTTTCCCCACCATTTCTTTCCTTTAAAAAATTTTGCCTCTGCAGACTAGAAATGAACATATAATAACAAAACAAAAAAAGAATGTTTGAGTCCCAATTTCAAAGTCCAACCGTTCTGAGTCCCCGTTTCAATGTCTAACAGTTCCTTATGTGTACATGTCAGCAATGATATCTGGATGGTGGGCACATGGTGGCAATGCAGGTCCGACACTCTCTGGTTTGGTCCTAGGCAACCTGCAGTGACGCACAGCTGCTGACTGCTAGCGTGGCAAGGCGTCATCAGCATCATCCATCTCTGGACTGTTTCTCTTGTCTTCGTGGTTGGAGCAGACCTGTTGCATACTATTTTCCACAGTAGCTGCACCAGTCTGTATTCTCACCAGCAGTATATTAAGGTTCCCTTTTCTCCACCTCCTTGCCAACGCTTGTCATTTGTTGATTTGTTGATGGTAGACATTCTCACAGGTGTAAAGTGATACTTCATTGTCGTTTTAATTTGCAACTCTCAGATAATTAGTGACTTTGAGCATTTTTTCATATGTATCTTGACCATCTGTATATCCACTTTGGAGAAGTGTCTATTAGGTCCTTTGCCCATTTTTTAATTAGATTGTTTGTCTTCTTTTGTTAAGTTGTTTGTGTTTCATATATATATATATATGAAATTAATCCCTTATCAAATATATCATTGGGAATTATGTTCTCCTACGTAGTGGGCTTACTTTTCACTTTGCTGATGGTTTCTTTTGCTGTGCAGAAGTTTTTTATTTTGATATAGTCTTATTTGTTTATTTTCTCCTGGGTTTCCTTTGCCCTAGGATATATGTCGGAAAACATATTGCTAAGAGAGATGTCTGAGATTTTGCTGCCTATAGTTTCTTCTAAAATTTTTATGGTTTCATGACTTACATTTAAGTCTTTTATCCTTTCTGAGTTTATTCTTGTGTATGGTGTAAGTTGGTGGTCTAATTTCATTTTTTTGCATGTACATGTCCAATTTTCCCAAAAGTCATTTATTGAAAAGACTTCCTTTACTCCCAAATATTGTTTTAGATAATTTCTATACATAATGCATTATTGTCAGTACTAGAAAAAAAACAAAAAAAATTCTGATTTTTTTTGTGTGGAGCTTGATACATATAATATCTAGGGAGTTTCATAGTGTGGATATAGGTTCTTTATGTATAATTGAAAATTCTAATATTTTTATTTAAAAATAAAAGTCAATTTTTCTCTTGAATTAAAGGTCTTTTACTTTAACCACTGCTTAACTTCTAATCAAAATATTGTGAAAATGCCAAAACTATATCTACTTATAAAGTATTAATCTCTGGAGGTCATAAGGAGATTATTTAGATAAATAGAACTAACAAGCTAGAGTACAAATGATTACAACTGGAATCATGTACAAAATGGGAGTTTAGTACAGTGAAATAAAGGTAATAATGGAAAACTTTAGAGAAAAAGAATAACAAGTACAATGGCATGCCCTTGGCTCACTCCTCATTCACTCACTAACATACATATTTAACAAGGATTTATGAAGAGCTAATTGCATGTAAAAAAACTGATAGGAAAAGAAACATAAGATGAAGAATATGTATGTAATGCCTAATAGGGATAAGATTAGAGAATGGCGAAATCCTATGATAGTAGCACATGTTATGTTTTATATTTATATATTTATGTTTTATGCACTGGCTCATCTTCTGATTTTAAAATAACAGAATTTTGTTCAATAAGTGCCAAAGTCTTCACATCATAAAAAAAAATATACGACTCAGGTATGAAATCATAAAGAAAATTTTGCTTCTTCAGAGAAATTGTTTACTTTTTTCTTAAGATCAATAGTAGTTATAATTTTTTTATTGTTTAAAGTATTACATATATTAGTACCTATATCTCCATTTTTCCCCAGTGACCTTCCTCTAGCCCCCTTACCCTTTGTCGCATGCACTCATCCCACCCCCCAGTGTCTTGTGTCCATTGGTGTGCTTATATGAATGAATAAAAGTCCTTTGGTTGATCTATTTCCCTCCCTCCCCAACACTCTCCAGCCTTCCCACTATAATTTGACAGTCTGTTTGGTTCTTTACTGCCTCTGTATCTATCTTTTTATTCAGCAGGTTATAATATTCTTTATTTTCCATAAATGAGTGAGATCATGTGGTATTTTCTTTTCATTGCCTGGCTTATTTCACTTAATATAATTCTCTCCAGGCCCATCCATGCTGCTGCACATGGTAAGAATCCTTTCTTTTTTGTAGCAGCATAGTATTCCATTGTGTAGATGTATCATAGTTTTCTAATCCACTCATCTCTGATGGCCACTTAGGCTGTTTCCAAATCTTAGCTATGGTGAATTGTGCTGCTATGAACATAGGGGTGCTTATATTCTTTCTGATTGGTGTTTCCAGTTTTTGGTATATATCCCTAGAAGTGATATTACCGGGTCAAATGGGAGTTCCAATTTTAGTTTTTTGAGGAAACTCCATACTGTTCTCCACAGTGGCTGCACCAGTCTGCATTCCCACCAGAAGTGCAGGAGGGATCCTTTTTCTCCGCATCCTCGCCAGCACTTGTCGTTTGTTGATTTGCTGATGATTGCCATTCTGACAGGTGTGAGATGGTACCTCATTATTATTTTGATTTGCATCTCTCGGACAATTAGTGACATTGAACATATTTCATGTGTCTCTTGGCCTTCCTTCTGTCTTCTTTCGTTAAGATTCTATTTAGCTCCATTGCCCATTTTTTTATTGGATCATTTATCTTCCTTTTATTAAGTTGTATAAGTTCCCTGTAGATGTTGGAGATTAAACCTTTATCAGTGATAACATTTTCAAATATGCTATCCCATAAAGTGGGCTTTCTTGTTGTTTTGTTATGGTTTCTTTTGCTGTGCAAAAGCTTTTTATTTTGATGTAGTCCCATTTGTTTATTTTCTCTTTAGCTTACATTGCCCTAAGAGCAGTATTGGTGAAGAAATTGCTTTGGCATATGTCTGAGATTTCTCTGCCTGTGGATTTCTCTAGTATTTTTATGGTTACCCATCTTATGTTTAAGTCCTGTATCCATTTTGAGTTTATTTTTGTGTATAGTGTAAGTTAATGGTCCAGTTTCATATTTTGCATGTATCTGTCCAATTTTCCCAACAACATTTACTGAAGAGACTGTCTTGACTCCATTGTATGTTCATGCCTCCTTTGTCAAATATTAATTGAGCATAGTGTTTTGGGTTGATACCTGGGTTCTCTATTCTATCCCATTGGCCTATATGTCTGTTCTTGTGCCAGTACCAGGCTGTTTTGATAACAGTGGCTTTGTAATACAGCTTGAAATCTGGTATTGAGATCCCTAATTGTTTTTCTTTCTCAGGATTGCTGTGGCTATTTGGGGTCTTTTCTTATTCCAGATGAATTTTTGGAGTGTTCTTTCTATGTCTGTGAAATAAGCCGTTGGTATTTTAATGGGGAGTGCATAGAATCTATAGATTGCTTTGGGTAGTATGGACATTTTAATGATGTTGATTCTCCAAATCCATGAACATGGTATATTCTTCCATCTGTTTACGTCTTCCTCTTTTTTCAGTGTCATGTAGTTTTCCACATATAGGTCTTTTACCTCCTTAGATAACTTTATTCCTAGGTATCTTAATTTTTTTTGGTGTGATGGTAAATGGGATTGCATTTCTGTAAGTTCTCTCTTTCTGTAAGTTCACTATTGGTGTATAGAAATGCCATAGATTTCTTGGCGTTAATATTGTATCCTGCTACATTGCCAAATTCATTTGTTAAGTCTATTATTTTTTGATGGAGTCTTTCGGGTTTTTTATGTACAATAACATGTCAAATGCGAATAAGGACAGCTTTACTGCTTCTTTACCAATTTGGATGCCTTTTATTTCTTCTTCTTGTCTAATTGCAATGGCTAATACTTCCAGTACTATGTCGAACAGGAGTGGTGAGAGTGGGCATCCCTGTCTTTTCCTGTTCTTAGGGGAAATGGTTTTAGTTTTGAGCCATTGAGTATGATGTTGGCTGTGGGTTTATCATAAATGATTTTAATTATGTTGAAGTATGATCCTTCTATTCCCACCTTGTTGAGAGATTTAATCAAGAAAAGTTGTTGGATTTTGTCATATGTTTTTTCTGCATCAATTGATACGACTATGTGATTTTTATCTCTCAATGTGTTTATGTGATGTATCATGTTTATTGATTGGAGGATATTGTACCATCCTTGCATTCCTGGGATAAATCCTACTTGGTCATGGTTTATGATCTTTGTGATCTACTGCTGGATCCAATTTGCTAGAATTTTGTTGAGGATTTTGGCATCTACGTTCATGAAGGATATTGGCCTGTAATTCTCTTTCATTGCGTTGTCTTTATCTGTTTCTGCTATTAGGGTGATGTTGGCTTCATAGAATGAGCTTGGAAGTGTTCCTTCCTCTTGAATTTTTTGAAATAGTCTAAGGAGGATAGGTTTTAGTTCTTCCTTGAATGTTTGGTAAAACTCCCCTTTGAAGCCGTCTGGCCCTGGGCCTTTGTTTGCTGGAATCTTTTTGATGACTACTTCAATTTTTTCCATAGTTATCAGCCTATTGAGATGTTTAGATTCTTCCTGATTGAGTTTTGGAAGGTTGTATTTTTCTAGGAATGTGTCCATTTCCTCCAGGTTGTCTAGTTTGTTAGAATAGAGTTGCTCATTGTATTTTTTAACAATCCTTTGTATTTCTGTGGAGTCTGATGTTATTTCACCTCTTTCATTTCTGATTTTTTTTAATGTATTTTTTTATTTTTTACAGAGAGGAAGAGAGAGGGATAGAGAGTTAGAAACATCAATGAGAGAGAAACATTGATTAGCTGCCTCCTGCACACCCTGTACTGGGGATGTGCCCGCAACCCAGGTACATGTCCTTGGCGGGAATTGAACCTGGGACCCTTCAGTCTGCAGGTCGATGCTCTATCCACTGAGCCAAACAGATTTTGGCCATTTCTGATTTTGTTCATTTGGGTCCTCTCTCTTTGCTTCTTGGTGAGCTTGGCTAGAGGTTCATCAATCTTGTTTACCCTTTCAAAGAACCAGCTCTTGGTTTTGTTGATCTTTTGTGTTTTTTGTTTTTTTTTGTCTCAATGTCATTTATCTCCACTCTGATCTTTATTATTTCTTTCCTTCTGCTTACACTGGGCTTTTTTTTTCTTTTTCTTTTTTTTGCAGTAGCCTTGTAGAGCTATGAACTTCCCTTTCAAGACTGCTTTTACTGTGTCCCGTAGATTTTGGATTATTGTGTTTTCATTGTCATTTGTTGCCATGATATTTTTTTATTTCTTCCTTGATCTCTCTGGTAACACAGTCATTGTTTAATAGCAGGCTGTTTAGTCTCCATGTGTTTGATTTTTTGAATTGTTTTTATTTTAGTTGATTTCCAGTTTATGCCACTGTGATCTGGGAAGATGCTTGATATGATTTCTATCTTCTTGAATTTGAAGAGACTTCACCTATGACCCAACATATGGTCTATCTTTGAAAATGACCCATGTGCACTTGTAAAGAATGTATATTCTGTGGCTTTGGGGTGAAATGTTCTGAAGATGTCAATTAATTCCATCTGGTCTAGTGAGTCATTTAGGATTGATGTTTCTTTGCTGTTTTTTTGTTTAGAGGATTTGTCCAATGGTGATAGTGGGGTATTAAAATCTCCTACAATGATTGTATTGCTGTCAATCTCTCCCTTGATATCTTCCAGGAGTTTTTAATGTATTTGGGTGCTCCTGTATTGGGTGCACATATGTTTACCAGAGTTATATCTTCTTGTTGGATTGCTCCCTTTAGTATTATGATGTGGCCTTCCTTATCTCTTGTTAGGTCCTACACTTGGAGATCTAATTTCTCAGATATAAGTATTGCTACCCCAGCTTTTTTTTCATTTCCATTTGCCTGAAAATCCTTTTTCCATCCCTTCACCTTCAGTCTGTGTGTGTCTTTTTTTTTTGAGGTGGGTTTCTTATAGACAGCAGATACATGGGTCGTGTTTTCTTATCTAATCCGTTACCCTATGTCTTTTAATTGGGGCATTCAATTCATTTACATTTAAAGTCATTATTTATTGGTACTTATTTGTCGCCATTTTTGTTCTTTACCCCTCTGTTCCTTCTTTGCTTCCTATTTCTTTCTTTCTTTTTTTTTACAGCAGACCCTTTAGCATTTCTTGCATTGCTGGTGTGGTGGTAATAAATTCCCTTATTCCTTTTTTGATGGTGAAGGTCCTGATTTCACTGTCAATTTTGATTGATAGCCTTGCTGGGTACAGTATTCTTGGATTCAGATCCTTCCTTTGCATGACTTTGTATATTTCATTCCATTCCCTTCTGCACTGATGAGTTTCTGTTGAGAAATCAGTCGCTAGTCTGATTGGGGTTCCTTTGTAGGTAACTTTCTGTCTCTGGTCGCTTTTAAGATTCTTATTTTGTCCTTGATGTTTCCCAATTTAATTATAACGTGCCTTGGCATTGGTCTTTTGGGGTTCATTTTGTTTGGGACTCCATGAACTTCTTAGATTTGTGTGGGTTTTTTCTTCCCTATATCAGGGAAGTTTTCTATCATTATTTCTTCAAACAGGTTTTCTATTCCTTACTCAGTTTCCTCTCCTTTTGGAACCCCTATTTTGTGGATGTTGTTTTGTTTTGTGTTGTCCTAGAGTTCCCTTAGGCTCTCCTCCTGGTTTTTAATTATTTTTTTTCTAGAAGCTGCTCTACTTGGGTATTTTTTCCTACCTTGTCTTCTACCTCACTGATGAGGTCTGCTGCTTCTTCTCGTCTACTCTTGATGCTTTCTATTGAGTTCTTTACAGCAGTGATGTCATTTTTCATTTCTCCTTGGTTCTTTATTTCCTCTTGGTTCTTTCTCATATTGTCAAATTTGTCTTCCATTATTTTCAGCCACCTTATGACCATTTCTCTGAATTCTTTCTCTGACAGGTTGCTTGCCTCCATTTCATTTACTTCCTTTTCTGGTGATGCCTGCTTTTCTTTCATATGCGGGCTGTTTCTTTCTCTCCCATGGTCTCTCTTCTCTGGGTGTCTGTTTATGTAGTTCTCTCTCTCCTGTGTTGACTTAAAGGCACAAAATACAACACAACCAGGTACAATGCACAAGGCACTGAACAGAAATGTATTCACAATATTAATAACCCCAAATAAAGGTGACCACCAGAGAAAGGCAAATTAGAGGATAAGAGAGAAAGAAGAAGAGAAAAAAAGAAAGGAGTGCAGAAAGGAAATTTGGGAAAAAGAAAAACAAAATAAGAGAGAATAGAAAGAGAATAAGAAAGAAAGGGGAAACAAACTATATATGTGGGGCGAAAACTCCAATAGAACAGCCACTAATCCCAATAAATGCCAGCAACAAGTACTTGGAGATGAATACAAACTACAAACAACAACTAATATCAAGTGAGGCAAGGGAAAACAGAAGAAAAAAAAAACACAAACAAAAACAAAACAAACAAAAAAAAGCAAATCAAAGCAAAAAAGAATAAGCAAAACAATCTCACAAACAAACATAAAAATCAATATAATGAACAATCAAGCAAACAACAACAAAAGGATAGAAAGAAAAACAATTTTTTGGATAGTGAAGACACAGAAGAGAGAGGTGTGGACTTGGAGCAGGGGATTGGAAATTAGATATATAAGTAGGGTAAAATTTTAACAGGGGATGAAATGAAAGAATAGGGAAAATCTAAAGCAGGAAAAGGGTAAGAGAAACAGGACAACAAAAGGGGAAAAGTTAGGAAGAGAGATGGCATAAAGTTAGAATTGAGATAGAATAAAATGATGCTAAAGAAAGTTGAAAATAAAATGTAGAACACTAATCCCAAATTAAAATAAAGAAAAAATAAAAGTACATGTTTTTTTTTAAAAAAAAAGGTAAGATAGTAGTGGTCATAATACTGATTGAAAATAAAAATGTAATAATTAAAAAGGTAAAATCAAGTAAGAAATAAGAAAATATAGTTTCTTAAGTTAAAGATGAAAAAAAAAATGTGCAGTAGTGTAGGTCATTCACTTCCTCTATTGTTCTGTTTGGCATGCCTGGTTCCCGATTTTTTAAGCAGGTAGTGTGTCTTATTTTCTTGTATTTTTTTATTTGTGATTACACAAGAGTCAATTTGTGATTCAACCCATTGGTGGCAGTGTTTATGGATTGACCTCTGGGTCTATAGGTCCTCTCTAGCCTGTGATTAGATCCTGCTTTCCCTGTGGCATTCAGTACCAGTTTGTGAAATGGGCTGCCCCAGAGCTGGTTCTCCGATGGTCACTCCCTGCTCTGATCCCCAGATTCCAGAAAAACAACTTTCCCCTGCAGTCTCCTAGGGTGTCCCCTACTGGGTGATCCTATGTATCAGGCTTAGTAATCAGAAGCAAGGATTTAAAGAGGAAAAAGTGCAAGTGTGTGAACTCTGGGGCTGCGCGCAAGTCTTTGCAGTCCTTCTTTCCCCCTTGTGTCCAAGCAGCCGGCACACTTTTAAAATTTCTAGGTTGTCCTTCACCAGATCAAAATGGGTTGCTTTTTAGAGATCCCCTCTGTTAGCAGCTCTGCAGACCCCCTTCCACATTCCCAGATCACACCAGCCCCAACAGCCACAGATTCTTTTAGGTGCATACTTCCCCTGGTCCTCCAGCTTCCGCAATGTGCGCACTTCTCTGTCTTGCCAGGACCAGAAACCTCACCTTATCCCAGGTGAAATCTGACCTTTCCATGGTGGAGTGTAGAGCTCTTTTGAATCCATGTGTTTGTGCCAATTGGGGACCGGCGTTCTGGGGTTCACAGCTGTTTGGTGCGTGCCATAATTGCAGATTTTCAGTCTTTTGATAACATCCACTTTCCCCTTCAAGATGGCGTGGTCTCTGTGTCCGAGCCGGTGGCTCTGGGAGGGGACCCCGCAGCAGTGGTGGCTGCCCAGTCAGGGGAGCCCCATCCAGCCATCCTCCACCTTCTCCTGGAGTATAGCTGTCCCTTAACTCACCAACAATTACTCCCCATGCAACCCTCAGCTATTCTTTCTATCTGCTCTGGGACAAGGCTTGGGACACGTCAGTCTATTCTGCTGCCATTTTCAGTAGTTATAATTCTTACCATCACATAATTAAATTGTTTGTCTACTTTAGATTGCCCTTTATTATGTTTAAAGATTATTATGTGAAATTATTTTCCTGGATTCTGTAGCATGTATTTTCTACATACATTCTCTCAGGTTTCTCTCAACATAAATTTAAAGATACGTTGTGTGGCTAATTCAGAGAGTTCCTATATACTGCATACCCAGATTCTCCTACTGTTAACAACACAGTAGTATCTTTTTCACAACTGATAAGCTAATATTTATATTTTATTATTATTTATAAAGTCCAGGGTTTATTCAGATAAACCTTTTTTTTTTTTATCTAGTCTCCTTTGTTTGTTTTATATTCTCATGCAGGATACCAAATTAAATTTAGTCTATTGTCTACTTACTTTCTCTTAGCTGATACGCTTTCTCTGGCATTCATGAATCTTTTTAAGAAGGACCATAGAGATGAAATGCCATTTTCATGACATCCTGTTAGAGGCATATATTATCTTCATGAATTATCATGTTGATGTTAAATTTCATCCCCTGGTTGAGGTTTACATGTCATATCCCCCCCCCCCCCCCCAGTAAAGTTTCCCTGTTTTCACTCTGTACTCTGGAAGGAAGGTGCTCTGAGCAGCTTCCTCTTAAGGAACAGACAGTTACGATTCACCTCCTTAATGGTGGAATATTTAATAAATCATTTGGAAGTCTTTTGCAAAGGAGATATGTCTCTTCTCTCCCATTTATTTATGTATTTGATGACTTATTTATATCATTGTGACTATTTATTTTATTTATTTAAATATATATTTTTATTGATTTCAGAGAGGAAGGGACAGGGAGAGAGAGATAGAAACATCAATGATGAGAGAATCATTGGATGTCTCCTGCACACCCCCCACTGAGGATCGAGCTCACAACCTGGGCTGTGCATTTGACCAGAATTGAATCAAGGACCCTTCGGTCCACAGGCTGATCCTCTATCCATTGAGCCAAACCAGAAAGGGCTCATTATGACCTTTTAGTTTTCATTGTATTATTTATGTTATTATCCAATAATTTCTCTCTCAAAATTTGTTTTTTCCATTTGCCATTAAAGTCTTTTCATGTGGCTACCTATGCTTTTACTATTACCCTACCTACACACACCTTTTTATTTGAATACTTCCTCACTTTCTGGCACTATATGAGGCTCCAGGCTCAGAGTTTTTAAATCTTTATTGTTGAAAGTATTACATATGCCTTGCATATTTGCAGCTCCATGCATAGAATCAGCCATTATTCCTTGTAGTTCTGTGTTCTTTAGTGGGAGAATAACACTAGAAACCAACAATTTAATGCTCATTGTGCTTATTGCCTCCATGTACTCTCATCTGATAAAGCAAGGAGATATATATGTGCATTATAACCCATGCATATACACACAATCTAGAAACATTTCAATATGTAAACATCCGTGTCTATAGTAAACTAAATATAAGCTCATACTGATATCTAAACCATTATCATGGTAGTCTCCTTCCCTTATTTATCTGCAACTTCCCACACCAAACAGTGAGTGATACATCTGGCTTCAACCATACATGAGTCATCTCCAGTATACATGTATAGGTATTTCACAATTGTTAACCTGTATCAATATGGGCCATAACTTTATCAACTGGAATATTGTGCTTATGTACAGTTCCTTTAATTACATTGTTGGATTATTAAATTACATTATTGGATCCTCTGTCCTCCTGAATGGTTTTGTAAATGTTGTATTTATTAATGATTACTATTTGTGCTGTAAAGTTCTATGTGTTTTGACAAATTCATGTCTTATATTTAGCATTACAGTACCAAAGAGAACAACCGCACTGTCCTTATAAAATCAACTGTACTTCACCTACTCCATCCTCCTGACCGCCCCCGCCCATCACCACTCACTCCCCCATACACACACATGTGGAACCACAGATGTGACATCTCTGTAATTTTGCCTTTTCCAGAATGGTAATATAATTAGAATCATGCAGTATGTATACATGTTTAGACTTTTTTCATCTAACTTTGCAATATACATTTTAGACTTACTCATATACAAGATTTAGTTTCTCTGAGGAGTCTAAGAAAAGCCATTCATTTTTAGTATGTCTACATTTTTCTTATTGTAATAGTGATGAGTTATAATATCTACATGTAGGAGTTGAAATCAGAGGTCACAAGTATCTTTTTAATGAAACTCATATTCTCGTTGCCATCAATAGTCATAAAAGGAATTATATCATCCAAGGTAAAAAGATAATCAAGTCACATATGACTTATCTGACTAATTATTGCCAGTAGTGGTACTAGCAGGGTATACTAACAGAGTCCCATTGGCTTCCTGAGCCAGTATTTACCCAGGACCCAATCTCCCATTTATTCCCATCATGGAAAGAGGTCCTTTATACTTCTTGTTATTCTTATGCCATTTTTACTTCAAAAGGTACTTTTACAGTGTGATCAGGAAACCAGAATCTGTTATCAGCAAAAATCCCTATGTCTTCTACCTGAAACCTGACTTTCCCTGGGAACTCTGCTGCATCTGAGTTTATTTCAATTGTGACCTTTTACTCTATCATATTTGTCTACTTTTGGTGTATAGGTGAAGATGTTTCCTTGTTTCTCATTGATGCTTCCAGATTGATAACTATTTTTTCTACCAAAACACTCTTCTTCCCATGAAGCTTATTGAATTAGAATATAATGTCTTTCCATCCTTCCAGTTGTTGGCATCTACAGAATTGCCTGTCATTCCTGAATAGTTATTCTTGTCTCTTTAACATTATCCTGATCTAATTCTTGGTAATTTTAATATACCCCTATTCAGTCCCTTAAGTGCCATGAGTTTTCATTTCTTTTATCTATTGCTTATAGTGCTCTACGCTTCCCCCATCTTTAGCCATACACTTCATTCTTCTTCAGCATCTTGACTTTAAGCATTAAATCTTATGTAGAATGTCAGCAATAATAATATAACTTTCTGAAATCCACTTATCTTTTCCTGCTCTTTTTCTTTAATGTTTGTTAACTCCAACTATTTTTGATTCCACCAAGACAGATAGCTAATTTATCTTCCTTAGTACTTTTCCATCTATTTCTTATTCCCTTAATGTTCTTGCTTTGTCCCTAGCCAGGTTAGATTATCATCTTTCTGCTGAATACACCCTCAATACTCGTGACCTCAGTAATTGTATCACACTATTAGAAAATGGGGAAAGTGAAAATGCAAATAAAAGAGGAGACAAGTTCACAATCAATGTTCCAAGTAGGAGAACACTGATAAAATGCATGATTTCACTCATGTGTGGAATCTAATGAACAAAATAAACTCAAGAACAAAACAGATCCAGAGACTTAGAAGCATGGAACAAACTGATGAATCTCAGAGGGAAGGAGGGAGCGGGGAGCAGGAAGAAATTAACCAAAGAATTGATATGCATATATGCATAACCCATGGACACAGATAATAGTTCAGTGACAACTTGATTGGGGGGGGGTACGAGGAGGGTTCAATGGGGGTAAAAAAGTGGATATCTGTAATACTCTCAATAAATATACATTTTAAAAATTTCAGTGCATAAATAAAATAAAAAGTAGACATACCAACAGGAGAGGAGGGCACAAAATATATGGGCACAAATTTATGAACTAAAGGTTAAAAAGAAGTATTTAATATCCAAGAAATGTAATTTGGAGGTAAATTTTTAATATTTAGAATTACACTAGGATTAAAAGATAAATTTATATAATGAAGCTAGTTGGCATTGCTATGAATCAATTATCCACAATGTTTGGTGGCCTGAGAGCATAAAATCCTAAACAAACAATTGCCACTACCTGGAGTATATAGACTGGAAAGATATATATGACAGGAATTACAAAATGTAAGATTGCTGGAAAAATAATACTCGGCCAGTTGATCCATGAAATCCACATTTACATAATAAAAAAATGAAATCAGACACTGTTGGTCTGATAGAAATAATTTAAAAAGTAAAATAAGAACATTAAGAATCTATACTAATAAGAGAAAAATATGGCAATTAGGAGGGAATTGCAAACTGTCACTCTGCAACACTCACAGCCAATCAGGAGGGAATATGCAAACTAGTGGGGCAAAGATGGCGGTAGGCATGGAGCCAGCTGGAGCAGGTGGGAGGCTTGGGTTGTCCCCAGTGATGGAGGAAGCCAAGCTTCCCATCCGCCTTGACTGGCTGCTGAAGGAGGGGCCTGTGGGCGGCAGCCACAGAGCCTAGTCTGAGCAAATGGGAGGCTTGGATAGCCTGGGCTGGCCACCAAGTGAGGGGCCTGCAAATGGCCCTCAGTCCCTCACCCAGGCTGGCCACACCACCATCGGGGTGAGGGTCGCTGCTGGGGGGTGTGGCCAGCCTGAAAATGGCCCTCAGGCCCTTACCCACGCTGGCCACACCCTCATGGGGTGAGGGTCCCCACAGGGATCAGGCCTAAACTGGCAGTCGGACATCACCCGAGGGGTCCCAGATTGGAGAGGGTGCAGGCTTGACTGAGGGACACCACTCTCTGTGCCACCACCGCCCCCCGTGCATAAATTTAGTGCACTGGGCCACAAGTATTAAACATAAAAAGTGTATATTCTTGCAATGATCTAAATAAATTCTATCTCCTCCCATCACCACTATATTCTTCCATGTACCTAAGCTCGGTAAGGATCTAACCTCTTTTTTATCATGTGGAATTTGTACTCTTAACCAATGATTTCCAAAATTCTATTTCAGTCAATTTGCTATTTGCTTAGCAACCTGCTTTTGTAAACTGCCAGTCCTTAAATGGAGGTCGTATTTATATAATGTTGCAAATAATTCATAATTTCTCTTTCTGGTAATATTATTACTCTATAGAATCAAAACCACATGGTCATAATTTGCCCCAAATTATGTCAAATATGTGAATATAAGTTTAGATAACATAAACCTAAATATAGGGTTAGAAAAAGCATGATATTATCCATATATTTTAATTCATATATGAAGTCTTCATGGATATCAAGTCTATTCAGTATAAATTCATAAACATATGCAATATCAAGCTCATTATGAATCTTGTTGGATTCACATTACTACTAGTATGTTCACGTTAATAATAATATTATAAAGATATGAAACTTACAAAGGCACTCATACTTTAAAAAGGCCATGCTTTCTAACAAGTTATTTTTTTTTTACCTTGAAGATGCCTGAAAATTAACATATTGAAAAGTAAGCTTCATCGAAGGCAGCTTCTATGGATCTGATTCACATTTGCCCAAGATTCAGTGGTAATCATTAGAAGTGGGTCATTTAACTGGCCTGTAATTAGAATACTGATGAGCCAGTTCTCTTGGAAAAGTTCCCTGTTGTAGATAGACAACTCTTCAGTTTAAATATTCAGCCATAAAAAGCTGCAATCTACATAAGATATATATTTTTCCAGCCTGAAGAGGATAATGTGTATTCAGGCCATCCTTAATAGCCCCAAAGGAAAACCGCCCACAGTGTTCCAAAGCATTTACTCAGTCATTGGATAGAACTGATACTCAGAACTTACATGGCTGATGGGACAAACTTTTCTAAGCAAAGCACTAAGAGTTGAATTTTAAGGAGTGAGGAGGGGGCAGTTTATGATACAATGTATCATTTTTATTGGTGATAGGGTCTAGGGCAAATGCTATGATGAAGTGGCAATTCTTGTGGGATTTACTTGAAAAGAAGTTTGCCAAACAATCCTATATAATAATCCTATATAATATGCAAATTCATTGTCACTCCAAAACACAAGATGGCCACCCCCATGTGGTCAAAAATGGCCCCCCCATGTGGACACAAGATGGCCACCACAAGATGGCCTGCAGGGGAGGGCAGTTTTTGGGGGTCAGGCCTGCAGGGGAGGGCAGTTGGGGGTGACTAGGCCAGCAGAGGAGGACAGTTAGGGGCAACCAGGCTGTCAGACAGGGCATTTAGGGGCAATTGGGCCAGCAGGGGAGGGCAGTTGGGGGCAACCAGGCCTGCAGGGGAGGGCAGTTATAGGCAATCAGGCAGGCAGGGGAGCAGTTAGGTGTCGATCAGGCTGGCAGGGGAGTGGCTAGGGGATGATCAGGCTGGCAGGCAGAAGCAGTTACAGGCACTCAGGCAGATAAGCAGGTGAGTGGTTGGGAGCCAGCAGTCCTGGATTGTGAGAGGGATGTCCAACTGTCTAAACGGGCAGTAGGACATCCCTCGAGGGGTCCAAGATTGGAGTGGGTGCAGACTGGGCTGAGGGACAACCCCCCATGCACAAATTTTGTTCACTGGGCCTCTAGTAATTAAATAAATGTCTAGCTTGAAAATCAGATTA
Organism: Corynorhinus townsendii; assembly: GCA_026230045.1. Classification (NCBI taxonomy): domain Eukaryota; kingdom Metazoa; phylum Chordata; class Mammalia; order Chiroptera; family Vespertilionidae; genus Corynorhinus; species Corynorhinus townsendii. The sequence continues at coordinate 93,900,478 of JAPDVU010000002.1, forward strand.
AAAATACTTAAGTCAAACTTCAATTAATGTATTTTTTTTTCAAAACTTATGTATGTATGTATGTGTGTGTGTGTGTATGGCCCTTTCTCTCTTTTGATTCAATTTTAAATATAATGAGGCAGGGGCAAATGATCAATGATTAGAGTTCAGTTATAGTACTAGAGATAGCAAATAAAATTTATCTAGACTATATGGAGTAGCCTGGTTCCTGTTTTGTACAAATCTAGGTTTCAACCTTCATTTGGTCCTATGACCCTCTCATATTACCCAAATCAGTGTCATTATTACCATCATCTTTATTAGATTTTCTTTTTGTGTGGGTTAATTGATGTCTATCTTTCTAACAACAAAATAGCTACGTGATACTAGGAACTATAACTAACTGGATATGTTCTTTTTTAATACCATGTGAAATGAATACATGTGTCCATCTTTAGATCATGAGTAGAGATAAATACTTTTTTCAAGAAATTTTTCCATAATTCAAATTCCTATAGATAGAATGAAATATTATATAATATAGAAGTATAACAACATCAACATCTCATTTTCATTATATCGTTACATAATTGTGGTTCCTTAGTTTATTTGCCATACATAAGATAACATTCTCTATTTCATTTGTTTTAGATTTTATCATTATCTTTAAAAAACTGAACAAGATAATTTAATCTTATTTAAAATATAGCTTTTTGCATAGATTTAAGATTTTCTAATTGAAAGGAGTGAGAAAATCATATTCCTTAAAAGTAATTAAAGAAATCAGAATGAACTCCCCCCCTCAAAAAAAGTAGAAACTAGAGCAGCAGCTCTAGAAATTGCTAGGGGGGTATGTGAACAAGATTTATAAATATGCATAATTGTAATCTTACATTGTGTTATTCTTTTTCCCTAAAAGCTATTTTGCCAGTGTATATAAAATCCTAAAAAGACACCCTTTCTTCCTATCTACTTTCTGTCTCTTTTCATGACTACTCAGAAAAGGAGTCTGCAGGGACTCTCTTGGCCATACTCTCTGTTTGAAAGTTTTACTTTATCTAAGTCAAATCCCTTATTGTGAAGGTCAGGCATATGCCCTCCTTTTGCCTCCAGTAGAAAAAAAAATCCTAAAGTTGGCTTTTTCAAGAACAGTTGTATGTTGTAGTGATAAAAAGAAGCACCTGTTTCTAGAAACATAACCCATCTTGTGTTATCTTTGTGATTTTATACAATCTGTTGCACCCATTGAAATCTCCATTTCTCATATTTAAGGCAAGACAAAGGCACCTACCACATCCAAAAAGTTCACGATGATCAATTGATATATTCTATGTCAAATTACCAGCACATTGCCCATCATTAATATGTACTCATTAAAGGTTTGCAATAAACAAATGTATTTAGATAGCCTGTCAGTGAAACAAATAGATTGAAATATTTTTGTTATCCTAAAAAAATCATATTCCTTGAAAAGACAATCTAGGAAAAATGTGTCATTCTTTCAACAACACAAATGTTTTTTAAATGTTTACTGTGTTATAGTAATGGAATTACATAGAGGAAGAATAGCTGATGAATGAAGATATCAAATATAATTGCTTGCTATATAATTTTTAAGAAGTGTTTTGTAATATCTACTAAGGCATATTGTTTTTCAATTTTCAAACATGTTTTGAAGACATAGTAATCAAACAAGAAGAGCACAAATTTCTACCCCAATATTATATCCTAAATCAAAGGACATTACACATTTTAGCCACTATAACACTTCAAAGCCTTTGGAATACAAAAGCCGCTAGAGCATGAAATGATTGATGATGATACTTCTGATGTTGTAAAGTTGTAATCTGTCTCTTGTTCAAATGGGATGCTAGGACAACTAATAAATTCCCCAACACTGGAACATGTCAACTGGAAGAGAACAGATTCCTTTTATGAGCTTGCTCAAGTACAGGTTCAAAATCCCTTATCCACAAAAGTGTTTTTCTGAAGTCTGTTGTAATCTCATTTGACAGCCAAACCTGATGTGAACAATGAGAGTATATTATGGACTTTAGTCTACAGTCCTTATGGTGAAAATAATATTATATTCTTGATTAGATTGTGTAGCTATAGATCCCACTGAGAGTGTTACACAATATGTAGTCTATACACTGCACTACTTTTAAAAAGTGAAAAATGTTTAATTCTGAAGTATAACTGGACTCAAGGGTTCTAAATAAGTAATTATGGAATGGTTCTGAGAAACTAGAAGAGCTGTTTTCCACTCCTAAATTTGACTTTCCCTATTTTCTCAGTCACTATGTGTGCATATTTGTATTTGAAATATATTTGATGTGCCCTGGTTTAGCTCAGTGGATAGAGTGTCGGCCTGTGGACTGAAGGGTCCCATGTTTGATTCCAGTCAAGGGCACATGCCCGGATTGCAGGCTCGATCTCCAGTGGGGGAGGGCATGCAGGAGGCAGCCAATCAATGATTCTCTCTCATCATTGATGTTTCTATCTCTCTCTTCCTCTTTCTTCCTCTCTAAAATCAATAAAAATATTTTAAGAAAGAAATATATTTGATGTAAAAAATATAAAAATAGAATGTATATTATACATATTTTAATAAATATGTTTTATATATGTTCTTTTATATGAATACAAATGCATACACATAATTTACAATTAATGATAGACAATAGTAAATGGCTTTTCAACAAAATCTTATAATTATTTTAATTATTATAACTGTTATTAATACTCTTTCAATATTATTTCTAGAATTGCTACTAAAGTAGAAATATTTTTTTATATCCTGATTTTAATTTTGGCATTTGTGACTAATTTACTAATATAATTTCTGCTATTTAAAAAATAATTTTGTGTCTTGTTGATTCATTAGAACTCTGTAGTTTAGGTTAATAGACATTTCTCATTTCTATTATTTTACAGTTAAATTACATTAATGTTTTTGTTACCATTTTAATATATTTGAATACAGATATTTTCTTTTTTTTTAATATATTTTATTGACATTTTATAGACAGGAAGGGAGAAGGATACAGAGTTAGAAACATTTATGAGAGAGAAACATCAATCAGCTTCCTCCTGCTCACCTCCTACTGGGGATGTGCCCACAACCAAGTACATGCTCTTGACCGGAATCGAACCTGGGACCTTTCAGTCTGCAGGTTGATGCTCTATCCATTGAGCCAAACCAGTTAGGGCTGAATACAGATATTTTCTATAAATATTTAGAAAGAAAAATAAATGATCTACAAAATCATGACTTATTTGAACCCATCATAGAATTAAGGATATCATGCAATTGAGGATTGAGCTCCAGTGTTTAATACAAACTGTTTCTAGTTTGGTAGAGCATGATAGAAAGAGGTAGCTAACATAAAAACACATTTCTTTCTTTCTATCTATCTATCTATCTATCTATCTATCTATCTATCATCTCTCTATTTACTTTGACTACTGTGTTTTTGTGTATACAAACAGTGGACAGTATACATAAACAATAGTATTAAGCTATTAACCTAAGGGGGAAAGATGCCACATCATCCTATCTAATAAAAGAGTAATATGCAAATTGACTGCCACTCCAACACACAAGATGGCTGCCCCCATGTGGTCAAAGATCCTGCCCCCATGTGGACACAAGATGGCCACCACAAGATGGCCAGCAGGGGAGGGCAGTTGGGAGGGACCAGGCCTGCAAGGGAAGGCAATTGGGGGCAATCAAGCCTGAAGGGGAGGGCAGTTAGGGGTGACCAAGCCAGTAGAGGAGGGAACTTAGGGGCAATCAGGCTGGCAGGGGAGCATCTATCAGGCTGGCAGGAGAGGGGTTAGGGAGTGATCAGGCTGGCAGGCAGAAGTGGTTAGGGGCACTTAGGAAGGCAGGCAAGCGAGCAGTTGGGAGCCAGCAGCCCTGGATGAGGCCTAAACAGACAGTTGGACATCCCTCGAGGGGTCCCAGATTGGAGAGGGTGCAGGCTGGGCTGAGGGACACCACCCCCCCCACCCACACACGAATTTCATGCACCGGGCCTCTAGTAATATATAATCCTTGATATCTTTTCATATAATCTCTAAAACTTCTTTACGAATTTGTTAGTATTATAAATTATTATATACTTAAACTTAGTGTAATTTGCCATATATCATTTCAGTCTTCCTGATTTAAATCAGGAGGGAGATAAATATATCTAAAATTATTATTATTATTATCATTATTATTATTGTCTTGACAAAAAGAATTAGGGACCTTTTAGTCCAAATAATCAGAAATATGAATCAGAAATATGAAGAAAAATGAACAACCATAGACAGAAAGTGACCAAATAGCTTTAAAATTCACCTCAGCATTCTTTCATTGTTGGAATAGACACAAAAATGTCCCTTTCTATATCTGAAGCAGAAGCAAAAACCACATAATACACTGTATCATGTTTCATTATAATTCAGTGCAAAATGTTCTCTAATTTACATTTGAGATTTTTTTTTTTTACTCATGGTCAAACTACATAGGAAATTATTGCTTAATTACAAAATATAAAGGGATTTTCAAATTACATGGGTTTTTTTTTGTTTGTCTGTTTGTTTTTTTGGTTTCTGATTTAATTCCACCATTTATTTTAGTGCTTTCATATTTGTTAAAACTACCTCTTTCTATCAGTATACTGTTAAATTTTGTAATTATTTTGTGTGTGCTTATATAATCATCTCTCTTTATATGTGTGTCTGAAATATATATATATATATATATATATATATATATATATATATATATATGTACAATTACATACACAGGGAGAAGAGGGAGAGATCAAAAGGGATTGTCATTATCCAAAACTAAGGTAAAATTTTATATGTGAATTATTAATATCTTATATGGCTTTTGCTTTCTGGACAACTAAATCTAGAGGTCATGTCTTTTAATGAATTAAACAACCAAGCTGCTTTTTAAAATACATGAGTACAGCCTGGCTCTTTTGGTTGAGCATTGCCCCATACGCCAATAGGTCACTGGTTGGATTCCCCGGCAGGGCACATACCAAGGTTGCAGGCTCAATACCCAGTAGGTGCATGCAGGAGGCAGCCAAAGGATGATTCCCTCTCATCAATGTTTCTATTGCTCTCTCCCTCTCCCTTTCACTTTCTATAAAATCAATCAAAACATATTTTTAAAAAATAAAATCATGAGTACACTCATACCTTGAATAAAACAAATCCACGGTTACAATTTATAAAAGCTATGACAAAACTTAAATAACACACACACACACACACACACACACACACACACACACACACACACACAACAAAACAACAAAACAAAAAACCCTGACAACATAATTTCAGTCTCTACTTGAAACACAAATTTAAAAAATGCAGGCATGTCCCATTTTAATGCACTTCACTTTAATGTGTTTCACAGATGTGTTTTTTACAAATTGAAGGCAGGACCCTCTGCCAGCTAAAAGATTACAACTTGCTTTCTTGTGATACTTGCCTTCTTGTGGTGGTCTGGAAAGGAACCCACCATCTCTCCAAGGTAAGCCTGTACTGCAATATAGATTAGCCTTTCAAACCAGCTGTACTCCTTAGTTTCCTGTGGTTCAGATAAGAGCCAAGACATTTTTGTTTTCCTAAGCTAATTAAAGTTGATTTTATGTGATTTGCAGCCAAAACTCTTTCAGTCAAGTGGCTATACATGTGAAAACCTCTTTGTAATTAAGGTAACCATATAATTTATCATCCAAGCTGAGACACTTGTGAAAATGAAAATGAATGAATGCTATTGGTAATTTATACTTGGAAATAAGCATAAACGCAAGCTATTCTGGAAAAACTGGAATGTTTGTCCATTCTACCTGTAATCAACTTACAAATAACTCTAACAGTGGCAATGACATATTTTGCCACCAGCTCTAATAATATCACCACAGGTACTAGAGAAACAAGTATGTACAAGAAGAAGCAACATAACTTAACACATCTTAATTCAAATGAACACTCAAATGAAATATTCATCTTTTCTTTTTCCAATTTCATTTTCCTCTAGCTTTAAAATTCACCTCAGCTTTCCTTCTAGTAAGCTCTCTTGAGTACTAAAAGTCAAGAACAATACTTTCTAGGCACATTATTGTTCAAGTAGATCGTTGCTTTGTATGGAGGTACAATAAATACCCTTAAAATTTGTTCTAATTCTTAAAATCATTTAATTTTTTTATTGAATTGGTTAACAGTCATTCTGAAATTGCATAAATGGAAACTAAACAATAGAATCAACAATGTGCTAGTAAATTATATGCATAATCCAGACAATAAGTCTTTAAACTAAATATAAAGTTCCATAATGACTGAATAACAAGAAGTTCACTATGTGCCAGGTGCTGTTTTAAACACTCTCTATATAACTCACTTAGTCTCAGGGTCATCATATTTTAAAACACCAGGGGATATCATTTACACACATGTGAATGGTGCCTTCAGAGTTGTATAATTCTGTGATCTTCTTTAATCTTTCTAATAACTCTATAACTTGTTATTTCTATTATTCTCACTTTATGAATTAGCAGAAGGAGAAAAAAATAAGTAACTTGTTCCAAGTATTTCAGCTAGTCCAAGTAGGGGGGCTGATTTTAAAGTTTAAACTTATAACCACATTCATTAATTGAGCACCAACTCTGGTCAAGAAAGTGTACTAAATATTGAGAATATAATTAGTATTGGTTGTTAGAATGTGTGGGGGTTCAGAACTTGCCACCTCAAGATGTGCCTCAGTGGTATGCAGATTACTTTGAGCTAAGGGTAATTTTAGCTTTGGGTTTAAGAAAGATTTATTTCCCTTCCTTTAACTATCTAGAAGAACTTGACTTAGGGCCTTAACCCTAATAAGAGATTATCAGAGGTAACTTCTTTTGACCTATCTATAGGGCAGGACAAACTTCTATTTACTAAATGTCTGCTTTTCTTATCATCCTGCGATGACTTTTTGCAACCCCCAATGTGTATCACCTCATCCCTAGTGCGGGATGTTTTATAAACTTCCATCCCCCTTTCTAACTCTGAATGTCTCCTGCATGTGGGCTCTCTGACACTCTCATGTACATGGGGTTCTCATACATATGTATGCATTAAATTTGGTTATTTTATCTTGCTAATCTGTCTTATATCTATTTGATTATAGAAACTTGAGGGTAAACTTTGTTCCTTCTCCACCTCTCTCACACACACAAACACACACACACACACACACACACACACACACACTCTAACACACATTTAGATAAACACACATATTACTTATATAATTAATTGGATACATACACACATCTCATCTAATAAAAGAGTAATATGCAAATTGACCATCACTCCAAAACACAAGATGGCTGGCAGGGGAGGGCAGTTGTGGGCAATAAGGCCAGCTGGGGAGGGCAGTTGGGAGGGACCAGGCCTGCAGGGGAGGGCAGCTGGGGGGTACTAGGCCTTCAGGGGAGGGCAGTTGGGGTGGCCAGGCCAGCAGGGGAGGGCAGTTAGAGGTAATCAGGCCAGCAGGGGAGCAGTTAGGCATCAATCAGGCTGGCAGGGGAGTGGTTAGGGGGTGATCAGGCTGGAAGACAGAAGTGGTTAGGGGCAATCATGCAGGCAGGCAGGCAAGCAGTTGGGAGCCAGCAGTCCTGGATTGTGAGCGGGATGTCCGACTGACCATTTAGGCCTGATCCCACTGGGGAATCGGGCCTAAATGGGCAGTCAGACATCCCTCAAGGGGTCCCAGATTGGAGGGCGTGCAGGTCTGGGCTGAGGGACAATCCTCCCCTTCCCCCCAACACAAATTTTGTGTACCGGGTCTCTAGTCCCCATATATATCTAGATAAATGAAAGGTAGACATTTATATAATAACACATTTAACTGAAATTGTGATACATGAATGATTCAAGGGAAAAGTAGCAAAATACAGGAGAAAATTAATTAGGCTTTGTCCTCTGAATACAAACTATATATATATTATTTGTGTGTATTTATATTTTGGGGTGAGAGAAGGAGTGGAACAGGGCAGATAAAACAGAATTTTCAGTGAGCTGGAAGCAGCATGAAGTGAGATGGAGCTGGCATTATATGTAAAAACAACATTCAAATCACTTACAAAATATTCCTTTTTTGTTCTTGTTTCTTGCAGTTTTCCATCAGACACAGCTTGCCTTTCTAGTTACAGTTTCATTAGTGGTAAGAACCAATGGGTAGATATGTCAGTCTCATGATACTCCTGACTAAATCTGTTCAGATGGTAATGGAAGCCGTAAAAAATTTTTTCCTCACTAAAACTCTGCAACAAATTTAGCATCCAGGAATTAGGAATACTGTAACAAACCATTTTTGTCATGTTCAAAGGACGCTCTAGTGAACAATTTGTTGTTGGTGTAGGAAAGCATAATTGGTCAACCCAAAATGGTCTCTCTGATATGACAATTATTTTGTTTTTTAAAAAATAAAAGTCTCAGGAGAACTTTTAACTTTCTTCCAAACTGCCCAAAAGAATGTAAGATAGGATGCCACTGCCTGGAAGAACGAGCACCATGAATAAACAAAACATAACCTGAACAGGGTGTGGCAGACAGGCAGGAACCTAGCAATACTCATGTGGTCCAAGATCTCTCTGTATTTCATGTTCTCTAGATGGCTCAGCAAACGTTTAGTTACTAAACATTAACTCTTTTTATCTCCTTGTCTTACCTCCTTCTCCTCAGTCTAAAATGACATATATACCTCATTTTGCCTTTACTATCTTTGGAATTTTTCTGCTTATATAAATTTCCATGTGCAGGTATTAACTGTGTTTTTATCTTACTAATCTACCTTATGCCATTTTTATTATTTGAACAGCCATAACAACCAAGAGAGAAAGGGGAATTTCCCTCCCCAAATTAGTATATAAAACAGGGTTTTCTTCTAAAATATATTAAATTTTCCAAAGTCAGATTATGTTTGAATGCGGTGTCTTGATTAAATTACTGTATCACTGAAGGAGAACAGTACTTTTAAGGAGCTATGTTTGTGTTTGGGTAGAACTGAAACTGGCTCATTAGTCCAATGAGATGCAGCAAAGTCAGACCTCCTCCATGAGAATATCAGCTGAAGTGATGACAACACCAGTGTTTCAATTAAGGAGACATCTTCACAACTCTGAGTCACCTGTAATTTAGTTAATACCGCACACCAGATCCTGCTCCTTGGAAACTTTGTCCCACTGCTCAGAGAGAAGCTGCAGGAAGGAAAGACTCACCAACATCAACTCTGACACAACAGGAGAGAACTTGAAACAAGGCCACTACTGCATCTGAAACAGCATGGACTAGGCAGGAGCCACACGTCCCAGTAGAGAGTTTTGAAACCTCTCAGCCACTACAGAGGCTTTTACCAGGCCTAGAACTCTTCTTACCAAAACATCATTATCTGCACTTGGAATAAAAACTAGTAGAAAGAATTCAAAATTGTTGTTTCTAAGTGGACTGAAGATTTAAGATAAGGCTCTGTGGCCACAAAAGTGGAATCCACTCCTCTATGACTGACGTTGACATGTTGTGGTGAAAAGATCCATAACTAGTCCACTGGAATCTGGTTTTGCTACATTCTATTCACAATCCCAAAGAGAAACTACGTCCATTCAAGACCAGGTGTTTGGCCCATTATCTCAGCTACTCCTTTTCTGGGGAGCTTTATCCTGCCACAGAGAAAACACATGAAATCATGTAGCATTGCTTTAAAAGTCCTGTATGCGAGGAACTCTCATTTTCTTGGCAATTGGCAGTGCTAGCACTTGGTAGGTGGTGAAGAAACTTCGGGGGGCTTTCCAGCATAAGTGCTTCAGTGATGGTAGGACTAGGAGTTGTCCAGAACTGGACATGACCATCCCTTGTCCCTGTGGCAATAACTCCACCATGTGGAAAAAATGTGCAGTGAAGACCATTGGTCATAGGAGCAAATGCAATTGGAGTTTTCAGTTCCAGGGACCAGATCCTGAGGAGTCTGTCATCTGCCACAGTGCTGGAGGGAAGTACACAGATCTCAGGGAGCTAATGTGGACATAGCTGTCTTCCATGAGGGATTCGAGCTGGGTGTGGTGGAGTGACCTTAGCCTTTTGCCAGTGTAAGGGCCCCACATGATCACGGTGGTGGTGTAAGAAGCCGTGACAAGCAAGGCAGAGTCAGGAAAGAAGGCACAAGAGACAACATTGCTTTGGTGGCCCCCTAGCTTCCAGATTAATGTGTAGGACCACATGCTCCATAGGAAGACTGACTTTTATCCATCTGCAGAGCAAAGCATGCTTCAGTCTGGGGAGATTGGAGCAGAAACAAACCCACTTCAGATGGCCCGACAACATCTGAATCTGTTTACCATGCTATTCAGGTCCCAGATGCGAAGAGTCTTATCCCGAGACACAGAGGCCAAAATTAAACTGCCACTGGGTGTGAAGCTCAGATCTCTTACAACATTTTGGTGGCCGCAAAGATTCAAAAGGAGGAGCCCTGTCCGCACCTCCCAAATCTTGATCAGCCCATCCTTGTGTACCATAGTGAGGATCAGGCAAGAGACATCTGGCACTGGGGGTGGTGGCATGCCCAGAGCTTCCTGCTGGGTGGAGAAGGCCACAGGCTGAAGGCCAAACCGCAGACAATCTGCCCACAGTCTAGAATCCTGTCCTTTGGGCTATCTCACCCTTTTGTATCATTTTTGCTGTTTTGGCTTTTGGTTTCAAACCCTTTAGGGATGAACTGCTCCTCCATGTCTGTTAGGGTCTCTAAAAGGAGTAATGCATGAGACCCAAAGGGGTAAAGACTTATGAATTTTTTAGGTCATCTGTAAACCCTGATAGGCTGAGCCCCAAAATGGTGCCAGCGCCCAAAGATGGGAGTTCTAGGTTTTTAAAGGACTCTAGGAGGGCTTTTTCTGGGTGGATAATTCTCTGTGCAGGTCCAGATTCTGAGAAACTCCAGAGGGGACAGATAATGGTCTAAGCAAGTGGAATGTCCATTGTGAAGTGGCCTAAAGGTCAGTTCCCAGGGAAGGAAGTATTAATTCAATTATTTGATCAGACCTAACATTCCAGCTTTTGTGTTTTATGGAATAGGGATGTAGGTCATATCTTCTGTATTTACTTCCTGCTGAGGGGGGATGTTGAGATCACAGGGGAAAGAACTTTGATAGTAGTGGGTTGGATGAGGGATCACAGCAGCATGATTTCCCTAAGAGACTGGTTGGTAAAGGCTCGAAAGCAGTCCTGATGAGTGACTTGGGAGGTAAAAGCTGGTCCTGAGGCTGCCACAGCTCCACTTCTCTGGTTTTGCTGCTTTTCTGGGCCTGGAGCTGAAATAAAACTGAGGCCTAGATGTTATCTTTAGGGAGGAAAAGATCAGGGGTCTAAGATGCCTGACTAGTTATATGAAGGGGAAGAATAGGTTACCCTGGGGTGAGATTCTTGTTTTCCACGTTTTGCCCATTGCTAGCATCCAGAGCTTTCTGGCCCAGTGAGTTTCTATACCTGTACCTAGCCCATCATCCTTGCTCTGGGGGTCACAGGGATGATGAGACCTGGACACAAAAGGAGGTTATGATGGTGTCTAGGGGTGGTATTTCCTGAGTACAAGTAGGGCTTGTAACCTAGTGGAGAGAAAATTTTTTACAAATTTTAATATTACTGGGGCAAAATCTGGAAGAACAATAATTATAATAAGTTAAGAAACATTAGTTTGAAGGGCTGTAGTCTAATATACAAAAATGAGGTTTATACTCAAATATTTACTCGTAAGTGTCCTTGGTTTAAGAAAGATAGGGTTTTCTAGATGGCTGAAAACTGCTTGGCATTGGGATTTTTTAACATTTTTCTCTACAAACCTTCTATAACTTTCACAAACCTTTTTACAACTTTCGCAATCTTATAGCTTTCACAAACATTCTTACTTTAACTCATTTTCTTTTTCCTTCAGGATGCATGTCCATGCCTTATGCCTTCTATTGTCAATGCTTAGAAACCTTAATTTTCCAATGATAACCAAAAAGTAAACAGCCAGCATTTCTTAGACTGACATTTATGAGCATTCTCACTTTCAAGCAACATACCTTTAACAAAGCACAAGACATTACATTAACAGTTCCAAATATACTTTATAGATTTTCTGTAACAAAAGCTAAAATCAGGTGAACTTAAAACTTACTGAAATATTTGGATGTTTATCATTTAACCCAGCAATTCTTTAAAGCTTTTAAGTTGCCAAAGAAGATTTTGGAAAATTATGTATGGGCATATAAGGCTGGAGAAAAATCTGAGGTGGGGAGGGAACAGGCCCTCCAGCCCTCTTTAGGACTGCAATCTCCAGTCTCCAGCCACTTGGATTTAAAACTACCACATTTTTCCTCAGAGATAACATGCTAAGGTTTGGGTGATAATGAGTTCAGCTTCTGATAGTAGCCAGGCTGTTAAGTAAGCATTTGTACTTTTGAAGTAAAGAAAGTTGTTCTTCAGGAAGTGTGGTGAGAAGTCTCTGAGGTGAGAGCAGTTTTCTAAGCATTAGAGGGGTGAGAATGCTGGTCTTGGGATCTAAAGGCTCAGTGAGGGGTCCCTTTGCCATATCACAGAGGAGTTTTGTGGGAAGACTGAAGTTGGGAGCTCAGAGGTGAGACTACCCAGTGAGCCCAAGAAAGGAGAGTATTTATTGTTTAGAAGAGGGGACAGTTATGGAGGAGATAAGGTGTTTACAGTCTAAGGAATGGCATGGCTTTGTGGGGTGAGAGTGAAACTAAAGTAGGTAACTGTCATATGGGACACCTGGGTTTTATGAGGGGATGCATGGTAGCTCCAGTCGGGCATTGAGGTAGAACTAGAAAAGAGTGGATAAAGGGGGTGTCTAGTAAGATGCAGTGTAGAGGTGAGGTGGCTAATGGCAGTGAGACTAATCTGTCAACACCCATAATAGAGACTGAGGAGGGGACAAGGGTCCCAGTGAATTCATGGAGAGCAGAATAAGTTGCTCCAGTGTCAATTACCTGCCACCACAATCGCTCCCTGAGGCTCTGTCCTGGTGATATAAGTCTGAGGGGGCCTGTGTAGCTTCAGGCTTCAGAACCAGTCCCAGGAAGTTTGGGAGCTCCAAACCATATCCAGAGGGAGGTCTTGCTGGACTGTCTGAGGTCCAAAATGGAGGGGCCAGACTGCAGTCTGATTTCCAGTGGCCTTCCCTTCTGCACCTTGGGCAGGGTGCAGGCGGGGGTCTCGGGTTTGAGAAGGACTTGGACCAGTGTTCTTCCTTGTTGCATTTGAAGCATGGTCTTGGAGAAGGCTTAGCCCCTGACTTACCCTTGGTTGTAGAACCAGCACCTCATTTGGGGTTCATGAGAGTAGTGGCTAGGAGCTGGAAGGCCTCTGTGAGGTGGAAGAGGAAAAGAGCCATTTTTATCAGGGCCTTAAGTATTTAATTAAGTTTGTCATAGTTGACCACCTTATGGGCAGTCTTTTTAAGTCCAGCAATAAGATAGATGATCATATGGCTACAGAGCCGGTGCCCTGGAGAATTGACCTGATAGTCTCATCTGGGGTCAGTTTGGGGGACTATGTCAGCGTTAACCAGGTTGGCCATTGAGTCCTGTCTTTGGAGGGCCTTAACATGGTCCTGAGCTGCTAGTCAGATGTGCTCCTTCTCCTCTGGGGTGAGAGAGGAAGACAGGAGGACTTAGATGTCGTGCCAGGTCAGGTCACAGGACTGGGTCAGGTACTTAAATTCCTTAGAAAAGGTGGTTGGGTCAGTGGAAAAATACCTAAGATGTCTCTCAATCTGTGTGAGGTCAGACATGGATAATGGATGTGTACCCACACAATACCTTTAATTCCCGTTATCTTTCAAAGGGGTAGAACGGGTGTGGGAATAGAAGTGGCTGTTGAGCAAGGTGGTCTTTGGGTGGCCCAAGAGCAAGTGTTAGGTGGGAAAAGCCTTTTTTGGAGCTTGCATTCTTGGGATTTGGGCTCTCAGGGACTGGAGGAGAAGGTGGTTTCTGGTTAGGAGGGTCTAGGTTTTGTGAATCTACTGCAGGTGAAGGAGTGCATGTGTAAGAGGGTAGAGGTTGGTGGTCTGCTGGGTCAAAAGTAGATTCAGAATCAGAAGTGTTAGGGGTATGATGTTTTGGGTGAAGGAGAAAGATCTGATGGGCAGAGCAGAGTTGAGAGAGAGGATTGGGCCTGAAGGGTGAAAAAGGCCTGGGCATAGGGAATCTCTGACCATTTTCCATTGCAGTGACAGCAATTATCCATATTGTGCAGTGTGTTAAAATCGAAAGTGCCATTTTTAAGCCACCGAGACTTATTAGCTAGTCTGTATTGTGGCCAGTGTTACAAAATAAAATGAGGTGGTTGGGCATGATGTCCCCCGTGAGTGTGCAGAGGGAGTGTGGTGTGGTCCATGAGAGAGGAAGGGTGAGTGACAGACCACAAATCCAAAGGTGACTGTTTAGGGCAGGCATCCCTGCTGCTAAACAAATCACCATGAGAAATGCGGGCTGACCCTTTGGACTGGGCATCCCCAATCCAGAAGGTCCCAAAGCCAGATGGCTTATGAGTCTTCTGGTCTCGTGCTAGGACTTTTGAGATGAGAGACTTTAGAGAAGTCAGTGAGAGAGAGTGGGCAGAAGACACAAAACGAGGGAAATTGTGGAACATCACTCACCTAGAGAAGACCGGCTAGTGTGGGATGGAGGGTCAGCAATGGATAAGGACAGATTCTCAATCCAGCGTCCTCCTTGGTTGGTTCAGGAGGGTCCATAAGAGAGGGAGGCCTAATAGAGGAATGCAATCATGTCACCCGAGTAGGATTTGGAGGTAAGCCCAGGTCGAGCTGCCACTTCCTACTGCTCTCCAAGTAGCAAACTCAGGGTGCTCAAAGCTGGGATGATGGCTCCCCATCCCTGTGGAATCACCTCGGGTTTTGGCACCAAATGTTAGAGTCACCGAAGGAGGAACAAACAAGGCCAAAAGGAGTGAAGAATTATGAATTTATTAGGTCATCTGGATACCAGATGGGCTGAGCTCTAAAATGGTGCCAGCACCCAAAGATGGGGAGTCAGAGGTTTGAAAGGACTCTAGGCGGACTTTTTCTGGGCCAAGAATTCTCTGTGCAGGTCCGGATTCTGGGAAACAACGGGGGAAGAGAGAACATGGTCTTAGCAAGTGGAATGTGGTCTAAGCAAGTGGAATGTCCATTGTGAAGTTGCCTAATGGTCAGTTCCTGGGAGAGAGGGTATCAATTCAATTATTTGATCATATCTAACAGTGGCCAGGGAATCAGCTTGACAATGCTGTATCCTTGAGACCAAGCAAACCAGGAGCCATACTGGGGAGAAGGAGCACTCCAGGTTTCACAGCTCGACTTCCAGTTGAACTGGTGGGGGGCCCTGGCTTGAGTTTAGCCAGCAGCAGTGATTCCTCCACAATCCCTGCCCCATCAAACAAGCCAGGGAAACAGACATCAACAATCAGAATCCACAAGGGCAGGATGAAGCATGAACTTCACTCCGGCCTCCATGGAGGGCATGCAGCTCATGGCAGGCTGTGCCTCAGCCCCCCAGGCCACCTGCCCTCATTCAGTCCCCACTCCTCTGGCCCTACTTTGGTCCCACTGCACCAAGCCTGCAGCTGCCCAGAGAGAGCAAAAGGGGGTTTTCTTGACTATGTTTAATAGTCTCACTTTAATATATTCACTGTACTGAGTCCTTGATTACAATGCAAAATATAAATATAGGATATGTAAATATCCTATCTAATAAAAGAGTAATATGCAAATTAAGCATCACTCCACTACACTACACCCAAGCCATGCCCACCAGCCATGCCTACCAGCCAATCAGGAGGGAATATGCAAATAAATCCAACCAAGATGGCTGCAGCCACAGAGAGCAGGAGGGAGGCTTGGGTTTCCCTGGCAATGGAGGAAGCCAAGCTTTCCACCTGCCCTTGCTGGCCCAGGCCTCCACTCAATGCTACAAAGTTTCAATTATAGAAGATAAATAAATCCTAACAGAAATGGTGGCAGCCAAAGGGCTGGAGAGAGCAGGAGGCTAGTGTTGCCCCCAGTGATGGAGGAAGCCAAGCTTCTGCAGCCCTGGCCTGCTTTGGCCTCCACTTAAGGCTACAAAGTTTCAATTATAGAAGATACATGAATCCCAACATAAATGGCTGCCACCATGGAGCAAGCAGAAAGCTTGGCTCCTCTCCAGGCTACAAAGTTTCAATTGCAGAAGATAAATAAATCCCAGATCCCAGGGCCTCTGCTTGGGTTGCAGGGGGGCATGGCCAGCATGCAAACCACCACAGGCCCCTCGCCCAGGCCACCCCACACCCCAAGGGAACCCCCACCCTGATCCGGGACAGCCTTCAGGGCAAACCAGCCAGCCCCCATCCATGCACCAGGCCTCTATCCTATCTAATAAAAAGAGCAATATGCAGATTGACCATCACTCCGACACACAAGATGGCTGTTCCCAATGTGCTCAAAGATCCTGCTCCCATGTGGACACAGATGGCCACCACAAGATGGCCAGCAGGGGAGGGCAGTTGGGAGGGACCAGGCCTGCAAGGGTGGGCAGTTGGGGGCGATCAAGCCTGCTGGGGAGGGCAGTTAGAGGTGACCAGGCCGGCAGAGGAGGGAAGTTGGGGGTGACTGGATCTGCAGGGAAGGGCAGTTCAGGAGGACCCAGGCCTGCAGGGGAGAGCAGTTGGGGGGTACCAGGCCTGAAGGGGAGGGCAGTTGGGGGTGACCAGGCCTGCAGGGGAGGGCAGTTAAGGGTGACCAGGCCTGCAGGGGAAGGCAGGTAGGGGCAAACAGGCTGGCAGGGGAGCAGTTAGGAATCAATCAGGCTGGCAGGGGAGTGGTTAGGGGGTGATCAGGTTGGTAGGCAGAAGTGGTTAGGGGCAATCAGGAAGGCAAGCAGGTGAGCAGTTGGGAGCCAGCAATCCTGGATTGTGAGAGGGATGTTCGACTGCCCATTTAGGTGAGATCAGGCCTAAATGGGCAGTCGGACATCCCTTGAGGGGTCCCAGATTGGAGAGGGTGGGCTGAGGGTCACCCCCCACTGGTGCACAAATTTTATGCACCGGGCCTCTAGTCCTATATAATAAAAGCCTAATATGCAAATTGTCCCCTTGGACAGTTGTTCAACCGAGTTCGACTGCTCGCTGTTACGTGTGCTGACCACCAGGGGGCAGCGTTAAACATGGCGGGCATTAGCAATGCAGAGCTGGCAGCAGGTGCTTAGAGCCGGGCACCCGTGGGGAGCTCACCATGCACCCATGTGGCCTTTTTCGGGTGAGCTGGGTCACAACTGCCAGGAACACGGGCCAGTTTGTGCTCCCTGTGGGTTCAAGCAGGAGCTGGTCTGTGAGGCTGACAGGGAGAGAGTGTGCTGCCCAGCCGGCTTCTGTGCAGAGAGGCCCACGTTGTGCCCTGGTCCACGGTGTCCGGCTGTGCTCACCGCATCTCCATGTGGGGACTTGGGAACCATGACTCAGGCAGAGGGGAGCATGCAGGGGCCTGGGGCCCAGGTGCTGATCAGAGCCCAGAGGTCATCTGGGACCTGCCCTTCCATGCCAGATGCGTGCACTTCGATTGCTGGCCAGGCCTAGGGACCACACCCATGTATGAATTCCATGGACCGGGCCTCTAGTTTTATATAAGAAGGACATCGAATTTAAGCATATGTTAACAATCTCCCATATCTTCCTTTTATTTTTTTAAACTTCCCACTTTGCTGCTTTCATATAAAATATTAAATTGTACTTAGAGAAGAAAATTACCACCTGAGAATCTATCACTGTAATTGCGGGGGAAAAGACATAATGCATGTAAGTTTGTTAGTTTCAATTTGTGTTTAGATAAAGCCATTTGGTAATGGCTTTATCAGAATGTAAAGTGGAATTCCAAGAGCATTTATTTAGTAAGGAGAAATGCCAGACAAATTATTATTTGTCATAAACAATATATTATGCTTTAAGAAAACTTGTTTCTTGAACCTGTAATTTGAACAATCAATTACATCTCAGTAATGAATAGTTCAAGGGCACAACTGCTAAATAGTTCCATCTTGTTGCCATCACTGTAATATTTCTAATTTATATGGTGTTTTTCTGTAAGAATGTGAGAAAACAGGCTTTTCTATTTCTTTATAATAATTGCAAGCTGCATTAGTAGTGTTTAATATAGAGTAACATTAAAACTCTGGTAAATTGCATTATCCTGTTCCTAAAAGAAAATCTTTATACAATCAATTTATTTCAGATTCAAAATGCATTAAGTTTTCTAAAACCATATGATTCATTACCACAGGTAATGAAAATCTTCCTATAAAATCCATACAGGTTTTCTCCAGCATCTTAAGCATGTGTTATTAACTTCTGTATGATTCAGTGCCTAAGAGCTTGTTAGCCACAATACACACTGACTGCAATTCATTTTTAAATACATTCAATGACTCAGCTCATTTTTCTTCTCTAATACAAATTAGAAACAGATTATTGGCAATTTCCAGTTATGGTGCTTTGTCAAATCCCTCATTGACTATAATTTGTTAAATTTTCACTTTAAATGCAGACAGAATAGGCCTGGAGAAAGTATATTGATGGTTATTTTTCAGGAAGATTATGGGAAAAGTGTAGTTTGCAGAAATGTGGTGCCTTAATAGCCTAAATTTTTGTATAGAAATTTCACTTAATTTATTAAATACTAATTTAGAAAAAAGTACTTGGTATGTTATATATAACTTTAATTCTATTTTAATATTTTAAAATATTTTCAATAAAGTAGTCCATATTTTTAAATATATTTATTTTGGAGAGCTATGAATATCCCAAAGCTTCCAAAAATAGTTTTTAGCATAACTATATGATTTGGACTTCAATAACATAATTGTGACCAAACATCTGGACCTTTTTGCAATTGGGTCTCCTGACTCAATTTGCATGACAACAGGTTGGCACTTTGGGCTCTGACTCACTCTGTGTGACAAACTGCATTCCCCGCATTGTCCCTTTATGGAAAAAACTAGTTTGCACAAGTTTTCTTTGCAGAATCCAAGGGAAAATGAAGTGCTGGCCATGTCTGTGAGTCCAACCTTTGGCCATATCTCCTGGCTCTAACCTGCAGGCCGTGAGTCAGAAACTCTGGATGCTGCACAGCTCTCAGCAGTCTCCATCCTGCTTGCACAGACTTGCAGCCACGTCTTGCTTAGTGATTTCATTTACTGTTATGCCATATACTACTTTTCCCCCTCTGTTCGTAAATGTTCATAGTTTACATTAATTTAGCTTTCTAATTATTAAGAAGGGTAATGTTTATGCAACCTATGAATGATATTAATCTAATATTTAAAACATCTATAATTTTTGTCCTAAATAATCGACAAAGTTAGAATCATCTCTTCAAATGTTTTATTGATTTTTAGAGAAAGAGGAAGGGAAAGGGCTAGAGAGATAGAAACATCAACGATAGAGTAATGTCATCAATAGGCTGCCTCCTTTCTACTGGGGATTGAGCCCACAACCAGGAACTGAACCAGGAACTTTTTCTTTTGTGGGTTGATGCTCAACCATTGAGCCATGCTGGACAGGTGAGAATTATTATTAAAAAATAGAATACATTTTAAATTGTTTATTATTTTACCAGATTTATTATTTTATCTCTGCATTCAGATTCGGAGGTTTTTTTTTGTTTGTTTTTTTTTCCAATGAAGTTAGTATCTTTTTAGATTATAACATAGTGTTGCAATTTCATTAGTGTAAGAGCATAAAAATGTCTTAGTTCATCAACACATTCAGTGAATAATATAATTGGCTTATTTCTAAAGAGTCATTGGCTCCATCAATAATTTAATCTCAAATCTTAAACTCTCCTTGGAAGTTCTAGGTATTTTACATAACCTAATCAGTCTTATGTTAATTTACCTTATAAATTGTCCTTCCTATTTTCCTTCCTATCTAATTTTGAACTATCTCCTTTGAATATTTTTAAAGTACCTTGAAACACACGCTTTCTTTATTCCTCTGAATCTATCCTGTTAGGTCTGCTTTAGAAATCATATATTCCTAGGCCAAATATGAACCTTAGCTAGTCTCTTGGGATTAGAGAATGGAATGAACTCTGGAAGAGGAAGAACTGACAGAAACAAGAAACAAAAAACTAATAGCCTTAGAGACCCAGACTTAGACACACATTTAAGAGAAAAAGTAGGCAGACATATGAAAAAGAAAAAAAAATCTTGATTTTGGGCCAGAGAACTAAGCATCAAGGACATTAAAAAAAATGAGAAGACTATTGGAAATAATATTTGTCAACCCTCAAAGTTGAGACTATTCCAATAAAGACTAGTTACCTGTAAACTTTTTCTTTTATTCTGTAAATATATCAGAGTAAGATTATAACTTTTTAAATGAATCTACTAAAAATACTTCATTACAATACTATACAATAACAAAAATGTCCCAATAGTGATATGTTCTATTCTCATTTTCTATGGATCATCAAGGAATAAAAAATTACTTAAGTCATGGCCAGTGTAGTTCAGTTGGTAAAACATTGTCCCGTGTACTGAAGGGCCACTGGGTCAATTCCTGGTAAAGGCACATGCCCAGGTTGCAGCTCAATCCCAGGTTGGAGGCAGCCAATCAAGGTTTCTCTCTCACATCAATGTATGGCTCTCTCTCTTTCCCCCTCTCTTCTTTCCTCTCTCCCTAAAATCAATAAAAACATTTTATTATTTTTTATTTTAAAAAATATATTTTTATTGATTTCTGAGAGGAAGGGAGAGGGGGAGAGAGAGAAACATCAATGATGAAAGAGAATCATTGATTGCCTGCCTCCTGCATGTCCCACACTGGGGATCAAGCTGGTAACCTGAGCATGTGCCCTGACCGGGAATGGAACCTGTGACCTTCTGGTTCATAGGTCAATGCTCAATCACTGAGCCATGCTGTCTGGGCTCAATAAAAACATTAAAAACAATTATTTAAAATCTGCAATTAGATTGAACCCATTTTACTTAGAGGTTCAATCTATTCGTTTTTAACAGGGAAGTTTGCCTAGATCTGATAATTTTATAAAAGGATATAAAGTGCTTTAAACCTTTAAATAAGACAGATATTAAAATTTATTTTTAATATAGCCACAGTCTATAAAATGCTTTATTTCCAATAGCGTGAAATTAACACTCAAAATACAATTTCTAAAATTATGAAATAAATACAGAAATAGAAAATGTGTTTCATGTATGCATAGGGAATGGGAACTCAAATTTACTCTCTGAAAATATTTTAAGAATTTAATCACACGTGTTTGGAATGGAAAAAGAAGTCAATTAGTCTATGATTTGCAACAACTTAAGGAATGCCCATATGGGACACAAAGAGAAATTTTAATAAATGGAGTAATAAAAACATATTTTAAGGGGGTAGGGAGAGAGAAGGAGGAAGAGAGAATTTCCTCATTATAGAAAATAAACATACCTAAAAATATTAGTGATAATTTTTTAATGATGTCACTTTCACCTGGATAACACATATACACATACAAAAAATATATAATCACCTGTTATATTACCTGCTTGGGTTCTACTTTTCTGCAATACAGAGAACAAAAGTACTAGACCAGATTATATGCTTCAGGAAGGACATGCCGCTCAAATACCAAATGCTACCTCTCACTTTTTCAAATTTAGGCAATTCAGAGTTAATAATATGGAAAAACCCAAACAACACTGAAATGTCTAGTATACATCTTCTGTCATCAAGAAGCCCACGATCTGATGAGGGAGAGCCTCAAGGTCCACACTGTCACCTCCCAGCACAACAGGGAGTGTCATATCAAACCAGCTCCTTATGTGTACCTCCAGATAACCCTCTCCTATACCTCATCAGTAATCACATTCCCTCCAGTTGTGATAACAATGTCCTTGTTTTCTTTATACTTTACAACTATATACATACATATATTTATATGTATCTATATCTATATCTATATCTATATCTATATCTATCTATCTATAATCTATCTATAGCTACAATATGAGATAATCTAGTTTAGTTTATTTCTTTTTATCTTACCAGAAGGTAGTTATTCTTTGTGTAGTCTTTGGTCATTTATTTTTCTTGCATAATACTTTGTAGTGAGATTTATTTATGTAGTTATATGTGTAGCTCTTTCATTATCAACTAGAGGCCTGGTGCATGAAATTCTTGCACTCAGGGGGTCCCTCAGCCCAGCCTGCACCCTCAAGCAATCTGGGAGCCCTCAGAGGATGTCTGACTGATGGCTTAGGTAGGCTCCCCACAGGAAGCTGACAGTCGGACATCCTTAGTGCTGCCTACAGAATGGGAGAGGCTCCCACTGCTGCCTCTGCACTAGCTAGCTTTGAGCCTGGCTTCTGGCTGAGAGGCTCTCCCCCTGTGGGAGCACACTGACCACCAGGGGACAGCTCCTATGTTGAGCATCTGCTCCCTGCTGTTCAGTGCATGTGATAGTGACCGGTCATTCTGCTGTTCAGTCGATTTGCATATTAGCCTTTTATTATATGTGTACTAGAGGAATGGTGCATGAAATTCATGCACTCTGGGGGGGGGGGTAACCCCATTCCGACCTGTGCCTCACAGTGCGGGAGACCTGCAATTGATCTCCCTAAAGAGGTAGGCCCCGCCCACCCATCCAGGGCTCCTCAATGGATTTCCCCAAAGAGGTAGGCCAGAGGCCAGGGGTCCCACCTTTGTGCTGCATGGAGCCGCCAGGACCTGCCTCCGCGCTGCGCACACAGCGTCAAGCCCCCTCCCACCTGTATGAGCATGGAGCCCCACCCACCCGCATGCGCCTGCTGTGCACACAGCCTCCTGGTGATCGCTCGTTGTGGCGTAAGGGCATCACGTCAAGAGGGCATGACGACAACATAGGCTTTTATTAGTGGTCTGGTGCAGGAAATTCGTACACATTAAAAGGGGGACCCAGAGTCAAGTCCCTGCCCACCCAGATGCACCTCAAAATTGCGTGAGACCCAGACCCGGCCGCCTCCATCCCCATTGGGCTAGATCCAGACCTGGCCAGTTCCACCCTTGTCAATCCCCACCGGGCACGGGGCATAGCCTCAGGTGCCCTGGCCTGGCACCAGGATGGGGAGTGTGGCCTGAGTGTGGCCTGAGGTTCCCCAGATAGGGTGAGGGGCATGCCTTGAGGTCCCCCATCAAGCTCTACCAGGTGGGGGACATGGCCTGAGATCCCCTGTCAAGCCCCGCTTGGGGGGGGGGGGGCCATGCCCTGAGGTCCCCGTCAATCCCTACAAAGAGAGGGGGTACAGCCTCAGGTCCCCCATCAAGCCCCACTGGTTGGGGAGCATGGCCTGAAGTCCCCTGTCAAGCCCCGCAAGGCAGGGGGCGCAGCCTCAGATACCCTGGCCCAATGCTGGGGCAGGGGATGCAGCCTGAGATCCCCCGGCCTGGTGCCGGAGGGGTTGCGCAGCCTGAAGTCTCCTGTCAAGCCCTACCTGGTGGGGGGCATGGCCTGAAGTCTCCCGGCTTGGTGTTGGAGCGGGGGGAGCAGCCTGAGGTTCCCTAACCCAGCACCAGGATGGGAAGCCCACCTTGAGGTCCCCCATCAAGCCTTGCCAGGCAGATGCCAAGGCAGGAGGTGCGGCCTGAGGTCTCCCAGTGTGACACCAGGTTGGGGGGAATGGCCTGAGGTCCCCTGTCAAGCCCTGCCAGGTGAGGGGCACAGCCTGAGGTCCCCTGTCAAGCCCCATGGGGGCGGGGGAGGGCATAGCCTCAGGTCCCTGCTGATT
Source organism: Corynorhinus townsendii (assembly GCA_026230045.1). Classification (NCBI taxonomy): domain Eukaryota; kingdom Metazoa; phylum Chordata; class Mammalia; order Chiroptera; family Vespertilionidae; genus Corynorhinus; species Corynorhinus townsendii. Next base: position 93,924,303 of record JAPDVU010000002.1, read on the forward strand.
GCTCGTTAGGGCTCCTTAAAGGAACTTGGCCTCAGCTGTGGGTGCAGCCACCTTTGTGACAGAGTGATGGTCAATTAGCATATTCCCTCTTTATCAGATAGGACGGGCATAATTGTAAACAATTACTCTTTGTCAGATAACACACACACACAAACAGAGCCTTACAAAAGTTGCAGACACAATGTTGAAGAGAAGAACACAATTGGAGGACTGACTTTAAGACTTACTGAAGAGCTATAGCAATCAAGACAGTGTTGTGTTGGAGAAAGAATAGACCGTAGATTAATAGAATGGAATAAAAAGCTCAAATATAGAATCCCATAAATAAAATTAACTGATCTTTTTTACAAAGGAGAAAAAGGTAGCCTTTTCAACAAATAATGCTGGAAGAACTGGACAGCCATATGTAAAAAAAAAAAAAAAAAAAGAATTCAACAGAGAACTAATATGCTTTGCAAAAATTAACAAATTGTATCACAAATCTGAATGTATATGCAATAACTATAAAACTCCTATGACTAGGAGAAATATCTAGATACCCTTGGGTGTGGTGATAGCTTTTTACTTATAACACCAAAGGTACAACTCATGAAGAAAATGGTTCATAATCTAGACTCCGTTAACATTATTTTTTATTTTAAATTAAAATAAAAAATAATGTTAAGATAATTTAAAAAGTCACAGAGAAAAGTATTTACACAAGGAATATTTTATTAAATACTGTTATACAAAATATAGAAATAATTCTTAAAACCCCAAAGTAAAAATAAATAACCAGATTATCAATGGGCCACTGACCTTCATAGACAATGCACCAAAGAAGATATACAGAATGCAAATAATATGAGAAGACACTCTACACCATTTGTCATTATAACAGTAAAATACCACTACACACCTATTAGAATGGCCAAAACCCAGAACACTGACAACATTAAATGCTGGTGTGGATGTGGTACAACAGGAATTCTCATTCACTCACAGTGGGAATGTAAAATGAAATAGCTACTTTGGGAGGTGTTTTGGAAGTTTCTTGTGAATTTAAATATATTCTTACCATAAGACCCAGCAATTGCACCCGTTGGTAGTTTTCCAAAGGAGTTGAAAGCTTGGATTCACATAAAAGCCTGCACATGATACATTTGATAAAGGGTTAATTGCCAAAATATATAAAGAACTCATACAACTTAGCAAAAGGAAGACAAACAATCCAATTAAAAACTGGGCAAATATTAATTGAGTATAATTAATGGCTTGGGCTGATTTCTGGGTCCTCGGTTCTGTTCCATTGATCTATATGCTTGTTCTTATGCCAGTACCAATCTGTTTGATTACAGCGGCTTTGAAGTGCAACTTGATATCGGTATGGTGAAACTGCCTCCCCTCCCCCAACTTTGTTCTTCTTTCTCAAGATTGTTGTGGCTATTTCAGGTCTTTCTTGGTTACATATCAATTTTTGGAGTATTTGTTCTAGATATGTGAAATATTCCATTAGTATTTTAGTAAGGATTGTATTGAATTTGTAGATTGCCTTGGGAAGTCTGGACATTTTAATGATGTTAATTCTTCCAATTCATGAACACGGTATAGTCTTCCACTCATTTATATTTTACTCTATTGCTTTTTTAAAAATATATTTTATTGTTTTTTTACAGAGAGGAAGGGAGAGAGATAGAAAGTTAGAAACATCGATGAGAGAGAAACATCCATCAGCTGCCTCCTGCACACCTCCTTCTGGGGAAATGCCTGCAACCCAGGTACATGCCCTTGACCAGAATCGAACCTGGGACCTCTCAGTCCGCAGGCTGACACTCTATCCACTGAGCCAAACTGGTTAGGGCTCTATCTTTTTTTAACATCCTGTAGTTTTCCAAGTACATATCTTTTTTTACCTCCTCAGTTAAGTTTATTCTTAAGTATCTTAATTTTTTGTTGTGATGATAAATTGAATTTTTTTTTTAGTTTCTCTTTCTGAAAATTCATTATTTTTGTATATAAATACTATGGATTTCTGGGTATTAATTTTGTATCTTGCTATTTTGCTGAATTCATTTATTAAATCTAGTAGTTTTTTGGTGGAGTCTTAAGGGTTTTCTACTGGTATGTACAATATCATGTCCTCTGCGAATAATGACCGTTTTACTTTCTGCTTTCCAATTTGGATGCCTTTTATATTTTCCTCTTGTCTGACCACTGTGACTAAGACCTCCAGTACTATGTTGACTAAGAGTGGTAAAAGCAGACATCCCTCTCTTGTTCCTGTTCTTAGAGGAAATGGTTTTAGTTTTTTCCCATTGAGGATGATGTTGGCTGTGGGTTTATCATATACTAGAGGCCTGATGCACGAAATTTGTGCAAGAGTAGGTGTTTCTTCCCCCAGCTGCTGGCACCAGCTTCCCTCTGGCACACAGGACCTGGCTTCCGTCCAGCTGCCAGCTTCGTCCAAGAAGGTCATCTGGAGGGATGTCAGGTCTAATTAGCATATTATGCTTTTATTATTATAGATGAACATTATTATTTTGAGGTATGATTCCTCTATTACCACTTTGCTGAGGGATTTTTATAAAAAAGAATTTGGATTTTGTGGAATGATTTTCTGCATCTATTGATATGATCATGTGACTTTTGTTTTTCAATTTTTTTTATGTGGCATATCACATTTATTGATTGGTAAATATTGTACCAGTCTGGAATACTCAGAATAAATCCCACTTCATCATGGTGCATGATCTTTTTAATATATTGTTGGATCCAATCTGCTAATATTTTGTTGAGGATTTTATCACCTATATTCATCAGGGATATTGGCCTGTAATTCTCTTTCTTTGTAGTCCCTTTATCTGGTTTTGGGATTAGGGTAATGCTGTCCTCATAGAGAGAGCTTGGAAACATTTCTTCCTATTGGATTATCTAGAATAGTCTGAGAGGATAGGTAACAGTTCTTCTTTGAATGTTTGGTAAACCTAGCTGTGAAGTCCTCTAGACCAGGACATTATTTTGGAGGTGGGGGGCCGGGGAGGAAGAGTTTTTGTTTAACTTTTTTTTATCGCTGCGTCAATTTGATCAGTTGTTATTGGTCTATTCAGCATACAATAGAGTAAAGCCAGCCTTTTCAATAAATGGTGTTAGGAAAATTGGACAGATACATGCAAAAAATGAAATTAGACCACCAACCTACACCATACACAAGAATATACTAAAAATGAATAAAATCCTAAAATTTAAAGCATGAGACCATAAAAATCCTGGAAGAAACCATAGGCAACAGACGTCTCTCATAGCAATATGTTTGCTGATAATCTCTTAAGGTAAGGGAAACAAAGGAGAAAATAAGCAAATGGGACTACATCAAAATAAAAAAGCTTCTGCGCAGCAAAAGAAACCATCAACCAAATGAAAAGAGAGCCTACTCCATGGGAGAACATATTTACCAATGATATATCTGATAAAGGGTTAATATCCAAAACATATAGGAATTCTTACAACAAAGAAAGACAAAAATCCAATTAAAAATGGGCAAAGGGCCCTAACTGGTTTGGCTCAGTGGATAGAGAATTGGCCAGTGTACTGAAAGGTTCTGGGTTCGGTTCCAGTCAAGGGCACATGCCTGGGTTGTGGGCTTGATCCCCAGTGGCGGGTGTGCAGGGACAGCCAATCAATGACTCTCTCCCATCACTGATGTCTCTCTCTCTCTCTCTCTCTCTCTCGGCTCTTTCTTTCTCTCCTCCCCTCTGAAATCAATAAAAACAATTTTTATTGTTAAAAATCAATCAAATTATTTTTAAAAATATGGGCAAAGGACCTAAATAGACACTTCTCTAAAGTGGAATACAGATGGCCAAGAAACTTGAAAAATACTCAAAGTAACTGATCATCCAAGAGATGCAATGGCAATGAGTTATCACATCACACCTGTCAGAATGGCTACCATGAACAAATCAACAAATGTCAAGTGCTAGAGAGGATGTGGATAAAAGGGAAGCCTAGTACACATGCTGGCAGGAATACAGACTGGTGTAGCCACTGTGCAAAACAGTATGGCATTTCCTAAAAAAAATTAAAAATGGAACTTCCATTAGACTCAGTGTATATCCTAAAAGACCAGAAATACCAATCAGAAAGAATATAAGCCCTTCTATGTTCATAGCAGAACTACTTATACAATGGCATACTATGTAGCAGTAAAAAAGAAGGATCTCTTACACTTTGAGACAGCATGGAGGGCCTGGAGAATACTATGCTAGAGAAATACAAGTATGACATGATCTCACTCATATATGGAATCTAATCTTACCTAATACTAGACAAACATGTAAATTGAAGGTACCTCTGCTACACCCACAGCCAATTAGAGTGAGTATGCAAATTAGAAGGCCAAAGATGGCGCTGCCCAGCTGCTCCAGGCACTGAGTGGCCAGGCAGGGCAGAATGCCTGCTATGGAGGGAGGGCAGGGGGCGAAGGGATCTACAGGATCGGAGTGCCGCAGTGAAGACAAGACTGCAGACTTCGGAGTGTAGAGCAAAGAGGAAGACCGCAGACTCCAGCCTGAATCTGCAGCAAAGAGGAGGTAGGCAGACTCTGGCCAGAGTGAAGGCCTGGGTCCTGGGTGCCGGAGGAAAACAGGTGCTGGAAGCCAAGGGAAGGAAGGCCTATTGTACCAATCTCTTTGTGCAACTGGCCTCTAGTGAATAAAACAAAACTAATTTACACAATAGATCCAGAGATAGAGAAGCTTGGAACAGACTGTGGAATCTCAGAGGGAAGATGAGGGTGGAGAAATGGGTAGGGTAAGATTAACCAAATAAGTTATATGCATAGCCCATGGACACAGACAATAGTTTGGTGATGGCCTGGGACACGCAGGTATGGGAAGCAGGGAGTCAATGGGCCAAAAAAGGGACATCTGTAATACTTTCAACAATAAAGATACATTTTTTAAGAAGCTTGCACTCAGATGTCTATATAGCAGTTCTATTCATAATTGCTTAAACTTGGAAACAATTAAGATGTCCTTGAATGGTTAAATAAACTGCTATACATTCAGACAGTGGCACAGTACTCATCCCTAAAAAGAAATAAGCTATCAAATCAGGAAAAAAGATGAAGGAAATATAAATGCATATTACTATGTAAAAGAAAGTAATCTGAAAAGGTTATGTCTGCAGGATTTCTATTATACAACATTCTGGTGAACAGGACCAAACATTTTAAGCCTCGGATTAAAAGAAAGAGAGAGAGGGGGAAAAAAGGCTCAGAAATTACTTTGACTCTCCCCTTCCTTGACCCCCCCCTCCTTTTCAAGCCTAAGACATTCAGATGAAAAGGCCTGATTCAGGAAGGAAATCTTAGGTAGTTCACCTTATTCTAATTTGAATGAACTATAGTAGACATAAAGGAACCAAGCAGAGGCTTTATAGCTGCATCACCCGTGTCTCCTTAAAGCAAGAATTTACCTGCCATGCATGTGTTCTGCTTTTACTGAACTACCTATAAATTGCCCACTTCCCTTGACATCTCAGACCCCTATGCTCTCCTTTGTCCAACATGAAATATATACCCAATTTAATTCACTGCCTTTGTAATTTTTATGCTTATGTTAATTCCCTGTCTGCATGTATTACATTTTGATTTTCTCCTATTAATCTGTTTCTGTTATTTTGATTATAAGCCCAGTCAGAATAACTTAGAAGTGAGAAGAAAAGTATTATTATTTTTAGCCCCTACACAGGAAAAGGTAAAACTATGGAGACAACAAAAATATCAGGGTTATTTTTAGGGAATATAATAGGAGGGGAAAATGAATGGGCAAAGCACAGAGAAGTTTTAGGGCAGTAAAACTCCCCAAATGGTACTATATGACACTATAACTGTAGTTACATATCATTATACATTTATCTAAACCCACAGGCTGTTCAACACCTAGAGTAAACCCTAATGTAAACTAAGGATTGTTAATAATAATTATCTGTCAATGTAGGTTCATCAATTTTAAGGAATGTATCACTCTGGTAGTGGATGTTGATAATATGAGAAGCTATGCATGTATGGAGATAGGGAGTGAGTATACGGGAAATCTCTGTACCTTCTGCTCAATATTAATCGCTATGATCCTAAAACTGCTCTAATTTTTCCCATTGCTATATTTATTTTTTTTCTTTTTAAAAATCTTTATTGTTGAAAGTATTACATGTGTCCCCCTCGTTCCCCCACTGACCCCTTCTAGCCTGCCCCTGCCCCCATTCACACCCCATTCCATCCCACTCTTGCCCAAGGCCTTCACCACTCTATTGGATTATGCATATATGCATACAAGTTATTTGATTGATTTCTTCCCACACACCACCCACCCCTGTCCAAAAAATTTCTTAAAAAAAAAAATAAGTTGCAAAGAATCCATGCCATTTTAATTTTTGAGGGTGCCAGCATACCTATCCTATCTAATAAAAGAGAAACATTGACCATACCTGGCTACACTACCAGCCAATAGGAGTGAGTATGCAAATTAACCCAACCATAGCAGCCAGGCCAGGTGGTGCTGGGGCTGCTGGGGGCCAGATCAGAGACACAAACCTGCAGGAAGGCCAGCACGCAGCAGCCACAAGCCTGGCCACAACGGACCTGGGGCTGCGGGGTGGTGGGGTGGTGGATTGGATGGATTGGAGACACAAACCCACAGGCCTGGCTCCCAGTAGCACCAAGGCCCAAGGCAGAGGCACTAGGGCTGCTGGGAGGGCATTGGGGCGGGGGGGAGGGTGGGCAGCGGAGAAACAAACCCTGTGCAAGAAACCTGTGGAAAGGGAGATAAACTATCATAACTTTATCTCCCTTTCCACAAGATGAGAAAACTGCCCCTGGATTATTTAGTGATGTGGCCCACACCTTTCTACAAGCACAGGGTATGTTATGACCACTCCCAGGAAGGTCTGGTCAGAATACCGTCTCCAGGGAATAATGCTACTGTGGCAAATCTTCTAAGAGAGGAAACAAGCTTTCGTTGGGTTTATTCTGAAGGTCAGAGAACATGCCACCCCAACATATACTGTGTTGTTATAGTGATGATCTTGAGTTGCAGATACGTGAAAAACAGCAAATGCATGCAGAGGCTTTCACTGAAGTCTCCTGATCTGCCTAAAATTTGACCCCCCTAAAGGAGTTTAAATGTCATAGGTCCCCTGGACGGGAGAAGTGTCATCAGGCAGAGAAGACTGACTCCTGTCACAGGGCAGCAGAGTAGAAGTTGACATCACACCCAAACTTTTTTACAAACTATTTCCCCCCACCCCCATTCATCTTTCCTAAAAATCATTTACTCTCCTCTAAGAGGCCTACATCTCCCGTCCCCTTTCCTTAGGAAGAAGGTATTTAAATCTGCATTCTAAGCCACCTTGGGGAGTTACTCATTTTTCCCTGGGATCTCCCACATATACACGAGGTACACATGTTAATGAACTTTTGTTTTTCTCTTGGTGAACTGTCTTTCATTACAAGGGCCTCCACTAAGAACTCAGAAAGGTAGAGGAAAACTATTTTTCCTCCTCCATAATTCTATCTCAGGAAATCAAGTCCCCAGCTGAACAATGAGGTTGGCTCAAGTACCAAGCAGTCTTGGCTGATGGGAGGGAAGCTTCTAGGGAAAAATCAATGATATTGGCATCAAAGTGGGACAGAGGGCACGCGCATGGTTGCTGGTGGGAGTTTAAAGTGGTTCAACATTTTTGGAGGATGATTTGGCAAATTTGATAGAAATGTTCAAGCTACATCCAGAGTCTTCTTCTAGGAATCACATCTGCCGAGATAAAGCACAAGCACATAAGCCCTGGTCAGAACCCAGGATGCTACTGTGGGCTCCCCTTCCACTATAGGAAAACTGGGGAACAACCTGCATTTTTAGGACAAGGTGGCATCCTATCTAATAAAAGGGTAATATGCTAATTAGACTGAACATCTTCCAGACGACCTTCCGGACATCCTTCCTGACAAAGCCATGTTGGCGGAGCCAAGGCAGAGGAGGTTAGAGGCGATCAGGCAGTCAGGGGAGAGCATTTAGGGGGACTAGGCCAGCAGGGGAGAGCAGTTAGAGCAAACAGGCTGTTAGGGGAAAGCAATTAGGGGGATCAGGCTGGCAGGCAGGTGAGCGATTAGGAGCCAGAGGTCCTGAGGGGTCCCAGATTGGAGAGAGTGAAGGCCGAGCTGAGGGGACCCTCTTCCTGTGCACGAATTTCATGCACCGGGCTTCTAGTCCTATATAATAAAAGCCTAGTGGTGTCATACCCTCATGCGATGCCCTCGCACGATGTTGTCACAAGATGGCTGCCACAAAATGGCTGCCCTCATGTTGTCACAAGATGGCCACCACAAAATGGCTACCACAAGATGGCTGGCAGAAGAGTGCAGTTGTGGGTGATTGGGCCGGCAGGGGAGGGCAGTTGGGGGTGACCAGGCTGGCAGGGCAGGGCAGTTGGGGGCAAGATCAGGCCTGCAGGGGAAGGAAGTTGGGGACAATCAGGCTGGCAGGAGAGCAGTTAGGTGTCAATCAGGCCAACAGGGGAGCAGTTAGGGGGCAATTAGGCTGGCAGGCAGAAGTGGTTAGGGCCAATCAGGCAGGTGAGTGGTTAGGAGGCAGCAGTCCTGGATTGTGAGAGGGATGCCAGTGGGATCGGGCCTAAACCAACAGTTGGACATCCCCTGAGGGGTCCCAGATTGGAGAGGGTGCAGGTCGGACTAAGGAACATCCCCCCTTGCACAAATTTTGTGCACTGGGTCTCTAGTATCTATACTAATAAAAGGGTAATGTGCAAATTGGTCAGGACACCCTCACAGTAATGACTAAACGGCAGGCTGTGTGGGTCAACAAGGCCAGCAGGAGGGTTAGTGAGGGACGACCAAACGACTGAACAGCAGGCTGTGTGTGGTGACCATGCCAACAGAGGGGGGCAGTGAGGGGTGACCAGGCTGGTGGGGGAGGCAGTTGTGAGTGACCAGGCCGGCAGGGGGGCAGTTAGGTGTGATAGGCTGGCAGGCAGAGGTGGTTAAAGGTGGTCAGGCCAGCCGAGGGCCAGTGAGGGGTGACCAGGCCGGCGGGTGGGGGGGCAGTTAGGGCTGATCAGGCCATCAGACAGAGGCAGTTAGAGGCAATCAGGCAGGCAGGCAGGTAAACAGGTAGGAGCCAGCCATACTGGATTGTGAAAGAGATGTCCCGAGGGGTCCCGGATTGGAGAGGGTGCAGGCTGGGGTGAGGGGACCCCCCATGCAAGAATTTTGTGCACCGGGCTTCTAGTATATATATAAAAGCCTAAGTGACTATTATGACCGAATGACCAGAACAACTGGAATGACTGGTCGACCAGTCGCTGACTCACACTGGCCACCAGAGAGCAGATGCTCAGTGTAGGAGCTGCCCTCTGGTGGTCAGTGCACTCCCACAGCCAACCTCCTGAGACCCCTCCCCCCTGGCCACCTGGCCCCCCCAATAGGCCTCAATGGCCATCCAGGTCCAGGGATCCACCTGTGCACAAATTCGTGCACTGGGCCTATAGTATAAAATAAAATCGGGGAAAAAACACAGAAAGTTTTTAAAATTAGGAGATCCTCCACTGAAAAAATCATGTTTCTTCTAAATTTCAATGGAATGTGTAATATTTTTATCAAGAGAATGTTGTGGAAGATGAAGCAATAAAATATGTTATAAATTTCACTATCTTAATTACCAGATATTTAAATGTAGAAACCTTTGAGATAACACAAGCCCCAGACATTATGGTCCTGCAACTTCATGATCAACCCTGAACCAGAATGGCTCACCTGAGCTGCTCCAATTCTTAATCCATAGATATGATGAGAGATAATAATGGCTTGTTTTTGCTGCCACTTAATTTTGTTGTTTTAAGTCACTTAATTTTGGGGTGACATTAAACAAAAATAGTAACTGATGTAGAAATTTCTTATATTTTTGAAATTATTCTTGCTATCTTTATTTTACTAATCGATTTATACATGTTTAACTATGCTTAAAGTTGATATATTCATTCTTCTTTCAAATAAAAATCTTAAAGCAATTTTATACTATTTACCAATCCCCTGCACATACCACCAAAAATACATATACTTATATATTTATAATTTTAAGCATGTAGAAAAATATTATAGTTGTTTATAAACACTAGTGTCTGTTGACATTAACCCACACATTCACTGTTCCTGAGGGAAGAAAAATTTAGCCATTATAGCATCTAGTAATTCCTGTAATGTATGCTTTTCCTTTCTCTGTCTCTTTCTTTCTTACATTGTACACTCTGAAAACTTACTGGTTAAACTACATAGCAATCTTCTTCACATCTCTTATCTTTTGTTTTACATCTTTTTTTTCTTTGTTGAGTTGTAACAATTATGTCTTCTAACCATTATGTCAGTTAATTGAGTTCCTCTCAACTGACTCTAAATCACTGGCTAAAAAGTTATATCTCTGTAATGTATGTTTCAATTTGATAAATTCTATTTGATTGTAAAACTATTAATATATATAATTTATCCAACATTATTTAAAAATATAGTGATATATATATTTTATTAATATGTTATTAGAAATCAATATTGTAATATTAGAGGCCCAATGCACGAAATTCATGCATGGGTAGGGTCCCTAGGCCTGCCCAGCAATTAGGGCTGATTGGGGCCTTCCAGCTGCTGGCTGGGGCCTTCCTTCATTCTGCACTGGCCCCTGGTGGTCAGCACACATCATAGCAAGTGGTCGAAATCCCAAGGGGCCACTTTGCATATGAGCCTTTTATATATAAGATATTTTATAATTTAAAAGGTATAAAGGTTCTCATTTAATTAAAAATAGCATAAATTGGGATTTAACCATAGAAAAAATGTTGATTTGGGCAGTGGGATAATAAGTATGAATAATACTATACAAATGTCCTCAAATAATTTGCTATATTTTGAAAAAAAGGCAAAAGGAAAGAGAATTATTGATTTCCAATGATGAATTTCATGGGCACTAAATTAAATCTGATAAGAGTAAGCTTGCATATTATTATCACTTCTAAAATATAGAGTAAATGACTTGACAGCTTGAAATGAACATCATATCCATAGATATGGTGCATTTCAAAATAAGCTGTGTAAATGTGTGTCTATTCGACTAGATGAAACAATTTTTTAGGTGAACTTAAAATGTGTGGTATATATTAACAAAAAGAAATTTTATATGAATCAACATACGTATCTAGAAATTATTCTATAAACCTTACAAAATTAAATTTAAAAAAGATCTAAAATGATTAAACACATTATTACCAAAATCAGTATCATAAGACTAGCTTTAATGTGTTTATGACTAGACCAGGTTGGTGTGGTTCAGGGGGTCACCGTTCAATTCCAGGTTAGGGCACATGCCCAGAATATAGGCTTGATCCTGGATAGTGGGCATGTGGGAGGTACCCAATGGATGATTCTTATCTTTGGTGGTTTTTTCTCTCTCTCCCTCTCCCTTCCTCTCTCTGAAGTCAATAAAAAATCATATTAAAAATAAAAAATATATATGTTTATGACTAACAACCATTTCATAAGATGACTGGAATCTAATAGTGTACTGTGATACTCATATAATTTAATATTAATAAAGAAACAAATATGGCATATGATTGTTAAGTGAAATCATTATAATTACAGAAGGTATTGTAGGAATGTATTAATAAATTCTCAAGTATGCACAAAAAATATGACCAAATTACTTTGTGGTATTCAAGTTAACATAGTTGTTTGTTAAAATGGTATTATGATTAGAAATATCTGCAGTTGGCTTGCTTCTGGCTAAAAATGTAGAGTTTATTCTTTTAAAAATTTTCATTATATAAATATAATTTATTTTAACTTCTATTACTACTAGATTCAACTATACTTTTAAAATATATATTTTTATTGATTTTAGAGAAGAAGGCAGAGGGAGAGAGAGATAGAAACATCAATGATGAGAGAGAATCATTGATTGGCTGCCTCCTACATGCCCACACTAGGGCTTGAGCCCGCAACCCAGGCATATGGCCTGATCAGGAATTGAACTGTGATCCACTGATGCATTGGTCGATGCTCATTATATATAGTGAGTGGCCAGATTATTATGCATTCAGAGATCATAATAATCTGGCCACTCAGTATATATCTGTCTATCTACCTATCTATAATGTATTTTTAGTTACTACTGATGGTTTGGATATTAAGTACAGGAAAGTGTAGAGTAAAATTAAGGTAAATTATTGCAACTTGGAGCTTCTTTATTTTTTTTTTTTACTAAATAAAACATTCAGTTCAGGATGTAAACTAACCCTTTTGTATTCTTTATTAAACAAAACTTAGACTACTTAATTTTGCATATTTATAAAAGATCACTTATAAAATACAATATATCTATAATTACTTCATAGCATTTCTACAAAATTAAATTAGTAAAATCTGTATTGTTTAATATTTGACATTAAGATGACTATATGAGAAAAGCCTGACAATGTTTCCAAATTCTTTTGGGAGACTTGTATGCTGGTTTACATTGGCTTACATTTTTAGTATATTACATTAGAGCTACAATTCCATTCATTGATCCCTGAGGATTGAAAAACAATCCCTAGATGTCAACTTTAGATTATAAGGAAGCAATTGGTATATAATCTAAATTTGCATTCTTTACATGGAGAAATGAAAAACAAACAAAAAAACCTCATGAGAGTAATTTAGTGGACTGCATTTCTAAGAGGGGCATACGTAGAAGAACAAAAGCATTCTGGGAAAAAAAAGTGTAAATATCACCAATCTGTTGAGATATATAGCTGATCCTCGAATAACACAGGTTTGAACTGTGTGGGATCACTTATATTAGGGATATTTTTCAATTAATATTGTAAATGTATTTTCCTTCCTTGTGATTTTCTTAATCACAGTTTATTTTTCTAGTTTAATTTACTGTAAGAATACATTATATAATGCATATAACACACAAAATATGTGTTAAATAACTTTATGTTATAGGTTAGATTTCTGAGAGAGTCAAAAGTTATATGAGTATTTTTGACTGTGCACAAATTCAGCACTTCCAGCCCCACACTGTTCAAGGGTCAACTGTGCTATTCAAATTTATCTGTGCAAACCTCTGTGATCTGGATTTGCCCAATCACTCCTCTGAAACGATTTGTATCAAAATCATTTAGCCTCACACAATGATCACCCAACTGACAGATAAATTATTTTTTTAACTTTTAACTACTTGATCTCATTGTTTAATTTTAATAGTGTCAGCCACTCCCTCTCTATTAAGGAAAAATAACCCACACCTTTTTCTTATAGTTCTGCATTAGTTCTCAATTTGGAGTTCTGCTTAGCCTCCTTAGAGGACGACATTCCTGAATGTCAAAAGCTTAAATGATTAGCATTCTCTACTGTTCTTTGCTCAAACCTGGCACTTTCAGCTGTGTAATATCCTAAACAAGGACACAATTAATCATTTATATTACACATTCCTAATTCTTTACGGGCAATGTAGAGTGCCTCACTGGGACACATATATATCATATCTATCTTTATGTAAATCCTCTAAATGGCCAAAGAAGATTCAATTTTATATTCAAAATTGAATTTAATAATCCCTCCTGATAATTCTAAAGCTTTCTCTGTTTCTCTAACTTGTTAGATTATATTGCTGTCTCCCTAATCCCAATCAACAAACTAGGAATAGTCACATAAAACTAAAAAACATATCACACCTATACCTGCTTTATCTTTTATAGCAGATATTTATCACCCAGGAATGTTGAAACATCCTTATAATAGGTATATAACTCTCAATTTTAATTCTTTTAATATTCTTCTATATATTACATTACAACTTATAATAGTAAAACAATACTAAAATTTAGTGAATTATAAAACAGAAAGCAAAATCTGACTTTCACTATGTGTTTGCAAAATAGAAGGGCATAGACTAAATTTATTTATGTCAAATAATTCTATAGCACAGAATTTACTAATGGATCGAGATCCATTCACATCATTTTGGCCTTTGTAGAAATTTTTGTTTTCTATCCTAAAACATAGTACAATATAAGACATGTCAAATTGGCTTCCTGATTAGGGCAGTCAGTTTTTGTGGATGTAAATACTGTTGAAAAAATGCTGTTTATCTATAACTGAAAAGCCACATTTTTTTTTTTACAAACTTAACATTTCTATTGTTGGTTTTGCATTTCTTCAGGTAGTATCTATTACTCAAATATTTTAGATATAAATCTACTTGCATATTTTTAATCCAAGTTTCATTCAAATGGGTGGAAAAGGCAATCCCTGAAAACAAATGGTTCTTCTTGATTTTTTGGCATTTGATAAAAAGAAGTAGTGCATATCTGAAATAAATGCACACAAACAAAAAGACAAATTTTAAAATGAATCAATCAGTTAATCAAGGGCATGAGGACATGTGACATAAACTGCTATTTAGAAAAGGCCATGTGTAGAGATTAAATTATTGAATTTGTAAAAAGTTAGATGATACAGATTCATATCCTTTTTTCCCCAGCTACCTCATATTTACCCAAAGCTCTAAGAAGATAGTAGATGAGATTAAACTTATTACTATTTAATGAACTATTCAGGCCATAGAACTTGCAGTCACGTTTTATATCTTATTTTTTCTAATTGTCCCTATCTGATAAATCAGCAAGTTTGATTATCTCTATCTGCAAAGCAAGCACAAAGCTGTCCATTTCTCCTCAGCTTCACCACTAACCTCTCTAGATGAAGTCACTCTCCCTCTCCCTTGGCCTACTGCAGGAGCCTCTGATTTGTAAGCCTGCTTCTAGTTATAAATGCTTATAGTCCATTCATCTATACAACAGCCTGTTAGATCTTAAAATTAATCAGATACAGTCATTCCCTGATCATGGCTTCTACCAGGACCACCATGAGCATTAGTATGATCCAGGGCGAGATTATAAATGTTGGCAAATATATCGTATATTGGAATTTGTCTAAATTCTTCAGAGTTTTACATAATGCTAAAAAATTAAACATTTTATTAGACTGACTTGACAACCTGTCATCATAAAGATTTAAATTTGGAATTTGTAGATTTCTCAGAATTCTGTTCCATATATAATGTTACAGGGCAAAGTGCCTCTTTAGGCACCAGATTCTGACCCTATTCTTCTCCCACTTCTCTGCCACCATTATTTTGTCCCAGTCTAAAGGAACATACTGTGCATGATTTTGAACATTCCAACTCTTATGTGGTAGTTCTGTCCATACTACTTGAAAATAGCAACCCTTTGAACACTAAACAGTCTTTGTGATTCGAGTGAGACCCCAGTCTGTGTGGTACACCTTTTGGAAATGCACCTGAGTAGGCCTTTGAAGTCGACTTAGGACTACTTGGGTTTAACGTTCTGGAGTCTCAAGTTCCTAAAGCATCTGGTGGGTCAGGGAGGGTAGAGCACCTGGCAGGTAAAACATACCTTTGGCCCTATGTTTTTCTCATGCTTTAGTGAGTAGCATGGCTGGGGGGGGGGGGGGGGTGGGCAGGAGGGATCTTTCTAAATAAAAGAAACAGGGAATGGGCCCCTCATGCCCTGGAGTAAGAATGACACATAGAATAAAACTTAAACTCTTTGTCATGGTCTATAGCACCATATTTGGTATGGCCAATATCCATCTCTCAAAGCTCCTACCACTCTTTTTATTGTTTACCATGCCTGGGAATCCGGAGTCTGGCATGGCTAGATAGCACAAGTATAAGCAATTCATCATCTGGGATCCATTTTTATCCAGAGATGAAAGTTTCTAAGTTTAATGGTGTAAGTGAACAACCTGGCAAGGACATGTGCACAGCCTGAGATTTGAGAGAAGCTTCTGAATGAAAATCAACAAGGAAATTAATTCTACCAATAACCAGAATGAGCTTGCAAATGGATTCTTCCAATGTTGAGCCTTCAGGTAAAAATTCAGTGTGGCCAATATCTTGACTGTAGCCAAATGAAACTGAGCAAAGGACTCAGCTGAGAGTCCTTTGTAAAATTTCTAACAAATTTAGGTTCAGTAATCTATTTCTATTCTAGTTATTTCTAGAAAATATTTTAAAAAATTACCATGCTCTTTAAATGCAAGTGAAATAACCAGGATGAAAATAATAGATAAAACAGGAGCAATATTACTGAGAAGTTTTACCATTATTAATTTAGAGAGATTAATTCAATAATTAGAGTTGCTTTGAAAATTGTGCAAATATATGGATTTTTAGGTTTCCAAGAACTCAAAAAGTTATCCCTATATTTTTCTGTAATGATCCTACTTACTAGAATTTCAAAGTTTTAATTTTTCTTTGCTTTTCTTGTTTGCTACTGAATTTTAAACATTTTGATGTAAGGAATTATTACAAGTTTGTGCGATTCTAGGTTTTAAAACAAAATATGGGTTCTTTTCAATAATAAATCAATAACCCCTCTTATTGTTTTATTTTAGTCAAAACAAAAGATTCCCTTTAGCAATATTTCAATTATCATGGTATTCTAAACTGAGCTTCAGATCTATTGAGCCTTATATTTTATTCAAAGAGGTATCACGGGATATTAAATGGTGTAGGAGAATCATTGTCATAAGGTTTGCATTCTGCTGTCTGTCACTTAATTAGCACTGTAACTTTGGGCAAATATTTTAATTTACTGGCCCTTGATATTTTTCATCTATAAGACAGATTCAATGTAAAATGTCAACCAATTTTCTCTAAGTTTACATGTAAATAAAAATATAAGTAAAATACTGAACTAACAATATTATCTATGAATCAGAATTTTGTTTAAAAATGCTATTCGGCATAATTTCGCTTAGCATAATTCTCTCCAAGTCTATCCATGCTGTTGAAAGATAAATAGCACATGATCTCACTCATTTGTGGAATATAATGAACAACATAAACTGATGAACAAAAATAGATGCAGAGACATAGAAGCATCGAACAGACCGGCAAACTTCAGAGGGAAGGCAGGGGAAGATGAGGGGCGGGGTGGGGGGGGGTGAGGCAAAAGGTCAGCCAAAGAACCTGTGTTCATGCATATGAGCATGGCCAATGGATACAGACAATAGGAGGATGGGGCATGTGCTGGGGGATGAAAGTGGGTGGGGAGAGGTCAATGGGGGGAAAAGGAGACATGTAAAACTTTCAACAATAAAGAATTAGAAATAAATAAATAAATAAATAAACATGCCATTTAAATGCCTCTAAATGTATCATATTTTTAAAATGTAAAAGACTTTCTTTAAACCTTATTCTGGCTACTTAAGAAATGCCATTAGGAATAAAACTAGGAAATGCTGATGAGTAGTGCACATTATTGAATCTAGAAAAAAGAAAGAGACCCTACTTTTATTTAACTTGCTGACCAATTACTCAGCATGATATTCTGGACAGACAAGAGGTCTAAGGTATTCAAACTGGAAGAGTGAACTATTGAGAGATAATGGGCCCAAAAGTTGGGGTTTGATCAGGTTACTAGAAAAACAGAGATGACAATCCTCAAAGCTACTAGCAATATCAGTTGATTTTTCTGGTTGAAAGGCTCTGAGGACTACAAATCAATTATGCTTAAGTTATGTTTGCCTACTGTTCAAAGATTAGACTTGAACAGCAAGGGACTTGTTTCTATGAACAGAGGGTATCACAAACAACTGGGAAAGTTACTTTCTAGGGAGCATTGGCAAATTGAAATGGTACAGAAAATAAAATAAAATGAAATAAAAACTTGGGAAAAATTCTGGCCACTTTATCTCCATGTATTCAAACACCTGTCTGAAAGTAATTTATGTATATAAAAGGCTAATATGCAAAGTGTCCCCGGGGGCGTTCGGCCAGAAATCCGGGAGTTCTATCACTCACTAAGACCTTTGCTGACCACCAATGGGCAGCGTAGAACAAAGGAAGGCCCAGCTGGCAGCTGGAAGCTAGGAAGGGAGGCCTCAGCTGGCAGCTGGAAGGCCTGATCAGACCTGAGCACAGGCCAGGCCTAGGGACCTTACCCATGATGAATTTTGTGCACTGGGCCTCTAGTTATGGATAAACTCTCAGTTTTTTAGTATCTGTATATCTGAATATATTATGCGTAATAAAGCCAGATTTTTAAAATATTTTAAACACTGTAAAAAATAGCATGTTTGGAATATATTTCAAAATAATATAGTCATAGCACATTTAGAATTTTTAGAACAGTTTAGGATATTTGAAAATATTATTAGCCAAGTGTCCAAAAGTAAAATATTTGGATTTCTATTTATTTATTCCTATATTCAGAGATATTAAAAATAAAACATTCAGAATTATGTTGATATCTCAATTCAAACTGCATACATCCATATAGCAAAATGTGGATAGAGATTTTGAGGAAGAAGAGTTTTTAGTTTTGAGTAAAAATATTCCTCTTATTCAAAATATGAGATGACCATTTTACATTTGCACATCTCATCTGTCTATAACATTAAAATGCTGGCAATTACTGATTAGTAGGATTATAACATTACAATGAAGTTATTGTTAACTACAAAGTGTGTCATAAATATTAATTTTCAAGGATTTTATATTTTATGTAAGAATTTATGAATTGTTATATATAAAATACACTTTAAATATTTCCTGGGTGTGATCATTCATAATTGAGAGTTTCAGTCTCTTTTTTTTAATATATTGTTTTATTGATTTCGGCAAGGAAGGGAGAGGGAGAGATAGAAACATCAATGATGAGAGAGAATCATTGATTGGCTGCCTCCTGAATGGCCCCTACTGGGGATCGGGACTGCAACCTGGGCATATGCCCTTGATCAGAATCAAACCTGGGACCCTTCAGTCCTCAGGCCTACACTCTATTGACTGAGCCAAACTGGTTAGGGCAGAGTTTCAGCCTTTTTATTCTATTTCTGTATGATTTTTTGAGAATTTCATTGGTCATTACCCTATCAGAATAATCAGTGTTTAAGAAAAGAGTCATTATTAGAAAGCATTCACATAACCTTGCTAGTCCTAGTAACAAACTTTCATATGGGGCTTGAGAATAACTGAAGATGTTCATTGAGTTCCCATTTAGACCAATAGCCTGTATAATATGATTCTGCTTATTATGAGAAAATATTCATTTTTCTTTTATCACATTGGTTGACAAAACATAATGTTTAAAAATCTACTGCTAAGGAAATGAAAATAAGCACTATTATTTGGATAAATGTTTTAGAATATTCTTTGAAGTGTAATCAGAACAAAATTATAAATCATATTTCAAGTGAGGTGATTTATTTTAAACATGATTTCACCACAGGGAGAATCTTCAGGGAATAAATTAAGAGAATTGTTAAAGTCTTTTGTCAAAAACTGGATTTTACACAACAACATTTAGATATTTAATTGTGTCAGTAGCATTTTGGTATTGCATTTAAAAAAATGATTGGAGACATAAATAATCTTCAAAAACAGACAGTTTATCTACATCTTAAAGTATCAGAAGTAACAAGATAGTGCTTCAAGAAAGTCTCACAAGAGTAAAAATGGAGGAAAAAGAAAAGTGCTCTCAAAATTTACTTACATAGCCAGGATTTGGAAGTAGTCCCAGTGCTGTCAGTAGATGAGTAGATAAAAAAGCTGTGGTACATTTACACAATGGAATACTACTCTGCCATAAAATAGAAGGCAATCTTCCCTTTGGGAACAACATGGATGTACCTGGAGAATATTATGTTAATTGAAATAAGCCTGTCAGAAAAAGATAAATACTATACGATTTAACATATATGGAATCTAATGAATACAATAAACTAACAAACAAAATATAAACAGACTCACAAATACAGAGAACAGACAGAAAGCTGTCAGGGGTAGGGGTTTTGAGGGCTGTGTGAAAAAAGTGAAGGGATTAAACCAAAAAAAAACCAAACTCATAGACACAGACAACAGTATATTGATTACCAGAGGGAAAGGGGGGTGGGGGAGGTAGAAGAGTGTAAGGGGCGGGAGAATAAATGGGACAGAAGGATGGTGAACACACAATACAATCTACAGATGATGTATTATAAAATTGTATACTTGAAACCTATATAATTTTATTAACCAAAGTCACCCCGATAAATTCAATAAAAATTAGAAAAAAGAAAAATTAAAAAGAATTAACTTCTACTAATAGACAACTGATGCAATATTATCATAAAAATGCAATGATAATTCTGCAATTTGAAGTATTTATTTCTATAACATATAAATGTTAATTTATATTACATTAATTTAAATATTAATGTACTCAATCTACACGTGCCTTATATCCTCCTCTGTTATTTTCACATTCCAGCAGCAGCTTTTTTTTTGTTGTAAGAAAGCAACATGATGATTTATAGCTGTTTACCTAATTAATCTAAGACACATTGGTCAAAACAATCTGTTGACAATAGATTCAATATTCTTTTATTAAGAATTTATAATTTCAGGGTGATATAGATATAGATTATATAGAGAGTTAGAGATAGATGCATAATTCCTCTAACTTTTTTCTGCCATACTAATAAATAAATTTGAACCAAGGAGTGTGGCCTATGTGGCCTCTGACTTATTGTTGGGGAACGTCATAAAGAAGTCATTAACGCCAGTTTGAGCTGCACCTGAGCAATTGAAGGATCCCTACTCCCTTCTCTGTGCTTGGAATGTCTACTCTGTTTGCCTTCCTCATGATAGAAGCTTCCCAACTAACACAGCCTTCAGATTGTAATGTGGTGATGAATACCTGACTGAACTCAATTAAGACCCTCTGTGTACATGACTGGTTAAGGCCTCTATGTATAAACTTTTAAGATTTGGCAAGTGATGAAAACTACTAGTCTTTCAGCCACCCAAGACAAGCTTCATAAGTCAGTTCCCTTGTTTATTAAACCTGTCGCCTACCAATCTGGAGTAGTCTGTCCTTAAATTTCTGTGATTTAAAATGACAGAAAAAAAGTGATCTAGAAAAGTGAAGTGCTCTAGAAAATGAAGAATGCTATTTATAACTATAAGAAAATTAGGTGCACCTGGTAGATTTATTCAGTATGCATGGCAGCTGGTATTAAATATTTAGGACCCCTGGTGTTTGATAACATATGAACATGGGTAGTATTCTGTTGGAATGTCATGGGTGAAGACAGTTAATTAAGCTGTCCAGATGTCTACAATGCAGGTGAAGTGAAAGACAAATGAATAGATGCAAATAATAAAACATATCTTAGAAAGCAGTTCATGTGAGTATTACTCGTAAATGCAGACCATGGATAATATTTATCCATTTCTTTGGGGAATAATGTTAAAAATGACACCATAAAAAGGTTAAAAAACAGATATCTATTCATTAAATCCATAGTAAAGGTCAGGGGAATATTTACTTATGCTCTGAAAATAAAAAAAGAATATGTAATAATATTAAGGATAAAGCAATGAAATGTTCAAAGCATTTTCAAATGAGGAAACCATTTCACATATTCATTACATGATATATCTATTTAATAGTATTAATTCTGAAGTAAGAGTTTAAGAAACTAGAATTTACCAAAGGGGATATGTGTATAGATTTTTTATAATAAAATATAGCAATAACATAAACCTATGTGATTTTTACAGTTTTGAGGAAAGAAATTTTAAGGAAATGGTGTTAACTATTACAATATGATGTTCTTAGTATTAATATACTCTTTTCTAATAGCTCTCTGAAGGTATTAGAGTTGGAAAGACAATCAGTCTGTAGGTCTGAAAGTCTGAGAATAAAAGTAAAGATACCATTTATCCCAAATTACAGCTAGTGAATTATAGAAACAAGGCAAAAACCCATGTTAGAAGTTTATCAAAGAAACATAGCACATACTGCATACCTATTAAAAATTAGGCAATAAGGAACACCATTTAGAAAGAATGCATGCACCACTATGTTCATAGCAGTGCAATTTGCAATGTATAAGATGTGGAAACAGCCCAAGTTCCCATTCGTAGATGAGTGGATAAAAATGCTGTGGTACATTTACACCATGAAATACTATGCAGCAGTGAAAAAGAAGGATCTCTTACCCTTTGAGACAGCATGGAGGACCTTGAGAGTATTATGCTAAGTGAAATAATCTAGACAGTGCTGGAAGCTATCTGTTGTCAAACACTATCATGAAAGTGCAACAAGGAACTTGGAAGGCTGATGGACCTTGAGCTTTGGCAGGGCCAAAGCTATGCACCCATTGTTATGTTGAGATGGTGATGGCTCTAAGCAATTTCCTGACCTGATATTTACTGAACCTTACTGATCTTTGTTGACCTTTGAGATAGTTTGTCTGGTACCAGATTGCCATGCCTAACTGAGGGTAAAGATGTGTATTCTAAAATTGAATAAAAACTAACAGGACCAGGGCTTCAGGGAGCCTCTCCACTAGAGAAAGGTTTCCACCTGACCCCCATGCCTTCTAAATTCATATTTCTTGTCTAGTGCATTCGTTGTGCATCATCCCCTTTTCCAGATCCTGAATCCTTGCTGCAAAAGGTTGTGGCAAGCCAGGGAAAGACAACATGATCTCACTCATATGTGGAATCTAATGAACTAAATAAACTGATGAAAAAAATAGATCCAGAAACATAGAAGCATGGAACAGATTATTAAATCTCAGAGGGAAGGTGAGGGGAGGTGAAGTGGGTGGGACAAGATCAACCAAAGAACTTATATGCATATAGGCATAACCCATGGACAGACAATAGAGTGGTGAAGGCCTGGAACAAGGGAGTGGGGGCAGGTGAGAAGGGGTCAATGGGGGGAAAACAGGGGGTACATGTAATATTTTCTTTTCTTTTTTTACCATTTTTTTATTGTTTTAAGTATTACAAATAGTAGTACATATGTCTCCTTTTTTTCCCCCATTGATCTCCCCCCGACCTCCCCTACCCCCCCGTACATGCCTTCACCTGCCCGCCCTCCCCCCCCCCCCACTGTCTTATATCCATTGGTTGTGCTTATATGCATGCGTACAAGTCCTTTGGTTGGTCTCTTACAGGCCCCCTCGCCCAACCTCCCCTGTCTTCCCAATGTAGTTTGACAGTCTGTTCAATGCTTCTTTGCCTCTGTACCTTTTCCCACCATTTCTTTCCTTTAAAAAGTTTTGCCTTTGCAGACTAGAAATAAACATATAATAACAAAACAAGATAAAACAAAAAAAAATGTTTGAGTCCCAATTTCAATGTCCAACAGTTCTGAGTCCCTGTTTCAATGTCTAATATTTTCAACAACAAAGATTTAAAAACAAAAACAAAAACAAAGACAACACTAAACTCTGACAAGGATCTGAAGAAATGGGATTTTCATACACTGTGGATAGAAATGTAAAATATTAAAGCCTATGAAAAAATTGACCCCAATACCATTTCTTATAAAGATTATCTTTTCCTTATTAGGTTGTATGGAAACTTTGTTGAAAATCAGTTAAATAGAAAGTCACTGGAATATACATGCATGGATGTGTTCCTATATCTTCTATTTATTTCAATTAATCTGTATGGATATACTATTGTTAATGATATACAATTTTGATTAATTACAATTTAGAAAAAGTTTAAAATAAAAATGTTAATTTTTCTCCAACTTTGCTCTTCTTTTGAAAAATCGTTATTTATTATGTTGTTAGGTTGATGGAATTTGCATATAAATGGTAGTCTCTTATTTCATTAAAATGATATATTTATCCATTTATCGATTTTTTATTTTTAAAACATTGTTTTGTAGTTTTAAATATGGATAAAATACCCTTTTTCAAATTTATTACTGTTCTGTTTTTGATATAGTAAATCAAATGATTTTAAATTTCTATTTCCAATATTATCTTTTTTATTTCTTTAGTAATAAATTTACTGCTTCTAAACTTTTCCACATCTTTCCATATATCACCATATGTCATATCCCTTCACACAGAGAGAACTAGATTTTCTTTTAATACAAGCAATTCTACTGACAACAAATGCTCTTAATTTTTTTTAGTAAAAAAACCAGCATTTTATGTTTATTTTCAATAAGTCATTTTACTATAGAAATTTTAGTTGATAGAATATTGTTATTTTCAGCACAACTGAAAATGTCATTTTTATGTCTTCTGCCTCAATAGTTTCTGATGAAAATCCAATCATTAACTGTAATATTGTTCCAGAACATTCATAGCAAAGTGAACTGTTCATTTTTCTATTATTATTTTAAAGATTTCATCTTTATTGTAGGCATTTAGATATATTATCAACTTATATGTTGTGTTTTTGTCACTTGTATTTGGTGAAATTCTTGGATCTGAGAAATTTTGTGAAATTTTTTATTGTGATTTATTTAATTACTTAATCCTTTCTCTCTCTTTTTGGGACTTCAATTACTTATAGATACTTGCCATTTCCTTATATGTCACTGAGGTTCTGTCAAATGTTCTCTGCTCTTTTTTCTCTATATTCTTTAGATTGTGTTACTTTTTGATTTAGTTTTAAGTTGATGATTCTTTACTCCATTCACTCAAATCTGATAATAAATCAATCCACTCTTGTTATTTTTCCCCTTTATAGTTATTGTTATTTTTCAGCACTTAATTAGTTTTTGCATGTTTTTCATTTATCTGTTTAGGTTTCTGATCTATTCACACATTAAGATCAGTTTCCATTCACTTTGTACACAGATACCTATAAATTCTGTAAACATATTAATATAATTTTTGGTTGGTGAATTCAATCTGGGTAAACTTAGTTTCTTTTGGTTGTTGTTTTTCTTTGTTATGAGTGTCCTTCCCCTTGTCTTTGATGTAGCTACTTTTGGTTGAAAAATGCACTTTATGGATCACACATTGCTGTGGTTCTAGATTGTATTTTAAGCTCTCTGGTTTCTTTGCTCTTACAAGATTTTTTCTTGTTTCTTAGTTGTCCTCAGGATTTGTCCTCTGATGTCTCAAATTAGTAAGGCTTCCACTTTCTGTTTCCTGGGAGGTGCGCAATTCGGAGCTGAACTCAGTTAAAAAAACAAGTAGAACAAAATCGCAGATGTCACCCAGTGCAACTCTGTCTTTAAAAAGTAGTGTCCTCATTATGCTTTTCCTGAAATTTTGCTGCCCCTCATGCTTGTTTCCCCGTGATTCTGCAGTTTAGATGACAGCCAGGAATGTGGGCAAGTTTATATCACAATTTTGTATCTTATTCTTCTTGTTATCCACTACCTGCCACACTTTGCCCTTTAACTTTTAAGTTTCTCTTTTAGCACTAAACTCTGTTTTCTGGCATCTTCAGTTGATAAAGATGAATTTTTCCTCTGTGTATTTTGTAATAGCCTTTGAGGGCTGGGGAAAACATTCAGGCCAGAAAGCCACAGACTTAAATTTCTCACTCTTTCTAGTTGCAGTATTTTAAAGAATAAACTCTCCTCTAACTCTAATCTTCTTTTGACTGCTTTCTAGTTTGTTTTAAATTTATATGTGGGGAAGGTCAAACTATCAATGTTACTGGAAGTTCTCCAAATGTAATTTTTATGCCAAGAAAAAAAATGAAACCTTCACATACACTGATTTAGTGAACATTTGAAGAATTTTTACTTAATAACAGTCTTCTGGAAATAAAAAGAGGGAAATATGTGTGGGTTCTAGAATTCAAAAGGATAGAAAGAATTTGCACATTACATTAAATGCAGTACAGTGAGTCTTTAGGTTCCCTGCCTGAAAGATACGCACCTCACCTGGGAGGCCATGAAAGCTTGCCTATAGTGACCTCATTTTCTAACCTCAGGTTCTATCTGAACCAGAGGAGAGTTCAAGAAAATTATAGTACATACACTATTCATAGCCATTGATCTTATATTGTAAATATTTTATGACACACAAAAGTTCCAAAATATATACTTTTTGCTGGAAACAATTTAAACGCTTGTCTAGCTAGCTATATTATCTTAACTGTGTGAAAATAGCAAACCTTAGTAGTCAATGTTGATGAGATTAAGAGGGTTTTCCACCCCCTGTCCTGGTTTCTCAGTTTGTTGGAATATCCTCCCATACACCTAAGGGTTGCAGGTCTAATTTCAGGTCAAGAGGGTCAAGGCATATAAAGGGAGGCAACCAATTTATTGCCTCCCCTCTCCCTCTAAAATCAATAAACATATCTTTGACTGAGGGGGGAAAAAGAGGGTTTCCCCACCCTCATTTTCTCATATTTTAAGTTATTTCCCAAAGTTTTCTATAAATTTTTGCAGATAAAATACTTAAAGTTTTTATTATATTTAATTGATAAAATGTCAGCCCATTTAGGAAGCCTAAAGAACAGGGTCCTGGTATGCTGGAGTTAATCAAGCATTTTTTTTTTTTAATTCAGAGGTTATGTATCAAGAAAAAGAAAGAAAAATAGAGACAACTCATGGACATGGAAAACTGTGGTGACTGCAGGAGTGGAAGTGGGTAGAGGTGGAAGAGGACAGAAAGAGAATAAATGCTGATAAAAAATAAAATAAAATTTTGAAACAAGAAAATGCATGTAAATAATTCATGTCATTTATTCATCAGGAATAAAAATGTACAATGCATTTCAGATCCAGAGAGTAGTGCCCTTGCCTCCTGACTTGTATTGAATGAAGCAAACATGATAGGAAAAGAAGGAAATACTAGAAGGGATATGTTAAGTTCTATTAAAATACAAAGAATGGAGAGCAAATTATGTCTGTGAAGAATGATTGAGAAATTTTCATAGGTGAACAACCACTTACACAGATGTATAAGGTGGAAGAAGAAAAACTCATCAAGATCCTATATAATAAAGAGGTAATTTGCAAATTGACCCTCATGCCTTCACATCACAAGATGGCCACCTCCACGTCATCACAAAATGGCCACCCCCACATCATCACAAGATGGGTGCCCCCATGTCATCACAAGATGGCCATCCCCACATTGTCACAACATGGCCGGCAGGGGAAGGCAGTTGGGGGCAACCAGGCCTGCAGGGGAGGGCATTGGGGGCAGTCAGGCCTGTAGGGGAAGGCAGTTAGGGGGGACTAGGCCTGCAGGGGAGGGTAGTTGGGGGGAACCAGACCTGCAGGGGAGAGCAGTTGGGGGTGATCAGGCCAACAGGGGAGCAGTTAGGTATCAATCATGAAAACAGGAATGGTTAGGGGGTGATCAGGCTAGCAGGCAGAAGCACAGGCAATCAGGCAGGCGATTGGTTAGGAGCCAGCAGTCCTGGATTGTGAGAGGAATGTCCAACTGCTGGTTTAGGCCCAATCCCTGTGGGGCATCCCCCGAAGGGTCCCAGATTTGAGAGAGTGCAGGCTGGGCTGAGGGACAGCCCCCCTGTGCACAAATTTCGTGTACCAGGGCTCTAATATATACATAAATGTGCACGATTTTTTGTATATCAATAAAGCCAAATGCTTAAAAAAAAAAGATTTAAAAAAATCACACAAGCCAGAAAGTTAGAAAGTACATTCCATGAATAGCATATTGAAGGGAAAAGAATAGACATTTTTAATAAGATGAAATAGGACATTTTTCCATTATGTATAATAAAATAAGTGAAATGTATACTTGAATAAAAGCTGCATCTGGTGTATAATCTGTAATCATTATTGCTATTTTCATTTAAAAATAAAACATTGTAAAATGTGACAAAGAAGATGCAGAACATAGATGTATAATGGATTAAATACCAGATATAATAATAATATCAGGGACCTAATACCAGGGTTTAAGAGGAAAGTAGTTTTATATTTCTAAGATAATTCTAATTTACTAGAGGCCCGATGCATGAAGATTTGTGCAAAATGGACCTTCCTTCCCCTGACTGCTGGCACCACCTTTGCTCTGGCTGAAGCTGCCTTTCTGCTCTGGCCTAGAGCTGCCTTTCAGCCTTCCCATGCTGTCCAGAGGCCCGGAGTGGCTGGGGTTGTGTGGAACGCCTCCATTGTTGCCATGGCAATGACACAAGTGTCCCATCCTGGCCCTGGCCACTCGCACCTGTGTATGCAAATTAACTTGCCATCTTTGTTGGGCTGATTTCCATACTCACTCCTGATTGGCTGGTGGGCATTGGGAAGGTATGGCCATTAGCATGTTACTCTTTTATTAGTGTAGATAGTAAAAATACACCTGTTATTTTTAAATCAAACATGGTTAATATAAAAAACATCATTGGAGAGTAGTTATTATATTTGTTACACAGAAAAATTAGCATTCAAACTTAATTTTACATAAATATATATTTGTATACTGTTCATATAGAAATGCTTTCAATCAACTAACATGACACATTGATCCTCAAGCAGATCCTATATAATAAATAGGTAATATACAAGTTGACCATCATGCTCTCACACAATATGGGCAACCCCATGTGGTCACAAGATGGCCACAACTAGATGGACACCAGGGGAGGACAGTTGTGGGTGACCAGATGTGCAGTGGAGGGCAGTTGGTGGCAAGCAGGCTGGCAGGGGAGGGTAGTTGAGGGCAATTGGGCCAGCAGGGGAGCAGTTAGGTGTTGATCAGGGTGGCAAGCAGTAACGATTAGGGCAATCAGGCAGGCAGGCAGGTGAGTGGTTGAGAGTCAGCAGTTCCAGATTGTGAGAGGGATGTCCAACTATCGCCCATCCCCCAAGGGGTCCCAGATTGGAGAATTTCATGCATCATGCCTCTAGTGGTAAGTGATAAAAGACATATATATTAAATAATGAATGCTATATTAATTGACTAGAGGTCCAGTGCGCAAAAATTAGTGCACTTGGCGGGGGGTCCCTCAGCCCGGCCTGCACCCTCTCCCAGTCCTGGAGTCCTCAGGGGATGTCCATGGGGAGTGGGCCTAAGCCACAGTCTGGTCTCCCTTTGCAGCAGGCAACTGGCGGGTCAATCAGTGGGCAGCACTGCCCACTCACTGGCCCTGGCCCCCACCAACTGGTCATCCACTGTTTGGTTCATTTGCATATTAGGCTTTTATTATATAGAATTCTTTTGAAGATCACGCCACTAAATTCAAAGCTATTGCTATCCAAGTTCTATGTATTGCTGAAAGTCAAGTACACAACCTTGTTTTAATTTTTATTATCCACAATTTCATAAGATTTGATATTTTAAATGCATAAGAATTTGTTGGCATTTTATAAAGTTAATTATAACTTTATAATTTTATGGAATGCTTTTTTTACATGTCATCGCTTAAACTTTTTCACTCATGAACAATGTAAAGACAGAGAAGTTTAAAAGTCGAACAGAAAACAAGTAAATTTTATCTCAAAGCTAAATAGCATTATCCATTTTTCAAATAATAAATAAAAGGAAAACATGTCAGATCAAATAAATCTTTACATGTACTCTGTCATCAGAAAACTAATTATCTAATAAAAATAAAAAGTATAAAATATGTCATTGTATATTTTGTCTCAGTAGTAATACACACATGTAGTATTCAAAGATAACAATAAAAATGCAGATACTTATTATTAGCATCTTATGATAATATACTTAACACTTATAATGAAACAACAGTCTCATTTTGGTTTATTTTATTTTGGTCTTGTTTTTGTTTTGTTTTGTTTTGTTTTTACTTGTTTTGAGGATTTTTCAACTGAGAGGACAAATCTATTTTGATATTTGGACAGATACTCTTTACTCAAGTACTCATGGGCAGTTTACACTTTGGAGATGTGGATCACTGGGCAAGGAAAGAAATAGTTGAGAAATTAATAAAAAATAACTGGATGAATTTTCCTGAAGTCTTATTCAGCTGTAGAAATGACAGGTCAGTTCACTTGGTGCAAACATAGCCTGCAGTGGTGGATATATTACAAGGTCTGATTCAGATTGATAACTCAAAGACTCTCAGACAGTTCAACATTTATTTTAGAAATATCAAAAGCAATTAGGTCAAGAGTTTAACATTTCATTAAAGCACATCTTATTTGAACTTTTATACACATAAGAAAAGAATCTGCAATCAATAGATATCTATTTTATTAAGCTCTGGAAATTCCTGGTGATTATCTTTAACAAATAATAAGAAAAGAAGAGAAATTAGAAAATGGGACAATTGTTGGACAACGCTGCTGAATGGAAGTGTAATATAGTAAGGAATAAATGAGAAACAAAGTAACATTTAAAGCACACATTTTAGGAAACAGAGTTCTCTGCTCATGTCATACTTCTTTTCTATGAAGAAGTGATTAAAATATGTGGGATAAAATTGGATATTTAAATATGTTTGTATAAGGTTAAATGATTATCAATACTAATGTTATTTTAGTACCATTATCCTCTGAAGTACCTAAAAATGAAAAAAAAATAATGTGTTATGCCTGCAAGGACTATAACTAGAAAACTGTCTTTCTACCAATCATCTGCAAAAGGGAGGCTTGATAGCAGAGTCCTAAGACGTGGTCATGTAAACTGCCATGACCGAAACATGCAGAACCTCAGCAAAATGAAGCTGCAAAATGAAAGGAAGTTAGAGAGTAAGAAAAAAGGGAAAACACTAGAAGAGACAGCTATCTAGGACAAACTTCCAAACCCACTATAAACTAAAGTCCACCTACTGGCAAAAGTAAATGTTTCGTATCAGACTCTCATTGTCAAGTTTGCTCACTTTCACCTCTAAGAAGTGAAATTTATAGTCAATGACTCTACTCCCATGCCCTTGAGAAGATGCAGGACACAAGAGCAGAGTTATATGTCTACAGTATATCCCATCCCACAAGGTGACTCGCTCTGCTTGAATGAAAATGAGCCAATACTGCACTATGGTTTCATGTAAGATTAGCAGAAAAGTACAGAGGAACAGAATTAGGCCCAACACCAGTAATCACATATAGAGTACACCTACCAGGAGATAGATGGTGGAGATACTGAGTAAGATAAAGTTCAAGAAGGCTTTTTCAAAAAAGGCTGTCACTATCTTTTTTCTCTGGCGGAAATACTATGCCGTTACCCTTGTGAACTGGGGAGATTGTTGTGTATAACTGTATGCATTTCTGTGGAGTAATTGAAGAAAGTTAGACTGTTTAAAAAAAATAAAGATGTCCAGTAAGAAATAGGTGAATTGGAATACGGAGGATGGTGACCAGCAGGAAGGTAGGGAGGGAGAGAGTGTGAGAGAGTGAGGGAGCGAGAGTGTGTGGACATGTGGGGTGTGTGTGTGTGCGCGTGTGTATGAGCTAGGGACAGTTAGATTCTGCAGGTCTTCCAAGGGGCTGCCAAACTGGGCAGTCTTAGACAGTGGAGCCCCACTCCCAATATGGACATCCTGGGGCGGCCAGTGTGGGCACAGAGATAATGCCATCTTAAGAAACAGAGCTTCTTGAGACTAGATCCTGGCCTCAGCACCACCCAGTCTGGTGTCAGATGCAAACCAGGATCCTGCAGCCACTGGGGACAGAGACCTGTGATCACAGCTGCAGACCCACAGTAATCAAGAATCCAGACATACCGGCAGCAGTTTTCTGTGAGTCACAGAGCCTATCCCCCTCCCCGCAGGCTTGTGGGCAGTACCATAGTAACTGATAGACCTTCCCCTCACAAGCACTGCAGTGCTGCTACAGGAATTTGACACTAGGGATCAGTTCCCCGCAATGCAATCAGGCCAAATCCAAAACCTACGCAGGGAGGCAATGCCACCTGACTTCAATTCTGGGCAAGCACACACAGAAGTCTGTTTTCCTCAGCACAGGAGTGGACCTCCTGCCAACACAATGCTACTGTGCAACCCAGTACTCCCAGCTGACCAGGACCCTGATTCTCCAGGCGGGAGGCAGCACTAAGCACCAGTGACTTGACTCTGTTTCTTATTGCATGCGCCTGGGATCCCTGACTCCCACAGCATTCACACTAAGAGTCAGTGACTCCAATTCTTGGTGCATGTGCACACAGGGTCCCTGATTCTCAGCGCAAGGCTTCACAAAGCAATAGAGTTTCTGATACTCAATTTTTGGTGCAGGCACAGGGGAACTCTGACTCTTGGCATATGCTAGGGGGATCTCTATTTCAGTGTGGTGCATGAGGACTCCCTGATTCTAGGTGTGCACACGAGGCCACACTGAACACTGGTAACACTGACTCTGGGCGAGCCTGGTTCCCACCAACCCACAGCACCCACACATTTTAGTGTCAGAGCTCTTCAGTGACACTCAGGTGGTGCGAAGCTCCCACGGCACACGGCCCAGGTCCATGCAACTCAACATTTGAACCTTCTGGTGATAGTCAGAATGGGGAGACAACACAATCCTGAGATGAAAGAAAATGAGGAATTGCCAAGAAAGGAAATGAGTGAAATTGAAGCATGCAACATGACAGAAAAAGAATTCAGAGTAATGGTTGTACAATTCACTCACTGGATGGAAGAGAAAATCAACAGCCTATACAAGAATGAGGAAGAAATGAAAAGTAATATAGCTACAATCAAAAACACCATGGAAAGTTTCAACAGTAGACTAGAAGAAGCAGAGGCCGGAATTAGTGAGTTAGAAGGTAAGGTAGAGAAACAAGCTCAATCTGAACAACAAATGGAGAAAAAATTAAAAAGCAGGAGGAGAGCCTAAGGGAGCTTTGAGACAATATGACATGAAGTAACATATGTACAATAGGGCTTCCTGAAGGACAAGAAGAGCAGCAAGGATTAGAAAAT
Organism: Corynorhinus townsendii; assembly: GCA_026230045.1. NCBI lineage: Eukaryota > Metazoa > Chordata > Mammalia > Chiroptera > Vespertilionidae > Corynorhinus > Corynorhinus townsendii. Next base: position 93,956,972 of record JAPDVU010000002.1, read on the forward strand.
CTATTTGAAGGAATAATGACAGAAAACTTCCCAGATATGGGGAAGAAAAAAGTTACACAAGTACAGAGAGTCCCAAGCAAGATGAATCCCAAAAGACCCACACCAAGACACTTCATAATTTTAATGGCAAATGTTAACGACAAAGAGAGATTCTTAAAGGCTGCAAGAGATAGAGACAGAGAGTTACCTACAAAGGATCCCCCATCAGATTATCAAATTATTTCTCAACAGAAACACATCAAGCTAGAAGGGAATGGAAGGAGGTATGCAAAGTGTTGCAAAACAAAGGACAGAATCCAAGAATACTCTATCCAACAAGACTATCAATCAAAATTGAAGGGAAAATCAGGAGCTTTGCAGACAAAAAAAAGCTAAAGGAATTTAGTGCTACCAAACCAGCAATGCAAGAAATACTAAAGGGAATGCAGTAAAAAGAAGAAATTAAAAGGTAAGAAAGAACACAAGAACAAAAATAGAAATTACTACAAAGACCTTCCAATAATAACTTTTAAACATAAATGGAATAAATGCTTCAATCAAGACATCGAGTGGCTGAATGGATAAAAAAAGCACGACCTATAATTAAGCTATCTATAAGAAACCCACCTCAGGGGAGGCTGGGCAAGGGGGGCTGTAAGAGACCAACCAAAGGACTTGTACGCATGCATATAAGCACAACCAATGGATATAAGACACTGGGGCGGGGGGGAGGGTGGGCAGGTGAAGGCATGTCCTGGGGGGTAGGGGAGGTCGGGGGAGATCAATGAGGAAAAAAATAGGAGACATATGTACTGCTATTTGTAATACTTAAAACAATAAAAAATAAAATTAAAAAAAAAAAAAAAAGAAACCCACCTCAGAACAAGAGACTCACACAGACTGAAAGTGAAGGGATGGAAAAATATCTTTCAGGCAATTGGAAATGAAAAAACAGCTGGGGTAGCAATACTTATATCTGACAAAAGAGACCTAAAAGTGAAGGCCATAACAAGAGATAACGAAGGCCACTTCATAATACTAAAGGGATTGATACAACAAGAGGATATAATGCTGATAAACATATATGCACCCAATGCAGGAGCACCCAAATACATAAAAAACACACACACACACACAAAACACAAAAAACGCTGGAAGATATCAAGGGAGAGATTGACAACAATACAATCACAGTAGGGGACTTTAATACACCACTGACATCACTGGATAAATCTTCTAGACAAAAAGCAGCAAAGAAACAGGCAATCCTAAATGACTTACTAGAGCATATGGACTTAATTGACATCTTCAGAACATTTCACCCCAAAGCCATGGAATATATGTTCTTCTCAAGTGCACATGGGACATTTTTAAAAATAGACCACATATTGGGTCACAAGCAAAGTCTCCCCAAATTCAAGAAGATTGAAATCATACCAAGCATCTTCTCAGACCACAATGGCATAATATTATAAATAAACTGCAATAAAAACAATCCAAAAAACTGAAACACTTGGAAGCTAAATAGCATGCTATTAAATAATGATTGGGTTACCAATGAGATCAAAGAAGAAGTTAAAAACATACTGGAAACTAATGACAATAAAAACACAAAAATCCCAAATCTATGGGATACAAGGAAAGCAGTACTGAGAGGGAAGTTTAAAGCGCTACAGACCTACCTCAAAAAAACAAGAAAAAATGGTAGTAAATCATTTAACTCTACAACTCAAAGAATTAGGAAAATAGAAATAAAAAAGCCCAGAGTGAGCAGAAGGAAGGAGATAATAAAGATCAGAACAGAAATAAATGACATAGAGACCAAAAAAACAATGCAAAAGATCAACGAAACCAAGAGCTAGTTCTCTGGAAGGATAAACAAGATTGATGAACCTCTAGCCAGGCTCACCAAGAAGCAAAGAGAGAGGACCCAAATAAACAAAATCAGAAATGAAGGAGGTGAAATAACAACAGACCCCACCGAAATACAAAGATTATTAAAAATATACTATAAACAATTCTATTCCAACTAACAGGACAACCTGGAGGAAATGGACATATTCTTAGAAAAATACAACCTTCCAAAACTCAATCAAGAAGATTCTAAAAATCTCAATAGGCTGATAACTATGGAGGAAATAGAAGCAGTCATCAAAAAGCTCCCAACAAACAAAAGCTCGGGGCCAGACGGCTTCACAGGGGAGTTATACCAAACATTCAAAGAAGAATTAAAACCTATCCTCCTCAGACTATTCCAAACAATTCAAGAGGAAGGAACACTTCCAAGCTCCTTCTATGAGGCCAGCATCACCCTAATACCAAAACCAGATAAAGACAACACAATGAAAGAGAATTACAGGCCAATATCCCTCATGAACATAGATGCCAAAATCCTCAACAAAATTCTAGCAAATAGAATGCAGCAATACATCAGTACCATGACCAAGTAGGATTTATCCCAGGGCTGCAAGGATGGTACAATATCCTCAAATCAATAAACGTGATATATCACATAAACACATTGAGAGATTAAAGTCACATAATCATATTAATTGATGCAGAAAAAGCATTTGACAAAATCCAACACCCTTTCTTGATAAAAACTCTCAGCAAGGTGGGAATAGAAGAATCATTCCTCAACATAATAAAAGCCATATATGATAAACCCACAGCCAACATCATACTCAATGGGCAAAAACTAAAACCATTTCCCCTAAGAACAGGAACAAGACAGGGATGCCCACTCTCACCACTCCTGTTTGACATAGTACTGGAAGTATTAGCAATTGCAATTAGAAAAGAAGAAGAAATAAAAGGCATCCAAATTGGAAAAGAAGAAGTACAGCTATCCTTATTTGCAGATGACATGATATTGTATATAAAAAACCTGAAAGAATTCATCAAAAAATGATTAGACTTAATAAATGAATTCAGCAATGTAGCAGGATACAAAATTAACGCCAAGAAATCTATGGCATTTCTATACACCAATAATGAACTTTTCAGAAAGAGAGACTAAAAAAGCAATCCCATTTACCATTGCACCAAAAAAAATTAAGATCCCTAGGAATAAACTTAACTGAGGAGGTAAAAGACCTGAATGTTTAAAACTACAGGACACAGAAAAAAGAGATAGAGGAAGACATAAACAGATGGAAAAACATACCTTGTTCATGGATTGGTAGAAGAAACATCATCAAAATGTCCATACTACCCAAAGCAATCTATAGATTCAATGCAAACCCCATTAAAATACCAATGGCATCCTTCACAGACCTAAAACAAACTTTCCAAAAATTCATTTGAAAAAAAAAAAAAAAACCTGAATAGCTGCAGCAATTCTGAGAAAGAAGAACAAAGTAGGTGCGATCTCAATACCACATATCAAGCTGTATTACAAAGCCACTGTTCTTAAAACAGCCTGGTACTGGCACAAAAACAGACATATTGATCAATGCAATAGAGTAGAGAACCCAGAAATCGACCTGAACCACTATGTCCAATTAATATTTTAGAAAGGAGGCAAGAGCATACAATGTAGTCAAGACAGTCTTTTCAATAAATGGTGTTGGGAAAATTGGACAGATACATGTAAAAAGATGATACTAGACCATCAACTTACACTATACACAAAAATAAACTCAAAATGGATAAAGGACTGAAACATAAGACAGGAAACCATAAAAATACTAGAGGAATCCACAGGCAGCAAAATCTCAGACATATGCTGAAGCAATTTCTTCACTGATACTGCTCCTAGGGCAATGGAAACTAAAGAGAAAATAAACAAATGGGACTACATGAAAATAAAAAGCTTTTGCACAGCAAAGGAAACCATGAACAAAACAACAAGAAAGCCCACTGCATGGGAGAACATATTTGCCAAGGATATCTCTGATAAGGGTTTAATATCCAAAATTTACAGGGAACTCATACAACTTAACAAAAGGAAGATAAACAATCCAATCAAAAAATGGGCAACAGACCTAAGTAGATACTTTTTGAAAGAAGACTGAAGGAAAGCCAAGAGACATATGAAAACATGCTCAGAGTCACTAATTATACAAGAGATGGAAATCAAAATGACAATGCAGTATCATCTCACACCTGTCAGAATGGCTATCATCAACAAATCAACAAAGTACAAGTGTTGGTTAGGATGCGGAGAAAGGGAACCCTGGTGCACTGCTGGTGGGAATGCAGAGTGGTGCAGCCACTGTGGAGAACGGTATGGAGTTTCCTCAAAAAACTAAAAATGGAACTCTCATTTGACCCTGTGATCCCACTTCTAGAAGTATATCCCAAGAAGCTAGAAACACCAATCATAAAGGATATATGCACCCCTATATTTATAACAGCACAATTCATCATAGCTAAGATTTGGAAACAGCCTAAGTGTCCATCAGCAGATAAGTGGATTAGAAAGCTGTGGTACATCTACACAATGGAATACTATGCTGCAGTAAAAAAGAAAAATTCTTACCATTTGCAACAGCTTGGATGGAACTGGAGATCATTATGCTAAGTGAAATAAGCCAGAGAAAGATAAATACCACATGATCTCACTCATCCTATCTAATAAAAGAGCAATATGCAAATTAACCATCACTCTGCGACAAAATGGTGGCCCCCATAGACAAAAGATGGCGGCACCCAGTCCCCTCAGCCCCGCTGCTGGAGTGTCCGGGCCTTTCTACTAGAACAGTGGGGCTGCAGCATCTGGTCCTGTGAGTCCCGCCGGGGTTTGTGGGGACCAAGTGGCGAGGCAGGATCTGCCACCAGAGGGGGCGGATCCAGCCTTCCCATCACACCACTGTGTAGTGTCTGGACTATCAACCCCATGGGGGTTTGCGGGGACCAAGCAGCAAGCCTGGATCCACCCCCAGACACAGAAGACAGAACCCAGACAGCAGGGCTTGGGGCTTCCTTAGCAAGATGGCAGCAGGAAAACCCCCAGACCCTGCAGAAAAAGCCTGGACAACAGGGCATGGGGGCTTCCTTAGTGTGTCAGTGTTGGTGAAGCCCCCAGGCCTGGCAGACAGAGTATACTGCAGGGCATTGGAGCTTCCTTCACATGGCACATGGTGGTGGCAGTCAGAGAGCAGACAGCAGGGCATGGGGGCTTCATCTCCATGGCTGCAGCAAAACCCCCAGGTCCTGCAGAGAGCAGAGAACCACAGGAGTGGGCCTAAGCCATCAGTAGGACATCCCCTGAGAGCTCCTGGATTGTAGAGGGAGCAGGTTGGGCTGAGGAACCCCCGTGCATGAATTTCGTGCACCAGGCCTCTAGTATGGAATATAATGAGCAACATAAACTGATGAACAAAAACAGATCCAGAGACAGAGAAGCAGGGATCAGACTATTAAACCTCAGATGGAAGGTAGAGAAGGGTGGGGGTATGGGGGAGATACCAACCAAAGGACTTGTATGCATGCATATAAGCCCAACTGATGGACACAGACAATGTGGTGAGGGCATGCATGGGGAGGGGGATTGGGAGTTAATGGGGAGATGAGGACACATATTACATGTAATGCCTTAATCAATAATGAAATTAAAGATTGGGAAAAAAAAGAAATAGGTGAAATGGATGGGATGGCTCAGACCAGTGGTTGGCAAACTCATTAGTCAACAGACCCAAGTATCAACAGTACAAGGATTGAAATTTCTTTTGAGAGCCAAATTTTTTAAACTTAAACTTCTTCTAATGCCACTTCTTCAAAATAGACTGACCCAGGCCATGGTATTTTGTGGAAGAGCCACACTCAAGGGGTCGAAGAGCCACATGTAGCTCGTGAGCCGCGGTTTGCTGACCACTGGCTCAGATAATGCAAGTTTCAGCCCTACTTACTATGCAGCAACCGGTGAATAACAGGACAAGAGATGCAATCTGTGCTGGACAATGTTGCTGAACTGAAGCACAAGGTATTCACATGGGGTTGTGGGTCAAGTCCAGGGGAAGATGAATTGGGTTGAACTTGCTAGGGACCTGTTATAGGAATTCAATATCAGAGAAATGCAGGTGGGCTTTAGAGTACTTATCAGGCCCATCCTTGAGAAGATGGGTGGAGCAAAAAGTGAGAAAAAAAGCTTATTTGGGCTTGATGGAATCCTGGCTTCTGAGCAGGGTAGAAACACTGAGGCAATGATTTGTTCCCTAATAGTTGAGGAAATTATGATGCTTCTACTTTGAGAATGAGGTTGGAAAACTTTATTGTGGATAGTGAAGAATTGCTGGAGCAAGTTTAGAAGAATATCCAACAAGTACTACTGGAAACACCTATGCAAGGCCTGACTAGTAAATATCTTACTATTACATGCCTAAGATGCTCATACTATCCCTTACCTCACCATACACATGCAGAGGCATGCAAATCTCAACCTGAGAATAGTAAAATTGTTAAAATTAAGAATGGCTATTATGAAGATATGGAAATAATCATGATTTAGGTAAGGTTTTCCAACCTTAATTCCCAACCATTAATTTCAATAATAACTTGGTGAAATTGCAATTTGCACTGGGCTTAGGTAGATAAGTCTTCTGGTTTCATTTATGTGTCCACGGACAACTGATGGTCAGTGGTCTCATCTGTCTGATGGTTGGCTAGAATGACTGCGTTAACAGGCATACATACTGTTATTCTGCAGATTAACCTGTGGTTTCTCACATAGTTAGGACTGCAAGATGAGAGAGAGAGAGAGCAAACCAAATGTGTCTTCCATCAAGTTTTACTGTTCTATTGATAACAAATAAGCAAGACAAATAGGAAAAAAAAAAGCATGGGTTATTTAAGCAATTAACCAGATAGTGTATGTCTAATAAGTTATCAAAAGCTGTAGACTGATGATGGAAAATTAGTGTTAAGATGTATAAAAGTTCATGGGATTTATCCATTGTGGAACTGATAGCAGATGAGGATCCACACGTGTCCCACAGGGTAAATATCATAATATGCTTACCAGGCAGTGATTCACCAGACAGAGAGAAGCCTCTCTCTCCCACCAAGTAAGGGCAATGAGCTGGAAGGGAGAACTGACCCCTGATACATGGCGGGGTTTGGGGCACTAGCTTAGCACTAGGACAAACAGTTACCTCTGGAATGCCTTAATCCAGAGGCCTCAGAATTTGACTAGTTCAGAAACTCCCTAAAGATAACAGAGTGTCATAAAAATAAGAATAGATATTCCTAAGCCAATGGAAATGATGACAATGGAAGTGGGAGAGCGAGAGCCAGGGATAGATCAAGAATCCACCATTATCACAAATGATAAAACTATGCTGAGTGTTCTAGGTCACCTTCTTGTACCCATGTCATACCAAATGTATGGCACAGCCATTACTCTTATTCAGATTCCATGAGTAGCAATCCAAATACTCAAGGAAAGTTTGTATCTCCACCTAGAGATTCTGAAAGATTTGAAATGTGCTCCCACAGAAAGCAGTATATAAATGATTGCCTCTTCCAGTTTACTTAGAAAGTAGACATGCACACATAATGTAGAAAATAATCCAGAAGATGGGCAGGAGAGCAGAAAATGAGGGCTGTAGGCCAATTTAGAGTAGAATATCAGGTTTATTTCCAAATCTACTTGGTAGAGTCTAGAAGAAATAACTATTTGCTTGAGTTATTTTCTGTTTACATGCATTACCACTGATGACAAAGTCAAAGTTCAGAGATAAATTTGGTCTAGAGCTACACAATAATAATAAAATATTATGAGCACAAACAAGTCACCAATATCAATACTTTATTAGCATTATTTAGGCCTCCACCTTTAGAGAATCTGGCCTAGCTATTGTGAAATTTTGTTGGAGAGCCTGTGATTGCTTCTAAAATCAACTCAGGTGATTCTAATATGCAGTCATCTAAATTAACCATTATTATACTCTATTCAGTAGGCACTATTATATCCCATTTTAAAGATGTGAAAACTGAAACAGTGAGCTAATCAATGTGTTGTAGATAAACTAGGTTATCCTAAAACTATTCACCATCATATAATTAGTAATTGTCAGAATCAGGATTTTAACCCAGGCAATCTGATTCCAGAGCCTTCACAACCACTCTCTCCTGACCAGACACATGCATTTCAAAACTGCTTGCTTTTCTTGATGGCACTACTTACTAAAAATTAAGGCCTAGATAATTTTAACATTTAACAATGCATTTCTGAGAGATAGATACTGTCAGTTACCTTTCTGGCCAAAACAGGAATAGGCCCTGTGTACTTGGACATCTTCAAACTATACTTCAGTCCTCTGGACTTTACGGTGGAAGGAAGCCTGGTGAGGCGGTATCATTCCCAACAGCAGGTGGCTATGGATTTCAAGGTGTTGCCCAATTCATAGATTATCAGTGTGCAGCATAGACTCTTGAGTAGGTTTTCTCTTGGGAAAAGACTTAGGCATTATAACTGCAAAGCTAGTCAAAGCTTTGGGAAACACATAATTCAACTTAACATTATTCATAAGGCTTGGATAGATAAAATGACAAAACAAGCAATGAAGCATAAATATATGACTTAAAGGCATTCAGGTATTAGAGACCATAGGGTTGGATTTACAGATCCTAGTTTTATTTGGAAATTAGGTGATAATGATGACTCAAAAATAGAGATGTGACCATCCACTTTTTTTTGGTTGCTATTCATTAGTCCATACTATAATGACTTTGAGTGGCTCAGCATGGCAGTTAGGGTCATGAGAAAAATTGTGCTGATGTTCATAATTATGAATTATTAGAGGTATGGTCCATGAAATTTGTGCATGGGGCGGAGGTCTCAGCCCAGCTTGCACTCTCTCCAATCCGGGACACCTCCAGAGATGTCCGACTGCCAATTTAGGCCTGATCCCAGGTATCAGGCCTTAACCGGCAGTCGGGCATCTCTCTCACAATCTGGGGCCGCTGGCTGCTAGCTGCTCACCTGCCTGCCTGCCTGATTTCCCATAGCTGCCCCCCCCACCTGCTTAGTTGCCTCTCACTGTCCCCCTCTGCTGGCCTGGTCATCTCTCACTGTCCCCCTGCTGGCCTGGTCATCCCCAACTGCCCTCCTCTGCTGGCCTTGTCACCCCTCACTGTCCCCCTCTGCCAGCCTGGTCACCCCTCACTTCCCCCCCTGCCGGCCTGGTTGCCCCATGCATCCTGCTGTTCAGTCATTTGGTCATCCCTCATTAACCCCCCTGCCAGCCTGGTTGCCCCACACAACCTACTGTTCAGTTATTTGGTCGCCCCTCAATAACCCCCCTGCCTGCCTTGTCGCCCCAAATAGCCTGCTGTTTGGTCGTTACTGTGATGTCATCCTGAATAATTTACATATTACTCTTTTATTAGTATAGATGGTCCAGATTGGTCTTTGAGTAATAAACAACCTCAGAATGCCCCCAAATTTTATTTCAGTAGGCGAACATTTTTTAGGATCATAATTTTGATAATGAATCAGTATTATTAACTCCTGGGAGATTCAGAATTTAGTATGAAAATTAAAATATGAAAATTTCTAAACTTAACACAAAAATACTAACATAATAATGTTAGTATTTTTGTGTTAAGTTTAGAAATGATGTATATTTTCTACTTAAGTACTTGTGATTTATTTTAAATTTTTGGCATTTTAATGGTCAAATTGATTAATCATATAATTTTACTAAGTGAAATTGAGAAATTAATATAAATTTACAAATTCATATTTGATATAACATTTAGGATAACTATGGTTTAGCTTACTATATTATATTTATAAGAATCATTTTAAGTATTCAGGAAGATTTTATTGTTAAATAGACAATTTAAATACTTAAGAAGAAATTGAATATATTAAATTTATGAATTTTGTTTAAAACGGTGAAAGTATTTAATTAATTACGTTTGTAAATAGGACCGAACACTATTTAGAGGCCCATTAAAATAACTGGTAAAATTTTACTAGACTTAGAAATATAATTTTCATATGTAGAGCTTAAAAGCTTAACAAAGAACTAGATTTTGGATTTGTAATTTTAATAAATGTTAAATTATTTTTGAAACAAAAGTAAACTATAAATAATGTTATTTACATAAAATATTCCTTTGAGATCATAATACATTTTACAATGATAATTGTGCACAGTGGTTTTGAGGTAATTTATGACATGATAGGTTTGCCCTATGGTTCCTAGTGTGTACTTTTACCTCTATGCCAAAAAAAGTCCTATCCTAAGGGTCAGCACTTGGCAGGGACATCAACCTGTATGGCACTTTTTAACCATTCTCCTGGAGGACCTGATAGTTCCTGCACCCTTCAGAGGTTCACTGGCTTCCTGCTTCAAAGTGCACAAAACTAATAATGGAACTAGGTCTTTCCCAGCCTATTCACTAACTCCTCAATTTCTAAATGATTTATAGCACCTCAGTCATCCTAGATGTGAGTGGTTTCCTGAGTCCAGTGATCCCACTCAGTTGCAGTGGATCATTATTATACTAACTTGCTTTTCTCACCAGCTCTTTATGCCCTCTGCTTTGATTATTCCCATCTCCAAAACACCTCCAAGCGTCCCGAAGTTGATATTCTATTTAACTGTGACTATCACAACAGGAAAAAAATAATTGTAATATTTTCCAGAAATGTTAACATACGTATGGGAAAATTACCACCATATTAATTTTGATGTAATTTTTATGCGTGAGTTTCAGAAAAGTAATTCATCTCCTGTGTCACCAGCCTAGTCTGAGTTATTTCTACCTTGATCTAGAATATACTAATGTTCTTACTTATATTTAACTGGTTTTCTCAGACACATTTTAACCCATTCAACATAAAATATTTTTTTAATTCAATTAAAAATTTTAATATATTTTTATTGATTTCAGAGAGGAAGGGAGAGGAAGAGAGACAGAGAGGGAAACATCAATGATGAGAGAGAATAAATGATCAGCTGCTTCTTGCACAACCCCTACTGGGGATTAAGCCTGCAACCTGGGCCTGTGCCCTTGACTAGAATCGAACCCAGGACCTTTCAGTCAGCAGTCCAGTGCTCTATCCACTGAGCCAAACCAGCTAGGGCCAAAAATAAATTCTTTATTACAGATGAGATAATCTTTTAATAACACTTATCTGTTCAAGATATCCTAACACTTAAAATAATTTCATAGTGCCCTGTATTTTAATAGCATTTCCAAAGTATTTTAGGGCCTACAATGCCCTACGGTATTTGGCACACATCAACACTTCTCACCTTTGATCACATTACTCTTCTATTTGTTCTTGTTGTTGTTGTGTGTGTGTGTTTGTGTGTGTGTCCCTTTTAATACCTTGAATAAGTATGTCTTCTAACTCTCTGACTAAATACTCAAGTTTGGTACCTCCCAATCATATATCCACATATAAGTGACTTAAGAGCTCCAACTTGTGAATATATTCATGATTGCACTTCTAACAAGGCTTATCTGTTGATCTTCCTGTTGGAAGACAGTTTTCCATGGCTCTCCCATGGAAATGATTTGGGCCTTCTAAGCAAAGGACACATTTCAATAACAGACAGCCTTGGAAGCTGTGTTGTCCCTCCAGACATCCCTATGTCCCATGATGTTCCACAGATGTTTGCTTACATTCTATAATAATAACTCTAGAGATGGCTCCTATCTGTCCTCCAGAGATAATTTGCTTTCTCTCTCCCTTTCTCTCTTGTCTATCTATCATCTAATCTACCTATCGATCTATCATCTATCTATCATCTCTCTATCTCTATCTCTGTCTCAATGGAAAAAAAAGTGAGCTTAGATGGACCAGCAGCCTTGTGAAAAATAGTAGTCTTCTGAAATTTATGATTCCCTTCCTATGACGCACCCTGTTGCATGTAGAGACAATATCTTGCCTTCGTAGCAAACCCTAGGAGGGTCAGGATATGAGAGCTGACACAATATGCTGCTTTGGCTGCTAATTTTGTTGTAAGAAATACACTACCTTCCTGACTCCGAGGCCTTGTGTTTTGTGTGCATGTGTGACATATATATATGTATTTGTATGTGTGTGTGTGTGTGTGTGTGTGTGTGTGTGTGTGTGTATTAGAAGCCCAATGCACAAAGATTCATGCTAGAATGGGCTTTCCTTTCCCTGGCTGCCAGCACCACCTTCCTTTCCACTCCAGCTCAGCCCCTTTCCGCTTAGGCCCCAGAGCTGCCTCTTTCCACTCTGGGAGCCACCTCTTTCTGCTCCGGGCCCACCTTCCCTTCCCACGCTGCCCAGAGACCCTGGGGGTAGGGCAGAACGCTTGTGTCGTCTCCATGATGACGAGGCAAGCATCCCACCCCTGTCACCTGGTGCCTGTGTATGCAAATTAACCGCCATCTTTGTTGGGTTAATTTGCATATCACTCCTGCTTGGCTGGTGGTGTAGTGGAGGTATGGTCAATTTATATGTTTGCCTATTATAAGGTGATACATATATGTATATATAAACACTAGAGGCCCGGTGCATGAAAATTCGTGCATTCGGGGGTGGGTCCCTCAGTCCGGCCTGCACCCTCTCACAATCTAGGATCCCTCAGTTAGCGTCCCTAGGCCTGGCCTGAGATCAGGGCCTATCAGGGCTTTCCTTCCCTGGGCTGCAGGCAACTGGCCCCACCCCTGCTGCTGCCACTGCTTACCATCTGTGCAGTGCTGCTCCCCCTCACCTGCCACCCATGTCCTCCCTCTGAAGGCGACATGCTGGGGTTCAATGGCTTGGCTGGCATGGGCCTCCCTCTTTCTTTGCTGGGGGCGGGGTCAGCCCTGCAGCCGTCTGCCTACCTGATCACCCCTAACTGCTCCCCTAACTGCTGGCCTGCCTACCTGATTTCACTTAACCACTTGCCTGCCTACCTGATCACCCCTAACTGCTGGTCTGCCTACCTGATCAACCTTAACCACTCTGCATCCCTGCCTGATTGCCCCTAACCACTTGCTTGGGGTTGGGGCCAGCCCAGCAAGGGGCCATCTACTTGCCTGATCATCCTTATCCACTGGTCTGCCTACCTGATCACTCCTAACTGCTGGTCTGCCTAACTGATCACCCCTAACCACTCTGCCTGCCTGCCTGATTGCCCCTATCTATTTGCTTGAGGGCAGGGCCAGCCCTGAGAGGGGCCGTCTGCCTACCTGATCTCCTAACCACTTGCCTGCCTACCTGATCACTTCTAACCACTCTGCCTGCCTGCCTGCCTGATTGCCCCTATCTGCTTGCTTGGGGGCGGGGCCAGCACTGACTTCCGGTTGGTCAGCCTCCACTTGTTCCTGGTCATTATAACCCAGGGATTTTATATATTAGGATGTATTTGTATATATGCATATATATGCACACAAATATTAATATTTCTGACTTAATATTGTTCCTTCTATATTGTAATCAACTTGTTTTGTGTATATATATTCAGACAGAAGAGGCATTATAGATATTCCTTTTTCTGGTACACCTGCCTCCAGAAGCAAGTTGAATGTCCTCTTGCATATATATATATATATATATATAGAGAGAGAGAGAGAGAGAGAGAGAGAGAGAGGTATATAATGATTTTTATCCCTAGTGTTTATGCAGTGTCTCAAGAAGAGGGGTTCAGGGCATTAATAGATAAATATAAGTGTCTTCACAAGTCTTAGGAATTCCCACCTCATGTGTCACAGACTACAGACATCTATAAAGATATAGCATGCATGAAACTCAGTTCACAAAAATAGTATAATTTCATTTCTTCTCAGTCAGAATAGTTCTGACTCAAATCCATTTTTTTCTTACAAGTTTTTAAATATTTTATCTTTGTTATTGATAAGGCCACCTTCATTTTCCTAGGGCCATATCAGAATACTAGATGTTTACTTAATATCATTAAAATTGGGTGAAAACTCTGCTATTTCATTTTCTAAAATTCTACACACAACTTCATTGTCTAGCTTTCTATGTAGTCTGATAACATCCTGTTTCCATGCCACATTTGGCCCTCATAAATTTTGCAGGGCTGGGAGTCGCCCATGCCTAGGTTGCACAGAGCCATTGTCTTTGAAGTTTGCTGCCTCTTTCCATCTCAGTCGCAGAGAAACCAGTCCCTGAGGCCTAATGAAATCTTACCAGTGGGCTCAAAATTTTAGAAACAAACCCAAAAGCTGTCATAATCCTGGAAAAGAAGCTCAATGATTGCAAAATCTGTTAGAAAGGAGATAAAAGGCAAGGAACAATCATATATAGCAAACACACACACATATACATACACAAAGAAAAAGAGAGGATGGAGGGAGATTGAAGAAGGTTCAAACAAGGTCCCTGTTTCTTTCACCCTCTTATCAGCTCCAGATGCATTCATTTCAGGGGCCCTGCAAGTCATTTAGCAAGACCTCCCCCTGACCTTCATCCTGACAGTGACCTGGACTAGTCCTGTCCAAAGCTGACTCAGGCCCACACTGACAAAGAAGTGTGTTAGATTCCTGCAGAGCTGCATGGTGAGGTCCTTTAAATGTCCCAGTTCAGCAGCACTTGCAGCAATGCTTGAACACACGTTGCATGCCCATCCATGGACCTCACTGACCTGTGCCCTGGCATTTTGTTATTTGTGGTCTGCCCACTACAGACACCCTGTGCTCTGGGTTTGGGACTCACTGTGGCATCCTCGTTCACTCTGCGTACTTCCCATCAACCTGGCTCACCTGAGTCCTGGAGGTGTTTTTTTTCCTGCTTGCATTGTAACTATACTCAATGAACAGCTCCACCATCCATTCAGAGGCTTGGAATCACACCTTCTTCCATGAGATCTGAACTCCCCCTAAGTTTGTCCTTCCGTAAGAACTCTTCCCTAAGACCTAGGATACTCTTGTGAGTCTCTTTCCATCTTTGTAGTTATTCACCTATCATTGCTTAATAATAATTTGTAGTAAACTTCCCCTGAATTACTGATAGAAAAATTGAACACAGACTGATACACTTAGTTTTTAAAAATGATTCCTCAAAAGCAAAATAACTGGATAACTAGTTGCCTATTACTGAGAATAAATTCTCCAGGTACACTAACACCTAGAGGAAACAAATACTGCTGAGAATCTGGCCACATCTATCTCCTGGGATGTAGTCTGACACTTCCCTGAGAGAGGGTGTCAGATGGCATATTCAGACAGAAGAGACATTATAGATACTCCTTTTTCTGGAAGATTTGACAGGTGTTAGAAATACACTTGCCTCCAGAAGCAAGCTTAATGTCATCTTGTAGATTTCTACACTCAGAATAAGTGAAATACCAATATATATGAAAAAACTAAGCATTCCAAAGGAAAGAAATAGTGTGTGTATGTGGGGGAGGGGCATATTTTAAAACCTAATGCCATCTGTTTTTATTTGTCAATAGAGAAAAAGTATTGACATTGTCCATTAACCTTAAACTTGTGATATAACAAGAATAGGAATTGTACTTCATATAGAATACTTTTTTAAATACAAATATTGGTGTGACCCAACAAACCCTATTTTAATAATTTATTTTGATTTCATGAGTGTACTTGCCCTCTAAAAATTTAAATTTAAATACTATCCTCTCTAGTATATAATTACTTCGAGATAGGATATATGAGTGGATTTAGACTTATATACACCTATGTATTTCTATTTATTAAAAATAAAGAAAGTAAAGATTATTTTCATGTTTAAATGAAAATTAAATTTTGCATTCAAAACTAAGTTCCTGTAAATCATTACACATATAATTATAAATTAGAAATTATTAAATTTTATTGAATGTTTATTTAAATTTATTTTCATCCAGCCATCAATTTTTGAGTAAATTTGTATAATTTGATGAGAATATTTCATTAAAAGTTACATTGAATTAAAATAATAAGACTAAGGTAATTACCCAATTGATTTGAAGTCCATAAATTAAAGATATGTGGAAATATAATCATAGATTGAATATGCATAATTAAAAAGTAGGTGTGCCTGACAAATTAATTTATATATATGATGTAGTAAAAGAAATAATTAAACTAGGAAAGAGATAGTTTTCTAATTCTTTGCAGTGTTCATTTGTATATGAGTAATACGTTATTTTTACATAAATATTTAGTGTTTACTAAATTTGGACATCTGGCAGAATATCAGGTCAAGAAGCTGTTAGCCATTTGTTGACTCTTGTTTGAAATAAGGAAACAATACTACATTTAATGTCTGGAATATTTCAAACTCATGTTTACCTTAATTAACCTAAATTGGTTCTGAGGTTTAATTAATAGCTTGATGATATTCCAATTGAGTGCCTCTTAATGCTTTGACATAAAGAAATAACTCCAAGTTACATAACACCAGTGAAATTGAATAGGCTTAATTTATTTATTTGTAAAACATTGATACTTTTTAAACACCGCTTGAACCAAAATATAAAAATGTATTAATAATGTAAATTGTATAATGTATATAATTAATGAAGATAAATTAGTGTATAAAATAAATTGTTGATATTTAGTATTTAAATGTGAAAGAGAGTTATTTGTGTTTCTTTTGTTATAAGTGATATACTAAGTGAAAATTTAATACAAATGTATTGGCAATATAAATATTTTAACTACACAGCTTAATTCATTTGGATTATACTTGATTCTGATATCTTAGTAGTAGTCAACATGACCATATAAATTAAAATATGTTTTATATGCATTCTCTGAAAAAATGAAAACTCATTCAAAAAGATATATGCACCCTATGTGAATATTCATGTGTATATGAATATTACTCAGCAACAAAAAAGAATGAAACCTTGCCACTTGTAGCAATATGAATGAATTAGAGATTATTGTGCTAAGTTCAATAAGTCTGACAGAGAAAGACAAATACCATATGATTTCACTGATATATGGAATCTAAAACAAACAAACAAATAAAAAAGAACAGATTCATAGATACAGGGAACAAACAAAAGTTTGCCACAGTGGAAGGAGGGGAAGAGATGGCTGAAAAGGTGAAGGGAAAGAAGAGGTAAATGTTCCCATTTTAAAATAAGCTGGGGGATGTAGTGTCCAATACCAGAAATATCTATATATATAAAAACCTAAGCAACTGAATGACAGAATGACCAAACAACCAGTCAACTGGTTGCTATGATGCACACTGACCACCTGGGGTAGATGCTCAATGCAGGAGCTGCCCTCTGGTGGTCAGTGTGCCCCCACAGCCAACCTCCCATGGCTGGCTAACCTCCCACGGCCCCTCCCCCGGCTGGCCACCCCCCCCTCCCTTGATTGGCCCCAATCACTGGCCAGGCCAAGGGACCCCACCCATGAATGAATTTGTGCACTGGGCCTCTAGTAGTTAATAATATTGCAATACCTTTGTATGGTGATGGATGATTACTAGACTTATCATGGTAATCACATTGTAAGGTATATATATGTCAAATCACTATGTTGTAAATATGAAACTAATATAATATTGCATTCCAACTATGTATATATTTTTTGGTTTCTTTTTGTTAATCCTCACCCCCAAGATATTTTTCCATTGATTTTTAGTGAGAGTTGAAGAGTGAGGGGAAGACAGAGAAATCGATGTGAGAGAAACATCCATTGGTTGCCTCCTACATGAGCCCTGACCAGGGCCTGGTCTGGGGAGGAGCCTGAAATCACGTTAAGTGCCCTTGACCAGAATCAAACCTGGGATCGTCTGGTCCACAGGCCAATGCTCTATTCACTGAGCCAAGCTGGCTAGGGCTCAACTATATTTTAATGAACAATCTTAAAAACTAAAAAGACCAAATTTGAGAAAAAATAATTAAGAAAGAGCTTCTTTAGATATTATTTTTCAGAAATAGAAATATTTTATAAAATAGTTTTTTAAGAATTCAATAATTTATTTAATTTTTATTCACTCAATGCCCAAGGAATTAATATTCATTACCCTGAATTTATTTTCTAAATTCACGTATCCCCTCTACCCTGGCACAACAAAAACTAACTTGTTTTTGTTTACTATAGAATAGTTTTCCTGCCCTGGAATTTTATATGCAGTAAGTTGAATTTCATAGTATCTTCTCTTTTGCTCAGCAAAATATACTTGAGGTGAATTCATGGGGTTTCATGTATTGGTCATTTGTTTCTTTTCACTTTTGAGTAATTACACATTCCTCATTTCTAAACCATTTTTCTTGTTAATGGTGTTTTGTGTTGGTTCTAGTTCTTTTCTTTAATAAAGCTGCAATAAGCATTTCTGTACATTTTTTGTAGATAGATATTTTTTATTTCTCTGTTAAATAACAAAGGGTGAAATTCCTGGGTTGCATGCTAAGTACATCTCTAAGTTTAGGAAAAAAGTTAGATACCCAATTTTCTACTGAGTCAGGCATTTTCAGGTAGCTAAGGATAGTTTAGAGAAAAATACAAGGGATTAATGAAGTTATCTATTTATCTCAATAGATAGATAAACAGATAAACATGTCTTTTTTTTAACAGAAAGAAGAAATCTATTCCAAGGAAGGAAGCCCAATGTATAGCTTTTATGGGAGAATGCTGGTTCTGGCAGTGAGTGTCTGTGGATGAATCACATTAGAACTCAGATAGCTGGATACATGTCATTTGAACAAATGATAAGTATCCAATTGAGTTACTTTATGGTCCCACTGCAGGAGTGGGATAGCCTGCACTAGTATTGCTTCAGAGAAGAAAATCATTCATAAAAATTCAGCAGCCTGAGCTTTCATACAGATACTCTGTAGCAGTGAAAAACAAAACATTTGGAACAAAACACACACACACACACACACACACACACACACACACACTCCACCTTGGTGAGCTTGTTAAACTCTAATGATCCTCAGGTTTGGCGTCTTCCGAGGATATATTCCTTTGTGGATTTAATATATCCCTAGAGTTTTTGGATAATTCAAGATGAATCTATGCAGGAATAATATCAATGCAGAGGGAGTTGTTGGAATTCTTAATGAGAATCAAAATAAAAAATATTCAATCTTACTTGTACCTGGAATTATAGATATTTTACAATTGATTAAATTGGATATGATACTTGCATAAGAAGAGCAATCAAGAAAGTATAACATTTATAAGAAATGTAAAGCACAGACTTTGGGCTTAATCATATCTGAGTTTGAATCATTATCACTTACTTTGGATAAATTATTAAACCTAGAGAGTTGCCTTTAGATAAATAAACTGTTACATTAATATAATGAATTGGAGATTACCTTAATAAAAATCAAGATTCTAAGCCAAACTATTAAATGGAAATATTTTAAAAGAAATATTTCTTTCATAAAGGGGTGGAACAGAAATGGGAACAGAAAATTAAAAAATTGAGTCACAGGGCACACTTTAGCTGTGTGCAGACAGTGTATGATATGCCCAGCAAAGAATATTGTATTCATTTCAACTGTACAAATTGCCTTAGCCATGTTTTCAGCTTATGTAAAATTTGTGTTTTAACATGTACCCCATGTATATAATCTGTACATGCTTTGTCTGGATGACCCAATATGCTGGAGTCACCTCATCTTGGCATCATGCCTCCCTCTTCAGTCAGGGAGCACCCTCCTCCTGGGAGTGTGCTTTTCAAATAAATACAAACCGACTAATCCTGAGCATATACTCCAACTCACTTCTCTTTCTCTGGAACATTATACTATTCCCTCCATAGTCATCCTAGTACCAGACAGAGCCCACTGACATTATTCAGACCAGCTAATCCTAAGCCTGTTGTTTACCTTGTCTTGCCTGCTCATTCCTTTGAAAACCACATGAACATTTTGCCCAGTTACCCCTACCTGAATACCACCAACCTTGCTTTTGTCCTACTTGTTCCTTAGCTTGGCGTGTCCTTGCCTTGTGGGAATTATGACTAGTAAACTGTCTTTTCAATGGAGATCATCTCCTGATCCTTTGGCCTTACTATTTCTTTAAATTTGTATTAATACTCTATATTTTAAAAGGATAAAAGGGTTATGAGGAATATGAAACAAATTTCAATAATCCAAATTTCTTGTTCAACTTTGTTTTTAATTTAACTTCACATTTAGTTTGCTCATAGCTAGACAAAGAACTAATTAGATTCCTGGTCTTCTAATAGCCATTTTTTTATTATATATTAATTATTAGCTTCTATTAGTTTATATTGGTTTGTATGAATTAAGCTAGATATGCTTGCCCACATGAGACTGACTTATCCCAGTAGTTAGGAGTTCATTTTGGCTGAGGATCATTTGGGTAGTGGCAAATTAGCCATTACTACCACCTTGGGGAAGATGTCTGGCAGCCAGCTGCATTCTCCTTGGTTCACTGCAAGAACTGCTATTAAAACTATTTCAGAAATAGTTGAGGTAAAATTGTTATTATTGCTGCCCAGAATAAGCATTCATTATCATGATCATCATCACTATTACTGCTATTATCTATGTGGAATTAAAGTATTGATCATATTAGCTCTAAGCTTTCTTTACTTCTGAATAGTGCATGTGATTATTTACTAAGTAATTTCTGTTGGAAGATTGGTTATTCTGATCTAAACTGTCATTAGTCATAAATACATCATTCTGGCTGATTTTCTAATATAACATGCAATGTATTTCTTACATATAAATAGAAAACATTTACATTTATTTACAAATATAACCACAAACAATAACAGTGAAAGTAATAAACAAAATTTAATTGTGGACTTCAATGTTGACGAATCAAATAGAATCAGGTGATTTTCAGTAATAGAAAATATAATGTCTGAAATGACTTAAAATGGTTTTAATTAAAGGTTAACCCTTGGAAATATAAATGTGACAATTGAATAAGAGTCTTTTAAGCATAAAGTTATGCAATGTTTTAAAATTCATTATGTAATTGTATATCATATGTGTAAAATCACTATATAAATTACATGAGCCCAGTCAGTGTGGCTCAATGGTTGAGCATTGATCCATGAACCAGGAGGTCCCGGGTCTGATTTCCAGTGGTCAGGAAACATGCCTGGTTTTAGGGCTCAATCCCCAGTAGAGGGCATGCAGGAGGCAATCAAGCGACGTTTTTCTCTCATCGATGTCTCCATCTCTCTATCACTTTTGTTTACCCTCTCTCCAAAAATATATATAAAAACATATTTTAAAAAATAATTATATGGATAAAATATATTATTATTTATGAGAAACAGGCATATAATTTTGCCATAAATATTGGCTTCTGTTCTTATATTTAGTACATTTAATTTTGCCATACTTGTATTTTAAAAATGCATACATATTTTAATGACAAAAGTTGTGGAGCATCTTATAGATATAAGTTGTTCATTGTACTAGAAAATAGTGAAGTAAAACACATAAACTATCATTCAGACATTACTTTAAAAATTATATGTTGGGGACATTTATACATGACCTTTCTATGATAACATATACATAACTTGGATAATAAACTTTGAATATGTTCACCCCACTCTAAAAGGCTAATAGAACATGGCACTTTCATAATAGAATAACATTCTTTAATTTTTCTTATTGAATTTACCATTTTATCTTTGTTCATAATTTTCTATCATATCCCCTTAATTGCTTTTATACATATATATTTTTATTAAATATTTTTATTGATTTCAGAGAGGAAGGAAAAGGGAGAGAGAGATAGAAACATCAATATTGAGGGAGGATCATTGATTGGGTGCCTCCTGCATGTCCCCACCAGGGATCAAGCTCACAACTGGGCATGTACCCTGACTGGGAATCGAACCATGACTTCCTGGTTCATAGGTCCATGATCAATTACTGAGCCATGCCGGCTGGGCTACATACATCCTTTTTTCCTTAGTGTCCTTATGGTTTCTCCTACAACTAAAAAATATACAGTATATACATATAATACATATATATGAAACATAGCATTCTTATAAAATGCATGGGACAAATATGTAGAGTTTAAAACATGTTTATAAATCAAATATCCATTTAGCTACCAGTGAGATGAAGAAACAAGAGTATTTTTTCACACGGATAGCCTCTCCATTAGACTTATAACACAACTAACTTGGTACTTCCAAAATAATTCTGAAATAATAACTCCTTAATATAGCAGTTGTACCCCCAAAACGGCCTCTTTTTTATTCATGTAATTGGTATTTTGACTTAATGCAGGTATCTCCAAATTTGAAGCAGCCACAACAAACCTAAATTCCTTTAATGATTTTAAAAACTATATCCACTTTTAGCTCTGAGCATTACAGTGTTAAACTTCATGTTTTCTTAGATGATCTGTTTTAAAGTCAAATTGGACTCATAATGAAGTAAAAAACATTCAATATGGGAAGAGTATCTTCTCATTTTGGATTAAAGGAGTCACAAGGATAAACACAATTTTGAGAAAATTAGGATAATGCACACCACACAGGTTTGACAATGAGTAAACAAAAATTTAAAAAAGGTGGGGGGGACCATATAGCAGAATGAGAGCTTCTGCCCTCCAAAAGTAAAGAACAAAGATGCCCTTTAGAAAAACTGAATTAAATGTTGCCATCTAAAATAAAAGTAATTGTTATTTGCAACAACTTAAAAAAAATTTATTCTACTATAACTGGAATTTTTTAAGTTGTTGCAAATAACAATTATTTTTTTTATTGCTGAGTAATAGTCTATGATATGGATATACCACCATTTGTTTAAACTCTCAACCAATAAAGGACATTGGATTATTACCAGTTTATGGCTGTTATTATTTTTTCTTTCTTATTGAATTTATTGTGCTGACACTGGTTAACAAAATTATACAGGTTTCATTTGCACACTTCCACAGCATGTCATCCATAATCTGTACATTATACTTTGAGTGTTCAGCACCCCAAGTCAAGTCTCCATCCATCACCATTTATCCCCTCTATACCCTCCTGCACCTCCCTACACTCCCCTACACTCCCCCTCTCCAAGGCAATCACCACACTGTTCTTTCATGCCCATGAGTTGTTTTCTCTCTTTTTCTCTTTTGCTCAATAGAAAGCTCATGTTGTACAGTAAATAGTTTGACTAAAAGTTAACAACTTTTTTAAAATTTGTAGAATTATATTTTAAGTAGAATATTAGCAAAATCACTTTTGGATTATGTAAAATAATAGATTATCTATAGTAATAAAAAGGTGATATGCTAATTAGAGTGAATGTCTTCCAGACTTCCATCTGGACAAACCACAGCAGCTGTGAACCCCAGGGCTCAGGCAGCTGGGGCTCAGGCAGCTGTGAGACCTGGTGGCTGCAAGGCCCATGGCTCAGGCCTCACAGCCATGGCAGCTGGCAGTTGCAGCAGCAGTAAGAGGGTGATGGGGGCAGCGTCTTCCCATAATGAGCCGGTAGACTCCCACAGAGGGAGGCCAGACTGCGGCTTAGGGCAGCCGGCCTAAGCTATCAGTAAGATATCCACTGAGGGCTCCCGGATTGAGAGGGGGCAGACCAGGCTGAGGGAACCGCCCCCCCAGGGCACAAATTTTCATGCACCAGGCCTCTAGTCTATAATAATAAAAGCATAATATGCCAATTAGACTGTTGGACATCCTTCTGGGCAACCTTCTGGACAAAGGCACTGCGGGGCTGGGGCTGAGGCAGCATGGTGGCAGCAGGGGCCAAGCCCCTTGCACGAATTTCGTGCATTGGGCCTCTAGTAGATATATAAATAGAAAATGGATAGATGGATGGATGGATTGATAAACATAGACAGACAGAATTACATATCGACTTCTGTCAACCTTTCTGTGTTTCACATTGCTTGGTATTACACATTTCAGTGTCTATTAATAGACTTCCCCTTTACCTGCACTCTATAATCTTCTTCATAGTAATAAAAAATCAATTTTAAATGCAAAGTCCATATGTAAATTTATCAAATAAAATGTACAAAGTTGAGTATGTTGGTATTGAATAGTGGATATAAATATTTGTTCTGATCTTTGTCAATTGTGCATCCTTGACAATTAATTACACTAAGCCTCAATTACTTCATTTATTAAATTAGGGGTAGTTATGCTTACCTATTTAGAGTAGATGCCTGGTTAGAAGAGAAAGAATATATAAATTTTGTATACAGATTGAAGTTTATTGGATATACATAGGGGAAAAAAAACTATTTTACCCACTATTCATTCAATTGTTACTCCACATGCTCATTTAGATGAAAATTAGGATAGGTAACATGACTTCTAATAACCCTTAGGTAATTAAAAGTTATTTGGCAGTGTAGTATTCCACTGTGTAGATGCACCATAGTTTTCTAATCCAATCATCTGCTGATGGGCATTTAGGCTGTTTCCAAATCTTAGCTATGGTGAATTGTGCTGCTATGAACATAGGGGTGCACCTATCCTTTCTGATTGGTGTTTCTAGTTTCTTGGGATATATTCCTAGAAGTGGAATCACTGGGTCAAATGGGAGTTCCATTTTTAGTTTTTTGAGGAAACTCCATATTTTTCTCCACAGTGGCTGCACCAATCTGCATTCCCACCAGCAGTGCACGGGGGTTCCTTTTTCTCTGCATCCTCACCAGCACTTGTCGTTTGTTGATTTGCTGATGATAGCCATTCTGACAGGCGTGAGATGGTACCACATTGTTGTTTTGATTTGCATTTCTCGGATAATTAGTGACTTTGAGCATGTTTTCATATGTCTCTTAGCCTTCCTTCTGTATTCTTTAAAACAGATTCTATTTAGGTCCGTTGCCCACTTTTTTATTGGATCATTTATCTTCCTTTTATTAAGTTGTATAAGTTCCCTGTAGATGTTGGAGATTAAACCTTTATCAGTGATAACATTTGCAAATATGTTCTCTCATACAGTGGATTTTCTTGTTGTTTTTCTTGATGGTTTCTTTTGCTGTGCAAAAGCTTTTTATTTTGATGTAGTCCTATTTATTTACTTTCTTTTTAGTTTCCATTGCCTCAGGAGCAGTATCGGTGAAGAAATTGCTTTGGCATATGTCTGAGATTTCTCTGCCTGTGGATTTCTCTAGTATTTTTATGGTTTCACAATGGAATACTACAAAGGAATTCTTACCATTTGCAGCAGCATGGATGGACCTGGAGAGCATTATGTTAAGTGAAATAAGCCAGGCAATGAACAAAAAATACCATATGATCTCACTCATTTATGGAAAATAAAGAACATTGTAACCTAATGAACAAAAAGATAGATACAGAGGCAGTAAAGAACCAAACAGACTGTCAAATTATAGCGGGAAGGCTGGGGAGAGTTGGGGAGGGGGGGAAAGAGATCAACCAAAGAACTTGTATGCATGCATATAAGCACAACCAATGGACACAAGACACTTGGCGGGGGAGGGATGAGGCCATGTGACAGGGGGTAGGGGAGGCTGAGGGAAGGTAAATGGGGGAAAAAAAGAGATATATGTACTACTATATGTAATACTTTAAACAATAAAAAAAATGTAAAAAGAGTTATTTGGTTCCTCAAGTCTTAAGAATATATTACTCCAATAGTTAATATAACTATTCAGTAAATAATTAAAACTTTAATCTTCATTCTAAGTAAAATTTCTCTTCTTTCCATACTTACATTTCTCAACGTAAATTGATTACTGTGGTGAAGAAATTAATACATTTTATTTATTTTCCTACTTTGAATTTCTCCTAGTTCTAGGCTGATTCAGAGGTTTTTAGTATTGAAGTGAAGAAAGAGTTCTAACTTATAGAGGTAAATAAATCTATATTTGATTAGCAAAATTGTGATATGGCGCTGACAGTCTTCGTGCTTAGAATATGGCTAAAGATAATTCTTTTCTTGCAAGATACATTATGAGTCTTTTCCCTGTAACCATTAGTGGGTTTTCTACAACCTGTTACATTAATTTAGAACACTGAATCTCCTCTGTCTGACCACACAGATCTCTTTCACAAATGAAAGTCAGAAAGAGTACATCCCAGTTGAATCACATTTTCCTTGCAGGTGGTTCTCTTGGATGAAATATAAAACCATCCCAGAGATAAAAAATGATGGCAGAGCAAGTGAATGCTGCACAGACATGCTCCCAGGAACAAACAGGTATCACAACTAAAATACCGAAAAACTTCCTGAGCAATCAGCAGAATACTCATAGGAGAGGACCCTGAAACCCGAAAGTGGAGATTGCAGAGAGACTGGTAGGAGGGGCAGAGGCAAGAAAGGGCTGGCCGGGCTCCACAGAGAGCAACTGAAATCCTGGAGAGATATCTCAGCTGTGAGGGGGTTGCCATTGAGAACTCTGAGATTTAATCCCCAAGCTGGGTACCCCAGCAGAAAGCAACAGAACTGAAAAGGGTACCCACATAACATCTGGCTAAAAAATGCAGCAGGGCACTGTCTGCCAGAGAGTAACAGCTGAAAATTCAGGCACCCTCTTAAAGAGACAACACACAAAATTCCCTGTGGAGCCACCCATCTTGTGCTCCAGCAGAAGGAAGGTGAAGTAGACTGGAGCTGTGAGGGCAGAAGCCAAGAATGGGGACTCAGGGGATAGAGCTTAGAAGGCAGACACCCTAAGTTTCCTGGGCTGAGTCATTCTCTGACACAGCAGAGGACATCTTTCTCACATAGACATTTGCCTTGCCTGGGGGGAAGACAGTTGACATACCCTATTGGAAAACACCTTGCCCTGAGGCCACTTAAGAGAATAAAAATAACAATTAGACTCCAGGCAGTAGCAACTCTCCCACCCGATTGAAAAAAACTTGCCACACCTGAGGACAATTGCCTGGGAGGAAATTAAAGTAGGAATCTTATTAATCTATAGACAGAGGAGGTCTCTGGAGGTTTTGAGTCTCTGCCTGATCTAATTAGTCAGAAACAGCCTTTATACTGTCCTGAACTAGAGATTGTGAGGTGTAGAGGCTCTACCTAATACATAGTCACAAACCCAAAGCACAAGCCAAAATGAGGGGACAAAGAAACAATCCCCAATGAAAGAAAAAGAGAATTCTCCAGAAGAAGACATAAATGAAGCAGAGGTAAGAAATTTATCTGAAATAGAGTTCAGAATAATGATGGTAAAAATGCTCAACAGCATGAAAAAAGATATAGTAACTATGAAAAAGAAAAGTCTGAGATGGAGAATGGCATAACACAAATAAAGAACACATTGGAAGGAAGACACAGCAGATTAGGGGAAGCTGAGGATCAAATCAGTGAATTGGAAAACAGAGTTGAAAATATCACTCAATCAGTAAACCAGAAACAAACAAACAAACAAAAAAAAAACAATTAAAAAACAGAATGACAGCTTAAGGGAGCTGTGGGACAACATTTAACATAACGATATTAGAATAGCAAGTGGCCATAAGTGGCAGAAAGGGAGAAAGGCATAGAAAAGGTGTTTGAAGAAATAATGGCAGAAAACTTCCCTAACCAGGAAAAGGAAAAAGTCACACAAGTTCAGGAGGCACAGAGAACCCTAAACAGGAACCCAAATAGGCCCATGCTCAGACACATCATAATTAAAATACCAAAAAGACAAAGAGAGAATCTTAAAGGCAGTAAGAGAAAAGAAATCTGTTACCTACAAATGAGTTCCCACAAGGCTGACACCTGATTTCTCATCAGAAACTCTACAGGCCAGAAGGGAATGGCATGAAGTAGTCAAGGTAATGGAAAGCAAGGATCTAAGACCAAGATTACTATATCCAGCAAGGCTATCATTCAAAACTAGAGGCCCAGTGGGGGGTTCCTCACCCTGGCTAGCACCATCACACAGTCTGGGAGCCCTCGGGGAATTTCCAACTGACGGCTTAGGCCTGCTCCCCACAGGCAGTAGGTCTAAGCTAGCAATTGGACATCCTTAGTGCTGCCATGGAGGTGATAGAGGCTCTTGGTTATCAGAGCATTGGGAAGCCCTTGGTGGCTGGACAACCACCATCCGAGGCTTTCCTGTGCCTCAGGCCAGCACTGGGCGGCACTGGGGCTGAGGGGACTGGGGGACTCTGGAGGCAGGAACGACCTGCCTGGGGGCGGGCCTGGCTGTGCTGTGTGCCTGCTGGTCAAGCGGGGGCTGAGGGGACTGGGAGCTTCTAACTTGTGCCTGTGGGCACCGCCATCTTTGAGGGTGTGGCAATCCATTAGCACATTACCTCCTTATTGGCTGTGGGTGCCTTATTTGTGAGGGTGTGATGGTCAATCAGCATATTCCCTCTTTATTAAATAGGATTAAAATTAAAAAAAATTTATTAGCTTCCTAGCAATATAGTACTACATGAATTTTTGAAGAAATGCCATTTTTTATGGTAAGAATTTTAATTCCCTTAGAAACGCAGTCTTGAATGCAAATTTGGCAGCCCCCTTAAAGAAAAACACATAGGGAGAAAAAAAATAAAGAATTTGCTCACATAGACTTAATTTTATAAAAGGAAAATTATTATATTCAAAAATGTCAAAATATCCTTTAGAACAGTGGTTCTCAACCTTTCTAATGCCACAACCCTTTAATACAGTTCCTCATGTTGTGGTGACCCCCAACCATAAAATTATTTTTGTTGCTACTTCATAACTGTAATTTTGCTACTGTTATGAATCATAATGTAAATATCTGTGTTTTTCCGATGGTCTCAGGTGACCCCGATAGCAGTTCTCAACCTGTGGGTCATGACCAACCTGTGGGTCATGACCCACAGGTTGAGAACCGCTGCTGTAAAGCCTAAGACCATCGGAAAAACACAGATATTTACATTATGACCCACAGGTTGAGAACTGCTATCAGGGTCACCTGAGACCATTGGAAAACACAGATATTTACATTACAATTCATTAACAATAGCAAAATTACAGTTATGAAGTAGCAACGAAAATAATTTTATGGTTCGGGGTCACCACAACATGAGGAACTGTATTAAAGGGTTGTGGTTTTAGAAAGGTTGAGAACCACTGCCTTAGTATTATAAATATATACAAAGCAGTAAATTCATAAGCCACCTTTGTGATTATAAAATAAAATAAGATATACGTCTAACCAATATAAAACTATCAACGCTTTTATTTATAAACTAGAGGCCTGATGCACAAAATTTGTGCAGGAGTAAGCCTTCCTTCCCCTGGCTGCTTCCCTTTGGCACCTGGGACTAGGGATTCCCTCTGGCTCCCAGGACCTGGGCTTCCCTCTGGCCATTGGCAGGCAACCAGGATGTGGGCTTCCCTCTGGCTGCCAGCAAGCACTGGTTCCCGGGCCTCCCTCACAGCCCTGGCTTCCCCCAGAAGGGACATCAGGTCTAATTAGCATATTATGCTTTTATTATCATAGACTAGAGGCCCAGTGCACAGATTCATGCACTGGTGGGGTCCCTCAGCCTGGCCTGCACCCTCTTGCAATCCAGGACCCATCGGAGGATGTCAGAGAGCCAGTTTTGACCCTACCCCTGCAGGCCAGACCAAGGGACCCTATACTAGGCCAGGCCGAGGGACCCCAAATCCATGCACCAGGCCTCTAGTATGCATATAAGATCTTTGGTTAATCTTTTCCTGCCCTCCCCCAACTCCATTCCATCTGAAATTCATCAGTCTGTTCCATGTTTCCATGCCTATGGTTTCCATTCCTATGTTGAGCATCTGCCCCCTGGAGTTCAGTGTGCATCATAGCCACCAGCTGGTCGGACCGCTCACTTAGGCTTTTATATATATTAGAGGCCTAGAACATGAAATTCATGCACTGGGAGGAGTTGTCCCTCAGCCCAGCCTGCACCCTCTATAATCTAGGACCTCTAGGGGGGTGTCTGACTGCTGGTTTAGGCCTGATCCCATGGGACAAGCAGTCGGACATCCCTCTCATAATCCAGGACTTGCTAGCTCCTGACTGCTCACCTGCTTGCCAGCCTGATCACCCCCAACCAAACCCCTGCCAGCCTGATCGATGCCTAACTGCTCCCCTGCCAGCCTCAGAGCCCCTAACTGCCCTCCCCTGCTGGCCTGGTTGCCCCTAACTGCCCTCCCCTGGAAGCCCGGGCCCCCCAAACTACCCTCCCCTGCAGGCCTGGTTGTCCCCGACTGCCCTCCCCTGCTGGCCTGGTCACCCCTACCTGCCCTCCCCTGCTGGTCTGTTCGCCCACAACTACCTTCCTTTGATGACATTCTTGTGGCGGCTATCTTTGACCACATGGGTTTGGCCATCTTGTGTGAGAGTGTGAGGATCAATTTGCATATTACCTCTTCATTATATAGGGCTATAGGCAGGGTGCATGAAATTAGTGCATCGGGGGAGTCCTTCAGCCTGGCCTACACCCTCTCCAATCTGGGACTCCTTGCAATCCAGGACCGCTGGTCCTAACTGCTAGCTTGCCTGCCTCCCTGATTGCCCCTAACTGCCTCTGACTGCTGTCACCCTTAACTGTTCCCCCCTGCCAGCCTGATTGCCCCTAACTTCCCTCCCCTGCTGTCTTGATCACCCCTAACCACCTCTGCTTTGGCCCCTGCCACCATGGCTTTGTCTGGGAGGATGTTCGGAAGATGTGTGGTCTAATTAGCATATTACTCTTTTATTAGTATAGATAGATTAGAAATTGGTATAGCTCTAGATGCAAAGATTTGTATCTGTACAAAATTTACCAAACAAATTCCAATAAAATGTAATTATAATATGGATATTAAATAAGGTTTAATTGTACATACCTGGTCTTTCTCCTTACATGATATTATTCTACAATGTCATTATAATTTTAGATATTTTACAACAGCATATTGTACAATTATCCCAAACAAACTTACAAACAAATTATTTGAATGGTTGGCAGTAATTAAAAAAAAAAAGGCCATGAAAGGATTTAATCCCTTTCAGAAGGAATTAAGGCAGGCACTGGGAAGGCATTTGAGCATCCTATATTGGCCACTCTCGCTTTTTGTGCCAAGAGAGACCCTCTTCTCACAATCCAATTGTCCTCAGCTGTTGCCTGAGCTTTCTGTTCATGCTGAGCTTGAAGCCTAGTGGTGGCTGGTACCATGGATCAATCTCACACCCAATCCGGTGAGCTGGGCCCTCACTGGAGAAGAAACCTGAGTTGCTCGAGATATGTGATCAGCACCGGGACCCCGACAGCGGGCCAGAGGCTCCCAAGACAGGAGCTGGGCGTGGAGGCCACGGGGGCATAGGCTGCCAAGGAGAAAGAACTGAACCTCACATCACCCTGGTTGGCCCCGGAGGATGGCTGGTTAGCCAGAGACGGGTAAGATTTCTCAGGGAAAGAACAACCTAAGACAGACACAGTCACAGAGGGGCCATCAGGAGAGAAATTGGGGGGCAACAGAAGTGGGGCACAGACCCTCACCCCCCAACATTGCAGGGGCTTGAACCCTCGCCCCTTCTTAGGAAGGTCTCCTGCCCCCATGGCTGCTTCATGCTTCCCACACCCAGCTCATATCGGGACCCAGGCAACAGAAAGAGACTTGGCCCAGCTCAGATCGGGACCCAGGTAACAGACAAGAGACTTGCTCTACAGCAGCTGCCCTATTTCTAAATTCAGCCTAGCATCAGGAATTCTCAGGGCCTACTCAAGAATGCAAATAATCCTTCCCACTAATATTTACAGGGTAAACTAAGATTGTTGGTAGAGTATTACATTTGACAGTAAAATAGTAATCAAGTTTTCAGATTAATTTAAACAGGCTAATTGAAATAACTGAATATTCAAGTAAATTTAATTGTACTGGACAAAAAGCTGTTCTTAAAGTAATAACTAAAATTTCTATTGGTAGTTCATCTCATGGTAAAATTCCTGAACATGCAATGAACCTAAAGCAGTCATATTTTTGGGCAAAAAAAAAATAAATTAAATTTAAAGTTATCAAGACTGCATTATAAAATTTACAAAAACCTCCATTAATCAAAAAAAAGGGGGGGATAATAGGGTAATATCATGTAAAGAAAAATATCCTATAAGTAAATTACATCTAGAAAATTTTTACTTTACAAAATTAATTTTCATTTGTAATGCTAACAGCAAGACGGCCATTAAAAACACACATGGTGTCTAAATAAGACAAAGGAAAATCGTTTGGGCAAAAATAAAAAGGATCCCAAATCAATTATATAGAAAGGATTCCTTTATTAACTTTTGGTCAAGAATATGTTTATATATCTTCAGAAAACAACTCCAAGACCATGTGGATTCCTGCAACAGAGAGGAATTGACAGGTCTGCTCCAACCACGAAGACAAGAGGAAAAATAGTCCAGAGATGGAAGACGCTTGCCACAGGAGCAGTCAGCAGCTGTGCACTGCTGCAGGTTGCCTAGGACCAAACCAGAGAGGGTTGGACCTGCATTGCCACCATCCAGATATCATTGCTGACATGTACACATAAGGAACTGTTAGACATTGAAACTGGGACTCAGAACTGTTGGACATTGAAATTGGGACTCAAACATTTTTTAATATTATTATTATTATTATTTTGTTATTATATGTTCATTTCTAGTCTGCAGAGGCAAAATTTTTTAAAGGAAAGAAATGGGGGGGGGGAATAGATACAGAGGCAAAGAAGTATTGAACAGACTGTCAAACTACATTGGGAAGACAGGGGAGGTTGGGTGAGGGGGGCTGTAAGAGACCAACCGAAGGACTTGTACGCATGCATATAAGCACAACCAATGGATATAAGACATTGGGGTGGGAGAGGGCGGGCTGGTGAAGGCATGTACTGGGGGGTAGGGGAGGTCGGGCGGAGGTCAATGGGGAAAAAAAAGACATGTACTACTATTTGTAATACTTCAAACAATAAAAAAAAAAGAAAACTAAAAAAAAGAAAGGGGTAGAGGATGAATAAATGGTGATGGGAGGAGACTTAACTTGGGGCAGTGAACACAAAATACAATATACAGATGATGTATTACAGAATTGTACACCTGAAACCTATATAATTTTATTAACCAATGTAACCCTAATAAATTCAATTTAAAAAAAAAGAGTTTCATAGCCCATTAAAATAACAAAATATTTTCAGAATTTACTCCATTGAAATGCCAATGCTAGTGAGATATTGGTGCTGCAATAACTTTAATAAGAAGGGAACTAAATAGTAGGAAAATTATCTTCACAATTCTCTTATACAGTATTCCTTTGATATGCAAACTTGTATGTGTCTGTGTGGGTTGATATCACAGCATGTAAATAATGAATATATAACTAATTAAATGTAATTAAAATAAGATGTTAATAAATAAATGATATTATTGTTTTTATCAAAATTAATATAAAAATAACATTGTAAATAATGATAGAAAAAAATTTGTTCATCTCTCGTTTTCTTCTCAAAGGAGTAATTTCTATGAATGGGAGAATTATTTTGTCACAATGTAAAATTTTAAGATACCCAATCAATATTGCCAAATTGCTTTTCAGGGAAGTTGTACAATCTAAATTGCCAACAAATATGGAAGTTAGTATCTATTTCCTTATACCATATGAACATTGCTTTGCATATGAAATTTATCATGTGTACCTCTTAGAATGAATAAAATGAGAATTTTATTAGGTACTTAAATTTTTTAAAGAAGTATCCTGTGTTTACTTCTGTGCTTGAGTGTAATAATTTTATTAATATTACTGGATTTTGAATGTCTAAACTTTGTTATAATCGCTGAAAAATTAGAGAATGCCTTATTTTTTAAAAATATATTTTTATTGGTTTCAGAGTGAGGAAGGGAGAGAGGGAGAGAAACGTTAATGATGAGAGAGATTCACCAATTGGCTGACACCTGCATGCCCCACACTATGGAATGGATTGCAACCCGGGCACGTGCCCTCTCCAGGAACTTCTGGTTCATAATTGATGCCAAACCACTGAGCCATGCTTTTCATATGATTTTAAGATACATAATTTATAAGAGAATAAACCCTAAAATTTAACACTAAATTAGAACAAAGAAAATAAATTTAAAAAAATAGTATGACTAAAATGATTATGCTTCTTTATGGTTGCAATAAACCTTGGAATTCAATAAGAAAAATTATTCTTTTTAAAGTAGCTATAACAAAAATAATAAAATAAAAGTATTATATGTGCTAATAAATGAGCTCCTAGTATATATTAGGGAAGTTGACAAAACAGTCACAATTATTTAAAAATATTTAGAAAAATAAAACAGAGAAGAATAACAAAGCACCATAATACTCAATGTCTAGATTTACAATCAAACCTATATCTCACTAAACAATTTTAATTTTTTTCTAAAAACTCTTATGTTAAATAAAAACTATCAAGTAAAAAAGCATTAACTTTAATTGAAAAAATTATGAGTACTACCACAACTATGAAATCCAAGCAATTGTCACTGATTAGAAAATATTAAAATAAGCAACATACTTAATATAAGTAGTAAACAATAATTGGAAAGTAAATTAAAACACTTTGTATATAAAGCATAGTGTAGTGATAAAACATAATACCTAATAGTGAATGGAAGAAGGTTATGAGGAATATTATTTAAATTATGCATTATTTTATTGCTTTATTATACAATGTTTTCTACATTGACTTTTTTAGCTTACAATAGACTCAAAGTTATTTTGCACTTAAAATGAACTCAAGAATAAAGCTTAGCACAGAAAAACTACCCTTAGGGCAAAATAAGAGCTGAACAGCAAGAATATTTTGTAATGCATGAAAATGGTACATATGGAAAATGAACTGAAAGTCATGTGAGTTACTATTTCTCCATCCCTTTCAATTGGTGTAAGTATGCAAAGCCCAACATTCTGTATTTGTGTGAATATAATACACAACCGAAATATGCCCCATGTGATATTTTCTGATAAGAAACTGATACGTTGAGTAAATTGGAGGATGTGCCTTTTCCTGATACTCAACTATTAAAAGGTGATTTTTAAAATTTTATTGTATTTGGGAGTATAAAAATTACATTAGTTTTTAAAAGGAAAACAAAAGGAATTTATGTTTGATTAAAAAGCAAGTTTTTAATTGCCACATTTTTTTTTCTATTTATTTTACTATTTTAAATCAGGTACCAAATATTATGACACTTTACCAGTATGTAGTTAGCCATTCACCTCCAAAAAACTCTGACAAGTTTGTGTGAGCAAAATACATCTAATGTTCTAAAGACTGCTTTAATATTGTTATCTAATACTAGAGGCTCAATGCACGAATTTCATGCAAGAGTAGGCCTTCCTTTCCCTGGCTGTTAGCACCAGCTTTCCTCTGGCACCCGGGACCCCAGCTTTCCTCACAGCCCTGGCTTCATCTGAAGGTCGTCTGGAAGGACATCTGATATAATGAACACATTTCACTTTTATTATTATAGACTAGAGGCCTGACCCATGAATTTGTACACCAGTGGGGTCCCTCGGTCCGGCTTGTGGGATCAGGCCAAACCAGCTCCCAACATCCCCTGAGGGGTCCCAGATTGCCAGAGGGCACAGGCCAGG
Organism: Corynorhinus townsendii; assembly: GCA_026230045.1. Taxonomy (NCBI): domain Eukaryota; kingdom Metazoa; phylum Chordata; class Mammalia; order Chiroptera; family Vespertilionidae; genus Corynorhinus; species Corynorhinus townsendii. The sequence goes on from JAPDVU010000002.1 coordinate 93,992,305, forward strand.
CCAAGGGACCCCACCAGTGCATGATCGGTGCTGCGGAGGGACATGGAAGGTTGGCTAGCCAGGAAAGGACCGTAGGAGGGCTCCAGGGCATGTCCTACCTGTCTTGGTCAGTCCCAATGGGCTGGACCCCAGCAGCAAGCTAACCTACCAGTCGGAGCATCTGCCCCCTGGTGGTCAGTGCATGTCATAGTGAGCGGTTGAGCAGCCTTAGCATATCATTAGCATATCATGCTTTGATTGGTTGAACGGATGACCAGATTTATGGACAATTAGCATATTAGGCTTTTATTATATAGCATGCAGTCTATATTAACTTTTCCCCAATTACCCCCTAAACTGCCTTTTAACTATTTACTTCAGTGGTGGTATGTTGCCTATTGGAATATTTGTTTAGAAGAAAGAGGTTAGACTTCATTGGATTTCCAGATGTCAGATATGAGTGAGCAAATGTTATAGACAGGCATATTTTTTCCCAACATTGGAATGACCTGCTTTTTGAAATAATAAGCTGCAATTATTTAAGCAATATATGACTTTGCTTCCCAAAGGAAGAGACAATTGAATTTAAAAATAAAATAATGGGAAAGCACTCATCAGACTAACACTAATCAGAAGAACACTAGAATTATTATATTAATAACAGAGTAAATTTCTGAGCAAATATACTAGATCCCCTGGACTTTGAAAGGATAGTAAAAGAGTACTATGAACAATTCTGTGCCTTCAAATTCTTAACCCAGATAAAATAGACCAATTCTTTGAAGGACACAATCTTCCAAAACCTACACAAGAATAAATACATAATTGGAATATACTTCTGTCTAATAAAAAAATTGAATCAATCAATAATAATCTCTCAAAAACAGAAAGCACTAGGATGAGATGGGATTACTGGTGAATTCTACAAAAACATTTAAGGATAAAATTATACCAATTCTCTACAATCTCCTTTAAGAGATAAAAAGCAGAGGGAATGATTTCTAACTTACCCAATTTGGCCAGCATTATCTATCTTAATACAAAAATCAGGGGGGAAAAAAAACTTTATAAGAAAAGAACTATAGACTAATTTTTCTTGTAAATATAGATGCAAAAATCCTCAACAAAATATTAGCAAAATGAATCCAAGTAAATATAAAAGGATATATATATATATATATATATATATATATATATATATATATCCAAGTGGGACTTATTTCAGTTATGCAAGGATGGTTTAACATTCAAAAATTAATGTAATTCATCACATCAACAGACTAGAAAAGGAAGTTTACACATTATCAATAAATGTAAAAAAAAAGTATTTAAAAAAATTCAACACCCATTCATGATAAAACAACCAGCAAGCTAAAAATAGAAAGGTATTTTCTCACTTATTAAAGTCTATCTACACAAAATGTGTATATACAACATCCACCATACTTAATGGTTAGACAATTTAATTTTTTCCATTAAGATCAAGTACAAGGTACCCAGCCAGTGTTGCTCAGTGATTGAGCATTGACCTATGAACATGGAGGTCATGGTTGATTCTAGGTCAGGGCACATGCCCAGGTTGTGGGCTCAATTCCCAATAGGGGGTATGTAAGAGGTACCTGATCAATGATTTGTCTCTCATCATTGTTGTTTCTCTCTCTCTCCTTCTCCCTTCCTCTCTGAAATTAATAGAAATATATTTTTTTAAAAAAACAGGTATAAGGCAAGACTGTCCCCCTCACAATTACTTTGCAAATTCTTTTAAACAAAAAAGACTACAAAAAAACCCTCCTGGATTTAAAAATAAATTATAGCAAGTTTTGTTGGATAAAGATTAATATACAAAAGTTAATTGTTTTCCTATATATCAACAGTGAACAAGTGAAATCTGAAGTTAAAAAAACAATAACATTTATATTAGTACCCAAATAAGTGAGTACTTAGGTATCCTGTATAATAAAGAGGTAATATATACATTGACCTTTACTCCAACACACCAGTTGGTCGCCCCCATTGGTCAAAGATGGCCACCCCCACATGGACACAAGATGGCTGCCACAGGATGGCCAGCAGGGGAGGGAATTTGAGAAGGACAAGCCCTGCAGGGGAGGGCAGGTGGGGGCAATCAGGCCTGCAGGGGAGTGCAGTTAGGGTTGACTGGGCCAGCAGAGGAGGGCAGTTGGGGGCAACCAGGCCTGTAGGGGAGGACAGTTAGAGCCAACCAGGATGGCAGGGGAGGGCAGTTAGGGGCAATTGGGCCAGAAGGGGAGCAGTTAGGCATCAATCAGGCTGGCAGGGGAGTGGTTAGGGGGTGATCAGGCTGGCAGACAGGAGAGCAGTTGGGAGGCAGCAGTCCTGGATTGTGAGAGCGATGTTCGACTGCCCACTTAAGCCCGATCCCGGTGGCCTAAATGGGCAGTCGGACATCCCTCAAGGGGTCCCAGATTGGAGAGGGTGCAGGTTCGGCTGAGGGACACACCCCCTTGTTCACAAATTCCGTGCATCGGGCCTCTAGTACTAGTATATCTAACAAAATATATATAAAGTCTATATGAGGAAAACTACAAAATGCTAATAAATTAAATTTAAAAAATTAAATTAAAAAAAAAGAATAGCCCTGACAAGTTTGGCTCAGTGGATAGAGCATCAGCCTAGGGACTGAAAGGTCCCAGGTTCGATTCCAATCACGGGCATGTACCTTGGTTGTGGGAACATCCCCAGTAGGGGGTGTGCAGTTGGCAGCTGATCGATGTTTCTCTCTCATTGATGTTTCTAACTCTCTATCCCTCTCCCTTCCTCTCTGTAAAAAAATCAATAAAATATATATTTTTAAAAAATAAATAAATAGAGAGATAGTCCATGTTCATGATTAGGAAGAGAATATTTCCAGGTGAGAGTTATTCTCAAATTAATTTATAGCTTCAATGCAATCGCAATCAAAATCTCGACAAGTCATCAACATGTTTTGTTGGACCAACAGGACATTCATATGCAAAACAGTGAACCTAGATACTGACCTTAAACCCTTTAGAAAAAATGCATTACAATCTAAATGTAAAATGAAAAACTATATAACTAACAGAAGATAACATACAAGAAAACCTAGATAATCTTGGGCATGGTGATGGTTTTTAGATATAACACCATAGACATAACTCATGAAAGAAATAATTAAGTTGGACTTCATTAAAATTAAAAGTCTTCCCTGTGAAAGACAACGTGAAGAGAATGTTTAAACAAGCTGAAAACTGGGAGAAAATATTTGCAACACATACTTTTCATAAGAACCACTAATCTATATATAAAAGCCAAGCAACCGGAATGACCGGAAAGACCTGTTGCTATGATGCACACTGCAGCAGCCAACTGGCCTGATTGGTGCCCTGATTGACCCCTCCCCCAACCTCCCATGGCCCCTCCTCCCAGCTGGCCCGGCCCCTGATTGTCCACCCCACCCTGATTGGGGACAGGGTCAGCTGACCAACTTCCTGAGTCCCCCCTTCCCGCCAGCCTGGCCTGATCAGCCCCCATACACGAATTTATGCACCAGGCCTCTAGTGCAAATATAAAAAGAACATTTAAAACTCAATAATAAGGAGAAAAAAGCACAACCCTATTAAAAATTGAGCCAAAGACCTTCACAAACACCTCACTAAAGAAGATATACAGATGAATGCATATAAAAGGATAACCCATATCATATGTGATCAAGAAAATGCAAACTGAAACAATAATGAGATGCCACTACATACCTATTGGAATGGTCAAAATCCAGAACACTAACACCAGCAAATGCTGGCATGGTTGTTGTACCACAACTGTCAGTTGTTGCTGGTAGAAATGCAAACTGGTGCAGTCACTTTGGAAGACAGTTTGGAGGCTTATTACAAAACAAAACATACTCATACCATACTTAAATTTAAATATAATCTTAGCTAACAATCATACTTCTTGACATTTACTCAAAGGAGCTGAAAACTTATGTCAACACAAAAAACAGCACATGGTTATTTACAGCAGCATTACTCATAATTGCCAAAAGTTGGAGGCAAGATGTTCTGTGGTATATCCAGACAATGGATTATTTTTCATCACTAAAATGAAATGAGCTACCAAGCCATGAAAAAAAAAAAAACACACACACAGAGGAAACTTAAAAGCACATTACTAAGTAAACACACACACACACACACACACACACACACACACATACACACACACACACAAATCTGACAAGGTTTCATACTGTTTGATTCTAACTATATAACATTCCAGAAAATAAAAATTATGCAGACAGTAAAAAGATGAGTATAGAGGGTGCCTGGAAGAGCACCTGAGCGAGGGTCGTCACCTGAATTCAGCAGCATCAGGAAAGCCATATCCTGGAAAATATACCTTGACAAAAGGCAAGAATGTTGTCACTCCTGACCTATAGCCCATAGTGGGTGGGTGTAATTATCTAAGTTCAGCCAGGTGCCATGGACAGATGCAATTATCAAAGTCCAGTCAGGGATGACAATTAGGAGAAGCCACATAAATGAAGAATTGCAGCTTGATCTTTAAGCATGATTTCACATCATTTCCTCTGTCTTAAACTCTTGTATCATGCTGTATATAATAATCATGCTGCGCTAGCTCTGGGTCATTGTCTCTCCATCCAAGAACATTGTCCCACCTGATTCCAGCTTTACCCACTGTCTCTTTCTTTTTTACAATCCCTAGTTGCCCCTACTCAGGACTCGTTAGCGCTCTAGCCATGCTGTTTGCAGCTGGAGAACCCTCATAGATGAGTGGTTGATAGGGTTTGGAGTGGGGGAGAGATAAATAGGCAAGATCCAGAGGATTTTTACAACAGCAAAAATACTCTGTGATATATATATATATATATGTGTGTGTGTGTGTGTGTGTGTATAAAATAAAAGTATAATATGCTAATTAGATTGAACGACCTTCCGGATGAAGCCGCAGTGGTGGGGGCTGAGGCAGAGACTGCCACCGTGGTGACAAGGGCTGAGCCCCTTGCACAAATTTTGTGCATCGGAATATATATATATATATATCTCCTATATAATAAAAGAATGTCAAATTACAGTGGGAAGGCTGGGAGTGTTGCAGGGGGAAAGGTAAGAGATCAACCAAAGGGCTAGTATGCATGCATATAAGTATACCAATGGACACAAGACACTGGGGGGTGGGGGGTGAGGTCATGTGCCAGGGGATAGGGGAGGCTGGGGGAAGGTCAATGGGGAAAAAAAGGAGACTTATATTATATACTACTATTTGCAATACTTTAAACAATATAAATAAATAAATAAATAAATAAATAAATAAATAAATAAATAAATAAATAAATAAAATATTTTTTAAAAGTGTAGTATGCAAATTGTCCCCTCAACTGGGAAGTTGACCTGGGGGCAGGGCCAGCTGGGGGAAGGGAGGGAGTATCCAGCTTGCAGCTGGCAGCCACTAGGGACACTATTAGTGTATGCATTTTGTGCATTGGGCCTCTCTAATATATATATTATATATTTTAGTATAATTAGTATATATCTATATATCTATCTATATATCTATCTATCTCTATCTAGATAGATAGAGATAGATAGATAGATAGATAGGTAGATAGATAGATAGATAGATAGATAGATAGACAGATAGAGATAGAGATATAAAAGCCTAAGGGACCATTGCAACCGAAAGGATAACTGAACAGGCTGAGTGGGGCAACCAGGCTGGCAGGGGGTTAGTGAGGGTCAACCAAATGACTGAGCAGCAGGCTGCATGGGGTGACCAGGCTGGTAGGGGGGACAGTTGGGGGCAATCCAGCCAGGCTGTCAGGGATGCAGTTAGAGGCGACCATGCCAGCAGGGGGGCAGTGAGAAGCGATCAGGCTGGCAGGCAGAGGCAGTTTGGGGTTATCAGGCTGGCAGATAGAAGCTGTTAGGGGCAATCAGGCAGGCAGGCAGGTGAGTAGTTAGGAGCCAGTGGTCCAGGATTGTGAGAGGGATGTCCGACTGCTAGTTTAGGCCTGATCCCTTGGATCGGGCCTAAGCCAGCAGTCCGACATCCCCCAAGTGGTCCTGGATTGGAGAGGGTGCAGGCTGGGCTGAGGGGACCCTTCCCCCCCATGCATGAATTTTGTGCACCAGGCCTCTAGTTAGTATATAGTAGTATAATTATATATATATATATATATATATATATATATATATGTAAAATTATACTTTTGTCAAAACCCACAGAGTGTAAAACAAAAAAAGTGTGAACCCTAAAGTAAACTATGGACTTATGGACTTTGGGTGATTATGATGTATCAATGTAAGCTCATCCTTGGTTAAAGAAAAAATAATTACATTTCTCTATTATACTGTGTGAGGCTATGCCAGGTAAATATAGGAAATATCTATGCTTCCTTCTCATTTTTTTGTGTGTCAATCTAAAAGTAATCTATAATTTGTCTTTATAAATCAGACATATAATTCATCATTAGTATTAATTTGCTAGGTCTGCTATATCAAAATACCACAGATTAACTGTCTTAAATACAAAAATCTATTTTACACAGTTCTGGAGCTTGGCATTTACGCTAGGTATCTACAAAATGAACTCAAAGAGGCTCACACCAGAGCATATCATAATTAAATCCCAAAGGTTAAAGTCAAAGAGATAATCTTAAAATCAACAAGAGAAAGGCAGTTAGTTATCTACAAGAAAGTTCCCATACAACTGTCAGCTGATTTCTCAACAGAAACTTTGCAGGCCAGAAGGGATTGGCAAAATATGTTTGAAGTGATGAAAAGTTAAGGACCTATAACCAAGATCACTCAACCCAGCAAAGCTGTCATTTTGAATCGAAGGACAGGTAAAGAGCTTCCCAGATAAGAAAAAGCTAAAAGAGTCCATCACCACCAACCAGTACTACATGAAGTATTAAATACATATCTAAAAACAATTAGTTGAAATGCAAATGATTAAATGCTCCAATCAAAAGCATAAGGAGACTGAATGGACAACAAAATAATACCATCACATATGCTGTCTATAACAGATTCACTTCACATAGAAAGACACACAGAATGAAAGTAAAGGGATGCAAAGAGATATTTCAAGAAAATGTAAGCAAAAGAAACAAAATCTGGGATAGCAATACTAATAGAAGACAAAATAGACTAAAAACAAAAAAAGGCTATAACAAGAGATAAAGAAGGACCCCACTACTTCACTTCTGGGTATTATATGAAGAAACTCAGATACTAAATTGAAAAGGTATATATATCCATATGTTTATTGCAGTATTTTCAATAATCAAGATATGGAAGCAACCTAAGTGTATACTAACAGATGGATGGATAAAGAAGAAATGTTGCATATATACAACTAGAGGCCTGGTGCACGAAATTCGTGCATGGGTAGGGTCTCTAGGCCTGGCTGGAGATCAGGGCCGATCAGGGCCTTCTGGCTGCAGGCAGGGGCCTTCCTTCACTCCACACCACCACCTGGTGGTAAGTGCAAGTCATAACGAGCGATCAAACTCCTGGTTGAACTCCCAAGGGGACACTTTGCATATTAGCCTTTTATATATACATATAAATAGGATATATTTCAGCCATAAGATTGAAATCTCACCATCTGCAACAGGATGGACCTGGAGGGATAGTGCTTAGTGAAATAAGTCAGATAAAGACAAAGGCCAGATTATTTCACTTACATGTGGAATCTAAAGAACAAATAAACATACAAGCAGAACAGAAAAAAATTCATAGATACAGAAAGCAGATTTATGGTTGCCAGATGGGAGAAGGGTTGGGGGGGATGAGTGAAAAAGTGAAGGGATTTAGAAGTACAAATTGGTACTTACAGAATAATGACAGGATGTGTATAGAATAGGGAATACACACACACACACACACACACACACACACACACACACACTAGAGGCCCTATGCATGAAATTTGTGCAAGAGTAGGCCTTTAAAGCCCCAGCTGCCTAGGTCCCCGCAGCCCCAGCTTTGTCCGGAGGTACTTCTGGACAGTCATCCTGCTGTTCAGCCATTCAGTCGATTTGCCTATTGCATTTTTATTATTATAGACTAGAGGCCCAGTGCACAAAATTTGTGCACTGGGGGATGTCCCTCAGGCAGCCTGTACCCTCTCCAACCTGGGGCATCCCTCTCACAATCTGGGACCACTGGCTCCTAACCACTTGCCTGCCTACCTGCCTGATGCCCCTAACTGCTTCTACCTGCCAGCCTGATTTTCCCCAAACCACCCACCTGCCGACCTGATTGATGCCTATCTTCCCTCCTTGCCAGCCTGATCTTGCCCTCAACTGCCCTCCCCTGCCGGCTATCTTGTGACAACGTGGGGGAGGCCATCTTGTGACAACGTGGGGGCAGCCTTCTTTTGGTGGCCATCTGGTGACTACATGGGCCGGTCATCTTGTGATGACGTGAGGGCATCATGTGAGGGCGCGAGGGATATCTAGGCTTTTATTAGTATAGGTATGCAAAGTTCCCCCTTGGGAGTTTGACTGAGAGAATGGGAGCTCACTTGCTTGCTATGACATGTGGTGACCACCAGGGAGCGGCATGGAACAAAGGAAGGCCATGGCCAGCAGCTGGAAGGCCCGATTGCCCCTGATCTCTGGCCAGGACTAAGGACCCTACCCATGAACAAATTTCATGCACTGGGCCTCTAGTTATCAATAATGTTGTAATTACTATGTATGGTATCAGATGGGTACTAGATTGATTGAAGTAATCACTTTGCAAATTATATAAATATATAACCCTGGGGTTATATATCTGACACTAATATAATATTGTATGTCAAATATAATGTAAAAGTAAAATTCAAATTAAAAAAAAAAAAAGGACACAGTGTCCCCCCGAGTTCTCATGTGGTCTCCCGCCCCCCTTTTTTCTGCATATGAATTTCTAGTGTTTTTTTTTTTTTTTTAGTGTTTTAATCTCTCCTTAGAGGAACATCAATCAGATTGAATGAGGCTCTAATCTGCAAACACAGTCACATACTGTGGTACTGGGGATTGGGTCTTTAACATATGAAATTTGAATGTGACGCAACTAGTTCATAACTCCAACTTAACAATAAAAACTTCGCATTATCATCTCAATAGACACAGAATAAAAAAAGTCTAAATTAAACCTCTGGTCCTCATAAAACCTCTCTGAGGCACTGGTTGGGGAGATCAGTTGGTTGAAGACTAGTCCCAATATGCCAAGGTTACGGATTTGGTCCCAGGACAGGGCACATACAAGAATACCAATGAATGCATAAATAAGTGAAACAACAAATAGAGATATCCTTCTCTCGCCCTTCCTCCCTTTCTCTAAACTCGATTTAAAAAACACACAACCAGGACACTAAGGATGGCAGCTTTGGGAAGCAGCTGGCCAAGGGGCTTCAGGCAGGAGTGATAGCTTGAGCTGTGAGGAGTCTTAAAGAGCTTCTATGTGAGTGCGACAACTCACTTAGTCCTGAGAGCGAATGCCTGGGGGGTCTTCGATCCAGGAGCCTCCTGAGGCATGAGGAGTCTATCTGCCATGCAGGCTGTCACTGCTGCTGTGGCCTCAGAACCCTCAGCCAGGAGGCACAGCTGGCCATCCCCAGGTCCCTGCCTCCACGATGAGAGCCCGAGTCACTCTTTGTGTCACAGCTTTGCAGATTCCTACTGGCAATGGAAACTGGTCTCAATTCCCAGGACAGAATGGCCTGGAGAAGTTAATTAAATCACTGTTCAAGTGATTGTCCAGGCTCGACTTGGTGAGAAGATTTGTGCTCAATCATCTTCATTCCCAATGAGTTCAGACTGTTCAATTTAGCAATCAAAGACAAACCAGAGGTTACACATGAAGCAAAGAAGGCCCTGGCAGGGCAGCTGCCTGCCGTCCAGGGACCTACATGTGTGGAGATCTCACTCAAGACATCTGAGGGACATTCCACAGAACTAGAAATTGCTGTCTTGAAATAAATGAAAAGTCTGATAAAGAAATCAAAGTTCCCTACAAGGTATACAACAGACTGTCCTTGCTGCTGAGGTCTCTCCTGGCTATAATGAGGGTGACAACAGATTAGAGGCTCTCCAGGAAACAAGGACATGAATATGTCATGTTATACAGGATATATTTTGGTGAAGTTCCGCCGAATGGCTTAGGGAAAGGTTTCTAGACAGTTCATGTTGTGATGGTACCCCTCTGGACACCATCATCTTTCTTGTGCTTACAGACTTAATATAGCATTCATGTCCACCAGGCAATTTGAGAGGACCCCATTTACCCTGGGGATTATCATTGATCACATTGTGAACTGTCCCTATCACAGCTCCTCGCCTATGCACCCCTGCAATTACAAAACTACTGGCAAGGACATTGGAATAACATATCTTTCTGTGGGAGAGTCTCATGAAGTGTGTACTGCCTCTTTCTCCACCTCCCGTTCATCACAGCTAATGATTCCCTGGAAAGATGGTGGGGCCCCAGCTCCCAACCAGCCTGCCTATGATGCGCAGGCTGATCAGGAGAGACTGGCAATCTGCACCCTTCCTGATGGGGCTCACTGTGCTGCCCCACTTTCTAGCAGCCAGGATACTGAAATTATCAAACAGCAATGAGGGACGGGTCTCTCCCCACGATGTCTTGGAGAACATCTTTGCCCAAAAAGTGGGGGCTTTTGTCAATAAACCCATTAATCAGGTGGCATTGACGAGTTTGGACATACCTTTTGCCATGTTTGCTCCCAAGAATTCAGAACTGGAGGAGGCCAATCTGATGGAGTATCCTCCGGATTCCCCAGAAACTGAGTCTCCTCTCCAGGGCAGCCTGCACTCTGATGGCTCCAGATGTGGCAGCAGTGGCAATACCCATAGGGACTTTTTCATGATCGACTTCAAACTGGCTTTTTCTAAAGACAACAGTCTTCCTATGGACTTGAGGGACCTTCTATCCTGAATTTGAGAATCCCCCTCAGCTGAGCATAGATATCGGGGCACAGTCCAAGGCTGAGGGCGTGGACTTGCTACTAGAGAAGCTGGCTGTGCCCAAGAAGAACAATGTGGTGTCTGAGAATGTGTTGTCTTTCTGGAAACTCTGCAGCAAAAGTTGGTGTCCTGGTGTACCAGCGGCATCCCCTTTTTGTGGTCCCAGGAGACAGAGAGCCGCCTGCTCATGAGCTGCTCCCATTCCTTGTCCTGCTCCAAGCCAGGTAGAGGGGACGCTGGTTTCCCCCATGGGGACCCAGAAGTCCCTGCTCTTGCCCTTCCTGGAGACTCCATGGCAGTTGTCAAGCTCAGTTAGAGCATTTGAGAACACTCACCCTCTGGCCTTGAAAACGGTAAGACTGTAACAAAAGGGTTCGCTGCAGGGCCTGCTACTTCCATCACCCATTAGCATCTATTCACAACGGCTGCCTTCTCCTTCTTCCCACTGCTGGCCCCCACCCTTGGTCGGCCCCCGCAGCTGGCCCCTCACCTGCCTGCCATTATCACCAACCTCTGACATTCCAGCTGGTGGCTCGAGACTTGTGTGGAGGAAGAGAGAGGAAGGAGACAGTGCTGGGAGGAAGAAGGAAGGGCTCTTCGGCTGTGTTGTCTCCTTCAGTTCTGCTGTTTTCTTCCTCTCTCCTTCTTTCTGCCCCTGTGCCTGTACTTGACAGGCCTCTTCCCAAGATGAGAACTTGAAAGTCAGCCATTCCCAGCCATTCCCAGTGCACAACCTAGCAACCAGTCGTTTTACTGTTTGGTCATTTTGCATGTTGCATGTTACTTGAATGTTGTGCCAGCCCCTTCTCTAACAGAGGGTCTGAGCAGCCCTGGTGGCTGCCTGTGCTCAGCTCCTCAGCTACATGGGACTGAATCCCTTGTCACTAGGGTTGGGAGTCACAGCAAAGGTTCTCTTTCTTCTCTTCCCTCCCCCATTGTTGCTTCTTGGTTAGAGGACATGGTAAATATTTATTACTTTCAGAGAAGTCAGATATTTCATAGAGAAATTATGTGGGAGGTTACATGTTTTTACTTGAGGAAAGTGAAGTGCCTCTTCCTGGGGCAGGGCCTCCTCCTGTGGATGTTCCTCAGATTCCAGGTTGCTGCTCTGGGGTTCTCCCTTCCCATACATAGAAGGTTGGAGCCAAGAACAGGGTTGGCAGGGCCAACAGACCCCCCAGACTTGCTGCATTTTCAGTGACAACAGGCTTTACCTACATGTTCCCGGTGAAGCCTTGAATCTCTTTCGGCGCCTGCAGAGTGACCGGCTTTGCTCTGGCAGCCCAGGAAGTCTTGGACGCTAAAGATGGTGACTCCCAAGGGCATTGTGTGTTTCCCCTGGTGGCCTGCAGAAGTCCAGACAGGCCCATCCTGGGGTACTTGCTTCTGTTTCTCAGGGCTGCATTATGGGCCCTTTTCCTCCTTTCACCTGGGCCTGGCCTCCACCCTCTAATCCCAGGGTCTGTACCCTGGCCTGAGGTTTACTGGTTCCTTTTTGAGAAACTAACGCTGGGCACATTATTGACTTAATCCTTCAGGAATTGTTACTTGGGTAAGTCAAGTGCCTGGCCTCAGCCACCTGTGCTGTCTGTCCCTCTCCCAGCCTAACTGGTAGTCTTGGCCATGGAAACCTAGGCCTGCCCCTTTCTTCCTGACCCACCAGAGGTATTCATTGACAGTGGCTGTTCTGCAGTGGGGCACATGGCCCTTGATTGCTTATTAGTAAACTAGAGGCCCAGTGCACAAGATTCGTGCACTGGGGGGTGGAGGTAGCGGATGGGGGTTGTTCCTCAGCCCAGCCTGTGCCCTCTCCTAGTTGGGGAGCCCTTGGGCGATGTCTGACTGACAGCTTAGGCCCTCTCCCACTGCCCCAGTCCCCCTGTGGGAGCGCACTTACCACCAGGGGGCAGACGCTTGATGCAGGAGCTGCCCCCTGGTGGTCAGTGCACAACAGAGCAACCGATCGTTTTACTGTTTGGTCAATTTGCATATTAGCCTTTTATTATACAGGATGCGTGTGACATTGCTTCCACCTATGAAGCTGATCTCTGAGGGCTGGAGTGGGCTCTGATGATGTCTCCACTAGGCCAAACCCTGCCCCTGTGCATGTGTTCTCTGCCACAAAGAAATGTTCCCAGCAGTAGTGTCCAACTGGCCCTCCTATCTTTGGGCCAGAGCACACCCAGGACCTGCTAAACCAATCCAGGTTTACCCTCACAGCCCCAGTGCTATGAGGTTGGAGGCCTATTGTAAGTTATCCGTTCCCTGACCCCGTACCCCCCAGCCCCAATGTCTCAGCCACTGCCCTCCTTCTGAGGCCAAGTGTGGCAGGCCTGTTAGCTGTTTTCCTCTTTGACTCTCACGGCCTGTGCAGGCAGAAGCCTTTCTTCAGGACCCCCTAGTGAGAGGCTAGGGAGGTGAGCCCTGACTTTGAGCGGAGCCAGGGAGGAGAAAAGCAGTGGTCAAGGCTGGCCCCTGCCCCTCAGTCCTGTACAATTAAAGGTATGAGCCTAGATTGACCTCTGCAGAACTGGGGGGAGGGCTGGGACCAGTCCTCTGTCTCCAGGGGGCAGAGTCCCTCCCTGCCTCCAGCCTACCTTATTTGGAAATACTGAGTAATACTTTAAAATGTATTCAAGAGATTTCTAATAGATTTTTTTCTGTACTTTAAAAAACAACAACAACAAAAAAGACAAACTTTCAGAAAACTAAGATAGAATAAACTTCTTTAATCTATGTTAACCTATCGCTAATATCACATTTAATGATGATAAACTGATTGTTTTCTCCCTTAAATCAGAAACATGACTAGCATGTTTACTATCCTTAGTTCTAATTAACATTATACTAGAAGCTCTGATAAGACAATGAGGGAAGAAATAAAATGCATCCAGAGTGAAAAGGAAAAAGTAAAACCTCCTTATTTACAAATGACATAATTAATAGAAAACCCACTGAAATGTACAAAAATACTACTGGAGTAAGCACATTTAACAATATTGATAGATACAAGGTCAATATTAAAAAAATATTGTATTTCTTTATATTAGCAACAACTAATTGAAAAAAATAAAATAAATACCATTTATAATAGCATCAAAATAGGAAGTCAGAAGAAAAAATATTGGAAGAGCTATTAGAATCTCTACTTTGTAAACTATAAAATACTGTTGAGAGAAATTAAAGAAGACCTACATAAATGGAGAGAGAGATGTGCTTATGGATGAGAATACTTAACATTTGAAAATATTGAATCTCCCCCAAATAACAATTAGATTTAAAACCATCCTATTTAAAATCTAATAAGAGCCTTTTAAAAAATGAGAGTTATTCAAAGAATTCATAAAGAAATTCAAATGACCTTTTATAGTTACAAAAAACAAAAACACAACTACCTTAAAATTAAAAAACAAGCACAGATTTGGAGTACTAACTGCCTGACTTCAAGCTTTACTATAAAGCTATAAGAGTGACTAGAGTATGGTAGAGGTATAGAATTAGCACAATTAAACAATTTAATGTCCAGAAATAGCCCAACACACATAAAAAGTGATTTCTGCAAAAGGTGCAAAGGCAATGCAGAGGAAAAATTATACTGGGGCATTTGGACATCCATATGCAAAAATGTAAACTTGGATTCATACATCACAATATATACAAGAATTAACTCAAAATGTCATGGACCCAAATATAAAACTAAAACTGTACAATTTCTAGAAGTAAACATAAGAGAATATTTTTGTGATCCTGGTTTACACAGATATTTTTTAGTTATGACACCAAAAATATCATTCATGAAATAACAAATTATTCAATTAGACCTCACCAAATTAAAAACCGCTACTTGAAAGACACTGTTAAGACTATAAAAGATAAGCCACATATTGGGAGGAAATGTCTATAAAGCACATGTATAGAGAACTTCTATTCTGAATCTATAAAGCATATGCTAAACTTAATAACAAATAATAATAATGCAATAACAATATTGTGAAAGGATTTTACGAGTCATTTTATTACAAAAGATTGACAGGATTGCAAATACATATGTAGGAAAAAGCTCAATTATATAAGTCATTAGAGAAATGCAAAATTAATTCATAAAATGATACTACTACAGAACTACTAGAATTGCTAAAAGGTAAGACTGAATATATTGTCAAGCATGTATGGAGGAACTGAAATTCTTGTACACAGTAGTATAACTATAAAATAGTGCAACCACTGTTAAAAACTTTTTTAGCATCTTAAAAAGTCATATACTTATCTAACATGTGATTCAGACAGTGAACTTCTAAGTATTACTCAAAGCAGTGGTCAGCAAACTGCGGCTCACGAGCCACATGCGGCTCGCGAGCCGTGGTTTGCTGCTCTGTTGACTAATGAGTTTGCCGACCACTGACCCAAAGGAAATAAAGGTATATGTCCATACAAAAACTTGAACATGAATGTTTATAGCAGCTTTATTTGTAAAATCTGGGGAAAAATTCAAATATCCTTTGTCAAGTTAATGACTAAACAAAATGTGGTAAATCTACAGATTTATTCCTAACTACAAAGTAATGGACTATTGATACATACCACAATGTAGACAAATCTATATATATAAAAGCCTAAGTGACTGACTGACTGACTGACTGACTGGCCGGTAGCTATGACATGCACTGACCAACAGGGGGCAGATGCTCAAAGCAGGAGCGGAAACCACAGGCATGGAAACATGGAACTGATGAATCTCAGAGGGAAGGAGGGAGGGTGGAAGGTGGGAAGAGATTAACCAAAGATCTTATATACATACTAGAGGCCCAGTGCACAGGTTTGT
This sequence comes from Corynorhinus townsendii, assembly GCA_026230045.1. Classification (NCBI taxonomy): domain Eukaryota; kingdom Metazoa; phylum Chordata; class Mammalia; order Chiroptera; family Vespertilionidae; genus Corynorhinus; species Corynorhinus townsendii. The sequence continues at coordinate 94,008,102 of JAPDVU010000002.1, forward strand.
GCACTGGAGGGGCCCCTTGGCCTGTGTCCTCTTGCACTCTGGCCCCCCTGGGGGATGTCAGACTGCCAGTTTTGCCCGAACCCTACAGGCCAGGCTGAGAGACCCCACCGGTGCATGAATCCGTAGCTTTGAAACCAATTACTTTTTATGTCCATGCATAGCCTATGGACATAGTCAATAGGGTAGTGAAGACCTGGGGAGGGTGTTGGGGTTGGGAGGAGGGGGGAAAGGGAAAGAAAATGGGAGATATCTGTAATACTAGCAACATAAAAAATATATTTTAAAAAAGAAAATAAATGAAGAAAACATTTACAGAAAGAAGGAGGACCCTTGAACTGGGTGTCCTAATAAGAAGAAAACTTTATGATTTTCTTTATGATTAAGGAGTTACTATGTTTTTCCTAAAGAGGCGTGTTTGAATTGTTCATTTTAGAGATTTGATGACAGCAGAATCAGAAGTTCCTGTTGCTGAGGAGGTCTTAAGACAAAAGTCTCTCTTCACTTTCTAAGGAGGTTAAGAAACTCTGGGACAAAGTCATCGGAAGAAAAGTTATATGTACAGTACATAGAGTCAATCAAAGAAATGACCAATGTCTTTTTTTGAGAGATAGTTTCTAAGAATATTTAAAAATGTCAATTCTTAGGCGTGAAGGAAAGATGGGAGGGGAGAGAGTTTAAACAATGGCAGGGATCACAAAGCGTCGTATGTATTTTATTGTGTTGTTTTTATTGCTTGATATTCCTAGAAGGTGGTGGCGATTAGGCTAGAAGCAGTAATTGAGAGCATCATTTGAGGTGGGGTAGGGGTTTAACAAGGAAAAGGTGTTTTAAGGAAGAAATAGTTTTTGGTCATAAGAGAAGGAATAGGAATTTTTTTTTTATTAGTGGGTGGTTAACTCACTGAAAGTGTAGTATAAATTACTGTAAGCAGAGAATATTGGGAGGTGGTGGATGAACAATATTTGGCCTAGGAATTAAGTTTTGAGCACTGCTATATTAAAACATGAATAAGAGGCCTGGAGATCTGGTTTAAAGAGTTTTATTGAGATCATCTGTGTTTTATATTTCTGAGTAACAAATCACCACTAACATAGTAAGTTAAAACACCTATTAATTAGCTCACATTTCTGTAGGTCAGAAGTTCTGCTGAGCTTGATTGTTTTCTGCTGAAGATCTCATAATACCAGATTCAGAATTTCAACCAGACTGAAATCTTATCTGAAGTATCTGGGGGAAATTTGCTTCCAAGCACATTCAAGTTGTTGGTAGAATCCAGTTCCTTGGGGTTTTATTACTGAGCACCCCCTTTCATTACTGGCTCTCAGTCAGGGGTACTCTCCTCTTCTACAGGCCATGGCTCAGTCCTTTTCATGGTGCTCCTTCCATCAAAAAAAAACAAGAAAAATACATTAAAGCATTCCCAGGCTTAGAATCTCCTTGACTTGTCCTTCTGCCAAGTATGGAGATACTTCTCTGCTTTTAAGAGCTCATATGACCAAATCAAGCCTACCAGATACTCTTAAAGGCCAACTGTGACTCATAATGTAACACAAATTACCAACATGATATTTCACCATATTCTCAGTTTCTAGGGTTTAGGGTGTGATATTTTTGGAACATAGTTTACAAATTCTGCCTACTATAAGGTCTTTGAGGGAAGTCGGAATTGGATTTGAAGGCTAAAATAGTGCAGTTCATCTACACCAACAGTCTTAACCTGGAGTACACATTTTAATCAATCATTTACTCAGGCTTGGGGTCTTACCCAGAACAACAGAGTTAGAATTCCTGAGTTTGGGGACTAGGGATCAGAAGAAAGCCTCACAGTTACCTTAACCTGATGGTGGTCTCAGCAGTTTCAGATGAACTTAGTGCAATATATGTGGTAAAAACAACAGAAACAATTTGAGCTAACAGCAGATATTCTCAATCTCATTTGACTTTAATTAATGTTTTCCCAGTGTCTCTTTCTAATTTAAAAGATTCTGAGAGTTCTAATTAAGTTGAATATTTGTGTGCACATTATGGCCCACATTTGAACAATGTACATATGCACATAGGAATCAATCTACAGATGGATGTGTAGGTCTTGCCAAATTTGGAAAATCATTTAAAAACATTCAAAACCTGCTGAAGCATTAAATCATTTTCAAAGGTGGCTTATGCAATAGAAATAGCAGATTTCTGAATGAGACAGTGGATCCACTAAAATACCTGTAAAACACTAAGGATATTATTTGATATTTTGGAAAGGAGTATATAAGTTTTGATTTAACTAAAAGGCTTTCTACTTAAACATATTTTTTTTAGAATTGTATTTGTCATTTCAGAGCTTATTTTGTGATAATTTTGAATAGTTTTAAATTATTTGCTAAAGTTGAATTAAACCTATCTAATTATTCAGAGATAAAGCATTTAATATTTGAAAATGACCAATTTCTAAGGAAACATCTAAAACCATCACTAATAATGGCCATAACTTAGCAAAAGGTAAACATATTAAATATATTAATATTACTTGCATCCTTGTTCTATTTGAATTTGGAGGTATATGCCATATAGCAAATACATAGCTGACCTGTTTAAGTTTTGAAATATTATTCTAAGCTTCTGAAACATAAAATAGAATTCAGACAGTTAAGCTTCAGAAAGCATACATTTCGCCACTTTATTCTACAGACTCCCACAGTGATAGAACTAGCTGTTAGCAAAAGTGCAATGTGGAATAAAGTGCCAGCAGCCCACATGTAACTGAGTATTATTCATTTAGATTTGAGAGGTGACATTTGAATTAAAGGTAGAATTTCATCAGGTATAAAATTTGAGGGGGCAGAGAGTATTTAAGACATTGGCAATATCATGAAGTCTTAATGAGTAGTTTGAAACACTGAGACTGCATTTGTTATCTTTCAGAAATCTCAAAGGGGTGTTCATTTTCTGCTCCCTTCATTATCTTATCTCTTACCTATTCTTAAAATATTTTAATTTGACTTTTATCTATCCCATATAAATACCTAGTATATTCTCTGCATTATTTTTGTACTTTATTGAAATTATTATGCAAAATTATATAAAATATTGTTGTTAAATTGTTTTACACAAAATTGTATGTATTTGCATGTTTACCATAAGCATTCAAGGAAATCAAATGCTCACCAGCATTTAAAAATTATTTCATTATTTAGAATTACTACTTGGTATCTTTTTTCATGACTTTTCTCATAACAGATTGGAAGTTTCTCAACATAAAGGGCACTTAAATAAATTACAACTAATAATATACCTGGTAAAATATTGAAAACTTTCCCATTATAACTGGAAATAAAAAATATGTTAACTTTCACTACTTCTATTCACAATTTTACTGGAGTATGTAGTCGAGTGTAATAAGGCAAAAAAATCATAAAGTTACAAAACTAGAAATAAAACTATATTTATTCACAAGAGACCTAAATATTTACAAACATTATTCTGAAGAATATCAGGATGCATAGAACTAATTAGTAAGTTTATCAGTCTTATGATAAAAGGTCAACATACAAAAGTCAATTGTATTTATTTTATTTCTATGCAAAATGATTAGATATAAAAAATACACAAATATTCACATTATCAAAAACCATACATAAAAAGAAAAACGTGTGTTAAACTGACCTTCTAAAAAATATACCAACGTCCTAATTCTTAGAGACTATGAATGTTACCTTATTTGTAAAAAGGGTTTTTATAGATGTAAGTGAATTAAGGATCTCAAAAACAAGGAGATTATTTTGGATTTTCCAGGTATTACCTAAATCCAGAAGTGTTCTTAGAAGAGAAGCAAAGAGGAAATGTGAAAGTGGAATAGACTGGAGAGATGTTGCCACAAGCCAAAGAATGCTAACGGCCGATAGAAACTGGAAGAGGCAAGAAATGGAATCTCCAGAGAAAGTGCAGGCCTGCAGATAGCTTAATTTACACTTCCTACCTTCAAAGTTGTAAAAGAAAAGTTTCTCACTGTAAGACACCAAATTTATGATAACTTGTTTCAGTAGTTCTAGAAAACTAATATAATGAATAATAATTTTAGAAAATGGATATAACATATACATTGAAAACTATAAAATATTGCTGTAGAAAATTGAAGAATAACTAAATAAATTAAGGAAAATAACATATTGGAATATTTAAAATTGCTGTTATCATTATCCCCAAATTGATCTACAGATTTAATCAACTCTAATAAAATTCCCCAAAGGCTTTTTCTCCCTACATATTTATTTTATAATGTATTTGGAAATTGATATAGAATCCTGTTGGGATTTTTTATCCTTTGGTTCACTTTAAATATATCATCTCACTGCCTTCTGCTCTCCAAAGTTTCTGCAAAATAGCAACTGATATTCTTATGAGAATCACTGTTCATGATAAGTTGCTTTTCTCTTACTGCTTTCAAAATTCTCTCTCTGTCTATGTGTATCAATAGTTTGATTATAATGCGCTTCAATGTGGTTCTCTGAAGTTTTTCTTTTTATAATTTCTGGAGCTTCTTATATTTGGAAATCCATGTATTTCCTCAAATTTAATTAATTATAATTATATATCTTAATTATGTAACATAATTATATATTAATTTCTCAAATAATCTGCCTCTTTCTCTCTTTCTTCACTTTCTAAGACTCTTATAATGTATATATTTAGTCCACTTTATGATATCCCAAAAGATCCTTAGGTTTTGTTCACTTTTCTTTAATCTTTTTTTTCTTTATGTTCTAAAATCTCAATAATTTCAAATGTCTTAAAATTCACTGATTCTTTTTTTCTGTATGTTTAAATCTGATGTTGAAGACCTGTATACCTATAGTGCTTTTTAAAATTCAATTGTTATATTTTTCAACTCCAGAATTTTTCTTTGGTTCCTTTTTATTTTTTTCTCTCTAGGCTGAAATTTGCATTTTATCCATACACTGTTCTCCTTATTTCCTTTAGTTCTTTGTCTGTGTTTTTTGTTTTGTTTTGTTTTGTTTTTTGTTTGTTTTTTAGCTATTTGAACATATTCAAGAGAATAGGTTTTTTTAAATTTTATTTATTGATTGATTAAGGTATTACATATGTGTCCTTGAACAACATAAACTGATGAACAAAAACAGATCCAGAGACAGAGAAGCAAGACAGTAGTTTTAAAGTCTTTGTCTGGTTAGTCCAATGTCTATGTGTCCTCAGGAACAGATTTTGGAGATTTATTTTGTCCTTTGAATGCACTACATTTCCCTAAGATTTTGTATGCCTTCATAATTGGGCATGTGTGTGTCAGGTGGGTATAGACATAAAAAGTACAAATACTTTGTAAAGTGTACAATTGTCTAGCCACTATGCTCTACAGCTAAAACTAATACAATATAATATTGAATGTAATTATAATTGAAAAAATAGGAAAAACGATAGGCATTGAACAAAACCCAACTTTCCCTGTTTTTGCAGACTGGTTTTGTGTGGGGAAAATACTCTACTCATTATTTGGATATTCCTTGATTCTTGGGATCAGCCTGAGGTAAAGACTTAAGGTATTTCAGTTCTTTTCTGATCATGCATCTTGTTCAGGCCTCTGTGTGTCTTTTGATTCCCCAGGTACACAGTTGCTTTTGAATGATTAACTTTCCCAAAGAGCTTCTCCACAGATTCTCCTCAGTGCCTTATTATCTACTCTATACCTCCACCCAGAATCACTTACCCTAGCCTGTAGATCTTTGTCCCTCTGCAGCTTTCTCATGCAGCATTGCTGCTGATTCTTGCCTGACATTCAAGTTATACAACTGCCCTCAAACTCTTGCTTGAGCTCCAAGTTAGATAAATCAGATATCAATCCTTCAGACAGCCCCAGACAGATTAGAATATTATAAATAAAGTATTTTTTTATCATTTCCATTTAAAAGCGAGTTGGGAACTTAGATATTGTCTCCTCTAGAACAAAACTGCACCATACTGGGAAGGAGAGGGTGAACAAAAATGATACAAATTTCGTATTTATTGAATGTGGCTTTTTCTTGAGTGGGTTTTCTCTGTACTGCTCTAGACCTTTGACTGTTTTACATAGCTCTTATAAGGTTATTTTAGCCAGTCCCTAGTTTAGTAGTTTTTATTTGTTTGTTTTTCCTTTTTAAAATGTTTTGTTTTTTTTAAATGTTAATGAAGGCTTGGAGTTTTCTAATAATAATGTTATTGGTTAATTCTGAAAATTGTATTTTTATAATTTTATGTTTAACCTAGGACTTCTTTATATGACTTGCTTCTCAGCAAATGTTAAAAATTATTTAAATGAATTAAGTTACCATCACTTATTTAGTATGTATCAGGACCTGTATCAACATTATTATTATTATATTTTTATTGTTTTAAGTATTACAAATAGTAGTACATATGTCTCCTTTTTTTCCCCCATTGATCTCCCCCGACCTCCCCTACCCCCCAGGACATGCCTTCACCTGCCCACCCTCCCCCCCCGCCCCAGTGTCTTATATCCATTGGTTGTGCTTATATGCATGCGCACAAGTCCTTCGGTTGGTCTCTTACAGCCCCCCTCGCCCAACCTCCCCTGTCTTCCCAATGTAGTTTGACAGTCTGTTCAATGCTTCTTTGCCTCTGTATCTTTTTCCCACCATTTCTTTCCTTTAAAAAGTTTTGCCTTTGCAGAAAATAAACATATAATAACAAAACAAGACAAAACAAAAAAATGTTTGTTTTTTAATTTCCTATTGTAAAATGAAAAAAGGATTGAGGTTCAAATAGTTAAAGCAATTTTTCCTAGCATTAATTTTTTGTTACTAACTGTAATACTGAATTATTTTTAAATATTTCATAGGATTTTATAATATTATCATGATTCTTGAAATGCATTAAGTTCAATGCATAAGGTATTGCAATTGTTCAATAATTTTAAATTACTGTTGTTATATTTATATGGCTATATAATAAATAATCCAGATTTTAATATCACTTTGACACCAAATTATGCTTTTACTATACCATATTTTGAGCCAATATTTAATATAATGTAGAGAAATTTAATATTATTCTCTTTGATAATAAAATTAATGTAGCAGCCATGTTCATGCCAAATATTGGTAAATATAGACTTCATTTTTATATTCCCATGTCTATGGCATTATCAAGAAATGACAATGAAAGAAGATTCAAAAGCACCTTTTTTTTCTGGTTGGGTAGACAAAAATGAAGAACAGGGAAAAAATTTCTTCAGAATGTTTCATACAGATTTATTTTGTGAAAATACTCTGGCTATGGGAAAAGTGTTATGATTAACATTGTCATTTTAATTTTTCCTGAGCCATATATTTTTTCTTTTAAGTAAGCTATATATTTTGTCATACAGTAAAATTGTTTTATTATATTTTGCATGAATTTACTTCATACTTTTTTATACTCATTTAAAATGCCACAAACTTTTTAAAAAGGTAAAACAAAGACAAGTATAAATATGTTTAACATAGACACTCTTCAAATGCATATAGACTTTGCCTAACTGGGCAAAATATACTACATTCTACTGCTTTCATTTACTTTAGCATATTTTGAATTTTTAAAATTAGATGTTTTCTGCAATCTAGATATGTAAATATTTAAATCTAGTAAACACACAAGCACCAAATTTTTAAATGTTGCTTTTATGTGCAATACTACTCATTTGGCATTTAAAACTAAAATAAGTATGGTACAAGTTTTAATTAATGTCTATAGTATCTCTACCACTTTCTATATTAAACATTTTGTTAAATAAATGGCTGCTTAAAATTGTTCAGCTAAACAGAGAACACCATTTTTTTATCTTGGCTAGACTTCATGACTGCTATTAAAATTAATTCAGAATTCTAAATTAATTTAATTATGAAACTGAGTCATAAAGATTTCTTTTGTTAGATGGGAGAGAAAAGGAGTTGTTCATTATAGGGGAGTGGAAGAATGCGCAGTAGCTATTAAGAGTTTGAAGTGTCATTTAAGATTATAGTCCAATTCTCTCTGGCTCAAAAATTTTAAGTAACTCTCTTAAACTTAAGTTGTCATCAAATACTAGATTTCAGAACATGAATGCTCCAATAAACATTTTATTTTTCTACCAATATACTCTATCTTCAAGTGATATGTTTCCCCTTATTTCTGCTAATATTTTTTTCTGGGATTATCATGAAATGAATGTATTTGATATCTACATAAATATTAAAAGATTAACAAATCTAATGAGCAAAATAAACTGACACCAAAATAGATCCAGAGACATGGAAGCATGCAACAGATAAGGATTCTCAGAGGGAAGGGGTTGGGGTGAGATCAACCAAAGAGCTTGCTTGCATATATGCACAACCCATGGACACAGACAATAGTGGGTTGAAGGTCTGGGTAGGTGACAGTAGTGGGAAGGAGTGGTGTCCATGGGGGAAAAAGAGGAACATCTGTAATACTTTCAATAATAAAAATAAATTTTAAAAGAAAGATTAACAAATCAGTCCTAGAAAGATTGTTCTGTTCCTTGGAGAGTCATCCCATACATCAAAAGGTTTTGGGTTCCATTCCAAAGTCAGGACCCATACCTAGGTTGCAGGTTTCATCCCTGATCAGGGTATGTACAGGAGGCAACCTATTGATATTACTCTCTCCTCTCTCTCTCTCATTTCAATATTTTTCTTGCTTTTCAGTGGTATTTGACACAACTGATCACTCCTGCTTTCCTTAAATGCTATTTCACTTGGCTTCCAGTACACCTACTCTGCTAGATTTCCTTTTATTTTACAAACCAGTGTTTATGTTTCTAATTTTCTGAATCTTTATCCTTGTCTCAAATGTAGAATGTTAGAATATTCCATGGCTTAGTCTTCTTACCACTTTTCTTCTTCATATATAGTCTTTAAAAGTATTCACTTCAAGTTCCTTGACTTCAAATAGCATATATTCACTAATTCCCAAAACCTTTCCTCAACCCTCAGTTACCAGTTTTAGGTGTGTTTGTGTAACCGCCTGTGAACCATAGCTCATATCAATAATATAGATTACTCTATTTTAAAATATAACTTGAAGTAACCACTATGACTGTAAGTATAATCCTTGTACAAGTTCTCAACTCCTTTACCTAAACTATTTTAATATCTTCCTTACTAGTCTCCTTGCTCACAATAATAACTCTATGTAGCTTTGTCCATAGATTAGCTAGAATATTATTAATCAGTAAAACATACTACATCCTTTGTTTATTTATTAATTTAATGTTCTATAATGGGTTTCAACAAAATTAGAACAAAATTCAAAGTACTATGAGGCCCACCCTGCCCGTGTGGCTCAGTTGTTGAGTGTGGACCTGTGAACCGGGAAGTCTCAGTTCAATTCCGGTCAAAGCACATGCTGGGATTGTGAGCTTGAACCCCACTAGGGGACATGCAGGAGGCAACTGATCAATTATTCTCTCTCATTGATGCTTCTATCTCTCTCTCCCACTCCCTTCTCTGAAATCAATAAAAATATATTTTAAAAGATCTGTGAAGCCCTATATGATATGGCCTGTATTAGTTTCCTATTACCGCTGTTACAGAGCAACACTAATTTAGTAGCTTAAAACAATAAAAAATTATCCTATAGTGCTGGAGATTAGAAGTTCAAATTGGGTTTCACTGGTCTAATATCAAGGTGTCTAGAGAACTATTTGTGTGTGTGTGTGTGTGTTTAAGGTTTTTTTTAAATTTAAATTATTTATTGTTGAAAGTATTACACATGTCTCATTTTTCCCCCATTGACCTCTCCCTGCCACTCCCACCCCCAGCACATGCTTTCACCATCCTACTGTCTATGTCCATTGGTTATGCTTATATGCAGGCATACATTACTTCTTAAGGAGGCTCTAGGGGAGAATCCTTATCTTTGCCTTTTCCAGTTTCTCTTGACTGCCCCCATCCCTTGGCTTCTATCTTCAAAGCCAAAAATGTCCAGTGAATCTTTCTTATTTTGCATCTGACACTGACTCTTTTGCCTCCCTCTTTTATTTATAAGGGCCTTTGTGATTACATTGGGCTCACCCAGATAACCCAGAATAATATCCTCATCTCAAAGTTTGCTGATGAGCAACCTTAATTCCATCTGCAATCTTAATTCCCCTTTGCCATGTAACATGCCATATTCACAGGTTCCAGGAGTTAGGATATGCACATTTTTATGGGACCATTATTCTGCCTGACAAATGGCCCTTGTCTACGTTTTTTACCTCTTATTCTAAAATTCTCTTTCTCCTTTATTTTATGCATTCATACTAATGACTTTGATCCTCTTCCAACGTACTTTTTATTCCCAAATCAGAGCATATAAAGTTCTGATTCTTTTTACTTGGAATAGTCTTCTTACAGGATTTGAAATGACTTTCTTCTTTCATTCAGATTCTGCCTAAATTTACATCTCAAGTTTTCCTCCACCATCCTACTTATAATTCTCTTCTGCCCCTTTAATATTTTCCCAGTTAACCTTTCTTATTATTTATTTAGCCTTTATTTAATAGTGCATATCATTACATTGCATTTTTACATAGTACTGTGTGTGTGTCTCTGTATGTGTATATATGTAATTTTTTTCTGAGTCTCAAATTAGAATGTAAACTAATTGGAGGTAAGAAGTAGTTCTTCATTATTTATTCAACATACTCTTAGTAATTGAATCACTGTTTGTTTATGGTAGGTGCTTTATAAACCTTTATGGAATAAACACATGTATATAAAGAATATTTGAATTACAAACAATCATCTGTTAATTAATTTCATCTATTATTAACCTTTTGAGTAAAAAAAAAATTCAAAGAGAATGTATGACATGCTTACTGAAGCACTAGAACTGGGAGGGTAATATTTTGAATGATTGTTCAAATTTACATCCATTTACCTCTGAGATATGATTCAATTTCTTTACTTTTGGCATCTTAGAAAATGTTAAATATAATTAATATATATTATAATGGAAACATTGCTAATGGTGATTCATTTTTTGTGTGAGAGACTCTCACTTCTCACTTTGTTGTTCAAAAGATATAACAATCAATATATAATAATTTAAACTAGAGGCTCAGTGCACAAAATTTGTACAGGGGTAGGGTCCCTAGGTCTGGCTGGCAATCAGGGCTGATCAGGTTCCCCACTTCCCTGCCCCCTTGCCTCCCTGCCTCCCCACCTCCTCCTTCCCTTGCCACCCACAGACTACCATGATGCAGATCCCCCACCTCCCCACCTCCTCCTTCCCTCAATCCCTCAGCGCCCCGCTGCTGCCACTGATCACCTGCCATGTTCTGTGCCACCCCCTGGTGGTCAGCACACATAGTGAGCGATTGGACTCCCGGGCTCCCAGTTGAACTTCCAAGGGGGCACTTTGCATATTAGCCATATATATATATATATATATATATATATATATATATATATATATATATATATATATATATTTATTGGGGTGACATTGATTAATAATAGTATATAAGTTACAAGAGTTCATTTCTATGATACACCGTGTGCCCACCACACAAAGTCAAATCATCTTCTGTCACAAATATATGGTAATGGAAATATAATATTAAAACAAAACAAAACTTAGAAGTCCAGAAGTCCAGAAATTACAAAGAAAATAAAAAAAATAGTATAATAGTCTACATCTGTGAAAAGAACTTTAGTTCAGAGAAATCACAGGTAAATCAGAACTAAATAAAGACCTGAACAACTGGAACTTAGGATAGTAACATCTGCATATGAATAAGGAAGAATTACTTTATCTTTTGGCATACAATCTGGATCTGTGTTATCACATCAAGACAGTAGCTACAAAAAGCTGTTGCATCAGCAAAACGAAATTCTGAACTCCTTGTTTTATCCTTAAAACCTGTTGACCATTCAGGATCATAAGAAAGTAAAGGACACTGAGATATCAGAGCCCTAATCATTCATTGTGCTTGAGAATTACTTCTAAATATGAATAACCTAAAAGGTACAGGCACAGAAACTCCAGATAAATGTACATGACATGTAGTGAATTTGTAAAACTGTAAATTCTTAGTAAGTGCAAAAGTAAACTCGGGGATTTAGGATTAAAACAAAAACAAAAACATGACAACAAACTTGAACTCAAAGTAAAAACAAAACAAAGAAAAACAACAGCATAAAGTACAGAGTCAGGTTATTCCAGAAATAAAAAGAGTATTTTAATAGAAAAGTGAATAATGGAAACTTTAAAGTCATTAAAACAAGTATATTCAAAATATTCATATGCATCAATCAAAATTCAAGAATAGATAATGAGAAATAATCTAAATTTTGAAGAAATATATTTGAATCAGAGCAAAATTTCAAAAGTTAAAAACATACTACAATGATAATTCTAATAAAACGGCAAAGTAGGAAGTATAAGAAATCTGTTTTCCCACTGGACAACAATTGCACTGGCCAAATTTCTCTGATATAACTATTTTGGAACTTCGGAGTCTAATGAAGGTTTGAAATTTCCAGAGGTAATGGACAGTAAATAGCAGTTAATTTCATCAATTTAAACTTTCAGCCTAGTAGCTGTTACAGCCCACCTCCAGGCAGGCAGCTGTGTGCTGGTTGCTGGATCGACTAGTATATAGCTTGCAAGTGCCAAGGTAGACAAAAAGAAAATCATCCTTCACATATAAAAGATCAGTGGTCTCATCACTAAATGATGCTTTTGATTGCAGAAGTGCAGAAAAAAAAGTCCAGCAGCCATTATTATTGTTCCTCCAGGCTTTGTTACAGGTCGTTCCTCCTCTGGTTAATGTGCCTTGCATAGAGAATTTAAAGGGTCAATGTCCATTTTCCCAACTCCATTCATTTTTCTCTTGTTCCCTTTTAGGAGCCGGGAATTCCAAAACACCTTCATATACTGGAGAAATCAGAGTGACTACACACACCCAGGGAAAGGTACAGCTCAGAAAATACCTGATATGACCTGGCTGATTCTTGGACTAGAGACAAACTACAATAATAAAAAATAATAATAAAATAAATAACAAATGAAAACAATAAAACTCTCCAGAGAACCCTGGAGTAGTTACATTATTAGGTTTAAATGTCCAGTTTTTGACAACAAAAAGAGATTAAAAAATACAAAAAATAGTAAAGTAAGGTCCATTTAGGGAAATAAACAAAAAGAAACTGTCCTTTATAGACTTGATGACAGATCTTCAGACAAAAAGCCTTGTCTTAAAAATGTTAAGATCAAAGTCACAAATCATCTGAGACATGCAAATCAAAACAACAATGAGGTAATATCTCACACCTGTCAGAATGGCTATCATCAACAAATCAACAAACAACAAGTGCTGGTGAGGATGCAGAGAAAAATGAACCCTCTTGCATTGCAGATGGAAATGCAGACTGGTGCAGCCACTGTGGAGAAAAGTATGGAGTTTCCTCAAAAAACAAAAAAAGGGACTCCCATTTGACCCAGTAATCCCACTTCTAGGAATATATCCCAAGGTATCAGAAACACCAATCAGAAAGGATATATATGCACCTTTATGTTCATAGCAGCACAATCTACAATAGCTAAGATTTAGAAATGGCTTAAGTACCCATCAGCAGATAAGTGGATTAAAAAACTGTGGTACAACTACACCATGGAATACTATGCTGCTGTAAAAAGAAAGAACTCTTACCATTTGTAACTGCATGGATGGACCTGGAGAGCATTATGCTAAGTGAAGTAAGTCAGTCAGAGAAAGATAAATATCATATGATCCCACTCATTTGTGGAATATAATGAACAACACAAATTCATGAACAAAAACAGAGACAGAGAAACATCAAATAGACCATCAAACCTCAGAGGGAAGGCAGGGGAGGGTGGGAAAGGTAAGAGATCAACCAAAGGACTTGTTTGCATGCTTATAAGCATAACCAATGGACACAGACAGTAGGGGAGTGAAAGCATGTGCTGGGTTATGGAAGTGGCTGGGGAGAGATCAAGGGGGGAAAAAGGAGACATATGTAATATTTTAAACAACAAAGAATTTTTAAAAAATGTTGAAAGCACTAAAAGAAGATGAAGCGAGATTCAAGAAAAAAGTGTCTGAACAAAATGGCAGTGATAAAGAGATAGAAAACGTAAAACAGTGACAAAAAGTTGTAGCTGAAAATTACAATAACAAACATAAAAAATTCACTAGAGGAATTCAAATGCAAGTTGAGCAAGTAGAAGAAAGAATTCACAATCTTGAATATAGGACAACAGAAATTATTGACTCTGAGGAAGAAAAAGAAAAAAAGTTTAAAGAAATATGACCCTAAAATTCATCTGGAATAAAAAAAGAACCCAAATAGCTACAGCAAGCCTGAGAAAGAAGAACAAAGTAGGTGGGATCTCAATACCAGATATCAAGCTGCATTATAAAGCCACTGTCCTCAAAACTGCCTGGTACTGGCACAAGAACAGACATATATATCAGTGGAATAGAATAAAGAATCCAGAATCAACCCAAATCACTATGCTCAATTAATATTTGACAAAGGAGGCATGAACATGCAATGGAGTCAAGACAGTCTCTTCAATAAATGGTGTTGGAAAAATTGGACAGATACATGCAAAAAAATGAAACTAGACCACCAACTTACACCATACACAAAAATAAACTCAAAATGGATACAGGACTTAAACATACGACAGGAAACCATAAAAATACTAGAGGAATCCACAGGCAGAGAAATCTCAGACATATGCCAAAGCAATTTCTTCACTGATACTGCTCCTAGGGCAACGGAAACTAAAGAGAAAAGAAACAAATGGGACTACATCAAAATAAAAAGCTTTTGCACAGCAAAGGAAACCATCAACAAAACAACAAGAAAGCCCACTGCATGGGAGAACATATTTGCCAATGATATCAATGATGAGGGTTTAATCTCCAACATTTACAGGGAACTAATACAACTTAACAAAAAGAAAATAACAACCCAATCAAAAATAGGCAACTGATCTAAATAGATATGTTTCGAAAGAAGACAGAAGGAAGGCCAAGAGACATATGAAAACCTGCTCAAGGTCACTAATCATCAGAGAGATACAAATCAAAATAACAATGTGATACCATCTCACACCTGTCAGAATGGTTATCATCAACAAATGACAAGTGCTGGTGAGGATGTGCAGAAAAAGGAACCCTCGTGCACTGCTGGTGGGAATGCAGAGTTGTGCAGCCACTGTGGAGAACAGTATGGAGTTTTCTCAAAAAAAACTAAAAATGGAACTCCCATTTGACCCAGTGATCCCACTTCTAGGAATATATCCCAAGAAACTAGAATCACCAATCAGAAAGGATATATGCACCCCTATGTTCATAGCAGCACAATTTACAATAGCTAATATTTGGAAACAGCCTATGTGCCCATCAGCAGATGACTGGATCAGAAAACTATGGTACATCTACACAATGGAATACTATGCTGTGGTAAAAAAGAAGGAGTTCATACCATTTGCAACAACATGGATTGATATGGAGAGCATTATGCTAAGTGAAATAAGCCAGGCAAAGATAAATATCACATGATCTCACTCAATTGTGGAATATAACAACATAAACTGATGAACAAAAACAGATCCAGAGACAAAGAAATATCAATCAGAACGTCAAACCTCAGGGAAGGTTGGGGATGGTGGGGGTAAGTGGGAGATATCAACCAAAGGACTTATATGCATGCATATAAGCCTAATCAATGAACACAAACAACAAGGGAGTGGGACATGAATGGGGGGTGGGGAGGTAATGGGGGAATTAGGACACATATGCAATACCTTAATCAGTAAAGAAATTAAAAAAAAAAGAAAGAAAAATGACCCTAAGGTATCTGTGGGACATCAGCTAGAAGTCTAAAATATTCATTTTGGTTTCCTAGAAGGAGAAGAGAGAGAGAAAAAGAAGCAGAGAGAATAATGAAAGAAATAATGGCTAAAATTTCCCAATTTGATGAAATACATGCATTTAAGTTCAATGAAGACCAAGTAAGATAAACTCAGAGACTCACATTAAGATGGATTATCACCCAACATTTAAAATCTGAAGACAAAAAAAAAAATCTTGAGAGGAGGAAGAGAGAAGCAACTCATTACATACATGTGTTCCTTAAAAAGAATACAGCAACTTTCTCATCAGAAACTTTGTTTTTTGGTGGGGGGGGGGGGGGGAGGAAGCAGGAAGTGAGTAGAGGGATTGAACAAATAAGAAAAGAAAAAGGGGAAAACTCATGGACATGAACAATAGTGTGGTAATTGCCGAGGGGTTGGGAGGGTGAAGAAAGGTGGAGGAGGATATAGTAGGGATAAATGGTGATGAATGGAGACTTGACTTGAGGGGGTAAACACACAATACAGTGTACAGATGATGCGTTGTAGAATTTTGCACCTGAAACCTGTGTAATTTTTTTAACCAGTGTCACCCAAATAAAAGGAAACAAAATAAAATAAAATGGTAACTTTGAATGCCAAAAGGCAGCAGGCTGATATATTCAAAGTGCAAAAATTAAAAACACACACAAAAAACCATGTCAACCACAATTCCTGTATTTAGCAAAACTATCCTTCAAAAGTAAGATATACATAGATAAATAAAAGCTGAGGGAGTTCATTATCACTAGAGCTGCCCTGCAAGAAATGTTCAATAATATAGTTACTACATTATTATATTTAAATGTCCCATTTTTGACAACAAAAAGAAATCACAAAGCATACAAAAAATAGGAAAGCACTGCTAAATAAAATAAAATCATTCAGAAGCAAATTTTCCTTTAAGAAGACATTTGACATTGTCTATTACATTTGGGGAGGGTATAATTGACATCCAACAGATAAAGACCAAGAATGCTGCAAAATATCATAAAATAAAAAAGGATAACTGCCCACAATAAAGTGTTTTCTAGCCTCAAATGTCAATTGTGTCCAGATTAAGGAATCGTGATATATATACATTTATCAGACAGTCTGGGTTTAATGTACTAACCTAAGCAATTAGTTTTAATTGCTTGTTTGGTTTGCTCACTGTGAGAAAGTGAAACAAGATTGAATTATCAAAATAATCCTTGGAATGATGTGGTCAATACATATAAAAGACTATTGGGATGGATCATTACATATAAAAACTATTCTACTATGTTTTTCTACTTAAGACTGAGAAAATTGCCCTTTCACCAAGGCATTGAGAAATTAAATGTTGCTGTGGCAGTTTCTTATAGGCTGAGGGCACTGGTGGATGTGGCAGTAGAGATGGAATATTCTTCATGGAAATGGTTCTACCCCAGAATGACAGACATTGTGGAACATTTAACTGGCAGAGTTAAGATATTGGACAGCAAGATCAAAATAATGATCAAATTCTCTAACCCATAACAATTTTTGGCATGAGGAAATTAACCATAGTGCCTCTAGGACCAAAATATATAGATATTCCTTTAAGGTTCTACTTTAGGCCTGGCTGGCATGGCTCAGTGGTTGAGCATTGACCTATGAACCAGGAGGTTATGGTTCGATTCCTAATCAAGGCACATGCCTGGTCGCAGGCTTGATCCCCAATGAGGGGCAAGCAAGAGGCAGCCAATCGATGATTCTCTCTCATCATTGATTGTTTCTATCTCTCTCTCCCTCTCCCTTCCTCTCTGAAATCAATAAAAACATATTCTACTTTAATTTCTATAGCTAAAAGAATATTCCAGTCCACCAATTAAAGAAGTTTGGCTTGAGTTACCAAGGTTTACAAATGATTTTACCTATATTTCCTATCTTAGTAATTGCACAGCCTTATGGCCATTCAAATGATAGGAACAAGGAGTACTGAAAAAGAAATTCACAATGATGTCACTGAAATGTATGATGAATTTTCAATCTAACATATCTTGAAAGGTACCTGCAGCAATTTAGCAGTTTGAATGACAAAACAAAAGGAGAATATTTTGGCCCCTTTTGAAATAAAAGGCCTGCACTGTGGAGCATATCCTTAATATTCATGAGAACAGAATAACCTATTCTGAGGATGCCAGTCATACAATTCCCCCTAAAATCTCAGTATTTGCTGAAGTTGTGAGAGAAGATAAAAGGCCATGATGACACAATGAAGGCTATTCAGCAGCTCATCAAAAGAAACTTCACATCACCAAAACTGATTTGACCACCTTCACTACTGAAGGCACAATTTGCCCATCTTCAATTCCCCAAAATTGTACATAACACAGGATTACTTTTCCCAGAGAGCAGGTTGTTAAACACTTACCAATAAACCACTGAGGCATATTACAGTCATTTCTAAAATTTTCAGGACAGATTTTGGGAGGTTTTATAATCTTCCCTGGTAGGGGGGAATGATTTGTGGTTAATCTTTGCTCTGCTTCTGGAAATTAAAGGAGACCAAGCTCTCCTTGGCAGCAGAATATTCAGCTTTCTGCATATTTAAGGTTAGGAACAGAAGAGTCCATTTTCATTCTCAAACTGTCCAGACTGCAGCTTCTTTAGAAAGAACAATTCTTAAAAAAAAATCCAAAGGTATTATACTTCTTTAGTTCCAACATATTCAATGTGCCAGAAACAAAATGAATTATTTTTAGATACATTATTTACATTTCTTTGATTGCTAAGCCATGTGTGTTTTTCTCTATTTATTTCCAGCTATGTTGAACTTTTTATGTGTTAGTGGGAAAAACACATACATATTCTCTTTTCCCTAAGGCATTTTATACATTTGTAAAGATATAAATTCAAGTAAGCTCTATACTCTTGACTTGATCTTTGCTATGAGCCACTTTAATCCACGGTTTTAAAAGTGATAGAAAGCAGATCAGCAGTTACCAGGCCAGGGGATAAGGGAGGGATGGGTTATAAAGGAAAAGGAAGCTATTTGTGTGGGTATTGGCATTGTTTATATTCATTTTTGTGGCAGTGGTTTCTTGGATTATATACCTATGTCAAATCTGAACTGAATATGTACTTTGATAATATTCAAGTTATTGTATTTTATTTTTACCTAAATACATTTTGGGAAGAAACATAATAAATGTAAAGTCCATACTTTGTTTTGATCTTTGCAACCAGGCCTTTTCAGTTTTATTGTTTTGTGTTTGTATGGTGGTGGCAGAGAAGGGTGGAGAAAAATTGTCACATAATTATCACTTACTACTGGGTTTGTTTTCTTTATCCTTACTGATTAATGAGCTACTTATTTTCTGAGGTCTTCTCTCTTGTCAGTGCCAATAATAATATACAATATTAACATTCTGCTTTCCAATATAACCACCTTGAGCTACATTTCATTAAGTCAAATATTGCACCATTGCCCAATATG
This sequence comes from Corynorhinus townsendii, assembly GCA_026230045.1. Taxonomy (NCBI): domain Eukaryota; kingdom Metazoa; phylum Chordata; class Mammalia; order Chiroptera; family Vespertilionidae; genus Corynorhinus; species Corynorhinus townsendii. Next base: position 94,027,441 of record JAPDVU010000002.1, read on the forward strand.
AATAACCATCATCCAAGCTTCTAGCATCTTCTCTGAAACCAGGCCTTTAGATCATATCCACATATCTTAATATTTGGTTATTCACAAAGCACTTCTAGAAGGCAATGTATTTTTCATTCAAAATAGCCTAGGTTATACAGTGTAACTGATAACTTACAAAATATTGAGTATTTTAAACATTACATATTATATCTTATTAACTTCTGCACTTAGTGCTATGGCCTTAGAATAGAAATTTTATAGCAGATATCAAAGCAATAAGAAGGATACATGTATGTACATCATGGGTTGGCAGGTACTTTAATACTTATTCTTATGTTGAGATTCAAGTAACCAGAGCAACTGCTATCTGGAATATTATCGGTAGCCCCATGTATAGACAAGTTGTAGAGATTGGTGTGCCACAAGAGGTATGGAAGGATTGTAGATATTGCTAATGATAAGGTCTGGATTATGACCGTAGGGTTGAGGGTCTAATGGATATTAGTGAGATTACAAGACAAGATCATTAGAAGCTAAGGCATTGGACTTATCTAGATGTATATTAAAAATGAAAATTAATATTGGAGTAAAACTTGGGAGAGTAACATAAACCATGGGATAAAATTATTGAAAAATTAACTAGAGTGAATTGAGCTCATAAATATTCACTGTTGCTTAGAAATAGGAGTAGTAAGGACAACAGTAATAGCTACCCACATTTTTATCTATGGTGTGTCAGCAATTGTAACTATATTTTAATAAAATTAACATTTATATTAAATTACTCCCTATTCTCTTCACTAATGTGCACACAGTTTAGGTGATGATTAAGTTTACGTTTTTAGCTCATAGATTATGGTATATTGAAACATGATCATAAAGTGACATGGATGAGAATAGAGATTTGGATCAGAAATAAATGATAACACTGTAGAGTTGAGGAGGAGTATTTTTATTTGTAGTACTAGGAAATGAAGATTATATTGGAAATATTTTTTTGGAAGGAAATGTTCAAAGTGTTGAATTGATGTGGCTCTTATTACTCATGTATCTGAAGATTTGAAACTACTTTCTATTAAAAAATGGCCTATAGTCCTGGAATTGGTAGGAGGTAAAGTCTGCTTCCTGTTATAGACAGATACCTACTTTCTTATCTTTTCTTGCAGTGACAGCATGGATATACCTCTGAGACTGGGTCAAATACACTCATATTGGACAACACAGAGGCCTATGTTTCACTCAAGAAGGAACAGTGGAACATTGTTTTAGGTAGGCACAGCAACAGAATCTCCAGAATCCAGTGGAGGTGGCTGTAAAACTAGTGTACAGTGCCCAGCATCTGTGGTGTTGCCCATGCAATCTACCAAATCTAATGCTCAGAGCAGTGGTGGTGTACTCCTCTTCAGGCCTTTGTGGCATGCTCTTGTCTGAGCTGCTGGTTCTGAAAGCAAAGGCTTTCCTATACGTCTGCTCATTCTGGTTCCCTTTCTTCTGCCTCCTCTCTGATATTCTTTATTTTTAAATCAGGCGGTTTATCTGTTTCCTTGCAATTAAGAACATTGACTGCTCAGAATCTCAGAAATATAATAAACAGAGTGGGGAGGAGAAAACATTCATAGAAATAAAGTCTGAACATTTTCCAGAATAGAAGAAGGTCATGAGTCATCAAATTAAAAGATCACATCAAGTTTCAAGCAGGAAATACAAAAATAGTTTCACACTGAGACTCATCAGACTGAAATTGCAGAACACCAAAGAAAAAAATATGTGGAGAGAGCTTTAAAAAGACTGACAGACTGACATATATCATTTGTAACAACTGACAACATAGCCGAAGACAGTGGAATGCATTCAAAACAATAAATTTAAAATAACTGTCAATCCAGAATTTTATCAGCCATTCAAAATGAGAGGATTGAAAAAAATTTTAGACCAAGATTATAATGTTTTTCCTTATAGGCTTTTACTAAGAAAACCACTAAAATATACACTGCAGAAAAAAGGAAATTGAAAAAAGAAATAATTTGATATTTTTAAAAATGCTAATAAATAGGAAAATTAATCATATAATGTGATAAATAAGTATTCACTACAAAAATTGAAATAGTAGTCAATATCTACTTAAAAAACAACATTAAATATAGTTTGCATACAAAAATATATCTATTTTAAGTGTACATTTTGATGCATTTTAAAAACTTGTGTTTTGGAACCAGAACCACTATTACAATCAAGATATACAACACTTCCGTCAAGTGAAAAGTTCCTCTGTATGCCTTCCAGGCCCATTTCTGTGTAGTCACATAAAAATATGATGCTCAGCTCCCCGAAAAGAACATGTTACAGGGACCACGATTTCCTGACAGCCCTGACTGCCTACTTTCTAGATTCACAAATGCCTTCATGACAAGATTATGCTCCAGAAGGCAACTTCCAGTGAAGAACTAAGACTGCAGAGATGCTAAGCTGGCCTAGTCCCGCAGGACAAGGACTTCAACTCTTGCCCACTGTCATGGGCACAAATAAAACCGAAACTGTAGCCTAGGAGCCTGTACGGTCTGTTTCATTTATTCTTTACAGGCATTTCCCCAATACATTGCTTACATATTAAGTTCCACTTGGTGTGTGTTTCTCAAAGGACACAAACAGATACATGTGCTAATCAGAGTGGGCAAAGAAAGAGTTAGCAAAATGAGGTTTTGAAATTGCCTCATTTATCTAACTAGAAAAGATCATGTTTAGATTTGCTTTCTATAGTTTATTTTATTTTTAGTATTTTTGATCTAAGTTTAGTTGGAATACAATATTATATTGGTTATATTAGTTTTAGGTGTACAGTGTATTAATTCAAATTTTTTATACCTTATAATGTGATTACCCTACTACTTCTAGTAATTATCTGTCACCATGCAAACTTAACTCAAAATTATCTATATATATAAAAGCCTAAGTGACTGGCTGACTGGCCAGTAGCTATGATGTGCAATGACAAACAGGAGGCAGTTGCTCAATGCACAGGCATGGAAACATGGAACAGACTGATGAATCTCAGAGGCAAGCGGGGAGGAGAAAAGTGGGAAAAGATTAACTAAAGATCTTATATCCATACTAGAGGCCAAGTGCATGTGCATCAGTGGGGTCCCTCAGCCTGCCATGTGGGCTTGGGCCAAAACCGCTGTCTGACATCCCCTGAGAGTCCCAGATTGTGAGAGGGTGCAGGCCAGGCTGAGGAACATCACCAGTGCATGATTGGGGCCGGGGAGGGATGCAGGAGGTTGGCCAGCCAGGGAAGGACCACAGGAGGCCTCCAGGGCATGTCCGGCCAGTCTCGCTCAGTTCTCATCAGCTGGACCCCAGCAGCAAGCTAAACTACAAGGCAGAGAGTGTCTGCCCTCTGGTGGTCAATTCACATCATAGCGAGTGGTTGGGTGACCTTAGCATATCATTAACATATTATGCTTTGATTGGTTGAACAGATGACAGGACAACCAGACACTTAGCACATTAGGCTTTTATTGTATAGTATGCTGCAATAAACATAGGGTGAATACAACTTTTCAAATTAGTATTTTTGTTTTTGTTGGATAAATAACCCATAAGTTGCATTGCTGGATTGTGTGACATAAATATTTTTAGTTTTCTGAGGACTCTTCTAATTGGTTTTCATAGTGACGACACCAGTTTGCATTCCCATCAGCAGTGCACAAGATTTCCCTTTTCTCCACAGCCTCAACAACACATATTAATTGTTGACTTTATGATAATAACCATTCTGATCAGTGTGAGGTGATATCTCATCGTGGTTTATTTTAGATTTTTATATAGATAGAAAACTATTTTATTGAACATGTTTCTCTAAAATTGCGCACTCCTGTTGAATACAATCTAGTGAACACACATGGTGCTTACTCAGTGATCTTTGGGGAGGTGGCTAATTTTCCCTCACTGCACTTGCTGGTTAAGAATGATTATACTAACATGTTTCCTCCAATGAAAGTAGTAACTAAGAAAGTAAATGTCACTTTTAGTGTAATAATAATGCCTAGAAGAATTTTATGACTTTAAATTTTAAGTGATTAAACTTCTTTCTTGTTTTGTGTTTTGCCCATTTGCTTTTTAAAAGCTAAACTATATTGTCTTGCCTTTTCATCACTATTGTGCATATTATAATGGGCAATGCATACCTGAGGAAGAGATTACTGTGAATTTATCTCCAAAGATGGTTACATATATAGATATTATATAAATAGCTGATCCAGTATTATTCTATATAATAAAAGTCTAATATGCAAATAGACCAAATGGCAGACAACTGGTCACTATGACATGCACTGACCACCAGGGTCAGACGCTCAATGCAGGAGCTGCCCCCTCATGGTCAGTGCGCTCCCACAGGGGGAGCTCTGCTCAGCCAGAAGCCAGGCTCAGTGCAGCGGCACTGGCGGCAGTGGCTCCACAGCAGTGCTAAGGATGTCTGACTGATGGCTCAAGTCCGCTAATCTGTCAGTCAGGCATCCCCTGAAGGCTCCCAGACTGCAAAGGGCACAGGCTGGGCTGAAGGACTGCCCTTCCCCCCACAAGGGCACCATTTTTGTGTACCGGGCCTTTAGTCCTATATAATAAAAACCTAATATGCTAAGTGTCTGGTCATCCAGTTGTCTTTTCAACCAATCAAAGCATAATATGCTAAGGCCACTCAACCACTTGCTATGACATGCGCTGACCACCAGGGGCAGTTGCTCTGACAGGTAGGTTAGCTTGCTGCTGGGGTCAGGCAATCAGGACTGAGTGAGATGGGCCAGACATGCCCTGGAGCCCTCCCGTGGTCCCTCTCTGGTTGGCCAATCTCCTGCATCCTTCCTCAGCCCTGATTATGCACCGGTAGGGTCCTTTGGCCTGACCAACACCCTCTCACAATCTGGGACCCCTCAGGGGATGTTGGACAGCTGGTTTGGCTCTAGTGATTTAATAATTCTGGACAGCCATTTATTCAACAATACTTTTTGCCAAACAATATTGATACTTGAGTTTCAATATGTTTGCTTAAGGCTCATTTTCTTTTATATAAGAAACACCTTAAATCATTCTGAAGATTTACACCTTAGAGCAAAGGAGAAGCCTGGAGAGAGCAAAAGAGCAAGAGCACTATTTACTAAAGAAGAGACTTAAATAAGGTTGTTAAAGAGGTTTAGATGTAGTCAAATTTGTTTATTTTCTCCTTAGATTCCATTGTCCTAGGGGCTGTATTGATAACAAAATTGCTATGACATGTCTGATATTTTGCTGCCTATGGATTCCTCTAAGATTTTTAGGGTTTCCCATCTTACGTTTAAGTCCTTTATCCATTTTGAGTTTATTTTTGTGTATGGTGTAAGTTGGTGGTCTAGTTTCATTTTTTTTTTGCATATATATGACCAATTTTCCCAACACCATTTATTGAAGAGATGGTCTTGACTCCATTATATGTTTTTGCCTCCTTTGTCAATATTAATTGAGCATAGTGGTTTGGGTCCATTTCTGGTTTCTTGGTTCTGTTCCATTGGTCAATATGTCTGTTCTTGTGCCAGTACCAGGCTGTTTGAGAACAGTGGCTTTGTAGTATAGCTTGATATCTGGTATTGTGATCCCTCCAACTTTGTTCTTCTTTATCAGGGTTGCTGTGGCTATTCAGGGTCTTTTTTTATTCCAGATGAATTTTTGGAGAGTTTGTTCTAGGTCTGAGAAATATACCGTTGGTATTTTAATGGGGATTGCATTGAATTAATAAATTGCTTTGGGTAGTATGGACATTTTAATGATGTTGATTCTACCAATCTATGAATACAGTATGTTCCTCCATTTGTTTGTCTTCCTCTATCTCTTTTTTCAAAGTCATGTAATTTTCTGAGTACAGGTCTTTTACCTTGGTTAAGTTTATTCCTAGGTATCTTAATTGTTTTGGGGCAATGGTAAATGGTCTTTTTTTTTTTTAGTTTCTCTTTTTGAGAGTTAATTATTGGTGTATAAAAAGGTCATATATTTCTGGGTGTTAATTTTGTATCCTGCTACATTGCCAAATTCATTTATTAAGTCTGATAGTTTTTTGATGGAGTCTTTAGGGTTTTCTATGAGCAATATCATGTCATCTGTGAATAATGACAGTTTTACTTGTTCTTTTCCAATTTGGATGCCTTTTATTTCTTCTTCTTGTCTGATTGCTATGGCTAGCACTTCTAGTACCATGTCAAACAGGAGTGATGAAAGTGGGCATCTCTGTCTTATTCTTGTTCATAAGAGAAATAGTTTTAGTTTTTGCTCATTGAGTATGATGTTGGCTGTAGATTTGTTATATAAGGCTTTTATTACATTGAGGTATGATCCCTCTCTTCCCACTTTGCTAAAGAGTTTTTTATCAGGAATGGGTGTTGGATTTTGTCAAATGCTTTTTCTGCATCAATTGCTATGATTATGTGATTTTTGTCTCTCAATTTGTTTATATAATGTATCACATTTATTCATTTTCAGATATTGTACCAGCCTTGCATCCCTGCAGTAAATCCCACTTGGTGTATGATCTTTCTAATGTAATGCTGGATCTGATTTGCTAGACTTTTGTTATTATGGCGTCCTATATTCATCAGCAATATTGGCCTATAATTCTTTTTCTTTGTAGTGTCTTTATCTGGTTTTGGGATTAGAGTAATGCTGGCTTTATAGAAAGAACAGTATGGAGTTTCCTCAAAAACTAAAGTAGAACTCCCATTTGACCTAGTAATACCACTTCTAGGAATATATCCCAAGGAATCAGAAGCACCAATCAGAAAGGATATGTGCAACCCTATGTTTATAGCAGAACAATTTACAATAGCTAAGATTTAGAAACAGCCTAAGTGCCCATCAGCAGATCAGTGAAATAAAAAAAACTGTGGTACATCTACACAATGGAATACTGTGGTGCTGTTTAAAAGAAGTAACTCTTACCATTTGCAACGACATGGATGGAATTGGAGAGCATTATGCTAAGTGAAATAAGCCAGTCAGAGAAAGATAAATATCACATGATCTCACTCATTTGTGGAATATAATGAACAACATCCTGTATAATAAAGAGGTAATATGCTAATTTGTCCATTACGGTGTCGGAGTCATGACCAGTCAACGGATTGCGCATGCACAAGAGCTGGGGGTCCGGTCGGGGACAGGGACTTCTGCCCCCAGCGGAGGCAAGCCCAGGCCTGCTCAGCGTTAAAGTCATGCCCAGCGCTGAGGTGAAGCTGCCTGCCTGTGTCCCTGACCTGGGACGTGCAGCTGCCTGCCTGTGTCCCTGACCTGGGACGTGCAGCTGCCTGCCTGTGTCCCTGACCTGGGACGTGCAGCTGCCTGCCTGTGTCCCTGACCTGGGACGTGCAGCTGCCTGCCTGTGTCTCTGGCCAGGGACGTGAAGCTGCCTGTGTACATCCCCCCACTCCCGGCCCAGTGCAGAGCTGCTTCCGTGTCTCAGTGAACTTTGCAACTGACCCAGGAGTAAACTGAATGGGGAGAGGCCAGGAGGTGTGGATTCCCAGCGCTTTAGTCACTTAAAAAACAGCCCCGGTTGGAATACGATGCGTCTGTATGTTCAGCTGAGAAGTGAGCAAGCTGAACACCACCATCATCGCTGGGCTGTTATCAGTCCGAGGCCCGAACATCCACCACGACAAGGAAAAAAATGGAGGGAGGGGCCAGAAGGAAGGGAGGGCAATCGAAGGAAATGTGTCTAGACTTTCCCCAGCCCTCTCCCTTTTTCCGCTGCCTACAAAAGCCCCAGGCCCAGCCACAGTTCTGTCTCCACCTATTAGTCCACTGTTCTCCAACCACAGAGGAAAGAAATAAGACAGTAGTGCATGCTGCCTCCAGAAAGTATCTATATACCTGAAAGGCAGGTTACTTCCCGCAAAGGGAGGCCAGACTGCGGCGTAGGCCCGCTCCCCATGGACATTAGTAGGAACTGTCAGTAGGAAACCGACAGTAGGGCATCCCATGAGGGCTCCGGGACTGTGAGGGGGCCAGGCTGGGCTGAGGGACCCTCTCCCCCATGCACAAATTTTCGTGCACCGGGCCTCTAGTAAACTGATAAATAAAAATAGATCCAGACACATAGAAGCATTGAGCAGACTATCCAACCTCAGAGGGAAGGCAAGGAGGGTAGGTAAGAAATCAACCAAAGACTTGTATGCATATATATAAGCGTAACCGATGGACACAGACAGTAGTGGGGTGAGGGCATGGGCTGGGGTGGGAATGACTGGGGAGATGTCAAGGGGGAAAAAGGAGACATGTAATACTTTAAACAATAAAGAAAACAAAGGAGTTTAGAATTGAGACAACAATGAAACACTATTAACAGCAACAAGGGAAATAGCACTAGTTTGGTTAGGACTGGCCCTTTTTTACTTTATATTGTCAAAAGTAAATTTGCAGTTCTAAAGAATGTTGTTTCAGAGATTGTTTTTATAAGAATCAACTTAGTTTATTTCCATTTAAGCACTTTTTTTGATTCAAAAACATGCCTTCTAAGTTAGTAAAAAATGTACTGAAAAAGTATGTCTCAAATTCTTAAATTAAGTACAAAATATATTCTAAAATAGCTGATAAATACTGTTATTTATTTTATAGTCATGCATAGTACATTGCTTTTTATAAAACAAATGGGCTCCCTCAAGATAAATGCTGTAAAAATAATTCCTGCTCAAGCAAGAACAAAATTGGCAGTAAGGATTAAATTCACATTATACTAGGAAGGCAAGGGATTTCAACTTGAGCCTCAAGCAACTAGAAGTTCTGGTTAGAAATGTGTCAGTAAGATTAAATAATTCAGACTTTCCTCTGGGTAATGTGGACAAGATTGAATTTTCAAACATACTTTATTGTTAAAGAATGGTAGTTAATATCAGAAAGTAAATTTTATTCAACATGCACTAATAAGGCTTTATTATGTGCCAGGAAAAGTTTTAGGTTAGGCTAATAGCAGTACATTGAACCAAAAACCTTTGCATTGTGAAGTTTATATTCTGGGTAAGTTGACTTCTAAGCCAAGATATAAAACTTCCAATGCAAAGCAACTTCATATACTATCTTTCAAATATATGTATTTAAAATATTTTTTCTAGGCCTTGGTGAAAATGTAACTAATTTTTTATTATAAAACCAAATAATTCTGTTATTTCTAAACATAATTAGTTATTTCTTAAACAAAAAATAATATTTCCTAGGAAATGTTTTATCATTTGTGTGTGTTTGTATGTAATTCACTAAATTACAACTTAGTGTTTAAAAAAATTAATATAAAATGCAGTAACAAGGCCTGGCTGTGTTGGCTTAATGTTTGAACATTGACCTATGAACCAGAAGGCCATGGTTCAATTCCTGGTTGGAGCTAGGCTCGGGTTGTGGGCTTGATTCCCGATCATGCAGGAGGCAGTTGATCAATGATTCTTTCTCTTCATTGATTTTTTTTTTTACTCTCTCCCTTCTCCCTTCCTCTCTAATATCAATAAAAAATATGTTTACTTTTTAAAAGTTTAAAATGTAGGACAAAAAAAGGAGTTCAATGAGATCATTATTCAAAATTTCTGTATTACCTAGTGAATTCTTATTTTTACTGCAATATAACATGGTTTTAATTCTAAAGTGCTACTCATTCATCTAAATTATTACTAAAAATTAGCAAATTTAAGATTCCATTCACATAACAGGTTGTCAGGGATAATAATAAAGTTAATGACCAAATTATTCTATTTTTGTCAGTACATATTTTCCCCCAAAATTATTCTTTATTGATTTCAGACAGAGGTAGGGAAAGGGATAGAGAGATAGAAACTTTGATGAGAGAGAATCATTGATTAGCTGCCTCCTGCATGCCCCCACTGAAAATCGAGCTAGGCATGTGCCCTGATAGGGAATCAAACCTTAACCTCCTGGTTTATGAGTTGATGCTCAACCACTGAGCAACACTGGATGGGCTCCAAAAATTATTAAGCCTCATACTTATAATTAAGTTTATTTATAGACCATAGGGTAATATCTCATCATAGGTAACTGAGATGTTTAAGTTTGTAAACTGGACTTTGACAAGACCTTACTTAGCTAAGAAATTTGAATCATTCAATTAATGACAGGAAACACAATATTATTTGCAACTGTCATTATCAGTTTATGATTAATAAAAAGGCAGTTTCATTTAAATTTTAATTTACTAAAAATGTGAATTTAAAAAATAAGTTTTAAACTGCAGAAATATAGGCAAAGAATGGATGAGCATGTCATGCTGTAGAAATGTTGCTGTTGCTGACTGTTGAGATGGAATATACCTAAATGCCTTACTAAGTAGGCTGGCATGGTTAGTGATGGACCGTCAACTTAACTCTACCTTTGCTTGCTTTTCTGGGTTTCATTTAGACCTTTAATATCATTTCAGCACAATTTTTTTGGTTCAGTGCATTCCTGCTAAGCAGCTCAGAATTTCCTCCAGGGTGCCTATGGGCTCAGTGCTGGACCTAGTGAAACTCTCTTTGATGAATAATCTTCTGATAAGTGTGACTTGTGCAGCAAACACACACTTATTTATGGCTGACATAGTCTTGTGTCAAAAGAACATAAAACTGAAGTTAGAGTTAATAACCTGCCAGTTGGTATTATACCTGAATTTTTGCTCCTTTGCAGTTAAGGTTGTATATTTCCATTAAAAATTGATTTTCAGTGGTTTGTAACTTAACTGCAAATTATCTGTTCATGAGAGATGAAAACTAACATATGAGTGCATCCCTTAGGACCCAACATATAATTAAATTTGCATGGTTGTTTTAAAGTTAAATCACAGTAAGTTTAGGGTGTTAATAAAGAAGCCATGGGTTTAGGAGAATATTGCAAATTAAATTTAGGTTGGATTCCTTTCATTTTTAATTAGCAAATACTATTAATTTAAATAATCACTTTGATTTCATAGAAATTATAGAAACATCCAAATGCATAACATTTTTTTTTTCACTTAAGAATGTGTAGGTTAACCACATGCTAGCTATCAATATTAGGAATTTCTACAAAAGGTATGTTTTGGATTTTGTTGTGATATTCACTTTATATCAATACTAGGGGCCCAGTGCACGAATTCGTGCACTTGAAAGGACCTGTGGGGTGCAAGGCTGTGGTGGGCCTCGGCCCATCCTCCATGCACCGCCTGGCCCCTCCCACCGCAGCCCTGGGTCCTCTGTCTGCTGGCAGCCCCACTCCTGCCGCTGCTGCTCCCACGTGCTGATGGTGCTGACCCTGCTCACACCTGCTGACGTTGCGAAGCAATTGGGGCCAGTTCCAGCAGCAGGTGCAAGTGGGGTCGACACTATCAGCAGCTGTGAGAGGCTGCTGCTGCGCTAATCGTTCCTCAGGAGCAGAGGGAAGTCTAGAAGCCCTCAAGGGCAATCAGGGCCAGCAGCCACTGCTCACACCCACTGACAATGCCCAGTAATTGGGACTGGCACCAGGCGCCAGCAGTGGGTGCGAGCTGTGGGTCTGGTGCTGGCTGCAGGTGCAAGCAGGGCCATCACCAGCAGTGGTGCAAGTGACAGCTGCCAGCCTGATCGCCCCTCAGGAGCAGGGGAAGGTGGAGAAACCCTGAGGGGCAATCAGAGCTGGCCGCTGCTGCTCACACCTGCTGATGGTGCCAAGTGATTGGTACTGGGCACTGGCAGTGGGTGTAAGCAGGGCCAGCACTGGCAGTAGGTGCGAGTGCTTGACGGGACAGTGGTGAGTGGGAGCAAATAATTATTAGTAACCACCAGAGGCTTGCCCTGATGACAGTGACCAGCGCCCTGCCTTGGTCTGGAGCCCCCGGGCACCTGCTCCACCATCCTGCCGTGGCCTATGCCCACCATGTTCTATGTATGCCCCCTGGTGGTCAGCGCAGCGCATGTCATAGAGACCAGTTGTTCAATTGTTCGATTGTTCGGTTGTTCCACCATTAGATCTATTTACATATTAGGGTGATATATACATATATACATACACACACACACACACACACACACACACTAATGGCCTGGTGCATGAAAGTTATAAATGGGGAGGGTCCCCCAGCCCAGCCTGCACCCTCTCCAATCTAGGACCCCTTGGGGGATGTCCAATTGCCAGTTTAGGCCCGATCCCACATTCCTCTAGCAATCTGGGACCACTGGCTCCTAACTGCTCACCTGCCTGCCTGCCTGATCACTCTAACCATTCTGCCTGCCAGCCTGCTTGCCCCTAACTGTGCCCCCAGCCAGCCTTCTTGCCCCCAACTGCACCCCACTGCCAGCCTGTTCACCCCCAACTGCCCCCTGCACTGGCCTTCTCACCCCCAACTGCCACCACCCCCGACCAGCCTGATCACTACCAACTGCCCTCCTCTTCTGGCCTGATCATCGCTAACCACCTCTGCCTTGGCCCCAACACCATGGCTTTGTCTGGAAGTATGTCCGGAAGGTCTCCTGGTCTAATTAGGATATTATCCTTTTATTACTGTAGATATATAGATATCTTTTAAGTAATAATTTTAAAATAATCATTCAAATCAATAAATAATTAACAATTACTTTCTTTCCATAAGATATTTTATGAGGTGCTGAGAATTCAAAGATAAATGATGCTTTATCTGCCTGGAGGACCTAATAGTCCATTATGATAGAAAATAAAATATCACATAACAATGTATAAATGATAAAGGCATACAGAAAGGATCTCAGAAGAGTGAAGCAGGGCTGCAAGTTAAAAGTGGAGGATTTCAACTATTTGTCCAAGAGACAAATGAATTTTGAGAGAATAATTTTAGCAAAGCTATAGCTAAGGGAATACAAATATATATCTTAATAATGTAGGGATGCAATCCAGAAAAGGGGAAAAATTAGGATAAAAATCAGGTTTGAGGTCACAATTTCATCATTAGGTAATAAGCTATTACTGATTGTTTTTAAGTGAACATTGTTAATGTTGGAAGAATATTTGAAGATTAACCTGGAAATACTATAAATTGGCATCATTGTATTTTGTTTAAGAGTGTTGACTTAGGTTATATTACTGGGTTTCAATTTCAGCAGCAATATCCCCTTGCTTTATAAATGTGAAAAAGCCCTTTAACTCTCTAGACCAGTGGTCAGCAAACTGTGGCTCGCGAGCCACATGCGGCTCACGAGCCGCTGTTTGCCGCTTTGTTGACTGATGAGTTTGCTGACCACTGTCTAGACTCTCGATTCCAATAATTACAGGCTGTTGTTGTTCCTTGTGATTAAGCCCCTATCCCAGTGGTTGGCAAACTCATTAGTCAACAGAGCATCAAACCACGGCTCGCGAGCCGCAGTTTGCCGACCACTGCTCTAGACTATAATTGGTTTAATGCTGAAATGCAGATAAGAGATGATAAAATATAGTGCCTCTTGTGTAAGTTGTAAGAATTAATGAGAGAATACACATAGCACTTAGCACTATGTTTGAATATATGATAAGTATTAATTGTTACTGAGATGAAGAAAGAGAGGGAAGGAAAATATAAGTGACAATTTTGAAATAAATACAATTGTTCAAGACAGAAGTATTGATAAACCTGTGTAAGGGCTTTAATCACCAGGAGTCAAAATAAAAATATGCGTTAAATATAAAAAGTGTAAAGGTGGAATATGCAAGACTAGACACTAGATTGGAGTTAAGCAGTGAGAGAATTGGAGTGAAATAATCATTTCCAAATATTAAGCCTGGATAACTGAGTATGAAGGTAATTTCATGATCATAAAACAGACATCATTAATCTTAATGATATGGCTAAGGATGACTAATATAAATGTTGAAGTTTCAAGTATTCATTGGACGTATAACTGTCCAGAAGATAGTTGTAAACAGGATTAGAAACCTTAGCATAAAGTGTCTCTTAAAATATATAAGAATGAAATAGAGCCGAAACCTATTTGGCTCAGTGGATAGAGCGTCAGCCTGCAGACTGAAGGGTCCCAGGTTCGATTCAGGTCAAGGCCATGTACCTGGGTTGCAGACACATCCCCAGTAGGGGGCGTGCAGGATGGCAGCTGATCCATGTTTCTAACTCTCTATCTCTCTCCCTTCTTCTCTGTAAAAAAATCAATAAAATATATTTTCTAAAAAAAGAATGAAATAGAAATTTACAGCTCCAATATATGTAGATTCACAATCACCATTTTAATTCTTCATTTCTCATGTTTATAATACTTGCATTATAACACACATAAATCAAATTTATATGCAGACTAACTGCAAAAAAGTTTCTTAAAATATATGTAGAATAGAAAATACTACTATGTAAATCATTTTAATCAATTACAAAAATATAAATAACTACAACATTTGAGAGATAACGGTGATGTAACTTACAAAGATGAATTATGACTGTGAACAATTAACAGCTCTCCCCCCCAAAAAATTTTATTTTTATTTTTCTAGAAACAAAGAAAGGCAAAGCTTATAAGTAAGTGTCTTTAATAATTAATATCCACAGCTATCAAGATCACAGGGAAATCAATATATCAATATTCTCCTCCAACACAATATTCTGGACATATTGCTGATGTTCCTACAACATTAGCTCCCCAATCTGCTTTTGTCCTTTTGTATATAGTATTGCTATCTTTTATGTAAGCAGCAAATTCCAATTTGAGTGCTCTCAATTATTTCCTGTGACCCTAATTTATTTTCAGGCACCAGTTATTGAAGAATGGTTTCTTTAAAATATATTTAAAATCTATCCTTTATTTTCAATGATCAATCCGACTACCAAAATTTAGGTGTTTTTAACATTGTGCAAGAATAATTGTAGGTGTTTTTAAGATTTTCTTCATATCTCTAAAATGTCCTTTGTCCATGTTATCCTTCATTCTGTTCTAAGAACAATATTTTTAAAGAATTCACAATGCTTAAATAATGTATTTTTATAATAATATGTGTATTATAAATGAGAAACCAAGAAGCATCATAAAAATGAAGTTTTACTCTTTGGTGTATTTATTGCCTTTGAGGAAATAATAAAAATAATAGAAGTAATTATAATATTACTAAAGGAGAGTTTACCCCTTTGTCCCAATGAGAAAAACATGGCCATTGGCAAAAAAAAAAAAAAAAAAAGGAAAGAAAGTAAAATAAAAGAAAGGAAGGAAGGAAGGAAAGTAAGAAGGAAGGAAGGAAGGAAGGAAGGAAGGAAGGAAGGAAAGGAAAAAAGAAGAAAGAAAGGGAGGAAGAAAGAAAATATGGCTAAAAAACCTAAACACATAAATGAGTTTCCTTTGCTATTATCAATGACAACCTTGCAATACAGATTGATTAACCTAAATCTAGTCATTTTATTTGATTGGATGGCAGGTAGTGGTGAAGTATTGAGAAAGGCAAGTCTATAATTAAAGATAGGCAAAGAATAAAAACCTCATGAACAAAAAAATAAAACCAACAAAAAATGAACAACTATCACCACACACACATAAGTCTGATGAATTAAATACAAATCAATTTGAAATGAATTCTGTATCAATATCTCCTTGAAATCACCCAGCTAGAAAAATTACTGCAGAGAAATACAGGAGGAAATGCCTGCAAAAGGTGAATGTATGCAGGAAGTATAGTAAAAGGCATTAATAAAAAGTAAGTGAGAGAGATAAATATATTTTAAAATGCTACAGTTTCCTAATATAAGTTGTAGTAAACTGACATGGTTTAATAGAGCATGGTTATAACAATACAAGACAGAAAAAGGAGTAAATCAAGATAACCAAAAATTGGTGGTATAGAAAGAACACAGGTTGTAAAACCAGAAAATCTGAATTTGAGTTCCTGCTTCATTGCATACCTGCTGTACAACCCTCCATTTACATTCCCTCATACAATACCTATTACCAAACCTATAGGATGAAATATAAAAATATGTTTGAGCTATCCACAAGATAAATAAGGATGCCTGAAGTTAAATAGCTCCAAATCCCATGGTAATATCACAGCCAGGAGGGGTATTAGGCTGGTTTTACTGTAAAGTGTATGCACTTTCCATTACTCTAAAACTTCAATACATAAAGCAGCAAAAAAGGAAATGTTTACATGAAAAATACACAATTCTTGGTGGACCCTAAAGAACACCTGGACACTTTGAACAGTGTCCAGATATTTACTTTTTTGTTTCACTTACTAAGTATTTGTTGAATAACTACTATAATTCAAACATTGTGTCAAATAGTAACAGGTGACTATCTATGGTGGAATCCCAGCTACATGAAAGAAAGCAAAGGATCCAGGATCAGTTTTGTTTTGTTTCATTTTAATGGTGGTCACAGAAATGGTACATAAAAAGGAATGCCTACTCTGAGATAAAAGGTGATGGCATAGGCATCTTTGGAAGTATTTGATTGTGCAATTAGACTAAACTAATCTTGAGTTACTGGTATATTTCCTAGTTGAATTCTTAAGGTATATTTATCAAGCAAATATTATTTTTCTGCTTATAATAAAGCTAGAGGCCTAATGCATGTAATTTGTGCAAGGGTAGGCCTTCGCAGCTCCAGCTGCCTAGCGGCCCCGGCCACCCGCCCCCCCTCACTGGTCTTTCTGGAAGTTCATTCCACCATCAGGTCTAATTAGCATATTAGTGCTTTATTATATAGGATAGTAAATTTATGAGGATAATTTGATTACTTAAGTTTTGTTATTTTAATTATTTTTAAAGAAGCGAGAGTTTAAAAAACATAAACCACTAAAATAAACAAAACAAAAAATGTAGGCAGATTTTAAAGATATACCATCTTATAACAAAGGCAAGTTTCTAAAAACAAAGCAATGTGTGTACAAATGTAAGTTTTTATCAGTATAAATATTCAGAATATCTTATTTATAATGCTATCAAGGATAATGTTATAAATAATTTACATTCTAAATAGATATTTCACTGTTGTGATTTCTTAGAATTTACTCACGTTTCCAAAGCCTAAATTCTATTTTTAATGTTATAATTTATGTTTTTGCAATTCTAGTGCTCATATTTTCCATCTGGGTCTGATATAATATCTACATTATTAATTTATAATATCTGTAAGTTATTATTTATATATTTTACATATAAATGTTAATACATATCATTTGTTACTATTCTCTATAAACTTGTGAATGTTACTGTTTTTGTATTTTTTACCATGGTATTTTTTTCCTTTTTGTTTGATTGACTAAACTTTTCAATGGGTTGAGGAAATTTCTATGCAAGTAAACTTCATATGTAGTGAAAATTATATATAGATTGCTACTGTTGTAATAATCTGGTTATTCTTGACCAGGAAAGGAGTGAAAGGGGAAAGCAAATAATATAAGCATGCCATTTATATAGCTTTGCCCAAAGCTACATTTAACACTCCAAATCTATTCCCTGCTGATTAATGGGGGGAGGAACTGGACAAAGGCAGTTAAGACTCTTGCCCTGTAAGGACTGAGTGATATGGGAGACTAATTGCCCTTCAGACACACCTGGAAACAGGTAATTGGCCAGGATGGGCATGGCCACTGCAAGTGTGGAAAACCTAAGTATTTTAATTACTAGAGGCCTGGTGCATGAAATTCATGTCCAAGGGGTGGGGAGGAGGGGGGGCGCTCAGCCCAGCCTGCACTCTCTCCAATCCAGAACCCCTCGGGGGATGTTTGCCTCCCTGTGTGATCAGGCCTACACCGGCAGTTGGACATCCCTCTCACAATGCAGGACTGCAGGCTCCTAATTGCTCACCTGCCTACTGGCCTGATTACCCCTAACTGCCCTCCCCTGCTGGCCTAGTTGCCCCTAACCACCACTGCCTCAGCCCCCACCACCTTGGCTTTGTGTGGAAGGACATCCAGATGGTCTAATTAGCATATTACCCTTTTATTAGTATAGATGGTCCTTTTCTTTCAGTCCTAAGCCTGCTAATTCTAAGACATGGCTTATAATATTGCATTTCTTCTAAACACTTAACTCTTGTTTGGGGGATTCATTCATTTTATTAACCTTTATGCCAAACTTGGGTACTTTCTTTTGGGGATTTTAAGTGCACTTTTATTGGACATGTGGCACAAAATGGTGTCAATGTATCTCCCTTCTTCTCCATCTTACCAGCTATTTCCCTATATTGTGTTTAAAGTCTTTTTTTCTGTGACTAACCCTCAGCATTGTGGCATAAACAAGTCCAATCACCAAGCTGCTCTAATGATTAAAATATTCTAGAAACAATTATCTATGGTGTGTCCCTCACATTCCTCTTTATTATTGCTTCATCTAATAAGGAAAGATAGCAGTTTCTTTCTTTCCTTTATTTTTATTTTTTTACCAAAAAACATTTTTCTTTTTCCTCTGTTTCTAATTGCATTCTTTCTCTAATCATTTGTTCTGGAAATAACCTGATCTGGCTAATATATTTGTAATTGGTAAAGGATATTTTGCTTTTGCATAATCTTTAAATTTTACTACATATCAATTTACTTTCCTATAAAATAGGAAATAATACTTGTCTAACGTCATGGCCCACAGATTTTTTTACTTGACTAAGATCTCTGAGTCACTTGAATGCAAAAAGGTCTTGAATTCCAAGACATGATTACTGTTGTTATACAGCCAAATGATATTAAAATACAACTGTATCTTAACACTTCCCCTGAGTCACGGTTCTTTATTTTCCACTCTTCTCTGTGTTAGACAGCCATGAGTAAAATTTCATAGTAGATCAAAGGCTACTAAGCACAATGTGTGTGATTGAAACACCCCCTGAAAGGCAAAAATTAGTTCAGCTTCTTGGTTTTCCTCCTAAATTTATAGAAGGTCTGTGCCTTTTGTAAGTATATTTTATTTTCATGGGAGTATGACTTAGTCAGCATATGTAAAACTACATGGAGATACTGAATGTGTTGGAAAGATAAAATATGTTAGCTTAAAATCTAATTTTTCACATGAAGTACTTGCCTTAGTAGAGTGGATGATGCTTTCTTAAATCATGCATGACAGAATTTTATTTTCTCTTTTCAGCCATTTGCAATAAATGTTTTGTTATGTAACGGTTTTAATATCACTGTTTATAGGTTTAGAATACAATTTTTAAAATACACCTAAGAGAGGAAAGTTTATGGATTTGCATAATTTTATGTTACATTTTGACCCACATTTGCTAGAGATACTAGATTACATTTTGTTATTCCCCCGGTTTCCTTTCAGAGCAATAGGTCCTGATTACTTGAACAAAGAGATATGGTTTTGTGTAAAAATCAGTTGCCATGTTGCTTGGATAAGAATAGCAATCTCTCCAGCCTCCTGAGACTGACAGATGAGGTTAAAGTGTGCCTATGGATTTCAGAAGCATGGATACAAATTAGGGGAGGAAAAGAGTATGAAATCTGCATAAAGAGTTTCATACAGTGAGAGACAGTGGAATTAACATTAGCGATTGTTTTGAGTGCTACAAGTTTCATGAATTTCAGAGGAAATAAAATAATGATACACATTGTAGAATATAAAGGCTTGCAGTTTGTAATTGCATTTCCCTTTGGTTTGACACTGAATAATTTGAGGTCAGAAAGAAGGGTTTATCCTTTAAGAAAGGAAAAGTTTGATTGCTATAAGTTTCTTCTTTTAAAATTATTATTTGATGTAATTTCAAATGTTTAGAAAATTACAAAAATAGTTCAAAACACTTTATTAATTTCCTTCCCCAAATGTTAACATTTTATTATATTTGAGAATAAATTGTAGATATGGTGCTCCTTTACACTTATATACTTCATTATATATTTTCTAAAAATCTGGGCCTACAATGTAAAGCTCTTTTACATTATCACGGCACAAGGAACAATTTTAGGAAATTAACCTCAATATGGTTCTATTGTCTAATATACAGTCATTATTCAGCTTTCACCAAATGTCCCAGTAATGCCCTTTAGATCAAAAGGAAGTGCAGGAGCAGGTATTACAGTCAATTATCATGTCTCTTTACTCTTTCCATCCAGATATGATTTATTCAATCATTAAATTCTGTTGCATGGATTGATACTTTCAAAGTTCAAGGCCATACATTTTGTATAGTGTCCCTCAATTTGGGTTTGTCTGATAATATTTTATCATGATTAGAGTAAGGGCATGCAGTTTTGCCAGGAATACTTAGGCACAGCACTGTGCTCTCCTTTCGGGAGACACACGAGGCTAATCTGTTTCATTCCTGGTAACGTGAGCACTGGTCACTGGGGTACAGCGCTGCCTGGTTTCTGTGAAGTTAAATGTGAACACCTTTACACAGACTGTTTGTGAAAAGATCAGCCATTCCTCTTTTATCACCCCAGCCAAAATCTTACCTGGCTCTATCCAGTGTATGTAAAAGTAAGGTACAACAGATATATTTTTAAGGATAATAGTGTGAAGAAGTACAAAAAAGAAGAAAGGGAAAGAAGGAGAAAAAGGGTGAAAAGGAAAAAAAGAAGTGGCTTTGGCTTGAGGCAGATCTGTGTTTAAATTGCATTTTGCTACTACGTTGTCAGTTTTGTGTTTTCTTCTGCTATAAGAAGATAAGGTTTTCCACCTTACATGGCTGTTTGTAGATTAAAAATCAGATATACCAAGAGCATGGGAGAAAACAAGTGCTCAGCTCTCAGTTTCATATGTTAGCGATCATAAGTCTTGTGAGCTCTGATACATTACCAAAATAATTACAATAAAACTAGTGTGAATTTATATTTTAACCCCAATGAAGCAAAGACACCTGAAAATATCTGGTATATTTTAACCCCCTTTTTGAAGTTCCTTTGTTTGTCCTGTAAATTCAATCTGGAAAACACGTGTGTTGAGCAGTGTCTACTGACCATTACTTAAAAACAAAAAAACAAAAAAACAACCTTTTATTTCTCCTGCATCTGACCATTTGAAACATACCAAAATATGCAACTTTTTTCCACCTTAATGTTAAAACTCATGGCAAACATCTTCTAGCCATGAAATTGGTAACCCCATACCTTTCTTTTCTTTAATTTTCACCTTGGGACTTCAGAAAAAGAGAGATGATACACAGCTTTTAAAGTATTCTCAGTTCCTTTGCCCGGTCAGTGTGGCTCAGTGGATTGAGCATTGTCCCATGACAACGCTTGCGATCACCAGTTTGATTCCAGGGGAGGGCACATGACTGGTTTTCAGGCTTCATCCCCAGTGGGGTGCTTGCAGGAGGCAGTTCATTGATGTTTTCCTCTCTCATCCATGTATCGCTTTCTCCCTCTCCCTTCTTTTCTCTCTAAAATCAGTAAAAACATATTTAAAAAGTATTTTCATCTTCTATTATAAAAACACAAAATATGTAAATATTATTTATAAAGTAATAGAATATCCACTGAAAATAATAAAGTTAAAAATATGGAGGTGGTCTCTCTTTCAGATTTCAAAGAAAAATGTATAGAATATGTGCATAGTTGTGTAATAGCAAATAAAAATATGATCAGTTTTTTAAAAAGTTATTTGTATTATCTAAACTAAACTTAGCAAATTCAATGTAACTATCACAGTTTCAATATTTTGATTTCTTTGCATTTAATTTATAAGGGTAATCCATTTAAATCAGATTAGATGCTTTGTTAAAAAATCAAGCATGTGGTCCAGCAGACATGGCTCAGTGGTTGAGCATCAACCTATGAACCAGGAGGTTGAGGTGTGATTCCCGGTCAGGGCATATGCCCAGGTTGCAGACTCAATACTCAGTTTGGGGAGTGCAGATGAATGATTCTCTCTCATCATTGATGTTTCTATCTCTCTCTCTTTCCCTTCTTCTCTGAAATCAATAAAAATATATTTTTAAGAAATGGAGCATATGATTACTGCAGTAGTGTTTTATCTAGAATTCCTCAGAAGCAAAATGACAACTCTCTATTGAGTTATATGCAGCAGAAAAAAATTATTATAAAGTTTATCAAAATGATAAAATTTTGATGCATTTTTCTGTGCTTACTTGGGGATATTATCTGGCATACATTGTTGGTAGCTTTCCAAATGTCCTCCTATTCCCCTTTCTTCCTTGCTAGCAAAAATAAATAAATAAATAAATAAATAAATAAATAAATATCAATTTATATGCCAGGTGGCCATAGCTTCCAAGAAAACTTTCTGGTTCCAGGAAAATAAGTTTGGTAAATTAAGATTAGGAGTGTGTCACAAGAATGAGGATATGATGTATTTCTGGCCAATATGTCAGGAGGTGACGTGTGCTAAGGCCACTATAAAAAAGATAGAAGATGTGATATAAGTTAACTCCCTATGTTGCTGCAATTTCTGTGACCATGGGAAAACAGCTAGAACATAAAATCTGTAATACTAAGGATAACAGAACAGAAAGATCTCAGGGACAGGCAGAAAATCTGAGTAAAATACTTGAAAATGTTAAGCTGTATAATGAACCAATCCTAGAACTGAGACTTTTTATATAGGAATCTGGAGGCCCAGTGCATGAGTTCATACATGGGTGAGGTCTGGCCAGTCCGGCCCCAATCGGAGGACCAGGGCCGGGCCTGTTGGGAGGAGGAAGTGTCAGGGCAGGATGTTGGCCAGTCAGCCCACCCCGGATTGGGGTCCAATCTGGACCAGGCTGGCTGGGCGGAGAGGCCAAAGGCGATTGACCGGTGGGCCCTGCCCCCAGTTGGGGTGGGGATGCCAATTGGGGGTGTGGCTGGCCATGGGGTGGGGCTTTGGTGGTGGGCCAGCTGCCCCTGTCCCTGAATGAGGCCAGGACAAGGGCCATGAGAGGTTGGCTGGTCAGTCCCACCCCAGATTGGTATGGGGGGGTCAATCGGGGACCTGGGGGAGGGGCCATGGGTGCTTGGTTGGCTGGCCCTGTCCCTGATTGGAGTGGCAGGGCCAATCAGGGGCAGAGTTGGCTAGGGGGAAGGGCTCTGGGTCGATCAGGATGATGGGGGCCCATTGGGGGTGGGGCCAGCTGGGGAGAGAGGCTGCAGGAGGATGGCCAGCTGCCCCACCCCCTATTAGGGTGGTGGTGAAATCACAGGTGGGGCCAGCTGGGGTGAGGGGCTTAAGGCCAATCAGGGTGGTGAGGGCCCATCAGGGGTGGGGCAGGCCTGGGGGAGGAGCTTCAGAAGGTTGGCCAGCCCTGCCCCTGATCAGAGTGGCAGGGGCCCATCTGGGTTGGGGCTGGCCAGAGGGAGGGGCTGCAGGAGGTTGGTTGGTGGGCCCCACCCCCTATTGGGGTAAGAGGGAGCAATCAGGGGCTGACCAGGGGGAGGGGCTGCAGTCTGATCAAGGTGGGGAAGGCCCATGGAGGCGGGACTGGCCAGGGGGAAGGGCACAGGGGGCATTGCCCTGGATCGGTGTGGGAGAGGCTGATATGGGATGGGGCAAGCTTGGAGGAGGGGCCACTGGAGAGGTTGGCCAGCTGGCCCCACCCCCCAGATCAGACTGGTTCACTTGCTGCAGTGGGTGTCATAATGACCGGTTGTTACAGTCATTGCGGTATTCCAGTCACTGGCTTTTTATATATACAGTATAGATGATATAGTCTTACTGTTTAAGTCATTTATGGTTTGCATTTGTGTTAACTGCACCCAGAACTACCCTATTTCAGGTGTTTTGGTAAAAAAGTAAAAAGATAAATAACATCATTCATTCAAAAAATATTTTGAGTACCTATTCTAACCGCAAATCAATAGTCTAGGTGCTAAGGATATATTAGAATAAGACATTCCTCTAGCCATATTCTGGTTTTCATAACAATTAAAACAAAAAATATTTAAAGAAAAAATAAGAAGTACACATTAAACTTTTTTAAAAAGTCAATGAAGGAACATAACATTGCACAACTCTGAACTAGTTTTAAAAGGAATTAAATGAGATCATCTTATAAATTTCCAGGCAGACCTTGGCACATGGTAAGCACAGAGGTAACTAATAATAGTAATATGTGAACTATAAATATTACTAGGAAGAACTTTTGAAATATAATGATGAATTCTGAATTAGATAAGAAAGTTCTTTTAAGTATTAGAAAAAGTAAGTAAAACTGTAAACACGTGTTTAAACTATAAATTTTAAATGAAGTATCACTTTTGAAAGGAAAAGACTGTCAGCTTGAGCTACACTTAAAAATCCTGACCATTGCCGAAACTGGTTTGGCTCAGTGGATAGAGCATCAGCCTGTGGACTGAAAGGTCCCAGGTTCGATTCTGGTCAAGGGCATGTATCTGGGTTGCGGGCACATCCCCAGTAGGGGGCGTGCAGGAGGCAGCTGATCGATGTTTCTCTCTCATCGATGTTTCTAACTCTATCTATCTCCCTTCCTCTCTGTAAAAAATCAATAAAAAATATATTTAAGAAAAAGAATCCTGACCATTTAAAATTTAAGGACTGATTAAAAAATGCGCAGTCTCTTAAATTAGGGTGGTCTTATTCAGACACTACATGAAACTCCATGAGGTGGGAGACTATAGAACTCCAAATATGCCTTACAGAAAATATTGCATGTGTAGTTTCTCCAGGTAGTTTCATTTTTGCATAAGCAACATAGTAGCCTTCTCTAAAATGTTTTTCCAAAATCTTGCATAGGCAGGTAAAATTAAGGCATTCTCTGATTCTAGCAAAAGAATAGTAGTGTCATAAAAATAGTAGTATCAATGAATATTAATTTAATATTAATGAATCATTACCCCATGGGTGGAAAGATAATCCTACCATAGATTATTGAGTCCTTTATCAAAACTACCAAACATCAGAATTTACATTTCTGTTTACATTTCCTTCTGTCATAATTGGTAGTTTGTCACTATTTCTTAACTTGCTTGGAGGCATTTTTCTAACAGAATACATTCTGGGAGTACAGAAGAATCCTCACTCATCAAGGCTGTCAATTTAGCCAGCTCCCCTTTTAGTTTTTCTTGTTAGTTACTCTCTGTCTGCTTTTACTTACTTAAGTCATGTCACTCACTCAGCAGATGCACTGACAGATATTTGACTGACGTGTAAATTTATTCACAGAAAAGAAAAGAAAAGAACATTTTTGTTCTCATGTTTTATTTTTATCTCTGTGTGCCATCTTTATTTGACAGATTATAAAGCTATATCCATATTAAAAAGCGTCTTTAAATAAAAAGCAATTTGCCATATCAATATTGCCTTCCAACTCTTTTATTTCCATGGCCTTAGAAGGCTCACTGAATTTAACTCCTCTCACATTTAGAGACAGTAATCCAAGTAATGGTAAATAGCCACCCTTTCTTTCCCCCCCCCCTTTTTTTTTTCGGAGGAGGAGGTTATTTCTGACTTATTCAGTGAACACAGGGAAAATGTGTTGTTTTCCTATATCATGGAAACAAGTGGATTGGGGATTGGCATACACTTTGCCTGTACTTTTCTAAAATGCTTTAAGAGATTACAACTCATGTGCATAGGGAATAAAGTAGTCAAATTCAACAACTTAAGAACAGGAGTCAAGAAGAAAATCTGAATTATATCTTATTTAAGAAGACCTTTTTTAAAAAATATATATGTTTTATTGATTTTTTACAGAGAGGAAGGGAGAGGGATAGAGAGTTAGAAACATCGATGAGAGAGTCGATCAGCTGCCTCCTGCACACCTCCTACTGGGGATGAGCCCACAACCGAGGTACATGCCCTTGACCGGAATCTAACCTAGAACCTTTCAGTCCACAGGCCGACGCTCTATTCACTAAGCCAAACCGATTATGGCAAGGAAGACCTTTTAAAAAGTAGAATCAAGCTCTCCATTATATATCAGTGAAATGGAAAAAGATGTTGTTCTATAATTAAATATACAGGCTCTATTTGTTTTCTTTAACGATTTTATGTATGGAAGTTGAATATTGCTTTTTGTAAAATGGTGTTTGAAAATACATATTTTCTTTATATTTAAAGAATGTACATTTAGTGTAATTATCATTTGAGAGAGAAAAATAACACAGGATGACTGATTCTCACAGAATCAGTCATCCTGGATGTTAGAAATGAGCTGCATAGCCACATTCACTGCACACCTGTTAAGCCAAAGGCAACAAACACACAGCACTCATGGATAGTCTAATAGTTCTGAACACAACTAGAGTAAATAATATGAATATTTATCAGATGCCATAAATGCCCTAAAATGACATTTTATTCCATAAAGCTAATTCTTTCTGTGATTAGTAATGCTCAAGTGGTCCTCAAAAGCTAAAATGTCTCCATTTGCCAGCCCACTTAATTCTTTCTGAATGTCTTACAATTTAGATATTTAGGGGTTATCTCAGTCAATATGATAGCTGATGTGAATAAATGAGCACTCTACCCAGTATTTGTTAGGTATGTCAGAATAGTTTACCACTTACGTAACTTTTCATAGAGGTATTTAATTTTAGAGCATGTTTATTTGACCCAGAATCAGTGTTCTAGAATCAAGAAACATCAAAAGTTTCACATATAGACTAGTTTACATCATCACAATATGAATTTTAGAGAGATAAGTCAAAAGAAACATGTGACGACAATTAACATGAATTAATATAAGATACTAGAATTGAAAAAAGATTAACAAAGTGTTTCTTATAACTGTATAAAGGTTAAAATTAATGTTTTGTTTGACATTAAATCTGGAGTATATAGTGCACATGTTGCTAGCATAGAGTAAGCACTTAATTAATGATTAAGTGAATGAACAAATAAGTTCATTCAAAGCTACATTTTTATAAGACTCATACAATTCACTGTCAGGTTAAGTTCTTACTAATTTATCTTTGCAATTTGCAATAGTTCATTGATGTTAAAACTAAGTAAAATAATCATTAGTTTATTACTTTCATCTGGGTAACTCAGTAGCACGAAAGGTATGCTTTTTTTCAGAGTTCTGCTCTCTCTGGTACTCTTCACATAAGGTTAAAATCACTGCTTTGCTGGAAGCCAATTCCTACATGTCAGCAGGGCTGAATCATCTGGAAATGGCTGAGGGCATTTTCCCTAACCTGAAAAGGATGCATAAAATGATTGCTTGCTGCCAGACAGCTGAGGGCATTTCAATCTACATGTTTTTGCCTCCTACTGGCCAAACACCTGAATAGCTGAAGGCAATTCTTCCATTCTAACAGTGGATTCTGTGTACCAAACCCTGGCCTTTGATGTATATCTACTTTGCCTTAGGTTTGTTTCTGGATTCTTGATTAATTTACACACAGCACCTTCTCCAGATTCCTGAACCCTTCTAGACTCTGAATCAAGACCACTGGCAATAGCTGCTCCAATAACTTATTCACATTTTGAACAACTAATTAACCTGTTTTAAAGAATTTGTGAAAAGAAAGGACCAACAAACAACAATCATAATTATTTGGACGTTATCCTTTGAACATATGTTGAGTTATTGAAATCTGTCTTCAGAGGGCCCAAATGAAAACCCAAACATGAGGCAAGGAAAACATGTTACTAACAATAGACATAGTTAGTTTGTGTGTGTGTGTGTGTGTGTGTGTGTGTGTGTGTGTGTGTTTTCTCTGATTCTAGATTGGCAAAAGAATTTGCATCTCAACTTTTAATTACATTATTTTTCCTATTCCCTGGAGACATCATTGTGAGCTGATAGCTGTCAAGTTTTCCGGACCCTTTCATTCAGCTCATTCTTCTGCTATGGTTGTAGTCACACACCAGCTGTGCTCACAGAACAACTGATTTCCTGGGCATGGCTGCAAATGCTTCCTGGTGCACTTGGATAGGAGTTTTACATACAAATTACTGAAGCCGTCATTTCTTTTGCATGCAGAATGAGTCCAAAACCTCACAGCTTCATGATACCACAAAATGACTCATGAATTATAATTTCTAAGAAAAGCTGACTGGGAAAAAAATAAATGTACCTCGTGATACCTATGCAGTCCCAGTTCCTTGGTATTTCCAACATGTCCATCTCAAATCCTAGGATAAATCCATCTCCTTTGTGACCATATGTGTAGATAAGTGCCTTATGTACTTATTTCCTCTAATTGATATTGCTTTAACAATATTTGTTCACTGTGACTTCAGTATAAACATTTCTGTTCAATGTTTCTGCAAGAGTTCTTCCTTAGGAAACTATTTTCTGAATAATTTGAGAAATATTTAGAAAATAATGGCCTTATAGAGGAAGAAAACATTGTTTTATAAAGGAGTTGAATACTTTACATGCATTAGTGTGATTTTTTTAACATTTGTTATGGAATATTTATTCATTGCAGAATAGGAGAGTAATGAAGAAAAGTATCAAAAAGAAAAAAGGTATATTTAACAAGTTTGCTCTTTCTGTTTATTTTCTTTCTGTATATACATTATCAAAATATGGCTGTAGTTATAATGTGTAAGTGGGTACATCTTACAAAAATGTATTAGCATTTTTCCATGTTATTGCATATTTCCATTAATGCCTACTTAATATTTGTCATTGCATTTCTTTATAAATGCTACATACAAGGTGGGGCAAAAGTAGGTTTACAATTTTGAGTATGCAAAATAGTTTGTTCTTGTATTATTATTTATTAACTAGAGGCCCAGTGCATGAGATTCATGCATGGGGGGAGTGTCCCTCAGCCCTGCCTCTCCAACCTGGGAACCCTCACAATACAGGACTGCTGGCTCTCAACTGTTCACCTGCCTGCCTGCCTGATTGTCCCTAACCACTCCTGTGCCAGCTTGATCAATGCCTAAATGCTCCCCTACTCACCTGATTGCCCCTAACTGCCCTCCCCTGCCAGCCTGGTCACCCCTCACTGCCCTCCCCTGCTGGCCTGGTTGCCCCTAACTGCCCTCCCCTGCAGGCCTTGTCACCCCCAACTGCCCTCCCCTGCAGGCCTGGTCCCTCCCAACTACCTTCCCCTGCAGGCCTGGTTGCTACCAATAGTCCTCCCCTGCAGGCTTGGCCCCCCCAACTGCCCTCCCCTGCAGGCCTGGGTGCCCTCCAACTGCCCTCCCCCACTGGCCTGATAGCCCACAACTGTCCTCCCTGCTGGCCATTTTGTGGCAATCATCTTTTGTCCACATGGGGACAGCCATCTTTGACCACATGGGAGTGGCCATCTTGTGTGTTGGAGTGATGGTCAATTTGCATATTACCTCTTTATTTTATAGGATTATTCTATTATTTTCATATGAATAACTGTAAGCCTACTTTTGACCCACCCTGTATTTCTAGTCATATTTGAAGTTCCACAACTTGTTCTTTCTTTTATAATTAAAACTATGATTTTTTTCTTTCTTGTATTTTCTATCACTTTTATTCCTAGAAATTCCACTCTCTTCAATATTTTGTCTTATTTTTGTAACAATTTTATTTCAATTATTTAATTATTCAATGCATGTGAAATTAGTTTAACTGCAAATGGTCGATAAAAATTCTAGCTAGGTTGAGAACCAAGATGGCAGTGTAGGTAACTGCTGGTACTCTCCACCTCTCACAACTATTGCAGAAGACCAAAGAAATACCAAGTACACTTCCTAGAGAAAGGGAGGGACCCCATTTATTAACACTAGTGAACGCCGGGAATAATTTCTAAATCAGAGTGAAGAAACAGGCAGAGGGCTTTACTTTTTATAACCTTCTGGGGTCTTTGTCTTGCAGATATGGTTCCGTTCCCTTTCGTGGGCTTACAGGAAGGCCCCCAGGTGTTGGGGGTCCCCAGGCCATACCCGATGATCTGTCCTGGGACCAGCGATAAGGACCCTTCCCACCCCGTCCCCCGCCCAGAGCAGTACATTGTTCACAGTTTTTATGGCCTGACACATTTTGTAAGACCAGTTTTCTCTTCACAACCACATCAGAATTATAACTAAAATACAGAACAACCACCATTCAGAACTGCCTGAAAGCTGGCTGAATGGAAGCCCTACAACTAGATAAGTAAAGAAGAAAGCATGTTGAGATTGGTAGGAGGGTCAGAGGCACAGAACGGGCTGGACCAGCACCCATGTGTGCTGCTTTTTTAATTGGGAGGGAGATAATCTCTGTGGAGACTCCCTGGAGGAGCAAGGGGTCACAGGCCCCCAGCAGACCTCCAGCCCAGGCTTTGAGAGTTGGGAAAAGAAGTCCCAGTAACTAAGGGCTGTAACAACCAGCAGGGATTTTGGCTGAGTGACAAGGAGGCTTCTGGAGACCCAGGTGTTCCTCTTAAAGGGCCAGCACATGAATTTACATGGACTCGCTCCCTCTGAGCTCCAGTGCCTGGTGCAGGGCAGTGACTCTGGGGGACTCAGACACCTACGGGGAGGAACTGGATTATCTGCCATCAGGGCAGGGGGCCGCTTTCTCCCTGCCTTGCTTCACAGCTGGGCTTCGCCTGGGCACTTACAAACCCAATACAAATAAGAGGAATCTGCAGATCCCTCTGTAGCTCCCGCTGGGTGGCCCCAGGAAGTGCTGACTTTGCACTTCCCTGGAGACCCAAAAGCCAGTGCAACCAGTGGTCAGTATCAGACCATTCCAGATTACAACTCTACACATCCATAAGGGACACACTCAAGGGGCAGACTCAGTGAGCCCCAAAATCCCACTGAAGCAAGTTCTCCATAAGAGTGTCTCCTGCACAGCAGCTCTCCCACTGCAGTCACACCTGGTCCTCACAGCCAATTGGCCTGTAGGTCAATTCCTCCCAGTGACACCAACAGCAATCAAGTCTCAACTCCAACAAGACTATTCACATAGACTACAAAGGAGTGCACCTAAGTTCCCAACTCAGGTGACTGCTCTCCCCTGGGGAGGCTAAGCCACTGGGCCCCTATAGGATACCTACTACAAAAGGCCACTCTACAAACTCAAGGAGACATAACAGCTCTACCCAATACATAGAAACAAACACAGGAAAGCAACCAAAATACAGAGACAAAGAAACTTATCACAAATGAAAGAAATGGAACAAAACAAACTACTAGATATAGAGTTTAAAACCAGGGTTATAAAGGTACTCAAGAATCATCTTGATACCTCCAAGGGACTTAGTGAGATTTTCAAGGTTCTTAGTGAGAATGCCAAAAATAATTGGAAAAGGACCAGTCAAAAATTAAGCATGGACTAAGTGAAATAAATAGTAATGTACAGGGATTCAACAGTAGAGTAGAGGATTCAGAGAATCAAATCAATGACTTGAAATACCAGGAAGCAAAAAAAAAAAAAATCAGAAGAGTATAAAGAATAAAAATATATGAAGATAGTGTAAGGAACCTCTGGGACAACTTCAAGCATATAAATATTCATCCTATGGGGATATAGGAAGAAGAGAAAGAGCAAGATATTGAAAACTTATTTGAAGAAATAATGACAGAAAACGTCCCCTACCAGGTGAAAGAAATAGACTTACAAGTGCAGGAAGCACAGTGAGTTCCAAACAAGAGGAACTCAAAGAGGACCATATCGGACACATCATAATTAAAATGCCAAGGGTGAAATACAGAGAATCAAAAGCAGCAAGAGAAAAGTAGTTAGTTACCTACAGGGGAGTGCTCATATTACTGTCAGTTGTTTTCTCAACAGAAACTATGCTGGCCAGAAGGGAATAGCAAGAAATATTCAAAGTTATGAATATCAAGGACCTACAACCAAGATTACTCTACCCAGCAAAACTATAATTTAGAATTGAAGGTCAGATTAAAGAGCTTCACAGATAAGAAAAACTAAAGGAGTTCATCACCACCGAAACAGTATTACATGAAATGTTGAAAGGTATTCTTTAAGAAGAGGAAGAAGAATAAGATAAAGAAAGAGATAAAACATATGAACAACGATATGGCAATAAATACATATCTATCAACAATTAAGTCTAAAAGTTAAGATAAATGGATAAGAAATCTTATGAAGAGAATAATCTGGTGAATAAAATAGAATCAGAGGAATGGAAATGTAACAGACTAATGATTCTCAGAGAGAACGGGGGTGGGGGAGATGAGAAGAAGTTAAACAAAGATTTTATATACATATATGCATTACCTATGGACACAGACAATAGAGTGGTGAAGGCCTGGGGCAGGGCGGGAACTGGATGTAGTGGGGGAAGAGGTAAATCCATAATACTCTCAGCAATAAAGATAAAAATAATAATTACAAAATTAAAAAATAAATCTGCAAAAATATAAAACCACACACAAAATAATTCTAGATAAGTTAGTATATGTAACATATAATTTCCTTTTTCCTTACACTGATATTGCTATTGAGACTTTGAAGAAATGTTTTACATAAGGTATTCTCACTGGTACCCTAATGTATGTAGAAATATCTTTTGCTTTGTATTTATTATTGTTGCATTTATATTATTAATAAGATTCCTGTTTTATGTGATTATTTGTAGTTTTTGGTCATAAAGTCATATATCTGTGCAAATAACATTAAACTTTCTCCATTTTACAGTATTTGTCAGCATTCAAAAGACAAACCTCTAGCTTTTACTACACTTACTATTGTTCTCATTTTTTGTGGCTGTTTATTTTAAGTTATTTAATTAGGAAGTTTGTTTCTCTGTGTCTAGAACATTAGTATTCAACCTCTCAAAATTGAGAATTTATCCACACTTACTATTGATCCCATTTTTTGTGGCTGTTTATTTTAAGTTATTTAATCAGGAAGTTTATTTGTTTCTCAGTGTCTAGAATGTTAGTAGTCAACCTCTCAAAATTGAGAATTGTAGTGTTATTTAATGAGCAAAGACACCCATCTTAGTAGATAAGCATATAAGGTGAAACAGAAATCAAAGCATTTGTTCCTCAAGGTGTGTTCCTCAAGAATAAATATTCAGAGTTATTTATTCTTTTTTTTTAAATAATGAGAGTTGGATTTGATTCCACAAATAAAAAAGTGATGGTAGGTAATTTATAGTTGTTAGTTCACATTTTTATATACTAGGACAATAAAACAAAGGAGCAGAGGAGGCAAATATTCTTCATATTTTTAAAGTTTCTTTAATAACTCTTTTAAACAATCAAATACATTGAAGAACTCCAAAACAGATATTTGTGTAAAAAAAATACATTTAATTTGTGATTTTATCACATTATTAAATAAACTTTGTGAGCAGAAGCTCAATTCAAATTGGCTTTTTCACCAGTATAGTGGAAATAAAAATGTCAGCTTTGACTCTGCCAATTATCCAACTACTCTTTATGTGGCTCTATGTATTTTCACTAAATTATATTATTTTAAGTCATTTTAATTAAATATATTTTTAGAAATACTCTCTGGGAACTTTAAATGATAGGGTGTTTTCAACAATATTTAATGTTCATACACTTAGTATGAACTAATATATCCAAAAATTAGTTTTTACCAAAAAGACATGAACAATAGATACTACCAAATAAATCACAAACAATTATTGCCTATGTATTAAGTATGCTACAAGGATATTTGAAAAACTTACATTTTTAGAATATTTTCAGAAATTTCACTTCTGGATTTCATAGTTAGACCCTATATGTGCATTAGTATTTTTCAACAGATCTCAAATCTCTCCATACAGAATTATCTTCAGTAAGCACTGTTTTTAAGAAACATGTTGCAAGTAGTGTCTGTCTGGTGGTTCTGCCTCAAGGCTGCCCATTAAACTACCAATTTCTACACCAAAAAGTTTTGCCTATGTATTAAGTATGCTAATGACTATACTTGAGGGATAACATAAAAATAAAGATGATGCACCCATTCCTGGTGTGTGTCCATGCACCTGCTTCCCAATTATGTCTTCTCCAAATGAAGCTCAGTTTAAACCTTTACATTGGTTTGATTCCTCGATCTGAAATAAAATTTATCTCAGACCAAACCAAGACCTGAAGAAAATCAGAAGAGTTTTATAATCCGGTAGCCAGAGAGTGTATTTATATAAAGGTTTGAAAAGAATTGATACTGTCAGTTGACTTTCTAACTAAGGAATAGTACGATATGAGAAGAATAGTTTTATAAGTGTTTTTTTTTCTTTCAATGTTATTTACATGGCTTTACTTCCTGCTGTTAATAAAACATTCCAACTATCCACCCAATATTTTAAGTCTTTGGACTACAACTCTCAATTAAAATCCATATACTTAAATTATTTAAAAACTGTTCACATAAAAGTATTAATTATTTTTAATTTTGCATAAAATATTAAATTACATTAAATAAGTTATCAGATAAAATATTACTTGATTAAAATAAAACTTTATAAATATACCAAACTAGTTCATTAATGTGAGAGGCTGGACTTTTTTGTCCACTCTCGCATATTCTTTTCTTGTTTTAAATTGTGAGGATGCACTTCTAATACTTTCTCTCCTGTTACTATTAACAGAGTCTTAGAAATCACATTTTTCTTATTATTAATATTTAGGTGCCGGAACCTGCTGGCAACGAACAGTACCTGATTGAGGGGGTGAGGATAAAGAAAAAGACAGACAAGAAAAGATGGGGTTGGGAGGACTGAGACTTGAGTCCGCAGTCCCGAGTTTATTTCCAGTACAGTATTTAAGCACCAGCAGAGGAGGGAGTTACACAAATCAGATATTTGCAAACACAATCACTGACCTTTCATTCTGACAATTGCCCTATTGCTATATTTCCTTATTGCATCAATTACGCCCTGACTATTCTTTAACCTTCTGAACAATCGAAATCTTGCTCGTAGGCATGTTTGTTCTAAGTCAAACCTTTTTCCAGCCAAGCTGTTTATTAAACTAAAGGGTGAGAGAGCAGAGAGCTATGTCTAGAGTCTGCATTCAGATCTCTAGGACCCCTGTATGCCCGGGGCAGCTCCCCACATTTAGGAGACCACAGGCAATATTTTCCAAAATCACATCTGTTTAAATAAGTATACCATGCGATAATGTTTAGTTTTGAAATATAAAGTTAGTGCTTGTGTTTCATTGTGACTAAATAGGGCACACACATGTTTCATATAATTAAATAATTCATATAAGGTTAACACAATTAGTGTTGTATTTGACAAATTATAATAGAATACTTTTAATATGATTTTGATGCTTATGAAGATTGTTATCAATTTCTAAACATATAATGCCCCAAAAATGTGTACACACCTTAACACCTTATTACATTTTGAAAATGAAATGTATTTTAATAAACACTGCCTTTATAATTATTTAAAATTTGTATACATTGTTTGTGACACCCTACATATTGTTAGTAATGATACCAAACACTTGATGAACCTACCTAAATTACTTCATTTTAGAAATCACTCACTTATTTAGTAAATATTAACTGCACACCTAATGAAACTGAGGGTCCTTATGATTTTGATTAAAGTTTGTTTTAAATACTAGCTCTAGAAATAACATCTTGCTCTCTCATTCTATACTCCTTAGCAATCTAGCCTCCCCACAGATAATCACCAACACTGGTGGCAGCAGAGGATGGTAGCCTGGACCTGACTAATGGTCACAAGGTTCAGACCTCTGGCAGGCAAAAGATAACATCTTGACCCAAGTTATGTTTAAGCTCCTGAGCTATAAGCTGGCACAACCCCCTTGCTACTTTCCCATGAGACTGAAAAAAAGGATACTGGAAAAGAACTCAGAGCTATCCTTAAGACCTATAGAAGGTCCTGGCTGTGTAGCTCAGTTGTTAAGAGTATTGTACTGATATACCAAGATTGTGGGTTTACTCCCTGATCAGGACACATACAATAATCAACCAAGGAATGCATAAATAAGTGGAACAACAAATCTATATTTTTCTTTCTGTTTCTCTCTTCTCTTACTCTCTCAAATCAACCAATCAATAATCTTTTATTATAAAGACTAGTTGCTAGGGACAGAAAATCCAACCCTAAGTGGCTTAAAAGGAAGTTATTGACTCATGTGATGAAAAGTCCAATGGTAAGTTGGCTTTGAGGAGAGGCCTTATCCAGAGGCTCAGCAATATTGCCAAGAGAGAGATTAAAAATGGCAGCAGAATAAGTGGATGCTGCATGGACATGCTCCCAGGAACAAACTGGAATTACAACTAAAATACAGAAAAAACTTTCTGAATAATCAGTAGAAGACTTGCTGGGGAGAACCCTGATAACTGAGGACCGAAAGTGGAGACTGCATAAAAACTGGTAGGAGGGGCAGAGATACAAAAGGGTGGCCAGGTTCCAACAGAGAGAAATTGGAGTTCTGGAGAGACATCTCAGTTGTGGGGGGTGGCCACTGAGAGCTACTGGGACTCCCCAGCAGAGAGCACCAGAACTGAAAAGGGGACCCACAGAACATCTGTCTGTGAAAAGCAGTGGGGTTGCTATCTGCCAGGGAGATATAGCTGGAAATTCAGGTACCCTCTTAAAGTGCCAACACAAAAAAAATTCCATTGAGCCATCCACCTTGTGCTCTGGCAGAAGGAGTGGACAGTGTACTGGAGCTGTGTGAGCAGAATCCAGGATCAGGGGCTCTGAGCTTAGAGCTCAGAAGGCAGATAACCTGGTTTCCTATGCTGAGTCATTCCCTCATGCTGCAGAGGTCATCTTTCTTACACAGACATTTGCTACACAAGTGACCTGGACTGAGGGGAAGATAGTTTATCCACCCTATTGGAAAATACCTTGCCCCACAGTGTGGAGTTGCTCAGGTCATTTAGACTGAGAATAACAATTAGTCTCCAGGCAAAAGCAATTGCCCCACCCTTTTGGAAAAAAAACCTCTTGCCACAGCTGTGGATGATTGCCTGTGGGCAATTCAAGACAAAATCCTATCAGTGTATAGACAGAAGTGGTCTCAGGAGGCTTTGAATCTTTGCCTGATCTAATTAATCAGAAAAATCATTTGTCACTGTCCTGCACTAGAGATTGAGAGGTGTAGCAGATTTATGTAATAGATAGTCATAAACTCAATCAGGCAGCCAAAATGAAGAGACACAGAAACAATCCCCAAATGAAAGAACAAGAGAATTCTCCAGAAGAAGAGATAAATAAAATGGAGATAAGAAATTTATCTGACACAAAGTTCAGAATAATGATGGTTATGATTCTCAAGAGCATGAGAAAAGATACAGTAACTATGAAAACAGAGATAAAGGATGACGTAGCACAAATAAAGAACACATTGGAATGAATACACAACAAATTAGGGGAAGCCAAGGTTCAAATTAGTGAATTAGAAGACCGGGTTGAAAAAAATCACCCAATCAGGGAATCAAAAAGAAAGTACAATTAAAAAATAGTAGGACAGCATAAGGGAGCCATGGGACAACATGAAATGTAACAATATTCAAATATCAGGTGTTCCAGAAGAGGCAGAAAGGGAGAAAGTGTTTGAAGAAATAATGGCAGAAAACTTCCCTAATCCTATAAAGGAAAAAGGGACACAAGACCAGAATGCACAGAGAATTCTAAGCAAGGAGAACCCAAGCAGGCCCATGCCCAGACACATCATAATTAAAATGCTAAAATTAAATTCAAAGAGAGAATCTTAAAGGTAGCAAGAGAAAAGCAAACTGTTATCTACAAAGGAGTTCCCATAAGACTCACACCTGATTTCTCATCAGAAATTCTACAGGCCAGAAGAGAATGGCATGAAGTACTCAAAGTAATGGAAAGCAATTATTCTTTCTCATCATTGATGTTTCTATCTCTCTCTTCCTCTCCCTTCCTCTCTAAAGTCAATAAAAATATCTATTAAAAGAATAAATAAACATCTTGGGGAAAACCAACATACTCATACACACACACACACACACACACACACATCATGAAACTTTTTAAAAATTGATTTCAGAGAGGAAGGAAGAGGGAGAGAAAGATAGAAATATCAATGATGATAGAGAATCATTGATTGGCTGCCTCTTGTAGGTCCCCTACTGGGGATTGAGGCCAAAACCCAGGCATGAGCCCTTGACTGAAACCCAGACATGTGCCTTTGACTGAAATCAAACCCAGGACCTTTCAGTCCACAGGCCAACACTATCCACTGAGCCAAACTGGCTATGGTATAAAGCATGTATTTTTGTCTAATCTTTTAGTCTGGATGAGAGAACTCTCTTTGGAGCTTTGAAAACACTTCTATCAGAAAACCATATGATTTTATTCAAATGTAGGATATAGAACTGAACTCATAGATACAGACAGAAATATGGTAGTTACCAAAGGGAAGGGAAGGAGGTTGGGGGGTAACAGAGACCAAATGTTTGGTGATGGAATATGATTTAACTTTGGGTGGTGGATATACAATGCAATATGAAGATCATGTGTCATAGAAATGTACCCTTGAAACTTATATGATCCTATTAACCAATATCACCCCCAAAATTTAATTTAAAAAAATGAAACCCTTCTATCACAATCCAGACTATGTTATACTATAATTGTCATTCTATTTATGGAGAGAGAAAAGAATAACTTAGAATTTACTTTTGTACCCCTATTTAAGCCATTAGCCTTTGGAGATTATAGTGTGCAATAAATATGTGATAAATGAAAGAAAAGATAAAACAATACACATGTCTCTGTCATTTTGGACAAGCCACTGTTTAACTTACAGCTTCTAAATAAATTAATTTGTTTGTAACGCAAAGACTGAGCACATGGAAAAAAATAAGTAGCACATGTGTTTTGTAACTTTGGCAAGTTGATTCACTTAACTAGGTTTCAATGTTTCACAAAGTGAAAAGGAATTTTAAAAAGTACTCAGATTGATTAAATTGTATCTTATGCCATTTGGGGAGTGTTTTCATTTATTGCTTCCTTTGAGTAATCATTTATGTACAAAAATAGTTTTGGTTTTCAAATAATGTTTAGTTATGTTGATAGAAAACCATATTTTAAGGTGTTATGTCTGCCTATGTGACATTATGGTGATTAAATACTAACAGACTTTAATTAATGACTATTATATTGTACTAGAGGCCCAGTGCACAAAATTGGTGCATGGGGGGTGGTGTCCTTCAGCCCAGCCTTCACCTTCTCCAATCTGGGACCTCCCTCTAACAATCCAGGACTGCTGGCTCCCAACTGCTTGCCTGCCTGCCTGCCTGCCTGCCTGATTGCCCCTAAGCACTTCTGCCTGCCAGCCTGATCACCCCCTAACCACTCCCTGCCAGCCTGATCAATGCCTAAGTGCTCCCCTGCCAGCCTGTTTGCCCTTAACTGTCTTCCCCTGCAGGCCCAGCCACCCCTAACTGCTCTCCCTTCCAGGCCTGGTCCCTTCCAATTGCCCTCCCCTGCTGGCCTGATTGCCCACAACTGCCCTCCCCTGCTGGCCATCTTATGGTGGCCATCTTGTGTCCACATGGGGGCGGCCATCTTTGACCACATGGGGGCAGCCATCTTGTGTGTTGGAGTGATAGTCAATTTGAGTATTACCTCTTTATTATATAGGATTATTATGTGTTACTAGACATTGTTTAGATATGTCTATTGTATTAGTGGTGATCTAAATTGAAATGGTTTGCAAGTTACTACATAATAATTTTCTTAATTGTTCTGAAATACATTATGGGACCCTCTGAAATAAAAGCTATATTTTTTACAAATAAAGATGTTTATACAATATCTACTTTATGTCATATTAACCTACCCTTGTTAAAATCCATATGACATTGATACCTGAAGAAGATTCAGGCTTACCTCATATCACACAAAATTATCATGATTTATGACACTTGGAAGAATTTACAAAAGGCATATTTGGAGGTAAAGTTTAAGAGATTTTCTTTTCTAGTTGAAGATTATTTTCTTTTCTAGTTGATGTAAAAGAGATACAAATGTATAATTCTGATATTTCAATGAGAATGACTCATGATCCTTACTAATAAAAGGCTAAGTAGCCATCATGCCCTCATGCGTGATGCCCCATGCCATCACAAGATGGCTGTGCGTACAGCGGAGGAAGGCTTCCCGCGGCCCCATGCACTCTCCACGAAGGCGGGACCCCTGGCTCCAGCCTACCTCTTTGGGGCAATCCATTGAGGAGCCTCAGATGGGTGGGCAGGGCCTACCTCTTTGGGGCAATTGATCACGGGGCTCCTGCACTAGGAGAGGGCACAGGCCAGGCTGGGGACCCCCCTTGAGTGCATGAATTTCATGCACTGAGCCTCTAGTATTTAAATATTAAAATTAATTTTTCAGTGTTACTATGTTTTAGTCCAGCGTGGACCCTGAGTCACTTTACCATTTAAAAATTTAATAACTGTTTTGGAACTATTTTTTTTTATTTGTTTCAGATTTTGAAAATCTGTTCCCTGGATATTTATTATGCAAAAATTCACGATGCAGCAAGGAGTAACAATCATTGAATTTTATATTGAAAATCAATGCTTCATTGTTCTAATACAGAGCATACATGCATTATTTCCATGTTGGGAGTCCACCCTCAAACCCAGTAATACAGCACTTGGTTCACCATCTCTAGCACTGGAGGTCTGTTGGTAATTGGCCATGGGCAGGGAGATCACATAGATTTTCCAGAGCTTGGAATTTCGCAGACTTCCTCTTGCAGTGTGTGCAAATTTAAGCATATATCCATACAAGGTGTAGTTGGTGCATGGATTAAAGCCCAGGACTATCCAGCAGCTGTCCTGAAGGACAATGTTTAGAAGGAAATTTAAGTGCTGGAGGCAGACACCTAAAGAGCCATCATAAAAACTGCCTTAGAAATGCCATGCTTGCAAAGTGGAAATTGAGGTCATTTAAGAGACACCATTTTTTAAACAGAGCTAAAAATAATTCACATTTCCTGTACTTTATAGTATAAAAAATAAAAAAACAAAAATAATTATTCAAATTGTAAATGTTAAAGTGACTTATGGGCCACTCTGTATTTTAGAGAAATGAGACATTTTTATGTATGGTATTGTGAAAGCAAACTCATTCTAGAAGTGTTTTTTCAAAAATATTTTTCACGGCATTAATCAATGATTTATTTAAATATTACTCAGTCATATAAGGGAAACAAATAATAGAATGTATCTGATTTTAATAGTTACACATGGTTAAAATGACCACTTATTTAACTTTAGCACTTTAATATGAATAAAAATGTAAGTATGTGGTTAGGAATGATGGTTTGTTCTGTCATTGATTTTGACTGTATATATAGGCGATCTTGTAATGTATATTGACCATATTTCTAAGTTACTCCATTGGAATGTTTGTAGGATAAATAAGTCTTACTTCCCAGATGTCATTGAGCATTTCACAGGACTATTTGGAATATTTCTTATATTCACTTTTTTGTGTTCAATTTATGCTGGCATGTTAGATAGCACATACTTGCATACTATGTGCTTCAACAGCTTTTGAGTTGGTTGTAACTAGAAACACTGAGTTCTGGCAAGAATTCTTTTTTGATATTTTTAAACATGTATTGGGAGAGCCTATTTTAATTTATATGTTCCCTATAAATGATTTTTAAAATGTGGTGGGTTGTAGAAATCAGTTAAATGCCTAGAAATAACTTCCATATCAGATTAAAATATCAGATATAGTGTACGGAAATATTTCAACTTTCCCTTTGGTGTATCAACACATCAGAGGAAGTACATTCTTTCTTCAACTATTTTCTCTTCAATAGTGTCTCATAATCTTACTCATATGAAATTATGTCACAAAGTTAGGTCATCTATTGGCAGACCCTTCCTTCAAAATAAAATAAACTCTAAGCTTTGGGCTTCCAGAAAGATCTTATTCATTATACGATATATTTTTCATTTCTGTACTGACTGGGAATTTAGTTCATGTACCTTCTGGAGCTGTGCATTTTTGGGGCCATTGCATTATTATTATTCAGAAAACATTGTGGGTAATCATTTTTCCAAGTATTTTAAAGCCATGTCAGGTAAAGCATACCTGGTATTTTAGCTTTATAAGAGAAATAACCTAGATCTCTACTTTTATACATTAAAATTTTAATGTAGTAATTTAAAACAATAATTTGTATATGATTGATGATAAACCAATATTGATTCTTTGATTGATCTGCATTTAATTTGGCAAATATCCTAATATCAAATTTTGATATCTTAAGTATTAAATAATTGTTTTATCTTCTAATATGAAAATGAGAACATATAGGTTTACATAGCAATCTAAATCAGTTAAATTTTTATATGAAGAACAAGCATTATTAATTTACTGTTACATATTTAAATAAGACCCTAGAAATGACAATCTCAACTTACTGATAATTTATAAAAATTCTGCTGGGCTCATTAGCACTAATATCTATATATATAAAAGGCTAATATACAAAGTGACCCCTTGGGAGTTTGACCAGGAGACCAGGAGTTCAATTGTTCGCTATGACGTGCACTGACCACCAAGGTAGTGGCACGGAGCGAAGGAAGGCCCCACTGGCAGCCAGGGAAGGGAGACCCTGGCCAGCAGTCAGAAGGAAGGCTCCAGCTGGCAGCCAGAAGGCCACAATAGGCCCTGATCT
Source organism: Corynorhinus townsendii (assembly GCA_026230045.1). Classification (NCBI taxonomy): domain Eukaryota; kingdom Metazoa; phylum Chordata; class Mammalia; order Chiroptera; family Vespertilionidae; genus Corynorhinus; species Corynorhinus townsendii. Next base: position 94,069,781 of record JAPDVU010000002.1, read on the forward strand.
CTGGCCAGGCCTAGGAACCCTACCCATGAACAAATTTCATGCACCAGGCCTCTAATACAAAATATATAAAGAACTCATTCAAGACAACAAAAACATAAATAATCTAATTTAAAGAATGGCAGAAGAACTAAATAGACACTTCTTCCTAAAAAGATGGCCAACAGATATTTGAAAAGATGCTCGACTTCACTAGCTATAAGAGAAATTCAATTCAAAACCACAATATGATAACACCTCACACCTGTTAGAATGGCTATCATCATTACAGCAAAAATAACAAGCATTGGAGAGAATATGGAGAAAAGGGGAACCCTTGTACACTGCTGGTAAATGGCAATTGGTGCAGCCACTAGGGAAAACAGTATGTAGGTTCCTCAAAAAATTAAGACTACAGATACTATGTGACCAGCAATCCTCTTATGGGTATCTACCCCCCAAATTTGAAAACACTTATTTCTAAAGATATATGTACCCTAAGTTTATTACAAGATTATTCATAATAGACAAGAAATGAAAACAACCTCACAATAACCAAGACATGAAAACAACGTAAGTTCCTTTGACAAATTATTAAAGTCAAAGTAGTATATATAAACAGTGGAATACTACTCAGACCTAGAAAAAGATGAAATATTTCCATTTGCGAATATATAGATGGATCTTGAGAGTATTATGCTAAGTGAAATAAGTCAGACAGAAAGTGATAAGAACCATATGATGTTAATCCTATACTGTGTATAAAACAAAGAGCAACAAATGAACAAACAAACAAAAAAACAAATTCATAGATATGGACAATAGTACAGTTATTATTATAGGGGAATAGAGATGTGGGCAAGAAAAAGAGGGTAAAAGGTGTCAAATATATAGTAAAGAAAAGAAACTAGACTTTGGGTGGTAAGTATACAATGGAGTACAGAGAAATTATTTTATAAAGTTATACACCTAAAATTTATAAAATGTTATTAACCTATGTAACACAATGAATTTAATATGTAAGAAGAAAAACAAAATCCAAATTACTGTGAAAGGAACTACAATATGCCATTATGCTATTTTTGGAATCTCAAAACAATCTATATTAATAAAAGGGTAATATGTTAATTAGACTGGACATCTTCTGGACGTCCTTCTGGACAAAGCCATGGTGGTGGGGGGGGGGGGTGGGCATGGTAGAGGCGGTTGCAGGCAACCAGGCTGGCAGGGGAGGGCAGTTAGGGGCGATCAGGCCACCAGGGGAGGGCAGTTAGGGGTGATTAGGTTGGCAGGGGGGAGCAGTCAGGGAGGCAATCAGGCTGGCAGGCAGAGGTGGTTAGGGGCCAATAGGCAGGCAGGTAGGCGAGCAGTTAGGAGCCAGCAGTCCCATATTGGAGAGGGTGCAGGCCAGGCTGAGGGACCCCCCCCCATCTCATGCACAAATTTTGGGTATTAAGCCTCTAGTAGAATAATGAATATGTGAGCCAAGAAAATAAAAATCTACGCTTGTGTTGACATAAACAAACTTACCAAGATGTTGAAAGTAAAATGGTAATGTTCTTGTTTTTATTTTCTATCTTAATTTTTTAAACTGGCACTTTTCAATCTTATTACAAAATGAATCAAATCATGACATATATTTTCAAATCCTGTACCTTTCTATTGTTGAATTATATATAAATGTATATTTAATAGGACTGTGACTAATTTTGTTCAGGGTTTTTCTTATTTTATATTTTCCTTAGCATAATATTATTAAATAATTTAAGTCAATTATTAATAAAAGTTATCAAGTTCAAGAGTTTTATCTAGGTTCTAACAATAAGAAAAAATTCTACTCAGTGGAACAGAATAGTTAGTCCAGAATAAACTCACATCTTTTTAAAAAATATATTTTTATTTATTTCAGAGAAGAAGGGAGAGGGAGAGAGATAGAAACATCAATGATGAGAGAATCATTGATTGGCTGCCTCCTGTATACACTCTACTGGGGACTGAGCCCTCAACCCAGGCATGTGCCCTTGATCAGAATTGAACCCAGCATCCTTCAATCCACAGGCTGATACTCTAGCCACTGAGCCAAACCAGCTCTGACTAAACACATCTTTATGGCCAATTAACATAAGACAAAGGATGCAAAAACATACAGTGGGATAAAGATAGTCTACTCAATAAATGGTGCTTGGAAAACTTGGCACATACATGCAAATAAATAAATAAATCTAAACCACCTTCTTATACCATACACTTGAATAAACTAAAACTGGATTAAAAATTTAAATATTAGACTTGAAACCATAAAAATTCTAGAGATAATATAGCCAGTAAAATTTTACACATTTCTTATAGCAATATTTTTATCTGGTATATCACCTCAGGCAAGAGAAACAAAAGAAAAAATAAGCAAATGGAACTACATCAAACTAAAAAGTTTTGCACAGCAAAGAAAACCATCAATAAAATGAAAAGACAACCCACTGATTGGGAGAATATATTCTTCAATGATACATATGATAAGGTGTTAATATCCAACATTTATAAACAACTTAAAAAACTAAACACCAAGAAAGCAAACAATCCAATTAAAAAATGGGCAAAATACCGAAATACACTTCTCCAAAGAGGACATACAGATGGCTAATAGAAATAAAAGTTTCTCAAAGTCACTAATCAACAGAGAAATTCAAATTATAGCCACAATGAGATATCACCTCACCCCTGTCAGAATGGCTATCATTAATAAATCAACAATAAGTGTTGGTGAGGATGTGGAGAAAAGGAATTTTTATTCATTGTTGGTGGGACTGCAGATTAGTCCAGCCACTGTGGAAAGCAGTATAGAGTTATCTCAAACAATTAAAAATGGAACTGCCTTATGATTCAGTGATTCCACTCCTGAGAATATATCTGAAGAAACTCAAACACTAATTCCAAAAATATATACACCCCTATATTCATTGCAGCACTATTTACAATATCCAAAAATTGGAAGCAGCTTAAGTGCCCATCATTCGATGAGTGGATAAAAATACTATGGCACCTTTAAACAATGGAATAAAAACTACTGTGATACCTTTAAACAATGGAATACTACTCAGCCATAAAAAAGAAGGAACTCTTACCCTTTGAGATAAGCATGGGTGGACCTGGAAAGCATTATGCAAAGGGAAATAAATCAGATAGTAAAACACTAGTACCGTATGCATGTGTGAAATCTGATAAAATAACCGAACAAAATAGGAACAGACTCATAGATAGAAAACAGACTGGCAGAGGGGAGGGGTGTTGTGGGGCTGGTTGAAAAAGGGATTAAGGGGTGGGGGGAAAGTCACAGACAACAGTATGGTGATTACCAGAGAAAAGTGGGGCGGGGGCCGGGGAGGTAGAAGAGATCATAGGCTGGATAAATGGTGATGGAAGGAGATTTGAGTTGGGGTGGTGAACACACAATACAATACACAGATGATGTATTACAGAATTTTACTTCTGAAGCCTATATAATTTTATTAAACAATGTCACCCCAATAAATTCAATAAAAAATAAAACAGAAATAAAAAACAATAGTTTTGTATTAACTGCTTCAGAAATTGTATATGACACAGGAAATTGCCAACAGAGTAGAAGAGGATACATGAATGTAATGTATTTAGCATTGTTTCCCTCTTAGCTTGATAATGTAAAAATTTCAGATGAAAGCAATTCCATCAAGTACTTTGTTTCATATGACTAAATGTTTTTAGTAATGTAGTTCTCTTATTTGACTATCAAAACCACACAATAAATTCATAACAGTTAGTTATTAATGAGTCATAACAAAGGTTGAGATGCAACAAAAAATATCTTAAAATATTTGTAAAAAGCAAATATTTTCAACTGCACAAGGAAACAAAACATTATTTTCCTCCAGAAAATTATCCTGTGTGTTAAGAACAGTGAGATGTGTTTCAGTTTTTAACTAATCTACTGTTCAATGAAGAGCATAATTTCCCTAATCCTTGGTATGTTTATTAAACAATCAGCTGCTGGGATTTAGGCAATTGCAGTGACTGGCGGGAGGAACCACAGCATGAGAGATTATTTCAAAAACACACACAAAGAAACTGAGGGTCTCAGAGACAGAATAAAGGTAACTCCCTGTTTTCCAAAGAGATAATAGGGATTTGATCTTCAAAGAAGGAAGGGATCAATATTTAGATTAGATCTTACTTTGTAATAATATCACTTTGTTTATATCATTATTTCATGTAAATTACATTGGTATAATTTATGTTAGTTGAATATCCATTATTAATTTAGGATAACATCTAGCCCATAATCTCAATTTCCTTACTCTCTACCATGGGAGCATGGTGACCTGTTTTTGAGCTCTGGTTTCCCGTTCGGTCAGCATTGGCAAGGGATTTCATGAAGAACAAATGAGACAATGGAGATATGTATAGATAGATGATATAAATAGACAGATATAAATTAGATATAGATATATAGATAGATATAGGTATAGATAGATATAGAGATAGAGAGAGATAGAGAGATAGAGATAGAGATAGAGAGAGAGAGAGAGATAGAGAGAGAGAGAGAGAGAGAGAGAGATGGAGCCCCTTCTTAAAAACTAAAAAGGGAATAGTTGAAGGACAATGTACTATTACTATTATTTTATCTTCATTTTGAAGAGATATCAATGCCTTAAAATTTCTAGTAGAATCTAAACCTTTATCATTATACTTATTCTTATTACTGTTTTTATTAGCATTTAATTCAATTATTGGCACAACTCCTTTCATTTAATGTAAAAACATTCAATCTAGATCAGTTTTGAATTGTATTAGACTATTTATAACCTTTTTTTCTTGCTATTAATCATTAATTTTCAACTCATTCTAGTCTAATTAACATAATTTCACATAATTACAGCTGCAGAAATGACAAGTTATTTCCAACTTACTTTACTCATATCACAGGAAATCCTAAAATAATGTCATATTTCAACTTAGTTCTATATTATAAAACATTTTGAATTTTTAAATTGTGATTATTTTTATTGATCATTATATAATTCTTGTTATAAGCAAGAACTTAGAATAATCATTTTATATCAGAAAATAAATATTGAATAATTTTCTCAAATGTTAATGAGTCAGTTTATATAAGACATTAAAAATAAGATCCCTTCTATTAATCCAAATACAGTTATTTTTTCTGCAAATATATACCACATTTTGTCTGTTAGTTAAAATTTCAAAATATAAGGTCATAACAAAAATGGTTTGATGCACCTACTGCAATTCTTTTCAAGCTCTGATATTTAGGAGAAACTGAATAAGGATTTTCAATACTAATCATTTTTCAAAACTACTATTTCCAAGACTATTAAATGGGGGAAAAATAAGAAAGAAAGAAAAGAGCAAAGGCAACTGTCATTTCATGGACATGCTACACACTGGAAAAGATAAAACCAAAAGGTTATTTGCTGATTTCATTTCAGGCTAATGATAACTGTTTGTGTTAATGGACTGAAAGCATTTTTATAGTTTTAAAAGTTTTTTTGCCCTTAAAAAGTCCATCACCCCAAGAAAAAACAATACACCAACTAAATTATAAAATGTCAGAACTCAAGATCAAGCGTTTGTAGAGCACCATTATGAAACTGCAATAGCACTGAGCCCTGCTCAGGTTAACCTGCCAACTGCATATTCTATTTGCAAGTAAAATTTGCCCTCTATCCTAATCAACTGCTCTAGAGCTGATTAGTTCCCATTTATTCAATGCTATCTGCCAGGCCTCCCAGATGTTTTAGTCCTTATTTCAGGGCCATCTCAGACTCATTAGCCTTTTGCCTGACAGTGCCAATGTGACTGTCTGACAGCCTGAAATGTGGAGATGTTATGCTATTGAGTGTCAAGATCTTTCCAGGAAAACGTGTTTAAAAAATACGTGAACATATATTTAAACAATGCCAATTTACACAGCAAGGGAAGAAAGTCGAGTATTCTATATTATGGCTGATATATCAGGGCATTATTATTTTTTAAATTCAACCAGAATAAAATGTTGTTTGTTTTCCACAATTCTGGAAGCAATATCCCTTTTTAATTTTTTCACAACCAAGTGATCTTTTGCAATAAGTTATATGTTATGAACCCTTTGTAGAATAACTAGTTTTGATAATATTTAGTTCAACAACAGGCAATTACACTTTTTTATCTTTACCCAACTGATCAAATACCAGCATTTTTGTGATTCAATCTAATATACTATATAGGAGCTGTATTATAGAGATACATTTTTTACATTTATAGATAAATTTTAAGTTCACAGGTCCAAGTCAAATTTCCTATTTGCTAGCAAATTATTTTACATTTCTCAAAGAATCAAAATGAATTAATCAATGGTTTAAACTAAGAAGAACTAAGCACAATAGGGAAAAAAATAAGAATTCTTTATCTAATTATGAAATTATGCCCAGTGCGCAAACACTGAATTTTGATTTTGATTCAGATCTACAGAAATTAGTCATGTGCTTAGTTCATTTAAATTAGGTTTTCATGATGTTTTGGTACCACCAGCACTTACCCCAGATTGGTAACCTAAATTTACTAGGTCACCTCAAGGAAAACCTAAATCTTTCTACATTATTTTGATCTGGGAGGAAAACAAATCAACTTGAGGAAAATAAAATCTTATATTATGTCATAGATTTACTTAAAAGAACCATAAAAACCCCACTGGCTTATAACTTTGTCCCAGCCACTCTGAGTATAATTATGTAGAGCTTCAGAAATGTTAAAGAACCTAGCAGAGGTCACACAGGTGATCTTTGCTGCTGAAATTAGAACCAGGTGTTCCCAAGTCTTGTATCTCTTCATCCAACTTAGATTATATATTATTTTTAATCCTCCCAGATGTATCCGTCGGTCGAGAGTATAGCTAAGTTGCTCCATGGTATTGTTGCCTGGCATCCATTTGGTTTGGATAAGCAGCCTGCAGGGACCTTAAAAAGGCATTAGCCACTCATGCAAGCAAATGCCCCTAGACAGCCGCATTTTCACAACAACTCTATCTTTTTTCCACTTAGTTCTTGTTAAGACTTATCCAACAGCCCTATGATCAACTGTCTCCCCTGCCTCCTAGAATCTGTATGGCTTGTGTATCCTTTAGATAAGACCCTTGAAAAACTCATCAAAACCCCATTCTGACCCTCTCTCCTCATCTCTCTCCCCTTTTCTCTCTCCCCTTTGCCTTGACTTGCCTTTTTGGCCCCTCAAGTTGTGCTGTTTACTTCCTCCAAGTCTTATGAATTGTGAAAATAAACTTCTCTACTTCAATGTCTCTTGTGGTCTATAGTTGAACTGTGGCTCATCATCTAGCATCCATCACTTAATAAATTTTAATTTAATAAAGGGGGAAAATAAAAGTTTATCTGACCTGACAACAATTATGTATAGAAACATAATTAAAATGACTTAAAACACAGGCCATAAAAGCAAATTACACATCAGATTGAGAATTCACAAGGTTCATTTTGTATGCTTCTCAAATGAAGCACACTCTTATTCTAAGTTCATTAGTTAAGTATATTCAGACCAAAATTTTGCTTGTTATGTAAGTTGTGGATATGTGCCAATGATATATTGGTACACAATTTCAGTAACTAGATAAAAGTCACTGGTTAAAATATGTTCCAAAAATCACTTTGCACGGGAAAATAGATAAATTTCAAATAGGAATCTTAGGAGTTTAATTATCAGGCAACTAGAATAAAAATCAATCAATCCTATATAATAAAACCCTAATATGTAAATTGACTGAACTGCTGAATGACTGGTGGAACGACCGGTTGCTATGACATGCATTGCCCCCTTAGAGGGAGGCAACCTGAAGCAGCAATCGGGGGGTAGGGCCAGCCAGGGTGGCACCAGGCTGCCAGCCAAGGCAGGTGTCAGCGGGGCCCCCCTCATTGTCCCACCCACTGGTCGCCCCACAGATGGCCCTAATTGCCAGCCAGGCTGAGGGAGCCTACCCTATATATTGGGAACAATCCCTTAGATTTAAAAGTTAAAACCTGGCAAGGCTACTCTAACACTGAAAAAACAGAATGATGCAGCGATGACGTGCATGGACTCTGGCTTGCACATTTTGTGGTCAGCCCTGATTCTGACACTTATAACTGTGTGACAAAGCCAATTACTTAACTTCTCTCTGCTTCAGTTTTTCCACCCATAAGACGAGGAAAATGGTACTACTGCCTCAGAAGGATCGTGTTATGCATTGCTTTTTATAATCAGGGCAAAAAAATGTAGCTGCCCATACAACAGTAAGATGCCTTTCACCTGTATGAAAAGTATGGTCACTGGTGCATGCAGCATCCCCGATTATGAGAGGGATGTACAGTTGCTGGTTTAGGTCCAACATCCCCTGAGGGGTCCCAGATTGCAAGAGGACGCAGGCTGGGCTGAGGGACTCCTCCTCCACTGTGCATGGATTTTGTGCACCGGGCCTCTAGTAATAAATAACAAAGAACCAGTGCAAGACTAGTATAAATTCAAAATACCATAGTTAGCCAGCAGAGTTAAAAAGCTTAACAGAGTAATCCCAAAATAGCTGTTCCGATATGGTTCCTAGATGCAAATACAAAGCACTCTTATGATCTTTAACAGTAGAGAAGTTAAACTGCAACTTACAAGCAGGATAAAATGTTAAAATAGGTGAAACAAAGTTAAGGAAAGACAGTATGCAGATTACCATAGGAAATTTTAAACAATAAAACTCTTAGCCAATTAGAACCAAAGTAGTTAATAAGTGGAGTGTCAAAAGGTGACATATGTCAATATTTTTCAAATGATTTTCAATACACAAACATGCATAGATGCGTGTGTGTATACACATATATCTATATATTTATTTATATAATCTGTGGAGTAAACAGAAAGATAAAGATGAGAACCATTTTAAAATTGATCAATACCCAAGAATCCTTTTAAAGGAAAGTCTGCAAATTCCATTCAACAAATACATGGGTTGCACAAACATTGATTGATATAACTCTAACAGTACTTAGTAATATATTATATTTACAGTGTCAACTATAAAACTGACCAAAATAAAAAAGATATAGACCTGGCCTTTACCATGTTTCAGAGAGGCAGCAGCCGAAATTGGCTCCAATGTGATAAACTCTTTTTTAAAAAATGGTCCTTTTTCTGTAATTCTTTTGTGTTTGCATTCTATTCCATTTTCCTTTCTCTTCCCATTTCATGCCATTGCTTACAATTGTGTCATAGTTTTGTTTTCTTATGTAAAAATTATTTATCAATGATGGGCATTGGTGTCCCTGCCCTTCTTTCCTTTCCTCTGGTTAGCATAGGACTCACACTACTATGTCATGAGGGAGGATAAAGGCCAGAGCCATGCTCACCTTTGTGCTCCCTGCATAGTCATTATGGATAGGCTTACAGCAAGTTCAGCCTAGAGAGCTGTGACCACCCTGCTTCACACTGAGAACAAAGTCACCTTCCCAGTATGTAGAAAACTTCTGCCACTCTTTCTTCCCCTCTCTGTGGAGAGAAACCTCCCTGGTGAGTCTCTAAACCTGACCTTCCAGCATGACAAGACAATCTTCAGGATACCAAGCTGCTTGCATGGCTAAAGCCACTGCTTCACACTGTTTGGACTTTCACCCTTTGACACACTACACTACCTTCAGAGTTTAGAGTTTAGAAATTTAGTATTACTACGGTCTTGCCCTTTTATAAATTAGTTTGTTATGGTTTTTGCCTTTCTTAATTTTAATGGTAAACAAAATATTTCACATCTTAGGGGCATGATTCTCAACCTAACAAGTTCATAAGAAGATATATAGCCATGGCAAATAGCATAACCTTATACTTCTTTTAGTTTTTCTAATTAAAAAATACCATTAAATATATTTTTGCTTTCAGTGAAGATGGAGAAAGAATAATTAGATTTAGAGTTATACCTCTGTCAAAAACATAAACCAATAATAAAACAGACAAGATATAAGCACAATGTTTTTTAACGCAGGGACATCAAGCAACAAAAGACATTGAACCCTTAGATACTGTAAATGCATAAAGTGAGTCTGGTGAGTGTACTAGATATGGCAACAGAAGATGGAAACTAAGGAGAACCCACAGATCATAATATTTGAAGAGATAGTTGAGAGTACAGCAAAGCAATGTAGATGGAGTTTCAGGATATGGTACCAATTATTAGAAAGCTACACACGCACACACACAACCCTACAGAAATCTGTAGCTATTTAGCAGAATGTTGATTAGCACATTGCCTATAATTACCTGAAAACATGCTATTATGGACCAAATGTTTGGGCCTTCCTAACATTCGCATGTTGAAACTGAATCCCCAATGTGATGGTGTTTGGATTTGGAGATTTCAGGAGGTAATTACATAAGGGTAGAGACCTCATGAATCGGTCTAATACTCTTATAAGAAGAGGTCAGAAAGCTAGCACGTTCTCTTCCCTCCATGTGAAGATACCAGAAGTCTGCAGTCTGCAACCTGGAAGAGAATTCTCACCAAAACTACCATGCTGGCACACAGACTTGTAGCCTCTAGGACTGTGAGAAATAAATATTTGTTGCTTAAGCCAATCTATGGTAAATTGTTCTAGCAGTCCAAACTGAGTAAGATATTGTTACTGACGACTGGGGTGCTGATATAATAAATATCTAAAAATGTGGAAGCAGCTTTAGAACTGCGTAATGGGTAGAGATTGGAAGACTATGGAAGAGAATGCTAGAAAAAGCCAAGATTATTGTGAAGGGATTTTTAAAGGCAAACTTGGTGAGCTCTCAGGAAGGTAAAGGAAGCTTTTGTTTGTTTAGAGAATATCCTATATAATAAAGGGATAATATGCAAATTGAACCTCACAAGATGGCTGCCTACGACCAGGCTGGCAGGCAGGTTAGTGAGGGATGATCAAACGACTGAACAAGCAGGCTGTGTGGGGCAACCAGGTCAGAAGGGGGGTTAGTGAGGGATGACCAAACAACTGAGCAGCAGGCTGCGTGGGGTGACCAGGCTGGCAGGGGGTTTAGTGAGGGACAACTGAACAGCAGGCTACATGGGGCAACCAGGTTGGTGGGGGGACTGTGAGGGGATACCAGGCTAGCAGGTGGGACAGTTGGGGTCAACCAGGCCAGCACACAGAGGCAGTGAGGGGCGATCAAGCTGGTGCGGGGGGAGAGGGGGCAGTTAGAGGCAATCAGGCAGGCAGGAAGGTGAGCAGTTAGGAGCCACTGGTCCAGGAGTGTGAGAGGGATGTCTGACTGTCAGTTTAGGCCCCAGGATCAGGCCTAAACCAGCAGTCAGACATCCCCCGAGGGATCCTGGATTGGAGAGCGTGCAGGCTGGGGTGAGGGAACCCTCCCTCCCCTGTGCACAAATTTCGTGCACCAGGCCTCTAGTATATAGATAATCATGTACAGCATTGAACAAACTGTGGAATCTCAGAGGGGTGGGTGGTTGGGTGGGTGGGAAGAGATAAACCAAAGAACCTTTACACATATATGCATAACCCATGGAAACAGACAATAATGTGGTGAAGACCTGGGTGGGGATGGGGGAGGGCAAAAAGGGGTCAATGGGGGAAAAAGGAGGACATATGTAATACTTAAAACAATAAAAATTTAATTAAAAATTAAATGTTCTAAATTAAACTAAAAAATGTTGCAGTAAAGGCCATTCTGATGAGGTCTCAGGCAGAAAAAAGGAACTATTATTGGACAATGAAGAAAAGGTGATCCTTGTTATAAAGTTTCAAAGAAATTGGTTGAATTATATTTTTGTTTAGTATTTTGTCAAAGGTATAACTTGTAAGCAATGAAATTAGACATTTAGGGAGGGAGAAAATTACTGAAAGATCACCTTTGTCCTCCTGTCTGTTTATAATAAAATGCAAGAAAAGAGAAATGACTTGAAAATGGAATTATTAAGCAAAAGGAAAGTAGAACTTAAAAGTTTGGAAAATTCTCAGACTATCCATATTGCAAAAAAATGAGATTCTATGTTCAGAGAGAACATTAAAGGTATGGCCAAGTGAGCATTTGATAAGGAGATTAGTATGAATGTGAACCAGAACCAATGGCATTAGCGCCCTTATAAGAAGAAGCCAGAGAGCTGGCATGCTGCCTTACTTCAGACCTCCAGCCTCCAGAATTGTGAGAAACAAATTCTTATTTTTATAAGCTACCCAATCTATGTTACTTTCTATATCAGCCCAAAGAGACTAAGAAAAAGGATGAACTATTCAAAAAAATTAAAGGGAAGACCATGTGACACTCACAAAAGAGGGCTTCATAACTCATGGGATATTGGGAAAACTACTCAAAATGGTTTAGCCTCAGTAGAGAGGAAAATTAACCCTAGATTAAGCTCCTTTCTTGACCCACCTAACAATTTCTAAAAGCAAAAAAACAAAATATTTACACTTAACCAACTTAATTACTTTTGAGAACAATGCTCAATAATATGTGTAAGGATACAAAATATCCAGCGCACATGCGCGCGTGCACACACACACACATATCGTTCATAATGTCTGGTATATTAGTCAGTGTTATCCAGAGAAACAAAACCAAAAAAAACTTAGTGTAGAGCTATAGTAATCAAGAAAGTGTGATATTGAAGAGAAAATAGACAAATAGATCAATGGAACAAAATAGAGAATCCAGAAACAAAACCATAAATAGAGTCAACTCATATTTGATATGGGTGCAAAGACAATACAATGACTTATTTCATAGCAATTTGTTTACCAATACATCTCCTAGGACAATGGAAACTAAGAAGAAAATAAACAAATGGGACTAAATTAAAATAAAAAACTGCCGCACAGCAAAAGAAACCATCAAGAAAATAACAAGAAAGCCTACTACATGGGAGAACATATTTGCCAGTGATACATCCTATAAGAGGTTAATCTCCAAAATATAAAGGGAACGCATACAACTTCACAAAAGGAAGACAAACAATCCTATTAAAAAATGGGCAAAGGACCTAAATAGATACTTCTCCAAAGTGAAGGTCTGGAGACATATGAAAAATGCTCAAAGTCACTAATCACCCAAGAGATGCAAATTAAGACAATGAGGTATCACTTCACAACTGTCAGAATGGCTGTTATCAATAAATCAACCAAATAAAAGTGCTGGTGAGGTTGTGGAGAAAAGGGAACCCTAGTACACTGATGGTGAGAATGCAGATTAGTACAGCCACTTTGGAAAACAGTATGGAGTATCCTCAAAAAATTAAAAAAGGAACTTCCATTTGACCCATTAATCCCACTTCTACGAATCATTCCTAAGAAACCCAAAACACCCATCAAAAAGAATATATGCAACCCTATGTTCATAGCAGTGCAATTTACAATAGCTAAAATTTGGAAACAGCCTAAGTGCCCATCAGCAGATGGGTGGATTAAAAAAAAAAAAAAAACAAAGGCCTAGAGACATAGAAGCATAAACAGACTGTTGAACCTCAGAAGAAGCCAGGGGTGGGTGGGAAGAGATCAACCAATGAGCTTGTATGAATATATGGATAACCTGTAGACACAGACAGTGGGGTGGTGAGGGCCTAGGTTAGGGGGAGGAGGACAGAAGTAGGCTGAAAGAGGTTAAGGTGGAGGGCGGGGGGGAGGAGGAATTATGTAATACTTTCAACAATAAATATTTTAAAAAAGAATAAAAATCATCAATGGAAAAGAATAGAGAATTCATGTGTAAATCTAAATATCTATGGACAACTGAAATTTTAACTTTTTTATTTTGAAATAATGTTGACTCATAGGAAATTGCAGAAATAGTACAGACAGTATCTTAAGTTCATCACCTAGCTCCCCACAGTGGTAACCTCTTAAGCAATCCTATCTAATAAAAGAGTAATATGCAAATTAACCATCACTCTGCTACACCCACCAGCCAAGCCCACCAGCCACGCCCACCAGCCAATCAGGAGGGAATATGCAAATAAACCCAACCAAGATGGCTGCAGCCACAGAGAGCAGGAGGGAGGCTTGGGTTTCCCTGGCAATGGAGGAAGCCAAGCTTTCCGCCTGCCCTTGCCAGCCCAGGCCTCCACTCAGTGTTACAAAGTTTCAATTATAGAAGATAAATAAAGCCCAACAGAAATGGCAGCAGCCACCAAGCTGGAGAGAGCAGGAGGCTAGGGTTGCCCATGGCAATGGAGGAAACCAAGCTTCTGCAGCCCTGGCCTGCTTTGGCCTCTGCTTAAGGCTACAAAGTTTCAATTATAGAAGATACATAAATCCCAACAGAAATGGCTGCCATCATGGAGCAAGCAGAAGGCTTGGCTCCGCTCCAGGCTACAAAGTTTCAATTGTAGAAGATAAATAAATCCCAGATATCTGGGCCTCTGCTTGGGTCGCTGGGGGGTGCGGCTGGCCTGCAAACCACCACAGGCCCCTCGACCAGGCCGCCCATACCCCAAGGGAACCCCACCCTGATCTAGGACACCCTTCAGGGCAAACCAGCTGGCCCCTACCCATGCTCCAGGCCTCTATCCTATCTAATAAAGGACTAATATGCAGATTGACCATCACTACAACACACAAGATGGCTGCCCTCATGTGGTCAAAGATCCTGCCCCCATGTGGACACAAGATGGCCAGCAGAGGAGGGCAGTTGGGAGGGACCAGGCCTGCAAGGGAGGGCAGTTGGGGGCAATCAAGCCTGCAGGGGAGGGCAGTTAGGGGTGACCTGGCCAGCAGAGGAGGGAATTTCAGGGTGACTGGGTCTGCAGGGAAGGGTAGTTGAGGGTGACCAGGCCTGCAGGGGAGGGCAGTTAGGGGTCACCAGGTCTGCAGGGGAGCAGTTAGGCATCAATCAGGCTGGCAGAGGAGTGGTTAGGGGGTGATCAGGCTGGCAGGCAGAAGCAGTCATGGGGCAATCAGGAAGGCAGGCAGGCGAGCAGTTGGGAGCCATTAGTCCTGGATTGTGAGAGGGATGTCCGAATGCCCGTTTAGGCCCGATCCCTCAAAGGGTCCCAGATTGGAAAGGGTACAGGCTGGGCTGAAGGACACTCCGCCCCCCCGTGCACGAATTTCGTGCACCGGGCCTCTAGTCTATATATATAAAACCCAAATATGCAAATAGACCAAACAGCAGAACAACCAACAACTAGTCACCATGACACATACTGACCACCAGGGGGCACGCGCAGAACATGGCAGGTGTTGGCAGCAGGCAGCAGAGTGAAGAACATGGTGAGTGCCGGCTCCAGTGGGATGGTGTAGCAGGTCAGCGGAGGTGCCAGACCAAGGTGGGGCACCAGTCCCTGTCATCAGGGTGATCCTCTGGTGGTTACTGAAAATTCTTTGTTCCTGTGTGCCACAATTCCTCCTGGCACTCGAATCTGCTACCAGCACTGGCCCTCCTTGCACCTGCTACCAGTGCTGGAGCTGCCACTCACACCTGCTGCCTGCACCTGGCGCTGATCGCTGGGCACTGTCAGTGGGTGCAAGTGGCGGCTGCCGGCCCCAATCACCCCTCAGCGCTTTTCCACCTCCCCTTGCTCCTGAGGGGCAATTAGGGCTGGTAGCCACCACTTGCACCCACTGCTGGTGCCAGCCCCACTCACACCTGCAGCTGGTGCCAAAGCTGCTGCTTATACCTGCTGCCAGTGCCCGGTGCTAGTCCGAATTGCTCAGTGCCGTCAGCAGGTGTTAGTGGTGGCTGCCAGCCTCAGTTGCTCCTGAGGGCTTCTCCTCCTCCCCCTTATCCTGAAGGGCAATCAGGGCAGCAGCTGCTGCTCGCACCTGCTGACAGTGCTGGCTCCACTCATACCCACTGCTGGCGCTAGCCCCAATTGCTCTGCACAGTCAACAAGTGCTAGTGGGGCCTATGCCATCAGCATGTGGGAACAGTGGCATTGGGAGTGGGGCTGCTGGCAGAGAGAGGACGGGGGGCTGTGGTGGGAGAAGCCAGGGAGGGGCGTGGAGGATGGACTGAGATCTGCCCCTGTGCCCACTGCAGCCTTGTGGCCCACAGTTCCTTTCAAGGTGGGCCCTTAGTTGAAGTAGAATGTCATAACCACAAAATTGACATTCTTTTAATCCATTAAATAAAACACAGAGCTTATTTAATTTTTGCCAGTGTAAGACAATTTTTGACAAATGCACAAAGGTGATTTAGTGGAGAAAAATAGTATTTTCAAAAAAATATTGAAAAAAACAATTACGTTTCCTTTTACAAAGAAGGAAAAACAATGATTGTGTACCATAAATAAAACCTAAAATGGATGATAGATCAAACGTTTTAGATAAAATGTAAAACTATAAAACTTCTAGAAGAAAGCGTAAGTGAAAATCCTCTTGACCTGAGGTTGAATCTATTATGTTACATAAATTTGTTACATATAATAATAAAGAACATTCCATAAAAATCAAACTTTATAAAAATTAAAAGTTATGCTCATCATAAGACACTATTAATAAAATTAAAAGCAAGCTATTAAGTGGGTTAAAATATTTGCAAAGCATATACCTGATTAAAACTTTTAATCTATTTCTCTCATCCTAAATTGTTAATAAACAAATAAACAGAACATTTATATGTTAGCTAAACATTTGAACAGATCCTTTACCAAAGAATATATATGGGTGGCATAAAATCTCATGAAAAGATGGTCAATATCATTAGTCACAAGGGAAACAAATAATTAAGGCATGGTGATATATCTTTAGACATCTATTAGAATCACTAAAAATAAAGATTAAAAATACTTAGAATTATCAAGGATGTGTAGTAATTGGAACATTCATGCAATCAATGGGAAAGTTCACTGAAACAAATTAGGAAAGTTTTGACATTTTCCTAAAAATTAAACACATATTTACCATATAAAGGATCCATTCTATTCGTAGGGGTTTACTTAAGGTTAAAGAATGTGTATCCACACAGAGACTTTTACATAAATGTCTATAGCAACTTCATTTTAATAGTCAGAACTGGAAACAACTTGAATGTCCACCAACAGGTGAATAAAAAATATTTTTGTTATATTAATGTAATATAAAATAAATATATTTGGTGTATTAATAAAATATTAAGTAATCAGCTACTGAACCATGCTATAACATGAATGAATCTCAAAATAAGTTTTCTGAGTATAAAAGCCAGATCAAAAAGTACAGTTTATTTTATTTCATTTATAGAAATATCTAAAAATGCAAATTAATCTATAGTAGTAAAGAACAGATCAATTTTTGCTTGGCAGGAAGAACAGGGAAAATGGAAGTCATTACAAAGGTCATAAGAACTCTTCTGGGGGTGCTAGATAAGTTCACAATCTTGATTGTGGTGATGAGTTCATCATATATATCAAAACTTTTCAACTTGTACAATTTAAATTTAATGCATTTTGCTGAGTATTAATACCTCAAATAAACTATAAGAAATAATATTTAATAATGAGCACTCGTTTGCAGCAAGACTCATTATATACATAGTTCTTTGAGTTTCCTAAAAAATGTATTAAATTTTGATACAAAATCATTTATCTATATTAATAATATTAGCCATTTTTTCTATAGTTTAAGATTTATTTTAATCTTATAAACATGTTAAAATCTTATATGATGACTGGACAGTTTACATAATCAAAAAGGGAAAAATGAATATTTATTATAGTGATTTTGGAAGATATGTTATTTCCAAGAGCAATATATAAAAATTACCTTTCGTAACAACTGTATGATTTCTAAGGTTTAAATAAAATCTTAGATACATTATTAGATTTGTTTTGGTTTCTGATTTTTAATGTAATCATTAAAAAATAATATAATAATTTAAAAGGTATATAAATCTGGCTTTAATAACATAAACCAACATAATGAATTCTAGTTTTAAAATAAAGTATTCAATTTTTAGTAACAAATGGAATGAAATTATATTTAGCATTCATATATGCTGGACAAAGACAATAAGGATGTTGACATTATTCCTTTACTATTATATTATAAAAAATATGAATGTGAAATGTATAGATACATTGTCAAAATTACAATTTGCAAATTTAAAAAATTCACAAAGGGAATAAAACACTCACATTGATTGACTCAAAGGTTAAATAGACACAGAAACACATGAATAAACATTTTGGTCAAATATTTATTTTTATAAGAATTAACATATAAATAGAATTATAGTACACATATATAAACACATTGCAGGATAATCAGTTTCTGTCACTCTGTAAAGGGATCATTATTTCCATGCTACATATTTTCCAATTTTAAATATTGACTATGCTATATTACTACATCAAACTTTGTTATTTTATATTATTTTATATTTTATCTTTATTAAGTTAAACAAAGTTAATTTTTGGGAGTGTTGAACTGTTTTACATTAAAAATTGATACCTTCAGAGGTGCTTAAGACAACATAATGCCTAATATAATGTTGTATATCAATTATCTATACTAATAAAAGAGTTATATGCAAATTGGTCAGGACGCCCTCACAGTAACACAGTAGCAGGCTGTGTGAGGTGACCAGGCAGCAGGGGGGTTAGTGAGGGACGACCAAACAACTGAACAGCAGGCTGCATGGGGTGACCAGGTGAGCAGGGAGGGCAGTGAGCGGTGACCAGGTAAGCAGGGGTGGGGGCAGTTGTGGGTGACCAGGCCAGCAGGGGGCTAGTTGTGGGCAACCAGGCTGGCATGAGAGGCAGTTAGAGGCAACCTGGCCAACAAAGGGGGGCAGCTGGGGGTGACCAGGCCAGCAGGGGGGCAGTTGAGGGCAACCATGCTGACAGGCCGAGGCAGTTAGGGGTGATCAGGCAGGCAGGCAGACAAATGAGTCATTAGGAGCCAGCGGTCCCAGATTGTGAGAGGGATGTCCGACTGCCGGTTTAGGCCCGATCCCCAGTCAGGCATCCCCCCGAGGGGTCCTGGGTTGGAGAGGGTTCAGGCTGGGCTGAGAGGACCCCTCCTTCTGTGGGTGAATTTCCGTGTGGGCCTCTAGTACTTTAATAAAAGGGAAATATAAAAATTTATTTCCTTTTCTCTATATACCATACACATTGTTCCAAATATTTCTTATTTTTGTCTTCAGCTAGTATTTATAGTTCAATAATGTAGATAACCAGGCTCACTTTTCACTGCAATAGTTTTACTTATTCATAACATACTCAATGACATTGTGTTTGTGGCATCACAATTCTAGTGCTTCGCATCAGAAATTCTAAACAAAGGATGAGATATCAAGAATATTTTTAAGGAAGAGAAGAAATGTTTTAATGTGAAACAGCCACTAAATATTACATGTGTTTGTGTGTGTGCTTTTAAATTTGGCTGTCATAATTTATTTCTAATTACTTCAGAGATCTGAATAAATCATCTTTGCTTTATATTTATGTTAGTATTCTTATATTCTTAGTTTTATAGTTTCATTAAAATTGTCAAAACCATTGATGTTTTATAATAGAAGCTAGAAGCCCAGTGCATGAATTCATGCACAGGTAGGGTCTGGCCGACCCAGCCTCACCTGTTGGGAAGAGGAGACAGCGGGTGGTTGGCTGTCCAGCCTGGCCTGATTGGGGTCCAATCAAGTCCGGGCCAGCTGGGGAAAGGGTTTTTGGGCCTCTTGGGGTTGGGGTCCGATTGAGGACAGGGCAGGCCATGGAGGGGGACTGTGGGCAGTGGGCTGGCCTTCCCAGTCCCCAAATGGGTCTGGGGAAGGGGCCATGGGCGGTTGGCCCGCCAGCCTCCGATTGGTGTGGGGCGGGTGATCAGGGGTGGAGTTGGCTGGTGGGAGAGCCTATGGGCTGATTGGGGTAGTGGGGGCTTATCAGGGGTAGGGCCAGTCATGGGGAGTATCTGTGGGCAGTCTGCTGGACAGCCCCACTTCCGAATGGGGTGGGGAGGTCTATTGGGGGACAGAAGCTTGGGGGAGGAGCCATGGGTGGTTGGACAGCCAGCCCTGCCCCTGATTGGAGTAGGGTGTTGATCTGGGGCAGAACTGGCTGGGGGGAGGGGCTACAGGCTGATTGGGGTCCGGCAGGCCAATCAGGGATAGGCCAGCCATGGGGAAGGGCTGCATGGAGGTTGGCTTGCCTCCCCCCCCCTCAATCAGGGTGTAAGAGACCAATTAGGGGTGGGATGGCTGGGGGGAGGGGCCACGGGAGGTTTGGTGGCCAGCCCCCATCCTCGATTGGGCTGGTTGGCTGGCTGCTATGGGCATCATAGCAACCAGTTGTTCCAGTATTTCCAGCATTCCAGTCACTGGCTTTTTATATATATAGATAATGGAACTTCAATAATTTCCTTGATTAGAAGGCTATTTATGGATATACAACTAAAATTTATTTTCAAATAAAATTAATGGATCATTTTAGGAGAAGACAAGAGAAAAATAGATAATTTATGTAACTTTTTTTTGTCAAATCTACACTCTACTTTTTGATGTATGATACTATACTGTTGGCTGGTACCTCTCAACAAATTAAAAGCAAAATCTAGACATTGTTTTCAAGAGCTCAGCATGAAACACTGAGCTTATCCTGTTAAAGCATTGTCTGCCATGACCCAGAAACTAAGTAACAGAAAGAAAATGAAATCCTCTTATTGACATGTGCTTCACATTATCTGATGCAATCTGAATCCCATATTGAGACACCATATGTGTGACATTTTCTGCTTTTTATAAAGTATTCGAAACACTAATCAAAATATCAAGATTATGTAAAGGATTGTCAACTGTAAGAAGATGCATTTCTGTTGAGTTTATATTCCCTTAAGGGAAAAAATATTCACCTGAGTCACATTATATGTATTTGTCACCACAGCCAGTATGAGGATTTTTACTCGTGATGATTATTAATATCCTATGATTTGGAAACCATTTTGAGTGACAGGTTGTTGTTTTTTTTCCTCTGAATCCACAACTGTCAGATGTTCAAAAAAGAAATAATTTATGACACGTTTGTATGTTGCTTTATAAATTTGAAATAAATAAAATTCTGTATCATTTAGGTGATTTAAAATGTCTTCTTGATGCTTCTAAACTTAAATGAGTTGTATAAAAATTTCCATTTGTAGTTAGTTTCCTTTCTCTTTAGCATTCACACTCTGCTTTTCAACTCCTCCAGGCCCAGAGAAAGTGGAAAGCAAATGTTCCAGCTTTGTCTCTTTTCCTTTATTTCTTTACTAGTAGCCCTGCGCATGAATCTGTGTGCAGTAGCTTGCTGCTGCATGCCTCATCGGGCTGCCCCGCCCACCACCACTCATAGCTCTTTGCTACACATAGCTTGCTGCCCCTCCCTCCTGTGGCTCTCTGCCACAGATAGCTGGCTGCCACGCCCTCCTGTAGCTCTCTGCTGGTTGTTACACTTCATGGTGGAACAGCCATTTGCATATTACCTATTTATTATATAGGATGAGTGGCCTGGAGTAGCCTATATTCGCATTTTTCAATGGTCTCACAGTAACTATTTTAACCAAATTAATGAAAACAGGGATGATTCAATATTATGTAAAGATAAGAAGAATAGGCTCTATAGGCTAATAAGTGAGGGTTAAAGTACTGTGTGTGATTTTTCAGGCTTAGAGGCAATTACAAAGGCTATACTTGGCATGCTTGAGGGGCAACACTGCCCTTCCCGCAAAAGACTTGGTGTGTGGCTTTCCACTGCAGTCTCTGAAGGGAGTTGTAAACAGGGATTTGGGGTCCTCAGCAGGCCTGTGCTGAGACCTCTTTTTAGATGCAACCAGAGAACATTGAAGATGTTCAGTGTCCACTAGTTCTCTAGTCCCCATGCTTACCCCCTCTCCCTCCTCACTGGCCCCTGGCAATGAAAAGAGGTGTGCGTTGTGCACCTACCTGACCCTGGCCCAGCACTGTTCCCTGGGAAAAGTGGATAGTGTAAACGCCAGCACTTTTTACCCGTCTAGCCTCCTGCTTATAGTATGGGACTAAGTGATTAAAAACTTGAGGGTTACTTTCATTTTGGTTTGTTATAATTGATTACTCCTACACCTGGCAGCTTCGCTCAGCTCAGATCCTGAAAATATGGAATTACAAACACCACACTGATTGAAATAAAATATTTAACAATCACCAAAATGAAAAAAGCTAAAATTTAAAAATGTGCTCAAAGTAATATTTATAATAATTAGATTTTGAGGCTATGCTAAAATTCAGGGAAGGAGGGAATCTTTTATTTAAAATAATTAAATAAAGTTAACCCAAGAGTAACTGGCTTTTTTCTTTTTCTTGTGCATGCAAGCAATTGTATCCTCCACTTAACCTATTATTGAGTAATAAATACTTTACTGGTAACAAATAATTAAATGTTACACTTTAATTGAATTTTTAAATATAATTATGTAGTCATATGCAGTTGTGGAAATAATATAGAAGATTTGGTATGCTTTTGACTCAGTTCCTCCAATAATAACATCTTGTAAAGTACAGTAAAATATAAAATCAGTATACTGATATTGATGTTGATGCAGTCAAGATATTGAGCATTCCCATCATCACAAAGATCCCTCCTGGGGTTCTTTTATAGCTTTGTTTATCCACTTCCCTCCAGATCCTACTCTCTCTTAACACTGGAAACTACTAATCTCTTCCCAACTTTTATAATTTTATCCTCTCAAAAATGTTATATAAATGGAATCATATAGTATGTAACCTTTGGGAACTGGCTTTTTTCACTCAGCGTAATTCTGAAGAGACCCGTCCAGCTTGTGGCATGTATCAATGGTTCTTTCCTTTTTATTACTGAACAGTAGTCAATGGTATGAACATACCACAATTTGGTAACCCATCTATCATTTGAAGAGCATCTAAGTTGTTTGGAGTTTTACAGATAAAGCTACTATAAAGATATTCTGGGAAAATGTCCAGGAGGTCAGTTGCTGGGTTATATACTATTTGCTGGTTTCGATTTTAAATAAACTGAGAAAACTGTTTCTTCTTCTTGTTGTTACTACACCGTTTTGCATTCCCACTAGCAATGTTTCAATGATCCACTTTCTCCACAGTGTTGCTAGTATTTGGTGTCACTATTTTTAACAATGTTGTGTATAGTGATATCCCATTGAGGTTTTCACTTTCATAATGTCCTACTCTATTATCTGTATATTCTATATCTTCTTCAGAGAAATGCCTGTTTATGTGTTTTGCTCAGTTGCTAAACTGATAGTTTCTCTTCTGCTATTGAGGCTTGAGAGGTTTTGATACATTCTAAATACTAGTTCTTTTGTTGGATATGAGGTTTGCAAATGTTTCCTATAATAGTGTAGCTTATTTGGACATCCTTAAAAGGGTTTTAATACAGCAAAAATTTTAATTTTTATTAAGTTCAATTTGTCAATTCTCATCTTATTTGTCATGCTTTTGTTATCATGTCTAAGAACTCTTTGCCTAAATCCTTAAGATTTTCTAAAAGTTTGATAATTTTGGGTTTACATTTAAATCAGCCATCCATCTTTAGATAATTTTGGTTTAAAATGTGCAACTTAATTGAAATTTAATACAGTTTAACAAAATTATGTTTACAGCTGTTCGTATGGAAACCAATACAATCTATACTAATAATAGCCTAGGTGGTTGTCACACCCTTATGTCATCACAAGATGGCCACCATAACATGGCCATCACAAGATGGCTGCATGCACAGTGGAGGTGGGGCCTGGTGGTCGCTCTGCGAGGTGAGGCCTGGGTGTCCAGCAGCTCTGTGTGGCATGGAAGTGGTTCTCAGTGGAGGAGGTGGGTTGCTGCAGGGGAAGGCAGTTGTGGGCGATCAGGCCACCAGGGGAGGGCAGTTGGGGGTAATCAGGCTGGCAGGCAGAAGTGTTAGGGGCAACCAGGCAGGCAGGCAGGCAGGTGAGCAGTTAGGAACCAGTGGTCCCGGATTGGGAGAGGGATGTCCGAATGCCAACTGAGGACATCTCCCCACCCCTGTGCATGAATTTCATGCACCAGGCCTCTAGTAATTAATAATAATATAAGAATAAACACTGTATTTGGCATATTCACACTATAAACCCACCTTTGCCCCACACTGCATATTTATTTATTTTTGCCTTTGTATATTCAATTGTTCTAGGGCAGAGGTTGGCAAACTGTGGCTCGTGAGCCACATGCGGCTCTTTGACCCCTTGAGTTTTTAGCGAAGGCCATCTTAGGAGTACCCTAATTAAGTTAATAACAATGTACCTGCCTATATAGTTTAAGTTTTAAAAATTTGGCTCTCAAAAGAAATTTCAACCATAGTACTGTTGATATTTGGCTCTGTTGACTAATGAGTTTGCCGACCACTGTTCTAGGGCATTTGCTGAAAAGGGCATCTTTTTTTTTTTTACTAAAATGCTTTTGTACCTTTTTCAAAAAATCAGCTGGCCAAATTTCTGTGAATCTATCATAGAAAATAGATTTGGATATTTCTATATTATCTTTATTTTACTGATTTCTAGTGTGAGTTCATGTGGACAAAGAACATATTCTGTAATGGTTTCAAATTTTAAAATTTAAGTGTGTTATATGTCTCAGGGTATGGCTTCTTTTGCTATGTGAGTACTTTAAAAGAATGTGTATTTTTCTATGGGTGGAAGTAAAAGAAGGGCATCTAGTTACTGCCCACTGGGGATAGAGACCCAAGTTTCCTACTCTGCCTCTGACAGCAGAAGGGTGACTCCTCATCATTGCTGGGTGGAGAAGGGAAGATTAGTTCCCCAGTAGCCCTCCATTGATACTGCCCTGGCTGGGAGAGCTAGGAGTCCTTGTTACTTTAGTCATGTGCCATATAATTATATTTTGGTCAATGACAGGTTGTATATAGTAAGATTACAAGAATGGCATCTGGACAAAGATACTCAAAAGGTTTATCCGACTTCAAAAAATTGGCCAAGGATGAGGAGGTTGCAAAAATCAACACAGTTGTGGCTGAGATGGCAAACTATTTTATCCTGGCTTTGAATGAGAAAGACATTGAGGAACTCCTAGAGTCAATGAAGAAGAATTGACAATGAGAAGTTGTTGGAATTTAACAGGACCCATAGCTGAAAAAGAGGCAGGAGAAAACTGCAGGGAAGTAAAATAGGAGCAATCCCCAAAAAAACCAGTAGTGGAGGCTTTAGTGGAAGCTTTTGAAGACCTCAACAAGCTCTTTAAAAAGTTTGAAAATGTGGACCACAACCCCAAAAAGTTTTCATTAAAGAAAGGAATGTGCATGGTACATTATCTGCTTATAAGCAAATCTATAACAATAAAAAGAGAACCAGGCAGCTCTTTAGGAGATATTCTAGAAGAAGGCATTGTTACCACAGGCAGCAGTGATGCATGTTATTGCCCATGAAGAACTTCAAAAGGGATATGATTTGGAGGCAAAAGATGGTGATATTGGTAATTCTACCCTACATATACCTATTTTAACAAAAATGTTTAAAAGTAAAAGAAATTAAATAGGAAGAAAACATAGAATCCTATCTAATAAAAGAGTAACATGCAAATTAACCATCACTGCGCTACACCCACAAGCCACGCTCACAAGCCCATCAGGAGTGAGTATGCAAATTAACCCAACCAAGATGGCTATGGCCATGGAGAGAGCAGGAGGGAGGCTTGGGTTTCCCTGGTGATGGATGAAGCCAAGCTTTCCATGCACCCTGGCCAGCCCAGGCCTCCACTTAAGGCTACAAAGTTTCAATTGTAGAAGATAACTAAATCCCAGATACCAGGGCCTTCCCTTGGGACGCTGGGGGGTGTGGCTGGCCTGCAAACCACCACAGGCCCCTCGCCCAGGCTGCCCCATGCCCCAGAGGAACCCCCACCTTGATCCGGGACACCCTTCAGGGCAAACCAGCTGGCCCCTACCCATGCACCAGGCCTTTATCCTATTTAATAAAAGAGTAATATGCAGATTGACCATCACTCCAACACACAAGATGGCTTCCCCCATGTGGTCAAAGATCCTGTCCCCATGTGGACACAAGATGGCCACCACAAGATGGCCAGCAGGGGGTAGTTGGTAGGGACCAGACCTGCAAGGGAGGGCAATTGGGGGCGATCAAGCCTGCAGGGGAGGGCAGTTAGGGGTGACCAGGCAGGCAGAGGAGGGAAGTTGGGGGCAAACAGGCTGGCAGGGGAGCAGTTAGGCATCAATCAGGGTGGCAGGGGAGTGGTTAGGGGGTGATCAGGCTGGCAGGCAGAAGGGGTTAGGGGCAATCAGGAAGGCAGGCAGGCGAGCAGTTGAGAGCCAGCAGTCCTGGATTGTGAGAGGGATGTCCGACTGCCAGTTTAGGCCTGATCCCAGGTGGTACAACTGTAGAATGTGTTTTTGTAACACCGCTTAAAACAAGAGTCAAAAATTAAAACAAAATTAAAAGGCGGGGTGGAGATGGAGGGGAGAGGGAAGAGATTAACTAAGGAACTTATATGCATATA
This sequence comes from Corynorhinus townsendii, assembly GCA_026230045.1. Lineage (NCBI taxonomy): Eukaryota > Metazoa > Chordata > Mammalia > Chiroptera > Vespertilionidae > Corynorhinus > Corynorhinus townsendii. The sequence goes on from JAPDVU010000002.1 coordinate 94,096,208, forward strand.
TGCATAGCACACTGACACAAACAATAGTGTGGTGAAGGCCTGGGAGGGATGGATCAGGGGTAGAGAGGGTCAATGAGAAAAAAATGGGGACATCTGTAATATTTTCAACAATAAAGATAAATTTTAAAAATAGTTAATAAATTTTTAAAAATTGTTGATAAAGTAAAAAAGGTATAGTAAACTAGTATTAATTTATTATAAAAATAGAGGTAGTATAGCCTATGTATCCAGTGTTTATGTACAATAGTGTACAGGAATGTCCTAGGCCTTCACATTCACTTATCACTCTCTCACTCACTCAGAACAGCTTCCAGTCCTATAAGCTCCATTCATGGTAATGCCCTCTACATCTGCCATTCATGGTAGGTGCCCTATACAAATTTTTAATCTTTTATACTGTAATTTACTGCATTATTTTCATGTTTAGATATGACAAAATACACAAAAACATCAAGTTATAATTTTCTATAGTATTTAATACAACAAGATGCCACATAGGTTGTAGCCTAGGAGCCGTGGGTGTACCATCTAGCCTAGACATCCCGGCTTGTGTACGTGCACTCTCTGATACCTGCACAACTTCAAAATCACCTAATGATGCATTTCTCAGAATGTATGCCATCATTAAGTGACGCATGACTTACTTTCCAATGTGGCTTCATCTTATACCTATGTGAGGAAGAGGTGTGACAGGTAAAGTGAAAGCCAGTCAGAGAAAGACAAGTATCATTCATAGATATCTTAAAGACTCCAAGTCTTGAGGGTTATTCCAAATGAGTATAATCAAAATAAATAATTTCACAAGAATTTTATTCTTGATATAATACATATATTTTATATAACTTCATATAATAGTTTGAAATTCCTTTATTAGTTCTATGTAGTTCACATGAGAGAAAAAAGAAAACACTCCCCCCTCATTTGCATTGATATTGGTAATAAGAATAAAGGATTTCATAGCATTGTCTGGTTTATTTTAGAAGATGAAGCACTCATCAATTCCATTTAGAATTATATCACAACTAATCAGGTAAGAAATTGGAAATCTATTATGAAACTGAAGCAAATTTTCCTATTCATAGTTTCCCTCTGCCTGAGACCACATAAATCTCCTCCCTACTTTCTACTGCCACTATTTAATTACAAATGTAGTGATTTTCACTTTTAAAAATAAAAACTAAAGAAAACACTGAAACTTTAGCAAAATTATGTTATTGCTTTAATTCAGCAACATGATATAAATAGCAGGTGCATCTCATTTGGTTTAATATATAATAAGTATAATGACATGAAAGACAAGCTGAAGTTTTAGAAATCAAGTCCAAATGAAACAATAATATATGGAAGATTATTTTATCTTTTATGTATAAACACATAATTTCCACTTTTGTTGGTAATTAGATACTGCAGTTCTTTGATCAGAACACAGGAATGTGTATTTAACTTGATTCCATGTTTGAAAATTATTTCCAGCTTGCTTTATGTGTGACTGGTGGAGTTTATGATATACTTGTGAATTTGAATCTGTCTTTAAAGCTAATAACCATAATAACAATTATTTTGCCTTTGACTAATCATGCTAATCATGGCTGTTTTGGGCATTATCAGCACATAGCATAAAGCATAAAAAGATACAAACTCATAAAGAGCTACTATCATTAAACATGATTGTAGATCCTGGGGCAAGAGTGTATATTATACTTAACTCCATTTAGGCACAGTTCCCTGCACTAGTTCCTTAGCTGTATGTAAAACAAGTTTGTTTTTTTTTAATCTATGTGGCCTGCATATTTCTATCTAAATTGAAAACTTTCTAAATTTAAAAGATAGAAAATTAGAGTAGTGAGAATAGAAACCATGTCACCACTGGAAAGGAATTTAAAGGACTGTAAATGAGGAGGGTTTTTGTCAACAGGCAATCCCTACTCGTTCTGCCTCTCAGTCTGTGATGTCTATGGAACTAAATAGAGGTAAGGATTTGTTATCTCTCCACGGGTAACACTTTTCAACCCTGTAAGATCTTTTACTCCCTTTTGTAACATCCCTTTTCTATCCTGAAGTGAGTCACAGATAACATAACCATCTGTCCTAATCATTTCCAAAATATCCACATTGACATAACACCATGTCAGTAAAGTGAAAGAGATGTAGAAGGCATACTGCAATAAAAAACCATGACGACATAACAAAGTGCTTACACCTAATTCTGCAGCTGCTGATGCAGACAGGTGTGGTCTTCTCATGATTCAAATATTTTGTAGGGTAATACCATTGCTGTAAATGACATGACCAGAAAATTGTGACAAACCAAAGGGACAATTTGAATAAAATCAAGTACAAAATACCCTTGATTTTAGTTGTAGCTTAAAAATATTATTTATTAAAATTGTATAAGATAATTTATTTTAAAGTATGAATTATTATTGTTTTATAGTCCTAATAACCAACAATTTCACACACACAAATGGTGATCTTTTGTTAACATAATCTGCCATGATAATCATGAGGTGTCTACCAATATCGCCTTCCAAATGATATTAGTCACAAATATGCTCAAAAATTCCTAAATTGCACTTTAGCCAGTTGAACTAGCCCTACCTGACTGGCTTATTTCACTTTTCACATGATTTCACTTATCTGTGGAATCAAATGAACAAAATAAACTATGTGTGAAATCTGATGAACGAAATAAACTAATAAACAAAATAGAAACAGACTCATAGATATAGAAAACAGAATGGCTACTGTCAGAGGGGAGGGGCTTGGGGCCTCTGTGAACAAGGTGAAGGGATTAAGCAAAACAACAACAAAAACAAACATAGAAACAGAAGCAATAATATGGTAATTACCAGAGGAAAAGGGGTCATTGGGACATACAGGGAGGATAAATGATGATGGAAGGAGACTGACTTTGTTACTGTTCTAGTGGGATGGGAGGTTGGGAAGGATCACTCTTTATTGCCTAGCAAGAGTGAAAGTCTCTCCTCCCCAATTAGCCATTGGGAACGTGCATCTGGGCTGCCCACAGTTTTTTTCTTTGTTTGTTTTACTTGTTTTGTTTCATTTTTTTGTTCTGGTATTTGCAATAGAGCATTTGTTTCCAAAAGGTTTATGTCTTGCTAACTTCCCCTTTCCTGGTACCTTGTCTACAGAAAGCAAGCTTTGGTTTGGCCTTCCTTTGTCTCTGTCCACTGGCATTTCCAGGTTACTGGTGCTATTGTTCTAAAAGGGCACAATATCCTGGCAGTTCATAGAGAATCTAGGCAACATGTATACAAATGCAGAGTAGTCAGAAAACTTTAAATGAGACCGATCATTCTAGAAAGTAGAGTTTTATATTCCACCTTATCAGTGTTATCTTTTTTTGGGGTGGACTAGTAGGTGTCAGTACTTTCTAAACGAAATATCAAAGCAGATATTTAAACAGATCTCTAAACATAAATGCAGAGATACTCCCAATTGTATTGTACTATTTTTCTTTAACTTTCTCACACATGTTCATATAATAGAACTTATTTACCTTGACTTGCCAAGGATGAGTGGCTGAGAGAATTAAAGTAATAAGAAGCTTCAAATATTTTGAGCACTCTCTCCTTTGTGGTGATATTTCTTTCTTTCACTAACTTTTCCATTCTAAGAAAATGAAGCTCTTGATGATTATAGAGCAATATTTTCTTTCTGTGAGAACTAACCCATGAGATTTGTCTTGATATTTTACTTTTGCATTTTGCAACAACTTTAATTCAAAGGGGTATTATATGAAATATGTCAGTAAGTCTAATAATATTCCTTTGGGATATGCAGTGGTTTTGGTGGTGGTAGCAGTGGTGTGTGTGTGTGTGTGTGTGTGTGTGTGTGTGTGTGTGTGTGTGTGTGTGTCTATATATGTGTATACAACTAGGTCAAGCTTTCCAGAGATTTTCTCTTTACAATATCTTGGTATATCTTGTTATCTTCTTGTCTCTCTTTCTCTATCTCAATCTGTATTGCTCTTAATCTATTTTGAATATAAGGAGAGAATGTAGGGTCTAAGGAAACATCTCAATTCCTAAATAGCCTCAGATTCTTAATTTTGCTAATGTTTCAGCCTTGATTTTTCTAACTGCAATCAAGTTTTATATCCTGTGATTCCCACTGTAGTTCCAGCTGAATTGTGCCTGTCTGCATAACTGATTCAACATAAAAGACTTGGCCTTAATCACTTCAATTAATTACTACTACTCAAGTGACCCTGTATTTCCAAGTTCATTGTGGAGGTGCCCACCTTATTAAGTTGCCAGTGAAAGTCCATATGCCAGTGGGAAGAACTGTTTATTTTCCAGGCTTCACATATCCTTCCACATTGAATCTTTATATTATGCTTGAGGAAAAAAAGGTACTGGGAGTCTGAAAAGCCTCTCAAATAGGTGATATTCCTTTAAAATACATTTTTATTAATCATGACAAAAGCCAAGTTGGCATATTACAAATTTGACTTACTAGGTTGTTTTACATCATACATTCTCCTTTATAAAGGATTCAAGTCTCTTGTCCTCTTTTTCAACAAAATCCCACTAACTCACATAGCTGTGTAAAAAATATCTTCTCATATCTGTAGAAAATACTCTATCATTTTTTTATTTGTTTGGGAAATTCAGCATTTTTTCAGCAAAATATAGAAAGAGGGGGATAAAGATATGCTTGTTCTCTTAGGCTTCAGTGCGAGAAGCCTGCCCTGTGTACCATGAATTTCTTGGCCTGGCTTCTAGGGCTTCTTACACAGCTCATATCTAAACCTCTCATATCTGTTAGATGATATTTGAGAAACCTATTTATAGGCCAATTTATATTCTGCTTGCAAAATAAAATTAACCAATATTTATATGTGCGTTGAAATGCTGCATGCTAAAAAATAATGGTGTTTTATGCAACATTATCAAATTAAGTAAATCTAGATACTTTACTTCTTTGGCTATTAGGAAGGTGAATTTATTTTGTCTGAGAAACATTGAATAACTATTGTAATATGTTATTATAGAACTACTGAAAAACCATAAAATAGGGGTTAGCAAACATCATCTGTGAAGGGCCAAATAGTAAATACTTTATGCTTTGTATTTACTTAAGCCACATGAGAGATTTAGAATGAACCCTAGCCAGTTTGTCTCAGTGGGTAGAGCATTGGCCTGCAAACTGAAGGGTCCCAGGTTCGATTATGGTCAAGGGCACATGCCCAGGTTGTGGGCTCGATCCCCAGTGTGCAGTTTGCAGGAGGCAGCCAATCAATGATTCTCTCTCATCATTGATGTTTCTATCTCTTTCTCTCCCCTTCCTTTCTGAAATAAAAAAAATATATATTTTTAAAAAAGATTTAGAATGAATTTATTCTATGACAAATTAAAAAAACACTGAAATTTGTCAGCTTAATGATCACAGTTTTAACATCCTTTATTCCATGTAGTTTTCTTTATTAGAAATTAAACACTAAATGAAAATATATTTAAAGTATCCTGCTTTTTTTTAATGACATTATGCAATTGATTGCTTAGATACCATGTAAACAATTAACTTTTCTAAGCAAGTTTTTGTTCCCTGAAATATTTTCAAATTACTTGAATAAACTTCCCAATGCTGTGAGTTGAAATTATAATTCAAAAAATTACCTTTGTTCTGGCCACACAGATGCTGATGACGGGAAGGAAAAGTGTGTATGACTAGGATTGTCCTCAGAACTTAAGTACTCTGTCTACCTTCAATAACATATATCCTTTCAATCTCTGAAAATACTTTTTTACAAAATGCCTAGAGCAGTGCCTGACATATGCACAGAGGTTGTTAAATGGACATAGGCAATTGCAAATAGAAATCATGAGTTGTTAAGACCTCACACATGATTGGTGATAATAAATGCTAATATTTACACAGTTCCCTAAACATAAATAAAACATTTTTAATTAATATCCACTTTAAAATAGTGTTTTCTGAAGTGTTAGTGTAAATAAATCAAACCCCTCTAATATTTACAATTCCAAATATCTTCAATATCTTTTTTAATAGACTAAGGTCTTTTGAAAACAGGTGTATGTATTTGTTCCTGCCCTATGATTGGCTTGTCAGAAAGCATAGGGTCTCATATTCTCGAGCCGTTTTTTATCTTTCCTGGGAGGTTAGTGGGGTCATTATCACAATTTCTAAAAATCAGCTTCTAATTGGTTTCATTCCTCCTAGGGTTTGTAAGAAGACCTGGAGTGCTTAATAGATTACTTATTATGAGGACATGCAAGTGAAATGAATGAATGGATGATGAAAAGGAAAATTTCAAAGTAATGTTGGAAACAGTGCCAAGAAAGAGGAAATATTAGGCAGAAATATAAATAAGATGTTGATGTAGAAAATACTATATCATTTTTTTATTTGTTTGGGAAATCCAGCATCTTTTCAGCAAAATATAGAAAGAGGGGGATAAAGATACAGCTTGTTCTCTTAGGCTCTAGTGCGAGAAGCCTGCCCTGTGTACCGTGAATTTCTTGGCGAGGCTTCTAAGGCTTCTTACACAGCTCGCATCTAAACCTCTCTCCCAGGCTGACCTCCCATCACAGCTGGGCCCATGAGATGATGCAGTCTATAGCAGGGGCTGTGGTAAATTAATCAAGAGTCCAAAGATGAAACATAAATTTGGAAGGCATTTTGGGGAGCCAGAGAAGATTTAGCTAAAGAAACCAAGTCCCGCTGCATCTCTGGACCCAGAGCTTTTTATTAACACAAACTGTCCTAAAGCAAAGTAGATATACATATCAAAAGCAAGGTTTAATATACAGAATCCATTGTCAGATTGGAGGAACTGCCTACGGCTGTTCAGGTGTTTGGCCAGCAGGAGGCAATAACATGCAGATTGAAATTCCCTCAGCAAGCAATAACATGCAGCAGGAGGCAATAACATGCAGATTGAAATTCCCTCAGCAAGCAATCATTTATGCATCCTTTCCAGATTTGGGGAAATGCCCTCAGCTGTTTCCAACAGGCAATAACATGTGATTTTCCAGCCCTTGCTGAAGGCTCAAGGTCCACCAACTTTTGATGAACTTCTTGCATTTATGACCTGCTGGAATTAGCTTCCAGCAACCTAAGAGGCACTTCAAACTTTACATCACAATTATCCAATTCTTTCTACCCTATACTGGGTCTGAAAACTCACTCCTTCCTTGATCTGTCACATCTCAGTTGCTAGCAATTCCATTTTCCAGTTGTTAGATCAAAAATATCAGATATACATTTGACACTTATCCTATTCTAACAGTAAATCTTTGGTCTCTCTAACAGGTATCCTGACTCCCAATCCTCTACACTTCCATCACCACCATCTGAGGCTATGATATTTTTTATGGGACAAACTGTGTCCTCTAAAAATTCATATGATCAAGTCCTAACCCCCAGAACCTCTGAACATGATTGTATTTGGAAATAGAGCCTTTAAAGATATGCAAAGGTAAAATAAGGTCATTTGGGTGGGCCCTAATTCAGTCTGACTGGTGTCCTTATAAGAAGAGGAGATTCAGACAAGCAGAGAGACACCAGGGATATATGAGCACAGAGGAAAAACCATGTGAGGACACAGCTAGAAGGCAGCCATCTGCCAGCCAAGGAGAGAGGCCTCAGAAAAAAAAAAGAAAAATAATAAGGAAATAAACAAAACCTGTCAACACCTTGATTTTGGGCTGCTAGCCTTCAGAACTGCCAGAAAATAAATGTATGTTGTTTAGGTCACCCAGTCTGTGGTATTTTGTTATGGCAGCCTGAGCAGGCTAATACAGACACCATTATTACACACTGATAGGGGTGTAGTGTTGTGTGATGTTTCTGTTTTTACCTGCACTCTCTATGTCCATACACCACACAATATCTAAAATTAACCCTTTTTAAAAATTATCACATGACTTTCCTGTCAGAAAATCCATCTCACTCAGAATAAAACACAGTCTATTCCTTCGTACTGCTAGGCTGGAAGATCTTCCCTGAAGCTACTTTCTGACCCCAGCTGTTTCCACGACCACCATCCTCCTCTCTCTCCTCTAACCACATTGGGTCCCGGGCTGTTCTTTTAACACATTTCCATATGCTCCTACCTCAGGGACTTGGCACCTGTATTTCTATCTGCTCTTGATTTCCCCTCACAGTCTTCCATGCCCTACACCTTCAACTTTCATATCTCTGTTCTAATATAAACATCAGAGAGGCCTTTCTTGAAAACTTCACTCTAAAATAATAATTCCCTTCCAGCACCTTCATATTTTATATTCCCTTTATTTGCTTCATTTCTTGCAAAGTATATTTATTTACATGTTTACATGTTTCTGAACTCTTTTCCATCCCCAAAATTAAGCTGCATAAGAGCAGACCCCCTATTTATTTCATTCGCTGACTTTTAATGTTTAGAATAGTTTATAGCACATATTTAGTAGTAAGTGTTATTAAATATGTGAATTATCCAAAGAATTTCTTATAAATAGTATCAATATAGATCATCTGCTAATAAATTGCTCAGCCACACCTCAGAACGATTTATTTCCCTTAATTTTGCAGTCTTATTAATAGCTTTTACCTTCCTACCTCTGATCTACTTTTATCTAGAGTTGCTTATTTTATTCTAGTCTTTTTTGTGCCTGTCTCAACTTAGAATCTGTTTCTGATATGACTTGTCTTCTTGGTTATAATAAATTTTTATTAATTTAATCATCTAAAATTTATTTTATCTAAATCATTTCTGCATTGTTTTTGTTGGTGGTGATGTTATTGTTACCTGCATGTTTTTGTTTTCTGCAACAACAAAAAAGTATTTGACTGCAAAGAAAATTTACAGACTGGAAATAGCTACTAAAATACAATATTGCTTTTTTTCCTCCTCATCCAATATAACTTATCCTTCAAACATTTCAATTTCCTCATGCTGTTTCCTGGCTAAAGATTGTTTGTAACATCCATCACTTTGGCACATGTCTCCTCATCATGTTTAATATCTTTAAAAGGAAATATAAAAGTGTTGCTCATACCAAAACTGTGCCTAGCCCTAAGAAAAAATCACAGAGATAATTATTTCATTTATAGATAACAGTTGTGAAATATTTGGTGTATATAAGTATACTGTCTGAAGCAGGTCTGACCTCAGTCTGACACTTATGTCCTACTTACATTTTAGTATCTCTTGAAATTGAGATTTTATTACAAAACAAAAGTGAAATTTGGGAGTGAGCTTTTCCTGAAAATTAAAGTTTTAGCCTGTCAAAAGAAGCAAATATTTTTTCTAACATTTGTAATTCTGATTCTATTTTTTATAATAAGAAATATAAATAATTTCTATATAATTAATTTTGTTTGGCATTTCACAAAATGTTACATCACTGTAGCTGCATTATATCACTGAGTTTACACATAAATGACAAAAAATGAAAATAAAAGTAAAATAAACAGCATGTTACAACGCAAAATTTAAGACTTAAATTTTCAGATTAAAAGTTTAGCAACATCAACAGTATATAACAAATGATGTCCACAATTATGACAACAGTAGCAGCCAAAATATTTACATTGTTCTTAGTAAAATTATTTCTGAAGTAATACAGTGTGTGGTTGACTTGCCATACTGCATTAGTTTTCTATTGCTAGTGTAACAAATTACTACAAACTCAATAACTTAAAACAAATTTGTTTACTTTCATTCCTGAGGGTCAGAAGTCTAAAGTCACAGTGTCAGTAGAGGTTTATTCTCAGTAGAGACTTCAGGGAATAATTTTTCCTAGTCTTTTTCAGCAATTGGAGGCACCTATATTCCCTGGCCCCTGGCTCCTCCCTGGAATCACTCTAACCTCTCCAATCCTCACTTACACTGATTCACCCTCCTGGCTCTCTCTGAAAAGGACACTTCTGATTACAATGGGCCCATCTGGATAATCCAAGATAATCCCCTTTATCTCAAATCTTTACCTTAATCACACCTACAAATTTCCTTTACCATGGTGAGGTAACAAATTCACAGCTCCAGGAAGTAGGACGTATCTACCTCTGCAAAGAGTATATGTAGCCTACCACACATTGGAATAAAATTTGAATATACATATACACATATAAACATGTATAACTGTTTATGTATATGTATCATGTTGCTCAAATAAAGCATTGGATGCATTCAGTTGATTGAGTTGCATTACACAGTACTAATAGATAAGTATGCCAAAGATAGATAGCCTTTTTGAGAGTTTATAATCTGCGCTATTCTCAGAATCAACCAGTCTGTAACTGATTTTTCTTTCTTTTTTCTTTTTATTTGCCTGTGACAGTCACATTGAAGATTTCCTTGTTTGTGCTGGGAGAATTCTCATGTTACCTGGTAGGTACATTGGGTAGTCAGACACATTAGTCACCCTGTGGTATTGATTTAATTTTATTATATCAAAACTCACTGTATATCTTAGCCCCAGATTTCAACACATCACCGGGTTAAAGTTGCTTCAACAATCTTGTTGTTTCAATTTTTCACACTTTTTCATTTGTTTGTTATTTTCACTATCCTATACCACAACATAACAATAGGTAATACTGTAGAAAAATGTGAAACATGTTAGTATCAAATTTGTCAAAGTTTGTGTCATAAAGTCACTCTAATCATTTATTTGATAAACTCAATCTATTATATGAACTTTCTACTACTCTTTTTATTTTTAGTGAAAAGGGGCACATTAAACCCCAATACTAATGCTTTTTTCCTTCTAGTTCATCTTGTGTTTAAAGATTTTACTGTTTGGCAAACTAGATCTAGGCCAAGTCTGACCATTGCCATTTGTTTAAATATTGAACAGGACTGCTTTTGCACTATAGATGGCCGGTGCATGAAATTCGTGCACTAGTGCGTGGGGGGGGGGGTGGGGAGGAGGAATGGTCCCTCAGCCCAGCCTGTACCCTCTCCAGTCTGGGACCCCTCAGGCCTAAACCAGCAGTTGGACATCCCTCTCACAATCCAAGACTGTTGGCTCCCAACCACTTGCCAGCCTGCCTGCCTGATTGTCCCTAACTGCTTCTGCCTGCCAGCCTGATCAATGATTAACTGCTCCCCTGCCAATCTGATTGCCCCCAACTGCCCTCCCCTGCTGGACCAGTCCCCCACAATTGCCCTCCCTTGTCAGCTCATTCCCCCCAACTTCCCTCCTTCCCTGCAGGCCTGGTCACCACCAACTTTCCTCCCCTGCAAGCCTGGTCACCCCCAACTGCCCTCCCCTTAAGACCTGATCCCCCCAACTGCCCTCCCTCCCCTGCAGAGCCAGTCACCTCCAGTTGCCCTCCCCTGCTGGCCTGGTCATCCCTAACTTCCCTCCCCTTCTGGCCTAATCGCCCACAATTGCCCTCCCCTGCCGGCATCTTGTAGTGGCCATCTTGTGACCACATTGGGGCGGCCATCTTGTGCGAGGGAGGGTGTGATGGTCAATTTGCATATCACCTCTTTATTATATAGGATTGTGCCACCACTTGAAAACAAGTAGTAAAAACAGTTTAATGTAGTTTAATATACTCAGTCCAAGTTATTAATCAAGGATGTGGAAAAATTTTACATATTCCTATGTGTACCACGGCATTCTATATCATTTCATCTCTCAAGATCTGCCCTTATTCTCTAGGGTTTGATTGAGAACCTGAACATACTTTTTGGCACCTCTAATTGCTTTGTCCTCTAAAACAGGCCATCTTGTTGGTTCATCCAGTTGTGTGTGTATGTGTGTGTGTGTGTGTGTGTGTGTGTGCATGCGCACCTGGAAAAATAGACTTATATTAATTACTCTGCATTTCCAATGCTTTCAATCAAGATCAAGCCAACATTGCGTCTCAACTGTACAATTACTCCTCAATTCTGTGCTCCCATCCCCTAATTGTTGTCATAGAGAGGTAATATAAATTTTGTAAAATTTAAAATCAATGCGTCCTCTGCTTTTGCTAAATTCTTGACTGAATCTCATTGCTCTTAGGATAAAATCTATACTAATAAAAGAATAACATGCAAATAGGTCAGGAAACCCTCACAGTAATGACTGAACAGCAGGCGTGTTGGATGACAAGGCTGGCAGGGGCTTAGTGAGGGATGACCAAACGACCAAAAAGTAGGCTGCGTGGGATGACCAGGCCGGTAGGGGGATCAGTGAGGGGTGACCAAACAACCGAACAGCAGGCTGCGTGGGGCGATCAGTCCAACAGAGGAGGGTGGTGAGGGGTGACCAGGCCAGCAGGTGGGGGGGACAGTTGGCAGTACCCAGGCCAGCAGGGGTGCAATTGGGGGTGAACAGGCCAGCAAAGGGGGAAGTTAGGGGTGGCCAGGCTGGTAGAGGGACAGTTGAGAGCAACCAAGCCAGCAGGGGGGCAGTTGGGGGTGACCAGGCTAGCAGGGGTGAGCAGTTAGGGGTGACCAGGCAGGCAGGCAGGTGAACAATTAGAAGCCAGTGGTCCTGGATTGTGAGAGCGATGTCCTACTGCCAGTTTAGACCTGGTCTTTGGGATCAGGTCTAAACCTGCAGTTGGACATCCCCCGAGGGGTACTGGATTGGAGAGGGTGCAGGCTGGGCTGAGGGGACCCCCTTCCCATGCATGAATTTCATGCACTGGGCCTGTAGTATGAAATAATTAGCATTGCTTAAAAGCCCTTGAAAATTCTTGTGTTTTTTTTTTCTCTCTTCACATTTCACTTTCTATGTGCTTACTATAGTTAAGGTGAAATGTTCACCTACTATCTCATGGGATGGCCTCATCTCTTTACCCCTTCAAGCCTTATTTCTCCCAGAGCTTGAGGTCTCAGCCTAAATTTAAATGAAGGAAACATGTTTTTTTTAATTGACCTCAACACAACACATCAAATCACTCCATTGATTTTTCTCATACTAGTAATATTCTTTTCCTTCACAGTCTTAAGATAATATATAATATTATTTATATTTTTGTTGTTGTTTTTTCATTTAATGTCAGTATCATCCAATAGATACCACTGGTAGATTAGAAACTTAGTTAACAAGGAAAGAAAACAAATCTGGTCTACTTTATCACTCACTCCATGAGAAGACCTAGTATAGGCACAAGAGTGAGCTTATCTATATATATAAAATGCCAGCAACCTTAATGGCCATAACAACCATAATGACCGCCGCTATGATGCCCACTGTGGCCAGCAAACTGGCTGGGAGCCAACAGTTTTGACTGTGAAAGGGATGTCCAACTGCTGGTTTAGGCCTGAGGGGTCCCAGATTGGAGAGGGTACAGGCTGGGCTGAGGGACCATTCCTCCCCCCCCCCCACGCACTAGTGCACGAATTTCATGCACCGGCCATCTATAGTGCAAAAGCAGTCCTGTTCAATATTTAAACAAATGGCAATGGTCAGACTTGGCCTAGATCTAGTTTGCCAAACAGTAAAATCTTTAAACACAAGATGAACTAGAAGGAAAAAAGCATTAGTATTGGGGTTTAATGTGCCCCTTTTCACTAAAAATAAAAAGAGTAGTAGAAAGTTCATATAATAGATTGAGTTTATCAAATAAATGATTAGAGTGACTTTATGACACAAACTTTGACAAATTTGATACTAACATGTTTCACATTTTTCTACAGTATTACCTATTGTTATGTTGTGGTATAGGATAGTGAAAATAACAAACAAATGAAAAAGTGTGAAAAATTGAAACAACAAGATTGTTGAAGCAACTTTAACCCGGTGATGTGTTGAAATCTGGGGCTAAGATATACAGTGAGTTTTGATATAATAAAATTAAATCAATACCACAGGGTGACTAATGTGTCTGACTACCCAATGTGCCTACCAGGTAATATGAGAATTCTCATATAGATTCTTTGACTTGTTAGAGTTACCTAACATTTTTCTAGTTTTACTACTTCATTGTTTGATATTTTGAAAATATTTTTTATTATTTATAAGTCCTCCTTTCTATTTTGGAAACTTGTCTTCTGCTTAGCTTTTAGCACTGCCTACTTATCCCAGGTGAGCCACTGGCTACTTTGGAAACTCTTACCCCTATTGGCTACCTTATCTATGTTTGTCAAGTGACCCAGTACCATATATTCATGGAGTAAAAGATACATTTCCACTTTTTTCTTCTTAAATCAACTGAAAGCATGTCTAAGAGGCACAACTGAAATTATTTTTCAATTGACTTGTTTGAACATAAAGCAAAAACAGGTAGGCAATTAGAGGCATGAACAACAGACAGATCAGACACTCCTCCTTCCGATTTTTCCATTTAGTATATCCAATTCACACTTGCCAGTCAGTTATAAATGAGAAGAAATGGGAGAAAGAAGAACAAGTTATTAAAGTGGACCTGCTCGCTCTGGTAATCACCCAGATGATTGTTAAATAATGTTACTCTAATTAATACTTGTAGACACAGACAACATGCATTTAATAATTGCAACACTCCAAAGTAATTCTCCCTGGTTAAAAATATGTACGCCAAGGAATAACTCATCATTTTAATATACTGCATAGAACATTATTGAATTTTATGATGCATATTGTTTTATACCAGAGAGCAAACTCAACTAAGAGCAAGGATTTTTATTTGGTTGTGTGCCATTGTGTCCAAGGTTAGTGGGACAGTACCTTGTACATAATGGATACTCAGTTTAAGTTTTTTGTTGAATGATTGATATTGATTTTATAACATTTAATATTTTGTTTCATGGGAAGAATCTTTTTAGCTAGAAGGAAAATTAAATCTCAAAAGTCAGTAAACAAATAAACCCCCTTTTCACAACTTGATTACATTATTTCGTGCACAAATGAATTACAACTTCAAGGAACTTTAAATACATCCCAATTATGATGCATGAGCCTGTGACACTTATGTAAGATTCTTTTGTTTCTACAAAGTAATATATGCCTGAAATCTATCAGTAAGAATTAAAGATTCCATAATGAAGAAGAGTGTCAACTTTTGTGAAAACTGAACGTGGAGGAGTGTTTTGACTCCCCTTTTTTCACTGGGCTCTGGTACCTTTATCCCGCTCTTTGGGGACTGATGACCAAGACAGCTTTTTCACATCTTCACTCTAGTTTAAATGTTTCTCTGAATCCTTTAAGGCTTAGTAAGCAATGGCATTTGGAGTGAAAATGCTTACTCACACAAATCCTATAAATAAGCCATGCCTATAAGGTGCCAATATGATTTGTTGAAAAGCAAAAAACATGAATGTTTTGTTTGATTGACACCTAACTCACCC
Organism: Corynorhinus townsendii; assembly: GCA_026230045.1. Classification (NCBI taxonomy): domain Eukaryota; kingdom Metazoa; phylum Chordata; class Mammalia; order Chiroptera; family Vespertilionidae; genus Corynorhinus; species Corynorhinus townsendii. The sequence goes on from JAPDVU010000002.1 coordinate 94,111,449, forward strand.
ACTCTGAGGTACAAAAATATGCTTTGCTGTTCTCCGAAATTCTCTATTAATGATCCAAAAAGTACTCAAATGACAGAATCCATGAAAAGTATGGCCTCTTTTTACTGAGTTGGGGATAAAAGAGAATTTTAACAGTTGACAATGAACAAGGAAAATGGATTTTAAAATATAAAAAGATAAAAATCTCCCAGACCTACAAATAAGGTATGTCACTAAGATGGAGACACTGAACAGACACAGCAGGGTTTCTACCCTGGACGCTGGTGTGGGACAAAACAGAGGAACAGCCGCATTGGAACATCAGGAATTAGGCAGTTAAATCCTTTTATGCAGGGAATTCTGTTACTCTTTCAGGAACTTTGTTACAAGCCAAGTCGACCTGTACTATACTTGACCTGATTTTTTTTCTTTTCATATATTTACATATTTAATACCAACAAATAATTTTATATGTAGTGCTTTGTAAAGATTAAAAATTAAGTTGTTTTACTTTGTTTTGTGGGGGAGGTGAAGAAAGTACTGGTTGGGAACAGAGAAATGGGTCAGAAAAGGGCATGTAGTGTGCCAACAACCACCACTGCGGGTGAAGGGAGCTTGGTGCTTGAGGAAATTGAGAAACAAAAACAGGGTAAACCCCACTCTTCTGTTATCCACCAGGGGAAGCCAGAACTCAGGTTTTATATCCCACCTCCCATTAGTAGCCAGTCAAGGCTGCTCAGAGGCTATTGTTTTCCCACCACTCTGGCCTAACTCCTGGACAGGCAAAGAGACCCTCTCTGACTTCATAGGGAGCACCTGCTAGAAGTGATGCAGATATTGGTAGTAGAAAAATGGTAAAGTCCGAGGGAGTGGGTGATACACTTGGGTGTACTACTCTATGTTACTACGAATTCTTCAAAATAAAAGTTAAAAAAAAAAAAACACAAAAAAACAGGGTGTTTTAATGAAGGCATAGTATTGCATCATAATTAAAGCTTAAGTTTATTAAGCCAAAACCTTGTTTTGTTTCTCAATGATCTGTAAAACTGTTAAAGTTCAATTTTAGCTCATACATACAAATGTTTAACATCAGAATGAATGAATCAGTAATTAAAAGAAACAACCATTCTTAAATCTTTTATATATACTACAAATTTATCTTCCAGAATATCTTTGCCAAGCATTCCTTAAACATCCAATTGTAACAAATGAGAATATAGTCTTCCCAATGCCCACAGGGAATATTTTTATATTTTACTAGAGGCCTGGTGCATGGAATTCATGCACGGGGTATGTCCCTCAGCCCAGCCTGCAACCTCTACAATCTGGGACCCCTTGAGGGATGTCTGACTGCCCGTTTAGGCCCAGTCCCTACTGGGACTGGGCCTAAACGGGCAGTCAGACATCCTTCTCACAATCCAGGACTGCTGGCTCCCAACTGCTCGCGTGCCTGCCTTCCTGATTGCCCCTAACTGCTTCTGCCTGCCAGCCTGATCACCCCCTAACCACTCCTCTGCCAGCCTGATTGATGCCTAATTCCTCCCCTGCCAGCCTGTTTGCCCCTAACTGCCCTCCCCTGCAGGCCTGGTCACTCCCAACTGCCCTGTCCTGCTGGCCTGATCGCCCACAACTGCCCTCCCTTGCAGGCCTGGTCCCTCCCAACTGCCATCTCCTGCTGGCCATCTTGTGGTGGCCATTTTGTGTCCCCATGGGGGCAGCCATCTTTGACCACATGGAGCAGTCATCTTCTGTGTTGGAGTGATGGTCAATCTGCATATTACTCCTTTATTAAATAGGATAGAGGCTTGGTGCATGGGTGGGGGCCAGCTGGTTTGCCCTGAAGGGTGTCCGGATCAAGATGGGGGTTCCCTTGTGGCGTGGGGCAGCCTGGGCGAGGGGCCTGTGGTGGTTTTCAGGTCAGCCGTGCCCCCCTGGTGACCCAAGCAGAGGTCTGGTATCTGGGATTTATTTATCTTCCATAATTGAAACTTTGTAGCCAAGGCAGGCCAGGGCTGCAGAAACTTGGCTTCCTCCATCGCCGGGGGTGACTCAAGCCTCCTGCTCTCTCTAGCTCCAAGGCTGCCACCATTTTTGTTGGGATTTATTTATCTTCTATAATTGAAACTTTGTAGCCTTGAGTGGAGGTCTGGGCTGGCCAGGGTGTTTGGTAAACTTGGCTTCCTCCATTTTTGGGGAAACCCAAGCCTCCTGCTCTCTCCGTGGCCATAGCCATCTTGGTTGGGTTAATTTGCATACTTGCTCCTGAATGGCTGGTGAGCATGACTTGTGGATGTAGTGGAGTGATGATTAATTTGCATATTACTTTTTTATTAGACAGGATAAATTTTATATTTTAAAAAATATTTTTATTTTTATATTTTTTTCCTTGCAAAATTGAGATGAAAAAAAATATCTGATCATTGGTTTCATTTGATTTTGTTTAATTACTAGTATTTCTTATTGCTGGTATAACAAATTACCACAAATTTTGTAGCTTAAAACAATACAAATTTATTCTCTTATAACCCTGAAAGTAAAAATATAAAATAGGCCTGGCCAGTGTTGCTCTGTGGTTAAGCATCAACCCATGAACCAGGAAGTCACAGTTCTAATCCCGGTCAGAGCACATGTCACTCAATCCCCAGGAAGGGGCATGTAGGAGGCAGCTGATCAATGATTCTTTCACATCACTGATGTTTCTATCTCTTTCTTTTTCTCCCTTTCTCTCTGAAATCAATTTTTAAAAAAGTTTAAAATGGGTCCCCATGTACTTTGATCAAAATGTCAAAGAGCTGCATCTTCTGGAGGTGTTATGTAGAGAAAGATCCTTTGTTTGTTTGTTTGTTTTCTAACTTCTAAAGCAGCATTTTCAACTGTTTTAATCTCACAGCACACATAAACTAATTACTAAAATTCTATGGCACACCAAAACATACGTTTTGTTTTTTGCTGATCTGAAAAAAAATAGGTAAATTTTGATTCATTCACATTGGACATATATTGTGTTGACTGTTGTCATTTTAAAATTTGACAATCTAAGGGGAAAGAGCTCAGTGCCCCTGACTAAATAGTTTTAAAAATTCTTGTGGCTCACTGTTGAAAATTGCTGTTCTAGAGGTTACTCACTTTGCCGGCTTCATTTATGCTTCCACCTTCAAAGCCCTTTCAGTCTCTCACACAGCATATCACTTTGACTCTTCTGCTTTCCTCTTCATCTTCTAAGGACTCCTGTGATTATATTAGGCCTACCCATAAATCCGGGATAATCTCTTTATTTTAGCTAATTTATTGGCTAGTGAGCAACCTTGATTTCCCCTGGCCATTGTGGGAGAGGCAAGACTTTACCTCTACTCTCTTAGTGTTTTTGGTTAGGGCTGATAATTAAACTGACATAAACAGGTTAAGAAGGGAAAAGCACATGAATTAACTTACTGGTAAGTTTTATATGACATAGAAGCCTTCATAAGGAAACAAAGATTCAATGAAGTGGCAAAACTTAAGTGCTTATATATGAGGTTGAACAAAGAGAGGCAATGGTGGAAAAGCATACATGTAGTAGTCTAAAGGAAGACAAGCTTTATTTTAACAAGGTGCATCAGTACAGATATTCCTTGGCCTCCACTCCCAGTCTCTAGTGGAAAAATGTTTCTTTCCTTCTAGTATAGGCTCGCCTTTCACACAAGAGTTTTATCTCCTTGTTTCAGAAAGAAAAGGGAGGACTCAGAGCACCCTTCTTGAATCTGCTATATTCAAAATGCCTTTAGCTCAAAGTAATCCATATGCAAAAGGGACATATTTTTTTTAAATATATTTTATTGATTTTTTACAGAGAGGAAGGGAGAGATATAGAGTTAGAAAAATTGATGAGAGAGAAGCATCCATCAGCTGCCTCCTGCACACCCTCAACTGGGGATGTGCCCGCAACCAAGGTACATGTCCTTTACTGGAATTGAACCTGGGACCCTTCAGTCAGCAGGCAGAGGTTCTATCCACGGATCCAAACCAGCTAGGGCAAGGGACATATTTTTTAGTGGCATATTTCATCACCCTTCACCCTATAGCACAACACAAGTACTGGTGTCAGAGGTTATAATATAAACATTTTGGGGGAGAGCCATTATTCTCCTTACCAATACTAGTAAAGCTGAATATTTAGCATATTTTACTTTCAATTTGTACTTATTTTTCTGTGAATGTTTTTTTCATGATTTTTGCTATTTTATTAGGGAGCTCATATTTTTGTCTTGTTTTCTAAATTTACCTTTTTTTTAATATTTTGTATATGGTACCACTATTTGCAAGTTCATTAAGGATATATACTGTGTCTTTTACTTTGTTTTCAGTTCTTCTGCTATTTGATAAACAACGGTCACTTAAAAATTTACTGAAAAATTAAAAATATATATTATCATATTCACAGACTTTCTTAGCTAAAATATACCAAGCTTCACAGATACTTTCAGAAACAATACCAAATCACACAGAAACTATGTGGTGTGATATCTTTGTATGTTTCATAATTATGTAAATAAGACATGGTGAGAGTATATTTGAATAACATCATTTAAGTGTTAAGCTGAGAAATTGAAGGGAAAATGAATTATACATTTTTAAAAGTAGGCATTTTTTGAAGTGAGGATTATAATTCTTGTTGATTTTGTTTTAATTTGAAATTGATTTAGTTCCATAAGAATTTATTTTAGGAATTACAAAAACTAATTTAATATATATACATTTTCAGTTTAAATTTTATTTTTGGAAAGTAGTCTGCTGTATATAAAGCAATAATATAAAAAATGCATCTTGAGCCTTGGCTGGTGTGGCTCAGTTGGTTGAGTATTGTCCCAAGTACAGGGAATTTCCCCTGGTTTGATTCCTGGTCAGGGCACATGCCTGGTTGGTAACTCAATCCCTGGTGGGGGGCATGCAGGTGGCAAACTATCAATGTTTCTTTCCCATGGATCTTTCTCTCTCTTCCTATTCCCCACTTCTCTCTCTCTCTCAAAATTAAGAAAATTTATTTAAAATACATCTTTATTGAAATCACATCATTTTGCAAGATTACATGTTATATCTAACTTTGCTCCAGCTATTCCATTATGACTTATAAATTCCATTTATTAAATTAATTAGATTCTTTTAAAAAATATAAAGCTACTCTACAGCTATTCTTTACTTTTACACTTCTTGAGTTAATTTAATTTTGTTAATCTCAGTATATTTGTTCTCTGTGTGATTTAAAGGAATGGTCATGATCATTCTCTGATTTGAAAATGAATGGAATTACTAAATTATTAAATTTAATTGATTAATGTGCACATTCAAAATATTATCTATGTGCTTATTTATTATTTTTAGAATATGGAAATGACAAATGTTTCAGAAAATTTTTCTGAATGAGAAGATAAATGTGATTTTAACCAGATTTTTGTGTGTGTGTGCACACACATGCACAAATAGAAAAATCTATGTACCGGTATATTGTATTTTCATGATAAATTTAAAAGCATGAACAAATGAATCCTCTTAACAAACATTTATTTATTATAGCAATGACTATAGAAAAACTCACATTCTAGTGAGAAAAGCAGCATAAATGTCTGGAATACACTTTGGAAAAATAGTGTTATGTACAAAGTTCTATGAGGACTGTTGGATTTAGTGATCAACAAAGGCTCTTTTGCCCTGGCCAGTGTGGTTCTGTTGGTTGGGCACCATCCCATGCACCAAAAGGTTGCTCGTTTGATTTCTGATCAGAGCATATGGCCTGGTTGTGGGCTTGATCCCAGGTAGGGTGCATGCAGGAGGCTGCCAGTCAGTATCTCTCATCGAAGTTTCCTTTTCTTTGTCTCTAAAAGATCAATGTATATAAAGAAAGGCTCTTGTATCAGTCTGGACCTTAATGAATAAAATGAAAAGACAAAGTTAAATTAGAAGTACAAGAGATTTGTGGTTGATGACAACTGTGAAAGTTAAACAGTAAAGTAGCCATTGGAATCAGACAGAGATTCAAACTGTGATGGAGATCTGGCCTCTGTGAAAGTAGAGGTAAATAAAGAAAATTGAATGAGAAGAGCTTTATATTTAGTGCAGCTTTGAGAAAACCCCAACTCTATCAGTTTGCTCCAGTACAAAGACTGTCCATGAGCAAGTGTCCTGTGATAGGTAAAAATGGTCAGGAACTAGTACCTTTGCTGTGTGCACTAACCGAGTGGAAATTTTTCAGAGTGTCACCTAACCCCAAATGCTGTGGCAGATCCCAAAATGCTACAGCTAGAGGCTGTTAGCTAATTGTACCCCACACAGCAGATGATCTCTTGAAGAGAGTTCTGTGTGAAGAAACTCCATGACTACTGGAACTGTATAGAAAATATGGTTCTAAATTTAATCTTTCCATACCAGCTTGTTGACTGTTTACCATTTGTCAGATAATAGGAATATTTTCTAAGTAATTATCTGATCTACAAGGGGTACAGATGTGCTCATGTAAAGGAAATATGTGCATTATCAGTTTTATTGAAAGCCTTATATCTTACTGTGTGGTCTATACCTTTGTGTAGCTGTATAAAGAATGAAGTTTGGCCCTTTATAACAGGAGGCCTCATATTCTATGCCAAGAACTTTGGTTTTTACCCTAAAGACAATTGTAAATCGTTTAAAGAAAAGTGTGACAAAATCAGGTTTGGTTCTAAGAACATATTAATGATTATCTAAAGAATCAGGCAGGGGAGAAGAAGGGTAGTTGTGTAAAAATGACTTAAAAGGTCTAGGAACTCATCAGCACCACCACCTAGACTGGCCTTGGACACTTCCCATAACCCTGCAGCCACTACAGCCAAAATCCTGCTGTCCCACCCACAGCCCTGTGGACTCTAGGATGTCCACCTCCAAAGGTGCATGACTCCTGCAGCAGTAAGTGCGACTTCCCCCATTCTCACCTGCCAACCTCCAGACACCTCAGTTGCACATCCTGAGCCCACTGCCTCACAGGGCATTCTTGGGTGCCACTGTGAGCCCTGGCTGGGCATGCTCTGTCCAATCAAGTGTGCATAGTCCTGGCAATAGAAATTCTGAATTCCGCCTTCCTGGCTGCCTGCCATGGTCATGTGGATTCACTGCCAGGGCCCCTCTGAGTGCATGAGTGCACCACCCTGGCAAACGGACCCCAGGTGCCTCTGTGAGCCACCACTAAGTGTGTGAATCCAAGCACGAGCACAACACCCGGCAGCAAAAACTGAGTCTTCCCACTCCATAGTTGCTGACCTCTGGATACCACAGTTGTGCTTTTCCAGCATGCAGGTCCCCTGAGCACACCACCCCAGAACGCCTGAGTGCTTCTGTGAGCTGCCATTAGGCACACACATATGGAATCAAGGGGGCAAGGCCCCAGCAGCAAAACTTGGACTTCCCCCTCCTCGGCTGCCAACCTCCAATCACTGCAGTAGCACCTATCCAGCAGGTGGCCCCTGGGTGCTTCTCTGAGCCACCACAAGGCACATCTCCAGCTGCTGGCATCCAGTCCCCATGGTAGTGCTGCTCCAGCACACAGGCCCCCTACACCCACTGCCCAAGCAGACAGCTCCTGGGCACTCCTGTAAGCAGCCACTGAGTGTGTGTATCACACCAAGGCCACACATCCCCTGAAGCAAAAACTTGGACTTCTTCCTCCATGGGGCTAGTGGCAAATCACAATTGCTCCCATCCAGTGTGTGGGCCCCATGAGCACACACCCTTTGCATGGCACCTGGGACCCTCTGTGAGCTGCCACTGAACATGTGCCTTTCCAATTAAGGGAGTAGGGCTCCCTCAGCAGGATCCATGACATCCCCTTTCTGGCTACCTACCTCTGGACAACTTGTTAAGTTACTGAGGACTTGCCTCCCCGGACAAGGTCACATTGCTTCAGCCATAGACTCCAAGATTCCCACATTCCCAGCTGCTGGATGCTGAACCCCCTCGTGATTCAGAGAGGGAAATCACTTTGGCCTCTGTCTCAACCATGGACTACGAGACACTTTCCCCACACACACACTGTCATGGACTCCAGGCCCCTCTAAGTGAGGTACAGAGTGATGTTAATCCAACAAGAGTCACACCACATCAGCCAAAATCACAGTACCTGAGCCTCAGGCCGCAAAACCCCTTTTTCCCAGGCTGTGGACTCTGGGAACCCACAGTGAGAGCATACCATTAAGACCTCAGACAACTTTTTCCACAAGAGCTGGAACCATGATCACATCTAAAATAACTTGCACAATGAAGCCAGGGGTGAGTCACATTGCCCACCCATGACAAAACTTCATCCACAAATAAGAAACTAATATTCAAGATCCAACTACATCAAAAGAACCCAAATAGCTTAAGTAGGGAGCTCTGCTAGATCACCAAGCCCAAGAGACCTGAATAAATGCACCACTAACGCCACCCCCAAGAGAACCTGAGTAGCAAAGCAGTTGGATCTAAGACACAAAACAATGATAATGTTACAGCAATAAATGGGGAGACAAAAAACAATTCACAAAGAAAGAAAAAGAGAAATCACTAGAAAGGGAATTAAATGAAATGGAGGCAAGTAACATGTCAGAAAAAAATTCAGAGTAATGGTTATAAGGATGCTCAAAAGGCTGGATGACAAACAAACACAACTCAATGAGAAGTATAAGGAGCTGAATGAGAATGTCACAAACATGAAAAGGAACCAAAAGGAAATGAATAATGACATAGCTGCGATAAAGAACACAATAGAAGGCTTACTAGATGTACTGGTGAATAATGCAAAATTTTTTTCAATAGATGGAGTTACGCATATGTTGATACATATGCAATTTGATATGTATGCTATTTTGTTGTATTGACAGCAAACTTCAAAACTTCATATGTGAAATTTGCTGAAAGTGTTAACATCATATATATTTCTGCACTTAAAAATGTTGAATTTCCTGCCAAAAAAAAAAAAAGGCATTTGTGGGAAGTTATAATTCATTACTTTATTTTGAAGAATACTGCTGCTGAATACTTAGGGAAGCTTGTAGTGAACATTCTCTATCTTAATATACTTGTGAAGGCTGGTTTAAATGCTTTAAAAGTGATGATTTCAATGTGAAAGACAAAGAACATCTGGGTCAACTGAAAAAGTTTGAAGACCAACAATTATAAGCATTATTGGATGAAGATGCATGTCAAACTCAAAAACAACTGGCAGAACGATTAAGCATTGCTCAGAAAACAATTTCTGATCATTTACAAGCAATGGGAAAGATTTTAAAAGAAGAAAAATGGGTGCCACGTCAACTGAACAAAAGACAAATGGAAAACCGAAAAGTCATCAGTAAAATGTTACTTCAATGGCAAAAAAGACAGTCTCTGTTGCATCAAATTTGTGACTGGTGATGAAAAGTATATTTATTTTGAGAATCCCAAATGTACAAAATCATGGGTTGATCCAGGTCAACCATCAACATTGACTACAAGGCCAAATCACTTTGGAAAGAAGACAATGCTCTGTGTTTGGTGGGATCAGGAAGGTGTGGTGTATTATGAGCTTCTAAAACTAGGTGAAACCATTAATACTGATCACTACCAACTACAAATAATCAATTTGAACCACACTTTTATCATGAAACAACCAGAATGTGCCAGAAGACACAGCAAAGTAATTTTGCTTCATGATGACGCATCATCACACACTTCAAAACCAGTTAAAGACACATTAAAATATCTTGCCTGAGGAGTATTAACCAACCCACTGTATTCACCAGAACTTGCTCCTTCAGATTATCACTTGTTCTGATCGATGGCACACACACTTTCTGAGCAGCACTTCAAAACGTATAAAGAAGTGGAAAATTGGGTCTCTGAATGGTTTTCCTCAAAACAAGAAAAGTTCTATCGCGATGGTATCCACAAATGACCTGAAAGATGGAGGAAATGTGTACCTAGCAATGGGCATTACTTCGAAAAAACCACTTTTGATATTTCTCTAGGAATTAAAGTGTTTTCTTTAATTACAAAATCCACTATTATTAACAAATGCTCCTAGTAAACAGTAGTCTAGAAGAGGCTGAGGACTGCATCAGCAAATTAGAAGACAAGTAGGAAAAAACACACAAACACAGCAGCAATAGGAAAGAAATCTTAAAAAGCAGGAGGAGAGCCTAACAGAACTTTGGAACAACATGAAACAAAACAACATTCACATAAGAAGGGTCCCAGAAGGAGAGGAAGTGGCGCAATAAATAGAAAACCTGTTTGTAGACATAATGACAGAAAACTTCCCTGATGTTGGCAAGAAAAAAACCATGCAATTCCAAGGAGCACATAGAGTCCCAAACAAGATGAACCCAAAAAGACCAACACCAAGACACACCATAATTAAATTGGCAAACATCAATAACAAGTAAGAATCTTAAAGGCTGCCAGAGAGAGACAGAAAGTTACCTACAATGGATCTCCCATTAGAATATCAACTGATTTCTCAACAGAAAAACACCAGGCCAGAAGGGAATGGAATGAAATATACAAGGTGATGCAAAGCAAGGGACTGGATCCAAGAATACTATACCCAGCAAGGCTATCATTCAAAATTGAAGGTAAAATCAGGAGCTTCACAGACAAAAAAAAGGGGGGGGGGCCCTAAGGGAGTTTATCAATGCAAGAAATGCTAAAGACACTGCTTTACAAAGAAAAAAAAACTGAAAGATAAGAAGGAACACAAACATAAAGAATAAAATGTCGACAAACAAATACTTATCAATAATAACATTAATATAAATGGATTAAATGCTCTGATCAAAACACACAGGGTAGTTGAATAGATAAGAAAACATGACCCATATATTTGCTGTCTGCAAAAGAACCAAGAATTCACACAGACTGATGGTGAAGGGATGGAAAAATGTTTTTCACACAAACGGAAATGAGAAAAAAGCTGGGGTTGCCATACTTATATCTGGAAAATTAGACCTCAAAGTAAAGGCCATAACAAGAGATAAGGAGGGTCATTTAATATTACTAAAGGGAGCAATTCAACAAGAGGATATAACTCTAGTAAACATATATGCACCCATGCAGGAGCACCCAAATACATAAAACCACCTATGGAAGATATCAAGGGAGAGATCGACAACAATACAATCATAGTAGGAGACTTTAATACCCCACTGAAACCACTGGATAAATCCTCTAAACAAAAAATAAGCAAAGAAGCTACAAATTTAAATTATTCACTATGTCAGATGAACTTAATTGACATCTTCTGAACATTTCACTCCAAAGCTACAAACACACAATTTTCTCAAGTGCACATGGGGCATTTTCAAAGACAAACTACATATTAGGACACAGGAAAAGTCTCTTCAAATTCAAGAAGATAGATATCATAACAAGCTTCTTCTCAGATCGCAATAGCATAAAATTCAAAATGAACTACAATAAAAAAAAATCAAGCACTTGGACACTAAATAGCATGCTATAAACAATGATTGGTTTACCAAAGGGATCAAAGAAGAAATAAAAAACATCCTGGAAACAAATGACAATGAGAACATAGCAATCCAAATTCTGTGAGACACAATGAAAGTAGTACTGAGAAGGAAGTTCATAGCTCTACAGGCCTACCTCAAAAAAACAGAAAAATGGTAACAAATTATATAACCTTGCAACTTAAAGAATTAGAAAGAGAGCAACAAGAAAAGTCCACAGTAACAAGAAGGAAAGAAATAATAAAGATCAGAGCAGAAATAAATTACTTAGCGACCAAAAAAAAAAAAAAATACAAAAGATCAATGAAACCAAGAGCTGGTTATTTGAATGGGTAAAAGAGATTGATGAACCTCTAGCCAGTCTCACAAAGAAAGAAAGAGAGATGACCCAATTAAAAAAAAATCAGAAATGAAAGAGGTAATATAATAACTGACCCCACAGATATACAAAGGATTGTAAAAAAAAATATTATAAACAACTCTACTGCAACAAACTGGACAACCTCAATGAAATGGACATATTCCTAGAAAAATAAAAGCTTCCAAATGTCAATCAAAAAACTTGCATAGGCCTCTAACTACTGATGAAATTGAAACAGTAATTAAAAAGCTTCCAATAAACAAAAGCCCTGGTCCAATGGCACTGAACCGAGAACCCACAAATAGACCCATGCCATTAAGCTCAATTAATATTTGACAAAGGAAGCAAGAGCATACAATGGAGTCAAGACAGTCTCTTCAATAAATGGTGCTGGGAAATTTGGCCACATACATGCAAAAAAATGAAACTAGATCACCAACTTACACCATACACAAAAACAAACTCAAAATGGCTAAAGGACTAAAATGTTAGATGGGAAACAATAAAATCCTACAAGACTCCATAGGCAGCAAAATAGCAGACACATGTCATAGCAATATATTTATAGACACAGCTCCTAGGGCAATGTAGACAATGTAAAAAAATAAATAAATGGGACTACATCAAAATAAAAGCTTCTGTACAGCAAAAGAAACCATCAACAAAACAAAAAGAAAGCCCACTGCATGTGAGAACACATTTGCCAATGATATTTCTGATAAGGGGTTAATCTCCAGCATTTATAGGGAACTCATATAACTTAACAAAAGGAAGATAAACAATCCAATCAAAAAATGGGCAAAGGATCTAAATAGATACTTTTCAAAAGAGGATATAAGGCCAAGAGACATATTAAAACATGCTCAAAGTCACTTATCATCTGAGATATGCAAATCAAAATGACAATGAGGTACTGTCTCACACCTGTCAGAATGACTATTATCAACAAATCAACAAAGGACAAGTGTTGGTGAGGATGTGGAGGATGTGGAGAAAAGGGAACCCTGGTTTTGTGGGAATGCAGACTGGTGCAGCCACTGTGAAGAACAGTATGGAGTTTTCTCAAAAAACTAAAAATGGAACTCCCATTTGATCCAGTAATCCCACTTCTAGTAATATATCCCAAGAAACTAGAAATACCAATCAGAAAGACTTTATGCACCCCTATGTTCATAGCAGCACCATTTAGCATAGCTAAGATTTGGAAACAGCCTAAGTGCCCTTCAGCAGATGAATGTATTAAAAAACTGTGGTACATCTATACAATGGCATATACGCTGCTGTAAAAAGGGAGGAATTCCTACCATTTGCAACAGCATGGATGGACCTAGAGAGCATTATGCTAAGTGAAATAAATCAGTCAGAGAAAGATAAATATCACATGCTCTCACTCATTTGTGGATTATAATGAACAATATAAACTGATGAACAAAAACAGATCTAGAGACAGAGAAGCATAGATCAGATGCTCAAACTTCAGAGGGGAGGTAGGGGAAGGTGGAAGTAAGGGGGAGAGATCAACCAAAGGACTTGTATGCATGAATCCTATCTAATAAAGAGGGAATATGCTAATTGACCTCAAGCAAAGATGGAGGCACCCACAGGCAATAAGGAGGGAATATGCTAATTTATTGCCACACTCTCAAAGATGGCGGCACCCACAGCTACAAGCCCCCTCAGCCCTGCCAGGGTGGCATGCGCATGGCAAGTGCACCTGCCTCCAGAGTCCCCCAGTTTCCACAGCCCCCAAGGGCAGCCCAAGGCACAGGTAACCAGGGCTGGCTGAGGCTTGGCAGTGGCAGCACCAGATGTGTGATGGGGTGTCACCTTCCCCTGATAGCCAGGTCACCTCCTGCACCTGAGGGCTCCCAGACTGTGAGAGAGGGCAGGCTGGCCTGAGAGACCCCTGCTCCAGTGCATGAATTTTTATGTGCCTGGCCTCTAGTATAAGAACAACCAATGGACACTGACACCAGGAGTTGAGGGCATGAATGGGGGAAGGAAATGGGGAAATAAGGATACATATGTAAAACCTCAATGAATAAAAGAAAATACATTAAAGGTATTATTTTAGGAACAAGGTAAGACAGGACATTAATAAGGGGATATCTGAAGAGTGCAAAAGAGGCAAGGATTAGATAAATATGCAAGATTTAGGAAATGAATATATGAAAACACTGCTAGTTAAAAGGAAGATATAGAAAGAATGACATTTCTATTTTAAATCGTCATTGTCAGCATCATTATCATTGCCACCAATAATTTTTGATTGATGAGTGGGCTAGATGGGATATTTTAGTCTTTTGATTAACTAATTTGAATAGCAAGCTTTCATTTAGGTGGAGATAGCCAATTAAGAAAGTGAAAATACTGTCTTCCTTAAATTAGGCATCTAATAATATATTTGCTCATTTTTTGTATATAATAATAATAGTTACATACACTTTGGAAATAGACATAATTATTTAGGAAGTGTAGACCAAAAAATCAGTGTTAGTAACAGAACTCTTAAGAATTCTTATATATTTTAAGGAGCAAGAGGGGGTGGTGATTAAGGACAACCATACTTGCTTTTAAATCACAGTGGGATTAGTTGGTATACATGAACAATCAAAAGTACATAATCCTTTTTGAAATTTAACAATAAGGTTTGAAAATTGATCAATAATAGTTTGTATACTGGTGCACAGACAAAATTAAATATACATTTTATTATTGTTGTTGTTGTTAAGGATTAAAGTTTCTTGATAATATACTAGTAAGTAACCTGAGGCGGAGGAATTAGTGGAAAAGGGGAAATTGTAGGTACACAAGAGAAAGGTATGGCCAATAAATAAAACTCCAAAAGAGAGAACATTGAAGAAATCAAAATTTATTTTTCAGTTTCATAAATAAAAACTTCAATTTTAAAATTTAAATGCTTCCTATTTTTTAATGATCATCTCATAGAAAAATCTGGATTTCTGTCCTTGACAAATTCTAATAATTGATTATGTCAAAGCATCTTGTTTTTCAATATGTGTGTTTATACTGTAGTAATCTATGTATAATACCAAGCATTGTTATGAATAAACTATGTTCCAGGCTTCTCAGGTACAAAATGGGGATAACAATGTTATAAGAGATAAATTAGTAAAATGTCTTAAAATGCATATGACAAAGCCATGTTATTAGGACATTAAACCCCATATTGTGTGAGGGCTTAATTGATTACCTCTCTATTTTTAAGTAGATTAAAACAATGCTTGGCACATAATAAGTAAATAGGTGTCATTTTTTATATTGTACTGATAAGGATATTTATCATAGACTTCAAAAATTACTTATAAGTATTTATCAAGAGAAATGAAAACATACATTCATACAAAGTCATGTATACAAATGTTTATGGCAGATTCATTCTTATAAAATCTTTAAACTGAACTCAAGACAGACATTCATTAAAAAATTTCATAAACAAATGTGATTATACCTATCAAGCAACAAAAAGCAAAAAACTACCAATGTACATAATTCAGATGGAATCAAACACATTATATATTGAAAAAAAGAAGTCAGAAACAAAAGAGTGCATCCACT
Source organism: Corynorhinus townsendii (assembly GCA_026230045.1). Lineage (NCBI taxonomy): Eukaryota > Metazoa > Chordata > Mammalia > Chiroptera > Vespertilionidae > Corynorhinus > Corynorhinus townsendii. The sequence goes on from JAPDVU010000002.1 coordinate 94,126,848, forward strand.
ATGCAGGTTCCATTCCAAAAAATACAAATCTGGTCTATAATGTAAGAAAGAAGATCAATGATTGTTTGGGGCAAGGTGAGGGTATGGCCTAAGAAAATATTTTAGGAAATATTGCATATCCTATATAATAAAGAGGTAATATGCAAATTGACTGTCACTCCAACACACAAGATAGCCTTTCCCATGTGGTCAAAGATGGCTGCCCCCATGTAGACACAAGATGTCCAGCAGGGGAGGAGAGTTGTGGGTGATCAGGCAAGCAGGGGAGGACAGTTGTGGGTGATCAGGCAAGCAGGGGAGGACAGTTGGGAGGGACCAGGCCAGCAGGGGAGGGCAGTAGGGGGGGGACAAGGCCTGCAGGGGAGGGCAGTTAGGGCAATCAGGCCAGCAAGGGAGCAGTTAGGCATTAATCAGGCTGGCAGGGGAATGGTTAGGGGGTGATCAGTCTGGCAGGCAGAAGCAGTTAGGAGCAATCAGGCAGGCAGGCAGGTGAGTAGTTGGGAGCCAGCAGTTCTGGATTGTAAGAGGGATGTCTGCGTGCCCATTTAGGCCCGATCCCCCTGGCAGCTCCCTCTCCCTCTCTTTCTCCCTCTCCCTCTCCCTCTCCCTCTCAGACATCCCTCCAGGGGTCCCAGATTGGAGAAGGTGCAGGCTGGGCTGAGGAATACAACCCCCCCCATGCATGAATTTTGTACACTGGGCCTCTAGTTTTTTATAAAACAGCATTACTGAGATATAATTCACATCTCATAGAATTTACACATTTAAATTTTCAATCTAATTTTTTTTGTGTATTCCAGATATGAGCAATTATGATCATAGTCAATTTTAGAGGGAAGGAAAGTGCAGTCTTGGTTTAGATGACCAACACACTAGGATATATAGAACATCTACTAAAACTCAGTTCCTACTAAAACTCAGTAGGAACTGAGTTTTAGTAGATGTTCTTGAATGAATGTTTCTTTATTTGTTTTATGCCTGCAGAACCAATTGCAAAGACTTTTTTTATTAAACATACTAGAAGCCCAATGCATGAAGATTCGTGCTAGAATGGGCTTTCCTTTCTCTGGCTGCCAGCACTGTCTTTCCACTACTGCCAGCCCCTTTCTGCTCAGGCCCTGGAGCCACCTCTTTCAGCTCCATGAGCCGCCTCTTTCCACTCTGGCCCCACCTTTCCACGCTGCCCAGAGGCCCTGAGAGACGGGGATGGGGCAGAACGCCTGTGTCCTGCCCCTGTTACTTGGCGCCTGTGTATGCAAATTAACCACCATCTTTGTTTGGTTAATTTGCATACCACTCCTGATTGGCTGGTGGCATATATGGTCAATTTACATGTTCGTCTATTATTAGGTAAGATTGGGGTGATATTGATTAATAGGAACATATAGGCCTCAGTTGTGGGTTTCTATGTTATAAGATCTGTATATTGCATTGTGTGCCCACCACCCAGAGTCAAATCTTCTCTTGTCACCATATATTAGGCTCCTTTTACCCCCATCCCCATCCTCTGGCAGCCACCACACTGCTGTTTCTATCCACAAGTTTCAGTTTTTTATCCCAGATATGAATGAGATCATATGGTTCTCAGCTCTTTTTCTGCCTGAATTATTTCACTTAGTTTAATTTTCTCAAAGTCCATCCATGTTGTTGCAAATGGCAGTATTTCCCCCTTTCTTATGGCTGAGTAGTATTCCATTGTGTATATGTACATCTTCTTTATCCAGTTCTCTATCATAGGACACTTTGGTTGCTTTTATGTCTTGGCCACCATGAATAGTGATGCAATGAACATAGGGGTGCATATATCTTTGCAAATATGTGATTTTGAGTTTTCAGGTATATATACAGGAGAGGGATTGCTGGGTATTATAGTAGCTCTATTCTTAATGTTTTGAGAAATTTCCAAACTGCTTTCTATAGTGGTTATACCAGTCTATATTCCCACCAGCACTGAATGAAGATTCCTTTTTCTCCAAAACCTCTCCAACATTACTAGTCATCTTGATAACAGCCAATCTAACATGTGTGAGGTGGTATCTCATTGTAGTTTTGATTTGCATTTTTCTAATTGCTAGTGAGGTTGAATATATTTTATATATTTATTGACTATTCACATGTCTTTTCGGGAGAGGTGCCTGATCAGGTCCTTTGCCCATTTAAAATATATATATATATATACAAAATATATATAAATATATATAAATTTATATATATATACACACACACACACACATACACTGAGTGGCCAGCTTATTATGATCTCTGAACACGTAATAATCTGGCCACTTAGTGTATATCCTATATAATAAAAGGCTAATATGCAAATTGTCCCCTCAACCAGGAGTTTGACCAGTAGGCAGGCCAACTGCCCATAATCCCTCCACCTTGCCAGGCTGGCTGGATCCCACCCATGCACGAATTTGTGCACCAGGCCTATACACACACACACACACACACACACACACACACACACACACACTGAATGGCCAGATTATTATGCATTCAGAGATCATAATAATCTGGCCTCTCAGTATATATATATTAATTTCATAGAGGGTGAGGGAGAATGAGATAGAAACATCAATGATGAAAGAGAATCATTGATTGGCTGCCTCACCCCACACTGGGGATGGGTTGAGCCCTGATCTCTGCTTCATGGGTTGATGCTCAACAACTGAGCTATGTTGGCTATGCAATTACCCAGTTTTTAATTTTCCCTTTTAAGGAGTCTTCCTGAAAGTTCTTCCTTTGCTTGAAATTCAGTCATATGGATGGTAAATGATGTCTTTTAGAACCTGAATAATGGTTCCATTACTGTAAAAGACCAAAGAATGGACATTGGATAGGAAACTTGGAGACTGCCACACACAAATCTATTTGCTCCGTTGAGACTATAGTCAGCATATTAAGTAATGAAATTCTACTACTTCTCATTACATCTCTAGCACTTGGCACAGTATCTCAATATATGGATGAATAAGAATGAATGGATAAGAATAAACAACCTTATCTTTTTGGAAACTGGTTTTAGGCTAGACAAACTGGTTGTTTGGTGTTGAGTTTTGAGTTCTTCATATATTTTGGAAATTAAACCTTTGTCAGAGCTACTGTTTGCAAATATCATCTCCCATTTGGTTGGTTGCTTTTCTGTTTGTTGTCAGTTTCTTTTGCTGTGCAGAAGTTTTTTAGTTTGATATAATCCCATTCTTTTATTTTTGGCTTTACTTCCCTTGCCTTTGAAATCAAGTTCATAAAATGTTCTTTATGACCAAGGTCCTTAAGTTTGGTATCTATGTTTTCTCTATGTAACTTATTGTTTTGCATATTATATTTAGATCTTTGACACATTTTGTATTTTTGAAAGCTCATTTTTAATATAATTTTCAGCAGTTTTTCTAGAGAGTGGGTCCACAAAGTCCTTCACACACTCCTAGCATTAGTATATCCATATTTTTAATATACATATGTAGCTATACAAGTACATATATACTTCAACTTATGAAAATACTAGAGGCCCAATGCATGAAATTTGTGCCCCCTGGAAAGGCACTTAGCCCAGCCTGCACCCTCTTGCAATTCGGAATCCCTCACCCTAACCGCCCACCTGCTCGCTCCTTACTGCTTGGCTCGCCACTCCTTAGCACTGCCACGAAGATGGGAGAGGCTCCCCCCACCACTGCCACGCCCACCCGCTGTGAGCCTGGCTTCTGGCTGAGCAGTGCTCCTGCTGTAGAAGCACAGACCATCGGGGGCAGCTTCTGTGTTGTGTGTCTGCCTGTATGACCCCTGGTGGTCAGTGTGCATCATAGCTACCAGTCATTCTGGTCATTGCACCATAATGATAGCTTGGCTACCATTAGTATATATATATAGTTAAATATTAGAGCATGTTATGCTACTTCAGTTATACTTTAAAAAAATTTATTTTTAATATCTTAAATTGTGAACTTGAGAGGAAAAGAAAAGAACATATTTAGCACCAAAGTAGCACTCTATTAGTAGTTTAAATAGTAACATAATTAAAGAATTTCACATAATTTTATTGTGAAATTAAATGGATGAACTTTGATGCCCCTACCTTGCCAAGAGTGTGTGATGCTCTTGCTATGTTACTGGAATGTGTTATTTTCATATCCCAGATTATATGTCAAGAAGTCAAGTGTGGGACCAGAATTTGTGGGACTGAATTTTGTACAACTCAAGATTGCTGTTTAAGAAAACTACCCAAAAATATCATATATTGTAAACTTTGCAAATATGTTTGCTACTTATTTATGAGTAATGTATGACCATGTACACACCACTGAAGCTTGAGCTTTATTAACTGTGTGTCATTCTGCCTCTGCCAGGAATAATTTTTGTGGTTATCTTTTGTCCCAGGACTCCCTTCCTAATGCTAGGTGTTTTCTAAAAACGTTGACCACTTGGGAGCAGCTAATATTATGATTTCCAGTGGTGCTCTGTGAAAGACATAAATAAGAAACATAATTCTGTGACATCTTTAATTTACCACTATTCCAATATTGCATTTGGTAAAGACATAAATGAGGAACTTATGTGACATCTTTGATTTACCAACATCTAAATGAATTCATTTGAATAATATTATTAGTATATAAAGACTAAATAATTTTCAATTATATCATGGTGGTAGGAAATCATGTAACATGATTTATTTTTAACTAACCTAGTGTGTCATTCTTCTCCAGGGGAAATTAAACTTTCATAAAGGTTTAGAACTCTTTAGTGTGATATATCCCTTTATAATATTTTGAAAATTACCTGATTGAAAATATATAACATTTAAAATCATTGAGAACTATAGGACTTAGGCCAAAACATAAGAACATTTTGAAAATGGGAGGAAATGTATAACCAAAATAGATAGGATTACCCATTAATGTAAAATAAGGAGTTTGAAAAATTTTAAAGGTGAAAAATATAATCTAATTAATATGTTTTAGGGTAGAACAGAAAGGAAAATTGATAAAAGGACATTTCTTTAAATTTAATGACTCACAAAAATCATAATGTTGTCAAGCAAACACCACCATTATGTAGTGTCTGAAACATCAAATAAGTAAACCTGAGACATGAAATAAAATAAAATAAAATTCTATTAATAAATATATTGCTAGTTATTTTCTGCCAGCCTCTCTGCTAGTTGTGGTTTGACTGCAATAAAGTCCCATGAGGCAAAAGGTTAGCCTTTTCCTCTGACTGAAACACTAGGATATAGTTCTATTCTGAAAGATGCATTCATGGTTTCTTAAAAATTCTAATGTATCACTTCTAAAGAAATATCTGTATTGGTATTTTTTTTTTCTGTTTATACTTCTCTCTTTTTCACTTGAGCAGCATAAAATAAGACAGCAAATGGTTCTCCACTATAAAAAACATAGATCATGTTTTTCCCGTGGAACAATTAGGATATTAAACATATATACTCTCTGGGAAATAGCTTAAATAGATAATTTGATTATACTTCCCCTTGTCTGTTTTTAATCAAATGCCCCCAGCAGAAAAGATACATTCATGCAGTGTGTGCAACTGGAATGACTGGAATGACTGGAATGACCTGTCGCTACTACTAGCACTGTTGGAGGTGGGGCCGGCCGGCCAACCTCCTGAGGCCCCTCCCCCTGGCCTGCCCCACCCCAATGGCCCCAATCAGGGCAGGGCCAGCCAGACCCCACACGGTACAAGAATTCATGCACTGGGCCTCTAGAAAGTTATAATATTCTTTGTTGGTTATATTTAGGTTTTATAAATTTTCTTTTAAATTTTGCTATTACTTGCTGTGTGACCTTAGACAAAGTACTTAATGATTCCAATTTTTATTTTTATTTAAATAAGAAAAATTTCTATATATTTGTCAATGTGTTTGAGCATTTTTTAATATATAGTTGTCAATGCAGGGCTTAAGTGTAAATGGTATTTATATGGAACTGATGGCATTGCACCATTATATAAGCTCTTGAGTAACTTGACAGCATGGTAATGAGCCCAGGCTTTTATGGCAAGTTGCCTTGGGTTTGAAATTTAGTTGTGATATTTACTGAATCTGTGAATTTGAAAAAGTTAATTAACTTAATGATTTCTATGAAATATGGGCATGATAATAGGTATTGTAAGAATTAAGTAAGCTTAAATATGAGAGGTCAGTTAAAAGTCACTAGTTCTTCATTACTAGTACAACCTATACTATACATTAAAAAATCCCTTAAAATACAAATTTTTCTTTGATTTTAGACCATATCGATTATACAAAACAACAAAGAGAGAATGAAAATGACTTCTTTTTTTTTAGAATTTTCTATCTCATCTTTCTTGCCTAAAAGATTTTGCATGAAACATTTCTTGCTATAACAAACAAACCTGCTAAAACACTTCAGAGTATATTTATAAGCTCCCAAATTCATCATCTCTTGGGAAGCAAAAATGACTTGGACTATAATCATCCATTCCTTAGGGGAGAGATTCTACATTGATATTTCTCCCCCATTTTTTTCTTTTCTATGAGACATCTATAAAAACTCACCTTTTCCCTACAAGTAAATGCTGTTGAAAATATTAGAACACAATCAATAGAGTTATAATGTATTTAAGATAAGTGCTAAAAATTAGAATGGGATTGTGATAATTAACTTAATAGTATCTGCCTCTATAATTCCTCAGTGATCACTATAGAAATTTGCTAGCTTGGAACCACAGGAAACTGCTTTTTAGTCTTGGAAATACAATAACTATTCTTAGAATTTTAAGGAAAGATGTCACTCAACTCTGTATGTCATATTTGTTCTCAGGCACAAAATTCTTTAGTAACTTATATCTGGCTCGTACTGCTTATATTTCAAATCTTGCCTATTTGCTTTAATTTTAAACTTTAATGCAAAACAATGTTAGATCAATATTTAGAGTGCCGACGATAGGCGATGGCTATAGCTCAATCTTGCATCAAGAAGTTTTGACATTTGATGGGGACCAAATAAGATCAATGTCAACACATAGCTAACAAATGACATGACAAACCTTTGGCAGAATAATTAGCAACACTTTCCATTCATCACTGAAAAAACATGTATTTTCTTGTAAGCTGTTTTGGGTATGAATCTAATACAGTGTGGTCCAGGCTCATTTTTAGTTAATTTCTAGTTGATGACAAGAGAGACAGCTAAAAAGACTGTTGTATTTCTTGAATTAGATGAGAAAGTAACAACTTCCATATTCTAACCTAATCTGAACTCATATGGGAACATAATCTTGCACATTAAAGAAAAATAAGATCTTTGAACCAATCCACCGTATTTCTTAGCACAATTATGTGAAAACAACAATTATGTCAAAACAGACTGAGATTAAAAAAAGTTTCACTAAGGAGAAAAACACCTGGGTATTTTCCAGAAATGATGGTTGAAGATGGTCATAAAAGAGGAAAAAAGTAGAAATCTTCCTGAATATAATGCAAGGTAATTAACTCCATTTCACTAGGAATCTCCTTCCTCATTCAAGCCAATATTCATATAGCATACATGTACCCTCATGCCTTTTATAACACAGTGTAGCAGGAGAATGAAATGAGATGTATGAAATGCACATAGAAGTATGAAGTTTAAAAGGGTAAATAAATTAAATCATTTTAAAGCCAGGTAAAATTACCTCTCTGGACTCCATTTCTGCTCTTTGCATTTCTTATTAGAAGGCCTATTTTTTAAGAAGGCCTACAATTTTAATAGTAATTTAAAATAATTCCACTTAAACATTAAAAAAAAGTTTTTCATTAAAATTGATTTTTCTCTAAATGCTTATCATATATTTGTTCTCTTTAATTCTGCAATGCATGCTTAATTTCATCTTTTATATTCAGGAATATTTCTCCACAATCCAGACACAATTATGTCACTGTTGAAAATACTTATAAAACCAATGTACTATTATTATACTAAATGTGTTCATTAATGTATTAAGAAAACAAAATTGTGCTTTTCTACTACCATTTAATTTTTCAGTAGTAAACAATGAGGTTATTATTACATGATACCTATTTGAGAGATAGTTTATTATATTAATAACTAATCTCAAAAATGTTTTCTCTCATACAAAGACAAATCCATATTAGTATATAATTTCAAAAAAGGAACAATTGATGTTGTAGTCTAGTTTACCAAATTTTAACAAGTGATCCAAAGTATCACACAGCACCTGCCTTAAAATCAGAGCTATACTTCTGTGCTTTGTTTTTCTGAAATTATCTTGAATGTGAAGATACTACTGAGAAGGCCCAAAGAAATTTGTGCTGAAAACTTAAGAGTTGCTGAATATAAAATAATTATATAATATTGGTACACAAATCACTTCTATCACATAAAGTAAGTTTAATTAAAACAGGGTATATAAGATGTGATTAAGTGATTTGTGAACTAGGCATTTGGCATTAAAAATTAGTCAGATGAATTATTTATTGGGTTGTCTGATAATTATATTATGCTATTTTTCCTTCTTGGATTTAGTATAGGTACTAATATAAGCATGTTTACAACAGATCACTATATTTTTATATGCAGCCCACACTCTAATTAGCACATTATAATTTCTAGTTTAAAAGTAAAGCACAAATAGCATGTGGCTTAAAAGATTGTATTGTTAACAACTAAGCTGTATGCCTCCCTGTAAGAAAAAAATTAAATCTTTCTTTGCTTTGATTCAGCCTTGCTCTGTGACTTCTTATTTTTATTGGATAATTAAAGAACTAAACAAGATGAAATGAGTTACATAATTTTCTTATAATTAGAGATAGTTTTTAGGAACTTTCCTGAGCACTGGAATGTTTTCCTTGTGTCAAATCTATTGAACTTGCTGGTACCTAATTTTTTTCATCTCTAATATTTAAATCAAATATGTATTGTGGTTTATATGCTTTTAGTAATTGAATACATCTGTTTATATTTCCTTTTAAAATATTTTTAATGTCCTAAGATTGTCTCACTTTATAAAATAGCTACTATTGCCCTAGCTGGTTTGGCTCAGTGAATAGAGCGTAGACTGAAGGGTCCTGATCAAGGGCACATGCCTGGGTTGCGGGCTCAGTTCCCAGTAGAGGGCATGCAGGAGATAGCCAATCAATGATTCTCTCTCATCACTGATATTTCTCTCTCTCCCTTGCCCTTCCTCTCTGAAATCAATAAAAATATATTTTTAAAAATCTACTATAATTTGAAGTACTATAATTGATAATCATCAAATATGAAGAATAAGCCTATGAGTTATATTATTTTCTAGCACAAGCAGAATCAAGGGTTTATATAGAACACATAGTTGAATTTTAATCTCAGATAAATAACAACAATTTTAATATGAGTATGTTCCAAATATTAAGTGGAATTTACTTCTATTAAAATTTTATTTTTACATAAAAATTAATTTTAACTGGTGTTTGCCATTTTATTTGCTAAAACTGGCAAATTTACTTACAAGAAACACCAAAGGTTATTTCTCCATCAGGTTTTCCTCTCAGTTGTCAATGGTTGCCCTTATGGTATTTAGTCCCTTGAATTTCCTGGCTTAAGAGTCAGTGTGCATGAGTGGGTTCTCAGAGGTGTTTCATTGCACAAGCCCCAGAGCAGAAAGAGGCATATAGCATAGCTGAGACCAGTTCAGTCAAGTCACAGCTATACACAATTGATACAACTACCCTAGCAGTAACAATGGGGAGCAGAACCTATGAGCTTGAGCACAAGGCTCTGTCACTCAGAGGTTTTTAAACTTTAAGTCCTACATTACATGGGTCAGATTTCTAGCAAGAGTCCTTTCCCTCTCATGTCTCAGTTAAGTGGCAAGTTTTTATAATGTATTAGAGGCCTGGTGCACGACATTTGTGTGCTTGGGGGTTGTCCACCCAGCTTGGCTTATGCCCTCTCATGGTCTGGGAGCTCTTGGGGGATGTCAGACTGACAACTTAGGCCTGCAGTGGGACATCCTTAGCGCTGCCTCAGAGGCAAGAGAGGCTCTTACCATCACTGCTGTGCTCGCCAGCCGTGAGCCCGGCTCAGGGCTTCTGGCTGAGTGGTGCTCCCCCTTTGAGAGCGCACTGATCACCAGGGGGCAGTTCCTGCATTGAGCATCTGTCCCCTGGTGGTGGGTGAGCATTGTAGCAACCAGTCGTTCCATTGTTTGGCCAATTTGCACATTAACCTTTTATTATATAGGATTCCCTGACACATTTACAAAAATTTCTAGGTGCACTGATAGACTACACAACATTTTACACTTCCTAGCTTTATGAAGGGGTCTCTGTTCCAGTTCCCTGAGCATATGGTATTGTTTTTTTTTATTCCAACCACCTGTAACCAATGAGATAATAATTAGATGCTTATCAGGTCTGTGTGCCTGCTGGTTTCAACTCTCTTCCACTTCTGTGACTTGGAGTTAACTTTTTCTTTCTTTCTACTGATGGAGACTGAGTAAAAGTTTTTATATGTAAAGTGTTTTCCTGGTAGGATCAGTTTTTTCCCTATATATATGGCTAAAAGGGAAAGGCATCCTTTCTATTTTAGCTCAGTCTTTCATACTAACAAAAACACTCATCTTTATTTCTAGTCTTGGGTGTTATCCTAGGGTCTAAGAGAAAGGCCTTGAGTTGACAGGCAGTGCTTTGTTGTGGTAGTTTTGGAGAACATGCATTTCCTGAGACTTGTGTCTGATGGCCCATTTGCTTTAATACTGGAGCTCAAACCCATTTCCCGATAGCTCCAGCACTCTCAGGTTCTCTCAACTCCACAGAGGAGACTTTAATAATATATTCCTTTCAGCTCTTCTGGCTAAAAATGTTTGGGTGCAATTGCCTAGAACATTCATTCTGCCCTGGATGGGTGGCTCAGTTGGTTGGTGGACCCGAAGTTTCTTTTCTGTAGCTTACTTTGTTGTAAGAATACTATGTAATATATAACATATAAGATATGTGTTAATCACAGTTTATGTCTTTTGGTAAGGTTTCCAGTCAACAGAAGGCTATCATTAGTTACGTTTTGGGGAGTCAAAAGTTATATGTAGAGTGCATGGAGAGCTAGTACCCCTCACATTGTTCAGGGGTCATCTGTATTTGCATAAAGATTTATGAAAACAGGATACATAATAGGGAAGGCCAAAGAGAGTCTAAACTAAGAGAGCAGTTCAAGATTCATACTGGCTCAGGGCTCCAAAGAGAGTAGTTCACCAATCTTTGCTGTAGCCTTCTGCTGATAAGATGATTCCATTGACAGGAAAGTAACAATGCTTAGCATCTATAGTAAAAAGATAGCAATAAAGTTATTTGAACATTTTATGGATCCTCAAATTTCCTTTCAACATTAAGGAGATATTAGTTCATTTTTGCAGGAAAGAAAAAATATATTTTCTAATATATTAGTAACATATATTTTTTCAAAATTTAATAGAGGATATAAAAATTATAATTTCTAATACATGACTCTAAATTTCAAATATTTAAGTGTAAGATAAAATGTCTCTATCACGAACCATTAGAAAACTTTCAACACATTTTTTAGAGTTTTAGTTTACCTTTATAGTCATATCTATACTAATAATATCCTAGGTGGTCGTCATGTCCGCACATCATCACAAGATGGCTGTCACAAAATGGCTGTCACAAGATGGCTGCACACACAACAGAGGCGAGGCCTGGCGGCTGCTCTGCATGGTGAGGCCTGGGGGTCCCGCGGCTCCACACAGCATGGAGGAAGCCAGTCCCATGTCTCTGTACCTCACGTGGAGGAGGCAGTTCCTGCAGAGGAGGCAGGTCACACCAGGGGAGGGCAGTTGTGCGCTATCAGGGCTGTAGGGTAGGGCAGTTGGGAATGATCAGGCTGGCAGGGAGGGCAGTTGGGGGCAATAAGGCCAGCAGGGGAGCAGTTAGGCATCAATCAGGCTGGCAGGGGAGCAGTTAAGGGGTGATCAGATAGGCAGGCAGGAGCAGTTAGGGCAATCAGACAGGCAGGTGAGCAGTTAGGAACTAGCAGTCCCGGATTGTGAGAGGGATATTCGACTGCCTGTGGGATCAGACCTAAACTGGCAGTCAGACATCTTCCGAGGGGTCCCAGATTGGAGAGGGTGCATGCCAGGCTGAGGGACACTCCCCCGTACATGAATTTTGTGCACCGGACCTCAAGTAAGAAGAAGAAGAAGAACATGACTTTGGCCTAAATATTGTTTTAAATTGAAAGTAATGTTAAAATATATACAAATGCTTAGCTTAGCTTTAAGGGTATAAAAGTATTTTATATTTTAATCATTTGATTAATGTCATTTGCTGAAACTTTGTTTCCAATGTAATTTTGATTATTACTAGGTTATATAATAAAAATTAACAAAAAAAGTTAATATAGAGCATGTAGATAGAGTTTCAGGAAAATATACTATAAAAATGATTTATTTCCAAAAATGTATAAAATCATTTTTGGAACAAAAATAAAATGTTCTATATGACTTTTTTTGCCATAGAATTTAGGTTCATGGGTTATTTTTCCTATATTGTAATATTTTATATTTTTAAATTTCTATTTTATTTTATGTTAAAACACTCAAAATCATATATCTAGGACATGGCATGTGGCTTATAAATTCCTGGTGAATCAATGTTATTTTTATCTTATGAATAAGGAATATCCCCTCTCTTATGAAAACCCTGTTTCCAATCCCTGTTTTCTCATTTTACTAACCATTATTTTTCTTCTGAGCCAGCTCCCTTTCTTACATTTTAGATATCAGATATTTCAAAAAATTGAAATGAATAAGTTAATATAATACTCGACATGGACCACTTGAAATAGTTTGACACCGAATTTCCTATGTGAATTTTCGCTATATACCATGGACTCTTTTATCATTGATATTTTTTCCTTCTCTCTCATAACCATTAATAGTATATATAAAAAAAACAGTTTGATGTCTTCAGTTTTTACCAATAGTTATTTAAAACATCTTATGCTTTCAGTTACTTATACAAAACAAAGTACTTTATTTGAAATCTAAAAGTTGCCAAATCTCTGAGGAGTTGAATGATAAAAAAACATCTTATAATGGATCTTATCAAATAATTGCCAAGTCATCTGTAAAATCTAAATTTTTTCCACAAAATAGCTAAATCTGTGGTACTAAAATTAAAAAGATTGAGTCAGTGAAATGGATACAACCATCAAGGATAAAGAAGGAACGAGAACATGAGTATTTGGAAGGAGGCCTCCAGCACTCATTAATAAAAAACCACATTGACTCCAACAGAGTGATTAGTCAGGTTCCTAGAAACATGACAAGTTGTGTTGATGCTTTATTCAATTTATTGTCCTGTGGATTAAATGTATTTTATGAATTTCTGCCTCCCTTTCCTCTAGTTCAGTTCTTTCAAAGTAATTTTCCCTTCACTAATTCTTTCAAAAAAAAAAAAAAAGAGTAGTTGAATTCAAATAAAACAGCATGTAGTAAGAGAGCAAGATAGCATAACATTCTGGATTCTTATATTTGTCTTGTTTGCATGATTAAATTTAGGTTAGTATTTCTAAATCACCAAAATTCCAGAGATCACTGGCAAGACCAGGTTTTCAGACTTCACATTTTAACAGTCAGACTGTGAACTCTAGTAGCATTGCTATTCCAAGTGTGGTAGGTGTGAGTTCAGCCTGGGCAATTTCCTGGAATTCTCAGAAATGTAGAATTTCAGGCACCATCCCAGACCTTCTGAACCAAATTCTGCTCTTTCTGAAGACACCCAGGGCATTCGTTTGCACATTACATTCTAGGAGTTCAGCTACTCTGAAATCTCTGGCAGGCACCCAGCTCTACATGGAAAGACAGCCTAGCTTATTACAAAAAGTCTCAAAAGCATGGAACGCGTTCATTGAGAGATCTCAACACTGTACATACTCTTAGCCTTTCATAATGCTTTTTAAAATATTTTTCCATTATGCTTGAGCCAGGTGTTTGTATGAGAATAAAACTGAACATGCTGTCACTCAGCAAATTCCTACCAGGAAACAACATGCCTATCACCCAGATTGCCATATCCTATCTAATAAAGAGGGAATATGCAAATTGACCATCAATCCATCACAAAGATGGTTGCACCCACAGCTGAGGCCAAGTTCTCTTAAGGAGCCGTAATGAGCAATCAGCAGGGACCTGAGGCTATGCTCTCCCCCTCCCCCTCCCCAGCGGGGCTTGGCGGGGGACCTGAGGCTGTGCCCCTCTCCTGGTGCTGGGCTGGGGACCTCAGGCCATGTCCTCGTCCTGGTGCCTGGCCAGGGGACCTGAGGCTATGCCCCCTGCCTGGCAGGGCTTGACAAGGGTGGGACTGGCCTGGTCTGGATCTAGCCCAATGGGGTGGGGGGCTGGGCAGGTCTGGGTTTCACACAATTTTGAGGTGCTTGTGGGTGGGTGGAGACTTGACTCTGGGTCCCATGGTGATCTCCAGACTCTGACAGGAGGAAGGTTTTAATATACATTTTACTAATTTTCTTTCATCTCTGACACTTCTATTATAGAGAAAGGGCAAATAGCAATATTAAATTATTTCCTCTAATTAATCCCCTTTTAATGTGCATGAATTTCGTGTAACGGGCCACTAGTTTAGACAACAAAAATGCAAGGTTACCGGTTAAACTTTAGTTTCAGATGAGTAACTATTTTTAAGTCATATTGCATTGGACATATATGTCATACAAAAAATTATTATTTACCTAAAATTCATATTTAACAAGGCTTTCTAACATTACCTTTTTTACAGATTGTTCTAATTTCTGCAAATGATGAAATGATGCTCATAGATCCTCCTTCACTTAATTCTGGGTAGGAACACCCACATGAGAGAAGGGAATAATATTCTTTGCGTGATATCATCATTATCCAAAAACAGTCCCACTATTTGCTCTCACTCATGTTTTCCTAGGAGATGCTTCCAGATCTTGCTGATAATAATGTTATTTCTGTCAAAGCTCAATAAAACCTGTAAGAGGAGTACTAAGTCCAACTGCTAGTGGCATTTTTTCTTTTTTAAGAAAGGGGGGGGGGGGTTAATCTTGGGCTCCCAAGCAAAATTCGCTGGTCCTAAGGTGGGCCAGGGAAGTTGGCGCCAAAAAGGGGCATAGGTACTTCTTTTATACAGCTGTTTAGTGAGGGGAGGGCGGAGGGCATGAGAGGTGTGGAATTCGCCTTGGGCCAGGGGTCTAGGAAGGCGCCAGTTATCTGTCACCATCTACCTTGCAGATGCATGCATAGGCTCTGGACTTCCCCCCTGCCTCGACCTAACATCCCGGCCTTTTGGTGATAGGGGGCGCCAAAATCATCCTGGCTACTTCCTGCTGACCAGGGGCCAAGAGGGTGGGGGATGTTAAAGGCCAAGGTCAGGCAGAGGCATGTCAGAGGGCAGCCGAGTGTAGGGGTGGAGCAGGAGCTGGTTTACAGTCACCCGAGACATTTCCGCGATCCGGGAGCTAGTGGCATTTTTTAAAAAATGGCTTTTCAAGACATTTGCCCCTAGCATTGTGGTTGAGTTGCTATTATTGGATGACACATGTGCGCGCGCGCGCACACACACACACACACACACACACACACACACACACGCACACACACTGGACATCCAAATCTACAAAACAATATCTTCCCATTTGAAGAATTTATTATTTTTGAAAATATCCCCAGTCCCTATTTCATACAAACAACAGCTAATCTATTTTTTTGTGTAAGGATTTTCCCAAACTCATAATCAATGATATCTCTACTCAGTAAGAAGGCAAGCAAATATAATCATTTCCTTTGATTTTCAGTGTCTCCAAGTCTAGCTAAAACCTTCTCTTTAATTTTTCACATACTTTCCATTAGTTTGCACATGTTTAGTCATAAGCCAGAGCTCTCTCATCCAGGAAAACTCAGCCTGAATCTAAATGTCTGGAAAGTTCTTCCTTTCTAACCTCTCCAGCACCAGTTTCTGCTACTCTAATCAATCACACCCAAGAGCACCAAGAATCATTTCCCAAAAGTGTCATTTTGATAATGTCACTCTTTTTCTCAGACTCTAAAGTACGTCAGGGCAGACTTTGAGGCAAAAGAGTATGACTTTGAACTATGATAAGCTCTGTAAATGGTGTCTGCTGTACTAAAATGGCTTGTCGGTGTGTAATCTAGAAATATATTTTGATCACTTACTGATCATTGAAAACCATTAGTCAGCCATAAGGCTCTTCCAGTGGGAATCCATAATCAGTTTCATGAAGTATACTACAGGTACAGTCTAGAGGTGTCTTCATAAGGAAAGAGTAAATAAGCCCTTTCAAATTGGATTTAAACAAAAACCTATAAGGTACTGTCATGATGCAAGCATTTATCGTTCTGCCATTCTAACAAAGAGTGAAAGATGATTCTGTCACTAACAATAAATAGTTTTTCATATGCCTAAAAACAATCTATCATCAAGGGATATTCCTGTCCTCTGTTTTCACTCTCACTGAGAAGAATTAAGGTGACTATTAACCAATTTCTATTTGATGTATGTAGTCAATATATTTAATGGAATATAGCATTTGGGTTAGAAATATATTTCTTTTAATATGGCTGGTGCTGTCTATAATTACACATTGTACTAGATAGTTCATAGATAAAATATGCAAAAACAATTCACTTACTGAGAACTCCGGTAGACTGAGCTGTTCTATATAAATGGTTTTCAGGAAACAGTTAAGTTTATTAAGTACTGTGATTTGCTCTAAAATACCTGAGACATATTTCTGCTTTATTACATGTAGCTCACTGGACTTAGTTTTAAGTTTTTTTCATGATTTGGTCTTATAATTACACACTTCTATTACTTACATTCTGTGGAAATATATAAATTGTGACAGGGTTTACATAATGGATATGTAAAACTGTGAATTACATTAAAATGGTTAAAAATTGGCATACTGGGGTGACTTTTTGCTAGCTCAATAGCTTTTCATTTTTGCCAGTCATCTCTGTTTCTTTCCACTTTCTTTCATTTTGACAGTGTGTTTATGTCAAAATTATCAGAATTAGACATTTTATCTCATTATTATACATGGAAGATGAATAAACTGTGACCCTGAGTTTGGCCTGGGGAGGTTGATGGTTGAGTCGGTACAATAGTTGAATTCACAGCATTTTCAGATGCCTGTTGTCAAGGGGATGTTGAAAAAGTTTGTTTGCGGGGGTTAAATGAGTCTACCTAGTCCAGGAGCTTCCTTAAATCAAATGAAGACCTTCTGGTTTCAGTAGGAATATGTAAAGTCAGAACTTGAAAGTCTTTACTCCTGTCCTTACATTAAAAGCTCTAAATAAACTACTCTTCTTGGATCCATCAAACTTCAAACTGTCACCCCAAAATCTTGAATGACAGGTGAATGAATACAAAGATTAATAACTGAGACCTGCTAACCTAGAGCAACTGCTGAGAAAGTAAATGGCGGGAACATATAACTGATATGACTGCTCATCTGGGTAATTTGCTAAAGTCTGAGTAAGAACTAGTTTGAGAATAGGAACATCTTGGGGGCCTCAGCCTTGGGGGGACCTCTACATATTTGTGAGTCTCATCTCTAGGAAACGCACCAGGTCCTCATGGTGATGGGTCAAAAACAAACAAACAAACAAACAAACAGCCCCTCATGTATCTGGCAGGAGTAGGGAAAGGGGAAACAATTTTTTAGAGCTTAAAGTGAAAGAGAGTGTATTAGTGAAGCTTGAGACTGAGAGTGGCTACTCCACAGACAGAGCATCAAAGGCAGCAGGAACAGCGCATGAACACTGTACTCCAGTGAATTAAGTTTATGTCCACAGGGGGAATTCTTGACAATTCTGATACTGAAAGACGCATATACTGGAAGTGCAAGCTCAAGTAAATGGATGGCAGATTGTGGAAGCCAGCCAAGTTATTGAGTGTTAGAGTGAGAATTCAAAGATAAGCAAAGGGAGTGAATTAGAATGATCCTTCTCTGGTAATTAGTGCTAGAGGCATCAGTAATAATTCATGTTTAGCTTAATGTAGATACAGAGGTTTACCTACAGAAATATATGTTACCATATATAGATTTGTATACAAACATATATTTCCTTACTCTTGTCATCTTAAAGGGCCTAAAAGGAACTAATGTCCAGTAGCAAATATCACACCTAGCACCCGAATCTTAGTTTTGAATTCTATTCTCCAATAAAGAAACCAGGCTCCTTGAAGAAATGGCTAATTGAAGGATTGATGCAAGAATATACAAGATGAGCCTGGAGACTCTTTTAATGCCAGAAAATAAAGGAGTGCTTAAACAAAATAAAGCTAAAATTTACTAACCACACACACACACACACACACACACACACGTAAAATACCATACAAAATATGAGTATGCCAACTGAAAGAGCTTCCAATGGCCAAACCTAGAACAATTTGAACAATAAAATAAAATAGTAATGGATTATAACCCACAGGATAACGTAAATACCTATGAACATACACAGATATAATTAAGTGATGAAATTAATTAATAAGTGGACAAGAGGCAAATCTATATAGAAGAATTCCAAAGAATTTACATAGATCATCTGTACAAAAGAAGTAATATAACTTTGTCTTAAGTGTATGATGCACATAATTAATTTCTTCCAAACAGCACAGTATAAAGTGGCGGGGGGCGGGGGGGAGGTCAAATTTACCATGGAGGACCCTTGCAAACACCACCTCAGCCAGGCAATTTAACATCAGTAGTCATATAGTATGCTGTATTACTTACCTTTATTCTATATACAGCAATGGCACTTTACCTCTCCAATCATCCTCCTAGTAACCCACAACCCTGGTCTTATCATAAGAAAAATATCAGACACATTTAAATAGTGAAGCATCCTTAAAATACTATTACTTTTCAAAACTGTCAAGGTCATAAAAACAAGGAGTCTGAGAAACTGATACCTTTCATAGGATCCTAAGGAGACATGATTACCTGAATTAAATGTACTATGGTCTTCTGGAGGAGATTTTAAAGGCATAAAAGGACATTAGATAAAAATGAAGAAAATCTAGACTACTTAATAATAATGCATTAATATTGGTTTATTAATCACAACACATGTACCATATTAAAGTAAGATGTTGATAATAAGGTAAACTAGGTGTTCTGTTTATAAGAACTCTATTATTTTTCTATTTTCTTATAAATATGAAATTGTACTAAAAGAAGTCTACTAAAAGTAAGAAGGTGTTCTTTTGTCTTAGGACTTTATAAAGTAGTGAAAAGACTTGATTAATACTGGTTAACTAAAGGAATAACTGCACTTATATATACATGTTCACCTGTATCTGTAGGTTATATATGTATACATACACCTACTTGTATTCATACATTATATATGTATATGCATACAAATAAATATTCTAGAATTTACTTTGTTAAGTGAAGAGTTTATCTAACTTAATATACTGATGCTATGTCAACAGATATATTGAAATAAAGAGGAAATATAAAATGCTTTGGGAACAAATGGAAGGGGCACTTGACTCTAATCCAATGGGAGTTTGGGAAAATCAGTATATCAAAGCTAAGACCTGACCACAGTTGAGTAGAAGTTCATCAAACAGAGACCCATGGAAGCAGACAAAAAGATAGAACCATAAAAAATGGGGGAAATGTAAGTGTTTGGTTTGATGGAAGAAAGTTGAAGGCTTTTCTATTTGATTACCTTTTCACTGTCTTTGAATTAATACTACACATCAGCTGAGAATCAATAAAGATATCATAGGGTCAGAAGTTTAAAAAAGGGAAAAATGATTTAATGTGATAGTGCTGTCAAGGGTCTGAAGAAGATTATTAGGTAGAAGAGAAGTTAAAGAATGTTATTGAGTTAAGGGAAACAATGTATGTGTCATTTTAGTTAGAGTGGGATGGAAATACAATTCTGACACTAATTCCAATGTGTTTTTGTTTTGTTTTTCCAATACACCAACTTATTTTTGGACAACAGCTAAGTGTCATATGAATCAACTGAATTCTGGCACTACTTACCTGGAGATAAAGTCAGATCCCACAGGTTAAGGCCACAGTGGGATTTATTAAGGCTCGCATCACAGGAAATTCCAAGGGTTTCAGGAATTTTATACCAGAAACAGGTAAAAACAAACTACATTTTTAAAATTATAAATCCCAATATCACAGATAAGTTTAATATTTTAGAGGTGTAATAACTTGAGGCAAAGACAAAATCAAGTTTTTGGGCATGGAAGGCTGTGGTTGAAATACGGTGGAGTGGGAAATTTCTATTCAAGTGGATGACTTTGGTGTGTGGATCATTCACGTGGAAAATAATGTCACCTAGAAGACAGAGGTGTTCAGATAAATAGAAAGACAATGCAACTGCAGAACTAGCTCAAAATGATTCTATCCTATTTAACAAGATACTGAGTTGCTTTTCAGAGATAACAGATCAAAACCACAAGTCATGAAGCCACAGCATGGGCAGAGGAGAGAACTTTGAACTCCAGTTGCACACAAAACCGTTTTTGCCTTCCCCCACACCAACATGCGCACAGTACCAAAGCACCAGGACACAGCAGAAACTTAAACACCAATACCTCTCAGAAACAAATAGTACCTTGTTCAGGAAGATCTGTTGTTGACACACCTTTAGCATAAGTGGATACGTTCCACTGTCCTCCAATGTAAGCTTGCTCTACTAATACTTTCACATAACTGCTCCCCCTAACTCCTTAAAAACCTGAACCCAGTCCAGTGAGTGAGCAAGATGGATTTGAGGCACCATTACATCTCTCATCTTCTCAGTAGGCACCTTCTCAATCGATAAACTTTTCCTTAATCCAAACTCTGACATTTTGGGTTTTAGTCATTTGAAGCCTCAGGCACATGAATTGGTTTAGTTAATCTATAATAATATAAGCATAATATGCTAATTAGACTGGATGTCCTTTCAGATGACCTTCTGGATGAAGCCGGGGCTGCTAGGGAAGCCTGGGTCCCAAGTGTCAGAGGGAAGCCGGTGCCAGCAGCCAGTGGAAGGAAGGCCTACTCTCCCATGAATTTCGTGCATCAGGCCTTTAGTAACAATATATCTCCACTACTGAAAGGAACTGACTAGGATGTTAGATTGCACAGCATGGGAGAAGAAAGGTGCTGGGTGGTGGGCCTGAACATGTGACTCAGAAGAGGTGGAACTATATTAAGGGTGGGAGAGCAATGGAAGTGGCCAGGGAAAACTGGAGGGACATCAAATGTTCCCCAAACTTAAAATACACATATTTAGAGAATGTACATCCCTCATCACTCCAGAGGACGTGGTACATCTCAGGGGTGACCACGGAAATGGAGAAAATATTTGTGACTATAATATAGATATCTGTGCATGTGTGTGTGTTGTATTTGTGTGAGGGATGCCTAGCTTTTTTTTCTTTTTATCTATATTTTACAGACATTAAATTTAACTACATAAAATTTAAAAACCTTAATATAATGTACTTTTTAATATTCTATATATTTAATATTCCTGAGAGGTAATAGAAAACTTGTAGACACATTGTATTTTCTGTTTCTTTATTATTTATTTACTTATGCATTTATTTATTTATTTATTTTAAATAGGAGGGGAGTAAATCTCTTCCCTTATTTTTAAAAATATATTTTTATTGATTTCAGAGAGGAAGGGAGAGGAAGAGAGAGATAGAAACATCCATGATGAGAGGGAACCATTGATTGGCTGCCTCCTGCACTGATCCCCTCACTTGGGACCGAGCTTACAACCCAGACATGTGTCCCTGACTGGAATTGAACATGGGACCTACAGTCCGAAGGCCGAGGCTCTACCCACTGAGCCAATCCAGCTAGGGCTTCTGTTTATCTTTAGCACAACCTCTTATTTCAGAGCCAGATATATATTCCAGCTGGGTCTGACATGCTTACACAAGTTAATATGAAGTTGTAATTTTGGTGGATTTATAGTGTGATTAAGTTATTTTTAAAACCAATGAATGCAAGATACTTGGGGGGAATGACAGCATGTGCCGGGGGTTAGGGGATACCAGGGGTGGTCAATGGAGAAAAAAAGGAGACATATGTACTACTACTTGTAATACTTTAAACAATAAAATAAAATTAAAAATAAATAAATAAAATCAGGCATGTACTGATCCAAATAAATAAATAAATAAAGATTAATGATATTGAAAAAAACAAACAGCTCTATTTAAAAAAGTTGAACATGGCCATAAGTTTTGTTTGTAAGTCGGAAGTTCCAGTTGTCCAGTTGCAAAAAAGATGTCATTAAAAGCAGACCCCTCATCAGAAAGAATTGCTTTTTCCAGTCTTATCCATCATAAATTCAGCGTGACTTTTAACGCAATATTAAAAATTTTTAGCAGCAGTGGACAAAGAGCATCAAATTAAAAAAAAAAAGATGCCTTTGGGTAATTAAAAATTCAATAAGTATGTGAATACCTGCAGAGCTGGCAAGCCCTTTCTATTTTTATTTTGCCATACTTCATAGAAAAGTTCCCAAGATGTTTTAAGCTATTACCTTAATTCTTGACTGGGTAAACTGGCATGTCAACTGGATTTAAAAATAAATTTTTCACACTCTCCTCTTTGACTTAACGTCACCTTGCTTTTTAAGCTTTTTGAGTTTTTTGGTGGTTAATAATTCTTGAAAGCTAAAGCAGCTTGTCTTTATTGATTCCTTTCCCCATCAGATGTTCATGTTGCTTTCCTGTGCTTTTTGGGTTGTTTCTGTGAAGCATTATGGCCGTAAGATGATCAACTTGAAAAAAAAGGGGAAATGAATGCATACATTTTTCACTAAATGAAAGTGAATCTGGCTTTCCTACTGTGTTGTGCCTGCCTTTTGTTTTCCACTGTGTTTCATTTATTTCCTTGGTCTTCATACCTTTCAGGTGTCAGTTTTTATCTTTTCCTTCTCCTATGTGTTACTTGTTCCAGGAAGAATGGTATGATAATCTGACTGACATGCATAGCTTTCCTTCACTGTAATGCTGAGCCAGGTCAACCATTTATTTTATGTTTGTCTTTTTTGCCTTCAATAGCTTGCAGGCAATGCAGCTTTGTTTGATTTGACAAGTGCTTTCAGAAGTATATCTAGCAGACAGCAATTTTGCAAAATCAGCCCAGACCTAACTCTTGACAATTCCATGTTGTTGAATCCTATTCAGTAACTGAAATAGTCAAACAATGAGAGCTTTGTAAGCTGAAGTTAAAAAAATAAGGTATATGAACATTGAATATTAGAAAAATAAATAAAACAATTTTCCAGAAAAAACCCCCACATATCTTCCTTATTATGTACACATCAAGTTTCCTTTGGGATGAGTTATTTATGTTTATTACTGATGTTAATTTTGACTAGATTTTACTCATACAGTGACAGGAATTCTCAGGGCCAAGTCACAGTGTAATTTGCCTCAGTTTTTGTCAGTCTTAGAACTGATATTATTATTTTTCTTATGTTAAGTACTTTAATTTTTCTCTATTCCCACTGTTAGTATTTGGGGTACCTTTAACACAAATATGTACCACAAACTCATAACTAATTTCCAAATCTTAATTTTCCTACTCATCATTGCTAGACTACTTTTTTTAAAGCAAAACAATTTAGAAAAAAAATTATATAATTTCATTGCTTGCAAGCTTTTATTAGTTTGAATTTCCCATCCCACTAAATTCATTATGTCTTTAAACAATATTCTCTAAACTGATCTTCTCACATCTGACTGAAGATAATGTAAGCATTTATTTTTGGTTCCTATTAGTTTAATATTCTTCTTCCTTTACACAGCCTTCCAAGTTCTGCATGTGCACATTCATAGATGCCTCTCTACTTATTTGTGAATTTCTCTATCCAACAACCTCTGTCCACTCAAATCCTATAAACTCCCAATCCTTCTAGAAAATCTCTCTGTATCTCTTTCTTGTACTTCAGTTTTTATTGATATTAAGATTCCTCAATGCCTAGTTATAAAAATTAAGCCTAAACCCTCTTGCACTGCTGGTGACAATGCAGTCTGGTGCAGCCACTGTGGAGAACAGCATGGCGTTTCCTAAAAAAAATTAAAAATGTAACTCCCATTTGACCTAGTAATTCCACTTCTAGGAATATATCCCAAGAAAACAGAAATACCAATCAGAAAGGATGTATGCATAGCAGCCCAATTTATAATAGCTAAGATTTGGAAACAGCCTAAGTGCCCATCAGCAGATGAGTAGATTAAAAAACGGCGGTACATCTACACAATGGAATACTACACTGCTGTAAAAAAGAAGGAATTCTTACCATTTTCAACAGCATGGATGGAACTAGAGAGCATAATGCTGAGCAAAATATGCCAGTCAGAGAAAGATAAATATCACATGATCTCACTCATTTGTGGAATATAATTAACAACATAAACTGATGAACAAAAATAGACCCAGAGACATAGAAGCATCTAACAGACTGTCCAAACTATGAGGTAAGGCAGGGGTTAGGGGGTAAGAGATCAACCAAAGGACCTGTATTCATGCATAAGAGCAAAACCAATGGACACAGACAGTAGGGGGCGGTGAGGGCTTGTGACTGGGGGAGGGGATGGCAGGGGAGAGGTAAATAGGGGGAAAAGGGAGACTAATGTAATACTTTCAACAATGAAGAATTAAAAACAAACAAACAATTAAGCCATATATTTAGCAAATTTATTTCTATGTATTCTGTTCTTATATAGTGTAAAAGTTTCTCATAGCCACACTTATAGTTTATCCTCTTTAACATAATCCAATTTCTTACATTTTTGTCTGCAGGTATGTCTGTGTGTATTTTACTAATCTTGCTCGAGGTGAAATGTATACCAATTAAAATATACCAATTATATTCTACTCATTTAAAATGTTTTCCTTTACATTATCTCAATTACTATTCATAGAATTTGGGTCAAGAAGTTATTACAGTTTCATTTTACAGCTTTGGAAGTGAAGTCTCAAAGAAGTTGAGTGAATTGCCCGAAACCCAGGGTTAGTACTGAGCTCACACATAAATTCCAAATCGTTACCTTGGAAAAGGAAAAACTATTGTTTCTGTTGGAACAACAACAAAATAAACCATAGGTAGTTTTACTTAAGACATCAATCTAGGTACTAATTAATATCCATTTCTTAAAAATTCAAGTGCATCAAATCCAAAACACATTGCCTCTCTTTCTCTTCATCCCCTAAACCGAAACTAAAGCAAACTCTGAAACCCTTCTTTTCTTTTTCTTAATCTGCCCTAATAAAATGAAATTGATAAATGTGAAATATTTAAAAAGACAGCCTCCCCATAAAGCTTGAACATTTTATGTTTTCCTGTTGTCTGATTTTTATGCCAGAATTTTAGCCCTGGGCTTAGGTAGTGATAAAGCATCAAGCAGCAACATCTCAGTATCAGTGAGAACTGGGAATGAAACTTAGAAGGAAATTGAAGGGTCTGGTCAGCTGACACAGAGTTCAATGGGATCTTGACACGGAACTGAAAAGGTATGTGTATCAACCGAGCTGGAGGGAGTTGTGCAGGAAAAGCTTTTGATAGCCTTCCACTCCTTCAGGGAATGACACAGGATTATCCATTTTTATAGTATGAAGCTAGGAGAACAGGAGATTTCCTATGTCCACAGTGGTCGGCAAACTGTAGCTCGTGAGCCACATGTGGGTCTTTGGCCCCTTGAGTGTGGCTCTTCCACAAAATACCACGGCCTGGATGAGTATTTTGAAGAAGTGGCATTAGAAGAAGTTTAAGTTTAAAAAAATTTGGCTCTCAAAAGAAATTTTAGTCGTTGTACTGTTGATATTTGGCTCTGTTGACTAATGAGTTTGCCGACCACTGCCCTACAACACCTGATTAAATAAAGTAAACCATAGTGTTTCTGAAGATTAACTATAAATTCTAGGGGAATGTTAAAGTTTAGAAGTCATGACCCTAACAGCTTTTCTCAGCTCCTCCAATAGTTCCTTTTCCTTATTTGTCCTCTACAGAATGCATTTTTAATGCCAGTAGACTGCATTTGTCTGTAGTTCATGGTTGACACAGTGCTTTCATACGCATTCTGCTTTGTGCAGTAGGCAGCACAAGAATTCTTAGACATGTTTCTTACTTATTGAAACAGAATAGGAGGGTGATGAATGAAATTTGTTTCAGGATCACAAGAGACATAGTTTAACTCATATTCTCTGCTTGCCAAATCCAGTATTTTCACCCCATGGAGGGAATGCTTCTGATGCAACCCTTCCACTAACTCTTGCCCAGGCAAAATTCTAACTCAAATATAATAAAAAGTATTTTAAAATGTCACGTACTAGGAATACATTTTAATGAAAGTATCCCATTGTATCACTAAATTGAAAATGGAAAATATGCCTAGAATTCAATAATTGATCATTGATTTAAAAACCTATGTATAAAACAGAGAATTCAAAGTCAGGTGAAAAAAGCAGAAATGTCTAATTAGTAGATGTATATGTTTAATGTAGAACTACCAAAATTAGAGAGAAAATAGCCCTAACTGTCCATAAAAAATACCCGCTCTGTAGAAAAAAAGTGCTTATATTAGGCAAAAAAAGATAATCAGAGGAAATTAACTTACTTTGACAGGTAAGGAGAACTACTGATAATAGGCAGCAATAAAGCTTTCAGTGTTTGAAGAAACCTGTTACCTGGACCATGGAATGAGAATCAGGCTGAAATGAGAAAATATCTCCTGGAAAAATGGAAAGAATTCTAATCAGGACATCCTCCTGTCATGTGCCCTGAGGATAATTAAGAAAATGTCAGATGTCATTGATGAAACACTTGCCATTATCTTGAGGAAATCATGCAGGACAAGGAATCCTTGAGGACCCAAGAAAGGAAAATGTTGTGTCCATCATTATTTTTCTTTAATGATCTTGTTATATATTGGTCAGCTGAAAACCTACTCTAGAATAAATCAATCCCCCCAAACTCAAAATTAAATCTTCCTCAAAAATCATAGAAAATATATTTAACTTAATATAAATGCTGAACAAAAATTTAGATTGATATTCTGTTTGCAAGACGTTTTAAAATCAACTTTTTAGACACACATAACTGCAAGAAATAGTCTGACTTTACAATAATTTGAACTGTAAAACAAAATCTACTAAATGCATCAAAAGGTTTTGTAGGTTGATTAATAAATAAGCAGACAATTTTATGTCATTAAAACATTTTAAAAACACGTATAAGTAACATATGGTTTAGTCATAAATTATATTAACTAAAAACCAACCAAAAACAATAGAAAAATACAAATAAACTAGGAAGCATGTCCAAACCTTATTGTTACAATAATTAAAATAAATTTATAAGAGCTGTTAAAATAATTAAACGCATTTATATAAGGGCAATTAAAGTGAAACATGATCTCTGAATTTCCTACATTATCACTATAAGTATTTGTGTGCAGATATACATACAAAGTACAGTAATATAAATGTGTAATATATTCACATGTGTCAAAGACTGTGCATCAATATAATATGGGCTTGGGAAATTCATACCATACAAAATGAGTGTTTTTAAATAAATACAGAAATAAAAAAGAAACTAGAAAACACAGGTAAATTTAGGTAAATATGATAGTTAAAGAAACTACAAGTATAGCTTAATTTTCTAAGTTAAAAAAACAATTTATATCTTGTAATCATAATTTTCAACATTAAATGAAATGATATATGTTAAAGTTCTAAAGATTTTATTGAACATAATAACAACTCAATAAATGGTGGTGATTTTCATTATTATCCATTTTCCTTAGTAATAACATTTACATAACATATACAAGCACAAAGTAATCCATTTAATTGAATTCTAGAAGTTTGAAGAGATGTTTACTTTGATGTGCTTAGTTAACTTTCATATTCACTTTTGTTGCATATTTAGCTTATTTTATTAACAGGCTATTGTCCTAGCTCTTGCCCATCAGATTGCTTGAAACATACTCCTAAACTTCCTTCATAAAGAGACGGAGAACCACACTCCTATCACATTCAATCTCAGACTTAAAATCTCAGGCTCCTTGGAAACATCTGTGTCCCAAAACTGTTTTAGTCCCTCACTTGAAAGGCTAGTAGGATTTCTATATTGATAATTAGAGCTCAATATGTAAATCTGCCCTGTAACAATGTGGTTGTTACCAATTGCTGATTTAGAGTCTGGGCAGTATCTTTGGTTAGGATCTTCCTTCTTACCAGTTCTGAGAATACTGCTCTTCCTTGAATTAATGCTACTTGATTTTAAAAATGTTATGATTTTATAACTTACCTGTTTTTTTCCTTACACAGTAATAAGGGAGGGAGCAATACTCTTTCCAATTTTTTACATCCCAGACAGATGCAAACCCAATTCTGCTTTTAATTCAGGTCTATTACCTATTTTGCTTCTTCATGAAAGTGAAGGAATATGACTAAAGGCAAGGAGTAAAATTTAGCATGTCTAATAAAATAGTTTTATTAAATATTCCAGCATTAATAGCCTATGCCCTATGCTTAAATATAATCTATTTCTTAATATAAATTAACCACCTGTTTTATACTTTTCTGGACTGTCTTATTTTCTACATTGTTTTTGAAATATGATCAATATTAAAACTAATGTTTTAATAAGAATATATTATCATAATAGAATAAACTAAGTGCTATTATATAATAAATAGTATATAGAAATACATTTATAAATACATATCAACCAATGAAGAATGTGGAGAAAAATAATCTTTTCTATGCTGATAATTTGAATTTAAATCAGTACAGATACTAAATTTCTAGAGACCCAGAAAAGTTTCTTCAGGATATACTTTCTAGGGGAGTCACGCATATCTGCACAAGAAAATAAGACTGCTTCTTACAATATTTTTGTAATAAAGAAAACTTGGAAAAAATCAGGCAAAATAGAAAATGTTAGGAAAAATGTGGCTTGTTCATAAAGAAAGATTGCTTTTAAAATGAGCTATAATTATATGAATAAAGTGTATGAGTCTCAAAATCATAACAGGAGTGAAAAAGCAACTTTCAGAAAGATACGTTCAATATAGTAACATTTATGGAAAATTTGTACAATACAAATATAGTTACATTCTTTTGAGATTTTGGTATGTCCATGTGAGTTTGTGTATTGTGTGTAATTTTATCTATCTTATCTAATAAAAGAGTAATATGCAAATTGAGCATACCTCTGCTACACCCACAAGCCACTCCCACCAGCTAATCAGGAGTGAGTACGCAAATTAACCCAACCAAGATGGCTATGGCCATGGAGTGAGCAGGAGGCTTGGGTTTCCTTGGCAATGGAGGAAGTCAAGCTTCCCCCACACCCTGGCCAACCCAGCCCTCCACTCAAGGCTACAAAGTTTCAATTATAGAAGATAAATAAATCCCAGATACCAGGGCCTCTGCTTGGGTCACCAGGGTGTGTGGCCAGCCTGAAAACCACCAGAGACCCCTCGCCCAGGCCACCCCATGCCACAAGGGAACCCCCACCCTGATCAAGGACACCCTTCAGGGCAAAACAGCTGGCCCCCATCTGTGCACCCGGCCTCTATCCTATCTAATCTTATCTAATAAAAGAATAATATGAAAATTGGCCATCACTCTAACACAAGATGGCTGCTCCCATGTGTTCAAAGATGACTGCTCCCATGTGGACACAAGATGGCCACCACAAGATAGGCAGCAGGGGAGGGCAGTTGGGAGGAACCAGGCCTGCAAACAAGGGCAGTTGGGGGCAACCAGGCCTGCAGGGAAGGACAGTTGGGGGGGAACCAGGCCTGTAGGGGAGAGCAGTTGGGGTGACCAGGCTGGCATGGGAGCTGTTAAGCATCAATCAGGCTGGCAGGGAAGTAGTTAGGGGGTGATCAGGCTGGCAGGCAGAAGTGGTTAGGGACAATCAGGAAGGCAGGCAAGTGAGCAGTTGGGATCCAGCAGTCCTGGATTGTGAGAGGGATGTTAGACTGTCTGTTTAGGCCTGATCCTACTGGGATCTTAGCAGAATTGATAGGTTTATTTCTATCAAAAATAGTGTTGGTCTCAGTCTCTACTATTCTACATATGTTGTCAGGGACCCAGTTGAAATAGTAAAGACCAAAACACACAGAAAGCCGAAAACCACAACCTGCCATCAAGATTAAAAGCAATACACAGAACCAAAATCAGATATTTGGCAAATACTTAGAATTTTCAGAGAACTTACTCCTCCTCTTCATCCACTCTCTTCTCCCTCTGCTCCTCTCCTACCTTCTCTTCCTCCTCCTCCTCCTCATAACTATAATGTCATCCCAACTATTCCAGTGAAAATGGTGGTGACATGTATGTTCAGATGAGCATGTTAAGCAGAGAGATAGAAATTGAGTGAGAGTTGTTAGAAACAAAATTAACAGAAAGAGATAAAGAATTCCTTTAAAGTGCTCACTAGTGGTATCGATACACTGATGGGGGTAAAGTGGTGACTTTGAATCTAATACAATCAAAATTATCAAACTGGGGAAAAATAGTTGAAAAACATGAAATGACATAACATACATGTAAATAGAATTGTGAGAGGTAAAAATAGAATGATAATAGAAGAAATATTTGAAGAGATAATGTCTGAGAATTGTTCAAAATTATGAAAGACAGAAAATAAAATAAAAATCCAAAGAGATCATAGAACCATTAATAGTATAAATACCAAAAACAACAAAAAACAACAACATATATCCAAATATCATATTAAAAGTGAAAAACAGAAATAAAGAAAATTATTATGAAGACTTCTAGAAAAAAAATGTTTTCTTTTGCAGAGAAATAAGGATAAGAATCCTAGCAGACATCTCATGAAGCCAAAGGCAATGGAGGGACATTTACTGGTATAAATTACAGAAAGGAGAAAAAATATAGGCCTTTTAGTATTCAGGGGCCAATTACAATGTGTGGGTTCTTTCCCCATACCAAGCAATTCTCCAATGTCAGCTGAATGTCCAACAATTTGACTCAATTCTGACACTATCTCCAGGCAGATTAAGGGCTCAGTACCTTGACACTGCCCCCCCACTCTCTACTCAAGCCTAATTGCAAGTCCCGGTTGTTACCTGTGCCCTGACCACTAGATAAAGATTGGAGATTGGGTTGGATTTATTTACTATAATGGCTCACAGAACACAGAGAAACATTTCATTTACTAGATTACCAGTTTATTATAAAATGGAATAACTCAGAAACAGCCAGATGGGATCCACAGGGTAAGGTATGGGGAAAGGACTAAGACACCATGTTCCTTAGTGCACTTCCTCTGCAGTCTCCATGTGTTCACCAACTCAGAGCTCTCTGAACCCCATCTTTTTGGATTTTTATAGAGGTCATAACATAGTAATGGTTGATTAAATCATTGGCTATTAGTCATGGATTCAACCAGCCCCTCTCTCCTCTCTGAAGATCTGGGGAGTGGGACTATAAGTTCCAAATCTCCAATTGGATGCTGAGTCTGCTAGCAACCAACCCCCATTCTTAGGTGCTTTTCCAAGGTCACCTAATTAACATAAACTCAGGTATGGTTGACATTTGTGTGTGTGTGTGTGTGTGTGTGTGTGTGTGTGAATATTAAGACACCTTTATCTCTCTTATCACTTAGGGCAGATATTTTCAACTTGTGGGATGTAAGAATTTTTAAAACATGCAATACTCCTTTGTGTAGATGTACCATAGTTTTCTAATCCACTCATTTGCTGATGGGCACTTAGGCTGTTTCCAAATCTTAGCTATTGTAACCTGGAGAGCATCATGCTAAGTGAAATAAGCCAGTCAGAGAAAGATAAATATCAGATAATCTCACTCATTTGTGGAATATAATGAACAACATAAACTGATGAACAAAAATAGAGTGAGAAGAGAGGGAAATATTCTAGAATATAATAGAAGTAATCCTGTTATTTGCAGATTTTTAATATTTCCTACAACTTTTGTGATATCATACTATATTAGTACAGTTTTGATATTATTATACTTAAAATCCTTTTATTATTGAAATACTAATGTTTATTGCATGTAATATATTTAAAATAGTTTTTTGAGATATTGCTTATTGCATGTAACATTATTATATTTAAAGTCGTTTTTCTTGAAATATTAAGGTTTATTGCATTCACATTATTATATTTAATTTTTTTCTTGAAATAAAAATGAAAAAAATAAAAATATTACAGTAAAATAAAATGAAATAAAACGTATTAAACTGGGAGGACTGGCTGGATTCCAGCCAGCTCAGCAGCACAGAATCTCCCTCCTCTCTGGCATCCGTAGAATGTGTTTGCTTGTTTTCCATGCTAGGAGCTCCTTGGGGCCAGATTTAAGCAATGCTTTACACTTTACCCTTCTCCCCAACTCACTAGGAGGTCTGTTTATCTTCCAAGAAAACACTTCTGCATCAGAGTTTTAAATCAAACTCTTAAATCCAGTTGGTTCCATGCCTATCATCCATCCTAGACCTCCACCCACAGTGTATCCTCCTCCTTTGCTCCCCAGCTGATTCATCTGCTTCCTGCTAACTTACCTCCAATACACCCCCTGGAAGCCCCATCTACATCTTTGAAAAGTGCTCTCTCTACCAACTTGCCTCATCTGATGCTGACCCTTGTCAGACATTGTTTTCCTCCTAGCCTTCTAGAACATGGAGTGCATATATTTCCATGTCCCATATTCTATATTTGTCCCAGATTTCATTATTAGTTTTGATCTTCCCTTGGGATTCTCCTGCTATCTGACTCTACTGCTCTTTGCCTCTTCTCATAGGACTCATCCTCACCACCTAGTAATTCTCAGGACACTCATCAGAATTTGGAAACTGGCTCTCTCTCTCCACTTTAAGCATTGCTCTGATCCTGGGGGACAACCTACTCAGAACCCTGGCCTCATAACCCCCAGGTTAATTGTCCACATGGGAACTGCCAAAATGTTAGCCTCTTAGACTCTAGGACCCACTTCCAGTGAAAACACCCTTTCCTTGAAGCTCCCTTGCTCTCTCTTTCTACTCTACTCTCCAGCTTCACACAGTGCCCCAGGCCCTTGAAGGAAAAAAAAAGAAAAGAAAAGCAGAAAATGTTAGAAAACAGTGTGACAAATAAGTTTTCAATTAGTAAAGTGTAAAACAATCAGAAATAAAGTACAGCTTGTTGCATGATCATAAAACTACTTCTCAAACTAGGATACTCACACATTTCAAGCTATAAATTACAGTGGAAGAAAATATATGAAACCCACAAGATTAAAATGAAAAAAACAAACAAACAACAACAACATGCAATACTTGACTATACAGGGCCAATGGCCTCTTTTCCCTTAGTTTGTTAGATTAAAAAAAAAATGACAACAGCCACCACAACAATAGCCATCAGATGCCAATGCCCTGTTTTTAATCATAGATATACTAGAGGCCCCGTGCATGAAATTGTGCAAGAGAGGGTGTGTCCCTCAGCCCAGCCTGCACCCTCTCCAATATGGGACCCCTTGAGGGATGTCAGACTGCCCGTTTAGGCCTGATCCCAGTATGATCAGGCCTAAACGGGCAGTTGGACATCCATCTCACAATCCAGGGCTGCTGGCTCCTAACTGCTCGCCTGCCTGCTTTCCTGATTGCCCCTAACTGCTTCTGCCTGCCAGCCTGATCACCCCCTAACCACTCCCCTGCCAGCCTGAATGATGCTTAACTGCTCCCCTGCCATCATGTTTGCCCCTAACTGCCCTCCCCTGCAGACCTGGTCACCTCCAACTTCCCTTCTCTGCTGGTCTGGTCACCCCTAACTGCCCTCCCCAGCAAGTTTGATTGCTCCCAACTGCCCTTCTTGCAGGCCTGGTCACTCCCAGCTGCCCTCCCTGCTGGCAATCTTGTGGAAGCCATCTTGTGTCCACCTAGGACAGCCATCTTTGACCACATGGGGACAGCCATCATGTGTGTTGGGGTGATGGTCAATTTGCATATTACTCTTTTATTAGATAAGATGGGCCATATAACAGAGTTTCATCTTATTGGTCATGCTGCATAATAAGATTGTGTCTGATTGGTTAATACTTGGACTAGAAATCCTAATATACAAGTTTAGGCACTTTTTTTTTTACTTATTATTTATTTTTTAAAAATTATTTATATTGAATTTATAGGGGTGACATTGATTAGTAAATTATATGGTTTTCAATTATATAATTCTACAAAACATAATGTGTATATTGTATTCTGTGTTTACTACCCTAAGTCAAGTCTCCTTCAATCACCTCTTATCTCCCCTTACTCTCTTCTACATTCTTGCATGCCCCATTTCCTCTGGCAATCACCATACTGTTATCTGTGTCCATTAGTCTTTGTTTTTTCCTTTGCTTAACCTTTTGCCCTTCTCACCCAGGCTCTCAGTCCATCCCCTCTGACAGCTGTCTGTTCTTTGTATCCATGAGTCAGTCTCCTCTTTGTTAGTTTAATGTGTTCGTTAGATTCCACATATGAGTGTAATTATATAGTACTTGTCTTGCTTTGACTGGTTTATTTCACTTAATATAATACTCTCCAGGTCCATCTATGCTGTCAAAAAGATAAAATTTTGTTATTTTTCACTGATGAGTGGTATTTCCTTGTGAAAATATATCACAGCTTTTTTGCCCACTCATCTACTGATGGGCATTTGGGTTGCTTCAAAATCAGGGCTGTTGTAAATAATGCAACAATGAAGTGAAATTGCTGGGTCATAAGAAAGTTCTACTTTTCATTTTATGAAGTAAATGAAAATAATGCTTTCCACAGTGGCTGCACCAATTTCCATTCCCACCAACAGTGTGAGAGGGTTCCCTTTGCTCCACATACTAGGCCACATGTTTTTATTTTATTTTTTCCATTACCATTTATTCCCTCTATATCCTCTTCCACCTCCACCCATCCCCCTCTATCTCTGCAATCACCACACTGTTGTCCAAGTCCATGAGTTCTCTCTCTTTTTTTTCTTTTTTTAAATTGGCATTTCTCTGATTATTAGTGACAAGAAAAATCCTTCCATATGTCTATTGTCCATCTCTATGGCTTCATTGGAGAAGTGTCTGTTCAGGTCCTTTGCCCATTTCTTAATTGGATTGTTTGTTTTTGTGTGTGGAGTATTCTAAATTTCTGATAAAATTTTGGTATTTTGCCTTTATCAAATATATAAGCAAGTATGTTCTCCCATTCAGTGAGTTTTATTTTCATTTTGTTGATGATTTCCTTTGCTGTGCAAAGTTTTTAGTTTGATGTAGTCCCATTTTTAAAATTTTTCTGTTGTTTCCCAAATATATAGCTATGAAAAATGTACAAGATGTTACTGCCTATGTTTTCTTCTAGGATTTTGTGATTTCAAGTCTAACATTTAAGTGTTTAATCCAACTTTGAGATTATTCTTGTGTATGGTATAAAAAGGTGATCTAGTTTCATTTTGTTGCATATATCTGTCCAATTTTCCCAGCACCATTTATTGAATAGACTGTTTCTACCCCATTGTATGCTTTTACTTCCTTCATCAAATACTAATTGACTATAAAGGCATGGGTTTATTTCTGAGCTCTCTATTGTGTTCTCCTGATCTATATGTCTGTTTGTATGCCAGTACCATGGAGTTTGATTACTATAACCTTCTAGTATAATTAGATATTAGGTAGTGTGGTTGCTCCAACTTTGTTTTTTTTCCCCTCAAGATTACTGTTGGTATCCAGGGTCTTTTGTGTTTTCATATAAAGTTTTTGGGTATTTGTTCTAGTTGTGTGAAATACACCATTGATAGTCATTGGTGTTGAGTCTATATATTGCTTTGGGTAGTATGGACATTTTAATGATGTTAATTCTTCCTATTCATAAACACAGTATCTGCTTCCACTTATCCATTTCAAGCTATTCCAAAAAAATTCAAGAGGACAGAAGACTTCCAAGATCATTTTATGAGGTCAGCATTATCCTAATTCCAAAACCAGATAAAGATACGACAAAAAAAAATTATCAATATCTTTGATGAATTCTCAACAAAATATTAGCAAACCAGATGTGATAACACAGTATAGTAAAAAGACCATACAGCATGATCAAGTAGGATTTATTCCAGAGATACAAAGTTGGTACAATAAAAAAATATATGTAAACATGGTATGCCCCATAAACAAAATGAAGGATAAAAACCACATGATTATATCAATTGTTTCAGAAAAAAAGCATTTGATGAAATCTGGCACCTGTTTATGATAAAAATTCTCAGTGAAGTGGGGATAGAGGGAACATACCTCAACATAATAAAGGCCATATATGGCAAACCCACAGCCAACATCATACTCAATGGGCAAAAACTAAAAGTATTTCCTTTAAGATCAGGAACAATATAGGAATGTCCATTTTTACACTGTTATTTAATATACTACTAGAAGTTCTAGCCACAGCAATCAGACAAAAAGAAGATATACGAGGCATTCAAATTAGAAAGGAAGAAACAAAACTGCCATTATTTGAAAATGACATGACGCTGTATATAGGAAATCCTAAAGGTTCACAGAAAATCTATTAAAACTGATAAATAAATTCATTAAAGTAGCAGAATACATAATTAATACTCAGAACTTGGTTGCATTTTTATACACCAATAATGAACTACCAGAAAAGGAAAATAAGGAAACAATCCAAATTGCTTCAGAAATAAAATGCCTAGGAGCAAATTTAACCAAGGCTGTAAAAGACGTGTACTCAGAAGATCATAAGGCATCTTTTTTTTTTTAATCACTTTGGAGAAAAGTGGATTAGAAATTGTTATTATTTTTCTTTTTTCTCAAAATTAATGCAAATTACACCTACTTGTTGTTAGATTAGATTGGCAAAAAAAGGTAGCATTTTATTTTGTGTGCTACAGAATTTTAGTAATTAGTTTATGTGCGCCATTAGATGAAAAAGTTTGAAAATTGCTGACTTAGGAAATTTGGAGGGTTTTGGAATTGTATGCTAGGAAACAGTATGAAGAACAAATACGTATTTCTTATAATAAATCACATCTGTCAATCTCTGAAGTTATTAACCTGAGACCTTTCTTCTTTTATAATATAGACCTTCAATTCTCTAAATTTCCCTAACATACTGCTTTACCAAGATTCCATTTATTTTTATATTATGAGTTATTGTTTCCACTTGGTGAAAAGCAATTTATAATTAACATTTTAATTTTATCTTTGATATTTAGAAGTGTACTGTTTAGTTTCCAAATATTTGGAGATTTTCCAGATATAATTTATATTATAGAATTTTAATTTAATTTCATTGAAGTTGGAGAGCCTATTTTGTATAATGAATAATATCGAATTTATTTAGACTTCTTTTATGTTCCCAGATATGGTCTATATTTTTAAATGCTTCATGTGTGATTGAAAATAATGCACATTCTCCTGTTGTTGAATGGACTTTTCTTTAAATATCAATTAGGGTAAGTAGGTTAGTGTTGTATCCTATATTCTTATAGATTTTCTTTTTCCATCTATCAATTACTCAGAGAGAAATATTGAGGTCTCCAGCTGTAGATGTATATATGTGTATTTCTTCTTGATTATATTTTGAATAGCTGTTAATAGGTAATCATTTTGGAGGATTGCATGTCCTCTTAATATATGTAGCTCTTTATCATTGTGAACTGAACCTCTTTATCCTAATATATAAAAACCCTGGATCTGTCAAAACCGGAGTCTTGACCAACCAGAAGTCAGTCCTGCAGTCAGCTCTGGGTAGCCATGGCAACCCAGGCTGACTGCTACAACAGCAGACATGATGACACAGCACTGACTGCTGAGGGGGTTGCGAATGAGGCCCAAAGAGCGGCCTGAAGAGAGAAGCAGGGTCTGATCCATAACCTCTGTGGCAGGTGTTGGTCAGTACTTGCCTCTCTCTTTCTCTCCAGGCCTGGCCAGCAGCCGCAACTCCATTTTTCTCCAGGCCTCCACTGGAACTGCTGATCACCCCCGCCTTTCTGATCAGGCCCTGTTGATAGGTCCAGAGATGCTGACTGTCATAGAAACTGACCAATCAGAACCAAATCTGGGTGAAGTGTGAGTAGCCAACGGCTGCCTAGGAGGAAGACATCCTCCTAGGGGTCCCCGATTGGAGAGTTCAGGCTGGGCTGAGGGACACCCCCTCAGTGCATGAATTTCATGCACCTGGCCTCTAGTCCTATATGATAAATAGGTAATATGCAAATTGACTGTCACTCCAACACACAAAATGGCCACTCTATGTGGTCAAAGATTGAAGCCCCCATGTGGACAAAAGATGGCCTCCAAAAGATGGCCAGCAGGATAGGGCAGTTGGGGAGGAAACAGGCCTGCACGGGAGGGCAGTTGGGGGTGACCGGTACAGCAGGGGAGGGCTGTTGGGGACAACCAGGCCTGCAGGGGAGGACAGTTAGGGGCAATCAGGCCAGCAGGGGAGCAGTTAGTCATTGATCAGGCTGGCAGGGGAGTGGTTAGGGGGTGATCATGCTGGAAGCAGAAGCAGTTAGGGGCAATCAGGAAGGCAGGCAAGCAAATGGTTGGGAGCCAGCAGTCCTGGATTGTGAGATGAATGTCCGACTGCCTGTTTAGGCCTGGTCCCTTGAGGGGTCCCAGATTGGAGAGGGTGCAGGCTGGGCTGAGGGACACACACACCCCCTTCCCCTGTGCATGAATTTTGTGCACCGAGCTTCTAGTTATTAATAAAATTCATCCTCTGAAATCTACTTTGCCTGATATAAATATAGCATTTCCAGATTCTTTTTATTAGTGTTAATATTGTATATTGTTTTGCATCAATTTGCTTTTAATTTATTTGTTTTTTGTATTTAAAGTAAGTTTCTAATTGGCATTATACAGTTAAGTATTTTTTTTTAATTCTACCTGATAATCTCAGCTTTTAAATTGGGATGTTTACATCATTTATGTTAAATGTGATTATTGATACAGTTGAATTTAAAACTATCATCTTGCTGTTTCTTATTATATTATACCATGCCTGTATTCTCTGTTCTGTTTTTCCTCTTTTCCTACCTTCATTATATTATTGTTATATATTTTTTATTTTTTATTATTCTATTTTATCTCCTTTATTGTTTTAGTAGCTATAACTTTTCATTTTAAGTTTTAGTCTTTGTTTTAGGGTATATAGTTTTTAAAATGAATAATCTTCTGCCATCATTTTTTTCTTTCCTATCTTAATTCCATCTACTTATATTAGGCTGCTTGAAGTTATTTCATAACACATCGCTACTCTATTATTATCAGTTTTACATTTTTCCTGCATTTTTATTTAAAATCTCTTGTATTTCTGTTTATTTATGTCCATGACCTGTTTATTTCAGTAGCTAATATGCTGTTAATTATATTCAGTGTATAGTATATTTTATGTCAGAAATATTTTTAATCTTTATTGAAAAGAATTTGGTTTATATACAGTATATTATACATGTTACATTATATGTTTGATATTAAATATGTATGTATATATGCTAGGACTGTCTTTTGTGTCTGCAGTTAATCAGCTCAAACTTTTCTCACATTTTTTTTTCTTTTAATAGATTTTTATTGATTTCAGAGAGGAAGGAAAAGGGAGATAGAAACATCAATGAGAGAGAATCATAGATTGGCTGCCTCCTACACACCCCCTACTGGGGTTGGAGCCCAACTGGGGCATGTGCCCTGACCGGGAATTGAACCCTGACCTCCTGGTTCATAGATCATTGCTCAACCACTGAGCCATGTCAGCTGGGTTTCTCACATTCCTATTGAAATTTAGCTGTATTAACTCTTTTATTTTTAATTTAATATAATTAACTTAATTAAAAATTTTCATCATCATTAATCCCTTCTATCCCCTCCCTCCTGCAAGCCCCACACTGTTGTCCACGTCCATGAGTTCTCTCTCTCTCTCTCTCTCCTCTTTTTATTTTGTTCAGTCCTCCACATTCTCCAACACCCACTCCTGCACCAGAGCTATCTGCTTATTCTCTATCTATGAGTCTGTCTATATTTTGCCTGGCAGCTCATTTTGTTTATTAAACTCCAGATATTAGTGAAATCATATGGTACTTGTCTTTCTCTGACTGGCTTATTTCACTGAGCATAATGTTCTCCAGGTCCATCCATGATGTTGCAAAGGGTAAAATTTTAACTCTTTCAATGCTCTCATCTGCTGATCTACCATATGCACCTCCTGGGTTTGTTTCCATAGGTTGTTTTGTCCTCGTTTATGGGTCATATTTTCCTGCTTCTTTTCATACACAATCATTTTTTAGTAACTGTCTAACATTGAAATTTTTTAGATTGTTGTATATTAAGTATGTTTGCATAAACACCTTTGAGTTTTGCTGTGGAATGTAATTAGATTTGATATCCTTGAAGCTTCATTTTATAATTTTGTTAGACTGAAGCAATGCAGTTTTAGTTTAGGGTTCATTTTGCCCCTGCTCAGGCAGTACCTCTAAATATTCTAAGCAATGCACTATGGGTTATAAAAGTGGTGAGTACATGAACTATTCCTGGTCCTGGGTGATCCAGGTGTTTGCTCCATCTGCTTGTTTCGGGTGCTTATTTCCCCATTGAGGATCGTGTTTTTACCTGCATGTGGTGATCCTATTTAGCTAAAGATTTGGAGAGGACCATTGCAGGTCTGCCAAACTGTTTCTGGAACTTTCTCTGCTCCACTTTATTGCATTGCCATCCATCCTGTGCGAGCTCTCTGGATTTTTTAGTTCCATCCCCTCAACACTTAAATCCTGGCAGGTTCCACCTGGCTCTCCCTCCCAGAGCTGTGACCTGGAACTCTCTCCAGTCAGTATTGTGGGGCAATCATAGTGCTCATAAAAATTGCTTTCCCTCTCTCATGGGTTACAATCCAGCACTGCCTGATAACCAATGTCTAAAAATCATTGTTTATTATAGTTCCCCGCCCCCCAGATTATAAAGTGTTTCAGGCAAAAAGTAACTCTTATCTCTGTTTGCCAGAAAGGGAAGTCAGTAATGGGGAACTAAACCATAGGTGAAGCATACCTCAAATGATCTAAATTTGAAAAATAAACAAATAAACCATTTTTTAATGGGACTAAGAAGAAAGATATTACTTGTTTTTGCAATAGCTATAAAGAAGAATTTTTTGAACACCTCAGTGAAAGCACTTTGGAATGAGAAAATGTATGTTTTATTAAAGCGAGATCTATGTGAAAAGATTCATATGAACTAGAAGGTTTGACTCAGTTGTACTAAGTTATTAAAAATGAATTTTAATAGCATGGAAGAAAGTAGATAGGGAGCAATCTCAGTTACACAGGAAATTACCCAGATTCAATAAAGATTAACTCGGTTAGAAATGTTTCTCATTAAATATGGGAACACATACCAGATATTTAAACCTATCATTCATTGTCACTTACTGGTAATTATTTATTTAACCTAAATATGTTAACTTTTCTGCACACTAATTTAATGTAGACTAAATGAAGTGTGTTTTGTTAAGGAGAAAGGCAGTGAAGAGTGGACTGATTTTGTAATCAGCCAAATGGTGGGCTTAGGCAGGCAGGGAGAAGAATGAGAGTTTTACAGAGATGCACGAAAGGGGTCCCAATCTGTGTTTAACCCCTGACATTTTTCCAGGAGCTTTGACCATAAGAATTTGTCTACTCAGTAACATTTCTTGAACAATCCACAGCACTATGCACAACCTGTTTAGCAGAACAGGGTTTTGCCCTCATGAAGTCAGTACCTGCTCCCTGACTTTCTTGTTTATCTCTTTTTGAAAATTTAGTAAATCAGCCCTAGTCTGTTTGGCTCAGTGAATAGAGCATCAGCCTGTGGACTGAAGGGTCCCAGGTTCGATTCCGGTCAAGGGCGTGTACCTCGATTGCAGGCTCCTGGCTCTGGTGTGGGAGGCAACCAATTGATATATCTCTTTCACATTGGTGTTTCTTTCTGTCTCTCCCTCTCTTTTTCACTCTTTCTAAAAATCAATGGAAAAAATATCCTCAGGTGAAGTTTAAAAAAAAAATTAGTAAATCAGAGGTGCATTGGCTACTAAGGAAGACATGCTTATTGTTAACAATATACCATAAGAAATATATAACTGAAAAAACTAAAGTTACTGACAACAGCTTCCCTATGCCACCACAGAAAACCATTACTGTTTCTCTGGCAAAAGTACCGGTGCATTCATATTCTACATTCAGTTCATATCCTGATTTTTTTTAATTATCCTAATTTATTACAGCAAGTATATATTTAAAAAGCATTTTAATTACTACATACTTATCCATGTCTTAATTGTGGAAATTTAG
The DNA here is from genome assembly GCA_026230045.1 of Corynorhinus townsendii. Lineage (NCBI taxonomy): Eukaryota > Metazoa > Chordata > Mammalia > Chiroptera > Vespertilionidae > Corynorhinus > Corynorhinus townsendii. The sequence goes on from JAPDVU010000002.1 coordinate 94,169,227, forward strand.
ATTGTTTTCATTTTTTGAAGTTATTAATAAAGTTGTGCTAATCTAATTTCTTCCTCCCTTTCTGGATAGGAAAATTTGTACATGCTGTTTTAAAGTTAAAGTCTGATAGAATTACTGAAGTAATTTCCAGGTTTATTGTTTTACTATTCTTAAGTATCTTTATAATTTGTGATTACATATGTTTATCTATATATAATTAATGAGATTATTTTTAAATAATATGCATGGACCTTATATATGAATTAAAACATTTATACCACTAAATAATAATTTTATTTTTGAATCATATTTACTACAATTAGCTATTTCAAAAATGTACACTTATTTTTTTAATATGTAGAGCTGATGGTGACAAAAACATGCACACATACAACATTTATGTAGGTTCTGGTAAATCAATCAATTAATTAATTAACTAATTAATTAATTAATGTTTTAAAAGAAAAGGAAACACTCCAAAGAAAAGTCTCTAAAATAGTTTGAGAAAGTTAGCATACTTACAATTCCCAAAGCAATTACTCAATGCAGAAAAGCTTACATAGTCTATGGAATTTCATGTGGCCATGTCACTCTTATTTATATTACAATGTTACAAGGTAGAAGAATTAACATAACTTGGGTTAAGTAAATTGTACTCAATGTCTTAAAATTGTAGTTGCCTGATAACTATAGAAAGTAAACACTTGCAATTTTCTAAATTGCTTGAGTGTTTATTTGCAGAGAATTTTTCCCCTGGACCTCATTAAATAAATTAGTGGTTTTTAGCCTACACATAGTTTCTTTGTGCTTACCCAAGTAGCTTTGGAGAGACAACTCCCAAAGAAAGCGGACAATTGTTAGCTCCATAAATGGTGAGATTAAATAACTCTGAGTCATTCATTTTGCACAGCTTCATTACGATATCTCTCATTTTGCTCCCAGAAAAGACTAAACAATTCCATGAGGACATATAATTTAACTCACTCTTACTTTGTTTATAGTTTTTTTTGTTTGTTTTCCTGTTTTACATAAAAGAGAAACATCAACATATTCAGTAACTCTTAATGAAATATTGGATATATATTTAATATATTCTACTTTTAAAAACTGTCATAAATCTTACGTATGCAAGGAAAACTTTTCCAACATAATTACCAAGACATAATAGGGAAACAAAAAGACTTTGTGGCACTTTCAGCATTTGAAATATGTCTTTTTCCATTGATTTTCAAAAATAGGATAGATGTTTATCAATAATTTAAAAATATCAAACCAACATCTGTGCATATTTCCAACATGAAAAAGAGGCAAATAACCCTAGCCAGTTTGGCTTGGTGGACTGAAGGTCTCTGGTTTAATTCCGGTCAAAGGTACATGCCAAGGTTTTGTGCTCAATCCGTAGTAGGGGGCGTGCAGGAGGCAGCGGATCAATAAATCTCTTTCATCATTGATGCTTCTCTCTCTCCCTCTCCCTTCCTCTCTTAAATATATCCTATACAATAAAGAGGTAATATGTGCAAATTGACCCCCACGCCCTTACACAAGATGACCACCCCCATGTGGTCAAAGATGACCACCACAAGATGGCCTGCAGGGGAGAACAATTTGGGGGAATCAGGCTGGCAGAGGAGTGGTTAGGGGGTGATCATGCAGGCAGGCAGGTGAGCAGTTGGGAGCCAGCAGTCCCAGATTGTGAGAGGGATGTCTGACTGCTGGTTTAAGCCCGATCCCATCAGGATGGGGCCTAAACCGGCAATCAGACATCCCCTGAGGGGTCCCAGATTAGAGAGTGTGCAGGCTGGGAGGAGAGAAACCCCCCCTCTCCAGTGCATGAATTTCATGCACTGGGCCTCTAGTGTGCATATATATATACACACACACACATATATATATATATATATATATATACATATATATATATATATATATATATATATATATATATATATATAATAGAGAACCAGAATGACCAGAGACCAGAAAGACCACAGCCCCTCACCCCAGCCAGTCACCCCCCAGTCCCCCAGTGAGTGGTTAGGGGCAATCAGGCAGGTAGGCAGAGTAATTAAGGGCAATCATTCAGGCAGAGACAGTTAGGGGCAATCAGGCAGGCAGAGGTGATTAGGGATGATCAGGCAGGCAGGCAGAGTGGTTAGGGGTAATCGGGCAGGCAGGTGAGTGATTAGTGGCAATCAGGCAGGCAGGCAAGCAACTAGGAGCCAGTGGTCCCAGATTGCAAGAGGGAAGAGGGGTGTCTGACTGCTGGTTTCGGCCCAATCCACAGTGGGATCAGGCTAAAACTAGCAGTCGGACATCCCCTGAGGGTTCCCAGATTTTGAGAGGGTGTAGGCCAGGCTGAGGGACACCCCCTTCCTGTGCACGAATTTTGTGCACTGGGCCTCTAGTATATACACACTGAGTGGCCAGATTATTATGATCTCTGATCGCATAATAATCTGGCACTCAGTGTATATCCTATATAATAAAAGGCTAATATACAAATTGTCCCCTTGACCAGGAGTTCGACCAGCAGGCAGGCTGGCCAACCATCCATGTCTCCTCCCTCTGGCCAGGCAGGCTGGACCCCACCACGCACCAATTCATGAACCAGGTCTCTAATATATATATTTAGTGGCCAGATTATTATGCATTCAGAGATCATAATAATCTGGCTACTCAGTGTACATTTACCTCTGCAGATTTATCTGTGGATGATTATAGCTATCTCTCAGTATCTGTGAGGAATTTGTTCCAGGTTTTCCCCAAATCCAAAGATGCTAAAGTCCTCCATGTAAAATGGTATACTATTTGCATAAAACCTATGTACATCCTCCTGTGTACTTTAAATCATATCTAGATTACTTTTAAATCCAAATACAATGTAAATGCTTGTTATGAAGTATTTTTTAAAATACATTTTATTGATTTTTTACAGAGAGGAAGGAAGAGGGATAGAGAGTTAGAAACATCAATGAGAGAGAAACAGCAATCAGCTGCCTCCTGCACACCCCCTACTGGGGATGTGCCTGCAACCAAGGTACATGCCCTTGACCAGAATAGAACCTGGGACCCTACAGTCCACAGGCCGACGCTCTATCCACTGAGCCAAACCGGATTCGGCTATTATGAAGTATTTTTTTTATATTTAATTTAATTTTATATTATTTTTTCATCACCATTTATACCCTCTATGCCTACTTCTACCTGCACCAATCCTCTTGCCACTCCCACAATTACCATACTTTGGTCCATGTCTATGAGTTCATTCTCTCTCTCTTTTTTTTTTTTCATTTTTACTCAATCCCTCCATGTCTCTCCAATACTCCCACCCCACCAGAGTTGTCTGCCTATTCTCTATCTATGAGTCTGTTTCTATTTTGCTTTTGAGTTCAGTTTGTTAATTAAATTCCACATATGAGTAAAATCATATGGTACTTTTCTTTCTCTAATTGACTAATTTCACTGAGCATAATGTTCTCTAGGTTTATCCATGCTGTTGCTACAGGTAATGTTTTCTTCCATTTTACAACAGAGTGATTTTACATTCTGTAAATGTACCACAACGTTTTTATCCTCTCATCTACTGATGGACACTTAGGTTGCATCCAAATCTTGGCTATTTTAAATGAACATAGGGTTACATATATTCTTTTGAATTAGTGTTTCAGGTTTCTTCAGATAAATTTCCAGAAGTAATAATTATAGGAAAAATAGTCTGTACATGTTTAGCACATATGCAATTATCATAGGCCTCATTAGAGTAAGTCCTCATTTAATGTCATCCAGAGGTTCTTGGAAAATCTAACTTCAGGCAGAATAATCTATAATAATAAAAGACTAATATGCTAATTAGACCAGACAGTCAAACGATCTTCTGGACGTCCTTCTGGATGACCTTCCGTAGCGACCAGTGTTCCAGTGAGCCTGTGCCACCAGGCCAGCCATGGCGGTCCCAGCACCCCCCATTCTGAAGAGGAAGTGGGAGAGCCCACAACACAGGCACAGTCCTGGTCTTGGCACCCTTCCATAGACACCACAGGAGAGGTGGCGCTAGGACTGGGCCTGTGCAGCTGCCAATCCCGGCACTGCCCCTTCCACAGAGTCAGCGAGCCTCTCCCCTTCCACACCCCTTCCACAGAGGTGGCTGGAGAGGCCGCAGTGCAGGCCCAGTCCCTGCGCCATGCCTTCTGCAGAGGGGGGTACAGGGGGAAGCATGGTCCCAGAGCCTACGCAGAGGTGGGATGGGGCACAATTGCAGCACCTCAACCTCCCATTGTTCCTCCCCTGGCCATTCCAAACCCAGATTGCCCCCTCCATCAGTGGGCAGGGGGTGCAACCAGCACTAAGGGGCAGTGAGCCCGGCTTCTGGTTGAGCTGCACTCCCCCTCCTCACTCAGCCAGAAGCCGGGCTCATGGCGGCAGGCAGGCAGTAAGGAGTGAGGAGTCCTGGACTGCGAGAGCCCCAGACTGTGAGAGGGATGTATGAGTGCCAGCTTAGGCCTGATCCCCGGGGGTCCCGGACTGCGAGAGGGCACAGGCCAGGCTGAGGGAACCTCCCCCCAAGTGCATGAATTTCGTGTACTGGGCCTCTAGTGTATAATGAATGAGACCAATCTTTACCATAGGCTTAATGATATAAACAAGAGTTAAGTTTTTATGGAATATTACAGGTCAAAAAAAATCAGAAAACGTCTAAGTAAAAATCCAAAAATATTTTTAATATTAAACATTGTGAAATAAATGTGACCTATATATGCATTTTTAAAATATTAATAAAAACCAGTAAGATCACTATTTCTTCTTATTCTAGTTCAGAGTTTAGGGTGGTCAGACCCTCTCTAGGCAGCTTAGGATGTAAGATGATAACACACCCTGGACAGAATGATGCCCTTCCTTCAGAAGGGCACTCACACCCACCTGCACTCTCAAACTGGGACAATATAGAAGTACCAATGAATCTCCTATGCTCATCTTTGAGATGTGGCAGGAAACCAAAGGACCCAGAGAAAATCCATACAGGCATAGGGAGAACACACAGACTCCACAAAGACAGTGGACCCTGTCAGAAATATTTTCATCATCATTGTAATAAAATTAATTTGAACAAGACAGCATTATACATGGACCTGTTGTACATAGTACATCTTTAACAGCAATGTAAGCTAATGTGTATATATAGGTTTCTTCAGATTTCTTCAGAAGAGGTGGCACAGGCTCGCTGGCCCACTGGTCATTACGGAAGGTCATCCAGAAGGACGTCCAGAAGGTCGTTTGGCTGTCTGGTCTAATTAGCATATTAGTCTTTTATTATTATAGATTGTTTTGCCTAAGGTTGGTTCATGTTGTGGATACAGAACCAGTGGCTATGGAAGGCTGACTATAATTATTATTTCTTATTTAGATGCATGCAATATAATTTTCTACTTTTTATGTTTAAACTGTTAAGTTCTCTGAGTATTGTATAGTTGACGTTTCTTAAGTACAACTAATCACTCTAAGTTATCAAAACTCTAAGTTGAAACTGTGTTTCACAGTGTCTTGTGTCAAGAGGTGTCTCAGGTATACATAAGGTGAAATGTTCACACTCAGTGCTTACCATAAAATCTTGCCCCATCACCTCTCAAAACGGATGACCTGGAGTAATAGAACAACTTTGGAATACCTCAGAGAAGTTAGAAATGGTCTTCATAGCATTTTACTTGACAATTAAATCTGCAAAGTAAATCTATTTCATTTTGTGATAATTGTGTAATTTATTATCTGTTCTTTCATAAACCAAACTATAATGGGATGCTTAAAATATACAAGTTATCATATTAACAAATATCTTTATAGTATAACTATAACAAGGACTGGACACCTCCAGGTGAATGTATGTATCCAATACTTAACTAGACTCAACTGTTTCTAGTCATAGACTATCATATAGAATAAACTGAACTGTGCAACATATTTATATGTAACCAAAATAATTTCCTTTGTGTACTTAATTTCAGAATGTGGATAAAGACATGGCATCTTCTATGTATCTTCAGTGTGGTCTAACCATGTTCTATTTCCATATATTTTGAAGTATTCTTGTGCTTGGTCTTTTCCCATCTGACTCTACTTTGCTTAAAGGTATTTTGGCTTTATGTGTTTATTTGTTCATTTACTTATTTTTATTGTTTAAAATATTGCAGGTGTCCTCCTTTTCCCCCACTGACCTACTTCTTCTTATATATGTTTATTTTTAAACTAGAGGCCTGGTGCACGAAATTTGTGCACGGAGGGGGGATTCCCTCAACTCAGCCTGCACCCTCTCCAACTGGGGCCCCTTGTGGGATGTCTGACTGCCATCCAGGAGTCAGACATCCCTCTCACAATCTGGGACCATTGGCTCCTAACTGGTCACCTGCCTGTCTGCCTGATTGCCCCTAACTGCCTCTGCTTGGCAGCCTGATCACCCTTAAATGCTCTCTCCTGCAGGCCTGATGTCCTCCCTAACTGCCCTCCTCTGCTGGCCAATTTTGTTCTGATTGCTCAGTTCCTATGCCAGCATCAGAACCTCTGCCTCCTAGACAGCCATTGGCTCCCCACAGCACCCAGATATGGTTCTCATTCATTGGTTCCTATGCCAGTCAGCATCAAAAGCTCTGCCTCCTAGGCAGCCATTGGCTCCCCACAGCACTCACCTTTGGTTCTGATTGGTTGGTTCCTATGCCATTCAGCATCTCCAGGCCTATCTCTGGGCCTGATCAAAGATGAGGGGCTTAACAGCAGCCCCCTTGGCCGGAAGAGAAAGCAAAGCCTGGCTGCTGGCAAAGATCAGAAAGAAAGAGGGAGAGAAAAAGAGCAGTAAGTACACTGATCAACACCTTCCACTGAGGCTGCAGATCAGACCCTGACTCACTTTCTGGGTCTCAGCCACCTGGGCAGTCAGTTTTGGGTTGCCAGGCTGCAGCTGGGCAACCCAGCGCTGACTTCCAGATGGTCTGTGTTTGGTTGCAGGCTTGGGAAGGGTGCCCCCAACCCATGACTGGCTGGGAGTGACCTGGGTACCTAGGAGGTTCCCCTGACCGGGTATGTATGCAAATTAACCACCATCTTTGTTGGGTTAATTTGCATACTCACTCTGATTGGCTATGGGCATAGTGGAGGTATGGTCAATTTACATGTTTCTCTATTATTAAGTAAGATGTTGTTTGAGAGCAAGACATCCTTAAGCCTCCAGTTATAAAGTTTACCTTCCTGAAAATTGATTGCCTGATTATCAGCTACAAAGCATGTGTCTCTCACATCCATCCTTTATCAAACTAATATTAAGTTTTTCCTTCTTTGGTTGCAAAGTACCATAAATATTGAATAGATTATATTATTGCAAAGGATGTGTTTACTATAAACTTATTTATTGCTTATATAAAACTGGTTTTCATTTTCAACATATTGTTCAAATATTTTGGGTTGGATCAAAATTTCTTCCACTAAAATATATGAAAATATTTTACTCACCTAAGGCTTTTTTGTATGTGACAGATAGTTTAAAAACAATTAAAATAAAAACGTGAGAGGTAGTTATCATTTGCAGCACAAAATATACTAGGTGTACCAGTTAATAATGCAGATTTTTTTCAATAGATGGAGTTACACATATATTGATATATATGCAATTTGGTATGTATTCTATTTTGTTGTATTGACAACAAGCTTCAAAACCTCATGAGTCAAATTTTCTGAAGGTGTTAACATCATAGATATTTTTACACTTAAAAATGTTGATTTTCATGCAAAAAAAAAAAGAGCATTTGCAGGAAGTGTTAATTCATTACTTTATTTTGAAGAAAATGCTGCTGAATACTTCAGGAAGCTTTTAGTGAATATGATCCATCTCAAGATACTTGTGAACTCTGGTTTAAACCCTTTAAAAGTGGTGATTTTGATGTAAAAGACAAAGATGGCCAAGTCAACCGAAAAAATTTGAAGATCAACAATGCAAGCATTATTAGATGAAGATGCGTGTCAAACTCAAAAGCAACTTGCAAAAAGATTAAACATTGCTCAGAAAACAATTTCCAATTGTTTACAAGAAATGGGAAAGATTTTAAAGGAAGGAATATGGGTGCCACATCAACTGAAAGACAGATGGAAAACCAAAAAGTCATCAGTAAAATGTTGCTTCAACAGCACGAAAGAAAGTCTTTTTTGCATTAAATTTTATTATATAGGATTAATGGGTTACCAATGAGGTCAAGAAAGAAATGAAAAAGTGGGTTTATTTTGAGAATTCCAAATGCACAAAATCATGGGTTGATCCAGGTCAACCATCAACATCGACTGCAAGGCCAAATCGCTTTGGAAAGCAGACAATGCTCTGTGTTTGGTGGGATCAGGAAGGTGTGGTGTATTGTGAACTTCTAAAACCAGGTGAAACTATTAATACTGATCTCTACTGACAACAAATAATCTATTTGAACCTGCTTTGACCTTGAATCAACCAGAATGTTCCAGAAGACACGGTAAAGTAATTTTGCTTCATGATGATGCACCATCACACACTTCAAAACCAGTGAAAGACATGTTATAAGATCTTTCCTGGGAAGTATTAACCCACCCGCCATATTCACCAGAATCACCAGACCTTGCTCCTACAGATTACCACTTGTTTTGATTGATGGCACATGCATTTTCTGAGCAGCACTTCAAAACATACAAAGAAGTAGAAAACTGGATCTCTGAATGGTTTGCCACAAAACAAGAAAAGTTATATTGGGACAGTATCCACAAATGACCTGAAAGATAGGGGAAATGTGTATAGCTAGTGATGGAGATTACTTTGAATAAAGCATTTTTGATGTTTCTCTTGAAATTATCATGTTTTCTTTGATTACAAAATCTGCTATTATTAACTGGTACACCTAGTATATGAAAAAAATATAGAAAAACCTAAATATATAAAAAATTTCTGGAGGAATTTTAAGGGAGAACCAGTAGCAATACAATTATTTTAGGGTATTTTAAAACACTGCTGACTTCATTGAATAGATTTTCTAGTCAAAAAATTAACAAGGAAACAGAGACTGTAAATGACACACTGGATCAAATGGATTTAATGGATATTTGTAGAACATTTCACCCCAAAGCTACAGAATATGTACTGTTTTCACATGCACATGGGTCATTCTCAAAGATAGACCACACATTAGGAGAGAACAAGTCTCTAAAAGTTCAAGAAGATTGAAATCAACTTGAGATTAAGAATGGCAGTAGAGTAAGTAGATTGTGCATGGATATGCTCCTTGGAACAAACTAGAATTACAACTAAAATCCAAAAATTTTCCTGAATAATCAACAGAAGACTCACAGGAGAGAACCCTGATACCCGAGGACCAAAAGTGGACACCACATAGAGACTGCTAGGAGGGGTAGAGGCATGAAAGTGCTGGCTAGGTGCCCACAGACAGCAATGGAAGTTCCAGAGAGATATCTCAGCTGTGGGGGACTGCCTCTGAGAACTCTGGGATCTAATCCCCATGCTAGACACCCAAGTAGAGAGCACCAGAACTAAGAAGGGTACCCACATAATATCTGGCTATGAAAAGCAGTGAGTTTGCTCTCTACCAGGGAATGACAACTGAAAATTCAGGCACCCTCTTACAGGGCCAACACAAAATTCCCTGTTGAACCATCCAGCTTGTGAAATGGTAGGGGGAGGGCAAAGTGGACCGGAGCTCTGTGATCAGAAGCCAGATCTGGGGACTCACGGGTTAGAACCAGAAGGCAGACACCCACAGTCTCCTGTGCTGAGTCATTCCCTCATGCAGTGGAGGACATCTTTCCCACACAGACATTTGCCTTGCCTAAGGGGACTAAAATTGACCCACCCTGTTGGGAAACACCTCGCCCTGAGGCCACTTAAGAAACAAAAAATAATGATTAGCCTCCAGGCAGAAGCAACTGCCTCACCCTGTTGAAAGAAACTCTCACCACATCCTATCAGTCTGTAGGCAGAGGTGGTCTGTGCAGGCTTTGAGTGTTTGCTTTACCTAATTAGTCAGAAACAGCATTTGACACTGTCCTGTACTAGAGACTGAGAGGCATAGAGGATCTACCTCATACATAGTCACAAACCCAAACAGACAGCCACAATGAGGAGACAAAAAAATAACCTCCAAATGAAAGAACTAGAGAATTCTCTAGAAAAAGAGATAAATGAAGCAGAGATAAGAAATTTATCTGAAACAGAGTTCAGAGTAATGATGGTAAATATGCTCAACAGTATGAAAAAAGATATAGTAACTATGAAAAAAGAACAGTAGGAAATAAAGAATAAGATATAACAAATAAAAAAAAACATTGGAAGGAATACCCAATAGGTTAGGGGAAGCTGAGGATGGACTCAGTGAATTAGAAGATAGGGTTGAAAAAAATTTAAATCATACCAAGCATCTTCTCATATCACTATGGAATTAAATTAGAAACCAACTAGAGTAAAAACACTCAAAAACATTGAAACACGTGTTTGAGACTAAATAGCTTATTAAAAAACAACAGAGGCCCAATTCATGAAACTCATGCAAGAGTAGACCTTCCTTCCCCCAGCTGCTTGGCACCAGCTTCCCTCTGGCACCCAGGACCCATGCTTCCCCTCCTGCCACCAGCACCCAGGACCTGGGCTTCCCTAGAAGTCCTGGCTTAATCCGGAAGGTTGTCTGGAAGGATGTCTGGTCTAATTAGCATATTATGCTTTTATTATTATACACTATAGGCTGGTGTTTGAAATTCATGCACTCTGGGGGAGTCCCTCAGACCAGGTTGTGCCCTCTCGCAGTCTGGGACCCTTCAGGGGATGTCCACCTGCTGGCCTAGGCCTGATCCCTATGGATATTGAGCCTAAGCCAGCAGTCAGACATCCCTCTTGCAGTAAAGGGCTCTCGCAGTCCTGGACCCCTTGTTCTTTACCTGCAGCATGCAGCGGAGGCAGGAGAGGCTCCTGCCACCACTGCTGCACTCACCAGCCATGAGCCAGGCTTCTGGCAGGGTGGTGCTCCCCCTGTGGGAATGCACTGACCACCAGGGGGCAGCTCCTGCTTTTAGCGTCTGCCTCCTGGTGGTCACTGTGTGTCATAGCAACTTGTCATTTCGCTGTCCGGCCAATTTGCATATTAGTGTTTTATTATATAGGATGAATGGTTTACCAATGAGGTCAAGAAAGAAATAAAAAACTCCTGGAAACAAAAGAAAGTGAACACACAACAACAACCCCAGACTTCTGGGACAAAGCAAAAGCATTCCTGAGAGAGAAGTTCATCATACTACAGGCCTATCTCAAAAAGCAAGAATAATTAATAATAAATTATTTAACTCTACAACTTAAAGATTTAGAAAGAGAAAAACAAGAGAAGCCCAGAGTAAGTAGAAGGAAGGAAATAGAAAAGACTAGAGCATAAATAAATGACATAGAGGCAAGAAAAAAAAAATGAACAATACAAAAGATCAGTGAATCAAGAGCTGGTTCTGTGAAAAGATAAATAAAATTGATGAAGCTTTAGCCAGACTCATTTAAAAAAAAGAAAGAAAGAAAGAAAGAAAGAAAGAAAGAAAGAAAGAAAGAAAAAAGAAACCAGTCCCAAATAAATAAATTAGAAGCAAAAGCAGTGAAGTAATAAGTAACATCATAGTGATACAAAAGGTTATAAAAAAATACTATGAAAAACTATATGCCTGGGCAATGTGGGTGAAATGGTAAAATTTCTAGAAAAATACAATCTTCCAAAACTGAATCAGGAAGAATAAGAAAACCTGAATAGGCCAATAAGAACTAATGCAATTGAAGTAGAAAAAAAAAATTACAACAAACAAAAGCCCTGGTCCAGACAGCTTCACAGGGGAGTTTTACCAAACATTCAAAGAACTACCGCCTATCCTCTTCAACCTTTACCAAAAATTCCAAGAGTAAGGTGTACTTCCAACCTTTTTTTTTATGGGGCTAGCATTATCCTAATTACAAAACAACATAAACACAACATAAAGAAAGTGAATTATAGACCAATATCCCTGATGAAAATAGATGCCAAAATTCTCAAAAAATATTAGCAAATAGGATCCAGCAATATACTAACAAGCTCATACACCATGACCAAGTAAAATTTTTTCCAAGGATGCACAGCTGGTATAATATTTACAAATCAATTAACATGATACACCACATAAACAAATTGAAAGGCAAAAAATCACAGGATAATATCAATAGCTACAGAAGAATCATTCAACAAAAGTCAACACCCATTTTTATAAAAACTCTCAGCAATGTGTTAATAGAGGGATCATACCTCACTATAATAAAGGCCATATATGACAAATCTACAACCAACATTATACTCAATGGGCAAAAACTAAAATCATTTCCCCTAAGAACAGGAACAAAACAGAGATTTCTGTTTTCCCACTCTTATTCAACATAGTGTTAGAAGTCCTAGCCACAGCAATCAGACAAGAAGAAAACATAAGAGCCATCCAAACTAGAAAGAAGGAAGTAAAACTCTATTCACAGATGACATGATATTGAACATTGAAAACCCTAAAGACTCCACCAAAAATCTACTAGATTTAATAAATGAATTAGGCAATGTAACAGGATGCAAAATTAACACCCAGAAATTGATGCCATTTTTGTACACCAATAATAAATTCTCAAAAAGAGAAACTAAACAATCCTATTTATTATTGCAAGAAAAAAATAAAGATACTTAGGAATTACCTTATCCAAGAAGGTAAAATATTTGTATTCAGAAAACTACACAACTTTTAAAAAAAGGTATGGAGGAAGATATAAGTAAGTGGAAGAATATACCATGCTCATGGATTGGTAGAATCAACATCATTAAAATTTCCATACTACCCAAAGCAATCTACAGATTCAATGCAATCCCTATTAAAATACAAACAGCATATTTTACAGATTTAGAACAAATACTCCAAAAATTTATACGGAACCAAAGACCCCAAATAGCCACAGCAATCCTGAGAAAGAACAACAAAGTTGGAAGGATCACAATACCAGATATACAGTTATACCACAAAGCAATTTTAATCAAAACAGATTGGTATTGGCACAAGAACAGGCATATAAATCAATGGAACAGAACAGAGACCTGAGAAATCAACCTAAGCAATTAAGCTCAATTAATATTAGACAAAAGAGGCAGAGCATACAATGGAGTCAAAACAATCTCTTCCATAAATCTTGTTGGGAAAATTGGACAGATACATGCAAAAAAAATGAAACTAGACCAGCAACTTACACCATACACAAGAATAAACTCAAAATGTTTAAAAGACTTAAATATAAGTCAGGAAACTATAAATATCCTAGAAGCAACAAGAGTCAGCAAAATCTCAGACATCTCTTATAGCAATATGTTTGCAAATGCATATCCTAGGACAAGGGAAACTAAGGAGAAAATTAACAAATGGGACATTCCTAATAATAAAAACCTAGTATGCTAAGTGTCCAGTCATCTGGTTATCTGTTCAACCAATCAAAGTGTAATATGCTAATGATATGCTAAGGCCACTCAACCGCTCACTTTGATGTTCACTGACCACCAGGGTGCAGACACTCTGACTGGTAGGTTAGCTTGCTGCTGGGGTCTGATCAATCAGGACTGAGTGAGATAGGCTGGACATGCCTGGGGCCCTCCTATGGTCCCTCCCTAGCTGGCCAAACTCCCACATCCCTCCCAGCCCTGATCATGCACCAGTAGGGTCCCTCAGCCTGGACTGCACCCTCTTGCTACCTGGACTGAGGGACCCCCCGAGTGCAAGAATTTTGTGCACCAGCCTCTAGTCTATAATAATAACAGAGTAATATGCTAATTAAACCCGACGTCCTTCCTGGCATCATTTCGGATGTCCTTCCAGATGAAGCCAGGGCCAGAGTGAAGTCCGGGTCCCAGAAGCCCACTGGCAGTTGGAGAAAAGCAGACTGGGTCCTGGGTGCCTGCCAGTGGCTGGAGGGTAGCAAGAGGGAAGCCTGGGTCCTGGGTGCCAAAGGGAAGCCAGTGCCAGCAGGGGGAAGGAAGGCCTACTCTGGCACGAATTTTCATGCACCGGGCCACTAGTATCAAAATAAAATTTTTTTGTACAGCAAAAGAAATCATCAACAAAATGAAAAGGAAACCCACTGTATGGGAGAATATTTTTGCCAATGATACACCAGATAAAGGGTTAATATCCAAAATATATAATGAACTTATACAATTTAACAAAAGGAAAACAAATAATCCAATTTGAAAATGGGCAAAGTACCTAAATCGACACTTCTCCAAAGTGGACATACAGATGGCCAAGAGACATATGAAAAAAATGGTCAAAGTCACTAATTATCAGAGAGATTCAAATTAAAAGGATAATGAGGTATCACCTGCCAGAATAGCTATCATCAACAAATCAACAAAGGACAAGTGCTGGCAAGGTTGTGAAGAAAAGGGAACCTTTGTACAGTGTTGGAGGAATACACCCACCCCTATATTCATAGCAGAGCAATTTACAATAGCTAAGATCTGGAAACTGCCCAAGTGCTCATTAGTAGGTAAGTGGATAAAAACAAAACAAACAAACAAAAAAAACTTTGGGACCTTTACACCATGGAATACTATGAAGCAGTAAAAAAGAAGGATCCCTTACCCTTTGAGACAGCATGGAGGGAACTGTAGAGTATTATGCTAGGCAAAATAAGCAAACTAGAGAAAGACAAGTTTCACATGATCTCACTCATATTTGGAATGTAATAAACAAATTAAACTGATGAACAAATAGATCCATCGACATAAAAGCATGGAATAGACTGTTGAATCTCAGAGGGAAGGCAGTGGTGGGTGGGAGATTGGGAAGAGATCAACCAAAGAACTTGTATACATTTATGCATAACTTGTAGACACAGACAATAAGATGGTGAAAGCCTGGGGCTGGGTGGGAACCAGGGGATTGAGGAGTAAGAGGGAAATAAAATAAAAAAGGGAAAATCTGTAATACTATCAATAATAAAAGATTTTTAAATTCCTGTTTTAAGGCTACTTTCTCTAAGGAACTTTTTCAATTAATCATCATATAAAGATTACATATATATTTTTCACAATGTAAGCGTGAAACAAATCACCTCCTTGTGAAATCTATAACATAGTTAATTGGTTACAGAACAATGAAGCATAAATATACATCAGGATCATGGAGATGAGCTGCTTTCACCTCTGGGGAAAGCACAAATATAGATTGATCTTAAAGTTCAAGGTTATGAATTCACTCCTTCAGGGTAAAAGGTGCATTTTAAATTTTGATGGTTTTTCAGTGGATTTGGCAAGAATAAAATTAACAAAGGTTAATGAATGAACTTGAATCATTCAGTGTATTGGAGTGGCAGTGTTTTGCAGTGAACATGATAATATAGTTAATGCATTTTGAAACTTCTTTCTTTATTATGTAATTTACTCTAAAGTAAGTTAATTATCTTTTAGGATGCTGTGAACATCAGCTACTTTAATAATATTGCACAAATTTTCATTGTGAATGTCAAAACACATAGTAAGAAATAAAATATCACTGTATTTTTTAAGCATGTGATTTAACAAATGCAGTTTCTAGGGACCAGCAAGAAGGATGAATGATTCAAAGTATTCCTTTAATCAGAATTTAAGGGTTGGTATATTATTTATAGCTCATATTTAAATGTAGGTATACTACAATTCTCAAACAGAATTGTGTATAACTTTACCGATATTTTTAGAACATATAAAGTTAGCTTATATTTTGTTATACACTTTTTTTTGAAGAGCAACTTTATATATATACTAGTGGTCTAGTGCACAAAATTTGTGCATGGGGGGGTCCCTCAGCCCAGCCTGCACCCTTTCTAATTGGGGACATCCCTCTTGCAATCTGGGACCACTGGCTCCTAACCGCTCACCTAACTGCCTGCCTGGACACCCCTAACTGCCTCTGCTGGCCTGCCTGATTGCTCCTAACCCCTCTGCCTGCCTGCCTGACTGACCCTAACTGCCTCTGACTGCCTGCCTCATTGCCCCTAACTGCCCTCCCCTGCCAGACTGATCTCTCCCCAACTGCCCTCCCCTGACAGCCTGATTGCCCTAGAAGCTTTTGCCTTGGCCCCCAGCACCATGGCTTTGTCCGGAAGGAAGTTGGACGTCTGGAAGATGGCCGGTCAACCTGGTCTAATTAGCATATTACCCTTTTATTAGTATAGATAGATTATATAGGATAGGATTGCTTAAATGTGGGGGAAAGCCTTTTTCATCAGGAGGAGATGCTCTTGGCAGACAAAAATACATAATCCCTTTATCTGGACTGATAGCCTGCCATATGCACTATACTGCTAAACCAGTCATTAAAAATTGAACTACTTTCTTACACCTTACACCAAACAGCCGTTGCCCCTAAAATCCCTCCTCAGCCCCACCTTAGGTTCTGCCTTCACAGTTCTCCCAGATTTGGTTCTGATTGGTCGGTTTCTATGACAGTCAGCGTCAAAAGCTCTGCCTCCTAAGCAGCCATTGGATCCTCGCACTTCACCGAGATTTGGTTCAAATTGGTTGGTTTCTATGACAGTCAGCATCTCTGGGCCTATTATTGGGCCTGATCAGAGAGGCAGGGCTGATCAGTAGCTCCAGAAGAGGTCTGAGAGAAAAAGAGGCGTGGCTAATGGCCAGGCCCAGTGTGAAAGAGAGAGGCAAGGGCTGATCAACAGCTGCCATGGAGGCTATTGATCAGACCCTGCTTCTCTCTCCAGGCCTCTCTTCAGCCCTGATCTGCAGCCTCCTTGACAGTCAGTGCTGGGTCGGGGCACACACAGCAGTGGCAGTCAGTGCTGGGTCACCACCAGCACTGACTTCCAGTCAGTTGAGCCTTTGGTTGTTTTGGATGTTACGGACCCTGAATTTTTATACACTAGGATATTTAAATCATTAGACTCTTAATTCAGGTACAGTTATTTTGATTCTCTATAAACATTCTAATTTATTTATTTATGTTTTTAATATACCTTTATTGTTGAAACAATTACAGATGCCCCCTTATTCCTCCTATTAACCCCTTCCAGCCCCATGGCCCCGAACCCCTTCCCACTATACTATTGTCTGTGTCCATGCATATAAGTTCTTTGGTAATCTCCTCCCCATTGCACCCCCATTCCTATCTTCCCTTCTACTTAACATTTTGAGGTTAATAAATTTATCATTGACTTCTTTTTATCCACAAAATTTAGACCACAGTGATTATATGTTATAGATGCTAAATACATATTTGGTAAAGGAAGAAATGTGTAAATAAGGAATATTTTAAAAGATAATTTTAATACATTAGATAGTTTATACTGTTTGAATCATCAAGAAATAGCAATAAAAATTTATTTAAACAAACCCAGATTTAGTCACAAAATATCTGAAGGTGATGTTTAAGTTTTTCACATAAAACCTTTAGAGAATTCTTCTTCTCAAAGTGAACAAAAACCCCATTTAGTTTAGTCAAATGGATATATTTCTGTCTTAAACCTATTCTAAGTCTTAGCTGTCTATTAGAAGATAGGTGATCAGCCTCAACCTATCATTTATGAAACATCTATTTATTCTTGCTTTTTTAAGTTAACCTTTTAGTTCCACCTCTTATTTTTTTTTTTAATTTTGCTCCTTCAAATGTTGAATGCACCAGGCATTAGTCATAAAACTTTTAGTTTTCTCCATGTAAATTCTTTTTTTTTATGTGTGTGTGTGTGGTGGTGATATTATCATTGGCTTAGTTTCCAGGGGTTCCCAACATGGGCATATGACCCACAGGGGGACAATTTTCTTTTTAAGGGGGGCAATTTGAGAATGAGTTATTAACAGTGAATTGTTTGCATTTCTTATGGTTCTAGGGGCCTCATATACAGTATATACTAGTAAATGTACTGTATATTCAAACATATTTATGCATTTCAGTTCTCTATTATATGTTGTGAAACTTCTATTTTTTTCATATCACTTCATGTTATTTTTTTAAACAATTTCTTAGTGCGCTCTTCCTCAGTACTTCAACTGTCCTTTCTTTCTTTTATTTTTCTCTTTCATGGATGCCATGTTCTTTGGAAGTTTGTTTAAACCAAGTAAGTGACCTTTTAGGCTTCCTCCACATGAATAGAAGTTCACATTTTGAATGATAAGAATTATATGTCACAGGGCAGGCATCAGGATTTTAGAGATGCTTAGGTGGAGCATGGCCAAGAAAATGTTGGGAACCACTGCTCTAAAAACTTTGACTGAGGAAACTCATCATGCTCTCTCAGTTGAGAACCAACTGTTGATTTGATATCTCCATTTATAAATCTAGCAGGCCTCCTTAACTCAACAGGCTGAAATGAGATCATTTAATTCCCAACCCCTGATCTTGATTTTTCTTTATACATTCTTCCTAATCTCAGGAAATTCCATAACTACACCCAGTAGCTTGAGTCCAAAACATAGGAGTCATTCTGAATTTCCCCCATTTTCTCATTCCTCGTCTACCTCATCTAATTTCTCATACCAAACCTATTAATAATTAATAAATTCAAATCTATCTACTTCTCTATGCCTACCACCACTACTAAATTAAAGCCAAGATTTTTCTTACCTGGACCTTGGAAATTGTTTCCTAATCATGTTCTCTGCTTCAATTTTTGCCCTACTCTTTAACTTTTTTTTTTCTATGCAAAATCCAAAGAAATTGTTAAAAGCTTAAGTCAGACAGTGCCTTTCCAGCTCACAACCTCTTAAGATAGTGACATACTAAGAATAGAGTGCACATACCTTACCTAGAAGGTTCTATATTATCTAGCTTCTGCTTACCTCTGTAATATTGTCTTGAACCATTACCATTCTCACTCAACAAGATCAAAGCATACCAGGTTATCTAAGATTTCAAAGACTTTCTGGATTCAGACACTAGCTGTTCCTGTTAGAATGTTTTTTGCTAAGATATTTGTATAGTGAGCTCTTCTATTCAATTCTTAGTTGAAATGTCACTTTCCAAATAGGGTTGCCAGAAAAAAATATAGGATGCTTCGTTAAATTTGAACTTCAGATGAACAATCTTACCTAATAATAGACAAGCATGTAAGTTGACCGTACCTCCACTACGCCCACACCAATCAGGAGTAAGTATGCAAATTAACCCAACAAAGATGGAAGGTTAATTTGCATATGCAAGTACGGAACGACTGGGTGGGTGGGACGCCTGCTATGAGGGCGAGGGAGCTACAGGAGCGGTGCTCCAGCCAGGAGCGAGGACTTGGCGGCTTCCTGGCAGCCCTGGAGCAGGGACTTGCCAGCTCTGGGATGGCCAGGAGCAAAGCCAGGAAAAGGAAGGCCTATTCTTGCATGAATATCATGCAACAGGTCTCTAGTATTTATATATTTTTGGTGAACCTTGCAAATATTGCAAAGGACATAAATATACCAACAGAAAATGTGTTGGTAATCTGAAATTTAGATTCAACCAGTGTCTTGTATTTTTCTTTGCTGATCTGGCAACCCAACTACCAGAAGCCTTCTTTCACCTGCAGTATCTCATCCTATGTATTGCTTACATTACACTTCACACATTTTATAATGATTTACATATATTTATTTTAAACATATTGCAAGGCCTTTTCATTAGCAGAATAGTCCTTCTTGAGACATAGTAGGTACTCAATGCAAAATTACAAATGAATTAATTCAATATATTCTTTTGAAAAGTGTTTCAGAGTATAACCAGAAGACCAAGTTCTACCCTGGAGTCCCACATTTGCCTGCTAAAGAGTTTATGCAAATTGCATAATTTTCTGAGGGTCATATTTTTATCTTTATATTGGGAAAAACAGTACCAGTTCTCCTGGCTTCACAGAGTGGTAAAAAAGACTAAATACTATGGTTATAACATTTTTACATTTTATAAAGTGCTTGCTAAAAGGAAAAAGGTAATATTATGAAAACATAATGACTATTATTACAATGTTAATACTGCCCAGCCCTCGCTGGTTTGGTTCAGTGGATGGAGCATCAGCCTGCGGACTGAAGGGTCATGGGTTTGATTCCTGTCAAGGGCACATGCCTGGGTTGCAGGCTTAATCCCCAGTAGGGCTGTGCAAGAGGCAACCAATCAATAATTCTCTCTCATCATTGATGTTTCTATGTCTCTCTCCCTTTCCCTTCTACTCTGAAATCAATAAAAATATATTAAAAATGAAATAAAATGTTAATCCTGCCTAAAGCAATATCCATGTTTTTTAATGTAATTCCTATAAAAATTTAAATTGCATTATTTTACAGAAATAGAATAATTCTAAAATGTGTACCTGTAACAACTTTGAATATCCAATGTAATCTTGAGAAAAACAAAGCTGGAGGCATCATGCTCCCTAATTTCAAATTATATTACAAAGCTATAGTAATTAAAACAAAATGGTGTTGGCATAAAATGGACATAGAATAATGGAACATAATAGAGAGCTCAGAAATAAACCCATGCATATATGGCCAATTAATTTACAAAAGGAGCCAGAAATATACAATGGGGAAAGAACAGTCTCTTCAATAGATGGTGTTAGCAATTGGACAGCTACATGCAGAATAATAAAACTGGACTACTATCTTACACAATACATATAAATTAACCCAAAATGGATTAAAGACTTGAATCTACAACTTAAATCCTTAAAACTCCTAGAAGAATCATAGGCTTCAGTCTTGGTGGTGACTTTTTAAATATGATACCAAAAGCAAAGCAACTAATGAAAAATAAGTGAAAATACATTAAATTGAAAAGCGTTTGAACAACAAAGAAACTCATCAACAAAATGAAAAAGAAACATACTAAATAGGAACAAATATATTTTAAACTTGAGGCCCATTGCACAATATTCATGCAAGAATAGGCCTTCCTTCCCCTGGCTTCACTCCAGGCCTGCCCAGGAGCCAGCACATCCTCGTTTTTGTCCAGAGCACAGCTCCTGTAGCACCCTTAGCCATCCCCCATCCCCCTCATAGCAGGCGTCTCGCCCCTCCCAGCTGTTCTGTGCCTGCATAAATTAACCTGCCATCTTTGTTGGGTTAATTTGCATACTCACTCTGATTGGTTGTGGGCATAGCGGAGGTACTATCAATTTACATGTTTGTCTATTATTAGGTAAGATCATGCATCTAATAAGGAACTAATATCCAAAATATTTAAAGAATGCATACAACTCAATAGCAGTAAATAAATAAATAAACAAACAAACAAATAAATAAATCCCATTCAAAACTGAGCAGAAGATCTGAATAGACATGTTTCTAAATAAGACACAGAGATGGACAAAAAGCATATGAAAGGATACTCTTCATCATTAATATCTGAGAAATGCCAAGCAAAACCACAATGAGATATCACCTCACACCTGTTGGAAAGGCTATTGACAGTAAGATAATACATACCAAACGTTGGCAAGGACCTGTTCCTGGGAATGTAAATTGTTGCAACCACTATGGAAAATAGTATGTATGTTCCTCAAAAATTAAAAATAAAATTACCATATGTCACAGCAATTCCACTTCTGGATACTTATTTGAAAAAAATGAAAATAGTAATTCAACATGTTAAATGCATACCCATGTTCACTGCTGTATTATTTACAATAACTAAGATATGGAAACAACTTGAATGTCTGTCAACAAATAAATGGATACCAATATTTAGCCATAAGTAAAATACAAAACAGTGCTATTTGCAACAACATGGATAAAACTTCAGAGCAATATGCTAAGTGGAATAAGTCACTGAGAAAGACAAATGCCATGTGATATATTTTATGTGTGGAATCTAAAAAATAAATTTTAAAAAAATCATAGATACAGAGAATAGATTGGTTATTGCCAGAGGCAGTGAGTAGAGAGTAAGAGAAATAGGTAAAGTGTTTGTGTGTGTCGTGTTTTTGTTTTTGAGCTTAAATAAATTGAAAAATAGCTCATAATGTAATATATATCTCGTTTTCCATTTATCTTTGCATTCCCCATACATATGTATGTAATTACATTTGGTTATTTTCTCTTTTTGATCTCTCATGTTGATTTATTTTTTTCTCTTGTATTGAATTTATTGAAGTGACATTGGTTAATAAAATTATATAGGTTTCAGGTGTATAAATCTATTATACATCAGCTGTATACTGTATTAAAAACTCCATATTGCCAAATGCAAGAAAAACATTTCAAATTTCTTTTTGCTTTTCCCCCATTTTTATGGGTATATAATGGCATACAATACTGCATAAATTTAAAGTGCACATCATAATAGTTTAATTTACATACATTGTGAAATTATTACTACAATATGTTTTTTTAGCATTCATCATGTCACTTAGATGCAATAAAAGAAAAAGCAAAACATGAAAACAAATTCCTTGTGATGAGAACTTAAGATTTGCACTCTTACCTTTCATACAGACCATACGATGGTGTTAACTATAGTCATCATTATGTATGTTACATCCCTAGTACTCATTTATCTTATAACTAGCATTTTTACCTTTTGAACATCTTTCTCCAATTCCCCTTCCTCCCATCCCAGATTTTTATTTTCTTAAACTCCTAGGAGTTTTGACAATGTTGACAGCACACACACACACACACACACACACACACACACACTAAAAACGAAACAAACAATGATTACATATTGCTAATTTTAAAATGCTCAGTTTGCCTGCTGGTATCTGATAAATGAGAAGATATAAGTTGCATTTAATGTCATTCAAGACTAAAGATATAAATTGTACTATGTAAAAGGGTCTTCAACGTACACATTTAAAGAAAATATAAACTACGTGTTTCATTTATTTTTAACTTCTATCATCTTGAAAATAATCATCCCAAGGTGTGTGGCACTAAGCTACATGTGGTATATATTTTTCTGACTCTTCATTAGTTATTGGGTGAACAAGTGTCACACTAATATATTAGTTCAATAAGTATAACTAAGTGCTGTCACGTGTGAGCATCACCGATCTGCAGTGAAGAGGAAAGGTACTGCTGTAAAAGCCTCTGGAGCCCAGAAGATATGAGTCGATAGGCAAGATGTACAGCCACATATTCCCATATTCTCTGGGCTCTTTTCCAACTAAACTTGTGGAATGAGACAGCTGTGCCCTTTAATCTGTTCCCTATTGCCTCTTTATATGGTTAGTTCAAAATGGGATATTCTGCCTGGTGTTTGGATTGTCACTTAATTCATGTCTAGTTTTGTGGAAGCACAATGTGTTGGTTTAATATTTATTGATCTCTCACAATATGTTAGGAGCAATAGAGAAAATATACACAACACAGTCGTCAATTTATAAAAACATATTTTAAAGTAAAGCACTATACATATCTGCTAAGAATATATGTTACATAAACAAACACACTACTGTTAGTGACTATTTTTAAACTGTATTTATCTAATAGGACAAATCAGAATAAGTACTTTGGAAGAAAGGGTTGATCAATAGTTTTAGTGAAACCATTCTCTTCAAGCAAGTATGGTTAGAATTTCTCTTGCTGCCGGAATTACTATTGGACATTTATTTGGTAACATTTTATTGAAAACAAATAAGCCAAATATGTTTCTTTTGATATCTTTAGATGCTAATTTTCCTCTTAAGGAATTTATTCATATTGTGAACAATTTACAAAAAAAGTAGAAACTATTTTTCAATCAATGTCATTAACAAATCGAAATGTGAATGAATAGGAAATTAAGTCACAATGAGTACAAATGCTAATGTCCATATCCCAGCATTTTGGCTAGTGCTGTAAGAGATTAATTAATGAATTCATTACTCTCTGAGGTGAGTATAATTATTACCTCTTCATAGAAAAGGTAATGGAAGTTTCTCAAAATTAAGTAAATTACCCAAATTCTTGCAGCAAACAAGTCCCACAGCCAGAAATCAAAACTCATTTGCCAACCTCAAACTGAAATTCCTCAGCAGTACCCTCCTGAATAAACATAAGAGAAAAGATCTGATGACAATGGGAATTAAAAGCTAGATTTGAATGAGCAATGTACTATGGTAGTTTAAAAACCAATGAGCCATGGGGAAGAAATGTTCAATCAATTGTGCTTATAAATTTCCCCAAAACACCTCACTGGAACAGACAGTAATTTGGGTTGCAAGAGAGAGGAAAAAATTCAGTACACTAGTGACATAATATGCCCAAAGACTTCAGAATATAAGTAAGTTTTCTAAACCCCCTATAACTAGGAGGTCTACAAGTTTCACAGTGGTGCAGAGGATAGTGAAGGGAAGGTTTAAAAAAAAAAAAAAAAAGAACCCTGCATTCAGGAGTGGGAAAATGACATGGAATACTGAACACTGATTTAAGGACATCCCCCAGACACAAAAGAGGCTGGCACATCCCTGAGCTTTTGGCAGACCACCCACCAGTGTGTCTAGACAGCTGTTTCTGGATGAAGGGACATGTAATGGGTCCAGTGAATTCCATGGGCTCAATTGTATTTCTGACCCTCCTTTATGTAAACTGTAGTCTTTTATAAAATTTTCTTTCCAGGACAAGTTGCATATTTTTATTTCTATTTTTCTTTATTTTTAGAGCAGTATTAGGGTCACAGTAAAATTGAGAGGAAGATACAAAATGTTACATATAGCTCCTGCCTCTGCCCAAACATAACCTCCCCTATCATCAACATCTCTCACCAGAGGTGCATTTGTTATCATTGTAGCAACATTAACATATCAGAGTCACCCAAAATCCATAGTTTACCTTAGAGTTCACTCTTACTGTTGTACATTTTATGGGTTTAGACAAATATCTAATAGCATGTATGTGCCATAATAATATCATTTGGAGTATTTTCATTGCCCTAAAAATCCTCAGTGTTCTGCCTGTTCATCCCTTACTCCAGCTCCAACCCTTGTAAACCACAGATCTTTTTGTTTGTTTGTTTTATTTGTTATTAAACCTATTGGAGTGACATTGGTTAATAAGATTATATAGGTTTCAAGTGTACAAATCTATGAAACATAGAGTGCATATTGCATTGTGTGCCCACCACCCAAAATCAAATCTTCTTTTGTCACCATATACTTGACCCTTAACTACACTTTTTACTACCTCCCTATCCCACTTCCTTCTGGTAACCACCATACTGTTATCTGTGTCTATGAGTTTTTGCTTTGTTTGTTTGTCTTGTTTTTCCATTTGTTGCTTTCAGTTTTATATACCACATATGAGTGAAATAATTTGGTTCTTAACTTTTTTTGTCTGACTTATTTTGCCTAGCATGATGTCCTCAGGATCCATCCATGTTGTTCCAAATGGCAGTATATAATCTTTTCTTATGGCTGAGTAGTATTACATTGTATATATGTACTATATTTTCTTTATCCAATTATAATCCAAGGACACTTCCATTATTTTCATGTCTTGGCCACTATGAATAATGCTGCAATGAACACAGGAGTTCATATATCTTTGCAAATAAATGTTTTCAAATTTTTCAGGTAGTTGCCCAGAAGAGAGAGTGCTGGGTCATATGGTCACTCTATGCTTAATTTTGTGAGGAATCTCCATACTCTTTTCCATAGTGGCTATACATTCCCACCAATAGCCAATGTGGATTCCTTTTTCTCTCCAACCTCTCCAACACTTGTATTACTTGCCTTGTTGATAATAGCCATTCTAATATGTTTGAGGTAGTATCTGACCTTTTAACTGTCCCCATACTTCTGGCTTTTCTACAATGTTATATAGTTGGAATCATACAGTATATATATATATATATATATATATATATATATATATATATATAATATAGTCTTTTCAAATTGACTACTTTCACATAATTTAAAATTACTCACTGTATTTCCATGGTTTGATAGTTCATTTCTTTTAAGCACTGAATGTTTCATTGTCTGGATGTACTACAGTTTATCTATTCACCTACTAACGGACAGCTTAGTTGCTTCCAAGTTTTGAAATTATGAGTAAAGCTATTATAAACATATATGTGCAGGTTTTTGTGGGAACAAAGTTTTCAACTCTTTTGGGTAAATACCAAGGAGTATGCTTTCTGGATTATACAGTACAAGTATGCTAAGTTTTGTAAGCAACTGCCAAACTTTCTCCCAAAGGGGATGCTACTTTTTGCATTTCCACTAGCAATGAATATGACGGCATTGTTAGAAGTAATGTTGAGTGGGACACTGGATATGAATAGGGCATTTCTCTAAGCCTATAGATGGTGATGCTGGAGAGAGAATTGAGGACTACAAAGGACTACTCATATTCAGAATAAACTTTTAATCCCATATGGAAAAATGAGGAAAACAAATTCTACCTCACAAGGATGGTAATTTATAAAGAACTACATTTACCACAGTATATATTCTATAAAATCTACATTACCTGTATATAATGAAATATTACAGCTTTAAAAGAAGGAAGTCCTATTATTTGGGACAAGATAGATGAACAGAGGACATTGTGCGAAGTGTAGTAGGATAGAAAGAGAAAAACAAATACTTCATGATCTCACTTATATGTGAAATCATAAAAATAAACTTACAGAAACAGAGCAAAAGAGTGGCTGCCAGAAAGGGGGGGCTGGGGAAAATAGGAAGAGGTTAGTAAAAGGCTACAGACTTTCAGTTTTGAAATGAGTGAGTACTGAGATTCTAATGTATAACATGGTGGCTACAGTAGATAATACTCTTTTGTAATTAAAATTGCTAAGATAGTAGAACATAATTTTTTTTTTTGCTCCACCCCCCAAGAAAGTAAATATAGGAGGTAATGAATGTGTTTAATTAATTTGGTGGGGGAAATCCTGTAACAATGTGTGAGTGCATCAAATCATCACATTGTACACTTTATGTAACTTATAATTTTATTTCTCAATTGCACCCTAATAAAGTTGGAAAAAATGTCAAGCAAGCACAAGCTCATTTAGATCATGATTCAAATGTCAAGTACCCAAAATTATTTTTTACAAAAATCAGGTTCGACCTTTGAGCCCAGGAATTACTATGGTAACCAGTCTAAGGAAATAGTGACCAATCAGAGGGGATATCAAGGCACCAGGATCTGCAGCCTTTATAAGCCATAGGGAAGAGGAACCCAGTGGGACTCTTTCCCCACTCCCTACTTGGGAGTCAGTTCTGTGGGACTCTTCCCCCCCCCCGCCACATGGGAGTCTGTACTTGTTCTTCAATAAATTTTTACCTTTGCTATATAAAAATACAAAAATTTGAACAGAATCAAAGTCTTAGATAACATTGAGTAAATATTACTATGTTCAAAATAAACTAACAAACAAAATAGAAACCAACTCATTGATAGAGAACAGACTGACACCTGGTTGTCAGAGGGGAGAGGGGTTGCAAGCTGGGTGAAAAAGGTGAAAGGTTTTATGCAAAAAAAAACAAAAACAAAAAACAAACAAACACACCAATAAAAATCCTCAGTAGACTCAGAAAACAGTATGGTGATTATTAGATGGGAATAGGGGCAGGGGTAGGTTGAAGAGGGTATAAGGTGGATAAATGGTGATGGAAGGAAACTTGACTTGGGGTGGTGAATACACAATACAATATGCAGATGATGAATATAGAATTGTGAACCTGAAACCTATATGATTTTATTAAACAATGTCACCCCAATAAATAGAAAAAATATATTATTAGACTCAAATAGAAAATTATTGCTATGTTCAGTGACATAACTTTATTGAGAATATGTTTTGCTTAATTTGTTTTTGTCATGCATTAATATTTCAATATTTATGAGCAAAATAAAATCATATCTATGATTTGTATTAGAAACAAAACAGCAAAATAATTATTACAATTGAATTAATAGAAGAAAGATTTTAAAAAGTGATAACTGGGAGAATAGAAGATATCTGCCAATGAGAAGGCAGGTTGCAAGATAGTGTGTGAGTGAGAGAACGAAAGGAGAAAGTGTAGACGTGTGGGGAATGTCTATTTGTGAATGAGGAACAGCTATATTCCAAGGGACTGTTGGGGACTGCCACAGACCAGACTCCGCTGACTGGGCAGCCCCTACTGCTGCTGAAATCTCTCCTGGAGCAGCTGGCTCTGCTGCAGAGACTGTACCATCTTGAAGGGGAGAGTGGCTGTGATCGGAAGCCTAGGGAGGAACTCAGATACCTCCTGGGACCCTACAACCACACCACCCAGGGACCAGCTGTGAACCCACAAACACCAGGTCTCAAGCAGTGCGAATACACAGATGCAGACAAGCCCTGCACCTTCTCACAGAAAGGTCAAATACCACCTAGAGCAGTGGTTCTCAACCTTCCTAATGCCGCAACCCTTTAATACAGTTCCTCATGTTGTGGTGACCCCCAAACATAAAATTATTTTTGTTGTTACTTCATAACTGTAATTTTGCTACTGTTACGAATCATAATGTAAATATCTGATATGCAGGATGTATTTTCATTGTTACAAATTGAACATAATTAAAGCATAGTGATTAAACACAAAAACTATGTAATTATATATTGTGAAATATTTATTTCTAATTACAAATAAATGAAATTTTGTCTTGACGCATGGTGTAGCATGGGTAACAGTCTTACTATAACAACAGTAAACTACATTGCTACATTTTGTGACATTATGCACAAAAAAACCAACGTCAGTGCGAAGGTTGAGATTGCTTCTTTCTCACCAGATCAGAAATTCTCTGGGCAGGTTTTGCAAGAGCACAACGAAGATCATCTCCCACAACAAGTCTACTTCTGCATTTAGACTTGATAATCAACAAGCTGGAAAACCCTGTTTCACAAAGACATGTTGTTGGAAATGGAAGAAGAAGGCATAACACAGTCTCAGACAGAACAAGATATGACTGTAAACACTTGATCCAGAATTTTGTAACTGGCATTGTAGAGAAATGAGTTCTTGCTGCATCGCTGTTAATAAATTCAATGAACTCCTCTTGTGCTGTCTCAGGAACATCTCCAACTTTGACTGTGAATGGGCTTCTGGCAACTGCAAATGGGGTGTCAGGTAGATTTGGAAAGTATGATGAAATTTCTTCTGCAAGCATGTGCAAGTGTTCTTTCACAGAAATATCATCGTAATCCTTTTGTCTGGTTCAATGTCATGTTCCTCAAAGAAAGCAGATAAGGTAGGCAACATGTAAATTTTATTTTCATCCATTTTTTTTTTTTTTTGCCAAAGCTGAAGTTTCATTTGCAATGATTGGATCTTTTCAGACAAATCGAGGCATGTTGCATTTGGTCCTTGCAGTAATACATTTAAGTCATTCAAGATGGCAAAGATGTCAACCAAGTAAGCTATTTTCTGCAGTTCACTTTTATCACTGAAAAGTGCTTCAAACTGCAGTCTTGCTTTCTGATTAAAAATGTTTTGAGTTCATCACAAAGCTCAAAAACACGTTTTAAAACTTTACCTCTCAACAACCATCTCACTTCACACTTCAGTGCAAAATAGCAGAGCATTGTTTGGTGCATCCAACTCGTTGCACAGTTGCAAAAACAGTCAACTATTTAAAGTGCTCGCCTTTACAAAATTGATAGAACTTATGACACTTTTCATTACTTCTTGTAACTCTTGTGGCAGTGTCTTCATTGCTAATATTTGCTGATGAATGATACAGTGAGTTCCAATGACTTTTGGTGACTCATTCAGTACCAAATGTTGAAATCCAGATTGACATCCTAGCATAGCTGGAGCACCATCTGTGCAAACACCACAAACCTTTTCCCAAGAGATCTTATGCTCTTTCAGAAATGAACCAACTGTGTCAAATATACCACATGCAGTAGTTGTCGTTTCAAGAGGTTTGCAAAAAAGAAACTCATCTTTAAAGTCGCCATCATTAATATACCTCACGTAAACCAGTAACTGTGAACAGTTTGCAATGTCTGTAGACTCATCTAGCTGGATACTAAATATTGGAAGTGGAACAGATTTAATTTCCTGGATTACCCGATCAAGAATATCAGCAGACATGTCATCTATTCTATGGACAGTGTCGTTATATAAGGAAATTGCACTTAATTTCATAACAAATTCATCTCCGATCATAACTTGAACAATGTCTTTGGCCGCTGGCAACAGTAAATCCTCAGCAATGGTGTGAGGTTTCATAGCTCTGGCGATTCTGAATGCCACCAAATATGAAGCTTCAAAGGCTGCTACATTTTGATTGTGGTACTTGCCACCAGTATCAAGTCTGGCTTTCTTGAGTCCATCAGCTTTGCTTCTAAAATAGGTGGTATCCTTGCTGGCAAAGCTCGGATGCTTGCTATCAAAATGGCATTTTAGTTTGTTCAGCTTCATAGATTCACAACGAGTAACACATTGCAGTTTCTCAATTCCTGCTGTAATTATTGAGGTGAAAACATACTGTAAAAAAATCCTCACTATATTTTATTTTCTTAATGTTCTTCTCTATACAATCCATTGTCATGGGATGGTTTGCTAATGAAAATAATATATAACAATAGCTTTAATAATACAAAAGATGATACATGGCATAGTTCAGTCAATACAGTTCATTAAAGTTTCCTATGATTTACCATTCTCTGTGTTGTTGTTTTTTACATACCTGTTACTATCACAAGGGGGCAGTATTCACATCAATGCTTTCTGATTAAAAAATGTTTTGAGTTCATCACAAAGCTCAAAAACATGTTTTAAAACTTTTCCTCTCAACAACCATCTCACTTCACACTTCAGTGCGAAATAGCAGAGCATTGTTTGGTGCATCCAACTCGTTGCATAGTTGCAAAAACAGTCAACTATTTAAAGTGCTCGCCTTTACAAAATTGTTAGAACTTATGACACTTTTCATTACTTCTGGTAACTTTTGTGGCAGTGTCTTCGTTGCTAATATTTGCCAATGAAATCATACAGTGAGATGAATATAAAAAGACGGATCAGCATCCAGGTTAATTTCCCATGGTACAGATATTTCTTTGCAGTATTTGATGATTTTACAGTACATGATTTTACATTTACCCAGTAATTATAATTCATGAAGTGTCGTGTTACCTCCAATACTGCTGCTTTCTACACAGTAGCTGCTCTCTACACATGTGTGACTGGTCCACATAAGTACATTACGGCGCTAACCCTGTCACAGGGTGTATGTGATGGGGTTGGCGCAATGATGTCATCACGCCAGGTACTCATATGTGGGCATATGTGCATGTGGGCGGACCCTCCTGGAGATAGAAAGAGGAGTGGTGTCTCGGTTCCTAAGACCATTGGAAATATGTGTTTTCTGATGGTCTTAGGGGACCCCTGTGAAAGGGTCATTCGACCCATAAAGAGGTCGCGACCCACAGGTTGAGAACCGCTGGCCTAGAGAAAGGTAAGGTCTGCGAACCAGGATGGAGAAAGAAACACACACAGTGGGATATAGAGTTTCAAAGGAACTCTACACCCCACAAAATCCACAACCATTGGGGTCAGCATAGCCCGAGGTCCACAGGGCTGCTGGCAGAAGAGAACTCTAGAAATCAACCCATAGCTGGGCTGGGCACAGAAAAGCAGCCTGAATTTCTACCAATATATTGGCTGTACAGTGCCAAGGGAAAAAAACACAGAGACACAGGCAGTTCTGGAGGGAAAAGTCGCAAGTCCACGTGCTTACTCTGGCTTTTTTTTCTCTTTAAATCCTTGCTTCTGATTACTAAGCCCAGTACATAGGATCTCCCAACTAAAAACACTCTCAGGGACTGCAGGGGAATGTTGTTTTTGTAGAATCTGGTGATCAGAGCGGGTAGAAACTATCAGAAAACCAGGTCTAGGGCAGTCCATTACCCCAACCCAGTATTAAATGTGTCAGGGAAAACAAAAACTAAATACTGGGTAGACAGGACTTATAGGCCTGATGCCAACACAGAAACACTGCCACCCAGTTGTTGAATCGTGAATTGACTCTTGTGTAAATACAACTAAAGGCAGGCTGAGAAATAAACAAATACTGCCTGCTTGAAAACATGATTGTGGCTTATGACACAGAGGAGTGGTGGAACTCAGGGAACTTTAATACTGTCCTGACTACCTGACAGGAAACAGGTGTGCCAAACAGAACTGTAGAGGAAGTGAATGACTGTCACTACTGCACATTTTCATTTTTTATCTTTTACTTAAGAAACTATTTTTTTCTTTCTCAATTGATTTGACATTTTATTATTATATTTCTATTTTAATATTTTAATTAGTATTATTACTATGATTATTTTTGCTTTTTTAAAGTTTCATTTTATTTTTTCTTTATTTTATTTAATTTTGGGATTAGTGTCCTATATTCTAGTTTCATTTTTCCTTTAGCATCATTTTACTCTATCTCAACTTTACCTTTATGCCAACACTCTCTTCCTAACTTTTCCCAGTTTATTGTACTGTTTATCTTATCCTATTCTTGATTTAGATTTTCCCTATTCTTTTTTGTAACCCCTGTTAAAAATTCATCCTACTTATATACCTTATTTCTGCTCCCCTACTCCAAGTCCATGCACACTTTTATCTTCTCTTTCTTCACTATCCAATTCTTTCTCCCTATTCCATTTTTTGTTTTGTTTTATGTTATTTGTTTAATTTTGTTTTGCCATTCTCTCTCTCTGTCCTATTGTTGTTGTTTGTTTGATTGTTGATTAGTTTGGTTTTTTTTTGTTTGTTTGTTTGTTTCTGTGATTGTTTCTCTTTTTCCTTTGCTTCTGTTTTCTTCTGTTTTTCCTCTCCTTGCTTGTTATTAGTTATTGTTTGTAGTTTGCATTCATTGCTGGGTGTTTGTTGTTTGTATTTTCTTGGAATAGTTGTTGTTCTATTGGAGTTTTCTCCCCATATAAATAGTTTTTTTTCCCTTCTTTTTTATTTTCTTTCTTTTCTCTCTTACTTTTCTCAGTATCATTTTTGCTCTCTCTTCCCCCCCCCCCCCAATTCACTTTTCTCTGGTGGTCATATTTATTTGGGATTTTTAGTATCATGAATACATTTGTGTCCAATGCCCTGTGTGTTGGGCCTTGTTGTGTTGTATGTTGTGTCTTGAAGTCAACACATGAGACAGAGAGCAACATAACCAGACACCCAGAGAGGAGCAATCATGGGGAGACAAAGAAACAGCCCACATATGAAAGGAAAGGAAAGGAGGCATCAACAAAAAGGGAAGTAAATAAAATGGATGCAGCAATATGTAGATAAAGAATTCAGATAAATGGTCATAAGGTTGCTGAAAAGGTTGGAAGACAAATTCAACAATATGTGTAAGAACCAAGAGGAAAAAAGGAAGAACCAAGAAGAAATGAAAAATGACATCACTGCAATAAAAAACTCAATAGAATGCATCAACAGTAAACTAGAAGAAGCAGAAGACTACATCAGTGAGCTAGAAGACAAGGTAGGAAAAAAAATACCTAAGAAGAGCAGCATCTAGAAAAATAACTTTAAAAATAAAACAGGAGGAGAGCCTAAGGGAACTTTGGGACAACACAAAAGAAAACAATATCCGCATATTAAGGGCCCCAGAAGGAGAGGAAAATTAGCAAGAAATAGAAAACCTGTTTGAAGAAATAATGACAGAAAACTTCCCTGATATAGGGAAGAAAAAACTCACACAAGTCCAAGAAGCTCACAGAATCCTAAACAAAATAAACCCGAAAAGACTGATGCCAAGGCACATTATTACATTGGCAAATGACAACGACAAACTAAGAAACTTAAAAGCAGCCATAGAGAGACAGAAAGTTACCTACCAAGGATCCCCCATTAGACTAGCGACTGATTTCTCAACAGAAACACATCAGGCCAGAAGGGAATGGAATGAAATATACAAAGTCATGCAAAAGAAGGGTCTGAATCCAAGAATACTGTAACCAGCAAGAGGCTACCAATAAAAATGTAGGGTTTTTATTGGTAGCCTCTTGAATCATCAGTTTCACAGACAGAAAAGGACTAAGGGAGTTTATTACCACCAAACAAGCAATAAAAGAAATGCTAAAGGTTCTGCTGTAAAAAGAAGAAATAGGAAGCAAAGAAGGAACACAGCATAAAGAATTAAAATGGTGACAAATGAGTACCTATAAATAATAACTCTTTATATAAATTAATTAAATGCCCCAATCAAAAGACATAGGGTAGCAGGATAAGAAAATATGAGCCATATATCTGCTGTCTACAGGAGACCCACCTCAGAACAAAGGACTCACACAGACTGATGGTGAAGTAATGGAAAAAGGTTTTTCAGGAGAATGGAAATGAATACAAAACACACTGGGGTAACAATTCTTATAGCTGACAAATTAGACCTCAAAGTAAAGGCCATAACAAGAGTTAAAGAAGGTCACTTCATAATACTAAAGGGATCGATTCAACAAGAAGATATAACTCTGGTAAACATATATGCACCCAATACAGGAGCACCCAAATACATACAAAAATAAATAAATAAATAAAACTTCTGGAGGATATCAAGGGAGAGATTGACAACAATACAGTCATAGTAGTGGACTTTAATACCCCACTAACACTACTGGATAAATCCTCTAAACAAAACATAAGCATAGAAACATCAATCCTAAATGATTCATTAGATCAGATGGAATTAATTGACATCTTAAGAACATTTCACCCCAAAGCTACATTCTTTCAAGTGCACATGAGTCATTTTTGAAGATAGGCCAAATATTGGGACACAGGCAAAGTCTCTTCAAATTCAAGAAGACAGACATCATATCAAGCATCTGCTCAGATCACAACGGCATAAAATTAGAAATCAACTACAATAAAAACAACAGAAAAACAAACACCTTGTGGCTAAATAGCATGCTATTAAACAATGACTGGGTTACCAAAGGAATCAAAGAAGAAATAAAAAGCATTAAGGCAAAAAACAACAATGAAAACACAACAATCCAAAATCTATTGGACACAGTGAAAGCAGTTGTGAGAGGGAAGTTCATAGCTCTACACACCTACTCAAAAAAAAACAAGAAAAAATGGTAATAAATTATCTAACTCTCAACTCAGAGTTAGAAAGAGAGGAACAAGAAAAGCCCAGTGTAGGCAGAAGGAAGGAAATAATAAAGATCAGATGGAGATAAACGACATAGAGACAAAAACACAAACAAACAAACAAAAACAAAACACAAACAACAAACCAATATAAAAGATCAACAAATCCAAGAGCTGGTCCTTTGAATGGATAATCAAGATTGATGAACCTCTAGCCAGGCTCACCAAGAAGCAAAGAGAGAGGACCCAAATAGACAAAATCAGAAATGAAAGAGGTGAAGTAAGAATTTATTCTACAGATATACAAACGATTAGAAAAAATACAATGAACAACTTTATTCTAATAAAAAGGACAACCTAGATGAAATGGACATATTCTTAGGAAAATACAAGCTTTTGATACTCAACCAAGAAGAATAAAAAAATCTGAATAAGCCAATAATTACCAAAGAAATTAAAACTGTGATAAAAAATCTTCCAGAAAACAAAAGCCCTGGTCCTGACAGCTTTACAAGGAAATTCTAACAAGCATTCAACTAAGAACTAAAACCTATCCTCCTCAGACTATTCTAAAAAATTCAAGAGGAAGGAAAATTCCCATGCTCTTTCTATGAACCCAGCATTACCCTAATCCCCAAACCAGATAAAGACATTACAGAAAAAGAAAACTACAGGCCACTATCCTTGATGAACATAGATGCTAAAATCCTCAACAAAATTCTGGCAAATTGGATTCAGCAATACATTAGAAAGATCATACACCATGACCAAATGGGATTTATCCCAGGGATGCAAAGATGGTACAATATCTGCAAATCAATAAACGTAATACATCACATAAACAAACTGTGAGACAAAAATCACATAATCATATCAACAGATGCAGAAAAAGCATTTGACAAAATCCAACACCCTATTTTGACAAAAAACTCTCAGCTCAGTGGGAATAGAGGGATCATACCTCAGCATAATAAAAGCCCTATATAACAAACATACAGCCAACATCATACTCAATGGGCAAAAACTAAACTCACTTCCCCTAAGAACAGGAACAAGACAAGGATGCCTTCTTTCACCAATACTGTTTGACGTAGTTCTAGAAGTACTAGCCATAGTGATAAGACAAGAAGAAGAAATAAAAGTCATCCCAACTGGAAAAGAAGTAAAACTGGCCTTATTCGCAGATGACATGATACTATACATCAAAAACCCTAAAGACTCCATCAAAAACCTATTAGACCTAATAAATGAATTTGGCAATGTAGCAGGATACAAAATTAACACCCAGAAATCTATGGCGTTTTTATACACCAATAATTAAGTCATCAAAAAATAAATGGAAAAAAATCCCATTTACCATTGCACAAAAAATTAAGATACCTAGGAATAAACTTAACTAAGGATGTAAAAGACCTGTATGGAAAAAACTACAGGACATTGAAAAAAGAGATAGAGGAAGACATAAATAAATGGAAGAACATACCACGTTCATGGGTTGGTAGAATCAACATCATGAAAATGTCCATACTACCTAAACAATCCATAGATTCAATGACATACCTATTAAAATATCAATGGCATAATTCAAAGATCTAGAAAAAACTCTCCAAAAATTCATCTGGAATAAAAAAAGATCCAGAATAGCCACAGCTATCCTGAGAAAGAAGAACACATTTGGAGGGTTCACAATACCAAATATGAAGCTATATTACCAAACCACGGTTCTCAAAACTGCCTAGTACTGGCACAAAAACAGACATATAGACCAATGGAACAGAATAGAAAACTCAGAATTTGACCCAAGCCATTATACTCAATTAATATTTGACAAAGGAGGCAAGCATAAATAATAGAGTAAAAACAGTCTCTTTAATAAATGATGCTTTAATAAATTTGATAAGATACATGCAAAAAAATGAAACTAGATCACCAATTTATACCATACACACAAAAAAACTCAAAATGGCTATAGGACTTGAATGTAAGATGGGAAACCATAAAAATCCTAGACAAAACTCCATAGGCAGCAAAATTGCAGACATATGTCATAGCAATATCTTTACAGACACAGATCTTTGGGCAAGAGAGATTAAGGAGAAAATAAACAAAAATGGGACTACAACAAAATAAAAAGCTTCTGCACAGCAAAAGAAACCATCAACAAAACAACAAGAAAGCCTACTGCATGGGAGAATATATTTTCCAATATTATCTCTGATAAGGGTTTAATCTCCAGCATTTATGGGGAACTCATCCAACTTAACAAAAGGAAGATAAACAATCCAATCAAAAAATGGGCAAAGGACCTACATAGACACTTTTCAAAAAAGGACATTCAGAAGGCCAAGAGACATATGAAAACATTCTCATAATCATCCCAGAGATGCAAATCAAAACGACAATGAGGTACCACCTCACACCTGTCAGAATGGCTATCATCAACAAATCAACAGATGACAAGTGCTGGAGAGGATGTGGAGAAAAAGGAACCCTTGTGCACTGCTGGTGAGAATGCAGACTGGTGAAGCAACTGTGGAAAATGGTATAGCATTTCCTAAAAAATTTAAAAATGCCATTTGCCCCAGTAATCCCACTTCTAGGAATATATCCCAAGAATACAGAAACATGAATCAGAAAGGATATATGCACCCCTATGTTCATAGCAACACAGTTTATAATAGCTAATATTTGGAAACAGCCTAAATGCCCATCAGCAGATGACTGGAGTAAAAAAGTATGGGGCATCTACACAATAGAATACTGCTACACTGCTATAAAAAAGAAGGAATTCTTACTATTTGCAGCAGCATGGATGTAACTGGAGAGCATTATGCTAAGTGAAATAAGCCAGTCAGTGGAAGAAAAATATCACACAATCTCACTCATTTATGGATAATAACGAACATTATAACCTGTGGAACAAAAAGATAGATACAGAGGCAGAGAAGCATAGAACAGATTGTCAAATTACAGCAGGAAGGCTAGGGAGGGTTGGGGGGGAGGTAAAAAATTACTGAAGGACTTTTATGCATGCATATAAGCATAACCAATGGATGCAAGAGATTGGGGCAGGGGGGTGAGAGCATGTGCCATGGGGTAGGGGAAGCCAGGGAAAGGTCAATGGGGAAAAAAAGGAGACATACGTACTACTATTTATAATATTTTAAACAATAAAATAAAATTAAAAATAAATAAATAGATAAATTTTAAAAAGTGATAATTGTGAAAGCTGAATGATTAAGGTTGATTATACTATTCTCTAATTTAAAAATGTATGAAATATATAAAATGTGATAGAAATTTACAAATTATTAATAAAAAATGTAATCAGTAATCTCTTCTCTATGGATGAGTCTTTCTAAAGCTACACATTGGTAATGATAGCTTTCTGTTCAGTTTAACATGGATCCTCCAAACTACAGGATTATATAATGTTCAGGCAAGGAAATACACATTTAGGAAGGCCTATGGGAAAAGCCATTAGAAACAAAAGTTTATAAAAATTACAAAATGACAATGTTAATGGAATATACAATACCTTTATATATAGATTTTTGATTGATTTATTGGCCAAACCATTTGTGAATAAAAAACTAATGAAAGTATCCCTGAATGTGGGCTACATAACCATTGTATGTTAATTTTTGTTATGGAATTCATACTTTGACCTAAAATATACCCATAAATCTGCAGTGTCTTCTCTGCATTATATTTGTCCAACTCCTGCCCTTCTCAGCCTTAGTACCCACAGCCTCAATGAAGAATTTCCTGACCAGTATAACTAAATTATTCTCCATTTTCTTTGACAAACTTATACAAATGATTATATCATTATCATTTAATTAGATATCGCCATATGTTATTCTAATACTTTGTGCATTATGTTTCTCTCCTACTATAAGAACCATAACATTAGTGTTTAATTTGTATTGCTAGGTTTGTGTTAAAATTGTGTGTACATTAGTTTTTTTTCCTTTAGACTAGAGTTCCTATGCATTTATTTGAATCCATCTTCTTTATTATTTATCCTTATATTAGTTTTTCAATCAATGTTTATTCAGGCAGTAATTTTCAACAATTTAGAAGAAAGGAAACCAAAATATACTGAACCCTAACATTCCAAGCATTATGCTAGTTTCTTATTATACGTAAGTATTATTACATAATTTCTCCAGGTTTAGAGAAAAAAATGTGGAGGAAATTAATGTAATTTTCTCAGTGTTCTTAATAAATGATAAAGTTTTATCTGAACTCAATGCTTGAATGACTAAGTTTTTAATATTGTTTTTGTTATCTTTGTATGTGTGGAAATAAAAAATAACACAAAAATAGAGGAATATTAATAGTGGAAAAACTTGGTGGTGTGAAATTCTTTTATTATCCATATAATAAAAGGCTAATATTCAAATTGTCCCCTCAACTGGTAGTTGAACCAGGGGGTGGGGTCAGCCAACTGCCCACAGTCCCTCTCCCCAGCTGGCCCAGCCTGATCTGACCAATCAGGGCAGGCCGGCCAGACCACCACCTGTTCATGAATTTGTGCACCAGGCCTCTAGTTTAAAAATAATGTTCTGTCTGTTCACTTTTCACACAAATTTATTTTTTATCTTCAAGTTTATACTTCTCCCTTAGTCACTGTCTCTCTAAATCCTAGTGGCCACCTTATCCATGTCAGTTCTCTAACCTTGTGCCTGGATTAGTGATACACCACAGGAACATATGAGTATGGTTTTTTTTTCATTTTTAATTTAAAAATGTAGTTATACTCAAACCTTAAGAGATTATCACTCTTGTACTAAGACCCAGAACAGTGTGCATAACACCTCTATTTTCTCTTTGTATAGCGTGTCCACTAAGTTTCCAGTGATACTATCACTCATTTTAAAATGTCTCTATAAGAAGGCATCTTGGGTTTCCTTACCAGCAGGAAAAAAAAAAATATGTGACATGAAAAATAAATTTGCTTCATGAAACAGACAGAGCACCACCTAGATTTTCTTCTGGAATTCCCTGGAATAATCAGAGTAAGGAACTTGCAGCAGTCCAAGAAATGCATCCAACCTCTTTGTTCTTCTTCAGCCAAACCCACTTTACCTTTGACAGAAAGATATGCTATCTGCGCCATTACTTTCCCCTTACTGGGTTCATTAGAGATGTGCTGTTACTATTCCCTCTGCTTTCCTTTGCTTTTTTATGTGCTCAGTACTGCTGGCCCCATATAAGGCAGGATTACTGCTATTAAATGGAAAATGTGATAACAGACCAGGAGAAGTGACAGGATATAACTTGAAAAAAGGAGACAATGCTCCTCTAGCCATATTGTTTTTTGTTGTTTTTTTTTGAGAAGCTTCAGAAGCTTGGTTATAGTTTCTCTTCTCCCATGTCTCATTCATTACTTCCTACAGTTTCTCCATTACATTTGCTTTCCTTCACCCCAATAATTTTTTTCTTGAGATTATCAGATATTTTTTTCTTAAAATTATTAGAAGCCTGTGGTTTTCCTTCATCTTTTGCAATGCTTCAAACCAAAACCTGAAGCTGAAAAGAAATAATTCATCATGCCCCTTAAAATCAGCCCACATTAAAATAATATCATCCAGTAATTGTAGGAGAGACATGGAAGAATGGCATATAACTAAAACATAGCTTTGATTATCAGTGTAATCACAGTTTTGAAAATGCATCTGACAAATTAAACATACCCTTCCCCAAATGTCAGAACTCATGGAGTGGCCTTTGGTTTCAACAGAACATTGAACTCTGAATTTTTAGAGGAGACATATTGCAAGATCAGTGGGTTGTTTTTAATCTTGATTTTTATTTGTATTTATTTATTTTTTAAATGTATCTTTATTGTTTAAAGTATTACAGATGTCCCCTTTTTTTACCCATTTATCCCCTCCACCCTGCACCTGCCTGTCCAAGGCCTGCACCACACTATTGTCTGTGTCCATGGGCTGGCTATGCATATATGCATAAAAATTCTCAGGTTAATCTCTCCTTACCACCCCAGGCTTCCCTCTGAGATTCAACAGTCTGTTCCATGCTTCTATGCCTTTGTATCTATTTTGTACATCAGTTTATTTTGTTCATTACATTCCAGTATGAATGAGATCATGTGATACTTGTCTTTCTCTGACTGACTTATTTTTCTCAGCAATAATACTCTCCAGGTGCCTCCATGCTGTCTCAAATGGTAAGAGATCCTCCTTTTATACATCTGCATAGTATTCCATGGTGTAAATGTACCACAGCTATTTTATTCACACATCTTTGGATGGGCACTTGGGCTGTTTCCAGATCTTAGCTATTGTAAATTGTTCTGCTATGAACATAAGGGTGCATATGTTCTTTCTGATTGGTGTTTTGGATTTCTTAGTATAAATTCCTAGAAGTGGGATCACTGGGTCAAATGGCAGTTCTATATTTAACTTTTTTAGGAAACTCCATACTGTTTTCCATAATGGCTGCACCAGTCTGCATTCCCACCAGCAGCATCCTAGGGTTCCTTTTCTCGACATCCTCACCAGCACTTGTCATTTGTTGATTTGTTGATGATAACCATTCTGGCAGGTGTGAGGTGATATCTCATTGTCATTTTAAGTTGTATTTGTCTGATTAGTAACTTTTGAGCAATTTTCATGTCTCTTGGCCATCTCTATGTCTACTTTGGATAAGTGCCTATTCAGGTCCTTTGCCTATTTTTTTCATTGGACTGTCTGTAGTCCTTTTGTTAATCTTTATATTTTTTTGAGTAATTATTTAAGTCCATTTACAAAAAATATTCTCCAACTACCTTATCAAACACATGATTATTTCACTCAAAACCACTCTCCTTTATTATCCCCAATACATCAAGGCTTATTAGGTGCAGGATTGTGTTTGAAGCAGATACAATGAGTTAGTTTCCTTAATTACCCTCAACATGTAGAAAATGCTTAAAACATTGTAGAGCTTAGTAAATATTAAATTAATGCATATTACCCATGTGAGCTTCAGTGAATTTGCAATTTGTTATATAGTTAGAAATACTAAGATCTGAAAAGTAAAGATAGTTAGTGAAATTAGCACTTTTTGGACCCTTCCTGCATCATGTTTTGATTTTCAATATGCATTCCATTTCTGTTTTCTATACAGTGTCTATGATGCTAACAAACTAAGGCATCTGTTCCATAGTCATATAAATTCTGCCTTGGCTATTTAATGCCCTTTGACTTCTGTTTTTTGTCTCATTTATTAGACTTTTGTGTCTTGAGAATAGATGACTTGTCTAACTCATAGTTTTATTATCTCCATCACCTAGTTTCATGCAATGTACAAGGAAGACACTGAATACTTATTGACAGAATGTATGCATTAAAAAATTAAGTAAAGCCAGAACCGGTTTGGCTCAGTGGATAGAGCATTGGCCTGCGGACTGAGGGGTCCCAGGTTCGATTCCGGTCAAGGGCATGTACCTTGGTTGCAGGCACATCCCCTGTGGGGGGTGTGCAGGAGGCAGCTGATTGATGTTTCTCTCTCATCGATGTTTCTCTCTCATTGATGTTTCTAGCTCTCTATCCCTCTTCCTTCCTCTCTGTAAAAGATCAATAAAATATACTTAAAAAAAAAAATTAAGTAAATATGTTGTCAAATTTTCTGCTAATCTGAAAAAGAAATCTTTACTATGGTTGGATGTTTGATATTGTAGTATATTATAGTAAAATCTCTAACATTGTTGAAATAAATGCTAATTATATCTTAAGCATTAGTGCCCTGAATAATCCACTGATGGTTAGTTTCTGATATGCCATTCAGACTCAGATTATATACAAAAATAATCTATTTTGCTAGTATATATTTACTAGAGGCCTGGTGCATGACATTTGTGTACTAGGGGAGAGGGGGTCCCTTATCCCGGCCTGTACTCTCTTGCAGTTCAGGACCCATTGGGGGATGTCCGACTGCCCACAAGTGGGCCTAAGCCTGCAGTCAGACATCCCCCAAGGGGTCTTAGCACTGCCTTGGAGGCAGGAGAGGCTCCCACCACCGCAGCTGCTCTCGCTAGCCCTGAGCCCTGCTTCTGGCCGAACGGTGCCTGTGGGAGTGCACAGACCACCAGGGGGCAGCTCCTGCATTGAGCATCTGCCCCTGGTAGTCAGTGTGTGTCATATCTACCAATTATTCTTCCATTTGGTCAATTTTCATATGAGCCTTTAATTATATAGGATAACCCTATAAGGATATTTTCATTATTATTTGAACTTTTTAGGATTTTCTCTTATACTCATATTTTATCTTTTCAGGATGAAAAAAAAAAAAAACATGTTGCTTTTTGTTATTATTATTATTAAACTAGAGGCCCGTTGCATGATATTCATGCAAAAATAGTCCCCTGACTTCACTCCCAGCCATCTGGGAGCTGGCAAGTCCCCACTCCCCAGCCACTCAGGATTTGGCACGTTCCTGCTCCCCGGCCACCTGGGAGCCAGCCTGTCCCTGGTCCTGGGCCGCCTGGAGCCCGCAAGTCCTCACTTCTGTCTGGAGCACCACTCCAGTAGCTCCCTCTACTGCCCCGCTTCCCCTTGTAGCAGGCTTCACACCGCTCTGTGCCTGCATATGCAAATTAACCTCCATCTTTGTTGGGTACATTTGCATACTCTGATTGGCTGTGGGCATAGCAGAGTGATGGTTAATTTGCATGTTTCTCTTTTATTAGGTAAGATATCTATGTGAAAAAATAAGAGACTCTTCCTCCCATCTTTGTTTTGATTTCAAAGTCTTTTAAAGTCTTTATAAATATATAAATAATTGTGTACCATATTATTTTTTTGTTTTACTTGCACTGACATCATACATTCTTGTACTTTTTCCTAGAATTATAAAATGAACTGAACAGTTCAAGATTCATTTCTCTTTATAAGCTATCATTTTAGAAAATATCATGATGTGCCCAAATAAAAGAAATTTGAAACAAAGTGTTAATATTCTGCCTTTCAAGAGTAAAAATGCAGTATATCCATGACACTGTTAAATTTAGAAAAACTTGGATACAGGAGAAAACTTCTTTATATAAATTTAAAATCAGATCCAAAGGATATTTTGACTATGGTTTCTTTATTAGATGATATGATTGTATCAATAATAAATTTCCTGGGCATATTTAAAAAGTAATATATAATTTAAATGCTAATATACTTAGGAGTGAAGCCTTAAAATGTTTGTAAATGGTTTAAAATAATTCAGCAAAAATTAAAGAGAGAAATGGAGCAAGAAGAAAAATGTGTGAATGTTAGCAAAACTATACCTATACTTATTTTTCCATCTTCTTGGCAGATTTGAAAAATTTTAAAGTAAAATGCTGGGTGAAAAAGTTAAATTATATACTAGAAAAATGTGTGAAAATG
This sequence comes from Corynorhinus townsendii, assembly GCA_026230045.1. Classification (NCBI taxonomy): domain Eukaryota; kingdom Metazoa; phylum Chordata; class Mammalia; order Chiroptera; family Vespertilionidae; genus Corynorhinus; species Corynorhinus townsendii. The sequence continues at coordinate 94,213,630 of JAPDVU010000002.1, forward strand.
AGAACCACTGCTATAGAAATATTTACTAATTGTTTGCACATGACAGAATTTGTTCAAGTGCCACTGATATTTCTTATAATATGCATTTAATTAGCACAATATTGTTATCATCAACTGTAAGCAGCAGGTTTTATACAAACCTTGGGTATGGGTATCTGGCATTTTGTTAATATATTCTTCTGATACTGAAGAGCTACAATTACACAGATCACTCTTCATAACATCCCCCACACTGTTTTTTACACAAATCAGTCCAAATAAACTTGGGATTCTATTATTTATATTAGACTGAGAATTCTCTGAGGGAAGGAGGAAGGGGAGGAGAAAGATTAACCAAAGAACTCATATGCATATATGCAAAACCCATGTAAGCAGAAATAGTATGATGAAGGGCTGGGGCTGGTGGACTGGGGTAGAGGGAGTTGATGGGGAAAAAGAGGCACATATGCAATACTTTCAACAATAAAGATAAATTTAAATAAATAAATAATGATAGCAAGTTTGGCAGTGAAAAAAATAATAAAGCCAATAAGATCTCATATATATATATATATATATATATATATATATATATATATATATATATTACACACACACACACACACACACACACACACACACACACACACACTAGAGGGCCTGGTGCACACAATTCGTGCATAGGTAGGGTCCCTAAGCCTGACCGGAGAGGAGACAGAGGGCCCGCCTCCTGCGGAAGCAGCAGGGGTCCCTCCGGGCTCTGGCAGAAGCCACACAGCTCCCCAGGAAGCAGCATGGTTCCTAGTGGCACACTGCAGTTCCCACCAGTTCCCAGGGAAGTGGCGAGTGGCCTACTGCATGCAATATCGCGTGATGGGCTACTAGTTAAGGCATATATTTCCTATAGTTTATATAATACCAACCCTTACTTTCTTCCAGATCCTAGTGTATCCACTGTATTTACTTCACAATTAGAAATTAATTCTTCTCTATAGAGTACAGGAATAATTTAATGCACTTACTTCGAAATCACATCAATAGATTCACTTATGTTCCAGCTCATAGCATCTAACATAATTTTGAGTAAAGAGCAGCCATTAAATAAACAATAGTACTTGTTTCCATTGCTATTTCAGCACAACAGGTGGTGGCACTTCTGATTATGTTTTAATATTATCCTTTTAGGAAGTTTTTGATATAATATGCCATCTCTTATTTTTAATAGTTCTAAAACTTAAATTTTTAAATATTAATTTGTCAGCCAATTCCCAATCAACAGGTATATATTGAGCAGCCTCAGGGTGCATTATCTGAATCTTCAACAGTAATTTCCATAAAAATGTTAATTTCTTTAAAAATAGATGTAATTATACTTGCTGGTCTAAACCTGCCTTTCCCCACAGACCAGCACTTTTCATATGTACTTATAGAGATTTTTATTTGAAATAACTGCATCACTTCTAAATCATGTTACCCTGCCTCTCCGCTTGTCCTTGAGATTCCTTTATCATCCTCATCATTGTGTTGCATGTTCAGCCCAATTAGTTTTTAGCTTAATGCTCCGCAGTTTAGCTCGCTAATAAAAGGCTTTATTGTAGTGTTTTTAATACCTACAGCGCCTCTGTGATTTTGCACAAATTAATTGTTCTTTTGTAGCTATTTTAGCTTTTTAGTACTTCGAAGCTGTTACTGAGGAGATAGGCAAGACTGGACTGTGGTTTACAACACTACAGCTTAATTTACATAGGCACTGTGAAGTGGAATGAGGAGGAAATTCAATTGAGGAAGAAGGAAAAAACCCTGCATGAGTGAAAAACATTTGTATTTGACCTGAATGATACAGCTTGAAAAACAGCTTGAATGGAACTACCCAGATGATTGCTTTGGCCTTCACCTAAACTTATTTGAGTAAAAACCCATATTTCTTTAAAAAGGAAAACAAACAAGATTTATGATCTTAACCAACACTGGATTTGAAGTAAAGGATGGGAAGTCATTTATAATATCTGAGCATTTTTCAAAGTGATAAAGGAAATATCCTGGCCTAGGTGCCTCTCCATGTGCAAGGGGAATAGGGAAGGGCATCTTTTTCAATCACCTCTTTCATCCAGTGACTCTGAGGAACACCTCCCACACTCGCTCCTAGATTTCAATGTCTCTGAAGCAGTCTTTTCAGAATTCACCAACTGTGCATTCACATCTTTCATGTCATCATCAGGGACCATATATTCCATCATGTGGAATGTTTTAACACTCTTCGCATAACATTAGTAATCGCTGCAATGTATTTTTAAATTAAACAAGTAAATCATTTAGGTCATTTAACTTTATGCTAGGGATAAAAGAATGAATGAAAGAGGCACACCACCTGCCTTACAGGAGCTAACTATATAAATATAAAATCTAAGTTTAAAGATATAACTGTAAATTAAAACAGACAAAACTTACAGTATAAGTATTAATATCAATATAAAATATATATTTAAATATTATGAAAGGTTATGAATGTGCAAGGAAAAAGTTAGGGTAAGACAACTTAAAGGTTAAGGTTGTGATTTCCTATATGATTTGGAGGCAGATGAAAGTAAAGAGGTTGCTAGACTATGGGTATGTTTCAGTAATAATTATTTTCCATTTATTTCATGTTTTGTATTATTTTTCCAGGGACTTTTTTTTGAGGCGGGGGGGAATCTTAATATCCCAAATATGGCTGGGGCCCATCAAAGTTTAATTCCTATTTAGAGTTATCATCATGAGGACTAGGGTCTGAAGCATGATTGCTTCTTAGTTATCTTTAGTTTCTAGAATCTTGTAGCAACTCTGGCACTGATTTAATCACTTCCAGAATTAGAAAGAAGGTGAAGGATGAAATGTTTCTGGAAAAGAGGAACAAAAAGTAGAATGAGAAAGAATGAAAGAAAGAGGAGGGGGAGATAGGAAAAAGAAGGAGTGTGAGAAGGTGGGAGGGAGGGAATGATAGATTGAAAGAGGAGAGAGAGAAACATGGAGAAAATTTATGGAAAATATTGTCAAGTGACAGGGTAGGATTGACATGAATACTTCGATGTGGAGGAAACCATGTTACCCAGTTTAAACTGAGGTGATATTACTGGCTCACTCTCCTTTTGGCTCAGCTTTCCCCAGATGCATCATTCTAAAGGACAAAGGCAGGAGAGCATGCTCACTGGGATGACCATGAAATTAAAGAAAGAACAGCTGCCTAAATATCTGTGATTATTAAAAGCATTACTTTTAATGAGTACTGTCTCTGGGGAGGAAGACACTCTGATATTATTAATGGTTATCTACTCAATTTTTCTAGATCTGGACATGGGGCAAGTCTGATAAGTATTATGTAGTAGTTAATGTAGTGATTTTAAAATGGGTTTTGGGTGTGATGTGATTATGAACATTATTTTTTCTTTTCAAACTATAAGATGTATTTTATTCCCTGAACATCCTATATAATAAAACCCTAATATGCAAATCGACTGAACGGTGGATTGACTGGTCACTGTGACACGCACTGACCACCAGTGGGTAGACACTCATGCAGGAGCTGCCCCCTGGTGGTTAGTGTGCTCCCACAGGGGGAGCACCTCTCAGCCAGAAGCCGGGCTCATGGCTGGCAAGCACAGCAGCAATGGTGGGAGCTTCTCTTGCCTCCACTGCAGGCGGGCAGTAAGGAGTGAGGGGTACCAGACTGTGAGAGGGCACAGGTGGGGCTGAGGGACTCCCCCCCCCCCAGTGCAAGAATTTCCTGTACCAGGTCTCTAGTTATAATATGAAAACTCTTATATGTAGTTTTACAACTTTCAGAAAGTTTTGCATCCTCTAATATTCTTTTATGCCATAATGATTACACTTATTCACCATTTTATTTCTATGAATTAATGCCAAAGATCAAATTAATAAAACAAGATTGGGGATAGGCAATTTTTTTCTGTAACACATCAGATATTAACATTTTAATTTGCCATCTTCTAATATATATTCTACACTTATTTGCTTATTAATACTTTTAGAATGCAGGCTTCATAAAAACAGACGTTTTCAATTATTTGTTTCTAAATCTCCAGCATCTTGATCACAATACATAATAAATGCTAACATACCCTTGGTAGATAGTCAGTGTATTGGAGTGTTGTGGTTATGTATATTTTTCTTATATATCTCTCCAATCTCCTGTGGTATTATAATATTATTATATGTGTATTTAAAACTAAAATACAAGGAAAAACACAAGAGAACATTTAGATTGATGAAAAATTAAATTTATCAATTCCCATCAATATTACATCTATTTAGTCTCTGCTTGGTAATGCAGTCAATTTGCTTTCAGATAACAGTTTCATAAATTATATATATATATATATATATATATATATATATATATGGAAAATATATATAAAATAAAAGCAGTCCAGCACTCCCAACTTATCCATTGGCTCAAAATACCCTATTTTATTTCATATTTAAAACTAAATAGCTCATTATTTTTGTTTCTGAATGATGTTAAAAAATACTGTTAGTAATAGTAATGATATCTATGCTCTTTACATATATCACCTTAATATACATTGTAATTAAATTGTATTTAATGACACAAAAGATGTAATTGATTGTAAAATATATCATTATACATACCACTAAAATTAAAATATAGTTCTTCCAATTAAAATATGAAAACATTATTTTGTTAGAAAGTAAATATAAGTAATTACACTTACAGCAATTTAGAGCTATTTTAGTTTTTTTGTATAAATTTAGACATAGATATAAGCATATATTAATGGCATAGGTATATAGCAAATAAATTGGATAAGGTATCCCTAGATGTCTTTTTGGAATCTAATTCTTCCAAATCATTTTTCTACTAAAACTCATCATATTTATATTTATTCAGATGATGTTAACTGTGCAATGGAGATACAGAATTTTTATGAAAGTTTTTCAATATTGTCAACTGGAGTTTTTTTCTAAGCTGTAACTCTTTTTGCAAATTTTGAAGATAATACATTATAAGGACATATGCTGAATCAATTTCTTCACTGATACCGCTCCTAGGGTAATGGATACTAAAGAGAAAATAAACAAATGGGAGTACATCAAAATAAAAAGCTTTTGCAAAGCAAAGGAAACCATCAACAAAACAACAAGAAAGCTCACTGTATGGGAAAACATATTTGCAAATGTTATCACTGATAAAGGTTTAATCTCCAACATCTACAGGGAACTTACACAACTTAATAAAAGGAAGATAAATGATCCAATAAAAAAATGAGCAACAGACTTAAATAGAATCTTTTCGAAAGAAAACAGAAGGAAGGCTAAGAGACATATGAAAACATGCTCAAAGTCATTAATTATCAGAGAGATGCAAATCAAAATAACAATGTGGTACCACCTCACACCTGTCAGAATGGAAATCATCAACCAATCAACAAACAACAAGAGCTGATAAGGATGCGGAGAAAAAGGAACCCTGGTGCACTGCTGGTGGGAATGCAGACTGGTGCAGCCACTGTGGAGAACAGTATGGAGTTTCCTCAAAAAACTAAAAATGGAACTCCCATTTGACCCAGTAATCCCACTTCTAGGAATATATCTCAAAAAACTAGAAACACTAATCAGAAAGGATATATGCACCCCTATGTTCATAGCAGCACAATTCACCATAACTAAGATTTGGAAACAGCCCAAATGCCCATCAGCAGATGAGTGGATTAGAAAACTATGGTGTATCTACACAATGGAATACTACGCTGCTATAAAAAAAAGGAATTCTTACCATTTGCAGCAGCATGGATGGACCTGGAGAGCATTATGTTAAGTGAAATAAGCCAGGCAATGAACAAAAAATACCACATGATCTCACTCATTTATGGAAAATAAAGAACATTATAACCTGATGAACAAAAAGATAGATACAGAGGCAGTAAAGCACCAAACAGACTGTCAAATTACAGTGGGAAGTCAGGGGAGTGTTGGGGAGGGGGAGAAAGAGATCAACCAAAGGACGTGTATGCATGCATATATGTACAACCAATGGACACAAGGCACTGGGGCGGTGGAATGAGGGCATGTGACAGGGGGTAAGGGACGCTGGGGGAAGGCCAATGGGGAATAAAAAAGGAGATATATGTACTACTATATGTAATACTTTAAACAATAAAAAATACATTATAAGGCTAAAAATCTTCATTAGGATATTCAAAAACAACTAGTATTCACATTCCTTATTCAAATGTTTCTAAATCGTGTGTTGACGGAACTTAAAGGTTTACATTCCTCCATTTGTGACAAGAAAAGTTCCCCAGTATATACATATACAAGCAACAGCAATTACAGAATGGTTGGCCTGGGACAAGAGCCAGAGGAATTAAGAGATGTTAAAATAAGAGGTCTTGAAATGGATCACATATGTCATACCACATGTTGTTAATTTTAAGAATCCCCCCAAATCATATGTTAAAACATAACTAAATGAAGAAATTAAGACTTCACAAATTCATTAAGCTAGTCAGTAACTTATCTAAGACTAATTTTAGATCCCATATTCCTACCCTGATAATTGGAATAAATTATAAATGTGCCCACCTTACTTAAATCATAATTATTATGCAAAAATTTATTTATAGTTAAATTTTGCTCTCATGTTAGGATTGTAAAATTTATGTTTCTTACATTTTTGAAATTCTACTTTTTTCTTCTGATTAAAGCCTTTCTTAATCAATGCTTAAATTATGAAACATAAATTTAACTTTTTTATTATTTGTTTAGGTTTTAAAGTTTAGTCAAAATATATATTTGTGCTAGAAATGGAAAGTCATTATTATTAATCTAGATGATTCATTTGGTGGCAACACAATCAACCTTTGTTAAATCGTTATCAAGGCAGAGATGATGTTATGAGTCTTTATATAAGGATATAACTTGAAAACTTTATAAATAGAAGGAATTTTATAATTTACCATTTCCCCAGTCAAGAGTCTTTGAACTGGAAAGGTTAAATAACTCTCCTAATGTCATCCTGCTTGCTAGTGTCCACATCCAAACAACATTTGAGACTTTGGCATGAAGTTCACTTGTTCTTCCTACTACTTTATGGTGGGTAGATTATATTTGTAGATTTTCATTTCTGTGAGTGCAAGTATTTTGTATTCTACATCTATATATACCTAATGCTTAATATAATGCATTGTCATGCAATAGGCATTCCCTAGATGGCCAAATGAATGAATATGTTGACTATCTGATCCCAAACAAGAGTTTAAATGAGATAAACTCTTTTGAAATACCAAAAGTTAGCCTAGAATAGAATAGAATTTTGATATTTTTGGGGGTTTTGGTCAGTGCTTAACTGTAATAATACTCAAAACAGTTATATATGGTATCTATTTACCCATGTACAAAGTGTGTCTGTGTGTGTGTAATGAAATGTGTTAGAAAAATTTAAGATTGGCTTTTAGTATGATGGGGCATCCTAGTGGATGGAGTCTGGGACTTGTGTATAAGATAGATGATGGTAGCCCTAGCCAGTTTTGCTCAATGGATAGAGTGCTGGACCACGAACTGAAAGGTCCAGGGCTTGATTCCAGTCAAGGGCAGGTACCTCTGTTGCAGGATTGATCCCAAACCCTGTCTGGGCCTCATGTGGGGAGCAACCAATCGATGTGTCTCCCTCATATCATGTTTCTCTCTCTCTGTCTTTCACCCTCCCTTCTACTCTCTCTAAAAATCAATGGAAAAATATCCTCAGGTGAAGATTAATAACAACAAAAAGATATAGATGATGATAGATAAGCAGACACAGATAGAAAAAATTAAACTCTCACTCAAAGATGTTTAACAGCTCTTACTCAGTCTCTGTATTCACTTGTTTCCCCTAAGTTTGATGGTGAAATGATTTTACAGATATACTTTTCATAAACATTAAAATAGTATTAAAGTGATCAGCTATTTCAATCTAATTATTCATGTCAGAGTATGAAGTTGAAATATCTAGCATTATCTTAAATATGCATTTGTTAGGACAGTTGGGCATGAAATAATTTGCTTGGTTATTTGAAAAGTATAATGGAAATAGCAAAAGAAAAATATATTAAAATTAGGGCCACCCTGTAGATGTTGCTATAAAGTAGGGTTAGGAAAACTATAGCCTGCTGACCAAATCTGGCCCTATGCCTGTTTTGTTGAATTTATTGGAACCCAGCCATGACCATTTATCTGGGTATTTGTCTACAGCTGCTTTCACACTACAATGACAGAGTTGTGTAGGTAAGACAGACACCGTATGGAGTCCACAAAGACTAAAATATTTTCTATTTACTTCTTGACAGAAATATTCCAATCCCATTATAAAACCTTGAAAAAGAAGGATCCAAGGATGATCCCTTTTTTTGGACTTGAACTGACAATTTCAATGCACTGCCATTGCGTTCTTACTAGAATACAACCCATGACATCTCTGTATTGAAATTATCAAGAAGAATTTATTTTTTTCTAGTTATCTGAGTAGTTTTATTTAGTCTTCTTATTTAATTATCTATGCAGAAGTCTCTCAGGCAGGCCTTCCTTCAATATCATACTTAAAATATCTACATACTAGAGGCCCGGTGCATGAATTCGTGTATGGGTGGGGTCTGGCCAGCCCATCCTGATTAGGGTGTGTGGGGGCCAATTGAGGGTGAGGCCCACTAAGGGGAGGGGCTGCAGGTGGTTGCCCAGCTGGCCCCGCCCCCTGGTCCAGTTCCCAGTTGAACTCCTGGTAGAACTCCTGATTGAGGGGATAATTTGCATATTAGCCTTTTATTATATAGGATTGTCACCATGTTGCTGAGGCAATGTTTGATGTTCAAGTCTATGTCCTATTTACCCTGGGAATGAAGAACATATTTCCCAGTTTTTATTGCACTTACTGAATTACTGAGTTCTAGTCAACGGACTGGCTTCTAGAATCAACATTTTCCACACATTTGTCCAGATGCCCACATTTTTCCTCTCTACCAGGCAAATGAGGAGCACATGAGATGGTGGAACCACATAGTAAAAGAGCTTGGGACCCTAAATGACTACTCAGAGCATAGATCTCACCAGTATGATTTGTGACATGGTAGTAAAATAGATTATTTTGTTTCAAGCTCTGAGATGTTGATGTTGTTTATATCAGTTGATGCTCTATTCTAATGTTTACCACCTGAACTAGTATATGTTTATTAATTTATTGTTTGTTCTTACAAGTAGAATTTAAGCTTCATAACACCATGATTTATTTTTGTTCACTACTTAGAGCACTGTCTAGTATAAAATAGGTGTTCAAAATTTATTCAACTTGTTTGTAGAGAGAATGCATGAGGGAAGCTAAATATCAGAATTACTGAGGATATGTCCCCAAAACACAAGAAAAAGTGCAAAGATTTCACTGTGCTCTCTTAAAAGCATTACTCCCTTTAGCCCATTACTCCCTTTAGCACATAGACAACAATGTGGTGAAGGCCAGGAGGAGGGGAGAGTGGTATCTGGGTGGAGGTGGACAAATAGGGGGATAGTGGAGGGTATATTTAGTCATGTCAACAATAAATATAAAATATTAGAGTTTTACTTGCTTTCAATCACTCTCATAACAAGAAAGTGGTAAACATTTACTGAGCACTTACAAGGCACCCGATACTTTCTAAAATCTTTCATAAGTCATCTTATTTAATCTTTATAATATAGTTGTAAGATAGGTGTTCTAAGTATCTTCATTTTACAGATGAGTAAGTTGATCCAGAGAGTGGACAAGTAATTCTGTCTTAGTTCACAGTTAATAAGTGGCCAAGCCAGGATTTTAACTTGAGCATTCTGGCTCCACTGTATTTTCAACTATTGTACTTCAGTAATGAGAGTTCATCAAGTATGATGGGGAAAATATGGAATACTATAATGGTTATAAAATACACAATCCACAAATATAAGGGAGGTATAGAGAGGTATTCATTTTAATTTTCATTAACTTTTTAAAAAACTAAACTCACTAACTCAAACTTCTTTTCTATGTAGTAGCAATAACATAATTTTACTAGAATGGGGAAACTATTTATACCCTGTAAACTTAATCAAAACAGGAATCTTTCAATAAATTCGGTTTTTATTACACCCTATTCCTCTCCAAAAGGTTTCATCTAAGGTCTGAGACGTAACTACCCATGTTCACATCTTGTTTGGGTTGCCTGATGCTCACTACTCCCCGCTTCTGCTCCACTCTTTCATAGTTATTGGCATATATTCTCTGAATCCCTCAATGTCCTCATTCCTATCTTGTCAGTGGCCCATGCACATCACTCAACATCCTCCATATCCTCACTATAGAAGCCTTCATTTCTATAGATATTCTCTATGTATCTTTGGGCCTCTTTTGGAAAGCACTGGAGAATGTGGAATACAGTCATGTAATTATGGGCCTTCAGTAAATTTAGAAGTGTTATTACATGGGTAAATCATGCCAATATGATACCTAGTCAATTGTTACTGAATCATGGCAAGAGGTGAGGGAATTCTGGAAACTTGCTGATTTCCTCAGTCCCATCTGTGAAACAAGACTCAGATTCCTCTATTCAGGTTCCAAAAATTGAGGGTCTTATTCTGCTTTGGGGATTTTACCTAAATTTGGGTGAGAAGTATGTTTTCAGAACTTCACATCCGGGACCTTAATGAGACTCTGTGTCTGATTCCTGCCCTCTGCTTTTGCCTTATAAATTCTGATTCCCTCTGTAGTAGGAGAAAACTTGTCTTTGGTATAGATCTTTTAAGGAACAAAATCCAACATTACTTTCTACCTTTCTCTACATTTCTATGTAGCAATAATACTTTGAGAGGAGACAGCATAGAACATTCTCTCCTGTCATCTTCCTAATTGGGAAATGGGCCCATTAGCAGAACATTTTGAGTCAAAAGAAAGTTTAATAGTTCACAGCAACATTGAACCACAGAACAGAGAGTTGATGGCATTCATCCAATTAATATAAAAATCTCATCAGTAGGAAATGGTTGGATTAACAGTCTGAATTCTGAGTACTAATATTATTTAGCTCAACTAACAAACCCAAAAAGTTAATTTATCTTGTCATAACAACACTTTCATTTCTTCTTTGGAACAGTGATACTTCTAATCATCTAGCACAGTGCTCTGCAAACTGTGGCTTGCGAGCCACATGCGGCTGGTGAGCCGTGGTTTGCCGTTCTGTTGACTAAGGAGTTTGCTGACCACTGATCTAGCACCTTTAAGAGGCAGATGCTTTATCTTCAGGAAGCGGTGAACATGGCAAGTGATACTATATCTGAACAATAATATCATTCTGTTTCATATAGTTTTTTCAGAGCTCTCCTCTCAGTCTGAGTCAACTTCAGCTGATCACATGTTCAAGTCCATGAACTTTATCCCTGATATTCTGCATTTTGTTTTCATTCTTTATTCTTTTTTTTATTTCAGAATATTTCCTAGACACTTCTTCACTATAAAAAACATAATGTAGTCTACATTAGTTCATTTGTTTTTACCCTCTGTCCAGGATGCTTGCCTGGTACTTAGTAGAATCAGCAACATGTAGTGTTTTCCTATAATAAATAATATTGAAAAATATATTTTCAAAAAACAATTGTTTTCCAAACTTCCTTGAAGGTCTGGAATCTCTTTATCCCCAGGATACATAAATCAGATGAAAGCAGTACTGCTGCGGTTGACATAGAAGTGCAGAGCGTTAGCCTTGTCTGTTCTGTTTCTCCTTGTGTTCCGGGCCCGGAGCTGAGGCACTCTGAGGTGTCCAAGAGACATAGTTTACAGGCCTCTGCTCTGACCCTGCTGCTGCTTTTCTTACTAGCCTTCGATTTCCTTTATATTATGACAAAACCCAAAGCGTTTCTGAGTAATTCAATGTGAAAGGACCAAGACATAACAATGCTTACCTTTGCATTAACCAAAATGTCTATTCTTCAGTCTAAATTATCATCATCAATATATTTATTTTAACTCTTTTGATAGGTGCAGGTAATTTTATCACTTTAAAATTTTTTTCTCAGTTGGTTAGCATCTTATAATTTTTAAAATACATAATATGTCTGGGGGCAACATGTAAAGCATTTAAACCAAACTTTCTCTGCCAATGTGCAGAAAAGGAATGTCTTCCAAGTTTGGGAAAAATTATTGCCTAAAGAGTCATTAGTGATTTTCACCTGAAATGATGATAAAGAGGTTTCTGAAATCTTCATTCCATTACAGTTCAGAAAAGCATGCATGTTGCTTTACACAGCCCAGTAGTAGATACCCTGCTTACAGAGAGTTAATGTTCTCATAATATTTTACCATTCACCAGTGCTCTGTTTATCTTGCCTAATTCTACCTTCAACATTGCACACACACACACACACACACACACACGCGTGCGCGCGCACTAATATTCCATTCTGAGGGATAATAAAATTGAAGTCCAAATATTTAAATGGAATGCTTAAAACCATTCACCTGCTAATGGATAACACCTAGCTTACCTGAATCTGATATTGCTCATTCTCCTAAGCACATCCTGCCAATTAAGTTGTAGCTTCCAAGGCCAAACATAAGGAGGTGATTATGTATAATATTCAATAGTCCATGTAAAGAGAAATGTTTCATTAATTTGTTAAAAACAAGACTAGCTGATTGAGACTGAGAAATATGGGCATAAAGATAGAAAGTTGACTTCATTAATAATACATAATCATTATAGTAGAGAAATTTTATTTGAACAAACACTTTTACCAGAGCTTTATACAAAAAGCCATATATATGTTCAGTGTTTTAACTTTAAATTTTTTTATTTAAAGGAACAGTAAAGTATTTGTGCCATTAATTTTATTTCATCAACATTTATTTCTATGCTCCTCTAAGCCAAGTACTGAGATAAGGGCTTTGTATAAAGATTAATAAAACAGTCCTTTGTGGAAGACATTGTCAGTAGTCCATCAAATCTGTAATTCTCTTTTTTCTCTTAACTCCAGAGCAAGATATGTCTGAATTTCTTGCCTTTATGTGTGCCCATGTGGCTAAGTTTTCCACAGTGGAATGTGAGTGGAAATGGTTTGACTAACCATTTTTGTTCGTGACTAAGTCCAGTCCAGGATGTAAGCATTTCAGTGCTAAAATCAGAAAAGACCCTGGCAAACCAAGTTGAGTTAGTTGGCCTAAAAGGAAATGATGTTTCAGGGTTTCAGGCCTCATCTCTAAGAAGCTCCCATATAAACTTTTCCATGCTCTTTTCTCACAGATTGACATAATGATAACTATGGAGACCTGAACAGTCTATTACTTGGACTTTGTGACCACATGGAGCAAACCAGCCACAGATGAGGAGGCTCAGATTTGGAGTCCCCCACTTTGAACTGTTATAAATGACTAGAGGCCCGGTGCATGGATTTGTTTCCTACATAAGTATGCGTCTCTAGAAATGTGCACAACCCAATAGTAGATATTATGGATTCATGCACTGGTGGGGTCCCTCAGCCTGGCCTGCACCCTCTCACAGTCCGGGACTCCTTGGGGGATGTTGGACTGCCAGTTTCAGCCCAATCCTTGAAGGCCAGGCCAAGGGACCCCACCAGTGCACAAACCCATGCACCAGGCCTCTAGTATGTATGTAAGGGTCTTTGATTAATCTCTTCCCTCCCTTCCCCCATCCCCTTCCCTCCGAGATTCATCAGTCTGTTCCATGTTTCCATGCCTGTGCATTGAACGTCTGCTCCCTGGTGGTCATTGCACATTATAGCTACTGGTCAAGTGGTTGAATGGTTGAACGGTCATTTAGGTATATATATATATATATAACAATAAATTGAATTTCGATAAAGCCACTAACTTTTGTGTATATTTTAAACCATATCTTATCTTTTAAAAGTAAATTGAAATTTCTGAACTTATATTACTTATAGTCATACTATAAAAAACAAAAGATCAATAGAAAGGAGAGTAGTGTATTATAAAAGGAGAATTAGAAGAGTAACCAGTTCAACTTTGAATTTAGTAATATATAAAATTGAAATGTAATGGTATTTTTTCATAATATATTAAAACATGTTCTAAAAAGGAGATTTCTAGAGACACATGATTACTTAGGACACAGATGATAAATAGAGTTAATGACTATTCCTCAGTGAGATTATCCCAAAAAGTACAATTTTGACTAGATTATTTTAAATGAGTGATAATAGAAGTTGAGGATTTATAATCCCTCTCTATAGTGAAGTTATTTTGTTTAATTCTTAAACCACTGTTAAAACAATAAATGAAATGTTTTGATTTAAACTAAGACTCATTTTACCAGACTCCTTTTCATTGTGATGTAGGATTCTTTTATTGGCAGCATAAATAAATGGAGATGCCTAGTCTTTTTAAAAAAGCATTAACCTTGCATATTTGTTTTCAACACACTAGGCAATTATTTTGTGAGTGCAATTCATTTTTCTTAATGCCACCCATCCCCTTCACAGTAAAAATATATAATTATCATATTAGTTGTCTCATTAAGCAAAAGTTGTGTCTAGATATGCTGGATATCAGGATATGCTTCTTATTATTACAAAGGTTGGGAAACTTCAATTCTTCCAATACTTTTACAACCATGGGAATTCACTTTATTTTCACATGATATGGATATTGTCACTGAAATGTTGTATTTCCCTTTTATAGTTAGTTAAAGCCCTACACATTTTTATTAAAGAAGGAACCTTCAGGCACCTATCACAAAAGAATAATTAAAAGTGACCTAAGTATAAGAGTTCATGGAGTTCTGATGATTCAAAAGTTTTATTTATTAAGAATCAATCCACCATTACTTCAGATAGTCATTTTAGAACACTTTTGGTCAAAATTCAACAAATAAAGTAAATATTTCTTAAACAATATACTATTAATGGTTGACTTCCTCTGTTAAACTCTAGGTATTTATGCTTTCATATAATGAGTAACTTTGGACTATGGAAATATTTATATATGAGTGTTTTCTTAGAATGCTAAATGTATTAGAGATTCCTCTAAAAACAAAGCAAACAAATTATGTATAGATAATTTTTGAACAATCAAATAGCCATGGAAGACGCTGACAACGCCTTGCCACGCGAGCAGTCAGCAGCTGTGCACCGCTGCAGGTTACCTAGGACCAAACCAGAGAGGGTCGGACCTGCATTGCCAACATGTGCCCACCATCCAGATATCATTGCTGAAATGTACACATAAGGAACTGTTAGACATTGAAACGGGGACTCAGAACTGTTGGACATTGAAATTGGGACTCAAACACTTTTTTTGTTTTGTCTTGTTTTGTTATTATATGTTTATTTCTAGTCTGCAAAGGCAAAACTTTTTATTTTATTTTATTTTATTTTATTTTTTTTACTTTTTTTATTTTTTTATTTTTACATGGATTGATTTCTTTTTTTCTTTTTTTTAATTTAATTTTATTTTTATTGTTTTAAGTATTACAAATAGTAGTACATATGTCTCCTTTTTTTTCCCCCTTGATCTCCCCCCCGACCTCCCCTACCCCCCAGGACATGCCTTCACCTGCCCCCCCTGCCCCCCCCCCCCCGCCCCAGTGTCTTATATCCGTTGGTTGTGCTTATATGCAAGCATACAAGTCCTTCGGTTGGTCTCTTACAGCCCCCCTCGCCCAACCTCCCCTGTCTTCCCGATGTAGTTTGACTGTCTGTTCAATGCTTCTTTGTAAAACTTTTTAAAGGAAAGAAATGGTGGGAAAAAGATACAGAGGCAAAGAAGCATTGAACAGACTGTCAAACTACATTGGGAAGACAGGGGAGGTTGGGCGAGGGGGGCTGTAAGAGACCAACTGAAGGACTTGTACGCATGCATATAAGCACAACCAATGGATATAAGACACTGGGGCAGGGGGGAGGGCGGGCAGGTGAAGGCATGTACTGGGGGGGTAGGGGAGGTCGGGGGGAGATCAATGGGGAAAAAAAAAGGAGACATATATACTACTATTTGTAATACTTAAAACAATAAAAAAATGGTAAAAAAAATCAAATAGCCACTGATATGCTTTCCTTGTCATCAACACTCAAAATAGAATACTTCAATGAATATCAACTTTATAAAATGTTTGCTCATCAAACATAATTTTACTCAGGGTATATTTATTAAAATTGTACAAGCATAACCAGGTAGTGCATGAGAGTTGAACCAGGTTTTTATGTGTATGACTCATGTGCCTGGTGAATTTAAAATGAAATTATTATTTCCATGTACATGCGGCACAGTGTATCAGGATATAAATAATTCACTAAAATGCTTTGAACAGTTTTCAAGTTGTAGAAATTATTTAAGAAGTAGAGGCTAAAAATAAGGACGGTACATCAAGACATGTGATTACTTAAAAAATGAAGCCTATATTATCATTTAAAATGCTTGAAAACATATAAAAATTCTTACATTGTAATCACAAGTTCAATATAAAAAAACAATCATCTATATATATCAAGAGATTAAAGTCTAATAAGTTTGGGATTGATGAAAATAGTTTATTATAATCTGTCTGGATTCGTAATATGTGTTTACCAAAATAAAGTAAATCTTAGCAATATGAAAATATAAAAGTAGAAATTTTAATTTTATATCAAATACCAATTTCTCACTCTTTGTATAAACAAACTGTGATGAGAATGTAAATTTCACAAAGATTAACTAGAAATGAAACACTCCTAGCTTGCAAAATCCAATTAGCACATACTTGAAAAAGAGTATTATATATTTGCTAAGGAATTGTAGATATTTTGGTAGACTTTATTAACTTAATTAAAACTATTGTACAGATAGATAGAATAATAAATTATTAATTTGAGAAATTATGATTTTATTATTGATCCTGCTTGTAAAATAGACTTTATGCATTTCATTTTCCCGTTGCTTACTTAATTCTCTTAGCAAAGTCAACCAATTTATAAGTAAAAAGATCTCTCTACAACATGAAAAGTTGATCTCTGAAACAGCTGTTGAAAAAATTATTTTGCATATTCACATTATAGTATGACTGATCACAATAGTTAATTTTATTGATATAATCTGGGGTTCAATATCACTAATTTAAATCTCATCGTAATCTCTAACAAATATATACCATTGGTTTTAGCAACATGGACTCTAACTAAGTTTATTCTCCATAAGTTAAATTACAACTAAATTACTAATAACTCTACAAATATATATAATAATGAATATCATATTAAAACATCATAATAATATAAACAATCATATTTTGTGGAAACAAAAACTGTGAAATGAAGCTTCTTTTATTATGAAGAGGTGTGTCTATAAATTAACTGGTTAAATTATATGTAAGCTTAATATAGCTGGTTTTTTATTGTTGAGGTGTGAAATATTAGCATAACTTGTTACTTCGTAATGTGGATTTACACATTTTATTAACATCATGTTATACTTTGCTCCAAGAAAAGTGCCTTTAAAAATAAAACATCAACATAAATATTGCAAGAGAGGAAAAGTGTAGGCATTTTGTGAGAAAATGTATTGGTAGTCAAACTGAAATATAAGGAATTATAGTCTTCCTATAAAGCAATGTGTTTTCCTGAATTAATCTGGAAAATTTCCTTAATTTCCCTCTGATTTTGTAGAAAGAAATATAAATTTTTGTGAACCATTTCTGTACATAAATTAGTGTGAAAAAACAACAACACTGATCTTTAAAATTTAGGATAGCTCTTTAATTCAGAGTGAAAATAAATATTTTAACTTGAAATACGTTTGGGCAAAAAATTATTTGTATTAAAACACATTTTTAATCAAAATAGCCAATAAAACTGTGACAGCCCCAAAATATTTGGACATTATGTTTTTGGACAGTAAGTGATTATGATTGTTAAATTATTATTATTATTTTAATTTCTTTATTGATTAAGGTATTACATGTGTCCTTATTCCTCCATTACCCCCCTACCCACCCCCCCAATGCATGCCCTTACCCCCTTTTGTCTGTGTCCATTGATTAGGCTTACATGCATGCATATAAGTCCTTTGGTTGATCTCTCCCCCTTACTCCCACAGTCCCCTACCTTCCCTGAGGTTTGACGTTCTGAATGATGTTTCTCTGTCTCTGGATCTATTTTTTGTTCATCTGTTTATGTTGTTCATTATATTCCATAAATGAGTGAAATAATGTGATATTTATCTTTCTCTGCCTGGCTTATTTCACTTAGCATAATGCTCTCTAGCTCCATCCATGTTGTTGCAAGTGGTAAGAACTCCTTTTGTACCGCAGCATAGTATTCCATTGTGTAGATGTACCACTGTTTTTTAATCCACTCATCTGCTGATGGGCACTTAGGCTGTTTCCAAATCTTAGCTATAGTGAATTGTGCTGCTATGAACATAGGGGTTCATATATCCTTTCTGATTCGTGTTTCTAGCTTCTTGGGATATACTCCTAGAAGTGTAATCACTGGGTCAAATGGGAGTTCCATTTTTAGTTTTTTGAGGAAACTCCATACTGTTCTCCACAGTGGCTGCACCAGTCTGCATTCCCACCAGCAGTGCACTAGGGTTCCTTTTTCTCCACATCCTCACGAGCACTTGTCATTTGTTGATTTGTTGATGACAGCCATTCTGACAGGTGTGAGATGGTACCGCATTGTTGTTTTGATTTGCATCTCTCGGATGATTAGTGACTTTGAACAGGTTTTCATATGTTTCTTGGCCTTCCTTCTGTCTTCTTTCAAAAAGTATCTATTTAGGTCAGTTGCCCATATTTTTATTGGGTTGTTTATCTTCCTTTTGTTAAGTTGTATGAGTTTTCTGTAAATGTTGGTGATTAAACCCTTATCAGTGATATCATTGGCAAATATGTTCTCCCATGCAGTGGACTTTTTTGTTGTTTTGTTGATGGTTTCCTTTGCTGTGAAAAAGCTTTTTATTTTGATGTACTCCCATTTGTTTATTTTATCCTTAGTTTCATTGCCCTAGGAGCAGTATCAGTGAAGAAATTGCTTCAGCATATGTCTGAGATTTTGCTGACTGTGGATTCCTCTAGTATTTTTATGGTTTCCCATTGTATGTTTAAGTCCTTTATCCATTTTCAGTTTGTTTTTGTGTATGGTGTAAGTTGGTGGTCTAGTTTCATTTTTTTTGCATGTATCTGTCCAATTTTCCCAACACCATTTATTGGAGAGACTGTCTTGACTCCATTGTATGTTCATGCCTCCTTTGTCAAATATTAATTGGGCATAGTTGTTTGGGTCGATATCTGGGTTCTCTATTTTATTCCATTGATCTATGTCTGTTCTTGTGCCAGGACCAGGTTGTTTTGAGAACAGTAGCTTTGTAATACAGCTTGATATCTGGTATTGAGATCCCCCTACTTTGTTCTTCTTTCTCAGGATTGCTGCAGCTATTCTGGGTCTTTTTTTATTCCATATGAACACAAAGGAAGGCTTAAATTATTATTTTTTAGGTGACAGATGAATTGCATTCTGGCTCACATTGTTATTAATCATTTTATAAAAATGCATTTTATTCGATATTACCACAATTTCTACACTTCGGTTAGATTTGTGTTAAACGAAACAAAACACGTTTCCTGATTCCACACCAGGTTCCAGGCACTATGCTGTGGACTGGAGAGTGAGAGGTGGCTGTAGGTAGGGAGAAGGAGAAAAGAAGAACGGCTACTCAGAAACAGGTTTTCTCAGCAGAAATTTTACTTATTGTTTATGTTAGCATGTACTCAGTAATTATTATTTTACCCTTGTTTTCGTATTTTACTTCATTTTTGTTAATCCTCACCTGAGATTATTATTTCCATTGATTTTTTTTAAGAGTAGAAGGGAGGAAGATAGGGAATGATGGAAGGAGGGAGAGAGAGAGAGAGAGAAATTGATGTGTGTTAGGGTTTAGCTGATGACATGGGCTGTGAAAGAATTCACAACTAAGAGAAGAGATGCAGAAATAAAATTTATCTTACTTTCCAAGGGAGGAAATAGCTGGTGTATTGCTAGTCAATACAGGGCAGTGAAGAGAAAGTGGCTTGCTTTTTTTTTTTTTTTTTTTTTAATCTTCACCCCAGGATATTTTTTCCATTGATTTTTATTTTTATTTATTTTTTATTTTTTTAAATATATTTTATTGATTTTTTACAGAGAGGAAGGGAGAGAGATAGAAAGTTAGAAACATCGATGAGAGAGGAACATTGATCAGCTGCCTCTTGCTCGCCCCCTACTGGGGATGTGCCCGCAACCCAGGTACATGCCCTTGACCAGAATCGAACCTGGGACCTTTCAGTCCGCAGGCTGACGCTCTATCCACTGAGCCAAACCGGTTTTGGCTTTCCATTGATTTTTAGAGAGAGAGTGGAAGGAAGGGAGGAAGAGTGAGAGAGAGAGAAACATTGATACATAGATGTGAAAGAGACACGTTGACTGGTTACCTCCTGCACCTGCCCCAACTCGGGGTCTAGGATGGAACCTGCAACTGAGGTGTGTCCCCTTGACTGGGAATCAAACTCACAACCATTTGGTACAGGGATGATGCTCTAACCACTGAGAACACTGGCCAGGGTTGGCTTGCACTTGCTGTAAAGAGCAAGCATTTGCTGTTTCTGAGTGAAGACGAAGGGAGAGGGATTTGTGGAAGTTGACCAGAGGCTTGGAACTGGCAGATAAAAATCAGGATTGATACTTCATTTTTGGAGGTTCACCCCTGAGGAATGAGGGGTCCCAGTGCCATACCAGGCCCCCCCCCAGGGGACCAGGGTTATAGTCCCAGGAAGATAATCACTTTAAGTTCTAGCTGTAAAAATCAGGCTGAGGGAGACTGAGGCTATTGGAGTCCCAGACACCTTCACAAGTGACACACTCAAGAGTGGACTCAGCACGTACCAGAGCCCTGCTGAAGTAATTCCTGATCTTTGTGATGTGTCCCTGCACAGCTGATCCTCCAAGATGGTTAAAGATCAGCGGTCACAGCCAGTCCTTATAGCTGACCAGCTGGGATAAATCTCTCCCATTGATGTGCCAATGGCAATCAGGACTCAACTACAACAAAAAGGTTTACAG
This sequence comes from Corynorhinus townsendii, assembly GCA_026230045.1. NCBI lineage: Eukaryota > Metazoa > Chordata > Mammalia > Chiroptera > Vespertilionidae > Corynorhinus > Corynorhinus townsendii. Next base: position 94,234,699 of record JAPDVU010000002.1, read on the forward strand.
CCCACATGGGATGTGCCCAGCTGGGGTGATTGGGGTGGCTGTGCCACTGGACCCTACAGGATAACGACTACATTAGACCATGCTATCAAGCCTGGGAGATGTAAGCCGCTCTACTTAATAAATAGTAACAGGCACAGAAAGGCTTATAAAATGAGAAGGCAATTAAACATAGCCCAAATGAAACAACAGAGCAAAACTCCAGGAATAGTACTAAATAAAATGGATATACTAGTAAGCAATCCACTAGATGACAAGTTCAAAACACTGGTTATAAGGATGCTCAAGGAACTTAACAAGGACCTCTACAGCATTGAAAAACAAACAAACAAGCAAACAAAAAAAAACAGTTGTAAATGAAGGCTAAACTAACTGAAAAAAAGAATAATTTACATGGAATCAAGAATAGAGCAGATGAAACTGAGAATCAAGTCAGCAATTTGGAATGTAAGAAAGCAAAAGACATCCAATCAGAACAGAACAACAAAAAAAAGAATCCAAAACAAACAAACAAACAAAAATGAGGCTAATGTAGGAGCCTCTGGGATAACTTCAAGCATAGCAACATTCACATCATAGGTGTGCCAGAAGAGAAAGAGCAAGAAGTCAAAAATTTATTTGAAAAAATAATGACAGTAAACTTCTCTAACTTGGTGAAGGAAATAAGCATACAAACCCAGGAAGTGCAGAATCCCAACAAGATGAACCCAAAAAGGGCCACACCAAGATATATTATAATTTAAATACCAAAGGCTAAAGACAAACAGAATCTTAAAAGCAGTGAGAGAAAAGCAGTTAGCTACCTAACAGGGAGCTCCCATAAGACTGCCAATTGACTTCTCAACAGAAACTTTGCATGCCAGAAAGGAGTGTGGCAAGAAATATTCAAAGTGATGAAAAGCAAGGACCTACAATCAAGATTACTGTACCTTGCAAAGCTATCATTTAGAATTGAAGGACAGATAAAGGCCTTTCAAGGCAAGAAAAAACTAAAGAATTTCATCACCACCAAACCAGTATTACATAAATTTTAATGGGACTTTAAAAAAAAAGAATATAAATAATATGAACAATAAAATGGCAATAAATGCATACCTATCAACAATTGAATCTACAAACAAAATGTACAAGCCAAACAGCAACAGACTCATAGATACGGAGAACTTTTTTTTTTAGTGTAAAAATTTTATTTGCTTATATAAGAAAACATTGAAGACAGATTGGACAATCTGTAGACAATGTCTAAATGTTAGGAAATGACATATGTACTGACATGCACATTGACTTCTATAAGATATGACTATGGTGGTTCTCAGACTTCAGAGGACATATCTTTTTATTGGTTGCCATATGGGAGGATATTTGGGGAGGGGTGGGTGAAAAAGGTGAAGATATTAAGAAATACAAATTGGTTGTTATAGAATAGTAATGTAAAGTACAGCATAAGGAATATAGTCAATAGTATTCTAATAACTAAGTGTAGTGCTGGATGGGTCAAAGATTTATTGAAATGATCATGTATTAAGTTATGTAGTGTCATATCACTGGGGTGTATAAAATAAAAATATGTAATATTTATTATATTAATAAATATAATAATCTGCTGGGATGATGCACTGACTAAAATCCTATATTACTGCTTTGCTTGAACTGACTTTATACTCTGGAGATGAAAAATGTTACAGATACACTTTTGGCAAACTACAATTTCAAAAACTGTTTTTTTTTAAAAGCAGTGAGTTTTGGGGTGCTTTCAGCAATTCTTTCCAAAAGCCTGAGGTATAGAAGAGTTATTTCATGTTCTCAAAGAAATAAAATGTAGGATACCAACATTGAGTTGGTTTTGCAGCTCCTACTATAATATTATAGTGAGGTTTTAAAGATATTTATATAACACTTAAATTCATAATATATATAATGGTGCTTTAGTTCCTAGCCAATGGAAGTGCCTACATAAAATGTAACTTCCCCTAAGATATTATTTAAATAGTCTTCACCTATAAACTACTTTTTTTTTCCTCATGGATTCCAGAAGATGCTTCAGTAGTTTTGTGGTGGGATGTAAGCATATACATTTTTTACAGCTCCCTGGAAGTTTCTCATGTGTACCCCAGGTTGGAAACACTGACCTGTTCGATTTGTTCCAAACCCACTGAGATCGTATTGTAAGTAACTTACCCATGTCTGCATTAGAAATACCTTAACTATTTTCAGCTTTGTTATGTACATATTCACTTTATGGGCAATCCCTATTGCTTTTCTTCCCATGAAGTCTGTCTATTTTCAAAGGAATCAGTGAGAAACTTTGTTTTTTATTCTTTTTCTTATTATTACTCTGCATGCCATTGTTTTGACATTCTGCGGCTACAATTTGAAAGATATAAATGTATGTCAGTGGGCTGGAAGGCTACAAACAACCATTTGTTTCTATTTTGATTATTAAAGTTCTATCTGGGAAAAAGGCATTTCATCTTTGAAATATATCATTAAAAAAGGGGAGGTTAAATATGCCAGAAATTCATTTCCAAAACGATGGTGTGTACATAGCTTCAGAGGCAACATTAATTTGAGAGTAATTTCCCATTTTGATGGCAAACCAGTGGGTCAATATTGAGAAGCAATCATAAAAATATTTTCATTTGACACTGTATTGATGTAAATGTGCTTTGAAAAGTATTAAAATGTTTCTAGAACCAGAAACAGCAAAACAGCTATAATCTATGTTAGATGAAAATAATTAACTTGACTTGATGACATCTATTAAGGGAATATACTAAAATAATTCTTTGATATTAGAAATAACTTTGAAATCATTTTAGATTAACACTGTATAAATATAACTTACTTAGTTAATGTATTTTCAGATATATGCCATATACTACCAAAAAGCGTTTCATAGAAGAGAAATTAAGAAAACACTAAATATAACTTATAGTGTACAACTTTTCTGATATTATATATGCTTTTTCCCACAAAATATCTCTTAAAGAAAATCTTAAATGGAATAGTTCTTAAATATCCATTATTTGATAAAACTATTTCTATATTTATGGATAGATTTTTGTAATAATAGCATCTCGAGAAATAATTCATATATATGTATATATATATCACAAAATAAATTTTATTTATCATTATTGAAATTACAGACTTTAAAAATAAGTTAAGTCAAATCTTGTTTTACCAATTTAACAATAGTTAAAACTGATTGACAAATAATATAGCACAATTTTCTGTATAAGAACAAAACAGTTTGGTCTTTTTTTAAAGAACTGGTTGGTATTTCTTTATATTTTAATTATAATAAAATGGCCTCTAAAATATTTAATAGCATTCATATAAATACTTGGTTTTGAAGCCTCAGATGATCATAATGCTCAAGAATGAAATTACACTTAGTTTCACATTTGAAAATTCATATACTTTAAAATATGATAACTGAAGCAAAACCTGTATCTAACATAGGTTAAATATTTCACAAAGCCAAAGTAAAATGTTTTTCAATAAAAAAATTAGAATTTGACTTGTAGAAATTTAAGAAAAATATAATTATATTCTTATAGTAACTTATTTCAGAATTTTTAATGGAAATATCACATTTGATGAGAATTGTATAAGAACTATCATAAATTTCTATATCTTGAAACTGAAAAACATTAAAAGGCAGAATAGAGAAATAATTTTGGATTTTATTTTAATAGACGTTAATAGATAAAAATATATATTTTTTACTAAAAACGGTTATTCTATCAGAATTTTTTTCACCTACATTACATAGATGCAATTACTCCAAACCTACCAGTTTATTAGTTTCTTGATAAAGCAAACAATGAAATAACTATAAACCTTACTCATGTTATTGTTTTTATTATAGGATTTTAATTATTTCAGAGAAGATTAAAGAAGTGATTACCAAGAAAAATTTTCATTTTTATTCATTTCGTATAAAGCTGTATCGAGTCAGACATGAATGTTTTCAAGAAGCTTATGTATTTTATGAGAAATGAGACATTATTTTTTAAATAATTTATGTCTGGGAGGCTTTGGAGGTACAAAGTTGGTTTTTAAATAGAAAAATACAGGTGCTAAGTTTAAAGGATTTATACAGTTTTAACAAAAATCTGAGAGACAACATATTAACTGTGTTAAACATGTTTGACTAAAAGATATCTGTGTCCCCTAATATATACATTTATTGGTAAAAATAAACAATTTTTCAGTCATGAGAAAAAAGAACAAAATTGGAGGAATCACACTATCTGATATTAAACTATGCTACAAAGCCATAATAATCAAATAAGCGTAGTACTGGTAAAAAAAAGACAGTATAGATTAATGGAATAGAATAGAAAGCCAGGAAACAAACTTTCACTTTTATATTCAATTAATAGTAGACAAAGGATGCAAGAACTTACAATGTGGTAAAGATAGTCTATTCAATAAATGACTTTGAGAATATTGGACGGGCACATGCCAAAAAAATGAAACCAGACAACCTTCTTACATCATACACAAGAATAAACTAAAAATGGATTAAATACTTAAATGTTACACTCAAAAGCATAAAAATCCTAGAAGAAAATGTAGGCAGTGAAATCGGACATTTCTCCTAGCAGTATTTTTTCAGTTTATTTTTGTGCTTTAATAAATCCTTTCTGCTATAATAGATCTTATAGTAGACATTGATAATTACATTTTATATTTATGCTACTGTATTAATTTTTCTCATTTTACTTATCTATAATTTATTTTGCCTTTTATGGAAGTCTAAGTTCTCAAATTTGTGAGGCATGTTTCTATTGTAATTTGCTTACAAATTACTTGACTTTAATCCTATTTAATAAAGAGCTAATATGCCAAGTAGACTGGACAATGGAATGACCTTCTGAATGACCAGTGGGCAGGCGGCCGGTCCAGTGAGCCTGTGCCACCAGGCCAACCATGGCGGTCCCAGCACGGCCCCTTCTGCAGAGGCAACAGGAGAGGCGGTGGTGCTGTCCTGGTCCTAGTGCCACCCCTGAAACAGAGGCAGTGGGATAGGGGGCTGCACGGGCCAAGTCTGGGCACCGTGACAGTGGGAGACGGGGCGACACAGTCTCACTCAGTGCCTCTGCAGAGGTGGAATGGGTCGTGACTGTGGTGCCTCAACTTCCCATTACCCATCTGCAGGCCGGTCCATCCCCCAATTACCAGTGGACATGGGTGGGGCCAGTGCTACAGAGCAGCAAGCCTGGCTTCTGGTTGAGCGGCACTCCCCCAACTCAGCCAGAAGCTGGGCTCATGGTTGGCAAGTGAGTGGCAGTGGCAGGAGCCTCTCTGGCCTCTGCAGCAGGTGGGCAGTAAGGAATGAGGGGTCCTGGACTGTGAGAGTCCTGGACTGCAAGAGGGATGTCTGAGTGCTGGCTTAGGCCCAATCCCTGGGAAGAGCAGATCTAACCTGGCAGGTAGACAACCCCTGAGGGGTCCCAGACTATGAGAGGGCACAGGCTGGGCTGAAGGACCCTACCCCCCAGTGCACGAATTTTGTGCACTGGGCCTCTAATATACATTTAACTCAGGTTCAATTTTATTTTGAATACTGAAAAAGTGTGAGACATTGGAATACATTTTATTTGGAGATTTAGTCATTATCTCTTCAAAATGGCAATATTAAAATTTGGCTCATAGAATGGTATTATGAGATGTGCACCAAAGTAAAAGGAAAGTGGAATGCTGTACAGTACAGACAGTCAGAACATGGACCATAAAAATCGTGAACCAAGGTAAACTGGAAATTGAAAGCAAGAAATGGAATGTCTAAATTTCACAGTGCTTGGTGTTAGGAAACTATGATAAACTTTAATAGCACATTTCCAATCAAGTAACTAAAAATGAGAAATTCAGTTGAAATGAGTGGCTTTAAAGTCTTTTATATTTATTGATTGATGAGAGAGAGAGAGAGAGAGGGAGAGAGGGAGGGAGAGAGAAAACGAGTGAGAGAGAGATCAGTTTCTTGTTCCACTTATTTATGCACTCATTGGTTGATTCTTATATGTGTCCTGGACAGGGTTGGAAACTACTACCTAGGTGGAAGGATGATCTAAAGAGCTACCAGGTCAGGGTGAAATGGAATGGCTTTAATACTAAGGCAAGACTTAGTGCAGGCAGCCAGGGGCTGCACTGCAAGTTCTGACCAAATAATAATTCATAAAACTTCTAAAAACCTATTAACATAACCATCATTCAAGTCTATGCTTCAATTTGAATGAAGAGCAACATTAAAGTGTATCCTCTGCAGAGGGTGAAGATGAAATTGAAAGCTTTTTTGCCCAAGTTTCTAAGAGGAAATTGACCACACACCAACACAGGACATGCTGATAATCATAGGTGATTGGAATGCAAAAGTGGAAAATAAGGTTGAATCAAATGTTGCAAGAAAATTTGGAGTAGGGGTCATAAATAAAGCAAGAGTGTGGCTCTTGGATTTTTGCAAAACCAACAATGTGTTTTTTGAAATATGTGTGCTTCAAACAACTGAAATGATGGCTGTATAAGTGAATATCACCAGATGGCTAATAAAGAAATCAGACTATGTGACTGGAAATAGGATATAGAGAAGCTGCATTCTCTCTGCCAAAACAAGGCCAGGAACAGATTGTGATACTGACCACAAACTGTTAATATCAAACATTAAAGTAAAGATGAAGAATACAAAAAGAATTTTAGTACAAAAATATAATGCAAATAAACCCTTAATGGATTTAAAGTCCACTTAAAAAACAGATTGCACTATTAAACTTAATTGAGTGAGAACCAGAACTGTGGACTGAAACTAGAAACACTATTAGGGAAGAATGAAAAAAGACAATTCCAGAGGCAAAAATAAAAAATAAATCAATTTAGATGACAAAAGAAACAATAAAATGGTTACAGACAGTCAAGAGGAAAAGCTAAAAGATGACAAAAGCACAGTTAGAATCCTGAATGCAATTTTTAATGACTATCATGTAGAGATAAGGAGAACTATTACAATAGTCAACAAAAAAGAAAAGATCTCTACCATAAAAGTCAAGAAATAAAATAGAAATTCAAACCTAGATTAGGAATGCTGAATAACCAACAAGAAAGCACATTATCTGACTATGAAAAACTAAATGAGAGGTGGAAACAGTCTACTAAAAATCTATATTAAAGAGAGAGAGAAAAGAGAAACACCCTTGAAGAAAGTTTCTATAAAAAATAACCTACAATCTAGAAACTGAAGTGAAAGCTGGCCTGGAAGTATTGGGAAAAGTAAATCACTAGGGCTAGATGAGATACAGATAGAATTATTACAGGCTACAGAGACTGAATTTGTCAAAATCCTACCAAAATTTTGCCAACAAATATGGAAAACAAAACCATGGCCAATACATCCCAATTTTTAAGGAGATGCCAAGGAGTGCAGTAACTATAGGACCAGTGCTCTAATTTCCCACACAAATAAAGTGATGCTTAAGATAATGAAACAAAACCTTCTAGCGTCAATAAAGTAAGAAATGGTGGATGTTCAAGATGGATTCAGAGAAGGAAGAGGCATTCCAGATCTAATTGCAAACCATTGTTGGATACTGTAGTACTACAAGGAATTCCAGAAGTTTCCTCTATGTTTTATATCTTATCTAAAGAAAGAGTAATATGCAAATTGACCATACCTCTGCTACTCCCACCAGCCAATCAGGAGCAGGTATGCAAATTAACCAAACCAAGATGGCTGCTGCCACAGAGGGAGCAGGAGCCTTGGGTTTCCCTGGCAATGGAGGAAGCCAAGCCTCCTGCACACCCTGGCAGGCCATGGACTCCACTCAAGGCTATAAAGTTTCAATTATAGAAGATAAATAAATCCCAACAAAAATGGTGGCAGCCACAGAGCTGGAGAGAGCAGGAGGCTTGGGTTTCCCTGGCAATGGAGGAAGGCAAGCTTCCTGGCCTGCCTTGGCCTCCACTCAAGGCTACGAAGTTTCAATTATAGAAGATAAATTAATTCCAACAAAAATGGCTGTGGCCACAGAGCAAGCAGGAGGCTTGGCTCCACTCAAGTCTACACAGTTTCAATTACAGAAGATAAATAAATCCCAGATAAATCCCAGGGCCTCCACTTGGGTCACCAGGGGGCGTGGCTGGCCAAAAAACCACCACAGATCCCTCACCCAGGCCACCCCATGCCCAAAGGGAACCCCCACCCTGATCCGGGACACCCTTCAGTGCAAACCAGGTGGCCCCCATCTGTGCACCAGGCCTCTATCCTATCTAATAAAAGAGTAATATGCACATTGACCATCATTCCAAAACACAAGATGGCTGCCCCTATGTGGTCAAAGATCCTGCCCCCATGTGGACACAAGATGACCACCACAAGATGGCCAGCAGGGGAGGGACCAGATCTGCAAGGGAGGGCAGTTGTGGGCGATCAGGCCAGCAGGGGAGGGCAGTTGGGGGCAATCAAGCCTGCTCGGGAGGGCAGTTAGGGGTGACCAGGCCAGCAGAGGAGGGAAGTTGTGGCAACCAGGCCTGCTGGGAAGGGCAGTTGGGGGACCCAGGCCTACAGGGGAGAGCAGTTGGGGGTGGCAAGGCCTTCAGGTGAGGGCAGTTAGGGGTGACCAGGCCTGCAGGGGAAGGCAGTTAGGGGCAAACAGGCTGGCAGGGGAGCAGTTAGGCATCAATCAGGCTGGCAGGGGAGTGGTTAGGGTCAGTTTATTTTTGTGCTTTAATAAATTCAGGCTGGTAGGCAGAAGCGGTTAGGGACAATCAGGAAGGCAGGCAGGCAAGCAGTTGGGAGCCAGCAGTCCTGGATTGTGAGAGGGATCCCAGATTGGAGAGGGTGCAGGCTGGGCTGAGAGACACACACCCCCATGCACAAATTTTGTGCACTGGGCCTCTAGTGCTATAATAAAGCCTTTGACTGTATGTCATAGAAAGCTTGGGGTTGTTCTGAAAGAAATGGCTGTGCCTCCACACTTGACCATCCTGATTCATAAAGTGTTGTGGACAGGAAGGCACTCTCAAGATAGAACATGGAGAGCCAGAATGGCTTCCTATAGGCTAATGTGGCAGACAAAGGTGCATTTTCTCTCCCCATTCAGAGCACATCATATGAAAAATTGGGCAAGACTCAGAGAAAGAAGGTGTGAAAATAGGTGAAAGAAATATCAACCACTTAAGATAGTCAGATAACACCATCTAACTGGAAGAAAGCAGCAATAATCTGAGAAGATTTCTGATGAAAGTGAAAGAAGGAAGTACATCTGAACGTCTAAAAGACAAATATCATGTCTATCAAAGAAATATACAGCTTTAACATAGACAACAAAGACATTGAAATTATTAAAGATTTTGCTTGTTTTGATTTGGTAATCAGTTCGAATGGAGGCTGCAGGCAAGGAAATAAGAGAAGGCTAAAACTCAGAAGGGCAGTGATGGGATAATTAAAATCAACAAAAGCAAATATGTATCATTAGAAACCAAGGCTAAGAACATCCATACTCTCATATTCTCAATTACTATGCATTGATGTAAAACATAAACTGTGAAACAGGATGATAGACATTGGAGAAGTGCTCTGTGGATACCCTGAACCATCAGAGAGATGAAAAAGTAGGTGTTGGGTCTGAGCCCCTCTGTTAGGGACCTCCGTGGATGCGGGGAACTGGAAGAAGACATGACCAGCTGCAGGAAGATGGGTTAGGCTTTCTTGCAGACTAAGCAGCTGGCCAAAGCAGCCCCTGCAAACACAGTAGCCCACACCGGCTATTCAGCAACACATTTTGAACTAACTCAGACAAAAGAGGCTTCTTGCCAAATACTGACGTCAGTGTTACATAAGATAAAGGTGCATCTGCACAGTGCGTACAGTAAAACTGCTGTCATTGCCTTTACACATGTGTATGGTACATGGCCCTTTAACATCCGGTGTACTCTGGTCAGGGTACCCACAGTAGGTCCTAAAGCAAATTAAGCCTGAAACATTACTGGAGGGAAATGACAAAACTGAAGCTGTAGGCACATCATGAGAAGGCAGGTTTCCCTGGGGAAAAAATAATACTTGGAAAAATAGGAGGCAGGAAGAAAAGAGGAAAACTATAGGCATGAATCTAGATGAGATGAGCAGAGCTGTTGTGGACAAAACATCATGGCCATCACTAATTCTTAGGGTCACCAGGGGTCTGAGCCCACTCAGCAGCAGGTAAAACACATGTGAAGTAAATGATGTTTCTCAATGAACTAACTTGATGCCTGATACATGATGACTCTTCAAGTTTCCTAAGGACAAGACTGTTGCCATTAAAAACAATAATGTTGTGGTAGGAGACCAACACTAGATGTGAGTCTAAATTTAAAAATTGTTAAAGATTCTCAGTGAGGTCTGTTTAGAAGGCAACACAAAAATACAAAATTAGGAAATAAGGTCCATGAAAGACCAGCAACAAGCAAGTGGGATAAAAGCATCATCAATAGTCTAAAACTGCAGGTCCTATGTACCTGGGAGAAACGGATTGGAAAATGGGGTGATGGGGTTCTTAGAAAAAGTAGGGAACTAAGTAGAACTCAAATGTAAGCATGAAGATATAGGTTTAAAAACAAGGAAACAAGCAAATGGAAACAAGTTTGCACATAGAAATTAGAGTACAAGGGAGGGATCTGGCACTGGAGATTAGCCTGCTTTTAAGAACAAGGTAAAAAATGAAGACAAAACCTGTAGTAAGACAGATTAGAAGCTAACAACATAAGCTAGATAGAGGTCCCTATATTTTCTCTGCTTGAAAATAGTTCCAGTTTCAAAGATTAAGCAGGTAATTACAATAATCTCTTCTGCACATACTTACTGTCATGTATAATCACTGGATAATTTGTCTTTGCTGATATGCTTTCTTATTAATCTTTTTCTCTCATTCCACTTCAAATAAAGATTGCTCAAAAATTCTTACATATGTTTTTGTCTTTTCTATTTACATAGACACATAAAGTATGTGTGTATTTTTAAGTGGGTATGTAAATGGTGAAAGAATTTGAAAAATGATAGAAAATATACATCTTGATGCACGTATGTGTGTGTGAAAAAGAGAGAAGCGTTAAAATAGTATGAAGTCACCCAGTTCACCCACCCACCCAAAGTGTCAATGCACAGATTAACAGTGCTGACAGTTCATTTGCCATCTCAGAGTTGTGTACCGTCAGAGAGAACAGGTTTTAAGAGAAGCCCCTTCAATTTCTGAATAGTTCTAATTAGGAGAAAACAGCTTTTTGTGTTATAAAGTAATTATTTTCTGCAATATTTTAGAGCATTTTAGCTCTACACTTTGGAAGTATATAGATATTTTTTTTTTTTTTAGTGTGCCAAATCTTCAAATACTTGAACGTCACACTTATGTACCAATGTACCCCACACATTTATTTTTCTACATTAAATAGCTCTATTCTCTTTCACATATTTCAATGTCATACATCTTTATTATCCTTAGAGGTTTAGTTTAATGTGATAGCCAGAAATAAAAACAATCCAGATGCGGTCAAGTCATAAAATTATATTTCAAAAATTATTTTCTTCTTCATTTTGAGCACTAAACACACACAAATTAAGGCACCTTTTTATTGGATTTTTTTTTTACAAACATCATACCATTGATTTATACTGATCTTAAAATCAATATATCATTCTTGTCATCCAAATCATTAGATTCCTCTTTGAGTTATTGACATGTATTCATTATGGCATTTTCACAATCTATGCTAATTATTTATTTATGTCTGTTTTTCCTGCTAGACTGTGAGTTTCTCAAAGGTAGGGATGTGTCTTATTAGGCTTTGACCTAGTAATATAATAAATCAATAAGTGTTTGTTGAATACATACAGAAATATGGAAATGTGAGAAACATATGTTTTTTTAAATTAAAGACATTAATATATTTATTATGATAGAGCAAATCATTTACCTAGAGATCACCTCTGAGGTTAATATTCATCCTCAAAAAATATCCTTTATATAAAGTTTTTTTTCCAGTAAGAGGAAAGGAGGGAGAGATATTGATAGGAGAGAGGTATATTGATCAATTGCCTCTCGTACATGCTCCAACTGGCGATGGAACTGCAACCTAGGTACATGCCCTGACCAAGAATTGAACCCACAACCTTTTGTTGCACAGGACACTACAACTAACAGAGCCACACCAGCCAGGGCTACATAAAGCCTTTTAACAAATTAAGAGTATATTTAACTATTTACGTATATGTACAGCACATATATATATATATGCACAAAAATATGAAGATTTTTGAAACAGTTTTCTCATATGTGAAACTTTCCCTTGAACTCAGAATCTGAGAATGCATTAATAATAAAAAAGAAAGGAGATAATAGTTACATACTTTCTTTTGAGAAAGTATATAATCATTTTCAGTTTTCCTATTTCTTATTATTTCTATGTCTATTTAATGTCACATATTATCTATCTAATAAATAACTCTAGAATTTTACTAGGGAATAATGGAGAAGTTTATTTGTGTTTACTAAATTCATCTTTTCCTTTTCTACCAAAATTGTAACATCTTTCTTTACTCTTCTTATGGATTATTCACTATTACTTAAAAAATCACTGTAGTTTCACAGAATAAAGTATATGTAGAGACACATACAAAATAAAGTCAATCCATACCATTTCTTTTGTTTGTTTTACTCTGAATGATTTTGATCAATCTATCTATCTATTTAAAAGCCTAAGTGACGATTTGACCATTCGACCAGTAGCTATGATGTGCAATGACCACCATGGGGCAGATGCGCAATGAACAAGCTTGGAAAAATAGAACAGACTGATGAATCTCAGAGAGAAAGGGGTAGAGGGAGGGTGGGAAGAGATTAACCAAAGATGTTATATGCATACTAGAGGCCTGTGCACGGATTCGTGCACCAGTGGGGTCCCTCGGCCTAGCCTGTCGGGATCGTGCCGAAACTGGCTCTCCAATATCCCCTGAGGGATCCCAGGGGATATTGGAGAGGGCACAGGCCAGGCAAAGGTATACCGTGAATCTGTGCACTGGGCCTCTAGTATATTATAAGGAAGCTCCCAGTCTCAATATCATTCTGTAACCATCAGCTCTAACATTTCAATCTGTCAATTATTTTGTGAAATAACTCCTCCATATAGGTGTTCTGTTTCTCCAAGCCATCTCAGCATTTATCTCATGTGCTTCTAAAGAAAGAACCTCTCCCTTAATTGTTCTTTTTACTATACCAAACATAATTAAAGAACCATTAACTTCCTCAGTAGTTAAGCAGTGTAACCATGTTGATATTTAACTTTTATTTTAGTCTTCTTTGCATTATTTCCATGTTTGATGACTCAAAAAGCACTGTACTATTGTATGCTGGCTGGTCCATTGTCTAACAGGAAAGCATTTTATGTTAGCCATCACTACTTTGTGCTCCACAAAAGCTGCTGACAGTCATGCGATGCTCAGTGTCTCCTCTTCCCCAACAGAGAAGAGAAAACAGGCTCTGGGAGAAAGAAAAGGACTGTGATATTGGGTTTTCCAAAACCTCTCTTACAGAGGTTGGGGATGGTGTGTAGTCACCAGAGATAATAATATTTCCCTTGGAGCTTGCAGGAGCCCATAGGTTACATGTCAAGAAAGTAATCAGAAGGTCTTTATAAAAATTAAACATAATTTGACCTTTCATTTTTAAAATTTATCTTTATTGTTGAAAGTATTACAGATGTTTCCTTTTGTTCCCATTGACCCCCTCCACCCATTCCCCTCCCCCACTCCTCCACCCCTCCAGGCCTTCACCACACTATTGTCTGTGTCCATGGGTTATGCATATATGCATGTAAATTCTTTGGTGAATCTCTCCCCACTCACCCCTGCCTTCCCTCTAAAATTCATCAGTCTGTTCCATGTTTCTATGTCTCTGGGTCTATTTTTTTCATTAGTTTATTTTGTTCATTACATTCTACATGTAAGTAAGATCATGTGATACTTGTCTTTCTCTGACTGGCTTATTTCTCTTGATATAATACTTCAAAACTGGGCATATATAGGACCCAGAAAATCATAGGGTCTGGGGAGTCGTTAAGTTACACTTGTAGACATATCGGGGATGGGAAGAGTTGGTATTTCTTGCTAGTGGATGTGTAGGTGTTGGGAGTATTGCTTGGGCCATAGGTAGTCCTACAAATATGAAGTGTGTGTCCTTATGAGAGATGAAGCACATGAGACATTAATTACACACTGAATTTTTCCACAGCTTGGGGAAACCAGGCTTACTGCTGAAAGAGCACACTCGTGATCCCTTCTTGTGTAGACCTTTTTTCTTCCTCAACCATTTGGAATAGGTATTTAAGGAACTTTGATCTTGATTACATTTGTACAGTGCCACTTACCTTTTTACATAAATCTCATTTGAGATTTTGCTTATCATGGCTACTGTGACTAGAGCTAAAATGATTTGCTGCTGGGATTCCTAGGCAACATTGACCATCATTCCTCTCCCCACTGGTCTGATCTAAAGCTACAACTCTCCTTTGTATCTGTTGGCCATCTACTGTCAGTAAAAATGGGCCTACTATCCTCCCAAGATGATTATAATAATAAAAAAGGGGAGCCTTAGGATAATGTTTTGTAAGAAGATACACTCTCTAGCAAAATAAACATTTTTATAGCTCTTTCTAGCTACCTAACTCTCTTCATATATAAAAAAAGGCTTACTGATAATATCTATATTGTTTGCCATTATAAGGGTTTAAAAGACATTTAATAGAGGCACAGTAAATAGTTGATATTGTTATTCCTCTATGATCTCTTTTGTTATTTTCCAACCAGAGGCCCTATGCATGGATTCGTGCACTGGTAGAATCCCTTGGCCTGGCCTGCAGGGGTGCGGCTCAAACCAGCTCTCTGACATCCCCCAAGGTGTCCCGGATTGCAACAAGGCATTTCTCAGGTGATTCACCCTGAAATCGGGCTCCCTCCTCTCTGGTTTCAGGTGCGTCACCAGAGAACTGCAGCTGCCAAGTCACTGCAGCTTGGCAGCTCCTGCGTTGAACGTCTGCCCCCCTGGTGGTCAGTGTGTGTCATAGCTACTGGTCAGATGGTCAAATGGTCATATGGTTGCTTAAGCTTTTATATATATAGATATTCAACACCCTCTTCCACAGCTGAGGATCAAGGAGCAAAATAAATGGATTTTGTTTAATTGAAATGATTTGATTTAGAATCAGGGCATAGATAAAGGCTTTAAGATTTTTTTGTTTGTTATTATTACACTAGAGGCCCACCGTGCACTAGTAGGGTCCCTAGCTGCTGCTGGCTGCCAGCTGGGAACTCCCTCTCTTTCCCTGGCCACCTGCTACCACCACAGGCCAGGATCTCCCTCCCTTCCCCCAGCCGGCCCTGCCCCCTGGTTGAACTCCCAGACAACTCCCAGTCGAGGGGACAATTTGCATACTACGCTTTTATTGTATATGATTTATTGGGGTGACATTGATTAATAGGATCATATAGGTTTTAGGTGTGGGTTCTATGTTACAAGATCTGTATATTGCACTGTGTATCCATTACCCAAAGTCAAATTATCTTCCATCACCATATAGTAGGCCTCCTTAACCCCACACTTCCCCACCTACTTCCCCCTGGCAACTGCTTTTTGTGTCAATGAGTCTCAGTTTTATATCCCATATATGCTTGAAATCATCTGGTTCTTGTCTTGTTTAGGATAACATTCTCAAGGTCCATCCATATTGTCACAAATGGCAGTAGTTCTTTTCTTATGGCTGAGTAGTATTCCACTGTGCATATGAACCACAACTTCTTTACCCAGGCCTCTATCTCAGGACACTTTCGTTGTTTCCACCGGGAATAATGCGCAATGAACTTAGAGGTGCATATGTCTTTGCAAATACATGTGCCCTAGTTTTTTGGGTATATACCCAGGAGATGGATTGCTGGGTCATATGATAGTTGTAGTCTTAAGTTTTTTAGAATCCTCCATACTGTTTTCCATAGTGACTGCACCAGTCTGTATTCCCAGCAGCAATGAATGAGGGTTCCCTTTACTCTACAACCTCTCCAACACTTATTATTTGTCTTATTGATAATGGCCACTCTAACAGGTGTGAGGTGGTATCTCGTTTAGTTTTGATTTGCATTTCCCTAGTTGCTAGTGAGATTGAACATCTTTTTATATATCTATTGGCTGCTCGTATATCTTATTGGGAGAGGTGTCTATTCAGGTCTTCCGCTTACTTTTTAATCAGGCTGTTAGGTTGTTTGGTGTTTTTACGAGTTCTTCATACATTTTGGGTATTAAAGCTTTGTTGGAGCTATTGCAAATATCATTTCCCATTCAGTCAGTTGCTTCTTTGTTTTGTTGTCAGTTTCTTTTGCTGTGAAGCTTTTTAGGTTGATATAGTCCTAATCATTTACTTATGCATTTACTTCCCTTGCCTTTGGTGTCAAGTTAATAAAATGTTCTTTATGACCAAGGTCACTTTATAAGTTTAGTACCTGTGTTTTCTTCTATATAACGTATTGTTTCAGATATTATACTTAGATTTTTAATCCATTGTGAATTGATTTTTGTACATAGGGACAAACTTTAATCTAGTTTCATTCTTTTGCATATGGCTTTCCAATTTTGCCAGCACCATTTATTGAAGAAGATTCTTTTACTCAACTACAGTAAAGTTGCAAGATACAAAATCAATGTACAAAATCCCACTGCCTTCCTGTATACTAACAATGAAACTTTAGAAAAAAATTAAATTTCTTTTGCAATTGCAACCAAGAGAATTAAAAATTTAGGAATAAACTTAACAAAGAATAAAAAAAAAACCTATGTACTGAAAACTACAAAACATTATTAAAAGAGATTGAAAAAGACACAACAAAATAGAAAAATATCCCATGTTCATAGATTGGAAGAATCAACATAGATGAAATGGACATAATCCTCAAAGCAATATACAGACTTAATGCAATCCCCATCAAATCCCCAATGTCATTTTTTAAAGAAATAGAAAAAATCATCAGATTTGTATGGAACCACAAAAGACCACCAATAGTCAAAGCAATCCTGAGAAAAAAGTACAAAACCAGAGGTATCACACTACCTGACTTCAAATAACATTACAGAGCTATGATAATAAAAACTGAATGGTATTGGCAGAAAAAGACACACATGTCAATGGAACAAAATTGAGAACTCAGATACAAAAACACATGTGTGATGGGGGAGAGGACCTGTGTAATACTTTCAACAATAAAGATTTAAAATAAAAATAATAAATAAATAAATAAATAAATAAATAAATAAGAGCACGTGTATACGGGCAGATAATTTTCTACAGAGGAACCAGAAATACACAATGGAGTAAAAATATTTTAAAGAATTTTTATTTTATTCCACTCATATTGATTCTGAAAGGTATGTGTATATATATAATTGCTTCAATATTAATAAAAGTTATATCTTTTGATTTCACTTATATGTGGAATTTAATGAACAAACTGAACTACCAAGCAAGGTAGATACAGACTCATAGATTGAGAGCAGGCAGATAGCTCTGCTTGGGGAGGGGTTGTTGGGAACAGGGGGATTGAAAAAAAAATGGAGAACCCATGGACAACAACATGGTGACTGCAGAAGGGAGCAGGGGGTGATTGGAGGTGGGAGGGGCCTGGAGGGGATAAATGGTGATGGGGAAAATAAATAAATAAATAAATAAATAAATAATAAATACTTTTTAAAAGAAATGTCTACTATGTGATGAACAAAATTAACATGTCCTTTCTTTCACAGATTGTGCTTTCTGAAAGAGGAGATATAAAATCAAATAATCTCAAATAAGAACAAAATTACAAATCAATATAAATTATAGGGAGGGAATGATTGAGGTGTTAAAAAATTGAATAAGAAGCAATTTAATTTGTATTTGAGAAGGCCAGGAGATAAGGAGATGGTAGCAAAAAAAAAAAAAAAAAGGCTAACAATGTTACTCCCTATACCTACAGTGAGTCTTATGAAGTAATTATTTTGTAATAAAATACCACCAATTATTTATTGTGGGACAATATTTTTGGAAGTAGAAATATATGTGTGTTGCTTATGAATGAAGATGTAAAGAATAAAAAGGGAAGATTTAGTATTACCTACATTTTAGAAACATTAAAGAATAATAATATACAACCCGTTTCTTTCTGTACCTTGGTGAATAAAAGCATTATTTATCAACAGTTCAAGGATTAATTAGCAAATGTTTGTAAAATGTTTTAATAGCTGATTAGTGCTAACACCATTTTTTACAATTTAGTCTTACTAAAATTATTTTGAAATTTTGTGCTTTGTTCCCAGCCAAGTTTCTAGAAGATCTAAAACTTTCTCCCAGTCTCTATGAACACACTAGGCTGATAGGTCACCTGTCATTTATAATTAATATCAGAAAAGCAATAAAACAAAATGATGAGTTTTGCACCTGATATAACTGATCTTTCATCAGGTTTCTCCTTAAATTTCTAATTGCTCTTATCTGCACTGGCATGTACTTTCTACGTTTTGTTTTATATGGTGTTGCTTTTCAGTTTTAAATCTCCTTAGCTATTTGATTCTAATTTCTTGCAGTGTTTTGGTGTCATGGAACAACATTTTCTTAATTAAGAAACAATTAAATTCAGATTTTACTTACAAATATCCACTTCTTATCTATTCTTGAACTTCACTGAAGATGACAATCTGTTGGAACAGCTGTAGGAACCACAAAACAGTCTTTGTACTTAGAGGCTAAACTGTTTTAAATGCAATAAAAGTTGCACTATAATTGCCAATACCCAGAAGGACATTTTGTTTCATGGTCTTATCTATTTTATATTTCTTTCAGTAGCAGGAGATCTCAACACCCCTCTACCAGACCTCATTTTCATATTGCCAGCACTTCTTACACTCTTTGAAAATCAGCAAAGAAAAGAAAGCTAATTTCAAAACTAGTTGAGAAATTATTAGTAAAATAAAGGAGAGCAGAAATATGTCTGAAAAATAAATGTATAGGTCAAGAAAACAGCATATATGCAAAACAAAAAAACAACAGTGGTGGTGGTGGGGAAAGGATGCTTAAGAACTATTAAAAACTATGTCCATATGCCAAACTCTTGATGAAGTTTATGTAATTATCACCCGTCTGTGTATATGCCACCTTGTCCAAATGGAATACGATAAGCCAAAAGAAAAAGTAAAATGGCACAATCAGTACAAATTAAATCTAAATCTCTATTTTAAGTAAATAGGAGCTGAATAGTGAAACAACTAACATCTAGAAAGAACATTAGTCATGGATATTAACTTATAAAAATGATATGTTACGCAATTTAAAATCACACGTCATAAATGTTGGAATGGCTATCATCAAAGAGTCAAGAGATAGAAAGTATTGGCAAGGATGTGGAAACAAAGGAATGCAAATTGAAGTGGCCATTATGGAAAGAGTATGGATGTTCCTCAAAAAATTAAAAATGGAACTATTATATAATCCATCCATCCCACATTGGGGTATTTATTTATCTGAAGGAAATAAAAAAATTAGCTTGAAGATATGTCTGACCTCCCATGTTTGTTGCAGCATCATTTACAATAGCCTAGGCATGGAAACAACCTAAATGTCTGTCAATGGATGAATGAATAAAAATGTCAGATACATAGATACAATTAAATATTATTCAGGCATGGAGAAGAAGGAAATCCTACCATTTGGGACAACATGGATGGATGATAAGGGCATTATGGAACATGAAATAAGTCAGACCATGAAATATAAATACTGTGTGGTATCACTTATATGTAGAATCTAAAAAAATAGCCAAACTCATAGTTACAGAGAGTATAAAAGTGATTGCCAAAGGCTGGGGTTGAGGGGGTTAGGAGAGTTTGGTAAAAGGGCATACACTTTCAGCTATAAGTTTTATCAGATCTAATGTATAACATGGTGACCATAGCTGATAACATTGTGTAGCACTTCAATGTTCACACACACACACACAAACACACACACACACACACACACACACACACACACTCATATATTTATCTATACATGAGTTGAGGGGGGATGTATTAACTAGATGGGAGAACAATTTCACAATGCAAGCTAAATATCAAATTATCAGGATATACACTTTAAATATCTTACAACTTTGTCAAATATACTCTAACTAGAGGTGCACGAAATTCAAGCATGGGTGGGGTCCCTAGGCCTGGCCAGTGATCAAGTTCCCTGCCTCCTCATCTCTCAGCGTCCTCTTTCCCTCGACACCCGCACGGTTTCCCACCTCCTCACCTCCCCATCTTCCTCCCTCCTCCTTCCTTTGCTCCCTTGTCCACCACCACCCACCCCCGGTTCCCTGGCCCAGCCCAGGGTCCAGCCCCGATCAGGTGATCAGGACTTGTCGTCCAGGGGGAGGGACTGGGAGGTTAGCCAGCAGGCCCTGTTCAGGTGATCGGGGCCTGCTGGCTGGGGGGAGGAACAGGTAAGGGACCAAGGAGGTTGGCTGCCAGCCCCAAGGAGGAAGCCAGCCCTCAAACCCCCTAGGAAAGGGGCCACATCAACCACCACCAACCCCTGGTTCCCCATCCCAGCCTGGGGGCCCTGCCCCAATTGGGCAATCGGGGCGTGTGGGCTGGGGGCAGCTCCTGTCCCCTGATGGTCAGTGCATGTCATAGCGACCAGTCATTCCAGTCGTTCTGGTCATTCCAGTCATTCCATTGTTACGGTCGTTTAGGCTTTTATATCCTATATAATAAAAGCCCAGTGTTTGAACAGTGGAATGACCAGAACGACCAGCTGACCAATCGCTATGATGTTCACTGACCACCTGGGGGCAGACGCTCAATGCAGGAGCTGCCCCCTGGTGGTCAGTGCACTAACACAGTAGGAGCACCACTCAGCTGACCGGGATGAGCAGCTGCTCCCGCTGTGAACTCCAGGCCAATGAGAAGGAACCCGGGCTGTGATCATCGCCTCCTCACCCCAGGCTCCTACTCCTCACTCCCTGCTGCCTCCTTCCAATGCCCACAGGCCACATAGTGCTGCTGCAAGGCTTTCAGAGCTGATTCCAGAGACTGGGAGGTGAGTTCATGGCCACTGTAGGACTGAAGCCTACTCTGCCACCTCTCAGTGCTATTGTCCCTGGGCCCAGCCCCAACTGGATCCCCTGGAGAGGCAAGTGCTCCGACTCCATGGAAGATGCCAGACCAGGGAGCAATGGCTCAGAAGGTGGGCCCAGAGCCACTCAGCTGACCAGGATAAGTGGCATTCCCACAGCAGGCAGATCCCCACATGCTAGGCCTTCCCACCAGTGCACGAATCCTGTGCACTGGGCCTCTAGTATATAGATAAAACTGAAAAGTGAGATTTTAAGTTCCTGTGATGAGATATAGTAGGTTGTAGTTTAATTATAGAAAAATTTTACAAAAGTTTATTTGAAATACGGAGACTTGGATAAAATATTCACTTCATACTCAGACAAAAAAAAAAAATGTGGCAAGTTATACAAATGATGAATGCTTTTCTCTGAGATGGACCAGAGCATACTGACCTTTTCTTAACACAGGTTTTAATAAGCAGAGTAGGAATTAATATATATAAATAGATTCATCTCCAACAAAATGGATAAGTCCAGTGATTTCTAAAATTTTATACACAGGCCTTCATTTAATACAAATACTTTTTATATTAAAGTTATATCTAAGATGAAGCCTTCCATACAGGAAAAAAATATATATATATAATCTCAGTAGTGTTCAGAGAAGAAAATCATGACTATGTTTTTAAGGTTTATATTTTGGTTATCATTTTACTCTTATTATTTTCTCATCATTATCATGTACTTGTCAATTAACTATTGAAGATATATTCAGTATATATTGAATATTATGATTTGAAATGTGCAACCCTTGCACACTTCTAAACTTTTCCAAACTAGCATTACAAATCCCCAAATATCTCATTCTCTAAACATTTAATTCCTTCCTTTCAAACACTGATATAGTCCCAAGATGCATTTCAAATCAGTACCTATAAAACTTCTTTCTTTTGTATCATATTCTATAAAATATTTTGGAACTAGTATGTATAGAGTAAAATTATTGACTAAGTGAAATCACACATTAAATTTTTGAAAATTGTCACAAACTTTGAGTAAAAATTTGATTAAGGTAATATTAAGTCGTTAGAAGAGGCAAGATCATCAATCACATCAGTATCATATTAATACAAAAAAATGAATATTTTATTTGAAAGGACTGCTAATATTCTTTGAGTTTACTTATAAATGAATGTAATCCCTGCTTTTTTTTTGGGGGGGTGGAGAGGCGGGGGGTGATGATTCTAATTGAGGGAGTAGAAAGATAATTTGTTTAGAACCAAGTTAAACATTAAATTTAAAAGACATGCCCCAAGTTTTAAATTCTATTAGTTATTAGCATCATCTGGAAGGAACTATTACAATTTTTAGCAATTGATTAAAATACACCTATCATAGCAATAGCTCAGCAGAGTGCCATGTTTGGTCAGTAACCATCCATCTGAATTCTGCTCTGTAGCCAACTGAATGAATTCCGGGGTTACAAAGTACCAAGTGCCATCAGCCCTTTGAGTTATAGCTCTTAAGTCATAATTTCTCAAGGCACAATTCTTCTGCCAGAGCTCCAGATGGAGGTCCATTTAATCATAATGTATCTTATAGTTATCATAACTGACACTTTGACATTCCATTTTGGCCTGGAAGATTGACCCAGCTGTACAGTATATTATCTTTTCATCATATCTTTTCTAATTTTTGTGGCATGAAAAAAAATAGCATCCCAGATTCTTTATCTCACTGTGCATTTCACCAATAATCTAATATTTGCAACCTTGCTTGTAAAAAGCAGGTATATGGATGACAGCAGGTTCAATGGAACCAGCTACCAATTTCTCTAAACTGGATGCTAGATTCTAGAACAATTTTAGTGCCAATGAATGGACACAGATTGACAAGGAGATCAAAGCTCTCTCCCCAAACCCAGGAACTTAAAAGTCATTGCATGCTCATTAGAGATATCCTTTATTTTGAAAGGAAGAGAGGAGTTAAGAGATCAACCAAAGGACTTGTATACATGCATATGAGCAAAACCAATGGACACAAACAGGGGGGAAAGGGAGAGGTCACATGTTGGGGGGTGGGGGCTGCCGGGGAGAGGTCAATGGGTGTAAAAGGAGATTATGTAATACTTTAAACAATAAAGAATTTAAAATAAATAAATAAATAAATAAAGGAAGAGTCTACCATTTATCACATCACTCACCAGGTGAAATAATGAAGTTGTTTGGCCATGTGGGACTACAGATTAAATTAACCCTAGTTTCATTTAAAAAAAGGGATAATGACAACTTATCTAATATTCCCACTGCATCTCCATGAGATTCTCCTTGAAACCTTCCTCAAAAGAGCACTACCCTGTATCAAAACTGTGAATGGCCTGACATTACACTTCCAAATTAACAAGTTACCTTGCCACAGTATCAGAGACGATGGTGAAGGATGTGAAATTTCTAGGTCAGAGAGAAAAGACTATTACCTACAACATACAGATTACATAAGTTTTATGATCCATTGGTTATATAGATAATACAATATTATTTTTAATATTATTTTTGTTTTTAACTTTAAGCTTTGTATTTCATGTGTGTTCTTGGAAAAGTTACAAAACCTCTAGGCATTGTCTTCTGTTTTTCTGTAATTTAAGATTGACCATGTTTTATATTTCTTCCAGCTCTAGAAATCTGATCATTTTTATTTAACCTTTGTTAAGCAGAGGACCAGAGACTGTTGCTGATAGACATTATTAATATGGGATATCTCACTACTCTTTCTTGTTGCAATTTTAGAAAACTGTTTTGTGTATTTAAGCAAAACAGACAGAATTACTATGTGTTTCACTTAAGCATTAGAAGAATATAAAACAAGACTTTAAGATTTTTCTCTTTAACTTTTTCACTCCTCTTTGGCTCTCTCTTATTTTGTCATGAAACTCTCAGGGACTCTGGGCAGGCAGATTATTTTGAGTTGAAAATAATCAAGGTCCAGAAGGCCCAGGAAACACCTTTGACCTTCCCCCAAATTGCCTACAACAATTTAAGATAGAAGGCCTGCTCCAGGAAGAACTATCACCATAGATAATTGTAGTATAATAGAAAATAGTGTGGCAGACATGTAGAAACCTAGCAAGGCCCATGTGATCTGTCTTCTCTGTATCTCATTATTTCTTGATGGTCCAAAAAACATTTATTAAACAGTAACCATTTTAATCTCCCTGTGAATTGCATTACTTTCCTTAGGAGTCCCAGACTCTAAAAACCTTTTCTATAATCTAGACAACATGTATACCTCATTTTGTATTACTATCCTTGGCATTCTTCAAGCTTTTGTGAATTTCCCATGTGTACATATTAAATATGATTTTCTCCTTTTAATCTACTTCTGTCATTTTAATTGTAGGAACAGACATAGCAATCAATAGGAAAAAGAAGGAATTTTTTTCTCCCTTAGGACTATTTCTCAAATTTGATTCCTATATTTAAGAATAACATAATTTGCTACTGTTAAAGGTTCTGACTTCTTATTAAAATGAACAGGAAAGAGAAAAAGTCAGATTCACTTTTCTAAATGTTTTTGTTTATATTTTGCACTCTCTTACTTTATGATCCTCAACACTTACTAACTCTCATCATAAAGTGATGTTTTGAGAAATATAACTCTTTTAATACTTTATTTTTTAAATAAGAAAATAAAAATCTATAACAATAAAAGCATAATATGCTAATTAGACTGCACTCCTGAACATCCTTCCGGACGTCCTTCTGGAAAAAGCCATGGTGGCTGCGAGGGCCGAGGGCATGCAGCCACAGTGGCCATCAGCAGCAGCAGTGGCGGGGTGATGGGGGCGGCACCTTCCCATGGGGAGCAGGCCTAAGCCATCAGTAGGATATCCCCTGAGGGCTTCCAGCCTGTGAGACGGGGCAGGCCGGGCTGAGGGACACCCCAGTGCATGAATTTTGGTGCACTGGGCCTGTAGTTAATATATATATATGAAGATAAATTGATAAGAATGAAAATTATCTACATAAAATAAGGGAGTGTTTTATTTCATTTATAGCTTTATATGTGGAGATAAAAATGGTTTTAAATTTGGAAGCTTAAGCATATAGTCTGCTGCACAAAAATGGACTGGAAGAAGCAAAGATACTCCTTTTAGTTGTTATGCTTTTGTCTTTTAATTCTGACTTTGGATGGAAGAAAGAAACATTTAAAAGTGTGGAGTACATTCAGAAGGCAAAATTGACAGTAATTTTGTTACTGACTGGGGTTACTGGCTAGGACCTTGGTTCTTCTCGTCTACACAGAAGAGATTTTAAGGCCAAGAAAACGGAAATAAAGCAAAGTGGGATTCATTGAAAATAGACTCCAAACAAGGAGTGAGCCAGTCATGATGGACAATGGCCCAAGTTCCCTGGGTTATTTGGTTTAAATGGGGAATTTTCTGGGTGGAAATTTTCATATACAGGCAAGGATGATTGACAGAAAAGGGTAATGTAACTATATTTCTTCTGTGTATGACCTTACCCATAATGCAGACAGAAAAACTCATGGGAGTTGGGGTGTGTAAAAATCTCAATGCAAAATCCTATATAATAAAAGGGTAATATGCAAATCAACTGAACAGTGGAAAGCCTGGTCACTATGATGCACACTGACCACCAGGGGGAAGACACTCAGCACAGGAACTAAACACTGGTGGTCAGTGCGCTCCCACAGGGGGAGCTCTGCTCAGCTAGAACTGATGTCATGGCAGCACTAAGGATGGGGAGCTGGCCTAAGCCATCAGTTGGACATCCCCTGAGGTCTCCCAGACTGCAAGAGCGCGTATGCCCTGCTGAGGGACCCCCTGAGTGCACGGATCTTGTGTACTGGGCCTCTAATATACACTAATAAAAGATATACGTGCAAATTGACCATACTTCGGCTATGTCCACAAGCCACGCCCACAAGCCAATCAGGAGCAAGTATGCAAATTAACCCAACCAAGATGGCTGCAGCCACAGAGAGAGCAGGAGGCTTGGGTTTCCCCAGCAATGGAGGAAGCCAAGCTTCCGCTCAAGGCTACAAAGTTTCAATTATAGAAGATAAATAAATCCCAGATACCAGGGCCTCTGCTTGGGTCATCAGGGGCATGGCTGGCCTGCAAACCACCACAGGCCCCTCACCCAGGCCTCCCCATGCCCTAAGGGAACCCCTACCCTGATCTGGGACACCCTTCAGGGCAAATCCACTGGCCCCCACTGGCACAACAGGCCTCTATCCTATCTAATAAAGGAGTAATATGCAAATTGACTATCACTCCAACACACAAGATGGATTCCCCCATGTGATCAAATATGGCTGCCCTCATGTGAACACAAGATGGCCACCACAAGATGGCCAGCAGGAGAGGGTAGTTGGGAGAGACCAGGCCTGCAAGGGAGGGCAGTTGTGGGTGAACAAGCCTGCAGGGGAGGGCAGTTAGGGGTAACCAGGCTGGCAGAGGAGGGAAGTTGGGGGCGATCAGGCCTGCAGGAAGGGCAGTTGAGGGGGGGACCCAAGCCTGCAGGGGAGGGCAGTTAGGGGCAATCATGCTGTCAGGGGAGCAGTTGGGCATCAAGCAGGCTGGCAGGGGAGTGGTTAGGGGGTGATCAGGCTGGCAGACAGAAGCAGTTAGGGGCAATCAGGAAGGCAGGCAGGCGAGCAGTTGGGAACCAGCAGTCCTGGACTGTGAGAGAGATGTCTGACTACCCATTTAGGCCTGATCCTCAAGGGAGAGGGTACAGGCTGGGCTAAGGGACACTCCCCACCCCCGTGCACAAATTTCATGCACTGAGCCTCTAGTTTATTATAATTAGCCTGTGCCCTATTAAGGTCACATGGAGAACATGATGTTTTCCTCTGCACTTGCTCTAGGAACCAGCTGGTTCTGAAACTGCCTTCTGGTGGTCTGCTGGTGGCTGGGCTGCCCATAAAGAGCTGTCTGAAGGCAATGTTGGTCTGGCCCCTGCTAGAAGCCCATGACAGGACCCACCCGGAACCCATCCCAGCAGCTCATGTATAATTTCCTACTTAACAATTTCGGATTATTGGTGCTTTTTCTAATTAATGATAAGAAATCATTTTTTAAAAATTCTTTATTTTCTGAAGTATTACATATGTCTCCCTTTTCCCCAATTAACTTCTCCCTGGCCATTTCTACCCCCCCCCCCGACTCCCCAGCACATACCCTCACCCCCTGCTGTCTGTGTACATGTGTTATGCTTATATGCATATATACAAGTTCTTTGTTTGAACTCTTACCCACCCCTCTCCCCTGCCTTCCCTCTGAGGTTGGAATGTATGTTTGATGCCTCTATGTCTCTGGATCTATTTTTGTTCATCAGTTTATGTTGCTCATCATATTCCACAAATGAGTGAGATCATGTGATAATTGTGATATTTATCTTTCTCTGGCTGGCTTATTTTGCTTAGCATAATACTCTCCAGGTCCATCCATGCTGTTGCTAATGGTAAGAGTTCTTTCTTACAGCAGAGTTAGATTCCATTGTGCAGAGGTACCACAGCTTATTAATTCACTCATCTGCTGATGGGCACTTAGACTATTTCCAAATCTCAGCTATTGTAAATTGCGCTGCTATGAACTTAGGGATGCATATATCCATTCTGATTGGTGTTTCTAATTTTTTGGGATATATTCCTAGAAGTAGGATTACTGTATCAAATGAAAGGCTCATTTTTAATTTTTTGAGGAAAATCCATACTGTTTTCCATGGTGGCTGCAACAGTCTGCAATCCCAACAGCAGTGCAAGAGGGTTCCTTTACTTTTTTCCCATTGAGTATGACGTTGCCTGTAGCTTTGTCACATAAGGCTTTTATTATGTTGAGGTATAATCCCTCTATTCCCACTTTGAGATTTTTTATCAGAAATGGGAGTTGGATTTTGTCAAATGATTTTTCTGCATCAATTGATATGATTATGTGATTTTTTGTCTCAATTTGTTTATGTGATGTATCATGTTTATTGACTCATGAATATTATAGCAGCTTCGCATCCTCAGACTAAATCCCACTTGTTCATGGTGTATGATCTTTCTAATGTATTGCTGTATCTGATTTTCTAGAATTTTGTTGAAGATTTTAGAATCTATGTTCATCAGGGATATTGGCCTGTAATTCCTGTAATTCTCTTTCTTTATGGTGCCTTTATCAGGTTTAGGGCTTATGTTAATTCTGGCTTCATAGAAAGAGCTAGGAAGTGTTCCTTCCTCTTGAATTTTTGGAATAGACTGAGGAGGATAGGTTTCACATCTTCTTTGAATGCTGGTAAAATTCCTCTGTGAAGTCATCTGGACCAGGACTTTTGTTTGATGGAAGTTTTTTTTTATTAGTACTTCAATTTCATTGGTCATTATTGATCTATTCAGGTTTTTTTAATTCTCCCTGATTGTGCTTTGGAAGCTTGTATTTTCTTAAGAAAATGTCCATTTCATCAAGGTTGTCCAGTTTGTTGGGAGTAGAGTTGTTTGTAGTATGTTTTTTACAATCCTTTGTATGTATGTGGGGTCAGTTGTTACTTAACCTATTTCATTTCTGATTTTGTTTATTTGGGTCTTCTCTCTCTGCTTCTTGGTGAGCATGATAGAGGTTCATCTATCTTATCTACCTTATTTATCCTTTCAAAGAACCACCACTTGGTTTTATTGATCTTCTGTATTTTTTTTTGGGGGGGGGGTCTTTTATCATTTATTTCCTCTCTGGTCTTTTTTTATTTCCTGCCTTCTGCTTACTCTGGGCTTTTCTTATTGCTTTCTTTCTAATTATTTAAGTTGTATGGTTAGATAATTTATTCCCATGTTTCTTGTTTTTTGAGGTAGGCCTGTAGAGCAATGAACTTCCCTCTCAAGATGGCTTTCACTAAGTCCCATAGATTTTGGACTGTTGTGTTTTCATTGTCATTTGTTTCTAGGATGATTTTTATTTCTTCTTTGATTTCTTTAGTAATCCAATGATTGTTTAATGGCATGTTATTTAGCCTCAAAGTGTTTGATACTCTTTATTGTTTTTATTATAGTTTATTTCTAATTTTATGCCATTGTGATCTGAGAATATGCTTGACATGATTTCAATCTTCTTGAATTTGAAGAGACTTTCCCTGTGTCCCAATATATGGTCTATCTTTGAAAATGCCCCATGTGCACTTGAGAAGAATGTATATTTTGTAGCTTTGGGGTGAAATGTTCTGAAGATGTCAATTAAGTCCATCTGATCTAGTGAGTCACTAAGGATTGCTGTTTCTTTGCTGATTTGTTATTTGGAGGATTTATCCAGTGGTACCAATTGGGTATTAAAGTCCCCTGCATCATTGTGTTTCTGTCAATCTCTCCCTTCATATCTTCCACAAGTTCTTCTTTTTATGTATATTGGTGCTCCTGTATTGGGTGCATACATGTTTAACAAAGTTATATCCTCTTGTTGAATTGCTCTCTTTAGTATTGTGAAATGACCCTCCTTATCTCTCGTTATAGCCTTCATTTGAGGTCTACTTTGTCAGATGTAAGTAATGCTACCTCAGCGTGTTGTTTTTGTTTTTGTTTTCATTTCCATTTGCCTGGAAAAAAATTGTCTATCCCTTCATTATTACTCTGTGTGAGTCCTTTGTTCTGATGTGGGTCTCATGTAGACAGGAAAATATATGGATCATGTTTTCTTATCCAATCAGCTACCCTATATCTTTTGATTGGAGCATTTAACCCATTTACATTTAAGGTTGTTATTGATAGGTATTTTTTGTTGCCATTTTTATTTTTTATGCCTGTGTTCCTTCTTCCCTTTCTAACACTTCTTTTTACAGCAGTCCCTTTAGTATTTCTTGTGTTGCTGGCTTAGTATTAATAAACTCCCTTAGCCTTTTTTTATTTGCCAAGCTCCTGTTTTCACCTTCAGGTTTGAATGATAGTATTGCTGGTTATAATATTCTTGGACTCAACCCCTTGCTTTGCATCACTTTGTATATTTCATCCCATTTCCTTCTTGCCTTGTCTTCCTTGGGATATTTGTGTTCTCTTCATGTAGTTGCATCTTGAGTGTTGTGAAATCAGTTGATAGTCTAATGGGATATCTCTTATAGCTAACTTTCTGTCTCTCTCTGGCAGCCTTTAAGAAAATAAAAAAGGTAGGAGAGAAAATAAAAATTAAAAAAAAAAAGAAAAAACATATATGGGGAGAAAACACCACAAAACAAACAAACAAACCCCAAAAATGCAAACAACAAATGCTCATAAAAACTGGGAGGGGGAAATGGGTAGCAGAATCTGTAGAGGCAAAGCTTATATACTGAAAGTAAAGTTAAGAAATTGAATGAATAGGGGAAGGTCCATGGTGCAGTATAGAGGAGGTGTAAAGAGAATCCGATCTAATAAAGAGGAAATATGCTAATTAACCATCACTCCATCACAAAGATGGCTGCACCAACAGCTGAGGCCAAGTTCCCATAAGGAGCCTTAACAAGCAATCAGCAGGGACCTGAGGCTATGCCCTTCCCCTCCCCTGTGGGGCTTGACAAGGGACCTCAGGCTGGCAGAGCTTGACAGGGCATCTCAGGCTGTGCCCCCCACCTGGCGGGGCTTGACAGAGGACCTCAAGGTGCACTTCCCATCCTGGTACTGGGCTAGGGGACCTCAGGCTGCTCCTCCCGCCCCAGCGCCAGGCTGAGGGACCTCAGGTCATGCACCCAAACTGGCAGGGAATGACAGGGTACCTCAAGGTGTGCTTCCTGTCCTGGTGCTGGGCTAGGGGATCTCAGGCTGCTCCCCCTGCCCCAGCACCAAGCCAGGGGACCTGAGGCTGTGCCCACCCTACCTGGCAGGGCTTGAAGGGGGACCTCAGGCCATGCCCCACACCTGGCGGGGCTTGACAGGGTACCTCAAGGCATGCCCCCCCACCCTGGTCTGGGCTGGGGACCTCAGGCCATGCCCCCACCCCCAGTGCTGGGCCAGGGTACCTGAGGCTATGTTCCCTGCCCGGCGGGGCTTGACAAGGGTGGGACTAGCCAGGTCTGGATCTATCCCAATAGGGGGGGGGGTGGCGGCTGGGTCTGGGTCTCATGTGATTTTGAGGCACATGTGGGTGGGCGGGGACTTGACTCTGGGTTCTGTGGTGCGCCCCAGACTCTGACAGGAGGAAGGCTTTCATATACATTTTGCTAATTTTCTTTCATCTCTGACACTTTTATTATAGAGAAAGGGCAAAGAGCAATATTAAATTATTTCCTCTAATTAATCCCCTTTTAATGTGCATGAATTTTATGCACTGGGCCACTAGTAAGATGATAAGAAGAAATGGGAAAATATAATAAATAAAAAGATATAACAAAGAAATTTTTTAAAAAATCATCTATCTATTTTTGGAAAAGGAATATAGAGGAGTGAGCAGATAGGCTTGAGTTTAGTGAGTGAAACAACTAATTAAAAAATTGGAGAAGAAGAGAGCAAAAGAGCAGAGAAAAAACAAAAGCATGAAATATTGGTTAGGAAGACAGAGAAAAGAGAAGGGTGCATGGACTTGGAGCAGGGGAGATGAAATGAGATATATGAGTAAGCCACCAGAGACTACAATAATAATAACACATCAATAACCTGATAAAGAAGGTACATTTTTAACAAGGGGTAAAGAGAAAGGGGAGAGGAAAACCAAAGTGGGAACAGGAGAAGATAAGCAGGATGAAAAAGAGAGAATTGAGGGAGAAAAGGATGGGAAGAAAAAGAAAAAAAAATAGATAAAATAAAATAATGATAAAAATAATAAAAAATAGAATGAAGAAAAATAAAAGATAAAAAAATACAAAAAAAGAAAAAAAGTTAAGTGAAAGATAAATTTAAAAAATGAAGTGGCATTCGCTTCAGCCGAGTCTCAGTGTGCCATTGGGGCTGGTTTAAGACCCACTCTGTTGTTCTGTGTGCCACTTCTCAGCTTCCCGTTAGGTAGTCAGCACCTTGTTGAAGTCCAAGCGATCTATCCCTCCTCTGTGTCTGTCCCAAGTCCTTGGTTGCAAGTAGGTGGGACCAATCTGCCCGCTTTTTGCCTGTCTGCATGCTGTCTGTCTTAATCACTCAAGAGTCTGTTTCTGGCAAGGGCTTAAGGTAAGGGTGTTGCTGTATTGGTTTCCGGGAATGAATGGCCCCTCAACCCAGACACAGAGGGCGTCCGGGCCTATTCAGAGTCTTCATTTCCTCTGCATAGCTGGAGGCTGGCTGGGGCTGCACCAGTGGGCCACTGGTGCTGGGAGAAGCTGGCTCTTCAGAAGAAAAATGGCTGCTTAAGTTTGAAGGACCTGATGTCTCATGCTGGATTCCAGGTCACCTCTCCCTGTTCTGCTCCCCTCCACAGCCTCTCCCAGCCTCCACAAAACTGAACCTCCACCTGCACCACAGCCTTGCTGAGTGTTTATAATTGAAAGGTCCTATGAACTGGGTTTAATAAATAAAAAAAAGACAAAACAGGCAAAACAACCATGCTACTGTGAGTTTCTCTCCCCCAGTACCACGTGACTGGGACAGCTCTTCAGGCTACCTTTCTGGGGGCAGCCTCTCATGGCTATGGACTTAGATCTAGATTCCCTGGCCTCCAGCAGCCCTGTGGACTTCCCTTCCACACTCGGGTATTACACATGTCCCCAAGGGACCTAGACTTGGTGCAGCACAGGTTCCTTCTTACCATCTCATCCTGGTTATCATGAATCTCTCTCTCCCCAGCCCAGATCCCCAATCCTACCATTCTTCACGCATCCTCTGCCATTTCTAGCTGAGGATTGTCTCACCAGCTGTGTCTAGTTCACCTACTCTGTGTGGATATTATTCAATATATTTGTTCCTTCTATCCACTCTGTGATAAGACACAAGACATGTCTGCCTATTTGGCCTCCATTTTTGCCAATCCCTAGCCATCACAAATGATAAGAATTCTTATAGCAAATTTGGCAACATTCCAAACCAATATTTCATGAAACAAAGTGAAGAAATTCACCCTCTCATTTCTGAACTACTTTGTCTGACATCTCTGTTTTCTCAGTTCATAGAGTTTATATTTATTGGTTTATTTCCAAATAATTTTATATCATATCTTGAAAAAAACCTTAGAATAAAGAAACATGTTAGATACATATAGTCATATCAGTTCCTCATCTTTATAATAATATTAAGTTTTTCTCACATATTTGCACTCTAACTTGTCTCTGAAATGCCATTGATTTTTATCTTTATATAATCACATAGTTTTTTGTTTGTTTTTTTGTATTTCTGCCTTACACCTTGTATGAAAAAAAAATGATTTAATCTAAAGACCAAATTCCCAGTGATATGCATGAATTAATTCAGGAGCATCTACCTCCTTATAGATTAAAGGCTAACTAACCTAACCATCATTAATACTACAATACCTATTTACTCTTTGAAGCCCATACTCAGTGTTCCTATTCTTCACTGAGTGACCTTTTACTTAGAGGTCTTATACAGTCCAAAGTCTGTGTTTCTGATGCAAAAGACCAAAACTCAAAATGTTATTGTTTGGAGTAAGGAAAGATTTATTGCAGAAATCACCAATCTAGAAGATGGGAGCCCTAGTAGTACTTCAAATCCATCTTAAGAGGTAACACATTTCAAGCTTCTTTTATGTTAAGGGAATGAAAAATGGGAGGGACAGTTTTTATAAAAATTCGGGTCCCAAGCATAATTCCTCTAAATGTTAGCAAGTTTTTTTGGGGTATTGATGAAAAAAGAATTTTCAGGATAATAAGATGTAGAAAAAAGGCTTTATTTGCATGCAGTTGCATTCCTCAGGTTCCAAAGTCTCCTGTTGCTTAAACCAGTCCTGAAAGAGGTGCATCTGGGGTTCGAGCAGAGCTGAAAGCAAGGCCAGTGTCCAGAGATTCTGTTCCCTGTTGCAGCTGGATGTGGTTCAGCATCCAAGCTAATTAAAGTCCTTTAGTCCATGCACCATGTAAATGAGGGGAGTACATCCTGCCACAGGAGAGCCTGGTGCCCAGTGCACCAGAAAGAAAGGAGAGGGGAGAGAGAGAGAGTTTAGAGAGAGAGAGTTTAAATATTCAGGTTTCAACCACTGAGTCACACCAGCCAGGCCTTTTCCCTCCAACATTCTGAAATTAATGAGCTTTTATGTTTTCTCTGTATTATCTTATTTCAGCGATTTGACCTTTCTATTTTAAGGCTAAGAAAATAATCTTGTGTATGCTATCAACTTAAGGTATCTTGTGTCACCTTTTCTTTCGGGTTGTGCTTGATAATTTAGGTAGCTCTAGTTGGTGTGCATCTGTTAGATTGAAGGAGTGTTAACCACCTTCAATTCTAATGAATCCTAATGTAAATATCTGTGTTTTCCGCTAGCAGGGTCGCCTAAGACCATTGGAAAACACAGATATTTACATTACGATTCATAACAGTAGCAATATGATAGTTATGAAGTAGCAACGAAAATAATTTTATGGTTGGGGGTCACCAAAACATGAGGAATTGTATTAAAGGGTCACAGCATTAGAAAGGTTGAGAACCACTAACTTAGACTTTATTGGACATGTGTTTAAACTGCCTTTGTCTGGCCCCTTCCCCCATCAATCGGCAGGGAACAGACTTGGAGAGTGTTAAATGCAGCTTTTGACACAGCTGTATAAATGGCATGCCTATATTATCTTGTCTCCACTTTACTGCTTTCCTGTTAAATAATAACCAGCTTATTACGAAGGCATCACTAATATACCATTACCTTGTATCAATAATTACTTAAATACACAATTTTAATTTTTTTCATTTTCTTATCTTGTCTGTCCAACTGTATTATAAATTTTTGAGTAGCATTTCATTTGTTAATTTATACTTAAAATCTGTTGGTTCTTGGACAATGCTAAGCATATTAGAATTAATGTGTAGAATAGCTTCTAATTTGAGTAGTTCTAATATTTTGTTATATTTTATTCAATAGATATTAATTATTTTGTAAACATATTTTAATTTTCTTCCAAATTATTTTATTTTTACTTAAATACAATTTATTAAATGACATTTTTTATAGGATAAAAATAACTCAACTGGTATGCCTAATTATGACAGTGGTTCCTGCTCTCTCCTTTATAGCTCTTCTAATAGTTTATTAAGTTGTATAGAGTTTTTAAAAATATATATTTCTGCCTTATAACTTGTATGAAAAAATTGATTTCACCTAAAGAAAAATTTCCACTGATATACATGAATTAACTCAGAAGTATCTGCCTTCTTATAGATAAAAAGGCTCTTATATCTCAGCATTATAAAAGTATTGACTGGTGAAATATTATTTCTTAATATTAGATAATAAGATTAGCCATTTGTCTTGAAGTTATTTAAACCTTTAACATGTGTGACTTATGGCAAATAAACATTACTAAAATTAATTTAAATTATATAAGATATTTATAAATCCATTTGGAAACACAATTTTATTGATTTTGTTTTTATAATTATTTTCTAAATTTTTCAGTATATATTCTGAAACTAGTTTAATACTTTAAAAAAGTATTTTTGAATCAGCTTTTAAAAAAGTAAATTCTGTATACCTTATAAACATTGATTTTTTTAATAAAAGCAAAATCAGTAAGAATCCATGCTTACAATTCATTTTAATTTTTTATTTTGTTTTCCCTTCATGAAACATATACAATAAAATAAATATATAATAAATAGGAAATAAGAAGCAAAAACAGTAAATCAAAAAATAAATAAAAGTACCTTTAAAAACCACTAAGAAACACTTTCCCAAGTGGCACTTCTAATGATTTTCAAGCTATCAAAGTTAAATATTTTATTTAATTGTCATAAACAATTTGATGAAGATAACAAGTGTTTTCGTTAAGGTAGTATTAATACACTGAAATACTTACAGCATATGGCATTTCCTTTATTTCTGAAGTTTGCTATCATATAAGAGGTTTTTAAAAAAATGTTTTTATTGAATTTTGGAGAGAAGAAGGGAGAGGGATAGAGAGAAACATCGATGAAAGAGGAACATCACTGATTGGCTGCCTCCTGCATGCTTCACCCTCCTGGAGATCAAGCCCACAACTGCGGCACGTACTCTGAGCAGGAATTGAACCTGCGACCTCTTGGTTCCTGGGTCGACACTGAACTGCTGAGCCATACCAGCTGGGCCATATGAAAATTATATTAATCCCATGCTGAAAGGCTGATTGGTAAAATGTAGCCAATTTAACCATCTGAATCAAATTACTTAGTCTAATAGTGACTTCTGTGTATTTGGCATATTGGTCATTATGTGCCAGGTTTATGTTTCCAGTCATCAAACCAATTTCAATCAGATAGTGGTGAAAGATTTTTTTAAAAGTTAACTTGATTCTAAATCATGGATTTGAGCACAATAGATGCTCATTTTACTTTCACTTGGGCAAAGTTTGACCCTTTCAAATGATCTCCGTGTTCTAATATAGCACAGCTGCAGTGTGGTTCACTGTAGTGTAGGCAGCTGAGACATGTGTGTTCTGTCTGGACTGCTGCTTGCACTGAAAGCGACCAGTTTATCAGCCAAGAGTTGGATGCTTGGATATTGTATAGCTAAGAAAGGAAGGTAAATGTGCCAGTGGACTACTTGACATAAACTGAAGTAGCAATAGAGCCGTGTGGACAGATGCATTTTTTTCCCCCGGTTCCACCTGCTTTTAACATAGAACTGGGAAGTTTTCTAAAATATGGTTCAAGAAACAAGGTGTTAAAACTATCTCACTGAGCAGGAATCTTCAGTTTGATATGATGCCACCAGTCCCATCAAAATTGGCTTCTAATACAGATGGCTATTTCATCTATATTAATAAAAGCATAATATGCTAAATAGACTGGGCAGCCAAACAACCTTCTGGACAAAGCCACGGTGGTGGGGAGCTGAAGCAGAGGCAGTTAAGGGCGATCAGGCAGGCAGGCAGAGGTGGTTAGGGGTGATCAGGCAGACAGGCAGGCAAGTGGTTAGGAGCCAGCAGTCCCAGATTGCAAGAGGGATGTCCGACTGTGAAACCAGGAGTCGGGACATCCCCCAAGGGGTCCTGGATTGTGAGAGGGTACAGGCTGGCCTGAGGGACGAATTTCATGCACCAGGCCTCTAGTATAAAATAAAGAAGCAAAATAAAGAGAAATACCATTTGAGTTATTCGGGTCAATATTTTAGTTTACAAAAATATATTCACATGCATTTACTCAGCTGCTAACATTGATTGAGTACTTTCTACTAGGAACTGTAGATGCATAAATTAATAAGCAAATAAAACAAGTACCACCAAGTATCATGTAATGTGAACATATGCACTAAGTTTTCACACTTGGGATAATTATTACCAAGTGATATATAAAACTGATCTTAACTGTTTGACGTTATTCCCTTCTGGTCCAATTAGAAATTTCATACACTGATTTTATGAAATACTACCCCAAATAACCATGCAGGTGTTATGCACTTGGCAGCTTCTGCTGATACTTTGTAGTTGAGATACAATGTTCTCATTTACAACTGCAATTATGATGTTCTCATCATGGCTATATCTGTTTGGGAACTGGGGAGAAGGCAGTCATTGGAAAAGAGAGTATTTGACTTAGTTATTATATGAAATATGCTAATAACCCTTGTGTATTATTGACATAAATGCTATAGCAGCCATATGTTTTTTGTCGAACAGCCTAAAGTAGATTATCAAAGTTGCATCAGAATCACCTATGTGATTGTTAAAAACACTGAAATACAGAACACATCTGAACCAAGTAAATTGACATTTTGGGTGTAGGTGTTAGAAACCTTCATTCTGAACAATATCTCGAGTATTTCTGTAGTAAATAGAAATTTAGTATAATAGCAGAGAGTTATATGAGGTTATTTACTGTTTTAATTAACTGTTTTAAATTTCTACTTCTAATTTGGACCAAGAACATCCATTAGCTGTCACAGAATTTGTCTCCTGTATCAACAGAATTTATGTAACAGATTTTTTTCTATGTATAGCTAAGTTGATCAGCTGTTTGAGAATAGATGGGGAAGGATGAGATGGTAAGAAAAGGAGGTGATTGAAATTCAGATTACATGGTGCCTATGGTAGAAAGATGCCATTTCTGCAGCATAAAATGGGTGCTGATGGACCAGTCACTGAAGCTCCTGAAAGGGCTTCCTGAGAACATGGGCAGAGCTGCAAGAAATATGTTTCCTTTGCCAAGCAATTTAAGTGATTCTTTGTAATGCACATATATGCCTATCATTGAGCTACTAGATTTCCTGTATTAGGATATGAAATGGGTGAAGTTATAACATATTCTGACTGCCTGAATCTAACTATGAAAGTGAGGATTTGCAAATGAACAGTAAGCCGTGGGTTATTTCAGGTGAAGAGTATTTTTGTCTTTTTTTATATGCACACTTCTCTAATTACCAGATTTATATTCAAACTGAAATGCAATTTTCAAGTATATTTTACTCTAATGGCATCGAGATTAATTTTTCACTCAAGAAAAATCAGCTGGGTGAATTTTGCATAATTTTAAGAGCATTTCTAAGACTGAAGCAAAGACAGAAATCAGTACCCCTTTCTCCCAGACCACCACCCTGAAGCATGCAATCATGGGAATCTGAATGTTGGGAAGTCTAAATTGAGACAAGAGCAGAGAACAGCATCTTTCTTGGAAGAGGTACTCCTGAAACCACCTACACCCTTCTGCATGCACAAACCAGGATGTATAAGGAATTAATACTCATAAGAAACTCCTGAGTAAAAGAGTATAATAATTTATAGGTACATCTTCTGTTCCTTGTGCAGACAACTTGGAGGTTCATGGCAAGTCTCTTCAGAAGGTTTGAATGGGATTTAACCCATTGACCCCAGCAGTAACCAGCTCTTTCACATTTTTGTATTGGTTTTCCCTACCAGCATCCTTCATTCTTCATAGTATCTCACTCTTTTCTTCTGGTATTACTTCCCCAAATTAACTAGTTTCAAACTTGTTCTTATTATTCTCAACCCACAAAAATACTTGCTTTTTATTATCCTTTTCAACATTACCTGTGGGGATTATGTCTCAGAAACTTTTCCTTAAATTTATATTTTTCTCTTTTCCATATCCTCAAACTGATAAGTATTAATTAAATGATAATATGAACACATTTATTAGTGTGTGAAACTTAATGAAAATTATGTTCATGGTATCTGTTGATGTTCTATTAAGAATGCATAGATCAATGCTAGAGCAAAAAATATGCTCATTATTATTTTTAATACAATTGATTTGGTTAATTACAATGTCCTTTTGAATTTATTGCCTTAGAATATAAATAAGAAGGCAAAGAATAAACATACACTTTTCTGAAGCACTATTCTAATATATTTCACAGATTAGTGATTTTAATTTTCAAATACAAAAATGCTAGAAATTGTATGTGCATATTAACATTGTAACCTTGCTTTCTACTGTACAGCCATGTAAAGACTGCTTTGTTTTATGAGTGCTACAATATGGTTACTGCCACATGGAAAGTTCATTTTAGTAGCCAAGTGTCACATCAGCTTGTCTTGAATACAGGCATTATGGTTTCTAGAAACGCTGCCTCTTATTCCAATGACATATCTCTCATTGACATATGACATATCTCCAATGACATATCCTATCTTGATAAAGGATCATCTGAGCTTCTATTGTGATTAGAATTGGAGTTAGGGAGATTGCATAAAATAAGTCCATTCAACATCACTTTCTTCCAAAATCTTTACATTCCTTCATCAGAATTATGTCATGAAATTTGTAATACATTGATTTTATGTTTTATAGGTCACAAAACTATCTGTTTTTAGTTAAATATTGTGAAAGAAAAATTCTACTAAGACTACTTAATGTATACATTGGCATTAGAATATCTAATAAATGTATCTATGTGGAAAAATTTAGCCTGAATCAAAATTAAATTAGTTTTTCTCTGGACCTCAGAATCCATTCATAGGTACATATTTTCTGCTTGTTGTAAAAGATTATAATCCTTTCTATGGATTTCCTCCAAGATTTCACTTTATAATTTGCCTCCTGGTTTAGGTAGGTAACTAATCTCTAGTTATAAGGTTAATAAAGGCATTGGGGTGAGAAGTGGCTTTCTAAACAGAGTAATTATATCACAGGATGTCATGATAGGTCATTAGGCAAAGGAGAATCAGTGTCATCAGCCAAGAGAAGAGGCACTGGTTTTCCTGGCAAAGAAGAATCAAGGCGATCTTAGGACAGAGTACTCTGGGTAAACTGAACACTCCCATATGTCCACTACAAATCAGCGGAATTCATCTTTGCTCATTTAAAAAGAAAAAAAAAAAGATTCTGTGACAGTTTGAATTCAACTAATGTTCTAATTAAAAAACAAAACTGTCCTTATTCACAGATGACATGATACTGTACATAGAAAACCCTAAAGACTCCATTAAAAATTATTAGACTTAAAAAATGAATTCGGCAATGTAGCAGGATACAAACTAGACACGAATAATGAAGTTAAAAACAGAGTCACTAAAAAGGCAATCCCATTTATCATTGCATCAAAAAAATTAAGATACCTAGGAATAAACTTAACTAAGGAGGCAAAAGACCTATACGCAGAAAACTACAGGATACTGAAAAAATGAGTTAGAGAAAGACATAAACAGATGGAAGAACATATCGTGTTCATAGATTGGTAGAATCAACATCATCAAAATGTCCATACTACCCAAAGCAATCTATAGATTCAATGCACTCCCCATTAAAATACCAATGACATATTTCAAAGACCTAGAACAAACTTCCCAAAAATTCATCTGGAATGAAAAAAGACCCTGAATAGCTGCAGCAATCCTGAGAAAGAAGAACAAAGTAGGTGGGATCTCAAAACCAGATATCAAGCTATATTACAAAGCCCCTGTTCTCAAAACAGCCTGGTACTGGCACAAGAACAGACATATAGATCAATGGAATAGAATAGAAATTGACCCAAATCACTACACCCAATTAATATTCGACA
Source organism: Corynorhinus townsendii (assembly GCA_026230045.1). Classification (NCBI taxonomy): domain Eukaryota; kingdom Metazoa; phylum Chordata; class Mammalia; order Chiroptera; family Vespertilionidae; genus Corynorhinus; species Corynorhinus townsendii. The sequence continues at coordinate 94,275,879 of JAPDVU010000002.1, forward strand.
AAGGAGGCATGAACATACAATGGAGTCAAGACAGTCTCTCCAATAAATGGTGTTGGGAAAATTGGACAGATACGTATCAAAAAAATGAAACTAGGCTACCAACTTACACCATACACAAAAATAAACTCAAAATGGATAAAGGACTTAAACATATGACGGGAAACCATAAAAATACTAGAGGAATCCACAGGCAGCAAAATCTCAGACATATGCTGAAGCAATTTCTTCACCGATGCTGCTCCTAGGGCAATGGAAACTAAAGATAAAATGAACAAATGAGACTACATCAAAATAAAAAGCTTTTGCACAGCAAAAGAAACCATAGACTAAACAAGAAAACCCACTGCATGGGAGAACATATTTGCCAATGTTATCACCCATAAGGGTTTAATCTCCAACATTTACAGGGAACTCATACAACTTAACAAAAGGAAGATAAACAACCCAATCGAAAAATGGGCAACTGACCTAAATAGATATTTTTTGAAAGAAGACAGAAGGAAGGCGAAGAACATATGATAACATGCTCAAAGTCACTGTTTATCTGAGAGATGCAAATCAAAGCAATAATGCGATATCATCTCACATTTGTCAGAATGGCTATCATCAACAAATCAACAAATGAAAAGTCTTGGCGAGGATGTGGAGAAAAAGGAATCTTTGTGCACTGATGGTGGGAATGCAGACTGGTGCAGTCACTGTGGAGAACAGTATGGAGTTTCCTCAAAAAACTAAAAATGGAACTCCCATTTGACCCAGTGATCCCACTTTGAATTATGGGTTTCCTGATTGCTTATAGAATAACTGGGTAGAACAAAGAGCTCCTTAGGAAAAATACCAAACCACAACATGTGTGATATCAATGTAATTAGCTAATCTATACTAATAAAAGGTTAATATGCTAATTAGGGCAGATGTCTTCTGGATGTCCATCTGGACAAAGCCACAGCAGCTGCAGGGCCCGGGCTCAGGCAGCTGTGGGCTCAGGCAGCCATGAGCCCTGGCAGCTGTGAGGCCTGGGGCTAAGACCTTGCAGCTACTGTGGCCAGGAGTGGCAGCAGCAGCAGGGTGATGGAAGTGGTGCCTTCCCCGATCAGCCTGATTGCCTCCCACAGAGGGGAGCGGGCCTAAGCCATCAGAAGGACATCCCCTGAGGGCTCCCAGACTGTGAGAGGGGGCAGGCTGGGCTGAGGGACCCCCTCCAGTGCACAAATTTTCATGCACCAGGCCTCAAGCCCTGTATAATAAAAGGCTAATATGCAAATTGTCCACTCGACCAGGAGTTCCACCAGGGGGCGAGGCCAACTGGCTAACTGCCCGTGGCCCCTCCCCTCAGCCAGCTCCACCCCAGATCAACCACTCCACCCCAATCAGGGCTAGGGCCAGACAGCCAACCACCCACAGCCCCTCCCCCCAGCCAGTTCCGCCCCAAATTGGCCCTCCCATCTCCAATCAAGGCAGGCCAGCTGGACCCCACCTATGCACGAATTCATGCACATTGAAAGGAACTGGGGGCTGCAAGGCTGCAGTGGGCACAGAGGCAGGTCTTGGCCCAGCCTCAATGCCCCTGCCTTCCCCTCCTGTTGGATGGCAGCTCTGCTCCTCCTGCCACTGCTCCTACGGCTGATGGCACAGAATGATTGGGGCTGGCACCAGCAGTGGATGTGAGCAGGGCCAGTGCCATCAGCAGTTGTAAGTGGTGGTTGCTGCCCCAATCATCCCTCAGGGGCAGGGGGAGGTGAAGAAGCCTTCAGTTGTGATTAAGACTGGCAGCCACCTCTAGCACCCACTGATGGCACTGAGCGATCAGGGCCGGCGCCAGCAGCAGGTGTGAGTGGTGGCTCTGGCGCCTGCATCAGGTGCGATCGGCCGGCAGCAGGTGTGAGCACTGGACAGGACCGTGGTGCATGGGGGCAAAGAATTTTCAGTAACCACCAGAGGCTTGCCCCAATGATAGCAACTGGTGCCCCACCTTGGTCTGGTGCCCCCTGCTCACCTGCTCCACCATCCTGCTGTGGCCGAATCCCGCCATGTTCTGGGCTCTTTTGCCTGCTGCCGATGCCTGAATGTTCCATGCACATCCCCTGGTGGTCAGCACACATCATAGCAACTGGTTTTTCAGTTATTCGGTTGTTCCGCTGTTCGGTCTATTTGCATATTCAGGTTTAATATAGATAGATAGAAAAGGAGCAAAGGGGGGAATCCAGGCAGGATAAGTATATCATAGGGGCAGCTTCGCCAGGAAGCTGCAACTTTTGTACTCCCCAGGAAACGACCAGCCTATTCCATGCAAACACTGGAGGAAGCGATCCAACAAAGGGAAAATAGATATATTCCCAGTAACATTGGGATGACCTTGCCTGTCAGTCGAACCTGGGGACAGAGATGGTTTGCCAGAATGGGTAGAGCCACTGCAAGCCCATGAAAACTTTGAAATACATAATCTCGTAAACAAAGGAATTGTCTCTTTTGTGCTCTTGGCTCTCTCTTAGCTTCCTTACATTTGCCAGTGTTTCCTCCATAGCCATGTGGACCTGTGAAGTGCACATGCAATAGGCTGATGGACTGCAGTGGGGAAACACATATTAAGCTAGTCTGATGCTGTATTGACCTGTGCAGACATGAGAAGGAAATTCTGGACACTGGCTCTGATTTTAGCCCTGCTAAAGGCAAAATGTGACTTCTTCCTTGGTGGGACTGAGGGACATGAACCTTGGAAACTCAGGGGTTTGATTCCACAGAAATAAAGCTTTCCACAATATCGCATCCTCCTCGGAGAGTCTCAGAAAATTATTTTTCTTTGGGTATTGCAATAAATCCACCCCCACCAGCAACCAGGGGAGACGAGGACCTCTCCCCTGTTAACATGGATTTACTTTAACAAAATTTTTATTGCAGCCACCCTTTGACACCAGCAGTTCAGTTTCTATAGACAAGAAGTGCCACTTAGGTTCTTCTGGACTTAGATCTAGCAGCCACATCACTGTTCCCTGGAGGTTTTAAAAACATATCCCATCATGTGTGACAAAAGATAAAATTTCCCCTACTTTCTCATGCTCCTCTCTACAGATTTTAATTTTTTATGAATGATTTTATTCTGTGAGCCTAGAATGTATGCCTATATTCTAGCCATAAGGAAGCCTGGATGAATGAATTTTAATTTTACCTTAAGGTTAAAGGACTTGTGTAGTAGGCTGAATAATGATCCACCAAATACATTCATATTGTAATTCTTAGAATCTGTGGGTATGTTACATTACATGGCAAAGGACTCTGTATAGTTGTGAGTCGGGGGAGGGGAGATAGTTGGAGGAGAATTCAGAAAGGAGAGAAGATGCTACATTATTTTTGCCTTAAAAATGGAGGAAGGGGTCACAAGTCAAAAAATATAAGGGGCTTCTAGAGCTAGAAAAAGGAGGAAATAGATTACCTCCTAGAGCCTCCAATAGGAATGCAGCCCTGTGAATCCATTTTAGACTCCTAACCTCCAAAATACTAGCAGAATAAATTTGTGTTGCTTTAAGCCACTCTGTTTGTGGTAATGGTTATAGCAACAATAGGAAAAAAATACAACTTATAATATGGAGAATTCTACAGACACCCTAATGGTGTTCAAACACATTTTGCAACCATGGATAGGGACAATATTGATTACAAACAGGAAAATAATGGAAGTCTTAAAGCAGAAAAGTGATAGTGTTCCTTAAAAAATCCTCAACTATTGATCTGTGCACCAACTTGGAGAAATCTCAAAATAATTATGCTGTGTGAATGAAGACATGTAAAAATGCATACTATCCAATCCCATTTCGGATTCTAATTATGACTTGATGTATGACCCTTAGAGACAGAAAACAGTCAGTAGCACCTGAGGATGAAGCAAGAAGTGGGGCATGCAGAACAGGGGGAAGAAATTGCAAATGGAACTCTCTGTGGGCCAATGGATATGTTTGTTGTCCTAACTGTGGTAAGGTTTCATGCCCAAATACCAAATTATATGCCTTAAATATGCAGTGTTCACAGTTAAAAGGCCATTCTGACTAGTATATGGAAATTACTGTATAGTCTGTAAGGGAAGAATAAGTTTCCCTCCACATTCTCAGCCTCTTTGGATAGATCTGAAAATTAAACTGACAAAGATTAACTGGAGAAAAGCGAAAATACTTGATTGAATTTTTCCATCTTCCAGAGAGCCTTACCAAGGAAATGATGACCCAAAGTGACCAGGGCAGGAAGCTTTTACACCTTTTATACCTTTTTAAATGTATTAAAAGAAATAATACATTTGTGAAGACAAAGCAGTTTAGGCTATGGGTACTTTGATTAGGGGTAGGTAGTCCTTATGTCTTTTTTGTTTTTAATTTAATTTATTGAGAAGATAAGAACTAGTTTAACAATGTTTGTTTGCAGATTTCTTTGATGCCGCCTCTGCACTATAAGTCTGTTATCTCTAAATGAAGAGTTTATCTCCTGCCTTTAGACAGTAAAGAGGGGGTTGTTTTGTTTTGTGTGTTTTCCCCTGCACTTACTGCTTCTTAGTTGCCTTAAGCTCAGATCAGTTTGTATGCTAAAGAAGCATACTAGTATTTTGGGGCGAGATTCTGGTTTCCTTCAGTGGGGAACTAAGAATATAAATGAGAAGTGAGTTAGAGATGTATTAAGGGGATTGAAAAGACAGATGGTATGGTGGATACAGTTGTTGATAGTAAAAATATAAAACATGTATAGGTTCAAGATATAATGGCAAATTGCCAACAAGACCTGCTAACATTTTGGATATACAAGAAGAAGATATAGAAGTATAAAAACAGACTTCTAATTTCTGGTTTGAGCCCCAACATAATGAAGACTAGATGAGTAACATTTTGGGTAGTTGGGGAAGTCAAATACTCTGATTTAATCATAGTGAATTTGAGATGCCCATGAAACATCTAAGTGGCAATATGTCTGGAGCTTAGATGAGTGACCTGGCTGAAGTTAAAAATTTAGAAGTTGCCGAAACCAGTTTGGCTCAGTGGATAGAGCATCGGCCTATGGACTGAAGGGTCCCAGGTTCGATTCCGGTCAAGGGCATGTACCTTGGTTGTGGGCACATCCCCAGGAGGGGGTGAGCAAGAGGCAGCTGATCGATGTTTCTCTCTCATCGATGTTTCTAGCTCTCTATCCCTCTTCCTTCCTCTCTGTAAAAAATCAATAAAATATATTTTAAAAAAATATAGAAGTCAATGATGCATAGAAAATACTTAAATTTGTGGGAATGGTTATAATACATAAGCAGAATCTGAAGAGAAGGCATCTCTGGAAAGAAAACATATGAAAGATATGTAAAGACTAACTCAACCTTGACAGGACATAAAGTAAGGACATAAAGGCTGTGACTGTGGTAGCAGCAAGGGAAATAAAAAGGATATGGCAGAGCTAAGATGTGCTGAAAATAATCACTATTCAACCACTTATTCCACAGATATATATCCAAAACAATGGAAATACATGGATAAACAAGACAGCTGTTCTTCTACTTTCATGGAGGCTATATCCCAGTAATCACTCCAATTGTAAAAAGATATATATTAAAACACAAGTGTAATATGTAATGTCTCCTTTGATGCCTATCAATTGGCTATATAAATTATGATTCATGAATACATAATTAGATAAATCTTCCTAGCACTATCCTTTTCAAATATTCTATATAATAAAAGGGTAATATGCAAATCAACCGAATGGCAGAATGACCGGTTGCTATCATGCACAATGACCACCAGGGGAAGATGCTCAATGCAGGAGCTGCCCCCTGGAGGTCAGTGTGTTCCCACAGGCGATTGTCGCTCAGCCAGAAGCTGGGCTCACTGCTGGCGAGCGCAGTGGTGGTGGCAGGACCTAAGAATGTCCAACTGCCAGTTTAGGCCTGCTCCCTGAGGGAAACAGGGCTAAGCAGTCTTTTGGACATCCCCTGACAGTTCTCAGACTGTGAAAGGGCACAGGTCAGGCTGAGAAACCCTCCCCCGAGTGCACGAATGTCTTGCACCAGGCCTCTAGTGTTAAATAATTTTCTAATGTGGTGAAATTAGTAACACAAAAAGTTAGGCCTTAAAAATATTAAGGGCTAAATTTAACAAAATGAAATAATTTCTATTTGAATTCTTAGTATTTTGTACCTAATAAATGAATAAAATAAAGATATATATGTCCAAGTAACATAACAAATCCAGAACTCATTATTTTGAATATGTATAATCCAAGGTCTGAGTAAACATATACCCTTCCTTTCCCACCTGTTTTTTGTTATTTTAAGGGAAAATTTGGATTTTTATGCAGAAAGTAAAGAAATGCAAGTAAAATAAACTATACTTTTAATATCACATATATTCATTGAAAATTTGACAAAATCATTATCTCTAAGTTTACATGAAGAAAACTATACTATTGTGCTTGTGAAGTTGCATTTTAATATTCCTAATATCCACATTACCTAATTTTTGGTTTGGCTAGTCAAAAAACATTAAAATAAAATATCAATTCAAATGTTCAGATATTGCTTCAATTTTTTGGACTTGAATAGTATTTTTGTAATGAAGGGTTTAGCACAGTCAAATATCTCATATTGAGCTGCAAAATAATCCAAAAATACAAATCCATTCATGTATTGTCATAAATAAAAAAATACTTGAATTTTAATTTCATGTATAACTAAGGGCTAGTTGCTATTAGCCTATTAAGTAACTTATTAAGGGATTCTAAATGTTATTTATACACTACAATGAGTGTGCTCCTACAGCTTCCTGAGCATTAAGTAGATGATTCAGAGGAAGGAGTTAGGCTATACAGGCATTATTTTAAATTGTCCATGGTACTCTAGTTTTGTCACATTTATATTAAACTTATTGTTAGGAATAATATTAGGGGTGTGTGTGTGTGTGTCTGTGTGTTTTGTGCTTTTGATCTCCTTGTTATATTTTTATATGCTCCATTTTAACATTTTGACAAATATGTTTGTAAGTGTTGAATATGTAAGGTCTTCACTATTCTTGCCCCCACTTCCCCCACCCCCCCACACACACACTTTTCATGCAAAGTGTGTTACCTTTGGGTTTCTCTATTCTCCTTAAGGCCATGGTCACTAGCTTTAGACTGAAAGCAGTATGTTCAAAAGACACTGTAATTTCCCTGACCAACTATGACCTCTTATATTTCATATAAACAGACTTGGATCTTGGTCATGTCAAGTATAGTGTATGAGATAATATACAGTTTGCTGTTTCGTTGCTGCTATTTCCAAACCAAAGTCAAGTGCATTTCTTCATAGTCAAAGCCCCTATATATATACACTACAGGACAACATTTTTACTCTTTGCAGCTCTTTGAAATGTGAATCAGATAATATCACTCCCCTTCTGCCATGTTCAAAATCCTTTGGCATTTTTCAAATGGCTTTTACACAATTACTATAATGACTAAAGCCCTTGGCAGTGGCTTATGAGGTTCCTTGTGCCACGAAGCTATGTCTCTCTCTCAAACTTACCTCACACATACCACTCAGATGCCTTTTTCTGTCTGCTCCAGTCATACTAGGCTTTAATTTTTCATAAATATGCAAAGCACCTTTCTACCTCAAGGTTTTTGGCCTTGCAATTCTCTCTTCCACAAATGTTCTTTTATATATTTACCTGGAATGTCTCCAGCTTTTTGGGTCACAGCTCCAATGCTCCTTCTTCCTAGAAAATTTTCCTGACTGCTGTCAAAAAGACCCCTTTCATATATTATCCATGTATTCTGCTTTTTAATTTTTCTCTAAATCACTGTTCACTACTTGACATTAAATTAAATATTAAATTTATGTTTTTATTGTTCTTTTTCACTACACTGTTAACCACTGAGGACAGGGTCTGTCTATCTGTGTTCACTCATGTACTCACAGTACATAATAAAGTGCCCATACAAAAATATACTCCTAAAACTTATCCTCAATGAAGGAAGGCATCCCTTAATGGTTAGCACTGGGCACATGGCATGTTCTTAAGAAATATTAACAGAATATTGATTGCAATAAGTTTGTTAGCCACTATTGATGTCAAGGAACCATTCACTTGCCCCTTCCATGGTCCCACATGCTTTATTTGAAAGCATAGACGCGTCTTATATTTATTGTATCCAACCTTCACATATACCTGTCCCAGGTAAGTCTTGATTTTTAAATGCAAATGTGCTTAATTAATGAGAAATATCCAGGAGAATTTTTTTTCTACCCTCTCCTAGCTTATCTTAAAGGAAATTATGCTATTCATTGTTTTTAATGATTTTATTTCTGGATCATCTTATTTTGCACTGTATTTCCTGAAGGTCAGAATGGTCTCTTTTAAAATATATACTCAATCCCTGATAGTGATACTTCTAGGAGTGTGATTTTATTTTAATATCAACTCATGTGAATATCAATGAATGTGCATAAGCTTCTCCCAAAGCGGAGTTTTGACATTAAGAATATTAAAATATGCCCTAATCATAGAATGTTTTAACTGTTGTCTGACATTTTAAAAGAATTTCTTATGAATTTCAGAATAGATTATACTTCTGCCTGGCATCTTGGGTATAAAAATAATATTCTAAGTGATTTAAACTTTATTTTTAATTTATAATAGAAAATTTTGAGAGAATAAGAGAAAGAAAAGAGAAAGAGAGAGGGGGGATGGGAGAGAGAGGATTTTTAAGAGAAGCATCTTTGACTATTTGTCTTTTGCCTCCAGGAAACCAAGCAATTTTCTCTATTATAAAATCATACATGGTTTGTTATTACAATTAACTTGAGTCCTGTGGGAATATAATAGACTTATTTTACAGAAATATACTTAGCTATTTGCAAGGGCTCCAAGGGGAAGAAATACCTATTTTATAAATACTTCTGTATGAGACCAGACATTTAATTATCTTGATTAGTTTTTTGTGTGAGAAAGAGTTCAAATTTTAAATATTTGTCTTTGACCAGTGTTAAAGAAGCTGAAGTTATTATATGTACATGTAACAGTTTTGTATCTTTTAGTAATACTTGCAATTTAAAAAGTGCTAATGTTTGTCTTCTGACATACATTTTTCATATTTAACATAAGTCCTAGATTTTTCCATTTTATTTACTTTAAATATATGTATTCTTTATATTTGATCTATGGGGTCAAAGTGGACTTTCCATGGTGGTTTATTTAGAGTTTTCTCTCTTCAATGCTGAAATTCAAACTCAGATATGTCAGCAGTTCTAAACCACTTGAAGTTTCCAGACTGTCACATGTTCACTCCTCTATACCTTTTTGAACATAACATTCTATTATGTTTTATTTCCAATAAATATCTATTGAGCACTCATTATACACTGAGTGGCCAGATTATTATAAACTCTGAAAGCATGATAATCTGGCCACTCAGTATATTTATATATAGGCCCGTTGCATGAATTCATGCATGGGTGGGGTCTGGCCAGCCTGGCCAGGGGGAGGAGACATGGGCAGTTGGCCAGCCTGCTTATTGGTCGAACTGCTAGTCGAGGGAACAATTTACATATTAGCCTTTTATTATATGGTTCTACACTGAGTGGCCAGATTATTATGCGTTCAGAGATCATAATAATCTGGCCATTCAGTGTATGCTAGACACTATTTTTGGCATTTGTCATGCATGAACATTGAAGCAGGAAAAAATTCTGCCTCATGTAGCTTAATATCTTGTGAGCAGAAGATACAGTATGCAGAAAAATAACTAATATAATAAACTAGAGGCCCAGTGTACAAAATTCATGCACAGAAGTGTCCCTCAGCCCAGCCTGCACCTCTCCAATCTGGGACCCTAGAGGGATGTGTGATTGCAAGTTTAGGCCTGATCCCACTGGTCTCCCAGGCCTGGTCCCCTCCTCCACACTGGGATCAGGCCTAAACGGACAGTTGGACATTCCTCTCACAATCCAGGACTGCTGGCTCCTAACCGCTCTCCTGCCTCTGCCTGATCTCCCCTAACTGCTTCTGCCTGCCAGCCTGATCACCCCCTAACCACTCCCCTGCCAGCCTTATTGATACCTAGCTGCTCCCCGGCCAGCCCGATTGACCCTAACTGTCCTTCCCTGCAGGCCTGGACACCCCCAACTGCCCTCCCCTGCTGGGCTGGTCATCCCTAATTGCCCTCCCCTGCAGGCCTGGTCCTTCCCAACTGCCCTCCCCTGCTGTCCTGGTCCCCCCCCCCAACTGCCCTCCCCTGCTAGCCTGTTCTCCCCAAACTAACATCCCCTGCAGGCCTGGTCACCCTCCAACTGTCCTCCCTTGCAGGCCTGGCCCTCCCAACTGTCCTCCTCTGCAGGCCTGGTACCCCCCAACTGCCCTCCCCTTCTGGTCTTGTCACCCCCAACTTCCCTCCTCTGCTGGCCTGGTCACCCCTAACTGCCCACAACTGCCCTCCCTTGCAAGCCATCTTGTAGTGACCATCTTGTGTCCACATGGGGGCAGCCATCTTTGACCACATGGGGGTGGCCATCTTGTGTATTGGAGTGATGGTCAATTTGCATATTGCTCTTTTATTAGATACAACAGTATGTTAATAGGTACTAAATGCTGATAAGAAAAACAAACAAACAAACAAACCAAAAACAGAATATGCTAAAGGGAGCAATAATACCATAGCAGATTTGTGACTAAATTCAGGGGATCTAAGAAGTTCAGTAGCATCTGAAAAAGTAGCATTTAAGTAAAGATTAAAGAAAATGAGAAAGGGGGAATCCAAGATGGCGGCATAGGTAAACACCTAAACTGCTGCCTCCGACAACAATTTAAACTGCAACTAAACGATAAAACGTCTATCACCCAGCACCACGGGAAAGCTGGCTGAGTGGAAGTTCTACAACTAGAAGGAAAGAGAAAAGAGCATTGAGACGTGCATGAGCGCTGAAAAGCTGAGGTACGGAGGCGCGGGATCCGGGCTGGCGGCAGGCGACTGGGTGCGTTGCTTTTTTCAACCCGAAGGGAGACAAGCCCCCGATTACTCTGAAATCCAGTCTCTGGGGAGACGCGGGGGACCCAAACTCCTACGGGGAGAAGCTGGACTGTCTGCCAGTGAAAGTGGCTTGCTATCAGAGCTGCGTGCAGGAATAATTGTTTATTGCACTGGGGCACAGGATTCCAGGACACGGTCGGGACACAGAGCGGGCTTACTAGCAGCCATTGCTGTTTGCCACGCCCTAACCTAGTGACGCCCTGAGACCCCGCCCCACACAACCTACAAACCCACCCTAGCTCCAAGCAGCTCAATTAGCATAAGAAAGCCTGCCCTATTGCAGCTTAACCTAGAAAACTTGCAGCCCGGGTCAGACAGCTCCAAAACCTCCAAACCCCAAGCAAAGAGGAGAAAACTGCAGCTCTCACTGTAGCTCCTGCTGAGTGGCCTCAGACAGTAGCTGACCTGCACCCCATTGGAGATCCAGAAGCCAGTGTACCTAGTGGTCAGTGTGAGACAACAGATTTCAACTCCTCACATCCATAAGTGACACATTCAAGAGGCAGACTCAGTGAGCACCAAAGCCCCACTGAAACAAGTCCTGCCCCATAAGCGCAGCACTTCTTCCATTATAGACACAGGGAGTGCTCACAGCTAATTGGCCTGGAGGTCAATTCCTCCTAGCGTACCAACAGCAATTCAGGCTTAACTGCACCAAGACTTTGCACTCAGCCCACAAAGGGGTGTACCAAGAGCATCCACATCAGGTGATTGGGGAGGCTGAGCTACTGCCCCCTATAGGTCACCTACCACACAAAGCCACTCCATCAACACAGGGAAGAAGCCAAAATGCAGAAACAAAGAAACATGTCACGAATGAAAGAAACGGAGGAAAGCAAACTACTGGATGACATAGAGTTCAGAATCACATTTATAAGGTTACTCAAGAATCTTCTAAAAACCGCCGAGAAACTTGATGACACTTCTGAGGAGCTTAGTGAGACCTTCAAGGACCTTAATGAGAATGCCAAAAAAATGGAAAAGGACCAGTCAGAAATGAAGCATACACTGTCTGAAATAAAGAATATACAGAAACTCAACTGTAGATCAACATACCCCAAGAATCAAACCAAAGATCTGAAATATGTGGAAACAAAAAACATCCAACCAGAAAAACAAAAAGAAAAAAGAATCCAAAAATATGAAGATAATGTAAGGAGCCTCTGGGACAACTTTAAGCGAAACAACATCTGAATTTTTGGGGTGCCAGAAGAAGGGAGAGAGCAAATTATTGAAAACCTATTAGAAGAAATAATGACAGAAAACTTTCCCTACCTGGTGAAAGAAATAGACTTACAAGTTCAGGAAGCGCACAGAACCCCATACAAGAGGAACCCAAAGAGGACCACACCAAGACACATCATAATTAAAATGCCAAGGGCAAAAGACAAAGAGAGAATATTAAAAGCAGCAAGAGAAAAACAGTTAATTACCTACAAGGGAGTACCCATACGACTGTCAGCTGATTTCTCGGCAGAAACTATGCAGGCCAGAAGGGAGTGGCAAGAAATATTCAAAGTGATGAACAGCAAGAACCTACAACCAAGATTACTCTACCCAGCAAAGCTATCATTCAGAGTTGAAGGTCAGATAAAGAGCTTCACAGACAAGAAAAAGCTAAAGGAGTTCATCGCCACCAAACCAGGATTACATGAAATGCTGAAGGGTATTCTTTAAGAAGAAGAAGAAGAAGAAAAAGGTAAAGATAAAAATTATGAACAACAAAATGACATCAAATACATACCTACCAACAAGTGAATCTAAAAATCAAGTGAATAAAAAATCTGAAGAACAGAATGGACTGGTGAATATAATAGAATCAGGGACATAGAAAGGGAGTGGACTGACGATTCTCAGGGGAAGCAAGTGTGAGGGTTGCGGGAAGAGATTGGACAAAAATCTTACTCCTATGGATGAAGACAGTGGCGGGGGGTAAGGGCATGGGGTGGGGTGGGGAATCAGGTGGAGGGGAGCTATGGGGGGAAAAAAAGTGGAACACCTGTAATAATCTGAACAATAAAGATTTAATTAAGAAAAAATAAATAATAAAAAAAAAAAAAGAAAATGAGAAAAAAAAACATATAAAGAAAAGCAGATAGAATATTAGGTGTAAAGATTCTAAGGAGAAGTCTGCTGGTCGCATCTGAGGAAGTATATACCAGCGTGGGTGGAAAGATGTGAACAAAAAACAAAGTGAGGTGAGGGAGGCATAGCACAGAGCCTTGTGAGGACTTTGCTTTCATGGGCTGCTGCTAGAAACTGGTTGCAGGGAGGACAAGTGGAATCAGTTAGTAGGCTATTGCCATAATCTAGGTGGAAAACAATGGTGTCTTAACCAGGGTCATGGCAGTGTTTCTTTCTGCAATTTCCTTTCTACCTGTAGCCTACCTCAGCTTCACTAATTATTGCTTCCTCTAAAAGATGCTGCTTCCTCAACTTCTTTGTGAAACATTTTTAGGTATTATTGTCCACGTACTTACACATGTGTCTGGGAAAGTTACTTGTCATATGGGCTTTCATAGCACCCTTTGCTTATTTGTGTTATAATTTAATTTGCAATAATTTACTTTTGATTTTTCCTCATAGAGTATGGCCCCTGTGAAGTTAGGAATTCTTTCTTGAATTGCTATATGTCCATTTACCTCCAACAACTAGTTGAATGTAAAAGGATAAATTAACGTTTGCATAATTCATTAAGTATCTTAAACAAAGTCCATATAGTAAAATAACTTTTCGATAACTGTCAAATAAAGTTTTTATATTGTCTTCAAAATATCACACTAGCTTTTCTTTTAATTAAGTGAATGACTAGATATTATATGTTAGCCTACACCTATATTTCCTCTTAACAATTGTATGTCAACTTATTTGTTCTTTCCTTTTGACATCATTTTCAAAATAGTGGCCTTTGCTAGAAAGTTTGCAACATGCCTAAGCATTTTAACCTTATTTCTTGGTAGGAATATAAACAACAGTTTTTTTTCTGCTATAATTCAACATCTTAAAAACTGAAGAAAATATTTAAAACACCATAGTGATATGAGAAATATATTTTCTGTTGTAAGACATTATAGTTCACTGAACATTGTAATTTCCTTATTTATTTATTAAATTCATATGTAGTTGCTACAATATATTATATAAAGTTAGTGTATGTATATATGCAAACCTATTTAATTTATTAATTTGAATATATATCTTCCTACAATGTGTTATATATAGGCAGTGTTTGTATACACAGAAACCTATATGCATATGTGTACATACACATCAAACATATATTAGTTATGTGTATACTAGAGGCCCGGTGCACAAAATTCATGCACAGTGAGAGGGGGGTCCCTCAGCTCGACCTGCACCCTCTCCAATCTGGGAGCCCTTAGGGGATGTCCTACTGACAGCTTATGCCTGCTCCTGGTGGTTCTCTGCTCTCTGCAGACCTGCCTGCTTGACACCACCACAGGCCCTGGTGTCTGCTCTCTGTGGGGGCCTGATTGCCCTTACCCAATGGAGCCAGAAGCAAGCAGGGCCCTGCTGTCTGCTCTCTGTAGGGGCCCTATGGGGGACTGCTTGCCCCTCACTGCCATGGCCAGGGGCAAGTGGGGCCCTGTTGTCTGCTCGCTCACTGCAGGGAACTGCTTGTTCCTTGCTGCCATGGCCAGGGGCAAGCAGAGCCCTGCTGTCTGCTGGCTCACTGCAGGGGACATTCCCACCCTGCCCCCAGCTGCTTTGCATCTGCGTGTGTAAGCCCGGAGTGGCTGAGGGTTGTTGCAGGATCCCGGCTGCTCCGGGCCTACACATGGGCCTACAGGCTCAAAACAGACTGGCTCTCGAGGACACCAGTCCCCGGGACGCAGGCTGCTTGGCACTGACGCATGTGCAAATGGCCACCCCACCCCCAGCCGCTCTGTGCCTATGTATGCAAATTAACCCTCCATCTTTGTTGGGTTAATTTGCATGCTCACTCCTGACTGGCTGGTGGGCATCACAGAGGTATGGTCAATTTGCATATTTCTCTTTTATTAGTGTAGATATATGTGCATATATATATATATGTAAATATGTCTTCTCATAGATGCTTTTAATGTCAGTTTATAAAGAAACTCTACAAAAATTTGCCACGTTGCATTTTTTTTTACCATATATTTATTCATATGCCATCTAATATTCCAAAGTGTTTATTTCTCTTTTTCCTCCAACCCTCTCTGTGGGATCACAATCTGAATGTCCATAAAATAAGAAGTTTGGAACTGAATTAAATTGGAATATTTCTTTCAATAACAAATGCCAAATTTTCAAATGGCTACAAGCTGGTTTTTCAAATTATACTTTCAATATTGTGTATAAAGAAATGCATGGTGATGAACATAGCTGATATTTGTGCATGGCCTCTTGACATGTACAGTATATGACTTTATTAAAACTCCCTATGCTTTAATCTATAAAATGGGAATAATTTTAGCACTTCAAGAGAGAATACTCTTATAAAGCATCCAACAACAGCTAGAATATAAAAGTTCAGTAAATGCGAGTAGCCAAATGTAATTGCTAAATTTTCATTTCCTATAATAAGTTTCAGGCTGACTTTTAATATTCAATATAAAATATACTTTTATCAGAATATTCATTAACATTTAAATATTTATATTAATTTTAAGCATTTAATTAATAGATAGCTAAATCAAATATTGTTATTCATCTGAAACAAACACAATATGTAAAAACTAAAATATCTTGGTGAATTTTCACTGGGAATTTTATGTCACACATATAAACATCAATAACATTAAGAATAGCCTTTTTCAGAATAAACCAAACTTTGAAAGGAATTATTTTTTTTATTTACACAATTTTTTTAAAGAATTTACTGAATGAAACATGGTTAAAATATATTTTCCCATGTGCTAAAAAGTCTGGTAGATGAAAGTTCTTTTTAAATGTTTATCTACTTTTGTCTAATAGGACTGAAAGTAACTTTAAACATATTTACCAATGTAATACCATCAATTTAATAAAATCTGGAATCCTGGTTATAATTCATTTTTATAATTTCTGGTATCTACTTTTAGATCTTCTAAGCCTCTAGAACATGACTTTACTTCTTTCCTCAGAATCTATGTGTCTGCTGTTTGAAGAACTTAGTAGAATAAATAAGCAGAATTAATTAATAACGAAGCTGCAGAAATTAGATCTAGATCTCTGATTCATGCATCACTTTCATTTAGACTAAGCCACAATTTTGGTTAAATCTAACTTTCCTCCTATTCCATAACTTCATACATGTGTCTGAACATAGCTATAGTAAAAAATGATGATATTGTGCTGACTGGTCTTTGTTCATATGCATTTATATTTATTATAATGGACTTCAAGTAGGCCCTCATGCTGCAAGACAATTATATTCTAGATCACACTCTTGTACTTTCCTAAATGTCTAAAAATTTCCATTTTCTCAAATTCACTGCCTTCCTTATTCCAATCTCATTCTCTGTTAAATATCTTTCATCCTATTTTCTTTAAAAAAAATAGAGAAAAAAATAAAGACCAAAAAATCAGATAAGGGTTTTTTTACAAGCTGCAGCCACAGGTATTCACCTGTCTGCATTTATAGGCTTAAATCCCACCTTTTCTTTTGGTGAGCCATTCATGCTCTAGTTAAGAATTTTTTCTTTATTTGTGCCCTTGAACACAATCCTTCTTGCTGACTTAAGAACATGATTTCAGCAATTCTCCTTTATTTCTTGTTACTTCAATATTTTCCAGCCTAGAAATTTATTCATAGTAACAAAGAAATATGCTGTTTGCTCCCACCTTAAATTATTTGGCCCATGTTTTTCTCTGACTTATGTGATAATCCTCTTGATATATTTGGAGAAAAACTTTGGGAGAGAATTGTCATGCTTCACTGTCTCCAATTTCTCTCCGCCTTGTTCTTATTTATTTATTTATTTAGTTAGTTAGTTATATTTATTGTTTAAAGTATTATAGAGGCCCTCACTTCCCTCTGATTGGTTTTCACTCCCAAATGCCCAGACATTACTGCAATGTTGTTAAAGGCTGTTTCTTATTATTCATCTTATGTGGCATATTAGGATAATTTACATGATAATCACCCTGATTTCCTCTGTTTTTATTCTGGCTATTCTCTGTGAATTTCCTTTACTGACCCTTTATCATCTCCCTAGTTGGAAATCCACAGACAACTCGGTGATTTTGGTTCCCTTTGACTGTCTACATTCATGCTACGTAATAACACATAGCTTTATACTTACAAATCTCATATATAGATATATGAACACATCTATATATATAAAAGCCTAAGCAACCATTGTGACCATTACAACTAAACAACTGGAACGACCAGTCAACCAGTTGCTCTGATCCACACTGACCATCAGGGGGCAGACGCTCAATGGAGGAGCTGCCCCTTGGTGGTCAGTGCACTCCCGCTGCCAACCTCCCACAGTCTCTTCCCCCATCCAGCAGATCCCATCTGGCAGCCAGAAAGCCCCAGCCAGCAGCTGGCAGGCCCCGGCTGCTCCAGCCCTGATTGGGACTGGGCAAGACAGCCCTGATAGGCCTGATCGCCAGCCAGGACTAGGAATCCCACCCATGCATGGATCTTGTGCACTGGGAGTCTAGTATAGATATAATATAGATATATAGATGGTAGATAGCTCTAAATTGATGTGTCTAGCACAGATTACTTTGCTGAACTTAACATCATTTTCCAACTGCCTATTTAAATGCTTGACTTAGATTTCTAATAGGAATCTCAATCTGAACACTTCTGAAACTGAGCTCCTATTAGTCCATATGCAAATATTCTTCTTTTAACCTTTTGCATCTCAGTTAATAGAAAATCAATTTTCATAGTTGTTTAGGTCAAATAACCTTGGTATTTTACTTCAAAATATACTCAGCATGTGCTCATTTCTCCCTACCCCTACTGCTATCC
Source organism: Corynorhinus townsendii (assembly GCA_026230045.1). Classification (NCBI taxonomy): domain Eukaryota; kingdom Metazoa; phylum Chordata; class Mammalia; order Chiroptera; family Vespertilionidae; genus Corynorhinus; species Corynorhinus townsendii. The sequence continues at coordinate 94,293,862 of JAPDVU010000002.1, forward strand.
TCTTGGTCCAAGGCACTATGATCTCAGAGTTCCATTATTGAATTAGCCTCAGACTTGTCTCCCTGCATTTGCCTTGCTCCCAGGACACTCTTCTCAACACTGCAGCCAGATTGATTTTGTAACAGCTTTTATTAAAACATAATTGACATTCAAAAACTATCAGTATTCAAAGTATTCAATTTTATAAGATTTAGTAAATGTATACACCTATGAAACCATCACCACGATAAAGAAAGTGATCCAATTAAAACATAAATTCTATCATGATCCTCATATTTCTTTTCACCCAGGGTAAAAGCTTGCGTTTTTTTGTTTTGTTTATTACCTAGGAGGTATTACATGATTTGGCTTGAAGTTCATGTTACTGCTCCCTGCTCCTTCCCACAATCTAAGAATTGCCTTCTATTCTTCCTCAAACACATCCCAGTCACTCAGAGCCCATTTCCTCACTGTCTTTCTAACTGGAATATTATTTTCCCACATTTACCAGAGCCAGTCCCTCACTTCCCCTGGGTCTCATTCAACAGGCATCTTCTCAGTGATAAATTTCATAATTAGCATACAATTTAACCCCCATAGCCTATCCCTGCCTTATGGTTATACTTAACATTTGTCACTATCTAAATTACTATATATTTATTATATACTAGTGGCCCAGTGCACAAAATTCATACACATTAAAATGGAATTAGCCCTAGCTGGTTTGGCTCAGTGGATAGAGCATTGGCCTGGGGACTGAAGGGTCCCAGGTTCAATTCCGGTCAAGGGCATATATCTGGTTTGTGAGCTTGAGCCCCAGTAGGAAGCATGCAGGAGGTAGCCAATCAATAATTCTCACTCATCACTGATGTTTCTATCTCTCTCTCCCTCTCCCTTCACTCTGAAATCAATAAAAATATCTTGAGTATAAATCAAACATCCTTATTCTTATTCCCATAATTCCCAAAAGAACTGAGAAATAATCCCAAATATTTTCTAATGTAATGACCTTTCTATAATTTTAACTACATCAATTTAAAATTATTCATGTTCTGCATTCTGATTAATTCAAAGGTATTAATACAATTTTAGAATATTTTTTGAAAAATTCAAGATCAGTCTTTATGGTTTGCTTTGTATGTTGTTTCCTGATTTCAAACCAACCAATTAACCAACTAACAAACACTGTTACTCATACCTATTTTATAATTTGCTCTAACTCTTCTTTCCTGTTTATTTTTATTCTTTATTTTATATTCTTTTTAAAAATATATTTTATTAATTTTTTACACAGAGGAAGGGAGAGAGATCGAGCGTTAGAAACATCGATGAGAAGAATCCAAGATGGCGGCGTAGGTAAACTCCTAAACTGATGCTTTGCGCAACAATTTCAAAAATACAACTAAAAGACAAAACGTCTATAACCCAGAACCATGGGAAAGCTGGCTGAGTGGAAGTTCTACAACTAGAAGGAAAGAGAAAAGAGCATTGAGACATGCACAAGCGCTGAAATGCTGAGGTACGGAGGCGCGGGATCCGGGCTGGCAACAGGCACTGCTTTTTTCAACCCGAAGGGAGACAAGCCCCTGATTACTCTGAAATCCAGTCTCTGGGGAGACACGGGGGACCCAAACTCCTACGGGGAGAAGCTGGATTGTCTGCCAGTGAGGGTGGCTTGCTTGCAGAGCTGCACGTAGGAATAATTGTTTACTGCACTGGGGCACGGGACTCGGGGATGCCGTAGGGGATGCAGAGCCGGCTAACAAGCAGCCATTGCTGTTTGCCATGCCCTAACCTAGTGACACCCTGAGACCCCGCCCTGCACAACCTACAAACCCACCCAAGCTCCAAGCAGCAGTTTTAGCATAAGAAAGGCCTGCCCTATCGCAGCTTAACCTAGCAAACTTGCAGCCCGAGTCAGACAGCTCCAAAACCTCCAAACCCCAAGCAAAGAGGAGAAAACTGTAACTCTCACTGTAGCTCCTGCTGGGTGGCCTCAGACAGTAGCTGACCTGCACCCCATTGGAGATCCAGAAGCCAGTGTACCTAGTGGTCAGTGTGAGACACCACATTTCAACTCCTCACAACCATAAGTGAACACATTCAAGAGGCAGACTCAGTGAGCACCAAAGCCCCAATGAAACAAGTCCTGCCCCATAAGCGTGTCTTCAGCACAGTAGTTCTTCCACTATAGACACAGCGAATGCTCACAGCTAATTGGCCTGGAGATCAATTCCTCCCAGTGTACCAACAGCAATTAAGGCTTAACTACACCAAGACTTTGCACTCAGCCCACAAAGGGGTGTACCAAGAGCATCCACCTCATGTCATTGAGGAGGCTGAGCTACTGCCCCCTATAGATCACCTACCACATAAAACTACTCCATCAACACAGGGAAGCAGCCAAAATGTGGAGACAAAGAAACATGTCACCAATGAAAGAAACGGAGGAAAGCAAACTACTGGATGACATAGAGTTCAGAACCACATTTATAAGGTTACTCAAGAATCTTCTTAAAACCGCTGAGAAACTTGATGAGACCTTTAAGGATATTAATGAGAATGCCAAAAACATGGAAAAGGATCAGTCAGAAATAAAGCATACACTGTCTGAAATAAAGAATATACAGAAACTCAACTGTAGATCAACGTACCCCAAGAATCAAACCAAAGATCTGAAATATGTGGAAACAAAAAACATCCAACCAGAAAAACAAAAAGAAAAAAGAATCCAAAAATATGAAGCTAGAGTAAGGAGCCTCTGGGACAACTTTAAGGGAACCAACATCCGAATTTTTGGAGTGCCAGCAGAAGGGAGAGAGCAAAATATTGAAAACCTATTAGAAGAAATAATGACAGAAAACTTTCCCTACCTGGTGAAAGAAATAGACTTACAAGTTCAGGAAGTGCACAGAACCCCATACAAGAGGAATCCAAAGAGGACTACACCAAGACACATCATAATTAAAATGCCAAGGGCAAAAGACAAAGAGAGAATATTCAAAGCATCAAGAGAAAAACAATTAATTACTTACAAGGGAGTACCCATACGACTGTCAGCTGATTTCTCAACAGAAACTATGCAGGCCAGAAGGGAGTGGCAAGAAATATTCAAAGTGATGAAGAGCAAGAACCTACAACCAAGATTACTCTACCCAGCAAAGCCGGCATTCAGAGTTGAAGGTCAGATAAAGAGCTTCACAGACAAGAAAAAGCTAAAGGAGTTCATCACCACCAAACCAGGATTACATGAAATGCTGAAGGGTATTCTTTAAGAAGAGGAAGAAGAAGTAAAAGGTAAAGATAAAAATTATGAACAACAAAATGACATCAAATACATACCAACAACAAGTGAATCTAAAAATCAAGTGAATAAAAAATCTGAAGAACAGAATGGACTGGTGAATATAATAGAATCAGGTACATAGAAAGGGAGTGGACTGATGATTCTCAGGGGAAGCAGGTGTGAGGGGTGCGGGAAGAGATTGGACAAAAATCTTACTCCTATGGATGAAGACAGTGGCGGGGGGTAAGGGCATGGGGTGGGGTGGGGAATCAAGTGGAGGGGAGCTATGGGGAAAAAAAAGAAGAACACCTGTAATAATCTGAACAATAAAGATTTATTTAAAAAAATAAAATAAAAAAATGAAACATCGATGAGAAACATTGATCAGCTGCCTCCTGCACGCCCCCTACTGGGGATGTGCCTGCAACCCAGGCACATGCCCTTGACCGGAATCGAACGTGGGACTTTCAGTCCACAGGCTGATGCTCTATCCACTGAGCCAAACCAGTTTTGGCTTTATTTTATATTCTTAATTAAGTTTCATATTTTTTAAAATTGATGCTCTGTTATTGATTAGCATTTTCTCTAATCAGGGAATCTGGTAATCTTCTGAAAAACAATCCATGCTTCATTAAAAACATTCAAAATACTTAAATATTGGCATTTGGTTGTTATTGAGAAACTACCTGAGAGGACTACAAAGTGTTTTAATCAAAAGAAAATTACACTATAAAAATGTATCTAAGAGATTAATTTAAATAAATAATATGTATTACATGTCAGGATTTATTTTGTATTTAAATATATATCTCCGTATTTTCTACCAAAGAATAAGGTAGTGAACTGTGAGTAAAATACATTTACAGTATGTCTTTTGTCAAATCTAACTAAGAAAGATGTACGGATTGAAGCACAGAGGACAGTATATATGATGGGAAAGTGCAAATGGAACTTGAAAAGCCTCCTGCAGATAGAAAATCTCAGAAAAAATAATACAGGAAATGTTGACTTGCACCTACTTTTTAGAGGGAAAAAATGGTTATATGTTTCTTGAATAAAAATACTTATATTTGAAGTGTGTGTTTAAAATAATTTTTGATAAAATTCATTGATTGCAGCAAATTTTTCTATTCTGGGCCCCCTAAATTAGTATACTTAAGATGATATATATATCCTATTTATTGTTTTTATCTATGAACACATAAATATGTAACACTAGAGGCCCAGTGCATGAAATCCATGCACTGGTGGGAGCGGAGAGATCCCTCAGCCAGCAAGTGGACATCGCACTCACATTTCGGGACCCCTCGCTCCTTACTACCTGCCTGCTCTCTGCTCCTGACCACTGGGCTCACTGGTTCTTAGCGCTGCCGCAGAAGTGGGAGAGGCTCCCACCACCACCGCTGTGCTCACCAGCTGTGAGCCCAGCTTCTGGCTGAATGGCACTCCCTCTGTGGGAGTGCACTGGCCACCAGGGGGCAGCTCCTGTATTGAGCATCTGCCCCCTGGTGGTCAGTGTGCATCATAGCGGCCCGTTGTTCTGTTCATTCCACCATATCCGTTGCTTAGGCTTTTATTATATAGATATTGCTTTTACTTTGAAAATTAAGTACTGTATCTCTAGGAAACTTCCATCAAAAGCTATAAAGATGTACCAATGCCATTATAACTAAATTATTTATTAGAAATTTGCAAAAACTAACTCCTTTATCCTAATAGACATAAATATTATAAGTAGGAGTTGACTAAGTATGGGGTCCAGTTTCTCACCTCCTGAAAAGGCAAGAATTTTGTTTTTCAAAAATGTTTTTTTTTATCCAAAGTATACTTAGCAATTGTGTAAGTGTCTAACTTATAATAAAACCCAATAAATATTTGCAACTAAATGAATGAACAGAGAAGACCTGGAGCAGCATAAAGCCTTGAGCCATTGAGAAAAAAAATAAGTAAAAGAACTATAAAGAGAAACTGGAACAAGCCACATTTAAACTATCTTTAATATCTAATTTTCATAAGGGGTCAATTCTGAATAGAAAAAAAAAAATATATATATATATATTAAAAACAAAACAACAAAAAAACCTGATATATATATATATAAGTCTACAGATTTCATGACTTAAATATCTTTGACCAAAGAGGTGGAACTGGGCATAAGGCATAAAAACATGGAATAATTGATATAGGGAAGTTTTCATTATACATTACTTACAGATATTCAAGACAATATTTCTTACCACTATTGTTATCCAGTAGGAATTCACTTATTATTGACTCCTATACTTAATCCTAAATTATATGAATTTTTCCATAAGTAAAAATTTGTGGAATATCTGCACCTTGTAATGATAGATAAGGTTTGGTAGGTGTTCATCACAGGCATAAACACCATTTCCTTCAACTGGCTCATTTATACTTTCTGTTCACTGATATTTACACTGTTGTATACATATATGAATATATGTATACATATATGTGTATATGCATATGTGTGTATCTCAAAAAACCCAATTGATATAGGCAAACTTCCCTAAGACATCCCTCGTCTCCATATCTGTCATTTCATACACAGCAAACAGATAGCCTTGCCTCTGCTCTGTTCAGCACCTAAAAAGAAATTCCCTCTAGTGTGCAAAGGCAAAACTTTTTAAAGGAAAGAAATGGTGGGAAAAAGATACAGAGGCAAAGAAGCATTGAACAGTCTGTCAAACTACATTGGGAAGACAGGGGAGGTTGGGCGAGGGGGGCTGTAAGAGACCAACCGAAGGACTTGTACGCATGCATATAAGCACAACCAATGGATATAAGACACTGGGGCGGTGGGGAGGGCGGGCAGGGGAAGGCATGTACTTGGGGGTAGGGGAGGTTGGGGGGAGATCAATGGGGGAAGAAAAGGAGACATATGTACTACTATTTGTAATACTTAAAACAATAAAAAAAATGGTAAAAAAAATTAAAAAAAAAAAGAAATCCCCTCTGATTTGCTCAAAGCAGTGGCTTTATTGAACAAAACCTTTGGTAAGATTTTAACATCTGTACAAAATTAATAATATTTCTTAGAGTTTTCTGACCATTTTATTCTTGTGAAAGTTGATTCAACTATGAAGTTTAAAGTATATGAGAGTCAGCAAAATGAATAGCATCTGAGGCAATCATCTTTCACTGGGTGAGTTGCAAGTCAGTCACTTGGGGAGACTGACTCTGCCACAATCCCGGATGGCTTTCTTATCCACAAGCCATTTATTTTTAATATGAGTAGAATCATAAAGGGATGGAACAAATTAAGAGAGATTTATCAGTACTTCTTTCCAGATGTTATTGCACTGTCTTCATTTGGGGATGATTTTAAAAGAGAAAACAAACAGAATGTTGCCTCTGAAAGAAGTAATTAAATCCTCAATTTGCCTACAATCATTTATTTGTAATGATAGCAATTCCATATTTGATTAATAGCATGATCTCCTTCTGGTAATTAAATATTCTGCCAAATTCCCTAAAATTAGAATGTTTACTAAAAGCCACGTGGACTTCCAAAGCTTTAGGAAGAATTTCTCAAGACTGAGGTTCTAATAAAAAGTTGCATGTATCTAATATCACTCTGTGCTTCTAGAGAATAGCAAGGTGACTGGATTTCCTGTTTCACTGAAATGAGGGCTGATGGGCATTTTCATTATTCAATATGGCTTTTCTCTTACTGCTCCATCATGTAGCCCAGATATCAGGAGAAGTGACCTTGATCATGACATTGGTTTGAAAAATTCAGGCAGTAACAGGTAGCATAGAAGCATGTACAAAAAGCTTACATTACAGTTGTCCTTGGAGTTGGTGCTCTTTAATTATTTTTAAATCATATGGTCCACAAAAATATTTAAATATCATTAAGGAAAGTAATCTTGCAAAAACCATCAACATCTGACCTGGATCTATCTCTGTAGAACCATGTTGAAATACATGAAGAAAAGGCAAAGACAGGAGGGCTGAGAAGGTAAAAACAAACAAACAACAGAATAATAGAGTTATAAGTGAGTGTGTTGAATGAGAAAAGCATGGCATGGGGGCAGGGGGAACGGTAGAAAAGAAAAGGAAAAAAACAAGGGTACATGGTTTAAAGGCATATTGTCCCCAGGACTGACTTGTGTTCCCTTTGAAATTACAAGAACTATATATTGTTCATGCCTGACCTATATGTTCCTGTAATTTATAGATAATATAGGATTTCTGCCAACTGCAAAGGGCCTCATTGACTTTTCATGGATTTAAACTACAAATATTTATCTCAGAAGGTTCTAATGAGTTATCTACCACCTGGTAACATTTTTAAAATAATTAATTGAAGAAAGAAAACCTTGACATGAAACATTTGGTTGTATAAATACTTTCAAAATAGCTATTATGAACTCAGGAATAAAAATGCCATAGGTATAGTTAACTGTACACTAACAATTACACTTCCTTTCATTTTTTATAATTTAACTAGAGTTCCAGTGTACGCATTCATGCACCAGTGGGGTCCCTTGACCTGGCCTTTGGGATCGGGCTGAAACCAGCCCTCTGACATCCCCTGAGGGGTCCCAGATTGCGAGAGGGCACAGGCCAGGCCAAGGGATCCCACTGGTGCACAGGCCACCAGTGCACAATCGGGGCCCAGGAAGGATATGGGAGGTTGGCCAGCCAGGGAAAGACTGAGGGAGGGCTCCAGGGTGTGTCCAGCCCTTCTTGCTCAGTCTAGATCTGTTGGACCCCAGCAACAAGCTCACCTACCAGTCAGAGTGTCTGCCCCCTGGTGGTCAGTGCACATCAAAATGAGTGGTTGAGCAGCCTTAGCATATCATTAGCATATTACGCTTTGATTGGTTGAACAGACAACTGAATGACTAGACACTTAGCATATTAGGCATTTATTATATAGGAAGGTTGACATTATAACAGACAATCCAATGAACACTTTCTTAAGTAAAAATCTAAATAAGGAGGAACTAAATGCATAGATCAAAATGTAATTATAGACAACAAAAATTCAAAATATTTAATGTGAAGATTAATGCCTGCTAAATATGAATTCAAAATTTCTGCTCTCAAATAATAATGTTTATTGTGCAAATAGGAAAGAAATAAGCTTGCCTTACAGGTCATGATGCTCTCTTCTTACCTCCTAATGTACAGCTTATTTATGTGCAGTTAGCTCTTAATCATCCATGGATAAACTAATGAAGAAATACATTTATGCAGAAGACATAACTGGTATATATTCTGGTAGGTATTTTCCACATCATCAAATGTTCACCTAGAAATAAAGAGAAAATAGATATTGGGACTAGCTACTGAATTCATATATTTTTCTTCATCTACTTTGATAATTGATTTTGCTTTTCCCTTGCTTAAACTATGGAAAAGAGTAAGCTTTCCAGAGAAGCAAACATTATTTTCTTGATGGCCAAAAGCAAACCTAAGAAAATAATAGTGTTTTCAGGTAGAAATAAAATGTTAAGGAAAATGTATACATGTATGTTTTATTAGATTTTTAATTTCAAACTTTTTATTTCTATTTTATTTTATATTTTACTTTAAATTCTTTATTGTTGAAAGTAATACATGAGTCTCCCTTTTTCCCCCATTGACCTCTCCCCAGCCACTCTCACCCTCCCCACACATGCCCGTACCCCACTACTGCCTCTGTTTTGCTCATATGCATGAATACAAATCCTTTGAGTGATCTCTTATCCCCACCCCCTGCCTTCCCTCATAGGTTGGACAGTCTGTTCCATGCTTCTTTGTCTCTGGTTCTATTTTTATTCATCAGTTTTTGTTGTTTATTATATTCTACAAATGAGTGAGAGCATGTGATATTTATCTTTCTCTGACTGGCTTATTTCAGTTAGCATGATGCTTCTAGTTCCATCCATGCTGTTGCAAATTGTAAGAATTCCTTCTTTTTTATAGAAGTGTAGTATTTCATTGTGTAGATGTACCACAGTTTTCTAATCCACTCATCTGTTGATGGGCACTTAGGCTGCTTCCAAATCTTAGCTATTGTAAATTGTGCACCTATGAAACCTTTTTTTTTAATAACAAAAATTGAAAGTGTTACAAATACATGTTTCTTTTAAATCACTGGAAAGTAAATCACTGACACCCCATTACACTCCAAAACATTTGTGTGCTTTAAAATCAAACTAACAAAAAGCTACAAGGACATTGTCTTACATAGCTAGAGTACAATTATCAAAAACAAGAATTAGCAATGATATATTATTAATATCTAACCCTAATTGTTAGCCATTGCTGCATTAAAAAATCTTAAAGCATGATGGCATGCTATCCTCGGAATTGGAAGCTTGACAACTGGTTGAGATCAGGAACTATGGAACTGGTGGGGATCTGGCTCATTGGAGGAATGTGATGTCACCATCTTGGAAATAGTCAGAAGACATACTCACATCTCTAAAGGAACCACCAGTCTATGGCGATGCTCACCAGCAAGGCTTGCTAGGACCTCAACATATCATACCTCCCTACAGGCTGAGCCATGAACATGTCACTATTGGGACCAAAAGGAGGCATCAGCAACCATGCCTTTACAGCTTCATAATTACTCATGAAATAAACAGCATTTATTACCAGCATAGAAGATAACCTACTCACCAAGGATGGTGGCATAAGAAATCTTCTTTACTTAATTCCTCTCCTCTTACTATTAGATAAGGAGCAAGCTCTGGGAAGACAGAAAAAATTGAGAGAATAAACAACCTCATATCTTCAGCTTAGAGCTATGAGTTTCACCAATGATGGGATAATAGAGATTGTTAAAAAGATGAATATCAGATTGAAATTGAATTGACTGCACTAAATTCCAAATCCAACTTACCTTTAACTGTAATTTTACTAAGGTAAAACATTTTCCATCAAAGGGGATTTGAGTTGTACAGGCAGGGGAATTTATGAGAAAAATTAAAGCAAAGGATTTACTAAGAGGTAGATTATTAAGTACTAACTGTCTTCACTCATCCCAACTGCAACTCTCTGCATTTATCAATTTTCACAACTAATATAAATAGCATAAACATGTATTGTATAATGATCTTAAGATATACTGTTGAATTCCTTCTAATAAAAATAAATTGAGTTAAAAGAAAATAAGTTATTACAAAGAAAATGCAGTTTAAACAAACTTTACCTGTATATTGAGCAGAAACACAATTGCTTATAAGATGACTTGTGCAGTACCATTTACCCCACTTGTGGCAGCCAAATTCTTCTGTTCTTGAAAGCTTGCAATTTCATACACTTCTCTTACATCAGTCACTATAGAAAAAATGGTAACAGCTAGCTCTAAAGACCCAAAGGAAGGAAATTACATCTTTGAACAGTTTCCCCTTCCAAAGAGTAAGCTGTGAAAGGAGATGGGAAGGAGGAGGAAGGAGCCATACACTGATCTACCACTAGATTGGAATGCAAGAAACCCATCTCACAGGGACCTGAAAGGGCCTCATCAGGACACATCCATGTTGAACAGGCTTACTTCTTTTGGACATAATCCAGAACTCATTAATGCTGAAGGTTGCAAAAAATAGAACAAGTGCACCAAGTGTTAAATGCAAACAGCATGAAGGAAATAATCAACATTTTAAAAAATGTATTTTTAAGAATCTTAAACAATACCCTAATAAAGACCCACTCAATCCATTGGTTAGTCTAATAAAGGTCAAAATTAAAAGGAGTAAAAAAAAAATCTAACCCCAGGAAAAACACTGTTCTCTGAGCCTATGGCTGTAAAATTGAGGCCAAAGACCATCCAAACCTAACAATGGCTTAGTTCATTGATTTTAGAATTGAGAAATTTGTAAGTATTAAGGAACTAAATCCTGCCATTTACCAGATTTCCCTACAGCAACTGTAAATGCAATAATGATATGCAATGTGTCATAACATTTTTATGTTTTACTTGTATAAATCAAATTAACAAATTTATCATCTGCTAATAAAGAGCAAATGCATCGTTTACTTTCCTGAAATGTATGATCATCAATCTTTCCATTGTTGTTAATAATAATAACAGTAATAGCAATAATAATAAAAACTTGGATAAACTTCTGTATAAAGTAGCTTATAGTTTTTATCAAAATGAAGGATAAAGCCCTGGACAGAACAGCCATTTTAAATAATATGATAAAGTGTAGTAAGTGATAAGAAAGATCATTGGGGAGAAGATTTTAAGTTTGAATTGCCTTTCAGAGTCCTAAGATCCCTAAAGAAATTGTTTTCAAGGTAACCTTTGGGAAGCACTGCTCTCATAATTTCATCGGTGTCCTCTGTGACTACACTCTCCATGTAACAGAAGAAAATTTTACCTACTCCAGATGATTTGGGTGAATTAGATGTTATTTTCCCCAAATGTCTCAAATCTTCTAACACCCCACCTTCAGTTCCTTTTCTCTCAGGTAGCTGATGATTTTTTTTTTCTGCCTAGAGAGTTCAGGATTGAATGTGCATGTATTCCCAATGCTCTTACAAGAACTTAGTAAAGAGGAACTATTGCCTTCCTACTCCCTGATGTGATTGCTCTCTGTATGAAGTCGCAAATTGCATTAGATTTTGTTGCTGTATAACATTACATTATAGTGCCTCCCATGCCTTTCATGTTCACACATTCCTTACTTGAAACATAGGATTTTCAGGGACACTAGTTTTCAGTTAATTCATCTTACGTTTGTGTGTGCATTTGTGAATATTCTTTCATACTGTTAAAGGTAGAAGTGTATATATTTTATTAAAGTGTATATAAACTAGAGGCCTGATGCACAAAATTTGTGCATGGGGGGGGTCCCTCAGCCCAGCCTGCACCCTCTCACAGTCTGGGACCCCTTGCTCCTTACTGCCTGCCTTCTGCTCCTTAGAGAGGCTCCTGCCAACGCTGCTGCACTTGCCAGCCATGAGCCTGGCTTCTAGCTGAGCAGCTCTCCCGCTGTGGGAGCATGCTGACCACCAGGGGACTCTCTACAGCATTGAGCATCTGCCCCCTGGTGGTCAGTGGGCATCATAAAAACCGGTTGTTCTGGTTGTTCTGCCATAATGGTCACTTAGGCTTTTATTATATAGATGACTCTAAGACATAGAAGTCTTCTCATGCACTCAGGTGTTCTTTCCAAAATAAAAAAGGCAATTAGGCGACTGTCCTTATCTCATTGTGTGGTGATAAAGTCACATTAAGTGCATGTTAATTTATCATACTTGCCCTTTTATATGTTTGATTTTACTCTCCTTCACTTAAACTAATAAATTTGGTAGGAATACATACTCTGGTAAAGTCTTAGACTCAATTCTGCTATTTCCTCAAATCATCCCCATATTTCCCTCTTTAATAATTAAAGCTATTAAAATAATGTTTGCCACTTTATATTATCCATAAATGTACCCCAAAATTTATCTTCTTATCATTAAGATAGTAGGCTAATTCTGAGAATACAATGACAAATAAGATAAAATCTCTACCTTTAATGAAATTAAAATTAAGTAAGAATGACTCCAGAATACTATAGCAGCTATTTGAGATATTAATCCCCTTTTCCCCTGGTTCTCATAAGATATATCCATATTAGCTTTCTATGATGCATATCAAATTACCAACTCAGTAGCTTTAAAAATATTCATTTATTACCTCACAATTTCTGTAGGCCAAAAATCTGGATGCAAGGTAACTATGTTTTCTGATCAGAATTTCTCAAGGCTAAAAACATAGTCAACCAAGCTGTGTTCTCATCTGTATCTCAGGGTCCTTTTCCAGGCTCAGTGGTGCTTTCAGAATTTATTCTCATGAAGCTATAGGATTGAAGCCACTATTTTCTTGCTAACAGGAGATGAGGGTCCCTCTCAGATCCCATGGACCACATTTACCGGCCACATCGCCCTCTCCACAGCATGGCAAGTTGCTCATTTAAGGTCAGCAGAAGAGCATCTGACACAGCTTTAAATTTCTCTGACTTCCCCTGACTCTGACCTCTAGACCCCTTTTAAAAGGTCTAATCTGATTAAATCAGTCAGGGGGAAGCTGACACTCAAGAGGAGAGTTATACAAGTGTCCACATCAAGTGACAGAAATCAAATTTAGCCTGCAACACCTCCATCCTAATAAGGTTGTTAAAAGATTTTTTTGTTTGTTTGGTTTTTTTTCCTCCTTCCAGGAGGTTGTTAACAGTGTTTGAGGAACAGAATAAAATTTGGCAAGCATCTAAGATTTATACCTACCCAGAGTCCTGGAGCAAATTAAATTCAAAGGTCCTGGAAAGCAAAATTGCCCATATTTAGAAATGAATGCAGTTGTAATTTTGAAGAAAAATAAGTTTGGAATATATATATTATATTATATTATATTATGTTATATTATATATTTAGGTAGAAAAAGGAGGTTTTAGTAATTGCTTGGAAGTGGCCCATATAAGCTATCAGGTTATCAAGGCTGAATGAATTATTTAAGGAAACTGTTTTTTAGGCATCAGGCTTCTAGCCTCAGCTAAGACACTCCTGTCCAACACAGGCCAAGAGCCCCAGAGCCTCTGTCAATTAGAATATCAGCAGTGATCACTGCTGACTGGTACTTGAGTGTGTTCTTCTTCAAAAGAGTAAATTGGACCTGGTCTGTGTTGCTCAATGGATTAAGCATCCTCCTGTGCACAGAGGTCACAGGTTTGATTCCCGGTAGGCAGGGCACATGCTTCAATAGCAGGCAGGAGGCAGCATCTCTCTTATCAATGTTTCTATCTCTCTCTCTCCCTCTCCCTCTAAAAAAAGTCAATAAAAACGTTTTTTTGAAAAGAGTGAGTTGCATTTCTCCCTGGACAGGAAGTTGAGGCCTTAGAACACATGATCTGGCTTAAAGATCAAATTTAAATAAATAAATAAACAAACACTTATTACTGTTACATACATATCACAGAATACAATCCATCTGTCCTAATTATATATGAAAACCAAAACATTATAACTCAATGTTTATAATAGAGATATGCATACAATAGATGAAAGTACAGCTCTATCTAAATAAGAATGGAGCCACAACATATCCTCCACAAGGAAATAATAAATCTTAGTTCTAAAACTAAGGGAGAGTGGGAGATAAATAGAAGGAATCATCATGGGAGTAGAGGTAGTGAGATGGGAAATTATATTTTAGTAACCAATTTATCTTTATTTCTTACATTCTTCACAAGTATAAAGGTTCAAAAAGGTAGGGTAAGAGGACCATATGGACAAATGATGAAACTAAGATTGACATCCCATATTTAATATTTTTTCAGGAAGGACTATGTCTAGAGATAACATCTTCTATAAACAGATGTTTCATTTAACCCTTTTTTAATAAAAATTTTTGAAAGGTTTAAGTGTTGAAGTTTTTCAAGTATTTCTTATTAATTTATGCCAGTGGCACATATTGTCTTATCAATAAACATGTTAACTGTACTTCATTGACAGTTGAGAAAGTTATAGAATAGGGATCACAAACTCAAAATCCCACTGGGGCCATGCTACTGCTGTAAATAAGAGAAACAGCCTGAGTCTAAGAGTCATACAGAAGAGGCTGGAGGATACTCTGGGAACTGGGGACCACCTGACTTCTCCTGATGGTCAGCTTCCAATCTGCCCTCCACAATCACTGCCACATTGAAAGGGAGAATTAATGACCCCAAAGCTTCTAATTGCTTCTAAGAAAAACTATAATTCTAGATTTAGGTATGGGTGGTATCTGTTGCTGATTTTTTTTTTTTTTTTTGGTATATTTCTATAGTATAAGCACCAGCCAAAAACATCTCAGGGCTGCATAAGGCTTAGAGCTAACAATTTATGAATTCATTATAAAGCAACTAGAGGCCCAGTGCATGAGATTTGTGCACTTGGGGGGATCCCTCAGCCCAGTCAGTGCCCTCTCACAGTCCAGGAGCCCTTGGGGATGTCCAGCTGATGGTTTAGGCCTGCTACCCACTCCCACCACTGCTGCTGCGCTCGACAACTGTGAGCCAGGCTCAGGGCTTCTGGCTGAGCGATGCTCCCCCTGTGGGAGCACCAGAGGACATCTCCTGCATTGAACGTCTGCCCCCTGGTGGTCAGTGCACACCATAGTTACTGGTCGTTCTGCCATTCAGTCAATTTCCATATTGGCCTTTTTTATATAGGATAGAATATGACATAATTCTCATGAGTTGGGAAGACTGATAGAAAAGTTTGGGTCAGATTAGGCAAAGGGGGATTAGTCTGACAAAAAGAGAGAAAGATTGATAAGGAGAAGTAAACTTCACAGATTCTAAAAATATGTTCAGTGCTGTACCCGCTAAGAAAAAAAATGAAAATTTGATTGCAGCATTCATGGTGACCCAAGTTTTCTATACCAATCTGTCAATGGATCATGCTGCAATTCTGTCAGATAAGTGACAGTAAAATCTATCTAATCTAAGATCAAATCTAAACATGATTGTCTGTTGAAGTGTTTTATAGGAGCTATCTCAGCCCTTGGGAAGAACAGGACTGGGTATTAGATCCACCAGCAATGGTTTATATTAATTGTGTGTGTGTGTGTGAATGAGTGTGCATGTGGGTGTCTACACGTGAACACATTTTTCTTTAGTTTCAATTCTCTTAAAAAATTTAAACCTCTGCTTATGCATATAAAATAATATATTACTGTTTTCTCTTATGTTATGACTGTGTGTGTTATAAAGACAAAGAAAGTAATCTGTGCATTTAACTGGAGTCTATTTTGGAAGCCAGAGTAGAAGTGAAATTTGTTTTCTATCTTGTCCCAAAATCTTGGAAACATTTATTTGCCAGTCTAAAAATAATTCTTTAAACTTAAGGCATTATTTGTTTCATAGGAAAACAAATCAGAGGAAGTATTATTGTTAACTCATATTTATTAAAAGTACCCCCAAAATGTAGGGCTAAATAATTAAGGTTTATGTGGAAAATGGCAATATCTATATTAGAAATCATGTGGTTTTCTTTCACAGAAAGTTATTATATATATATTTTTTTCTTTCAGTTTGTTCAGGACTTTATAGAAAAGTCACAAAAAGATGATTCCTGGACTCTTAGACTAGATTCTTAAGAAGATAACATTTAGAGAGTTCCATTCATGTGAAAGATGAGTCTCTGTCTCAGTTTAATCAGTTCCCTGCCCTCAGCAGCATACAGAGTGTCCCCCCAAACAATGTCTATACAATTTAATGGCTTGTAGCTCAATTTTGAAAATTAAATGTATTTTAATAAATACTGCCTTTATAATTGTTCAAATTGTGCATATACAGTTTTGGGGAACGCCCTATATTCACTGTCTCTGCTAGCTCGGTTGCTGTTGGAATCCTGCCTAGTTTAATGTTTCTCTCACATTATTAAAACAGTTTTGCATCTCACTGATAAATAGAAAAGCCATCATTTTTATACACTTGTTAGGTGATATTAATTTGATAAACTATATATCAAGCATAAGGAATCAAGTCTGAGGCTGTATAACCTATTTTATTTGTCTTGTCATGGGGGCAGGCAGGGCATATATTTTTATAAAGGGTGACAGAGTGACATATTAACATTAAAGATTTTAAAAAGAAACAAAGTATCTCTAAATAACATTAAAACAGACTTGATTAGGTTATTAGAGGTCCTGAGATCAGTATTTTTCAAAACTTGGATTTAAGCAACTGAAGAGGGACAGAGGGAGACGGAAGTTTACAAGCAAACTGAAGTGACTCCTTAGGAATGGCTGGGGTCGTGGAAAACTCTGCACTCATCTCTCTGTGCAGTGGTTTTCTTGTTACCTCCATGTTAGCTGTGGTTTCTCTGGTGTGGAAACAGAGATGCTTTGGTCCCCAACCCCACAGTCATATTGGGATATTATAGGTGGTAACTAAGTTAGCAAGGTACTTGGCTAACCTACTGGTGTTGAGACTCTGCTTGCATCCTCTTGACACAGTCGGTAGATAGCTTGATAGAAACTGCAGCCCCAAGCAATGGCCACCCTCAGCTGTTTTCATCCTTCTTGCATGGGGAGCAGATTCATGCTCTAACTCCTAGCTTCAAAAGGTAGTATTGATTTCAGTTAGTCACCATAATCTCAAAAGGGACAGTTTACTTCTAACTATGCCGTGGAAAATGAACTCCTGGCCACTCTTTTCTGACTCGGGTCTTGCCACCCAGCTGGCCTCGGGCATTAGTTCTACCTTGTTGAGTTTCTGTGGTGTTGCTGTCCCACTAGGATGTTCAACTTATTTTGGAATGTGGTCTTAGCTATTTTTTTTTGCCTTTTTAAAAATAATTTTCCATTACTGCTATATGATGAGAAGATGGAAGAGATTTAAAGCACATTTCAACAGCATCTGGACTAAAAGGTTAACATGCTTTTATGATAGATAACTGCAAAACAAGTTCATTCTTTTTATTTTGGAAGAATTCATTTATATTTGGAAGAACTTAATATTAGATATATGTGCTTTTATTTTGTTAACTATCTGTAAGATAGTTTCATGGCAAAATGATTTGTTAAAACTGGGCTCAATCTATAAATAAAAGAAATTGAACAGAGTGTGTAATAGTATATACAATGCATAATGCTAAAAATACTAAATTTATCTATAATGTTTATTTTCACACTAGTACTAGAATTAAGAGTCAGTAATTAGCAGTTTAAAATTTAAACATTCCCTGTGGCAAACACTGCAAGTTACATCATGCTCTTTTTTAATAACAGAAGGTTGATGTAGCTTTGAGTACCAATGTGCTCAAGTAGGGAACTATACCTACAAGCATCTTCCAGGGAGTGGTGACCATGTGACAAGGTTCTAACATGAAGATATAGGCACAAATCTCTCTCCTGAGTAAGGCTTCTGGGAAGCCTATTTTTTTTTCCTGATAAAAGAAGAAGAATCATCAACCATGTTTACCACTTTGTGTCTGACTAAGAATCTCATGCCTGTAGTATAGTTACCATCTTATAACCAAGGGGATAAAAGACATAGGCTACAACTAGTGGAGAAGTGTGATAAAAGGAAACTGGAACTTTGAGCAACAATTCCAACCCTATAAGACCTACCTTCTAATTACTTGTAACAAGGGAAAGACAAACCTAATTACCCATTTGTACCACTGTTGGCCTTTTTTGCCAGGTTTTTATTACAGACAACTGAACTCTATCCTAATTCATCTCTACATTTGCTATAATCCTGTAAACCTGCAATTTTATTCAATACCTTTTCTTTACATATAGCTTATATAGTTATTAATTTTACCCTGATGAGAATGTCAGATTTATGTATAATTACAATTACTATTAAATTGGTCAGATGCATTTAACTTTATAAATATTCAAATTTTAGCTATGACTAATAGGGAAGAAAATTTATCTTTTAAAATGTGAGCTTTCTTTGCCTCTGCTAGCATGATATCAGAGAATGAGGTTGTGTTACAGGGAGAGGTACCTGTAGATCTTTTTTCAAGGAAGGACTGCTTCACAGTTGAGGGAAGCAGTCAGCACATACCTTCCAGCTGTGAGATACCTCAGGGACTTCTGCAGAGATCCATTGCCAGGGTAGCCCACATCTAGTGACAGAGAAGTCATGTAAGCTATCAGACATTTTGAGTTTCTGCAGGACAAACTGATGTGCTGCTCACCAGAGGATCAAGCGTTTGTTTGGGCCTAAAGTGCAGGTTACCTTCTTCCTCTGCCCAATAATATTTCTTCCCTCAGCCTTCCATGGTTGTTGGTAACAATCTTTACTTTGAACTCCACCTTGGTATCTGCTTCCAAATGACCCAACTTGCAATATTTGGCATCAGGAGTGGTTCAAGAGAGCAAGTGACGGGGTTTTGGAGTTGGAAGATTCCCAATTCAGTGAGGATCCTATAACCGGGGATGGATGGAGCACAGGCAGCTATTGGCACAGTTTGGCAGTTCAATTTTTAAAACTTCACCAGTTCCATCCATGCTGTTGAGGCCAGGGGGAGGTCAATGGGAGAAAAAGGAGACAGATATACTGCTATTTGTAATATTTTAAACAATAAAAAAACTTCATCAGTGATGAATTGTGAAGCTCTTCCTGTGGAATGGAGTGCACTAGCCCATGTGATGTGTTACACATTAAAAATGCATTGAAAATATAGTGGCTGTAAGGATAAGGGATTGGATGGCTATTGCTAGGTACTATTGGTATGCTACTGAAAGACAATGAAAGACTAAGGATGAGTGACAGGAAACTAAAAAGCAATTGTAAGTATGAAAGCCAGAGTCTTATGTTTGCACAATGTATCTCCTCTAGTGGGAGGACAGAAGGCAGAGAGTGTCAATCATATAACTGGATGGGGAAATACTTTTTTTGACATGGGGACACTCCCAAAAGACAATATGTAATGTCTTGACAAAAAATAAAAGAAAATAACAAAAAAACACCAGAAAATGGTATTCATTCATTACTAGGGTACCTCTTAGATGCATGAAAAAGTGATGCTAAATTTCACTGAGTGAAATGAAATGCCAGAATTTCCATAGCAAATACTAAGTGATGGGATAAAAACTTTAGAGAATGAAGTATGCTGTAAATCATACACTATGTATAGTCAGATAAACTGGATTGATTATGATTCCCTAGGAAGAATCAGAGGCCTCATAATTTACCAAGGCTATGAGAAATGTTCTGCTGGGGAGTCATCAACATTAATTAGAAGTTCAGTGATGACTCTTTTGTAGTCCAGGGTTGGTGGTATGTAGGATGACCAATTCTCCTTGCTTTATCACTGAAAACTCTATATTCCAGGAAACCCCTCAGTTCTGGCAAACCCAAGAGTTGTTCACCCAAGTTTATATTAGATACTTACTTTAAAGATTGCACAGGGATGATGCACCCCAAAAACAATAGAGGCCAAATGGAGGCATTTAACTTCCAAAAGCTGGGGTTGTGGAGGGGAGATTCATAATTATTGCAACAACCTATAAGGTCAAAGTGGCAGCCAGAGATTTTTGAGCATCATTAAATTCCAACCCAGAGATTTTTGAGCCATCATTAAAAAAATAGTGTCCCTTGAGGCAAAATAGATGGCTTGCTGGCAAAGATAATTAATATTAAGCAAGAAAAATTAAGGATGAATGACTGGATGTCTGAGGATTGTGTCTTCAATAAAAAGTGGTGAATGTAAGAGATCAACCTAAAGACTTGTAAGCATGCATATAAGCATAACCAAGACACTGGGGGAGGTGGCGGGTCAGGGAGGTAAAGGCATGTACTGGGGCGGGTAAGGGATGCCGGGGAGGGGGTCAATGGGGAAAAAAAGGAGACATATGTACTACTATTTGTAATACTTAAAACAATAAAAAATATTATAAAAAGAAGTGGTGAATCAATAACTGGAGTCTAAAAATTGATCCAATTTGTCACCTTAAAATCCATCAGCTGAAGATGTTGCCAGGTACTCAGGAGGAATGATCCTACCATGAGATGGCAAGTATAAAACATATTGGTTCTTCTAGCAATTCTCCAAAGGTATATATGGCCATTTACCCAGATAATTGTGCATTGAGTAAAGTGGGATACTCATACATTGTGAAGACTGGTGGATACTAGATGTGAGAGAATATTGATAGCCAGAAAGCCATGAAGCATTATCATGGCACCTTTAGAGTGGGTATATATGGGGATAGGGCAACAATGGAATCCTGACCAAAATCTGGCTTACAATGTATATCTTAATTTTGCAAAGACAACTGGTGTCATTTTCTTGGTCCTTAAATACATACTTAGAAGTTGGCACAATTCCCACATTGGGTTCTTAGTTGGTAGAACACAGGCTATCACAAGTAAAGTCAAGTGCAAGTCTTTGCAATTAATGATAGCTAGCCAAGATAATAAACAGAAATTAGTGCCACTCTTAAGGATCCAAAAGCATTAGGGGTAATGGTTTTTGTCATATCTTCATTTGATTCACCAGTGCGATTCCTGCAGAGACCAGATGGACCCTCGAGAATGATTGTAGATTATTGTAAGCTCAAACAGTTGTACCACTGACCACAGCTTACATGCTAGATATATTTTTGCTACAGCAGATTAAGAAACCTCAAGCACATAGTATTAGCCATTGATTTGACAACTAAACTCTTTTCCATCATCGTCAGAAAAATAAAACAAAAGCAGATGAGATATTTTAGCATTCACATGAAACAAACAACAATATACATTTTCTTTTTTTCTTCAAGACTATGTTAATTTCCTGCCCTTTGCCATAATGTTTTATGAAATAACCTGGAATTGTCTGAATAGCTTGCAGAATATCAAATTGATCTTACACTGATGAAATTGTGTTGATTGGGTTGGCTGATCAATAATTGGACAGACTGGAGATCTTGGTAAGACACATGCACTCCAAAGACCAGGATATTAATTCTGTAATTACCCAAGGGTCTGTCATAGCCATAAAATTTTTAAAGCTATTGTTCTCTGGGACATGCCAAACATAACTTGTAAAAGACAAAGTATTGCACGTTGCACTGCCTACCACAAAGAAGAAAGCACGATTCCTACTGGATTTTGCCAGATTCTGAAGACAGCAAATTTCATACCTAGGAATATGCTCTAGCCACATACCAGGCATAACAAAAAGCTTCCTACTTTGAATGGATCTTAAAGCAAGATAAGCCTCTAGAGTAGTTCCAAGGTCTGGTGCAAGCTTTCCTATTAATAGGGCAATATAATCTGGCAGACTTTATGAAGTTAATGGTGTCAGTGGGTGGGAGGAGATTTCACATGGAGTTTATAAAAAGCCATATTAAAAACACTAGAGGCCTGGTGCACGAAATTTGTACACTTTGGGGGTTGTCTCTCAGCCCAGCATTCATCCTCTCCAATCTGGGACCCCTCGGGGGATGTCCAACTGCAGTCAGACGTCCCTCTCACAATCTGGGACCGCTGGCTCTGAATCATTTGCCTGTCTACCTGCCTGACTGCCCCTAACTGCTCTGCCTGCCAGTCTGATCACCCCCTAACCACTCCACTGCCAGCCTGATCAATGCCTAACTGCTCCCCTGCCAGCCTGATCGCTCCCAACTGCCCTCCCCTGCAGGCCTGGTCCCCCCCAACTGCCCTCCCCTGCCAGCCCGGTCACCCCTACCTGCCTCCCCTGCTGGCCATCTTGCGGTAGCCATCTTGTGCCCACATGGGGGTGGCTATCTTGTGTGTTGGAGTGATGGTAAATTTGCATAATACCTCTTTATTATATAGGATTGTGATACAGGCTCTGAGTTTATTAAGCAAGTTCATGAGATCTCCAGCAGAAAATTTGATGTCTCTATAAAACAACTCCTGGCACCTTACTGAGTCCTGCTGGGTATGGCAGACGTGACCAGAGAAAGTTAAATGATCATGTGGCTGGAGCTGCCATCATGACCTGGGTCCTGTCAGACCTACCAAGTCATGGAGTCATGAAGACCAATCAAAATCCACAGTAGGGTAAAGTGGTAAAGGCATAAACAAGCATAAACAAAACCAAAAGCAGCAGGAATGCAGCATTCACTGCTTCTACATCAGCCCTTTTCCCTAGACAGCTGCCTGTGGTTGAATGGAAGAATCCCATATGGTCAGCTAAGGAGGAGTACAATGAAAATTAAACTTAGTTTACAGATTTGGGTGTTTGGTTATTTTATTAGTTGGCTTGTAACTGAAATGGACAGAGGTATCATTGCAGCTTCACTTAAGGGTGGCTATGAAAAATTTTAGCCATGGAAATCCTCTTAAAGATTGGGAGACAAGGTAGGCTGGGAGGGAGGTGTTAGCATGGACATAGTAAGCATAATATGTGAAGAGCTTTGTATTACCCTTCTAATGTTCACCAGGAAGTAACCTCTATAGGAAAGGCAAAATTAGTTATGCCACTGATAATCTCCTTTTCATTAGGCAACCCAGTCCTGCTACAGTGGATACATTAATGAAATGGATGCAGTGACAGAGACAGAAGTTACCTGTGGCCAACTCCATGAACATGTTTAGCAAAACTGAACCATCTGCTACTGAAGCCAAATGTACAACCTGCCAGCAACTGTGAACAGTGCTGAGCTCCTGATATGGCACAGTTCCTTAAAGAAACCAACCAATTCCATGGTTTACATTTACTGCACTGGGACTCCTCCATTGTGAAGTGACAGCAGTTTATTCTCAGAGAGATTGGAACATATCCCATTCATGGGTTGACCTTCTCTGATGGCAGAGACCAGCCAGCACTACAATATGGGAGCCTATGGAAATGTTTGCTCCTTTAATATAGAAATATTACATAAGAGCATGTTAGTCCAGGGGACACATTTGAAAGGTGAGGTATGAAATCATGAATGTAAGTGCTATAGAATTTTCCCTTTACATTCTAAATTCCAGCATTTTTAGGAAGTCTTCTGTGCTACTTTTTTTCTTTTCTTTCTTTTTTATTTATTTCTTTGTTTTAATGACTAGAAAAAAATTAAGTATTTAATATCCAATACACTAAATTGTAGCATGAGTCTCCTAGGTAACAGTTATACCCACACATGATAACATGAACATTCTATATGGAACTAAAGAGGTATTGAAGAGATCTTTTAAAAAGTTAGGTAGGATAAGCAAAAGTCTATCACTGAAAATTTTTCAGTTTTTTTTTGTTTGGTTTTGCTTCTCACCTACTCACTTTTCTTTGCATATAAAACTCTAGGTTAACATAACTTTTAATTTTTCTTCCTATTACGTATTTATTTTTGCTCTTTTAAGCTATAGCATACATATAGTAAATTGAGCAAATTGTAAAAATGTTTGACACAACTTTATTTTTGTACACATTCATGAGATGGAACCTTTTCAGTATTACAGAGGCATCATTGTGCCAATTATAATCAATATCTAAACAAAGATAACCAGTTTTATGACCTCTATCACTATAAATTTCCTCCTTTTCTCTCAATTTCTGTTCCATGTATTTTTTTAAATGTATTTTTCTCTTTGTGTTTCATTCTAGATTATAGTTTCCTTTTTTTCCCCTTCAATTGTCTCTAATATGCTATTAAATTTGGACCTGAAGATTATTATGCTAAGTGAAATAAACTGGTTGGTGAAAGGCAAATACCATATGATATCACTCATATGTAGAATCTAATGAACAAAATAAACTGACAAACAAAAGAGAACCAGAGGAATAGATAACATAGAACAGACTTACGGCTATTAAGAAAGGAGGTGGGAGGGAGTACTGAGTGAAAGAAGTTAAAGGGATTAGCCAAATGACATATATTCATAATCCATGGACACAGACAACAGTGTGGTGATGGCCAGAGGAAAGGGGGGAGGGCAATGGTAGAGGGTAAATGTGTGGCGGGGAGTTGGAGGAAGGTGGGGCGGGGGGTGAATGTGGACATCTGTAAGTGTAAACAATAAAATACATTGTAAAAAATGCACCAGCAAAAAAAAATAATAATAATTAATTAGTTGTCCATTTAGGTTTTACTTTTTATTCTGTGTATCCTAATTCACTTTTCCAAATAGCCTTTTCTTTGTTGCATTTTATCAGTCATTATCACTATATTAAAACTACATCACTTACTAGTTTGTTTGTTTACTTGTGTTTTTGTCTTTCTGGGGCCAGTAGAATATACATTCTAAATGAGCAGAGTCACTATTTAGCTTGTTCACAGACACATCTCCTCTAACAAGAATAGCTCTAGTTCCTTAGTAAGCACCAAATAATTTTTTAATGAAAACATACATAATTAATAAAACTTCCTTGGTCATATTCATGTCTCTGCATTTCCATAGCCACCATTCTAGTCCAAAGATGCCTCACCTCATCTCTACTACCCGTGCATTCTCTTGCCTTGCACCCTCCTTCCTTTCTTCCAACACTGCATTCTGGAGTGTTGGCCAGAGTCATAGCTTATCACCCAGGCTATTTACTCTTCCATTTGAAATCTTTCAAATCCTTGCCATTTTTCTTTGAAAAGCCACAAAACCCCTTACACAGCCTACAAAGTCCCATTAAGTTCCACAAAGTCGGATTTCTGCCCATCTCCTCAGCCTCACCGTCTCTACTCTTTGGGCCACAACATTAGTGACTTTACTTTCCTAGAAAGCACCAGTTCTCACCTGTTTAATCATTGTGTTTCTTGACCATCCCCATTACCACCAAAGCTGAGTGTCTTCTACCAATATTTAGTTGCAATTATCAGTAAAATTTTTTTAGAAATTCTAAAATACATAGTTATTTAACATTTTAAACTGACCTTTCTCAAATTTATCAATTATATCATGACACTAGATCAGAAAAGGCAAAGAGATATTCCCTTTTATCATAGAATATCTATTAACATCTCACTAAAAATTTATAAAACTGCATACTTTTAAGTGCTCAGGGATAAAGGAGCAGATATGATTACATAAAGTAACTCAGAACTTATATTTACAGGAAATAATAGAATCTTCTTGATATTCTGACCAGCCATCAATCATAAATACATGTGTGTCAGTATAATGAGAACAATAAGACTGAAAGCCTTACATGTTAAAATAATTATAATTTGTTGAAATTTAACACACATCCCAAACTCACCCATTTATTTTTCCTCAGCTATAAACTTTTCAGTTATAAGCTCTTCTAAAGCCTCTTTTGACCTTTCAGTTTTTTCCTTATTTAGAGCTGACAGCTTCTTTTTAAGGCCTGAAGCCCTGGAGAATGTAGAGCATATTTGGATTCCTCAGAGTAACTAAAAGCAAGTAGCTTAGTATTGATATTATTGATAAAGTTAAAAAACAAAGCATGATGCTGACATTTGTGGACCACCGTTGCCAATAGACTTGTAAAGATTTTCTAATTTTAGCAGAGGTAAATGATGATATTGTGCTTGCTGTTCAAGAGAGTTATAATTTTTTCCTACAGTTACATATTAATCATACAAGCAGCCTGAGTTTCAAAAAACTTTTACAAGGTAGTAAGGTGGTGAATATCATTATTGTACTGAGTATTTCTCATGGCTTACAGTTATTATTATATATTTTTTAAAAATCCCCACCAAAGTATAGGGATGCTCAATGTATAAAAGTTACATTGGATTCTGTGTACTTTAGAGTCCTTAATTAGTCCTGAAACATCTCTCTTCCTCTGCTTCTTCACACTTGAAACCATTTTCTCTCATGCTTCCTAAATTTTGTCATAACATTCATTCAGAAATTTGAAAGCATTCTATATTCTCTCATAACAGGAGAATGAACCTGACTCATTTATTACACCTAAGCTCTTATCTAAAGATTCATTCACCTGATTAGAAGAATAGAAGTGCTCACTGTAAAAAAAAAAAAATAGATCAACAGATTACTAGATTGCTAAGGCCAGAGCAACTCAGGTGGGTCATAAGAGACCCAAAGTAGAGGTAACACCTATGGTTTTACTATATCTTATTTTTATAAATGATATAAATCAGGTACTTCCAAGTCAGATGTGCACAAATGTTAATATTTTTAATACACTAATACATTTTCTTTAGGAGTACGCATTCCTTTGGCAATAACAGTGAGAAAGTCAATTTTAATTTAAGGTGGATTTTTGCCCCCCTTTCTTCTAGTCTAAGTCTCAGTACCTTTTAAAAAACTATGTCATCAAATTCGAAAACTAACATTGCAGCCATGACAGATGCTCCCTTTCTGAGTTTGTACCATTTTTGAAGGGCTCTTTCCCTTCCCTCTTTTATCCTCCCTCTTCCTGGCCCATCACCCAGAGGAAACAAGGAAAACCATAGGGACAGATTGTGGGCACACACAGTGGTAATAGGGAGCCCAGCTGGCCTTATAGTTCTTAGCGGACTTTCTGTGCTAGTATTCCCATTTGATCTCAGCTATAAGTAGGTCAAGTTCAGGAGCTTAAGCTCTAATGTCTCACTCACTCTTAGTCATCATAAAAGGCATCTAATGCTGTCTCTTTAACATGACATGTGAAAGCATCACCTTTTGTATAAGCATCACCTTCTTATATTCCAGAAGTAACCACTGGGTGCATTCCCATTTAACTAGATTGATCTAATAGTCTTCAAAAGTCTTCTATCTTTCCAACTTTTCTCTAACTCTTTCAATAAAGCCTTTCATTTAATTCATCCCAGGGTAACACAAAACAATTGGCTCTGCCTCTTCCCACCTAGGAGTAGAGTAGATTAGGAAACCATGATTGACACTTTTACAGGGGTGCCCTTAATTTTGCCTTTTCTGATATAGTGGCCTGATATAATATTCTGATATAAAACATTATCAGATGCTCCTACACAGGAAGTGGATGATAGAAGTTAGGAAACAAATTAAATGTTATTTTTATATTCTATGTAAATACTTTCATTATCATTTCTCTTACACTTTGTAGGTACAATTCCTATTTTTTAACCTTCTTCTTTCCCTTTTTACCAACAAAACAGCAACACATTCTAGTAAGATTGAATTTCAAGGTAAAATAATTTTTATTTCCCTTGACACTCACAATATCATTTAGATACTTTCTTTTCAGTCCTTATGAACTGGAAATCAAAGTTAAAATGTTTACTCAAATGCAAATTGGACTGAAAATAATGAATGCACAATAATATGTGCCATTGCATCAAAATATGACTTATCAATTAGTTTACCTATGAGAAGCCCCTTGTTCCTTCTGGAAAGTATTAATTGGAAAATACATGTGCTTAAAAGTATATCACCCTTACAAGGTAGCAATCACTAGTTTTTCTCTTCTTTTTAAATAAATATATGGGAGAAATTTTATAATTGGTTTTCCTAACACCTATCTTAAATGATGTTTGAATTGAGCAGAGGACATCATCTATATTGAGAACAAGTAAAATATTGTTCTCTATTGCTTAGGTTATTATACTCTAATAGACTCTTGATTGGATCCTGGTCTTAACAGTCAGAGAGCACCAGTGATCTTCTATTTAAAAGTAATGATTCTTTATATACTAACTACTTTAAGAAAAAGTGAACTTTCCACAAAACCTCCAATTCTGGACTTTATAGAGAAACATGCAGCTGATGCTTGAGTACATCAGTCACACCAATAAATTTACTCTGGGTAATACTGGTGGCACAAATTACATACTACTGGTAATAGCAGACATGTTTTAATGTTCTATGATTATTAATAGTGCCACTTTTGTCATAAGTTAAGTTCCTCTGTGTGTGTGTGTGTGTGTGTGTGATTGTATTCAGCTGTCTCTTAACTTTATTTGGTCTATTTGTCTATCCTTGGCTTTGAAAACATGTAATACATATTCTCAAACCCTGTTTTTCTTAAATAGTGTCTTAACTATATTTCAGCGTTTTTATTTCTGAATACCTTTTAGAAATAACTTCCTAAGGATACTTATATAAGCTTTATTTATACTAGTAATAGTCAGAAACTGAAAGTAGATTAGGTATCCATTGATAAAAGAATGAAGAAACTGCTATATATTTATACACTGAAATACTATTCAGCAAGTAAAGAAATAAACTACTTATATATACAACTTGCATAAGTCTCAAAATCATTGTCCTAAGTAAAAGGAGCCTTAGCCTTGCATTAAAAAGTACATACTCTATAACTCCTGTAATATGAATTTCTAAAAGACGTAAAATTAAATTATAGTAGAAATTCAATAGAGTGTTTATCTAGGAGGGAGCAAGGGTTGAATGGAAGGGGACATTTGGTAATGTTCTATATGTTTCTAGGGGTTAGGGTTACACATGTGTATACATTTCTCCAAACTCCCTAAATGTTAAGTTAAAATTTGTATAATTTAGTATATGAAAATTTACCTCAATAGAAAAATGAATATAAAAATAGAACTCTAGTTAATAGTATGCACACTAATTAAGAGCAATTGCACTGATGCCTAGAATTTACTTTCAAATGCATCAAAAATAAAATGGATTGATTACTAGATAGAGGAATGTTTAGATAGTTATATAATAAAATAAGAATAGTATAATATTTATAGACTCTAGATGGTAGTTATATGAGTGTTTACTATTTTTTTATTTTTCTATATGTTTAATAATATTCATAATAAGATGTAGAAAATATTTATATTTTCTCTGTACAATTTGTGCTAGTTGTAGTTTTCTCTAGGAATCTGTCTATTTTTAAAAAATCTTCAAAGATAGTGCCATTAGTTTTATGTAAGTGTTCTTTTAATATATCATTTATGTATGCAGGAGAATCTAGGGTAATAAAACCCTTTTTCTTCTCATGTTTCATCTGTCTCATTTAGTCTTTAAAGGGCCATATGTAGTTTTGGTAAATATTTAAATTATTTGATTGCTTTATATCATATCTATCTATCTATCTATCTATCTATCTATCTATCTATCTATCTATATCTCATTCCTTGAAGTTTAGTTCCTTGAATTGGTTTTAAATTTTTCTAATGTATGCATTTAAGGTTACAAGTATCACTCTTTGCTCTTTTTACCTTTATATGAAATGTTTAGATGTCACAAGTCCATTAGCAATCAATTTAAAATAATTTCAATTGTGCTTTCATCTTTTACCATAAGCTACTGAGAACTCCATTTTCATGTTAAAACATATACTAAGTTTCAAGTTATACTTTGGTCACTTAACTTTAGTTTTGTTATCCTTTTACTATTAATCATATGAATGTCTTAATTTTAGTTAATATATTAATTTATAAAATTTCTGTACTGCTTTTTCAAATTATTATTACATTTTTATGGTTTCCAACTAGCTATCATATATTTTTACTTCATTAAATAAAAAAGCATAATTATTTTGAAGGCAATTGTCATATAATTCCAATATTTGGATCCATTGGTTATAAAACAGATGGCATATTGTAAGAAATTATAGAAATAATTTGAGGTCTAGTATAATATATCTCCCTCTAGAAAATATTCTCATTTGCTTCTGAAAGACAAGACAATCTCCTTGTCAGAAGTCAAACTTTTCTGGGTCACACTGATGACTCCTGAAGGGACTCTACTCAATTTGAGCATTTTTTTGTGTGTGTTTATTTTGTTTTTTAGCTCCCCCTCATTCCTAGGATATTTGTTTTTAGGATTCCATTCTAAAGTGATGGGAGTTCATTAATGGAATTTCCTGGACTATAATTTGTGTCTCACTAGACCAGTGGTTCTCAACCTTCCTAATGCCATGACCCTTTAATACAGTTCCTCATGTTGTGGTGACCCCAACCATAAAATAT
Source organism: Corynorhinus townsendii (assembly GCA_026230045.1). Lineage (NCBI taxonomy): Eukaryota > Metazoa > Chordata > Mammalia > Chiroptera > Vespertilionidae > Corynorhinus > Corynorhinus townsendii. The sequence continues at coordinate 94,324,335 of JAPDVU010000002.1, forward strand.
TTTTGTTGCTACTTCATAACTGTAATTTTGCTACTGTTATGAATCATAATGTAAATATCTGTGCTTTCCGATGGTCTTAGGCGACCCCTGCGAAAGGGTCGTTTGACCCCCAAAGGGTGGCGACCCACAGGTTGAGAACCACTGCACTAGACCCTTCAGGCTCTCAAAAAATGTGGCACAGTCATAATCTATTTCTTTATGATCGGTAATTCTCCAAAGGCAAAAATGTCTCCAGGTTAAATTAATAACTGGATTTCTGCTCATATGTCAATTTTAACCAGTATTTTGTTCACCATAGGTTTGCCAGTTCTGTCAAGCAGGAAGTTTTAACATTTCACACATCTTTTGTAAATGTTTTCTAAAAGGAGGTGTTTCTTAGGTAGTCTTTTATTCTTAAATTTATTTGTTACAGTGTGTTGAAGTTTAAAAATATATTGAATGTCACTGCTCTTTTTCAATGTTTTGATTAAAGAAATAAAGAATCTAAAGTCCAGATTTTATAAATACCCTATGTCACATAGTGAGTTTGTGACAATTTCAGGATTCTCAGGAAATGATGTTTACATTGCAAAAATCAGTTTTGCTGCTGCCTCCAACTTTGAAAGTCATCTTGTAAGCTTCTGATCTTTCTATTAAGGTTGTCTTTATAAAAAAGAAAGTAAAAATGTCAAACTAACCATGATTCACCATCTTCATTCTTCAGTAGCTAGGAAAAATATTGAATTGTTCTGATATGGTTTATCCATTTTTGATCATTTGACTCAAAAAGAACATACATTTTATATCATAAAAAGTAAAAGTAAATGTGTGTATTTGCACAATATATGTATATAGATATTGAATGTACTTATGACAAACACATATACAAGATGTATATGTATGTACATGTTTTCATGTTTGTGTGTGCATATGTGAATGTTACTTGAACTAAAAGACTGAAACAGAAGAATAAAAAAGTAGATAAACCAAAATTTAAGTTTATGTCATTAAAATTACCAAGGATTATTTTCTACATTTATATTAAAACGTATTATTATATTCTGAATATGTGACTATAATAAAATCATTACTTTCCCTATAAACATACTGGAGATTTTTAAAAATAAAAGAAAAATTCAAATATTCTTATATACCTATGTATAATCCAAATCTGAAAAAAAATTTAATTTCTTCAGAACATTTTGCCATTGCAGAAAAGAAAATTGCAAATGAAACTGTGGATCTACTCATTAAACAAAGAGATTCCACTCAATTTTTATCAAAACTACATATTTAATTCCTTAAATAATGTCTTAAAATGATTTTATGTATGAAAATAATAATAATTGTTAATATAAAAATAATTCTGTTTTTGTGATTTGGACAAATCCATCCAATGTTTACTGAAAATAAAACTCAAAACATGTAGGAACACTGATCAAGCTAATCATTACCATAGTTTTCAGTTATTGCCCAAGTGGTCCTCAATATCCAGCTATGATTCCTGGTCATAATGAATCATTATGAACCTTAAGAATGTTAAAGAACTAATAGACAATTGTCAAAGGATGTATAAAGTGTTTAAATTGTAATATGCCTAAGATAGTCCTGGCCGGGTTGTTCAGTTGGTTGGAGCATTGTCCAGTACAGCAAAAGGTTTCGGGTTCAATTCTTGGTCAGGGCACACACCTAGGTTTTTGGTTCCATTCTTTTTTCTTTCTTTCTTTATTGATTAAGATATTACATATGTGTCCTTAACCCTCCATTACTCCCCACCACTCCCCCCACTCATGCCCTCATCCCCCTGTTGTCTGTGTCCATTGGTTAGGCTTATATGCATGCATACAAGTTTTTTGGTTGATCTCTTCCCCTGACCCCCACCCTCCCCTACCTTCCTTCTGAAGTTTGATGGTCTGATCGATATTTCTCTATCTCTGGATCAGTTTCTGTTCATCAGTTTATGTTGTTCATTATATTCAACAAAGGAATGAGATCATGTGATATTTATCTTTGTCTGACTGGCTTATTTCACTTAGCATAAGGCTCTCTGGTTCCATCCATGCTGTTGCAAATGGTAAAAGTTCCTTTTTTTCTACAGCAGCCTCGTATTCCATTGTGTGGATGTACCACAGTTTTTTAATCCACTCATCTGCTGATGGGCATTTAGGCTGTTTCCAAATCTTAACTGTTGTAAATTATGCTGCTATGAACATTGGGGTGCATATTCTTTCTGATGGGTGTTTGTGATTTCTTGAGATATATTCCTAAAAGTGGAATGACTGGGTCAAATGGGAGTTCCAATTTTAACTTTTTGAAGAAACTCACAGTCTTCCACAGTGAATGCACCAGTCTGCATTCCCACCAGCAGTGCAAGAGGGTGCCTTTTTCTCCACATCCTCACCAGCACTTGTTTGTTTATTTGTTGATAATAGCCATTCTGACAGGCGTGAGATGGTGCCTCATTGTAGTTTTGATTTGCATCTCTCTGATGATCAGTGACTTTGAGCATTTTTTCATGTCTCTTGGCCTTCTGTATGTCCACTTTCATACCCATTTTTTGATTGGATTGTTTATCTTCCTTTTGTTAAGTTGTATGAGTTCCCTGTAAATGTTGGAGATTATAACCCTTATCAGATGTAACATTGGCAAATATGTTCTCCATGCAATGGGCTCTCTTGTTTTGTTGATGGTTTCTTTTGCTGTGCAGAGCTTTTTATTTTGATGTAGTCCCATTTGTTAATTTTCTCCTTAGTTTCCATTGTCCTAGGAGATGTATTGGTAAATATATTGCTAGGACATATCTGGTATGTTGCTGCCTGTGGATTCTTCTAAGATTTTTATGGTTTCATATCTTTTAAGTCTTTTATGCACTTTGAGTTTATTTTTGTGTATGGTGTAAGTTTTATAAGTAGAATGACCAAAGATAAATTATACTGTGAAAGGCCATAATTTATTTATGTTCATAATCTTTAATAGTGATCATTATTCAATTTTTTGAGTTTATGATTACCTCAAATATAAAATAGTATTGTAAGTGATATGCAAAGTTTTAAAACACACTTTTTATTTTAAAATTATTAATAGTTTTGATAATACAGATAAATTATTTTTTTTAATTTTTAAAATTGATTTGAGAGAGAAAGAAATAGACATAAAACAAGAAACTATGATTGGTTGTGGGTCAGTTGCCTTTGGGAATTGAACTGAAACCTGGGTATGTGCACAGACCTGGAACAGAACCCACAACCTTTTGGTGTATCTGATGATACTACAATAAACTGGCTCACTGGCCAGGACCAAGTCAATTCCTTATTTGACCACTCATCACATAAAACAACTACAGAACAAAATTATTTTCATATCAATTTTACCATGACTATAAACATAAATAACCTTTATGTACATTAGATAATACTTTTTTTGGTTGCTGCTTATTTTCAGCCTAATGGAAATCAAAGGAGAAATCTTATTATTTAATTAATTTTAATAGAAACAGGACACATTTCTCAAAGTTTTATATTGTTAGTTAATTTTAGGCATATAATGGAAAGATATGTGGGTTAAAACTTATCTGTTTCTTTTACAGTATACCCAACATGGGGATTGTGAAAATAAGATTAAAATAGTAGAATAACTGGAAGATTCATCTTTAAATTTTATGAAACAGGGACCAAGTAAAGTTATTTCTTCTATACCACATAACAGCTAAAATAAGATACAGATCATATTTCCTATTCAAAATTAAAATGAAAATTTTATTTAATTGATAGAAATGATATAGGCAAAACATGTAGGCCTACCATGAAATAGTTAATAAAGTTTCTATTGTTAACTTCTACTTCAAGGTTTTTGAGTTATTTGTAAAATATTATATTATTCAGCTGTAAAAAGGAAGGAAATCTTACCCTTTGAGACAGCATAGATGGACCTTGAGATTGTTAAACTAAATAAAATAAGCCAGTCAGAGAAAGACAAATACCATATGATTTCACTCATATGTGGAATTTAATGAACAAAATAAACTAATGAAGAGAAGCCAGACTCATGGATACCGGAAACAGAATGACAGCAAAAAGAGGGAGTTGGGGGCTGGGTGAGAAGGGTGAAGGAATTAAGCAAAGAAAATAAAGCGTCATGGATACAGACTACAGTATGGTGATTGCCAGAGGGAAGGGTGGTTGGAGGAAGGTAGAAGAGGATAAAGAGCGGGGAAAATGGTGATGGAAGGAGGCTTGACTTAGGGTGGTGAACACACAATACAATAAACAATTGGTGTAATATACAATTACATGCCTGAAGCCTATATAATTTTATTACTGTATGTCACCCAAATAAACTCAATTTAAAAAATAAAACATATATGAATTGTATGTGTTTAATATTTATAATTGTTTTTATTTGATGTACCAAGAATACTATTTCCTTAGAAAACCTGATTACTTGATCTTGCCAGACAACCAGTCCCCCAAAATGGTTTATTTTTGAAATGTCTAAGGAAAAAAAGATTCATTGATAAGAATTTAATACACTAGTATTATTCTGGTGTTAATTACTAAATAAAAGTTTTGATAGTTATTGCTTTATAATAATTCTGGTGAAGGAAAAGTGTGATTCATAAAACAAAAAAGAATGTTTATAGTATCTATAAATGAGATGAGAAAAGTTTGGAGCAACATAAACATCACAGAAATGTCTATATGATAAAATACTACACAGCAATAAAAAATGATAGCTTTATATATTAAATCTATTTTGTCATTCTGTTGTCAGATATAATCATGGCTGCACCTACTTTTCCCTGGATATATGGTAACAAGGGACAAAAATGAACATTTTATAATGACAAAGGGGGCACTATATGAAGACAATATAACAGGTAACAAGTTAACAAGTGACAAAAATGAACATTTTATAATGACAAAGGGAATACTATATCAAAACAATATATGCACACCCAATCAGGAAACACCGAAATATACTATAAAGCAACTCCTAACAGAACTAAAGGGAGATACTGACAAAAACACAAATATTGTAGGGGACATAAATACCCTACAGACAGCTATAGATAGATCCAAACAGATAATCAATAAAACGATACTGGCACTGAAGAGTAAGGGGGGATTTCTCCTGGCAGGTTGCCTTCACATTAGGAATTCCTCCTGCCTTCAGACTTTGAATTGAAACATGGATTCCTCCTGAGTCTCCAGCTTGCTGATGGCAGACCTTGGAACTTGTCAGCCTCTATAAGCATTCCAAAATGGTGGCAGAGTAAGTGGAAGCTACACAGACATGCTCTCAGGACCAAACTGCAATTACAACTAAAATACAGAAAAAAACATCCTGAATAATCAACTGAAAACTAGCTGGAGAGAACCTTGATAATCAAGGACAAGGATGAAAAGTGGATACCACACAGAGACTGGTAGGAAGGGCAGAGGAGTGGAAGGGCTGGAGGGATATCTCAGCTGTGGGAGATTCCCACTGAGAACTCTGGGGTCTAAACCCCAAGCTGGGACCCCAGCCCAGAGCACCAGAACTGAGAAAAGTGCCCACATAACATCTAGCTGTGAAAAGCAGCAGGGTTGTTGTCTGCCAAGGAGAGAGAACTGGAAATTAGTCACCTTCTCAAAGGGCCAATGTACAGAATTTTGTGTGCAGCCAGTGACCTTGGGCTTCTGCAGAGGAGAGGCAGAGTGGACTGCAGCTGGGTGAGCAGAATCCAGGGTTGAAGGGTCTGGGGTTAGAGCTCAGAAGGCAGCCATACAGGTGTCCTGTGCTGAGTCATTACCTCACACTGCAGAGGTCAACTTTCTCAGGCAGGCCTTTACCCTCCAGGCAGCTTTTGTCTGGTGGGGAAGCAATTGCCTGACCCTGCTGGAAAACCGCTCACCCTACTCTGTGTTCAATGGCCTGAGGCTAATCAAAACTAATTAACAATCAGACTGCAGGCAGAGACAGATATCTGGAGGCTTTGAGTCTTTGCCTGATCTAATCCTGGGCCTGGGCCTAGGATAGCAGACTTTGGTGCTCATCTTGGTCCTTTCCAAAGCACCTAGCCCCAGCAGAGGGAACCATTAGTTGTGAATGGCTGATAGCTGCAAACTGAGTATTCAGGGCCAGTCACAAATAGCTTCTGACATTGTCCTGCACTAGAGATAGGGAGGCGTAGCTGATCTACCTAATACATAGTCACAACCCCAAACAGGCAGCCAAAATAGGGAGAAAAAATAAAAATAAAAAGCTGTAAATGGAAGAACAAGAGAATTCTCCAGAGGAAGAGCTAAATGAAATGGAGATAAGAAATTTATCAGAAATAGAGTTCAGAATAATGATTACAATGATGCTCAACAGCACGGATGGGCCTGGAGAGTATTATGCTAAGTGAAATAAGCCAGCCAAAGGAAGACAATACCATATGATCTCACTTACATGTGGTATCTAATGAATAAAATAAACTGACAAACAAAATAGAAACAAAGGCATGTATACATAGAACAGACTGACAGCTGTCAGAGGGGAGAGAGGGAAGATGGGATGAAAGAAGGTAAAGGGATTAGCCAAAGAACATATATACATGACCCATAGACACAGACAACAGTGTTGTGATGGCCAGAGGGAAGCTGGGGTGGGGGGGTGAGTATAGGGAAGATGGACAAAAGTGGAGGAGGGAATGGGAACATCTATAATAGTGTAAACAATACAAATAAAGTAAAAAATGATGTAAAGCAATAAAAATAATAATAAAATAATAATAACAAAAACAATAATAATAAAAAGAATCTATTATGTGACAAGTTCAGTGAATACACACAAGGCTTCCACCTTCATGGATAGTGTAATATGGTTTCTATGAAAATATTAAATGCACAGTAATATGTATTGTAACAATAAATATCATGGGTTTGCACAAAGAAGGTTACTTTTAAATGGAACAGACTGCTATCTCCTTTCTATCTGTACATCCAACTATATTCTATTTATCAGCTTCCCTTACAGGTAGTTCTGAGAATGTGGTTACGTTTCTACAATGGAAATGACATGTGCCCCTTCCAGACATTGCCACACACACCTCTTATGTGCCTCTCTACTTCTCTTCCCTTTTTTAGCTGACTGGGATATTAATATCCTGGGGTCTATTTGAAAGGTGCATGTTAATAATAACAAAGTTTACATCAGCTTAGGCCCATGAATTATCTCATGGAAGAGACTTGCCCTAATGGCCTGCATATATATGCTGATTTGTCATGCAAGCAAGAATATTTGTGTATTAGTCAAAAAAGCCTAATCTACTTGAATAGAGATATAATGTGTTTTTGAGAGGCAAAAAATTAGATCTGGTATGTAATTTGTGGGCAATTATGTTAGATTGACATATATTTTCTCTGTCTTATTTATACTCTACTAGAGGCCTGGTGCATGAAATCATACACTGGAGGGGAAGGTGCTTCACCCCAGCCTGTGTCTTCCTGCAGTCCAGGACAGATGTCCGCCTGCCAGCTTAATCCAAATCCCCCCCAGGGAGAGGGCATAAGCCAGCAGTCGGACATCCCTCTTGCAGTCCAGGAGCCCTCACTCCTTACTGCCCACCTGCTCGCTGCTCCTTAGTGCTGCTGTGGAGGCGGGAGGGGCTCCCATCACCTCCTCTGTGCTTGCCAGCTATGACCACAGCTTCTGACTGGGCGACACTCCCACTGTGAGAGTGCACTGACCACCAGGGGGTAGATCCTGCATTGAGTATCTGCCCCCTGGGGTCAGTGCATGTCATACCGACCAGTGGTTCCACCGGTCGCTCCACCATTTGGTCAATTTGAATATTAGGCTTTTATTATATAGGATATGTGTGTATATGTGAATAGGTTTGAATGTATGTTTGCATGTCTCATAGCTTATGCTCAATAACATCTCTAAATATGCACTAATATTTTTTGAAAGTGAAATGAAGACAGCCTTTTCTAAAGGTCTACTGGAGCTTGTAGAAAACCCAAACAAGGTAGAAATATCAGTTCTCTTTAGGAATGTGAGCTACCATTGGAACTTTGGGGTTGGCTCCAATCTGTCTACCTCCACCACTGAGGAAGGTTCTTCAGAGTGGCTAATTGTTTTCTTTCAATCTCTATAGTAGCCAAACTATTTCAGTTTACATTATTCCAGAAAAAGACAAACTATCTCCTTAATTAAATCACCATAGTTAAAGGGTGTTTTGTTTGTGTGTGTCCCATTTTTTTTTCTTAAATTTCATATAAGAATCCCACATTTACACCTTCATAGTCTAAAACAAAATAACTAATTTTTACCCCTGAGTAAATAAATTTTTTCTGACATTATACTGTATTCTCATCCCTACACAACCAGTTTTAAGTACCCAAAGTTCTTTTCCCCCCTCTCTACCTTCCCATCCTCTCTTTCCCTTTCCTCCCTTCTCTTCTCCCCTCCTCTCTCTCTCTGTCACCCTCCTCTCTTCCTCCTCTCTCCCACTCCCTTTCCCTCACCTTCCTCTCTCTGCTTTTCTCTTCCTCCCTCTACCTCCCTCCTTCTCTCTTTCCCTTCCTCATCACAACTAGGAATTCTCTCCTTTTATTTAGAAAACAATACCTGATTACCCTATGCCCTTAAAATACCTCTTGATATCTGTGCCGTTTTGATGAAATACCTGTTTTCCAGATAGTTCCTTTTTTTAATTAGGCTTCATGGTTCAACTCTTTAAAGTGTCACTCAAATCAGCTGTCTTTCTCCCCAAAACTCTACTCTCAGAGTGTCAGTTGATGATGACAAAGAATAAAATTACAAGTAAAATCAATATAAGCAAATTATAATCAAGTCACTTGATAGACTTCTCCCCTCACCAAATCACTGCTCTCTGACCAGGGTCTAGAACACCACCAGAGCAGTTATGATGCAAGTCATCTCTATGGCTTCAGCAGTGTTCCATGACATGTGCATGACATAAGTGCACTCCAGGCACCCTTGCATTGCAGGATTCACAGGATTGCAGGACTGCCACATCCATGGACCAGAGTGATCCTTTTCATCCAGTGGAAATTCTAACATGAACTTGAAAGTCTTTTAAGCGTTTGCTCTATATCAAAACCAGAAGATAGATTACTTGAATTAAACAAAGGCACTTATTTTATACTAGAGGCCCAGTGTATGATTGAAATTGTGCCAGGAGGCACCCCAACTCTTGCCATGTGAGGATGCACCCTGCAGGAGCCTGGGACCTGCAACTGACTCGCAGTGTCCCCCAGCTCCCTGCCTGTTTCTGCTCAGGGGCCGCCTGAGCCACTGCACCAGATCAGGCAGGCCCTCCTGTCTCTGTTTCCATCCCTGCTCTGGGCCTCACTTGCGTGCAAAATCCTCCTGGCTGGTCGTTACCCATTATGGTGTCCTGACCTAATTTGCATATCACCTCTCTCTCTACACACACACACACACACACACACACACACACACACTAGGGGCCTGGTGCATGAAACTCATGAAGTGGGGGATTCCTTCAGCCCAGCCTACGCCCTTCTCACAGACTGGGAGCCCTCAGGGGATGTCCTACTAATGGCTTAGGCCTGCTCCCCATGGGTGGAAAAACCCCAGATCTCCTTTTGGATTCTTATTACCCAAGTTACCAAGAACACTGCAAGTGGCGGCATACAGGAAGCTTAGCCAATGAGTGGTCAGAAAAGGTGTTTCCTCTGCAGCTCATGCGCAGAGGCAGGACTGCTGGCAAGCTGAGGCTGGCATACCCCCTGTCTCTGGGCCTGCTCAAGCCTCTGCTGTGGCTTAGGCAGGACCCCCAAGCTCTGCTCAAGCCTCCATAGTGGCTTGGGCAGTGCGCCCCAACTCTGCTCAAGCCTCTGCTTGGGAAGAGCCCCCCAGCTCCGTTCAGGCCCTGCTCAAGTCTGGCTTGGGCAGGGCCCCCTGGCTCCGATCAAGCCTCTGCCATGGCTTGGGCAGGGCACCCCGGGTCTGCTCAGGCCCTGCTCAAGGCTCTGCTGCCCTGCCCCTGGCCACTCGGCGCCAAGACCCATAGGCCAGGAGTGGCCAGGGGCATTCTGGGACCCGGGCTGCTCAGGGCCAATACGCAGGCCTACAGACTCTGAGTGGTCTGAGTCCTAAGACCACTGAGACCCAGGCCACTGGGTGCCTGTGTTTGCAAATTAAACCACCATCTTCGTCTGGTTAAGTTGCATCCTCATTCCTGATTGGCTGGTGGGCATCACAGAGGTATGGTCAATTTGCATCTTTCTCTTTTATTAGTGTAGAGAGATGTCTAAGGTAACCACATTACTAAAACTCCCCAATGGTGAGGCTAAGCAGCACCTGAGAAAACTAGGCTTAGAATCATGCTTGTCTCACAGGAAATAGTATTGTTCTTTTATGCTACTAGAAGCCTGGTGCATGAGGGAGGGGGGTCCTCACCACTCACCTCCCTGCCTGATTGCCCCTAACCACCTCTACCTGCCAGCTTAATCTCCCCTAACTGCCTCCACCTGCTGGCCTGATCACCCCTAACCACTTCTGCCTGCCAGCCTGATCACCCCCTAACTGCTCTCCCCTGCCAGCCTGATTGCACGCACCCTAACTGCTCTATCCTGCTGGCCTGATCGCCCCTGACTACCACCATGGCTTTGTCCGGAAGATGTCTCGTCTAATTAGCATATTACCTTTTTATTAGTATAGATGGGCAATACTATTTAACTAATGTAAGACATAATTATATGTGAGGTATATATTGATATATATATGGATGGATTTCAAACATCTCATAGTTCTCTAAAACTCTAACATTTATCGAATATCCCCCACTATTAGGAATAGTAACATATGTTTTTACACCAAGCCATTGACTATTTTGCTACTCTTTTCCTTATCATTTCCCCAGAGGCTTGGGAAAAGAGGAAGCCTCTGGTCCTTGTCATGAATCTTGTTCTTGTCTCATTTTCTAGGCTTCTGTTCTAGGCCCCAGGCTATATCTTCTGGAAACAGCTGGGCTCTGTACAGGGTTTGAACTCTATACAGTTGCTCAGTTATGCATCCCACCCTCCACAGAATATGCTTCTGTCCTTAAGAATAACATGTGTTTACTTCCAAACCTTAGCAATTACATTAGAATCAGGCCATGCCTTAGCCTTGTTTAGTCTTTTTTATTCCCAGTAGGCCCTGTATCTGGGTTTTACCCCACCTAACCATGGGAAGTATTTTTCAGTGCTTAAAATCACACCAACACACTATTAGACTAATGCATAAAATTGATTTTGTGCTCACAAATATCATAGTAATGGTGTCAATGTTTCTGGATCCCTAATGCTACTGCATTAGTTTCCACTCTTCTTGACTAGCAGGGAGCTTTGCCTCACTACTTTCAACCATGAATCTTGAGGCATGAAAAAAAGAAAGCTTTTGATCCTTGGATAGGACTCCAGCTGTATTCCTGGTTTCACAACCCTGGGTGAGAGTGAATTTAAAGTAAAAAATTTGCACAAGAAAGAATCACTGTGATGGCCAGAATGTTGTGTACACATTAGTGGCTAATTAATGCTGTTTTCCTCGGTTCCATTAATTTTTAATAGACTAAGATTAAGGACTGAATATTTCTCTATAGTAAGTAATCGATAAAAAATTTCAAACTAGGCATCAAATGTAATGATGAAGGAATAAAAAGTATACTTTCTGCATGTTGTGTAGTCTCAAGATTTATTGTGAAATGTGGGGAAATCATGAAATGATTGATTTACACCAGACATGCTAAAAAACTTGGTTTATTTGTAAAACACAATGTGAAGGTGATTTACCAATTTGACATCTAAGTCTGTCAAATTCTGACCTCCTAAATGACACTGGTAGAGGCTATAACAAATATTCAAGATAAATGTAAGCTTTTAGAAATAAAAGAGGTAACAGAGTAAAAGAGCTATTAATTAGCCCTCCCCCCAAAAAAAATAATGAAATGTCAACTACTTTAAATAGTTGGTCAAACCTTAAACTTAACTAATTTAATATTACCCTCTTGAGACTGAATGTGAAATCCACCATATTGAAACCAGGTTTATTTGAGACCTAGAAATATTGTGTTTTACAAGTTATTAGAATAATGTATTCCCAAACACCAATGAGAAAAATACCAGCAACAAGGAATGTAGCTACAAATAAAGCAGCACCAATTTTAAGTCCAAATGTATTATTCAAACCAAATTAGCCTTCAATGAATTAAGTTCTCTGCAAAGGAAGACATTTGTGAAGTAGTAAGGATATTAGTAGGCTGCGTGGGGTGACCAGGCCCACAGGGGAGGGCAGTCGGGGCAACCAGGCCTGTATGTGGGGCAGTATGGGTGACCAGGCTGGCAGGTGGGGCAGTTAGGGGTGACCAGGCCGGCAGGGGGTCAGTAAGGTATGACCAGGCTGGCGGGGGGGCAGTTGGGGCTACTAGGCCAGCAGTGGGGGCAGTTGGGGGTGACCAGGCCAGCAGGGGGGCATTTAGGGGCAATCAGGCAGGCAGGCAGGCAGGTGAGCAGTTCGGAGCCAGTGGTCCCAGATTGTGAGAGGAATGTCCTACTGCCGGCAGTCGGACATCCCCCAAGGGGTTCTGGATTGGAGTGGGTGTAGGCTGGGCTGAGGGGAACCCCCCATGCACAAATTGTGTGCACCAGGCCTCTAGTATATATGTAAAAGCCCAGTGACCTAATGGCAGAATGACCAGAACAACCCGAGCTACTGGTGGCTATGATGTGCACAGCAGCAAACAACCAGCCTGATCTGACCTCATTACCACCCCCTCCCCCACTGGCCTTGCCCCCCAATCAATCCCCAAACACCCCGATCTGGGGCAGCCCCTCTCCCCAGCCAGCCTGCTTCTATGGGGGCCAATCAGGGGAAGGACTAGCCAGCCAACTGCCAGTTGCCCCTCTCCCTAGCTGGCCCTTCCCCCGATTGGCCCCTACAGAAGCAGGCTGGCCAGACCCCACTTGTGCACCAGGCCTCTATAGAAATATAAAACCCTACCCTGCCACCACTCCAACCAATCCGCCAAAGGCTCCTGAAACCACAAAATTAGATCACTGATTCAGGCCAGCAGGTTAAAATGTAAAGCCTCATTCACACGTGAGGAATTCACACCTCTCTCCTTCCCCTTGGACTCCGTGTCTGGAGGCATGCAGGTATGGACCCGCAAATAAAAGCTCAGAAAAGCCACTTTTTTGGGGTCCCGTGGTGCATCCAGGAAGACAAACTGATCACCAAAAGCCAGGCAACAGACTCTGTCCCTTCCTCATCCCTCGGCCTCAGCTCCAGACAGGCACTCCCCGTGGCAGGATACAAGGAGAGCCCCATCTGGATTCTTCTCAGAGACGGGAATGCTCACGAGGCAAGATAATAGAAACCTAAGGACCCAAATGCTGGGGCCCATGCCACCAGGGCCCACTCAGCACAAGGCTAAGCGGGGCTCAGACCAAGTTCTGGTCCAATTCCTAACCTGGTCATGGCCAGCCATCCCGGGGCCTCCAGGGCTGCAGTGTGTGCTGGAGCATGTAATCACGGGAGGGGGGATTCTGTGGAGGTGGAGGGCTCACCCCAACTCGGGCGCCGGGGGCTTTCGGCCTGCCTGCCCTTCCCCCAGGTGCTCAGCCCCAGCTGTGCCAGCAAAGCCCCTTTGCTGGGGCAGGATCACAGGGGGAAGGCTGGGGGAGGGGTGGCCCGCCCTCAGCCTTCAATGCAGCTGTTTGCACACATGTAATTAGCTCTAGTTATCCTGGGCTTTCAGTTCACCAACTCCGGGCTTGGGAGCTGCGCCCAGGGTAAACACACTCCCGGAGATGTTGCCTCACCAAATGGGCCTCTTGCCAGCCCAGGAAGCTCTATCCCTGTCCACAGCACTCTGTGTCCTGCCTCTGTGTTTTCCCAGCTGTCTACAGAGCCACCATATGCTGGCTTGGGTATATCTTTGTGTGTCCTAAGTCATGTGTCTACAATAACCACTGGGAAAGTTCGTGATTATGAGGAGAGGAGGGGTCGCAGGATGGTGGGAGGTGTAGGATGAACTGGTTCTCAGCTTCGAAGGAAGGAAGTGATAGTGCTCCACTCTCCCATTTGTGCTAGTCCTACAGAAACATGAGCCCGGAGCAGCAGCCAAGGCCAAAATTCCCTGGGATTTCAGATGTAATCGCCAAACTGAGGTGTCCTAGACCGAGCTCTGCCTCCCCAGGCCCGAGTCATTTTGAACCTCAGCCACCAGCGCTCCTCTCCTGCAGGTGGCATGGCCAGGGCTCAGAGAGGTTAGGGCACTCACCCTAGGCGACACAGCAGGCCAAGGCCACCACTCTCCAGAGCCGCAGCACAGGATTTGGAATTCGGGCTTTGATCAAAAACAGGTATGGAGGGAACGCCTCCAGTTCCTCCTCTCTCTCTGTCTAGTCTCAGATCCCTAGCCCTCAGCGACCCTGGTCCTGCCTACACAGTCCATTGCCCTCCACATCCTTCCAGCCCTTTCCCTGAGGCCAGTTCAGGGAACCAGAGTGCAGAGGAGAACAAGCTCAGCCCCAGGGGCCTTAGCTGGAGGTGGAGGGATCCGCCTTCCAGAAGCAGGATTTCTCAGCACACTCGCTCTGCCCTTAAGGCTGAGTGCCTCCCTTCACCTTCCTGGGTTCTCCCTGTCTGTGTGTCTCACCCTGTGTGTCTCTCTCCCTGTTCCTTGCTCTCTAATCCAGTTTATTCATTCCTCGTGTCTCACAGGGGCTTTTGTCTCTGTCTCTCATTGGATCTCTGCCCGTGGAGAACACCCCTGCACCCCCACAAATGAACACACACCAACAGAATCCGCCATTTCAATAAAAAGCAACAAGTGGGGAACAGAGTGAATTAAAAAGCGTTAAAAACAATCCACATGTCTGCAAATGCGTTCCAAAGGGCAGCCCTTGGGGAAGGGGGGGTGTCAGGGGCGGGGCGTATTTGCTACATGTTCTGGAACTTCAGACACAAAATGTAGGGGTCTCAGCGCCTTTCTATGGACCCCTCCCACTAGCCACCTGGGATGGCAGGGTCTGGGGAAGGGACTTAGTCTATACTCACCCTCTCAGACCCCCATCTGATTCCATAGTCCCTTTCCCTTGTTCTGGCATCTGCTGGTCCCTCTTGCTCCCGGAGAACCTCCAAGCCTTCCTATGCTGACCCCAACTCTCATTCTGCACCAGCCCTCTCCCCCCCACACACACATATTTCACCCTCTCCCTCCCTCAGTCTTCTACCTCATACTTCTTCCTGCCCTGCCCCGCCCCACCTCCATTCTGCCCTCCTGCCCCAGACCACCCAGAAGCCTTGGCTTCAGGAGAAATGGTTAGAACAAAACTTTCCTTGGCGAGAAGAGACTCTCCAGGGAGCTGCATGCAGAAAGGCACTCCCAGTCCTGTACCTGCAACTGCTCTGTCCTGCCAGATGCCAACCTGAAATTGTTTCTGGAGACAGAGGGTAGCAGAAGTAGGTTGCTGTTCTTTGAAGCCCCTCATTAGAAGGAAACTCTCTCTCCACTCCCCACCAAAAAAGTGCACCCTGATGCCTCCCTTATCACTTTCAGCAACTCTCCTTTGCCCCTTTCCCTGGAAGTGAAAGGACTGGAGAACATCTATCCTATATAATAAAATCCTATATGCAAATAGATCAGATGGCAGAATGACTTGTCGATATGATGTGCACTAACCACCAGGGGCAGATGCTCAACACAAGATCTGCCCCCTGGTAGTCAGTGTGCTCCCACAGGGAGAGCACCACTCAGCCAGAACCAGGGCTCATGGCTGGCAAGTGCAGCAGTGGTGGCAGGAGCCTCCCCTTCCTCTGTGGCAGCACTAAGGAGCAGCAAGCCGAGCAGTAAGAAGCAACAAGTAGGCAGGCAGTAAGGAGCAGTAAGAAGCAACAAGTAGGCAGGCAGTAAGGAGCAGTAAGAAGCAACAAGTAGGCAGGCAGTAAGGAGCAAGGGGTCCCAGACTGCGAGAAAAATGTCTGCCTGCTGGCTTAGGCCCACTCCCCACGAGGAATCCTGAACTGTGAGAGTAATAATGTAATAATGTACCCTGTCTTTAATAATGTAATAATGTACCCTGAAGTCAAAACTTCTGGGTAAGGGTAATGCCTTACGCAGTGGTCGGCAAACTCATTAGTCAACAGAGCGGCAAACCACAGCTCGCGAGCTGCATGTGGCTGACCACTGGCTTAGTGGATAGGGTATCAGCCTGCAGACTGAAGGACCCTGGGTTTGATTCTGGTGAAGAGCAATTACCTTGGTTGCTGGTTCCTCCCCTGGTCTAGGCTCATGCAGGAGGCAATTAATCAATGTGTTTCTCTCACATCAGTGTATCTCTTTCCCTTTCTGTTCCACTCTCTCTGAAAATCAATGGAAAAAAATATCCTCATAAAAAATTATCTAGCTAGATGATAGATAGATAGATATAGATAGATAGATATAGATAGATAGATATGTAAATATATATATAAACACTCACACACAAAGGAATGTAGAAAATATTATGAACAACTATATGCCAAAATGCTAGACAATGTGGATGAAATGTACAAATTCCTATAAAAATGCTATCTTCTAAAACTAAATCAGGAAGAATCAGAAAACCCAAATAAGGTAATAACAACCGATGAAACTGAAACAATAAAAAAAAAAAAAATCCAGCAAACAAAAGCCCTTGTCTAGATGGCTTCACAGGGAAGTTTTACCAAACATTCAAAGAACTAACACCTATCCCCTGCAAACTATTTTAAAAAAGGGGGTGTGGTGGGGAATTATCCTAATTCCAAAACCAGACAGACACTACCCAGAAAAACAATCATAGGTCAATAACCCTGATGAACATAGATGCTAAAATCTTCAACAAAATAGCAAATTAGATTCATCAATATATTTAAAAGATCACACATCATGAGGAAGTGGGATTTACTCCAGAAATGCAAGTCTGATACAATATTCACAAATCAATAAACCTGATATATCACATAAACAAACTGAAAGACAAAAATCACATGACCATGTAATAGATGCAGAAAAAACATTTGTCAAAATCCAACAGCTATTTTGATAAAAACTTTCAACCAAGTGGTAATGGAGGTATCAGATCTCAACATAATAAATGCCATATATGACAAACCTAAAGCCAACATCATACTCAATGGGCAAAAACTAAAACCATTTCCCTTAAGTATAGGAACTAGACAGGGAAATCCTCTTTCATCACTTATTCAACATAGTACTGGAAGTCCTAGCTACAGAGATCAGACAACAAGAAAACATAAAAGTCATCCAAATTGGAAAGGAGGAAGTAAAATTCTCATTGTTCACAGGGGACATAATATAGTACACAGAAAACCCTAAAGACTCTACCAGAAAACTACTAGATTTTATAAATGAATTCAGAAATGTAGTAGAATATAAAATTAACACCCAAAAACCCATAGCATTTTTATACACTAAGAATGATCTCTCAGAAAGAGAAAACAAAACAAAACAAAACAAAAAAACCATTTACCATTGCAACAAAAAATTAAGATATTTAGGAATAAACTTAACCAATGAGGTAAAAGATCTGTACTCTGAAAACTACAGGGCATTGAAAAAAGAGATTGAGGAAGATATAATCAAGTGGAAGAACATACCATGTTCATAGATTGGTAGAATCAACATCATTAAAAAGTCCATATTACCCAAAGCAATCTATAAATTCAATACAATCCCTATTAAAATACAAACAGCATTAAAAAGAGCTAGCATAACTGCAGCAAGCTTGATAAAGAATCACAAAGTTGGAGGAATAGCAATACCAGATATCAAATTATACTACAAAGCCATTGTAATTAAAACAGCCTGGTACTGGCACAAGAACAGGCATATAAACCAATACAACAGAACACAGACCCCAGAAATTGACCCAAGTCATTACGCTCAATTAATATTTGACCAAGGAGACAAGAGCATACATTAGAGTTAAGACAGTCTCTTCAATAAATGGTGTTGGAAACATTGGACAGATAGATGCAAAAAAATGAAACTAGACCACCAACTTACACCATACACAAAAATAAACTCAAAATGGATAAAAGACTTAAATGTAACTCCTGAAACCATAAAAATCATAGAGAAAAAAAAAACAACCATAGGCACAAAACTCTCAGACAACTCTCATAGCAATATGTTCGCAGATATATCTCCTAGGGCAATGGAAACTAAGGAGAAAATAAACAAATGGGACTACATCAAAATAAAAAGCTTCTGCACAGCAAAAGAAACCATCAAAAAAATGAAAAGGGAGCCCACTATATGGGAAAACATATTTGACGATGATACATCTGATAAAGAGTTAATATCCAAAATATATAAGGAACTCATACAACTTAACAAAAGTAAGATAAACAATCCTATTAAAAAATGGGCAGAGGACTTAAATAGATAAATAGATACTTCTCCAAAGTGGACATGCAGATGGCGAAGAAACATATTAAAAAAAATGGCTCAAAGTCACTGATCAGAGAGACGCAAATTAAAGCAACAATGAGGTATTTAGATCCATTGCCCGTTTTTTGATTGGGTTGTTTATCTTCCTTTTTTAAGTTGTATGAGTTCCCTGTAAATGTTGGAGATTAAGCCCTTATCGGTGATAACATTGGCAAACATGTTCTCCCATGCAGTGGGCTTTCTTGTTGTTTTGTTGATGGTTTCTTTTGCTGTGAAAAAACTTTTTATTTTGATATAGTAAAAAAGAAGTTCTTAACCATTTGCAACAACATGGATAGAACTGGAGAGCATTATGCTAAGTGAAATAAGCCAGTCAGAGAAAGATAAATATCACATGATGTCACTCATTTATGGAATATAATGAAAAACATAAACTGATGAACAAAAACAGATCCAGAGATATAGAAACATCGATCAGACCGTCAAACCTTAGAGGGAAGGTAGGGAAGAGTGAGGGTAAGGGGGAGAGATCAACCAAAGGACTTGTGTGCATGCATATAAGCCTAACCAATGGACACAGACAGTGTGTGTGGGGGGGTGAGGGCATTAGTAGGGGGGATGGGGGGATAATTAATGGATAAGGACACATATGTAATATCTCAATCAATCAATCAATAAATAAATAAAAATAAATAAAACAACAATGAGGTATTACCTTACACCTATTAGAATGGCTACCATCAACCAATTAACAAATGGCAATTGCTGGTGAGGATGTGGAGAAAACGGAACCCTCATGCACAGCTGGTGGGAATGCAGATTGTTACAGCCATTATGGAAAACAGTATGCAGTTTCCTCAAAAAATTAAATATGGAACTCCCATTTGACACAGTGATCCCACTTCTACGAATATCTCCTCAGAAATCAGACACACTAATCAGAAAGAATTTATTTACCCCATCACAATTTATAATAGCTAAGATCCGGAAACAGCCCAAGAGTCCACCAGTATATGAGTGAATAAAAAGCTGTAGTACATACCATTGAATACTATGCAAGTCTAAAAATATAAAAAAGATAGATATCTTACCCTTTGAGACAGCATGGAGGGACTTGGGGAGTATTATGATAATTGAAATAAGCCAGTCAGAGAAAGATAAGTATCACATGATCTCACTCATATGTGGAATCTAATGAACAAAAATAAACTGATGAACAAAACAGATCCAGAAACATATGAGCATGTAACAAACTATCAAATCTCAGAAGGAAGGTAAGGGTGGGTGGGTGGGAAGAGATAAAAAAATTTGTATGCATTTATGCATAATCCATGGGCACAGACAATAGGTTGGTGAATGCCTGGGGCGGGGTGCAGGTGTAGGCTAGAGTGGATTAATGGGGGGGAAAGGGTACATATGTAATACTTTCAACAATAAAGATTTTTTTAAAAGAAAGAAATATTGGCATTAAATGACACCTTAGAATTAATGGACATAATTGACATTTACAGAGCTTTTCATCTCTGAACATCAGATTACAAATTCTTCTCCAGTGCATATGGAACATTCTCAAGAATAGACCATATGTTGGGACACAAAACTAGGCTTAACAAATTTAAGAAGACTGAAATAATGCCAAGCATGTTCTGTCATGGCAATGCTTTGAAATGAGAAATTAACTGAAAAAGGAAGTGGAAAAATACCCAAATATGTTGCAATTAAACAACATGCTACTAAAAAACACCTGGATAAAGAAGAAATAAAAGGTTAGATCAAAATATACATAGGAAGAAATGACAATATAACATATCAAACTTTTGGGATGTAGTGAAAGTGTAATAAGAGGGAAATTTTATCATTACAGGTCTATTTCAAGAAACAAAAATATCCCAAATATAGAACCTAACATTACATCTCAAAGAACTAGAAAAAAAACAAAAGCAGACCAATGTCCACAGAAAAAAAAATGAAAATATTGCAAAATTAAATGAAATAGAGAGCAAAATGACTGTATAAAAATAATGCAACAAAGAGCTGGTTCTTTGAAAGGATTAGTAAAATTGACAAACCTCTGGATAGACTTGCTAAGAACAAAAAAATAACTCAAATAAACAAAATCAGATATAAAAGAAAAGTTACCATAGACACCAGAGAAATACAAAGGAGTATACAAAAGAACTATGAAAAACTATATACCATCAAATTCAATAACCTAGAAAAAAATGGATGAATTCCTAGAAATATGCAATCTTTCTAGATTAAATCACAAAAAAACAAACAAACAAACAAAAAAAAACTGGGAAATCTCAATGGACTGATCAATACCGAGAAAATTGAAACAACCATCAAAACTTCTCAAAAAGTAAAAGTCCAGGACCACCTAGCTTCACTAGTGAATTCTAACAAATATTCAAATAAGATTTGACACCTATCCTCAAACTCTTCCAAAATTTTGAAGTAGATGCAATATCTCCTTATACATTTTATGAGGTCAACATAAGCATTATAGCAAAACCTGAAAAAGCTAACACACACACACAAAACAAAACAAAACAAAACAAAACAAAACACTACAGACCAATAGCTCTGATGTATACTGATGCAAAACTCCTAAACAGAATAATACACAATTGAATACAATAATACATTTTAAAAATATATCTCAAAAAAGTTGGGTTCATTCTGGGGCACAAGGATGATTCAAAAAACATAAATCAATCAATATAATACATTATATTTACAAAATAAAGCCTAAAATCATATGATCATATTAATAGATACATAAAAAGAATTTGACAAGATACAATATCCATCTATGATTAAAATACTCAATAAAATGAGTAGAAAAGTATCTCAACATAATAAAGACCATATATGATGAACCCTCAGTTAATATCTTACTCAATGGTAAAACACTGAAAGCCTTTCCTCTAAGATTAAGAGTATGACAAGGATGTGCACTCTCACCACTATTATTCAACTCTAGGGGCCCAGTGCATGAATTTGTGCACCTTGAAAAGAACTGTGGGCCATGAGGCTGCAGTGGGCGCAGGGTTGGGTCTCGGCCCATCCTCCTTGCCCAGGTCTAGCCCCTCCTGCAATGGCCTCTGGTCCCCTGTCTGCTGGCAGCCCCACTCCTACCGCCACTCCCAAGTGCTGATGGCACCAGTCCCACTAGCACCCACTGATGGCAAGGAGCGATTGGGGCTGGCACTGTCAGCAGGTGCAAGCAATGGAATGCTGCCCTGATTTCCCCTCAGGAGCAGGGAGAGGTGGAAAAACCCTCAGGGGTGATTGGGGCCAGCAGCCATTGCTCACACCTGCTGAGCAATCCAGACCACCGCCAGGCACCAGCAGCAGATGCAAGCGGCAGCTCCAGCGCCAGCTGCAGGTTCAAGTGGGGCTGGCACCTGGCAGTGGGTGTGAGTGGCAACTCTGGCACTGGCAGGAGGTGCGAGTGGCAGTTTCCGGCCCCGGTCGCCCCTCAGGAGCAGGGGTAGGTGGAGAAGCCCTGAGGGGTTCTGCATCTGCTGCTTGCACCTGCTTACAGTACCAAGCAATTGCATGCAATTAGGGCTGGCACTGGCAGCAGATGCGAGTGCTGGGCAAGACCACAGTAAATGGGAGCAAAGAATTTTCAGTAACCACCAGAAGCTCTCCCCGATGACAGTGACTTGAGTCCCACCTTGGTCTGGCACCCCTGCTCACCTGCTCCACCATCCCACCGAGGCTGACACCTGCCATGTTCTGTGCACGTCCCCTGGTGGTCACAGCACGTCATAGTGAACAGTTGTTCAGTTGTTCTGTCATTTGGTCTATTTGCATATTAGGGTTTTATATATATAGATAGTTCTGTACATCTGGACAGAGTAAGCTGGCAAGAATAAAGTATAAAAAGCATCCAAGCTTTGATTTAAAAAGTAAAATTATCTTGCAGATAACATGATCTTTATATAGAAAACACTAAGACTCTACCAAAAACTATTTAAAACAATAAACAAATATATTCAAGTCACAGGATACAAAACCAAAGTACAAAAACCCATTGCATTCCTTTATACTAATAATAAAATTTTAGAAAAAGAAATGCTAAAAGCAATTATTTATACAATTGCAACAAAAATAATAAAATAGCTAGAAATAAACTTAACAAAGGATATGAAGAATCTATACACTTAAAACTACAAAGCATTGTTTTAAAAGATTGAAAAAGACAAAAAGAAATGGAATGATATTTCATGTTCATGAATTGGAGGAATCAACATTGCAATATACAGATTTAATGCAATCCCCATCAAAATCCAAAGATATTTTTTAAATGAAATAAAAAAAACATTGGATTTGCATTGAACCACAAAGACCCTCAAAAAGACAAAGCTATCTTAAGCAAAAGAACAAAGCCTGAGTTATCAGACTCTCTGACTTGAAATTATACTACAAAGCCACAGTAAGCAAAACAGCATGGTACTTGCAGGAAAACAGACACACAGACAAATGGAACACAATTAAGAGCCCAAAAATAAACCCACGTGTATATAGGCAAATAATTTTGGACAAAGGAGCCAAAAACCTAAAACAGAGAAAAGAAAGCCTCTTTAATAAATGGTGCTGGGAATATTTGTAAGCCACATGCAAAAGCATAAAACTAGACTACTGTTTATCCCCATATGTAAACATTAACTCAAAATGGATCAAAAACAAAAATATAGGACCTGAAACAATAAATTGCAGAAAAAAAAACTAGGAACTAAACTTATGGACGTTGGTCTTAGAGAGGATTTTATGAATTTGACCCCAAAGGCAAGGGGAGTAAAAAATATAAATAAATGAATAATAAATATGTAAATAAAATAATATATATTTTTACTCTAAAATATTATTATTATTTCCTTTATCTACTTACTGATAATGCCTGGGTTCAATCCAGTATATGATCTATATCTACATCAAACTACAAAGCTTCTGCACAGTAAAAGAAATAGCCAACAAAACAAAGAAGTAACCAACAAAATGGGAGAGGATATTTGCAACTCCAACAAGGAATTAATACCCAAAATATATTTTTTAAAACTCATACAACAAAAAACATCAACATTAAGAAAAACTCCAAAACAAACAAACAAAAAACAATCCAACTAAAAAGTGGTCAGAGGACCTGAATAGACACTTCTCCAAAGAAGACATTCACATGGCCAACAGAAAAGATTCCCAATTTCACTAGCTATTAAGGAAATGAAAATCAAAACTTCAATAAGTTACCATCTCACACTAGTTTGACTAGTAATAACAAGGGTTGGAGTGTTTTTGAAGAAAAAGGAACCCTCATTCACTGCTGTTGGGAACAGAAACTGGTATAGACGCTATGGAAAACAGTATGGAGATTCCTCAAAAAATTAAGAATAGAGGTACCATATTACCCAGAAACCTCTTTTCTGGGTACCTACCTAAAATTTTTGAAAATATTCTCAAAGATATGTGCACTCTTATGTTTATTGTAGGATTACTCATTGTGGACAACAAATGGAAACAACCACAGTGTACTCCAATAGATGCTTAGATAAAAATATGTGGTACATATCTATAATGGCATACTACTCAGCCATAAGAAAAATGAAATACTGCCATTTGCAACAATTTAGATGGATCTTGATAATATCATGCTAAGCAAAATAATTCAGACAGGAAAGTAAAAAGCCATATGGTTTATAAAATTGAGAGCAACACATGAACAAACAAAAAGTTATACTAGTAGACACAAACAGCAGTATACTTGAAACATATATACACGTATTAACCATGGTCACCCAATAAATTTAATTTTTAAGTACCACAGACATAATAACAAGAAAATATATCTAATTTAGTAAAACTATATGAACAATTTCTGCTTACATATGCCTAGCAAAAAGACTAGAAGAAAATAAATCAAAACATTGTGTTAAAAAAATGACAAGAATGGATGTGGTCAGAAATAACTAAGACTGTAGCCTGGTTGATGTAGAACTCAGCTTTCATTTCAACGGTGACTATAAATATAGAGTATGGTCAAAGAGATCAATTTATACACAGGCTATCAAAACTAAAAATATTTTTTAGTACAAATTAGTTTTTGTGATGCTATAAGTACTGCCCTGGTGAGTATTCTTCCAAAGAACTGGAGGTCTTATTAGAAGTACTAATCATCAACTAGATCTTCTTTTAAAGTGGTAATGAGCAAGTCTTATTTCCATACATTAGAGATAAAGTGAATAGCATAATGATAAATTATGCAAATTTTTAACAAAAATGAGTTGTTCTGACTTCAAATCAAATTAATGTGTGTGTTTTTCTGGTCAAATCAATGGAAATATAAGTTTAAATTACCCTATATAATAAAAGGGTAATATGCAAATAGACCGAAGGGCAGAACAACCAAAAAACCAATCAAAGCATAATACACTAATGATATGCTAAGGTTGTTCAACCGCTTGTTATGACTTGCACTGACCACCAGGGGGCAAATACTACAACCAGTAGGTTAGCTTGCTTCTGGGGTCTGGCCGATTGGGACTGAGCGAGATGGGCTGGACATGCCCTGGGAGCCCTCCCGCAGCCACTCCTCGGCCCAATCACGCACCTGTGGGGTCCCTCAGCCTGGCTTGCACCCTCTTGCGATCTGGGACCCCTTGGGGTATGTCGGAGAACCAATTTCAGCCCGATCCCACAGGCCACTACCCTTGGGAGGGCCCCAGATGCAGGGCTCATGGCTGGCAAGTGCTGCTGTGGCAGCACGAGCCTCTCCTGATTGGGACTGATTGGGCGGGAGCCCACAGCAGGCACAGTGGGTCTGGGATGAGTGAGAGCAGCAGGTAGGAGCTGCAGGCGGTGTTGGACTGTGGGTTTTGGCCCAATGCCCACAGGCCACCCAGAGGGATCCCACCTGTGCACAAATTTGTGCACCAAGCTTCTAGTTAAGTATATATAGATGATTACGTACTAGAGGATAATTCATTAACAGTGTGTTCAATTTTAATTTAAAATATTACACATTTGCAATATAAAAGTAAACATAAAAAGAAAATCTTCAAATAGAAGTTGTATCCAATCTGGAAAGCAGATTTACTAGTAGAGGTTTGAAAGCACCTCATGTTA
Organism: Corynorhinus townsendii; assembly: GCA_026230045.1. Taxonomy (NCBI): domain Eukaryota; kingdom Metazoa; phylum Chordata; class Mammalia; order Chiroptera; family Vespertilionidae; genus Corynorhinus; species Corynorhinus townsendii. The sequence goes on from JAPDVU010000002.1 coordinate 94,349,881, forward strand.
GTTCCTACTTAGGTATAAAGTATTGTCTTTGTCAGAAAACTTAAATAGCATTTTAAAATTAATTTCTGGATTTTGAATTAGAATATAGTTCTGAGTGTTCATGAATAAGTTAGTCTAATTATAATATATCATGTATGTCTGTTTTTCTATATTACTAGAGACATGAAATTCATTCACGGGGGGGGCGGTGGTGTGGTCCCTTAGCCCGCCTGCAACCTCTCCAATCCGGGGCCCCCAGGGGATGTCTGACTGTCTCTCACAATCCAGACTGCTGGCTCCTAACTGCTAGCCTGCCTGCCGACTGATCACCCTAACCCCTCTGCCTGTTTGCCTGATTGCCCCTAACTGCTCTCCTGCTGGCCTGATCACCTCTAACTGCCTTTGCCTCTCCCCACAACCAGTACCCAGGATTACCTTCTCCTGCTGGTTGCAGGCATCCAGGACCCAGGATTCCCTCCCTCTGGCCAGCCACAGGCACCCAGGACCCAGGCCGGCTTCATCCGCGCCGGCTGCAGATACAGGGGACTGTGGGCGGATGGTTTTGTCCGGGATGCAGCCCCAGCCACAGGCTCCTGGGACTGTAGGGTGGGCAGCTTGTCCCTCTACCAGGCCACAGCCCCAGCCATTGGTGCCTGGGACCATGGGGCGTAAGGCTTGTCCCACTCCTGGGCCACAGCCTGGCTGGTCTTCATTCCTCTCTCACAAGCTCATTTGTGCCTGGCTGGTTCCCATTCCTCTCTTGGGAACTCATTTGCGCCTGGCTGGCCCGCATTCCCCTCTCCCCAGTGTTGTCTGAGCTGCTATTGTGCGATGATGGCATGAGGGCATGACAACCATTTGCATATTGGCTCTTTATTATATAGGATACTATAAGTACTAGTAGATATAGAAAAGAGTTAAGATCATAGATAATGCATGTATAGACATTGACAAAAAAGGAAATAATTTATCAGTTCTCTAAGGCTTAAAACAAACATTAAACAAAAATTCCAATCCATATGGATCAATTGCATGTGAAAAATTTGACAATATGGGTCTCAAATTTTTAAAACGTAGATATCCATGCTTCCTGAGTACAGTGCCACTTTTTGTTTGAAGCTCTCCTATCCAGTATTGAGATTAAATTCAAACACCTGATGCCTAGTAGATGATAGGCAACCAAAATTTAAATCATAATGTTGAGAATGCAGGAGGTTCTGGCTCTGACAAGTAGAAACAAAAGATAACATCTGCTACTCCTGTTTTCCAATTCTACTTACTCCTTTGTTAACATAATCTTTTACAATATTCATCTTCTCCCAGAAATAATTTCCACAGTGAATAATTTACATGTTTTTGGGAACAATCAACACTTCTTTACAATTTTTATTCTGAGCTACCCTAGATATTGCCACATGATTCAATTGTGCTGGTATTTCCTTCTCCTTAACTGGTTAACTAGATTTATTTTATCTAACACTGCAGTTGGAATGCTATACTAAGACACTATACACAGGTTTGTACTGAACAAATATTTTTAACCTTTATCCATCAGTATCTATCTTATGATACCATTATCTTTACTATTTTGCTGCTATTATAGACTGTATTAATTGCTTTGTAACTCAGCCTCTTTCATTTTCTATTCTATTAAGTGTCGAGTGTATAAATTAATCTTTGTAAAATATGGATTTGATCATATAACTAAATCTTTATTGATTTTTCATTGGCTACCAAAAAAGTAGAGATTTATTTGTCTGGATTTCAATTTTGATCACATTGAATAAATGATTTTTTTAAAATTTTGATTCATGAAATTAAAATTTATTATAAGATACAAGAATAGATTCTGGCTATGATGAAAAACAGGATTCCTGTTCTCAAAATATGTTTACCATGTGTTGAAAGAAGTAGACACATGTTGTACTAATTTTTAGATGATAAGCACTAATCCAATATTATAAATAAAAGGAATAGTTAAACCTGTCTCAAAAGACCAAAAATAGGTGTAATCTTAGTTAGACTTGCATTTTTAAAATTGGGAAAGATTAGTATATCTTACTTGTTATCTATAGATTATTTAAATGCAATATCTCTTTTTCATACATCATTTTAATATCTAAATGCTTGATTGTTAAAACATACTTTTCTTAAACTGGGAGACCATTTTCTTCCTGTATCTCTGTGGAAATTACTTCTCTGCCATTTCATAAACTTGGAGAAGGCAGTTACTGGCTTTGCATTCTTCAACTTCACAGCCCCTGATGTTCTTAGAACAATGTCTTGTATGTAATGAATATTCAGTGAAATAAATGTTGAATAAATTTAAAACACATGTCAAATAAGGTCTCCTTATGGTATAATTTGCATATCTTTGTCAAAGAGAGTGCTTTGTATATTTTTTTTTCTCCAGTAGTGTTTCCTTTACTGATTTAAAAAAGAAAAAATGACTCTTCATACCTTTTGTTCCTTCTTCCCATATTTTTTTTTTCTCATTGACTTGTAGAATTGCTTTAGAAATCTGAAATAAAATCGGGAAGAAAGAACAAAGAGAGGAAATAATTAAATAAGTAATTATAAAATACTGAAGCTTTCTGATTGAAAATTTCACCAAATTTATTACAGAGCAGATTAAAAATGATATAGTCCTTGGTATAATCTTGAAAATTTAAATAGGGGTTCTGAGCAGTTGTCAAAAAAAAGAAATAAGTATCAAAAGTCACATTTTAGCCATAGCTGGTTTGGCTAAGTGGATAGAGTGTCAACCTGTGGACTGAAAGGTCCAGGGTTTGATTCTGGTCAAGGACACATGCCCAGGTTGCCAGGCTCAATCCCAAGGAGGGGACATGCAGAAGGCATCGTTGATATTTCTATCTTTCTCTCCCTCTTCCTTCCTCTCTAAAATCAATAAAAATATATTAAAAGGTCATATTTTAAAGAATAGGAATCAACAACCTTAAACAGATATAGAACAAGAAATGGCATTAATGAAATGCTTGGGAAAAGGAGTTAATTCACAATGCTTCTATATCTATTCAAGTTATCATTTATATACTTAGTCAAGGTAACATATGCGCCACCATGAAATACAAATGTTTGCAGATATGTAAGGAAGGAGAGATGATATCAGCCTGTACTTACTTTTAAGAGCAATATCTAAGAAAATACTTAAAAAAATAAACGTATCAGAATATCAAATTAAGTATAAGGAAATCTGAAAAAATAAGAAATGAATGTAAGTAACAAAATTTATAAAAATATAGGTAAACCTAAATAGATAACTACAAAAAGACTATGAATATATAAAATATTAGTAACTTGGTAATATGTTTGTTTAAAATCTAAATGAGTAATGACAAAGGTGACTTGGTATATGAAATAAAAAACAGATGAATAAGGATTCTTGATATAGAAGAGCCATAATTCAAGGTAAAAATTGATATTTTTCTGAAACTAAATGTAAAAAAATAATGTAATAAAATTAAAAAGTACTTGAGTTCTGGCCAGTGTGGCTCTGTTGGAGTATCATCCTGTGCACTAAATGGCGGTGGTGCGCAGAGAAGGGGGGGGAGGGGGAGGCAGTACGATTTCTGGTCAGGGCACATTCCTGCGTTGTGGGCTTGGTCTCAAGTGGTGAGTGTGTAGGAGGTGACTAATCAATGATTCTCTCTCATATTGATGTTTTTGTCTCTCTCCCTCTCCTTTCTTCTCTGAAATCAATAAAAACATATGGTAGGGGAGGGTGGGGGTAAGGGGAAGAGACCAACCAAAGGACTTATATGCATGCATGTAAGTATAACCAATGGACACAGACACTAGGGGGGTGAGGGCATGAGCAAGAGGGTTAGGGGAAAATGGGAGGATAAGGACACATATGTAGTACCTTAATCAATAAAGAAAAACAAAACAAAAAAAAAAAAAAGAATGAGAGTGTGTGTGTGTGTGTGTGTGTGTGTGTGTGTTTTACATTGGATGGGGAGAAGCCTAATAAGAAATCAAACACAAAACTACCCCAAGAAATATCTCAACCTGAAACATGACCCTGATTCTTTACTACCACCAAATCCATCGCAAATAGTACAGTCCACTATACTCTATTTACTTGGTGCTTATTATTTAAAAGGAACCAACACAGAAGCTATGCAAAATAATACAAGCAAATGAAGAAAAATAAGAAGAAATAAGATATAAAATATTTTGAGAATTGTTAAAATAAGTGAAAATATTGCAACTGTAATAGAATTTAGTTAAATGATAACATAAAAAAAGAAAACAAAAGAAGAAAAACAATACCTCAGAACAGATGGTACACATAAACAGATAAAATATTGTGTCTTTTCTGATAATAAAAGTAGAAGACAAAATATTTCAAACTAATAAAATTGAAATTGATAGGAAAATAAGTGAAAAAAGTAATGAGAAGCAAAGTAAGTTGTTCCACAATATACATATCCTAAAACAGAAGATAAAAAAGTAGATTAAATTGATAAAAGAGAATATTGTGTATATAGAAGACAGGAAAAAAATGATCCACGAATGCATAAATGGAATCTTCAAGAAGAAAGCAAGATAAGAAGATGGGACAAATTTTGGAATTAAGGAAAACAAAGAGATGAAAATGTTAGAAAACAGGAGTGGGAGATCCATATAGGCCTAAGACTTCTCCCTAGTAATATTTGTTGCTTGAAGACAATAAAGCATTATCCTATATAATAAAAGAGAAACATGTAAATTGACCATACCTCCGCTACGTTCACCAGCCAATCAGGACGACTATGCAAATTAACTACCATACACAGGTGCCAAGTAGGCCCACACATAGGCCCTGAGCTGCCGGGGTCCCAGAAAGCCCTCGGGCCTATGGGCTCAAGCACAAATCAGCTGGGGGGGGGGGCGGGGGTGGAACACCTGGGTTCCTCACCAAGCGAGGAAGGCAGGCATCTGCCCAGCCCCAGCTGCTCTGGGCAGGTGAGCAGTGTGTGGAGGCGCTGGGCTGCCATGGGCTGGGAGGGATGCCTGCCCACCCCCCACCCAGAGAGCACTGCCCAAGGCAATGAAGCCAGGTGCCCATCTCCAGGCCTGTGGGCAAGCCAGTGGGCAGGGCGGGCGAGATGCCTGCCTTCCTCGCCTTGGGCAGCCTTGCAGGTGCAGAGAGGCTGGTGGGCAGCACACTTTGGGCTTGTGGGAAGCTCCGAGAACCTCTGGGAGGGGGAGGCGGGTTGGGGGAGGGTGGCTAGTACTCCCCACATGGCTGTGGTGGCAGCCGTGAGCATGCCAAGTGGAGCATGGGGGCTGAGCTGAAGTAGCGCCTGCAGGTAATCAGTGCCAAGGAGTGGCTGCACAAGTCCCTCCTCCTGGCCCAGAAAGTGTGTGATCACAGGGACAGCCACCGTGGCCACGCCACAGGGATTTGCGGATCTGCACAGTTGCAGGCCTCCGGTGTGGTGCGTGATTCCTCTCCTCCCCACCCTGATGTGGGAACGTCCCCCAGCGTGCCATCACCCACACACACCTGCAACAGTCCTAGACCATGGTGTGCACAAGTCCACCCCCCCCCTCCTCAGCACTTCCACACTTCCATCAACCCCAGCATGCCTACACCCCCCGCAGGACGTACACACGTCCCCTCTGGCATGCTCACATCCTTTGGAGAGTGTCTGGGTGTTCTGGGTGCTGAGAGTGGGCACCTGTGAGATGACAGTGAGAGGGCAGAGTGGTGATGCCCTATTCCCATGGAGGCCAGTGTGGTGATGAGATTGCCTCCGTGGGGCTAATGCAGGTGCTGAGGTGGGAGCAAGTGTGGACAGACAATACCTGCTGGGCGTGGGCGGCCCTCGCTGAGGTGCCTTCCGTCAGCTTTCAAAATGGGAAACCCAGAGGAAGCGAGGGATTCCGTCCTCTCAGTGAAATGGTGGGATAGTTGGGGAGACTGCAGAGGAGGAATGTGCACTTTAGGTGCCAGCACCAATGAGTGAAGGCCGCCCTGACTGAGCCTCCCTCGCTTGGGGCCTGGTGCACATCTGCTGGGCAGCGGGTGACAGGACGTGCTTTTCTAGTTAATGAGAGAAAACATTGATTCTCCTGCTGACCCGAAGGTGGAAAGTGCAGTGGGAGACATGTGGGGAGTGAGCGAGGTTCCCTGTCTGGGGGTTCCAAATCTGCCGTTGGATCCTTTCACAGCTGACTAGAGATATACAGGGTGCCCCCCCCAAAATGTATACACACTTTGAATTCCTATTAATTCCAATGGGTTTAAGCAGGAAAAGAAAGAAAATGGAAATGGAGCTGTCATCTGTTAAAGGTGTGGGCACAAACCAGCAGTCAGACATTTCCTGAGGGGTCCCAGATTGGAGAGGGTGCAGGCCGGACTAAGGGGTCCCCCTTCCTGCACTCCCCCCCCCCCGCAAGAATTTCGTGCACTGGACCTCTAGTTTATAATAATTTCAGTGAAAAAGTATATCTACTATAGATTTTATATACAAACTACCACTCAAACATTAAGTCAAGAAAACAACAGCTGTTGCATTTGCTGTCATTATAATATGTTGGGTGTGTTACCATAGAATAAACTTTAAACAAAAGATGTGTTGAGCAAAAGGATTGATGACAAGAATTAACTACAACTGTAAAGTTAAAAAAATAAAAACTTATGGGGATTAGGATAAGAAAACAAAAGATAGTACATGATCTGATAATATAAGTATTATATAATTAACAATCAATTGAGTGGAAAGGAAGGGAAAATGAGGGAGGAATATTATGCAGATTTCTTCTTCCATATAATAAGAGGAATTAGAAACAGGATTCGGCAATCAGGGTAAGGGATGAAAGGAAGAAGGAAATGTAGACTTAATAGTTGAAGCCAGCTAAAAACACAGAAATGCTGCTCTTGCAGAAAAGCAGGATGCCACAAGACAAAAATACTTACCTTGTGCATGCAGAAGGTTGCAAGAGATGGGAACAAAAGGAGGAAGTGTGATCCTAATTGCAGGACCGAGCAGGGCCCAACTCCAGACCTACAGAATGTTTATCTTGCAAGTGTAGGATGTTGTAAGAGATAGGGGAAGAGAAGGGGTGAAAAAGGGTGGACACCTGGTGGATTTTAAAATTGTTACTAGAAAAAGAAGGTAAAAGGAGCCAGACTGACACAGGTAGACAAAAAGCAGGTCTGTAGCAAATAAAAACCCCTAGACAAATAAACTTCTGTGGAAACCAATTCTGGGGCCCCCTTCCCATGCAGGGAGTTTGTATCTGCTTATAATAAATTTCCACATTTTGCTTAAATCTTCTGGTCCATGATTTTATTTTTCAAGTTAGTGAGATATGATCTGGGGAAGAAGTTCAGCTTGCCATTAGGGTATCAATGACAGAATATCATTTAAAATTAAATAATACATATATTAAAATACTTAAGAGTAAAAAGAGTATTTGCTTAAATAAAATTGGATAATGAAGCAAAGACGAAATCAAGAAGTTAATGCAAACAGCAAAATAATCATTAAGAATGAAGGAATTAACATAGCAAAGAGAGAAAAATTAAAAACAAACAAATGTAAACACATAGTAGTAATAAATTTACATTTTTGTTCTTTGAACTAAAACAAGTATATCAGCTGAAACCGGTTTGGCTCAGTGGATAGAGCGTCGGCCTGCGGACTGAAGGGTCCCGGGTTCGATTCCGGTCAAGGGCATGTACCTTGGTTGTGGGCACATCCCCAGTGGGGGGTGTGCAGGAGGCAGCTGATCGATGTTTCTCTCTCATCGATGTTTCTAACTCTCTATCCCTCTTCCTTCCTCTCTGTAAAAAAATCAATAAAATATATTAAAAGTAAAATAAAATAAAACAAGTATATCAAAAAATGAACTATCCATTTTATTTTGTTATAAGAGGGCACTCAACAAATTGAAGTATGGGTAGGTTTCTAACAAAATATGATTTATCAAAACTATATGACAACTGTGAGGTGATAATCTCATTGTGGTTTTCATTTGCATTTCTGTGATCAGAGAAGTAAGCATCCTTTCACATGTTTATTGGACATGGCTAATAATTTACTATAAATTGCATTATGAGTTTAAAAATATCTCCATAAAAGCACTGACAGAAAATTTTAAAGTTCCTATGGAAAAGAAAAAAGAATGATTTTTCTTTTTCATTGCTTTATTTTCTTAAAAATAATGAATATCTTAAAACACATGACAGGAAAGAGTAAATAGGAAAGTCATTCTTGTCAGATATAAATCCTCAGTAATGTTAGAAACAATTCAATAGCATATGAATAAACCAATAGATCTAAGGAACAGAGCCGAAAATACAAAAGCCAAAATATAGTTTCACCTTTTCTAATCTAATAAATATATCTCAAGTCATTGAAGAAATAAATAACAGGATATTTGATCAGAAAATTGAGTAAAGTTATGTACCATGTCATATATACTACACTTAGGTCAATTCCAAAAGTATTAAAATCTTAAATAAATAAAAAACATTTTTGAAACACTAGAAAAATCATGGGGCAATTATTAATTAATCCTCAAATGGTAGACTTTCTTATTTTTACACAAATCCAAGAAGCTATAAAAGACTGTTAAAACTACTCACATAAAAATGTAAATTTCTGCATAAAATATATCATGAAAGAATTAAATGACTAAAAAAATCTAGTAAAAAATATTTACAACCCTATATCAAAGCACTATTTCCCTGACATTTCCAATCTCCCACTATTGGTAAATTGACTTTTTTTATGTGTGTGTGTGGTGTGTTTTTTTTCTGATTTTAATTTATTTTTATTTTCTTCCCCTGTTTTGGAAGCTCTGCCATGAACCCTGGGGCCCTGGACACCAGACAAATGAGAAGACAGGCATTTTGCCATCTTCAAAGCATTCCAGGCTGCTATAATATGCCAGTTAGGAAGTTCTTTTTCTACCAGACTCCTACTTTTAGATAATAAAAATACTAATATCTCAATAGTGGGGAAACAAAGGACTAGTAACATAAATTCACAATTTTTAACCTTTACTTTTTATTTCTTTGTGTCTTTTATTGACATTATTGGGGTGACATTGGTTAATAAAATTATATAGGTTTCAGGTATGTAATTCTATACATCATCTGCATATTACATCGTGTAAGAGGAAAACAATTTAAAATATATCTGTGAATAAGATTTGATCAATGAGGCAATAAAAACTGAAAGCATGTACTTGAATCTTTGTAAATGTTTGTGGTTAAGAAAATAGAGTACCAAGTATGAACCATATTTAAAAAATGTATTAACCTTCTAAAATGTTACCTCTAAATATCTACTATTCATATTGAATGTTATACTCTTAAAAATCCTAAATCTAAAATATTTATTTATTATAATTATTGTATAAATAGGACATGGTGATTGTAAAAATACCTTGAAATCCAACAAATGCACTCAAATAGTTATGCAAATGCCATAATCCAGGAGTAGCTGTATTAATATTTTAGTGTATGTACTTATTGTTTTGGATTTGATTACACACATTTATTTTATGTCTGTAGGTTAAAAAGTGAATAGATTGCCAAAAATATTAACAGAAATATAATAAGTAATAATTTTTATTGTAGAAAGAAATAACACAAATCAATAAAAATTCTTACTTTTTAAGAAATATAAACAGACCAGAAAATTTGAAAATATTTTGGAAAATGATGAATTGTTCAACCTCATTAATAATCAAATGTAGAAAAATCTATGAAACAATTACTTATCATTTGTCACCTATCGAATTACTAACATTTTTAACACCATAATTTCTGATCTTTACAAAGGTGTGAGATGACACCTCTCCACTCCTTCTTCCATCCTGAGGGAGCTCTAATAACTTGACTCTTCCAGTCTCTACCTGACCCTTCACTCCTCAGGAATGTCTATTACATCTATACACTTTTATGAATTTAAAAACTGCATTGAAAGTTTCAAAAACATAAATTACAATGAATAGTACAATGAACTTTCATGTAGCCAGGAGTCAACTTTGAACAATTATCATTTTGCCAATTCTGTTTTATTTATCTCCTTACTTCCCTCCTGGAATGTTAAAGCAAATCCAATATATTTATCATTTCACCTGTATACAATAACAGCAAATAGCAAAAAGGAAATAGACACTCATAAAGGTTAAATTGAAAGAAGCACATGAAACCTAATATATTAAAACATTTATTGGAAATACGAAAATTATAGATATTTAATAGTACCTTAGAAACTAACAGACTAAAAATGAATTCTTGAGCTGATTAGAAATGGGAAAAATATACTTTTAAAAAGATACAAAATTATTCAGAACATATTTAAAAAATCAGTCGAATCTGTATTATGTACATACACAAGAACAGTGGTTGTTAATGGTTGTTAAACCTAGAATCTCAGGTATAATTGGCCAGATTTAGCAAATAAAAATGTAGAGCAGCCAGTTAAATTTAAATGTCAGATAAATAATATTTTGTTGTTTTTTTTTAGTATAACTGTGTCTCATGCAATGTTTCATGCATAGTTGGAACATATTTACACTAAAATATTATTATGATTTCCTTTATCTATTTACTGATAATGCCTGGGTTCAACCACAGGCAAAATGAATCAGAATCTTTGGAGTTGTGGCCTGGGCACATGTATATATACTAGGGGCCTGGTGCATGAAATTCGTGAACGGAGTGGGGGTGTCCCTCAGCCCAACCTGCACCCTCTCCAATCTGGGACCTTTCAAGGGATGTCCGACTACCCGTTTAGGTCTGATCCTATCGGAATCTGACCTAAACGGGTAGTCGGACATCAACTACTATTTCGGCAACCTCAACTACTACTGAATCCCTGTAAACTACTATTTATTTCAGTTAGTGTATGCTTAATTTCTGATCCTATCGGAATCTGACCTAAACAGGTAGTTGGACATCCCTCTCATAATCCAGGACTGCTGGCTCCCAACTGCTCACCTGCCTGCCTGCCTGATTGCCCCTAACCGCTTCAGCCTGCCAGCCTGATCACCCCCTAACAACTCCCCTGCCAGCCTGATTAATGCCTAACTGCTCCCCTGCAGGCCTGGTCACCCCTAACTGCCCTCCCCTGTAGGCTTGATTACCCCCAACTGCCCTCCCCTGCAGGCCTGGTCCCTCCCAACTGCCCTCCCCTGCTGGCCATCTTGTGGTGGCCATCTTGTGTCCACATGGGGGAAGCCATCTTTGACCACATGGGGGCAGCCATCTTGTGTGTTGGAGTGATGGTCAATTTGCATATTACTCTTTTATTAGATAGGATATATATATATATATATATCTTTATTTTTATTTTTAAAATTAATTTATTTTTATGTATATCTTTAATCTTTATGGTTAAGAGTATTACAAATGTCCCCCTTTTTTCTCCCCATTGTCCTCCTCCATCTGGTTCCCACCCACCCCAGACCTTGATCACCCTATTGTCTGTGTCCATAGGTAATGCATATATGCATATATAAGATCTTTGGTTAATCTCTTCCTGTACCCCCCTTACCCCCTCTCTCTGAGATTTGTCAGTCTGTTCCATGTTTCCATGAATCTGATTTTATGTTATTCATCAGTTTATTTTGTCCATTAGATTTCTTGTTCATTTATTTTGATTTTTAGATTCAACTGTTGATAGATATTTATTTATTGCTATTTTATCATTCATATTTTTTTATATTTTTCTTCTTCTTCCTCTTCTTAAAGAATACACCTCAACATTTCTTGTAATACCGGTTTGGTGGTAATGAACTCATTTAGTTTTCTCTTGTCTGTGAAGGTCTTTATTTGACCTTCAATTCTAAATGATCATTTTACTGGGTAGAGTAAGCATCCTTGCTATGCATCACTTTGAATATTTCTTGCCACTCACTTCTCACTTGCAAAATTTCTGTTGAGAAATCAGTTGACAAGCTGAGTCGTATTGGCACTCCCTTGTAGTTAACTAGCTGCTTTTCTCTTGCTAGTTTTAAGATTCTCTCTTTGTCTTTCAACTTTGGCACTTTAATAATGATGTGTCTTGGTGTGGGCCTCTTTGGAATTCTCTTGTTTGGGACTCTCTGAGCTTTCTGGACTTGTAAGTCTATTTCTTTCACCTGGTAGGAAAAGTTTTTAGTCATTATTTCTTCAAATAGGTTTTTAATATCTTGATCTCTCCTCTTTCTGGCACCCCTTTAATGTGAATGTTGGTATTCTGGAAGTTGTCCCAGGGGCTCCTTACACTACCTTCATATTTTTTTTTTTTCTGTTCTGAGTGGGTGTTTTTTGCTTCCTCATATTCCAAATCATTGATTTGATTTTTGGCAACCTCAACTACTATTGAATCCCTGTAAACTATTATTTATTTCAGTTAGTGTATGCTTAATTTCTGACTGGTCCTTTTTCATGTCTTTGATATTCTCACTAAGTTCCTTGAAATTTTCACCAAGTCCCTTGAAGTTCTCATTAATTCCCTCAAAGTTCTCAAAAGTCCCTTAAAGCTCTCATTAAGATCCTTGAGTAACCTTAAAACCATTGATTTGAACGTTGTACTTAGTAGTTTGCTTGTTTGCATTCCTTTAATTTGTGACATGTTTCTTTGTCTCCTCATTTTGGCTAATTTCCTGTGTTTGTTTCTATGTATTAAGAAGAGCTGTTATGTCTCCTGGAATTGGTAGAGTTACCTTGTGTATTAGGGGCCCTATAGGGTCCAGTGGCTCAGCCTCTTCAGTCAGCTGAGCTAGGCCTGCTAGTTGTGCCCCTGTGTGGGCTGTGTGTACAGTCTTGTAGTTGGGTGTTGATTGCTGTTGGCATCACTGGGAGGAACTGACCTCCAGACCAATTGGCTATGAGAACTAGCTGTGTCTACAATGGAAGAGCTGATGTGCAGGAGATATCCCTGTGGAGTAGAACTTGCTTCAGTGGGACTTTGGTGCTCACTGAGTCTGCTTCTTGAGTGTTTTGCTTACTGATGTGTAGTGTTGTAATCTGGCATGTTCTGAAACTGTTCACTGGGTACACTGGCTCTGGGGCCTCCAGAGAGGTGTAAAGTCAACCACTTACCTAAGGCCACCTGGTAGTAACTATAGAGAGATCTGCAGATGGCTGCTATTTGAATTGGGCTTGGAGTTGCCAAGGCAAGACCAAGCTGTGAAGCAAGGCAGGCTGGTGCTATGGCCAGGTGTTGGGTCTTTTATTGATAGGTTTGATTCCAACTTATTTGAGAGATTTTAGCAAAGTCTAAAGCCTGAGCCAGGACAGGCTATTCACATGGAAAAGCTGCTGCAAACAGCTTGGGCAGGGCTGCAAATTGGATGGGGCAGGTTCTCAGGGAATTACCAGGGCATAGAGAACAGTTTGGGTAATGCTGATGGAAACTCAGATATGGTTGCCAATCAGCTCTGTGATGGGAGAGGTCCCAGCACAAGAATAATGACCCCTGCAAGTACCCTTAAATGGGAGAAAACTGCCCCGAGTTCCTGCCCTGATGCCAGAAAGTCCCTGTATGTCCCTGTATTCCCCTAAAGCTGCCACAAGGCACTGGTACTCAGAGGAAGCAGAACAGTGTAAGTTCATGTATGGGCCCTTTAAGAGGAACACTTGGGACTTCTGCAGCTTCCAAGTCACTAAGCCACAATCCCCTCTGATTTTTATAGCCCAAAGTTACAAGAATTTCTCTTGCCAGCTCTGACACCCTGGTCTGGAGTCTGGTGTGGGGCTGGGAACCCCCTGATTCTATCCCTCCTGATTTAAAAATGCCACACATGGGTGTTGTACCATCCTGTTCTGCACCTCAGCCCATCTCAGTTTGCTTTCTTCTTTATTTCTCTAGTTGTAAGACTTCCATCTAGCCAGATTTCAGATGGTTCTGCATAATGGCTGTTCTGTATTTTAGTTGTAATTTTGATGTGGTTGAAGGAGGCAGTAAGTACCAGTGTTTACATACACAACCATCTTGGTTCTCCTTGTATTTTGTTTTAATTCCCCAGGTCAGAATCACCTAATTCACAGTGAGGATTAGAACCAGTATTCTAGAAAATGATCATTTTATCTGAATTAGTTAAGTAAATTGGTATCAGAAAAAAAATTGACTTTAGGTGAAATGGTATCAGGTGAGCTAAATCCCCATCACCACCTTAGCATGCTTTTTACAAAAGGCTGTCCATCTCTCTTAGTGCACTGTGTCCTTCTAGAAACTTAATTCCTTTTGTAGACATTACTTACAGGGTCCCACTTTGCATCTGGCATCTGCCTTTTGATGCCCTCTTTGCATAAGGGAGGTCTCTTTTGAGAGGAACAATTTGCATTTCTTGCCATTCAGCTAAGATCTAGAACTGAAGATGTGAACATTCTTTCCATATTGGAGGTTGAAATACTAAGGTCTCAAGTGACCAACGGCTCAGAAATCCCTTTTGACACCTTTGGGCACTTTTACTTTCCACTTGCATATATGGGGTATATATTCCTTTATACTTTTTCTAACCTATGAAAAAATATATATGTACCCACATATAGTAAAATTAAGTGTTTTTAATTTAATAATCTAAAGCTAAATTTTGAATATAGCATACCAATTAACTTAATCACTTAGCACATAATATGAAAAAAATAATATTTTCAATTCTCAAAATAAGTTAAGAGTGTTATACGGAAAACTTTAAATCTTCAAATATAAATATCAACATACCCTAGTATAAAGGCTCTAAATTATGTAAATATCACATAATATATTTGAAAATGCAAAAATTATCTAAATGAAATAGTTGTTTATTCACATAAATAATACTATTTTAATGTTAAACATGAGTACATTTAGAGTACCAATATGATATTTAATATTATTTATTATTGTAGAAAAATACTCTGATAAATATTTTAAATATTAATAGATGTTCTAGATGGCACCCTTCTAAGGTTTGATTTGTTGCAGATAATATTTTGACCAGAGATAAATAAAACAGATAAACACTGTAATATTGTAACATGCATGTTTTATGAATAAACATTTCTCCGTAAAAGGATGGAATCATAAGTGAGTTGTACAGCTAAAGGAAGATATGGCATTTCTCCAAGAAATATTCTTATAGGTGAGAGGAACTATTGAATCAGGGACTTAGAGGTCTAACTTCTTTTAATTTAACTCCTCACAAGAAAAAAGAGCAGTAATTTTAATTTATAGCAATATTCTCTTATATGATTAACTAATGATAGATATCTCATGAAGCAGATGTGAAATAGAATGGAAAACAAACTCACCAACCTATATTATAAATTATTGTTTTAAACATGCCACTACTACCATTAAATCATCTCTAAGATTTGCATATAGAGATTAATTTATAAGAAACAATTGCCACTGAAATGAACTACATAACAAAGCTGAAAATTATCTGTCCATAGAATACTATTTAGAATGAGAAGGGTCCAATGGAATTATAAAGGAAAATATGTATAACTTATTGCAGCATTACCTCTCCACTTGTTTCAACCACATGAAGTTCTTATATAAAAAAGAAAATGTATTCAACCTGAAGGTACAACTATTAATCAGTATTTCAGAAGAAAGATTAAGCAATCTCTATACAATACTTATTGCCAAGCCCAAGGATGTTTGCAATGCTTTTTTACACAGTAATTCTTTTAAAACCCTATGTTTAAGATTTATTTTTTTAATTTCTTTATTGATTTAGGTATCACATATTTGTCCTCATCCCCCCATTCCCATCCCAAACCCCTCCCCACGCATGCCCCCACCCCCCTGTTGTCCGTGACCACTGGTTAGGCTTATGTGCATGCATACAAGTCCTTTGGTTGATATCTCCCCTTACCTCCATCCTACCCTACCTTCCCTCTGAGGTTTGACAGTCTGATTGATGCTTCCCTGTCTCGGAGTCTGTTTTTGTTCATCAGTTTATGTTGTTCATTATTTCCCTTAGATGAGTGAGATCATGTGATACTAGAAATACACTTTTAAGAACCGAAAATGAGACAAGCAATAATGGTTATGCTGGGAGGCAAATGAATCAGTCTGTAGTGAGTTTCTTTCTGGGCCAACAGTTCTTTTGAGTCCCAATTTCAATGTCAAACAGTTCCTTATGTGTACATGTCAGCAATGATATTTCAGTTCTGGATGGAGGACAAATGGTGGTAATGCAGGTCCCACCCTCTCTGGTTTGGTCCTGGGCAACCTGCAGCAACGCACAGCTGCTGACTGCTAGTATGGCAAGGCGTCATCAGCATCTCTTATCTCTGGACTGTTTCTCTTCTGTCTTCATGGGTGGAGCAGTCCTGTCAATTCCTCTCTGTTGCAGGAATCCACATGGCCTTGGAGGTGTTTTCTGAAAATATACAAACATATTCTTGACCAAAAGTTAATAAAGGAATCTTTTCTATAAATCTGACTTGGGATCCTTTTTCATTTTTTGCCCAAACTATTTTCCTTTGGCTTGTTTTGACACCATGGGTGTTTTTCATGGGTGTCTTGCTGTAAGCTTACAAATGAAAGTTAATTTTCTAAAGTAAAAATTTTCTAGATGTAATTTACTTACAGGATATTTTTCTTTATATGATATTATTCTACTGTTCCCTGTTTTATGATTTAAAAATTAGAAGGCTTTTGGAAATTTTATGTAGTTTTGATAGCTTTTAAATTTTAATATTTTGCACTAAAATATGACTGCTTTAGGTTCATTACATGTTACACAATTTTACCATGAGATGAACAACCAAGAAAAATTTTAGTTAACATTTTAGGAACAGCTTTTTGTCTAGTACCATTGATTTTTCTAGAATATTTGCTTATTTCACTTAGCCAATTTAAATTAATCTGCAAACTTGACTACTGTTTTACTGTCAAATTTAATACCCTAACAATGATCTTATTTTACCCTGTAAATATTAGTGGAAAGGATTATTTGCCTTCTTGAGTAAGCCCTGACATTCCTGGTGCTAGGCTGGATTTAGATATAAAAAACCTACTTTCCCATACCATGGGTACAAGACAACTTAAACAAGTCTTGTTGCAATGAGAGGGTAGCTGCTGTCAGACAAGTCTCTGTCTATTACCTGGGTCCTGATTTTAGCTGGGCATGGAAAGTGAAGCAGCCATGGGGGCAGGAGACCTCCCTCAGAAGGGGTGAGGGTTCAGTCCCCTGCAAAGTTGGGGGGGTGAGGGTCTATGCCCCACCTCTGTGGACCCCCAAGTTCTCTCCTGATCGCTCTTCTGTGACTGTGCCTGTCTTAGGTTGTTCCTTCCCTGAGGAATCTTACCTGTCTCTGGCTAACCAGCCATACTCCAGGGCCAAGCAGGGTGATGTGAGGTTCAGTTCTATCTCCTTGGTAGTCTATACCCCATGGCCTCTACACCCAGCACCTGCCTTGGGATCCCCTCGCCTGCTGGCGGGGCCCCAGAACTGATCATGTATCTTGGGGAACCCAGGTTTCTTCTCCAGGGAGGGCCCAGCTCACCCCACTGGGCAAGAAACAGATCCATGGAACCAGCCACCACAAGGCTTCAACCTCAGCATGAACAGAAAGCTCAGGCAACAGCTGTGGGCAATTGGATTGTGAAGAGGGTCCCTCTTGGCCAAAAGGGCAAGAGGGGCCAATATAGAATGCTCAGGTGCCTTCCCAGGGGACCCTCTACACAGTCGAAGGGATTAAATCCTTTCATGTCCTTTTTAAATTGCTGCCAGACATTCAAAGAATTAGTTTGTAAGTTTGTTTGGGATAATTGTACATTATGCTGTTGCAATTCTAAAATATCAAGAGATGTGTTACCTTTGTCTCCAAGCACCAAAAAGTTGATTTTTTATTGATTCCCAAGTGCGCGAGGTACTATTATAGGTAATGGGGGTAGTACAAATCTGGGAAAAATTATAATGACATTGTAGAATAATATCATGTGAGGATATTCTTTGCTCTAGGCCATGGCAATTCCATTTCAACCTGGTTGTCAATTTCTTTTTGTATATACAAGGTCTTAGTTACATTTTCTGCACCTCTCCCAGGAGCAAGCAGTGATAGTCCCTTCCTTTGTTGTCCAAGCAAGCCAGAAACCTCTCTTTAATTTTACACACAAAGGAGCAGTGGTTTGATTTTGTGTCATACAAAAGGGAAGCTGGGTGGTGACCCCTGTGTAATTATATTTCCTAGCCCCACCCATGGTCCTCCTGGATGACCAAGGTGTTTGGTATTATTGGTGACTACATTAGGTGGGGGATCAGCCCATGTAAGGGCTCTTACCCATGAAGGGTCAGGAACATAAGTCCAAAATACTTCCCCATTTGCCCCAGGTAATATTACCGTACAGCTGGTGACTGCTAGCATGGCAAGAAAGACGTTCTCAGGCCTTCTTGGGGTTCTGGTTGCCTCACAATTTCTTTTCTATTTTTGTTTAAGATTTATAACATCATTCAGCAATCCATTACAGAGTTTCAGAAAATTAATTAGAAATCATCTTTCATTAATTACTATCTATTAACTTATTACTTATAATTTATCTATTTTGTTTTATCACAGAATATTTTCATGCAAGATGTTTTCTTTCTCCATTAAGCCCAATATAATATCAGCAACTTCACAATATCATAATTTTTTAAAAAAATATTATTGATTTTATTTTATTCCTTCAATGATCCTAAAAGTTCCATTAATTATTTTTATAAACTTTTCCTTTAGCAACTAGATACTGAAATAGAAATTTCACCAGGTATACTAGAGATTTCAAGCACTTGCTTACATCCAGTTTTCAATACTTTTTTAAAAGTATCTTTTTTATTGATTTTAGAGAAAAAAAAAGGGAGAGGGAGAGAGAGACGAGAGAGAGAGAGAATGAGAGAAAGGAAGAAACTTGGATGTTAGAGAGAAAAATCAATCACTTCCCTCCCACATGTGCTGGGAATTGATTCCACAACCTGAGTATGTTCCCTGATAGGAAATCAAACTGGAAATGACCTTTTGGTACATTGGGTGACACCAACGGAGAGCTACATAAGCCAGGGCCATTTCTCAATGCTTTTATTACTCACAGAAGAACTGCACATTTTGGCCCCTAGACATTAGGTGATCATATATCTGAACAATCCTGTGATAGAAAGTGTAATGTATGACTTCTAAGTCAAAGCATTTGATTGTCCGTGAGAGATTCTCCAGAACGCTCTCTACCTGCTACCTTGCTGCAATAGCAGAACTGTGTTGACATGTAGGTGCTATAGGAATGAAACACCCTGAATCATTGAACCATGACATAGAGAACAGATGTCCTGGATAGTTATTCAGACCTATGGCAGAACTTTTGTGAACAAGTATATTTACTGTGTTTGCTATTGAGATTTTGGAGTTTATTACTGCAGCATATGTAGGCTATCTTAACTAAACTACTGGGTCATCATTGTAGAGTTATAGAAAATTTTCAAATTAATACACAACAAATTTTCATGTGTCTTCTGAATTATTCTTTCTAGCTAAAGGAGCAACTAAACTAAATTTCCTTTGCTAATACACAGAGCTAACCACAGAATCACTGAGCCACTGAGCAGTCCATACACTTCTGTGGCTACCAATCATTATTTCACCTGTTCCTACTGTCTTGAGTCGGTACTGTACTCTGTATCAAACCTTCTTGATACACTGAAGGCAGTGACAGCCAAAAGCAGTAGGACCTTCACAGGTGGGGATTATTAAGATTCCCTACAGTGTGATTGCTACTATAAATATTTTCTCAAAAATATAAGGTCATAATAAGTTCATTTTGTCTTCCTCCAACTCAAACAGCAAGGAGGGTTTTGGAGCTTAGACTCATAGTAAGAATCTTTTTCTGTTCTCTTCTTTATTTATGTCCTCCTTAAATGTATTCCTGCTTCTGTGCTATGACTATTCTGTGCTATGTAAACAACTAGACTCTATTTTTTTTTAATTTCTTATAAAAGCTATCACCCTCATTTAAAGCACAATGGGAAAGGGAAGTGAGAGAAAGGCCTGTTTGATTTGTGTAAAATATAATTACCATTTTTGAAAATATCTATTATGCAACAGATGTAAATTATGCAATAAATTATAGCTATGCCAGCTTTTAGGCTTTTCAAATTTGGACATGCCACTCCAGGTTCCTGTGTCTAAAAAAGGGAATAGACTAATATGATGTCTAAAGATATTTCCAGTATTTAATCTCTGTAATATCTATAACCTATATCACATAACATTTTGCTTTTCTTGTGCTAGTTTTCAATATATATCCAATTTTTCAGTGTTCATAGTATTAACAATCTACCAGACTAAATTTAATTAATTAATATTGAGCCTTTTTTCATTTATTTTCTTCAAAAAAATTGGGTTTCCAGTCATTTTAAGAATGTGTATGCAAAATCTTATTGGAAACTTTGTGGGCTTTCTTGGGGCTTGTCATCTGAGGGGCTTCACTGCACTTTTACCAAGGCTAGCACATAATTTGTGGCAGGTGATACCATGTCTTCCTCTATAGGAGTTCCAGAAAAAAAAATCCTTCATTCTCTTGCTTTGAAAAGAGTCATGGTTATTTGGAAAATAATATGCCTGGACTGACACATTTTGAGAGTAGAGGAAGTAAGTGGACATAATTGTGCATCATTTACACCTTTCATGAAAGCTCTTGGTTTTAGGCTGACACTTCACTCTGGAAATGGAGACCTCAATTTTAGAGCCTCCATGGATTCAGTCCGCCAGAGAATGAATCTCTGGGGTACTGCTGAGGGTAGAGGTGAAGGCAAGGCAGTTCCTTAACTACAAATACTCAGAGAAACCTGAGCTCCAGTCACTTTATTGAAAGACATTCAAATAATGCTCCCTTTTAAGGTTTGTCCACAATTTTGGTGGGGGGGGGGGAGGGGGACTAGCTTGATTCCAATGAGTGTCCAGCTCTCCTGAAATGGTTTCTAAGCTGCACTAAACTATTTTTACCTTGTCTATTTTCAAAAGTTAATGATATCTCCCTTTCCGCCCTTCATCATTTACTCTCAGTTTATTCCTTTATTTTTTTGTGGGGGGTTTATAAAGAAAAATAAAGGATATGCTCCATCTATTATGTTTGACTGGGAATTCTTTCTTGTTGAGTTACTTTTCTTTTTTTTTTTTTTTTTGGGGGGGGGGAAGATTTCATTCAATCAATTGATTTTATATGTTTTCTAGAAAATAATTTAAAAAGGTAAGAATTCAAAAAGCACAGAAATGCTTTCCCTACTTTCTCTTTTTTTTAAATTTATCTCAAATTTACTTATGTTTCTGTTTTCCCTTAATTTTATCTATAATAATAAAAGTATAATATGCTCATAAGACTGGAAGTCCTGGCCTTCCTGATGAAGCCAGGGCTATAAGGGAAGCCCAGGTCCTGGGTGCTGAAGGGAAGCCGGTGCCAGCAGCTGGGGGAAGGAAGGCCTAATCTTCACAAATTCCTCTAGTTTTATATAATTCCATAAGGACAATTTCTCTCAGACAAATAAAATTTA
The DNA here is from genome assembly GCA_026230045.1 of Corynorhinus townsendii. Classification (NCBI taxonomy): domain Eukaryota; kingdom Metazoa; phylum Chordata; class Mammalia; order Chiroptera; family Vespertilionidae; genus Corynorhinus; species Corynorhinus townsendii. Next base: position 94,371,334 of record JAPDVU010000002.1, read on the forward strand.
AATTTTTCTCTATAACAATTTGCAATTTATCTAAAAATATTAAGGAATATTAATGTGAATAAATGGCTGCAAAATTTGATAATTTATAGAATATTCTGTATTTATTTTTAAAAATCTATTTTATTTTTTTTATTTTTATTTCTCTTTTTTATTTAATAAATCTTTATTCAGATTATTACAATTGTTTCTCCTTTTTCCCCCCATAGTTCCCCTCCACCCAGTTCCCACCCCACCTTCTGCCCTTACCTCCCCCTCACTGTCCTCATCCATAGGTGTACGATTTTTGTCCAGTCTCTTCCTGCACCCCCCATACCCCTTTCCCCCTGAGAATTATCAGTCCACTCCCTTTCTATGCCCTGATTTCATTATATTTACCAGTTTATTCTGTTCCTCAGGTTTTTAATTCACTTGATTTTTAGGTTCACTTGTTGATAGATATGTATTTGTATTTGTTGTTCATAATTTTTATCTTTACTTTTTTCTTATTCTTCCTCTTCTTAAAGAATACCTTTCAGCATTTCATATAATACTGGTTTGGTGGTGATGAACTCCTTTAGCTTTTTCTCATCTGTGAAGCTCTTTATCTGACCTTCAATTCTGAATGATAACTTTGCTGGGTAGAGTAATCTTGGTTGTAGGTTCTTGCTATTCATCACTTTGAAAATTTCTTGCCACTTCCATCTGGCCTGCATAGTTTCTGTTGAGAAATCAGCTGACAATCTTATGGGTGCTCCCTTGTAGGTAATTGACTGTTTTTGTCTTTTTTTTCCCTTTTTTTTTTTATTGTTTGAAGTATTACAAATAGTAGTACATACGTCTCCTTTTTTTTCCCCCATTGACCTCCCCCCCCAGCTTCCTCTACCTCCCAGTACATGCCTTCACCTGCCTGCCCTCCCCGCCAGTGTCTTGTATCCATTGGTTATCAATAAAGTAGATTTTTGTAAGCATAACCAATGGATACAAAAATCTATTTTATTGATTTTAGAGAGGAAGGGAGAGGGAGATAGAAACATCAATGATGAGAGGGAATCATGATTGGCTGCCTCCCACACACCCTCTACCAGGGATTGAGCCCACAACCCAGGCATGTGCCCTTGGCTGGAATCAAACCTGGGACCCTTCAGTCTGCAGACCAACACTCTATCCATTGAGCCAAACAAGCTGGAGCTCTGTATATATATTTTATAAAGCAACACTTTGAACTGAAATATGTAAGTAATACAGATAATATACTTTACTTGCTTGTCCAAAGGACCCAGATAATGTCCCCATTCACCAAGTCCAAATATGTGTACAAATGGATGTTCCCTAACTTCTAGTTCTATTATTCAAAGTTAATTTGTAGACTTACAGCTTCCAGTTCCCAAAATAAGGAGCTAGAAATTCACCATCTGTCCTAACAACAAAGAAAACTTGAACAGACTGGAAAAATGAGCTATTCAGATTAATAAAAACAGGCAGAACACAAGGCAAATCACTGCCCTCAAGATCGGAGAGACAGGCGAGCAGGCAGGTAAATAGAGAAATTTGTGGCTTACTAGAGTAGGGACTCACAAGTTGAAGTCGCTGTGGAAACCAGTGTCAAGGTAGGAAAACTTGAACTGTAATTGAATTTGCTGAAGGCTTAGTGTGAACATTTCTGTGAGGTAAAAACTCCAGAGAGAACCAGTCATATTGGGAGATTTACCTCAGGAAGCTCTGCCTGGCTCCCACAATATGGTGAGATTAACCTATAAAATCTCCTTCAGGTTTCCATGTAAATATCAGATAAAAATAGCCTCAGGTTCTGAAAGGCTCTGGGAAAAGAGAACCTTTTGTAATACACTGGAGCTCTGTGTTCTTTTTAACAAGGCCTGCCCTTAGGAGAAACTGGTTAGCCAGGGATTTACCTGCTGGGTAATATCAGAGGCCAACTGACTTGAGGGTAGAGAATGAACTCTACATAACTCTAGCCATGCTGAGCCACCTAAGTGGTGAGGAAAACTCTTGTGAAGTTCATAGTCCAGAGGCACAGGCTCAATCCTAATCATAGAACTAGGGAATGCTTCTCTACAAATTATGAAAGTCCTATTCACAGCAGTTCTCTTTACCAAATATACCTTGTTCTGTTATCAAGAAAAAATTACAAGGCACACCAAAAGGCAAAAAACAAAAACAAAAAAAACAACGCACACCGCAATTTGAAGAGACAGAGCAAATATTAGAACTGGAGATTGCAGGAATGTCATCAGACCAGGAATTTAAAACCATTGTAATTAATATGCTAAGTGCTCTAATGAATAAAGTAGAAACCATGCAAGAACAAATGGGAACTATAAACAGGCAGACATTAAAAGAAAGAACCAAACAAAATGCTAGTTAAAAAAAACCCACAAAACAAACAAAACATACACACACACCACTGTAACAGAGATGAAGAATGCCTTTGATAAGCTTATTAGTAGAGTAGGTGTGGCCGAGGAAAGAAGCTCTGAGCTAGAAGCTATATCAATAGAATCCTTGAAAACTACCCTGACTGAGTATCTCAGTTGGTTAGCACATCATCCCCCTTCACCAAGGTTGTGGGTTCATTCCTGGCCAGGGTACATATAAGAATTAACTAATGAATGCGTAAATAAGTGGGACAACAAATCAATGTTTCTCTTTCTTTCTTTTGTCTTTCTCCCTCTCTCTTCCTCTCTCCCTCCCTTTCCCCCTGTCTCTCAATAAATAAATAAATAAATAAATAAATAAATATAAAAATAAATGTTAAAAAATAGAATCCTTGAACACTGAAAAGCAAAGAGAACAAATACTGCAAGAAACACTAGGGAATAGCCAATGTAAGACAACTACAAAAGGTGTGACATACATGTAATGAGAACTCCAGGAGGAGATGAAGAAGAGAAAGAAACAAAATAAATATTTAAAATAATAATAACTGTAAATATTCTCAAATTAATGCTAGACTGTTGACACTAATAGTGTCAATGACACCAAGCAGGCTAATTGTAACAAATAAACAAAAAACTACGCTTAGGCATAAAAATTTTAAACTATGGAAAATTGAAGATTTAAAAAATCCTAAAAAAAAAAAAAACTTAAAAAGCCAGAAGAAACAGACACCTTACATATAGAGAAATAAAGATGAGAATTACTTCTTTCTCAAGCACACTAAACTTAAAGAAATTTGTTAGATCTACATTAACAGTTCTTTAGAGAGAAGAAATATAATAAAGGTCAGAAACTTGCATGTACATAAAGTAAGGAAGAGCCTTGAAGATGGAATATGTTAAAGTACAAAAGAACATTTATTTTTTTACTACTGGTGCAGTGCATGAAATCTGTGCACATTAAAAGGGGATTAATTAGAGGAAATATTTTAATATTGCTATTTGACCTTTCTCTATAATGCAAGTGTCAGAGATGAAAGAAAATTAGTAAAATGTATATGAAAAATTTCCTCCTGTCAGAGTCTGGAGTGCACCACAGGAACCAGATTCAAGTTCCCACCCACCCACATGCGCTTCAAAATCTCAAAATTGCACAAGACCTAGACCCGGCCAGCCCCCCACCCATTGGGCTAGATCTAAACCTGGCTGGTCCCACCCTTGTCAAGCCCTGCTGGGCAAGGGCCACAGCCTCAGGTCTCCTGGCCAGTGCAGGTGCAAGGGGAGGGCTTGAGGTCCCCCAGCCCAGGCCAGGGCAGGGGGCATGCTTTGAGGTCTACTGTAAAGCCTCGCCAGGTGGGGGGTATGTCTTGAGGTCCCTTGTCAAGCCTTGCCAGGTGGGGGGAGCAGCCTGAGGTCCCCCAGTCCAGCACTGGGGCCGGGGGGCACACCTTGAGGTCCCCCATCAAGCCCCTCTGGGTGGGGAATGTGGCCTCAGGTCCCCCAGCCTGGCACAAGGTGGGGTGTGGCCTGAGGTCCCCCGTCAAGCCCTGCTGGGCGGGGGGCACAGCCTGAGTTCCCTTGGCCTGGCACCAAGGGGGGCGCGCAGCCTGAGGTCCCCTGTCAAGCCCCATGGGAGCGGGGGAAGGCACAGCCTCAGGTCCCTGCTGAGTGTTCGTTAAGGCTTGTTACAGGAACTCAGCCTCCACTGTTGGTGCAGCCATCTTGTGTTTCAAAAACCCCCACCTCCACTGTGGGTGCTGCCATCTTTGTGGCAGAGTGACGGTCAATTTGTATATTCCTTTTTTATTATATAGGATTCATAATTGATGTGTCAAAAACAGTTTGTTAAAAATAATAATAATATCTACAATAATAGTCTATTATGGACATTATGTTTATGTCATATATAAGTATATCATATATAATACTAGTGGCCCAGTGCATGGGCCCTCAGCCCAGCCTGCATCCTCTCCAATCAGGGACCCTTTGGACTGCCAGTTTAAGCCCAATCCCTCTTGCAATCTGGGACCACTGGCTCCTAACCGTTCTCCTGCCTACCTGCCTGATTGTTCCTAACTGCCTCTGCCTGCCTAATTGCCCCTAAGTGCCCTCCCCTGCTGGCCTGATGTCAACCCCAAGGACCCTCCCCTGCCAGTCTGATCTTGCCCCCAATTTCCCTCCCCTGCAGGCCTGATCTCACCCCCAACTGCCCTCCTCTACTGGCCAACTTGGTTCTGACTGGTCGGTTTCTATGCCAGTCAGCATCAAAAGCTCCACCTCCTAGGCAGCCATTGGCTACTCAGAGTTGACCCAGATTTGGTTCTGATTGGTCAGTTTCTATGCCAGTTAGTGTCTCTGGGCCTATCAATGGGGCATGATCAGAAAGGCGGGCTGATCAGCAGTCCTGGTGGAGGCCTAGAGAGAAATAGAGGCCTGACTGCTAGCCAGACTGGGAGAGAAACAAAGAGTCAGGTCCTGATCAAAAGCTGCCACAGTGGCAGTGGATCAGTCCCTGCTTCTCTCTTCAGGCCTCTCTCTGGCCCTGATTTGCAGCCCCTTCAGCAGTCAGTTTTGGGGCACCACACTTGCAGCAGAAGCAGTCAGCGCTGACTGCTGGTTGGTCGAGCCTTGGTCCCTACTGGACATTATGACCCAGGGTTTTTATAGATTAGCATATATGAGATATATACACATAGTGTATATGATATATGTCATATATATGTGCATGTTATCTATATACAAGTTAAATGAATGACAGCAATGACACAAGGAATAGAAGGGGGGAATTAGGATTATTTTGTTATTATAAGGTACCTTAATTACCCATGAAGTGGTATAGTATCATGTGAAAGTGGAATTGGGTTAGCTATGAAGTTCTATACTGTGAATTCAAGAAAACCACTAAAAACAGTAAAAGTCAAAAATAGCAACAAAGTATAAGTGAAACAAATACAAAAGACTAACAAATGTGGTAGATATGAATCCAGCTATATCAATAATTAGTTTGAATGCCATGTCTCTAAATGCAACATTGAAGGACAGAGACTGTCAGAGGAACAAATACAAAAACAAACAAAAAACAAGATCCAAATATATGTTTATATGTTATCTATAAGAAACTCACTTTAAATATGAAGATAAATATAAATTAAAATCAAATGAATGGTAAAATATGTACCATGCTAACACTAACCAAAAAAAAGCTGAAGTAGCAAAGTTCATTTCAGGCAGAACAGACTTCAAAGTTTGAAAAGTAATGAGGGATAAATAAGGGTATAATTAAGTTAAAAATCAATAACATAAAACTAAAAATAAAAAAAATACATGGATGTTAAACAACTCACTTCTAAATAACACATGGATCAAAGAAGAAATCACAAGAGAAATTAAAAATATTTTAACTCAATGAAAATGAAAACATAATTTATCAAAATTTGAAGCATATTGCAAAAGCAGTACCTTAATGGCAATTTATAGAATTTAATCCACTTAGTAGGAAAAAAGGAAGATCTCAAATCAATAATATAAGTTTTTACCTTAGGAACCTAGTAAAAGAATAGCTAATTAAGTCCTAAATAGCTAATCAAAGTAAGCGAAAGAAATGAAACCAAGAAAAATCAATGAGATTGAAAATAAGAAATCAATAGAGAAAAATCAACAAAACCAAAAGTATTCTCTTTGAAAAGATAGATAAAATTGATTGCATCTAGCAGACTACCCAAGGTTTAAAAAAAAAGACATAAATTACTAATATTAGAACTTGAAGAGGAGAATCACTATATCTTCCATACACATTTTAAATGACAATGAGACAGCACCTCACACCTGCAGAATGGCTACCATCAATAAACCAAAACTAACAAGTGTTGGTGAAGATGTGGGGGAAAAGGAACACTAGTACACTGCTAGTGGGAACACAGACTGCTACAGTTACTATGGAAAATAATGTGGAGTTTGCTCAAAAAATTAAAAATGGAACTGCCATATGACCCAGTGATCCCACTTCTAGGAATATATGCTAAGAAGTCTGAAACATCAAGCAGAACATGATTGAATTACTACACAGCTGTAAAAAAGAAGGATTTCTTACCCTGTGAGACAGCATGGAGGGTATTATGCTAAGTGAAATAAGCCAATCAGAGAAAGACAAGTATTACAGCATCTCACTTATATGTGGAATCTAAGGAACAAAATAAACTGACAAACAAAATAGATCCAGAGACATGGAAGCATGCATTAGAGTAAGGATCCTCAGAAGGAAGCCTGGGAGGAAAGGAAGAGAGCAAGCAAAGAACTTATATGCATATATGCATAACCCATGGACACAGACAATAGTAGGGTGAAGGCCTGGGAAGGGGACAGGAGTGGGGAGGAGAGGAATCAATGAGGAATAAAGCAGACATCTGTATTACTTTCAACAAAAAGGTAAATTAAAAAGTAAAAAATAAAATAATGCTATGAACACATTTATGCTCACAAATTTCATAATCTAGATTTCATGGACCAATTATTAGAAAGAAACAGTGTACCAAAATGTAATACCAATCAAAACCTCAGTAAATTATTTTATGGATATTAATAAACTGATTATATGATAAAAGCTTACATGGAGAGTTAAAGGACCCAAAATAGCCAACACAATAGTGAAGGAAAAAAATAGAGTATCTAACAGATTATGTGTTTAATAGATATTGTAAAAATTTAAATTTGATATAGGAACTAATATCTGGATAATAAGTGAAAAAGTACAATTAAGATGAATAATCAAAAATGTATTACATCATAAGCTACATAAATATATAGCTTTACTACTTATACAGTATACAGTATGTATAAAATGTAATGACATGTTTTCTTTTTCTACCTTGGGGCTGATTCAAAAGAGAAATATAATACCCAAGAATGTCTAACCAAGCAATTCCTTGTTATATATTATGTATATACTTATCAGAAATGGCTGCTAAAGACAAGAATAATTATGTTTATATTAATAGATACTATATCCCTAAGCAGAAAATGAGGAAAATATCCATCCATTGTGGGATGTATAAACAAATTGTGGACAGAATACCACATAGCACTGAAAAAAATTAATTGATACTGCATGCAACAATATCAATGAAAACAACAAATAAGGTATTCATCAATAAAGCCAGTCATGAAGTAGAGAATTCCATTTTTATATATAATCCGAAACAGATAAAAGCACTGCATAAATAGAGTCAAGATAGAATTACCCTGGCAAAGAGAAGGGAAATGGAGCAGAATAGGGCTTTCTGACATTAAGCTTCTTCAGCATTGAGCTCCATTCTTTCCTCTTTCAGGAAACCGTGTGAAAATCAGAGACAATTACCTTTCATGACTCAAAGGATTGACCATGAAAATCCCAGCCAGGAGACAGCTAAGCTAAGAACTCCACATCCATTTGACCCAACCTGTACAAATCACATTCATTAAAAAACTGAAGTATCCTTGGGGATAGGTCTCACAAACCCTTTTCACCAAGATTGTGCCGAAAGCAGGGAAGCCCCTGTTATCCTTCCTAAAGTGAAAGCCAAAGCAAAGGCTTTGAAGGCCAAATGAAGAAGAATGAGGGGGAAAAAAAAAAAAAAAAGCAGTGCCACAAGGTGTCCACCGCCACATGCACACACAAAAAGATCCACACGTCACCAACCTTTTGATGACCCAAAACACTGCAGTTTGAAGGCAGCCCAAATATCCTCAGAAGAGCAGCCGCAGGAGAAAGAAGCTTGACCTACTATTCATCATTAAATCCCACCCTTGACTACTATGTCAGCCCTGCTGGAGACAGAAGGCGACAATACACTTGTGTTCATTGTGGATGTCCAGACTAGCAAACACCAGATCAAATAGGCTGTGAAGAAGCACTATGACAATGACGTGGCCAGGTCAACACCCTGATCAGGCCTGGTAGAGAGAAAAAGGCTTATGTTCAACTGGCTCCCCATGTCGACCATTAGGAGCACCTAAACAAAGTCCAGTTGGCTAATTCTACATGTAAAAAGGTTTCATTTAAAAAAAAACCCTCAGGTATACTTAAGCTCATCAAAGAAGGATGCAACTCTCTAGGTGTCAATATGCTTAATGATGACATAAAAGTAAGCACCTAAATTGGGACCAGAGAAAATCAGCCTGATATTTTTTAGAGCTGGGAGAGCATAAAAAGGCATCTTGCATGTGGCCTATGGCTTACTTTTACATACGTAGCACAACATTACTAGGTCAGGATCTCTTTTAGGGCTATGAAGATGGATGAAGATGATTATTAATGACAGGATTTTTGTATGTACCCAACTCAAACAATTGTATATAAATTACAAAAGCAGCATATTCATTCTAATTTAATTGTAAGCTCTAAAGGAAAAGGCAGAGGTGTTTAATTGTTCCCTTAGATCAGGGACTATATCTTTATACACTCATTAGTTGATACATCAGGCACACTCACTCCATGCTGATTGAATAAGTGACTAAAGGGACAAGTGAATAAAGAATGGATACTTGCTTTCTATACTTTGCACAAAACCACATGTAATTATTAGTCACTGAAGACATGAATCAAATGCTAGGAGATCTGCAGATTCTGAAGAGGTATACTATGAGGAATTTACCTTGTGAAGTATTATTACATTACTAAGGCATTTCAAAGAAAATTTAATTTTGATTATACTACTCACCCAGAAAATAAGGGATAAATGGTGACAGCTAATAAGTTCAGAGTTTCCATTCAGAATTTTAATAAATACAAAGAAACATCTGGGATTGGGGGATTATATTAAATGTTTTATGAAGGAAAACTTTGTTTTGGTATTGTAGAGCCTTGTGGGTCTTTCACTGGGACTTTTAAAATAAAAATTATGCTGAGAAACCTACTTATACTAATGTCACTTGCAACAGTTTCTTTTGAATTGAGTCTTCCAAAGTCCCAGGCTAATAAAAATAATTGCCCTATTTTGCCACTTTGGTTTTTAAATCAGTATGTCACACAAGTACCCATGGAACCAGAGGAAACATTTTCAGTTTAGTGAACGTGGTAAGATTTTTAGTGAAAACACAAAACTCATTATGAAGTTTCAAGATTTTGCAATCTCATACTTATAAGAATATTTGTAGAAATAATCAAATGTGGATTTTATAACAGAAACAATTGTTATATTACTTTATATTGAATTAGATTTTTTTCATAACTATTTTAGTGCTAAATTTATGAATCATGTTTCATAGGCTTTTCCTGCTCACTTCAGCCTTTTCCCTTTTATTTTTTGGGTTCTCCCTTTTTCCCAATGCATCTCTTGCACTTCTAACTCTGCCTCAATGTCAGCTTCACTGGCTTTCTTCAGGACCCAATGAAATCAGAAAGAAAGCTTATAGATTTCTTAGATTTACATTCCTTTGAGGTACTTACAAACTTGAACATAAAGATATGATATGACAACAGACAGCACAAAATAATAGAATTAGGCTTGGAAAAAAAGAAATGGGATGGGTGAAGAGTGAGCATAAATAGAGCATCAAATTATGATGTCGATATGACAGTCTTAATCAACCCAATAGGATGTTCCAGAGTAAAATCATCTCATGGAAAAGTCCAGCATTGAGCAGAAATAGGTCAGCCCGAGGACTCCCAATACACTAGCTTATTGCCTGGGGTTCTGTACAAGAAGAGTGCAGCCCCTGCTCAAAAGCTAAGGTGTCCTGATGGTGCTAACACAAAGAAGTAACTGAACTCCTTGCAGTCAAAGGCAGGCTATTTGTTGAAGGCAGCTATGAGTGACACAACTCCATGGCAGCAATACCTCTCTAGCCTTAGGAATGCCTGAGATTTTGTCCTAACCAGTTTGCTCAGTGGATAGAGCATCGGCCTGCGGACTGAAAGGTCCCAGGTTTGATTCTGGTCAAGGGCATGTACCTTGGTTGTGGGCACATCCCCAGTGGGGGGTGTGCAGGAGGCAGCTGATTGATGTTTCTCTCTCTCATTGATGTTTCTAACTCTCTATCCCTCTCCCTTGCTTTCTGTAAAAAATCAATAAAATATATATTAAAACAAAAAGAATGCCTGAGATATTTATCACAGGTGAAACTCCTTTCAATATCAACTCAATAAACATACAGAATTCTATTAGATCTAAAATATGCAGGAATTTTTTGTTGTTATCTTGCTATGTATTCTGTTCTAAATAAGTATATAAAGACACTGTACTTGAGGGATTCAAGATTACTTTATAACCTGTAATCTGAGGAGCAATAGCTAAAAAGAAATGAAAGCTGAAAGAACCCTACTGAAAATTGGTGTCCTGAGCTGAGATAGATCTTGCCTCGGTCCCTCTTATCTCTCATAACCAAGCACACCTCTGAGCAGTATGCGCTTAGGATATTGAGCTACATCTGAAAGTCACAAGGCTGCTATCACATTGATGCCGTGCATTCTGTGATTCTTAACCAGTATTTTCTTAAAGCTAAATAGACCACTGCTTTAAAACAATATAAAGTACCAGAGCCAGATTTTCTATCCAACATGAAACAAAAATTCATCAGAAGAGTAGGTAAACAATTGTAACAAATTCATATGCAAACATACCTTGGAGATATTGTGGGTTCCAAACCTCCACAATAAAGCAAATGTTGCAATAAAACAAGTCGCAACTTTTAGCTTCCCAGTGTATAGAAAAGTTATGTTTACACTACACTGTAGTCTATTAAGTATGCAATAGCATTTGTCTTTTAAAGTATATACCTTAAGTAAAACATACTTTATTGCTAAAAAAAAAAAAATGCTAACCACCACCTGACACTCAATGAGTCATAATCTTTTTGTTGGTGGAGGGTTTTACCTTCAATTTGTTAAAAAAAAAAAAAAGCAATATTTGTGAAGAGCAACAAAGTGTAGTAAAATAAAATGAGGTATGCTTGTAATGGAATGCTCTTTGAAAATCAAAAAGAATAAAATACTGATACGCATAATAACATGAATGAGTCTCCAAATATTTATGCTGAGTGAAAAAATCAGGACTCAAAATAGTACCTATTGTATAATTGCATGCTTATGATGTTTTAAAACAAAGCAAATTTAATCTACTTGATAAAGACCAGAATAGTAGTTGTTTCTGGTGAATACTAGGGCAACAGAAAACATTAACATCTTGATAGAAATGTGGATTCCTCAGACATGTGCATTTCTCAAAAATCAACTGTATATTTCAGGCTATTTATGCATTTTTATGAATAAAAAATTTACCTCATATTTTTTAAAAAGTTTCTAAGTGAAACTATCTGTTGAATAGTCCTAGAATAGCATTTAAACATGTTACTTTTAATAATAGCCATTTTGTATAGTACCTAAAATAATGAATTATTGGTATGATCTACAATTTTAACTTTAATGTATGACAATAGCCCTGATTCCAAAAATTATCTGTGCCAATAGCTTATATATTTTAGTTCAAATTAACATTTATTTTATATAGTCCCACTTGCTTCATCATCAAGGATAAAGGTAATTTAAATATGAAGCCTGATATCCATGCAGAATTATGTACCTTGATTTATTTGAGATAAATATGTTTGGCAATGTTCTAATGTTTTATCATTGCTCCCGATCTTTCTTCTGCTCCATGGCAATTATCAAGAAAAAATTTACACATTTTTGTGAAGTTAAAATAAATAGGATGCCATTAGTAATATCAAAGAAGCATGCCTATAAAATGGAGCAGCGCCTCAGAACTCACTGATAAAATGGATGGAAAGGATGAGATCATTGTTGGCAAGTCTAGAGAATACAAAGTGCTCCCTAGCAGACTGAAGCTTTCTGTCTTGTGAACAGATGACAGAACTTCCAGAAAAACCTCTGGGTGAATTTAAATGCTATTATTCCCTTCCTGGTAATACAAAGGAAACTACTCAGTTTACTGATTGAACTTTCTAGAATTGAATGATGTAAAAACCTTCACCGTTTACACAACAGACTAAACACTTGGTTAAAAAGGTATGGTAATTCTCCACAATAAGGAGAGTGAAAACACTCTCGCAATTCAGAAATAACTGAACTCTTGCCTTATTTTAGTTTTGTCCAGAATAGATACATATTTAACTTGGTGCAACACCTACTAGTATCCTTCCCAAAAGAATAGCTGAGAAACCATAGGAGTTTGCAACAATGAATTATAAACAAATTCCGCCAATCTCAAGATTGCATTTTACTAGAAAGAAAAATATATTCTACCACTGCTAGAGTACAAAAATGAATTACTAAGATGTACTGCATCATTGAGAATTACCTGTTCTACCACTGGCATGGTAGCAATTTGAGAAGTGGAATTAAACACATGTCAGTAAAAATGGATGAGTAAAAACTGGAAACAACGAAGATGTACTTTGAATGATGAATAGGCTAGCAAACTGTCGCATATCTATACAGTGGAATGTTATTCAGAAATAAAAAGAAATGAGCTCTCAAGCCATAAAAAAAAAAAAAATGGAGAAACCTTACAGGTATATTGCTCAGTGAAATAAGCAACTCTAAAAAGGGCTGCATGCTGTAAGATTCCAATTATATGACACTTTGGAGAAAGCAAACTATAGAGACAAAAAAGATCAGTAGTTGCAAGGGGCTGTGAGGGAGAGATGAACTGGTGGAGCTCAGACAACTTTTACAGCAATTAAACTATTCTGGATGATACCATAACAGCAGATATATGACATCATGCATTTGACAAAACCATAGAACCATACAACACAAAAAATGAACACTAGTGCAAACTATAGACTTTTGTTAATAATAATGTATCAATATTGGCTCATGAATTATAACAAGTCTATCACACTACTGAAAGGTGGTAATAATATGGAAAGTGAAAGAAGGGGAGGAGATAAGGGGGAACTCTCAATACTTAATAATCTGAAACCTAAAATTGATCTAAATACAGTTAATTAATTAATGAAAACAATCCTCTGACATCCTTAGAATCAATGGACCTTAGCGGCCAGATGCACTACAGTAACATCTGTTACTGATGGAAAAAACAAATCAGAACTTTTCTTTTATGTCCAAAGGTATGAATGGTAGGTTCACATGTCATTTGTATGTCTATGTATATGTTGTCATGAAAATATATGGCAAATAGTGCCAAATGAAAAAATAAATTAATTAAAAAAGAATGGAGGTGACAAAGGGATGAATCTGTGCTATCTGAATTTGAAGGACTACTTTTTGAAAACACTTCAAAGATCTGGAGGTGGAAATGAAAGAATGGGAATGTGGAATTACAAACACCTCCATCTTCCCTATCTCCCAATATTTTTACTTTTATTTGCTGATGCACAGGTAGTGAGAATGAACAAAAGTGGAAGGTTTTCTTAGTGAATTGCTACTACCTATTGGGTAACTGAGCAAAAGAAAATGGATGTGTGTGTGTATATTTTATGTGTATGTGTATATGTATTTATGTGTATGCATTTCTGTGTGTTTTAATTTTTTTTTTACTCTAGACTTTAAATTATAACAGGCAAGATTTGGTACAATAATGTTAATAATTTAATCCCAAGGGTCAAATATAGTACCTGGATTATACATTCTACTAGAGGCCCAGTGCATGAAATTCATGCACTGCGGTGGGGGGCTCCCTCAGCCTGGCCTGCACCCTCTCCAATCCGGGACCCCTCAGGGGATGTTCAACTGCCTCTCGCAATTCAGGACCACTGGCTCCTAACCCCTCTGCCTGCCTGCCTGATCACCCTTAACCACCTCTGCCTGCCTGATTGCCCCTAACCACCTCTGCCTGCCTGCCTGATTGCCCTTAACTGCTCCCCAACTGGCCTGATTGCCCCCAACTGCTCCCTGCTGACCTGATTGCCCCTAACCACCTCTGCCTTGCTCCACACCTGGGACCCAGGATTCCCTCCCTCTGGTGGCTGCAGGTACCCAGGACCCGGGCTGGCTTTGCCTGGACCGCAGCCGCAGGCACCTGGGATGCATTTATTTAAGGTGCACCTGGGACCATGGAGTGGGCGGCTTTTCCCTCTCCTGGGCCGCAGGCGCAGGTGTAGCCGTGCCCGGAACTGTGGGATGGGCGGCTTGTTCCTCTCCCGCGCCATAGCCTATTGGTCCCCATTCCTCTCTCACGAGCTCATTTGTGCATTGCTAGTCCCCATTCTGCTTTCTCCAGTGTTGAGTGTCTGAGCCATTATGGTGTGACCGAGTGAGGGCGTGACGACCATTTGCTTATTAGCTCTTTATTATATAGGATGAGTCAATAAATGCCAATAAATGTTTTACTCAAATGGATTGATGAACATATAATTTTATATATTGTACTTCCATTCTTGTAGGAAAAAGAAGTACTCAGCTGGTACAATTTAACAATAACAAACACATAGGAATGAACTATACAAAAATAAGATGGGGGGAGGGGGAATTTGAATGTCTGAGCCCTGTGCCCTCTTGTGCCAGGGATGCATTTATTTAACATCTAAAACTATTAAGTTCCTACTATGTCAGGTACTATTGCAATTGTTGGGGCTACAACAATGAATTGAAATATAAAAATCCCTCTTGTGAGCAAACTTCCATTCCAGTGAGCTTGGCATAATAATGATTTTTAAATAGTGATAGAAATTAAAGAAAGGAAATTTTGGGGTAGAGGAAAGAATGGAGGGACACATTTATGGAAGTTCTTGTTTTGTTATTTATTCAGTATTTTAATCCAACAAATTCATTCTGCCAAATAGATTTCTTGTTCTACTAGCCTGAAAGAAATTATTAAAAATAGTTCCTATTTTGACATGAAACATTAAAGTGTCCATTTGAAAAATGGAAACAAGCTCCTGAAAAGAGGTAATTTAGAAACTCTATATAGTTTTACAAATTATTTAGCCAGTCAGTTAACAAAGCTCAGTTAGAATAATAAAGAAATCCAGTAATTTTTAAATAGGAGGATGTGAAAAACAAATAGGAAAAAAGAAAAGAAAATTAATCATTTACTAGTTCAGTAGAATGGAATTGAAGAATAAAGGGCACTGTCCTTTCTCAGAAAGCATTTCTGAACCTGCAAAGCTGAGTCAAAGCTTATGAAATCCAAAGTACATGACCATGTATCTTTGTTATAGCATTTTCACATGCTCTTCTACTCTCTCTAATCCTGACATGGTTTATATGAAATGACATGCCTGTCGATTTTTGTGCTTAAGCCCATCTTGTTAGCATTTGCAATAGTCTACAACTTAGAAGGAAAAAAACTCACAGTAATTTGTTAGTTAGGCCACTGTTTATTTCATTATCAATGAATTGTTCCTCTGAATTTGGTACATTCTGCGGCAAGATGTACCAAAACGGAAAAGTAAACTCTCTGGGGATTGTTATAAATCAGAATTTGTATTTTGCCCAGAAATCTCCTATTTAAAAAGCATGTTAATGTCCTGCATGAATCTAAGTCATGGGGAGCAATTAATGCAATAAATAGATTTAAAGTATTTGTCATTTTTATTGGGACAAACCAATTAAGACAATGTTAATGAAACCCTAATTAGATACACTTAATTATGAGTATTTCAAACAAATAAAAGTTAAAAAAAAGGGAGTCCTTATAAGGCTGATAGTAATTTTAAACCATAATCAAATATTTTTACAAGATTCAGCAAGAATAGTTCTATTCTCTAATTTGGCATAAACAAACTAACAAAAAATACAATTTACTCCTACAGATAACTCCAGTGAATAAATAATTCAGTAGAATGTAAATATAGATATATTTAAACAAAACTGTTAAAATATTTTAAGAAAAGTGGAAAGACATTGGCAAACAAATGAACTTGCCTACTTTTAAAAGTGGCAGATCATCTGAAATTAAAGTCTGCAATCAATTTTATATCTTCCTATAGCCTCTCATGCAAGAATATAGAGTTTAGCAATGCAATTTTATGTTGAAGTGTGCTCAAAAGTTAAAAATTTTGCTACAAATTAAAAATTATATATATATATATTATTAAATCTAATAGAACCAATATTTGTGAGCAATGTAAAAATATACCAAATAAATTTGAAATTTAAAGTCTGAAACTCAAAATAATATTACTCTATAGCATAATTGAACAAAAGATCACCAATAAAGACATACTTAAGGTCAAAAAGCTTTTCTTTCTATTTCCAAGAAATACTGCGAACATATTGAAAAAGGAATCAAGTTCATAGTCAACTATGAACTTAAAAAGTGTCTTTCTCTGTATTGAGTAAGTTGCTTATTTTTGTTTCAATGAAAACAAATCACTTTGGTTGGTAGCAACACAGCTCAAATAAACACAATGTAATTTGGATAAAATATAATTTAAGAATTTAGAGGTTTTGTATCCTTTCAGTTTTGTAAGTAAAAGAATTAGAGTACAATATATCTGGCTATAGTCTTGTGAGAATTGGTTATAGTCATACTAGAAATAAATGCATCTTGTTTCATGTGAACGTTTGCAATGACTTTGAATTTTATAGATATAAATGAATTGTTAAGAATTTGGGTTAGGAAAATTATAGTAATGGAATTTAAATTTTCAAGAAATGGGTTTCAATATCATCTCATTTAAGGCAGAATACACTAATAACTTTACCATTTGCATTTTTATATATAATTTAAACTGCATTTTGAATATATATGGAGGGAAGAATAGTAAAAAAAAAAAAAGTCCCAATAAACACATTCAGAACCAGATTGGAAACAAAAGCATGCTCTGAAGATTTGGAGTTATGCAGTGTGAGAAGCTTGAGAAAGCAATCAGTGATAGAAAAGTAAATAACCAAAGTGCTTGAGATATATCATGTACAGACTTTACGTTGGGTCTTTAAAAAAATAAGCCCAAGCACAAATTTGTATCTACAAAATAATCATGGGAAAGTAAAGAATAGAAAATAAAGTCAAGAACATTACAATAACTATATATAGCTTCTGCACTCAAAACCAATGTGCAATTTTTTTAAAAAGTTAATGCCTAATAAAAGTGACAGAAAATAGTAACTAAGGTAAAGTAGGTAGGAATTAAAAAACTTTTAAAGAGATTGACACTCATTGATGTAAATGAGAGAGAATCACTCTATTAATATACAGGACTTGTCAAAGTGTGGAAAATATGGGTGTATCAAAATTGTATTCAAGAATACATATGTAGATGCTTGTCTATCTTTCATCTATCAATTTAGCATCACCTATCTCCTTCTCACCCTGGCTTAACTTACAGAAACCCTTTGTACTGGAAAACTGATCACCTACTCAGAAATTACCCAGAATATGAGGAATAGCTTTATTTAGATTATTATATACTTAGAAAACAATATATATAGATCCCACATATAAATGTTAAGTCATATTTTATAGAGGATAAATGAATATTAATATATATATTTTCAAATTCCATATAATCCTCTTGTTAATTTTTGCAATTAACATTCTCATACAATAACTTTTCAGATGAGTTTTTATGTAAAATGAAGTTTTGCAAAGTGATGTGCTTATTTACTTTGAACTATCTTATTCTCATTTGAAGTGTTTAAAATTGAATGGATAAACAGGATAATTTGCATCATCCCATCTTCTTTGAACAAAATAAATCATATTAAAGAAAACAACACAAACATTACAAAACATGCATTCCCTTAGAAAAATTGTGAGAGGGAAAATAAAGAAAGAAAAATGTGAGGAAGGAATGGAGTTCTCTGTTTTTCTTGGGATAGGGAAAATATATTATTGTGTGACTATGCACAGGCATTATTAGCACTAATTTGAAGATTCACCACCATCTTCTCTAATTTACTACTCAATTTCTTGAGTCAATATCAAAACATGGTTTTTGGAAGAAAATAATCCTAAATTACAGTGTCCAAAATAATTTTTCCAATCTTCCACATACTTGAAACAACTAAAAAAAAGAAATCATATTCTAAGCTACATTGCTAAAAGAGAGCTTATGATACACTAAGAAAACAAAACAGGAAATAAAAATGCAGAAAATTAACTTTCCAGGATTCAAAGGAAAATGGAATGTCTCCAGGTTTTTGGTATTTAATATATCCTAAGGTTTTAATAGTTGAAACTACATTAGATATTTTTATTTGCTTATTTTGTTAATAGCCATGGTTATATGTACTATATAATAATTTTATATGTATTATATAGTAATTTTACTATACAGTTTGATTTTAACAATTTGATTTTAACTGCAGGGATAATTTAAACAAATTTTAATAAATTAATAATAAATATTTTAAGTGACATGAGGTGGTAGAGAATCAGCAGAGCAGATATTTTCAGTTTATTTCAGTGACTTCACTAACTTTGACAAAGATTCAGCAGACGTAATGGCTTCCTCTGAGTCTTGCTCTAACTTACACTGTGACAGTGACCTTGACTAGCTTACTAGGGTTTTCTTGTTTCATAGTTTTCTCAATAAATTAAAATGAAAAGAATAAATGGAAAAAGGATTACCGAGTCTTATCACTATAAAACATTATGGAGGGCATTAAGAAATATAGTTAGAACTCATCATGCCTCCTACAAAAATCTCCTTGTAAAGACTTAGTATATCATTTTTTATTTGTGGCATTTTTTTCATGTTGTTTTGAGATTCTTTTGAGAATAGATCTCCATGATTGGCAATTTGTGTGGTACATGGGTGATTTCTGGAGCCACTATACTTCCTATTTGTAAGTCAATATAAGTAAATGTGACCTTCAGGTCTTCAAGATGAAAAGAGATAGCCTTAAAGTTAATTTACTATGTCACCTAACCTCTCTCCCCTTCAGATAGAAAATTTACTGTGTCTTCTACTTTAGCAAATTTAAATGTGTCACAAATAAAGGGCATTTTTCATAACAATTTAAATGCATTTTGAGTTAAAATTTAATGCTGGTGAATTCTGTTTAATATTGTATATGTCAAAAACAGAGAACCTCCTGATAAATAATAGGTTAAAGATATAAAATTGATGTGCTTATACATACATAAACTTGAAAAAAGATATATCATTTCTATGATAGCCTTTGGAATAAAACTCATAAAATCAAGCAATAATGAAGCATGATGTTTATTTTAATTATTTAAAAGTGCCTCAAATTAGAAAAGCAGTGTTATCTTTGACAAAATTTTATGTAGGGGAAAAAGAGATGCTGAGTGAAGATAAATTTATTTTTGCTGACTGAGTCAGCTTATTCTTTTCGTTTTTTTAATATTTGCCATTCAAGTTGTTAAAGAATATTACCTTCATTAGCTATGCAGCATTGGAAATTTGGATGAATAGAAAAATGGGGCAAAATATGGTGGGGTAAAAGTGGGTTTACAGTTGTGAGTACATGAAACAGTTTATTCTTATATTATTATTTATTAATGTTTGTATTATTTTCTATGGGAACAACTATAAACCTACTTTTGTCCTACCCTGTGCTTTGGAAGGATTAGTTAGGCTCCCTAAAAGATGAGTGATAATACAACCAGCAGGTGATAGAATACTATCAAAAATGCATTTTATGTCTATGTGTGCAGGTACAAGTAGAAATAAAGATGACTACTTAAAATGATCATAGCTTAAATAGTTACACATAAATAGTAATTTTCATATAGAATCTCTAACTTAAAAAAGTTAACACAGAAAAATAATATGCATATTTTAAGGTATACATTGGAGAAAATTATTTTTAAATATAATAATAAAAAATTATATATTGAGTATGATTATTCTAAGGTACTTTAGATACATAGTCCTCCTCTGTCATTAGCATAAGTCATAGGTGAGTTTTCACTTTTTCTTTGAGAAAACTGAGGCTTAAAGAAATGTGCTATCATGGGACATTTTCAAAGATTGACCACATATTGGGACATAGGCAAAGTATCTTCAAATTAAAGATGATTTAAATCATATAAAGAATATTATCAGATCACAATGGCATAATATTAGAAACTAGAGGCCAAGTGCACAAAATTCGTGCATGGGAGGGGTGTCCTTCAGCCCAGCCTGCACCTTCTGCAATCTGGGACCCCTAGAGGGATGCCTGATTGCCTGGTTAAGCCCGAACCCACTGGGATCAGGCCTAAACAGGCAGTCGGACATCCCTCTCAGAATCTAGGACTGCTGGCTCCCAACTACTCTCCTGCCTGCCAGCCTGATTGGCCCTAACTGCTTATGCCTGCCAGCCTGATCACCCCCTAACCACTCTGCAGCCAGCCTGATTGATGCCTAACTGCTCCCTTGCCAGCCCGATTGCAACTAACTGCCCTCCCCTGCCAGCCTGGTCACTCCAAACTGTCCTCCCCTGCAGGCTCGGTTGCCCCAACTGCCCTCCCCTGCTTGCCCAATCACACCTAACAACCCTCCTCTGCTGACCTTGTCAGCCCTAACTGCCCATCCCTGCTGGCCTGGTCGCCCCAAACTGCCTCCCCTGCAGGCCTGGTCACCCCTAACTGTCCTCGCCATTTTGTGGCAGCCATCTTGTGTCCACATGGGGGCAGCCATCTTTGACCACAAGGGAGCTGCCATCTTGTGTGTTGGAGTGATGGTCAATTTGCATATCCCCTCTTTATTATATAGGATAAACTACAATAAAAGCAATAAAAAAAATCAAACACTTGGAGGCTAAATAGTATGCTGTTAAACAATGATTGGGTTACCAAAGAGATCAAAGAAGAAATAAAAAAACATTCTGGAGACAAATGACAATGAAAACACAACATTCCAAAATCTATGGGTCACAGTGAAAGCCGTCCTGAGAGGGAAGTTCTTAGCATTACAGACTTACCTCAGTAAACAAGGAAAACTGGTAATAAATTATCTAACTCTACAACTTAATTAATTAGAAAGAGAGAAACAAGAAAAGCCCAGAATGAACAGAAGGAAGGAAACAATAAATATCAGAGTGGAAATAAATGACATAGAGACCACAAAAACAAAAGATTAATTAAACCAAGAGTTGGTTCTTTGAAAAGATAAACAAGATTGATGAACCTCTAGCCAGACTATAAGCAAAAAGAATGGACCCAAATAAACAAAATCAGAAATGAAAGAGGTAAAAAACAAGACCCCACAGAAATACAAACAATTGTAAAAAAAATTACTATGAATAACTCTATTCCAACAAATCAGTCAACCTTGAAGAAATGGATGTATTCCAAAAAAATAAGACCTTCCAAAACTCAATCAGGAAGAAAAAAAAAAAAAACCTGAATAGGCAGATAACTATGGAGGACATTGAAACGGTAATCAAAAAACTTCCAGCCTTGAGCCAGACAGTTTCAGAGGGGAGTTTTACCAAACATTCAAAGAAGAATGAAAACCTATCCTCCTCTGACTACTCCAAAAAATTCAAGAGGAAGGAACACTCCCAAGCTCTTTCTATGAAGCATCATTATGCTAATCCCAAAACCAGATAAAGACACTACAAAGAAAGAGAATTATAGGCCAGTATCCCTGATGAACATAGATGCTAAAATCCTCAACAAAATTCTAGTAAATTGGATCCAGCATTACATTAGAAAGATCATACACCATGACCAAGTGGGATTTATCCCAGGTGTGCAAGGATGGTACAAAACCTGCAAATCAATAAATGTGATACATCACAAACAAATTGAGAGACAAAAATCACATAATCATATCAATTGATGCAGAAAAAAAGCATTTGACAAAATCCAAAACCCTTTCTTGATAAAAACTCTCAGCAAAATGGGAATAGAGGGATCATACCTAAACATAATAAAAGGCTTATATGACAAACCTACAGCTAACATCATACTCAATGGGAAAAATACTTAAACCATTTCCCCTAAGAACAGGAACAAGACATCGATGCCACTTTCACCACTCCTGTTTGACATAGCACTGGAAGTGCTAGCCATAGTGATCTGAGAAGAAGAAGAAGAAATAAAAGACATACAAATTGCAAAAGAAGTAAAATTGTCATTATTCACAGATGACATGACACTGTACATAGAAAACCCTAAAGACTCCATCATAAAACCACTAGACTTAATAAATGAATTTGGCAATGTAGAAGGCTACAAAATTAACACCCTAAAAACAATGACTTTTTTATATACCAATTAGAGTCCCAGTGCATAAAAATTCCTACGCTGGAGCAGGGGGTCCCTCAGCCCAGCCTGCCCCCTCTCACAGTCCGGGAGCCCTCAGGGGCGGGAGGCAACCTGGCAATCAGGGGTAGGCATCACCCCATCACACCTCTGCTGCTGCCACTTCTGTCAGCACAAGCCTCAGATGGGCCTGGTTACCTGGACCTCGGGGAGCCCTGGGCAGTCACCATCCAAGGCTTGCCTGCACCTCAGGCTGGACCTGGGTGGCTGGGTGGCTTGAGAGGCCTCAGGGACTCTGAAGGTAGGTGCATGGAGCGGCCAGACCCACCTGGGGGCAGCTCCCACAGGGCTGAGGGGACTGGGCACTGCCATTTTGTGGCTGTGGGTGCTGCCATCTTTGAGGGTGGGGAAGTCAATTAGCATATTCCCTCTTTATTAGACAGGATAATGAACTCACAGAAGAAAGAGAAGCTAAAAAAGTTCCATTTACCATTGCAACAAAAAGATTAAGATATCTAGTAGTAAACTTAACTAAGGAGGTAAAAGACCTGTACTTGGAAAACTACAGGACATTGAAAAAAGAGGTAGAGGAAGACATAAACAAATGGAAGAATATATCATGTTCATGGATTGGTAGAATCAACATCATTAAAATTTCCATACTATCCAAAGAAATGTATAGATTCAATGCAGTCCCCATTAAAATAGCAATGGCATATTTTACAGACCTAGAATTCCAAAAATTTATCTCTATATATAAAAGCCTAAGCGACCATTATGACCCATCAATCATACAACAGGTCAACCAGTCACTATGATGATGCACTGACCACCGGGGGCAGACGTTCAGCACAGGAGCGGCCCCCTGGTGGTCAGTGCACTCCCACAGCCAACCTCCCCTTGCCAGCCAACCTCTGGTGGTCCCTCCCCTTGGCTGGCCCCATAGAGACTGGGCGAGATGGCCTGATTGGCTCTGATCACCATCCAGGCCAAGGAACCCCACCAGTGCATGAATTTGTGCACTATGTCTCTAATAAAAAAAAGACCCCATATAGCCACAGCAATCCTAAGGAAAGAAGAACAATGTTGGAGGGATCACAATACCATGTCAAGCTATGTTACAAAGTCACTGTTCTCAAAACTGCCTGGTACTGGCACAAGAACAGATATATAGACCAATGGAATAGAACAGAGAACCCAGAAATTGACCCAAGCCATTATTCTCAATTAATATTTGAGAAAGGAGGCAAGAGCATACAATGGAATTAAGATAGTCTTTTCAATAAATGGTGTTGGGAAAATGGTACAGAAACATGCAAGAAAATGAAACTAGACCACCCACTTAACCCATAAACAAAAAATAAACAAAAAATGAATAAAAGACTTAAGTGTCAGACAGGAAACCATAAAAATCTTAAGAGGAATCTATAGGCAGCAAAATATCAGACATACGTTGGAGCAATATCTTTATTGTTACAGCTCCTAGGACAAAGGAAACTAAGGAGAAAATAAACAAATGGGACTACATCAAAATAAAAAGCTTCTGATCAGCAAAAGAAACCATCAACAAAACAACCAGAAAGCCCACTTCATGGAGAACATATTTGCCAATGCTATCTCAAATAAGGGGTTAATATCCAACATTTACAGGGAACTCATACAACTTAACAAAAGGAAGATAAACAACCCAATCAAAAAATTGGCAAAGGACCTAAATAGACATTCCTTGAAAGAGGACATACAGAAGACCAAGAGACCTATGGAAACATGCTCAAAGTCACTAATCATCTAGAGATGCAAATCAAAATGACAATGAGATACCATCTAATACCTTTCAGAATGACTATCATCAACAAATCATCAAAGACAAGTGCTGGAGAGGATGCAGAGAAAAAGGAACCCTTTGCACTGCTGGTGAGAATGCAGACTGGTGCAGCCACTGTGAAAAACAGTATGGAGTTTTCTCAAAAAACTAAAACTGGAACTCCCATTTGACTCAGTGATCCCACTTCTAGGAGTATATCCTAAGAATTCAGAAACACCAATCAGAAAAGATGTATTTACCCATATGTTCATAGCAGCACAATTTACAATAGCTTAGATTTTGAAACAGCCTAATTGTCCTTCAGCAGATGAGTGGATTAAAAACAGTGGTACATCTACACAATGGATTCCTACACTGCTGTAAAACAGAAAGAACTCTTACCATTTGTAACAGCATGGATGGACACGGAGAGCATTATGCTGAGCGAAATAAGCCAGTCAGATAAAGATAAATATCATATGATCTCACTCATTTGTGTAATATAATGAGCAGCATAAATTGATGAACAAAAACAGATCCAGAGACATAGAAGAATGGAACAGACTGTAAAACTTCAGAGGGAAGACAGGGGAGTGTGGGGGAGAGTAAGAAATCAACTTAAGGACTTATATGCATGCATATACTAGTAAGCTTATCAATGGACACAGATAGTATTGGGGTGAGGGCATGTGCTGGGGGTGGGAGTGGCCTGGGAGAGGTCAATGGGGGAAAAAGGAAACATATTTTAAACAATAAAGAATTTAAAAAAAAAAAAAGAAAAAAGAAATGTGCTATTTTCCCAAGATTATACAGCAAATTAAAAATTTTACCAGAGTTTGAAATAAAATTTTCTTGCTCTAGACTATATTTTGTCATTAAACCATGGTGACTGTAAACATTTTTAATTTATATGAGCTAATTTATTAAGTTGGAGTACATATGAATAACTATGGCATCAGTGGTTACTTTAAGAACAAAATGCAGTCTGGTTTAAATTTTACAACTGCCTCACTGTGTTATGAAACACATGTCCTGATTATGTATCTTCACACATGCTTGTGGGCACAGACAGTCCAACTTTATGAAAAGGTAGAGGTCATTGCATATGAGCCACAACAGGGAGAATTGCTCACATACACACAGTGATACTTAACAAGATATTCCAAGTCATGTTCCTGAGAATCCCCAACTCTAAAATTTTTATTTCTTAGTATATATATCCTCCCCTTGTGATTCACTTTATATATAATGCTTTATATTTATATATTCAAAGAACTGCTCAAAAATAACTCAAAGATAAATGTTTTAAATAATATCTCACAGAATTATTCTGATATAAAACAGTACAGCTGAAGTTGATCTCATTGGAAAAAAGCAAAGCCAGGACGGGTTTAAAAGGCTTATTCACAGACTATCTGTGAAAATGGGTCTTATTTTGTTTCACTTTATGTTTGTTTGTTTTCCCCTCTGGGTAAACTGATTGGTTGGAAGGCCTCAAAGGACAGTTTACCCTTGGACAGACTGAGTTAGGGAAGGCAATTACAGGGTGTTTCCTGAAAAGCTTTAATTTCAGCTATAAAGTAAACATTACATACTCTTTGGTTAGGAATGATAACTGCTGTTGTCCTTTGATGGTACTTTCCGTTTAGTTAATTTGGGTATGCAGTAAGACCCTTGTTATGATCTGCCAATATATGCATGTTTAAGTAGCAACTTTGTTTTTCCTGTAACTTTCTCTCCTCTATTCTCTAAGTAACCCATTAGAACCTTTAAAAAAAAAAAAAAGCAAGATTACCTGGATAAGGAAGAACAGATTAATGACCAATTTAAGATATTTTTAAAGTAGGTCTGTGGAGCACTTGTAAGCCACATTACTAGTGGACTTTTTATTGGCCATAACTGGTTTTGTCTTGTACCCAATACTAATCTATCTGACAAGTAGGCCCTACAGAATAGCTCTCTTTTTAATATATTTTCTACATATTACCTACTTTTTAAATAAAATTTATATTTGACTTTACTTTCAAGCAAACCTTTTAATTTTTCTAAGACTTTACTTTTTGGAGTGGTTTTAAATTCACAACAAAATGAAAAGAAGTATGGAGATTTACATTTTTTCCAACCCAAACAAATGCAAAGCCTCCCCTATTATCAACATACCTTATCAGAATAGTACATTTACTACAATTGATAAACCTAAATTGATACATCATAATCAAACTATAGTTTACACTGTGGTTCACTCTATAGGTTTGGAAAAAATCTCTCTATATAAAAGCGACCGTTAAAACAGGCAATGGCACACTGACCACCAGGGGGCAGACGCTAAATGCAGGAGCTGCCCCTTGGTAGTCAGTATGCTCCCACAGCCAACCTCCCATGGCCAGCCAACCTTCCACAGTCCCTCCCCGCTGGCCAGCAGGCCTCCATCAGCCCTAATATCCGGCCAGGCCAAGGGGCCCCACCCGTGCTCCACTTCATGTTCCAGGCCTCTACCTCTAATGTATATGTATCATGCAGAGAATTTTCACTGCTTTGAAATCCTCTGTGCTTTATCTGTTCATCTATGTCCACATCCAACCTCTGGCAACCACTGATTTTGTTAGTCTCCATGGTTTTATCTTTTATAGAGTGTCATAGAGTAGAAATCACATAATAGTAGTGATTTCAGATTGATATCTTCCATTTAGTGATATGCATTTAAGGTTCTTCATGTCTTTTCATGATAGTTTGCTTCTTTTTGGTGCTCAATAATATTATATTGTCTGGATATACTTCAGTTTGTTTATCCATTCACCTAATAAAGGATATCTTGGTTTCTTCCAAGTTTTGGTAATTAGAATAAAGCCTCTATAAACATCCATGTGCAGGTTTTTGTGCGGACATAAGTTTCCAAATATTTTGAGTAAATACAAGGGAGCACAATTGCTGGAGCATATGGTTTAAAAGTATGTTTAGTGTTGCAAGAAGCTGCCAAACTATCTTCCAAAGTAGCTGTGCCATTTGCATTCCCAGCAGAAATGAATGAGTTCCTGTTGCACCTGTGCTCACCAGCATTTCATCGTCAGTGTTCCTGATTTTAAACATTCTGATAGGTGTATGGTTGTATCTGATTCTTATTTCAAATTGTATTTTCCTGTGGACATAACACGTGAAGCATTATTTTATATGCCTATTTGCCATTCATATATCTTCTTTGGTGAGGTGTCTTCTTAAGGTCTTTGGCTCATTTTTTTATTTGGGTTGTCAGTTTCTTAAAAATATATTTTTATTAATTTCAGAGAGGAAGGGAGAAGGAAAGAGAGAGAGAAACATCAATGATGAGAGTGAATCATTGATTAACTGCCTCCTGCACACCTCCTACTGAGGATTGCGTCCACAACCCAGGCAAGGTCCCTGACTCAGTACTCAGGCCAATGCTCTATCCACTGAATCAAACCAGCTAGGGCTGGGTTGTCAGTTTTAAGAATTCTTTGTATATTTTGGATACAACTTTTATTAGAAGTGTCCTTTGCAAATAATTCTTTTGGAAAAAATGAGGCTTGTCTTCTCATCCTCTTAACAGTATCTTTCACTGAAATCTAGCATTTCAATTCTTTCTTTCATGGATAATGCCTTAGGTGTTACATATAAAAAGGCATCACCACAACCATGGTCATCTGGGCTTGCTCCTATGTTATCTTGTAGGAGGTTTATAGTTTTGTTTGTATTTTACATGTAGGTCTATGATTCATTTTGAGTGAAGTCTACAAGATCTGTGTGTAGATTTATTTTCTTTCACATGGATGTCCAGTTGTTTCACCCTCATTTGTTGAGGGGACTATCTTTGGTTCATTGCATTGCCTTTTCTGTTCTGTCAAAGATCAGATGGCTATATTTATGGGGGTCTATTTCTGGACTGTATTCTATTCCATTGGTTTACTTATTTATTCCCTTGCTAATATCACACTATCTTTATTGATGCAGTTTTATAGTAAGTGTTAAAGTTGAGTAGTGTCCTTCTTCCAACTTTGTTCTTTTTTTTTTCAGTATTATTTTGGCTATTTTGAATCTTTCGCCTCTCCATAGAAACTTTAGAATGAGTTTGTGGGTATCCACAAAACTCTTGTTTTTTCATATCTTATAAAATGTGTATATCTATCAATACAACACATTTCAGCTATTTTTTAATAAGTTTATACATGTGCTAGCAGACTTTTGAATTATTAGTATATTCCAGATACAATTGATAGAATGTCAAAATGATAAGGTGTCAACAAAGGGGATATGTTACTGGCCCTAGAAGAGGCCAGATGCCATGTTACTACATGCAAAGCAATGTTTGTTAATGGCCACACTAATTGGTGATCACAAAATGATGAAGTATATTAATCCTAACATCATGAGGGTTTCCTAACATTAGAGATCATCATCTTAAATTCCTTGACCTGATTTATATTACTCAATTATCTGAGTATCTTTGGAACAGAACCATAAATAAAAATTAAACTTTTGCTATACTTTTTATCAGTTGAAGAAACAATGCAGTCTGAGGAAACCTGGTGTAAAACATATTTTACTGGGTGATACCTGTACAGCAGTTGATGCTCCAAGGGACATTTGGCAAATCTTATGTTAGCAGGCCTGAGGGACCTTTTGGCCATTTACCATGTGGCAATTTTTTATTTAGCTCTGAATATATGGGACTCCTAAACACTTATGAGGCAAGCATGGTCTAGGATATTTAATTATAATGAGATTAGAGGCCTGGTGCACAAAATTTGTGCATGGGGGCAGGAGCAGGGAGGCCCTCAGCCAGCCTGCACCCTCTCCAATCCAGGACCCCTACAGGGATGTTTGACTGGGATCGGGCCTAAACCGGCAGTCAAACATCCCTCTTGCAATCTGGGACTGCTGGCTTCTAACTGCTCACCTGCCTGCTGGCCTAATTGCCCCTAACTGCCCTCCCCTACTAGCCTGGTTGCCCCTAACCACCGCTGCCTTGGCCCCCACCACCATGGCTTTGTGCAGAAGGATATCCGGATGGTTGTCTGGAAGACGTCCAGTCTAATTTGCATATTACCCTTTTATTAGTATAGATTATACAACATAAGCTTTAAGGTAGAATTGCATTAGTAGAAATGAAGAGACATTTCACTAAAAAATGTATATTGATTTGATATGATTCAAATCCACTTGTTTATGACAAAACTCAAGTCTTTAAGAATAGGATTGCTTGTCCTAGCTGGTTTGGCTCAATGGCTAGAGCTTAAACCTAAGGACTGAAGAGTCCCAGGTTTGATTCTGGTCAAGGGCACATGCCTGGGTTGTGGCCTTGATCCCCAGTAGGGTGTGTGCAGGAGGCAGCCGATCAATGATTCTCTCTCATCATTGATCTTTCTATCTCTCTCCCTCTCCCTTCCTTTCTGAAATCAATAAAAATCTATTTTAAAAAATAAAAGAATAAGATCACTTTGCTATCAAAGCCATGTAAGGTGTGTATCATTTGTTGTCCCTGATGAAGTCTGAGCAGCTCAGTTGCTAAGCACCTTCGCTGGTATCTTATCAAATAAAATCTGTGGAGAACCAACTATGCCCACCATGCATTTAGGCTATAAAGACCAAAAGCTGGGGAGGACAGAGTGTTTCTGGGGTAGGAGACAGTGAGGGTCAGTGGCTTAGAGGCAGGGAAGACTCAGGAATGCCCATTGCCTGGAAGTACCAGAGGGTGTGGGATATGCAAATCTGCTGGGGGTGGGGTCAGGCCAGGAGGTCAGGTCGGGAGGGAAGGCAGAGGTGCGGTTCCAGTGAATTCCTTCCTGCGAGGCTCCTCCTCCTCCCCTTAAGCCCCTAACCTGTCCATTTGGATAAAGGGGGTGGGAAGCAGGTAGGCAATGCCTGGGTGGGATGTCCCTCAGTCCTGGGACTCTCCAGGGGAGGGGAGGGGTGTTTGTATTGGTTTATTTGATTCTTCTTACACGTTGAAACGGGTGGCAGGGAGTGTCTGCCAGACATGGTTTCCTTCTGCTTGCTTGCCAGAGCTGCGCTGCATGATGCCTTTTCCCTTCCTTCCCCGCTGCCCTGAAAAAACATACATGAGATCACCAGGGATGAAACTGGGGCCCCCATTGTATTGCATGGAGATTGCATTCCACAGGAACCTGCCTGATCCAGGGAGGGTTGGCATCATTCATTGCTGGAAAGGCTTAATTTAAACCAATCCTCTGCTTGTCGCCACTTAGATAGGCGCAGGCTGAGCCATTTGTGGAGGGTTTATCATCCCTTCTGGCTGTTTCCTTGGAAATCACAAAATCAAGATAGCAGAGCGGGGGCTGCATGCTTCTCAGCACTGGCTCTCCTCAGTCAGCTGCTGAATTTACTTGAAGGATGTAAAATAATTTGTAAAGTGTGTACAATTAGGTCAAAGCATTATGCAATTATTTCCTATTAACTTGTACGATTGAGGGTCCTGAGTGTTTAAGGCTGTAAGGTCTCACAGAGCATAGTGATTTTAACTATTGAATTTAACCAATGTCTCCAGTGACTCTTTCAGCTGGGCGGCCTCTGGGCCGGGCACAGTATGCCTGCTTGCGCTGGTGGCCACTGCCACCAGGGGCCGTTCCCAGGCCAGGCAATGTGGCTTGCCTCCTCACAACCCCTGTCTGGGCAGCCTCCGGGCTAGGCAGTGCTGCAGTCCCACACATGCCTCCACCAGTGGCCATTTCCACCAGGGGCTACTCCTGGGCCGGTCCTGACTGGTCATGACTATTAAACACCTGACTGGTTGTGACTAATTAGTATATCTGGGCTAATTACCATATCCCTCTCTTATTATATAGTATAATATATAGAAAAACAGATCCAGAGACCGAGAAGCATCTTTCAGACCATCAAACCTCAGAGGGAAGGTAGGGCAGGGTGGGGGTCTGGGGGAGAGATCAACCAAAGGACTTGTATGCATGTATATGAGCCTAACCAATGGACACAGACAATAGGGGGGTGAGGGCATGAGTGGGGAGGGTTGGGTAGCAATGGGGATATAAGAACACATATGTAATACCTTCATCAATAAAAAAATAAAATGGTAAAATAAAGAAATTACAATAAGGACAGAAAACAGAGTTTTTCAAATATTTTAATGATGTTATGAAATTTTTGCAAGCTTGCTATTTAGTAATAATTCCATTAGAGAATACAGGAACACACACATACTAGAGGCCTGGTGCTCAAAATTCATGCACAGGGAGGGTTGGTCCCTCAGCCCAGCCTACACCTTCTCCATTTTAGGACCCCTTGGGGGTGTTCAACTCATAAATCAGGACCACTGGCTCCTAACTGCTCACCTGCCTGCCTGCTGGATCGCTCCTAACCACTCTGCCTGCCTGCCTGGTCATCCCTAATTGCCCTCCCCTGCCAACCTAGTTGCCTGTAACTGCCCACACCTGCCAGCCTGGTCACCCCTAACTGTCCTCCCTGCTGGTCTGGTCACCCCTAATTGCCCTCCCCTGTCAGCCTGGTTGCCCGCAACCACCTCTGCCTCGGCTCCCATCACCATGCCTTTGTCCAAAAGGACGTCAGTAAGGATGTCCAGAAGATGTCCGGTATAATTAGCATATTTCCCTCTTATTACTATAGCTATATACAGAGAGGCCAGATTATTATGACCATCCAATAAGTACTTCGTTGGGCCACCTTTTGCCTTCAATACTGCAGCGCTTCTTCTTGGCATTGACTCCACGAGATGTTGAAAGGTCATGTGAGGAATCTGACACCATGCCTGATGAATAGCACTGTCCAGTTCTGTGAGATTTGATGATTGTGGAACCAGCTACCTGATGGCTCTTTTAACTTTGTCCCACAAATGCTCAATTGGATTGAGAGTTGGTGATTGTGGGGGCCACCTAAGCAAGGTAAAGTCTCCCTCATGTTCTTGAAACCACTCCTGCACAATACGAGCACCATGGCATGGCACATTGTCTTGTTGGAAGAAGCCATCTCCATTGGGATATGCCATCAACATGATAGGATGAACTTGATCAGCAACAATACTTAGGTATGTTGTGCTATTCAGACGTTGTTCCACAGGAATTAAAGGACCCAAATCATGCCAGGAAAACATGTCCCAAACCATAACACTGCTCCCACCAGCTTGAAGGGTTGTATTCATGCATGTGGGGTGCATGCTTTCATGCTGTTTCCGCCAAATTCTTACTCTGCCGTCTGCATGATGCAACTGGAAACGTGATTCATCAGACCACATGACTTTTTTCCAATCCTTGACTGTCCAATCCTTGTGTTCCTGTGCGAAATGAAGACATTTTATCTTGGTAACTGCAGATAGCAAAGGTGTTCGAACAGGCATTCGGCTCCCATATCCATACGATACGGCTAATTTTCCTACAAACATCAGGTGGTCATAATAATCTGGCCACTCAGTGTATATTGTTATTGAATGCCATCTGCATATTCTTAGGTATAAATAAGAAAAACAAATCACCCCAAACAGAGAAGTGCTGAACAGTTGCTATTCACAAAAGTTGACCAGAGATAAACATATTTTATCTACCCCCTTTTATAGGGGATGTGGAATGAGGAAAAGGGTCTGTAGTATTTTTCAGATCCATGAAACAGTTCAAGGAGAGAAAGCTTCCCAGCATGGAGCTAATTAATATTTACTATTATCATAAGTATAAAATAAGATTACATTGGGGAAAAACTCTTTTAACTGATGTCTGTCATTTAAGACTTAAGACAATGTTCATTCAATGTCCTATAAAAACTCTAATTACTTTGTAAATTAGAAAATGAAAATTATTCTCCTTTGATATTTGGCAAAAAATTCTTTAAAAAGTTTGGTGTGTGCACACAATGGTTCCCTTAAATACTCCTAAACAATCTGGAAGGCTCAAGAAATAAAGAAAAAAGAGTTAATACATCAATTAATTTATTCTAAAAACATCTATTGAACATATTCAATATAAATGGCACAGGTATATAAAATTCTGTAAAAATCATAGCACTGGTTTTCATGGAACTTATATTCTACTATGGAAAAATATGGATATCCTTCACTTGATACTTGCTATTTATTTACTATTTACTTGCTATATCTTCTGCTCCTTTTTTCTTAAAGAAAACGTAGAATAATTCCCATGAAGGCAAGAAGACAGGAAGGTAGCCAGGCTAACAAGAAATCAAGAAGGCTATCGTATGAGTTAATTGGGAGGAAAGAAATAGCTACATAAATTATTATATCAGAATCACATATCTATTTCTAATAGAAATATCTGGGTGAAAAGCAAGTATTTTAAGGACAAAAATTGTAAAATAAATACATAATAAAAATGGAATAAATGTGTTATTGTTGCTCCAGATTATGGTTATAATTCTGCTAAAAGCCTATTATTTTAGTTAACACAATTTTAGAATATTTAGTTCAGAAATTTCAGTTTTCAAAGAGAAATCAAATCTAATAAACTTTGTTTCCCTTGAAATTATTTGTGATAAATGTTTCCCTATGACCTTCCAGTATGTCTATATTTAGAATCTTAAAAAAATATTTTTAGAGATGACAAATAATCAGAATAGAAATGCATAAAACTTTCCTATCCCAGGGTAAAATTTAATATTAACTCATCCTGGTTCAAGAAAATCACCCACATTTCTGGGCAACAATAAAACTCATCTGTGTATCATAAATACATACACCAATAAGCTGCAGTACTGGTCTGGAAATGTTGCTTCAAGCATTATGGTGTCATGACGCCAAAATGCTTACCACTGGATCCTTCTAAATCTCTATTAAATATTTTTGGAGTTCAATAATATTCTATTGTTAAATAATATTATCTCATTAAACAGTAATAGACAGAGTAAATTATAAACTATTATTTTCTTTACAGTTCTGAATTGTGAATTTGTAATACATACCAAAAGTTACAGACTTTCCAAAGCCTGACTCTATTTTTGTCTCATTAAGTGGACTGATTTAGGTTCTGGTTAGAAATTTTTTCAACAACTGTAATATGTTGAAAGTATCTATCAACTCTAAATTCTATCAGTTTTTAACAATTTAAGTCAATAATATATTAGACTTATTAAGATTCTATTTCAGAGGGGGAAAAGTCAGATAAAAGAAAGCAAAGAATGACTTTTTTCTGTAATTTGCACTTTTGCCCCAAAGATATTCTTGTAACATATCATATATGGGAGGGTTATATAATAAAGTTGGATTTTTACATGTAGGTAGAGTATTTAAATTATATATGTGCACTAGCCAGTGAAAAAGTTCTTCAAAATTCGAAAATTGTATTTGAGTATATTGCTTTCTAAATACAATGAACCACAAAGTGAAGACTTGAAATTGAATACCTGAAATCTTTCATTTTTCTGAAGAACCGTTGTCATTGAACTAGAGAAAGATGAAGTAGCTAATTAACCTTTAAAAGGCTTTTCAATCCATGCCTAGTGAAAAATGTTTACAGTATTCTGATTTATAATGTTTTCTTATGCTTTGAAAAATGATGTAAATTTAACTGTGATATTGAGTTTGAGTTCATTTGACTTTGATACTGAGTTTGTGTTTTTCTTTGTGACATTCCATCATACATTTGATGATAGCTTTTTATGAGCAGAAAACTTGAATCACTTCCTTATTACTATTAGAAATTTTATCTCAGCTAAACGGAATAAAAACATTTTTGTCATATTAGCTCATCATTTTTTCCTTCTTTCTATGTTTAAAAAGTTAGATATGTTTTTATTTGCTTTATTTTGTTTTGAAAATCTTTCTGTAATTGTTAAAATTCAAAAGCTGCTTTAACTAAATAATGAGAGGGCTGGGTAGTCAGGGAGGGGCAATAGCACAGGAAAGTCCAAGAGGAACAGAATCTTGTGAAATAATAGGAGGCAGCTTGCTGACTGTGCCCCAGAGACAAACAAAAGGACCTAGAACTGAACCCAGCTAGGCAGGAGTTGGTAGTGCAACCCAGCTGGGTGGGGAACACTAGACCCAGCTAGGCCGGAGTTGGTAGTGCAACCCAGGTAGGTAGGAACAGTGATATCACCTTGGAACTGAAATGGCAGTGCTCAGTCAGGTCTGTCCTGTGGGCAGGAACTTGAGTGTTAAATGTATGGATGTTGCTAAGGCAGAATTACTTGAAATGACCAATAAGGAGCTAGCAAAGCTTATATCTACCTCTAGACAAAAGAGTACATTTTCTTTTCTCTCTGGCTCACTGGGTTCCTGGCTCTCCTGTGGCGGGGACATGCTCCCCTGTGCCCATGTGGCTTATGACCAAATGGGACTCCTCAGGTGGACTAATAGACTTTAAGTAGCTTGGATGCTGAACTACACTGGCTACAACATGGAACAGAAGCTCTGGAGACCAGCCTGCAGTTGGCTCTCCTGGAACCCCAGCTGCACCTTTTCCAGGACTAGCTTCAGGGGCATGGGACTGTGGAACCTGAGACAAAGAAGCTTCACTCTCAACCTGCTTTTGGACCCCTCCCTGCTGCTCCCTGCTGCTCCCTGTGGCAGGAGACTATCCATTTCTCAATAAACTTTGCTTCCACTAACCATTTTTAGTCCATGAGCTCATTTTTTGATTTTGTGAGACAATGAACTCGGACCCAAACTCAGCACTTTGGTTTCAATGGTGCATAAGGTTGTGTGGATTTCTTATGATTTGTAGGAGTCTTAGGGTTTTTTTTTTTCCTTGTGTAATCATTTCCCCCCCCCCCATAAGAATGTAAAGTTTTTATTGCAGATGACTTCACAAGATTACCAATCTATTAAACTGATAAGAACAGATATTACACTTGATCTTAGCCAAAAGGCCAAGAAGGGAATAGAGCACCAAGCTATTAATGACAAACTGGACCTTGACCTTAGTATTACAAGAAAAATGCTTTTTCACCTTCATTTGATCACAACACTAAACATTAATAAAGTGATAAGGATGTAAATTTCTCTCTCCTAAAATATTTTCTTTAAATGAATAGTTGCCCTTGACATGGAAATACACATGGATACTTGAAATATGCTGAGACATTTTCCTTAATAAGTATATAAAATGCCCTCTAAACACAATAGTAAATTGTATTTTTACTTCTTTCCCTGTTTTAAAACTTCTTTTGTTATGATTATTTCTATCTCTTCATTCTATAACACTGATTATTTCACTTGACTAATTCTTTTGTTGCAGTTGTATTAACTGCATTTATTTTTAACTTTTTTTTTAATCTGAGGAAGAAAAAGATTATTGTTCTCTTCTCAATCCATTAATCAGAACACTTACAAATAAAGAGGTTTTTTTAAATGACTTTATTTCTACAGATTTCTTTTAGCTTTAATGTCAAATACAGTGTATGGAGCTTTTTCTTTTTAGTAAAACACATTTTCTTCGTGTATTGTTAAAAACCATTTTAGCTCACCTTTAAGAAAAAAAAGTCTTTATATAACAATAGAATTCTCTTGTCTTCATTTATTCATCATTAGGCCAAGTACTGGAAGGAAATCCTTTGTGTTTTATTCATTTTGAAATCATCTTTTATTAATTAAGGTGGAAGTACACTTAAAACAATCACTGGTAAATGATGTGAAAAAATATTTAGCTCACTCTTCTTGATTGTAATATATTTGTTGAAGACTTTTCATGGTTTTCAAATTGGCATTTAGTAACTCAGCTTGGTTTAAGTGATGAATATTTTGTATGATACAACAATACAAATGCTAATCTTGTGTTTCCCCTACTCTCCATTTTCAATATAGGTATTCTAAGTGCTGCTTGCTAACTCCTGGACTATGACAAAGGAGAGCACATATATTTCCTTGATAGCAGACAGAGGAACATTAAGAAAAGCTTGAGTTCCAACTTATGTAATTAGCAACCCAATTAAATAACCTTCCTAAATGTGCAATGTACATATGTCTGTATTGTTTCATTGATGTGAGTCACATTTCATCTCTTTTCTTTTCATTTGGCTACACCCAAATTCATACCTGCTGGTATTCAAAGGTAGCAAGCAACCTACTTGATTTAAGCCCTTTATCGTCTTAACATATAGCTGCTTCCTCAGTGGAAAAATAATGAAATATTGGACCATGAGCAGGAACATATGGCGATACAACAAAATATGTATCTGAAGCATCAGAAGTAATCTGCTTGGTTGGTTAAATTTTACTTAATGCCAACTAACTTATCATAGAACTATTCAATTAGGTTAGCTAGAATTTAAAGGGAGGTTATTTACCTATATAGTAAGATCATTATCTTCAAACATCTATTTAGCGTAACTGACAGACTACTGTTGATCTTGAAAAAATTGCCACTCTTAACTGTATTGTCTTAGGCTTCTTCTTGCTACCTATAATACTTAGGTTGTTTTTCTCCATCTTATCCATAGGCTATAGAGACTGTGAAACTAAACAGTATAGTTTCTATCAGAGTCTATAGAAATTAAGTGGAGCAACAATCTTGTGTGACTTTTTGAAAATGTTAAATTATAGTCAGTAAGGAAAAGATCATAAGTCTGCTCTGAAAAATTGATTTTACCTCAATTTGACTAAAGCAGCTAGTTATCTCAGTGGAGGCAATGTTTGAAACCTGAAATGTGAAACCAAAAAAGGTTGACATCAAAAATTGCCCATCATTACTTATAATGAAAATGAGAGATGATAGGGTTAAAGGAATAATTATATCACAATGCTATAGGGCTAAAGATTTTAATAATATTATATGTATTCTCTAGAACCCAAAAAGTTCCTTGTAATATACACTTCAACTAGCAATGGCTTAAATCATATTTGTAAAATTATAATTGCTTATATTTTTCATTCTATTTGCTAAGGCTCTGCTAAAAGTATTCAATTATTGTTCAAACCAACTCATGCCTTTGTCCTCCCTTAACATTCTGGAAAACATACAGTAATTTAAGAAGAGGATTTTTTAAAAAAACATACCTTTTTTCAGAAAATATTTTATGTATGTTAGATGCATATCTTTCTTCTAAATCAAATAAATATGTTGATATAAATGAATCACTGGAGCCTTTGTGATTGGGCACTTGTGCTTTTTTGTCTTGTATGAAAAGTAAAAATGTAATGTAAATCCATTTTCATGGCTCTTCTGTAAATTATCCAATTGAATTCAGGTAATTTACCAATAGTCTGCATACCAAACTGGGTCAAGCTGTTTGGTATTAATATATGAGACTTTTTTCTTATAACACCACTAGTGGCTCAGTGCATGAAATTTGTGCACGGGGGTGGGGGGCAGGGGGTTCCCTCAGCCCAGCTTGCACCCTATCCAGCCGGGGCCACCTTGTGGGATGTCTGACTGCCAGTTTAGTAAACCATCAGTCGGACATCCCTCTTGCAATCTGGGACAGTTGGTTCCTAACCTCTCACCTGCCTGCCTGCCTGATCACCCCTAACTGCCTCTGCCTGCCTTCCTGATTGCCCCTAACCCCTATGCCTGCCAAATCTTGTCCCCAACTTCCCTCCCCTGCCAGCCTGATCTCACCCAGGCTCTGTCTCTCTTTGTTTTTCTCAGCAATCCTCCAGGCCTCCCTGTCTCCCTCTTCCTCTTTCCCGGCTGGGAGGGGGTGGGGCCAGTGGGGGCCACTCCACCCTCTGCCCACCTTCCCTTCGATCCAGGCCTCTTCAGGCCCAGTCGGTTTTGTTTCCTCATTCTGAGAGAGTCTCTGAGAGCGAGCTGGGAGGAAGAGAAAGAAAGGGAGAAAAGGCTGTGATCTGGTGGGCACTGTGTGTGCCTGTGCGTGTGTGTGGTTGTGAGTGAGTGTGAGTGCCGGCCCCACTCCCCCATCCCCGTCTCTGCTGCCACAAGTCCCCACCCACCAGAGCCTGCTGCACTCATTAGGTCAAACCTCCGGTTGTTGTGGATGTGATGGACCCAGGGTTTTTATATATCAGGATTTTGTTTCATGGAGATATAAGTACAGAGCTTTTTTCAGATAAAAAAATAAATTCTCACTAAGTTCAGGTAATCATTTTGTAACTTCCTCTGTTCTTTTTCTTCTCCTTCCCCCCTCCCCCAAGAAATTCATATTCTGTACTTTGACACTTTTATACCAAAATGTTCCTTTGGCAGGGTTGAAATATAAAAATGTACAAAGCAATTAAGGAAATTATTTGATTTAGTCTCTTGCAATAGGTAGACTGTTTATTAATGAGAAATAGTTCAAATAAAGGTAACATGGCCTGAGGTTTTATAGAGACAAGTTAAATGAGGAGGTATGAACTGGAAATCTTAGTCTATACCAGTGGTTGGCAAACTGCAGCTCACGAGCCACATGCGGCTCGTGAGCCACAGTTTGCCATTCTGTTGACTAATGAGTTTGCCGACCACTGGATAGGGGCTTAATCACAAGGAACAACAACAGCCTGTAATTATTGGAATCGGGAGTCTAGGTCAGTGTTCAGTCATATTGAACTGGGTTGAGTGGACATCTTCCAGTTGTCCAGTCCTCCTTCCAGACAAAGCCACAGTGGCTGGGGCTGAGGCAGAAGCAGTTAGGGGCAGTTAGGGGCTATCAGGCCAGTAGGCAGAGTGGTTAGGGGCAATCAGGCAGGCAGGCAGGTGAGTGGTTAGGATCCAGCAGTCCCAGATTGCGAGAGGGATGTCCAACTGCCGGTTTAGGCCCGATCCCACAGAGACATCCCCCAAAGGGTCCCAGATTAGAGATGGTGCAGGCCGGACTGAGGGACCACCCCCAACCTGTGCACAACTTTTATGCACCAAGCCTCTAGTAGAGTTATAAAGAAGTGTGAAGACAGGGTGCAGGTGGTATGTTCTTAAAATACTCAGGGAGTCCTTTGCAATTAGCAGTTTCTCAGAACACAAACACATAAGATATTTCTCAGGACCCTGGAAGTCAACAAGGCCTTGCTACCTCCAAAGTCCTCTAGGGAAGAATCTTCCTTTGTCTCTTTCTAGTTTCTGATGGATCCCCCACAATGCTCAGTATTGATTACCTACTAGAAAAGTCACTCCAATCCCTGCCTTTTTTAAAAAGCATATTTTTATTTATTTCAGAGAGGAAGAAAGAGGGAGAGAGATAGAGAAACCACTGAGCCATGCGGGCCAGGCTCTGCCTTCTTCTTCCCATGACCTTCCTCCCTGTATCTCTGTGTTTCCTCTCTTCTTTTCTAGGGACTCTGATCATTGTATTTAGGGCCCACTTTAGTCCAATATGACCTCCTCTAACTAATTACATCTGGAAAGACTCTATTTCCAAATAAAATCAAATTTTGAGGACCCAGGTAGACATAAACTTTTTGGGGTCACTATTTAACTTTTGGGGGTCACTATAAATAGGATTATGGGTTATCAGGAAACAATACTTGATTACCTATTTAACAAAAATGACAATAAAAGAATTTAAGGTACTCATAGCAGGTAACAGAATTGTAAAGAACCTTAGTTTTTTTCAAAGCTGGAACTTTGCAATAAGTACTTGAGAACACAATGAAATAAGCAAAAGCACTGAAAATTATTCTGATAAAAAAATAGAATCTTCTCTCCCATCATATTTCTCAAGATGTGGAACACCTAATACTTGCTAAGTAGCACACATTCAGACTTCCTGCTTCAAAGAGCTTTCCTTTTATTTTCATTTAAATCATTTAGTTTAACAGATCTGTTACTGTTTCAAATGATATCTTTGCATGACTTGTTACCAAATCATGAGTCTTTCAGATTAGTAATATTTCTTTTCTCTTCCCCAAGATAGTCTCTGGCTGTTTAAAGAGGACTTGTGCCCTTATGGCTGCAGGGAGCTATATGCTGTGCTCTGGGTCCTTGGCAGTCTCTTCTTTAGAGTAAATATACTGGTTAACTCCTGGACTGGTCATTTTCCAGTGTCTTTTGAATGGTTCCCTGCCATTTCTAAAGGTATCAGGCCCCTGCCTCGTTTTTCTAACTCCGAACTTCTCCTAGTCCATTGTAACCTTAGCAACTCAATGTTACTTCAATGGAAATAGCTAGGACCTTTGGTGATCCCAGTGCACTATGCATGGCAAAAGATGGATCAGGGAAGTTGATAAGGCCCATCTATCAGTTAGCTTCTTACTGATATTTTCAAGTCTAGATGAATAAATATGTATATATGACAACTATACATATAAATATTGAATTAGATAGAACCTTTCTAAAGATAAACATACAATTCAGGCTCCTCTGAAGCAAAGCAAAGAGAGTCATTCCAAAATACAACAAAGGATAAAAGATCTTTCTCTTCTGGAATTGTATCACTTGTATCTTAAACATCTCTGATACCATACTCAGAATGTCAGGTGCTTTTCAGAAGTCTTCCCCCTTTCTTGTCATTTCTCCACCCAGAACAGGGTTAGACATCTTTCTCTTATAGACTACAATCTCATTATCTACATCAGTTCCTAGCTACTTCTTTTCCATCTAAACGTTATTCATTCTTTTTTTTAATTAAATGCATCATCCATCTTTTTTTTTTCCCATCCTCTCCAGTTCTTCATTTACCTTGCTTAATCAAGTAATAATATATTTTTTAACCTGGGTCTTCAATCTTTTTCTTTCCTTTTGATCTTTCCCATTAAAAGTTGTTCAGACTTTCACACCATAAGAAAGCATACCTTCCTTATACCCTGTAACACATACTTTGTATAAGATAGTTATCTTTCACTTAAAAAGGAGAGTTCTCTGCTCATCTTTGAGGGCATTTGGAAGTCTAGTACTGATTTTTGGCCAATATAAGAATAATGAAGTTAGGTAACAATGTGCAATCTGCTATTGAAAATTCAGAACTTCCTTTTTTTAATTTATTTATTGATTAAGGTATCACATATTTGTCCTTATCCCCCCATTCCCATCCCAAACCCCTCCTTCATGCATGCCCCACCCCCCTGTTGTCCGTGACCACTGGTTAGGCTTATATGCATGCATATAAGTCCTTTGGTTGATCTCTCCCCTGACCCCCACACTCCCTTACCTTCCCTCTGAGGTTTGACAGTCTGATCGATGCTTCCCTGTCTCCAAGTCTGTTCTTGTTCATCAGTTTATGTTGTGCATTATTTCCCCCAGATGAGATTATGTCATACTAGAAATACACTTTTAAGAACCAAAAATGAGACAAGCAATAATGATTATGCTGAGAGGCAAATGAATCAGTCTGTAGAGTTTCTTTCTGGGCCAACAGTTCTTTTGAGTCCCAATTTCAATGTCAAACAGTTCCTTATGTGTACATGTCAGCAATTATATTTCAGTTCTGGATGGTGGAAAAATGGTAATGCAGGTCCAGCCCTCTCTGGTTTGGTCCTGGGCAACCTGCAGCAACGCGCAGCTGCTGGCTGCTAATATGGCAAGGCATTGTCAGCGTCTTCCATCTCTGGACTGTTTCTCATCTGTCTTCATGGGTGGAGCAGTCCTGTCAATTCCTCTCTGTTGGAGGAATCCACATGGTCTTGGAGGTATTTTCTGAAAATATACAAACATATTCTTGACCAAAAGTTAATCATCTTTTCTATAAATTTGACTTGGGATCCTTTTTCACTTTTTTGCCCAAATGATTTTCTTTTGGCTTGTTTTGACACCATGTGTGTTTTTCATGGGTGTCTTGCTGTTAGCATTACAAATGAAAGTTGATTTTCTAAAGTAAAATTTTTCTAGATTAATTTACTTACAGGATATTTTCCCTTACATGATATTCTTCTACTGTCCCCCCTTTTTTGATTTAAATATTAGGAGGCTTTTGGAAATTTTATAATATAAAGCTTTTAAATTTTAATATTTTGCACTAAAATATGACTACTTTAAGTTCACTACATGTGATGCAATTTTACCATGAGATGAACTACCAAGAAAAATTTTAGGTAACACTTTAGGAACAGCTTTTCGTCCAGTACCATTGATTTTTCTAGAATATTCACTTATTTCACTTAGCCAATTTAAATTAGTCTGAAAACTTGACTACTATTTTACTGTCAATTTAATATGATAACAATGTTCTTATTTTACCCTGTAAATATTAGTGGAAAGGATTATTTGCCTTCTTGAGTAGGCCCTGAACATTCCTGGTGCTAGGCTGGTTTCCTCACACCATGGATACAAGAGAACTCAAACAAGTCTTGTTGCAGTGAGAAGGCAGCTGCTGTTGGCCAAGTCTCCGTTACCTGGGTCCTGATTTTAGCTGGGCATGGGAAGTGAAGCATCCATGGGGCAGGAGACCTCCCTCAGAAGGGGTGAGGGTTCAGGCCCCTGCAAAATTGGGGGATGAGGGTCTGTGCTCCACCTCTGTTGACCCCCAAGTTCTCTCCTGATGGCCCTCTGCGACTGTGCCTGTCTTAGGTTGTTCCTTCCCTGAGGAATCTTACCCATCTCTGGCTAACCAGCCATCCTCCAGGGCCAAGCAGGGTGATGTGAGGTTCAGTTCTATCTCTTATGCCGCCATGGCCTCCACGCCCAACACCTGCCTTGGGATCCCCTTACCTGATGGTGGGTCCTGGCACTGATCACATATCTTGGGGAACCCAGGTTTCTTCTCCAGGGAGGGCCCAGCTCACCCCACTGGGAGAAAGACAGATCCACGGTACCAGCCACCAGGAGGCTTCAACCTCAGCATGAACAGAAACCTCAGGCAACAGCTGTAGGCAATTGGATTGTGAGAAGAGGGTCCCTTTTGGCCAAAAGGACAAGAGGGCCAATATAGAATGCTCAGGTGCCTTCCCATGGGGCCCTCTACCTAGTGGAAGGGATTTAAATACTTTCATGTCCTTTTTGGTGACATTCTGAGACAGTTTGTTTTTTTGCTTTTGTTTTTTAATTGTTTGGGAATATAGATTGGTGACTTATTCCTGTTTTAACGGCTTTCATGGCCTGGGTTAGCTTTCTGATCAGTGGGGTTTAAAATACTACTGGTACCCCACTGGAAACTTCTGCACAATTTCTCCTTAAACCAAGATTTCTTGCATATATGTTAGTGGTACATAATCCAGAGCTGAAGCACTTTCTGTGCAACTATAAAAGGGGCTTGGGTTGCTACATCAGGAAATTGTCAGGTCCACAATTCTTGTCTGTAATTCTTTTAATTTAATCCTTATCTTGATTAAAATCTTATATAAGTACCCCTTGTTGAATGTAGTTGTCTTTCAATTATCTGGTCATGTATAGTCATTGCACTCTTCAACTATTGTCTCATCTTTTAACTCTAGACATAA
Organism: Corynorhinus townsendii; assembly: GCA_026230045.1. NCBI lineage: Eukaryota > Metazoa > Chordata > Mammalia > Chiroptera > Vespertilionidae > Corynorhinus > Corynorhinus townsendii. The sequence continues at coordinate 94,415,767 of JAPDVU010000002.1, forward strand.
CATTCCACAGAAAGTAACATAGATGATGTTATAGCCAAAGCAAACTAATAAAGTTTTTAGGGCATGCTTAGACAGAGAAAAGCTCTCTGATTTCCTGTGATGGTAAAATGGAAATTATGTATTTTAGAACTTTTGCAGCAATGCCCTCACCTTTACCATCCTGATGGAATTCATCTATAGTTAGGCAAAGAGTGATTAGGACAATATACAAAGATGTAATAAATTCTGAAGAAAAGAGACATGAGACAAAGAGACAGAAATAAAGAAAGGTACATAAAGAATCCTAAGGTCCTAAGCCAGCTTTACTACTAGACTTACCAGTTATTAGAGCAATAAATCTCCACTGATGTTTAAGCAGTGTGAGTAGTTTTTCAGGCACATTTAGCCAAAACAACTTTCATTAATATATTATTTAAGGATGAAAGTCACATTTTATTTATATACTTATCTCCACTTTAACATAATGCCTGAGATATTCTATATAAAGTACATGGTTAATGTTAAAGAATAAAACAAATAAATATTCTTGTTTTAATATATTTTATTGTTAACAGTAGTATTTTTATTGTTAATGGGAGATGTTTGTTCATTTGTTGCTTTCAATTTCATATTCCACATATGAGTGGAATCATAAGGTTCTTGGCTTTTTCTTACTTATTTTGTTTAGCATTACACTCTCAAGATTCATCCATGACATTGCAAATGACAGTATTTCATTTTTTCTTATGGCTGAGTAGTATTCCATTGTTTATATGTACCACATCTTCTTTATCCAATCATCTATTGAAGGGCACTTTGGCTGTCTCTATTTCTTGGCCACCATTTATAATGCAGCAATGAATATAGGAGTTCATATATATTTGCAAATAAATGTTTACAAATTTTTCAGGTAGATACCCAGAAGCATACGGTAATAGTATGGGTCATATGGTAACTGTATTATTAATTTTGTGAGGATCCCCCATACTATTTTTCATAGCAGATGTACCAGTTGATTTACCCACCATCGGTGAATGAGGGTTCCTTTTTCTCCATAACTTCTCCAACACTTCTTATTACTTATCTTGTTGATAATAGGCAATCTAACAGGTGTGAGGTGATATCTCATTGTAGTTTTGATTTGCATTCCCCTAATAGCTAGTGAAATTGAGCATTTTTATATATCTGTTTGTTATTTGTATGTCTTCTTGGGAGAATTGTCTGTTCAGGTCCTCTGCTCATTTTTAGTGTTTTTTTTTTTTTTTTTAGGTGTAATTATGTAACACAATGTATGAGCATCACCTCATAGATTTATCATTCAGGGACTTTACTTAATTCTTCTTTTATTTTTATTAAGTGGGAGGGAGAGGGAGAGAGAGAGAGAAACATCAATGATGAGAATCATCAGTCAGTCACATCAGGGACAGAGCCCACAACCCAGGCATATGCCCTGACCAGGAATGAAACTGTGACCTCCTTTGTTCATAGGTTGACACTCAACCACTGATCCATGCCTACTGGGCAATTCTTCTTTTTCCTTTATATTAACTTGTAGGGCTAATAGTTAAATACTTCACAAAAAAACATTGGCAAGATATCCTGAGTTTGCATTCATTTCCATGTGATACAATATCCTTTGATCAATAATAAATTTTTCTATAAAGCACTGACAACACAAATCATAATGAGGATGTGGAGCAACATGAACTTTCTTTCATTTCTGGTGGGAATGTGATATTGTACAGCCATTTTGGAAAACAGAGTTTCTTACAAAATTAATATACTCTTACCCTATGATCCAGCAATTGTTCTTCCTGATATTTACCCAAATGAATTAAAATTTATATACATACTAGAGGCCCAGTGCATGAAATTCATGCATGGGTACAGTCCCTTGCCTTGGCCTGTGATCAGGGCCATCTTCCCTGGCTGTTTGCAGCCTGCCTTGACCCCACCACCACCCACCCTCGGTTTCCCATTCACCATTGGGTAATCAGAGCCAGCCGGACAAGGGTGGGACCAAGAGGTTGGCCATTTCTGCCCACTCACGGGCCCGCCCCTGCCACAGGTCACCCTCTGTGTGTGGGGCAATTGGCAGGGGTAGGGGCCTTGTCCTAGAGCCACCTACGACCCTGCTACCCACCCCCAGTTCCCTGTTTGCCATCTGGCAATTGGAGCCAGCCGGATGGGGGGAGGGACCGATGAGGAGGTTAGTGCGCCTCATGGTGACTGGTCGAGCGCTTGTTCTGCCCACTCACTGCAGGTTGCCCTCTATGTGTGGGGCAACTGGCAGGGCAGGAGCCTTGGACTGGTGCCACCCACATCCCCCACCACCCACCCCAGTTCCCTGTTCGCCATTGGGGGAGAGACCAAGAGGCGGTCAGTGTACCTCATAGTGACTGGTTGAGCAGTCGTTCTGGTCATTCTGCCGTTAGGGTCAATTTGCATATTACCCTTTTATTATATAGGATGAAAACCAGTGCTTGTATGTTTATTGAAAATCTAAAGATATTCTTTAGTAGGTTAAAGGGTTAATAAACTGTAATACATGCAGGTAATAGAATATTATTCATCACTAAAATGTAATGACTTATCAAGCCATGAAAAGACATAAAAGAACCCTAAATGCATATTACTAAGTGAAAGAGGCCAATATGTAAAGGCTATATACTGCATGATTCCAGTAGAAAAAAATAAAATAATCCGTGGTTGCCAAGGGTTGAAAGGAGGGAGGGATGAATAGGCAGAGTTCTGAGGGGTTTTATGGCAGTGAAACTACTCTATATGTTACTATCATGATAGATAGATAGATATATTAGATATGTTACTATCATGTCATTATAGATTTGTCAAAAGCCACAAAATGTACAACCTCAGAAGTGAACATTCATGTAAGTTATTGGACTTTGGGTGATAATAATGTGTTGATTAGGTTTATTGATTATAACATATGTACGACTCTGGTGGTGGATATTGATAGTCATGAAGTATTGTGGGGGTAGGAAGTTTATGGAAATCCTCCATACTCCCCACTCAGCTTTGCTGTGAACCTAAAACTGTTGTAAAAATTCTATTAAAGATAAATAAATAAGCGTTGTCCATTTAAATGAAATTGTAAAATCTTTAAACCTTATTTCAAGACAAAGCTTCCCTTTCCCCAAACAAACTTGACAAGTTTGACTGTGTATGGGGAGGGGGGTGGAGTTGGTGGGGGTTGACTATTTTTATATTTCCACTTTTCACATCTGGGCTCACTTCTCAGATTGCTAATATCTGAGTATAGAACAGGGCACAGGAAGATCAGAATCATGAATAGCAAAGAGAAAAGGGTGGGCAAAATTATCAACTTGTTTAAAACTGTAGAGGCACAATGCCACAATCCCTGAGTGTGATCGTCCTCAAAAGTTGCTGAGTAATGGAACGTTGTTATGAGTTTCGCTATTGCTGGGATCTCTCATTTGCAGTCACATTGTCTACTGTGGCTGGCCACTCAATCTTGTCTTAAACACTAAGCATCTGAAGTAACAAAGCTTTTGGCTGAAGTCCATTTGACCCTGAAGTTGTACTCTTAGGTAACTGAGGGATGCCTACACAGCCTCTCTAACCTCTGAGATCAGCTTCTCCTCAGGAGACTGTAATCTATTTTTGACCCAGGAAATCTCTAAACATGCATATTTCCCCACCCTGATCTGTTGTCAGGCATGATTTACTCACCAGCCTTAAATTGCAGAGGACAACTTTGAAACTTCCTGAATTGTCTTCATAAAACTTCTTTCCCTTGACTTGAATATATAGGACAGAGAAACCATGCCTACAGAAAAATATAGTCCTCACTAAAAATCTACTTAAAAAACAATACAAAATAAACTCCTCCAATGTCCCCACAACTCATATACTTTATGTGGACAGGAGATTTAAACATGGCATTAGATTTTTAGCATCTCTTTTTTGCATGAACTTCTGGTATTATCAATATTTACTGTCCTTGAGCTTTGATGGAAATTTTTACTTGAACATGTTGTGATGTCTGCTAGAAAAAGTAACTACATAAAAATCCTATTTCACAAAGTGCTCAGAAGCTGAGGTTCTGGGAAGAGAAAACATGAGTTCAAATACTAGCTGTTCCATGTTTATCAGATTTTTGACATGCACAAGTAGTTTTAAAATTCCAAGGCTTCACATAGGTACCACAAGTTATCTATATATATATAAAAGCTTAAGTGACCAAACAACTGGAACAATTGGAGCAACCGGTAGACCAGACACTATGACACACACTGACCACCAGGGGGCAGATGCTCAACACAGGAGCTGCCTCCTTGTAGTCAGTGCACTCCCACAGCCAACCTCCCGTGGCCAGCCAACCTCCCTTGGTCCTTCTGCCTGCCTGGCAGGCCTTGAATCCTGGGAGTGCCCATCAATGTCAGCCCCTCAGTTCTGTCACATCTGTTGTCACTGCAGGCCCCACCCACCCTCAGAATGCAGGGAGGTGTCAAAAACATGCACGTGATTGGCCTGGCCCTGATCAGCCCACCCCAATCGGGACTGGGCAAGATGGCCTCCATCAGCCTTGATCATCAGCCAGGCCTAGGGACCCCACCCATGCACAAATTTCGTGCACTGGGCCTCTAGTCCATAATAATAAAAGTGAGTGTAATATGCAAATCAACCGAATGACTGAACAGCAGAATGACCATCTGCTATGACACGCACTGACGTCAGGCCAGTCAAGGCGGGTGCAATACGATTGGTTGAGGGCCCTGCCATTACCCCATGATTACCTGCCCAGGCCACCCTCTGCGAGGCAATTGATGTGGGGGCTCTGTGATAAATTCCCCCTAAGAGGGAGGCCAGGCCACTGGCTGATGGAACAATCGTTGCTGGGGGAGGGGGAGCTCCACCATAGCCCCAAAGAGGGAGGCCCAGGCCACCCAGCTGGCAGCATGCAGCCGGTGGGCGGGGCCTCCCTCTGGGTGGTGATCATTCTGGGGGCCCCACGATCAATTGCCCCAAAGAGGGAGGCCCAGGCCAGCCAAGCGATCACACCCCATAACTGTCGCTCTTAGAGGGAGGTGACTGGTGGTCGGGGTAGGAGAGGGAAGTGCCCCACAGATAGCAAGCAGTGTCAGTGGTGGGGGTGGGGCCAGCTACTGGCATCCAGGGGAAAGAAAGCCCCAATAGGCCCTGATTGCCAGCTAGGCCCAGGGACCCTACTCTAGGGGTCTCAGATTGAAAAAGGGTGCAGACCAGGCTAAGGAATACCCCTCCCAAGCATGAATGACATGCACCAGGCCTCTAGTTAGTAAGATAAGTAATTTAATATAAAGAACAAGAATATATGTAACGTGGTAAAATTTCAATAAATGTTAACTAAACATCATCATCAGTTGTCACTAAACTTCTTCTATATCAATATGTTATCAGGGAAATTGAGGTATCTCTTTCCCCACTGAGTGCTGGAGGTGGTCCTTACAATATCTTGAGACTTGCACAGGAGGATGAGTGATTTTTATTTCTGTGGAGTTACATCTTTGTGTTTCTAAAGTTCCATTACAGTAATAGAAGAAGTGTAGTTGGGGTTCCAGTAGAGCTAGAAGCAAAGCCAGTGTCCAGAGTTTACATTCCATGTTATAGCCAGATTCAGTTCAACATCAGACAAGTTGCAATCCATTAGTTCACTGTGTTTGGGGTCCACATGGCTGTGGATGCATGCGGGGGGCCAAGAGAATTCACCCTTGCAACAAGAGTTCCAAGGCAGACGATAGAAACCAGGAGGAACCAAAAGCATAAGAGAAACCAAGAGAGTGAACTCCTTTGTTTAGGAAATTAAATATCCCAAATTTCATGCCTTGCAGTGGATACACCCATTCTGGCCAATAACATATTCTCAGGTTTGACTGACAGCAATACCTTCCCTATGTCACCCCAACTTTACTGGGCATGTGACTATCCACCTCCCTGTCTAGTCCCTTCCCCCAGTGATTTGCTGGGAATAGACCAGTGGCTCCCTGGGGAGTATAAAGTTATAGCTTTACTGTTGAAAGTATTACAGATTTCCTCCCTTTTTCCCCAACAACCCAACTCCCTCAAGGCCTTCACCACACTATTCCCTGTGTCCATGGGTTATGCATACAAATTCTTTGGTTAATCTCTCCCCCCACCACTACCTTCCCTCTGAGATTCCTCAGTCTGTTCCATCATGCTTTTATGTCTCTGTATCTCTTCTGTTCATCAGTTTATTTTGTTCATTCAATTCCACAAATGAGTGAGATCATGTGATACTTGTCTTTCTCTGACTGGCTTATTTTTCTTAGAATAATAATCTCCAGATTTCTCTCTCCATGCTGCCTCGAAAGGTAAAAGATCCTTCTTTTTTACAGCTGCATAAATATTCCATAAAAGGCATACATTTTCCATGGAGAACAAATCTGACTGCTGAGAATGCCAGAATGGGTGCTTCATTACATATATTGTCTAACATATAATTTCATCCTTAAGCATTGATTATTCTTAATTGTCTATGAATTGGCTCCAGCATGCACATCTTCTGATATATATTATTAACATAGGCAACTTCAATTATGGACTGATTTAGATAAGGGAGTAAGAAATAATATACTCTTATAGAAGTAAAAGTATGAAGGAAAATGTCACAAAATTATCTGAACCAAGAAATGCTACAAAACCAAATGTGACCTAATATAGTAGGCAATTATCACCTCTCACCCCCTACCCTGCTGCTGGCTACAATCTCTATCCACCCACCCTAAGCTAGAAATACTGTCCCTCGAAAAGGTAAGAGTTTCAAAGTGTCAAACTGAACATATTTTTTAATGCTTTGAATTTTTGCAAAATTTTCAGAAGCAAAGCCATATCTACTTATCATCTATCTATTTATCTATCTGTCTACCTACCCATTAAGCCATCCATCCATTAATCCATCCACATCTACCTACCTTTTTATCTATCTCTAGGAAAGAAAGTTGGAAGGCAATGTGTGAGTTGAAATGCATTCTTTCCTTATCCTCCAAGCTTGATAAGTATAAATCTCTCTGACTATCCTAAACCTATTTCGACTATTCCCCCTTCAGCTCATCCTATGGTGGTCTGGACATCCCAGGCAGTGTCTCCTTTTTGGTTCTCATAAAAAAGGTCTGTACTCTTCTAATTCAGCCATCGCAATAAGAACATCTTGGCTTGGAGAGAGAATATTCTTCATTAACTGAACTGTTGGATAGTTGAGTATATCAGAGCACATAGAAATAATGAGGCCAATAAAATTATAAAGTATAATAAAAACATCCATAGATTAAAGGTTTCTACCTCATAAGATAGATCAAATTTTTAGAGTTGTGGCATTATTTTTGCTTTGATATTATTATTTCTTTAATAACTACTTTTAACTTTTAAATTTTGAAATATTTTCACATTTTCAGAAATGTTATATGAATAGTACAAAGAACTCTAAATACCCTTCATCAAGAAAAATTCAATAATTGTTAATATTTACCACATTTTCTCTCTTTTTCTGGTTGTTTTTCACAATAATGACATTTTTAAGGATTACAGGTCAATTGTTCTGTGGAAGGTCTCATAATTTGATTTGAGTTTATCTAATCTATACATATAAAAGCCTAAGTGACCAGCCAACTGGCTGGCTGAGTGGCCAGTAACTATGACTCACACTGACCACAAGGGGGCAGATGCTCAACACAGGAGCTGCCAAACTGTGGTGACTTGGCAGCTGCGGATCTTGGGTGATGCACCGGAACCAGAGGAGGGGTCTGATTCTGGAGTGCATCACCTGAGAACCGCCCTCTCTCAATCCGGGACCCCTCAGGGGATGTTGGAGAGCCATTTCCGGCCTGATCCCTGTAGGCCAGGTTGAGGGACCCCATTGATGCATGAATCCATGCATAAGGCCTCTACTGTTTCATAATGACCAGATTTAGGTAATTCATTTTCACAAAAATACTACTCACAGTGTTTTCACTCTGTTTTCTCTCTGTGTATGCACCCACATACATTAATGAGTCAGTTACAGACATCATATCTCTTTGCCCATAATTATGAAATTTTCTAAAACTAAATATAATGTAATGAAATGCTCTTGTATAATTACAAATATATAACATTAGCATAATAATTTTATGTAATGTTCAATTTCTATAATTTCCCATATGTTTTTTATGGATATTTCTCATAATTTCCTATGATTCAGCATGCGATATAGGATAACACATTGTATTTAGTTGTAATGTCTTATGAAAATGGCAGTAAGAAATTATACTCTTTCTGAAAAATAAGAATTCATGAATACACACAGCCTAAATAAATAAGAAAGAGAAAGCTCTTCCTTACATTAGAATTTTAATTTATAAATACAGAGAAAAATAGAATTAGAAAATTATCATTTGTAGCTGAGAATAACAATTAATTCATGGAGGAACCATAAATAAGTACTAAACCATTTCAGTAAAAAAATATGAAAAAGAGTATGATATTTACATGGTCTAGAAGCATTCCCACAGGTTATATATTAATTACTAAGAGAAAAATGATAGTATTACTATACAAAACATTGTGAACACATTTACTCAAGTAATAAAAATTAACATTAATAATGTAATAAATGCACATAATGTGCTTTTTTATGTAATGCACTAAGAACACAACATTTACTACTGCCAAAAATATATAACCTTATTCTAGTCATGAGGAAATACGGTATACATAGCACTGGTCTAAGGAGATAAAATGCTAAACAAGAAAGTCAAAATAACTGCCCCAAGGGAGCCCACATTCTGATGAGCATAGGGAAAAATGGAGGAAATTTGCTTGAGAAGAATAAAAATATCAAATTTAAAAACCAAAGTGTGTTATTAGATTCACAGTAATGATATCACCCACACTAACAGGAAAACATAAACAAAATTTACAATCTATTGTAGTACAAGACAATAACAAATCTGAGAACCCTAAGTTGAAGGCCATTCTACAAAACTATGGCATGCAATCTTCAAAAATTCATTAAAAATTCATGTGAAACTTGAACATCAACCTATGAACTAGGAGGTCACAGTTCAATTCCCCATCAGGGCACATGCCTGGGTTACGGACTGAATCTCCAGTGTGGGGCATGCAGGAGGTAGCCAATCAAAGATTCTCTCTCATCATTGATGTTTCTATCTCTCTCTCCCTCTCCCTTCCTTTATGAAATCAATAAAAATATATTTAAAAATACAAATAAAAATAAAGTACACTAATTTTAAATATTTTAAATAATCTTTAATGAAATACACTAACGACACAATATTTACTACTGCTAAAAAAATATATTATCAATATCTGAAATAGATGACCCTGTTGAATAGTCAGATATTTATACCAAAAGGATGTAAATATTATTTAAAAAAATACTTTTAAAAATATAGGAAAATTGCTTTAATTTATGTGACAATATAACAGAAAATGACAAAATACTGAGGGTTTTCCTCCTAGATTCATAAAATTTAGCTATAACCATAATGCTCAAAATATTTAAGTAGAAATAAATTCATAGTGAGTAAAATTTTTTAGAAATAATATTTTTTATTTTTATTGTTTGAAGTATTACAAATAGTAGTACATAAGTTTCCTTTTTCCTCCCATTGACCTCCCCCCAGCCTCCCCTACCCCCCAGTACATGCCTTCACCTGCCCCCCCACCCCAGTGTCTTGTATCCATTGGTTATGCTTATATGGACGCGTACAAGTCCTTTGGTTGATCTCTTACAGCACCTCCCCCCCCCCAACCTCCCCTGTCTTCCCGCTGTAGTTTGACAGTCTGTTCAATGCTTCTTTGCCTCTGTATCTATTTTTCCCCCATTTCTTTCCTTTAAAAAATCTTGCCTCTGCAGACTAGAAATAAACATATAATAACAAAAAATGTTTGGGTCCAAATTTCAATGTCCAACAGTTCTGAGTCCCCGTTTCAATGTCAAACAGTTCCTTATGTGTACATGTCAGCAACGATATCTGGATGGTGGGCACATGCTGGCAATGCAGGTCTGACCCTCTCTGGTTTGGTCCTAGGCAACCTGCAGCGGTGCACAGCTGCTGACTGCTCGCGTGGCAAGGCGTCATCAGCGTAGTCCATCTCTGGACTATTTCTCCTCTTGTCTTCATGGTTGGAGCAGACCTGTCAATTCCTCTCTGTTGCAGGAATCCACATGGTCTTGGAGTTTTCTGAAAATATACAAACATATTCTCGACCAAAAGTTAATAAAGAAATCTTTTCTATATAATTGATTTGGGATCCTTTTTATTTTTGTTCAAACTATTTTCCTTTGTCTTATTTAGACACTATGTGCTAATTATACATAGTATAATTATTATTATTATCAAGATCACCAGGATTACAATCCATTCAAGGGTTTATAAAATATTATTACCAGGCAGAACAAACCATGACTGATAATGACACCTAAACCTTGATATTGAATTATGTGTATGCACAGTATATTCCTACTATAATTGAAACTTGCTATAAAAATATTATTTTTTTTTCTCAAAAAGAAATAATTCAATATCAAGGTTTAGGTGTCATTATAAAGGCGGTCATGGTTTGTTCTGCCTGGTAATAATATTTTATGAACTCTTGAATGGTTTGTAATCCTGGTGATCTTGATAATAATAATTATACTATGTATAACTAGCACACATTGAATTATTTCAATAGAAATGTATTAATTTTCAGATCCTATTTGTGAAAAGATACAAATAGTAAATTATAATAGGTGAGAAGTGAAATATGTATTCATGGATATTTATATTTATCATCTAAAATATAATTATATTTTATCTTAGGAATAAAGCTATTATGCTATAAAGTAATATGTATCTTTATAAATGTATTTTATTAAGTGCCAAATATAGCAGTTAAAGAACTGTATGAGAAAAATTTATATAAACAAGCTTTTTTACTAATCATGAACTCTTTAAGAAGTTATAATCTAATTCTCTAGCTCAGGAAGTTTATAAATAATTTGCATTCTTATATAAGTAAAGAATAATAATAAACTGCTATTTATTTTTTGATATTCATTTCCCATTTTTAATAATTTAACCAAAATCAGGTTCCAGGTTCATGATCCCACTATCAAGGGGCATTTTGGAAATGTGTAGAATCATTTTTAATTGATACCACTATTGGTATAGCTCCAGGAACTTCAAATAATTTTATCAATTATTAATGTGGGGGGAAATGCTATTCATACAATATGTACTTTATTTGGCTCAAAACTTTACCAATTATTTATAATTATGAAAATCATGTCATCTTCAACAATGCTGCTAATGGTATTTGAATGTCAATAAACACACACACACTTCATTCAATTTTCATCTTAAGTTCTTGAATTTATAATAAATTCTCATGTGGATGTAAATATCTGACTATTCAATAGTGTCATCTATTGCAGATATTGACAAACTGGGATACTGGTCCAAATCAAACTGCCATCTAAATTGGAAAATGCGGTTTTATTGGAACACTAGAGGCCTGGTACATGAATATGTGCACCAGTGGGGTCCCTCAGCCTGGCCTGAAGGATCAAGCCAAAACCAGCTCTCAAACATCCCCCAAGGGGTCCCGGATTGCGAGAGGGTGCAGGCCAGGCCAAGGTACTGGCCAGGCCAAGGTACTCCACTGGTACACAAATCTGTGCACCAGGCCTCTAGGATGTCTAATAAGGGATTAATTTCCAAAATACTTAAAGAACTTATACAACTCAACACCAGGAAGACAACCCAAATAAAAAATTAAAAAGGACCTGACTAGACACTTCTCTGAAGAGATCATACAGATGGCCAGTAGACATGAAAAAATGTTCAAGGTCACTAATCATCAGAGAGATGCAAATTAAAGCCACAATAAAATATTATCTCACACCTGTCAGAATGGCTATCATTAATAAATCAACAAACAACAAGTGCTGGTGAGAATGTGGAGAAAAGGGAAACCCAGTGTACTATTGGTAGGAATGCTGATTGATACTGCTAATATGAAAAGCAGTATGGAGTTTCCTCGAAATATTAAAAATGGAACTGCCTTTTCAGACAGTAACCCCACTTCTGGAAATACATCCTAAGAAACCCAAAACACTAATTTGTAAAAAACATATTTACCCCTATGTTCATATGTTTATTTTGCAGCATTATTTACAACTAGAGGTCCAATGCATGGAAGTCATGCAAGGGGCTCGGCCTTCGCAGCCCCAGCTTCATCTGGAAGGCCATTCAGCTGTCCGATCTAATTAGCATATTATGCTTTTATTATTATAGCTGGCCAAGATCTGGAAACACCATAAGTGCCCATCAATAGATACTAGTAGGTGGATAAAAAAGCAGTGGTAGATTTACACAATGGAATACTACTCCACTGTAAAAAATAAAAAAATAATAAAAAGATATCTTACCTTTTGCAATAGCATGGATGGACCTGGATATATATTATTATGGTCAGTGAAATATGACAGTCAGGGAAAGACAAATGCCAATATGATCTCTTTTATGTGGAATCTTTGAAAACAAAAAAGAAACAGAGGCGTGGATACATGAAACAGACTGACGGCTGTCAGAGGCAAGGAGGGTTGGGGTACTGGATCAAAGAAGTTGAAGACATAAGCAAAATTTATATCTCACATAAACACAGACAACAGTGTGGTGATAGTGAGAGGAAAGAAAATGGGGGGTAGGTGTAGGTGGACCTGGGAGTAGAAAACGGGCACCAAAGAGGTTTGTTTGTGTTTTTCCCCTTATTCTTTTTTTAAATCCTTTTATTATTGTTATTGTTTAAAGTATTACAAATAGTAGTACATATGTCTCCTTTTTTTTCCCCATTGACCTTCCCCCAGCTTCCCCTACCCCCTGGCACATGCCCTCACCCCCTCCCAGTGTCTTGCATCCACTGGGTTTTTGAAACATTTTTATTTTATTGTTACAAGTATTACAGATGTCCCCTGTTTTTTCCCATTTACCCCTCCACCTCACACCCACCTGCCAGGCCTTCAACACACTATTGTGGTGTCCATCCGTTATGTATATACTGTATGCGCATTAGTTCTTTGGTTAATATCTGCCCATCCCTTCCCTTCCCTCTGAGATTCATCCGTCTGTTCCATGCTTCTATTTCTCTGGATCTGTTTTGTTCATCAGTTTGTTTATTAGATTCCACATATGAGTGAGATCACGCGATACTTTTCTTTTACTGATTGGCTTATTTTACTTAGCATATTGCTCTCCAGGTCCATCCATGCTGTCTCAAAAAGTAAGAGATCCTTCTTTTTTATAGCTGGGTAGTATTCCATTGTTTAAATGTACCACAACTTTATTTTCCCACTCATCTACTGATGGGATCTTTCCAGATATTAGCTATTGTAATTAATGCTACTAACTTAGGGGTGTATATATTCTTCCTGATCGAATTTCTAGGATTCTTAGGATATATTCCTAGAAGTGGAATCATTGGGTTAATTGGAAGATCCATTTTTTAAAATTTTTGAGTGAATTCCATCCAGTTTTTCATAGTGTCTGCACCAGTCTGCATTACCACTAGCAGTATACTAGGGTTCCTTTTTCTCCACATCCTCACCAGCACTTGTAGTTTGTTGCTTTGTTGATGGTTGGTAGCCATTCTGACCGGTGTGAGCTGATACATCATTATTATTTTAATTTGCATCTCTCTGATGATTAGTGACTTTGAACATTTTTCATGTGAATTTGGATGTTTATTTCCTTCCTCAACTTAGGATGTTTTTAGTTCTTCGAATAAGCTCTCGGTCCATTTCTTTCTCTCCTTCTGGAACTTCCATAATTTGTATTTTAGTCTACATGATGCTGTTCCATAAATCTCCAGTCTTCCTTTTCTTATCTTTATTATTTTTTTTCTTTTTATTCATGTGTCTAGATCATTTTGAATGACCTTATTCCAAGTTCACTGATTATTTCTTCTGTTTGATCAAGTCTGCTGTCAACCCCAAATAAAAATGTTCATTTTAGTTATTTATTAATGTTCATTTAGTCTTTGGCTCCAGAATTTTCATTTTGTTCTTTTTAATAGTTTTTATCTCTTTATTGTTAATCTTATTTTGTTCATGTGTCATTTCTTGATTTATTTTAGTTGTCTATTCTTTCTTAAATCATTGAGCTTCTTTAAGACAGTTATTGTGAGGTGTGTTTTTTTTGTTTGTTTGTTTGTTTGTTTTATTAGTAATTCAAAGGTCTCCATCTCTTCAGAGGTGGTTTCTGGAGATTGAAATTTTGTGGGTGTTCTTTTTTTCTCCTTTATTTAGCTATCCTCTCTCTTTCTTCATATGCCTTTTGATATTTTAAAATGAATTGATGAATTTCAAAAATAGCTACTTCTCTCAGTCTTTACAGACTGGCTTTCTGCAGGGGAAGATCTCCTTAACTATCAATCTGGCTAGAGATTCTGGATGCCTCTGAAACCTTTGGGGAGGGAGGGCAATACAGCTTCTCTGGGCTTAATGTATGTAACATTCCAATTGGAGAGGATTCTCCATTTCTTTTTCAGAACCTCCTAACCTTTGGCCTTCTCTCTGTGTCTACCAGCAGTATTTCAGTTTCTCTTGTGCTATAGTGGGAAACCACCCCGCCCTTCTTTCTGCTCCATGTCCTCTAGGCATTTAAAGTATGCTGCCTTCCCAGAACTTGAATCAGGAGAAACAGATATAATTTCTTTGTGCAGATCTCCAAAAAGTTAGAAACACTGAACACACGCTTCCCTATTCTCTCTCCCTTCTGTGGGAGAAGCCATAAGTTGGGCGCCTCCTCTAAATCATGCTGAACTGTACCAAACTCTGTTGGTGGTACTATAAGCCCTCTCTTGCCACACAAGCTGTCCACACTCCCCTTTGCTTTTAGCAGCCCCCAGATATCCAAACTATACCAATTCCATTAGCACCCCAGGTCAGGTCACACAAATCATTCCCTCAGACAACCTTCTAAAAAGAGAAAATGTTGGACACACATTCTATTCTTCTCTTTTCTCCTCAAGGGAGAAGCCACAAGCCAGTTTGGGCCTGGGAAATTTTCAGATAAAGAGAAAAGGTTCTACTAATTTCAATGTGATAAGTCCAAGCTTTTCACTTGATTGTGGTGTTGCAGCTTTTTAACAGTTTTCTGGAGTTATCATAAAAAAGTATTTTGGGCCAGAAAAATGGTGGCGGAATAGAAGGATGTGTCCTGAGCCTTCTCCCGGAGCAAATAGAGGAGGCAGCTGAGATGAGCGGAATCCGGCCCGAATTGGCGAAGGAGGCACAGCTGGTGAGGCAGTTTGCAGCTGGGAAGAGCAGGGATCCCCCGGATAAAGGTAAAATCAAAGATCTAGGCAGTAGAATCTCCCGGACCTCTGTGCCCAGAAGGTCAGGGAGAAACTACACAGTGCCAAGCCGCGTCCCTGAGGACAGGCAAGGTCTGAAGGATTTTAGACCATAGAGTCTGGATTTGGGATCTGAGCTCAAAGGCAGCCTTTAAGAGCTGCCGGACCGCGGAGTGCCGGCAAGAGAGGAACTGGCAGAGACGCGGTCCTTCAAAGCGCTGGGGCCTGCGCCTTTCCCCACTGAACCTAGTTCGTGGGACCTTTTGGAGACAGGCGCTTACCTGTGACAGAAGTGCGGGAGAAGGGGTAGAGTTGTGGAACCTGGGCAGAGTGGGCAACGGACGGTCCAGGAGAAGTGGTAGCAAGTCTGGTGCTGAGTCATACCTAAGCCCACAGAATCCATTTTCTCCTGAGAGATAGCCCCTCCCCCCAGTCTCCAGGCAACCAATATAGCCACACCCAGATTCCACCCTGATTAACACCAAGGAATCTGAATACTCCCTGAGGCCATAGGATCTACTCTAAAGAGAAATCTTTAGAAGCTAAGCACCTCAATTACACTAGATAACTAAGCCCAGGAGAACAGAAAGATTTTACCAGTAGCACCATCACCAAAAGAACCTGGGTAGCAAAGCAATTGGATCTACAATTAAAACATTTCAGGAAAACATGGGGAGACAAAAAAGCAATACCCAAAGGAAAGAAAAAGAGGAATCACCAGAAAGGGAGTTAAATGAAATTGAGGCTAGCAGCTTAACAGAGAGAGAATTCAGAGTAATGGTTCTAAGGATGTTTAAACGGATGGATGACAAATACACACAACTCAATGACAAATACACACAACTCAATGAGAACTACAAGGAGCTGAATGAAAATGTCACCAACATGAAAAGAAACCAAGAGGAGATGAAGAACGACATAGCTGCAATAAAGAACACATTGGAAGGCTTAAACAGTAGACTAGAAGAGGCTGAGGACCGCATCAGTGAATTAGAAGACAAGGTAGGAAAACACACACAAACACAGCAGCAAATGGAAAGAAGACTTAAAAAGCAAGAGGAGAGCCTAAGGGAGCTTTGGGACAACACAAAACGAAACAATATTAGAATAATAGGGATACCAGAAGGTGAGGAAGAGAAGCAAGGAATAGAAAACCTGTTTGAAGAAATAATGACGGAGAACTTCCCTGATATTGGCAGGAAAAAAACTATGCAAGTCCAAGAAGTACATAGAGTCCCAAACAAGTTGAACCCCAAAAGACCAACACCAAGACACATCATAATTAAATTGGTGAATACCAATGACAAAGTAAGAATCTTAAAGGCTGCCAGAGAGAGACAGAAAGTTACCTACAAGGGATCTCCTATTAGAATATCAACTGATTTCTCAACAGAAACACACCAGGCCAGAAGGGAATGGAATGAAATATTCAAAGTGATGCAAAGCAAGGGTCTGAATCCAAGAATACTATACCCAGCAAGGTTATCATTCAAAACTGAAGGGGGAATCAGGAGCTTCACAGATAAAAAAGGGCTAAGAGAGTTTATCACTACCGAGCCAGCAATGCAAGAAATGCTGAAGGGACTGCTGTAAAAAGAAGAAAGAGAAAGGCAAAAAGAAACACAAACACTAAGGGGGAAAATATGACAACAAACATGTACTTGTCAATAATAACATTAAACGTAAATGGATTAAGTGCACCAATCAAAAGACTTAGGGTAGCTGAATGGATAAGAAAACATGACCCATATATTTGCTGTCTACAAGAGACTCACCTCAGAGCAAAGGATTCACACAGACTGAGAGTGAAGGGATGGAAAAATATTTTTCAAGCAAATGGAAATGAGAAAAAAGCTGGGGTAGCAATACTTATATCTGATAAAATAGACCTCAAAGTAAAGGGCATAACAAGAGATAAGGAAGGCCACTACATAATACTAAAGGGAGCAATTCAACAAGAAGATATAACTCTGGTAAACATATATGCACCCAACGCAGGAGCACCCAAATACATAAAAAAACTCCTGGAAGAGATCAAGGGAGAGATCGACAACAATACAATCATAGTAGGAGACTTTAATACACCACTGACATCACTGGATAAATCCTCCAGACAAAAAATCAGCAAAGAAATAGCAATTCTAAATGACACACTAGATCAGATGGACCTAATTGACATCTTCAGAGCATTTCACCCCAAAGCCTCGGAATATACGTTCTTCTCAAGTGCCCATGGGACATTTACAAAAATAGACCACATATTGGGTCACAAACAAAGCCTCCCTAAATTCAAAAAGACTGAAATCCTATCAAGCATTTTCTCAGACCACAATGGCATAATATTAGAAATAAACTATAATAAAAACATTCCAAAAAATTCAAACACGTGGAAACTGAATAGCATGCTATTAAACAATGATTGGGTGATCAACGAGATCAAAGAAGAAATTAAAAACATCCTGGAGAATAATGACAATAAAAACACAACAATGCAAATGCTATGGGACACAATGAAAGCAGTCTTGAGAGGGAAGTTTATAGCTCTACAGGCCTACCTCAAAAAACAAGAAAAAATGGTAATAAATCTTCTAACTCAACAACTCAAAGAATTAGAAAGAGAGCAACAAGAAAAGCCCACAGTGAGCAGAAGGAAGGACATAATAAAGATCAGAGCAGAAATGAATGACATAGAGACCAAAAAAACAATACACAGGATCAACAAAACCAAGAGCTGGTTCTTTGAAAGGATAAACAAGATTGATGAACCTCTAGCCAGGCTCACCAAGAAGCAAAGAGAGAGGACCCAAATAAACAAAATCAGAAATGAAAGAGGTGAAATAACAACAGACCCCACAGAAATACAAAGGATTGTTAAAAAATACTATGAACAACTCTATTCTAACAAACTACACAATCTGGAGGAAATGGACACATTCCTAGAAAAATACAACCTTCCAAAACTCACACAGGAAGATTCTAAGAATCTCAATAGGCTGATAACTATGGAAGAAATTGAAGCAGTCATCAAAAAGCTTCCAGCAAACAAAAGCCCAGGGCCTGATGGCTTCACAGGGGAGTTTTACCAAACATTCAAGGAAGAACTAAAACCTATCCTCCTCAGACTATTCCAGAAAATTCAAGAAGAAGGAACACTTCCAAACTCCTTCTATGAGGCCAGCATCACCCTAATACCAAAACCAGACAAAGACAACACAATGAAAGAGAATTACAGGCCAATATCCCTCATGAACATAGATGCCAAAATCCTCAACAAAATTCTAGCAAATCGAATCCAGCAGTACATCAGAAAGATTATACACCATGACCAAGTAGGATTTAGCCCAGGGATGCAAGGATGGTACAATATTCGCAAATCAATAAACGTGATACATCACATAAACAAATTGAGAGATAAAAATCACATAGTCATATCAATTGATGCAGAAAAAGCATTTGATAAAATCCAACACCCTTTCTTGATAAAAACTCTCAGCAAGGTGGGAATAGAAGGATCATACCTGAACATGATAAAAGCCATATACGACAAACCCACAGCCAACATCATACTCAATGGGCAAAAACTACAACCATTTCCCCTAAGAACAGGAACAAGACAGGGATGCCCACTCTCACCACTCCTGTTTAATATAGTGCTGGAAGTACTAGCCATTGCGATCAGACAAGAAGAAGAAATAAAAGGCATCCAAATTGGAAAAGAAGAAGTAAAACTGTCCTTATTCGCAGATGACATGATACTGTACATAGAAAACCCTAAAGACTCCATAAAAAAATTATTAGACTTAATAACTGAATTTGGTAATGTAGCAGGATACAAAATTAATGCCAAGAAATCTATGGCATTTCTATACACCAATAATGAACTTACAGAAAGAGAGACTAAAAAAACAATCCCATTTACCATCGCACCAAAAAAATTAAGATACTTAGGAATAAACTTAACTAAAGAGGTAAAAGACCTATACGTAGAAAACTACACGACACTGAAAAAAGAGATAGAGGAAGACATAAACAGATGGAAGAACATACCATGTTCATGGATTGGTAGAATCAACATCATCAAAATGTCCATACTACCCAAAGCAATCTATAAATTCAATGCACTTCCCATTAAAATACCAACAACATATTTCACAGACCTAGAACAAAATTTCCAAAAATTTATCTGGAATAAAAAAAGAACCCGAATAGCTACAGCAATCCTGAGAAAGAAGAACAAAGTAGGTGGGATCTCAATACCAGATATCAAGTTGTATTACAAAGCTACTGTTCTCAAAACAGCCTGGTACTGGCACAAGAACAGACATATAGATCAATGGAATAGAATAGAGAACCCAGAAATTGACCCAAATCAATATGCCCAATTAATATTTGACAAAGGAGGCATGAACATTCAATGGAGTCAAGACAGTCTCTTCAACAAATGGTGTTGGGAAAATTGGACAGATACATGCAAAAGAATGAAGCTAGATCACCAACTTACACCATACACAAAAATAAATTCAAAATGGATAAAGGACTTAAACATAAGACTGGAATCCATGAAAATACTAGAGGAATCCACAGGCAGCAAAATCTCGGACATATGCCGAAAGAACTTCTTCACTGATACTACTCCTAGGGCAATGGAAGCTAAAGAGAAAATAAACAAATGGGACTACATCAAAATAAAAAGCTTTTGCACAGCAAAGAAAACCATCAATAAAACAACAAGAAAGCCCACTGCATGGGAGAACATATTTGCCAATGATATCAATGATAAGGGTTTAATCTCCAACATATACAGAGAACTCATACAACTTAACAAAAAGAAGATAAACAACCCAATCAAAAAATAGGCAACTGACCTAAGTAGACACTTTTCGAAAGAAGACAGAAGGCAGGCCAAGAGACATATGAAAACCTGCTCACAGTCACTAATCATCAGAGAGATGCAAATCAAAACAACAATGAGGTACCATCTCACACCTGTCAGAATGGCTTTTATCAACAAATCAACAAACAACAAGTGTTGGCGCAGATACAGAGAAAAAGGAACTCTTTTGCACTGCTGGTGGGAATGCAGACTGGTGCAGCCACTGTGGAGAACAGTATGGAGCTTCCTCAAAAAACTAAAAATGGAACTCCCATTTGACCCAGTGATCCCACTTCTAGGAATATATCCCAAGAATCTAGAAACAGGCATCAGAAAGGAAATATGCACCCCTATGTTCATAGCAGCACAATTCACCATAGCCAAGATTTGGAAACAACCTAAATGCCCATCAGCAGATGAATGGATTAAAAAACTGTGGTATATCTATACAATGGAATACTACGCTGCGGTAAAAAAGAAGGAGTTCCTACCATTTGCAACAATATGGATGGAGATGGAGAATATTATGTTGAGTGAAATAAGCCAGGCAGAGAAAGATAAATATCACATGATCTCGCTCATTTGTGGAATATAATGAACGACATAGACTGATGAACAAGAACAGATCCAGAGGCTGAGAAACGTCGATCAGAACATCATACCTCAGGTAAGGTAGGGGAGGGTGGGGGTAAGGTGGAGAGATCAACCAAGGGACTTGTATGCATGCATATGAACCTAATCAATGGACACAGACAACAAGGGGGCGGGGCATTAAGAGAAATTGTTTCATGTGACAAAAATTTTTAAATGAAACTCTCTGTAGACTGAAAATTATTTTGGAAGGAAACAAAGAGAAGTTTCCTTCAAAAGTCATAAGGATTGTAATTGAAAGTCAATATATTTGGCCGCTTGAACTAAAGTAAGTAATTTGTGCTTTTGCCTCCCTGACAAAGTTTATATAAAGCTACAAAAAGAAATTGACAGCCAGTTTGAAATGGAATTGCCAGGGCCTAGGGCAAAGAATATCCTTACATGATATTATTCTACAATCTCATTATAATCTTAGATATTTTACAACAGCATACTTTACAATTATCCCAAACAAACTTACAAACTAATTCTTTGAATGGTGGGCAGCAATTTAAAAAAAAAAAAAGGGACATGAAAGGATTTAATCCCTTGCAGAAGGAATTAAGGCACTGGGAAGGCACTTGAGCATCCTATATTGGCCCCTCTTGCCCTTTGTGCCAAGAGGGACCCTCTTCTCACAATCCAATTGCCCTCAGCTGTTACCTGAACTTTCTGTTCATGCTGAGCTTGAAGCCTCGTGGGGGCTGGTACCAGGGATCTGTCTCACACCCAATTGTGTGAGCTGGGCCCTCACTGGAGAAGAAACCCGAGTTCCCCGAGATATGTGATCAGCACCAGGACCCTGCCAGCAGGCCAGGGGTTCCCAAGGCAGGTGCTGGGTGTGGAGGCCACAGGGTCATAGGCTACCAAGGAGACAGAACTGAACCTCACAGCACCCTGCTTGGCCCCGGAGGATGGCTGGTTAGCCAGAGACGGGTAAGATTCCTCAAGGAAGGAACAACCTAAGACAGGCACAGTCGCAGAGGGGCCATCAGGAGAGAACTTGGGGGGGCAACAGAAGTGGGGCACAGACCCTCACCCCCCCAACATTGCAGGGGCTTGAACCCTTACCCCCTTCTAAAGGAGGTCTCCTACCCCCATGGCTGCTTCGCACTTCCCACACCCAGCTCAGATCGGGACCCAGGCAACAGAAAGAGACCCGGCCCAGCTCACATCGAGATACAGGTGACAGACAGAGACTTGGCCCAGCTCAGATCGGGTCCCAGGTAACAGACAAGAGACTTGGCCGACAGCAGTTGCCCTATATCTAAATTCAGCTGAGCATTTGGAATGCTCAGGGCCCACTCAAGAATGCAAATAATCCTTCCCACTAATATTTACAGGGTAAACTAAGATTGTTGGTAGAGTATTAAATTTGACAGTAAAATAGTAATCGAGTTTTCAGATTAATTTAAATAGGCTAATTGAAATAAGTGAATATTCAAGTACTGGACAAAAAGCTATTCTTAAAGTAATAACTAAAATTTCTATTGGTAGTTCATCTCATGGTAAAATTCCTGAATAAGCAATGAACCTAAAGCAGTCATATGTGTGGTGGGAAAAAAAAATTTTTTTTAATTTAAAGTTATCAAGACTGCATTATAAAATTTACAAAAACCTCCATTAAAAAAAAAGGGGGGGGGGGATAGTAGGGCAATATCATGTAAGGAAAAATATCCTATAAGTAAATTACATCTAGAAAATTTTTACTTTACCAAATTAAGGTTCATTTGCAATGCTAACAGCAAGGCCATTAAAAACACACATGGTGTCTAAATAAGACAAAGCAAAATCGTTTGAACAAAAATAAAAAGGATCCCAAATCAATTATATAGAAAGGATTCCTTTATTAACTTGTGGTCAAGAATATATTTGTATATTTTCAGAAAACAACCCCAAGACCAGATGGATTCCTGCAACAGAGAGGAATTGACAGGAGTGCTCCAACCACGAAGACAAGAGGAAAAAACAGTCCAGAGATGGAAGACGCTGACAACGCCTTGCCATGGGAGCAGTCAGCAGCTGTGCACCGCTGCAGGTTACCTAGGACCAAACCAGAGAGGGTCGGACCTGCATTGCCACCATGTGCCCACCATCCAGATATCACTGCTGACATGTACACATAAGGAACTGTTGGACATTGAAATTGGGACTCAAACATTTTTTTGTTTTGTCTTGTTTGGTTATTATATGTTTATTTCCAGTCTGCAAAGGCAAAACTTTTTAAAGGAAAGAAATGGTGGGAAAAAGATACAGAGGCAAAGAAGCATTGAACAGACTGTCAAACTACATTGGGAAGACAGGGGTGGTTGGGCGAGGAGGGCTGTAAGAGACCAACCGAAGGACTTGTACGCATGCATATAAGCACAACCAATGGATATAAGACACTGGGGCGGGGAGGGGGGGGAGGGTGGGCAGGTGAAGGCATGTCCTGGGGGGTAGGGGAGGTCGGGGGGAGATCAAAGGGGGAAAAAAAAAAGGAGACATATGTACTACTATTTGTAATACTTAAAACAATAAAAATAAAATTAAATTAAAAAAAAATGTTCCAAAAAAAAAAAAAAAGTATTTTGGCCTGTATATTGCTCTTAAGTCAGTCTCTTGTTGAGGAATGAGCTAGGGCTACGAAATCTGCCGTTTTGCTGAAATTACTTTTCCCACATGATACACTTTTAAAACTATAATTAAATTTGCAAGACACAAAGGCAAACACTTTCACTCACTCATCATTAATTCTTCATTGTAATTTCTAGGTGGTGGAAATAAAGGTAATTTTATTTTCTACTATATTTTTGTATTTTAACGGGATTATTTTGTTACTTTTCAAATAGAATAATACTTTTTGGTTATCTAATATTATATTGGATATGAAAATGAATTTCTATCCCCCCCCCAAAAAAATACGGTACCTACAGTCTTCCCATATAAGTTGACTTATATGAAACACTATAATTTTAGTTGTCCCTGAAACATTTTCTCTTACACTCCAGGAAGTTATATTGACCATGCATTGATAATCCTATGTAATATAAGGCTAATATGCAAAAAGACCAAACGGTGGGACAACTGAACAATAGGTCGCTATGATGTTCTGCCTGGAGCTTGCAGCTGCTGCTGGCGCCGCTCCGCCTGCACCCACTGCCAATGCCAGCTCCACTGGCATCTGCAGCTTCTGGTGCTGTAGCCACTGCTCGCACACGCTGCTGGTGCAAGTCCTGATCATTCGGCTCCATCAGGGGTGCAAGAGGTGGCTGCCCACCCCAATCATCCCTGAGGGTTTCTCCACCTCTCCCAGCTCCTGAGGGAGAGGTGGAGTTGCCACTCCCACCCACTGCTGGTACCAGCCCCAGTCAGTCTGAGCAGGGCCGGCGCCATCAGCATATGAGCAGCTGCAGCCAGAGCAGGGCTGCTTGCAGATAGGGAACCGGGGCCATGGCAGGAGGGGACCGGCAGGGTCACAGAGGATGGGCTGAGACCTCCCCTACCCCGTGCCTACTGCAGCCCTCAGTTCCTTTCAAGGTACAAAAATTCGTGCACTGGGTCCCTAGTGTATCTATAACACAACCAATTCATACTGCTACCACTGCTACTATCCTGGTTCAAAACAGCATTATCTCTAGCCCAATTTTATGAATAAGCTCCAAAAAGGACTCTGTGCAGCTAGTATTACCTTCCTCTAGATAAGAAAAACATATAAGAAGATGTCCTAAATGAGATCAGGCCTTATAATGTCTTCACCCAAACCCCTGTCTTAATTTGACTCATAGTAATAACTAAAGTCCTAACAATGTTCTATAACTCCTATATAATCCAGAGCTCCTTCCTCTCTTAACTTCTATCTTATTACACTCTGACCTCATTCCTCTTTCTGTTCCTTGACCATGAGAACACAAATTTCACCATATATTGTTTTGCTCTAACTATTCTCTCTGCTGGAATGTTTTTCTTCCATATAATCCCTTAGCTCACCTCTTTCAAATATTTGAACAAAGTTTACCTTCTCAAGGAGGCTGACTCATAAGTCCCCATGTGTTACTGCACATTGCACCCCACGCAGGACCCCAATCTGGTTTACATGGGTCTATTTTTTCTTCATTTCATAGGAAAAAAATCCACTTATATTATTAGCACTAATGAAAGTAGCACACTTTATATGCAATCTTATTTTGAACTTTGAATTTATTTGCATTGTTTTCAGACAAATTAGACTGTAAATGGTGTTTTATTTTTAAGAATAAATTAATTTGTAGTCATTGTGTATATCACATATGATAATGAGCAAACATGGATCCATGACTGCTGCATTGCAGTGGACATGAACCAGTCAGAAAATGTAATGTCTGTAAATAATCACTGAGGATATACCAGTGTCTATAAACTCATTAGCCTCCTGTGGTAGAAAAATACCAGTTGGTGGTTTAAAATATTATCTCTGTTGCCATATCCAGTTTGGCTCATTGGATAGAATGTCGGCCTGAAAACTGAAGGGTCCAAAGTTTGATTCTGGTCTGGGTTGTGGGCTCTAACCCCAGTAGGGGTCGTGCAGGAGGAAGCCCATCAATGGTTCTCTCTCATCATTGATGTTTCTCTCTCTCCCTCTCCCTTCCTCTCTCAAATCAAAAAAATATATTTTAAAAATAATAAGATATTATATCTGTTAATAAGTCACCAAGATTATCATCCATATGTGAACATGTAAGTTTTGAAGTATCTGATAAAATATTCTAGTCAATTCTTTATTTCTTGAATACCTGTATCTTTCATAAAATACTCTGATTCTGACTCTTGTGACAGTAAGTTGATGTGTCTCAGTTTTGAAAGAAAGAAAAGAGATTTTCCTCAAACATCTATATGATCTATTTTTTAAAAAAATAATTCATTCAGCATACCCACTGAGTACCTAGTATGTGGTATTTTATGGGAATTAAAACTTGAACTATTGAGACAAATAAGATTACTGGTTCAATTAGGGAGCTCATGGGGTAGCAGAGACAGATCAACACAAACCTGGTTCTAAAGTAATAAAGATCTAGAGTAACAATGTGTATGAAGTAGTAAGGAACCAAAAAGTGAACAAATGATAGAATAATGTAATCCTATATAATAAAAGCCTATATACTAAGTATCCAGTCGACCCATCAGCCATTCAACCAATCAAAGCATAATATGCTAATGATCTGCTAAGGCTGCTCAATCACTTGCTATGATGTGCACTGACCACCAGGGAGAAGTTGCTCTGACTGCTAGGTAAGCTTGCTGCTGGTGTCTGGCCAATTGGGACTGAGCAAGATGAGCTGAACATGCCCTGGAGCTCTCCCACATTGCCCTCATCCCCCCAGGCTGGCCAAACTCCTGCATCTCTCCCCAGGCCCATTCATGCATTGGTGGGGTCCCTCAGTCTGGCCTGCACCCTCTTGCAATCTGGGACCCCTCAGGGGATGTCAGAGAGCTGGTTTCAGCCTGATCCCGCAGGCCAGGCTGAAGGACCCCACTGGTACACAAATTCATGCACTGGATCTCTAGTAGGCCTATAAACATTTTAAATTTCCCCACAAGTTTCCAGAAATAATAACGATAATATTAATATTAATATTTTTCTTTGTCATAATTATATTTCCCTTGTTAGTTTAGAGTTTGATTATATACTAGTTTGTTTACCTTATCTCATATCTAATAAAGAGAATCAATGATATTTACTGACCAAAGAAACTATTGCTCCAGGAGAAGAAAGGACTAAAGTCTACCTAGAAAGAAAATACAGGCATTTAAGCAATGGTGTTAACTAAAAATCAAAGACCCTTCATCTTCTGGCATTGTGGGACCTTGGCTGTATAGGTTACTGCATGTGGTTTCCATAGCCTGAATACTTTGCTGAACCCTGAGTGGCATATATGTAAGATGAAGGCCCTGTATTTACTCTGTCAAAAATTTCAGGTCCACAAACCAGAGAGGGTCGGACCTGCATTGCCACCATGTGCCCACCATCCAGATATCACTGCTGACATGTACACATAAGGAACTGTTGGACATTGAAATTGGGACTCAAACATTTTTTTGTTTTGTCTTGTTTTGTTATTGTATGTTTATTTCCAGTCTGCAAAGGCAAAACTTTTTAAAGGAAAGAAATGGTGGGAAAAAGATACAGAGGCAAAGAAGCATTGAACAGACTGTCAAACTACATTGGTAAGACAGGGGTGGTTGGGCGAGGAGGGCTGTAAGAGACCAACCGAAGGACTTGTACACATGCATATAAGCACAACCAATGGATATAAGACACTGGGGCGGGGGGGAGGGTGGGCAGGTGAAGGCATGTCCTGGGGGGTAGGGGAGGTCGGGGGGAGATCAAAGGGGAAAAAAAAAAAGGAGACATATGTACTACTATTTGTAATACTTAAAACAATAAAAATAAAATAAAATTAAAAAAAAAAATTTCAGGTCCAATATCTGGTTCATTTAATAACTCCATATTACTGCTAGTAGGATATGATAGACAATTCAAAATGGCATATGGTAGAACAGTGATGCTTTATTGGGGGTATCTGGAATATATAATACATAAAAGTATATGAAAAAGTATGGAAAAGAAGATCTTTAACAAACTAAAAAATAAATTACTCAAAACATTTTAAGACTATTTCTTGATGGTACTTTCTTATAACCTGTTTTAACAACAAAAGCAAAATATATCAGATTAACTAGTGAAGAAAATAAAATTACAAATACCTTTTAAAATACAGGTTTTCTGTAGCTTCAAAAAAGTATTCCTGTGAAACATTAGGGGCTATAAAACTCACTCTGTCCTTCATCTTTCCAAGTTAGGAATCTAATTGAATTTTATGTGTAGTGTTTTCTGATTTCATGTGAACTTTCTATAGACAAAAATAAAGCACATCTTCACTTTTTTTCTTGCATGACTATTAAACTCAGACTGAAAATAAAATTTTAGAGGCAACTCATTGTTTGGTAATCAGCATATGGCTACCAAAAATTTAAATCATTTAAAAAATATCGATCAAAACCAAAATGGCGGCATAGGTAAACACCTAAACTGCTGCCTCGCACAACAATTTCAAAACTACAACTAAAAGACAAAACAGACATCATCCAGAACCGCAGGAAAGCTGGCTGAGTGGAAATTCAACAACTAGAAGGAAAGAGAAAAGCACACTGAGACTCAAAGGAGCTGCAGGAGGCAGAGGTACTGAGATGCACGCAGAGAGGACTAGCAACTGAGTGCACAGCTGGCTTTCTCAAGCGGGAGGGAGACAAAGCTCCCAACTGCACTGAACTCCAGTTCTGGGCAAGACTCAGGGGACCCAGACTCAAACGGGGTGAAACTGGACTGTCAGGAAAGAGAAAAGCACACTGAGACTCAGAGCAACTGTGGAAGGCAGAGTTACCGAGGCGCTTGCGTGGAGAGGGCGGGCAACTGAGTGTGCGGCTGGCTTTCTCAAGCTACAGGGAGATAAAAGCTCCTGACTGCACTGAAATACAGTTACATGTGAGACTCTGGGGACCCAGACTCATTCAGGGAGAAACTAGACTGTCTGGCAGCGGATGGAACTCGAGGGCGGCTTTTTCTCAGAAGTGCTTGCAGTGATTAACGAGGGACACTGAGACACAGGGGCCTATTAGAGCAGGGCTGATGGGAAGCCAATGCAGTCTGCTCTGCCCTGAGACTCTGCCCCATCCAAGCTGAGCACAGAGGGTTTTGCAGGTCTTGTCTCATAAGGGTGTCTCCAGCACAGAAGTTCTCCCAGCATAGACATAGCTGATCCTCACAGCCAGCTGGCCTGGAGGTCAATTCCTCCCAGTGATACCAACAACAATCAAGGCTTAACTACAACAAGACTGTTCACACAGCCCACAAAGGAGTGCACCAAGAGTGTCCACCTCAGGTGACTGGGGAGGCTGAGCCACTGGGCCCTATAGGACACCTAGCACACAAAGCCATTCTATCAACTCAGGGAAGCAGCCAAAATGTGGAGACAAAGAAAAAGATCACAAATGAAAGAAATGGAGGAAAGCAAATGTCTGGCTATAGAGTTCAAAACCATGGTTATAAGGTTTTTCAAGAATTTTCTAGAAAAAGCCAATAAGTATAGCAAGACCCTTGAGGATATGAAAAAGGACCAACTAGAAATTAAACATACACTGACTGAAATAAAAATTTTTATATAGAGATCTAACAGCAGACTAGAAGATCACAATAATCAAGTCAAAGATTTGAATTACCAAGAAGCAAAAAACACTCAACCGGAAAAACAAAAAGAAAAAGAATCCAAAAATATGAAGATAGTGTAAGGAGCTTCTGGCATAACTTCAAGTGTACCAACATCCAAATTATGGGGGTGCCAGAAGAGAGAGAGCAAGATACTGAAAACCTTGAAGAAATAATGACCGAAAACTTCCCCCACCTGGTGAAAGAAATAGACTTACAAGTCCAGGAAGTGCACAGAACCCCAAACAAAAGGAATCCAAAGAGGAACACACCAAGACACACCATAATTAAAACAATAAGAGCAAAAGACAAAGAGAGAATATTAAAAGCAGCAAGAGAAAAACAGTTAGTTACCTACAAGGGAGCACCCATACGACTGTCAGCTGATTTCTTAACAGAAACTGTACAGGGCAGATGGGAGTGGCAATAAATATTCAAAGTGATGAATAGCAAGAACCTACAACCAAGGTTACTCTACACAGTAAAGCTATCGTTCAGAATTGAAGGGCAGATAAAGAGCTTCACACATAAGAAAAAGCTAAAGGGGTTCATCACCACCAAAACAGTATTATATGAAATGCTAAAAGGTAATCTTTAAGAAGAAGAAAAAGGTAAAGATAAAAATTATGAACAACAAATACATTATCTATCAATAAGTGAATCTAAAAATCAAGTGAATAAAAAAAACCTGATGAACAGAATAAACTGGTGAATATAATAGAATCAGGGGCATAGAAAGGGAGTGGACTGACAATCCTCAGGGCAAAGTGTGGGGGGGTGCGGGAAGAGACTGGACAAAAATCATACACCTATGGATGAGGACAGTGGGGGGAGGGATAAGGGCAGAGTGTGGGCTGGGAACCGGGTGGAGGGGAGCTATGAGGAAAAAAAGAAGAACAATTGTTAATAATCTGAACAATAAAGATTTATTAAATTAAAAAAATAACTATCAAAGTATTAATTATTCAAAAATGTGCCACATAAATCACTTATAATCAAACAAATAGACCCTTTTATTTGCTATGGTCCCCAAGCCTTTTCATTGTGTTAAGAATAAATTTATTATATTTTAAGAGATCTACATTTTCCAAGGTGATTTCTATTGAATTTACAAGGTCATTGAAAATTTAAACAAGCTTTTTATTTAATTTAGCAATGAAAAATCCCCAATTAAGTCAACAGCATTTAGCCTACCTATACAGTCAGAATATTTTCCATCCTAGATAATAACAGAAGATGGCAGAAGGACTTCCAAATCAAATGGGTCAGAAGAGCTTAAATGGAGGCTACGACAACATATAAAATACTGTTTTTAACAAAGACTTGCTTTACATTCAAACATTACTATAGTTCTCTACACAAATTGCTTGTGCCTTTTAATTTCTGAACTCTTATTTAGCAAAAAAACTATAGGATTTTAGGACCATATAATCTTTATTTTGTTGTTTTCCCTCCTCTATAAATGGTGTATCAATTTTAATTAAATTATAGCCTCAATTACTAACCGCACTGCTGCTATAGTTTCTATTTCATGATTGTTCTATCAGTAATGGTCCCTGCCCTAACTGGTTTGGCTCAGTGGATAGAGCGTCAGCTGAGGGACTGAAGGGTCCCGGGTTCGATTCTGGTCAAGGGTATGTACCTTGGTGCAGGCTCAGTCTCCAATAGCCTGATCGATGTTTCTCTTTCATTGATGCTTCTAACTATCCCTCTCCCTTCCTCTCTGTAAAATCAATAAAATATATTTTAAAAAAATAATGGGCCCTACAAAAGTCTCATATATATATAACTAATGATGAATATTTTATTTCTTAAATCTTTATATTTATTACTTACTCATGAAAGTTTATTAAAGTACAGAAGTAAAGCATACCCCTTCATTTTCCCAATGATCCTCTCCAGATGGATTTCTCTGTGTTCATTCATGTAATATTTCAACTTTTACCTCCTTTAAAACATATTGTAACACAAAATATGTTGTTTAATAATTGTAGGGTATTAGTTTTGTTAGAATTTTTGTATAGTGACAAAGCCAATAGAATTATATCAGTTTTGAGTTTCAAAGCAGCACAAAAAGTAGGAACTTTTAAGAATAACTATAAGTTTTTCATTCTATTTTTAATTTTTTACTTAATTAAATTTCATTATTTAATTTTATCTGAAAGTATGGTTCAATCTGGTTCTGTAACTCAAGCAAATTTATCATGAGTTACAGGTAGACTCATGCTCTCTGCTCCAGACAAAAGTGTCCTCAAAGGACAATTCTGCAGAAATTCACTTGCTGTAATGTATTTAAAAATGAGTATAACAGAGGAAGTTTGCATATACTAGTAAAGTCAATAAAATAAAAAAGTAATTTCTAAAACCAATGATCTGGAGAATATTTTGTTTTAAATTCCTGAGGTAGTTCTGGTTCTTATTTTGTGCCAAAGTATACATTTTACTGGTTTTTAGCAGATTATTTTTTCTTTCTGAAGATAAGTTAGCTAGTTGTAATAGTTTTACCTCATCACTGGAAATAAGAGTGTCATAAATATGATAAACTAATATGAAAGATTTTTGGGTTTTGGCATGGAACTCAAACACCCATGCAAGTATTATCTAGAGTAGTATTCCAAGCCAGAAACAAGTGTGGAAAGTGAGGTAAGACATAGTGCTGTGTCACTTCCTGTCAAAATGTCTAAATAATTCTATTATAAATTTAGACTTGGTTAGTCTAGATTTATCACCTGTAAATTTGAAATAATTTCCATTTAAATTAATTTATCTTCCATATATACTTTGAATCTGAAACAATGAATAAACACTAAAATTTTCAACCCGCTGTTTTAGTCATATACCCAACAGCTATATAATAATTAAGCTGGACATCTCCTAGGCACTAAAGTTATGACTCTATTATACAAGACCTTACATTTTAGTGAATGATACACAACAAGAAAGTATGTAAACAAATAAATAAACAAACAAATAAATAAAATATATCAGTTAGGATGCAGTGACATGAAAAGAAATAAATTAAGAAAAGTGGAGAGAGAGTAATGGGGGAGAAGATTTGAACTATTTTAGAAGATCATGGAAAGCATATTTCAGGAGGTGACATTGGACTAAAAGAGCTGAGTAAAATAAGAAACAGAGAGCTGGAAAAGGGAACGAATTGGGAGCAAAAGGAAAAGTAAGGTAAAAAGTTTTGAAATTAGTTAGAAAAGTGGAAAAAGAACCAGAACCAGGGGAGAAAAGAGTGAGCAAGGGGACAGATAATCAAGAAATGAGCTTCCAGAGGTGCACAAGGTGGGAATCAAGTAGGGAAGTGAAAATTAATGCATCCGGGTGTTTGAAATTTATGAGTTATTGAGAAGATGATAGAATTTGAATAAGACAGTGATGTATTTTTTAAGGTTCTGGCCAGATTACATTTTAATTATTATTATTAGTTTCCAAGTTAAATGTTGGATAATAATTAAGAAAATCTGTCCTTACATAGTTTCACAGAACCTCATCTAAGTAGTTTTAAATAAAATAAAATTATGCTTTAAAAAATACCACATTGGATTAAGCAGCATGGTTTACAAATTTGAAATAAATTCTTTTTGCTCCATTCCCAAAAGATCCTGGAGGGTCTAGGACTCATGACTGTTCTTATTGTTATTTTAATCATAAATAAGTTTTCAACTGTGTGATTTCATTATTGTGTTTTGCAGCCCTTTAAAGTAATTAATTGTGTGTCGTTTTCTAAAATAATTCTCTTCTTCCCATACAATCAAGTATAATTAATCTTCTACTTATCTGAGAGTGATCTACTTTAAACATATTCTCTCTGAAGTGAATGTGAAGGACATTTATTTTCATAGTCCACATTTTAAATTTAGGAATATTATGATCTGTGATTCTCCACAAAAAGAGAAGAAACTGTTTTTCTTTATTACATGAAAGAGAAACCTGTGAGCTATATTATACCCTGGCTTGGCATTTGCATTCTTTTGTTCATTTCCCAAAATTAATAGCAATTATATATTTTTAAAAAATTTAATAAGTACATTATGACATTTTTAATTTTAGGTCAGATTGTTTTAGTGCTAAATTAGTGCATGGGTATTGACTTTTCAAAGAAAATTCTGTGATTTGGAAAATGTGCTCTCTTTATAGCTAGTAATTACATGTCAACGCACACACACACTTTTTCTAATGAGAAATAAAATTTATTTGGAAAAACACTAAAAATCAAGTCGAGAGTGATTTTTTTCTTTTGGATCTTATAAGATAAATGACCTTGGGAAAGTTGTAACCTATGTGAGTCTTATTTCCATAATGAAGTGATTAGAAAATAGATGCTTGTTCTATTGCAACTCACTGAAGAACTAATGAGTCAAAAGACTAAAATATTGATCAGGTCATATGCACATAGTGTGAAAGATGATTCATTAAATTATTCAATGAATCTTATTGATTATCTACAATATTCTAGTGTGTATTTTAGGCATATAATTCTACAAATGGACAAACGAGACAAAGTTTTTACCTTTTGGATGTTGTAATCTAGTAGTAGGAAACAAATTAAAAAAAAGCAATGTCAGTGATAATGTTTGAGAAAAGGAAGAGTCAGTATCAGGAAGGTTCGGTGATATTTTACATCTCCTTCTATAAGAGGTTTACTGTATTAGTGGTCCTAATTTGTCTGCCATGATATGCCTTTTGTTATAATAAATGAGTTATAATAAATACATTTATACATAAATAAGCAAGTAAATAAATAAATGCATGTATGTAGTAGGGTAGTCTAGGAAGCTATCACAGCTAAGTCAACATTTGAGCAGAGATCTGTGGGAAGTGAAGGAATAAACCATTCAAAAAGCCCTAAGGCAGGAGGCTGCTTCCAATCACCACAACACAGCAGAAACCCAAGTATCTAGAGTAAAGTGAATAGATACAGTGGCTGGAAGACGAATTCAGAGTGAAAGCACAGCTCCAGAAAGCAGAGCTATTAGGCTATTGTGAAGATTTATGATTTAGCTCTGAATTAATCAGTAATCAACAAGAGGGTTACAGATGGATAATCTGATCTCACTTTTATTTTAAAAAGGTCATTCTGGCATCTGTATAAAAATAGAAAATGGAGATAAGTGTAAAGTCAGGAAGTGCAGATTATTCAAGCCATTATTAGTAGAATCATCATTTTGATTTTTAAAAAAATCCTAAACAATGAAAGTTAATTATGGTGTGAAAAAACCATTGTATTAAAATAATATATTTTTCCACCATCACTAAGTTAATGTTATTGGTGTAAGGGAAGATAAATCCAGAATAAAGAAAATAAAAATAGGTCTAAATACATACAGTCAGTGATTTTAGAAAAAGCAACCAAATTAATTTAATAGGGAGAAAGAAGTATTTTTTACACATATGCTAGACCAAATGAATATCTGTATTAAAAAACAAAAACATAATACTTGGCATAAACAGTGGTCAACTTGCCAGCCTGCATATCAGAGGGTCTCAGTTTGATTCTCAGTCAAGGACACCTAGATGGGTTTTGGGTTTGGTCCTCACCTCTAAACAGGGCACGTGCGGGAGGCAACCAATCCATGTGTCTCTCTCACATCGATGTTTCTCTCTCTTTCTTTCCCTCCTTCCCTTCAACTCTCTCTGAAAAATCAATGTATCTCCCATAGGGAAGGCAGGGGTGGGAGCGTGGGCGGGAAGAAATCAAACAAAGAACATCTATGCATATATGCATAACACATGGACAAAAGCAATAGACTGAGGAAGGCCTGGGACTGGGGTTGGGGGCTGGCTAGCAAGGGTCAGTGGGGGGAAAAGAGGGTCATATGTAACTTTCAACAATAAAGATTTAAAAATATAAAAAGAACTATTTTAAAAAACCTGTAGTACATTTACATAATAGAATACTATGCAGCTGTAAAATTGCAAGAACTCTTAAAATTTGCAACAGCATGGATATACCTGGAGAGTATTATGCTAAGCGAAATAAGCCAGTCAGAGAAAGACATGTATCACATGATCTCACTCATACGTGGAATCTAATGAACAAAATAAACTGATGAATAAAATAGATCCAGAGACATAGAAGCATGGAACAGATTGAATTTCAGAGGCAGGCTGGGGTGTGTGGGGTGAGAGGCCGGCAAGTGGGGGCAGTTGGGGGCGACTATGCCAGCAGGGGGGATAGTTGGGGGTAACCAGGCCAGCAAGGGGGCAGTTAGGGATGATCAGACAGGCAGGCAGGTGAGCAGTTAAGAGCCAGTGGACCTGGATTGTGAGAGGGATGTCCAACTGCCAGTTTAACTAGCACTGGGACACTCCCTGAGGGGTCCCAGTTTGGAGAGGGTGCAGGCTAGGCTGAGAGGACCACCCCCCATGCACGAATTTTGTGCACCAGGCCTCTAGTCTATATATATATATAAAACCCTAATATGCAAATAGACTGAATGGCCGAAAAACTGAATAACCAAACAGCTGGTCACTATGATGTGCGCTGACCACCAGGGGATGAGCAAAGAACGTGGTGGGCATTGGCAGCAGCTGGCAGAGTGCAGAACATGGTGGGCATCGGCCATGGTGGGATGGTGGAGCAGGTGAGCAGGGGCACTGGTTGCTGTCATTGGGGCAAGCCTCTGATGGTTACTGCAAATTCTTTGCTCCCACATGCCATGGTCCCACCGGGTGCTCGCACCTACTGCCGGCACCAGCCCCGCTCGAACCCGCTGCCAGCAATGGCCCCACCCACACCCGCTACTGGTGCCAGAGCTGCCACTCTTACCCACTGCCGTTGCTGGCTCCGTTCAGACCCGCAGCTGGCGCTGAGCCACTGCTCACACCTGCTGCCAGTGCCCAGCACTAGTCCCAATTGCTCTGTGCTGTTAGTGGATATGAGCAGCGGCTGCCTGCCCTGATTATCCCTGAGGGCTTTTCCACATACCCCTGCTCCTGAGGGGCAATCAGGGCAGCAGGCGCCCCTTGCACCCACTAATGGTGCTGGTCCTGCTCATACCCACTGCTAGCACTGGCCCCAATCACTCTGCGCTGTCAGTGGGTACAAGTGGGGCCAGCGCCATGAGCGCATGGGAGTGGCAGTGGCAGGAGTGGAGCTGCCAGCAGACAGGGGACCAGGGGCCGTGGCAGGAGGAGCCAGGTGGGAGCATAGAGGATGAGCCAAGACCTGCGCCTGTGCCCACCACAGTTCTTTTCAAGGTGCATGAATTTGTGCACTGGGCCCCTAGTATATCCATAAAACATCTTATACAATAACATTTATAGCCCCTTTATTCATCATAGCAAAAAATGAAAACAAACCAAGTGTTTATCAACAGGAAATTGAAAAACAAAATGTGGTATATTTATACAATGTAATACTGCTCAGCAATTAAAAATGA
The DNA here is from genome assembly GCA_026230045.1 of Corynorhinus townsendii. NCBI lineage: Eukaryota > Metazoa > Chordata > Mammalia > Chiroptera > Vespertilionidae > Corynorhinus > Corynorhinus townsendii. Next base: position 94,452,242 of record JAPDVU010000002.1, read on the forward strand.
AGTGAACTACTGACACACCTACCTCATCAAGCTAAATAGTGACAATCTCTGTATTGTATTGTATGTTCATTGCATTTCAATAAAAATACTCATTTATAAAAAATAAATAAATAAACTAGAGGCTCAGTGCACGGGTTTGTACAAGTGGGGTCCCTCAGCCTGGCCTGTGCCCTCTCACAATCCAGGATCCTTCGGGGTATGTAGTAGTGGGTGAAGGGGCAGGTGGCCAGGGAGGAGCCCAGGCCTGGCACCATGCCTCTCCCACTCATCCAGGCCCCACTGTACCTGCCATCTCTTGGGTATCACTGCCACAGAGGTAGGAGAGGCTCGCACTGCCACAGCTGCATTCACCAGCCGTGAACCCAGCGTCTAGTGCCCCTTAATCAGCCCCTGGTGCCCCTGGTCGACTTAGGTTTTAATAAATATAGACTAGAGGCCCAGTGCATGAAATTCATGCACTGGGGGTGTGTCCCTCAGGCCAGCCTGCACTGTCTCCAATCTGGGACCCCTCAGGAGATGTCCAACTGCCAGTTTAGGCCCAACCTGAGGACATCCCTCTAACAATCTGGGACCACTGGCTTCTAACTGCTTACCTGCCTGTCTTCCTGATAGCCCCCAACTGCCCTCCCCTGCAGGCCTTGTCCCTCCCAACTTCCCTCTCCTTATAGCCTGGTCTCCCCCAACTGCTCTCTCCTGCAAGCCTGGTTCCCCCCAACTGCCCTCCTGTGCCAGCCCAGTCACCCCCAACTGCCCTCCCCTGCTGGCCTGATCGCCCCCAACTGCCTTCCCCTGCCAGCCATCTTGTGGTGGCCATCTTTGACCACATTGGGGGGGGGGGCATCTTGTGTGTTGGAGTGATGGTCAATTTGCTTATTACCCCTTTATTATATAGAATTATGTTTTCCTCTTTGGTGCTTACAGACACACTACAAGTTGTTATAATGATGATAAACTGTACTAATAAAAGGGCAATATGCTAATTAGACCAGATAGACCAGAGGTCTTCTGGACAAAGCCATGATGGCGGGGCCTGAGGCAGAGTGGTTAGGGGTGATCAGGCCAGCAGGGGAAAGAGGTTAGGGGTGATCAGGCCAGCAGGGGAGAGCAGTAAGAGGCGACAGAAGAGAGTGGTTAGGGGCAATAAGGCAGGTAGGCATAGATGGTTAAGGGAGGTAAGGCAGGCAGGCAGAGGCGGTTAGGGTGATCAGGCAGGTAGGTTGAGTGGTTAGTGGTGATCAGGTAGGCAGAAAGGTGAGTGGTTAGAGACAGTGGTCCCAGATTGAGAGAGAGATGTCCGACTACTGGTTTAAAGCAGCAGTGGGACATCCCTTGAGGGGTCTTGGATTGGATAGGGTGCAGACTAGGCTGAGGGACCCCTCCCATGCATGCATTTCATGCACTGGGCCTCTAGTAATAATATAATATTAAAAATAGAAAATGTTATTTTATGTATATGTAATTACTTGTAAAACTTTTTAGATCTGAGCTTCAGGGTTATATGTTCGTTAGACTACTTATGCAACAAATTAATATTGTACATAAGCTGCTCAGGAGTGCAGATTCAAAGGTAATATATTTTGTTATCCAAATGTGATTTCTAGCACTTACCTTCCAGTATATTGCTTAGCAAAATAAATGAAAGTCAATGTTTTCCTTATGGTATATAACAACGGGAGTAAATGAAAATAGGAATTGGGGAACATCTTTTTAAAGACCAAACTTAATCACCCAAGATATGGGAGAGAGGGAATTTTAATTTATACATTCCTTTTTAGTTATGTTAAACTCCGATGGGATATTTCTCTATTGTCCCTGAAGCAAATGATGTCTACAATAAAGTTTAAAGAATTATGGATTTTTATCGAAACTTAGATATCATCTGCCAATAATCTTCATAAGCAAACTATGCCAGATCAATACCATAAAGGCTGCAATCCTGGCTCAATAGGAGGGAGAGTAGAACACAGAATTTAAAAGGTGACTTTATAACTTTCAGTTAAGTAAAAACTTTAGTTACATATAGAAGCTAACATATATTAACCTAATTTATCTCAGTTCTATTTTATCTGAAAGTTTCTATGGAATATATTTAATTTGTATATGAATAGAAACTAATAGGAAAGCAATTGTCATTTGGGGATTAAAATGATACTACTTGATTTAGAAGAAACTTTGGCAGTCTTCCGGTTCAACTAAACTGAGTACTTGGATATATTACCTTCACTGTTTGAATAGTTCCCATATTTGGAAAGCTTCCACTTTCACCATATCTGAAGTATATGCTTAGAACATCAGCAAAACAGGTAAAATTACTATGTGACAATGTTTTCTGAAATAATTTAAAATACTGATGTATGAAAATGTTAATAGTAATAATAAAAACAATTATTTTAGACTTCTCTTTACGTCTTTCATGTTACAGGCAGGGCTATTACTAGTATATGTTGAATTAGTTATGAGAGATGTGATTCCGTGAAGTGCTTAGGGACGTTGCGGTTCAGTGTGGTTCTATTTGCTGTTATGTAACTTTTCATTCTTTATATTAAATGTTTCTGCTATGACTTGATTCTTGATGCTCTGGCATTCTATTATTATTTGATTCTGCCATAAAATAAAAAATTCAAAATCCACATTCTTCAACAATTTGTAATCCAAACCCTCTTTATAAATTAATTTTATATAAAATTGTGCACTAATTAATCAATGACCTTTTGAAGATATATTCCCATGGTTCTAAAATTTAAAGGTTTCTCATAACTATTCTCTCCCATTTTAACTAGAACTCAAGACTTCCATCCTCATGGGCAAGAAAAGAAGCTGGGATGAAAGACATATTCCCAGTTCTGTGGCCATGCCTTTCTGCCAAGTAATTCAATATGTAACAAAAGCCTTTTTATTTTTACTGGAAAATAAAAACATTTGAAGAAGAAACAAAAGAATACAGTGGAGAACATTATTTTTATACTACAAGTAAGTTGAGTGGAGTGAGAAACATATAAATTAATTTCAACTACATTTGGGGTAAAATAGGATTTTTTGGATTATCCTAGAGAGATAAAGTACCAATTAATGGTTTCTTAAGAAAAAACATGTTTGCACTTAAATAACTTTTAGGTAGGAACTGTTTTACTTTGAAGATTATATTTAAGAATATAAGAATGCATATCACAGAAAAATTAGGTGTCACTACTAGGTTTTAATTATAGAATTCTGACAGCTTTTAGCTTCCCTCTAACTGCTTTCTATCCAGATTATGTTATTTATCTTACATTCTCTTCTCACACCTAAAGTTTCACAGCTGTAAAACTGTAAAGAATCTATTCCTAAAATCTGTACCTCTTTATAGAGAAATGCTGGATTTTCTTTGCATTAACATCACTTGATATTCAAAATGACTTCTACCACTAGAATATGCCATGTGTGCAACATAAATTATTGTGACCCTTCAATTTTAAGAAACATCCTCTTGATCTTTGTTTCATAATCAGGCTTCATTTGTTGTATTTTAAACATTAATTATAATTACTCTAATTTTCCTCCATAGAAAGAGATTTTCTCTACTGACATTATTCATGTTGCATGTTCAAGAAAGTAGCTGCTTTAAAAGGACCTCCTACCATGTTCACTGAGAGGTCCAGCAAGTGCCTGCTCTCCTGGACAGTGGCCTTGGATGCTTCCTCTGTGTACAGCAGCTTGAATGGATTGACATTGAAGTCAAGTTCTGTTCAACAGAGCACTCTCCATGAAAAGATTTCTCTTTCAGATCTTCTGCTTCCTCTTCTGGGGAAGCTCATTCTCTGATCCGTACTTGAATATGTGTTGACCTCCAGGTCTTGTAGGTGGATCCACCTCCACTCACTGTTAGTTTTCTTATGGTGTGATGCTGCTTTTATCACATTTTCAGAAAAAGGCCAGTTTTTCATCTTCCTTTTCTCTGCTGAATGTGTCAGATCCCAGAAAAATTTCCCTGAAGTGATGTTACTGAGACCTCTGGTGCCACCCTCTCAACTTGAATGACCACAAAAAAAAAAAAATGTTTCTTTTTGTCTATAAAAGTTGAATTAAGTTATTTTAAAAGTAACACATGAACTTGTTGGAAAGTATTATGTCAACTGAGATACAACTAAAGCAGAGAGCATATCATAAATACGTATGTTTGGGGAGAGTGACATATCATTCTGTGATTTTGGAGAAAGAGCCAGAAATAGCTTAAATAGGACATTTAGAGATAGAGAAAATAAAAGCTTTTTAATTAGGGTGCACAGCAATGTAACCAGAGATTAAATATACTGGAGAAGCCACAGAAAACCTAGCAACAAAACCATCTCATATTTAGAGATCTTTCCAGAAATCATTTTTAAGAAATCCTTGAACTATACCATACGAAAGATATGTTTATGCTTTTTGCTTGATCAAAGTAAAATATTTCACATATGATCTGAAAACCAGTACAAGTAGTTTAGTCATATTTTTTTCTAAAAAGCATAAAACACTATTTGTTCCTTCATTTTCTAACTTCAACATATTAAAATATGTGGTATAATCTACTATTTAAACAAATTTTAAAATGGGAAAAGAAACAAGAGGTTTACCCAAAACTTGTACCATAGAGCTTAATTGCCAGATAATATAAAAGAGTAGCTATATAGCCTTCATTTTTCTTCTGGTCTTTCCTGTCAAGAATTATATTCAGTTGGAAATACTCCTTTAATAGGAAGTAAAAGTTTACCTATATGAGAGATAGAATGAATGCACATGGTATTTCTAGTGGTAACTTTTTCTGTCAAAATATATCTTGACTTATGGAATTTATAGGTAAGATAGATGAGCGATGTTTGGTCATTAACTTCAGAGGAAACTTGAAGAGCTAAAGCATCTTCTTCCTGTATTTTACACCTATCTGAATTAATAGCATCGTCATCTTACTTGAAGGCCAAGTCAAAAACCTGAAAACCGTCTTCTGCTATTCTATCTTCCTTTCCATATCCAATCAAATATATTTGTTAAAACTCACTCTGATTATTCCAATTCTTAAACATCTTTTACACAAGTTCTTTCTGCTTTCTTTTAGCAGCAATGTGCTTAGTACTCAGGAACTACAATACTATGATACATTTTTTTCCCTTCATAAGTATTTATTGTGCCCCTACTAATTATGACAAACACTATTCTAGTGCTATAAACAGTGAAAAAATTAACAAAGTTCTGCATTCTTATGAAGCTTTAAAGAGTTTCTTATCTTCAGCTTTAAATATTCCAATATATACTACATACTAGTTGGGTTAGTTATCACTGCCCAACTTAAAATCAATTTAGTATGCTATACAACACCCTTTAGGACAGTGAGTGGTTATTACAATTCAGAACAACATTTAAAACTCTAGGTTCAAAAAATAAAAACACAAAATGACTCAATACCATGTTTGGCTCATTCATGTCTAATATAGTAAAAATGATGATGATCATGACAGAAACTATAATATGCTCCTTGCTAATATTTCTAAATTCTCTTCTGCAAGGATTCTACAAATACCCTATGCTTAATGTTTTTTAGAAATATTATGCTATTTCTGGATTCTTTAAAATCTGCCATGTAATTACTTTCCCCAGTGTTCCATGCAAACCACCAAAACTCAATATAAATGTTATTATTTATTTGTAATTATAACAAACATACATTATTTGGTTGAACCTTTCTGTGTCTATAGCACCTTAAACATATATTGATATGAATATATTATGCTCTAATATAATTTTTATGTATATGTCCTATTCATAAATTTATAAAGCCTTTGAGAAGAGGAATATTGTCTTGACCACTGGTACATGCTCAATCCTTAAGTCAGTACATAGTATAAATTAAGGACATGTATAATAAATTTTGGTTGGAGAAATGAATCAGTGAGTAAATTTAACTAGTTAATTCATAGTCCATTTCTTTTGTCCTTGAAATCTTACACTTCCTATTAAAATTTTCAAGCTTACTAGATCAATTTTTTTGTAATACATTATTTATAAATACATTAATACACAATTTCTAAGGACAAAATATGCTGACTAAATACTTTTTCAGTTTATGCGGTGGTAATGGATATGTAAAATAAATCTATTTAGGTTAGGAATTAGCAAGACTCATATAGAGTCAAATTATTAAGAATTTCTGAGATATGAAAGCAAAAACATTATTTTGATATAGATTAGACATCGTTGCTTGCTTTTTTAGAAAGAACAATGTGAGCAAAGCAAACACTAGGACTTACATAAGATACTGCTCATGACAAAGCTCAATTTCTTTTCCTTAATTGAGTTGAATGATGAAATTTGGAAGAAATAAAAGAAGCAAAACCCTTTACAATTTGTTTTTTATTACTATTATTACATCTTGGAGGCGAAATCTCTCATACATTTATTCCAAATTTGGCTATTCAGATTTTCACAGTATTCAAATTTTATTTAGAAGTTACAGATGGAAAATGCTCTTAGGAAGACTTTCCATTAGAGCTTTATACATTTCACTTGAAAATATCTTCATTAAATATTGTAGAAGGCCGCCTGGGAAGGCACATGGGCATTTCTTTAAATTGTCAGCTGAGCCCCAGGCCATTGGCAGAGCCCCTTCTTGGTTTCACCCTCCCCAAGAAGGTGGGGGGTGTTATCAGTACTGACTTTCTACCTTTGTCCAGGTGTCAGGGAGTGGGCTTTGATATGTAAATCAAGACAAGCACCAGGAATGCTAGGGCCTACTCAAGAATGCAAATAAGCTCCTTTGATCCTAAATTTTGGTGATACTTCCTGGTATTTGGGGGTATAAAATAAACTTGCTGCTTGGGCTCCAGGTCCCTGCCTCTCCATCAGAGAGGATGGCGTCTCACCTGGCTCCCAGCTTTGTTTCTATTTTTCTATCTGGTCTCTTTCTTTCTTTTATTTCTTAATCCCCAGTTCCTCCACTCAGAATCGGACCCATTCCTTTTCCGTACTGATGCGGAAAAGACAGAACACCTCTACAAAATATTGTTGTAAATCTCTACTTTGTTAAGAGAGTGGTGTCTGGTTTAGCAATTTCAAGTTATGAGGGCAGTGTAGCTGAAAGCTGTTACTTATATAATTAATCACTTTTGAAACTTAATGCATGCTGTATAGATAAAGAACTTTTCTTTGCAGAAAAAATAGTCTAGGAAAACAAAACAACGTGATAAATTAAAAAATAATCACCATGGTTGTATTATTTTAACATAAATATATGTGGTTTCTCATGCAAGAAAGAAAGAATGGGAAGAAGGAAGGAAGGAAAAAAATAGAAGAGAAAGAAATCTCAGAACAAATTTACATGTAAAACACCATATAGAGCTACATACTTTTTTACACATAAGTAAGAGAAATGTGTGTTTCTCTGTGTGTGTGTGTGTGTGTGTGTGTGTGTGTGTGTGTGTGTGTTGTGTGCATGCACAAATGCTCATTGCAAGAGATCTGATAAAATTAGGGTTATTTCCAGATAACTAAATGTTTACCTTTATCATGGGTAAAGACAATAAAAAAAGTCAGTAAGTAATACTGTATTTCAAAAATACACGTAATTTATGTATCTACTCCCTAGGTTTAATTTTATGTTCTTCATTTAGCAAAATAGTTCTGCTTATTATTTTATTTTTAAAATGTTGGGGGAAGGATGAAGGTAAAAAAATTTCTAAAGTTTTAAAGTCAATCTTCAGACTCTGAAGGTTGAAATGTACTATATTTCTGATATAAAACACAAAAATAGGATTCTCTAGTCCTGATAATAGTTTTCATAGCTATAGTCAAGTATTAGGTGTTTCTTCTGCCATTTTCTGACTCCCAGCTTTGTCTCTACTGTTTTATGCAATTGAGAAAATATTAGCAGCTAAAATTAAATTTCTATTGTTAGTTTTAGTTTCAACATACTGCAACTGACCTTGCCCAAATCTATACTAATAAAAGAGAAACATGCAAATTGACCGTACCTCCGCTATGCCCACCAGCCAATCAGGAGCACGTATGCAAATTAACCCAACCAAAATGGCTATGGCCATGGAGCAAGCAGGAGGCTTGGGTTTCCTGGGCAATGGAGGAAGCCAAGCTTCCCGCACAGCCTGGCCAGCCCTGGCCTCCACTCAAGGCTACAAAGTTTCAATTATAGAAGATAAATAAATTCCAACAAAAATGGCTGCAGCCAAGGAACAAGTAGGGGGCTTGCATTTCCCCAGAGATGGAGGAAGCCAAGCTTCCCGCCAACTCTGGTCTGCCCTAGCCTCAAGGCTACAACGTTTCAATTATAGAAGATAAATAAATCCCAGATACCAGGGCCTCCACTTGTGTTGCCTAGAAGCATGGTCGGCCTGCAAACCACCATAGGCCCCTTGCCCAGGCCACCCCATACCCCAAGAGAATCCCCACCCTTATCGGGGACACCCTTCAGGGCAAACCAGTGGGCCCCAACACGTGCACCAGGCCTCTATCCTATGTAATAAAAGAGTAATATGCAGATTGTCATCACTCCAACACACAAGATGGCTGCCCCCATGTGTTCAAAGATGGCTGCCCCCATGTGGACACAAGATGGCCACCACAAGATGACCAGCAGGAGAGGGCAGTTGTGATTGACTAGGCCTGCAAGGGAGGGCAGTTGGAGGTGATCAAGCCTGCAGGGGAGGATAATTAGGGTTGACCAGGCCAGCAGAGGAGGGAATTTGGGGGTGACCGGGCCTGCAGAGAAAGGCAGTTGGCGAGGACCCAGGCCTGCAGGGGAGAGCAGTTGGGGGGATCAGGCCTGCAGGGGAGGGCAGTTAGGGGCAATCAGGCTGGCAGGCAGAAGCAGTTAGGGGCAATCAGGAAGACAGGCAGGTGAGCAGTTGGGAGCCAGCAGTCCTGGATTGTGAGAGGGATCCCAGATTGGAGAGGGTGCAGGCTGGGCTGAGGGACACCCACCCATGTGCACAAATTTTATGCACCCAGCCTCTAGTCCTATATAATAAAGAGGTAATATGCAAATTGACCCTCATACCCTCACAAGATGGCCTCCCCCACAGCATCACAAGATGGCCGCCCCATGTCATCACAAGTTGGCTGCCACAAGATGGCCACCCCTCCCCCCATCGTCACAAGATGACCGCCCCCATATCATCACAAGATGACCACCCCCACATTGTCACAGGCTCGCAGGAGAGGGCTGTTGGGGGCAATCGGGCCGGCAGGGGAGCATTTAGGTGTCAATCAGGCCAGCAAGGGAGCGGTTAAGGGGTGATCAGGCTGGCAGGAAGTAGCAGGTTAGGGGCAATCAGGCAGGCAGGCAGGTGAGCAGTTAGGAGCCAGCAGTCCAGGATTGTGAGAGGGATGTCCAACTGCTTGCTTAGGCCCGATCCCGGGGATCGGGCAGTCAGACATCTGGCAGTCAGACATTCTGGACTGGAGAGGCTGCAGACTGGGCTGAGGAACACCATCCAAGTGCACAAATTTTGTGCACCAGGACTCTAGTATCTACATAAAAGAAATTCATAATTCATAATTTCTTCTCCCTACATTTTGAGAACTTTATAAAATCTAATACGAACTTAGAATGAACTGATTCTATAAAACAAAGTTTGAAACTAAAATTAGTTTGTGGCAAAAGTGATTTATAGATCTTCTGTTTTGAGTCAAATGGTCAAGAATATATGTGTGTGTGTGTGTGTGTGTGTGTGTGTGTGTGATTGTATGAGTTTTCTTAGGTTGTTATTTAATAATTAATTATACAGCAGTCCCGTCTTACCCATGATTTCAGTTACCCATGCCAGAAATAAACAATGTATAAGTTTTAAATGCATACATTTCTAAATCGCATGGTGAAACCTGGTATCATACTTTTCCAGCTTGACTGGATATGAATCATTATTTTGTCCAGCATATCTACATGGTATATGCCCCAACCCTAGTCACTTAGTAGCTGTCAGGATAAAGATCCACTGTTGCAGTATTGCAGTGCTTGTGTTAAAATCACCCTTATTTTACTTAATAATGACCCCAAAGTGCAAAAGTGATGATGCTGGAAATTCAGATATGCTAAAGAAAAACCTTACAATGCTTCCTTTAATTGAAAATATGGAAGTTTTTGACCTAATAAGGAAAGAAAATAATAACATGATGAGGTTTAAAGATCTATTGTCAAAACAAATCATTTATCATTAAAGAAGGAAACATTATTTTTTCTAGTTTTGCTATAGAACCTCAAACTGCGAAAGTTAGGGCCACAATTTTAAACTGATTAGTTAAAAAGTAAAGGCCATTGAATCTGTGGGTGAAAAACAGAAAGAGAAATGTGTTCCCATTGATAGCAACATGTTACTCCAGAAAGCACTGAGCCTGGATGAAATTTCAGCAAGGGATCTTCTGAAGCCAATGACCACATTCACATAACTTGTGTGAGAGTATATTGCTATAACTGCTCTATCTTATTATTGGTGATTGTTGTTCATGTCTTACTGCTGTTAGTATCTAATACAAAACTTTATATAGGTATGTATGTGTAGGAAAACACAGTGTGTATAGGCACTGTGGGTAAGGGGGAACTGCATCTTATTATTTAGAGAGAATCTTAATATTGGCAAAAATCTACATTTTATGTCAATGTTTAGTTTAATACCTTTATTTCTCATAACGAGAGCAATAGAAAGGAAAATATACAGAAATTAAATTACAGCTCAGATCCTATATTTTTCTTTATTATCTTACTAGAGGCCTGGTGCACAAAATTCATGAATGGGGGCAGAGGGGTTCCCTCAGCCCAGCCTGCACCCTCTCCAATCTGGGACCCTTCGGGAATTGTCCGACTGCTGGTTTAGGCCCAATCCAGGATTGGGCCTAAACTGGCAGTTGGACATCCCTCTCACAATCCTGGACTGCTGGCTCCTAATTGCTCACCTGCCTGCCTGCCTGGTCTCCCCTAAGTGCCCCCTGCTGCTGGCCAGGTCGCCTCCAATTTCCCCCTCCCTGCCAGCCTGGTCATCCCTGACTGCTCCATTTGCAAGCCTGGTCACCCCTTACTGCCCCGCCACCAGCCTGCTCATCCCTAACTGCCCCGCCTGCTGGCCAGATCGCCCCCAACTGCCCCCCACTGCTGGCCTGCTCACCCCCAGCTGCCCCCGACCCTGATGGCCTGCTCGTCCTCAACTGCCCTGCCCTCCTGGCCTGATCACCCCTAACCACCTCTGCCTCAGCCCCACCACCATGGCTTTGTCTGGAAGGATGTCCGGAAGGTCTCCCAGTCTAATTAGCATATTATCCTTTCATTAGTATAGATTGTCTATTAAAGGTTCTGCAAAAAGTGAGAAAGAATAAAGACAGGAAAACTTAAAAAAATACAAATTATAAATTGAACAATACTTGAGACCTTGAAGAAGCTTTAAAAAAAGTTAATTTTCATTAAGAAGAAAAAAAAATTGAACCTGTTAAGAGATTATGTTGCAAATTTAAGTAATAAGGAGAAAGTTTAGATAGAAGAAAATAGAAAACATTCCCTCTGTGTCAGCATAATTTGAAAACAATGATAGTAGTGATACTTATCAGATTTTTTTATTAGAATGAACATTTTATGAAAAAAATGAATAAAATCAGTCAATAATATTCTAGATTATATAAGATATATTTTCCTTTTACTTTGCTACTGCTTTTTTTTTTTTTTGTCTCTGTTGAATTCCTTTTCTCCCATTATTTTTCCTTTGAACTTCTCCAATTTTATCCTAATGGCTGACATCACTTTCATAATTTCCACTTAACCTTTACTATTGCACATTCCAAGTGAAATCAACATCACTCAATTTGTCCAAGAGAACAAAACATGCAGAAAACATGCTGAGGAAATGTGTGTTGAGAAAATGATAATTGAACAGATGTTACACTATATTGGAAAAGATAAAAATATATTAATAAATCAACCAAACAGAAGTCATACAGACAGAAAGTAAAAAGGTGTTGTTTCAACTGGGTAAACACTTTTTTTTCTTTCTTTCTTTTTAATTCTCACTATTAAACATATGCATTCCATAAAATGTATGAATTGCTACATGATATATACAAACTGCAATCTTAGTCCTTGATAATATTGAAAGCAAAAAACAAATGCTAGAGAAAATAAAACAACAAAATACTTATCTCTTAAGCCCATGTCATCAGTGATTATGATCAACATAGATTTTACCAATTGTTAAATTATCCCCATATTGTTTGATTTACATAGTGTTGGCCACAGTGGCAGTTAGCAGGGTCTGGCAGAGATGCTACCAGTAGTTACCAGGTGCATTAAAAAATGACAGGTGGCACAGGTAAATGTACATGCTATGTCCAACACCTTGCTCCAAGAGAACTCAGCCTCCTGGGGGAAGTGGGACAGGTCTCAGACAGGCAGCATTTTTGGAAGCATTATCAATAAGAACCAAGGACTTTCTGAGACCAGCCATCATGGGAAGCACTGACAAGTACATACCATCCAGGACAGATGGCAGAGCACTCAGGTGCTCTCTGGATGCAATGAAGTGCGAGGAACTGGGAAAAATCAAGTAAGCATTTATTATACAATTCACTTTGTCAGACTGTAGAACAGATAAGGCCATGCTTTACCTAGTGATTACACTGCACATAATACTGAAAAACAACAAATGATTTAAAAATTATTAAAAGGATTTAATGAGTGATTACTCTTATAATATGGACCTTTGATAATCAGTTTTATGTATGTGTAGTTCAGCTTTTAAAGGTGTGTTGTCTAATGTGGAAAGCACAAATCACATATGGAGTATTAGATTCCAATTTAAAATAGTTAAGGTTAAATAAAATTGAAATTCAATTCCTCAGACCACTAGTACATTTCACATGTTCAGTAGTCAGATATGGTTAGTGGCTGCCACATTGTACAGTGCAAAATTTTCTATCATTGCAAACAATTCTCTTAGACAGTGATAATTTAAAGATGAAATGGTCTATATTGTTATATATAACGTAACATTGTTATTTGTAGGTAATATAATATATACCAAGTAATCTATATCCTATGTAGTATATACTATATAATATAATTATATCTATATATATTTATACTATTGTCTCAATGTTAACATTTTTATATATCATCTATACTAATAGAAGGGTAATATGCTAATTAGACTGGGTCAACCAGACATCTTCCGGATGTCCAACTTCCTTCTGGACAAAACCATAGTGATGAGGGCTAAGGCAGAGGTGGTTAGGGGAGATCAGGCTGGAGTCGGGGAGCAAGCAGTTAATGGGCAATCAGGCCAGCAGGGGAGAGCAATTAGGGAGTGATCAGGCTGGCAGGGGAGGGCAGTTGGGGGTGATCAGGCCAGCAGGGGAGCGGTTAGGTGGAGATAAGTTTGGCAGGGGAGTGGTTAGGGTGCAATCAGGCTGGAAGGCAGAGGCAGTTAGGGGTGATCAGGGAGGCAGGCAGGTGAACGGTTAGGAGCCAGCGGTCCCACATTGTGAGAGGATGTCTGACTGCCGGTTTAGGACCAATCCCAGGGCCCCAGATTGGAGAGGGTGTAGGCCAGGCTGAGGGAAACCCCTCCCTCCATGCACTAATTTTGCGCACCAGAACTCTAGTTGGTTTATAATTACCAGCTATTCGCTAGGCAATGATATTCCTTCTGAGTGAAAAATTGTCTGATATATTTAAAAATATAAGAAAGCATTTTAAAAAGTTGTTTTGTTATGCTCTATAAATGCATCTATAAAATATTTGTATTCATTAGCAGAACTTAAAATCTACCAAATAATACTTTGGAAATATTAGTACATCTCTTTCTCTTTGAAAAAAATAAGTTCTCAGAGTCTGAAAAGCTTTATTTTTCACCATTCAAATTATGGCCTCTGCATTAAACCACAGGATAAAACCCAGTTAAATGAAATGTGTTAGCCCTATTAAAAGGCTTTATAGCTTTATTAGAGAGAAATGCAGAATCTGAAATAACTTTTCCAATTTTGCTGCTGTAGATTTGTTTCCTGGCTTCCATTTACATTCATAACAACATACATGCATAACTATTTGTGCATTAGTTGTTATTATATTTTATGTGTGTTAATAAGTGATATACTACTTCCTAAAAAACTAAACCTTTTTTCTGACATTATATCAATAATCTATTAAATCTCAGTTTGAGCTCAATTATCCAGATATGCAGACTTTCATTTTTATGAATATTGTTTTTATAATAATTTTGATTACAAATAATTATCCTTTGTACAATTTAAAGATGTTTGCTTTTGTTTTTCTGTGGTCAGCACAAAGGATATCAACTAGATATTTAATATGTTAGTATCTTTAATGTGATACTAGTATATTAAGTCATAGTTTTGAAATCTACTATATGCTCTATTTTATATCAAATTCTGATTGTGAGAATTTCTATTTTCCCAACTATTTTAAGGTGTTTGTTAAATTAAGTTGATATTTACTCTAGATTATGTATATTATGAACCTTTTTATGTACTGTCTTTGAGGAGCTTATGGTATGTTAACAAGAAATTTCATAGGATACTTCTGGGCTTAGTTTAGTCTGAAAGCATGAGGACAGCACATTCTACATTACAAAACAGTCTAATGGAAGGAGCCCAAAGCTTACAGATGGGATGAAATGTTGCAAAATGAAGAAGAATGCATAAGGAGGATGTATTTGCAGAAAGTGGCTGTGATTTCAACACACCAAGTAGGATATAAGGTAAGTGTGGGGTTTTTCCCCCTCCTCCTGTTAAAAGAGAGAGGCAATAAGAGTGTTCAGTGCTTGCCCCATTGAATCTGAGGAAGCAGAGCGGTCACAGAGCAGGCTGGTTTCTAACTTCTGCCTTGGGAAATCTAAGAACAAGCTGTGCTGCTGGTTCAAGGTGGAGAGATGAGTCAAAGGAGAAGGGCACAGTGGACTAGGCCTGAACTCTAAGGCTTTGTTGTGTAAAAGGTTTCAGGAGTGTTCTCAGTCAGTGATGTGTCACACATAAGAGCACCTGACATGAATTCATCTTAGAAACTGTGCAATAGGAACAATTAAAGCAGTTACTCATCAGGCAAAAGCTAAAGTCAACGTCAGCATTTCCAGGCACTGTAGAAACAGTAAAGCAACCAGTTGTACTAAGATGGTATTTCCTATAGATGCTGTTAAGAGATCTTCAGTAATGATATATCCATAAAGAATCCTCCCTCCCACTCTCCCTACACACACACACACACACACACACACATTGCCACATAAGATAAATTCAGCTGTAAATACCTCCAGACCCAGTAATTGTGACGCTATCTAGTAAAGTAAAATATTGCTATTTCTCTTACATGCCTTCTCTTCCCCATTTTCAACTTTGAAGAAATAAGAAACAGTTGATAAATTTCAGAGAAGGTGGTAATGAAGAAAGCAGTGGACAGTTATTCCCCATTCCTGGGCATCACATGGCTATACTTAGACTTTTGTGCATGAAAGGTGAAGGAATAGCAATAATGTTGAATAAAAGCGGGTACATTGACTACTTCAGAGGGCTGAACATTTTAACTAGGTAGTTCTAGTTGTTATTTTCAACTTAAAGTAATTTTATTAACTTTTGTTAAACTTAAAATGTTTACTTAAGAATGATAAGAGAAAAACATGAAATTAATGAGTTTTACCAGAGATTAAGGATAAATATCCCACAATAAATAACTTTTAAAAGAATATTGGAAGACAAAGTACAATTGCTTTTGATTGAGTTCAATGACCCATATTTGTTTATAATATAGGAAATAGGATTGGGTGGAAAGACAGAAAATGGCCTTATTGTTATGCAGTAATCTATATATGGATATTAACAACTTCTGAAATAATATCAAATTATAAGAGAATAAAAAAGAAACATAGAGATCATACCAATCCTCTAAGATCTGGCTTTGTTTCTTGATTTTGTTCCTGCCCTGGCATTTGAACCGACCCATTTCCAGTCAGGCTGCCAAGCACATTCTCATTGTTTTGAACCAACTCTATTCTCCATGAATACTTCCATGTCTCTGCATGGTCAGGGATGAATGAGTAAATGGCAAACATGATTTGGAAGTTAAAGATTGTGTATCTCTCTAGAGTCATCTGTTTACATTTCAGGGTAAAGTTCTTCCCTGTGCTCCTCAGAGAAGATTACATTCCAGAGTAATTCTCTCCAGAGGGCAGAAAGGTAAATGTTCCAGGCACCCTGTGTATGCTCTGAGTCTCCTTATTTCATGGTGCGATTCCTATTGCACACGCAGGTGACACCTGGCTCTCATTGTCTTGCTCCACAGGGAAATGGAGTATAGGGAGCCAGTGCTGCTGAGATTGCTCTATGAGTAAATAAAAAGTCATTTTTCTGATCCAGAGGTCTAAGGTGCGTGTGTGTGTGTGTGTGTGTGTGCGCGCGTGAGAGAGAGAGAGAGAGAGAGAGAGAGAGAGAGAGAGAGAGAGAGACAGTGAAGACAGTGTCAGGCCATTTTGTTAGTTTGAAAGTAAGATAACATCTCAGACCCTTCACAGCTTTGGACTTAACACCACTACGTAATATTTATAAGTATCTCTTTCAGTCAGTTTTCTCGAGTGTTTTTTTTCATTTTGTTATAAACCTGAAACCATTCAATCTGCTACATTCACTCTTTGAATCTTTAAACTACTCTTTGCTTTCCTATAATTTCCACTCATGCTTTCTCCAAGCTGCGCCAGTTCCAATATATTGTGTGTGCTCTCCATACCTAACCACTCATTAAAAAGATGAAAGCAGCTCAGAATGAAACCTGTCATTTTGAGCAATCAGGAAATAGCCTTCAGTGTTGCATGAGCAAAGAGGAGAGAGACATGATTTTGTTCTAAAGGAGGTGCACGGATCTCAAGGTTGAACACATGTATCTCCATGTATTATTTTAAACTAGAGGCCTGGTGCATGACATTCGTGCACTGGAGGGGGGGGGGTGATTCCTCAGCCCGGTCTGTGCCCTCTCGCAATCCGGGAGCCCTCAGGGGATGTCTGACTGACAGCATAGGTCTAAGCCAGCAGTTGGACATTCTTAGCCCTGCCTCAGAGGTGGGAGAGGCTTCCGCCACCACTGCTGCGCTCACCAGCCCTGAGCCTGGCTTGTGGCTGAGTGGCACTCCCCCTGCGGGAGCCCACTGACCACCATGGGGCAGCTCCTGCATTAATCATCTGCCCCCAGGTGGTCAGTATGCATCATCGTGACTCGTCATTCCGCTGTTCAGTGGATTTGCATATTACCTTTTTGTTATATAGGATACTAGTTATCACACCTATCTTATGGGTGCCCCATTGATGATTATTCTAAAGCAGCTTGGATTCCATGGAGCAGGGTGGTATAATAGCTCATTGAGAACAGACTTCAGGGCTCTTCAGTTCTAATCCTTCCATGGATTACTTTACCTGGTCTCTGTTCTGAGGATGAGTCAGATCCACACTCTCCAGCAGTGCCTCCACTATTTTGTTTTTATTTGTGAAAGCTAGAACATGTGAGAATACAACTCTTTTCCCCACTTCTGTTTTACCTTTGCTTCTACCTTTCCTGCAATTTTGTGGTCTCAACTTTGTAGTCTATTTCATAAAGCCAGTCAGAGTCATGGCTCATGAATGTCCACTACAGTGAGCAGTTCCTTGTGGCTATTCTTGTGTCATTCATTAATAATGCATAACTACAGCACTGTACACTCTGATAGCACATGTTCTTCACAAGAAGTGCATTTTAAAAGCAAAAAAGAATAATTACAATTTTTCTTAAGTTTTTTCACATTGACCTTGATCTTATATCTCTGGGATTGGTGAATTACACGGAGGTTGTCTTCTGGTCCCAACTCTGCTACTTCACTGCCAACTTACAGTGTGACCTCAATCCCTATTCTGAGCATCATTTATCAAAGGAGGGAGTTGAGTATTGACTAGGTTGCTCCATAGTTTATAACCATGTTTTTAGGTTTATTTTACTTTGTTATTTTTTTTAGACTTTATTGTTGAAAGTATTATATATGTCCCCTTCTCCCCTCATTGACCTGTTCTAGCCCACCCCTGCTCCTTGCCTCAGGCCTTCATAACCCTATTATCTGTGTCCATGGGTTATGCATATATGAATACAAGTTCTTTGGATAATCTCTTCCTACCCTCCAACCCTCCCCCATTTCCCTCTGAGATTCATCAGTCTGTTCCATGCTTCTATGTCTCTGGATCTATTTTGTTCTTCAGTTTATTTTGTTTATTAGATTTCACATATGAGTAAGGTCATGTGATACTTATCTTTCTCTGACTGGCTTATTTCACTTAGCATAATACTCTCCAGCTTTATTTTAGTTATCTCTTTATTATTTTTAAAAAAAAACTTATATTCCCCATGATTATATACTTAGTGATATTTTTTTCATTCTGAGATCATTCTTGAGGATATATTAATCAATCTGTGAAGTCTCATGACATTTTCTCCAGATAACTGCAGGGGTCTTTATTGGCTGATGATAATTATATAGCATGTTTTTATTATGCCATGAGCATTAATGGGATTCTCTTTTTATTATTTCTATTTTTAATTTTTAATTTTTTCTTTATTGATTAAGGTATTATATATGTGTCCTTACTGCCTCATTACCCCCACCCCCCACTCATGCCCTCACCCCCCTTGTTGTCTGTGTCCATTGATTAGGCTTATATGCATGCATACAAGTCCTTTGGTTGATCTCTCTCCCTTACCCCCATCCTTCCTATCTTCCCTCTGAGGTTTGACAGTCTGATCCATGCTTCTCTGTCTCTGGATCTGTTTTTGTTCTTTATGTTGTTCATTATATTACCTAAATGAGTGAGATCATGTGATATTTATCTTTCTCTGCCTGGCTTATTTCACTTAACATAATGCTCTCCAGTTCCATCCATGTTGTTGCAAATGGTAGGAATTCCTTCTTTTTTAGCATAGCATAGTATTCCATTGTGTAGATGTACCACAGTTTTTTAATCCACTCATCTGCTGATGGGCACTTAGGCTGTTTCCAAATCTTAGCTATGGTAAATTGTGCTGCTATGAACATAGGGGTGCATATATCCATTCTGATTGATGTTTCTAGTTTCTTGAGAAATATTTCTAGAAGTGCAATCACTGGGTCAAATGGGAGTTCCATTTTTAGTTTTCTGAGGAAACTCCATACTGTTCTCCACAGTGGCTGCACCAGTATGCATTTTCACCAGCAGTGAACAATGGTTTCTTTTTCTTCACATCATCACCAGCACTTGTCATTTGTTGATTTGTGGATGATAGCCATTCTGACAGGTGTGAGATGGTACTGCATTGTCATTTTGATTTGCATCTCTCGGATGATTAGTGACTTTGAGTCTGTTTTCATATGTCTTTTGGCCTTCCTTATGTCCTTTTTTGAAAAGTGTCTATTTAGGTCTGTTGCCCATTTTTTTATTGGGTTGTTTATCTTCCTTTGGTTAAGTTGTATGAGTTCCCTGTAAATGTTAGGATTCTTATTCGTCACACTATTAAAAGAAGCTCAGCAGCAAGGACAAAGCCCAGATCTGGGAGCAGTGAGCGCTTTTCCCTCAGTGAGCAGATGAAAGGCACACCTCCATATTGGTCTATATTTTCATTTTAATTCTTTGTGTTTTTTTAATTTTTATTCTGTGTTAGCTGAACTATGTGTTTCCCACAACTGCAGAAATGACCAATAATCAACATTGTCCCTAACCACCTCTGCCCAGCCTGCTTTCTATACTTCTCATTTTGGATGATCAGAAACTAAAAAACAATTTGACAAAGAGCAAATGCCTGAGGTGTGATCTCTCCTACATCATTTACATATACCCATCTGAGTCTCTTAAGCCTTAATAGGTATTAATAGATTTTTCAGATACTTCCAGTGGACAAAGTTTAGTGAAGTGGCAAAAAAAAAAAAAAAAAGCAGTAAGCACCATAAGCAGATTCCTCCCTAGGCATCAGCCTAGACATACTTTTGCCTCAGGACTTTCATAATGAGGAAAACACCATAAAGAAAAAGGAACTTAAGAAATAAGGGGGACATGTCCTACCTGTTTCTGATGAGTATAGACTGTATAAATATAGAACTGTTATTTTTTAGAGAATTTATATTTTTCCTGTTTAAATAAAAAAGGTCCTTCTGTAATCTCCATATATTAATTGTATAATTGTATAGACCAGAAATATTCTACTCTCACCGTTTCCATATGCCCTTGGGCCAACAGCATTGGTCTGATAAATATCTTGTGCATATGTATGGCTTTCCACGATTCCAATGTGCATGTCACGCCTGGCTCTTCTTACCCAGTAGGTCTGAATCATAGCAAAGTTCAGTCTAGGACCAAGCTGAGATTACATAAGCAGTTCGTGTTGCCCCAGATGAAGGAGTGATTTTAAAATACGTTGTCATGACGTCATCAGAACATTTCACCCCAAAGCCACGGAATATATGTTCTTCTCAAGTGCACATGAGACATTTTCAAAAATAGTCCACATATCGATCCATAAGCACAGTCTCCCCAAATTCAAGAAGATTTAAATCATAGCAAGCATCTTCTCAGACCACAATGGCATAATATTAGAAATAAACTACAATAAAAACAATCCAAAACAATCAAACACTTGGAAGTTGAATAGTATGTTTTTAAATATTGATTGGGTTATCAATGATATCAAAGAAGAAATTAAAAACATACTGGACTCTTCCGCCGCCATTTTAAATCTGGCTCCATACAATGCTCCACCACCGCTGCCGCGACTGGAACTGCGCGCCAGCACCGCAGGCTGACAACGCCGCCTCCATGGAGGACGAGAACGAGTACAGCAACACAGAGGAGTTTGCAGAGGGATCCAAGATCAACATGAGCAAGAATCAGCAGGATGATGGTAAAATGTTTATTGGAGGTTTGAGCTGGGATACAAGCAAGAAAGAAGTGACTGAATATTTGTCTTGATTTGGGGAAGTTGTAGATTGCACAATTAAAACAGATCCAGTCACTGGACCATCAAGAGGATTTGAATTTGTGCTTTTCAAAGATGCTGCCAGTGTTGATAAGGGTTTGGAACTGAAGGAACACAAACTGGATGGCAAATTGATAGATCCCAAAAGGGCCAAAGCTTTAAAAGGGAAGGAACCCTCCAAAAAGGTTTTTGTGGGTGACTTGAGCCCAGATGCTTCAGAAGAACAAATTAAAGAATATTTTGGAGCCTTTGAAGAGATTGAAAATATTGAACTTCCAATGGATACAAAAACAAATGAGAGAAGAGGTTTTTGTTTTATCACATATACAGAGGAGGAGCCAGTAAAGAAGTTGTTATAAAAGCAGTGATCCCACTTCTAGGAATATATCCCAAGAAGCTAGAAACATCAATAAGAAAGGATATGTGCACCCCTATGTTCATAGCAGCACAATTCATCATCACTAAGATTTGGAAACAGCCTAAGTGCCCATCAGCAGATGAGTGGATTAAAAAACTGTGGTACATCTACACAATGGAATACTATGCTATGCTAAAAAAGAAGGAATTCCTACCATTTGCAACAACATGGATGGAACTGGAGAGCATTATGTTAAGTGAAATAAGTCAGTCAGAGAAAGATAAATATCACATGATTTCACTCATCTAGGGGAAATACTGAACAACATAAACTAATGAACAAAAACAGATCTAGAGACAAGGAAGCATTGATCAGACTGTCAAACCTCAGAGGGAAGGTTGGGGAGGGTGGGGGTAACCGGGAGAAATCAACCAAAGGACTTGTATGCATGCATATATGCCTAACCAGTGGTCACAGACAATAGGAGCATGGGGGCAAGAGTGGGGGGGGGTGGGAACGTAATGGGGGGTTGAGGACAAATATGTAATACCTTAATCAATAAAGAAATTTAAAAAATAAAAAAATAAAATATCTTATCCTGAGAGTACTCTTAGGTCTTTAACAACTTTCATCATGTTTCTGTGATTCTCAGTGAAGGAGTTCGTTATCTTGAAAATCTCTGCTGTCTAAAGTTAAGAAGCCTTAAAGTAGTTGCCATCATCATTGTTCTGTGATAGGGGCTTAACCCCTTGTTCACTAGGATTAGGTTTCTTGGGTGGATTAGGAAAGAAGATAATAACATACAAGCACCAAACTGGGTTATTTGTAGAGGCACGCACAACTAAGTTATTCTGTTATACTTCCTTTAAGTTCAAAAGGCTCTGAAGATGAGTCATCAGACAATACAAACAGAATGTCAAATTCCACACAGTTACAAAGACATAGTATAGGAACTCATATAACTAATATATAAATACAAAACAATTTATTTGGTAGCATTTACTTCAAATGAGCTTAAAGTGTGTTTTTTTTCTTTATGAATAAATTACAGTGGTGATATGTTCTCAGGCAATTGTCAATAGAAGATATCTTTGCTTTAATATTTTGTTATTATGTTCCTTAATTATATAATTTTTAAATAGCACCAACTTATATTTTTGGATACGAATGCCCTGTGAATTTTATTTTTAGATAAGTATATTTATATTATCTGCTATTTGGTTCCTTTTCTGTCCTTTCTTTTTATATCAATGTGACTACAATAGGGAAAGTATATTTTTCTACTTAGTTTCTCTATCACATTGGATATGGCATATTACCTTTCTCATTTTAATTTGGATACTAAAATGGAATGGTTAAGGTCTATGCAAAATGACAAAAAAAAAGACGGCTTGTGAATTTTATCCCAAATATTTTTGTTAATTAATAGTAAACTATAAGAGTATGTAAAACTGCTTCTTTGGCCTGTATTCACACACAAAAAAATAAAGATAAAAAATCTAGGGGAACTGACCAACACTGAGATGAGATTAAAGAATGCTCTTCTCTGTGATTCAGTTCCCATATAGTAAAATTTGGACTGTATTGCTTGCAATAAAAGTCTTTCAATTTGGAGATATTTACGAATCTCTATATTTAGTATATATCTTGATTAGACTTGATTTGAATCATCATTATAAAATATATGTAGAACATACCCCTGATCTTTTAACAACTGTTAAATTATTTCCATTATAACTTACTGCTCAAGATGAACAGGTTATTTAAGGACCTATTTCTAAGATTATGCCTAAAGTGTCAGGTACTATAGAAAGAAGTCTGGTATTAAAGACACCTGGAAGTCTCGCAGACTAGATTCTCACAGAGCCAGTTTTAAATCCTAGCTTTGAGGCTCAGTGCTGAGTAATGAGAGGATTAAAAGAGAGCTCAGAAGTCAAGAGAGCTCAGAAGTAAAATGCTAACCATGCCAATCATCCCCTAGACTCTAAAAAGAAAAATATAAAGGAAAAGGGGGAAACATTTCATCTCTCCTTTTTTTTCTATTTCGTTGCCTCTTCACATTATTTCCCAGTTTTCACAAGGGCATTTTCAGTGGTCACAGTGGTCACCTATAGCTGAAGCTCTTCCAGTAATGGTCTGTTGTTTTTTCCTCCTCATCATCAGTATCTACTTTAAGGAATGAGTCCTTGAAAGACTGCTGGCTTTATGTCAGTCTGGCCACTGTGACCTTATTTTTCAGCCTGTGTTCCATATTCTCAATATTTTATTTATTACATACCTAGTAAATAGTGAGTATTTAATAACTTTGAAAAGAGAAACAGAGAAAGAGAGATGAATTGACCCACAGACTGAGATCTTCATGACTTGTCACCAAGCCATTTATTTAAGAATATTTCTTAAAACAAAATCAATATGTATGGTGTCAGATGGATACTAGACTTATTGGGGTAATTACTCCATATGTAGGTTATTTAAGTGTCTAATCAGTATGTTGTATGTCTGAAATGAATTTGTATGTATGTCAACTGTAATAGAAAAATAAACTGAAAATATCAACACTATGATGCATATAATATATTATTCTAGAATATTCATTTAACACTTTTCCAATTTATTTCCCTATATTATCATATACTTTTCAATGTATATTTGTGAATGATGAATAGTAATATAATTTAATTTTATGCTATAATTTTATTAACAGATGGTATTTTGCTATAATTTAACAAATAAAAAAATATAGACCTTTAGAATAAAAAAAATATCTTTTTTTTATTCTAAAGGTCTTTATATATCTTCTCTTCTTTTCTGGCTATTACAATAATGGTGTCACAAATATTCTTGCAAATAGTTTTTGATTATGGCCTTAGTATGTACCCAGAAGAGAAATTTCAAAATAGTAACCTATGGAGTTTTCTCAACCTTTCTATAAATGTTGTCAAGTTCCTGTTTATAATTAATATACCAATATCAAGTCCTCCACCCCACAGATTAGAAAAAGTGGTTTAACCTTTCCCTCTTCTACTGCATATATTATGTTTGCATATATTAGAGAGGCACAGAGCACAAAATTCGTGCATGGGGGGTGTGTCCTTCAGCCCAGCCTGCACCCTCTCCAATCTAGGAACCCTAAATGGGCAGTCAGACATTCCTCTCACAATCCAGGACTGCTGGCTCCCAACTGCTTGCCTGCCTGCCTGATTGTCCTTAACTGCATCTGCCTGCCAGCCTGATCACCCCCTAACCACTCCCCTGCTAGCCTGATTGACACCTAACTGCTCCCCTGCCAGCTTGATTGCCTCTAACTGCCCTCCCCTGCAGGCCTGGTTCACCCCTAACTGCCCTCCCCTGCAGGCCTGGTTCACCCCCAACTGCTCTCCCCTGCAGGCCTGGTCACTGCCAACTGCCCTCCCCTGCTTGCCCCATCACCACTAACTGCCCTCCCCTGCACACCGGTGAACCCAAACTTCCCTCCCTTGCCAGCCAGGTTGCCCACAACTGCCCTCCCCTGCAGGCATGGTCACCCCCAACTGCATTCCCCTGCAGGCCTGGTCATCCCTAACTGCCCTCCCCTACAGGCTGACACCCCCAAACTGTCCTCCCTTGCTTTCCTGGTCCCTCCCAAATGCCCTCCCCTGCAGGCCTAGTCCTGGTCCCTCCCAAATGCCCTGCCCTGCAGGCCTAGTTCCACCCAGCTGTCCTCCCTTGCTTGCCTGATCACTCACAACTGCCCTCCCCTGCCTGCCATCTTGTAGCGGCCATCTTATGTCCACATGGGGCAGCCAGCTTTGACCACATGGGGGCGGCCATCTTGTGTGTTGGAGTGATAGTCAATTTGCATATTACCTCTTTATTATATAGGATTTTATTGATTTTTTACAGAGAGGAAGGGAGAGGGATAGAGAGTTAGAAACATCGATTAGAGAGAAACATCCATCAGCTGCCTCCTGCACACCCCCTACTGGGAATATGCCCGCAACCAAGGTGCATGCCCTTGACCAGAATCGAACCTGGGATCCTTGAGTCTGCAGGCCGATGTTCTATCCACTGAGCCAAACCGTTTAAGGCTATGTTTGAATTTCTTAATTCAAGTGAAGCATAAATCTTAAGTAGGTTTTTAAGATATTTACATTTCTTCCTTTAAGTGATTTGTTAAATCTTTTAGAATCTTATTTCCATCAGATAATTTCCCCTACTTCATTGATATATAAGATCATTTCTTGTTTCTGAAAGTTATAACTGAAACTGATTTGTCAAAGTACTAAATCCAGCTTTAGACAATAAAGAGATACCTTTTTCTTATGCTCTTCCTCACTTCCTCACCTTAAAGTGCTTCCTAATATCTTGTCCTACTCTTTTTTTTTAAAGACTTTATTACTTTAGAGACATTTTACGTTCTTAGCAAAATTGAGAGTATGGTAAAGATGATTCCCACATATACCAATGTCAGCACATGTATAGCTCTCCATTATCAACATTGCCCACCAAGTGGTACATTTGTTATAATTGATAAACTTACATTGACCCAAAGTCCATAGTTTACATTAGCGTTAACTCTTGGTATATTGCATTATATAGGTTTGGACAAATATTTAATGATATATAGACATTATTATGATATCATACAGAGTATTTTTACTGCCCTAAAATCCTCTGTGTTCCGCATATTCACCCCTCACCCCACCTCAAATAACTGTCAATCACTGATCTTTTTACTGTTTCCATAGTTTTGCTTTTTCCAGAATGTTATATAGTTTGAATCATACAGTATGTGACCTTTGAAGATTGATTTCTTTCACTTACTAATATGCATTTAAGGTTCATTCACGTTTTTAAATTTTTTCTTAGTGTTGAATAATACACTGCCTACAAGTACCACCGTTTATTTATCTAAATACAAATAGAACATCTTGGCTATTTCCAAGTTTCTGGCAATTATAAGTAAGGAAGATATAACCATC
The DNA here is from genome assembly GCA_026230045.1 of Corynorhinus townsendii. Lineage (NCBI taxonomy): Eukaryota > Metazoa > Chordata > Mammalia > Chiroptera > Vespertilionidae > Corynorhinus > Corynorhinus townsendii. The sequence goes on from JAPDVU010000002.1 coordinate 94,478,523, forward strand.
CCTGTGCAAGTTTTCAACTCTTTAAGTAAATAAGAAGGAGCACCACTATTGGACTATAAAGTAAAAATGTTTAGTTTTGTGTAAAACAATCAAACTTTCTTTCCAAGTGGCTGCTCCGTTCTGTATTCTATAAACAATGCCTGAGAATTCCTATTGTCCACATCCTCGCTAGCATTTGGTGTTATCAATGTTCCAGATTTTGACAATTTAACTAGATGTGTAATGATACCTCATTGTTATTTTAAATTGTATTTCTCTGATGATCATATGATGTAGAGTATATTTTTATATGCTTTTCCACCATCTATATATCTTCTTGGTGAGGTATCTGTTATATGATTGTACTTTATCTCCTTTCATAGCATATCAGTTATACTTCCTTTACCTTTTTTTTGTTAATTACCCTGGAGTTTGCAATACATTTATAATTAATTAAATTTCACTCTCATATAATACTATACAGCATCATGAGTAATATGAGTACCTTATATAGCAAAATACTCCTAACTTCTTCTTCCCATCCCTTATACCATAGCTGTATTTCACTTCACTTATATAAAAACATACACAAGTAAACATTATAAGATACATACATAAGATACATAATCAAATATATTGTTACTATTATTTTGAATTAAATTTTATGTTATATACATTATGAATAACAAGAATAAAAGTTTTTATTTTATTTCATTGTTTTATTATTATTTAAACCTTTATTGTTGACAGAATCACATATGTCCTCATTTTTCCCCCATTGACCTCTTCTAATCTGCCCTAACCCCACCTCAGCCCTTTAGCATCCTATTTTCTGTGTCCAAGGATTACGCATATGTGCATTCACGTTCTTTGGTTGATCTCTTCCCATTCATCCTCCCCTGCCTTCCCTCTGATATTCAACAGTCTGTTCCATGCTTCTATGGCTCTGGATCTATTTTGTTCATTAGGTTCCACATATGAGTGAGATCACATGATACTTGCCTTTCTCTGACTGCTTTATTTTGCTTAGCATAATGCTCCCCAGGTCCATCATGCTGCTGCAAATGGTAAGGGTTCTTTCTTTTTTACAGCAGCATAGTATTCCTTGATGTAAATGTACCACCGCTTTTTTATCCACTCATATATTTATGGGCACTTCCACTGTTTCAAAATCTTAGCTATTGTAAATTTCACTGCTATGAACATAGTGGTGCATATATTCTTTCTGATTGGTGTTTTTTACTTCTTAGGATACAGTCCTAGAAGTGGCATCACTAGGTCAAATGGGTGTTCTGTTTTTAACTTTTTGAGGAAACTCTATACTGTTTTCCACAGTGGCTGCACCAATCTGCATTCACATCAACAGTGTAATAGGATTCCCTTTTCTCTATATCCTCACCAACACTTGCCATTTGTTAATCTGTTGATGATAGCCATTCTGACAGGTGTAAGGCAATACCATACTGTCATTTTAATTTGCATCTCTTGGATGATTAGTGACTAAGGATCTTTTCATATGTCTCTTTGCCAAAATTATGTTCAATTTGGAGAAGTGTCTATTTAGGTCCTTTGCCCATTTTTTAATTGGATTGTTTGTCTTTCTTTTGTTAAGCATATATATTTTGGAAATTAACCCCTTATCAAATGTATTGTTAGCAACTATATCCCCTATGCAGTGTGCTCTCTTTTCATTTTGTTGATAATTTCTTTTTCTATGTAGAAGCTTTTTATTTTGATACTAGAGGCCCCCAGTGCATGAAATTCATGCATGGCGGAGGGGGGTCCTTCATCCTGGCCTGCACCCTCTTGCAATCCGGGACCCCTCGGAGGATATCCGACTGCTGGTTTAGGCCCGATCCCACAGGGATCTCGGCAAGATGGGGCCTAAACCAGCAGTCGGACATCTCTCTCACAATGCAGGACTGCTGGCTCCTAACCGCTCGCCTGCTTGCCTGACTGATTGCCCCTAACCACTCTACCTGCATGCCTGATCGCCCCTAACCACTCGCCTGCCAATCTGATCACCCATAACTACCTCTGCCTCAGCCCCCACACCCGGGACCCAGGCTTCCCTCCTTTTGGCTAGCCACAGGCAACCGTGACCCTGGGCAGCTTCACCCAAGCCTGCTGCAAGCACCCCAGACCCGGACTTCCCTCCCTCCAGTTGGCCACAGGTAACCTGGACTCGGGCTTCCCTTCCTCTGGCCTGCCACAGGCAACCAGGACACAGGCTTCCCTCCCTTTGGCTAGCCACAGGCACCCGGGAGCACAGGCAGCTCCCCCAGGGCCGGCCTGGAAGACATTCAGTCTATCTGGTCTAATGAGCATATTACCTTTTTATTAGTATAGATAGTCCCATTTGTTTATTTTCTCCTTAGTTCCCTTTGCCCTAGTGCAGTGGTCTGCAAACTCATTTGTCAACAGAGCAGCAAAAGTTTGCTGACCACTGCCCTAGTGGAGGTATTAGTAAATATGCTACCAGAGATGTCTGAGATTTTGGTGCCTATAGTTTCTTCTAAGATTTTTATGGTTTCAGGAATTACATTTAAGTCTTTTATCTATTTTGAGTTTATTCTTATGTATGGTGTAAGTTGGTGGTCCAGTTTCATTTTTTTTTGCATGTACCTGACCAATGTTCTCAATACCATGTATTGAAGAGACTATCTCTGCTTCAATGTATACTCTTGCCTCCTTTGTCAAATATTAATTGAGCATAGTGGCTTGGGTTGATTTCTGGATTCTCTGTTCTGTTCCATTGATCTGTACGCCTGTTCTTGTGCCAGTACCAGGCTGTTTTGAGCACAGTGGCTTTGTCGTATAACTTGATATATGGATTGCGATTCCTCCAACCTTGTTCTTCTTTCTCAAGAATGCTGTGGCTATTTGGGATCTTTTTGGTTCCATGTAAATTTTTTGGAGTGTTTGTTCTAGATCTGTGAAATATGCCCTTGGTATTGTAATAAGGATTTAACTGAACCTTTATGTTGCTTTGGGTAATATGGACATTTTAATGGTGCTGATTCTACCAATCCATGAACATTGTATACTCTTCCACTTGCTTATATTTGTAGTTTTCTGAGTACAGGTCTTTTACCACCTTAGTTAAGTTTATTCCTATGTATCTTAACTTTTGTTGTTGTTGCAATGGTAAATTGGATTGTTATTTTAGTTTCTCTTTCTGAGAGTTCACTATTGCTGTATAAAATGTTATGGATTTTTGGTTATTAATTTTGTATCTTACAATGTTTCTGAATTCATTTCCTAAATCTAATAGTTTATTGATGGAGTATTTAGAGTTTTCTATGTACAGTATCATGCCTTCTGTGAATAAGAAGACTTTTACTCCCCTCTTCAATTTGAATGCCTTTTATTTCTTCTTTTTGTCTGAATGCTATGGCCAGGACTATCAGAACGATGTTGAATAAGAGAAGTGAAAGAGTGCATCCCTGTCTTGTGATGTAGTATTTCTTTTAATTTTCTCCTTATAATTTCTAAATCTCTACATATTTATTTGTTCTTAATGATTATTTTATTCACTAGAGCCCACAGTTGTTTTAAATATCCAGTCTATATTTTCTACATTCCTGCTATGTCTATTTCTGATGCTTGCTCTCTCTTCCAATTGTGGTTTTTGTCCTTCAGTATGCTTATAGTTGTTTTTCTTGATAGCTGGACATGATGTACAAGGGATAAAAAACACAAAAAATCTGTGGAGAATAGGCCTTTAATAATATAGTGGTGAGGCTCTGATTAACTATTTCCCCTGACAGCAGGCCTTGTTAAGAAGAACAGAACCAAGATGGGGGTATAGGTAAACATCTGTACTTGCTGTCTCTCAGGATCACATAAAAATTGCAACTAAAAGACAGAGCAACTACCATCCAGAACCATGGGAAAGCTTGCTGAGTGGAAGTTCTACAACTAAAGAGGTAACGAAGAAAGTGCATTGAGACTGATAGGAGGTGCGGAGGCATGGAATGGACTAGCACATGGGTAAGCTGCTTTTTTTATTGAGAGGGAGATACAAACTCCTGCTTGCTCTGAACTCCAGTTCTGGGCAAGTCTCAGGGGGACCCAGGCACACATGGGGAGAAACTGGACTGTCTGGCATCAGAACAGGAATGAAAGGGAGGTGTTCTTTCAGACAGAGGTGCATGCAGAGGTCATTGCTCCTGCACGGGAAACTCTGGTACAGGGCTGACTGGCAGCCATTGCTGTTTGTTCCACCCTGGTGATTCCTTGAGACACTGCCCCATCCAACTTACAACCCCGCCCAAGCTGTTTGCAGTGGCTTTTGCATATGAATGGTCTGTCCTTTCTCAGCCTAAAACCTGTCAAACAGGCAGCAGCTGGATCAGGGAGCCTCAAAGCAATCAATCCGGCAGCAGCAAACTGCATTGCTACACAGCTAGGCCTTGTGTAGACACTTCCAAACTTGATACAAAGAGGAGGAATCTGCTGATCTCTCTGTAACTACTGCTGGGTGACCCCAGGCAGTGGCTGACTTTGCACCTCCTTGGAGATCCAAGAGCCAGTGTTCCTAGTGGTCATTGTGAGACCATACCAGATTACAACCCTTCACATCCATAAATGACACACTTAAGGGGCAGACTCAGTGAGTACCAAAGCCCCACTGAAGCAAGTCCTGCCCAGCAGCTCTTCCATTGAAGACACAGCTGGTCCTCACAGCTAATTGGCCTGGAGGTCAATCCCTCCCAGTGAAACCAATAGCAATCAAGGCTTAACTACAATGAGACTGTGCACACTGCCCACAAAGGGGTGCACCAAGAGTGTCTTCAGGTGACTGGGAAGGCTGAGCCACTGAGCCCTATAGAATACCCACCACACAAGGCCACTTCATCAACTCAAGGAGACTTAGAAGCTACCCAGTACATAGAAACAAACACAGGGAAGTAGTCAAAATGTGGAGACAAAGAAACATGTCACAAATGAAAGAAATGGATGAAAGCAAAATACTGAATATAGAGTTCAAAACCACAGTAATAAGGTTATTAAAGAATCTTCTAGAAACCTCCAAGGAACATAGTGAGACCCTCAAGGATCTTAGTGAGAATACCAAAAAAAAAGAAAAAGGACCAGTCAGAAATTAAGCATACACTGACTGAAATAAAGAATACTATACAGAGATTCAACAGTAGACTAGAGGATCTCAAGAATCAAGTCAAAAATTTTAAGTACAAGAAAGCAAAAAACACCCAACCAGAAGAGCAAAAAGAAAAAGAATCCAAAAATATGAAGATAAGGTAAGGACCCTCTGGGACAGCTTTAAGGGTACCAACATAAATTATGGGGGTGCCAGAAGAAGAGAGAGAGCAAGGTATTGAAAACCTATTTGAGGAAATAATGACAGAAAACTTCCCCTACCTGGTGAAAGAAACATACTTATAAGTCCAGAAAGCACAGAGAACCCCAAATAAGAGGAATCCAAAGAGGACCAGACCAAGACACACCATAATTAAAATGCTAGGGGCAAGAGACAAAGAGAGAATCTTAAAAGCAGCAAGAGAAAAACAGTTACCTACAGGGTAGTGCTCATATTACCATCAGCTGATGTGTCAACAGAAACTATGCAAGCCAGAAGGGAGTGGCAAGAAATATTCAAAGTGATGAACAGCAAGGAACTACAACCAAAATTACTCTACCCAGCAAAGCCATCCCTTAGAATTAAGGTCAGATAAAGTGCTTCACAGACAAGAAGGAGCTAAAGGAGTTCATCACCACCAAACCAGTATTATATGAAATGCTGAAGGGTATTCTTTAAGAGGAAGAAGAAGAAAAAAGTAAAGATAAAAATTATGAACAACAAAGTGACAACAAATACATATCTATCAACAAGTGAATCTAAAAATCAAAAGAATAAAAAATCTGATGAACAGAACAAACTGGTGAATGTAATAGAATCAGGGGAATGGAAAGGGAGTGGACTGACAATTCTAGGGGTGAAGGGGGTATGGGGGGTGCGGGAAGAGATTGGACAAAGAGCTTACACCTATGGATGAGGACAGTGGTGGGGGCAAGGGCCTGGGGTGGGGTGGAAACTGGGTAGAGGGGAGCTATTGGGGGGGGGGAGTGAGGAACATCTATAATAATCTGAACAATAAAAATTTGAAAATAAAGAAGAAGAAGAACAGAGTGCTTTTTTTTTTTTAATATTTCAAAATGGTTTATTTACCCCTTGCCCTGGTGGAAGCAGGAAGGGATGTCTCTTCAATATTTACTATGAGAACTTGGTTAAACTCCTGCAGATAAAACTCACAAAAGTGTGAAGGTTGCCTTATGACGGGTCACCCTAAGAGTTTTTAACTCTCAGATTTGCCTGCACTGAGTCTCCCTCAATTTGTGAAGTACAGTTGAGTTTTCCCACCTTGGCACTGGTTTCTCTACTGATTTTCTCTTTTGAGTTTTTACTCTGGATAAGCCATGACTCCCTATATTCACCTATATGTCTGGAGGGCAGAAATTTATCCTTTACCCTCACCTCTCTTATGGATCCTAAACAAGTTGTTGACTATTTACTTGGTTCATCTTTTCATTTCTTGTTTAAATGAAGTAGCAATTTCCAAGACCCTTACATGTGAAACTGGAAATTGGAAGGCTCTGCTGTTTTTGTAAGACAGGGTCAGCCAAAGTCTTCATCTCATGGAGGCACAGCATATAGAAAGCACAGTTAGCCTTCTGGCTAATATACTGCATTGCAAAATCAACTGAGACCTCTTTCTATTAAGAAATTGGGTCTGTTCATATATTTACAAATAATTATATATAATTATACATAATACATTCTTTAATTACACAATAAATATGTTTTTTGCAGAAATAACATATCCTATCTAATAAAAGAGTAATATGCAAATTGACTGCACCTCCACTACACCCAAAAGCCATGGCCACCAGCCAATCAGGAGTGAGTATGCAAATTAACCCAACCAAGATAGCTGCGGCCACAGAGAGAGCAGAAGGCTTGGGTTTCCCTGACAATGGAAGAAGCCAAGCTTTCTGCCTGCCCTGGACTGCCTTGGCGTCAGCTGAAGGCTACAAAGTTTCAATTATAGAAGATAAATAAATCCCAGATACCAGGGCCTCCCAGGGCCGCAGCTTGGGTCACCAAGGGGCGTGGCCAGCCTGCAAACCATCACAGGCCCCTCACCCAGGCTGCCCCAAGCCCCAAGGGAACCCCCACACTGATCCAGAACACCTTTGGAGAGGGTGCAGGCTGGGCTGAGGGATACCCACCCCGTGCACGAATTTCATGCACTGGGCCTCTATTATGCTTAATAATATAAAAACAATATCCATATATCTCTATACTTAGACAATCTCTCCCTAGAGCATATTTAATCAAATACTGTCATCACTTTGATTTTTTTCCCTTTAATTTTTTTATTCCTTCCTGCAATGTATCCTTCCATTTTAACATTAATTGGTATTTTCTTTTGTACATGGTATTTTTATAAATCTTGCTTTATATTTATTTAAATATTTTTAAAATGTGTCCAGCACCATTTATTAAATAGAATTCATGATGAGTGGTTTAATTCTAAATCTTATCACATGTTTGAGATCTTTCTAATGTTGATTTCTAGACAGTTTCATTTATAGGCAGTAATGTTTATTTGTTGACATTTTTATCTTTTACTTATATAAGCTCATTTTTAAAAATTATTTGTTATATATTTACTCTAGAGAAGAACTTTGATGTCTTCAATTTTGACTTTATCAACTATTTCTCCAAATTAACTTTATATTACTATTGCTTATTAAAAAACATCTTGTTATATTTTTGAAATTTGTTTTTTTTTACTTTGTTTAAATATTTATTGTGTATTTCTCAAACTGTTAAATTGTGGTCAGAAATTTAACCACACAATTCTAGTTGGAAAAATAATTGGCACTTTTCACTTTATATATTATGAATATTTATAAATATTGGATTGATTCATAAATATTAATTTTTATTAGTTTTACATTATATCTTTCACTATGTTATATCATTATTATTGCTTATACTTTACCTAATATCCAAAAGTATAAGAAAATTACATTCTGCTATGCTATTTCTCTAAATTTCTTCTTTTATTCTTCACGAATATATTTTCATTAGCCTGAGAAAGATAGTCAGTATTAAACCTTTATAACTCATATTTCTTATGAATTACATATATTCAATATATTAAAAATATTTTTGTACCATGTAACAAATTTTGTTTTAAATTTCTCTGGCATTATTTTATGTCTATGTGCATGTGCTTCAATTTTGACTTTTAAAATGTTTATTTGCCCCTTTGATTTAGATGTACATTTTAATATATTTTTCTCTAATTTTTTATTCACTCTAAGTAGAAAGATGTGGAGAAATGAGCTTTTATAAATCCTGGAAATCCACAGGCATAGATATTTTTAAGAACAACTATCCAAACATTTTTCATAGAACTGGAACAAATAATCCAAAAATATATATGGAACTACAAAAGACCCAGAATACCCACAGCAATCTTGAGAGACAAGAACAAAGTTGGAGGTATCATGTTACCTGAGATGGAACAAGACTATAAGGCAATAGTAATAATAATTTTAAAAATGCATGGTATTGGCCCTGGCCTGGTAGCTCAGTTGGTTAGAGCCTTGCCCCAATACACCAAGGTTGTGGGTTCAATCCCCAGTTAGGGCACATATTAGAATCAAGCAGTGAATGCAGAAATAAGTGAAACAATGAATTGATCTTTCTCTCTCTCTTCCTTCCTCTTTCTCTCTTAATTTAGGTTTATATTTGTTTTGTTTATTTTAGGTCATAGTACTGTCATAGAAACAGACACATATATCAATGAAACAGAATAGAAAGTCCAGAAATAAAACCACACCTATATGGTCCATTAATAGTTGACAAAGGAATGAAAAGCATATAATAAAGACAGGTTTGCTCAATAAATGGTATTGAGAAAATTGGGCAAATACCTGCAAAAATATGAAACTAGAACACCTCTTTACATCTTATATAAGAATAAACTCAAATTGTAATACTTGAAACCATAAAACTCCTAGAGGAAAATATAGGCCAATAAATCTTTGACATTTCTCTTAGCAATATATTTTTCTGATATATCTCCTTGGGCAAGGGAAACAAAAGAAAAAATAAACAAATGTGACTACATCAAACTAAAAAGATTTTACATGGCAAAAGAAACCATCAACAAAAATGGCAACCTACTGAATGTGGAAAGATATTTGCTAATGATACATCTGATAAGGAGTTAATATCCAAAATTTAGAAAGAACTCATACAACTCAACACTAAAGAAACACACTAAAACAAACAAACTAACTAAAAAACAATTAAAAAATTGACATGAGTAGACACTTCTCCAAAGAGGACATATAGATGGCCAATAGACCTTTGAAAAGATGCTCAACACCACTAATCATCACATAACTGTAAACTAAACCATGCTAAAATTTCACCTTAGACTTGTCAGAATGGCTATCAATAAATTTACAAACAAGTGTTGATGAATATGGAGCAAAGGGAACTCTCATATACTGTTGGTAGGAAAGCAGATGGCAGATCAGGGCAGCTGCTATGGAAAACAGTGCAAAAGGAGCCAAATACTAGTAGATCATGACTAAAGATGATTCAATTTTGGGTTGTGAGAACACAATGCAAACACAGATCATGTATCATAGAAATATGCACTTGGAATCTATATGATCTTATTAACCAATGCCACCTCAATAAATTTAATTTATAAAGGTGCTAGCTAATTGAAATACTTTTTAAAAAATTAAATAAATACAAAATTCCAAAATAGGAAAAAATAAAAACTAAAAGTGGAACTGCTCTATGACCCTACAATTCCACTTTGGCTTCATATCTGAAGAAACCCCAAATACTAACTTAAAAGGACACATGCACCCCTATGTTCATTGCAGCATTATTTACAATGACCAACATATGGAAGTAACCCAATGCAGTAGAAGAAAAAATACAATGGACCATTACTCTCCATAAGAAGAATGGAATTTTAGCATTTGCAATATCATAGATAGATGTAGAGGGTATTATGTTGAGTGAAATAAGTAAGAGAAAGATAAATATCATATGATTTCAAGTATATGTGAAATCTAAAGAAAAATAAACAAACAAAAACAAAACAGACTCATATATCCAGAGAACAGACTGATGGTTGCCATATGGGAGGTAGACTGGGGGAACTGGTGAAAAAAGTGAAGGGCTTTAGAAGTGCAAATTGGTAGTTATAAAATAGTCATGCGAATATAAAGTACAATATTGGGAATATAGTTAATAATCTATAATAATAAAAGGGTCATATGCTAATTAGACTAGATGTCTTACAGATGTCATTCTGGACATTCTTTCTGATGAAGCCAGGGCCGGAGGGAAGCCAGCCCGGGTCCTGGGTGTCTGTGGGTGGCTCGAGGGAAGCCAGCCCAGGTGCGAGAGGAAGCAGCCAGGAGAAGGAAGGCCTACTCTTGCAGAAATTTTTGTGCATCAAGACTCTAGTATTATAATCATTATGTATGGTCCCATGTAGATACTTGAAATATCAGGTGGGGAACACTTTGTAAATAATATGATTTTCTAACCACCATGCTACACCTGAAGCTAATACCAAATAATGAATGTGAACTGTTATTGAAAAAAGTAAAATTAAAAGAAAAAAAAAGAAAAACTAGCCATATATTCTGCTTCCTTCTCTAAGAAGATAATGTAGTCTCATTTTATCTGAATTTCAATCAGGAAGCAGGCAAAGCATTAGATGCTATTATAAGTTCTTCTATGGTCATAATTTAAGTATCAATAAGTATAGTAACAACTAAGATTTGCAAATGTATGACAATTGCATGTTCTTGGCCTCACTTAGGAACTGTAAAATCAAGAGAAACTATCCTGGATAAGTTATATCAGTTCCTATTCAATGTCTCAAAAGACAATATACTTTTATTTTATTTTTAAACTAGAGCTCGATGCATGAAATTCATGCAAGAGTAGGCCTTCCTTCCCCGCTGACGCCACCAGCTTTCCTTAGGCACGTGGGACTCGGGCTTCCCTCGCAGCCCCAGCTTCATTGAGAAGGTGGTCTGAAAGGATATCTGGAAGGATGTCCGGTCTAATTAGCATATTATGCTTTTATTATTATAGATTAGAAGCTATGTCAATACACGATAATTGAATATAAATGGTTTCTTTCTGCCAATCAGAAAACTGTAGAAATTTAGATTTACTTGCCTTTGCTAAAATTATATGCTTGTCTCCATGCTGTCTTTTTGTATTCTTGCAATTTCATGAAATATACTGTAGACACATTTATTCAGCTCTTGTCTCCTTTTTCTCCTCCTCCTCCTCCTTCCTTTTTCTCCTCCTTCTTCTTCCTCTCCCTCTCCTCTTTTCTTCTCTTTCTCTTTTTTCTTCATTTTCTGCATCTGCTTTGGCTTCTGTAAATCCAGTAGGCACTACTACCAGTTTAAATTCTAATAGTGGTATCTATATTTTTTATTAACATCATGAATCAATAGCAATAAGGTAATTATATAGGCTAGGAAATGTAAAATTATGAATTTGATGTAGACACCAGTAAGGCAAGGATACATATTTTAACTACTAGCATAACAACAACAACAACAACTAATAATAATAATAATAATAATAAAACAATTCAAAAAATAAGCCAATCTGATTAACAATGGACAAAGGACTTGAATAGACATTCCTCCAAAAAAGACATACAATGAGCACATGGGAAAATACTCAACATAATTTATCATTAGAAAAATGAAAATTAAACCCACAATGATATATCACTTCATACCAATTAAGATGGATATTCTCAAAAACAAAAACAAAAAATAGCAAGTGTTGACAATGATGTGGAATAAATATGAGTCCTTGTATATTGCAGGTAGAAAAGTAAAATGGCGTAGCTACTGTGGAAAATGGTATAGTAGGTCCTAAAATAATTAAACACAGAATTACCATATGACTCAGATATTTATTTTTATATGTATACTGAAAAACTAAAGAGATATTTATATATCCATGTTTATAGCAGCTCTATTAACAGTAGCCAAAAAATGGAAACAATTCAACTGGCCATCTATGGATAAATGGATAAGCAAAATGTGGTATATACAAAGGTTAAAATATTACTCAGCCTTAGAAAGGAAGGAAACTTCATTATATGATACAATATAGATGAAACTTGAAGACATTATGCAAAGTGAGTACAGTTATATATAGTACCTAATGTAGTCAAATACTTCGTATAAAATGAATACTATTTTGTTATAATAATTTATTCTTAGTACTTTGGTATTTACCAATAATTTATCTATTTGAAATAAGCTATTTTTGTTTGTTTTACTGATTTTGGAGTGAGGAAGGGAGAGAAAGAGAGAGAGAGAGAAACATCAATGTGAGAGAGAAACATCTATTGGTTGCCTCCTGCACATGCCCCATCTAGGGATGGAACACATAACCTGGGTGTTTGTCCTGACTGGGAATCAAACACATTGCCTCTGTTTTCAGAATGCATGATACATATTACTATATTGGTAAGCCTAACTAAAAGTGTGTAAGTTCCTAGGTTTAAGAACAGGTGAACACTTCTTATTTGTTCTATATGTAGATGATCTGCATTTAAGGAATAATCATCACAACTTTACTATTGATCCATGAAAAAACTCTTTGACAGCTGAAGTTTTCTGTAAGAACATTCCCAGAATTTTGTTTTTTAATCTATTAATAAAACTTTATAATTTCCTAAAAATAAAACAGGGTTCTATATACCCCAACTAATTTATGTGGGACAGCCACATGTATTCATGCATCCAACAAAATATGTGTTCCACACATCAGTTCTTTTTTCACCAATAGGATCGCATATGTAGGATGTATTTGTATTCATACATGTTTATTTTTTGTTTATTTCCCTATGAGGAAACTTAATATATTAATTCATGGCTAAATTGAAAAAGATAAGAATATACTATTTGCTATCCTTTAGTGGCAGCATTTTAATACTGTTGCAGGCTGTTTACTTATTTTGCAATGCCTTCCTCCAGAGGAATTAATCTTCTTATACAAAGTTAAAGTAAAAAAAACCAAACAAACACGATGCATCCTGAACTGAGAGAGCAGGCATCTCTCAACACATAGCACGTAGGTGGTTGACACAGTCTTGCTTCCTACTTGCAAGCATCCTTTTGAAAAGGAACAGTGCCAATATTCTCCTGGAAAGATATGCAACATACAGATGTTCCACCTTTATTATTCTGATTCTGTAACAATGCCTTGGACACCTCTAGGACAACTCATCAGATTTGTTGTATTGAGGTGATTATCCTTTCCTATTTTTTCTCCACTATCATTTAAGGGTAAGGTCACCACAATTTCTCCCTATCATTTTTATTCAGGAAATCCTCAGTGATAAGATGACAGAGATTGTTGTGTTGTTTTTTTTTAATCTATCTTTATTGATTTCAGAGAAGAAGGGAGAGGGAGAGAGAGATAGGAACATCAATGAGGAGAGAGAACCATTGATCCACTGCCTCCTGCACACCCCACACTGGGGATCGTGCCCACAAGCTGAGCGTGTGCCATGACCAGGAACTGAATCATGACCTCCTGGTGTATAGGTTGAAGCTCAGCCAGTGAACCGTGCTGACCAGGCTAGGTGACGGAGTTTGACCACCCATGTACCTCTCTGGTTACTATCACTCATTCTACTAAGTGCTCTGTTTTCATTGTGAAGATACATAGGTAATTGCCTTTTTCTTACAGGTTTTTCAAGATGATCTTGCAGATAATGGACAAGAGTTTGTAAATGAGATTCCTCATTCTAACCACCTGCTTTCTCAAAGTTAATTCAGAATTTTTCCTTATTAAATATGATTGCTAATTTTGAAAAAAATTTTTGATGTTATACAAATAGGTACAGAATAATAAATGATATCTTCACAAAAAATTGAAGACAGCACGTCCAAAACATTTGCAGTTCTAAAGTTAAATAAATAAATAAATAAATAATCAGTAGCATTTATTGTTTCTAAACAGATTACTGAATGATAAAGCAAGTTTAAGGTAAAACAGAATATCAGTATCTCTATACTTAGTTCTTTATTATATGTCACACATTGTATGTCCATCTATTCATACAATAAGCATAACATTTATTGCCTCATAGAATTTCAGATTCAGTTTCATTGAAACCCAGACTAGTATTTTTATCCTTTGTGACCAAAATAATTGGACAAACTTTTCTTTTGCCTGAATTAACTGGTGATTTAGCATAATTGAATGTTAAATTACAAGTCAGTTGTGTAAAAACTAAATCCCACTGTTAATGTAACTTGGAAATCAATTGAGAAAAAAAATTCTCACTTGTCAAGAGAAACTTAATTCATAATGTTTGTTTTGGGGATTAGGGCTTAAAAAGGTTTCTCCATGCTGAGAAAGAAGGAAATCATGTCTCTGCTATAAGTATGATTTAAAGTGCTTAAGATATTTGTGTTTTCTTTGTTACATGTTTTCTCTATATGTTTTTTTTCAAATCCATGAAGGAAATATTATTAAAATTTGCAATGAATATATCTTAGAGTTCTCATTCAATTGACATACTTTTCTTTGAGAATTATTAATCACCTGATAAAACTATCCTTTATATTTATAACCTAAATACAATCTACTTCTCTTTTCCTAGCTCACACACAAATGCCTAGCTATAGCTGATAGTGCAGAAGTTGGAATCAAGATAAGCCAATCAGATTGTCTATCCAAGTCATGGATACTGCTACTCAATACTAGGTCCCATGAGTAAGAGAAATCAGGAAGTAAATAATAATCTGGGTTATGGTGACATTGAAAAGAGAGTCAAAAATTAAGTAGAAGTAAAAGGAAAACTATCATTACAAAGCAATGTGGAGAAAAAAGAAAAAGTAAAGCATGGATCCAAACTTGCTGATTCCTAGTTCTCAGATGTATTCCTTCTAGAATTTGATTCCTATTCTGTGGTTAACAAAGGTTAACTTTGAATGCTAACTTTTGTGGAAAAAAATGTAAATGTGTTGCTTCATAATAATTGAATGCTCAAATCATTTCTAGTGATGGCACAGCTCTCTAACTTGACTATTCATGATGTATTTGACCACATATTGCTTAAATTTCCATGCCTGTTGGGTAACCATCTGTTCAACTCAGGATTATTTTTTCTTCTATATCACCCCAACTTCTACTTGATGGTGATCTAAACTCAAGGAATACTGACATGTTGCTCTGGCATTAAAAATGAAGACTGTAATTCACAGTAAATCCAATTCTTTGAGTCTTTGCACTTGTGAGATTTTCATATAACCCTGTCAAATAATTATTCTTACATATTTCTATATTTTTTCAGCTCTATAGTTTTTAGGTTAAATTTAGTGAATGATTTCAGACTTCTCTTAGATACTGGCTTTGTGAATACAAATCACTTTGGCTTTCAAGGCTATTGATTCTCCTATGATTTTTCAAGGTACTATTAGTCACTTTGTTCTTTACAGTATTGGTCTCCTCCTGAAAGCAGTATGTATAGAATTGCATAGGTGCTCCCAGAATCATTGATGTAGTGGTAGTATAGTAAGAGTACTAAAGAGAAAGAGAATAAATAACATCTCAAAAAGTATCTTCTGGTGGATGCATATCTTTATAAATTGAATAAACACCATTAACAGTGAATTCTGTAAACTGTGGACTCTGAGTGATAATGATGTGTCAATGTAGGTTCATCAATAATAGGAGGGGCTATGTATGTGTGGGGGCAGGACTATATGAGAATTCTCTGTACTTTCCACTCAGTTTTGCTCTGAATCTAAAACTGATATAAAAAAATAAGTCTATGAAAAATTACTGTCATATTATCACCAATATCAAATTGCCCTGGAATAACTTATGCATGCAGTAACTTACTGAGATGGTAGTTTAAGCAACTTTTCTTTGTTTCTATCACTATTTCTGTCTCAATAAATAATTTTACCCTTTGATATTAAAGTCAACTCATTTATAGAATATATCTAAACAAGACCATAATTTTTTAAAATCTCAATATGAAGTTTTATTTAGTAATCTGAATAGTTTTTAGTTATTTTTTCATCTGCCTTTTTGCCATATTTATTTTGCATTGTGAAATGTCAAAATGCAATTTGTAGTATATGGATTGCAATGAAATGAGCCACCATATCCTATAGTTCAGGATAATACAATTCTGTATTCAATTGTTTTACAAAGAAATTTAGTTACTGAAAAACTGCATCTATATATCAATACATATAAAAATGTTCTTATTCTAGAATGAATCAGAATATGGTTTTATAAATGGTTGTGATATTTATGCCCAGTCATTAAATAAGGATCTGTTGTCCTCTAACCTTTCTCTTATTTATTATCATAATCCTACCTGAACTAAACTTTTCTTCACTCAGTTTCCTTTTGTCTTATTCCTTTATTTTGTACTCTAATTTTCCTTTATAAATTTCCTGTACCCAATATTAATGTTTATTAATGTTTTCTAGGTTAATAGTGTTAATTACATAAAAACTTGCAATTATAAAATTAAGAGACTACTTTGTATTAAATATTCATGACTAACAAACCAATAAGCATTGAAAAATGTACAGATGTTTCACAGAGGTTCATTTATATACAGTATATGTATATATATTATGAAATAACATGAAACTATCAGAGAAATGAACTCATATAAAAATTTTTTACCTTATAGTTGTCCCCTTCATCTGTGGGGGCATGTTCCGAGACCTCCAGTAAATGCCTGAAACTGCACATAGTACTGAACCCTGCATATACAAGGTTCTTTCCTATACGTGTATACCTTTCACTTAAAAGAAGCACTTATGGCTTCTCTTAGGCATTTCCAAATTACCAGCATCGGTACTCTTTCACTCTGGGGACATTATTAAGTAGCATAGGGTTAGTTGAGCACAGTGCTGTGATAGCAGGACAATCAATCTAACTGAGACAGATACCAAGTGACTCACAGGCAGGTAGCATACATAAGTGGAGACACTAAACTAAGAGAGGATTTACATTCTGGGTGAAACAGAGCTGATGGTGGGAGATTTCATCACACGACTGAGAAAGGCCTGCAATTTAAAACTTATCAACTGCTTCTTTCTGAAGATTTTTATTCACTATTACAGTATACGACCGCTGTTGATTTTGGGTAACTGAAACTGCAGAAAAGTGAAACACAGATAAGGGAGGGTTACTGTATTTAATGTCTTCCATTGCTTTATTTGTTCAATGGATTAGAAATCTTTTGTCAGCCCTGGCAGGGTGGCTCAGTTGGTGGGAGCATCGCCCAGTGCACCTAAGATTGTGAGTTTGATTCCCCATCAGGGTCCTTACAGAGGCAGCCGGTCAATGTTTCTCTCTCTCCCTTCCACTCTCTCTAAAAAATAAATAAAAACATATCCTTGGGTGAGGATTAAAAAATATTTTGTATTGCCCTGTTAATTATGCTGCCCACATTTAATAAAATGAAATGATGTATTTAAGGCCATTGAGCAAGTAAAGGATTTGGTAACTACCGTAAGACTATACAGTAATTGTTATAAAATGGAATGAAAGAAAGCTAGTGTGTCCACTATGCAATGCATTAATAATGTTTCTATATTCATTAAGATAGAGGGAATTATACTACCACTTAAGTTCTACACTTTGGTTATTGTAAAAAGAAAACAATGAAAAAAAATGACAAAATAAAATTTAATAAGTTCAAATAGTATGGTGCCAGATTTCTATTGTGTAGTATACATATGGGGAAAAGATATTAATAAGAGATAAGATTTTGCTATTAACTCTCATTTTGCTTTTGATATTTTAATAACATTATAATAAAACTGGACTTTGTTAACTTCACTGAATGTAGGTATAAATGTGCACATAAAGAGAATATCTACTTAAGCAGTGGCTGAATGGCTCAGTTGGTTGGAATGGCATCCCATACATCAAAAGGTTGCAGATTTGATTCTTGGTCAGGACACATACCTAGGCTGTGCATTCAATATACATTTCCTTCTCACATCGATGGCTCTCCCTCTCCCTCACTCCCTTTTTCTCTTTAAAAACCAATAAAAACATAGTTTAATGTGAGGATTAAAAAAAAAGAGAGTACTCACTTAAATGATTTTTGAAAGTAGTAAAGCTTTAAACTGATGTCTTCTTATGAAAAGAAAAAATTACAGTGCTTAGCACTATTGCAATAGTCTTAGACTGCTCTCCAAGCTCCTCCTATGGGTAAGCCAATAAATAATACTGTTGTTGTTTTTTTTAATTGTTTTGAGAGACTGTTGAGGCATTTAAAATGTAAAATATCATTTTGAAGGTAACAGGGAAATTTTTATTATTTTAAATTAAAAGCATTTATAAAGAGTATTATTCTGTTTCTTGGCTAAGGTTAGTTGTTACATTCTTGCAGTTATTGAAAAACAATGGTTGCACTCTTTTACATTTATGGTGATCCCACTGAGCTACCTATTTGAACAATAATGCTTTCTTGAATCTCATTATTTGATGATGTGATTGTGATATTGGATTTCATAGAGATAATCAACATAAACATAACTGAAATTTATACTTACTCTACACTCCTGCTGTTTTTAAAATGTCCTAAAAATAAAATTTTTACTACAGTATGATATTTCATTTAAAAATAAACTAACATCAAGCACTTTTGAAGTTTTTATTAAAGAATTTAGGAATATAGC
The DNA here is from genome assembly GCA_026230045.1 of Corynorhinus townsendii. Classification (NCBI taxonomy): domain Eukaryota; kingdom Metazoa; phylum Chordata; class Mammalia; order Chiroptera; family Vespertilionidae; genus Corynorhinus; species Corynorhinus townsendii. The sequence goes on from JAPDVU010000002.1 coordinate 94,497,294, forward strand.
TTTCCTCACAATCAGGATATATTGTAAGCTCTCTAGACATATGATTACTAGAACATAGGTATACGATGTTCTATATCACTTATAATTAAATCCATGCATATATCACGATACTAAAGCACAGGTAAAAATAATTGAATATGTCATTTCACTTTGCTCATGTCAAGCTAAAAGCTTATATATTTATACATGTGTTTGCTATAAACATTTGTTTTCCTCATATCACCGATTAGAGTACAGTGAAAAGAAGCATAGGTTATAAAGAATTTGGGTGTCTGTCATTAAATTTAAGGTGTTTTTCCCCATTGTGGATTTTCTTCTATCTTAAAGAGAAGTATCCAGTGAACAATCTGAAGTAATTTTATGTTTCTAAATGTGTTATCTCTACAAGTATTACTTCGAGTTTTTTTATTGAAAACCTCTTGCCAACCTTCCCCCTGACCCCCCACCCCATAAATGTGATGGAACATGCTTCAGGTAGCAGTTTAGGTTTATTTCCATGTCACAGGTTTTTCCTAAAAGTTCCATTTTAGAGACAAGACAATAGGGAACTTTATGGCACTGGTTTGCACAGTTCTTTCCCTTGCTGAGAGAGGGGAAAAGGAAGAGAGAAAGAGATGGAATGGCGAGCACAGTCTGAAACTGATGTCAGAAAAGTTACAACTGTCCAACATGCAGTTATAAATGCCCAATAGAAAAGAAAAAAAAAACAGGTACATATTCTATGATATGGAGAATAGAACCACTAGGCTATATTACGGTATGGAATGTGTATGCGTTTTGACAGTGAACAGTTTGTCAAAGTGACTAATAAACTCAGTTCACAGGATGTTCCTTAAGTTTCTAATAACCCCAACTCAGCTGGAGGCCACCCCACTGTTTCTCCCTTGATGCTGACTAACTATATCCCTATGTTAACCTAGTTTTGAAATAGCTGCCTCTCCACAAGAAATTTAATCATCTCAAGACTTTTGTAGAAACACAAGCGATTTAAGAAACAACGGGGAGGATTACAATCAGCATTCTGTCATCTAGCTCCCCCTCCCATACTCAGTCTCTTTCTTACACCCCTACCTGCCCTATGCCCCATCTCCTAAATTCTTTTCATTTTATCATACAGAGTTCTTTCTATCATGCTTGGAATCCTGGTAGTCAACCATCACCTGAGCTATGTATTTCAATTTATAGACCAGGAAAAATTATTAAGGCTTAGTCTCAATATTGGAAAATGCCTCCCTAAGAGAAATTATTAGGGTGTGTCACTACACAAAATAAATTTGTTTAACTCTTTATGTAAATAAATATTTGATTCGAACTATATCCAGAATCTATCTGTTCTCACAATTGCCATGTGGGCACATTTGTGATATTTTGATTTATAATAAGAACATATATTTGTTCTATTTCTATAAAAATGTCATTGGGATTTTGATGGGGACTGCATTATATATATACATTGCTTAGGTAATATGGCTATTTAACTAAATTTTGTTTGGAAACAAAAAGTACCTCAAATAGCCAAAGCAATCATGAGGGGGGTTGCGGGGAGCAAGCTGAAAGGATCACACTCTCTGACTTCAAATTAAACCACAAAGCTACAATAATAAAAAAGTATGATCACACAGACAAACAGAACAGAATTGAGAGCCAAAATATACACCCGCATGTATATGAGCAACTAATTTTTACAAAGGAGCCAAAAACATACAACAGAGAAAGGAAAGCCTCTTTAATAAATGGCATTGGAAAAAATTGGAAAGCCACTACAAAAGAATAAAACTAGAGTTTTATTTGACACCATACTCACAAATTAACATAAAATAGGTTAAAGACTTGAATATAAGATCTAAAACAATAAGATGCATAGAAGAACACATAGGTTCTAAACTTATAAGCTTGGTCTTAGAGAGGTTATTATGAACTTGACCCCAAAGACAGAGGAAATAAAACCAAAAACAAAGGAATGGGATAAAATCAAACCAGAAAGATTCTGCACAGCAAAAAAAAATAATCAATAAAACAAAAAGCCATCCAACCATAGGAGAATATAATTGCAAATGATACCTCCAATAAGGGCTAATATATATATATATATATATATATATATATATATATATATATATATATATAACTCTTACAACACAACTGGAAAAATGCAAACAATTAAAATAAAAAATGAACAGAGGACCTGAACAAAGACTTTACCCATGAAGATATACAGAAGGACAACAGATATATAAAAATATACTCACCCTGGCCAGGTAGCTCAGTTGGTAGAGTGTCCTCCCCATATACCAATGTGGCAGGTTCCATCTCCAGTCAGCACACATATAAGAAGCAACCAATGAATGCCTAAATAAGTGGAATGAAAAAGTCATGTTTCTCTCTCACTTCCTCTTTCTCTCTAAAAATCAGTAAATAGAAAACATACATAGTAAAAACTCAGACATTTCTCATAGCAATATTTTTGCCAATATTTCTCCTTCAGTAAGGGAAACAAATGAAAAAATAAATAAGTGAAATTACATCAAAATAAAAAGTTTTTACATAGTAAAAGAAACCATGGACAAAATGAAAAAACAACCTACTGAATGGGAGAATGTATTCTGCAATGATACATCTGATAAGGGGTTAATTTACAAAATATATAAAGAATTTACTTTTATAACTCAACACCAGGAAGACAAACAATCCAGTTTTAAAATGGGGAAAGTATCTAAATAGACACTTCTCCAAAGACGACATAGAGATGGCAAATAAACATAAGAAATTGCTCAACATCACTAACCAGAGGCATGCAAATGCAGATGACAATGAGGTACCACTTCCCACCTGCCAGAATGACTACCATCAGCAAGTCAACAAACAAGAAGTGCCAGTGTGGGTGTGGAGAAAAACTGTGGTGGGAATACAGATAAATGCAGCCACTAATGAAAATAGTATGGAGTTTCCTCAAAAAATTAAAAATGGAACTGCCATTTGGCTCAGTGAACCCACTTCCAGGAATATATCCTAAGAATCCTGAAAAGCAAATAAAAAAAGAATATGTGCACCTCTATGTTCATAGCAACACTATTTACAATAGCTAAGATCTGGAAACAGCCCTAGTGCCCATCAGTAGTTAAATGGATAAAAAAAGCTGTGATACATTTACACCATGGAATACTACATGGCTGTATAAAAGAAGGAACTCTTACCTTTTGCAACAGCGTGGAAGGACCTGGAGAATAGAAACAAAATAAGCCAGTCAGAGAAAGACAAATACCATATTATCTCACTTATATGTGGAATCTAATGAACAAAATAAATTGAAGAACAAAATAGAACCAGAAGCATGGATATATGAAGCCAACTGACAGATCTCAGAGGGATTGGGGGGCGGGGGAGGGAGGTGTTGGGCTAGAAGAGATTAGCCAAAGAACATATATTCACACATGCATAGCCCATGGACACAGTCAACAATGTCAAGGTCAGGGGGTGGAGGCTGGGTGAAGGGTAAAGTGTGTGTGTGGGGGGGGGATAGGGGAATTTTTAACAGTGGCAACAATTTTGAAAAAAATCAATCATTTTTTTTTTTAAGATGCTTAGCCCTGGCCAGTTTGGATCAGTGGAGAGAGCATCAGCCTGTGGACAGAGGATCCCAGGTTAGATTCTGGTCAAGGGCATGTACCTCAGTTGCAGGCTCCTCACCAGCCTGGGCCCTAGTCGGGGCATGTGCAGGAGGCAACCAGTTGATGTTTCTCTCACATCGTTGTTTCTCTGTATTTTTCCCTTTCTCTTCCATTCTCTCTGAGGGGTAAGCGGGAGAGATCAACCAAAAGACTTGTATGCATGCATATAAGCATAACCAATGGGCAGAGACAGCAGGGGGGTAAGAACATGTACGATGTACTAGAATGGGGTGGGGGGAAATGGGGCGATATGTACACATATGTAATACATTAATCAATAAAGTAAAATCAATGGAAAAAGTATCTTCAGGTGAGGATTTTTTTTTAAAGAAGCTTAACTTCATTACTTTAAGAGAAATATAACTCTGGCCAGGTGGCTTAGTTGGTTAGAGCTTCATGGTAATACACCACGGTTACAGGTTTGATTCCAGGTCAGGGCACTTGTAAGAATCAACCAAAGAATGCATAAATAAGTGGAACAATAAATCAATCAATGTCTCTCTCTCTCTTTCTCCCTTTGTCTCTCTCTAAGCTTAGTAAATTAAAAAGAGAGAGAGAAATACAAATCAAATCACTGTGAAATACCTGTTAGAATGGCAAATGTCAATAAATAATAAATAATAAGTGTTGGAGAAGATGTGAAAAAAAAGGAACCCTTATATACTGCTGGTGGGAATATAAATTGGTACAGCCACTATGGAAAACAGTATGGAGGTTCCTAAAAAAATAGGGATACAACCCAGGTATTTGGGAAAATGTTCTTACAGTGGGCATAGAAATTCCATGTTCTTTCCCCATACCTAACCCTGTGGATCCTTCCATCCGGTTGTTCCTGAGTTATGTGCTGTTATAATAAAGTGGAACTTTAGTAAATAAATGTTTCTCTGAGTTCTCTCAGCTGCTCTAGGAAATTAATTAAACCAACAGAGGGGGTCATTAGACCTTCAATTGAGAGCCAATGGATCAGGCCCATAAGTGATAATCTGGACTTGCAAATGGCATCTGAAGTAAGGGAGGCAGCAGTCTTGTAGGACTGAGCCTTCCTTTGTAGACACTGTTCAGAATTGAGTTAAATTATGGTATAAGCAGCTAGTGTTGAAGAATTGCTTGGTTTTGGGGGGAAATCCACACATTGGAATTGTTGTCAGAATCCTAACTTTGATTCAAGGAACCTTCTATCTCTTTTGAGAAATTATAAATATCCCCTAACTGCTTTGCTCCTGAACCATACACAACAACCCAAGATACCCTATGAAATGGAAAATAGGGTATGTCGCTGTTATGTTCAAGACGTTACTGGTGTCCCATCTCATGCAGAGTAAAAGAAAAAGTCCTTTCTGTTCTCATTATCTTATACCTAGCCTGGATCATGCCAATGTACCCTCCTTTTGTACCATCTAACACATCAACCTGCTCCTATCAGGGCTGCTATATTTGCTGTTCCATTCCCTAGAATGCTTTTCTTCAAGATATCTGCTTAGGTCATTCACTCTTTAACTTCTTTCATGCCTCAGCTCTTGTGTCATCTTAAGAGGGCTGCAAAAAATAGCAAGCAACTTCTCCTTATCTCTCATCATGACTGGTGTCTTAATAAATACATGTAAATACAATAAATAATGACTGAAATCTCAGATTTATCTTTAGTGTATAGAACATAAAACATTATTTCAATTCATGAAAATGTATTTCATTTATTTATTCACTTATTCTGCAAATAATTTAACTTTTGTTTGCCTCAATTTATTCAATTGTAAAATAGAAAAATGTTTTAAAAACTACCACTTATGATGTTTTAAATAATTTAGATTGAGACGATATATTGAAGTAATTGGTTTAGTGCCTATCTAGAATTGCCAATCAATATCAGCTATTTATATTGTAATTTCCTTGAGGACAGGTAATTACATTAATAATAAAATAAATAATAACATCCCTTTGTCTATTTATAGGTGCTTTTAAGTCTTAAGTAGCAGAGCCTGAAATGAGAATTCTCCTTGAGGAGATTAATTGAAGGAGAGTTTTGAGGAGAGGGAGTGAAGAAAGCTAAATAACATGGTGCCTGATCTGGGTAGATTTTTTAGGGGGATGGGGAGGAAACAAACATACAGCCTGGATAGATTTGAGGAATATTGTGCCATAAGCAGATTTACTTTAAGTGGCTAAACTAAGTTTAAAAAGCAAAGTAACAATAAAAGAAAATATTTCTGGTACAGGACTAATAGTACAAAAAGTAATACATGAACGAGTACTTGAATAAATACCCTTTTTGAAATAGTTTAGCTTATAAGTACATTTTGTTAACTGCCCATAGTCCACAAATCCACACTTCAACAACAACATGATGATAGTTCTTAAAAATAACTATTTAAAACCCAGGTGTTTCCTTATTTGACCAATCTCATCTAAGTTTAAAAGTACAAAAGGACTTAGATATATACACTGAGTGGCCAGATTATTATGATCTCTGAACGCATAATAATCTGCCCACTCAGTGCATATCCTATATAATAAAAGGGTAGTATGCAAATTGTCCCCTCGACCAGGAGTTTGACCAGCAGGCAGGCCAGCCAACCACCCATGTACCCTCCGCCTGGCCAGGCTGGTCGGACCCCATCCATACACGAATTCATTCACCGGACCTCTAATATATATACTGGGTCGCCAGATTATTATGCTTTCAGAGATTATAATAAACCAGCTACTCAGTGTATATCCAGAGTAAGCCACATGCAACATGTTACTTGATTAATTTTCAAAAATGAGGTTACAGGGTAATGATAGTAAGATAAGGGAAGAACCATCCACTAAAACTTCTAAAATTTTATCACAATGTCAGAAATTAAAGATACTATTGCAGAGATTGAAACTAATTCACGAATAGCTCCATGTTTCAGTAGTCCTAATTCATGTCCCTTCTATTGTCTTCCCACCTTTAATTGAACTCCAAGTTTAGACTGGTGATCACACTCAATTTCAAAGCCTCAGAGGAATCCCTGAAACTTGTAAAGCATACTGTGGAATGGTGATTGATTTCTTTCAGTTTGTTTATCTGAAATTACAAGGAGATTAACAGATGGAATGTCAGATTCAAATTAAGCTTTATTGGTTCAAGTGAAAAAGCACAATCCACTTGAACCCCTATCAGTTCTAAATACCTACCACTAAGACATGCAACTGTAAATCCTAGGGAGCTAAATAGCAGCCAAAGCATAATCAGCCATCGATAAAACTCTTTTTATCCTTGAATTATATTTTCTGTTGAATCCATTTGTCAATAATAATAGCTATTTTGTTTTTTATTGTCCAAATATATGCTGAAGAGGATAAATTTTAAGGATTTTAATGCTTCATGTTAAAATATAATAAATTGAAAAATATTTAATGATTAAAATGTCAATAAATGCAATGCAGACCATAAAGCACCTGATGTGGCAAATAAATAATGAGAACAGTTCCTGGATTATCGAAAAACCAAGACTACTTTTTAAAAGGTTCATTTTAAATAATAAAAATCCACTAAGATTTAGTACCTCATGAACCTCTTCCCAACTCAAGCTTGGCTCTTCAGTCTTACAAAAAATGGATGTAGCAAAAATGGTTTCAATAGCAAAACTTACAATAGTTTATACTCCAGTATACTTTAAACCACTTCCAGATAGATAGTCATTACTTATCTGATTTACTGTTTCATTTTAAAGAAACCTATGATACTATCCTCTCAAAATACACACAACAAATGGCAGAAGGGGTGACAACAAGTAATATATGAGTATAGTTATATACTCATACACTTGATAGAATAGAAACACAATAAAATTTTGCTAAGCACTGAATTAAAAGTGACTAATTATATAGTACCTTATAGTATGGTTTCAAAACCTTGACACTATTGCAATTTGGGCCAGATATTTCTGTATTGCAGGGGCTATCCTGTGCACTATTGGGTGTTTGCAACATTTCTGACCACTATTCACTAAATGCTAGTAGCACCTTCTTCCTAACTTAGGGCAAGCAAAAATGTTTCCACACATTGCCAAATGTCCTGAGAGAGTGTGTGTCATGGGGTGAGGGAGTGGAGTATCCCCAATTGTTACATCTGATGTAAAATCATGTTAATTATTGAGGATGCAAAAGAGGCAATACAGAAACTCAGTACTCAGCATATTGTTGTTTGTTACAAGGCTATGTAAGGTTTAGTCTTAGGTAAATTGAAGAGTCAAAGATGGCTGGGTAGTGGAGAAGGCACATGAGAGAATGTCAAATCTACTCTCCCGTGGGCCCAACAAAGTTCCGCCCAACTAATAGAAGCACCCCTGGGAAAAAGAAATTAAAAAGCCCACCTGCATTCATCGGGTTTGCTATCGTGTTTTAAGCATATGCAGACAACCTCAGAAGCTGTCTTTATTATATTTATCTGTATAACTATAGCATTTCTGTCCTCCAACCTGACTGTTTGAATCAGTCTGTATGAACCATATTCTGTGAAATCGTGTGTGTGTGTGTGTGTGTGTGTGTGTGTGTGTGTGTCTGAAAAAGAGAGAGAGAGAGAGAGAGAGAGAGAGAGAGAGAGAGAGAGAGAGAGAGAGAGAGAAGGAGAGAGGGATGGAGAATAATGGCAATTTTAGTTTCCTAGACTCCTATTCTAACTACCAACATAACTTTCTTTATTCCAACATTTATCATGCCTATATATTAAATAATTAAATTATATGAGAGAATGTTGAATTTTCTCTCCCAATATTCCAGTAAAATGCTAAAGTATATCCCATAACAGTTATAGAAATCTAGAAATATTGTTGGGAGACAATTCTCTATGACTCACATTTTTCACATCTTGCCAGCAGAGATACTAACCACCTTTATTTCAGATAATCTTTTCTAAAGTGGAAAGTTGTAGAGAGTAGAGATAATGTCTCTATCGAGGCACAAGAAGAGGCATGCTTACTGTCCAGTATAATAAAGAAAATGTTTTCCTCTGAGGCAAAAATCAGTCATGTTTTTTGTTTGTTTGTTTTGTGTATGTTTTGTTTTGTTTTTTGCCTATTTAAAAGCTAGTTCAGAGCTTCTATACAACTCACTATATGTATAGGCTCATCCTTACACTTTTCACATCACCCTATGGCAACTAGGGCTCAGAGACCAGGACCAAGAAAATGCCAAGATTCTTACTGCTGCCATTTCTGGGAATGATAGAGTACTTTGTCTCTGACCCAGGGATGGCATGTCTTGTGTCAGCATACTTGAAACTGGAAGGCAAACTTATACTTTCTACTCTTTGATGTTGCTTTTCCATGCACATATTTTAACCTAAGCTGTGTATATCCATCCTGGTTTGCTTAGACTTTCCTGGTTTTAGCACTAAAAACTCAGCATCTAAGGAAACCCCTTAGTTCTGAAGAAAGCAGGACAGTTGGTCACCATACAACAAATAAGTAAATTTTCTATTTCTTCAATTTTCCTTTTATTTACTTTTTATCTTTTTTCTTTTTTTCCTTCTCCTCCTTTGTCATCATTATCTTCTCTTCCCTCCTTTTTTCTCTCTCCGTTTCCCCTCTTCTCTCTTCTTTCTTTCTTTCCTTCCTTTCTTTTATTCTGCAATTATTCAATTAGAATTTTAAAAAGAAAGCACCAAAGAATTTGTTTCAAGTGTTGGCACCAATAAGACATGCCTCTGGTGTAGTTACTATAGGTTTCATTTTTGAGAAACTGATGGAAACCAATTCTCGATGATTTAACAATTTTAATCTGTATTACCTACTAGCCATAGATAACTTTTCTCATGTATATTAATTTTAGGTTCTGAAATTGTTTCTATAACTATTCTCAAACATTTGCTGCCCATGTTTGTGAGAGGGTTTGGCTCCCCATTCCACTCATCAGGCCTAGACATGTGATTTGAATGCTTCTTTTTGTGGGGGTTTTAAGCTTCCAACTTTATGAAATCAAAATTGCCTCTGTGACTTATCTTCATGAAGGAAATGTGAGAAAAATGATGCATAGCCCTTTCAAAAAGAAGTTTCAAGAGTCAGAAAATCATTCCACCATTTTCCTTTGCTTGTTTTAAGATGGGCTAACATAAGACTAACCAAAAATTTGCATTAGTTTATCTTTCTCTCCCATATAGTGATGTAAAAAAAAAGATATCATCTCAGGTTTTGCTAATATATTTTTCATTCTTTATCCATTTTAGCTTAGAAAAGGAAAATTATTAGCCACATGGAATAGTTAGAAGTATTGCTGATTAGTTTGATACCATAGATCAGCAGCATAAAGCCATATAAGATTCTATATCTGATTTTAAGAAATCATTTATATGTCTGAGGTATATTTTATATTCTAGAATTATTCTATATATTTGAGGAAACAAAGTCTCTAAACCATAAAAAATTAAGAAAATAGAAATAATTAGTATTAAGTAGAAATTTTAAATAAAACTAGTTTAAGAGAACCTTGAAATAACGTATCTATAATAAACTATGACATTAAGTTTATGAGAAAAATAATATAGTAGTTGAGGAAAACATATACCCACACAAAGAGAGAGAACACAAATTATTAATATCAGAAATGAAAGAGGAGATATCATTAGAGTGCCCATATGGACATTAAAAGAAAAATCAAGGGAACACTGAAAAAAATATTAGCAATTCAACTAACACGTGTAAAAAGAATTATACACCACAACCAAGTGGGATTTATCCCAGGTATGCAATATTGTTTCAACGTTTGAAATCAATTAATGTAGTTCAATACATAGCATGCTAAAAAAATTGAAAAAAAATAACACATGATCATATAAATAGATGTAAAAAAGGCATTTGACAAAATCCAATACCACTCATGATAATAACTCTCAGTAAATTAAAAATCACCCTGCCCCACATAGTTCAGTTGGTTAGAGCATCATCCCTATATGTCAAGATTGTAGCTATGACCCTTGGTCAGGGCACACACAAGAATCAACTAATGAATGCATAACTAAGTGGAATAATAAATCAATGTTTCTCTCTCCTTTTCTTTCTCTCTAAGAGTCAATTTTAAAAAATGTAAAAGTGAAATTTGTCAACTGGTAAAAAATGTCTGTATTAAAAACAAAACAAAACACCCTACAGTTATCATATATTTCATAGTGAGAAACTCAGAATTCCTCACTAAGATGAGGAAACAAGGCTAGGATGATACCTCTCACCATTGCTTTTCAACATTGCACTGGAATTTCTAGCTAATGTAATAAGACAATTATAGTAATACATATCATGAAGGGAAAAAACAGAACTTTATTTCTTAGAAAATTCTAAGGTATTGACAAAAAACTGGAACTAAAGCATTTCACAGCATGGTTATGGTATACAAGGTTAATATACAAAAGTCAATAACTTTCCCACAAGCCAGCAATGAGCAAGTGGAATTTAAAAATGATATTCTTTACATTTACATCTCCAAAAATGAAATACCTAGTTACATAATTTTTTACCAACAAAATATGCACAAGGTTTATATAAGGAAAAGTATAAGATTCTAATGAAAGAAAACAAAGGAGAACACAATAGATAGTCCATGTTTATGTATGTAGAGACTCAATATTGTCAAAAGATCAGTTCTTTCCAACTTGATCTAATGATTCAAGACAATCCTAATCAAAATCCTGGCAAGTTATTTTGAGAATATCAACAAAATGACTCTAAAGTTTATATGGAGAGGCAAAAGACCCAGAATAGTCAACACAATATTTAAAGAGAAGTAGAAAATTGGACTGACACTACCCAATGTCAAGAGTTACTATAAAGTTACAGTAACATAGATAATTTGGTACTGGCAAAAGAATAGACAAATAGATAAAGGGAACAGACCAGATAGACCAGATGTAGATCAACATAGATACAGTCAGGTTATCTATGACAAAGATGTAAAGGAAATACAGTGCAACAATGGTAGTATTTTCAACAAATGGTGCTAGAAAAATTAAACATCCACATGCAAAAAAAAAAAAAAAAGAATGTAGACACAGAGCTTACATGCTTAACAAAAATTAATTCAAAACATTTCATAGACCTAAATGTAAAGTGAAAACATATAAAACTAATAAAAGATAACATAAGAAAAAATCTGGATGACCTTGGATATGGTGATGACTTTAGATACATCACCAGAAGCACAAGCCATGGAAAATAAAATTAAAAGCTGGTCTTATTGAAGTAAACACTTCTGCTCTGCTAAATATAATCCCAATATAGAATGAAAAGACAAGCTATTCTAGAATAAAATATTTGCAAACATATGTAATAAAGTGCCATTGTGCAAAACCTTTTAAAAAATATTTAAATAAAACAGTAAGAAAACAAACAACCTGATTAAAACATGGGCCAAAAATATTAACAGACTCCTCACTAAAGAATACATAAAGATGACAAATAAGCACGTGAAAAGATAATGTACATAGTAGTGTGGCAAAAATCGAGAACACTGATAACATCAAGAGCTAGTGTGGATGTATTGCAGAATAAGCAAACTGATTTCTTTCTTTTTTAAAAAAATTATTTTTCTTTATTGATTAAGGTATTACATATGTGTCCTTATCTCCCTGTTGCTCCCCCCACTCATGCCCTCATCCCCCTGGTGTCTGTGTCCACTGGTTAGACTTATATGCATGCATACAATTCCTTCAGTTAATCTCTCCCTTACTCCCACCCTCAGTCAGAGAACAGTAAATACCACATGATCTCACTCATTTGTGGAATATAATGAACAACAAAACTGATTTATTTCTGACAGAAATGCAAAATGGTACATACACTTTGGAAGACAGTTTGGCAGTTTCTTAGAAAACTAAACATATTTTTCCATATATCCAGCAATCACTCTCCTTGACATTTCCCCAAATGAGTTGAAGACTTACGTCCACACAAAAAGTTGCATATCGATGTCTATAACAGCTTTATTTATAATTGTCAAAACTTGGAAATAACCAAGATATTTTTAATAGGTATATGAATAAATACACTGTGTTACAGCCACACAATAAAATATTATTCAATTACTAAAAAGATATGTCATGAAAACACATGGAGGAATCTTACATTCTTGCCATTAAGTGAAAGAAGCCAATCTAAAAAGGCTATACACTGTATGATTCCAACTATATATCATTTTGGAAAATGCAAAACTGTGGAAACAGCAAAAAATATGTGATTTCCACAGGTAGAAGAAAAGGAGCTATGAATAGGTCAAGCACAGAGAATATTTATAGGGCAGTGCAATACTATAATGGAGTGTACATGTTATAATATAATTGTCCAAATGCCCAACACCAAGAGTGAACCTCAATGCAAACTATCGACTTTACATGATTATAATTTGTCAGTGTATGCTTATCAATTGTAACAAATGTACCACTCTGATAGTGGATGTTGATAATGGGAGATGTTTACATATGTGGAAGCAGGTGACATATGGGAAATCTCTGTAATCTCTACTCAACTTACTATGAACCTAAAATTTATTTTTAAAACTCTTTTACACATACACACACTCACAGTTCTGAAAGCTTGGACAGCTGATTCTAGTCCTTGTTTTCCCATTATTAGCTGTTTAATTATGTGTAGGTCACAATAGATTTCTGTATATAGTTCCTTAATGGAAAGTGAAATGACTGAGGTCTTTGATTATAATATTTAGTGATCTCTCTCCACTTCATTTCAATAAAAGTTAACTTTTATAACATGAATTTTCTTTTTTATGAGGGGAGTACATATTTTTATAATGTTATGTTCTAATATTGAGTTACTCTTCCTTTCTCTAAAATCCTTGAGCATTCAGATTTAATTTGTTTATATATACAAGTGATCACTTCATTCATATGTGGAATCTATGAACAAAATGCACTAAAAAGCAAAATAAAGACAGAGTCATAGAGAGCAGGCTGGCAACCATCAGGTGTGGGGTGAGGGTAGGGGGAGGGGTTAAGCTAAAAAGAAAGAAAAATAGAAAGAACTCAGGGACATAGGCAACAGTGTGGTGATTGCCAGGGGGGATAGAGGTTGGGGGAGGTAGAGGAGGGTGTAGGGGGGATAATCGGTGATGGACAAAGATTTTACTTGGGTGGTGAACACACAATACAGTGTACAGAAATTTGTTATAGAATTGTGCACCTGAAACTTCTGTAATTTTGTTAACCAGTGTTACATCAATAAATTCAATAAAAAATAAAAAAAGTAAAGACATTGGCAGAAATTTAAAAAGTCAATTAGAAGTCAAGAATATTGGAAATATTGGGAGGGGATAATGTAAAGAATATGATTATCTAACCACTATGCTATACACCTGAAACTAATACGAAATAATATTGAATGTAAACCATAATTGAACAATAAAATTAAAGAAAGAAAAAACATAAAACAAAAAAGAGCAGTTAATAAAAAATAAACAATTTAGGACTGCTTTAAATAACACTACTGTTCAACCAATGTAGAAATACAAAGCAAATATTGAAAAGGTACAGACCAAATATTGTTCTTTGCAGAACGTTATGGACATACTTTCATGCAGGGTCCAAACTCTACTATTACCATGTTTAAGACTGAATAAAGATGTACGAATATACTAGAATCCATGTGTCATTTCTGAAGCAACACAGTGGTCCTGAGTCACCATATGAGTCAATATTAATTACGGTTAAATTACCACCTTTCTAAACGGCATGCTGGCTCTCAATGGGGAGGAACACTAGCCTGCACAAATGTGGAATCAATTTGACTTGTACTACATATGATGAGAATTATTATCTTTTGTAAAATAAATTTGGGTACAGATCAGAGTACATTTAGTTCTTTCTCTGGATCATAGATGGCTGAAGACTCCAAATTAAGTGTTTCTCTAAAGGTTGTTAGAAAAATTTCCATTTGATATTGAAGCTGGAAAGATTCAACATAAATTAATGAGATTGGCCATCTGCAGAAGTGACCTATTCTAACAGATGGTTCCTAAATGTAAGAATGATTACACAAGGGTGCTTCTCAAATCTTATTAAAGAGACTAAAATAAAACCAATGTATGATAAACTGTGACCTAATTAATTGTCATTTCTTCTATGTAATGTCAGTAGAAGGCTAAGGTTTGCCTCTGAAGTCTGGGGTGGGAAGAAAAAAAGAGCTCAGGGGTCCAAATTTAATACTGCCATCCATTCAGACAACATTTATTAAGTGCCTACTTATGAGCCAAGTATTAAGTAATATGTTAGAAAATAGGTGCCACAACACTGAAGATAAATGTTTGTATATGCTTGGCAAATATTTTTTTTGGTGTAGTGAATTGGATTAAACTACCAGTTTTTATTAATTCTACTAACTTAAATCCTCCAAATTCCTCCAGTCATATATTTTAATAAATTTGCAAACTTATTAACCAATATATTTTATTTCACTATTATTTTATTAATTTCAGCGTATATTAAAAATTATTTTATTGAGAAAATATTGAGTGGAAGATATTTAGAATAAAGCTATGGAGAATGCAATAATAGATGTGTCTTAATGTCTTATTTGTTATTTTAACAGAGGACATAAAAACCATGAAAACATAGCTACAATACTAAGTAAAAGGATATAGAAAAGAGATAATTCTTCATTTGGCATTTGGAAGCAGGGGGAGAATAATACAAGCTTTCATGAAGGAGATAACATGACCTGAATCTAAAAAAAAGTGAACAGCTATAGAAATGAGGAATAGCACTCCAATTGGAGGGTATAAGATAGTTAATTCAATAAAGCAGAAAAAGATGAAGCTGGAAAAATTTCTGGAATATAGGAAGGAAGGATGCAGAGAAGTAATAGATAAGGGAGGTTTGAAACATGTTTAGAATAAGGCCGCTGTGTGCTACATGACACAATAAATATAAACTTAATTTTGTAGCATGCAGAAGCCCCTAAAATATTGAGTAAGATATTAATGGGGATCAAATGGTTAAACATTTGAATGTCTTCATTCACAGTTATAAAATTGTTTTCTGACTTGTTATTTGAATGAATATGCTAGCACATGAACATCCCTAGATAAAGTGACAAAATTAATATCAGATTATGACATACTAAAAGCCAGACTGATATAACTGTCTTATGAAGTTGTAAAATAACAACAACAAAAATGATGTATATTTTTTCACTTGTCCTCTCTTTCCTGTAGACCAGTGGTCGGCAAACTGCGGCTCGCGAGCCGTGATTTTGCAGCTCTGTTGACTAATGAGTTTGCCGACCACTGCTCTAGACTGTGATAAAGCCCAAATTTTAAAAGCTGAATTGTCACTGAATTAAAAACTAAATTTAGCCCAAACTATGATTTATTAGTAAAATATTGTCCTAATTAAAAGAAAAAGAAACAAAATGAGCATTATCTCAATAGTAGATCATCACGTTGCTGTACATGTATTCTCCTTAGAATTTGAAATTTCACCTACTTTGAGTGGAATATTGTTTCAGCTATCTTACTTCTAATGAAAAACCCATCTTTTGGGAGTATGTTTTAAAAATATTTTTTAATTTGTACTTCAAGTCAGAGAGTATATAGTTTTAAAGTACTTGTCCATTTCATTTTTCTTCGGTAAGGAATATTTAACATTGATATTAGTCATCTCTACTGAGCTGCTTTTCTTTTAAACGTGTCCCTGAATTAGAGAACAGAGTGTCAAGGTATTTGCTCCTAAAGACCGTTTCTAGAGAAGGTTACCACAAACACTGAGAAAATTAGAACAACCACTTTATTAACTTCAATATAAATGATTTTTTCTCTTCAGTTATTTTGATAACTTGATTCAATATTTAAACAAAATTTCTGCTTAATATCAGATCTCAGTACAAGGTAAAACTGAGAAAATAATTCCATATTTATATGTCACTTGGATATTCACTATATTATCAATAATATGTTTGTATGAAAGTGCTTTTTAATTTCCTAATTTAAATATGTTAGTGCATTGCTGTTTCCTTCCAGATAAGCTAGTGTCTGTCACCTTAGAGATTCCTATGGAAATATGCAATAAGTAAAAATAGAAAATGAAAAGTTAGAAGTACTTTCATATGACCAATACTATGAGAAAATATTATTCTCTCATAGAACAGTGTAATATTAGGCTGCCAGAATGGTGTGAATGCAATGATGATTTTGGTTGACTCTTACTCAAGACAGAATTAGTTCAGAGCCCATGTGTTCCAACTGCACATTACCAACCCTTGGGCTTGTGAGGGCTTAAATGGCTCTTTCCCACTCACTTTGAACCATGCTGCCAGCTTCACTTCATAATACCCAAGAGCAGTGGTGATAGTAATAAGGCATCTTTTACCCTATGCGTAGCCCATCCTTGGCACCAAGGGAAGTTATCCCACCTCTTGTGCAGGATCCATACCAGACATCAGATAGTCTTCCAAGGATAAGCTTATACATTGCAATGTGTACCTGCAAATTAGTATTTCAGTAATGCACAGAAACTGTGATTATGACCTTATTGGAGAGTCTTTGCAGCTGATCAAGGGAGGATGAAGGCATTAGGATGGGCACTAATTCAATGTTGGTGTCCTTCTCCAAAAGGAAAATTTGAACATAAAGATAGATACACAGAAAAAAATGCCATGTGGAAACTGTAATTATGCTGCCTCTCGCCAAGGAACACCAAAGATTGCCAGCAAAACAGAAACTATGAGATAGGAATGAGGTAGGAAGTACTTGGAAGGAAACAATCCTAACCTCCAGAACTGAGAGACAATAAATTTCTGTTGCTTAAGCTATCCACTTTGTAGTATTTTTGTTCTGGCAACTAATATAAGACACTAATACAGGTAATCATAACTATCCCTTCTGAAACCAATTTAAGATTGTTGCTCCACAAAACTAACCAACTCTGCTAATCAATGTGGTAATTTCCAACGTGTCCTAAATTGGTCTTAAACTCTGTCAGACAACAAAGGACAGACATTCTTATTTCATTCTTACTTAGTGTCTCTTCTGATGGTGGGTGCAAAAAACATGGATGAAGCCAAAAGTGGAGAAGATCACAACCTAGGAATGCAGTGGTTATTACCCAAAGACTTTTAGAGAAGATATTTTTAGTGCTGTATCATTCTATGTTAATTAAGTCACTAGTATAAAATTCTGAAAGGTCAACTTAACATGACCAAAAAATGAATTATTCACATTTTCCTATATATTCTGGATAACACTTGATTTGTGGTTATCATCAACTAAGCACAGTAAAAATTTTTCAAGGAGTCATCAGGAGCCAGCATTCATGAGCAACGCAGTGGATGATAAACATAATGAATAATAATGAAACCCTAGCATTATGCAAATATTAAGGAAATACAAAGGCAAGAAGGTAAATATTGGTTCAGTACCAACAAGTTCTGTACTAAATACAGAGCCAGGGCACTGTGAATAACAGCAGAGTCTACCTTTTCTTTCTTTCTTTCTTTCTTTCTTTCTTTCTTTCTTTCTTTCTTTCTTTCTTTCTTTCTTTCTTTCTTTCTTCCTTTCTTTTTGTAATAGGAGATATAAAATCAGCCAGTACTATAGACTCAATGTTTGTGTTTTCCCAAAACTCATATTAAAAGCTAGTTCACAGTGTAGTGATATTTGGCAGTAGGATTTTGGGATGGGATTAGGTCATAGGGGTTGAGCCCTTGTTAAAGGGAATTAGTGTCCGTATTAGAGACCACAGAAAGTTCTCTGCTCCCAGTGAGAAGATATCTCTCATCAGACAATGAATCTGCTAGTGCCTTGATCTTAGACTTTTTAGCCTCCTGAACATTTAGCCTCATTGTCAGTTACCCAGTCTACGGTATTTTTTTAAAATATTTTTTATTGATTTCAGAGAGAGGAAGGGAGAAGGAGAGAGAAAATGAAACATCAATGATGAGAGAGAATCATTGGCTGGCTTCCTCCTGCACGCCACCTCCTGGGGATTAAGCCTGTAATCCAGGCATGTGCCCTTGACTAGAATCGAACCCGGAACCCTTCAGTCTGCAGGCTGACACTCTATCCATTGAGCCAAACCAGATAGGGCTATGGTATTTTTGTTATAGCAGCTAGAACAGACTAAGACAACTAGGCATGGTGAATTTAAAAATAAAGAATACAAATAGATGATTTCTGGACTGAAATATAAAAATATGATAATAGATACCAAACATATATATGCTCACCGATTGAATAGTAAATAAATACATATCTATTAGGTGGCTTCTTTGATGTTTAAGCACCCATAAGTATGTTAAAAAAAATGACTCATTTATATTCATTACATGTTCTAAAACTTTATTTATTTATTTTTATGTTCTAAATCTTAATTTATAAATCACTATGCTTCGCAAGTTCTCATAAGTTATGTATCACACTTGAACCAGCTTGTTTATATTGCAAAGGGCATTAGAAGTGAGGGTTGATATTAGCTAATGGGTGGGGAAAGTATTCCTCCAGAAAGGGACCAGTGTTACTATAGATTACAAGAACCAGATAGGTCCCAGGAACCAGTGATCTCAGTGAAAATCACTTCCAGATCCCATTGGCTGCCCTCATGTCAATCTTTCCTCCTTCTTTTTCCTCTGAACTTCAAAGTTCCTAGTGGGAAGCGGGCCTAAGCCAGCAGTTGGACATCCTTAGCGCTGCCACAGAGGTTGGAGGGGCTCCTGCCACCTCCCCTGCTTTTGCCAGCCTTGAGCCAAGCTTCCTGCATTTAGCATCTGCCCCCTGGTGGTCAGTGTGTGACCAGTCATTCCGCCCTTTGGTAGATTTGAATATTAGCCTTTAATTATAGAAGATACTTGAGAAAGTTCTCTTTCTTTTTATTTCCTCTTATTTTTTAATTGAATCTATTGGGGTGATACTAGTCAATAAAACTATACACATTGTCTGAATAATGCATCATGAACTTTTCACTCAAAGTAAAGTCTCTTCCCGCCACCATTTATACCATCTTTGCTCTCTTCCACCTCCCCGCTCCTTTTCCTCTGTCAATCACCATGCTGTTGTCCGTTATCTGTTTTGTGTTTTTTTTATTTTTATTTTTAATTCATTTACCTATTTCACCCAACCTAACCCCCTTTCCCTCTGACAGCTGTCAGTCTATTCTATGTGTCTACAGTATGATTCTGTTTCTATTTTGTTACTTTTTGCTCATTATATTACATGTTTAAATGAAAGATTAAAGACTTCACTGTAAGTAAAAAATAATAATAATAACAATAAAAATCATAGAAGAAAGCATAGGTAGTTAAATCTTAGACATTTCATAGCAATATTTTTTTCTGATATATCTCCTTGGATAAGGGAAACAAAGAAAAAAATGGGACTATATCAAACTAAAAAGATTTTGCACAGAAAAGAAACCATCAATATTCACCAATGATATATCTGATAAGGGGTCAATATTCAACATTTCAAAATAACTTATGCAACTCAACACCAAAAAAAAAAAAATCTAATAAAAAATGTACAAAGGACCTGAATAAACACTTCTCCACAGGACACACATATGGCCAACAGACGAATGAAAAGATGCTCAACATCACTGATCATCAAAGAAATGCAAATTATGACCACTATAACATATCCCCTCACACCTGTCAGAACGGCTATCATCAATAAATCAACAAACAAGTGTTGAATGGGATGTGGAGAAAGGGAATACCTTGTGCACTGTTGGTGGGAATGCAGACGGGTTCAGCCACTGTGGGAAACAGTATGGAGTTTCTTCAAAAATTAAAAAATGAAACTACCTCATGCC
Organism: Corynorhinus townsendii; assembly: GCA_026230045.1. Classification (NCBI taxonomy): domain Eukaryota; kingdom Metazoa; phylum Chordata; class Mammalia; order Chiroptera; family Vespertilionidae; genus Corynorhinus; species Corynorhinus townsendii. Next base: position 94,517,727 of record JAPDVU010000002.1, read on the forward strand.
TCAGCCATCCCACTTCTGAGAATATATCCAAAGAAATTTGAAACACTAATTCAAAAAGAATATATGCACCCACTATTCATTGCAGCATTATCTACAACAGCCAAGATTTTGAATCAGCCCAAGTGCCCATCAGTAGATGTGGATAAAAAAATCAGTGGTACCTTTACACAATGGAATAATACTCAGATATAAAAAAAATATATGAAAATCTTACCTTTTGTGACAGCATAGATGGACCTGGCGAATATTATAAAAAGGGACATAAGCCAGTCATAGAAAGGCAAATATCATAGGAAGTTCCCTTTCTTAATCCACTCCAGTAGTATTTATCTGCTCCAGTAATGCCTTCATTTTCCATGTGGTATACCAAATGTGGAAAATCAAGCCCATTTCTAGATTTCTTTCCTGTATTTTTTGTCTGCTTTCCTCCCACCCATGGTTCGGAGTCTCACAAGAGTCCCAGAAGGTATTATCTTCTGAAGTTATAAATGTCAACAAGGTTGAAGACAACACAAAGGCTCTTATAACCAGTCCCAGATGTCCAGAATATACACACCTCCACTAACACTTGAAAATGTGGCTTTGATAATCTCCTTTTCACTTGCACTAGTGGCAGTTGAAACCCTGTGGGAGAATTTCATTTCAGAACTGGTGAATTCTGTCAGTTAGCTCTGCATTTCACTGCCATTTCTTTTTCAGATGGGGGGCTGAAGTCAATGAATACTCACTCATCCACAGGTAATAAAGACTCCAGTAGTACTACCCTACCCACCTGAGGGTGGTTACATCTTGTGATACAAAAACTGGTTAATGACTCCCATCAGGGACATCTTGTCTGTATGCCATAGACACCAATAAAATGGTGACACACTGAAGTGCCTGGGGAAAGATTTGTTGGTTGGGTGGTCGGCAAACTGCGGCTCGCGAGCCGCGGTTTGCTGCTCTGTTGACTAATGAGTTTGCTGACCACTGCTGTAAGGCATTACCCTTACCCAGAAGTTTTGACTTCAGGTTAAAGACATTAGTACGTTATTAAAATATTTTTAAGTGTTTTTCCCTAAGGCAGTAGTTGGCAAACTCATTAGTCAACAGAGCGGCAAACCACGGCTCGCGAGCCGCGGTTTGCCGATCACTGGGTTAGAGTATTATTGATGCCATAACCTATGGCAGTGTTCGGCAAACTGTGGCTCATGAGCCACATGCAGCTCGCGAGCCGCGGTTTGCCACTCTGTTGACTAATGAGTTTGCCGACCACTGACCTATGGCATAGATGTCCATTCTACACATAGAGTAGACTTCGAACAAAGCTTGTTGACTGCCAAGGTTGACTACAAACAAAGGTTGTTAGGTCATTTGTAGAAAAATGATAAAACATTGGCTAGTGTCACGATACTGTATAAATTGAACAGAAAGTGTGTGTTGCAGGGACAAAGCTCCATGCCATGGTTACTCTGGCTGCCAGAACCTTTTATTATGCCAGAATATTTGTTTTCCTTCACCCTTTTCATGGGCCAGAAATATTTGTACAAGTAAACACAAAATTATGACTGTGTCCTCCACTTAATTCCTTACAGTAGAAAAATGTCTTTTACTGTAAATAAGGAAAAAATCATTCAACTTAAGATAAAAATCAGTAATCCTATATAATAAAAGCCTAATATGCAAATTGACTGAACAGCAGAATTATTGCTGGAATAACCAGTTGCTATGATGTGCACTGACCACCAGGGGGAAGACACTCAATGCAGGAGCTGCCCCCAGCCGCAGGCCCCATGCCAGCCAAGGCGGGTGCCAGCAGGGGCCCCCGATTGCCCCGCCGGTCACCTCACTCTGTGGGAGGCAACCAGTGCTGGCAGCAAGGTTCAGGGGGCAAGGCTGGAGAGTGGGCAGTGCCAGGCCAACCAAGGTAGGTGCCACCAGGATCTCCCACTTGCCCCATGGGTCACCCCACAGATTGGCCCTGATTGCCAGCCAGGCCTAGGGACCCTACCCGTGCATGAATTTCATGCACCAGGCCTCTAGTTAAGAATAAATGTATAAAAATGGAATCAAATCAGAGCGAAATACCTCTTATGCTATCAGGAAAACATATGAAATTTTCTAATTCACATTCCAAATAATATTAATATTTCCTATATAAACCAAGAAAAGTCAGCCATGAAAGATGACAAAATTAGTACTGAAGGTGAGAAATCACCTCAGACTTCCATCTTCTGCACTTTATTTTAGGAATAGTGGCTATGGATGGTCAATTACACTAGCTTTGGGACATTTTGTAAGTTTCAGTGACTAAGAGTATTAGGCAATTTTTGTTGAGCTGCTCAAAGATGAAACATTCTGTACTTCAGGGGTTGCTTTGTTTTCTTTGTTCTGTTTTATTTTCCAGGGTCAAATGGTGGTGGTGGAGCAGATCCTTTCCAAAGTTAATGTGTTTTCACTATTCATGGACTGCTGTTTGTAGCATCTCAGGTGTTCCCAGCCTTTTAAAATTCAGTGGATTAATGAGACATTTTTTGCAGTTCTGCTACAATTCTTTTAATTCCGCAATTGAAGTCACTCATAAATAATGATTGGCATGAACTGGAAATATCTGTTCAACATTAAAATTATTTTAATTTTAGGTTTCTGAAAATTGCTGATGATATAGCTATTTTGACTAGAATCTAACATATTTCCTAAAAACAATCTGGTTGTGAAGACAATACTTTCTCATTATAAATCAATATGTATACTAGATGTTTTTCTGCATAAACAGTTTGTGGCTATAAGGTGTATTTTGCCTTTAAGAACTTTAGAGAATAATTCTGTCTTGGCTTTCTTCTCTAAAAAGAAAAATGTGTTCAAAATGAGTCCTCAGCTATTTATACTCTTTTTCATGTTGAAGAGAGGCAGTTTTTAGGAGTCACCACAGATGTTAACTGTTCGGATGTAACTGAATCCTGTAAGAAACTAGCCCTGGAGACTGCTCCTGCTAAATCAACTAATCTATCAGTAAGTGTTTATTGAGTTCCAGCAAACACAAAACTGAGCTAAGTAATGCAGGGAATATAAAAGAAATAGGTTAAACTCTAACCTTTAAATAGTCTATGAGAGTTCTCTTACCTAATTCTGTTGCTTTTTTATCATTTGTTTATCCAAGATTATTTCAGGGATGGCAGAAACTACAAGTTTGGAGGTCTCCACATCTCACTCACAAACCTGTAATTTCTAAACTTTCACTCTCAGGCAGGTACTGATAACTAAATATATGTGTGTTCTTAATTTTTAGAGTTGCCAGGCAGTTTGTAGCAAATGTCTAAATACTATTAAGCACTTTGTTACCACTACACAATCTAATCTAACAATTTAAGGTGCTGTATCTCATCACAAATATCTGAGGATCATTAGACTGTGATTTCCATAGTTGCTTAGAGACTTTGCATATATAATTTTGTAGAATATTTTAATAATAAGCAAGAACAAGTATTTAAAATAATTGACATGCATCATTCAGAGAATTTAGGTTTTATTTCTGTTTTAACATAAATTATTGTAAGAGTTCTAGAATTTCTTAGAACTCTACTCTTTAAAATGAAGGATTAGATTAGATAACATTTCAGATTCTTTGCTGGAAATATATCTATATAGATAGATAAATGATAGATGATAGATGATAGATGATAAATTCTATGGGATAGTAAAAGTCTAAAGTCATGGAAACTGAGTTGGCCAAAAAGATCCTATATTATAAAAAGCCTGTGGTTATGACACCCTCAAGCTATAACAACCCATCACCAGGAGGCTGACTATACAGCAGAAGCACGCGGGTGGGCAGGCACTTGATGCTGCGTCCCTGTGGGTGCCGGCAGGGACTTGACCGGGAGGTACATCTGGGGAGTCCCACAGTGTTGGCCCCACAGGGTGGGACTCTGGGACTCTGGGAAGTCCTACATGGTGGCCAGTCTGGGTCTTGCAGGATTTTGAGGCATGTGAGGGTGGGTGGGGCTGTGTGTGGGGCGAGGCATGCGCAGGTGGGCGGGGACTTGACTCGGGGTCTCATGGCACCAGCAGGACTTGACACAACATCCCTGCGGGCACTGGCCCAGACTCTGACAAGAAGAGGGAGAGAGCCCAATATCCACATCCAGGACTTGGCAAATAGTGATATTAAAATATTTCTTCTAAATAATTCCCTTTCAATGTGCATGAACTCGTGCACTGGGCCACTAGTCTATAATAATGAAAACCACCACAGGCCCTTCGCCCAGGCTTCCCCATGCCCCAAGGGAACCCCCACCCTGATCTGGGACACCATTCAGGGCAATCCAGCTGGCCCCCACCCATGTACCAGGCCTCTATCCTATCTAATAAAAGAGTAATATGCAAATTGATCAACACTCCAACACACAAGATGGCTGCCCCCATGTGGTCAAAGAACCTGCCCCCATGTGGACACAAGATGGCTACCACAAGATGGCCAGCAGGGGAGGGCAGTTGGGAGGGACCAGGCCTGTAAGGGAGAGCAGTTGGGGGAGATCAAGCCTGCAGGGGAGGGCAGTTAGGGGTGACCAGGCCGGCAGAGGAGGGAAGTTGGGGGCAACTGGGCCTGCAGGGGAAGGGCAGTTGTGGAGAACCAGGCCTGCAGGGGAGGGCAGTTAGGGGTAACCAGGCCTGAAGGGAAGGGCAGTTAGGAGCAAACAGGCTGGCAGGGGAGGGCAGTTAGGCATCAATCAGGCTGGCAGGGGAGTATTAATCAGAAAGGCAGGCAGGTGAGCAGTTGGGAGCCAGCAGTCCCGGTAGGATCGGGCCTAAATGGGCAGTTGGACATCCCTTGAGGGGTCCCAGATTGGAGAGGGAGCAGGCAGGGCTGAGGGACACAGCCCCCATGCACGAATTCCATGCACTAGGCCTCTAGTTATATATATATATATATATATATATATATATATATATAATTATAACCCTGTATTATTTATGTGGGCTTAATGCAATCATAAGGATTCTTATAATGGAAAGAAGGAGGCAGGAGAGTCAGAGAAGATGATCAGATAAGTAAGCAAGTGTTGGAGTGATCAGCCATGAACCAAGGAAGGTGAGCAGCCTATGAAAATTGGAAAAGGCAAAGAATAGATTCTTCCCTAGAACCTTCAGAAGTAACTCAGTGGTGCTAACACCTGATTTTAGCCCCATTAGACCCATTCTCAGACTTCTGCCTCCAAACTTTAAGTTAACACTGTCTTGTTGTAAGCCACTAAGTTGGTGGTAATTTGTTACAGCAATGACAAGAAACTAATATAATCTTTGTGTTTAAAATATTATGGTGGAAAATTTAAGTTTGAGATCAAGTTGGCAGAAGAAGCAAACTTATCTGCCTTTCAGTTCCCTCTAAGTCTTATTGTAATGAAGTATAAAATGTTAAAATATGTAAGAGTTAGGAGTATAATGCTCATAGGATGGATGGGTCAGCAACATGCAAACACAATTACAATATTTCTTACAGGTTGAAAATCAGACAAACTTATTGAAAAATTAATAAGAATAGAAGTTGCAATCTAGTACACAGACAAAAAAAGGTCAAAGGAGAAATGAGAGTAAACATTTTATAAGTTCATGACTTTGGCACAGATAAGTTTTGAAAGTGGGATTAGTGAAACAGAAAAGAGGTTAATTAGTTAAAAAGTTTGCTAAGGAATAAGTTTCTTGTTCATTTGCTCCTACTCTCTCCCCATGCCCCAACTCAGCTTATAGAGGACTTTAACATCTGATTTTTCTCTAAAAGGAAAAAAAAATCTAGAGTTCTGCTTTTAGAAATTGCACTTCTAGAAAAAATAAAGTGTTCTTAGATGATATTAGAACTTCAGAGTCATTCAATCTCATTTTAGATTTGCAGGGAAGGAGTAAGAGCAACAGCATGTCTGCTTCTAATCTACATATTTTTGCCAACGCTTGCCTGCAAGTCTCACAGTTCTCCCACATAGGTTCACTTGCCAGTCAGCCGTAGGACTAAGGAAGCAGGAGAGAAACTGAGCCCCATTACATAATGACAGAGGAAACCCAGGACACCTACATACACTGATCAACATGAGCACAGTATTCAAGCATTTCTGACTGACTGGAAGACAAGGCATACATATTGAGAAATCAACCCAGATGGAAGAGCTGTGGTCCAAATTCTTTGTTCTTAACCATTAATAGAAAGCCAAGATTGCTGGGTCTTAGAGAAAATAATATTTCAGACAGCAAGAAGAAAACTACTTATATTTTACATATATTAAATTTATATATTTTGATATATTTGATAACTTATTAAAATGTAAAGAACACACAAAAACTTAAAAATAAATTTTACAATTTTAATGATTAAAACCAGTCCTGTTGGATAATCCCAAAGAGGAAATGAGCATTTTTAAAAATAAATAAACAGAGAAATGGTCAGGGGAGATAACATTAAATTAACAAAATGCTTGAAAAGATAAAATTTAAAAAATGGTAAATGAGAAAATTATTCCCTCAAATATTGGGAGAATCTTTCAGGTTAAACAGGATTAGCAAGTGCCACATAGGTTAGTAACAGACACACAGCCTCATGAAACGTCAGAAAACCAAAAGTGAAGAATCTAAAGGCATTTACATCAACAGCAATACAAAAGAGGAGATTCCAACCGACATCAAACTTTTCTGGAATTTACTTACAAGAAATTTTAAAATGGTTATATATAAATATTATTAATTTACAGCTGGAAATAGCTTTCAGTAACATTTAAATCAGTTCACCATTTTCCAAGCAACTGTTATTAGTATACTGCAGCTAAGTACCTCTCCATAACACTTTGCCCTGTCTCTGTTTACTTCTTCACAATCTGCCTCTGCTACAATCTGGTCCCCAACTAGAATGTTGCCTCCTGCTTACCATCTAGTTCTATACCTCTGGACTTGGCATTTATGTCAGGTTACTCAGCAAGTCCCTGTCTTCCCTCTTAGACTCTGGCTCAGTTTCATACTGGAAGCTATCCATTGATTACACTATCATGAAAGTGCATCAGGGAACTTGGAAGGCTGATGGACCTTGAGCTTTATCAAAGGCTAAAAGCTTTGCACTGATTATTCTGTTGAGAAAATGGTGGCTCATGCAATAGTTTCAAAGTAAATCTTCACTAATATTTACTGACCTTTAAAATAGTATGTCTGCTACCAGATTGCCTGCTTGACTAAAGGCAAGATGTGTATTGTAAAATTGAATAAAAGCTAACAGAGCTTGGGCCCCAGTGAAGTCTTTCCACCAGAAAGGGGTTCTCTGCCTGAACCCCCATGATTTTTAAATTCATATTTCTTGTCTAGTGTCTTCATTTGTGCACAGCCCCTTCTCCAGATCCTGAACCCTAGCCGTGCTGGTTGTGGCTTTCACAGTTTCACACACTGACCTTCTTACAGTGAATTTCTTATCCTTCCAGCCCAATAACCAACCAGAAAGTCCTCTGCAACAAGGAGAATGGAAAAGTCTTATGCTTTTTGCTTGAAATGACCAATTTCATTTTAATCATTAGGTGGATCTGTCTCTTTTGTTGTTTTGGGGGAACAGGTTTTTTATTGTTCTTCTTGTTTTTACTTTAGTTTATTTCCTCAGTGATTGAAATGCGATACAATTTCATCCCGTAGTATAGTTGTCAATTTTCTTTAATCATTCAATTTGCTCACTGTATAGTATGTTTCTGAGCCATCTGCATCTACAATTCACAGCCCATGCGTGTCCAGATCAGCAAAATGTATTTCAGTAGAGATAAGTTAAGTGATAATAGATTCAAAAGTGACACTAATTAAAATGTTCAAAATATAAGATTTGTTGCCTGTTCTATTGACAAAAATTAGTCATATTGAAAATTAGGTATGCATGCTGCACAAGGCACTAAAGCCCAAAGAGGTTTTTCATACTGAAATGGTACTAAGAAAATGTTACATGATTTTCAAAAATGCAGTCATTCAAGAACATACTAGGTAAGAAGCTGATGTGAGCACTACTGTGTGCAGTATTATGTGTAAACCCAGCAGTCACTTCATACTGTAAATGAATGACGTGATAGAGACCTCCCTAAGAATAGTTTCTGAATGGACCTGAAGCCCCAAATCAATGTTTACCCATGTTTTTCACAGCACTTTGCTTTCAACATTGATTGAGCTTATTGAAAAACTCCCACTGTTCATTTTTAAGTATCAAGTTAAATTGAAAGTAACAGTGGTATTACTGAAACCTACAACTAGCAGGCAACTTGGTTTTTCAAAGACCAATGACCCTGGCTATCATTGTTGTTTAATCTCTTGGCAAGCAGCCACAAGATATCTGAAATTAACTGCTTTCTGGACTGTTTTCTTTGTATTAAACAAAATACTTCTAGAAAGTAATTACAAAGGCTTTAATTCAATTCTAGTAATTAAATGTGACTGCACCTATAATTATTATTATTATCCTCTGTTCTTTCCTGCAATACTGCAGGAAAGGGGAGTTCCACATAGGAGTTTATGCCTAGCTGGGCATAATAAATTACATAAAATAAATGGACATACTACAAATGTATTATATTTGGACAACTCAAAAAATTGGTATTTTTGTTTTGAGGGGGAAGAGCTATTAATTTCATAATGAAAGTAAAGTTGTACGACCAGGTCAAAGAACACTAAAATGACCAAGTTCCACTTTTTTGCACAAGTTTTGTTTTTGTTTTTTTTAAAAAAAGATAAAGCTAGTATTGAAAGTGGCAGGAATTCAGAGACCTGTATGACTGAATTCTTTTTCCTAAGTTAACTCTACCTTAAATTGAAAAAAAAAGAAGCATTTTGGAGAAAAAAGTATGCATGCCATTTCTTCCATTTACTCTCCATGTGATATTTATGGCATTTTCACTAATGCCTATATATCTGATTATAATTTATTGAGTACCAGTTTAGCATGAGAATGAGCAAAAAAAGGAATGAGAAGATCTCTTTATGTATTAATAAAAGTTGTGTATTAAATTAATACCTAGAAAGTGATTATTTCTTTCTATGACACTCATAAGTCCAATATGGAAGAAGCAGAAGAAAATGATGTATTAGTTAACAAATATTTATTTATTCCATTCTGTCTTCAAACTATTTAAAATTAGAGGGCTCCCCATGATATTCTCACAGGTTACATTAAAAGGTTAATAATTGCACTCATTATTACTGCTTACTCTTTACCATTGATCTTAGTTCCGACATGCTATTCCAGGTGGTCAACCAAACTACCATCTAGGAAAGCGGGCATGAATCCTTTATTACAGCAATCATCACAACCCATATCCTAACCACAGTATTTGTTTCAGTGACGAGAATGTGATTGAGTTGGTTCAAATGAAATGCAGCATAGAAATTTGTGCACAATTGTAATGTATATGCTCTCTCCAAAAAAGATGATATATTAGAAAGATCACTGCAACCTTTTGACTATAAAATGAATGTCAGCTTAAGGAAGAACTGATCCATGGAGAGAGCAGAGTCAGTGATGAATTCCAAGCCTTCCACAGTCATATCAATACATTTTAGTTAATAAGTAACATATATTTTTTTAGTACATCTAGGTTTAATCAGTTGCCTGAATCAAGAATTTGAATTCCAAGGAGATCAACACTAATAAAAGAGAAAGATGCAAATTGACTATACCTCCACGATGCTCACCAGCCAATCAGGAGTGAGTACACAAATTAACTGGACAAAGATGTCAGGTTAATTTGCACATGTGGGTGCTGAGCAGCCTGGGCCCTGGGAACATCCTCAGGACCCAGAACACTCCAAGCCTATAGGCCCGTGCATAAGCCCTAAGTGGCCAGGGTCCCAGAATGCCCTTGGCCAGGAGTGGCCTACAGGTGCCGGCGCCAAGTGGCCTGGGTCCCAGGATGAGCAGCCGGGGGCGCCAAGCAGCCCGGGTCCACATCCCTCAGCCTGGCAGACACAGTGAATGTGGGCCAGGCACTTGCCCCTAGCCCAGTGGACACAACACAGGGGATCCTCTGCTCATGGGCTGAAGAGGAAACACCTTTTCTTTTAAAAAAAAATATATATATTTGATTGATTTTTTACAGAGAAGAGGGGAGAAGCATAGACTGTCACAAACATCATTGAGAGAGAAACATCCATCAGCTGTCTCCTGCACACTCCCCACTGGGTATGTGCCCCCAACTAAAGTAAATGCCCTTAACAGGAATTAAACCTGAGACCCTTCAATCTGCAGGCCGATGCTCTATCCACTGAGCCAAACCAGTTCGAGCATAAACACCTTTTCTGACCACTCATTGGCTAAGCTCCCTGTACACTGCCACTTGCAGTGTTCCTGGTAACTTGGGTAATAAGAATCCAAGAAGGTGATCTAGGGTTTTTCCACCTCACTCCTGGAGAAAATAATGAAGGTCTGCTGCTGGAGGGGCTAAGAAATGTTATATCCTGCCCTAGCCGGTTTGGCTCAGTGGATAGAGCCTTGGCCTGCCAACCACAGGGTCCCAGTTCAGTTCTGATCAAGGGCATGTACCTAGGTTACAGGCTTCTCCCTGGCCAGGACCCAGGTCAAAACTCATGCAGGAGGCAACCAATCAAAGTATCCCTCTCACAATGATGTTTCTCTATGTCTTTCCCTCTCTCTTCCACACTCTCTAAAAATCAATGGAAACATATCCTCAGTTGAGGATAAAAAAGAAAGAAAGAAAGAAATGTCATATGCTATGAAAGACACATCTTGAAAATGCCTAAAGAAAGTTGTTATTTTTTCATGGTGAAGGGACTTGAGTCTGTGTTGATGAAAACACCTTGGCAGCTGCAGTGACTGGCAGTGGCTGCAGCAGCAGGGTGATGGGGCTGGCGCCTTCCCCTGATCAGCCCAGTCGTCTCCTGCAGAGGGAGGCCAGACTGCGGCTGAGGCCCGTCCCCATGGGGAGTAGGCCTAAGCCATCAGTAAGACATCCCCTGAGGGCTCCCAGTCTGTGAGAGGGGGCAGGCTGAGCTGAGGGACCCAGCCCGCCCCCCACCCAGAGCATGAATTCTGTGCACCGGGCCCCTAGTTCAGTTATAATTAAACTTAGGAAATCTAAACTTAGGAGTAACTACTGAAAGCACTTCTAGTTCTAGTATCTATGTTTCAATCTATACTAAGGCTTTCTCCAAATAGCATAATTAATCTTAGAAATACATTTCTACTGGTAATATTAATGGCTTGTTAATCACCATCATAAATATCAGCCATGGGTTTTCAGTAAAATTAATAGTATTCAAGATATGTGAGTTGACTAAAATAAGTAAGAATCACTTATATTTGCATAATAGAAGCATAAAATTCTTACAAAACTTGATCATTAAATAGTTTGTGTCCAACTATTAGGTTCAAAAACATCTAATTTTTGTTATCATCTAAAAGTAAAATAGAATCTTATCTCTGGAATATTAGCATGTCTGCCTTATGTGAACCTTTCATTCAAGGTGTGGTCAAAGCATCAAAAAGTCAGAGAGCTGGGGTTTCATTGAACTCATAAGATAGTGGTATGAATTATTTTGTGTCTACTGGTTAATGTTTGCTTAATCAATTTCTGTATATATGGCTGGAATTGCCCTAAGGGTTTCTTTCATTTTAAGCTTTTAGCAAGACTAGAGATAAAGCTTATCTTCACCTACCTCAAAATTCTCCAGTGATTATCATTATCTAACAATAACAAAAACTAAGCATTTTACATAACACAAATGGCTTAGAAAAATTCACAATACTTATTATTGATGCAGTGTCTCTCAGATGTAACATTGTGAGGCATGTATTTGAAGGTATAGTTTAGAATTAGACAAAACCTGTTTCAAGATGTATGTAAAATTATAACTTTGTCAGATTATCTAGAGTTGAAAACAGCTATATTCTAATATTGACACAAAACTAAATGTCAACTGTATGAAGAACATTAGGCTTGGAATTATATATTTTCTCAAAGATATAATTGTATTTATTTTAAGTTGATTTTAAGTAAACTTTAAAGTTTCACTCTGAATGCAAAGCTCTTTTAATTAAAGTATAGTTGACATACAATATTAATTTCATAGAGATTTGGCATTTATGTACCTTACGAAGTGATCACCATTAGAAGTCTAGTAACCATCTGTCACCATACAGTTACTCTGATACTATTGAGTATATTTCCTATACTGTACTGTATAGCCATGATATGAAAGCAACTGAGGTGCCCATCAATATATGAATGGATACAGAATAAGTGGGTATATAGGGTGTCCCAAAAATATATTCATATTTTAACAACTGATAGCTCAGTTTTGAAAATCAAATGTATTTTATAAACACTGCCTTTGTCATTATTAAAAGTATGTGTAATACATTTTTGGGACAATCCTATCTAATAAAGAGGGAATATGATAATTGACCCTCATGCTGTTGCAAAGAGGGTGGCACCGACAACCAATAAGGAGGGAATATGCTAATTGACTGCCCCACCCTCAAAGATGGTAGCACCACAGTCACAAGATGGCAGCGCCCAGTCCCCTCAGCCCCACTAGGGTGGCAGGCATGTGGCAAGGCCTGTCTTTGGAGTACACTAGTCCCCTCAGGCCCCCAGGTACCCAGGCCTGGCCCAAGGCACAGGCAAGCCTCAGATGGTAGCTGCCCAGCTGCCCAGAGCCATCCCGAGGCACAGGCAAGCCTCGGATGGTGACTGCCCAGCCGCCCAGGGCCACCCAAGGCTCAGGAAACCAGGGCCGACAGAGGCTTGCACTGCCAGCAGTGGCAGCAGCAGAAATGTGATGGGGTATTGCCTTCACCTAATCACCAGGTCACCTCCCGCCCCTGAGGGCTTCCAGACTGTGAGAGACAGCAGGCCAGGCTGAGGGACACCCCCTCCAGTACATAAATTTTCATGCACTGGGCCTCTAGTATATATACATATGTGTGTGTGTGTGTGTATATATGTGTGTATACACACACATATATACACACACACACACACATATGCACATACTATATAATGAAAGGCTAATTTGCAAATTGTACCCTCAAGAATTCAACTGACTAGGAATTCGACTGACCAGGAGTTCGACTGACTGGGAGTTCAACCACTCACTATGATGTGTGCTGACCACCAGAGTGTGGCATAGAACAAAGGAAGGCCCTGGCCAGCAGCTGGCAGGCAGGGTAAGGAAGGCCCTGATCGAGCCTAATCACCAGCCAGGCCTCGGGACCCTACCCTTGCACTAATTTTGTGCACTGGGCCTTTAGTACAATATAATATTACTCAGCCATAAAAAAGAATGAAATCTTGTCATTTGTGACAGCATAGATAGACCTAGAGGGTACAATGTTAAGTGAAATAAAGCAGAGAAAAACAAATATTCATTTCATTTATATGTGGACTCTATAAAAACTAAATAAATAAAAAGTAAAGGAACAGTCTCATATATATAGAAAACAAACTGATGGTTGCCAGAGGATTAAGCAGGGAATAGATGGGCAAAAAGGTGAAGAGGGTTAATAGGTACAAACATAAATAAATTTTTATTACATAAATAACATAAATTATAAAAATTAGAAATAGAATTGCTGAGTCATAGAGAATGTATATGTAAAATTTTAATAAATAAAACCAATTGTCTTTTAAGTGCTTCTCCAGCTAATGAGAGGGTCTATATCCATATACTAATTTTCTTAACAACTCTTGATGTTAACATATTTTAATAGTTTGATGATCTTATGAAAAAATCTATATCCCATTCAGACTTTATCTGATTCTAAGTTTAAAAACTGTTTTATAAGCGTATTTGTGATTGGAATTTCCTATTTTATGAATTTCCTGTTCATAATTTTAGTCTAGAAATGCTTTCATAGGTACAGATGATCATTGCTATTTAGCATTAGCAATTACTAGTGATTTACAACTTGTTTATTGTTTTAACACTTTTAATTTCTCAGTTGTATCACTTACAAAAATAATCTACTGATTTAAAAAGGTGGGCTACAAAAAATGATTGTGAATTACTGCTAAATTTAATGAATCTGTACTTATGTAAATACATATATAAACTAATAAAAGGGTAATATGCTAATTAGATCAGGAGACCAGACACCTTCCTACCATCCAATTTCCTTCTGGACAAGGCCATAGTGAGGGGAGCCAAGGCAGAGGCAGTTAAGGGTGATCAAACCAACAGGAGAAGGCAGTTGGGGGCCATGATGCTGGCAGGGAGGGAGGTTGGGGGCCATGAGGCCAGCCAGGACGAGCAGTTGGGGGCCATGAGGCCAGCAGGGGAGTGGTTAGGTGGCAATCAAGCTGTAGGCAGGCAAGTGGTTAGGAGCCAGCAGTCCCGTATTGCAAGAGGCACATCCTCTGAGGGGTCCCGGATTGGAGAGGGTGCTGATCAGGCTGAGAGGCAGCCTGTGCACAAATTTTGTGCACTGGGCCTCGTGTTTATATAAAAGTGGACAACCTTCCTGAAGAGGGAATTATGGGAAGAAATTACTAAATTTTTTTTAACTTCACATTCAAAGGCACAAAACATAGTAGATTTTTTTTCTAAATTTTGAACAACAAATTACAGATATGGAAATTTTATTTTTCAGAAAAAAAAGCCTTATTTTAATGTCAACAAAGGTATTAAAAACACATAAAAATATTCAATGAATTTCATTTCATTAATTGTGCAGTAGAATCAAAATACAGCTACATAGCTTTAGATATGAACTATTTAAATATTTGGAGTCTTGCTTAATTTTTTTCTTCTATGCCTTAAGTAAATTCTTCAACCATTCCAGTTTTTATTGTCCTTGTTCACAAAGTGGGAAAATATTTAAGTCACAGTGTTGTTATAAATTATTTTATTAATGATGTGAGTAAATCATGCACTACACCAATACTATATAATAAAGAGGTAATATGCAAATTGACCATCATGCCCTCGCATCACAATAAGGATGCTCCATGTCATCACAAGATGACCACCCCACATTGTCACAAGATGGCTGGCAGGGGAGGGCAGTTGGGGGGGGGGATAGGCCTGTAGGGGAGGGCAGTTGCATTTGGGGGGGGAACCAGGCCTGAAGGGAGGGCAGTTGGGGGCAACCAGGCCTACAAGTGAGGGCAGTTGGCAGGCGGGGGGGAGGGGGGGGCGGGAACCACGCCTGCAAGGGAGAGCAGTTGGGGGAAACCAGGCCTGAAGGGGAGGGCAATTGGGGGTGATCAGGCCGGCAGGGGAAGACTGTTGGGGGCTACTGGGCTGGCAAGGGAGCAGTTAGGTGTTAATCAGGCTGGCAGGGGATGAGTTAGGGGTTTATCAAGCCTTCAAGCAGAGTGGTTAGGGGCAATCAGGCAGCCAGGCATACAAGTGGTTAGGAGCCAGCAGTCCCGGATTGTGAGAGGAATGTCCAACTGCCTGTTTAGGACCAATACCGCAAGGTTCGGTCCTAAACCGGCAGTCGGGCATCCCCCGAGGGGTCCCAGATTGGAGATGGTGCAGGCTGGGCTGAGGGACACCTCCCCCCAGTGCACGAATTTTGTGCACCAGGCCTCTAGTCTATACTAATAAAATGGTAAAATGCTGAATAGACCAAATAGACTGAATGTCTTTCAGGTGTCATTCCAGACATCCTTCCTGACAAAGCCTGGGCCTGGCCTGGGGTAAGCTGTCTGCAGTCCTGGGTACCTGCAGCTGGCATGAAGGAAACCACCCACAGTCCTGGGTGCCTCCGGCTGGGGGCCCAAGAGAGCTGGCTCTGGTCCTGGGTGCCTGCAGCCCACCAGTGGGAGAGAAGCCTGGGTCCCAGGTGTGGGAGCTGAGGCAGAGGCAGTTAAGGGTGATCATGCAGGCAGGCAAGCAATTAGAGGCAATCATGCAGGCAGGCTAATGGTTAGGAGCCAGTGGTCCTGTATTGCAAGAGGGTTGTTGGAATGTCAGTTTAGGACCCATCCACAGAGATCCCTGTAGGATCAGGCTTAAACTGGCAATTGGACATCCCCAAGGGGTCCTGGATTGTAAGAGGGTATAGGCAAGGCTGAGGGACCCTCCTCATGCATGAATTTTGCACCAAGCCTCTAGTAAATATAATAATAAAAGCATAATATGCTAATTAGACCAGACTGCCAAACAACCTTTCAGACATCCTTCTGGATGACCTTCCAGACGAAGCTGGGGCTGTGAGGTCAAGGCAAGCCACTGCAGCTGTGAGGGTCATGCCCCTTGCACGAATTTCATGCATCAGGACTCCAGTGTATATATATAAAAGCTCAGTGAATGGAAAGGTAGAATGATCAGAAGGACCAGAACGACCAGTGGCTATGACATGCACTGCGACAGCCAAACAGCTTGATCCAGGCCCCGATCGCCCCCCTCCCCAGAAGGCCCCATTCATGATCAGCCCCCAACACCCAGATCAGGGCGGGGTTGGCTGGCCAACAGCCGCGGCCCCTCCCCCCTACTGGTCTGGCCCAACAGGCCTCCATAGGGGTGGGCCAGCTGGCCCACCATCCATGTACAAATTCATGCACTGGGCCTCTAGTTTGAGTATAAAATAGAAACAAAAAGTCTGCTCATTAAATTAAAGAGGATTAAATAAAAATACAAAAAAAGTATTTCTTAGGGGAAAAAATACACACAAAAGGACATATTCTCCTTTTACTTTCTTATCTTCCTTAAAAATTCTGGATGATGATTTTGTCTTTTTAAAAGATTTAGATTTTTTTAAATAATGTGGCTTTCAGATACATGCTAGCATTTATTATACTAGCATTTCATTAAGGCATTTTATCTTTAAATTTTCTTAATCTGTTTCACAAAAGATACACACAATTACTGAAATGTAATATATATAATGGAAATCTAAATTGATGGCTTGATTAGAAAAATTTTTAACAATTTTTATGTCTAGTGTTTCCTATCCCTTTTATGAATAATGTCATTCTTTTATTATGTAATACTAGAGGCCCAATGCACGAAAATTCATGCAACAGTAGGCCTTCCACCAGGGACCCGGGCTTCCCTCCTCTGGCTCCTTGCAGGCAACCAGGACCTGGGCCGGCTTCCCTCAGGCTGCCCACAGGCACCCAGGACCTGGACTGGTTTCTCTCCAGCCCTGGCTTCATCAGGAAGGACGTGTGGAATGACATCCAGAAGTCTGTTCTAATTAACATATTACCCTTTTATTATTATAGATAAAAATATTCAGTTTCAACCTGTTTATTTTGTGATCTTCTTGTCTACCTATCTATTGGTTTACATTATCTAATTAGGTAACACGATAAGAAATATGCTATTTTCTTTTTGAAAGAAGTCGTTTGTTGAGAGTTTTAACCTATACATTATTCCCCCACTTCTGTTGTAATATTTTTATGCTCCTCATTCTGTACGATTTCTGATTATTAGAATGAATGGTAATATTATAGTTTGTTTGAAGAGTTGATTTATCAATTAAGCAAGCATTTTTATGAGATGTGTTTAAGACTGCCAGAGAAATTTCCAAATAAATTCACTGTTTTAGAATGGTTTTAAGCAACATAAATGAAAGTTACACTCCACAGGTCAATATACCAAACTGATATCTCTATAGATTTTCAGGGAAATGATTGGGAAATTTGTGAAAGCAATTTAAGTTATGCCCCTCTCCCCATGTATTTTGTCTTACTTTCAATACTACACTAGGTTGGTAAATCTTTGTAGGTCAAGAACCTATAGAACAGCTGGGAAATTACACGAATAGATTCTGAGTTGGACAGGAAAACATAGTTATTAATTAATTGACAATTCTTTAGATTGAAGTAATGAAATAGGAAATTAATACCACTGGAGAAACTAAACCCTCACTTCTTCTATAAGTTAATACCAAATTATTAGAGAAAAATTACAAAATACAATTATGTCTTTTTTTCTTTTCTGCTAATAAGCATCCATATATATCCTGAAAACACGTAATTTCATCTCTGGTGATTGTCCCTCACTGAGAAGTTCTGCTTTCTAGAATAGATGCCTCAGACACAGGACTGGTGATTCCTAAATTCTAGAAAGAGATATTATTGAGCAACAAGATTTTAGAAGATCATGCATTATCACATGAAATATCTGGCAAAAGATGACTAGCTACTTCAATATTCTCTAATGTTATGTGTAAATTGTTCTTTCAATAAATTTAGCTTCCATATAGAACATTCTTGAAAAAAAGAGTAAAGAATATTTAATTTTTATTTTATTCTTGCAGAAGGTAAAAAAAAATAAACTAGTAAGAGTTACATGTTAGAAACTAACATGTTTGCCAAAATCATTTGGGTTACTCACTAATAAAAATAGCATACTATTTTTCAGATGTTTTCTATGCTGGTTGTGGGGTTATAGCATTGGTGACAGCAGCTGTTTTCTAATTCTTACGCATAATCTAGTAAGTGTGATAAACTAGGAATAGAAAATGTTGGTGAACATATTATTTATTTGATTTATATTCTTGCTGAAATTATAGAGATAGTTTCAAATTATATAATTCTGAGTTATTTAGTTTGATTTAATTCAGAAGGATGATAATTAACCTAAATAATAGGTCACAAAATATTATAAGACAAACATTTAATTTGTAAGTGGCATCATTATGATTTTTCAGTCAGATTGCTTTCTACTCTTATTCGTATAACACCTAAAGAGGTTTCTTATAAGAACTATAATTTTTAGCTCTCATTGGAAACAGCCTGTTTCCATAAGCACATAAGTGGATAAAAATGCTGTGGTACATTTACACAATGGGATACCATAAGGCTGTAAAACAAAACAAAACAAAAACAAACAAACAAACAAGCAAAACAAGAAGGATCTCTTACCCTCTGTTACAGCATGGAGGGACCTGGAGAGTATTATGTTAAGTGAAATAAGGCAGTCAGAGAAACACAAGTATCACATGATCTCACTCATACATGGAATCTAATGAACAAAACAAATTGATGAACAAAATAGATCCAGAGACATAGAAGCATGGAGCAGACTGATGAATTTCAGAGGGAAGGCAGGGGGGGAGGTTTGGGGAGTAGTGATTAACTAGGAACATATATTCATATATGCATAACCCATGGACACAGACAATAGAGTGGTGAAGGACTGGGGGGAGTGCTGGATGGAAGGGGCCAATGGGAAAAACTAATAAACAAAGATGACATCTGTAATACTTTCAACAATAAAGATGTTTTTTTAAAAAAGAGCTATAATTTTTGGTATGCATTTTGAATGCTGCACTTTTCCCCCAAATTTCCACTATGTGACAAAGATGTAAGAATACAAATGTTCTTTTTTTAATCCTCGCCTGAGATTATGTTTATTGATGAGAGAGAGAGAGAGAAAGAGAGAGAGAGAGAAGTATTAATATGAGAGAGAAATATTGATCAGTTGCCTCACTTACATGCCCAAACCAGGGATTGAACTGTCAACCTGGGTGTGTACCCTGATCAGGAATTGAACCAGCAACCTTTTGGTGTACAAGATAATGCTCCAACCAACAGATGTTCATTTTAAAAGCCCATTCCTTCTATATTTGGGGTATTCTCAGGCAAAAAAAAATGTTCTTTCATCAGAAATATCATTCCATCAACCATGTGCAGGAGTCCTATGATAAATTGTGAAGAAACAAGGCAATTTATATGAACCCAATCTAATAGAGCACACTATATAAAAGATAAGACAGGTTTATAAGCAATTAACTCTAATACAATGTAAGTATTAATCAAGCACTATGAATGCAGTAGTTGAGAATAATAGGGAAAAATAAATTAACCTCTGAGTGGAAAGAATGAGATTGTTAAGAATTCATATAAGATATTGCATATGGACTCAAAGAGTGATTAGGTATAGAAAAGGTAGAAAGGGTATTCTAGACAGAGGGAGGAGCATGAATAAAGACATCTAATGCATTGAGCACCTGGGGTCACAGGTCCTATCCAGAGAAGTTGTAGTAAATGAGGCCAGGTTACAAATCTCCATGAATGCATTTATGCAATGATTAACCTCAAAATAAATTACCTGTTAAGCTAAGTGATGATAATAACTGTTAATATTGGAGAGAAAGAGGGGCTGAAAGCAAGGATGCCTTTAGAAGCCCACTGAAATAATGCTAGCCAGAGGTGATGAAACTATAAAGGCAAGATGAATTAGAGTGAAAATGGGCTCTTGGAAGCATTTTAGACATTAATTTACAGTGCCTAAGGTTGCTTCTATTACATTATATTAACTGAAATAAGGGATCCCAGGACAATAACCTGTGAGGGTGAGAAAAAGAAAATATACTCGTATTTGAACTTGGTACACTTGACAGGGCTTGTATACCCAGGTAGAGAACACCAGTTTCAATTGCAAATATGCATATGGATTTGATAAAATGTTTTGATCCAGCAGCTAGTGTTTGGGGAATTATTGGCATATTAACAGCAGTTGGAAAGGCCTAAAATTAAGTATCAATACTCAAGTTTACAATAAATAAAAGTTTTCAGTGGAAAGCTTGGGGACTTCACCAGGGCCCACTCTCTTTGCACATCAGGCATTACCATTTTTTTTCTCAATACTGGGAAACTGCTGAATGCTCTGCTTAGCTTTTGAGCCCCCTAAAGACTATTTTTGGTCAAGTTTAAGTGTGTAGCATTGTATTCAGGATATTGACCCTTTAAGTCTCAACCTTGTTTGTAGCCTTAAATCCAATATTTTTCTACTCAGCTCAGTGACATGCCATAAACTTTAGGCTGTTACTTTCTCTACACTCTCTCTGTATCTGTGGTAAATAAATTCTCTGACAGATAAATTCTACAGAAAAACTAAGTTCACCACAACACCTTCTTGTTCTTTCTGGAATATTGACCACTAAATTCTTGGCTTTAGTTTTCTTTCTAATGAGTTCAAACAGTTCTTTGTAAAAAATACTATATTCAGATTCTATTGTTGGCCATGTGTTGGAAGGATGAATCCTGTAACAAGGGCTCTATGACAGGCAGGTGTGAATTCTCCCCCATAGCATCTTATATGTGGCTCTGTGAAAACATTACTGTAGTGAGCTCTTATTATTTATCCATGCATGAAATTTGTGCACTCAGGGGGTCCCTCAGCCTGGACTGTGCCCTTTCACAGACAGGGAGCCCTCAGGGGATGTCTGGTTGATGGCTTAGTCCCGCTTGATGGCTTAGTCCCGCTTCCCATAGGCCCCATGGGAAGCGGGCATAAGCCATCAATCAGACATCCTTAGCCCTGCCACAGAGGCAGGAGAGGCTACCGTTACCACCGCTGCACTTGCCAGCCATGAGCCTGGCTTCTGGCTGAGCGGCGCTTCCCCTGTGGGAGTGCACTGACCACCAAAGGGTAGCTCCTGCATTGAGCATCTGCCCCCTGGTGGTCAGTGTACATCATAATGACTAGTTGTTCTGCCGTTCAGTCAATTTGCATATTAGCTTTTTATTATTTAGGATACTGTTCTTAAGTTTAATGTGCTTTTTTTCCATTAGACTTAACAACAGAGAATAGTTTATTATATTTATTTATTTTAGCACTTAGTATCTGGTTCAGTAAAAGATGGATAAATAATGAACTTTTTACATCTATGTGAAGTTTTCTGAGAGCTATAAAAGATTATCATCTGTCCAAAAACAAAAACAAAAATAAAACGTGTGTTCCTAATCACATAGTGGAGTATGTCTGACAACCTCACACTTTACCTTCCATTATTCTCAACTTCTTGCTGGCGTCTGCTATCCCATTCATGCTGCATCCCTACTCCAAGTTTTAATTTGTATGAAATAATTTGTTTTGCTTTTGTTTATCTCTCTATGAAACTAATTTTCCTTCCTCAAAATCTGGTTAAGCAGTATCTCCTCAGTGAAGGGTTTCTAACTGTCCCACCTTTCTTATGCTCCCTCAATATTTTGCATTTTTATTGTTATGCATATTGTCTGCATATATGTCTGTCTCTTCCATGGAGATCACTGCATATGGAGCCCACAGCTAACCTTTTCCAAAAACTGCTGTGACTAATATCAGCTAATTTCCATGGAGGGCCTACAGGCTGGATAGGAGCTAGCTTTGTAGCATTTTTTCCTTTACACCTCACATACACACCCACACACACACATACACTGTAGTGGTAGGTATTACTTACATTTTATATATGAAAAACTTAAGTTCAAAAAAGTTGGGGAAGTTATTTAAATTCACAAAGATAGCAGCAACATATCAGATCAAACAGTCATACATTTTCTCCAAACGCTTGTTCTTTTTTCTTTTTCTTTTTCTCTTTCTCTTGAGTTCAGCTTTTTATTGAATGTGTTACAAAAGAGGTTTCGTCAAAAAGACCAGAGCCCATGTCATCCTCAGACTCCCCTTTCTTTGCTTTCACTTTCTCCTCCTCAGCGGGGGCAGCAGTGGAGGATAAATGAGGGGGCAGGGCCTCCTGCTGGGGCAGCACCAGCTGCTGGCAGGTCCATCAGCCCCTACACTGCAGATGAGGCCCCCATGTTCACAACGGCCAGAGCCTTGGCACACAAGCCTGGCCAGAAAGGTTCAGTATTTACTCAAGCCGCTTCAATGAGGGCAATGTGTCATCCTTAACCTGACCTTTCTTCAGGATAAGGACCCAGTAGGTGCAAGTGAGCTACGAGAGGAGGCCATGGTGCCTGTGAGTGCTGTGTCCGGAAGCGGTGCTAGTCTCAGGAGGAAGAGGGCTTATCCCAACAAGGCCCTAACATCCTTGGAAGAACCTTACTGACAGCTGGGGAAGGGATATAAATGCTTGTTCTTAATTTATATTCTTGCTGCTCATATCAGTGTTTGGCACAAGGCAGGCACTACATAAACCTTGTAAAACAGGATATACTAATTCTATTATGTATTATATTATACTAATTATATTAATTATATTTATTATGTTTATTATACTAATTATACTAATTATATTTATTATGTTTATTATACATATTATATTATTATATTATATATTGTATATTGTAAAGAAATATTGTAAAGAAATATAAGTCAGGATTATTTTATCACAACTATTTTGAGGTTAATCACCAAACAGTAAATCTGATTCATCTTCATTTATTTCAGACAAAACAATGAAAAGACAGCAATGAATCATTTATTGAAAAGAATCAACCATGTGAAAACCAGAACATTTAATGAGCAAATCTATATAGATGTCTGGTCTTCTTAAAATTATATAATTTCCATATAGTGGATGTGTGAGTAAAAACTTTTATTTCAACAATTTGGTAATCTGCAAAAAGAAAAGTTGTGGGCAGACTTCATTGGTAACTCTGCAAAAGCTCCTTTATTGAAATAACATAAGAGATGACTGCTTGTGAAAACATAAAAATGTATACAAAGATTGGGGACTTAAGTTTTATCAATGCATCCTGAATGGTATTGAACTTTCTGTCTATTACATCACATTTACATTGTTGACACTGAAAAAACACACACACAAAAAAAAACTTTCATCCGAGGGCTCCTGGACTGTGAGAGGGTTCAGGCCAGGCTGGGGGACACCCCTGCCCCCCAATGCACGAATCTCGTGCACCAGGCCTCTAGTAATCAATAGAATCACACACACACAAGTTTAGAGTCAAATCTTTGCAACTGACTATCAAACTGTACTTTGTGAAAGTTTAACAATATGGTATCTCAGTTCTCTTTTCACTGTGACCTCACACTTTCTCAGGCTGTCTTATTCCCTATCTGTTTTGCATGTGTGGAAGTAATTTGAATTTTAATCAGTCAGAAAACTAATTTGCTCAAGTAAATTACAGAATTCTTTCTAAAGTAAATAGCAATAGTCTGATTATTTAACACCTTGTTTTATATTTTTACCAACAAATCTGTAATCTGTTTTTATGAACAAATTAGCAAGCTACAGGTCAACACTGTTAGTAGTTGAAGTTTCACACAAGCTGATCTCAGGTTTAATTTCAAAGGTAACTTATTGGGTTGAATGGGGCCACTATGGAAGTTTTAAAAGAAAGATAAAAGAAATCACATATATAGAGATTTTCAAAGTGTTTTTGCTTCTTGCATTAGTTGGACTACATATGCATTCACACAAAATAGACCACTGGGGAAGTCCAACCATCAATTATCATTTCATTGTGGGGGGAAGGATTCCAAAACAATAGAACTATTTTTAATTAGGAATGTAATGTTCATAATCTACTCAGTTTATCAACTTTGCATAAAAGACTTCTCACAGATACTAGGATATTATTTGTGATACATGCTGTAAGATAACAACATAATAACACTACAACCAAAGAATTTTTTCAATAATAAAATTATTATATTCAAAATGCATAAGCCCAACTGGTGTTGCTCAGTGGATGAGCATCGAGCTATGAACCAAGAGGTCACTGTTTGATTCCTGGTCAGGGCACATGCAGTGGGGGTCATGCAGGAGGCAGCTGATCAATGATTCTCTCTCATTGAGATCTTCCTATCTCTCTCTCCCTCTCCCTTCTTCTCTGAAAATAATAAAAAATATATTTAATGTGAAAATAAGCCAGTCAGAGAAAGATAAATATTACATGATCTCACTAATTTATGGAAAATAATGAACAACATAAATTGATGAACAAAAACAGATCCAGAGACAGAGAAGCATCTTTCAGAGGGAAGGTAGGGGAGGGTGGGGGTAAGGGGGAGAGATCAACCAAAGGACTTGTATGCATGCATATAAGCCTAACCAATGGACACAGACAACAAGGGGTGAGGGCATGAGTGGGGGAGGAGGGTCCGGGGCAATGGGGGGATAAGGACACATATGTAATTAATAAAAAAATAAAATGGTAAAAAAAAGTTTTACACCAAAAAGTAAATATATAATTTAAGACAAAACAAAAAAATGCATAAAAATGCTTTCTAAATTATCAAAGAATAAAGTATGCATTATTTTTGAATATATATATAATACACATATCACACATATGTATGTACACGTGCATCTTTCATTGTTGAGAGTTACTTTTGTTTTATTTATTTACTAGTATAAAGCAATGTTATCTATATAGTAACTTTGACTAAACCAAAATAGTGAAACAACCAATCACCTATCATGAAACCACTCCTAATAAATTTAGCTTACAATACAATACAAGAGTACCGCGATGTTTACTAAGGAATTATACACACATTTGTCATTTTCTCTAGTTCAACTTCCTATGGAAAAATATTTCTGATAGGTATCTTAAACATAAAAGTGTAACATTACTGGGTTCACTTCTTAACTATTGCTAGACTAAAGCTAGGAACAAATAATGAGAACATCAACATAAAAAAGTCAATCTGGCATAAAAAATATGGTAACCAATGTATCTTTCTCCCTTTAAGCATTACTTCCTCCAATGACAGTGGCAGGTGTGTGAAGTTTGGTAGACACTTTTGTTTTGGAAGGAGGAACCAGAATGAAGTATGACACACGTGTTAAGAAAGGCATCTTGGGTAGACTTTAAGGGACAGAGGCAATTTAGGATATTAGGAGACTTCCATGGTATCTATCTCATAAGGTTAGAATGGGAAATTAAGTAGGATTCAGCAGAAACATAGAATAATTATTTAAAAAGATACATTTCAGTGAGTTGTTCCATTTTTCTTAATTATCAGTAACCTATCTGTAACAGTTTGGGGAGTTAGGGAAAGCAGCTAAAATAAAAGAAACCACAGAAATAACACCATGCAATCAATTTCCTAAAACTCATTAACCATAATTTATTAGCATAGAAATACACAGAAATTATTATATTCAAAATGCATAAGCCTAACTGGTGTGGCTCAGTGGTTGAGCATCGAGCTATGAACCAAGAGGTTACTGTTCGATTCCTGGTCAGGGCACATGCCCAGGTTACAGGTTCCATCCCCAGTAGGTTACCTTACAAATACCATATCTTTTAGGTCTGAAAACTTTACAAAGGCCCTATATTACAAATACTATATATCTCAGATATGTAACACTGTCCTTATAGTCTTTACTTATTCTGATTCTGATCATGACCCCCCAAAAATTTATAAATGAAAAATATGAAATCATTCAGTGAGATTATGTAACTGCAGAGCATTTGGTAAAACATGAAGGTAGAAATCCCTTATTATGGCTGCATATTTTCACAACTGCTTCAAAATGTTTCTCTGTGTTTTGGCATATATGAACATTTGCTCTTTGTACTTTGCATTTCATAGAGCTAATATTTAATGCAATCACAAAGAGTAACTTAAAAAAGGTCAAGACTGCTCATTCATACTTCTAAAATTTCCACACACTGTTTTTTGCACTTAAAATTAGACAAAATGAGGTACTATCTGTGGGAGCAAGTTCCTCCTTGATCCTGCTGTACTGCGCCAACTGTTGTGGGAGCAAAGGTCCATGGATGCCAGGTGTTAGATGGAAAAGATAAGAGAAGTCCAGGCATATGAGAGAGGCTTTATTATAGACCAAGTAGCTATTGCTACCAAGGAGCCATCAGACACGCAATTCTTCAAAGTAGCCTTACAAAGGAGTCGCACAAAGCAGCCCTTCCTAATACAGTAGCAAACATAGGAGCCAGGCACCCACTGGTCAGTAGTACATTTTATACCAACTCAGACAAAAGAGGCTTCTTGCCAAATAGTGACATCAATATTTGGGTTATAGAAAGGCACGCCTGCACAATGCATACAGTAAGATTGTTGTTTCCTTGCTTTTGGGCCTGCAAGTTGGCCTTGAACATCTGGCGTATATTGGACAGGACCCTCACATTATCTCATTGTGATTTGAATTTTCATTTCTAAGATAATTACTGACATTGAGCATCTTTTCATATGTTTATTGGCCATCAATATGTTGTCATCCTTAGAGAAGTGTCTATTCAGGTCCTTTGCCATTTTTAAAATTGGATTTTTTTTTGGTGTTGAATTGCATAAGTTCTTTATTAATTTTGGATATTAATTAAAATCATAATGATATATCACCTCACACTGTCAAATGGTGAGGATGTGGAGAAAAGAAAAGCTTCAGTCACTGTTGGTGAGAATGCAGATTTGTACAACCACTGTGGTAAACAGTATGAAATTTCCTCAAAAAATTAAAAATGGTACTACCTTATGTCCCATCAATTCCACTTCTGGAAATGTATCTGAAGAAACCCACAACACTGATTCGAAAGAATACAGGATGGGAAAAAGTAGGCTTATAGTTGTGAGTATGCAAAACACAGAATTTATTCTTGTATTATTATTTATTACTTATTTTCTTATTTTCCATACTACCAATTGTAAACTTACTTTTGCCCCACCCTGTATATTCACACGTATGTTTATTGCAGCATTGTTTACAACAGCCAAGATTTGGCAGTAGCCCAAGTGCCCAACAATAGATGAATGGATAAGAATGGTATGTTTACACAATGGAATACTACTCAACCATTAAAAAGAAGGAAATCTTACCTTTTGTAATAGCCTGGGTGGATCTGGAAAGTATTATGCTAAGTGAAACAAACCAGTCATAGAAAAACAAGTACCATATTATTTCACTTATATGTGGAATCTAATGAACAAAATAAATAAATAAAATAGAAGCAGACACATAGATACAGAAAACAAACTGACAGCTGTCAGAGGAGAGGGGTTTAGGCTGCTTGTTAAAAAGGTGAAAGCATTAAGCACACACACAAAAAAGCTCATAATAATACAGGCAACAGTATGTTGATTACCAGAGGGAAAGGGAGGTGGTTGGTGGAATAGGGTAAAGGTGATGGAAGGACACTTGACTGGGGATAGTGAACACACAATATAATATACAGATTTTATATTATAGAACTAGTGGCCCAGTGCACAAAATCCATGCACAGAGAGGGGGTTCCCTCAGCCCAGCCTGTACCTTCTCCAATAGGGGACCCCTTGGGGGATGTCTGACTGTAGGTTTAGGCCTGATCCCTGTGTGTATGAGCGGGCCTAAACCAGTAGTCAGGCATCCCTCTCGCAATCTGGGACAGCTGGCTCCTTAACTGCTCACCTGCCTGCCTGCCTGATCGCCTCTAACTGCCTTTGTCTGCCTGATTACCCCTAACTGCCCTCCCCTGCCAGCATGATCTTGCCCCCAACAGCACTCCTCTGCCAGTCTGATATCACCCCAACTACCCTCTCCTGCCAGCCTGGTTGCCCCCAACTGTCTTCCGCTGCGGCCTGATTTTACCCCAAATTGCCCTCCCCTGCCAACCTGATCTCGCTCCCAACTGCTTTCCCCTTCTGGCCTGGTTGCCCCCAAATGTCCACCCATGCCAGCCTTATCTCACCCCCAACAGCCCTCCCCTGCCGGTCAATTTGGTTCTGATTGGTCAGTTTCTATGCCAGTCAGCATCAAAAGCTCCATCTCCTAGGCAGCCATTGGCTCCTCACAGTTCCACTCAGATTTGGTTCTGATTGGTCAGTTTCTATGCCAGTCAGTGTCTCTGGGTCTATCTCCAGGCTTTATCAGAGAGGTGGGGCTGATCAGCAGCCCCCTTGGAGGCCCAGAGAGAAATAAAACACAGCTGCTGGTGAAGCCTGGAGAGAAAGAGAGAGGCAGCGGCTGATCAACAGCTGTCACAGAGGCTGCAGATCAGACCCTTCCTCTCTTTCTGGGCCATGGCAATCCAGCACTGACTGCAGGACTGACTTACAGTGTTCAGTGAAGCCTTAGGTTGGTCGTACGGACCCTGGGTTTTTATATATTAGGATTAAACACATGAAACTTTTATTAACCATTATCGTCCCAATACATTAAAAAAATAAAACTAGACAAATGTTAGAGACATCTTTACTAGCTTCATTTAGTAATTACTTACTACAAATGAGCCATATATTGTCCTTAATGCACTGTGTCCTCCATATTGTATACATTAACTCTTTGAAACCTCATAACAACCCTATGATAAAGAAACCATAACTTTTCTTTATAGAGCATCATGTCTAAGTTCATAGAGCCAGTGACTATAACTGAATACATGCAGTCTGGCTGTAAAATCTATACTCTGAAATGTTACTCTAACAAGCCTGCATCAATAATTGCATTTATATAGCATACTAGAGGACTGATGCATGAAATTCATGCAAGAGTAGGCCTTCCTTCCCCCAGCTGCCAGCACCGGCTTCCCTCTGGCACCCTGGACCAGGGCTTCCCTCATAGCCCCGGCTTCCTCTGGAAGGTTTTCCAGTCTACTGAGCATATTACACTTTTATTATTATAGATACTATTTATTCATGTATTTTAGATTTCCCTTTGATTTTTCACATCACCCAAATTCTACAAAGTTAGATATTGAGAGTTCAGCTTTTAAATTCAAGTGGTTTGGTAAAAGTCCCAGTGATTATTCCAGTTCCTGGAAACTAGTAGAATTTTCATTGTTTAATAACTGAATGAATCAATACATGAATGCATTTTTTAAAACTCAGTTACTAGAGAAAATACATTCAATATCATGAAATTTTTTCTTATTTTAAATTTATAAACTAAATTCTGAAATCTTTTACTTTATCTTTTGAAAAGTCCATATAAATCACTACAAATAAATAATGACCATAATGGCCATTATTTTTAATGCATTGTACTGATATGCTGTATACATTAATAGTCCTAAAAATGTCATTTAGATTATTTAAATATTCAATTTGGGAAAACAATTTAATTTCTTGTCATGTAACAGAATACAGCCTATAAATATTATATGTTTTACCACAATAAAAAAGGTGGGAAAGATAGGTGGACAATGTGGGAGCTGAATAAATAAATCCATTGTATTTCATTTTATTTTATTTTTATTACTGCTAGGAGGAGAATCATGTAGATTTCAAATTTTACATTACATAATTATATAGAGTGTGACTAGATACTATGGTGCTTAGGCACTTCCCCCCTGAGAGGGATGAGGGTTGAGTATAAATGAGAATTAAAAATAAAAACCACATTAATATTAATTTGACAAGGACAGTAGTCTAACTGACTAATGATTCTTTTTTAGACAGGACAAATTCACTTTCAAAAGAATTTATAAACATTAAAATGTATCTTTAAATTTATAAATAACATCAAGCACCTGCATTTACTTTATGATACAGACTTCAAGCTTTATTTTCCTCCTTGTTTTTTAGCATATTAGACATACATAAAGTTAAAAAAACCTTTTTAAAAATGTGTTAGAGGCATTTATATTTATTTTTTACAAAAGCAAACAATATATTCATGCTATTGCTCTGAGTTGCAAATTGCTCATTAATCATATTTATAAGAAATATTGAAAATCTTCCATGTCATTGGATTCAGATAAAGAAAACCCATCATATTGCTCTGATAAATAATAAACATAATCATAAATTCTACAGCATCAACATAAATCATTTGAGTGAATTATTCTTTTAAATATATTATGTTCAAAATATCCTGTTAGCTGTTCTAGAGTTAAGTTGCTAATTTTTCTTTTTAAGTGAAGCTCATATTTTCATGTAGTTATTTTTATTCATATAAAGTAATTATTAATGCTGAAACATGTATTTTAATATGAACATTTTGTTTTTCCCATTAAAGGTTACTTAATGATTTTTCTAAATAAAATATGAGTGCCATAATGTATTAAAATGTGCTAGTTGCACAACAGCTTGTAATTGGCATTTCAAAATAAAGTGAATATGAGTTTTTTCTTATTATTTTATAATAAAATAAACATTAAGAATTCTTTCAGCAATACACCTCTATTTTATTTATTCTAGTTTTTGTCCAAACTTACTATGAATATTATTGTGTAGACTAAAATAAAGCTTAGAGTATTTTTCTCTCTTATTTAAATGTCTTTACTTATAAGAAAAATTCAAATCTGAATGTGGTTCATGTACAATTTTAGCTGCTCTACTCTAATTCTTTACTAAGATTTATTTTTTGCATAGGTTATTGTTTTAACTACCTTATAATTAAATTTCTTAACTGACTATATGACATTAAAATGATACCTTTTCTATAAAAATGAGAGATTATGTGGCCAGTTAATACTTTTCAGAATTTTCTATAGCTATTCTTCTTAATGACAGTCAAACAATGTTTTTAGTTAAATTTGACTAGTATGTATATTCATAAGAAATGGTTCTTACTACTAAAATTTTACATAAATTGTGAGAGTCTGTTATTTATTTTTATAATGCTTTACCAGTCATTTTTATTTAAAATTTTTAAATATTATCTGTTTTCTTTTGAGGAAGTACACTATATGGATAAACTTCAATGCCTTGACAGTATCTCTTCCTATTAGTCATTCTTTGAGTCAGATGTCTTAACTACCCTTAAAAAATACAGATGTTGCTTGGCCCCATTGTGCTCAGTGGTTGAGCGTCGACCTATGAACCAGAGGTCACATTTGATTCCCTTTCTGGGCACATATCTGGGTTGCAGGCTAGATCTCCAGTGTAGAGCATGCAGGAAGCAGCTGATCAATGATTCTCTCTCATCGTTGATGTATCTATCTCTTTCTCTCTCTCTCTCCCTCTCTGAAATCAATAAATATATATTTTTAAAATACAGATGTAAGAACATTCTTTTATCTGTTGTTTCTGGGTATTCTGATAGCTTATCTGCTGTTTTTAGCAATGGATGAAACGTGATAAACTTCCCAAGACCTCTGGTGAAATGAATTTGTCAGATGCAACTTTTGCACCTTACAGAATAGCAGCATATCAGCATACCTCTTTTCTCCTAAATTACTTCTTATTCTTTCACACACTACTTTGAGCTAATAGGCACATAAAGGCTGGAGTTTGGAGTTCTTTGTTTTTTGTTTGTGTGTGTGTGTGTGTGTGTGTTGTTGTGTTTTTTGTTTAATGAAAATTCTAGGCACTAAATATAGGTTAAAATGCTTTTGCAACAGTATCATAGCAACTAAAGTTCTAAACTAAAGCAACCAGAATGGCAAAGTAAACAGGTATATCAGAAGGAATGAGTATGATAATTAAAAATCACCACCAAGCTGGCTCAGTCCACATCCCATGCCAATATCCCCCACAAAGATGCAATTTTCGTCCCCTGGATTTCAAATTCTCCCCCACACCTAGATTCTAGAATGGTGAAGAATATAAAGTTGAAAGTTTATGTCTCTCCAACCATGGTCTACTTTAAGATGGAAGGCCTAATTATACACATATGCCAAAGTAGCCACTATATTTTAAATTCCTAAATGCAAATTACTTTTCTAATAGAGAAAATGTATACAATATTATAAAAGAAAAATCTAGAAACTTCAATTCATTTATCAGCACCTACTACTGGAAAAAAGGCTATGTAAAGGCAAACGTGGTTACTGATGTGCAAGTGCTTCACTCCACTCATTTTAGGAATGCAGATTGTTCCTTTTGTTTTTGCAAGCCATGCTTTACAAACTAAATATTCTTTTAGAAAAAGAGTTTCAATACATGGACAGCCAAAAAGGAGGAGGTATGGAAGAATAAGTGCATAAGATAAAAGCAATGAAACCATTACAAAATGAAGTTAAATTGAAGGTGGCTGTAGATGTTTAGAAGCAAGAAAAACAGTGCCATTTCCAATATGTTTTAAGTAATAAAAACAAAACAAGCATTGTTTTAGCTTTCATTCTCTGGCTCTCTAGAGACTTGAGATACATCTGCTACATCAGTTTGGAATTACGTAGGGTGACACAATGACCAACAATTATCTAGTCACAAATAACTAAAAACCTTAAATTTTCTGTTTGGATGTTATCTTTTTTCTGTTTATACAAGAATATTCAAATTAAATATTAATATTACTAAAACAGCAAATTTGTTGCCATGACCAAATTTGTTGTATCAAGAATTGTTAATTATTACTAAACAGGACATTGGTACAAATATTTTATCAAATACTGAGTAAAATAGTTTATATGTGCCGGAAAAATGTGAAAAATTAACCCAAGAGTCCCCCAGAAGCAGAATTAACCAGAAGAAGGATTCTTCCTATGATTCATGGAGACCACTGATGTGAGAGGCGAGGAAAAAGATAGGCTGAAAATAGATTTCATTGATCTTTCTTCTATCTTTGATGAAAACTTTCTTAACTTTATTTTGCTCCCTAACTTTAACTCTTTCATTTCCAACAAAGTGAAGATTTTCTATATGCCTTGTTCTTCCTCCCCAATCATAATTCCCTACATATTAGTATAATATTTAATACTTCTATGCAAGCATTTTACTAAGATGACAGATAGCCATCTAAAACAGTTTATTTTTAAAATATATTTTGATTGACTTCAGAGAGGAAGGGAGGGAAGAGAGAGTTAGAAACATCAATGATGAGAGAGAATCATTGATTGGCTGCCTCCTGCATGCCCCCCACAGGGGATCCAGCCCCCAATCCTGGCATATGCCTTGACCAGGAATCATACATGACCTTATGATTCATAGGACTGCGCTCAACCACTGAGCTATAGTAGCCTGGCCAGAACAGCTTCAAAATTTGATTTTAGTCAACTTCATTCCTGAAATTTTTAAGATGTCTACCTTAAAACACTTTCCTACTTTTTCTATCACTTTTCTAATGTTGTTTATATGCATTTCTTACTGTTTTTAAATCTTCTCAGTACTCTGTGGGCTTCTGTTCTGAAACCTTTCCATAAAAGTTAGTGTTCCCTATGTGTCTGCACTTGGTCTACCCCTTGTCATTTTATAAACTTTCCTTCAGCAACCTTATCCAAAGTTATGATTACAAAAATAGTAATGACTTCCTATAGGATATCTTCACCCTACTGACTTATAAGTGATTTAATTTAAGTGTCCATCATTGAACTAGTTACCCAATCAATATTCAAAGTACCTCCTATCCCTGAATTCTTCACTTTGGTTAAGACTCCATGATCAATTTGGTTACTCAAGCCAGAAACATGGGTCACGAAGATTCATTCACTTCCTCTAACATTTATTTCTTAGTCCTTGTGCTTTCATGTATGTTTATTTTAGCTCTGTCTCTTCTTAGCAATTATAACCATTTTACTTCAACTTTCTTGCCTTGACTATCACAATGTCCATTAGAAAAGTATTGACATTTCATATGCTTTTAATTTTAACATACTTTCCAATTTATTCTCCACTACCCCAGTATGGGCAAGCCTCATTAAAACAGTTGAAGGTGTATATAGAACTAGAAGGCTGGCACTCCCATGAGCAAGAAGGAATTTCCACCTGCCTGACTGCCTTGAGCTGTGACATCAGATTTTTTTTTTTACTGTCATTAGATTTGAACTTTATATATAGACTAGATACTTAAATTCTATTCGTTATATTTCTCTGGAGAATCCTAATACACAAGGATTAAAATGTACACATATGAGAGTGGTACATTTTAAATATATCATACTCAGACTAAATTGAAATTAACTTTTCAAGCCATAGAAATGAACTACTCATAATGGCTACTTATTTCTGCAAAAGGCAGCATGTACATAGGAATGATAAGAATGATGAAGATGGAAAAAAACCATTTCTTTGATCCCACCACTTTCTAATATTGGCACCAAAAAATGATTTTACTACTTTGGAGAACTAATAAGAAATAGAGACAAGATTCAAATTCAGGACCAGGTTTCTATCACTATTTAATTCTAATGCTCAAGGCACAAATCACAACAAGTCTACCAAATAGGTACCTGTTCACAAAACAGGTTACAGGGTAAAACAAAGCACACAATATTCAGGGTTCCAAACATATTACATATTTGAATATCAATACAATAAGTGAGTATAAAGGATTCAACTGTTCATTTACATGAATAAATGGTGAATATACAGTATTTCCAATTCCACTAAAGTATATTATTTTCAAATGGAAATATACCATTATTTTTCTAAAAAAAAAAAAAAAAGACCTTTTCTGATACTCATATTGCCCTCACTGCATAGAATGTAATAAATATTTAAGAAAGAAGCTACAAATGAAAAGCCTGAAAACAGTGACAATTTGTGGTAGTGTTTTCTGGTTAGATCTCTGCCCCAAAATACAAAGAAATAGATAAATTACTATTTTTATGCTGAGCTGCTGAGAGCATTACAACATAGGGAACTTTGTTAGCAGGAGGAAAAAGAAAAGGGGAAATGGTGAGAGATGCATAGGAAATTGCAACTGTGAACTGGATTTGTTGAATTATCTGTTGAAATGTGTCTGACTTTATTTTCTGAACAAATGTAGGAGTAGAAGTTACAATAAATGTAGTTGTCATGTTGCTGATGGAAAGAACCCTGGAAGACATATTTAGTATTAAGCTATTCCAGAAACAAGAAATATCCAAAGTCTAAATTCAAAGAGGCAATCAGAGAGCATATATGAGATCTGAAATAAATATGCTTCAACAGAGTTAAGAAAGAACCTGAAGTCACAGCTGTACACACAAAGATTATTTTCGTATCTTGGCTAATCTCACAAGAGGCACATGTATCTTTTTAAATTAGTGTTCTCATTTTTGTTAGGTAAATACCAGAAGTAGAATTGTTGGGTCACATGGTATATCTATCTTTAGTTTTTTGAGGCATCTCCATACAAGTTTTCCATAGGGGCTTCACCACTTTGTAATCTCATCAAGGCTTCCCTTTTCTCTGGCTCCTACCCACACATATTATTTATTGATTTTTTTGTTTGTTTGTTTTATAATACCCATTCTGACTGGAGTGAGGTTGTAGCTCATTGTGGTCTTGATTTATATTACCCTGATGATTCATGATGTTGACCATTTTTTCATAGGTCTGTTGGTCATCTATATGTATCTATTTTTTCATAGGTCTGTTGGTCATCTATATGTATCTTTTGGAGAATACCTTCATGCATGTTACACATGTTTTGATTGGCCCATTTTTTTTATTGAGTTGTTTGAGTTTTTCATGTGTTTTAGATACCAAACCATTATCTGATATAGAAACAACCTATGTTTCCATTTATTAATGATTGGATAAAGAAGATGTGACTATATATATATATATATATATATATATATCTTTGAGATGTGACTATATATATATATATATATATCTTTGAGATATATATATATATCTTTGAGAGAGAGAGAAACATTAATAAAAGAGAAACATCAGTCGGCTACCTCCTGCACACACCCTACAGGGGATAGAGCCCACAACCCAAACATGTGCCCTGACTGGGAATCAAACCAGCAACCTCTCAGTGTATGGGATGACACTCAACCAACTGAGCCACACCATCCAGGGCCAAAGAGAGAATCATAAGGCCCGCAATAGAGAGACAATTCAGTTACCTACAAGTGAGGCCCCATAAGGTTGTCAGTTAATTTATCAACAGAAACATTACAGGCTAGAAAGGAATGGCATGAAGTATTAAAAGTAATGAAAAGCAAGGATTTGGAACCAAGACTACACTATCCATCAATACTATTATTCAAAACTGGAGGTGAAATAAAGAGAGGTTCCCAAGACACCCCTCTCCAAAAAAAAAAGTCTAAAGGAGTTTTTCATCACCAATCCAGCATTGCAAGAAATGATAAGGGACTGTTATAGAAGAAGAAATATATATAGAGAGAGTAACATATGAATAAAAAATTAATATGCCTATAAATAAGTACCTATCAATAATAACATTAAATGTATGTGGATTAAATGCTCCAACCAGAATATATAGGGTAGCAGAATGCATATGGAAACACGAGCCATATATATGCTGGCTACAAGATACCCATCCTAGAACAACAGGCTCACATGAGTTGAAAATGAAGGGATAGAAAATATTTTCCAAAAAAGTGAAATTGAAAAATAAAAGTGGGGGTAATCATATTTAAATCTGACAAAATAGACTTCAAAACAAAGGCCATCACAGGAGATAAAGAAGATCACTACATAATAGCAAAGATAACATTCCAAAAAGAGGCTATAACCCTAGTAAACATATAAGCAACCAATATAAGAGCACCTAAATATATTTAAAAACTGGAGGACTGTAAGGGATAGACAGACTGCAATACAGACTTAGTAGGGAACTTTAATATCCTACTGACATCACTGGATAGGTCTTCCAGACAAAACAACAACAACAACAAAAAAAAAAACAGGGACCTTAAATGACATGATACATAATAGGGATTTAATTGACATTTACAAAACATTTCATCCCAAAGCTGCAGAATATACATTCTTATCAAGTGCACAGGAAACATTCTCAAAGAGTGTCCACATGTTAAGACACAAAACAAGTTTCTATAAGTTTAAGAAGATTAAATCACATGAAGCATCGTCTCAGATCACAATGGTATGAAGCTAGATATCAACTACAATAAAAAAACACACCTCAGACACATTCAAAAACATACAAGCTAAATAGTATCTTATTAAACAATGAATGGGTTACCATTAAGATCAATGATGAAATCAAAAACTTCCTAGCAACAAATGAAAGTGACATAGAACAACCCCAAATCTCTGGGACACTAAAAGCAATCCTGAAAGGAACCATCATAACATTACAGGCCTACCTCAAGAAATAAAAAAGTGCTCATATAAATGATTTAACCCTACAACTAAAGGAATTAGAAAGAGAACAACAGAAAAGCACAGAAGAAATAGAAGGAGGAAAATAATAAAGATCAGAGCAGAAATAAATGACATAGAGACTAAAATAACAATGCAAAAGATCAATGAAACCAAGAGCTGATTCTTCAAAAAGATAAGCAAGATTTATGAACCATTAGCCAAACTCATCAGGAAACAAAGAGAGGACCCAAATAAATAAAATTAGAAATGAAATAGGTGAAGTGACAACTGAAACCACAGAAATACAAATGATTGTAAGAAAATTCTATGAATGTCCATATGCCAACAAACCACAACCTGTGTGAAAGAGACAAAATACTAGAAACATACTATCTTCCAAACCTCAATCAGGAGGGAGGCAGAAAACCTGAATAGACTGACAACTAATGAAACTGAAGCAGTAACAATAAGCAAACACACAACAACAACAAAAAACTCCCAGCAAACAAAAGTCCTGGAGTGGATGGATTTACAGGCAAATTTTCCCAAACATTCAAAGAAGAACTAACACCTATCCTTCTCAAACTATTCTAAAAAATTCAAGAGTAAATAAGACTTCTAAGCACTTTTTACAAGGCTAGCAATATCCTAACTCCAAAACCAGATAAAGTCACTACAAAGAAAGAGAATTATAGGCCAATATCCCTGATGAACATAGATGATAATATCCTCAATAAAATATTAGCAAATCAGATGCAGTAATACATCCCAAAGGTTATAC
The DNA here is from genome assembly GCA_026230045.1 of Corynorhinus townsendii. NCBI lineage: Eukaryota > Metazoa > Chordata > Mammalia > Chiroptera > Vespertilionidae > Corynorhinus > Corynorhinus townsendii. Next base: position 94,555,981 of record JAPDVU010000002.1, read on the forward strand.
ACCATTACAAAGTGGGATTTATTTCAGGGATGCAAGGCTGGTACAATATTCTCAAATCAATAAATGTGTTACATTGCATAAACAAAATGAAAGATAAAAATCACATGATCATATCAGTAGACACAGAAAAAACATTTAACAAAATCCAACACCAATTGTTTTATAAAATCTCTCAAGAAACTGGGAATAGAGGGAACATACATCAACATAATAAATGCCATATATGGCAAACCTACATCCAACATTATTTTTAATGGTTAAAAACTAAAAGTATTTCCCTTAAAAATAGGAACAAGCTGTGGTTGTCCACTTTCACGACTCTCATTCAACATAGTACTAGAAATCCTAGCCACAGTGATAACATAAGCAGAGAAAATAAAAGACATCTAAATTAGAAAGGAGGAAGTAAAAATTTCATTATTCACAGATGACATGATATTGTACATAGAAAACCCTAAAAACTCTACCCCAAAACTACCAGGTTTACTAAATGAATTGGCAAAGTAGCAGGATACAAAATTAATATAAAAATTGATGGAATTTTAATAAGCCAATAATGAATTCTTAGAAAAAGAAACTAAAACACACACCAAAAAAAAAAAAATCCCATTTATCATTACAATGAAAAAAATAAGATCCCTTGGAATAAACTTAAACAAAGAGGAAAAATACAAATAAAAAACCTATACTCATATAACATTGAGAAAAGAAATAGAGAAAGATAAAAACAAGTGGAAGCATGCACTATGTTCATGGATTGGAAGAATTAACATCATTAAAATGTCCATACCACCCAAAGCAACCTATAAACTCAATGCAATCCCCATTAAAGTACTATCAGCATATGTCACAGGTCTGGAATAAATATTCCAAAAGTGTATATGGAACAACAACAACAACGAAAGAACCACAGCAAGATTGAGAAAAAGGAACAAAGTTGGAGAGAGCACAATACCAGAGATCAGACTAGACTACAAAGCCATTATAATTAAAATAGCTTGGTATGGCACAATAATAGACATATAGATCAATGGAACAGATCAGAGACCCCAGAAGTGGACTCACACCAATACAGTCAAATAATATTTGGCAAAGGAAGCAAGAGCATACAATGGAGTTAAGACAATCTCTTCAATAAATGGTGTCTGGGAAATTGAACAGGTACATGCAAAAAACCTGAAACCAGACAACCAACTTACACTATGCACAAGAATAAACTCAAAATTAATAAAAGACTTAAATGTAAATTGTAAAACCATAAGAATCCTAGAAGAAAAAATGGGCACTACAATCTCAGACATATTTCATAGCAATATTTTTGCTGATATTGCAACAAAGATAAAAGAAAACAGAAATAAAGGAAAATAAAAACAAATGAGATTATATCAAACTAAACTATTTCTGTACAGAAAAAAAACCCACAAAATATAAAGGGAACCCACTATAAGAGTAGAACATGTATGCCAATGATATATCTCATAAGGGGTTAATTTGGTTAATTTCCAAAATACATAAAAAACTCATACAACTCAACAAAAGGAAGACCCACAATCCAATTTAAAAATGGGAAAAGGACCTAAATAGACACTTCTCCAAAGAAAACATACATATAGCCAATAAGCATGAAAAATTCCTCGACATCACTAATCATCAGAGAGATGCAAATTAAAACTACAACGAGGTGTCACCTCACACCTGCTAGAATAGCTACCATCAATAAATCAACAAACAAGTGCTAGGGAGGATGTGGAAAAAAAGAAACCCTTGTATACTGCTGGTGGGAATGCAGACTGGTGCAGCACTGTGGAAAACATTATGGAGATTCCTCAAAAAATTAAGACTGGAATTACCATTTGACCAAGCAATCTCACTTCTGCAAATATATCCTAAGAATTCTGAAACTCCAATTAGAAAGAATATATATGTCCCTATGTTCATAGCAGAATTATTTACAACAGCTAAGATCTGGAACCAGCCCATGAGCCCATTGGTAGATGAGTGGATTTAAAAAAAACTGTGGTACAGACCAACCTAAGCATGGACCTATGAACAAAGAGGTCAAGGTTCAATTCCTGGTCAGGGCACATGCCAGGATTACAGGCTTGATCCCCCAATGGGGGACATGCTAGAGGCAACCAATCAATGATATTTTCTCTTCATTGATGTTTCTATCTCTCTCTCTCTCCTGTCCTCTCTAAAGTCAACAAAAAATACATTTTTTAAAAAGCTGTGGTACATTTACACATGGAATTTATGTGGCTGTATAAAAGAAGGACATCTTATTCTTTGAGACAGCTTGGGTGGACCTGGAGTTTATTATGCTAAGCAAAATAAGCCAGTTAGAAAGAGACAAATATCAAATGATTTCACTTATATGTGGAATCTAATGAACAAAAAAATTCACAAACAAATAGGTTCAGAAACATGGAAGTGACTGACCAATCACAGAGGGGAAGGGGGGTGCAGATTAACCATAGAACTTATATCTACATATGCATAGCCCATGGACACAGACAATAGTGTAGTGAAGGCCTGTTGTGGGGCAGGAGCTGGGCAGAATTGGTGGAGTAATCACATTGTAACATATAAAAATGTCAAATAACTATATTGTACACTTGAAACTAATATAACCAAAATATGACAAAATACTATCTATCTATACTAATTATAGAGGGATATGCAAATTATCCAGGATGCCGTCACATCATGACCATTCAGCAGAGTGGGCAGGGCTGTGGGGCCACGGGTGGGGGTGCGGCAGGACGCCAGGTCTTGCATGATTTTGTTCCTCCCAGGCAGACTCCCCCATGGCCCCACAGCCTCGCAGCCAAATCCCAACGTGGACCTGGGATTTACTAAACTTTACTGGAGCTGCTCCCTGCACCCCCACACCTTGCCCCAGGACCACACTGCCTGCAGCAGGTTGCCCCGGCAGCCTCCTGACAGGTGGGCAGCCCGAGAGAGCTGAGTGGGGTGGGGGTGGCAGGGAGCCATGGGGGGCAGGGCGGCTGGAGGCAAGTTCCCAGGGGTCTGAGGATAGCACCTGACAGGAGCCCAGACGGCAAAGAAGGAAGAAGAAGCAGCCCGAGGAGCTCTTCCAATCCCCCCTGCACATATACCCTACCCCAGTCCCCACATCCCTGGGGGGACGGAGAGGCTGACCGGTCGGGAGAAGACCCAGCCTTGAGGGTAGCTGCAGCCCGCACCTCCAATTCCTGATCTCTTGCCCTGCCAGGGGCACCCACAACAATAGCACGTCAGTGATGACCTGTCAGCACCCCTGAGGCACCTGGGGCCCCCAGCTCACTGCTACTGGGCCTCTCCTCCCTACAACTCCAGACCCACATGGAGGCAGGCCTGACCAGCTCCCTAGGGTCAGACCCATCCCCCAGACAGCAGTGTTGCTGTCTCTGCAGTGGAAGCATACTGAACCTCGCCAGGGACCATGGCTAAACCCGCCCTCCTAGCCCTACTGGCCCCACCCAGGCCCAGCCCTCGCCCTTCTCCAGGAGATTGGAGTCCCACCCTGAGCACATAAGCTGCAAAACGGCCAGGTACAATGTAAAGAATGGCACCAAGAGGAGAGGTTTTACAGTTATTCCCCCTTCGGCCTCACTGCCCCCTTAACGCCCTCTTATTGCCCCCCCCCCCCCCCCAGCCAGCGCCTCCAGGGACAATCACTGCTACAGGGCTGCTGGCCAGAGCCCTCCCTTATGAGGCCTGCAGAACCCTCTGCAAAGTTTCAATAGCTACAGTCCCAGGAAACAATGGTGCCCTCCTCCCCTAATCAGCACCTGCTACCTGTGTGGGTACCCGTGGGCTTAACATAAACAATCCCTTCCCGTTTAGACATCACTTACTTGATGAAACATTTCTAGGCTTATTAGCTCAGAACCTCCTCATGACAACCCAGTGAGGTAGGCAGAGAAGAGATTACAATTCCCAAGATATATGTGTATGTATTCAGAAATGAAGCTCAGAGAGGAAAAGTGTCAAGCCCAGTGGTTTCCAAGGTGCAGCACATACCCCACAGAGGGGAAATTTAATTTTAAGTGGGGGCAATTCAAGAAAGAGTTAACAGTGAATTTTTTGCATTTCTTATGATTCTAGGGGGCCTCATCTATAGCGTAGCCTATATAATAAAAGGCTAATATGCAAATGACTGAATGGTGGAATGACTGGTCACTAGGATGTGCACTGACCACCAGGTGGCAGACACTCAACACAGGAGCTTCCCCTTGGTGGTCAGTGTGCTCCCACAGGGGGAGCACCGCTCAGCCAGAAGCCGGGCTCATGGCTGATGAGCACAGCAGCAGTGGTCGGAACCTCTCCCGCCTCCGTGGCAATGCTAAGGATGTCCAAATGATGGCATAATGGGCCTAAGCCATCAGTCCAACATCCCCCCCCCCCCTCAGGGCTCCGGGACTGCGAGAGGGCACAGGCCAGGCTAAGGGACCCCCAAAGTGCACAAATTTTGTGCACTGGGCCTCTAGTACTTAAATAAATATACCATCTTCATTTAAAAATTTTTAAAAAGTATTTCTAAGGGATTTGTAGACTCCTTTTATAGAAATTATGTCTGACTTGATTTGATCAAGTATTGTAGAATGAAGTATAATCCCAATTTCCTTGGCTTAGTACATCTGATAAAGTGGAACTAATTTTTTTGGGAAATTCAAAGCTAATTGTCTTAAGCCCTACATTGTCACTGGACCAAATCAATTATATTAGTTTTCTACATTACATAAGAAGTTACCACAAATTTAGTGGCTAAAGCAACACACATTTATTGTTTCACAGTTCCTGGTGTAAAGAGTCCTATGTTGGTATAATTGGGTCCTCTTCTCAGAATTTTACAAGGTTAAAATCAAAGCTAGGCAGACTTCAGTCTCACCAGGTACTTGAATGGGGAAAAGATCAGTTTCAAGTTTCCCTCAGATTATTGGCAGATTCATTTCCTTGCAGCTAAGGCGATACAGACTCATGATGACTTTCTCCTTGAAAACCAGAAGGAGAGAATCTCTGCTGCTTTGGGTCTCTGACTTCTAGACTCTCTTCTAATGGGCTCAAGTTTTAATTAAAATAAATAATCTCCCTTGGTTAATATCTTAAAGTAAATTGATTTGGAACCCTAGTATGTCTGCATAATCTCTTCACTTTTGTCATTGTCTGTTTGTTTGTTTGTAGGAACAGACTCAAGGAGAATGGATTCTGTAAGAGTATAGGTCATTAGGAATCATTTCAGAATACTTTCTACCTATACCTATTATGAGAAGTGTACTGAGAAGTCAATACGCAGGACCAGTCACAAATTCAACTTACTATAGTCTTGAAAATTTCCAAACCAAAAAGTACCTTTATTAAAATTTTCTGCTTTTAATACCTAAAGCACAGAACTCATCAATTCTACCAATCATGTCTATATTATTATATTCTGACTTTCTTAGTGGCATGAAATAACCAGCATTTTCTTAAAGCACTCCTTTATCTACTGTCAGCTTCAAATATCATTGTATCACTAATGAGGTATATTTTTCTTATAAATACAATTTTCCATTCTTTTATATTGTTGCTTCCAGTTTTTCAAAATGTTTTTTAATTAAGTTGAAGCTTCAGTTGAATATAAGATGAGTCTAAGAAGATTTAATGTATGCTTGTGTATCAACAAGCACACTTTCTGATTTTTATAAACAACATATGTTCCACCAAGGAAGTGAGTACTTTGCTGTTTTATTAGTACACACTATTTACAATTTGTATTTGCTAAATATTGACTTATACCAAACATTTTCCTTAATGTTTGCTGATTATTTTTTCTAATATTCTACAATTATTTAACATGCTAACCCTATCCTTAGTTAAAAAGTGAGTTTTCCATATTGACATCTATGTCATGAGTGAAAATGTTAAATAGAACTGGGCCAAGTCTCTACAGCTCCTCTTAAAGGGCCAGCACATGGACTTGCTCAGACTTGCTCCCTCTGAGATCCAGCACTGGGGCAGTAGCTGGGGGGCTGCAGGGGCATGAGGGATCCAGGCACCTATAGTGAAGAACTGGATTGTCTGACATCAGAGCAAGAACTTGGGGGCAGCTTCCTCCAAGACAGGGGTCCTTGTAGGGGTCATTGTTCCTATGGTGAGATATCCCCTTTCATAGAGCTGACTGTGACTCCCAGGATACATATCTGAGTCTCTATCAACCTAGCTCATACTGTTCACTCCACCCTCGTGATTCCCTGAGACCCCACCACACCCAGTTTGCAGCCCTATCCAAGTTGTTTGCAGATACTTTTCCATATAAATGGCCTGTCATGGCTCAGGCTTCAGACTTTCTTAAAATATCTCAAAAAAGCACCAGCTGGCATCAGCATGCCCCATATCCTATAGAATAAAACCCTAATATGCAAATTGACCAAATGGTGGAACTACGGGTCGCCATGACGCAAAATGACCACCAGTGGGCACATGCTTAATGTAGGAGCTACCCCCTAGTGGTCAGTGGACTCCCATAGGGGGAGTGCCACTAAGCCAGAAGCTGGGCTCATAGCTAGTAAGTGCAGCAGCTGCAGCGGGAGCCTCTCCTGCCTCTGAGGCAGTGCTAAGGGCCTAAGCTGACATCCCCTGAGGAGTCCTGGACTGTGAGAGGGTGCAGGCTGAGCTGAGGGACCACCCCCCCCCCAGTGCACAATGTCATGCACTTGGCCTCTAGTTACTCAATAAGAGGCCTCAGGTCCAGCACTAGATTCAGCCTACCTTGGTTCACAGGTTGGCCTCTCCTGGGCCCTTCTAAACCCAACATAAGTAGCAGACATCTGCAGATTACTCTGTAGCTCCTGATGGGTGGCCCCAGGCAGGGCACAGAAAGTGGCTGACTTTGCACCTCCCAGAAGGCCACAGAGCCAGTGCACCCAGTGGACAGCTTCAGACCATGCCCAATTACACTCTACATATCCATGAGTGACACAGTCAAGGAGCAGACTCAGTGAGCACCTAAGTCCCACTGAAGCAAGTCCTGCTCTATTGGGGTATCTCCTGCACTGCACCTCTTCTGCTATAGTAACAGCTGGTCCTCACAGCTATTTGCCCTGGGGGTCAATTCCTTTCAGTGATGTCAATAGCAAGCAAGGCTCAACTACAAGACAGTGCACAAACCTACACAGAGACACCCCTAGTGTATCTAGCTCAGGTAACTTGAGAGGCTGAGCCACATGGCCCTACAGGACACTTACTACACAAAACCATTCTACCAATTCCAGGAGACATAGAAGTTCTACCTAATACATACAAACAAACACAGGGAAGCAGCCAAAATGCAGAGACAAAGAAACATGTCACAAATGAAAGAATAGAAGAAATCTCCAGCAAAAGAACTAAATGAAATGAAAGCAAGCAAACTACTAGATATGGAGTTCAAAACAATGGTTATAAAGATGCTCAAGGATCGTAATGAGAGCTACGAGGGACTTAGTGAGAATTTCAAGAATCTTAGTAAGTTAGTGAGAACATCAAAGACATGAAAAAGGACCAGTCAGAAATTAAGGATACACTAACTGAAATGAAGAATATTTTACAAGGAATCAACAGGATAGTAGAGGATGCTGAGAATCAAGTCAGCAATTTGGAATATGGGAAAACAAAAAATACCCACTCAAAAGAGCAAAAAGAAAAAAGAATTCAATAACATGAATATAGTGTAAAGAACCTCTGAGACAACTTCAAGCATACCAATATTCACGTCTTGGGGGTACCAGAAGGAGAAGAGAGACTCCAAGATATTGAAAACTTATTTGAAGAAATAATGACAGAAAACTTCCCCTACCTGGTGAAAAAAAAAAAAAATAGACTTACAAGTCCAGGAAACCCAGAGCCCCAAATGAGAGGAACCCAAAGAGGCCTACACCAAGACACTTCATAATTAAAATGCCAAAGGTTAAAGACAAAGAGAGACTCTTAAAAGCAACAAGACAGTTACCTATAATGAAGCTAGTTACCTATAATGAAGCACCCATACAACTGTCAGCTGATTTCTCAACAAAAACTTTGCAGGCCAGAAGGGAGTGGCAAGAGATATTCAAAGTGATAAATAGCAAAGTCCTGCAACCAAGATTACTCTACCCAGTAAAGCTATCATTTAAGGTTGAAAGTCAGATAAAGAGCTTCAAAAGACAAGAAAAAGCTAAAGGAGTTCATCACCACCAAACCAGTATTATATAAACTAGAGGCCCAGTGCATGAATTTATGCATGGGTGAGGTCTGACTGGCCCGTCCTGATCGGGGCCAATGAGGTGCAGGGCTGTCTGGGGGATGAGGCCACAGGCAGTTGACTGGCTGGCCCCATCCCCAATTGGAGTGGGGGGCCAATACCCCATGGTCAAACTTCCAGTTGAACTCTTGGTCGAACTCTAGGTCTAGGGGACAATTTGCATATTAGCCTTTTATTATATAGGATGTTGAAATGTTGAAGTGTATTCTTTCTTTCTTTGTTTGTTAATACTCACCCAAGGATATTTTTTCCATTGATTTTTAGAGAGAGTGGAAGAGACAGAGAGAGAAACATTGATGTCAGAGGGACACATTGATTGATTGTCTCCCACATGTGCTTTAACCAAGGCTGGGGATCAAGCCTGCAACTGAAATATGTGACTTTCACTGGAATCAAACCCAGAGCCCTTTGGTCTGTAGGCTGATGCTCTAACCACTGAGCCAAACTGACTAGGGTGAAAGGTATTTCTTAAGATTTTTTTGAAGATAAAAATATGAACAATCAAATGGCAATAAATATATATCTATCAACAATTGAATCTAAAAATAAAAATAAATGAACAAGGAATCTAATGAACAAAATAAACTAATGAATAAAATAAAACCAGAGGCATGGAAACATGGAACAGACTGACAAATCTCAGAGAGGAGTGGTGGGAAAAGATTAATCAAAGAACTTACATGTATATATGCATTACCTATGGCCACAAACAATAGGGTGATGAATGCTGGAGATGGAAGGAACTGGGTGGAGGTGGGCAATGGTGAGGGGGGGAATGGAATACATCTATAATACTCTCAACAATAATGATTTAAAAAATAAAATAAAACACTTTAGATATTTCCTTAGTGGTATTGATTTAAGCATACCTATAAGTAATTCTACTAAATATATACAAATTGGAAATGCATCCGTATGTGCAAAAATTATTAAATATGATCAAAGTTGAATCTATAATAATTAAAGTATAATATGCCAATTAGACCAGACATCCTTCCTGATGTCCTTCCATCCTTCCAGATGAAGGCAGGACTTGGAGGGAAGCCCAGGTCCCAGGTGCCTGCTGGCAGCTTGAGGGAAGCCCAGGTCCCAGGTGCCAGAGGAAATCCAGTGCCAGCAGCCAGGGGAAGGACTGCCTACTCTTGCACGATTTTCGTGCATCTGGCCTCTAGTTAACTATGATAGCCAAAGATTAGAACTAAGAAAATATCCATCTACTACAAAATGGATAAATAACATGTTGTATTAATTCAAGGATCTTTTATAAGTAATGAAAATTATTATACACAATGAAATATTACATAATGTTGAACAAAGAAAGCCATTTATATAAAAAGACATGTTATGGTTTAATTATATGCATTTTTAAAAGTGAAAAAAATAACCTTTGGTATTATAATCCAAAATAGTTGTTTCTTTGGAGGACTGGGAGGTAGGGATATAATTTGTTTTTCTAAAGAAATAGCCACATGTCACAACACATTAAAAAACTCATCTTCCCCCATTATTTTATAATGCTACTTCTATATGATTCTATCACATGCAAATAAATCTGTGTGTGTGGCCATTTGCAAGCATCCTATTTTATTTATTTATTTATTTATATATATATTAGAAGCCCGATGCACAAAGATTGGTGCTAGAAGGGGCTTTCCTTTCCCTGGCTTCCAGCACCTTCTTTCCACTCCAGCCCAGCCCCTTTCCACTCAGGCTCCGGAACTGCCTCTTTCTGCTCCGGCCCTTCCTTCCCACACTGTCAGAGGCCCTGAGAGACCGGGTGTGGGGCAGAACGCCGTCACTTGGCGGCTAAGTATGCAAATTAACCACCATATTTGTCGGGTTAATTTGCATATCACTCCTGATTGGCTGGTGGCGTAGTGGAAGTACAGTCAATTTACATGTTTATCTATTATTAGGTAAGATGATAAACACTGTCCTAATTAATATAACAGTGTAATTGATCTTGATATTTTGTTTTTCTCATCCCCCACATTATTCTTACCATTATCTTGGATATTTTTAACCCACTATTACATCAATAGTATCAATGGTTGTCTTTAGATATTGCTAGCATAAACTTCAAGTGTACACAAGTTATTAATCAAATTATATAATGATTAAGCTGCCATATTTGAATTTTTTCCAAAATTGTTTGGACTATTCTAGATTATTGTAATTTTAAATGAATTTTAGAATCATATTTTCAATTTCTAAAATAAAGCTTGCTGGGATTTCAATTGAGATTGTATCGGTAATTGACTTTTTAACAATGTTGAGTGTTCTCTCTGAAACTATTGTTATTTCTCCTGCAATTAAGGTATCTTTTAATTTCTCTCAGCAATGTTTTGTAGTTTTCAATATAAAGGCCATAAATACACAGGGTGGTAAAAAAGTGAGTTTACAGTTACTTTTATCCTATATAATAAAAAGGTAATGTGCAAATTGACCCTAAAGGCGGAACAACTGGGAATGACTGGTCGCTATGACTCGTACTGACCACCATGAGGCAGATGCTCAATGCAGGAGCACTGGTGGTCAGTGCACTCCCACAGGGGGAGCTCCACTCAACCACAAGCCAGGCAGTGGCAGGAGCCTCTCCTGCCTCCATAGTCCTAAGTATGTCCAACTGTGGCCCTTGGGGGAGCGGGCCTAAGCAATCAGACATCCCCCAAGGGCTTTGGGACTATGAAAGGGTGCAGGCCTTTCATACATTGGACCTCTAGTGGAAAAATAATACAATAATTAATAAATAATAATGCAAGAATAAGTAAATAAATACTTTTTCCCCTACCTTATATATCGAGAGAGAAGATATAGAAATGAAATTGCTATCCTATTTTTTAAAAATTAGTGCCTCTTTATTTTCTATATGTGTAATGGAATCAGTTGTTGCACATCATACTATTTATAAAATTTGAACTATGTTCAGAAAAGAGCAATCAGAAAAGAGAGAGAGAGACTATAGAATTATATTATAACTAGAGGCCCAGTGAACAGAATTTGTGTATGGGGTGGGTCCCTCAGCCCAGCCTGCACCTTCTCCAATCTGGGACCCCTCGGGGAATATCTGACTGCCAGTTTAGGCCCAATCCCACAGGGATCTCTGTAGGATGGGGCCTAAACTGGCAATCAGACATCCCTCTCAAAATCTGGGACTAGTGACTCCTAACCGCTCACCTGCTTGCCTGCCTGATCACCCCTAACCACTCTGCCTGCCTAATCTCCCTAACTGTGCCCGTGCCTGCCTGATGCCCCTAACTGCTCCCCTGCCTACTTGATTGCTTCTAACTGCCTATGCCTGCCTGCCTGATCACACCTAACTGTTCTCCCCTGCTGGCCTAATTACCCCTAACTGCTCTCCCCTGCTGATCTGATTGCCCCTAACCACTTTTGCCTGCCTGCCTGATCACCCTTAACTGAATCCCCTGCCTACCTGATCACCCCAAACTGCCTCTGCCTGCCTGCCTGATCACCTCTAACTGCTCTCCCCTGATGGCCTGATCAATCCTAACTGCTCTCCCCTGCTGGCCTGATCGCCCCTAACCACCTCTGCCTCAGCCCCCACCACCATGGCTTTGTCTGGAAGGATGTCCAGAAGATGTCCAGTCAAATTAGCATATTTCTCTTTTATTAGTATAGATAAGATTTTATGTCATTTATGATCTTCAAAACTAAGAGAACATGCTTCAGATTGAGGGAAAAAGTCTAGACAAAAGAATCAATAGGTGAAAAAAGAAAAGTGAGAGATAAAATTCAACTTAAGACGTAACAGTAGATATATTAACAAATAGTTAAATCCAAAGACGGAGTGACATGTTATGAAAAATGTAAAATTATTTATCAACGAAGATATTTAAATTCCTGGTAGAGAAAAATCAAGCAAGAAATTGGGCTGAAATACCAGTTTAATTTTAAAGAATTTTCCTCTAAGTTTCATAATGCTTATACTATGTATTTGTTCCATATCTGCTACTTTCAATATGTTAGGCTGTACATTTAAGTTTGGGATAAAGAAAATAACAGTTTCTCCTTTGCTAATTTCTACTGAGATGATTTTTTTTTTTTATTTAATTCACTCATTCATTACATACTTATTGAACTTGGGTTAAACAGGCTCTGAACTAGGTATTAGAATTACTAAATGAAGAAAGCAAGTTCATGCCTTCAGAGGTTCATAGAATACTGGCTACATAAAATAATATATAAGAAGTTAGTAGTACATACATAAGGTTGTATTTAACTCAATCTAAGGGAAGCTAAGAGAGGATGTGCATTTCATCTGAAAAATATATAAAAATGATTAGAAGTAATCAAGTTTAAAAGGGATGGGAAGGCATTCCAGGCCTAGGGAACGACATAGACCAAGAAATTGAGGTTTAGGAACTTGGGTTATAATATCTGAGTTCTGAATTTTTCTTCTTTTGTATATCACTAGAGACCCAGTGCATGAAATTTGTGCATGGGTGGGGTCCCCATCCCTGGCCTGAGATCAGGGCCTATCAGGGTTGTCTCACCCAGTCCTGAAAGAGGCAGGGCCGGCCGGGGCCTGTTGGCTGCTGGTCGGGGCCTGGGATCCTGTGGACAGGGCCTGACAGCAGCCGGATGAGGCCTGACAGATAGGTGGAGGGAAGGAGGAAGGGACCAGGGAGGTTGGCTGGCTGTGGGAGGTTGGCTGTGGGAGTGCACTGACCACTAGGGGGCAGCTCCTGCATTAAGCGTCTGCCCCCTGGTGGTCAGTGTGCATATTAGGGTCGATTTGCATATTAGGGTTTTATTATATAGGATTAATCAATTTATATATTATTTTCATATACATTTTACTAATTTTCATCTCTGACAGTTCTTTTTTAGAGAAAGGGAAAATAGTGATATTAAAATATTTCTTCTAATTAATTTCCTTTCAATGTGCACGAATCCATGCACCAGGCCACTAGTACATTCATAAGATGGTATGGATGCAGAACTGTGACATTGGAGGGGGCCCTGGTAAAGAGCCTAATTGAGATGGGCAATGTCACTGGATTGATGAAATATGTCAGCAGAGTTTTATGTTAACAATAATAACTGTGAAAAGCTTTAGCATTAGTACTTTTAGTAGCAATAGCTACTATGTCTGTCTTTGCTTTAGCATCTGTTTTATGTAGGTGACAGGCTGACAGGAGAACAATCAGGGTTTATTTCTGGTTGAATTTTTAGTTTCTTCTTTCATATGCAGGTTATTGTTTGAAAAGAAATGTACCCATATTCTCTGCTTTGTCAGCAGTCTTCCTTTTCAAGTTTTTGAAGCTTGTCATAGATAGTGAGCACACAAGTGAACTTTTTAAAGCTTTTCATTGTATGTGCATGATGTCCTCTATGACTCTGAAATAAGTAAAATAAAGTTATCCATGCTTAAAAATTAGGATTTGGCATATTGTAACAGAATTACTTTCAACTGCAGAATTGCTGGTATCACTGTGGAATTGTATCAGTTTGGCTTGCCTAGTGCACTACTGGTTTTCAGTAAATGTTGAAATAAATCATAATAATGGGCTTTCAAATCTGACTAGAGTCTGAGTAATTCCACTTATTTTGAGAAAATGAGTTACTTTAATTGTGTAAGTATATTAACCTGAAAACTTTATTATATGGCAAATTTATTCTAATGAATTTCTCCCAGATAAAGTAAGGCATTTCTGAAAATACATGAATGCTCTCAGTCTAGAGTACCAATTAATTTACTACAGAGGTACTTTTCCAAATAACACTCTAGTAAACTGAGTTTATTTTGTGCCTAATCACCTCTAGAATCAACATTCTAACAGGAAGTGTCTGGATATTTGCCAAACAAAATGATTTAAAGCAGTAATAACTGAAAACTGAAAATCTTGGTTAATACAATTTTCTTTAAATATCAAGAAGGATGTTGGTAACTCCTTCGGAGATTTCAGAAAGAATAAGAAAAACATTAGAAGAATTTTTTATCCTCTATAGATTTAGAGGAGATTGCCATGACATTACAAATGCAGATTATTCCATAAAACAACACACACACACACACACACACACACACACACACACACACTTAATGAGAATAATGAGCAAGGTATTTCTAATTACCTTGAAATAACATTTATTGAGTGCTTACAATGTATATATTATTTTAAGTGCATCATCTAGCCCTAGCCAGGTGGCTCAATCGGTTGGCGATCACTCCATAAACCAAAGGTTGCAGATTCAATTCCTGGTCAGGGCTCCTACCTAGGTTGCAGGTTCAATCCCTAGTCAGGGAAGGTATGTCAGGCAACTGATCAATGTTTCTCATATTACTGTTTCTCTCCCTCTCTCTCTCTCTCTCTCTCTCTTTCTCTCTTCCCCCCTAAAATCAATAAATGTATCCTTGGGTGAGGATAAAAATAAAAAATAAATGCATCACCTCATTTAATCCTTATAAAAATATAATATATTAGAAAAATAGCTATCTTTATAGATAAATAAGTTGCTTTACAAAGAGGTTAAGTCACCTAATATAAATCATAGCTATTATAAACACTTTTAGGCATTACACTATATCAGGGCAAATTTATGTTATGCATATGGTTAATGATGGCATATAAATTCATTTTTATTTGATATAGAATATATTTGTCAGCTAGTAATATTTTATTGGTAGTTAATTAAGATATCAAGCTTTTATTGGGCAACATTAAATTTGTTGATAGACAATTTAAGGAGGTTTAAAATTAAGGCAAGTTTTATGATCACATAATCCTAAAATATGTTAATAGCCCAAGAAGAGTAAAATTTTAAAACAGCTAAGTTTTCAGTGAATATTATTTGATTAGCTGGGGCTTGGAAAAGTAGGAAATAAGATATCAAGATTTTTTAAACTATTAAACTGATCATACATATTTCCATAATAACATTGAAAGCATGAATATAAAGTAAATTTTACTTTTATTATATATAGCATTCTAAAATTAAAAAACGAATATTATAATATGCTGTTTTATTCACACCTGCAAGGGCTCCCTCCCACCTGAAAGAATAGTCATAAATATTTTTAAATTAGGCTGACAATAAGAATAACAAATGATGTCTTAGAATATAATTAGCTCACACAGGTATAAAAAGAAAAACTGTAGTTTGCTTCATCTCAGTGTGTACCTTAAGAACCTGAAGCATACAGAAATGTTATATTTGGGTAAATCAATAGTTTAGAAATATAATACCTGTGTATTAGTCAAGGTGCTCCAGAGAAATAGAAACAATAAGAAATATACATCTATATAGAAATATATATAGACATATATGTATGTTGTTTATTATTTTATGGAGAAATTAAATATTTAACAAATGTATGTAATTATATTGTGTGTGTATATATATATATATATATATAGAGAGAGAGAGAGAGAGAGAGAGAGAGAGAGAGAGAGAAACACACATACACATTTATTAAAGGGAGTGGCCCACAAGATTATGGAGGATTATTATTGAGAACTCCCACAATCTGCTTCTCAAACTAGAGAACCAGGAAAACTGATGCTATAATTTAGTCTGAGTCTGAAGCCCAAGAACCAGCAACACCCTTAGTAGACCATAGGATAAATTGTATGTCCCAATGCAAACAGAAAGCAAATTGCCCTGGCAGGTACTCAGTTGGTTAGAACATTGTACAGATACCACAAGGTTTTTTGGTTTGTCCCCTAGTCAGGAAATACACAACAATAAACCAATGAATTAATAAATAAAATAATGCTTTTTTGTTCTGAATCTTCAGGCACTCAAGGGATTGGATGATGTCCATCCTCATTGGTGAGGAAGATCTTCTTTCCTTACTCTACCAACTCAAATGCTAATCTCTTCCAGAAACTCCCTCACAGACCCAAAAAGAATGTTTTACCAGATACCTGGGCATCCATTAACTCAGACAAGTTGACCCATAGAAAACTAATCATCACAGGGTGTTAATTGAAAATATTTAACTAAAATAGAAAAGTCAAAGTTAAGATATCCTAAGATATTGAATCAGACTGTACAAAGGTAATCAAAATTTTCATTTTGCTGTATATCTTCAATCATTCATTCATTATAGATTACTTATAATGTATATACACTTCACCTGTCAACAGGAATATATTGTTGCCCTCATGAATGTTAATGTATAGTGAGAGTTATAGGCAAATTAACAAATAGTTTAATGAGTATGTGGGTAAAATTGCAGCAAAGCTTGGATGTATATAAAATGAGATCCTAACCCAGATTTTTTTTATCGTAAACCAATTCCAAAAGCAAGTTACCAAAAATAAGACCTGAGGATTTTAATTTATGTAAAAATTAGGGTAGGGACAGGAGAAAGAAGAGCAGAAGTACTTCTCAAACAAAGAGAATAACACATGTTCAGGAATCTAGAAATGAGAGAGAATAGGATTATATTTTTTAAAAATTTAAATTCAGTTTCTGGCCCTATCCAGTTTGGCTCAATGGATAGAGCACCAGCCTGTGTACTGAAGGGTCCCAAGTTTGATTCTAGTCAAGGGCACATGCCTGGGTTGCGGGCTCAAACCCCAGTAGGGGGTGTGCAGGAGGCAGCTGATCAATGATTCTCTCTCATCATTCATGTTTCAATCTCTCTCTTTGTCTCCCTTCCTCTCTCTGAAATCAATAAAAATGTATTTAAAAAAAGATTAATTCAGTTCCTGTAACAAAGTTTTCTCGAAGTAACGTAGAGAAATATTAGTCTAGAGAGATAAATGTGAGAATGTTCACAAAGAATTTTTAAAGTCATGATAAAAACTTTGAATTTTATCCTAAACAATATAACAATGAAAGGCATTTAAATAGGCAAGTGACTGCCTATTTGCATTTGAGAGAGATTGTGTTGGAGGATCCTGAGTGTGGCAGCAAGGCCAGTTAGAAAGCTGAAGCAATAATTCAAAAAAGAGACAATGATGACTTGAACTGGTTGATGGTAATGGGAATAAAAAGAAAGTGGGTATTATAAATCTTATTTATTGGGTTAGAGATAATTTATTGTTGTTGAGATGTATAAATAAAAAATGAAGACTAAGAGATTAAAAATGGCAGCAGAGTAGGTGGATGCTGCACAGACATAATCCCAGGAACAAGCTGGAATTACAATTGAAATACGGAAAGGCTTCCTGATTAATCAACGGAAACTTCACAGGAGAGAACCCTGATACCCAAGGACCAAAGGTGGAGACCACATAGAGATTGGTAGGAGGGGCAAAGGCACAAAACGGCTGGCTGGGTGCCCACAGACAGCAACTGAAGCCCCAGAGAGATATCTCAGCTGTGGAGTGTTGGCACTGAGATCTCTGGGGTCTAATCCCAAAGCTGGGCTCCTCAGTAGAGAGCACCAAATCTGAGGAGGGTACCCACATAACATCTAGCTGTGAAAAGCAGTGAGGTGCTGTCTTCCAGGGCATGGTAGCTGAATGTTCAGGCACCCTCTTGAAGGGCCAACCAACAAAAATTTCCTGTGGAGCATACTCCCTATGCTCAGGCAGAGGGAGAGTGAAGTGGACTGGAGTAGTGAGAGCAGAAGCCAGGACTGGGGACTCTGAGAATAGAGCACATAAGACAGACACCCCAAGTCTCCTGGGATGAGTCATTCCCTCACACAGCAGAGGATATCTTTCCTACATAGACATTTGCTTTGCCTGGGGGGAAGACTGTCAACATATTGGAAAACACCTTGCCCTGAAGCCACTTAAGAGATTAAAAGTAACAATTAGCCTCCAGGCAGAAGCAATTGCCCCATCTTGGTTTTTTGTTGTTTGTTTGTTTTTTATATTAATTTTTTTGTTGATTAAGGTATCACATATTTGTCCTCATCCCCCCATTCCCATCCCAAACCCCTCCCCACGGATGCCTCCACCCTCTTGTTGTCCATGACCACTGGTTAGGCTTATATGCATGCATACAAATCCTTTGGTTGATCTCTCCCCCTTACCTCCACTCTCCCCTTCCTTCCCTCTGAGGTTTGATAGTCTGATCGATGCTTCCCTGTCTCCGGGTCTGTTTTTTATTCATCAGTTTATGTTGTTTATTATTTCCCCTAGATGAGTGAGATCATGTGATATTTATAAGAACCAAAAATGAGACAAGCAATAATGATTATGCTGAGAGGCAAATAAATCAGTCTGTAGTGAGTTTCTTTTTGGGCCAACAGTTCTTTTGAATCCCAATTTCAATGTCAAACAGTTCCTTATGTGTACATGTCAGCAATGATATTTCAGTTCTGTATGGTGGTAATGCAGGTCTGACCCTCTCTGGTTTGGTCCTGGGCAACCTGCCGAGATGCATTTTATTAAAAAATAACTCCTGCTCAACCTGAGGAAGATTGCTTGGGGAGGCAATTCAAGTGGGAATCCTATTAGTCTGTAGACAGAGGCAGTCTCTGGAGGCTTTGCATCTTAGCCTGTTCCAATTAGTCAGAAACAACCTTTAACACTGTCCTTCACTAGAGAATGAGAGGTTTAGAGGATCTACCTCATACATGTCACAAAACCCAAACAGACAACCAAAATGAGGAGACAAAGAAACAGCCCCCAAATGAAAGAACTAGTGAATTCTCCAGAAAAAGAGATAAATGAAGCAGAGATAAGAAATTTATCTGAAACAGAGTTCAGATTAATGATGGTAAAAATGCTCAATAGTATGAAAAAAGAACAGTCTGAGATAAAGAATGACATAACCCAAATAAAGAACACATTGGAAGGAATACACAGCAGATTAAGGGAAACTGAGGATTGAATGAGTGAATTAGAAGACAGTTAAAAATATCACTCAGTCAGAGAACCAAAAAGAAAAAAAAAAAACAATTAAAAAACAGGAGGACAGCTTAAGGGAACTGTGGGACAAGGTGAAACATAACAATATTAGAATAGCAGGTGTGCCAGAAGAGGCAGAAAGGGAGAAAGGACTAGAGAAGGTGTTTGAACAAATAATGACAGAAAACTTTCCTAACCTGGTAAATCAAAAATTCACACAAATTCAGGATGCACAGCAAACCCCAAATAGACCCAGACATATCATAATTAAAATGTCAAAAATTAAAGACAAAGAGAGAATCTTAAAGGCAGCAAGAGAAAAGAAAACTGTTACCTACAAAGGAGTTCCCATAAGGCTGAATCCTGATTTCTCATCAGAAACTCTATAGGCCAGAAGGGAATGGCATGAAGTACTCAAGGTAATGGAAAGCAAGGATCTAGGACCAAGATTACTATAAACAGCATGACTATCATTCAAAATAGATAGTCAATAAAGAGCTTCTCAGACAAAAAAAAAAAAAAAAGGCTAAAGGAGTTCATCACCACCAACCCAGCATTATAAGAAATTCTAAAGGGATCATGGTAAGGGATTGCTGAGAAGAAGAAACAGAGAGAGAAACCTAGCCATACAGAATTAAAATGGCTATAAATAATTACCTCTCAATAATAGCCCTAAATGTAAATGGATTAAATGCTCTAAACCAACTGTTCTCAACTGTTCTAATGCCGTGACCCTTTAATACTGTTCCTCATGTTGTGGTGACCCCCAACCATAAAATTATTTTCGTTGCTACTTCATAACTGTAATTTTGCTACTATTAATGAATCATAATGTAAATATCTGTGTTTTCCGAAGGTCTTACGCTCTACGGCAGCGGTTCTCAACCTGTGGGTTACAACCCACAGGTTGAGAACCACTAGCAGAGTTGCCTAAGACCATCAGAAAACACAGATATTTACATTATGATTCATTAACAGTAGCAAAATGAAGACCAGACATATAAGTACTATAAATCCCAATATCAAAACTATAATTTCAATATGGTTCCATCTAAACTATTTTTCTTTAAAATCCTTGATACTTAGGCAAAGGCATGCTGTGAGAACTTTGTTTCTAGAATTTGTCATGCTCCTCTCCCCTATTTTCAGTTATTTTAGATATTTCAATGTTTAATTCTTTTCCATCATTTGGTAAAAGATGGTTTAAGAGGTAAAGGAAGAAAAATATTAAGTTTTTATGTTACATTAAATTTCTCAAACTACCACCAATTTGACAAAAATTCATAAACACCATAGGTGCATCAGTTAAGAACTAAATTACAATATCAAGGAGAATAAGAACTTGATATCTGACATTTAATAACATTTTATATTAGAGTCCTGATGCATGATAATCATGCAAGGGGCTTGGCCCTCCCAGTCCCGGCTTCATCCAGAAGGTCGTCTGGAAGGACGTCTGCAAGGTTGTTAGGCTAGCTGGTCTATTTAGCATATTATGCTTTATAGACTAGAGGCCCAGTGAACAAAATTCGTGCACAGGGGTGGGGGTCTCCTCAGCCCAGCCTACACCCTCTCCAATCCAGGACCCCTCAGGGGATGTTTGATTGCTGGTTTAGGCCCAATCCTGGGGACATCCCTCTCACAATCTGGGACCACTGGCTTCTAACTGCTCACTTGCCTGCCTGTCTGGTCATCCCTAACTGTCCCCCCTGCTGGCCTGGTCACCCCCAACTGCCTCCCTGCCAGCCTAGACACCCCCAACTGCCCCCCCACCAGATTGGTAACCCCCAACTGCTCCCCCTGTGGGCCTGGTTGCCCCATTCAGCCTGCTGCTCAGTCATTTGGTCACCCCTCACTAACCCCCCTGCCAGCCTGGTCACCCCACACAGCCTGTTTGGTCATCCGTTCAGTTGCAATGGTCACTTAGGCTTTTATATATATAGATTATATAAGGGTTGTTCCCCCTTATCTTTTATGTAAGTGTAAACTTGTAATACGACTTTAACATAGCATCACTCACTTCCTGGATGTTTTATGAACACAGCAGATGCTTTTGCCCTCAGGGTTTTTGCACTAACTTTGCCTTCTACCTTGAACATCCTTCTTCCTGACACCTGCATGGCTGTTTCCATCCCTCCAATAAAATATTTATTCAAACAATGCCTTTCAGAGAGATCTTTCCAAGCAACCTTATATTTCTTCATAACAATATTGCAAACTGACCTATTATATATTTATTTGTTTATATTCTGTCTACCTCTACTAGTTTCTAACTCCAAGATAAAATATATTTTGGTTATTTTCTTCATTGCCTCACACACAGTGTCAAGAATAGAACTTGACTCATAGTAAACACTCAATAAATATTTGTTAAGTGAATTAATGAATAAGTTATTTACCTTCTATTGTATAGATCATTTGGCACAACATTATTATTCAGATTAATTTTAATATATTAAACATTTTTCAGTTTTGTAAACATATCATTTACTTCTAGGGGATCAAAGAGAAAAAATTTCTTTATGAAAAATACAGAAAAATGTTTAAAATGTACATATAATTTTAAAAGACCAGCCTAATCCCACTGCTAAATAATTTTATCATGTTAACTTGTTATCATTTGTGCTCAGACCTGATTTCTCAGTTGTGTTTCATGTAGCTCTTCTCTGCAAGAAACTCCAAGGTCTGCTCCCATTTATTTACTCAGATTTTATGCACAAGAATAAGTTAGAACTCTTTGAGACAGAGCATCTCATTTACCAAGACATCCCACAGATACCAGCAATTACACTGCTATACAAAAGGTGTCCATCCAAGCAAATAATTTGTTTTCTAGTGAAAAATAAAGGATATCTCACCTCTGAAAAGAAATTTTATTTTGTTTCTTTTATAACTGTGAATGACCTGTAATACCCATCTGGTCTTTCCACAAATGAGAGAAAGAAATCTTTCAAGGGTAAAATATTACTTATTCCATGAGAAAACAATTTTAAATAAATAAAAAAAAAGAATGCATTTGGCTTGTATCACAGCATGAGTCTGATTTGCATCATTTTCAGCTAGTATTGTTGTACCATTTAATATATTTTTGTTGTACACTTCATATGTAAAGGGAAGAAAATATTTTATTTCAGAATAAGCATTTGCAATAAGAAAACCATTCTCACATTATCATAATTAATGAAATATTGTGCATGAATATTTTATTACTCACTGACAAAGTCAATAACACCTTTGCACCTATACCCATTTTTCTATGAAAAAGTTCTGAACATATACTGAAACATATTTTTGCTTCAAAGAATATGGAAATAGTAACTCAGCCATTTTCCAGAATATGTAATATAATTAAATTAGACAAAATAAAACATATTGCTCCCATGATTGTGGATACACATAAAGTAATTTTGGTTAGATTAACTTTAAAACTATCTGTCAATGGGTTGTTTTTGCATATAGGAAGTAGTCAATTTCTCATCAAGCATTGCTTCAGTTAATTTTGTGGGATTTGACAGTCTAGGTCACACAATATGGATTAAAAGCCATTCTCCAAATTTATTCCATAACATTTGTTTCTTTTCCCTTCACAATTACTTCCTTGGCTCAAATACTTAATATATTTAATCTGGATATGTTAATGGTCCCTTAACTTGTCTTTCTGGGAATAATTTCAACTCAGCTCAAGAGCTATTCAACACCACTTCTAGATAACTCTTAGTATAATGGAAAATAGAATAGTGGATCTAATAGACTGTGTAAAATTTTAGAAACTTTTGCTAGATGCATGATTTTAGATCAATTAACCTCTTAGTATTCTTCTCTGTAAGTTGAAGGCAATATCAAATTTGTGCAAATAAAATGAGGTGAAACTTGGCAAGAAACATCATGGGTTGAAGAAGACAAGTGCTAACTTAACACCAGTTCTCTTTCTTCTTTCCTGTGGCATTAAACTATTCAGATCCACTCATTGGTGACTTCCCATCTTCTACACAATAAATTTCAACATCACTAAGGTATACAAACTCTACATGATATGTCTGTATTTCCAAAATCATTTTTCACCATGCTTCCTTCAGAATATAGTTGATACCACAAAAATGGATAAGGCTATGCTCCTACACAAAATACTATTTTTGTGTGTTTTTAAATAATTTATATTTCTTTGTTGATGGGACACTATATTTTGCCATTTAAAACATTTCTGACTCCAGAAATTTTCCCTGTGACTGGTTATCTAGACCATAATTCCCCTACAACTATCATTGTCCACTTCTTTCTTGCAATATTTTCATGTGTTCTCAATGTACACTTAAAGCAGTTTGAAGAAAACAGGCTTAAAAAAATAAGCCAGAAGTATTATCTTCAAAGACAATGCATGTCTACTTAATGACAGTACAATAATTTTAAAATTTCAAATGACCATGTAATAGATTTTTTAAAATCAGATTTAAGGTCATATACATTTCCACTTTGAACCTGGCCACTGCCAAGTTGGCAAGCCCAAGACAGTCTTTTTGGGGATACAACATGATATGGAGAAGAGTCTAAGTGTCACAGAAGAGGAATTCCTAGACTAACCTAGAGATATTTGACACTCTCAGGCATAACTAGCAGAGCTGACTACAATATACAAGGTTGACTACAGACTCATGAGCACTCAGCCAAGACAAGAAGAGCCAACCAGGTGATCCATAGACTTGTAAATACTACCGAATATTTTTAAACTGCTGTATTTTGAAGTAGCAACTATTAAACCCTATGCTCTTTTATCCATATCATTAAGCCAGACCATATAGAATACAATGTTCAAAGTTCAATATTGAGTAAAGGGAAAATGTAGAAATAAATTATATAGATAAACATATTCCCTTATGTCAATTTTAAATGTCTTAGTTTTATGTTTATTTGGCATTGCTTATTTATTATACTGTATTTTACTTAAATTATATTTTATACTACTTCAGTTGTCAGTTCACATTGAATATGAAAATAAATGTCTTAACATTCATAGTAATTTATTTAAAAGATATGTACTGAGTACTAGCTAAAGGCAAAAGCAGCCTACTCTATATCAGGAGTAGAAGATTAGACAATAAATCCTGAGTTGTCCTGCCAATTAAACTTTATTCAGGATAACCAAGAAATGTATGCTGTAAATGGCTTTGGCAATCATTTTCACTTCGTATTCCAATCAGGAAGTTCCATTTACCACCACCACTAACACTACTATCAACAGGAACATCCCCCACCCCTCACTGTCCTGTGTTACATGTTGATGTACATACCAGGGTTTGACACAGCACAACACTTCAGGATGCAATGCAAAGTTCAAAAAGAAATACTGTTGCTACACTTAGAACTTTTCCTAGGGTATAAAAGCAAAGCAAGAATTTAGCAATTTAAAATGTACAATGTAAGAATAAACATTCTCAAAATATGTTTTTCTCCCATATAACATTAAGGATCCTGGTGTAAAAAAACACCATCCCAGTATAAAACACATTAGCAGATTAGCGGAAATTAGAGAATTCAATAAATAGGAAGTTGTTATGAATTGTATAAGACTATTACTATTCCAGCCATACTGGCTTAAGGGTTTCCAAAGAAAAAGTTGGGGGAAAATACTATTGAGAAGATTATGAGAAATTTTATTAGCATCCCACTGCATAGAATCTATAATTTATTGTAGTTATGCTAAATTAACATAGTAGTAAAATTATCCTATCTAATAAAAGAGTAATATCCAAATCGACCATCACTCCAACACACAAGATGGCCTCCCCCATGTGATCAAAGATGGCTGCCCCAATGTGGACACAAGATGGCTGCCACAAGATGGCTGACAGAGGAGGGCAGTTGGGGGCGACCAGGCCTGCAGGGGAGGCCAGTTATGGGAGACCAGGCTGGTAGGGGAGGGCTGTTAGGGGCAATGGGGCCAGCAGGGGAGCAGTTAGGCATTGATCAGGCTGGCAGGGGAGTGGTTAGGGGGTGATCAGGCTAGAAAGCAGAAGCGGTTAGGGGCAATCAGGCAGGCAGATAGGTAAGCGGTTGGGAACCAACAGTCCTGGATTGTGAAGGGGATGTCCTACTGCCCATTTAAGCCCAATCCCAGGGGCAGTGGGACATCCATCAAAGGGTTCCAGATTGGAGAGGATGCAGGCTGGGCTGAGGGACACACACTCCCATATGTAAATTTTGTGCTCCAGGAGGAACTGGTAAAGTGTTCCTAATTAAATTGATTCTGGCAGCAATTCGATCCCAAAATGACATAGCCTTAGCTCTTGTGACGTCCGGAATAGCTGTGACATTGCTACCAGGTGGAAGAACTGCTCATTCCGCTTTGAAATTGCCATTGAACATGCAATTCATTGAAACTCCCACATGCAACATTTCCAAGGCATCCTGCAAGGCAAAAGTATTGCTGAAATGCAAAGTTATCCTTTGGAATGAACGCTCAATGGCACACAAAAAATCACTTGAGGCTCTTGATCGATCATTGCAAGATTTGTGTGGAAACATCAGACCATTTGGAAACACATTCATATTGCTTGCAGGAGATTTCAGGCAAATATTACCTGTAATTCCTTGATCAACACCAGCGGACGAAATAAATGCTTGCCTGAAATACTCTACTTTGTGGTGACACGTAAAGACATTAAAATTAATTACAAATATGCATGTCCAACTGAAAAATGATCGATCATCTGAGATATTCTCACATCAATTGCTGGAAATTGGGAACGGAAATGTGCCGGCTGATCTGACCTCAGGACGAATTTCATTGCCTCATAACTTCTGCAATTTAGTGACGTCAAAAGAAGAATTGGTTGACAAAGTGTTTCCCAATATTCAAACCAATTATAACAATCACGATTGGCTGAGTGAACGAGCTATTCTTGCGGCCAAGAACAAAGACGTCTACGAACTTAACAATATTATTCAGTCTAACATTCAAAGCGAGGCAGTCACATACAAGTCCTTCCACACTGTTGTGGAAGCCAATGAAGCGGTCAATTATCCAACAGAATTTCTGAATTCACTCGATCTGCCAGGGATGCCACCGCACGTATTGCAATTGAAAATCGGCGTGCCAATTATCATGTTGCAAAATATCAACCAGCCAAAGCTTTGTAACGGCACGCGGCTTGCAGTAAAAACATTAATGAGCAACGTCATAGAAGCAACAATCTTGACAGGACCTTTCAAAGGTGAAGATGTCCTCATTCCTCGCATTCCTATGATTCCAACGCATATGCCATTTCAATTTAAGAGATTGCAATTCCCAATTCGATTGGTGTTTGCAATCACCAACAACAAAGCTCAGGGCCAATCTTTAGAATTGTGCGGTTTAGATCTAGACAGGATTGCTCCTCACATGGACAATTATATGTTGCCTGTTCTAGAGTCAGCAAACCAGACAATCTCTATATCTGCACAGACAATGGAACGACAAAAAGTATTGTATGCCCACAAGCATTGTGAAATTAAACATATTAGAAACGTGCACTTTCTCTTTTCTTTCTTTTCCGTTTAACCAGACTGAGCCACAGCAATGCGTGGCCGGGTACAGCTAGTATATTATATAAAGCTTATTTTAGAGTATAGTGTGCTTTTTTAAATATAAAAAAATAATATTTGTTTACTTCTATGTGCTAAGGAAAGGGGGAGGGGAAGGAAGAAAGAATTAACAAAACATAATCCCTGCACTCAGAAACTCACAATCTGACTTTGAAGTTTCTACAACACTGTTTCTTAGTTGAAAGCATTATTGCATTTTGAAAAGCACTAGAATAGTAATAGTGTAGGAGCTATGGGGGAAAACAGAGGAACATCTGTAATAATATGAACAATAAATGTATTTTTAAAAAAAGAATGCCTAGAACTTTATAGTACTCTCTGTACCTCAGACTCAAATCAAAATATTTTACATAGGTGTGCTCATTTAATTATCATGAGAAATATATGTGTTAGGAACTACCAAAAAGTTTATTTTGCAAATGTTGGAAGTGAGGCCTGGGCTAATAAGTACTACTATTACTATTGGAAGTGGCTGGACTGGGACTTGAGCCAGCCAGTCTGGTTCTGGTGTGTGTGCCCTGAACAACTATACTACTATACAAACTCTCCTGGCAACCTTTAATGTACTTCACAGAGCAGTTTAATGTCTTTCTAGGCTAATACCTCCATATCTTACAGCTACTATATTGCTCAAGCTCTGATTTTGAAGCCAAATGGGGCAGATAATGAATCCTGAACTCACATCATCCTGTATAAGACGCTTCTCTTAACTCTAGTAAAAGAGTTTTCTCAGTTCTAAATGATAAATCATAAGAGTTCTCTCTTAGTCCATGTGATTTCAACACAGTGATGATACACGGCTCCCTGCTAACCCTAGGCATCCCATTTTGGCAGCAGTAGAAATCTTTTCTACCTTGTCATTCTCAAAAGCAAGAGGATGTCTCTTAGCATCAACACCAATAACATTTTTCAATTTCTCATCCTTTGGGACAGACTGTTCTGAAGTACATTCTACAGCATTCCTCAAACTGTTCCTAAAAGGACTGAACCCCAATCATCAACTATAATAAACATCTCAAGACCCACCTTTAAGGATTTTGTGGTTGTTGTACTTTCCCTTCACCCTATGACCTCCAAAATAAACTACCTGTGTACAAGATTGTCTCAGACACTGTTTCGGGATGAGGGATAAAAGAGAGAAAAATTAAAGGAGATAAACTATACAAAGTGTTTAGTTCAATAAATGGTTTATAAAATCTGCTCATTAATACTATTAAATAATACTATCATTTACCCTGAAAATTTCAGGCTTTGGGACACATCTGTGTTTCAAGTTTTTATCATTAATTTTCTTAGAAAGAGGAAGCAATGAAACAAAAAGATAATGACTGCACAATGAGTGAATTGAAGTGAAGCAATCTGAAACACAAGGAGATTCAGTTCTGTTCTTATGACTTCTTACAATCATAATCACTAAAACACAAGAAAAGTCTGAAAGTCTGAAGTTATTTGCATCATATTATACTATAGCGAACTTGACTTTTTCAATTGTTATTTTGAGAAAGAAAATAAGACTACACATCAGAGATTTTTACACTATTTATGTAGACAATTCACATCAGAATAATTACCTAGAATATATTAATATAGCAAAGTATAGGAAGTAGTTTTTTAGCATATAGCTGAATAAGAGAAATGTTTTTCTTTGTAGAATATGATACAGGTTTAATTGTATGCATGGTCCAATTTTCAAGTTGTTACCACATTTTTGTATCCTATATATGAATGTGTCATCAAACTATAAGAAAATAATTATACTGTCCATTAGATGTTGTGCACTTTTTTTCTTCCCTTAGTTTCTTATATGTTCTGATGCTTCTCAAACTACTTTTTAGGGCTTTTTAAAAATATGTATTTTTTTCTCACTTCAGGGAGTTTACAGTGTAGTTGAAAAGATTTGAAAACTAAAAGATATGTAACTCTAAAAAGTATGCTTTATGCTATAGGAAGCAAGTGGACATCAAAATGTAACAAGGTAATTAAGGATAATTATATGGTTGAATTTACTGATCATTGAAGTTTTGTGATGTAGAAAAATATATAGAAAATTGAAAACTGCATCTGGAAGAACACCAATGACTAGAAGAATAAATTTTTGTTTGTTTGTTTGTCTGGAGCCAATCACTAGAGACTATGAAAGATATTTCAAAGAATTAGAGGCCAGTTATCAAAACGTTCTAAATTGCCATCTATCTCAGTACAAAGAAAAATTTGGAGGAAGGATGATCCTTATACAGTGGCAAAGAACTCAGCTGAATTGAGTCTTAGTGTTTTGTGAAAGGTAGAACTTTTAAGTGACGACCTTGAATATGTAGCTGATATTTACTACCTCAATACAAAATGTACAGAATTACTTAGTTAGTACAAAACATTTTGTATCTAAATACAAAATGTAAAGCACTGCATATGTAAATATAATAATTTCATGAATTACATTAATTGATATAAATAATTTAGTCTTAATTGACATAAATTTTAATGAAACACTGTATTATATGTTTTATATATATATATATCAGTTTAGAAATTAAAAGGATTACATATAGTGAAGTTAAATAATATATTAAAGTTATACATAATAATGCCATTAGCTAACATTCACTTTATACTTAGAGAAACTTCTGTGGTTGTAAAAATATTCAATAAACCTTGAGAACTGTATTTATGGGGCTGAATTTTTGTCAGATCACACTGTTCTTTTAAAATATGTATAACAACATAATGGCTTAATTCATAAATACAGGATGGGGCAATATTAGGTTTACAGTTGTTCATGTGGAAAATAATATATATATTTTCTGAATGATGGAGTGACCAAATGACCAGTCAACAGGTTGCTATGACATGCACTGATCACCAGGGGGAAGACTCTCAATGCAGGATCTGCCCCCGGGTGGTCAGTGTGCTCCCACAGCCAACCTTCCGCAGCCAGCCAAACTCCTGCAGTCAGCCAACTTCCTGCAGTCCCTCTCCCCAACTAGACCGTCCATAGGCCCCAATCAGGGGCACCAGCTGGTCAACCTCCTGTGGCTCCTCTTCCCAGCTGGCCAGCCCTGCCATCGATCCTGATTAGGGGCACCAGCCAGCCAACCTCCCAAGGTCCCTTCTTCTGGATGTCCAAACTCCCTTGTCCCCTCCCCCTGGCTGGCCAACCTCCCATGGTCCCTCCCCCTGGCCAGCCAGCCCCCTCAATCAGACCTGATGAGGGGGTGGCCAGCCAAGTTCCCACAGTCCCTCCCCCTGGCCAGCTGGGCCAACCTCACATGGTCCCTCTTCCCCAGCTGGCCAACCTCCCACAGTCCCTCCTTCCAGACATCCAACCTCCCCTGACCCTCCCCCCGACTGGGCAACCTCCCACAGTCCCTCCCCCTGGCTGACCAGCCTTCTGTGGTCCCTCCCCTGGCCAGCCAGCCCCCTTGATTGGCCCCAATGCAGGGGGTCTGGTTTGCCAACCTCCCACGGTCCCACCCCCAGCTGGCTAGCCAACCTCCTGTGGTCTCTTCCCCCAGCCAGCTCTCCCCCCACCCCAATTGTCCCAGATTGCTGGCTAAGCTGAGGGACCCCACCAGTGCATGAATTCATGCACTGGGCCTCTAGTACAAGAATAAACTCCATGTTTTGTGAATTCATAACTGTAAATCTACTTTTGCCCCACCCCATAATGCTAAGTGAAATGTTAGTTCTGCTAATATCTTGTTCAACTCTTTTGTTTAATCTGCTATATCTCCAGAAAAATCATTTTAGAGATCAACCTTTATGATCATAATTTTTTTGAACATATATAAACCTAAACAGCACTTAATTTCACACAGGTAAGTCATAATATATATAACAAAACATAAAACAATTTAAGTGTGGAGGTATCACAGTTAATCTCTCTGTATTATGAAAACCTTACCCATTTCTCAGAAAGCCTTTGACACATTGTGTGACACTGCAACAACATCAATTTATATGTAACTTATTAACCAATAATCTATAATAATAAAAGCATAATATGCTAATTAGACTGGACATCCTTCCAGACAAAGCCAGGGCTGCAAGGGAGGCCTGGATCCCAGGTGCCAGAGGGAAGCCGATGCCAGCAGCTGGGGAAAAAAGGCCTACTCTTGTACAAATTTCTTGCATTGGGCCCTAGTAATCATATATTTGTACTAAAATGTTGATATATACATAAATGCTAATGTTCAATTTTCACATTAATAGAGATAGAGTGTGTGACCAGGATAGAATACATCCAAATTTAACATCACATTTTAGGAGACAATAAAAAATCAGCAGGTTACCATGGCTTTGTACAACAGAGTAATTATAAAGCATTTATATAGAGACAGTTTCCCCTGTTTAAAAAAAATTGTCTTATGTGATTTGATAAACACATGCTCAGGAAAAAAAATCTTGAGTGAGGAAGGAAGGTTGACTATTATTTCCTGCTTGCCTATACTCTTCTTTGCTCCATTTTCTCTCAAATGTTTTTGTATTTTCAATCATATTATTGTTATTAGCACGACTTCCCCTAGGTTTGCAAGAGATGTTGAACCTGATTTTAAATTTTTGCCTGAAACCTTCAATATAAAGTCATTTACATTCATGACACCAATTACATCATAAAAAATATATTAAAATGTTCTATTCTACAAAGATGAACAGCCTGGTAGATGATCCAGATGCAGAATATCACAACATTTGGGCTATGCCAGGTGATTCTGGCTTCAGGGCTGGTGAAGAAAAAGTTTTTATCCATCTCCATAGTGCATAATGAAAACAACAAAAGTGATGTAATATAAGGAAGGGAAAAGAAATGGTTCTGGAGCTTAGATTTTAGTCTATTAATTTAGACTAAATTTAGAGAAGAAACAAAGATAGGGTTCAGAGGAATCAATATAAGATCCCAAACATATAGCAGAGGCGGGGGTGGGGGAAAGTAAGGAATAAAGGAAGGTGAAGAGGGAGGGAGGGAGAGAGGAAAGGAGGGAAGGAGAGAAGGAGGAAGGCAGAAAATGAGAAAGGAAGAAGAAGAAGGAAGGAAGGAAGGAAGGAAGGAAGGAAGGAAGGAAGGAAGGAAGGAAGGAAGGAAGGAAGGAAGGAAGGAAGGAAAGTTTAGATTCAGAACTATATCTAAGACTAGGGTTAAACATGTTTGATATGAATATTAAATTAAGATGGAAAACAATTCTTTACTTTTCCTTCTATCAGTAGGTGAGGTCTGATTTCTCTCTACTTGATGACTTGCTTTACAACAGAATTTGGCAGAGGTGATATTCTGGAAATGTTAATACTAGCATTCCTAAGAAGCAGGGCAGTCTCTGCTTGGCTCTCAAAGCACACTCACTACTGGAACCCAGTTTTAAAGTTGAAATAAGTTCATGCAGCCCATGGAGAGGTTCACATCAGAAAAACTTAAACCTCCAAATAAGACCCAGCTGACAGCCAGCATCAGCTTGACAATCAGTAAGCTGACTTGCAAATAGATCCTCCAGCCCAATTGAGCCACTCCAATGTAAGCCACATAAAAAAGAAACAAGCTTTCCTAATTGAGCCCTGACAGAATTGCAGGCATGTGAACAAAATATATAAATATCCTATATAATATAGAGGTAAATTAGCCCTCACACCTTCACAAGGTGGCTGTCTTCGACCAGGCTGGCAAGGGGGTTAGTAAGGGATGACCAAATGACTGAACAAGCAGGCTGTATGGGGCGACCAGGCTGAAAGAAGGGGCAGTTTGAGGTGACCAGGCCAGCAGGGGGGGCAGTTAAAGGTGATCAGGCTGGCATGTAGAGGCAGTGAGGGGTGATCAGGCTGGCAGGGGGGTTAGTTAGGCGACACCAGGCAGGCAGGCAAGTGAGCGATTAGGCGCCAGTGGTCCAGGACTGTGAGAGGGATGTCCGACTGCCGGTTTAGACCCGATCACCAAGATCAGGCCTAAACCAGCAGTTAGACATCCCCCGAGGGGTCCCAGATTGGAGAGGGTGCAGGCTTGGCTGAGGGGACACCTAACCTGTGCATGAGTTTCATGCACCGGACCTCTAGTTATTGATATAACCACACATTTTGGGTTTGATTATGACAGAGCAATAGATAATAAAAACAATGTTCTTTGGGTGACAGTAGACTGGCTGTGTCAACTTTCACAGAATTGCAAGTTGATTCCTTTATTGGAAAAATTCTGAACACATTCTAGGCATTGACTAAAATTAAAGGCAATATCAGAGTTAACAATTAGTGAAAATCAATTAAAAGAAAATTGACTTTCACAGAAAATTAATGTGATCCTTGTATTAGTCAAAGAAAGTAAAAACAGTAAAACAAAAAAGGTCAGGAATATTACATGCCCTACTTATTATTGAATCTTTGGTACCAAAAAAAAAAAAATGACTCATAGAAAATATTCAAAGACTACTTTTTGAATGAATTAATGAAACAAATGATAAATCAATCAAGGCTATGCTCAAAGCATCCTTCGCTAACCAGTAGAGTCTATCAAATAACTCAAGTCTCAGCATGAGTTTCTCATTTTCAAGCAGCCTCAGGTATTGGATAAGTATTACTTTGTTTTGGCACAGTCACCCTGAAATGGCCCTTTTGATGATGTGGTCATTTAGAAACATTAGAATCTAAAGTGCTCAAAACAAACCTGTTTTCATTTATATCTAGTAATAGTCTTCTTCAATCAATCAAAACTAACATGCTGGTAAAAGCAAATGAACCACCCTGATCTAGACTGTAGATTATAGCTATCAGAAAAAAAAATATTTTATGCATCTTGAAGACATTAATAAAGCTGTGAATCTACAATTTCCTGCCCTCTTTGCTATTAGGTGTTGAAGATAGAAGTTAACAATACATAATAAATTATAATGCTTTTTGAAAAAGTGGTTGAGTAAATCCATTTTCTCCTGAAAATTAGAAATTTATTAATATAAATTTAGAATTCTATAATGTATTTTTGAATACTAGGCATCATATTTTTCAGTCTGATGTAAAAATTTGCTTTTAAAGTATACAGTTTAAAGTCTAAAAAGTGTACAATTAGATTTTATCCTTTCAAATGTTATCTATTTTTAATCTGTAAAAGTACTACATGAAATCATATACTACTAGCAAATGTGAAGCTAGATATATAGTTTGCCCATCCTCAACACTGCAAAGTGTGAAATATTTTTCAAATGTGTAAATGTTCTAGTGGGAATGGTGATTATTGCAGTGAAGAAAAGAATATCCCACCTTAAAATGTGCTTGTTATTTTAAAATGTTTTCAGAATGAGAAAGTATAGGTTTCACATAGGTATACATACATAGTATCTCAAGAAAATACATACTATAACCCAGTTGGCATTGCTCAATGGTTGAGCATCTACTCATGAACAAGAAGGTCACGGTTCCATACTGGTTAGGGCACATGCTCTAGGGTTGCAAGCTCAATTCCCAGTAGGGGGATGCAGGAGATAGCCAATCGATGTTTCTCTCATTCGTTTAGGTTTATTTTACTTCTTTTTTCTATACTTTCTCTTTATTTTTGAAAGTATTATATATGTCCACTTTTGAAATTTTGTTTTCTTTTATATTTTTCCCCATTAACCCCCCTTCCCCAACCTGCCCCTCCCAAGCCTTTTCCACACTATTTTCTGTGTCCATGGGCTATACATGTTTATATATATATAAAAGCCAAGCAACCGGAATGCCAGAATAAACAGTAGCTATGACATGCACTGTGGTCAGCCAACCCATCCAATCAGGGGGTGGCCCCTTACCCCAGCTGGCTTCAGCCAGATCAAAGGTGGGGCCAGCAGGCAGCGGGGATGCAGACAGTTGGCTGGCCAGCCCTGCCTCCAGTCACCTCCTGACACCAATCTCCCCCTGACCCCAATCAGGGTGGGACCAGCTAGCCAACTACCCACGTCCCCTCCACCCAACGGCCTGGCCCAATCGGCCCCCATTGGGGTGGGCCAGCCAAACCTCACCCATGTACTAATTTGTGCACCAGGCCTCTAGTATGCATATAAAATCCCCAGTTAATCTTTCTCCCTTCATCAGCCACCCCCACCCACCATCTGAAATTCATCAGTCTATTCATGGTTCTTTGGCTCTGGATCTATTTGATTCATCAATTTATTTTGTTCATTAGATTCCACATAAGAGTGAAATCATGAGATACTTTATTTCTCTGACTGGCTTATTTTGCTCAGCATAATGCTCTCCAGTACCATCCATGCTGTTGCAAATGGTAAGAAAATTTTCTCTTTTACACCTGTATAGTATTTCATTGTATAGATGTACCAAAGCTTTTTTATCTACACATCTGCTGATGTGCACTTGGGCTGTGTCCAAATCTTAGCTACTGTAAATTGCCCTGCTATGAACATAGGAGTGCACATATATTCTTTCTGAATAGTGTTTCAGGTTTCTTAGGCTAGATTTCTAGAAGTGGGATCACTGGGTCAAATGGAGTTCCATTTTTAATTTTTTTCAGGAAACGCCATACTGTTTTCCACAGTGGCTGCATCAGTCTGCATTCCCACCAGCAGTGCCTAAAGGTTCCTTTTTCTCCACATCCTTGCCAGCACTTGGCCTTAGTTGATTTGTTGATGATAGCCATTCTGACAGGTATGAGATGGTATCTCATTGTCGTTCTGATTTGCATCTCTCAGGTGATTAATGACTTTGAGCATGTTTTCATATGCCTCTTGGCCTTCTGTATATCCACTTTGGAGAAGTGTCTATTTAGGTCTTTTTTCTATTTTTTAATTAGATTGTTTGTCTTCCTTTAATTAAGTTGTATGAGTTTCTTATGTATTTTGGAATTTAGTCCCTTACCAGATGTATCATTGGCAAAAATGTTCTCCCACACAGTGTGCTCTCTTTTTACTTTGTTGATGGTTTCTTTTGCTGTGCAGAAGCATTTTATTTTAATGTGGTCCCATTTATTTATTTTCTACTTAGTTTTCTCTGTCCTAGGAGATGTGTCAGTACACTATTGCTACAAGAGAAGTCTGAGATTTTGCTGCCTATGGTTTCTTCCATGATTCTATGGTTTCATGCTCTACTTTTAAGTCTTTTATCCATTTTGGGTTTAGTCTTAAGTATGGTGTAAATTGGTGGTCTAGTTTCATTTTTTTACATGTATCTGTTCAGTTTTCCCAACAGCATTTATTGAAGAGACTGTCTTATCTCCATTGTATGCCCCTGTCTCCTTCGTTGAATATTTTTTAAATATTTTTATTGTTTAAAGTATGACATGTAATAGTACATATATTTCCTTCTTTTCCCCCTTGACCTTCCTCCAGCCTCCCCTATTCTCTGCCGCATGCCCTCATCCCAACCCCCAGCCCCCACCGCAGTGTCTTGTGTCCATTTGTTGTGCTTATATGCATGCATACAAGTCCTTTGGTTGATCTCCTTCTTCCCTCTCACCAACACTCCCCTGCTTTCCCACTGTAATTTGGCAGTCTGTTTGGTGCTTTGCTGCCTTTGTACCTATTTTTTGTTCATCAGGTTATAATGTTCTTTATTTTCCATAAATGAGTGAGATCATGTGGTCTTTTTCTTTCATTGCCTGGTTTATTTCACTTAACATAATGCTCTCCAGGTCCATCCATGCTGCTGCAAATGGTAAGATTTCCTTTTTTATAGCAGCGTAGTATTTTATTGTGTAGCTGTACCATAGTTTTCTAATCCACTCATCTGCTGATGGGCATTTGGGCTGTTTCCAAATCTTAGCTATGGTGAATTGTGCTGCTATGAACATAGGGGTGCATATACCCTTTCTGATTCGTGGTTTCTAGTTTTTTGGGATATATTCCTAGAAGTGGGATCACTGGGTCAAATGGGAGTTCCATTTTTAGTTTTTTGAGGAAACTCCATACTGTTCTCCACAGTGGCTGCACCAGTCTGCATTCTCACCAGCATTGCACAAGGGATCCTTTTTCCCCCATCCTCACCAGCACTTGCCATTTGTTGATTTGTTGATAATAGCCATTCTGACAGGTGTGAGATGGTACCACATCGTCGTTTTGATTTGCATCTCTCAGATAATTAGTGACTTTGAGCATGTTTTCAAATGTCTCTTGGCCTTCCTTCTGTCTTTTCTCGAATAGATTCTATTTAGGTCAATTGCCCACTTTTTTACTGGATCGTTTATCTTCCTTTTATTAAATTGTATAAGTTCCCTGTAAATGTCTGAGATTAAATCTTTATCAGTGATAACATTTGCAAATATGTTCTCCCATACAGTGAGCTTTCTTGTTGTTTTCTTTTGCTGTACAAAAGCTTTTTATTTTGATGTTGTCCCATTTTTTTATTTTCTCTTCAGGTTCCATTGCCCTCAGAGCGGTATCGGTGAAGAAATTGCTTCGGCATATGTCTGAGATTTCTCTGCATGTGGATTCCTCTAGTATCTTTATGGTTTTCCGTCTTATGTTTAAGTCCTGTTTCCATTTTGAGTTAATTTTGTGTATGGTGTAAGTTGGTGGTCTAGTTTCATTTTTTTTTTTTTTTTGCATGTATCTGTCCAATTTTCCCAACACCACTTATTGAAGAGACTGTCTTGACTCCATTGTTTGTCTATGCCTCCTTTATCAAATATTAATTGAGCATAGTGGTTTAGCTCGATATCTGGGCTCTCTGTCCTATTCCATTTATCTATATGTCTGTTCTTGTGCCAGTAACAGGCTGTTTTGAGAACAGTGGCTTCGTAATACAGCTTGAAATCTGGTATTGAGATCCCACCTGCGTTGATGTTCTTTCTCAGGATTGCTGTGGCTATTCAGGGTCTTTTTTTATTCCAGATGAGTTTTTGGACAGTTCTTTCTAGGTCTGCGAAATAGGCCATTGGTATTTTAATGGGGAGTGCATTGAATCTATAGATTGCTTTGGGTAGTATGGACATTTTAATCATGTTGATTCTACCAATCCATGAACACAGTATGTTCTTCCATCTGTTTCTGTCTTCCTCTATCACTTTTTTCAATGTCCTGTATGTAGTTTTCTGCATATAGGTCTTTTACCTCCTTAGTTAAGTTTATTCCTAGGTATCTTAATTTTTTTGGTGTGATGGTAAATGGGATTGCTTTTTTAGTCTCTCTTTCTGTAAGTTCACTATTGGTATATAGACATGCTATAGATTTCTTGGCATTAATTTTGTATCCTGCTACATTGCTGAATACATTTATTAAGTGTAATAATTTTTTCATGGAGTCTTTCGGGTTTTTTATGTACAATATCATGTCATCTTCAAATAAGGGCAGCTTTACTTCTTCTTTTCCAATTTGGATGCCTTTTATTTACTCTTCTTGTCTAATTTCAATGGCTAATACTTCCAGTACTATGTTGAACAGGAGTGGTGAGAGTGGCATCCCTGTCTTGTTCCTATTCTTAGGGGAAATGGTTTTAGTTTTTGCCCATTGAGTATGATGTTGGCTGTGGGTTTGTTATATATGGCTTTTATTATGTTGAGGTATGATCTTTTTATTCTCACTTTATTGAGAGTTTTTTATCAAGAAAAGATGTTGGATTTTGTCAAATGTTTGTTCTGCATCAATTGATAAGACTATGTGATTTTTATCTCTCAATTTGTTTATGTGATATATCACGTTTATTGATTTGCGGATATTGTACCATCCTTGCATTCCTGTGATAAATCCTACTTGGTGATGGTGTATGATCTTTCTGATGTATTGCTGTATCCGATTTGGTAGAATATTGTTGAGGATTTTGGCATCTATGTTTATGAGGGATACTGGCCTGTAATTCTCTTTCATTGTGTTGTCTTTATCTGGTTTTGGTATTAGAGTGATGCTGGCTTCATAGAAGGAGCTTGGAAGTGTTCCTTCCTCTTGAAATTTCTGGAATAGTCTGAGGAGGATAGGTTTTAGTTCTTCTTTGAATGTTTGGTAAAACTCCCCTGTGAAGCCATCTGGCCCTGGGCTTTTGTTTGCTGGAAGCTTTATGATGACTGCTTCAATTTTTTTTCACAGTTATTGGCCTATTGAGATGTTTAGATTCTTCCTGATTGAGTTTTGGAAGGTTATATTTTTATAGGAATATGTCCATTTCCTCCAGGTTGTCCAGTTTGTTGGAATAGAGTTGTTCATAGTGTTTTTAACAATCCTTTGTATTTCAGTGTGGTCTGTTGTTATTTCTCCTCTTTCATTTCTGATTTTGTTTATTTGGGCCCTCTCTCTTTGCTTCTTGGTGAGCCTGGCTAGAGGTTCATCAATCTTGGTTGTCCTTTCAAAGAACCAGCTCTTGGTTTTGTTGATCTTTTGTACTGTCTTTTTGATCTCTATGTTGTTTATCTCTGCTCTGATCTTTATTAGTTCCTTCCTTCTGCTTACACAGGGCTTTTCTTATTGCTCTCTTTCTAACTCTTTGAGTTGTAGGGTTAGGAAATTTATTACCATTGTTTCTTGTTTTTTGCAGTAGGCTTGTAGAGCTATGAACTTCCCTCTTAAGACTGCTTTTGCTGTGTCCCATAGATTTTGGATTGTTGTGTTTTCATTGTCCTTTGTTGCCATGATGTTTTTTTTTTTTCTTCTTTGATCTCTCTGGTAACCCAGTCATTGTTTAATAGCAGGCTGTTTAGTCTCAATGTGTTTGTTTTTTTTTGGATTGTGTTTATTTTAGTTGATTTCCAGTTTTATGCCACTGTGATCTGAGAAGATGCTTGATATGATTTCTATCTTCTTGAATGTGAAGAGACTTTGTCTATGACCCAAGATGTGGTCTATCTTTGAAAATGACCCATGTGCACTTGAGAAGAATTATATTGTGTGGCTTTGGGGTGAAATGTTCTGAAGATATCAATTAATTCCATCTAGTCTAGTGAGTCATTTAGGATTGATGTTTTTTTGCTGATTTTTGTTTAGAGGATTTGTCTAATGGTGATAGTGGGATAATGAAGTCTCCTACTATGATTGTATTGCTGTCAATCTCTCCCTTGATATCCTCCAGGAGTATTTTTATGTATTTGGGTGCTCATGTATTGAGTGCATATATGTTTACCAGAGTTATTTCTTCTTGTTGGATTGCTCCCTTTAGTATTATGAAGTGGCCTTCCTTATCTCTTGTTATGTCCTTCACTTTGAGATCTAATTTGTCAGATATAAGTATTGCTACCCCAGCTGTTTTTTCATTTCCATTTGCCTGAAAAACCTTTTTCCATCCCTTCACCCTCAGTCTGTGTGTGTCTTTTTTTCTGATGTGGGTTTCTTGTAGACAGCAGAAAGATGGGTCATTTTTACTTATCCAGTCAGTTACCCTATGTCTTTTGATTGGGGCATTTAATCCATTTACATTTAAAGTTATTATTGATAGGTATTTATTTGTTGCCATTTTTATTCTTTACCCCTGGGTTCCTTCTTCACTTCCTATTTCTTTTTTTTTATAGCAGACCCTTTAACATTTCTTGCATTGCTGGTTTGGTGGTAATAAATTCCCTTCGTCCTTTTTTGTCTGTGAAGCTCCTGATTTCACCTTCAATTTTGATTGATAACCTTGCTGGGTACAGTATTCTTGGATTCAGACCCTTCCTTTGCATGACTTTGTATATTTCATTCCATTCCCTTCTGGCCTGATGAGTTTCTGTTGAGAAACAGATCAGTTGCTAATCTGATGGGGGTTTCTTTATAGGAACTTTCTGTCTCTCTCTGGCCGCTTTTAAGATTCTTACTTTGTCATTGGTGTTTGCCAGTTTAATTATAATATGCCTTGGCGTCAGTCTTTTGGGGTTTATTTTGCTTGGGACTCTGTGAGCTTCTTGTATTTGTGTGGGTTTTTTCTTCCATATATCAGGGAAGTTTTCTGTCATTTCTTCAAACAGGTTTTCTATTCCTTGCTCAGTTTCCTCTCCTTCTGGAACCCCTATTATGCAGATGTTGTTTTGTTTTGTGTTGTCCCAAAGTTCCCTTAGCCTCTCCTCCTGCTTTTTAATTTTTTTTTTTAGAAGCTACTCTACTTAGGTATTTTTTCCTACCTTTTCTTCTAGCTCACTGATGCAATCCTCT
This sequence comes from Corynorhinus townsendii, assembly GCA_026230045.1. NCBI lineage: Eukaryota > Metazoa > Chordata > Mammalia > Chiroptera > Vespertilionidae > Corynorhinus > Corynorhinus townsendii. The sequence goes on from JAPDVU010000002.1 coordinate 94,596,603, forward strand.
GCTTCTTCTAGTCTACTCTTGATGCTTTCTATTGAGTTCTTTATAGCAGCAATGTCATTTTTCATTTCTTCTTGGTTCTTCTTCATTTCTTCTTGATTCTTATACATACTGTCAAATTTGTCTTCCATTCTTTTCAGCCACCTTATGACCATTTCTCTGAATTCTTTCTCTGACAGGTTGCTTGCCTCCATTTTGTTTATTTCCTTTTCTGGTGATGCCTGCTTTTCTTTCATATGTGGGCTGTTTCTTTGTCTCCCCATGGTCTCTCTTCTCCGGGTGTCTGGTTATATAGTTCTCTCTCTCCAATGTCTTTAATAGGTGGGTAATTACAAGGCAATTGCTGAATCCAGTGCAAAGTAGATTCATCACTGAGCCAAAGTGACTCTCAGCTTACAATAGCCAATTCTATGCTGAAGTTTCCTTGCAGTTTTTACAGGCTGGGTTAGTCTTCAATCTTCTGTTAAGGCTTCTCCTTGCCAGCATTTGCTCTTACCTTCAGTGCAGCATCTTTATCACTGAAGAAGATAAGTTGTTTCTCCTTTGTTGAATATTAATTGAGCATAATGGCTTGGGTCAATTTCTGGGTTCTCTGTTCTGTTTTATTGGTCTGTATGTCTGTTCTTGTGCCAATACCAAGCTGCTTTGACTATGGTGGCTTTATATCTGTTTTGAGTACTGTGACTTGATATCTGACATTGTGATCCCTCCAACTTTGTTCTTTCTCAAATTGCTGCAGCTATTCAGGGTCTTTTTTGTTTCCATATCATTTTTTGGAATGTTTTTTTTCTAGATCTGTGAAATATTCCATTGATATTTTAATAGGGACTGCACTGAAACTATAGATTGCTTTGGGTATTATGGACATTTTAATGATGTTCATCTACCAATCCCATAAAAAAAGATATTTTCTTCCACTTGTTTATATCTTCCTCTATCTCTTTTTTTCAATGTCCTATAGTTTTCTGAGTACCTCTTTGTTGAGGTACTCAACAAAGTATATAACTTTAAGATAGTTATATACATATCTTACTGCATTCCTAACTATCTTAACTTTTTGTTGTAATGGTAAATGGGATTTTTTTTGTTTTGTTTTGTTTTGTTTTTGTTTGTTTGTTTGTTTTGTTTCTCTTTCTGAGAGCTCAATATTGGTGTATAAAAATGTCATAGAGAAACAGAGTGGGGAACCTTGGAGAGGATGCGGGGGAGGGTAAGTGGGTGGGAGGTAATCAGCCAAAGACCTTTTTATAACCTATGGTCACAGACAATAGGGTGTTGAAGGCCTGGGGTAGGAGTGCAGTGGCAGGCTGGAGGGGTCAATGGGTGGAAATTGGGGGCATATGTAATACTTTCATTAATGAATAATTATTAAAAATAAATGAATAAATAAATAAAAATGAATAAATAAACAAAATAAAAATAGAACTTCCATGTGATACAATAAATAAATAAATAAGTGTCATAGATTCTGACTGTTAATTCTGCTATGTTGCCAAATTCATTTATTAAATCTAGTAGTTTTTTGTTAGAATTTTTAGGATTTCTATGTACAAATCATGTCATCAGCAAATAATAAGAGTTTTACTTCCTCTTTTCCAATTTGGATGACTTATTTTTCCTTCTTGTCTGATAACTGAGGCTAGTACTTTCAGAACTACACTGAATAATAGTGGTGAAAGCAGACATCACTGTCTTGTTCCTGTTCTTAAGGAACATGTTTTTAGTTTTTGCATATTGATTATTATGCTGGCTGTAGGTTTGTCAGGTATGGCTTTTATTATGTTGAGGTGTGTTCCCTCTATTCCCACTTTGCTGAGAGTTTTTGTAAAAAAGTTGTTGAATTTTGTTGAATGCTTTTTCTGTGTCTTTGGATATGATCATGTGATTTTTGTCTTCCAATTTTTTTATGTGATGTATAATATTTATTGGTTTGTGAATTTTGTACCAACCTTGCATCCCTGAAATAAATCCCACTTGGTCATGGTGTTTGATCTTTTTAATGTAATGCTGGATTCAACTTGCTAATATTTTGCTGAGGATTTTAGCATATATGTTCACCAATGATATTGGCCTATAATTCTCTTTCTTTGTAGTGCTTTTATTGATTTGGGAATTCAGCTAATGCTAGCTTTGTAAAAGTTTGGAAGTGCTCCTTCCTCATGCATTTTTTAAAATAGTTTGAGAATAGGTGTTAATTCTTCTTTGAATGTTTGGTAAAACTCATCTGTGAAGCCATGTGAACAAGGGCTTTTCTTTGCTAGGAGTTTTTTTTTATTATTGTTATTACTGCTTCAATTTCATCACCAGTTGTGGTTCTATTCATATTTTCTGATTCTTCCTGATTGAGTTTTGGAAGATTGTATTTTTCTAAAAGTATGTCCATTTCATCCAGGTTGTCCAGCTTGTTGGAATATAGTTGTTCATAGTATTTTTTTATAATCCTTTGTATTTCTGTTGGGTCAGTTGTTATTTGGACTCTTATTTCTGATTTTATTTATTTGGGTCCTCTCTCTTTGTTTCTTGATGAGTTTGGCTAAAGGTCCATCAATTTTGTTTATCTTTTCAAAGACCCAGCTCTAGGTTTTATTGATCTTTTGTATTTTTTTTTTAATCTCTATGTCATTTATTTCCACTCAGATCTTTATTATTGTTCTAAGTTCTACTTACTTTTGTCTTTTCTCATTGTTCTCTAATTCTTTAAGATACAGAATTAGATAGTTTATTAGAAGATTTTCTTATTTGTTGAAGTAAGCCTGTAATGTTAGGAACTTCCCTCTCAGGACTGTTTTCACTGTGCCCTATACATTTTTTGTTTTTGTGTGTTCATTTTCATTTGTTTCCAGGAGGTTTTATATTTCTTTCTTCAACTCTTTGGTAAACCATAAATTGTTTAATAACATGCTATTTAGCCTCCATGTGTTTAAATGTTTCTGAGTGTTTTTATTGTAGTTGATTTCTAATTTCATGCCATTGTGACCTGAGAAGATGCTTAATATGATTCTAATCTTCTTAAACTTGTTGAGACTTAGTTTGTGTCTTAACATGTGATCTATCTTTGAAAATGTTCCATGTGTACTTGAGAAGACTCCATAATCTATAGCTTTGGGGTGAAATGTTCTATAAATATCAATTAATTTTATCTGATCTAGTGTGTCATTTAGGGTCGCTATTTCCTTGGTGATTTTTTTTCTAGATCTATCCAGTGATGTCAATGGTATGTTGAAGTCTCCTATGATTGTATTCCTGTTCATCTCTCCTTTAAAATTATCCAGAAGTGTTTAATGTTATACTAGAGTCCCAGCGCATGAAATTCATGAATGTCAGGAGAGTGGGGTGTGTCCCTCAGTCCAGCATGTATGACTGCCCATTTAGGCCCGATCCCATGGGCAGTCAGACATCCCTCTCAAAATCCAGGATTGCTGGTTCCCAACCATTCTCCTGCCTGATTGCCCTTAACTGTTTTGCCTGCCAGCCTGATCACCACCTAACGACTCACCTGCCAGCCTGATCCATACCTAACTGCTCCCCTGCCAGCCTGATTGCCCCTAACTGCCCTTCCCTGCCAGCCTGGTCACCCTTAACTGTCCTCCCCTGCAGGCCAGGTTGCCCCCACCTGCTCTCCCCTGCTGGCTCAGTCACCCCTAACTTCCCTCCCTTACCAACCTGGTCACCCCTCACTGCCCTCCCCTGTTGGCCTGGTTGAACCTAACTGTCCTCCCCTGCAGGCCTGGTCACCCCAACTACCCTCCCCTGCAGGCCTGGTCACCCCCAACTGCCCTCACCTGCAAGCCTAGTGACCCGCAACTGCCTTCCCCTGCAGGCCTGGTCACCCCCAACTGCTCTCCCCTGCAAGGCCAGTTACCCCCAACTACCCTCATGTGGTATTTATGTTTCTTTATTGACTTATTTCACTTAGCATAATATCCTCTAGGTCCATCTGTGTTATTAGAAGTGGTAAAATTTTATTCTTTTTATATCCAAGTAATAATCCATTGTATATATGTACCACATCTTCCTTATACAGTCATCTATTGATGGGCACTTGGGTTGCTTCCATAGCTTGGCTATTATAAATAATGCAATGAGCATAGGGATACATATATCTTTTCAAATTAGTTTTTTGGGTTTATTCAGATAAACACACAGAAATGGAATTGCCAGATCATAGGTAGTCCTATTAATTTTTTGAGGAAACTCGATAATATTTTCCATAGTGGCTGCATCAATAGTGCACAAGGTTTCCTTTTCTTTACACCCTCTCCCACACATAGTTTGTTGATCTATTGATATAATCCATTCTGACAGGTATGAAGTGATATCTCATTGTGGTTTTAATTTGCATTTGCCTGATGATTAGTGGTGCTGAGCATCTGTTCATGTATCTATTGGTCATCTGTATGTAACCTATGGAGAAGTGTTTATTCAGGTTTTCTACCCATTTTTTAACTGGATTGATGGATTTTTTGGTGTTAAGTTGTTTGAGTTCTTTACATATTTTGTGTATTAACTACTTATTGAATGTCATTGGCTAATGTCTTCTTCCATCTGTTCTTTTCAATTCCTTGTTATTAAAAAAAAAATTAGTTTAATATAGTCCTGTTTGTTTTTATTTGTTTGTTTGTTTTTCTAACCCAAGGAGATTTGTCCAAAAAAGTATTACTAAGAGCAATGTTACAGAGTTTACTGCCTATGTTTTCTTCTATGAATTTATGGTTTGGGATCTTACATTTAAGTCTTTAATCTATTTCAAATTTATTATTGTCTATGGTGTAAGAATATGGTCTAGTTTTATTTTTTTGCAAATAGTTCTCCAGTTTTACCAAAGTCAATTATTTAATAGACTGTCCTTACTTCACTGTATATTCTTCTTGCCTCTTTGTCAATTATTTATTTTTACTCAGAGGGTATTAAAGACTAGATAGCCTGGGGATAATATAATTGTGGAGATTCAAACTTTAGGAAAAATTTTATACAATATGATAGAAATATAAAGCAAGTTCATGCAATCTCAATAAAGCCTAGTTAACTGCAATCTAGTTTAAGCTTAGTGTAAAATCCAAAGGATACAACCATACCAACATTTAGCAAGGATTTCAAAGTTATTTTAAATATTTATTGTTTTTTTCCAAAATAGCTTGCAAATTTAATTAATATGCAAAAAAATTATTCTTTATAAAATGAGTTATGCCGCTCAGTATAGATGATAAAGACACATCTACCTTATGTGCAAGTTTCTACTTCCTTTCTATAAAATCTCCAGAACTTTCCCCTGAACTAAGTATATCAAGTATACTGATTTCAATCTTCTCTGTTCATCTCACTTTTAGAACTATTGACCAAAACCAAGAATACAGATCTTCTCTTTGTAGTTGCCTATTTAAATCTATCAAAGCTATAAATATTTCTACATATTTTCTGTCTCATGTAAAAATTTAAAAAATACAATATAAAAAAATAACATAAGAAAACAATCTGAAAATATCCAGAACATTGAAAAATGTAAAGTAGAATGATCATTCAGTGTGAGATACATTGATATAAATTGTTGAAAAGATTCAACATTGATATTTTCAATGAAGAACTTCAAATGTTGGGAAAAACTTCAGAGAGAGGGCATTATTGGGTAAAAAGAAAATATTTGGGTCTGTAAGAATAGGGAAATACTTTTGACATCACAAATTGCATGAGAGTGCAATGGGTGAAAGTTTTTCTGTTGAAAAAACAAGTTTCTGGGCAGATTCCTGGGAAACTACTTTATTACTAGACTAGAGGCATGGTGCACAAAACTCGTGTGCAGGTACAGTCCCTAGGCCTGGCCTGCTATCAGGTCCATCTTCCCCTGCTGCTCGAAGCCGGCCCACCCCAGTCACCACCCACCCCCGGTTCCCTGTTTGCCATCAGGTGATTGGTGCCTGACAGCTGGGGGAAGGGACCAAGAGGTCAGCTCTTCCTGTCCACTTGTTAGCCCTGCCCCTGCCATGGGTCACCCTCTGTATGTGGGGCGACCACCAGGGCCCATGTCTCCCACCACCCACCCCAGGTTCCCCATTCACCATCAGATGATAGAATCCTGCCGGTCGGAAAAAGGGACCAAGAGGTGGTCAGTGTGCCTCATAGTGATTGGTCCAGCAGTCATTCTGGTCATTCTGTTATTAGGGTCAATTTTTATATTACCCTTTTATTATATAGGATAGAGGCCTGGTGCATGGGTGGGGGCCAGCTGGCCTGCCCTGATGGGGGCCCCAAATCAGTGTGAGGGTCCCTGCTGGGAGGCAGAGCTGGCCTCGGTGAGGGGCAGCGGTCATTCTGGTCTCTGGTCGTTCTACCATTTTAGTCGCTGGGATTTTATTATATAGGCTAAAGGAAAGAGGATAAGTCAGATAACAGAGAGCATGAAGAAAAGAAGACAATAATTCTGGGTCAGGAAATAAAAATATGAGGAAATAACAGAAGCCACAAAGAGATTAAGAAGTTCAATGGTACATAGGACTATTTAATATATACTATGGGGTTATTCTTGTGTGATAGGTAAAATTTTCTTTGAAACATATTAAAAAATGGTATCAGAAAACTGTTTATATTTTTTTAAATGTTAATAAATTTAGACTATTGAGAAAATTGATATTAGGATATAAACTGCTTACTTAGATTAAAATAAAAATGACAATATAGGAATATCATACTCTGTGCATATTCCTGGTGATTTTTGTTGCTTGTGTGTTATTTTTTGTTTATTTATTTAAAAATTAAATTTGTCTATCAAACACTGGAAGGTTTAAAATTACATTTAAATAAACTGCTTAGAAAATTGCATTGGTGAGAGATTAGGGAGGCAGGAGCAAAGCAGGGAAACCTCTGGAATTGGATAAAAAATAAAATGATTGACACATGCTTCTTTTACATAGGTGGGTACAGGATAGTTAACAGTCAACAATTAATAAGATAACAATAACAATGAGGGAATTTGTGGTCTCCGTCTTGGAACCCTGACACATTGGTTGTGCCCTGAAGGGTCCAGAAAAAGAGAAGTTAGTAGTTACCTTGACATTCTAAAGGTATGTTATCTTAGATGCAAAAAATAGGCTCAGTAAAGATAAAAGTTGATCTTTGTCAGGGAAGATACTAGCCTTGGGCCTGACTACCCACCATAGACTGCTTTTTAATCAAAGTTTTAATTTCAGACCATCCTTTGTGGTTAATTTAGGTCTTCAGTTTGCAAGGCCACCACGCAGGCCTTTCCTGAGCTCATCAGGTTAACATGTGACCCCTTTCATCCACACTTCGCATATAAGTAAACATAAGAGTTTGTAGCTAGGGATCTACTATAGAAAACTATATATATATATATATATATATATATATATATATATATATATATATAGTTTTCTCTTTCTCTTCATATTAGTTAGTTTAGTTGGTCTGAGTAAATTTTAAACTTAATCCAGGTAAATTTGGACTGAATAGTTAACTAAAAAATATCTGCCCTTAAAAAACAAAGGGTCAGGCATTAGAAAGTGAAAAACTCACTACTGAAAAATTACTATTCTTTGTATTATTTTGTATGTATGTGTAATTTGCACTTATAAAAAGATAACCTTTGTGAGTAAATGTTATATTCATAGGCAAAATGGTTATATGAGTACATTAATACAGATTATTCAACCTATTTGTTTTGTTTTCAAGTATGTCATCTTTCAAATTCTTCATTTAAAAAATCCTTGTTCCTACAATATTGAGTTTTGAGCTTACTTTTTGCTTTTATCTTGGCTCTGTCTTTCTAAATATCTGGTATTATCTCAGTAGAACTCATTTTTTTTCAACTTATATACATATCTTACTGTATTGAACTTGCAAGGTTTCTGTTTCCATTCCTTTGGAGATCAGATTTTCATCTATAGTTTCAATTAGCAATGCATCTACTTTCATTAAAACTTCTACTAACACCTGTTGTACTTCAATAATTATTCTTCCATTGCACTTTTTCCCTATTATTTTCCCCTAGTACTTAACTGAAATCCAAATGATTGAGATAACTACATTAAAAAATCAATAGCTTGAATCTATTTTTATCCCCATTGAGGTATAATGGCTTTAGCAAAATTCTGTAGTTATCCCTAAGAAGTATATAAAACTGCCTGATACATTCCATACATCTTGAACACTTCTAGATTTAAACCTGAGATGGCATAACAGACAACTAATTTTATTGAAACTTGCTAACTAAAAATACAATATCTGTGTAATCAGAAAAAAATATTTGATTTTTGTTTTCAACTTAATACACCCACATATTCTTATGTTACCAATCTTCCCATCAGCAAGCATGAAGCCATTTAATTACTTTCAATTGCTATTTGTTATGGGATATCTTTGTTTGTGTATGTAGTAAATTAATTAATTTATTCAGATAAAAAAGAAGCATTTAACTTCTCTTCAGCTAATGCATTATCTCACTAAACAGGATTAAAATTGTGACCTTAACTTTAAGACGTGAAAAATAATAATTAAAAGATAAATTTTCATTTTTAATCTTTACACCAAAAGACCCAAACATTTTACTCTCTTTGATGAGGGGAAATCCTATATAATAAAAGCCTAATATGCTAAGTGTCTGGTCGACTGGTTGGCCATTCAATCAATCAAAGCATAATATGCTAATGATATGCTAAGGCTGCTCAACCTCTCACTAAGACATCCACTGACCACCAAGGGCAGACACTCCAACCAGTAGGTTAGCTTGTTGCTGGGGTCTGGCTGATCGGGACTGAGTGAGATGGGCTGAACATGCCTTGGAGCCCTCCCTCAGTCTCTTCCCATCTGGTCAACCTCCTAAGTCCCTCCCTGGCCCCGATCATGCATAGGTGGGGTGCCTCGGCTTAGCCTGAGCCCTCTTATAATTGGGGACCCCTCGGGAGATGTCAGAGAGCCAGTTTCGGCCTGATCTCGCAGGTCAGGCCGAGGGACCCCACTGGTGCATGAATTCGTGAACCAAGCCTCTAGTTATGTATAAAAATAGCATCACACCTTAAAAATTTATTAACCCATTCACTCATTGTTGCTAAGCATTTCTAAATCCTCTAACAAGTAAATGTACAATTGATACTGGCATTCTGGGTGTCTGGGAATGTAAGTCTATGACCATTGCGGGTTCTTGGCATCAAGCAGGAAAGAATTCAAATTCAAGCCAGCATAGACTTTAAAGTGAAAGAGGGTTTATTAGTGAAGAAATAGTGATAATCAGAACAATTATCTGAGGTGTTTTTCCCAGGGTTGTGTCACACGACACAGAAAAATGAGCTCTGTGGACCAGAAGATTTAAACAAAAGTGTGAAAAATCTATTGCAAGAAGATCCAGACTCCTGCAAGGGGATGGGGGAAATAATGGGCTGCCCATTAAGGCCTTGTAGCCCATGGGTATATGTTTGCTACAAGCCTGCTCTATGTCTACCTGTGTCATCACCCGATTGATTGCCTCAATTATTCTTGCCTAGCAACAGATCTGAACTTTTCCTGTTTCTGTGTTCTTTCTCTGTTCCTGTGCTGAACTTTCTTTGTTTCTAAGTGTTTGTACACCTTGTGACTACAGGCTCTCCCTTCTTTTCCCATGCCTCCTGCTTTGAGTCCAGGAACGTTTTATTTTATTATTTCTGCTTGGTTGGTTCCTGAGGTTAGGCTGCTCAAACTCCCATGTCTGCTCCTGACTGTGTTCCATCTGCCTTTGTTTCCACTGGACACCTACCCTATCTGCCTGTGCTTCAAGTTAACCTTCTCAATAAGACATAGAAAAGGATATCCCATAGGCAGAACAGCCCTCCCCAGTGGGATTTACATCTTTTATTGAGGCTCATTTAATCCAGCAGTAGGGCATTCAATAAGGAGAAGGAATATTTAAGATTTTCCTGGGGAAAGGGTGGAGTCTTTAAAGAAGAGCCCCATGGACCATGGTGTGTCTTTATATTGGCTTTCCATTTCTCTTCCTGGTGGTATATGGGGGGTTGTCCTTTATTAAAGGAATTACTGCAAAGTGAAATTAGTTTCCATGTTGGATTGAGTTTGTCTAACAGTTATAAGCCTAAATCCATTAGGGGTTGGTTTTACTATCTCTGTGATAGTTCTTGTAGCCCTTATTGGTTATAGTCTATTTGCCGTATACCCTATCTCATTATTATATTCTGAGAAAAATGTTCTTAAGGAAATGATGATGGTTCTGTGAGATATTGTTTAAAATCTTGATTTATTTTGGGAAGGGAAAACAGGAAAGCTATTTCTAAAAAGTAATGATTGTGCTGATTTGCAGAGTAAACTTATTACCTTAGCAAATTTGTCCCAATAGCATTTCTTTACATAAAACATATACTTATAAATATTTAAAGAATTTATAACACAAGTATCAGCGATAACCAGAATGGGGAGCTAAGGTTTTTTTCCTGGGGTTGTGTCTTGTGAAGCTGAAGAATGAGATCATGGACCAGAAGATTTAAGCAAAAGCATGGAAATATATTGCAAGCAGATTCAGACTCACTGCATGGGGAGAGGGGCCATTAATAGGTTACCGGTGAAGCTAATCTGCCCAAGGGTATATATGTGCCACAATCCTGCTTTATTATCTACCTGTGTCACCAACTGATTGATTCCCTCCATTGTTCTTGCCTAGCAACAGACCTGAATTTTCCATGTTCCTAAGTGTCAGTTCACCTTGTTGTTGCAGATGCTCCCCAGCTTCACATACTTCCTGCTCTGAGTCCAAAAACATTCTATTATTTCTGCATGGTTGGGTTCTGTGATCAGGCTTGCTCAAACTGTGTTGTCTGTCCCTGCCTATGTTTTACCTGCCTTTGTTTTCCACGGGACCCCTGTCCTCTCTGCCTGCATGTCAAGCTAACTCCTCTTACCAGTAAGGAAGATTACAAAAGATAAGAAAACTAGAGGCCTGGTGCACGAATTCTGCACAGGTGGGGTCTGACTGGCCTATCCCGGTTGGGGCTGATTTGGTCTGGCCGGCCGGGGAAAGGGGACACAGAAGGTTGGTTGGCCCTGCCCTTGATCGGGGTGGGGGTGGCCAATCAGGGGGAGGAAGGGGCTACAGCAGTTGGATGGATGGCCCCCCCCCCTGGTCAAACTCTTGGTCAAATTCCCAGTCAAGGGGACAATTTGCATATTAGCCTTTTATTATATAGGATATCATATAACCCAGTAATCTTTCAGTGGCAAGTATGAGAACACAATACAGATAAGGCTGAAAAGAAGCATCAGAATGTAAATGGCATCTATGGTGAGTGCCCTAGCATCAGCCTTCAACTGTTAGTACTTCAAGGAGTGCCTCAGGTAAAGAGATCCACCTTGTCTAAAGTCACACCCTCTTCCCAAAGAGGCCCATACCTAGGAACTGATTAAGGGAACTATAGAAAACCAATCTCTTGCTCTATAGGAACACTTTGAAGTGAATTATAGTCTCAGAGTTCCAGGAGACTCTTCCAAAGAGTTATCTTTAGGCCTGCACTGAAGCCCAGATTCTCTCTCTACTCACTTCTACATGCTTCCCTTTCCTTCCATAGTTATTAGTCTCAAGAGCACACCTTCACAAGCATGCTAAATGCTAAACTCCATGTAAGGGTCAGTTTCCTCAGAAATCCAATCTGTGACACATAATCTCTGTCTTTTGGTTTTGTCATCTATAAATCTATAATAATAAAAATATGCTAATTAGCATATAAATATGCTAATTAGACCAGATGTCCTTCCAGGTGACCTTCCGGACAAAGCCAAGGCTGCAAGGGAAGCCCGGGTCTCAGGTGCCAGAGGGAAGCCAGTTCCGGCAGCTGAGGGAAGGAAGGCCTCTACTCTGGCATGAATTTTGTGCATCGGCCTCTGGTAGGTAATAATAGAACATTTCTCCCTGTGTTGTTATAAAATTTCATTGAGTATATTCACAGAAGGCACTTAATCTAGTGACTTACATATATAGTAAAGGTCTGGAAATGTTTTCTGTGATAATGATGATTGGGAAAGAGAAATTTGGTGAGCAATATGCTTTCAAATCATGATTTCAAATGATGTCATTACTTTCTATCACTTTCTTGCTCTCTCCATTTTATTGTTTTAATGAGCAACCAAATTTCCTCAGTTAGCTTTGTGTGTTTGCTTCATTTGTTCTTACTATCAACCAATACCTGCCCTGAGGTAGGAGGAGGCCAGATGTGAACTGAATGACAAAATAAATATTTTCTTTCTCCCTTCTTTAAGGATAAAGATTATTTTAAGGTATGGCCTTGTTAACAGAATGTTATTTATTACTCTCTAACCTTTATCCACTCTCCAAGCCAAATCTACCTGTTATATTGACTGTGTTCAAAATTGTATTGAAAGTTAAATTTTTGTGCACTTTGAAATGTTCATCTTTCAGGAAGAGTTCATTCTTTACATAGTTGAAAAGACTAATGAAACTTTAATTTTTTCATATCCTTTCCTGAGAGTAGACATTGACATAGAGAGTAAAGAAGAGAAAAATGAAGTTAGTACATGGAGGAATAGGGAAGGGTTGTAAATAAGAAGAAAAAAGAACTGAGAAGATTAAAACTCCTGAAAATGTGTACCCTCTTTTTTATAACAATTCATTGGTCTGTGTTACATCACAGTGCTATATATAAATATTTAGGCATAAGTATGCTCTTCCCTGATGGTGACATCAAGATTGATATTACCATTACAGTACTATAGCACTTAATCTATCCAAAAGATGTTTCTCTGTCTCTGTGGGCTACTTGGAAAACAGCCAATAAAATAATGCAATAAAAATGAAAAAATATACACAGAAAGGATTAATATATTTTCCCTCTGTACAGCTACAAAGTGAGGAAAATGGAGAAGAAAGGTAGTATTAAAGGAGAACTCCAGGACCGTGAATTGACTTGCATCAAGCCAAAGACTCAGAGGAGTCCTCTGCCCTGTGGAAGGATGTGCACTTCCTATAGACATTGTCAAATGGGAGGAGGATGAAAACAATATGTGTCCATAGGAAGTCAAATTTGTCTTTCAAAAATAAAAATACATAGTCCAAGATAAAATATTTTTATCTTGGACTATGGTGTTTTGGTTTCAATCTGAGTAAACCATGTAACTTAACTAGCCTGGCAGAGTAGGGGAGGCTCGGGTTTTAAAAGTTATTTCACTCACATTGTTGTGTAAGCAGTCAAGTTTCCTCAATTAGCTCTTTGTGTTTGCCTCTTGCTCCAACTTTCAGTTTACCTAGTTAGGCAAGTGTGCCTTTCTCTTCTTTTAAATTTACTTATTTTTAATTATTAAAAAACTATTAAATGTAATTAGTAGTCTAGAAGAAAATAATTAAAATAGTTACAATATAACCATCATCCTATAACCCTTCCTATCATTTTAGTATATTATTTCCTAGTCATTTTCTTCTCAGCACATATTATTCTCACTGTGTGACATTTTGTATCCTGCTTTTATTACTTAATATCTTATTATGGGCATTTACTAGTATATTTGCCATTTCTTAATGGTTGCAAATTATGCTATCAAGTAAATTTACTATCTTCATAATTTTCTGTTATTGGACAGTTTGATTTCTTCTAATACTTACTTGGCAAATATTTTTACTCATAGAGCTTTTCATGTTTTGTATTATCCCTTTAGGATAAATGTCTAATAAGATATTATTAAATAAAATTAAGAGCTTTTTAAAACTTGTCAGTGAACTGGGTGAGAAAAATATTAAAAAAGTAAAGCTTCCTAACAGAGTGACATTTTCTTAAAGTGAAAGCACCTTTGTCAGAGACACTGTGCTACATGTACACAAGTTGCTTACCATCAGTCTGCCTGCAGACTACATTCCTTTCTTTTACAGGTTGCCACCTACAGTCTCAGGAGTATATGTTTCCCCTCAATCTGATACTGCTCTTCCGTGGTTTTCAACCATGGGTGCAGACTTGATCCTCAGCTTCCTTCAATACTACACACCTCACTGAAAGCTTAGAAAAAAACAAGTGAATAACAACACATAAATTTCAAATTGTCACACTAAATATAAGTTTTTTACATGGCCAAAGATCATGGTTGCTGTTAGATCTGTGCCAACAGGAGCCAGGCCAAGAGACATTATAAGAATTTAAGCAATTTTATTGCATTCTCTCACTGGCACCAGTGTGTTGGTGTCAGTCTTGATGTGGTGGTGATGACTCGGGTGGATTTCCTGAGCAGGATGCAAGGGTGGTTTCTTTTCCAGGTTCTTGTCCATATGGATTCAAAGAATGAAGCCACAGACAAAAGGTGGTAGATGAAAAGGGTGGAGATTTATTGGAAACAAGTACAGTCTCCCACGTAGGGAGGGAGTCTCAGGGGATAACCCACTAAGCTCCTTTTTTCTGAGGTTTATAAAGGCTGCAGTTCTTTGTCTCTTCATACTGCCTTCCAATTGGTAGAATATCAGCTTCAAAGCTCAAAACCCACGTGGTGCCCCCCTCTTTCTCTTCCCCTTCAGTGGTAGATTTCCCTACCTCCTGTGAAAATCTGTTTTCCTCTTTCTCCCATTTGTCAGCATTTCTCTATCCTCTGTGAAAGTTTGTTTCCCTTTTCTCCCCATACCCTGTGGCTTTTCCCTATCTTCTGTGAATAGCTGTCTTCCTCTCCCCTTATCCTCTGGCATCTTTTTTTTTCTCTCTCTCTGTGAATGTATGCCTTTTTGGCAGCTCCAAGCCCTCACCTTTGCAGTCCTCCCCAATAAACCCTCTAGTTCCTAAAACTCCCTAAGCCTGCCTATTTTATCCCTAAAACTCATTTCACTTAGATTCTCTTATATAGGGTAAAATTGTGCAATATAAGGTCAGAATGTGGTTGTGCCCTTCAGTCAAGTGGAGAGAAGGGCACAAGTCAGTCAAGGGAGTCAAAGGGAGAATGCTTTGGTCAGTCAGGCGGAGGGGAGTTCTTCTTATCTTGCTTCTTCAGGTGCCGGCCATCTAATCCAAGCTACGGGAAAAAACTTATAGCAATATATATTTCAGAAAACATGTCCAAGAGATAGGGGTAGTTCACCCTGACAGCTGCTTTATTGTGGTAGGGGATGCACACTTCCATCTTGTCACCATTCCCATTCACACTGAGGTAGAGTTTAGTCTTCACTTCTTCCTACAATAATCCAAGAACCCGTCTCTTCAAGGTTTAGAGAGAGTCAAATCTTCACTCCACACTAATACACTCCTACCTTCCAAGTATCCTGTCAAGATTTGCTTTAGACGCCAGGATAATTGTCAGGGGACAGTAAACACCACCTTCAGCCTCAAGAATATTGTTCCAAGAAGAAATAAAAAAGTTCAAGTCCAAGCTCCAGACAACTCAAGGTATAGATTATTGGGTGTGAAATAATTTTATCTATGAGATTTAACAGTTCAATCTGTATTTCACAGCAAGTTTTTTTCTGCTTCTATTTGGTTTTCTCCAGGAATTAGTTGAGTGGAAGGTATGACGCTATATCTTCTGCCAGAATCTCCATGTGGTTCCTCAAGTAACAGCATGCAAAACACTGAATATGCATGTGATCATACCAGGCAGGTGTGGGAAGGAGAGGTGTGACTTCATATTTTAGAATATATATATATATATATATATATATATATATATATATATATGCCAAAAACATAATATTCAGAGGAGGAATTACTTACAAAATAGCTAATATATATTGCTAAGTAGAACCTCTTTTATTTTTTAATGGTTTAATTGATTTTTAGAGAGAGAGGAAGGGAAAGGGAGAGAGAGCTAGAAATATCAATGATTAGTGAGACAGCTATTCATTTTGCAACTTCAAATTTCTTAGATGTCTGTGTGAAAGAGCCCCAATATAGCAGGGTATCTTCATTAAGATTTTTAATATTACTTTTACAATATTGTCAGAAATAGCAGCCAAAAATATAAAAGAAAACTTTCAAAATACGGTTTCATGCAGTTTCTGCTTTCTATGAGTAAGTAGATCTTTAAAGTTCTTGGAGCTGATCATGTTTTTCTTTGAACAAACTTTTAAGTGATCATTTAAATTAAGTGCATCTAAATTTTAAGAAATAATGAATTTTCTCAAGAAATTAAGCTCTGCTTGGCCTGTGGTTGTCAGTGAAAAAATTTAAGGCAGTTAAAGATTATTTCTGTCTCACCAAAACCTTATTGCCAGGTTACAAATGGAGCACATTTCAGACCAACGTTTGTCACATTTACTTTTATCAAACTTTCATTTAATAAAATTAGCAAGCAGGTACAAAAACCAATACCAAACCTTGTTTTTTTTATACCAGACTAGAGGCCCGGTGCACAAAATTCGTACACTGGGGGGCTTCCCTGAACCCAGTCAGCACCCTCTCCAATCACGGACCCCTTGGGGGATGTCTGACTGCCCGTTTAGGCCCGATGTAGGATCTGGCCTAAATGGGCAGTCAGACATCCCTCTCACAATCCGGGACTGCTGGCTTCCAACTGCAAGCCTGCCTGCCAGCCTAATCAATGCCTAACCACTCTGCTGCCAGCCTGATCAATGCCTAACTGCTCCCCTGCTGGCCCAATTGCCCCCAACTGCCCTTCCCTGCTGGCCTGGTCATCCTTAACTGCCCTCCCTCCCCTGCTGGCCTGATTGCCCACAACTACCCTCACCTGCCAGCCATCTTGTGGTGACTATCTTTGACCACATGGGGTGGCTATCTTGTGTGAGGGTGTGAGGGTCAATTTGCATATTACCTCTTTATTATATAGGATGCAGTCAGCTTTTAGTCACCTTAGTTGCTCTGGACACTACCTTGCATAAAAGGTTCATTTCAGGCAAACTAGCCAATGCTCTAGAAGGAGGATTCAGTTTTACTTACAGTTAGTATTAAGCACCTTTCACATTCACAAATAAAATAGTTTGGGAATAGGTTGGAGAATTATCCTTAAAAATAACATGCTATCTGAATAGCAGAATTGCTGGTGCTTTTATGTAATAGTAGGGAGTATCTCTAAGATATTTCAGTCATCTACATATGTAAAATACCAATCATTTCATAAATGAAAGTCCATTTCTAACATTTGATATGCTAATTAGCAAAGCCTTGGTTTTTGCTTGAGATATGGATTACAAAAAAAATTTTTATAGCCATCTCTGGACTGAATAAAATAATGAATAACTATTTTTGAAGTGTGATTGCCTTATGATAAATCTCAAAATCAGGCGAAGTAAGTCCTCCAACTTTGGTGTTTTGTGTTTTTTTTCCAAAGATGTTTTAGCTCTTCTAAGTCTTTGCATTTCTGTATGAATATTAGAATCAGCTCTTCAATTATAAAAATACCTGATGGATTTTCATTTATATTGCTATGAATCTAAACATTAATTTGGAGGAAATTGACAGTTTAGAAATATTTTTGATTCATAAATACAGTATACATCCATTTATGTGGGTATTCTTTCATTTCTCCCAGACAAATTTTAAAGTTTTAAATGTATCCATTTACATGCTTTTTACCATATTTATCTTAAGTTATTTAACATTTTTGTGCTGATGCAAATTTTAATGAATTTGTATTTCAATTTCCAAGTGTATAATGGTATATAAGACATTTTCTGTATGTCAACCTTTTAACCCATAAAATAATTAGTTTATACTACTAGAACTATTAAAGTAGTTATTTTAGCAGCTTTTTTTTTTTGATGTTTCCATAAAATTTCCATATAGACTATTTTCTAATGGAAGTTGGATGAACTTTGCCCTTCCCCCCCCTCCCTGCCTTTCTTCCTTCCTTCCTTTTTCCTTCCTTCCTTCCCTCCTTCCTTCCTTCTGTCTTTCTGTGTTTTACAGGGTGTGTGTGAGAACATTTAAGTTCTACCCACTCAGGAAACTTCCCTTACAGAATACATGCAGTCTTATCAATTATCATTACCATATTTTACATTAGGCCCTCAGACTATATTCATTTTGGGCTTTTTTCTTCCTATCAAGTAGCAAGCATTCATTCGTTCACAATTAAATATGATATTTGATATTGATTTGTTATAGATATTCTATGAGATTGAGACAAATTCACTTTATTCTCAGATCGCTGAGATATTTTTAATATATTTTTATTGATTTCAGAGAGGGGGAAGGAGAAAGAGATCAATCATGAGAGAGAATCATTGATCAGCTGCCTCCTGTACAGTCCCTACTGAGATTTAGCCCACAACCGAGACATGTGGCCCAAATCAAACCCTGACCTCCTGGTTCGTGGGTCAGTGCTCAACCACTGAGTCACATTGGCTAGGCACTGATATATTTTTAAAGAAATAGAGATTTCTTTTTGTCAATTGTTCTTTCTGCCTCTAATGAGATGATCACATACTTTTCCACTTTTGTTTCTTGAATAAACCAACCTTGTATTCCTAGAAAAATCCTCACTCACTTGAGTGTTAGTATAAATATGGTGTATTTTTAAATTAAGTTTGTTAAGATTTTATTTAAAAATTTTGTATCAATGTTGCTCTAGTTGACTTATAATGTTTTTGTCTTGTTTTGGTATCAGGTTAATTCTAATCTCAAAGAATTGATATAGAAAGTATTCCATCCTTTGCAATTTTCTGCAATAGTTTCTTTTACAATTATATCTTGTTCTTCCTCTGCCATGTTTATTCTATGGTTCTTGCCAAAGATGAATCCTTGATATTAATTTATATCCCTCAATAGAAATTGTGCCTCTTTTTCTTATCATTACATATTCAGAGGATAAAATAATTATGGCTGCCTAGTAGCAGCCCAGGAAATATTTACAGGTTTTATAAAATATTCCAAGAACAAAATAAACAGTAAAATAAAATTTAGTCTTATTATATTCTTTGCTATTGATTTAGGAAATGTTAAGTTACCTTCTTAATATTCATTCAAAATTGTTACTATTAATAATTTTCAAAAGAGTACTTTAGAGATTTTATTTTGTTTATGTATTTACTTTATTCTTTTTTGTATCATGCATAGTGTTTAGAATTAAGTTGTGAATTTTTTTATTGAAAGTAATTAGCAGCTTCAATATGTAGGTATACACATAAAATACTTATCATTCCTGCCTTTGAAAATAACATTATTAGTTTAATTGGTGTATTTATATCTTACTAAAAGGAACATGATACTTTTAAAAACTTAAATATTTTAGTGCACATGCCAAAAGAGCAAGTGGCTTTTAAAGTGTTTTCTCAGCTCCATGTTTGTAGTTCAATAACACCCAATGTTTCTATTCTAATCTGCTACTCAGTATAAATTTTCAAGTTCAGCTTAGTATTTACTAATTATCAACCACCCTAACATCTAATTGTTAAAAATAATTTGAATTTCTAAATCACTTCAAAACCTGATAGAACTCAAATGCTAATATAACTGAAACCACTTAATAAGGCCTTGTTAATCAGATGATCCAGTAAAATTAGGCACTTTTAGTAAACATATTTTATCTTGGTCCCTTGATATAATCCAAAATAATAATAATGTCTAATAAGTATGGCCTGATAACAGGGACATTTTCTTTATTAACCATATGCCTGGGCTGTTGGGAGTTTTCTGCTTCATAGTTGGTAGAAGTCATTGATTTGAGAAATTCTATTATAAATTCTGATTTGACATTTATAGGGAAGAAAATAAGTACTAATAATGCAGTAATCCTATCTAATAAAAGAGTAATATGCAAATTGACCATCACACCAAGACACAAGATGGCCGCCCCATGTGGTCAAAGATGGCTTCCCCCATGTGGACACAAGATGGCCACCACAAGATGGCCTGCAGGGGAAGGCAGTTGTGGGTGATCAGGCAAGCAGGGAGGGCAGTTGGGGGAGACCAGGTAAGCAGGGGAGGGCAATTGAGGGGGACCAGGCCTGCAGTGGAGGACAGTTTGAGGGGGGACCAGACCTGCAGTGGAGGGCATCTGGGGTGGGGAGACCAGGCCTGCAGGGGTGGGCAGTTTGGGGAGACCAGGCCTGCAGGGGAGGGTAGTTTGGGGGGACCAGACCTGCAGTGGAGGGCATCTTGTGGGGGGGAGACCAGGCCTGCAGGGGCGGGCAGTTCGGGGAGACCAGGCCTGCAGGAGTGGGCAGTTTGGGGAGACCAGGCCTGCAGGGGAGGGCAGTTGGGAACCAGCAGTCCTGGATTGTGAGAGGGATGTCCAGCCACCCGTTTAGGTGGTTGGACATCCCTCAAGGGGTCCCAGATTGGAGAGGGTGCAGGCTGGGCTGAGGGACATCCCCCCCATGCATGAATTTTGTGCACCAGCCTCTAGTATAAGTATAACTTTGTATGTATGCAAAGCCTGCTCCATAATATATAGCTATTATACACTTCCCAGAAAACTAAACATAGATTTTTCTTTTTTAAAAATATGTTTTTGTTGATTTTTTAGAGAGAAAGGAAGAGAAAGGAGAAAGAGAAACATTGATGTGAGAGAAAAACATTGTTTGGCTGCCTCTTGCATGCCCCCTATTGGGGATTGAGCCCACAACCTCAGCATGTGCCCTGACCTGGAATCTAACTGGTGACCTCTTGATGCACGGAAGGATACTCAATCCACTAAGCCATACCAACTGGGCTAGATAGGTCATTGCTATTTTTTTAATATATATTTTATTGATTGTTTACAGAGACGAAGGGAGAGAGATGGAGAGTTAGAAACATCGATGAGAGAGGAACATCAATCAGCTGCCTCCTGCATGCCTCCCACTGGGGATGTGCCCGCAACCCAGGTACATTCCCTTGACCAGAATCGAACCCGGGACCCCTCAGTCCGCAGGCTAACGCTCCATCCACTGAGCCAAACCGGTTTTGGCAGTCATTGCTATTTTTATTTAAGTTCAATTAACTCTCAGAACAAAAATATCCCAAATTCTTATTAACATCATATTACAAAGGTGAAATATTTTGTAAACTATATGAGTTATGGCTGTAAATTTTAAGATACTTCAGACAAAAGGCTATAGTGTTCTATAACAGCTAACAATTTTACAAAGTGACAAATATTTAAAAACAATTTGTCTTATTATATTTAGTATTTTTTCTATCCATCTCTTCATTGTAATTTAGTCAAACTTTAAACAGTTTATCTAAATACTGTGATACTTCACTCAAGTGTATCCTAAATAGTTAGTTAAAAAAGAATAAAGAAATCATTTCACTCATGTCAAAAAACATTTTGTTGAATATCATAATAGCCTATTGGTTTCCTTATTCCAAAAGTTCTTGAATCTTTAAAACAATGTACAATCCAATCCTTTATCAGAAATTACTATCTCATTCATCTTCAATATTTATCAATTACTAATTATATGCCAAATATGCTCTGTCAACCTGGCATGTTCCTGACAATTCTATATATTGGCCATATGTATATATAAGTTGTTGGCAAGGATGTAAAGCAACTGAATTTTCTTACATTGATGTTTTGAATTTAAAATGTTAAAATCGTCCTAGCTGGTTTGGCTCAGTGGATAGAGAATTGGCCTGTGGACTGAAGGGTCCCAGGTTCGATGCTGGTCAAGGGCACATGCCCAGGTTGCAGGCTTGATCCCCAGTTGGAGGAGGCAGCCGATCAGTGATTCTTTCTCATCATTGATGTTTCTATCTCTCTTTCCCTCTCCCTTCCTCTCTGAAATCCATAAAAATACATTTAAAAATTAATTAATTAATTAATTTAATTTAATGTTAAAATCACTGTGAAAACACTTTGGCAGTTTCTTAAAATATAAAGTGATACCTATCATACTATTCAGCCATTCGAATCCTAGAGATTTACTCAGTTAAAATCAAAGCTTATGTTCTTACAAAAATATATCCTCAAATGTTAATAGCAATTTTATTTTTAATAAACATTCCTCAACAGTTAATGAATAAGCAAATTGTAGTTTATCCATGTGATGAGATACAATTCAGCAATAAAGAGGAATGAACTATTGCTACATGGAACAGCATGAATAATATCAAAATAATTTTGCTGAATAAAAAAAGCAAGACAAAAAGAATAATAGTTATAATTTAATTTATATAAAATTCTAGAAAATACAAACAAATCTGTAATTACAGAACACAGATCAGCAATTGTCTATACATAGGGGTAGGTAAGAAGTTAATGAAGAATAGTTTGGAGTACTAGATATATTGAATTTGTTAATGGTTTTATGAGTATACACATATGCAAAAAATTATGAAATTGAATTTTTACACAATCTATAGCTCAACTAAACTGAGAAAAAATATTTTGATTAAAAATTAATTTTTCTTTTTTTCTGATTTAATCTGTACTAATAGAGAATCATTGCTCTCAAATAACTTAGGATCTAGTAGCAGGAGTCAGGAATGTAAAAAGTTTCATACACTGACTTCTTTCTCAGTCTCCATTTAGCACTAAAATAATCTAGCATCAGTCCCCATTCTACAAATTCCAAGATGCAAAACCAATGGGAAAAAGTCTATGCTTCCTTTCCAATGGTTCTATCAAACATTCATTTGGCTCTCCATAGCTTTGACTGAATCACAGTCCACGATCTAATTATTTAGGTCAAGAAATAACAATGTTCTAATTGCCTGATTTACAAACAAGTCATATACCCCCACCCTGATATACCCCCATCCCACAATCATGAAGTTGGGTGAGGGGGTGATTGCACAAAGAGAAATTTGTATAATATTAATGGGGAAAATGTATGTAAATGCAAAAAAAAAATTTAAATGAGTAAATAAAAGCTTCCTATAAGACAAAAATTTGTAATTAGTACATATATAAAAATATTTACAGTTTCAAGGGTGGTTAATTGGGATTTCCTTTTCTCGGTATTCCCTGGGAAAATGACAAATATCTAAAAAATACTTATTGAGTGCCCACTGAGAGCTAATCATTTTGCTGGGCACTAACTATGCAAAATCAAACAAGATGTGGTTCCTATCCTCAGTAAATTTATAGTGTAGTAAATTAGATAAACAAGTTTGTTAAATGCTACAACAAAAGTTGCAAAGGAGGGAGGGATGGGACCCCAAGGAAGGATTTCAAAATCATATTGTGAGTTAGTGTTCATATTGCTTCAACTAAATTTGGAAGGGAAAAAGTTAACTAAATTAAACAATATTATAGGGATGGCGTTAATAAAAATATTACAGCAGAGGGATCACTGAGAAGGCAGGGAAATGGGAAAAGGCTTGGTATCTTATAGGCAGAAATACAAGACTAAATAAAGTTAGATAGTTAAGTAAGAGGCATATCAACAAATATTTTGTATACTCAGGTAAGAAGTTAAAAGCTTGTACGGAAAATACTATGGATCTACCAAGTTATTGCAGGGAGAAAATACGGAATCAAAACAAAATTAGAGAAAGGCCCTTCTGCCAACGAAATGGAAGAGAGATTGCAGGAGGTACAGAATGTCAACAAGGAGACTCCCTAAAACGTTCTGATAGTAATTAAGGGGAGCGACAATAAGAGCCAGGAAAAGGGAATGAAGCAATTCAACAGGTATTAAGGTAAAAGACAGTATGGTCAAAAGGAATATTGCGGCTTTACTGATTTTTGACTGGATAAAATTGTGAAGTGAATGGGAAAGTGCAATAAAAACATTATGGTGATTTTAAGTTTGATGTTTTAGAAAAATAAAGTGGTACTATTTACCCAGGAAAATTACTGTTATGCTTCATTTATCATTGAAAATCTAAAAACCCAACCATGGTGACAAGTTTCAATTATTTCTCTAAAAGAAATATATCTCCTTGTTTTTGTGTGTCCAGGTTCCTAGGACAATCCTGATAGCACCTCTCAAACTCTCCTTAGTTGGGAGTTTGAGAGGTGCTATCAAGATTGGGGAAGGGATTTGGGGGGCTACCTTTATAATAATAAAGGAGATCTAGACATCCATATGAATAAAGTGACTCGAATTATGGAAAAGAAAGTTACTGAAAATGTTTGAGACATTTAAGATAATTGAAGGAACAATATTTTTCCTCAGTCTAGATAAGGGTAAAAAAAGATGATAAAGCTGAGGGATTTTGAGATGGAGTGAAGAGAAGTTGCAATGACTAGTTTTCAGTGTTTTCAATCTTAAGTAGGAGTCAAGGTAATCCAGCTGTGTATTGTTCTGCTGAAATGTGCTGAACAGCTGCGAACACAAATCTAAACAGTATTACATTAATGGGGGTAAGGTTCTGCATTTTAGTTAACAAAACCTCTTGTGCCAATCTGATCTCAACAGCAATCTATCTGAAAAAATATGTGTTCGGGTTGACTGCCAGATCAATACAAGCCAAAAAGATGACATGCAGCTAATTCAACACTGAGCACAATAACACAAGTCAAGAGTCTAGATAAAGAGGGTGATCATCTCACTGAACTCATCATTGTTCAGACCACACTAAAAATTGATGTTCTGTGTGGGGCTCTGAAATTTAGTCAAGGTTCTTTTTTTCTTACAGTCACAATAATATGCTCTTTGGAAAATATTTGGAAAATGCATAAAAATACAAAAAAAAAAACCCACCTTGCATAGTTTCAACAACCTTAGAAGATTACTAATAGCCAATATTTTATAGTCCTTTTTCTAAAGCACACAATAATGCAAAAGTATGACAAATCAAAATTTTATTCTGAACTGAACACCCAATTACTAATCAATATTAAGCATTGATTATTCAGCTGACTCTACAATCATTTTATCCATTTCATTTGGTTCTTTTCCAGAAATATTGGGTGAATATTTCCTTCACAGAATTCCAAAATTATGTACTCAAGGACATTTATTTCAAAATAGACAGTGTGTCTCAGAGGAAAATCCAGGTCTACAACTCTTAGAAGGCAAAAAGTTGTTACCATTTTTAAGTGAGAATATTTCCACTTCCATTAAAGTTTGAAAAAAATGTTTAGAATTCAGTTTCATCAAGGATATTGACATGTATGTAGATGTTGATATAAAGATCTTACAATTTACACAGTTTTATAATTACAACTAGAGGCCAGGTGAATGAAATGCATGCATGGGGGCGGCGGGGGGGGGGGGGGCGTTGTCCCTCAGCCTATCCTGCACCCTCTTCAATCTCGGTCACCTCAAGGGATGTCTGACTGCCTTTTTAGGCCCGATCCCACATTTCTTGTATAATGTGTGTGGTAAATTTTTACTTTAACTCTTGGCACATTCCACAATGGTTGGGTACTATATTCTACATATGTTTATTAGGACAAATTAACTTTTTGTTTTTTAACTTTTCAATAACTTTTTAATATTTGTTTTTCTATAGTAACTTCGAGAGAGAAGTGACTTTTAAATCTTATACTCATCATATTTTCTATTTCTCCTTATAAATTTGTCTATTTTTTGTTATAAAAACTGAAGCTATATGTCAGATGTATACACATTTAAAATTGGTATATTCTTCCTGGTGTATTGAAAGTTTTATTACTCTGAAGCACCTTATTATTATCTTGTATAAATATTATTATGTACAATCTACCATTTTTCTCTAATAAATTCAGCTATATTATTTTTTTCTTTAGAGTTGCTAGATATTCTATATAATAAAGAGGTAATATGCAAATTGACCATCACTCCAACACACAAGATGTCCGGCCCCATGTGGTCAAAGATGGCTGTCCCCAAGTGGACACAAGATGGCCACCACAAGATGGCCAGCAGGAGAGGGCAGTTGTGGGCAATCAGGCCAGCAGGGGAGGGCAGTTAGGGATGACCAGGCTGGCAAGGGAGGGCAGTTAGGGGCAATTGGGCCAGCAGCGGAGCAGTTTGGAGTTGATCAGGCTGGTAGGGGAGTGGTTAGGTGGTGATCAGGCTGGCAGGCAGAAGCGGTTAGGGGCAACCAGGCAGGCAGGCGAGTGGTTGGGAGTCAGCAGACCTGGATTGTGAGAGGGATATCCAACTGCCCTCGAAGGGTCCCTGATTGGAGAGGGTGCAGGCTAGGCTGAGGGAAACACACACCCTTCCTCCCATTAATAAATTTCGTGCACCAGGCCTGTAGTAACTATATAAATTATTATTTTTTAAAAGATATTTTTATTGAATTTAGAGAGGAAGGGAGAGGGAGAGGAATAGAAACATCAATGATGAGAGAGAAACATTGATCTGCCACCTCCTGCATGCCCCCCACTGGAGTTTGAGCCACAACCTGGCATGTGCCCTGACCAGGACTCTAACTGTGACCTCCTGATTCATAGATGTATGTTCAACCACTGAGCCATGCTGGCTGAGCTAAATTATTTTTAATTTTATAATATTTTATAAATATTTTTAGATGTGTTTCTTGTAAATCACGGAATATTATATATTGGATTTTGAGTTCTTAAAATTTTAGCCTATTAATCTTTATGTATAATTTATTTATTTACTTTATTATTATTATCATTTTTTAATTCTCACCCAGAATATTTTTCCATTGGTTTTTAAGGAGAATAGAAGAATGAGGGGAAGAGAGAGAGAAATATTGATGTGAGAGAAACACATTAATTGATTGCCTCCTGCATGAGCCCTGACCAGGGCCCAGGCTCAGGGAGAAGCCTGCAATTGAGATGTGTGCCCCTGACCAGAGTAAAACCCAGGACCCTTCAGTTCCCAGGCTGACACTCTATCCACTGAGCCAAATAAGCTAGGCCTAATCTTTACCTTTTAAATATTTAGTCAACTCATATTAAATATTATTGCTGGTCTTTTTAAATTTAAACTTATGTTTGCACTGTTTTCTTCCCTTCCCTTCCCTTCCCTTCCCTTCCCTTCCCTTCCCTTCCCTTCCCTTCCCTTCCCTTCCCTTCCCTTCCCTTCCCTTCCCTTCCCTTCCCTTCCCTTCCCTTCCCTTCCCTTCCCTTCCCTTCCCTTCCCTTCCCTTCCCTCTTTTCTCTTCTCTCATGTGTCTTTCCTTTTATTAAAATGACTAAAGCCCTGGCCAGTGTGGTTCAGTTGGATGGACTATCATTCCTTGCACCAAAATTTCAATGATTTGATTTCCTGTCAGGACACATACCCAGGTTGTGGGTTCCATCCCAGGTTGGGGTGAGTAGAGAACACAACCAGTTGATGTTTCTTTTTCACATCGATGTTTCTCTCCCCTTTCTTTCTCTCTCTACAATAAATTAAAAATGTCTGAATATTCTGAAATATTACACTTTCTACCATCAGCTCAGAAATATTTACTCTATATTAGGTCTGGCTTAGTTTATACTAAATATTATATGTATTCATGAGTAATCAAATCTAGCATTAATTAGTACTTTCCTCTTTTTAATAAATGATATAAGAAATAAACATTTCAACTCTTTCCTGATTCATATGCTATAATTTTTGTGTAATTTAATATTAATACATCTCAAGTATATAAGACATTGCTTTTATTTAATGACATTACTTATATTTATCCACATACAAGTTACTATAGGTAATCTTCATTAATTTTGACAATTTCAACCTTCCATTTTGAATCTTTCTTTTTGCTGAAAGATCACTTTCAAGTTTTCTCCAGTTTTTCCTTTAGACATGCCAGCATTAAGTATTATTATTTTTTCTTAAACTGATTTTAATTTATTTTATTCTTGAAAGTTATTTGGCATACACTTCTAGGGTATCTCTTATCTGATTTCATAAATATAAAGATTTTCATTGTCCAGTGGATACCACTGTTTCTGCTGAGGAAACAGTTCTCAGTTAAACATGTTTGATTTTATAAATCTAACTACAGGCCCAGTACACAAAATTCATGCACTGCAGGGGAGAGGGGTCCCTCAGCCCAGCCTGTACCTTTTCACAGTCCAGAAGCCCTCTGGGGATGCCCGTTCCAGGGGCAGTCGGACATCCCTCTTGTAGTCTGGGACCCCTTGCTCCTTACTTCCCACTGGCTCCCTGCTCCTTACAGCTTGGCTCACTGTTCCTTAGTGCTGCCACGGAGGCAGGAGAGGCTCCCTCCACCACTGATGTGCTCACCAGCCATGAGCCTGTCTTCTGGCTGAGCAGCACTTCCCCTGTGGGAGCACACTGACTACCAAGGGGCAGCTCCGGCATTGAACATCTGCCCCCTTGTGGTCAGTGTGCATAATAACGACCAGTCATAATGGTTGCTTAGGCTTTTATTATATAGACTAGAGGCCCAGTGCACAAAATTCATGCACTGGGGGTCCCCTCAGCCCAGCCTGCACCCTCTCCAATCCAGGATGCCTCGGGGGATGGCCAACTGTAAACTGGCAGTCGGACATCCCTCTCACAATCTGGGACCACTGGCTTCTAAATGTTCACCTGCATGCCTGCCTGATTGCCCCTAACTGCCCCCCTGCCAGCCTGATCACCCCTAACCACCTCTGCCTGCTGGCCTGATCGCCCCTAACTGCTCCCTTTGCCAGCCTGATCACCCCTAACCACCTCTGCCTGCTGGCCTGATCACCCCTAACTGCCCCCCTTGCTGGCCTGGTTGCCCCCAACTGCCCCTCCCACTGGCCTGGTTGCCCCTAACTGCCCCCCCGCCAGCCTAGTCGCCCACAACTGCCCCTCTCACCATCCTGTCACTCCTCACTGCCCCCTCTGCCGGCCTGGTCACCCCAACTGCCCCCCCTGCCAGCCTGGTCACCCCTCACTGCCTCCCTCTGCAGGCCTGGTTTCCCCTCACTGCCCCCCCTGCTGGTCTGGTCACCCCCAACTGCCCCTCTCTGCCAGACTGGTCACCTCTAACTGCCCCCTCCTGCCAGCCTGGTTGCCCCCAACTGCCACCCCTCTGACAGCCTGGTTCTCCTTAACTGCCCCCCGCCAGTCTAGTCACTCCCAACTGCCTCCCTCGCCATTCTGTCACCCCACACTGTGCCCCCTGCCGGCCTGGTCACCCATAACTGCTCCCCTCTTCTGGCCTGGTCACCCCAACTGCCCCCCCTGCCGGCCTGGTCACCCCATGTAGCCTGCTGTTTAATCTTTTTATCACTCCTCACTAACCCCCCTGACAGCCTTATGGCCCCATGCAGCCTCCTATTCAGTTGTTACTGTGAGGGAGTCCTGGCTAATTTGCATATTACCCTTTTATTAGTATAGAATTATCTTTATTTCCTCCAGCTTAATTTAAATTATTTATTTGTCTTTGGTGCTCAAGAGTTTTATTTTTATGTAATTTTTTATGAATTTGTATTTATTCTGTTTGCTTGGGCACTAGGGGTCTGTAAACTTAAGGACTGATACATTTTACCAGTGTTAGTTAATTCTTAACTATTGCATCTTCAAATGTTGTTTTTACCCCATTTTATGCTTTCTCCTGCTCCAGTTAATGTCAATTCTCATTATTTATGGGTTCTGTATTTATAAAGATGCCTACTTGCTAAAGTTTATTTTTAATAGGTTATAGACTGAATGCTTATATACCCCGAAATCCACATGTTGAAATCTAATCCCCTATGAGATGATATTTGGAGTTGGGACATTTAGGAGGACAATAGTTCATGAGGGTGGAACCCTAATGAAGGGAATTTGTGCCCATATAAAAGAGACTCCAGAGAGTTCCCTCACAACATCCACTATTTATGGACATAGAAAGATAGCCATCTATGAAAACAGGTAGTGGCTCTCACCAGACACTGAATCTCCCAACATCTTGATCTTTGACTTGCTATCCTCCAGAACTGTGAGAAATAAATTTATATTATTGATAAACCCTCCAGTCTATAGTATTTTATAGCAGCCAGAACAGACTAAGACATACTCCAAAGTCAATATGATGCCTTTGTGGTAATTTGTGGACATGCACATAGAGGAGGAATATTTGAGTCTGTGATATGTATGCTCCCAGATAAGTCGTCCATTTAAATGTCTCATTTAAGTGTCATGTATAACACATACTTTTTTTGCTTTTTGTTGGTGATTTTGCTGTTAAAAATGGCCCCCAAGCATGGTGCTGAAGATCTGCTCAGTGTTCCTAAACATAAGAAGTCAATGAATGTACTTAACAGAAAAAAATACATGTTAGTAAATCTTCATTCAAGCATCAGGTATAGTGTTTTTGTCTATAGTTTCAATGTTAATAAATCAACAGTTTACATTTTATTTGTTTTTGAACAGAAACGCTCATAAAACAAGGTTATATATTGGCCAGTTATTAAAAATGTGATCAGAGGTTCACAAAAACCTAATTCTGTATTTCCCCTTGGAAAATTGTTCAGAATTCACAAAATCAGTGTTTACAGAAACTTTATGGAACCTAATGACTGCAAAAATGATAAATGGCTGTTATAGTTTTAATAGTCTCTTCTACGTCACTTGTTCTCTCTTTATTTTTTCTTTCTATTCTAACATTTTCTTCTGATTTATATTCCAGTTTCAACCTGCTATTGAATTCCTAATTAAATTAATTTACTTTTTGGTCCTGAAATTCTATACTCTTCATGATACACACACACACACACACACACACACACACACACACACACACACACAGACACACACATAGACACACACACACTGAGTGGCCAGACTATTATGACCACCTCATCAGTACTTCGTTGGGCCACCTTTTGCCTTCAATATTGAGGGGATTCTTCTTGACATTGACTCCATGTGATGTTGAAAGGTGATGCGAGGAATCTGACACCATGCCTGATGAATAGCACTATGAGATTTGATGGTTGTGGAAGCAGCTGCCTGATGGCTCTTTTAACTTTGTCCCACAAATGCTCAATTAGATTGAGATCTGGTGACTGTGGGGGCCACCTAAGCAAGGTAAAGAAGTCTCCCTCATGTTCTTGAAACCACTCCTGCACAATACGAGCACCGTGGCATGGAGCATTGTCTCCTTGGAAGAAGCCATCTCCTTTGGGATAGGCCATCAACATGATAGGATGAACTTGATCAGCAACGATACTTAGGTATGTTGTGCTATTCAGACATTGTTCCACATGAATTAAAGGGCCTAAATAATGACAGGAAAACATGCCCCAAACCATAACACTGCCCCCACCAGCTTGAAGGGTTGCACTCATGCATGTGGCGTGCATGCTTTCATGCTGTTTCCGAGAAATTCTCTGCTATCTGCATGATGCAACTGGAAATGTGATTCATCAGACCACATGACTTTTTTCCAATGCTCAACTGTCCAATCCTTGTGTTCCTGTGAGAACTGGAGACATTTTATCTTGGTAACTGCAGATAGCAAAGGTGTTCAAACAGGCCTTCGGCTTCCATATCCCATATGATGCAGTGTACGGCTAATTTGCCTACAAACATCAGGTGGTCATAATAATCTGGACACTCAGTATATATGTGTGTGTACACACACACACACACACAAACATATATACACTGTATGTATATATGTTTGTGTGTGTGTGT
The DNA here is from genome assembly GCA_026230045.1 of Corynorhinus townsendii. Taxonomy (NCBI): domain Eukaryota; kingdom Metazoa; phylum Chordata; class Mammalia; order Chiroptera; family Vespertilionidae; genus Corynorhinus; species Corynorhinus townsendii. The sequence continues at coordinate 94,627,906 of JAPDVU010000002.1, forward strand.
GTGTGTGTGTGTGTATATATATATATATATATATATATATATATATATATAGTTTCAACTTCTTTGGAAATTTCTCAAACTTGTTTTTTTATGTTATTGACTATCTTAAACTTAATTTTTTTTCAAATTTGAATCTGATAATTCTAAATAACAGAAGCTGGTGTGGGTCTGTGTCTATTAGTTATTATTCCATTTGGATCTCATTCATTGGTCTTATCTTATTGTGTACCTGGTTATTTTTTATTTTTAGTATTTGAAACTGGAAACTGTATTTGAAAACTTACAAAGTAATTCAAGACCTAGCATGATGTTATCTTGTTTGAGAGAGAATTTTCATTTGATTCTCATAGGCTCCTACAGATTATAGTCATGCCTATTACTTGAAATACATTTCAAAGATTGAGGTAATTCAAATTTGGGTTGTAGTTCTTATAGAGACTGTACTACTTAAGTGCACTATTACTTCTATTTTTTCCTATTTTTAAATTTGATTGTTTGTCTTCCTTTTGTTGAGTTGTATGAGTACTTTATATATTTTCGATAATAACCCCTTATCAGATGTATCATTGCCAAATATGTTCTCCCATTCAGTGGGTTTCCTTTTCAATTTGTTGGTGGTTTCTTTTGCTATGCAGAGCTTTTTATTTTGATGTAGTCCCATTTGTTTATTTTCTCCTTAGTTGCTGTTGCCTTAGGAGATGTGTCCCTAAACATATTGCTACGTGAGATGGATGAGATTTTACTGACTATGTTCTCCTCTAAGATTTTTATGGTTTCATGCCTTACATTTAAGTGTTTTATCCACCTTGAGTTTACTATTGTGTATGTTATAAGTTGGTGGTCTAGTTTCATCTTTTTGCACGTGTCTGTCCAGTTGTTGAAGAGACTGTCTTTACTCCACTGTATGTTCTTACCATCTTTGTAAAATATTAATTGACTGTAATGGTGTGGGTAAATTTCTGGGTTGTCTGTTCTGAAACATTGGTCTATATGACTGTTCTTGTGCCAATACCAGGCTGTTTTGAATACAGTGGCTCTGTAGTATAACTTGATATCTGATATTGTGTCCCACCTACTTTGTTCTGCTTTCTCAAGATTGCTGAAGCTATTCATGTTCTTTTGTCATTCCATATAAATTTTTGGAGTATTTGTTCTAGTTCTGAGAAGTATGCCATTGGTATTTTAATAGGGATTGTGTTGCATCTGTAGATTGCTTTGGGTTGTATAGACATTTTAATGATATTAATTCTTCCAATCCATGAACATAGTATATGCTTCCGTTTGTTTGTTTCTTCCTCTATTTCTTTTTTCAATGTCCTATAGTTTTCAAAATACAGGTCTTTTACCTCCTTGACTAGGTTTATTCCTAGGTATCTCTTTTTTGTTGTTGTTGCAATGGAAAATGGGATTGCTTTTTTAGTTTCTCTTTCTGAGAGTTCATTATTGGTTTATAAAAATGCCATCAATTTGTGAATGTTGATTTTGTATCCTGCTCCCTTGCCGAATTCATTTATTTAGTCTAGTAGTTTCCTGGTGGAGTCTTTAGAATTTTTTACGTGCAATATCATGCCATCTGTGAATAATGAAAGTTTCACTTCTTCCATTCCAATTTGGATGCCTTTTATCTCTTCTTGTATCATCGCTATGTCCAGGACTTCCAATCTGTGCTGAATAAGAGAGGTGAAAGCATATATCCTTGTCGTCTTCCTGTTCTTAAAAAGAATGCTTTTAGTTTATGCCCATTGAGTTTAGTGTTGTCTGTATGTTTTTCATAACTGGCCTTTATTATGTTGAGTTATGATCCTTCTATTTCCAGTTTATAAGAGTTTTTTTATGAAAAAAGTGTGCTGTATTTTGTCTAATGATTTATTTTGCATCTATTGATAAGATCATGTGGTTTTTATCTGTTAATTTCTTTACGTGATGTGTCACATTTATTAATTTACAAATATTATACCAAACTTGCATCCCTGGAATAAATCCCACTTAATCATGGTGTATGATCTTTTTAATATATTGCTGGATCTGATTTGCTAATATTTTGTTGAGAATTTTAGCATCTGTGGTCAACAGGAATATTGGCCTGCAATTTTCTTCTTTTGAAGTGTCTTTATCTGGATTCGGAATTAGGATAATGTTAGCCTCCTAAAAAGCACCTTGAAAATATTCCTTCCCTTTGAATTTTTTAGTATAGCTTAATAAGGACAAGTGCTAGTTCTTCTTTGAATGCTTGGTAAAATTCACCTGTAAATCCATTTGGTCCAGGACTTTGGTTTGCTGGAAGTTTTTAAATTACTGCTTCAATTTCATCAGTGTTATTGTCCCATTCAGGTTTTCTGATTGAGTTTTGAAAGATTCTATGTTTGTAGGAATTGTCTCTTTCACCCTGTTGTCTGGTTTGTTGGCATATAGTTGTTCATAGTACTTGCTTACAATACTTTGTATTTCTGTGATGCCCATTGCTATATAATCTCTTTCATTTCTGATTTTATTTGGGTCCTCTTTCTCTGTTTCTTGATGAATCTGGCTAGGGGTTCATGAATCTTGTTTATCTTTTCAAAGAACCAACTCTTAGATTTATTGATCTTTCATACTATACTTTTTAGTCTCTATGTCATTTATTTCTACTCTGATCTTTATTTTTTCCTTCCTTCTATTTCCTTTGGGCTTTTTCTTGCTATTCTCTTTCTAGTTCATTTAGCTGTAGCGTTAAATAGTTTATTAGTCATTTTTTCTCATTTTTTGAGGTAGGCCAATAGAGCTATGAACTACTCTCTCAGGACTGCTTTTGCTGTATCCAATAAGTTTCAAGTATTGTGTGTTCATTTTCATTTGTTTCCAGGATGTTTTTAATTTCTTACTTTATCTAATTGGTGACCCATTCATTGTTTTAATAACATGATATCTAGCCTCCATGTATTTGAGTGTTTTTTGTCCTTTTTTATTGTAGTTGATTTCTAACTTCATACCATTGTGATATGAGAATATGATTAATATTATATCAATCTTCTTAAATTTGTATAGACTTGTTTTATGCCTAACATGTGGTGTATCTTTAAGAATGTTCCATATACACTTTAGAAGAATATGTGTTCTGTTGCTTTGGAGTGAAATCTCCTATAAATATCAACTATATCCATCTGATTTAAGGCCTCTGTTTCCTTGTTAATTTTTTTATCTGGAAGAACTACCCAGTGATGTCAGTGGGGTGTTAAAGTCACCTACTATGACTGTATTGCTGTACATCATTCCCTTAAAGTTCATCAAGAGTTTTGTCTATGTTCTTGGGTGCTCCTATATTGAATGCATATTTGTTTACAAGGCTTATATTTTCTTGTTGAATCATTCCCTTTAGTACTATAAAGTGGCCTTCTTTGTCTTTTATTATGGCCTTTGTTTTGAAGACTATTTTGTCTCATATGAATATTTTGTCTGAAGACTATTTTGTCTGCTACTTCAGATTTTTTTATTCCTTTCCATTTGCATGGGATATATTTCCATCTCTTCACTCTCAGTCTGTATATAAATTTTGTTCTGAGGTGGGCCCCTTGTAGACAGCATATACATGGGTCATGTTTTCTTATCCATTCAGTCACCCTATGTCTTTTGACTGGAGCATTTAATCCATTTACATTTAAAGTTATTATTCATATATATTTATTTATTGCCATATTTATTTTATTTTTGTCTATGATCTATTTCTCCTTTCTTTTTCTTAAAGTGGTCCCTTTAACATTTCTTCCATTGCTGGTTTGGTGGTAATGTACTCCTTTATCCTTTTTTTTTTTTTTTTTTTTTTTGGTGTGGAAAGCTTTTCAGTTCACATTGAATTTTTTAAATGATAGCATTGCTAGATACAGTAGTCTTGGATTTCTTGGATTTAGGTCCTTGCTTTTCTTTACTTTGAATACTTCATGTCACTCCCTTCTGGCCTGAAGTGTTTCTATTGAGAAGTAAGCTAACAACATTATAGGAGCTCCTGCATAGGTACAGCTGTCTCTTTCTTACTGTCTTTAATATTCTTTCTTTGTCTTTAACATTTGCCATTTTAATTATGATGTGTCTAGCTGTGGGTTTCTTTGTGTTCATTTTGATTGGGACTCTCTGTGGCTCCTGAACTTGTGTAACATATTTCTTCACCATGTTGGAGAACTTTTCTGTCATTATTTCTTTAAACAGTTTCTCTGTACCTTACTCACCCTCTGCCCCTTCTGGGATTCCTATAATGCAGATGTTGTTTCATATTATGTTGTCCTAAAGTTCACTTAAGCTCTCTTCCTGCTTTTTATTTCTTTTTATATTTGCTGCTCTAGTTAGGTATTTATTTCTACTTGGTATTCCAAATCATTGATTCGGTCCTCTGCTTCATCCAGTCTACTTTTAATATCTTCCAGTGTATTCTTAATATCAGGTATATCATTATTCATTTCTATCTAGTTCTTGTTTATGGCCTTTATTTCCTTTTTCATGCTGTTGTAATTTGCACTAAGTTCCTTAAACATCTTTATAACCATTGCTTTGAACTCTATATCTGATAGGTTGCTTGCCTCATCTATTTAGTTCTTTTTCTGGAGATTCATTCTTTTCTCTCATTTTGGGGTTGTTTCTTTAGCTGTCTCTTTTTTATTTGCTTCTTCTAGGTATTATATAGAACTGCTATGCCTCTCATTCTTTGTGGGATGGCCTTATATATATATAGTGTCTTGAGGGGTCCTGTGGGATAGTCTCTTTGTTCACCTGAGTTGGATGCTCTAGGAATGGTCCCTGTGTGCATTATTTGGGCTCTCCTATTGTAATTGGGATTCAATTGTTGATGTCCTGCTTGTGGTAGTGATTGACCCTCCTACTTGCTGCTAGTGTTGTTCAATTCCAAAGTCATCACGCCAGCTTTTATACAGGTCTTCTATTTGTGGGGCTTGCTAGATTTTGCTCTGATGTTGTTGAATCTGGTCCCTTGATGTGTCTATCCTAGGCTTCCTGGGAGCTTCTGTAGTGCAGGAGAATGTGAGTCACTGTCCCTTTCTGGAGTTGGGCAACCTGATTGAGGTCTAATAGGTTGAATCCCATAGTAGTCCAGTGGTCAGGTACTCCTTATCCCAGAGGCTGGGTCTGCCTTGAGTCTCACACTTTGATGTCCCTATTCTGACCTTTACTCCCTTCTCCCACAGAGCTGGTCCTGCAGGTGCTTGGGGTCCCACTGGCTTTATTCATTGAGCAGCCCAGGATGGTGTCTGCAGCATGGAGCCAAACTGCTACTAGGTGTACCAGTTAATAATGGCAGATTTCACAATTGAAGAAAACATGATAATTTCAAGAGAAACATCAAAAGTGCTTTATTCAAAGTAATTTCCATCGCTAGCTACACATTTCCCCCATCTTTCAGGTAATTTGTGGATACATCCCAATAGAACTTTTCTTGTTTTGAGGCAAACCATCCAGAGACCCAGTTTCCTACTTCTTCGTACATTTTGAAGTGCTGCTCAGAAAAATGCATGTGCCATCAATCAGAACAAGTGGTAATCTTAAGGAGCAGGGTCTGGTGAATACAGCAGGTAGGTTAATACTTCCTAGGCAAGATCTTTTAACATGTCTTTAACTGATTTTGAAGTGTGTGATGGTGCATTATCATGAAGCAAACTTACTTTGCCGTGTCTTCTGGCCCATTCTGGTCATTTCATGATCAAAGCATGGTTCAAATTGATTATTTGTTGTCAGTAGTGATCAGTATTAACAGTTTCACCTGGTGTTAGAAGCTCATAATACACCACACCTTCCTGATTCCACCAAATGCAGAACAGTGTCTTCTTTCTGAAGCAATTGGGCCTTGCAGTTGATGTTGATGGTTGACCTGGATCAACCCATGATTTTGTGCACTTGGGATTCTCAAAATAAATCCACTTTTCATTGCTGGTCACAATTCAATGCAAAGAAAAACTTTCTTTTGTGCCATTGAAGCAACATTTTACTGATGACTTTTTGGTTTTCTATTTGTCTTTCACTCAGTTGATATGGCACCCATTTTCCTTCCTTTAAAATCTTTCCCATTGCTTATAAATGATTGAAATTGTTTGATGAGCAATGTTTAATCTTTCTGCAAGTTGTTTTTGAGTTTAACATGCATCTTTATTCAATAATGCTTGTAATTGTTGGTCTTCAAACTTTTTTGGTTGGCCTGGACATTCTTTGTCTTTCACATCAAAATTATCACTTTTAAAGCATTTAAACCAGTGTTCATAAGTATCTTCAGATGGAGAATGTTAACCATAGGCTTCTCAAAGTATAGAGTAACTTTTTCTTCAAATAAAATAATGAATTAAAACTTCTCACAAATGCTCTTTATTTTGGCATGAAATTTGACATATTTAAGTGTAAAAATATCTATGATGTTAACACTTTCAACAAATTTGACATATGAAGTTTTGAAGCTTATTGTCAATACAAGAAAATAGCATACATATCAAATCATATCTATATCAACATACGTGTAACTCCATTTATTGAAAAAAAATCCACACTTTTAACTGGTACACCTAGTATTTCTGACTAATTAGATCAGGCAAATACTCAATGGGGGGAGGGGTCAACTGTATCTCCCTGCCACCCACCCCTGTTAAAAACTACCCAGTTAGCAAAGGTTTGGCCGAGAAAGATGATCTTTGCAGTGTGAGGGAATGACTCAGCATAGGAAACGGGGGGTGTCTGCTTTCCAAGCTCTAACCCCAGATTCCCTAACCCTTTCTTATTCTTACACAGCTCAATTCCACTCTGCCCTCCCTCTGCAAGAGCCAAAGGTGAGTGGTTGCCCTAAAAATTTTGTTCATTGGCCCTTTAAAGGGTGCCTGCACTTCAAGCCATCTCTCCCTGGCAGACAGAAACACTGTTGCTATTCACAGCCAGATGTTATGTGTGCATCTTTCTCAGTTCTGGTGCTCTCTGTTGGGGAGGTGGGGGACAGCTTGGGGATTATACCCCAGAGTTCTCAGTGGCAACCTCCCACAGTTGAGATATCTCTCCAGAACTTTAGCTGCTGTCTGTGGGAGCTCACCAGCCCTTTCATGTCTCCACCCTTCCTTCTAGTTTCTATTCATCCTTGGTTATGAGGATTCTCTCCAGCTAGTGTTAGTGATTTATTTTTTATTATAAACCAGTGTTTCTTTGAAAATTATTCAGGGTAATTCAATTATATTGGTATTTAAAACCTATTACAAGCAATCATTTTGATTTGACAAGCACTTTTTTAATAACAGTGTGATAAAAATGCATATATTGAAATATTTGTATACAGATTCCATTATTTTTTTAAGATAAAATTCTATATTTGGAATTGTTGTGTCAAAGTGGTAATACTGCAATTGAATATGTGTTACCAAATTTATTCTATAGAGGTTCACTGTAATTTCTATTGCAGCAATACTTGAACTCCATTTACAAGATGACTATTGACAAAATTAATTATTCTGAAAAGAATAACTAGGATGATGACAGAGCTAAATTATGAAAATATTAGTTTATATACTATTATATATTTTTACCTGCTAACTTTGTCAACATAAGTCTAGGTAATAAACATTCAAACATATGAGAGGTTTTCTTTCTGTGTATATATTGATCCAATTGCTTATTTATTCAGTAATAATTTCTGAATGTCTAACATACATCAGGCAATGAGAGATTCTACTACTAGCTTACAGTTCAGTGGAGAAGAATTTTAATAAACAGTTTAAAAACAAAATATGCAAAGTTAAGAAAAAGACGGTAGTGCCAAATAAGGAACTTATGTTAACTTGCTTATCTAGGATGATTAGGGAAAGTCTCTTGTATTAAGTATCAGTTAGATGTGAATAGATGATGGAGTTAAGTGTAGAAATCAACCCAGAAAAAAATACAGAGATCCTGAAGAAACATGCCTACATAGTGGTAAAGTCAGTGGTAGATAAGAGGAGGTAAATCTGCAAAAAGAAAGCAGTGACTACGTCAAGCAAAACTCTGCAAAGCAAGGTAAAGAATGATGATTTAACTGTCAAGACACCAAAAAGTATTCAAAGGTTTTTTTCTAGCAGTTATCATATAAACTAACTTTTTTTTTTTTTAAATGAAACTGCCTTAGGACATAGCAATTCCACTTCTGGAATTTATCTGAAGAATTCCAAAACACTAATTCAAAAGAATATATGCACCCATATATTAATTGCAGCATTCTTTATAATAGCCAAGATATGGAATGAGCCCAAGTGCCCATCAATAGCTGAATGGATTAAAAAAGCTGTAGCACATATGTACAATGGAATGTTACTGGGCCATAAAAAATTATGATATTGTACCCTTTGTGTCAGTATGGATAAACTTAGAGATATTATACTCAGTGAATTAAGTCAGTAAGAGAAAGACAAATACCATATGATTTCACTTATTACGTGGAATCTAAAGAAGAAACAACATTTAAGTAGACTCATAGACACAGAGAGCAAACTGATGGTTGTTAGAGGGTAGGGGATTTGGGAGACTAGATGAAAGAGGTGAAGCAATTAAGAAATACAAATTGGTAGTTACAGAATAGTAGCAGGGATGTAAGTAAAGCATAGGGAATATAGTCAATAATACTGTGATAACTATATATGGTGTCAGTTGGGGTATTGGAAATATGGAGGAGAATACTATGTATAGTATATGATTGTTTACTATTAAGCTCTACATCTGAAACAAAATAAACAAAAGAAAAAGTGATATACTCTATGTTGACATGGATATACATCACAAGCACCTTCATATACTATAAGATATATGGTGCTATATTTTAAGAATCCTAAAAAATGATTCTTTGACACAGCAAACTTCTTTTTAGGAATCTGTCAGAATTCGTGGCAAAGACTTATACATATAAGACAATGCTTATCACAGAATTATTTATAATAGGCAAATTTTGGAAACCACACAAATGTCCAACCACATAGCATAGCAGGAAATGGTTTTAATGACTTACAGTATGGTCACACAATAGAATATTATGTAGACTTAAATAGCAATGACTTTGAAAAATATTTAATGGCATATAAAGAGCAAATGTGACAATAAATTATTTGGTAAAATATACCAAAATAAAGTTTACATTTTTTGAAAAAAATAGTTTGTAGACCACTAACAGTGAAAGCAGGAAGGCCAAGAAGGAAATTATGCATTGCTATATTGGTGATGGTTTGGAATACAAAGCTTGTCGTGAAATGATAAAAATGACTGTATGTGAGATATACTTTAGCAGTACATTCAATAGAACTAAATGACAGACTGAATAAGGCAGTGAGGAAAAGGACCAAGAAAGACTCAGTTTTCCAGCTTGAGCAACTGAACACACAATGGTTTAAATGAATAATATGGAAAAAGGAAGGCAGGTACCTAGAATCCTATATGCCACACAGTTACATTGTTTGCATCTGCCTAACATAATGTACTCTAAGCTTCCTCTGCACAGGAATTTTCCTTTATCCATTCTTTGACCCCTATTGCCTAGCACAATGGTCAACAAACTGCGGCTTGTGAGCCACATGCAGCTCGCGAGCTGTGATTTGCCCTCTGCTGACTAATGAGTTTGCCGACCACTGGCCTAACACAATGTCTAGCATAGGGAATGCCACCAATAAGCATTTGCCTGAATGAATGGATGTATGAATGATTAAAGAAAATAAAGATTGTCCTTTGACTTTCCAGAGTGAACAACTAGAAATAATGGCCCATAATTACAGGATGACATATTTCACTTTTATGTAAATACTAGAGGCCCAGTGCATGAGATTCATGCACTGAAGGTGGGGTCCCTTAGCCCGGCCTACGCCCTCTCACAGTTCAGGGCTCTCCATAGTCCAGGACCCCTTGATCCTGACTGCCCACCTGCAGCAGAGGCAGAAGAGGCTTCCGCCACCCCCACTGCTCTTGCCAGCCATGAGGCCAGCTTCTGGCTCAGCGGTGCTACCCTTGTAGGAGCACACTGACCACCAGGGAGCGCTCCTGTGTTGAGTATCTGCCCCCTGGTCATTCCTCTGTTCAGTCTATTTGTATATTATACTTTTATTATATAGGACTAGAGGTCAGTGCACGAAATTCATGCATGGGGGTGTGTGTCCCTCAGCCCGGCCTGAACCCTCTCCAATCCAGGACTGCTGGCTTCTAACCGCTCACCTACCTGCCTGTCTTATCACGCCTAAACACTCTGCCTGCCTGATCGCCCCTAACTGCTCCCCTACTGGCCTGATTGCCCCTAACCGCCTCTGCCTCAGCCCCCACCACAGTGGCTTTGTCCAGAAAGATGACCAGAAGATGCCTGGTCAACCTGGTCTAATTAGCATATTACCCTTTTATTAGTATAGATTAGTCAGCTCAGCCATAACAAAATATCATAAATTTGTGAGGCTTAAACAACAGAAATATATTTTTCTCACAGTTCTGGAGGCTGGAATTTGGGGTCAGGGTACCAGCATAGCATCATCTCATACACCAGAAAGTGGTGGGTTGATTGCCAGTCAGGGCACATGCCCAGGTTGCAGATTCAATACCCAGTCCAGTGAGTGCAGGAAGCAATGGAACAATGTTTCTCTCTCTCTCCCTTCTTCTTCTGAGATCAATTAAAATGAATGATAAATAAATAATGTTCTCTAAGTATGACTTTAACAGGAAATACACTAATGATCTATGAAGTGAAAAACTAGTTATAACACAAATATACAGCATGACCCCATTTAACATATATTTATTGATTTCAGAGGAAGGGAGAAGGAGAGATAGATAGAAACATCAATGATGAGAATCATTGATCAGCTGCCTCCTCCACACCCCTACTGAGGATCAAGCCTGAAATTTGACCAGGAATCGTATCGTGACCTCTTGGTTCATAGATCTATGCTCAACCACTGAGCCCACCAGCCAGGCCTCATTTTTATCAATACCAGGCACATGAGGTACATTGGCAAGAACTCACTCCTAGATGAAAGTCTGACATTGCCCAAACTCCTTTGCAGCTAGGTTTCTGGATATGAATTCATTTCTGTCGATAGGATGTGCTTGCACGATATTTTGACAGCAGAAGTGGGGCAGAGGCATCTTCCCGCAGTCTGGGCTGTTTGCTGCTGTTGGTCATGTTTGCAGAGATGTGGAGGTTTCCTGCAGCAGAATCCAGGCTGTGCACAGGCAGTTGTGGCAGAGGCAATGCCCAGTGACCTATTTTGTGGGAGCTGGAGGGCACTTGTGGGGGCAGCAGTTTCCTGATCCCTGGGACACAGCTGTGCCAGAGTGTCCTAGAATTCAGTTGTGGCTGAGGGGGCAGCTCCTCCCTCTGGGCAGGAAGTCTTTCCTGGGGGCCAGCCTAATACCCACCCCTCCAGCTTTATGATGATTTCCCACACACCAATTATCTGTGCTAAATTCTTTCCTGCCTAAAATAGCAAAGATCTAAAAACATTTTGGATCCTCTACTTTCAATGAAAACAATGCTGCACAGGGTCAGGTCTGAGAAGTGGGTGAGGTGTTGTGGAAGGCTCCATTCTTTGAGTCTCAGCTTCCTCTTCTGTAGTACCTAGACCAAAGATTATCTTTTCAAAGTTACTGAAGACCATGGCAGCTGTGTTCCTTGAAGATGGCCACAACACTTCCTATCCTTCCTGTGGCATAAGGAATGCCACCAATTTCACTTTTATGTAAATACTAGAGGCCCACTTTCCACCACGTCCTCTCTCTTGAAGTGGGGCTGACCTCTGAATTCCAAGGCCAAGGCCAAAAAGGTGTGGGGCTGCAGCCCGCCCATCCCGCCAGGATTTCCAGCTTCAGCCCTGCTCATGCTGCTCGAGGCTCTGTCTGGCCCGGGGCCTTGTCATCCTGGCTTGCTTCCCCTCCCATCTGTGGCCCAGCACCTCACTGCACATCATGGCCCACCTGCTGGTGCTGCTGGGCCCAGCAGGTGGGGTAAGAGACCACCTTGGGCCTTGTACCTCCTAGTTCCTATGTGTCACTGCCACCTGTGCCCTGCGTCCTCTATTCCTGCCATTGTTTTGACCAAGGCCAATGCCCAGGTGTTGTGCACAGCCCATGGGGACTGCTGTGGCCACCAGGAAAGCCTCCCCTCCCCATCCCCAACTCCAATACCCTGATCCTGGGTCCACTTCTGCCAAAGGAGAGCTTGGCCCACACAGCTGCCCGAGACTGAGACTGAGCAATTCCAAGATCCACAGTCCCCAAATTTCTGCCAGCCAAGGCAGTTGGCCAGCTGGCCCCACCCTGATCGGGGTGATGGGGGCGATCCGACCCAGAGCAGGCTAGTTCACTGGCCGCAGTGGGTGTCATAGTGACCAGTAGTCAGGTCATTATGGCCGTAACAGCATTACAGTCTCTGGCTTTTTATATATGTGGACTAGTGGCCCAGTGCATGAATCTGTGCACCTTGAAAGGAACTGTGGGCCACGAGGCTGCGGTGGGCACAGGGGCAAGTTTTGGCCCATCCTCCATCCCACAGCCATGCTCCTCCAGCTGTGGCCCCCAGTCCACTGTCTGCTAGCAGCCCTGTTCCCACTGCCACTGCTCCCATGCACTGTTGGCACAGAGTGATTGGTGCCGGCTACAGCAGAAGGTGCAAGCGGGGCGGGCGACGTCAGCTGGTGTGAGCAGCAGCTGCTGCCCCAATCGCCCTTCAGGAGCAGGAGGAGGTGGAGAAGCCCTGAGGGATGATCGGGGCTGGCAGCCACCACTTGCTCCTGCTGACAGCCTTGAGCAATTGGGGCCAGTGCTAGCAGAGGGTGCAAGCAGGGTCAGAGCCAGTGGCAGGTGCGAGCACTGGGCGGGACCTCAGCACATGGGAGCAAAGAATTTTCAATAACTACCAGAGGCTTGCCCCAATGACAGTGACCGGTGCCCTGCCTTGGTCTGGCCCCTCTGCTCACCTGCACCACCACCTGCTTCAGCCAATGCCTGCCATGTTCTGCACTCTGCCGCCTCATGTCAATGTTTGCCATGTTTCACGCATGCCACCTGGTGATCAGCACACATCATAGCGACTGGTTGTTCAGTTGTTCTGCCTTCGGTCTGTTTGCATTTTAGGCTTTTATATATATATATTTCCAGCTAATTAGAACTACAGAAATGAAAGAGGCTGATTTCAGAATAACATGTTCTCTGGTAACTGAAATATTTAAGCAGAGTTTTGTTGAAAATAACACAGGTATCTAATTTTGAAATAGAATGGGAAATTAATTCAGGCAGAAAATATTAATTTTTCTAACCCTTCTACTTAATCCCTCTTTAAGTTCAGAATACCTTTCATTGGCCTTATTTCTGAAAAAATGACTTTTATTTCCTGTTAATGGAGTTAGTGAATTCATGTTAAAGGCTTGTCTTCAAATACCTCCAAGAAATTAAAATAAATGCTTCCTCTTTTCATATTCATACAATCTCGGGTTTATATTTTCCAGAGTTCAGCCAGGGTGCCAAGAAGTCTGGTCCAACTAATTAGGAATAAAGAGAAAGCATGAGGCATTCACTCACTTCTAATCAGAATCTCATCTTCTGCCTTACCAGGTAATAAAGGCATGGGAGGTTAAGGTGTCTTGGTTATAGGAAGAGCAGTAGGATTAGTAGGATTGAACTTTGCTAGTTGTTATAATATTTTCATTTAGGAAACTGGTTTGAAAATCTTTATTTTACAATGGACCCAAGACTCTACTTAAATCCCATAGCATAAAGAGGGCAAAGGGCTTTAAAAAATCTGTTTCTTGCCGAAACTAGTTTGGCTCAGTGGATAGAGCGTCGACCTGCGGACTGAAGGGTCCAGGGTTTGATTCCAGTCAAGGGCATGTACCTTGGTTGGGGGCACATCCCCAGTAGGGGTTGTACAGGAGGCTGCTGATCGATGTTTCTCTCTCATCGATGTTTCTAACTCTCTATCCCTCTTCCTTCCTCTCTGTAAAAAATCAATAAAATATATTTAAAAAAAAAATAAAAAATCTGTTTCTTGCTTGGCCAGGGAAGCTCAATGGTTGAGCATTTACTTATGAACCAGGAGGCCATGATTTGATTCCAGGTCAAAGCATATGCCTAGGTTGCTGGCTCAGTCCTCAGTAGGGGTCATGCAGGAGGCAGCTGATCAATGATTCTCTCTCATCATTGATACTTCTATCGCTTTCTCCCTCTCCTTTCCCCTCTGAAATCAATAAAAAAAATAATTTTTCTTCCCCCAAGAAAAGTATTTCTTTCTCATTTATTATTAATAAAATTTAAAGGCCACAGATGTGAAAAATAGATGGGTCTTGGTAACCACAATGATTCTGGTTAAAAAATCAGTTACAACATTTTTGTTTGTTTATTTTATTTTTTTGGCTGTGGGGTAGGGGACAGAGGAGTGAGTGAGGATCCCAGATCACCACTGATTTTTTCACCTGAGACAGTATGCTTTTATAGGTTTTATTACATTTCTAAGTCAGTTTATCTTGCAGAAAGGGACCTGTACCTAGAAAGTTTTAACACCAGTAGACAATTTCACTGTTAAGACTTTTTAACTCTTGAATGTTTCATGGTTGTGTCTCACTATTCAATTTAACTAATTTTTAGGCAGGATAACCCTACTATACCAAGAGTACATCAATACTTTGATTTGGATATATTGAATCCAGAAAATAACATGCAGAAGATAAATTAGAAGTGGACATTCTTCTGCTCTTAGTAAATTGAATCAAGAATTTTTACAAACTCTGCTTAAATGGGGAAGCCCAAAACATTCAATAATTAAAGTTAGGAATACTTAGCAGAATTGCCTATACTTCAAGAGTATAAAGTAAGTACTTATTAAAATGATGATTTTGCAGCTCTGTTACTTTAATTTTGTGAATTTTCATAGTTGATATGTTTAGATAATCTCAACTTTACATTTTTTTATCACAATCTAAATGTTTTATTGATGTTCTTTTATATAATAGGACTTTGTCTAGTCTTTATCTACATTTTGATCATCCTATATAATAAGTAGGTAATATGCAAATTGACCATCAGTCCAACACACAAGATGGCTGTCCCCATATGGACACAAGATGGCCACCGCAAGATGGCCAGCAAGGGATGACAATTGGGGATGATCAGGCCTGCAGGGGAGGACAGTTGTGGGGGACCTAAGCCTGCAGGGGAGGGCAGTTGGGGGGAACCAGGCCTGCAGGGGAGGGCAGTTAGGGGCAACTGGGCCAGCAGGGGAGGGCATTTAGGGGTGACTGGGCCTGCATGGGAGGGCAGTTAGCAGTGACCAGGCTGGCAGGGGAGGGCAGTTAGGGGCAATTAGGCCAGCAGGGGAGCAGTTAGACATTGATCGGGCTAGCAGGGGAGTGGTTAGGGGGTGATCAGGCTGTCAGGCAGAAGTGATTAGGGGCAATCAGGCAGGCAGGCAGGCGAGCGGTTGGGAGCCAGCAGTCCTCGATTGTTAGAGGGATGTCTGACTGCCCATAAAACAGGCAGTTGGGCATCCCTCATGAGTCCCAGATTGGAGAGGGTGAAGGCTGGGCTGAGGGACACACCCCCCCCATGCACAAATTTCATGCACTGGGCCTCTAGTATAATATAAAAATCATGAACAGACAGACACAAGGAAGGTAATGAAAAGCTACCTATTAACATAATATCTTCATACCCAGTCAGGTACAAATTGCAGCACTTTTATGGATAAGCACTATTACTTTTGGAATAATTGCATTAGTGTTCTTTCTGTCTTTTGTTATTAGCTACTTGTAATGCTTTTAAATCCTCCCCAGATTTCATTTTGTTCCTGTGGTCTTGTCCCTGCCTTTCCCTTCTCTCCTTTCTTTGTGCTACCTCTCCTTCACCACACCCTTCCATGGGCCTGACAACATTCTATAAGGATGTTTAATAAGTGTCTTATTTTTAACCCTTGCAGAAAAACCCCCTTCCCACACACAGTTCCCTTTATAGATAACTCCCATCAATGGTTGTTATAAAAATAACACAAATGAATATTAGGAAGCTTTGAAAAAGACTCTCTTGAAATTACAGATATCAGGTAATGATTGGCTCAAACAATAGTTCCTTGAGAATCAGAACAACAATAACCATAATATCACTGAACACCTAGTATAGTGTGCATCAGTAAATTAATTGATCAATCTTCCCACCAAACATATTAGGTATTTTTATATGAGACACACCTTTAGAGGCTTGGATATAGCAGTGTTGAGTCCTTGCTTACAAAGACTTTATAATCTAACTAGAGGCCCAGTGCACAAAATTTGTGCATGGGGGGGAGGGTTCCCTCAGTCCAGCCTGCACCATCTCCAATCCAGGACCCCTCAAGGGATGCCCGACTGCCCATTTAGGCCCGATCCCACTGGACATCCCTCTTACAATCCAGGATTGCTGGACATCGTTCTCGTAATCTGGGACCACTGGGTCCTAACTGCTCACCTGCCTATCTGCTTGATCACATCTAACCGCCTGCCCTGCTGACCTGGTCACCCCAAACCACCCCTCCTACAGGCATAATCACCCCCAATTCCCTCCCCCTCACTGGCCTGGTCACCTCTTAGTGTCCCTCCACCAACCTGGTTGCCCCTTACTGCATCCCCTGCCAGTGTGGTTGCCCCAAACTGCCTTTCCCACCAACCTGGTGGCCCTTAACTGCCCCCCTCTGCCAGCCTGGTCACCCTTCACCGCCCCACCCCCCACTGGTCTGGTTGCCCCCAAGTGCTCCCCCTGCGGGCCTGGTAGCCCCATGAAGCCTGCTGCTCAGTCATTTGGGCATTCCTAACTAACCCCTGGCCAGCCTGGTTGCCCCAGACTGCCTGTTCGATAGTAGTTGTTTCAGATGCAATGGTTGCTTAGCCTTTTATATATATATACATATATATAGATGAGTCAAGAAAAGAAAATATAGTATTTTAGTTAAAGATAAAGGCTATACAAAATAAATCAAGGTCTTGGTAAAAAACATCACAAGAAATTTGAAAACTCCATTTGTTAGAATGGTTAAGAAAGTGGTATCATATGGGGGTGATATTTGATCCAGAAACAGCCTTTATCTGACTCCATTGAGTCTATATTCCTGCCAAAGGCATATCAACAGTGTTTTATAATCAGATAAGTAAAGTAATAGACTCACTGTAAAAATTATGCAAGTGGGAAAGAGGAGTAGCTATAATAACCTATATTAACTTTTGGCAGAGCAGATATACAGACTAATCTTGACCATAGAATGTACTTACCTTTTACATTAAATAAATATTTTCCCAATACAATGCTTTAAACTTCCAGATTATATTCTAGGGAAGTGATGGAAAGATAATTTCATCAGGAAAAGTAGCTTGTGATTGCATGTTGGGTTCTTTGTCACAGATGGGCCAGACTCAAAGTACCCAGGCCTATCATCTACACTAATAATCTACACTAATAATAGATAAATATGCAAATTATGTGTTACAGCCTCAGGTCACAACTGGATCAGCAGGCTGCATCCCCGCCCTCTGCTAAAAGGCAGCTTCAAGGCCTGGGGTAGGATAGGATACTATAGGAGGGGATAAGAAAGGAGAAGGAGAGGAAGGCAGGCCTGCATGCAGACAGGCGGAGAGGAGAAACAGAAATACAGAAAGGGAACAAGAAAAAGATGCAGGAATGGAAAAGGGAAGGAAATGTAGGGCTGCACATGGGAGGGGGTGGCAACCTCAGGGTGGTGGGGAGGAGCAGGTGCACCCAGCGAGGGGTGGGGTGGGAGCCCCACCCAGACGCTGGAGGAGGGAGGAGGGTGGTAGCCCCCAGTGCAGGCCGTTTGCGGGGAGGCACCCATGAGTCCGGGATGGAGTGGTGGATGGTCCAAGGCCTTCTAGGCAGAGGTGCTCCTGCTTGGCGGCGCCAGCAGCAGTGCCCCAGCAGCGCAGCCCTCGGCCACCCTCACTGGGCCAGGGTTCCTGGGCAGGGAATGGGAGCAGGATGGTGGCAAGGAGGCCAGGGAAAGGCGGGGGCGGGGGCAGCGAACACCTGTCTGGGACTCAGTACTGGGCTGGGGGTTAACTTCCACACCCCCAATGGAAGCTTTAAGAAGGGAGGGAGGGAGAGAACAACTTTATAAAGGAGTCAGTAGAGAGCAGAGTTAAAGAAGGAAAGAGGATGTATGAATGAACTGTAGGAGCTACAGTGAAAATCAAGTATAGTTGTGTACTGGGGACAGATTTTAAAAGTAAGAGTCTAAAAAGAAAAAAGATAAATGATATTGAATAATTAGGCAGGTAGATAGATAGATATTAAAACAGTGGAAGTAACTAGAGAAGAATGTATGGGAAAGGTAGGGTGAGAGAGAAAGAGGGAGGGAAGAAAAGTTTTAAAGGGGAGCCAGTAGAGCTTGAAAGGAGAATGGGAAGAAGGAAGAAATCAGGGAAGGAGCAAAGCAGGTCCGAGGGAGGAAATGAAGAAAAAAATTAAGGTGGGAAAGAAGAAAAAGGGGAGGGAAGGCAGGGGTAAAGATAAAGGAAAGAAGGAATGTGGGGAGGGAGGGTAGGAGAAAGATGGGAAGAAGGATGATGGAACAGTAGTAGGAAATAAGGAGGAAAGAAAAGTTTATAAATGAGGAGTCAGTAAGAAAAACTGTTACATAAAGGAGAGAGAAAAATTGTGTGAGAGGGAGAAGCCAGTAAGGAAGTCAAATAAAATTGTGTGTGAAGGGGATAAGATTAAAAAAAAATGTTAATAGGGGCAACCAGGCCAATAGGGGAGGGCAGTTAGGGGGATCAGAAAGGCATGCAGAGTGGTTAGGGCAGGCATGCAGGTGAGCGATTAGAAGCCAGAGGTCCCAGATTGGGAGACGGATGTCCAACTGTCAATTTAGGCCTGATCCCCTAAACTGGCAGGTAGACATCCCCCGAGGGCTCCCGGATTGGAGAGGGTGCAGGTCAGGCTAAGGAACCCCCACCCCCTGTGCACAAATTTCATGCACTGGGCCTCTAGTATATAATAAAAGGCTGACATGCAAATTGTCCCCTTGGGAGTCTGACCGGAAGACCTGGAGTTTGATTGCTCACTATGACATGCACTACCACCAGGGGGCAATGTGGAACATGGCAGGCAACCAGCAGCAGCGGGGCACTGAGGGAGCAAGGGAAGGAGGAGTCAGGGAGGCAGGGAGGCGAGGAGGTTGTGAACCTGATTGGCCCTCATCGCAGGCCAGGCCTAGGGACCTTACCCATGCACAAATTTCTAAATGTATAAATCAATTTAAATTTGGGGCCCTACCCATGCACCAGGCCTCCAGATAGGGTAAATATATATCTTAAGAGTGCATGAGTCTGAAAAGAAAAGACTGTCATTTTAAACTTTTACCCAGTACTTGGAAGTATTCTTTTAATGTAAGTTTGCTAACTCAAATTCAGAAAATGGTATCAGGGAGTTGGTGACATAACCTTTGTCATAATTTAAAGAGTACTACCAAAAATAAACGCAGTCCTTGACTTATTTATTTATTTTTGTATGAAGGATTTTTACAACTGAGACTCATTTTGGCATAATTAGTTTAAATATGTTTATTCTTGGTTAATTTGATAGCATTTTGCATTTTAGTTTACTTGCTTACTAGCTTTTCAAATTTTTGTAAAATTCCATTGATCTTTGTGTTTGTACAATTGAACTAAAATTGAATAAAATTTAATCAGATATTAATAATTCAAAAAGTCTATACATTAACTTATTGGGGAAAGGA
Source organism: Corynorhinus townsendii (assembly GCA_026230045.1). NCBI lineage: Eukaryota > Metazoa > Chordata > Mammalia > Chiroptera > Vespertilionidae > Corynorhinus > Corynorhinus townsendii. The sequence goes on from JAPDVU010000002.1 coordinate 94,647,614, forward strand.
AGTATTTGCTATTGAGAAAAATTTAAATTGATTTATACATTTAGAAATTTCCATCTTTTTCTTTTTAAAAATAGTTAATCTACTTATTTTATTTTTCAAGTTGGTAAAGTGTTAGCCTTTTAAATAGATTTCTCAAATACCTTATATGTGATATCATCTACCACACACTGCTGCCCAAAATAACAACAAAAAAATCTTCACAAGCACATGTTTGGTTTAAAATCTTTATGAAAGTCAGCTCTTTCAACACTAATGCATTCAACATGGCAAGAGTCAAACCTCAGGAATCATAGAAATGTAGACCAGCAAGTTAGAATTAATGGCCATTATACCCAATCCAGGTTCAGATGTTGATTGTACTAATCCACCCCAATGCTCATTAGACTGTTTTCTGGTTCTGAAAAAGCTTACCCAACTAGACAAACTGGATTAGAAAGAGTGATATTACCCATAAATTCTGCCTTCCAAATTACTGTGTCTACCTATTCCTCAGTATTTGTAGGAAGTATATCAGGCTTGCATTAGTCATGTGGTAATGTGAAACTTTTTAAAAAATCATGAATCCAAGATTTTATTACTTATTCTAGACTATACTACTAACTAATTTGGTGACTTTGCATAAGAAATTTCAGTTCTTTGGGGGAGGCTTCTAATTCCTCAGCTGTAAAATAAGGGTGTTGAACCAGGTCTCTTATAGATATAGGATTCTGAGTGAGTATGGACTAATCTGTATCCCCCAAAATTCATACCTTGAGTCATAACCCCAGTCTATAACTCCCAGTTCCTCAGAATGTGACTTTGGAGATAGGACATTTGAAAAGGAGACTAAGTTAAAATAAGTTGTTAGAATGAGTCCTAACTCAATCTAAGTCCTTGTAAGAAGAGGAAATTTGGATATACAAGGAACACCCAATGATGCACATGTGAGGACACAGTGAGAAGGCAGATCTTTGAGCCAAGGAGAGTTCTCAGAAGAAACAAGCCTGCCAATAGGACTTCTAGATTTTGGACTTCTGGACTTCTGGTCTACAGAACTGTAATAATACATTTCTGTCATTTAAGCCACCCAGTCTAAGGTATTTTGTTGTGGCAGCCTTAGCAAACTGGTACAGAGTAGAATCACAGAATAATGTTTACAAAGTTATCCTAACAAAAAATAACCTCATAACCACTCTGCTGAAAAGCACTCACTGGCTCAACAATTCTTTCAGCACTACATATACTGCTTTGATATAGTATTGTATTGCTTCTTATTTCATAGTATTATTCTCTTTAATTCTCCCCAATGACTATTAGAGTATCTTACACAGTCTTCAATAGTTTTTTTTTAACTGATGGTTTTTATCCTACTCTACCACTATTTTTTCTTATCTGTGAAATGAGTTCCTTAAAACAAATCACTTTATGCACCAGAGGATTAATTTAACCACAGATATTTTCTCATTTTTTATGGCAATTGTAGCCTAAGAATAAACAAATGACTACAAGGATATATAAGAAAGATTTTAAGTTTGTTATTTTAAATGCCTAAAGCAGTGAGTAAAAAATAGAGAATATATATATATATTCCAGATCACTTACTGAAAACTTGTTTTAGGATTAAGACATTTAGAATATTCGGCATCCTGTGTCTGGCACCCATTACCTCCTATATTTTAGGATTTATTGTCAGAGATGTTCCACTGCTACATCAATTCTCTTTTTATTTTATTTTCTACATAGAGTTTATGAGAGTGATTATGCATGCATGTCCTTACAGCTAATCATCTTCCTAGAATCCCTCATTGGAGTACATCTACTTTGCTTTCAGAACAGATCTGCTCTAGCCCATAATATCTGTAGTAGTAAGTGTTGTTTATCACAAGACAAAAATACAAATTTTTATACTAATTTACAATGAAATATATCCATTCTTTTCCTTCCTGGTTGGTTTTATGAGTTGTAGTTTTAAGATGCTAATAAGCTTTTTTTATTTTTAGTTCAATTCATCGGCAGTCCATAAGATTTTATAACAGTTTAAAAACACTTCAGCTGTTTCTTAATAGACATTTTCTTAAAAGTTTTCAGAAATATTTGACTTTACAATTATTTACAAAGCCTAACAATTTGACATAAATCAACAGATTTAGAACCAATAATCAAATCAATGTTGGACAAATGATCCCTAGAACAGTTTCAGAAATTCAATATTAATTCCAAATATTTTACATAGAAAATATTCAGTAATTTTTTATGTACCTGGTCATTAATTTTCATATTAACTATTATTTTCCTTGGATATAAGATTTATATAAAAGTATTATGATTGCTATTATAATTACGAATGCATTATTTAATTTGAAATAAAGTCTTTCTAGTCAATGTTTCTTTTTTTCTTTTTAAATATGGAATGCTTCACAAATTTGCATGTCATCCTTGTGCAAAGGCCATGCTAATCTTCTCAGTATCATCCCAATTTTAGTATATGTGCTGACAAAGCAAGTACGATAGCCATAGTTGGACCATAGCATCAACATCATCTGACAGCTGGTTAGAAATGCAGAATCTTAGGCACCATCTCAGATTATCTGAATGAGAATCTTCATTTTTAATAAGATTTCCAAGTACTTAGTGTTCACTTTTATGTCTGAGAAGCAGTCAACAAAAGGATTTATTTTGGTATTTAATAAATAGTCCTGAAATTTTGGTTATGGACATCTTAACTTTTAAATATAGAATGCTAGGAAGATTTTTAAGGTAAAATAATTTAAAAATTAATGGTAAAACAAAAAGAAGACTAATGTCCATTTGGATTAAATTTATTGCCAACATCTAATTCTATAAAGAGTGTTGTAATTTAATCTACACTAACAAAAGAGGAACATGCAAATTGAACATCACTCCGCTATACCCACCAGCCAATCAGGAGCAAGTATGCCAATTAACCCAACAAGGATGGCGGTGGCCATGGAGCTGGAGCGAGAAGGAGGCTTGGGTTGCCCCCAGAGATGGAGGAAGTCAAGCTTCCCACCCACCCTGGCCAGTCCTGGCCTCCACTCAAGGCTACAAAGTTTCAATTATAGAAGATAAATAAATCCCAGATACCTAATTCCAGCCGGTCCTGGACACTGCTCCAGGAGGTGCTGAAAAAAAAAAAAGAACAAAAGGAGGGGCTGGGAGCTTGGGTCACTGGAGGGTGTGGCCAGCCTGCAAAGAGCCATAAGCCCCTCACTCAGGCTGGCCAGGCACCCAGGCAGGACCCCCATCCCTGGAGGGGGTGTGGCCAGCCTGAAAACAGCCCTCAGCCCTTCACCCAGACTGGCCACACCCACATGGCCCAATCCTTGTAAACGGGCAGTCGAACATCCCTGGAGGGGTCCCAGATTGGAGAGGTTGGGCTGAGGGACACACACCCCCATGCACAAATTTTGTGCACTGGGCCTCTAGTTTAAATATATAATACTGCATACTATTACTAAAGACATAAAACATAGTTTCTTCAGTAAAATGAAGTAAAGCCAAAATTCTGTCTCTCTTGTGTCTTGTATCTTCTCTCCTTCTCTCTCTCTCTCTCTATCTCTCTCACATACATACACAAAAAACTCTCTGGTATTTGTAGTAAATCTATGTTATCCTATCTAATAAAAGAGAAACATGCAAATTGGCCATACCTCCGCTATGCCCATAAGCCATGCCCACCAGCCAATCAGGAGTGAGTATGCAAATTAACCCAACCAAGATGGTGGTTAATTTGCATATCCAGGCACAGAGCAAGACTGAAGACAGTGTAGAAGGAAGCCAAGCACTGCAGAAGGGAATGAAGCTGCAGAGAAGCAAGTGGGGTGGTGCAGAAAGGAGGGAAACAGGCAGGGCTGTGGAGACTGCCACAAGAAGCCCTCTTCTTGCAGAAATAGGCCCAAGGAAGCCCTGTTCTTGTGGGAATCTTCTTGCAATGGGCCTCTAGTATTCCTATATTCCCCTATATTCCCATTTAACATCTATCCCTCTATGAGATTAAAGCTTGATTGCTTTAAAAATGTTATACATTTAAAATGTTACATAGCCTTTGTAGCTATATTTATCATAGTACTTTTTTTTCCCTTTCAGAACTGATATTTATAAGTTAATATACTGGAAATTTTTCAGATTTGAAAGTATAAGAATGGAAGTAAAAAATGGGTTAGAGTTACTATTTATACTAAGCATGAATGAACATTCTTTATCTTCCATATTCCTGGAAAGTTAAATGCCTGGTCATAAAAATGGTTGCCTTTTGCTTTGTTTTGTTTTTTTCTCTTTTTATAATTTATATATATATATATATATATATATATATCAGAATTTTTCAGTCTCATAAACTCTCTCTCTCTCTCTCTCTCTCTCTATATATATATATATATATATACACACACACACACACATACATATATATACTCTATGTACACATATATATGTACACTAAACATATCTAAATACACAAACTAAAAATATAATGTACTAGAGGCCTGATACATTAAATTTGTGCAAGAGTAGGCTTTCCTTCCCCTGGCTGCTGGCACCGGCTTTCCTCTGGCACCTGGGTCCCAGGCTGGCTTCTCTCTGGCCATCCACAGGCACCCGGGACCCAGGCTGGCCTCCCTCCAGCCACCTACAGGCACCAGGGACCCAGGCTTTCCTCTGGCCCCAGCTTTGTACTGAATGACATCCAGTCTAATTAGCATATTACCCTTTAATTATTATAGATTAGTGGCCCGGTGCACAAAATTCATGCACGCAGGGGGTTGTCTCAGCCCAGCCTGCAACCTCTCCAATCAGGGCCGCCTTGGGGTATGTTAGGCAGTCAGACATCCCTCTCACAATCTGGGACCACTGGCTCCTAACAACCTGGCTGCCTGCCTGATTGCCCCTAATTGTTTCTGCCTGCCTGCCTGATCACCCCTAACTGCCCTCCCATGCTAGCCTTATTTCACCCCCAATTGCCCTCCCCTGCTGGCCTGATCTTGCCCCAAACTTCCCTCCCCTGCCAGCCTGGTCACCCCCAACTGCCCTCCCCTGCTGGCCTAATTGCTCCTAATTACCTCTGCCTCACCCCCTACCACCATGGCTTTGTCCAGAAGGAAGTCAGATGCCTGGAAGATGACCAGTCAACCCAGGCTAATTAGCATATTACCCTTTTATTAGTATAGGTAGATTATATAGGATTAGATTGCTTAAATGGGGGAGAAAAGCCTTTTTTAGCAGGAGAAGATGCTCTTGGCAGACAAAAATACATAATCTCTATATCTGAACTGATAGCCATCATATGCACGATACTGCCAAACCAGTCATTAAAAAATTTAACTGCTTTCTTATACCTTACACCAAACAGTTGTTGCCCTTAAAACCCCTCCTCAGCCCCCACCTTAGGTTCTGCCTTCGCAGTTCACCCAGATTAGGTTCTGATTGGTCGGTTTCTATGACAGTCAGCATCTCCGGGCCTATCTCCCGGCCCAGTAAGGTGGGGTTGATCAACAGCCACCCCAGGCTGCTGGCAAGAGGGATGAACTGTTGATCTCTTGAGATGAGAGAGGCTTGGTTTCTGGCAAGGCCCAGAGAGAGAAAAGCAGAGTCTGATCTACAGCCTCAATGGTCTGATCCGCAGCTTCTCTCTCTCTCCAGGCCTCACCAGCAGCCACAGTAATCGGTGATCAGCCCCACCTCTCTCTCTCTCTGAGAGGTCAGCAGTTCAGCTGGCTCACTAGTTCCCACCCACCAGAGCCTGCTGTGCGTGCAGCCTGGCATTTGGTCAAGCCTTTGGTCATTTTGGATGTTATGGACCCTGGGTTTTTATATATTAGGATAGTATAAATATCACCTTGTATGTATCTACATATATATATATATATATATATATATATATATATATATATAATAAATATGGATGTGTGTGTGTGTGTGTGTGTGTGTATAATTCAAGAAAATTATCAGTAAACCAACATATTTGAAATTGAAACTTGCATCTAAACTGAAGCACTGTGAGATGTAATTAATTTTAATACAGAAAAAGGGAAAAATTAAACAGTATACTAAGATTATAACACTTAGGCCATTTGACTTTGCTCTTAAGTATGTGAGTTATTTCTGTTGCACTCACAACATCAATAAGATATGGCACGGCTTGTTGTCATCATGCACATGTGGGGAAGGAGAGATCCAAGGTCAATCAAGCAAGAAAAATGTTAAACAGGCAAATTGGGCACAACTGTGATTGAGCAGCTAATCTAAGTGGCTGATTATAGTTTGCCTGCCTACTTAAACTTGCAGCTGTGCCTGAGCGAGTGGGTGGAACCACTGTGAAACAGATGGCAGACTGTTTTTTGAACCTGGGCTTTTTCTCCACCTATGCAGGGACTTTTTAAGTGGTCACAGAAGGAAATGCTTGAACAAGAAATGTTAAGTAACGTCAGCAATGTAGTAAGACCTGACACATCAGAGCTTTATCCTATCATCATGATTGGGGTTCTATTCTTGTAATCACAAAAGCCAGTCTCATTTAAAATCCATACTGTGGCCTCGTGGTTTACATTACTTCTTTAACATGTCATATTCTCATACATTTCTTTTCTTTTTTAAAAAATTTTGTTTTTAATTTAAATTCTTTCTCACTCTACATCATTTTGTATATGCTTATAATTGCATGGATATATGGCTGGGTGGGCATAGTTGTATGTGTATGGCTGGGGAAGAATGGGGTTGGAGAAAAATGAGTTAGTCAATTTTGCAAGGTAAACATAGACTATTAACATTGTATAGACGTTAAAGGCTACTTAGTTCCCCTAGTCAAGGGAACATACTGAAATACATATGTAATCCCCATATACATATATGCCATAAGTAGTAATGCTCAAACCAGAACTAAATTCCAGCTTCCTGCTTGCTTAATTTTTGTAATCTTTAAGAAGGGAGGGTAAGAAAAGAGGTTGGTCTTAACTAATATTAAGACTCTTTCCAGTCTCACTTTATGATCCTGCAAATTTAATCAAATTGTGACTCAACTAAAGAATATGAAAGCTATTTTTTCCTAATTACCAACTCTTTATCATGTCACTTATTTAATAAATTAATATTTTGTTTAATACATTCAACTTATTAATATGTCACCATCATCATTTCCTTTTGACAAATAAAACATTTACAACTAAAAGCTAAATTATTTGTCCAAGGTGTACCAATTATGAGTAGCAGATCAGTGATTTAAACCAAGGCCATTTTGTCAAACACAAAGCCCATGCTTTTCCCATTAGATCAAGCCGCTTTGTCTGAGTGTCAACCCGACTCACAAGAGAATATGTGGTAATGTGGAAGTGTGGTAGATGTCTCTGGACTTTTCATTGATGAATCCATTCATTCTTTCCTTAAATATTCTACCAAGGATCTCCAAAGTGCTGGGAAATGTTATGTCATGACTTATAGGAAGACTAGTAGTCCTGTGCACGAATCTTTGCACCAGTAGCTCTCTGTGGGGCCTGGCCACTCCATGCCCACTTCCCAGAGGCTCTCCATGGCCCAGAGGCCCATCCGCAGCTGGGCACAGAATGCTTGCCTTGTCGCCGCAGCAACAAAGCAAGCATCCCTTCAGGGTGCTCAGTATGCCTCCTCTCAGCAGCTGCCCCCAAGGGACTGGGGACTCAGGCGGGCCTGAGAGGACTGGGCATCACCATCTTGTGGCTATGGGTGCTGCCATCTTTTGTGGTGGAGTGACAGTTAATTTGCACACTACCCCTTTATTAGATAGGATACAAGAAAAATAGTCTTCCTTCAAGAAAGTTATCTCCTAGTTAATTTCACTGGACATATTCTAGACTAGTACTTATTAATTTATCAGGATATCTTAAAGGATTTTCAAACTATAGCAAATGGGTCAAGTCCATCCTGCTACATGTTTTTATTAAAAATGATTTTTCAAAAGTGTTTATTGGGTATGACTGCTTTAGTGCTACAACAGCAGAGTTGAGTAGTTACTAGCGACATTATGATATACATAGCTGAAAATATTTACTACCTGGTCCCTTACAGAAAAAAAACTGTGCCAAGCTCTTTGCTAGTTTATTTATTTATTTATTTATTCTCCAAAATAGCTGTGTGAATATAACTACTGGTTCTAACTCCAACTAGCGGTGTGAACTTAACTTCTTGAAGTAAAAAATAAATAACTAAAATTAGATGAATAGCTTGATTCACCCAGGACTGTGGAGTTAAAAGGAATAATGCATTAACAATGATCAGCACATAACATATGTGCTTAATAAATATTATTTCCTTTAACTGTCACCTGCACTCAGAGCTACCAGAGAAATAATGGAATTAAACAAGAATAGTGGCCTGCTATCTATCTATCATCTATCTATCTAATCTCTCCTTATATATATCATCTATTAAACCCTATCTAATAAATAGGGAATATGCTAATTGATCCTCACACCATCACAAACATGGTGGCACCCACAGCCAATAAGGAGAACATTTGCTAATTGACTGCTCTGCCCTCAAAGATGGCAGTGCCCATAGCCACAAGATGGTGGTACCCAGTCCCCTCAGCCCCGCCATAGTCCCCCAGTCCCCTCAACCCCTAGCCTCCCAGGGCCAGACCGATGGATGACCAAACAACTGAACAAGCAGGCTGCTTGGGGCCACCAGGATGACAAGAGGATTAGCGAGGGACAACCAAATGACTGAACAGCAGGCTGCATGGGGCAATCAGGCCAGCAGGGGGTTAGTGAGGGACGACCAAAAGAGTGACGGGCAGGCTGCATGGGGTGACCAGGCCGGCAGGGGAGGGGGGGCTGTTGGGGGCAACCAGGCTGGCAGGGAGGCAGTTGGGGGCAACCAGGCTGGCAGGGTGGCAGTTGGGAGCGACCAGGCTGGCAGGGGGACAGTTGGGGGCGACCAGGCCAGTAGGCAGGCTGTTGGAGGCAACCATGCTGGCCTGGGGGGCAATAAGAAGTGAGCAGGCTGGTGGGGGGGGCTGTTAGGGGTGATCATGCTGGCGGGGGGTGAGGGGCAGTTGGGGGCAACCAGGCCAGCAGGGGGGCAGTTGGGGGCGACCAGGCAGGCAGGCAGGTGAGTGATTAGGAGCCAGCAGTCCAGGATTGTGAGTGGGATGCCCAGCTGCCAGTTTGGGCCAGCAGTCAGACATCTCTCGGGAGGTCCCAGATTGGAGAGGGTGCAAGCTGGCCTGAGGGGACACTCCCCGCCCCCGTCCCCCCACTGTACATGAATTTCATGCAGCGGGCCTCCAGTTATAATATATTTGCCAGGAAACTGTTCTCAAATCTGTAACATCAAATGCACAAATTAGATACAGTATAGCTTCATCTGTTTCTACCAGCACAATTCATCATTCAGCAAATCATTAAAAAAGTTTTGTATTATCACTTATTCAATACATTCCTTTCAATAGTCACAAAAGTGACACAATACTGTTTTCAAAACACCATTTTATTACTAATCCTTTATGTAGTTAGATCATATGTAATACTATTTTTTGAATTATGATAGCTACAATGAAAATTTTGCATTTGACAATCTGTTCACTGCATAAAATAAAATACACCAATGAGTCTTTCTATCACATTTTCACTTTTAGGAAGTTTGTACAAATGTGTGCTATACTACTATAAAATAAATTTTAGTCCTATTTTATGAATTTTAGTAAAAGACTTTTTAAAATAAAATAACAGAAGAATTTTACATATGTTTATTATAAATTTGATTCTTCCTACAAATTTTATTTATTTGATTCCACTTTTGAGACACAGTGCCTTATTTATTGGTATTTTACATAACTTAAAATATTAAATTTTATTTATAAATCTTCACAGTCAGAGAAAAATTTGTGTACTTATTTGCTTGGTTAATAAATACAAGTATCAATAGCTACAAATTACTAATTTTAGTAAGTAATTCTCAAAGAATTGTTTTTTACTCTCTGACATCTAGTTTATGGATTATTCTAGAATCTGATTAAACCTCTCACACACTTTTAAAATGTCCCCTTATCTATCCCATCAATCAAAATTTTACCCCCATATTCACAATACTCAGAATTATTTAGTATGTGCAATATTAACCTAATAAATCAATTATCTGAACCATGAGTATAAGAAATCTTGCAGTGGGAGCATACAATATTTGAAGAATTTTGCTATGCAACAATGCATGACTATAGAATTTTGTAGTTTGAACAAATCACCACAGTAACAGATCACTTATTTCAGTCTGCAGATTAATACTAAGAATCCTTTTAGAAAATATAGAAGTATAAAATACAGAAAAATATATATCATATTAAATTTTACTCTTGGTTTTCAATTTTAATAAAAAAGAAAAATGCATATACAGCATGTTTAGCAAGCTCCAATGTGTCATGGAAACCAGTACAGCCTATTTTGAAGTACTTGGTATGAGAAGCAAAGAAAGTGTGTCTCAGAGGCAGATTCTGTGACTTCATATGGGGATTATATGCCAACTCTCCAAAGGCAAAAAAATCTGACAAACACTATTTTGCAATCTCTTCTCAAAGACTACAGTGGGGGGAAAAAAATGGTTTTCAAACTTTCAAAGTCCCAGATTCAATTAAAAATAAAACAGAGCAGTTCCCTAGAGCTAAGAAGTGTCCATTATTGAGCTTGAACATCAACAAAGAAAGAAACTGCCAAAAGAATCAAAATTGGGATATGGAAACTTAGGTAGAAAGAAGTTTAAAATTTTACAACAAATAGGTTACTTAGAGAACTAGTTTTCTCTTATAACCATTTATTTGAGTTACTATCTTTAGAAAGAATGCTTAAAGGATACTAATTAATAATATGCCTTTTCTTTCTATTTCTCATTCTTTCTTTCATCTTACTTTTTGCCAAAATTTTATTGTTTAAAGTGCCATGTCAAGTAAACTTTTCACAATGGCAAAATCCTTGTACATATTTTTCTTCCTAATTTGCATGATATCCTAAAATAGTTCATACAGTCTTCTGTTTTATATATTCTCTTTATTCTGGTTATTCCCAAATATGTATCAGATAAAACCTCTCAACTCTACATTTGACTATCAACACGAGCACCCAATAGCTATTTCAAATTAACTTGTACAAAAACAAATTCATGGCTGCAACGTTAGTGGTTTTCACTTGCCTGCATTGGCAACCACCCAGTAGATAGACTCCAATGCTAACATCATATTTGACTCCACTTTTTACCTCATATCTCATATGGCAGAGTTGATTAAATTTCCACTAATCCTACATTTATCACTTTGCACAGAAGAGTTATTATAGGAAAGTGACTGCCCAAAGAGCGGATGTATTTTCCAGCCCCTGTGCATATAACTTGGGGCACAGTGTCTCCTTTTCATTAGTGGAAAGTGATATGTGATAAGTTTTGCTTTCTTGAGCAACATGGTTAAGAAGTGAACGTGCTTTCCCCATTCTTCCTTTCTCCATTTTTCCTTGCCATCAGCCAGCTAGACAGCCATACCTAGGCAACCCTGGGAGCCACATGATGAGGTCAGCAGCATCTCTATTGCCTTGGTTTCCTGAATGACTGTGGGAAAAGTACTGCCACCACCACCATTATCATCACTCACACACTGACCAGAAACATCCATATTGGACTGTTGGAGGGTGAAATGAAAATTCAGTTGTTCTAAGCCACAATGGAGTATGTTTCTTACAACTGCTAGTGTTGCAATAACCAACACCCTTCATGTCTAATCCAACAGCAAATCCTTCAAAATATATCCCAAATCCAGACACCTCTCTCCACTTTTGGTGCCATGATAAAGAACAAGGCAATAATGTCTGCTCTCACCACTCATTTTTAACATAATCCTGAAGTCCTAGCTGATGCAATTATAATAAAAGGAAAGGAAATAAAAGGTCTACAAATTTGGAAGAGAGAAATTAAACTGTCTTTGTAGACAACACGATTTGTCTATGCATGAAATCCAAAATAAAATAAAAAAACTCTCTTGACAAAAAAAAAAAACACACACACCTCTTCTGAAACTAATAATAATTATAGCAATGTTACAACATACATGGTTTATACACAAATGTCAATTGTTTTATTATATTGTAGTGGTGAATAACTGGAATTTTAATTTAAAAACACGAAACTATTGAAATTATCATCAAAAAACAAATACTTAGGTATAAATCTAACAATGTACATATGCAATTTCTATTAGAAATCTACAAACTCTGATAACAGAAATAAAATAGGATCTAAATATACAAAGATATATTCTATATCCATAGATGGGAAGATTCAAGTAAAATCAAAGCACAATCCATGATAAAAAGTTTATGATATACTTCATTAAAATTAAAATAATTTATTCTGTGAAAGATAGTTAAAATAATGAAAAGATAAGGGTTAGGAGAAAATCTTTGCAAAACACATATTTAATAAAGTACTGGTATCCAAAGTTTACAAAGAACTATTAAAATTCAACAATTAGAAAACAAACAACCCAATTTAACAAAGGGCAAAGGGTCTAAACAAACACCTCACCAAACAAGTTATGTAAATGACAGATGCTTATTAAACTCTGCTCACTACCGTATGTCTTTAGGGAATTAAAAATTAATACAAAAATTATTAAACACCTATTAAAATGGCTAAAATCCAAAGCACTGACAACATCAAGTGCTGGCAAGGAGGTCGAGCAATAGGAACTCTCATTCACTGCTGGTGGGAATACAAATTAATACAGCCATTTTGGAAGACAGTTTAGTAGTTTCACATAAATCTAAATACATCCCAAAAATATGATCCAACAATTGTGATCAGTGGTACTGACCCAATTAAGTTGAAAACTTACGTTTACACAAAAACCTGCACACATGTTTATGGCAGCTTCATGTGTAAAAGCCAAAACATGGAAGCAACATGAAATTTATTCAATAGTAGAGGCCTGTTGCACAAAGAGATTCATGCAATAGACCTTTCTTCCCTTGGCTTCCATCACCAGTTTTCCTCCAGCACCGGGGACCCAGGCCTTCGCTCAGGCCGGAGTCTGCCCTCTTCGTCTTTGCTGCAGCACTCCGCTCCTGTAGATCCCTTCACCCCCCACCCTCCCTCTCATAGCAGGTGTCCTTCCCCGCCTGGCCACTCTGTGCCTGGAGCAGCTGGGCAGCCGCCATCTTTGGCCTTCTAATTTGCATACCCACTCTGATTGGCTGTGGGCATAGTGGAGGTACGGTCAATTTACATGTTTGCCTATTATCAGGTATGTGAGTGGATAAACAAATGGTAGTACATACATGCAATGGAATATAATTCTGTAATAAGCAGAAATGAGCTACCAACCTATTAAAGACATGGCTCTCCTTAAATGTATGTTGATAAGTGAATCATGTCAATCTTAAAAGCCTACATAATGTATGATTTCAACTATATGACCTTGTGAATAGGCAAGCCTATGGAAATAGTAATAAGATAAATGAATGACAGGGGTTTAAAAAGAAGGAAGGGCAGAGCACAGTTAATTTTAGAGCAGTGAAATAATTCTGTGTGATAAACAGTGGTGAATACATGTCATTATATTTTTTTTCAAAATCAATGCAATTACAAGACAGACTAAAGCCTAATGTAAATTATGGACTTTAGTTAATAATTATGCATTGATCTTGATTATTAGTTGCAATAAATGAACCACATATTTTCCTCTTTCTTACAAAACAGGCAGCAGGACAAAATTTCTTTTACCAATTGTATTTTATAATGGGTTCCTCCTATTCAGCACCATTAACTATTAATAACTAAAACCCAGTTTCTAATTTTATTACCCTGTTTTCTGGTCTTTTCCCCCTGGTGTTTCCACACACATACACACACACACAAAAAAAGGTTAACATGTCTAGATTTACCAGGTAATGCTTGGTAGATTGTGAGGTTTTTACTGGGGACTGAAAATTGATTAAAATAAAAGATTCGAGTTAAGTAAACTTGTTTCAATTTAGATGATAAAGTAGCATTAATGAATCTGCTTATGTGAAACATAAAAGACACACTAATATGTGTATTTTCCCCACATGCACATCTGCTATATATATATATATATATATATATATATATATATATATATATGAGGATATGTAACCATTTCAGAGTATGATCACTCTAGGTTTCTCCAAGTTGTCTAAAAGGGTAAGAGCTCCTTCATTTTTACTGCTGCATAGTATTCCATAGTGTAAATGTAGCACAGCTTTTTTATACACTCATCTATTGATGGACACTTGGGTTGTTTCAAGGTATTCTATTGTAAATTGCGCAGCTATGAATATAGGTGCATATATTCTTTCTGATTGGTGTTTTGGTTTTCATAGGATATATTTCTAGAAGTGGGATCACTGGGCCAAATGGCAGTTCCATATTTAATTTTTTTAGGAAACTCCATACTGTTTTCCATAATGGCTGTACCAGTCTTCATTCCAACCAGCAGTGTACTAGGGTTCCAATTCATAAGTTACTTTAAAGAAAAGGAATTGGTCCAAGTATCTCATTGCAAACAGCCCCATTTTCTCTATTGTCTATGGTAGAAAAGGCTTATATATAATTATTTTCTTGAAACCAGATTAACTCATTTAAACAATCTAAGCTTATTTTTACTACCTTAATGTAAATAGATACCAATTTCACAAATTAGTAAAAGTTTCTTAAAATACATTTTATTCTATTTTTAAGCCATTATTTCTATTGGACAATTTCTTGCAATTTCAATTTCATGAACTAAAATATCAAAGCATACAAAAATGTTGATAAAAGTAAGTACACAAAAATATTCTGAAATGGTCACATATCCATACATATCTATATATCTATATACCTATATATCTATACATCTATATATATATATAAAACAGGTGTGCATATGGGGAAATATATATATTAATGTGTCTTTTATGTTTCATATAAGCAGACTCATTAATGCTACTTTATCATCTAAATTGAAACGTGTTTACTTAATTTGCATCTTTTATTTTAATCAGCTTTCAGTCCCCAGTGAAAACCTCACAATTTACGAAGCATTACTAATCTTTTTTGTTTCTTCTCAAGTTGAAGCAAAGCAATTATACCAGCTTATTAAAAAAAAAAAAGACCCAAAAATTATTTTGTCATTTAGTGGACACCTACTATGGTATTCAACTTAAAACTATTAATAGTCATGATTTCTAAGAGGCTTTTTACAATTTTCTTTGATTTTTAATGTTGGTTAAAATTTCATTAATTAATATGTATAATATACAGCCTATTTATGTTTAACTCAGAAAAAAATTATTGCATTATGATAGTGTATATTAGGCCACTCTTTCAAATTCAAATGAATTGTAACCATCCTCATAATGAGGTCAAACTTTGAAAGCAAATTTAGGCTAAGAATTTTTTAGAAGTTGTAAAGTAAATGCAATAAAACAAATGTGTCTAAAATCAACCCAATTTTAAAATAACTGTCCTGTATTGAATAACACCTTTAAATAAGGAATTCCACCTTTGGTTTCATTCTAAATTAGGCCTCACTTCATGTAAGACTTCAAATGAATAAGTTGATGAATGGAAGCTATCTTGTTATTTTTAATTTATTTTGTATATTACATTTAATGTTTTTTATATTATTTATAATTTAAGAGTAAAGAATCAAAGTGTGGTCATTTATCTTTCATCGAAACAAATTAAATTCATTTATTTTAAATCATAACAATTTACTTTTTAAAAATATTATTGATCTCAATCTGATAATCAGGTGTAGTATAAAACAGATAACTAGAAGTAATATTGGAAAGTAATTAAATTCACAACTATTTACAAAATTTCATTAATTTCTTTCTAGAAGTTTTGACAATTCGCTATCATAACCTAATCTATTAAGTAAGAAATAAAAAGTC
Source organism: Corynorhinus townsendii (assembly GCA_026230045.1). Classification (NCBI taxonomy): domain Eukaryota; kingdom Metazoa; phylum Chordata; class Mammalia; order Chiroptera; family Vespertilionidae; genus Corynorhinus; species Corynorhinus townsendii. The sequence goes on from JAPDVU010000002.1 coordinate 94,663,516, forward strand.
CATATGTAAAAGATCAGTTTCCCCTTATTCTCCCATGTTTAGAGGTTTTATCAAAGTTTCTGGTGATCCACGAATTGCCTTTGCCTTTGAGACTGGGACTCTGAAAAGCAGATGCTGCTCCATGTGCACAAGTGGGACTGATGTCTTAGAAAGTACAGGACAGGTTGCTCGTGGTCTTGGAGCCCAATAGGAAAGCAGTGGCAATTCACTTTTCATCATGTAGACGTCACTCTCAGTGAGGTGTCCACAATCAGCCTGCTTCCCCCTGCTTCCTATCCCCTCTGACTCAGACTCTGCCTCTGAGGCTAAAACCCCCAAGTCCTTTGGAGTAAGGAGTGGAGAATATTTTCCTGGCTGTGAAGAGTAGATTGGGAGCCCAGAGCTCCTCCAACATATATGACGTTTAACCAGTCCTTCAATTTCAGCAACACTCCCTCCCCCTTCCTCACTTCATACATCCACTGACCCTAGGAGGTATGTTATGTTTTAGGTATAAGAGCTTTTTCTCAATACCACAGCATAATTGGGTTTGTGTATTGACTTTTCTAACCTACAACTCCTACTTGATGCTTGCTATCCATAGTTGAAATCCCTCATCAGCTATCATCTTTTCATGTAGCCTACAGACAGTTTGTTCCTTCTGGGTTAATAATGTAAAAATGTTTCTGTTTTCTATATTGGGTAGTTGGGGAGTTAAAACGAAGCAAAGGTAAATTCACGTTCTCAGACTGTTTATCCAGAATTCTCAAACAATATACCTGAATATATAAATTAAATATTTGAATATATAATATAAATGCATAAACCCTAAAGTAAAAATATAAACACTATTTACATATTTTATAAAACAAGTACTCAACTGTTCATGCATAGGTCATAAAAAAGCTTTAATAAGTCATGTAAATTTTTTGTTGAATCAGATAAATTTCTAATATTCTATCATACTGGATATCAAAAAGGGCAAAAAAAGAAGCCACGTAAACCGCATTGTCTGACTATATTTTTTAAAGTTAAATATTTTTAAATGATAGTTTGAAACATCTGATCTCAAACATGGAAAAGCACTAATCTGAGTAACTCTTTAGTAAAATCAAGCAAATAAACAGATAACTAAAGAAAAGAAAAAGCAATAGGAATATTACATTTAAAAATCTATGGTATTCAGCCAAAATAATAATCTGAGACAAATATATACTGACAATTTAATTATTAAAAAATAAATGACTATAAAATAAACTAATTTTTTAAAATAAGAAGAAAATAACATTATTACAAAAAGATAATAAAAATCGAAGCAGCATCAATGATAACCCAATTTTACAATTAACATTTCTAACTCTCAACTTTGATATGAGCTCCAGAATTCCATTTCTAAATGCTACTCAAGATTGCTCCCCAGATACTTGGCAACATCTGCAACTCTCTAGGTCCACAAGTAAACTCATTATCTTCTCTAAGAGAGCATGTTGCTCCTATTATATTCCCTGTCATGTTAATATCCTAAACACCCATTCAGTGGCTCATGTTGAAAGCCTTCAGATAATCTTCAACTCACTTTTTTATTTCACAAGACCAAATTATTAACCATATTTGCCTTATTTGACAGGGAAAATCTTCCTTGAATCTTAGTTATCACTCTTCTCTTAATTATTGCAAAGCACAACTGGCTCTAGTTTTTCTCCTTTCTCCCAAAGGAAAGTTCTCTCTCAAAACAGCTGTTTTTGTCACCTTCACTTTAAGAGAAAAAAAAAAACTTCACTGGAAAAAACATATACACATGAGCATGCACACACATATACATACAAACAAAATTTTATGAGTTCTAGTACTTATTCTTAATTCTATAGAATACTATTCAGGATCTTTCATAATGTAACTTTGATTTCTATCTTAAAATTATGATTCTTTATTTTTATTCCCTTATGTATCACCAGGGCTTGTTTACAGGCACACTTAGCTCTAGTAAAACAAGAATGCTCACTCTTCTCTAATTTTCTTGTCATTTTATTGAATATTTTTCCTTTCTCTTTCTCCTTCTGGTCACACTGAATTCATTATCGCAGACTTAGCTCAGTTTTGTGTCCTCAAGAAATTTGATTTTCCCTCCGCAGCCCTAATCTTCCTTTTGTTTATAGCTATACTGTAATGTGTTTGTGTGCATACATATTTCTCTATGAAGGCAGGTGTGTGAATTTCTCAAATTTATATTTCCCAGGAGGTTCTAGCATAAGTCCTTGGACCATGAAGGTTAGTTCTCAAAATGTGTTTGTTCTAGCTAGATGCAAATAATTAGGGATACAATTGTATTAGTTCTAAAGTGTAAAACAATTGAGGCTGATTATGGTCCCATCTTTTTAAGAACTGTGATAGTTTGAGATTTTAACTTATTTGCAAGTTAATAGGTTAGCATAGCTCTGATCCAGCGATGGTGGAAGAAAATACATACAATGTTCTCGAATCAGAGACAAAGTACTTTTCAATCACAGGAGCCAGATCATCAGCATTTGCTTCAGTTCTCCAAGCTCTGTTATTCACAGTGTAGCCCAAAGAGGGACAGGTGATGCTGCAGTAGCCTATGTTAAAGGAGAGGAATTCTGATTTTAGGGAACCCAAATAATTTATAATGGACAGAAGCTTGTATGAATTTTATTCTGAAAAGATTATCTTTATTACGTTCTCAAGAAACAAACCTACCCTCTTCCTTAGAGGCACATATGGCTTCTTGTCTTCCAAAGCTGTTTATAAACATCACTGAATAGTTAACTCAGAACAAAAATAGTCAGTAACTCTGCTCACAGGATGTGTAAAAAAGCAAGAAACCAATGAACAAGGCCAGTGTGGCTCAATGGTTGAGCATTGACCTATGAACCAGGAGGTGACAGTTAGATTCCTGGTCAGGGTACATGCCCAGGTTGTTGGCTCGATTCCCAGCAGGGGGCATTCAGGAAGCAGCCAATCAATGATTCTCTCTCATTGTTGATGTCTCTATCTCTCTACCCCTCTCCCTTCCACTCTCTGAAATCAATAATATATATATATATATTATTGATATATATATATATTATTGATCATTTATATATATATATATATAAATGAAAATTGTCTCCTAATAACTATTTGTACCCATAACATTCTGATGCACGCATGAAGAACAATGACAGTGGAGTAAAACTGAAGTCTTTGGAGTACAAGATTAGAACTGTTATTCAATCATTCATTAGGTCCTTTAACATTTACCAAGTATCTATTAGGACCAGACACTGATCCAAGTTCTGGTGGTACAGCAGTAAACAAAACAGTGTTTCTGCCTTCTTGAAATTAACATTCTACAAAGACGGGGCTAGAAAATATATAAATATAAATATAGTTTTATATATATATATATATATATATATATATATATATAGAGAGAGAGAGAGAGAGAGAGAGAGAGAGAGAGAGAGAGAGAGAGAGAGAGAGAGAATAAAAACAGGGCAAAGGGATACAAAGTAAAAATGCTTATTTAGATTGAGTGGTTCATGGTGTATTCAGATTAAAAGATATAATATGATTGACATGGAGCCATGTAGCTATTTGGTGGAGGGAAGCATTTTAAAAATGGACTAAGTTTTAAAGCCCAGAAGGAGAGTGTACTTGGTATATTTGATAAATATTACAGAAGCCAGGGCAACTGCAGTGTAGTGCATACAGGTGGGAAGAGGGTGTCAGGGAATTGTAAAAGGTGATGTTAGGAAGCTATGGGTAGGGAAAACATTTAAGGCCTTACAGGTTATTGTAAGCACTATTGGTTTATTCCGATAGAAGTCATTGGAAGATTTTTAGCAGGAACCTAAAATAATCAAATATAAATTTGTAAAAGATTTTGTTGAAACTAGGCTAGATAGTGAGAGGACTAGAAGCTAGAAAACCAGTTTGAGGTTGAGTGCAATAGTTCAGGTGAAACAAAATGGTGGTTTGGACTAGGTCATTTGCAGAATTTATGAATTGTTAGATTTGAAAAATGTATTGACATATATATTGAAAATTGACAAGATTTTATGAGTTTGGAGGGATGGAAAAGTGCAGATAGCTTAATTCTAAAAAATCTAGTCTAACCAATTATGTCAGGAAAACACTACATAATCACCTATTTCAGTGGTCAGCAAACTGGGGCTCGTGAGGCACATGCGGCCCGCGAGTTGCAGTTTGCCGTTCTGTCGACTAATGAGTTTGCAGACCACTGACCTATTTAATCTCATTTATACTTCACCATTACATATTTCTGAAGGTATATTTTTCTATATTATCTTATCACTAGAGGCCCGATGCATGAACTTTGTGCAAGGGGCTCAGCCGCTGCCCTCGCCACAAATGCCTCAGCCCCTGCCACCACAGCAGATGCCACTGCCTTGGGCCCTGCCCACCATGGCGGCCAGGGGCCTCTGCCTCTGCCTCTGCCTTGGCCCTCGCCACAGTTTCATCTGGAAGGCTGTCCAGAAGGATCTCTGGTATAATTAGCATATTACGCTTTTATTATTATAGATGTTCAATATTTTTCATTAAATTATCTGTACAATACCTGGAGATCTCAACTTGTTAAATGTAGGATGCTCTAGATTCTAATTTTTATGTTAAAATGTATACATATTTTAACTAATTATTTTCAAGTTGTTATTCTCTTTTTTTGCTTGCATTACAAGTGAGGCTCTTTGATAATTATTTTATAAGTAAAATGTTTTCAAATAAATTATTTTTATCAATAACAATATTTTTTGCATATTTTACCATTTTCAGAGTCTAAAACAATTAAGGACTCCTTAATTTACTCTCACTTTTCACAGGATATATGTCTATCCTAATAAAATAAGAATTCAATCAAAATATTTTTTCTACAAACTGAGATATTCTAAAGCAAAATCATAGAATTTTAAGGTCTCAACTAAATCTAAAATTATAATGAGCACCACACATAAAAGCATATACTACCACACTGAAAAAGGTTTTCATTAAAAAAAAAAATCAGCTTTCCATAAAAACATTGCAGCTAAATTATTCTGTGTGTGTATAAAAATATTTATTTCATAGCCATAGCCACTATTTCAATTGGTAGAATATCACCTCTGCATCAATTCAGGTCCTCGGAAAAGTAGAAGCCAAGACAGAGTACATGTGCTAGAGAATTGTTGTTGAATCACCAGTGAAGGACAAAGAGAGAGAGGAGAAAGTAGAGAGAGCCTTCAGGCTACTGTGCATATCTGACACCCATGAAAGGACAATGTGAAGGAAGATTGGCAGGAAGAACTTCGGTGTAGTTCTAGGGGAGTCTTACCCAGGCCAAGGGTAGGCCATGAGCAAAAACTGTCCAGTAGAGTTTTCCTGCATTGGGCAGGAATTGTCTAGCTCTAGCACTACTGTCATGCTCAGACATTGGCTAGAAGCAGTTGTGAGGAAGCATAGCTTGGGCAGGAATGCCACAGTGGAGCTGAGGAAGCATTGATTCAATTATGTTCCCCACGGCAAGTTCTCTCATAGGGAGAGTTGGGCAGTGAACCTCAGAGTTGTAAGGGCCTCTGATTGGAATTAACTGATGTTCTTTATGAAACACCAAGTAACATTGAGATATATCCTTCATTACTTAAATCTTTTCAAAGATTTTCTTCTGCAAATAGAATCAACTAAGTGACTGTTATAGCTTCACTTCGTCTATGAACCAAGAAAACGTGGCATTAACAATTAACAAAATTAATTTAGAACATTTTTTGGACTAAATGAAATATCATCTTTCACAAAGTCATGAGTAAACAAATTTTTCAGCTCCATGTGTCAAATTGCCATCCCCAGGCACATTCTTTTAAAATAACTGCTTTTTGTAGTAGAAGCTTACTTTTATTAACAGACTAGAGGCCCAGTGCACAATATTTGTGCACCTTGAAAGGAACTGTGGGCTATGAGGCTGCAGTGGGCACAGGGGTGGGTCTTGGCCCATCCTCTGCACCCCTGCCCAGCCCCTCCTGCCACAGCTCCCAGTCCCTTGTCTGCCAGCAGCACTGCTCTCGCCACCACCCCTCCTATGCACTGACCATGCTGGCTCTGCTTGCACCTGCTGACGGCAGCATGGAGCAATTGGGGCCAGCGCTGGCAGTGGGTGCAAGCAGGGCTGGCACTGGCAGCAGGTGTGAGCATCCGGCAGGACCAAGGCACATGGGACCAAAGAATTTTTAGTAACCACTAGAGGCTCACCCCAATGACAGTGACCGGCACCCCCCTTTGGTCTGGTGTCCCCACTCATCTGCTCCACCATTCCACTGCAGCCAATGCCCGCCATGTCCCGTGCATACCCCCTGGTCATCAGCACACGTCATAGCGACTGGTTGTTCAGTTGTTCGGTTGTCCACTGATAGGTCTATTTGCATGTTATATATATATATATATATATATATATATATATATATATCTCCTAGCTAATAAAGAGGGAATATGCAAATTGACCATCATGCTGTGACAAAGATGGCAGCTCCCATAGCCAGAAGATGGTGGCACCCAGTTCCCTCAGCCCCACCAGAGTCCCACAGTCCTTTCAGCCCATCCAGGGGGGCAGCAGATGCATGGTGTGGCTAGACCCGCCCTCAGGCCCCCCAGCTGCCAGGGCTGGCCTGAGGCTAGCCTGCACCTCAGATGTCAGCTGCCTAGCCAACACCCAAGGTGCAGGCAAGCCTCTGATGGCAGCTGCCCAACCGCCCAGGACCATCCAAGGCTCAGGTAACCAGGGCTGGCTGAAGCTTGCGCTGCCTGCAGTGGCAGCAGCAGAGGTGTGATGGGGGTGTCACCTTCCCCTGATCACCACATCGCCTCCTGCCCCTGAGGGCTCCTGGACTGTGGAGGGGCAGGTCGGGCTGAGGGGTGGGTCTTGGCCCATCCTCTGCACCCCTGCCCAGCCCCTCCTGCACCCCTGAGGCTTGCACTGCCTGCAGTGGCATGAATTTTCATGCACCGGGCCTCTGGTGTGTGTGTGTGTGTGTGTGTGTGTGTGTGTGTGTGTGTGTGTGTGTGTGTGTGTATATATATATATATATATATATATATGCCAGATAAAGTATATATATATACTTTTGTCTTCTGGTTCTCATGTGACTGCCCTGCTACTTTTGTTGGATCATAAATATTGAGATGCAGTTTGTGCAAGTTAATTTTTTTATCATCAAAGCTTCTTACTCTTGCATTGTAAAAAAATTCACTTTCATTTTTTTTTTTGTTACTGATGGCAAATATGTTTGTGGCAAAACAAAAAACATTGCTAAACATTAAAATCAATACTTGTAGATCTGTAGTCAATGTAACCAGATACTTTCTATATAGCCACAGCATGAATGCTAAGCTTTCATTTCTCATACATATTTCATGAGCACCTAATCTGTCATTTATCAAATGTTATGATGATCCCATTGACTGCTGGTCTTGTGACTTTTTGCATCTTGCAGGACCCTGTATGGCCACAGCAACTAGTCGGTACACAAGCAGCCAGTGGGATTTCAGTAGTGACCATTTCTCTCTTCAATGCCACACACATAAAAAGTTAGCGGCCCCTACTTCTCTTACATGGCACCTTTCCTTCAATTAGGGTGCACACTGCATGCTATCTTGAAAGAAGGAACTTAAATAGAGTCTGAAAATGTCAGGAAGAAAAGAGAGGCAGTTAATCTTTCAGATTAAACCATCTGTTAGAAGTGAAAATTCTATTCACTGCATATGAATAACACAAATCACTAAATAATATTATGGCAAAGGCTGCAAGTACATGATGAAGATCTTACAAACCTATCTCAGCTCATTTTAATGTAACAGTTAATAATAATAATCATGCATTGCTAAAAATAAACAATTCAGGAAAAATCCTAATAAAGATAGTACACTGAAACAACAGGCCTAAGTCAAGATTGCCTCTGGCAAACTCAGACATACACTCTAGGAGCCACTAATGTTTTCTAGATGGGAAATTCATATACATCATAGTAATTGAGAATGATTTTGAACACTGCCCATAGGAAAGATGAAGTTAAGCAGAAAAAAATTAATGCCAGCAAACTTTGAACTAAGTAATTGAGAATGATTTTGAACACTGCCCATAGGAAAGATGAAGTTAAGCAGAAAAAAATTAATGCCAGCAAACTTTCTTGGGAAAGTTAATCAGAAAACTATAGCAAATTTGATAGAGATTAAAGTGAATGGTGTTTTAAAGCAAGGCTGGTGTGTGGGGTTTGGACCAAGCATTCCTGAGTTTGTATTCTCCCTCCTCTTCACATGACACTGGAGAAAGTGAATATGTAGTACCTCCCCAAATTTCAGTCTTTATATGTAAAATGAGATAATAATGACAGGAGCAAGGCTGTTATAAAATATCAAATAATTTTAAATAATTTACAGTTCTCAAAAATATTAGAGTGAATTAGTACAATCTTACAGATCTGTAATACCAGAAGCTGTTGAATAAAACTGGAAAGGTTGGCATTTAGGAAATTTTAGACATGTTAGATTTAGTTACTGCTATTTCCCTTTCTCTGATAAAAGTACTAATGCAGGCAAAGGGAGCCAATAGCATCATTATGTGTAGTAAAAGCAAATATAGTACAACTGCTGCTGAGAAATCTAAAGGAACACTAATGGACAACTGTCTTTCAGTAAACCCTTTTCAGTGAAAATTTGAGGTCACCGGATCACTGTGGAGGAATTCTGACAATGCTATCCTTATAAAGATTCCACATCTTCTAGCATGCAGTAAAATTGTTCAGAGTCCTATAACAAAATGTGCTTTAGCAAGTCATTCTTGAGATAATGCAATACAATACCATATGTATCATTCAGTTTGAATAATCATTTCTCAACTGATATCCTCTGCAGTCAGCCTTTCACATAACAATGCAACTTTGTCCAGCCTCATGCTCCACTGGCTTTCAAACGACTTGCACTACTGGCTTTCTGAATGTAGCTGTTGTAGTTCTAGAGTTAAGGAAATTCACAGAGGAAATGATTTTTTTTTTCATAATAGTATATTTTATTTAAATAAACTCACAAAATTTTGCTCCCTAGATTCTCATCAAGCAAGTAGGTTTTGCTACCATTAGTACATTGATGTTAAAACTCTACCAGAATCAAGATTCCTTTTTTAACTTTTGGTCGAGAGTATTTTTTTATATTTTCAGAAAACAACTCCAAGACCATGTGATTCCTGCAACACAGAGGAATTGACAGGGCTGCTCCAGCCATGAAGACAGAAGAGAAACAGTCCAGAGAAGGAAGACGCTGACAACGCCTTGCCATACTAGCAGTCAGCAGCTGTGTGTCGCTGCAGGTTGCCCAGGACCAAACCAGAAAGGGTCGGACCTGCATTACCACCATCCAGAACTGAAATATCATTGTTGACATGTACACATAAGGAACTGTTTGACATTGAAATTGGGACTCAAAAGAACTGTTGGCCCAGAAAGAAACTCACTACAGACTGATTCATTTGCCTCTCAGCATAACCATTATTGCTTGTCTCATTTTCGGTTCTTATAAGTGTATTTCTAGTATCACATGATCTCACTCATCTAGGGAAAATAATGAACATAAACTGATGAACAAAAACAGACCCGGAGACAAAGCATTGATCAGACTGTCAAACCTCAGAGGGAAGGTAGGGGAGGGTGGGGGTAAAGGGGAGAGATCAACCAAAGGACTTGTATGCATGCATATAAGCCTAACCAATGGTCGCAGACAACAAGGGGATGGGGGCATGCGTGGGGAGGAGTTTGGGATGGGAATGGGGGGATGTGAACAAATATGTGATACCTTAGTCAATAAATAAATTAATAAAAAATAAAATAAAATAAAATAAACTCTACTGGATAGGGGGAAGGAGCAGGCAGGGAGAGGTCAATGAGGGGAAAGTAGACTTATGTAACATTTTCAACAATAAAGAATTTAAATAAAAAAATAAAACTCTACTGGAGTACAACCAAGAGTAATACCTACATTTACTTACAGCTTACTGTGTGCCACTGTCTTAAAAGCAAACTTTCCTCATTTCACTATTTTGAGCACATTTTAGATGAAGTGACCTGAAGGTTAGGGAGGGGAAATAATTGGAAGAAATCATGGATCAGTGAACTATGAAGCCTGAATCTGAAGAATTTGGTTCTGACTTCAAAGCTTGTACTCTCAACACCAGACCACCTGCCACCACTTATTTATTGCCCATTTGACTGCCATCCAAAGAAAATATTTCTCAAAATATTAAAGAAAAAATACATAATTTGATTTTAAAAACAGTGATTTATAAACTCATGGGAAGCAAATTCTGTGATTGTAAAAAAAGTAGATTTCAGTTTTAGTTGTCTGAGAGATACCTGGAACTCTGCCACTGACCAGTCAGGCCAGTCACCTACCCTATCAGCAAACAAGTTTCCATCACTGTAAAGTGGAAGAGTTATAGTAAATGATGAAAACTTGGAAGTCTCCAAAATCTTCTCTAACATTTAAATGTGATTAAAGGGCTATGTTTAGCATTATATAGCACATAGTACGTGTTTTAGATGAATGACATACTCATGTTGATGTCACTCTCCACCTAGTGCTTTCGCATGGCGCATCTCACAACAGAGGCAACTATATAATTCATCTTTTGTGATTGGGGACATTACATAACCAGCCAATATTAGACAGCTCAGAGTATAGATGTTGATTTAAAATTTCCCCAAAAGGTAAGATATTTTCACTGTAGTGTCGATCATTAGAAATATTAAACTTCATAAGATATAAGTAAGATGCCTCAGTTTTATGTCAATTTAGGATTGGCCATTTTAAAAATTTGCATGAGATTTGGAAGGCAGAATGGAAGCAATTTCTGTGTTTATAGTTAGGGGTTATTGTAGATGCTGTTTCTCAACATGTTTTTATTTTTTTTTATTTTTTTTATTGTTTTAAGGATTACAAATAGTAGTACATATGTCTCCTTTTTTTCCCCATTGATCTCCCCCCGACCTCCCCTACCCCCCAGGACATGCCTTCACCATATTTTTAGGATGCCTTTTTAGTCTTTTTTTTTTTTTTTAACTTTTTTTCAAATTGCCCTTCTCATCCTCTTGAAATTAAATACTAAGATACAAGATTTTGTCCAAGTTGGATTAAATTTTGGAGGACCAAAAACAATTGTAACAAGATTATATTTTTAATCCACCCCTGAGCCATTTTTCTCCCCTTAGAGAGGCTATTATCCCCATTGTTATGGGGTCAGGTGGTGCTGCTGCTTATGAATGTGGCCACCAATGTGGGTTCATCCTGCTCCCATAGAGGAGCAGCTGGGCCAACTGCTCTGCCAGCTCCTTCTGCAATCCCCCTTCACCGTCTCTAAGTCCTGAGCCAGGAATGTGCACAACTCTGTTAATGAAGGGCAAAAACCTAGTCTGTACAATACCCATATCATCAAGTCTATAGGTGGTGAGAGACAGGCACACAGATTCCAGTTCATCCTTTTGGATTTCAGTCCATTCTTCCAAATTCCAATTATTATTGCTCTCCACTTCACACCCAACTTTTCTTTCTTACTTCTGGCTCCATTGACTTCAGGCCCAACATAGGAAGCAGGGACAAAAGCCTGAACTGGGCTGCTTAACCACCTCCCAGAGCTGAGTAAGGACTAATAGCTATGATAAATACCACATATTACTCACAGTTGTTCTTTTGGTCTAATAGAAACCCACTTAAGAATAGGTGATGATTATTTTCTAATTTTAAACTAAAATATATTAGCATAAATCTAAATATATATTCCCAGTTCTCCTTTCTTTCATTACCCATACTATGTTTTTTTAAAATTAATTCATATAAATAAATAAATAAATAGGAATAAAAGAAAGAAAAGAAAATCCCTGTATCCCTGATAACAAGCCTCACTTCTTTATGCCATTAGTTCCTATTTCTTTCAGTATTTAATACATGGTTCCAATGTCATTAGCATATTCAAAATGATCCAGGGAAGGTGCATTCTTTGATACACATGTTCTCTCTAATTACAATACCATTTGTCATCCGTGTTTGTAAAATTACTCTTTCATCTCTCAGTTTATCTTTTACATAAAAGTATTTTAAATTAAGTGATCTTAATTTGCATTACTTCTTGTTGAGTAGCAATGTAAATTATTTTCTGATTTGTTTTTCTTCCTTACACTCTGGGAGGCCAAGAGCTGGATGAGACACTCTTTTATCTCAGCATTTAACTTTTTCCTCAAATCATTAATGACCTTTAAGATGACCCAATTGTTATAATAAAACAACAATAATAAAATTAATAATAAAGTAATAAAAAGTAACAGACATTTCCTAAAAAGTAATGTAAGGTACAAGATCAGATGAATTGAACAAAGAAAACAATTGTTTATTTCAAATGAGGAATTAATCTCACATGGAAAAAAATTAAGTAAATCTGTTTAGGTGACAACTCATAGTCCCAGGACAAGAACTGCTGTTCGGATTGTGTCTGTTGAATAAAAAAAAAAAAAAAATTATAACATAATATAACATGGAATATGATTTTCATACAGTTTGAATGCATATTTAGAAATACAAAGAACTGCATTTATTTAAAAATCTAATTATAAAAATAAATGCACATATGTTTATTGTGAACCTTAGAAATATTCAAATATCTAAGAAGTTACTATGAGTTCTATTCTGTGATGCACTGTTTAAAATGGGTGAAAAAGTTTGAGGATGCCCTTTAAAATATTAAACTTATATGTATATATGTATATACATATATATATACACACACATATATAAATAGCTATATATAATAGATGTTCTTAAAATGTCAACAATAGTTAATTTAATTTTAGTTAATTCTCTCTCATCACTGATGTTTCTGTCTCTTGCTTTCCCTTCCTCTCTGAAGTCAATAAAGATATATTTTAAACAAAGAAAAGTAATATAAATAGTAAGGTTTTCATTTTTTTGTTTTGTTTTATTCAGTTTAAAATATTAATAATACATATACATACCACCAAGTAAAACATCTGGCACATGATTGTGAATGTACATAGTTGATTTAAAAGTGAAATCAATAAATAACTTGACTCTCACTATTGCTCCTAATACTTTATTCACTTAAGAGGAGGTAGATGTTTCAATCATCATGGCTATATAACAATTTTTCTGTCTGTTTGTTTATTGTGACATGTGTGTTGTGCTTTCATTTTTTTTTAATATATTTTTTATTTTTTATAGTATTGCAGACATCTCCCATTTCCTCCCTTTTTTCTCCTCTCCCAACCCCTACCTCCCTACCCACACCTTCACAACCTTATTGTTCTTATTCATGGGCTGTGCATATCTATACTAATAAAAGGGTAATACGCAAATTGGTCAGGATGCCCTCACGCAACGACTGAACAGCAGGCTGCATGGGGCGAGCAGGCTACCTGAGGGGCAGTGAGGAGTGACCAGGCTGGCATGGGGAGGCAGTGTGGGATGACCAGGCTGGTGGGGGGGGGCAGTTAGGGTCAATCAGGCAGGCAGGAAGGTGAGCAGTTAGGAGCCAGTGGTCCAGGATTGTGAGGGGACCCGGGTTGGAGAGGGTACAGGCTGGACTGAGGGGACCCCCCATGCATGAATTTCTTGTACTGGGCCTCTAGTAGGTATATAAGTTCATTGGTTTATTGATTCTTGTCCCCTCAACCCCACATCGAGATATGTCAGTCTGTTCCATATATCTCTGCTTTGGGTCTTATTTTTTTGCTCAATTCACTGTGTTCATTAGATTCCACAAGTAAGTTAGATCATATAATATTTGTCTTTCTCAGTTTAGCTTATTTCAATTAGCATAATATTCCCCAGGACCATCCATGCTGCACAAAAGGGGGGGAGATCCTTTTTTTTTACATCTGCATAGTACTCCATAGTGTAAATGTCCCACAATTTTCTTATCTATTCATCCAGTGATGGGCACTTGGGCTATTTCCAAATCTTAGCTATTGTAAATAATGCTGCTATGAACATAGGGGTGCATATATTCTATCTGATTGCTGTTTGGAGGTTTTTAGAATATATTCTCAGAAGTGGGATTGCTGGGTCAAACAGAAGTTCCATTTTTTTAAAAAATTAATATTTTCAAAGATTGATTTTCAGAGAGGAAGGGAGAGGGAGAAGAAGAGAGAAGAGAGAGAAATCAATGATGAGAGAGAATTGTTGATTAGCTGCCTCCTGCACTCACCCCACTGGGAATGAGCCCAGAACCTGTGGATGAACCCTGACCTCCTGGTTCACAGGTCGATGTTCAACTACTGAGCCATGCCACTCTGGTCATTTTTAATTTTTTAAGGAAACTCCATACTGTTTTCCACAGTGGCTGCACCAATCTGTATTACAATCAGCATTGAACTAATGTTCCCTTTTCTCCATATAATTGCCAGCACTTGTTTGTTCATTTTTTTTATGACAGCCATTCTGACAGATGTGAGGTTATATCTCATTGTGCTTTCAATTTGCGTTTATCTGATGATTAGTGACTGAGAATTTTTTTTATGAGTCTCTTGACTATTTGTATGTCCTCTTAGAGAAATGGCTATTCAGGTCTTCTGCCCATTTTTTTAATTGGATTGTTTGTCTTCTTTTTATTGAGTTGTATGAGTACTTTATATATTTTGGTTATTAGCCCCTTATCAGATGTATCACTGGCAAATATGTTCTCCCATTCAGTGATTTCTTTTGCAGTGTTTTTTTGTTTGTTTTGGTTGTTTTTTGTTTGTTTTTTTTATGTAGTCCCATTTGTTTATTTTTTTCTTAGTTTGCTTTGCCCTAGGACAGTGGTTGGCAAACTGCAGCTCTGTTGACTAATGAGTTTGCTGACCACTGACCTAGACTCTCAATTCCAATAATTACAGGCTGTTGTTGTTCCTTGTGATTAAGCCCCTATTCCAGTGGTCGGCAAACTCATTAGTTAACAGAGCCGCAGTTTGCCGACCACTGCCCTAGGAGATGTATCTGTAAACATATTGCTATGTGAGATGTCTGAGATTTTACTGCCTATGTTTTCTTCTAAGATTTTTATGTTTTATGCCTTACATTTTTGTCTTTTACCTACCTTGAGTTTATTCTTGAGTATGGTCTAAGTTGGTGGACTACTTTCATCTTTTTGCATGTGTCTGTCCACTGTTCATAGCACCCTTTATTGAAGATACTTTCTTTACCCCATTGTATGTTCTTACCTCCTTTGTCAAATATCAATTGATCATAATGATGTGGGTCCATTTCTGGGGTCTCTGTTCTGATCCATTGGTCTATACCTATTCATTTGCCAGTACCGGGCTGTTTTGGTTATAATGGTTTTGTAAAATTTAATATTTAACATTTAAAGTTTAATATCCAGTATTGTGATCCCTCCTACTTCATTCTTCTTTCTCAAGATTGCTGCAGCTCTTCGGGGACTTTTATGGTTCCATATACATTTTTTGGGTATTTTTTCTAGCTCTGTGAAGTATGCCATTGGTATTTCAATAGGGATTGCCTTGAATCTGTAGATTGCTTTGGGTACTATAGACATTTTAATTATGTTAATTCTTCTAATTCATGAACATGGTATATGCTTCCATTTGTTTATATCTTCCTCTATTTACTTTTTTCAATGTCATATAGTTTTCCAAGATCTTTTACCTCCTTGGTAAAATTTATGCCAAAGTATCTTATTTTTGTTGTTGCAATGATTAGTGGAATTGCTTTTTTAGTTTCTCTTTGTGAGAGTTCACTATTGGTGTATAAAAATGTCAATGATTTGTGGATGTTGATTTTATATCATGCTACCTTGCCATATTCATTTATTAAGTCTAGTAGTTTCCTGGTGGAGTCTTTAGGGTTTTCTATGTACAATATCATGTCATCTGAGAATAATGACAGTTTAACTTTCTCCTTTCCAATTTGAATGCTTTTATTTCTTCTTCTTGCCTGATTACTGTGGTTAGGACTTCCAGTACTATGTTGAATAGGACTGGTGAAAGCAGACATCTTTGTTTTGTTCCTGTTCTTAAGGGAAATGTTTTTAGTTTTTGCCCATTGAGTATTATGTTGTCTGTAGGTTTTTCATATATGGCCCTATTTATGTTGAGGTACGATCCCTCTATTCCCACTTTACTGAGTATTTTTATCAAAAAAGTGTGTTGGATTTTGTTGAATGTTTTTCTGCATCTATTGATATGATCATGTGGTTTTTATCTTTTAATTTGTTTATGTGATGTATAACATTTATTGATTTGTGATTATCATACTAGCCTTGCTTCCCTGGAATAAATCCAACCTGATCATTGTCTATGATCTTTTAATATATTGTTAGATCTGATTTGCTGATATTTTATTGAGGATTTTAGCACCTGTGTTCATCTCAGATATTGGCCTGCGATTTTCTTTCTTTGTAGTGCCTTTATCTGGTTTTGGAATTAGGATAATGGTAGCTTCATAAAAAGAGCTTGGAAGTGTTCCTTCCTATTGAATATTTTGGAATAGTTTGAGGAGGATAGGTGTTAGTTCTTCTTTGAATGTTTGGTAAAACTCATCTATAAATCTATATGGTCCAGGACTTTTGTTTGCTGGAAGTTTTTAATTACTGCTTCAATTTCATCAGTTATAATTGTCCTACTCAGGTTTTCTTATTCTTTCTGATTAAGTTTTGAAAGATTGTATATAGTTCTAGGAATTTTCCCTTTCACCCAGGTTGTGTAGTTTGTTGGCATATAGTTGTTCATAGTTATTTGCTCACAATCCTTTGTATTTTAGGGGTGTCCATTGTTATATTGCCTCTTGCATTTCTGATTTCATTTATTTGGCTCCTCTATCTTTGTTTCTTGATGAGTCTGGTTAGGGGTTCATCAATCGTGTTCATCTTTCCAAAGAACCGGGTCTTGGATTTATTGATTTTTGTACTATTTTTTTAGTCTTTATGTCATTTATTTATGCTCTTATCTTTATTATTTACTTCCTTCTACTTCCTCTGGAATTTTCTTGCTGTTCTTTCTAGTTCATTTAGTTGTAAAGTTAAATGGTTTATTAATCGTTTTGCTTGACTCTTGAGGTAGACCTGCTGGACTATGAACTTCCCTCTTAGGACTGCTTTTGCTGTGTCCCATATGTTTTGTATGGTTGTGTGTTCATTTTCATTTGTTTCCAGGTAGTCTTAATTTCTTGCTTAATCTCATTGGTAACCCATTCATTGTTCATTATCATGATATTTAGCCACCATGTATTTGAGTATTTTTGCCTTTTTTATTGTAGCTGATTTCTAACTTGATGCCACTGTGATCTGAAAAGTTGCTTGGTATTATGTCAATCTTCTTGAATTTGTATAAACTTGTTTTGCACCCTTACATGGTGTTTCTTTGAGAATGTTCCATGTGCACTTGAGAATAATATATATTCTGTTGCTTTGGGGTGAAATGTACCATCAATATCTATTAAATCCATTTTGTATAGTGTGTCATTTAAGGCCTCTGTTTACTTTTTAATTTTCTATCTGGAAGATCTATCCAGTGATACCAATGGGATGTTAAAGTCCCCCACTATGACTGCATTGCTATCATTCTTTCCCTTTAAGTCCATCAAGGGTTTTTTAATGTACTTGGGTACTCTTATATTAAGTACGTATATGTTTACAAGGGTTATATTTTCTTGTTGAGTCATTCCTTATGTATTATGAATTGGCCTTCTTTGTCTTTTTTTTTCTAGCCTTTGTTTTTATATTTTATTTTATTGATTGATTGTGGTATTACATATGTGTCATTATAACCCCATTGTCCCCCCAACCCACCACTCATGCCCTCACCCCCTGATGTCTGTGTCCATTGTTTAGGCTTATATGCATGCATACAAGTCCTTTGGTTGATCTCTCTCCCTTACCCCCACCCTCCCCTACCTTCCCCCTGAGGTTTGATGGTCTGATCGAAGCTTCTCTGTCTCAGGATCTGTTTTTTTTCATCAGTTTATGTTGTTCATTATATTCCACAAATGAGTGAGATCATATGATATTTATCTTTCTCTGCCTGGCTTATTTCACTTAGCAAAATGCTCTCCAGTTCCAGCCATGCTGTTGCAAATGGTAAGAATTCCTTCTTTTTTACTGCAGCCTAGTATTCCACTGTGTAGATGTACCACAGTTTTTTAATCCACTCATCTGCTGATGAGCACTTAGGCTGATTCCAAATCTTAGCTATGGTGAATTGTGCTGCTATGAATATAGAGGTGCATATATCTTTTCTGATTGGTGTTTCTAGCTTCTTGGGATATATTCCTAGAAGTGGGATCACTGCGTCAAATGGGAGTTCCATTTTTAGTTTTTTGAGGAAACTCCATACTGTTCTCCACAATGGCTGCACCAGTCTGCATTTCCACCAGCAGTTCACGAGGGTTCCCTTTTCTCCACATTCTCGCCAGCACTTGTCCTTTGTTGATTTGTTGATGATAGCCATTCTGACAGGTGTGAGATGGTACCTCATTGTCATTTTGATTTACATCTCTTGGATGATTAGTTTAGTGACTTTGAGCATGTTTACATATGCCTTTTGTCCTTCCTTCTGTCTTCTTTCGAAAAGTATCTATTTAGGTTCATTGCCCATTTTTTTTTATTGGGTTGTTTATCTTTCTTTGGTTAAGTTGTATGAGTTCCCTGTAAATGTTGGAGATTAAACCCTTATAGGTGATAACATTGGCAAATATGTTCTCCCATGCAGTAGCGGGCTTTCTTATAGTTTTGTTGATGGTTTCTTTTGCTGTACAGAAGCTTTATATTTTAACGTTATTCCCTTTTTTTTTTTTTTAATTTTGTCTTTAGTTTCCATTGCTCTAGGAGTTGTATCAGTGAAAATATTGCTTCGGCACATGTCTGAGATTTTGCTGCCTAAGGATTCCTCTAATATTTTTATGGTTTCCCAACTTACATTTAAGTCTTTTATCCATTTTGAGTTTAATTTTGTGTATAGTGTAAGTTGGTGGTCTAGTTTCATTTTTTTTTTTTTGCACATATCTGTCCAATTTCCCCCACACCATTTATTAAAGAGACTGTCTTGACTCCATTGTATGTTCTTGCCTCCTTTGTCAAATATTAATTGAACATAATGGCTTGGGTCGATTTCTAAGTTCTCTGTTTTGTTCCGTTGTTCTATATGTCTGTTCTTGTACCCCTACCAGGAAGTTTTGAGAACAGTAGCTTTGTAATACAGTTTGGTATCTGGTATTGAGATCCCTCCTACTTTGTTTTTCTTTCACGGGATTGCTGCAGCTATTTGAAGTTTGGCCTTTGTTTTGAAGTCTATTTTGTCTGATAGGTGTATTGCTACTCCAGATTTTTTTCTTTCCATATGCATGTAATATATTTCCATCTCTTCACTCTCAGTCTGTATAAAAGTTTTGTTCTGAGGTGGGTCTCTTGTAGACAGCATATACATGGTTCATGTTTCTTATCCATTCAGTGACCCTATGTCTTTTGCCTGGAGCATTTAATCCATTTATATTTAAGTTTATTATTGAACAGGTATTTATTTATTGCCATTTTTATTTTCTTTATGGCTAGGATCCTCCCGTTTTCATTTTCTTCTTCTTAGAGCAGTCCCTTTATTATTTCTCGCATAACTGGTTTGATAATATACTTTTTTAACTTTTTTTTTGTTTTTGGTCTGGAAAGCTTTTTATTTCACTTTCAATTTTAAATGATAGCCTTGATGGATATAGTAACCTTAGATTTAGGCCCTTGCTTTTCATTACTTCAAGTACTTCATGTCATACCCTTCTGGCCTGAAGTGTTTCTCTTGAGAAGTCAGTTGACATTCTAATGGGAACTCCTTTTTATGTAATTTTCTCTCTCTTTCTCTTGCTGCCTTTAAGATTCTTTCTTTATTTTTAATATTTGCCTTTTTAATTATCATGTGTCTAGGTATGGGTCTCTTTGTGTTCATCTTGATTGGAACTCTCTGTGTCTCCTCAACTTGTACAACATTTTCCTTCACCAGGTTGGGGGAGTTTTCTGTCACTATTTCCTTAAATAGGTTCTGTGTTCCTTACTCATCCTCTGCTCCTTCTGGTGTTCCTACAATGTGGATGTTGTTATGTTTCATGTCCCAGAGCTCCCTTAAGCTATCATCCTGCTTTTAAATTCTTTCTTCTATTTGTATTTATTAGATATTTATTGCTACCTTGTCTTCCAAATCACTGATTCATTCTCTGCTTCATCCAATCTACTTTTAATATCTTCCAGTGTGTTCTTCATGTCAGATATATCATTCTTCATTTCTGTCTAGTTCTTGTTAATGGCCTCTAATTCCCCTTTCATGTTGTTGTAATTTGTAATTAGTTTTTAAGCATCTTTATAACCATTGGTTTGAACTCTAAGTCTGATAGGTTGCTTGCCCCCATCTCATTTAATTCTTTTTCTGGAGATTCCTTCTTTTATCTTACTTGGAGGTTCTTTGTCTACCCACTTTAGCTGTCTCTTAGTAATTGCTTCTGTGTTCTTGAGGATTATAGTGTTGTAGTATCTTTGTTCATCTGAACTGGATGCTCCACATATTCCCCTTGTGTGCATTATTTGGGGTCTCCTGTTGTAATTGTGACTTGATTATTGATGTCCCATTTGTGGGAGGGATCTTCCCTCCAACTTGCTGCCAGTGAGGTTCAACCCCAATCTCATTGTGCCAACTGTCCAGTGGTCAGGGTCTCCTTATCCCAGAGGCTGGGTCTGTCTTGAGTCACTCACCTTGGTTGATCATGTTCTGAGCTCTACTTCCTTCCCCTAAGGAGCTAGCCCCACAAATGTCAACTGAAGACACCTGGCATCCCACTGGCATTTGTCTCAATAAGCAATCCTTATAAAAAATTATTTAAAAACTTAATGGCAAAGAGCAACTTATGGTACTCATGAATTTTTTGGGTCAGGAATTCAGATGGAGTATAAAAAAATGTCTTATTTGTTCCATATTGCCTGGGGCCTTGGTTTGAAGACTCAAAGCTTGAATTGTTGAGGTTTTTTTACTCATATATTTGGTGGATGATTTTGGCTGTTGACTGGGGGCCTTAGTTTCTCTCTGAGATCTTTCTTATGGGCTAACTTGGGATTCTTCACAGCACAAATGGTTTAGCTTGCAAGGCAAGTTTCCCAAGAGAGAATCATGCAGATATTTTATTGTTTTTATTACCTAGCTTCATAGGTCACATATATCAGTTCTGCTATACTTCTTTGGTCAGAACAATCATAACCCTTCTTCTAGATAGAAGGTGAAAAAATAAAGACTTTGATTCTCAACCAGAGAAGTGGAAAAATCACCTTCAAGACAAATAGGTAAGTTGAGAGATGATGTTGTAATTTTTTGAAAAATGTAATATGTCTAAAACTGGTACTTACCTTTCTTCTAGTGAGTTTCCCCAAACATAGTCTTACATATTTTTTATGTGTTCACTATACTTCAAAGAGCAAAATGATTCATTCACATACCTTTACTTATGGCATTATTTGGTTGCCTCTCTTCTGGTGTTAAGAGGTATACTTCTAACCCACTAAATGAAGGGTAAATTCTAGTTTTAGACAAAATATTATGTAATATTTATGAATATGTGAGTCAGAAGTTTTATCATATTGTGTAGTTTATAAAGACATTCATTTTTGAGATCTTAGATGTTTCATTTAAAGTGAATACTTTAGAACATCAGTGTGGTAGAATAAACACCATTTATAAGATAGAACTCAGAATGTAGGTAGCCTTGGGCTGAGGGACAACTTAATTTTTTTGCAAAATTATGATACCATGTTTTTTTAATCTTCCCTGAGATATTATGTAAAATCCTACTGCCTTTTCTCTTTATAGAAATTCTTATATTCTTGAGATTTATGCTTACACAGCCCCTTCCTTTGGACATAGCACCATGGAGGTGCAGATAAATTGGAATTTTCATATACATCTATATCAATCACACAAAAGATAGATAGGTAGAAAATGGGCTGGTTTGTTTTGTAGTGTTGCTAAAAAAAGGAACTCTGGGACCTGAAGTTCAGTCACATGTATTAATATCCTGTTCAGCTATTTCAAAGACAATGCCTGCTTGGACCCCCTTCTCCCACCCCTGCAACCAGTGAGTAGAATCAGAAGGGCCCAGGAATTATGATCTCTCATAGTATTGATGAATATATAGAAAAGGATGGGATTACAAAGAAAATGTAGAGAGCAAGACCAGGGCAGATATTTAGGCAATGTGTACATTTAGGGAAATGAAAAACAAGAACCCACATTCATAAATTGCATCTATTTAAATAGACATCTCATGCCTTTCATGGGTGGGTAAGGTTCTGCCTGTAGGCCCAAGAAGTCCTTTGGCCTGGCCTTGCCAAGGCATTAGGGGTGAGTTAATTAAATGTTTGACCAAATATAGCAGGCTAATTTTTAAGTTGAAATTTGATATGCCCCATGAATGATATTATAAATATCCAAATGGCCCTTGGCAGAAAGATGGTTCCCACCCTGGGAGGTAACATTTAGCTCACAATAGAACTGTTTGACTCAGAAGTAACTATATTTTGTGTTTAAAAACAAATATACAA
This sequence comes from Corynorhinus townsendii, assembly GCA_026230045.1. Taxonomy (NCBI): domain Eukaryota; kingdom Metazoa; phylum Chordata; class Mammalia; order Chiroptera; family Vespertilionidae; genus Corynorhinus; species Corynorhinus townsendii. Next base: position 94,686,092 of record JAPDVU010000002.1, read on the forward strand.
AAAATAAAAAGTATAAATTTTGTGTGATTGCCTCTGACCTTAATTATTATTGCAGGGAAGGAGAACACAAATAAATGAGCAAAATAACTTTTTACTTGTCTTTATTCTTGATTTGCTTATGTTAACCAGGATAATCCTCTAATCTTATTTTTTTCTGTTTATAAACTGATAAACTGAAGTAATATATTCATGTCTAAGTGAATATATTCCATATATATATATATATATATATATATATATATATATATATATACCTTATGTGATCTAAGGTAAAGTAAATATTATCCAAATGAACTGTAAATACTTTTATTTTTAAAGAAAACATAGCAAAGATATTATTTTTAATTTAAATTCTAATCTTCCTCCACCAAACACCCTTTGTTCAGAAGAAGTCAAAACGCTCCCTATATTTCCAGTTTTTCTTCTGCTGTCTATAGAGGCTCACACAAGCAACAATGAAAAAGAAACTCTGAACATTACTTGTCAAAAAGTAAAAATATAATAAATGAAAGAGCATGAAAGGCCCACCACTCCAACAATGTCAGCTTTCTCTTGTGATGGCAGGCTACTTAAATCACCAAGACAGAGGCAATAGGAGAAGATTCCCTGGTGTTCAGGTTTCTTTCTAAAAGAAAAAATATGGTCTGCTCAATTCTAACAGCTGTCAAGCATTTTACCACCAATCTTTTCAGCATCCTGTTTAAAACACTGTCATTAAGGGGAAAGGAAAACTTAACAAAACAATACAGAGTAACATCCCTCATGCATGTTTTTTAATGTGTTATCAGAAAACAACTGATACAGGCATGTCAATATGCACATCAGATTATTATGAAAATAGAAATGTATTGTATGAATATAAAAAAGATAGGTGAAAGAAATAAACAAATAAATAAATAAAATGGAATATTATACCTGAGCCTTAACTATAAAATTATTTTGTAGAATTAAAGTATGCTTTGAAGTCAGCTCACTACTTATTAAATTTATACTTATTCATTCTCAAAGGGTAGATTGCAAGAATATTTTTGAACTTCACAAGGTCAAAGTTATGCAGTCTAAATACAAAAACTTAAAATTCTAGAATATTATATTTATGTTTTTGTGAAGATAGATGGATGTGCTTTTGCTGCAGTAATACTAGTAAGTACTACTGGTTTATTAAATTATTAATTCATTTTGCCAACAACTGTGAGTGTAAAATAAAAAGTCTAAGAGGCTTTTCTAAATGTGCAGTCTTGCTATTAATTTGAAGGGATATTCTTCCTTTCTCCAGTGTAACTAGAACAGTGATTATCCTGGTGAGGTGGGTAGAGCTTATTTATAAGTCATTAGTGCTATATGCCATGATTTTCTGGGTACATGCAAAGTCTTTCTTTTTTTTTTAATGAGAAAAGGCTGAACATGATCTAAACAAAATCTGCCTGGTGAAATGAATGAGCAGAAATTCAGGGTAGAAGTCATACATGAATATATTCTCAAAGGTAAATATACTATTCTGAAGCCAGTTACTTTGAGAAAAGCTGACAATGATCACACACACACAAAAGAGCCCTAATTGTATAATAATCTTTCTTTTCACTTGTTTTCCTGTCTATATTGTTTTTGTGATCCTCTTTCCCAGTCTTTTATAGTTGTCATCTCATCTTTCTTCCTTACGATTTTCTTTTGAATATGTCTTTGTGTACCTTTGTACACAACTGTATACAAACTGTATGTTGCAGTTTCTCCTGCATTATAATTTAACAAGGCACAAGCAAAAAGGAAGTCATTAGAAAGGAAATCATTGAGCTTCTGAGAATTATTTAGCATGCTGTAAATTGGCAGGTCCTGGGCAATTAACAATAAAACTTGTAAAAAGACAGATTTTCAGAGGTTTAGGTACTGAGTTAAATTAGATTGTTTGAAGTATTTCTAGGAAAGAAACGGGTGATATCAGAATGCACACAAACTGAAGGAACAGTGTTCTGGGAATTATGTGGTGGTAGTCAATGCAAAAATGGCCAAGTACCAGTGAGCTCTGTGCCTATTTGTTTTGCTATTTTAGAGGATGATTTGGACATTGACTTAACCTGAGTTGCTCTATTGTAGTTTTTCATGATTTTAAAAGACATTCATGTTTACTTTCTTAGTGAGTGCACAGAACAAACAAACATTTAGGTATTTACTCTTCACAGCTTAAATCCATGACTCTAAAACTGTCAGTACCCCAAATCCATTAGGCAAATGCCTAAAAAAGTATGAGAAATAAGCAGCTAGAAGCATCAACAAAAAAAGTAGAAAGCTTCATAAAAAGACTCTTATTTGACTTTCCAGTTTACCATTGAATATGAGGATAATATACAGAGCAATGGACAAACTCTGAAGATGAGCAAGAATTCCTCTTTTTTTAAAAAAATAAAATTATTTACTTATTTTTAAATTATATTTATTGGGATGACATTGGTTAATAACATTATATGAGTTTCTGGTGTACAATGCTATAATACATCATCTGTTTATAGTATTGTGTGCTCAACACCCAAAGTCTAGTCTCCTTTCATCCCCAAAGATTTCACCTCCTTTACCCTCTTCATCCAAAGAATTCCCTTGATCAATATTTTGGAGCTTGAAGGGCTGCTAGTACTGGATTCTATAAACAATGCCATTTCTGTCAATGCCTTTCCACATATCCAACACATTAGACAAGAAAAGGGAGAAATCAAAGTTTCTATTCAATGTCTGCCTATCTATCCTTTGGTTTCTGATTTCAATTGCTAACTTCCTAGGTTTCCTCACACTTCTGGCCACCACAAGTACTCATTGCTTCAGCCTTCTTCATCACTTCAAAACTTATGAAGTATTTTCTCAGGACTTACATGATAATGTGAACATATAGATAAAAAGTGGTTAAGAATCTATTTAGGACCATTATGTGAGTGGCCCGATTATTATGTGTTCAGAGATCATAATAATCTGGCCACTCAGTGTACATGTTCTCATTTATACTGCACCTGAATCTTTTAAGAGAGGTATTATCTTCAATTAATAGATAAAGAATCAGAATGTTGAAGAGATTTATAATTGTCCTGGCTGGCTTTACTCAGTGGATAGAGCGTTGGCCTCTGGACCAGAGGGTCATGGATTTGATTCCCAGTCAAGGACACCTTAGTTGCAGGTTTGATCCCCGGCCCTGGGCAGGGTGTATGCAAGAGGCAGCCAATCATCATGTCTCCCATCAAGTTTTTTTTCCCCTCTCTCTCCTTCTCCTCCTCCTTTCCACTCTCTCTAAAAATCAATGGAAAAATATCCTTGGATGAGGATAAAAAAGAGAGAGAGAGGCATTCATGAGATTAAATAACAGGCATAACATCAGAGCTGGTTGAAGATATATTTGGAACTCAAAAGCCCTGGAAAGTATGCATCTAAAGCCCATACTTTTTCCTTAGTACCAATCTGAGAAACAGTACTTTTATAATGTGGAAGCAAGTGTTCTTCCTGATTAGACTAGTACACAGGATAATTGTGAATCTCTTAAAAATCCAGATTCTTTATAGATTAGTATACTTTTAGGAAGACAAAAGAAATGCTAGCAAAGGTGGCACCTTCTGTTTTGTATCTGTTTCTTCTCTCTGCATATCTTGTCTGGAGTCTTCCATTTCTTTTATGTCTGCTCAGTCACATCTGTGGCCAGCTTCCCTCCTTGCTTCTTTAATTGGGTCCTGCTGGTGTTTTCTAGAGCCAGTGTGGCTATTAATGAACTGAACTGTGTCCTCACAAAATTTATATATTGAAGCACTAACCCCCAGTACCTCAGAATGAGACTGTACTTGAAGATAGGGCTTTTAAAGAGGTCATTATGTTAAAATTAGACCTAATCCAATCTGGCTGGTATTCTTATAAGAAATTAAAAGTAAGACATACAGTCACCAGCAATGCACATACAAAGTAAAAGTCACGTGAGGACAACACAAGAAAGCAGCCATCTGCAAGCCAAGAAGAGAGGTCTCTGCAAGTCAATCCTGCTGACAATTCAATCTTGAACTCCTAGCCTCTAAAATTTTGCTTAAATAAAATTCTGCTTTTAAAGTTACCCAGTCTATGTTATTTTGTTATGCTGCCACAGCAGACTAACACAGTAGCTTTCAGACACTAGGCTTACTCAAGTTGAAAAGCAGAGGGAGAAGAACTGGGAGGCTTCCATTTGAAATTTTTGTTGAACAGAGTCCTTCCCTCAAGAGTTTTGAGTGAACTTGGAGCCATTTGCATGTGGCTGAGGTAATGGATAATAATATATTAATGTATCATGCCTGGAGTTTTAACTCCAAGCTCTTGGAAATACATCTTAACTCTGAGGGAGGTCACTAATAATTTATTTCCACGTATTTGGAAAAAAAGAGAGAAAATTAAGAGGAGGAAGGGCTCCTCAAGTTTATGTATTCAGTCATTCTACCTTTTTTCAGTATTAAAATGCTGAAAAGAGGTGGAATGAAACCCTGCTTATGATCTCCATGTCTGGTGAAACTCTCTGTCCATAAATTCAGAGGATAGTGAAAGAGGAAAGAACAATTTAAAACATCTCAAAATGAGGTGTACATGTCATAATAGAAGAAGAGTATCCTTGGGATGCCTCCAAAGTGCTGAAGGAAGAACTTTGATATTGGTAGTCTCTTTAGGAAGTGACTCAGGAAAACACACGGTTGGAAGTGCAGAAATGGGTGGAATGGCAGGTAGAAAATACAAAAAAGCATGGGTCAACTGGAACTACAATTCATAGTGGATAGTCTCAGGGGTAGCTAGGAGGACTGGAGCATTTATCTAGATTCCCATCCTCCAGGCATAGAGGATTTGCCTAGGTATATTAACTCCTTGGGGACAGGGCATCAAAGGCATGTGATAAATTAAATGTACTCCAGTTTTACAAATTAGCTAAAACATGGACAACCACATAAGTTGTCATCATTATTTAAGTGTCACCCACAGTGAATATGGTCTATTAAAAAAACAACTGCAGTTGAATGTATTTTATATAGAAACTAGAGGCCTGGTGCACAAAATTTATGCCTAGAGGTGTCACTCAGCCCAGCCTGCACCTTCTCCAATCTAGGACCCCACAAGGGATGTCCAACTGCTGGTAGGATTGGGCCTAAATGGGCAATCGGACATCCCTCTCACAATCCAGGACTGCTGGCTCCCAACTGCTCTCCTGCCTGCCTAAATCTTAGAGATTTAGGTTATGTGGGGAGCAGGAGCACATGTGTAAATTTTTATTAACATAAAGGTATGCCCAAGAAAGTAAACAAATTGTAATGTATACCACAATGGATTTATACAAGATGAATGCCTATGAGACCAGCACGCATAACAAAAGGCTAAAAAGGATCAACAATACAAAAATTCCCTCATCCTCCTTACAGTCATTACTTCCACGAAAGGTAATGAGTATTTGACTTTCAACATCATAGATTGTTTTACTTATTTTTGAAAATTGAGAGGAGAAAGAGCTCCTCAAGTTTATGTAAGTGGGATTATAAGTATGTATGTTTTAATTTTTCACTTCTTTAATTTACCCTCATTGCAGCTTAGATTTCCATTGTGTGAATATAATGATTTACCTATGGATTTATTTTCTGAACAAGTGAAAATTGCTATCACATAGAATTGCAGTGCTTGGAAAATTTGGATTTTATACTTTAGAAATGATTATATCATTGTTTTCTAACTACACGAAATCAAAAGAAGCCACCATTTCTTACTAAATTGAAACTAGTCTGCTCTTTCTTTTTACCTGTAATTTAATACTGCAAGAATAAATGTTTTGTGTGGTGTGTTTTTTTTTGTTTGTTTTGTTTTTACTTTTATAAGTAAGAATTTGTGTGTTTTACTAACATAGTTCATGGAATTTACATATGACTGTTAACTTTTAGCAAATTATTCATTCAATATGTAAATACTAGAGGCCCAGTGCATGAAAATTCATGCACTGGAGTGGGGGTCCCTCAGCCCAGTCTGCCCCCTCTCACAGTCCAGGAGCTCTCAGGGGCAGAAGGCAACCTGGCAATCAGGGAAAGGCAACACCCCATTACACCTCTGCTGCTGCCATTGCCAGCAGCGCAAGCCTCAGCCAGCCCTGGTTACCTGAGCCTCTGGCAGCCCAGGGCAGCTGGGCAGCCACTATCCAAGGAGTGCCTGCACTTCAGGCCGGCCCTGGGTGGCTGGGCAGCTGCCATCCGAGGCTTGCCTGCACCTTGGGCTGGCCCTGGGTGGCTGGGGGGCTAAGGGGTCTGGGCACTGCCATCTTGTGGCTGTGGTCGCCACCATCTTTGAGGGTGTGGCAGTCAATTAACATATTCCCTCCTTATTGGCTGTATGCATCACCACCTTTGGGAATGGGGCAGTCAATTAGAATATTTCCTCCTTATTGGCTGTGGGCACTGCCATCTTTGAGGGCATGGAAGTCAATTAGCATATTTCCTCTTTATTAAATAAGATTTTTGAGCACCTACTGTGTGCAAGCTATTTTGCTATGTATAAGAGCTATGATGAACATAAGAAATCCTAGACCCTCCCCAACTGAGTTCACAATCTAAAGGGGCCCAAAGAAAAGCAAAATGGCAATTACAACCCAACATGTTAATTAACAAAAGAAATGCAATACAGTTTCTTAGGAGAACAAAGAAAGAGATATCACCCATGTTTGTAGGGTGGCAGGGTGCAGGGAAAGATTTCTGGAGGAAGTGATAAGTTTATAGTTATTCAAGCTCCTTGGGATTGTCCTAGCAAAGGGCAACAGCATGCGTTCAGGTCCTGAGGTGAGAAAACAATGAGATGTTGGAGAGAATGAAAATCTTTCCTTTTGTTTGGGACTTAGAGTCATTTAGATTCTTCAGCCATAAAATAAAAGAAGTAGATTAAGTTAACAGTAAGTGCTCTCCTAGCTCTCTCTAATGATTTTCTAAAACATTGGGCCCAATTAATCTGGCCTCTAGAGCTACACTGAACACTTACGCAGAGAGAAATCTTTAAAGTGATTGTTTTAACCTTCTATAGAGCTCAGAGAGTGATGTGATATTCACAGAGGTCCTCACAGTGTTGTTGAATGACTTATGGAACAAAAACAAATAATTGCCATAAGTAAAGTTTAATATACAACCTTCTCTTACTGCAATTTTTAATATCATTCACTTTAGAACTATGTATGGTCATCAAACATTTTATTTTTTTATATTTTAATATGTTTTTATTGATGAGAAAGAGAGAGAGAGAGAAACATCAATGATGAGAGAGAATCATGGATTGGCTGCCTCCTACATACCCCCTACTGGGGATCAAGGCCACAACCGGGACATGTGCCCTCACTGGGAATTGAACCATGACCTCCTGTTTCATAGGTCAATGCTCACCTACTGAACCACATCAGCTGGGCTGGTCCTCAAATATTATGGACATAAAAGCCACTTCAGTAGAACAATTAAATCTTATTCCCAAACATCAGGGGGCATCAGAGATGGGAATAAAAATAAGAGAAAATTTCACTAGAATGGTTATACTAACTAGCAGAACTTCTCATTAAAATGATCAGTTCAGGTGATCCCTGGAGCAGCACCAGACCAGGTACTCACTCTGGCTTCAACGGTCCCAGAGGTTGGAGCCTGAGGAAAAATAGAGAGAATCCAAGATGGCAGCGTAGATAACCACCTAAACTGCTGCCTTGCACAACAATTTCAAAACTACAACTAAAAGACAAAACTTTCATCACCTAGAACCACGAGAAAGCTGGCTGAGTGGAAGTTCTACAACTAGAAGGAAAGAGAAAAGAACATTGAGATGTGTACAAGTGCTGAAAAGCTGAGGTATGGAGGCACACGATCTGGGCTGGCAGCAGGTGTTGCTTTTTTGAACCTGAAGGGAGACAAGCCCCCAATTCCTCTGAAATCCAGTTTCTGGGGAGATGCGGGGGACCCAAACTCCTATGGGGAGAAGCTGGACTGTCTGCCATCGGGTTGGAAAGTGAGGGTGGCTTGCTTGCAGAGCTGCTTGCAGGAATAATTGTTTACTGTGCTGGGGCGTGGGATGCGGGGATGCGGTCAGAGATGCAGAGCCGGCTAACTGGCAGCCATCACTGTTTGCCATGCCCTAACCTAGTGACGCTCTGAGACCCCACCCCACACTACCTACAAACCCACCCAAGCTCCAAGCAGTGGCTTTAGCATATGAATGGCCTGCCCTATCGCAGCTTAACCTAGCAAACTTGCAGCCCAGATCAGACAGCTCCAAAACGTCCAAACCCCAAATAAAGAGGAGAAAACTGTAGCTCTGTTGTAGCTCCTACTGGGTGGCCTCGGACAATAGCTGACCTGCACCCCATTGGAGATCCAGAAGCCAGTGTACCTAGTGGTCAGTGTGAGCCACCAGATTTCAACTCCTCACATCCATAAGTGACACATTCAAGAGGCAGACTCAGCGAGCACCAAAAGCCCACTGAAACAAGCACTGCACCATAAGGGTGTCTCCAGTGCAGCAGTTCTTCCATTATAGACACAGTGAGTCCTCACAGCCAATTGGCCTAGAGGTCAATTCCTCCCAGTGTACCAACAGCAATCAAGGCTGAACTCAGCCCACAAAGGGGTATACCAAGAGTGTCCACCTCAGGTGATTGGGGAGGCGGAGCTACTGCCCCCTATAGGTCACCTACCACACAAAGCCACTCCATCAACACAGGGAAGCAGCCAAAATGTGGAGACAAAGAAACATGTCACGAATGAAATAAATGGAGGAAAGCAAGCTACTGGACGACATAGAGTTCAGAACCACATTTATAAGCGTACTCAAGAATCTTCTAAAAACCTCTGAGGAACTTAGTGAGATCTTTAAGGATCTTAATGAGAATGCCAAAAAAATGTAAAAGGACCAGTCAGAAATTAAGTATACACTGTCTAAAATAAGGAATATACAGAAACTCAACTGTAGATCAACATACCCCAAGAATCAAACCAAAGATCTGAAATATGAGGAAACAAAAAACACCCAACCAGAAAAACAAAAAGAAAAAAGAATCCAAAAATATGAAGATATTGTAAGGAGTCTCTGGGACAACTTTAAGCGTACCAACATCCGAATTTTTGGGGTGCCAGAAGAAGAGAGAGAGCAAAATATTGAAAACCTATTAGAAGAAATAATGACAGAAAATTTTCCCTACCTGGTGAAAGAAATAGATTTACAAGTTCAGGAAGCGCACAGAACCCCATACAAGAGGAATCCAAAGAGGACCACACCAAAACATATCATGATTAAAATGTCAAGGGCAAAAGACAAAGAGAGAATCTTGAAAGCAGCAAGAGAAAAACAGTTAGTTACCTACAAGGGAGTACCTATACAACTGTCAGCTGATTTCTTGGCAGAAACTATGTAGGCCTGAAGGGAGTGGCAAGAAATATTCAAAGTGATGAACAGCAAGAACCTACAACCAAGATTACTCTACCCACCAAAGCTATTATTCAGATTTCAAGGTCAGATAAAGAGCTTCACAGACAAGAAAAAGCTAAAGGAGTTCATCGCCACCAAACCAGGATTACATGAATTGCTGAAGGGCATTCTTTAAGAAGAGGAAGAAGAAGAAAAAGGTAAAGATAAAAATTATGAACAACAAAATGACATCAAATTCATACCTATCAACAAGTGAATCTAAAAATCAAATGAATAAAAAATCTGATGAACAGATTGCACTGGTAAATATAATAGAATCAGGGACATAGAAAGGGAGTGGACTGACAATTCTCAGGGGGAAGTGGGTGTGAGGGGCTCAGGAAAAGATTGGGCAAAAATCGTACACCTATGGATGAAGACAGTGGCAGGGGGTAAGGGCATGGGGTGGAGTAAGGAATCAGGTGGAGGGGGGCTATGGGGGGGGGCGTGAAAGAAGAGGAACACCTGTAATAATCTGAACAATAAAGATTTATTTTAAAAAAAGGAAAAATAAGCATATAGTTTGTCTTTTATTGCTGTCCTTAGATGCCATCTTTTACAAATAAGGTTAAACTACAACTTACCTTACATATTCTATTTGACCTGGTTCTTGAACTATCTTTTTCATATATTATCTTCTGTTAACTGTAAATAAACTATTTGATATCCTTGTGAAAAAAAAATAATCAGTTCATAAGAGAAACAAAAGCATGCTTAATTTCATGAATATTAACACTAAGAGACCAATCTGGAGTCAAATAAAGAACAGATTTCAAAGCACCACTAGTAGTGCTTTGGGCTATTTTGTGAATTACTTTTGTGAAGGGCTAATCAATATAATAACTCCCTTTCCACTCACCTCACCACCACACTCACATACACTTAGAATCAGTTATTAACTGTCCTTAAGAGTTTCTAAACATAATGTACTACAAGCCTCTATATTGAATTAAAAGAAAATTGTAAACAACCAATTTTTAAAAAAAAGAGAGAAATTTCATAGCTTCTCTGCTTAAATTACTTGAAGTTTCTTCATTCATATACTTATTAGACATGTTTGGGTATACTCTTTATATATCTAAAATGCATATTAGTTTTCTAACAGACTTTATTTAGTATGTGAGACATCATATTACCTAATCTTTTTTATGCATATCTGGTGTTTCTGTCACAAAAGATATGTAGGTATATTAACTTTATCGCCCCATAAATTTACTCAAAGAAAATATATGTGTACATGCTTAAAATGTGTTGCACAAAGGGGATGACATTTTTAAATTGTCTATAATTATAACATGCAGAAATTACTACAATTAATATTTGTTTTATTTTATTCCATTTATTTATTTATTTATTTATTTATTTATTTATTTATTTATTTACAGAATTGAGATCTGTATCAGGTAGAGTTTGTGTTCAGCACCACACAGGGGGAACTGATTACAGTAGCTAAAAAAAGGGAAGGTGTTTATCTTAATTTTTCCAAATGTTTTTTGTTACTGTTTTCTTTTTTTTTTTGACATAACAATGGTGCACAGACAGGTAGGTATAGGGATGTTACGGTACCTCCAGGGAACCTACCCCTTCTCCCTCCTTCTATTCCTCTATCCTTAGCTTGCAGGTTATATCTTCATGTCAATCTCACTGTAGCAAGATGACTACTCTCTGCATTGTATGGAGAGAAAAGAAGGAAACATTAATGCTTATGTCAGTAAAGCATGTTTCCCAGAAATCCACAGCAGAATATCATTTGGCTACCCCTACCTTAAAGGGTTTGAGACAGGATGGTTTTTAGGTGGGGATTCTCCCCTTGAAGAAATCATTGTAAGAAAATGGAATAAAATAAATAGTATTAGAGAAGTGACTAATAATGTCTGTCTTAAGATAATACATACTAAAAATGGGATTTTTTTACTGGTTTTATTACACTTAATTATCTTATATGCAATTTTCCCTAATTTAAAAAGTTTTAATAAACATTATTGTAATGGCCACAGGCCTGTTGAACAGATATTTACATTTTTTCCTTTTTACTACAATAGTTTAATATTAATTCAAGATATATGAGTTGTATAATATTTTATAAAAATTATGTCAATTAATAAGTCAACATTTTAAACGTTCGGGTTTTATTTTACATCTGTCCACTTTCTAGCCATTATTCCCACAAAGGGTAATGAAAATTACAGTTTTTTAAAAAATTATTACTCCAGTAATTTTAAGCATGTTCTCTTTATTTATCCTTAGCTTTTACATTATTTTAAGTCATGATCCTAATGAGTACTCTTCAAAGAAAAGTTTGTGCAAACTTCGGATGTGCAAACTTCAAAAAGGTTTAGAGGTTTATTTCAGTACAAATAAATATAAAATTCATATATTGAGAATTTACACAGTGATTTAAAATCTTGTATGTTAGATACTTCTATAGAACCACTAATTTTAAATAAAGGAAATATGAATATAATAGCTAATCTGCCACTTCCTTAAGAAAAAAAATTATCTTAAAATTAAATTTTCAACTTCCTTAATAATTGATAATTAAGAATTTTAGCCCTCTGTTTTATTACTACTGAGCTGAAAAATTAAATATGAAAGCAAGAAATGAAAATGACATAATTCCCTGCCTCATGTTAATTCTGGGACCAGGTACACTTTCCTGTCCCTGTAAACAATACTTGGACCAGGTGAAATAATTTAGCTTCTTGCTCTATAAAATATTACTGCTACAAGATAAGACTGAACTAACTGAAAGTTTACTTATCAAGACTAGCAGCTTGCTCATCAGGTTTCTCTTGGAGACCCTCACATCACTATATCCACAAATTTAAAGCTATTTTATCTTAAATGTTGACCAACTCCTACAATCACCCAGCCCCTCAACTCTGTTATAGAGTATCATATTCTCTCTCAAGACACTGCTAAGACTGTCAAGAGGCTGTTCTGCTCACTGCCATATATCTACTAAAAAAAGCTTTGTCTGACTGATAGACTTTTATGATGGCCTTTTGCAAACACTACAGTAACATTATGGTACATAGTGATACCCCAAACTGGCAAGCTAGGACTCTCTCATTGCGGGTCCCTGTCCTACAAAGTTTGAAGAATAAAATTTTCAGACTAAAAGATTTTAAGCAAAGTTCTCCCCTCTTCTTTCCCTTATCTTGTAACATTCCTTTGTCCTCTGTGTATATAAGATAAACAGTCTGGCGGCTTGGAGCTGTCTCTGACCATCATGTATGCATTCCTTTCATGGATCCCCTTTCCCTAAAACTGCCTCTCCTGTCTCTAAAATCCTTTCAATAGTTTTATGAGTAGGCATCAAAACATCTAATATCATATAAGTTAGACAAAAAAATTTGCCTGCTTTAAATCCAGATTACTTTACTGAAGAATCACTTAGTATTGATTACCAATAGAAATCTTAAGGTGAAGTTAAATTTAATCTAATTTGACAACTAAAAAAACTGAGGAGTAGCCTTGCATTTTCTCCAAAACTTAATTACTTTGGAAGCACATTTTGATCATTCAGAATATTATCTTGATCAATAACAATAATATCCCTGCAGGTTCGTTTTTAAATTTAAAATAATAGCCCAAAGGCCAAAATTAGTGAAAAGCACACAGACCTATATTTTCCAGAATTAATAGACCACTACAAATATTCTATATTAGAGAAATTATGTTTATATTGGTTGGCTACTATAAGTTTGGAGTGAAAGTTTGACAAGCAATTTGGGGCATTTCTTGCTTTTCAAGTCAACTTTCTGTAAATGGTGAAGCTAGCTACACTGATGTAGGGAGCGGGATGCATAGCTTCCTTCCCCAACAGCTCTCTTGTATTTACAAACTACTGCATCCAAAATGTCTGCTTTGAACAAATTAAAATCCAGCTCAGTAAATTCTGACAAGCTGATTATCTCTCATTCTAACATCAGAAAGAAGCAGTATCTCTTTGCAGCTGTCCACATCAGACAGTGTTGGCAGAACAATGTTTCATCCTAGATAGAAATGGTAAAAAGATAGATAGAAAAGAAAGGGGAAAATTAGATTGAGGAGTCCTGAGTGCATTATCAGGAGGTGATATACAGAAAATTCTGGCTCACAGACATGCTATCATCTCTTCCCTCTACCCCCACCTCTACTTTTCCCCCATTTCCTTTTATTTAAAGACACTGGAACAGAAATAAAAGTTGCCTTTGAAAAAGGTTAATTCATTTTGACTCAATTATAAGACTTCTGTGTAACTTGAATTCCATTAATAAGAAGGTCTTTAACCTTCCAACCTTCTTTTTAGACTAAAATATTCAAATTCTTTTCTTTGTTGTTTTGCTCTATCCCCCAAGCTTTACATTGTCCATAGAACTCTGTAGCAAAAAATCTATACTAATACTAGTAAAAAGGTAATATGTTAATTAGACTGGATGGACCTGACATCTTCTGGACACCCTTCCAAACATCCTTCCAGACAAAGCCATGGAGGCAGAGGCGGTTAAGGGAGATCAGGCAGGCAGGCAGAGTGATTAGGGGTGATCAGGCTAGCAGGGGAGAGTTGTTAGGGGCTATCAGGTTGGTAGGGGAGAGCAGTTAGGGGCATCAGGCAGGCAGGCAGAGGCAGTTACGGATGATCAGAAGGCAGAGGCAGTTAGGGGTGATCAGGCCGGGAGGGGAGAGCAGTTAGGGGCAATCAGGCAGACAGGCAGGTGAGAGGTTAGGAACCCGCAGTCCTGGATTGCGAGGGGAATGTCTGACTGCCGGTTTAGGCCCAATCCCTGCAGGCCAGGCTCAGGGACTCCCCTACCCTCCCCCCATGCATAAATTTCATGCACCATGCCTCTAGTCAGGTAATAATCTTCTAAAGGTCTAGACTGGATTTAGGCATGTGCCTGTTTTTCTATGCAGCCATCCCCCTTTGTCTGGCTCTTGTAGAATATTTACAGACACGTGTTTGAAGAAAGCATCACGGCACGTGGCACTGGTGATTTTCTCCTGATGCCAGTAGACCCAGTTCACACAACATGTGTCTGGAGCAGATGCAGTCAACATGATGGAATCAGGAGCAAGTTACCTTTCTAAGACCACTGTGTCCAGCATTTCTTGGAAATAGTAAAAAAATGCATCCTTAGAGAAAACTCTAAGTTAAATACGCCACATGCTAAGAGAGCTACCAGATTATAAGCAGTGCTTGAAAACATGCCTCTTAGTTTTTTAAAATAAATGTTAGTATAACTCATAAAACCTAAAAAGTTAAATTAAAACAAAATCACCCACCCTCTTTTACAGATGATTTAAACTCTTCTGGAACAAACACAACAACAATAGAGAAGCAGTTCATAAGAAGAGTATGTTAACATAATGAGTCCTAAGTCACAGATCTAATATTGTTCTCAAAAAGTCAAGAGGAGAAACTACCAAGAAAATAAGATAATAGCTTTTTTACTAGTGGGCTACAGCAAATATTTATTGTCATAGGATAAGAAAAAATATTCAACTTTGATAAAAAAAATATAATTAATTAAAAGTTCAAATCTAGCACAAAATGTAAGGTACTTTTAGTTTCCAACCTTATTGGAGGCCTGTCTGGCCTATGTAGACAAAATGCAAAATGATATCTGCTCTCTTTCTCTTCTATTTTAAATTATATATTGAAACTTAGAGCATATTACAATTTGAGGTGATATTTCTGTTAAAAAGTTTACATACAAAGGAGGACTAGATTCTGCTATAATCAATATATATATACACTGAGTGGCCAGATTATTATGATCTCTGAACACATAATAATCTGGCCACTCAGTGTATATCCTATATAATAAAAGACTAATATGCAAATTTTCCCCTCGACCAGGAGTTCGACCAGCAGGGCGGCCAGCCAACTGCCCATGTCCCCTCCCCCTGGCCAGGCTGGCTGGACCCCGTCCATGCACGAATTTATGCACAGGGCCTCTAATATAAATATATATATATATATATATATATATATATATATATATATACACACACACACACACACACACACACACACACACACACACACACACACACTGAGTGGCCAGATTACTGAGCTGGATCTTAACAAACTAAGAGAAGTTTATCCATATACTATGTAAGAGCTCCATGGGCCAAAATTTCCCTATAAAATACCCTTCCTCAAAAATGTTACAAACAGAAGGGATTGGGCAATTCATAAACTAACAAATAAAATCATAGGCAAACACACTGAGAAAAAAATTTAATCAGAAGACACCCAAAGAAATAGGAACTAATGAAACAAAAAGGAGCTGTCTCCATCTATTGCACTGGAAAATTTATGTGACAATATCCAATGCTGGTTTGGGAGGAAAATTTGGTAATTTGTAACAAAAACTTGTAAATATGTTCATATTCTTTAACTTTAAAAATCATAGCAAAAATACCAGTATATGATCAATCATCTTTATTGCCTGAGTTCTATCTCCATACCAAGAAGCTATGCATTTCCAAAGAATTGGTTGATTCCATTTTGTAATACTGTTGGTTAAGTAAGCACACCTCTAGACTAAACAACACTCCTTCCTCCATTTGGCTGTTAAAAAAAGGAAAGAAATCTATTTGATGTACATTTGTAATGAATTTATAAAACTTCATAGCATGCATTTCATGCCTTTTGCTTCAATTTATTTTTTCTATGCTTATTTCCCCATCACAGTTTTATTTAGCCCAAAAAAAATATATGTTATTGATTTCAAAGAGGAAGGGAGAGGGAGAGAAAGATAGAAACATCAATGATGAGAATCATTGATCAGCTGCCTCCTGCACGCCCTCTACTGGGGATGGGCATGTGCTTTTCACCAGAATCAAATCCAGGACCCTTCATTCAGCAGGCTGACACTCTATCCACTCAGCCAAACTCGCTAGCGCTATTTAGACACTTTGGGGAATAAAACAGGACATAAAGCCCTGGCTAGTGTGGCTCAGTTGGTTGTAGTGGCATCCCATGTACCGGAAGGTTGCAGATTGATTACAAGTCATAAACTAAATGTTTATCAGATGATATACTATATGAAAAATAATTTTAACAATAGTGAGGACATAATAATAATTAATAAATATCTATGATTGTAACTTTATAAAAATCAAAAGATAAAAGATTATATTATTCAACTTATAAGTGGTGAAATATATAACAGACCGGTGGTTTCTGAAAGTTGGGTTTGAGGAAAAGAAATGAAGGTGTCTTAAAGGTACAAACTTGTTGCTATAAAATAAATAAATCCTGGGGATATAATATACAGTAAGGTGACAATAGTTAAAAATACTGTATTATATATGTAAAAGTTGCTAAAAGATTATATCTTAAAAGAAGTAAGAGATTAGATCTTTACAAGAAATAAATTGTAAAAAACATAATGTGTGGAGATGGATGTTAGCTAGATTTATTTTGATCATCATTTGATAATACATACATACATATATTGAATCATTATGTTGTACACATAAAACTAATACGATATTCTATGTCAATTATATCAATTTTTAACATAAAGACATTTAAAAATTTTAATCCTATATAATAAAGAAGTAATATGCAAATTGACCCTCATGCCATCACACAAGATGGCTGCCCCAAGATGGCCAACAGGGGAGGGCAGTTGGGGCGACCATGTCTGCAGGGGACGGCAGTTGGGGACAATCAGGCTGTCAGGGGAGGGCAGTGAGGGGCAATTAGGCAGGCAGGCTGGTGAGCAGTTAGGAGCCAGCAGTCCCAGATTGTGAGAGGGATGTCCAACTCCTGGGCCTAAACCAGCAGTCGGACATCCCCCAAGGGGTCTCAGATTGGAGAGGTTGCAAGCTGGGCTGAGGGACAACCCCCCCCAGTGCACGAATTCTGTGCATTGGGCCTCTAGTATAAGATAATTGTTAATAGAATAGAATATAATCACTTAAAACTATAAGATTGAAATAAAATGAAACTATATTTACACTAAAATTTAATTTAAATTATAATATAAAGTGTAATATAATTTAAGTGAAAAATGAGGGGTTTTAGAAGATAATTTTGTACATGTAAGAGAAGAAGAGAGAAAATATAAGTTTATGTGCAACCACAAAAAGAAATACTTAAAAATGTCAACAATCTTATTTAAAGATATTCAATTCTTATTTTATGTATTTTAATATAGTTTTTACATAACTACCATAATATAGTGTTATCTTTTTAACAGAATTAAATGTCAAATTTGGTTAAATGTTAAGTATTTTCATCTTACATTTATAATGAAGTGAATTTTAACTTAAACCTTTACCTGGCCAAGGCCATGGTCCTTAGGTAGACAAAATTTTACAATTTACATTTTATTAATGAGGCATTTGAGACCTGGATCAGCAAAGCAACTTTCCAGGGCCAGAACGTTGCTAAAGTTGGAGGGAAATTAGAGACCCTCACACATTTCAGTCCCTATTGTAGTGCGTTTTCTACTGCAATTATGCTACTCTCTCTTATTATTCTCTTCTCTCAGCCTGCTGCGAGATAACCTCTGTCTCCGACTTACGTGTGATGTAGGCATATTTTTAATGCTTATTTTTCGCAAAATTCAAATTAATTTGAAGCTTAGTTGGACATTTCCAAAGGTCTGTTGGAGAAGCCTTCTGCACTTCATTTCCGCTTCTGTAGAGAAGTGTGTCTGTCCTTGGAGATGAGAGTGGGCACAGCCCAAAGAGGCAGACAGCCCTTACACTGGGAGACGTCCGTGGGCAGATGGGCCGCGTTCAAGAATCTCTGAAGCTCCTCGTGGAGGCAGAAGGCCAGCGAAATGGAAGGGGAAGTTGTGAATGCTGGCATTAGGCTGACAGCAGAAATGTGAGGGTAACCTGTTCAAGGCAGCGCTCCTGCTGAAGGCAGCTGGACGATGACAGGAAAGCCACAGGGTCACTGCTCACACAGCACTTGTGGCCCGACTGAGGGAGCTGTGGGGCCCCGAGCGGAGGAAGCAGCTGGGCTGAGAGGAGGGTCTGAGTGCTGAGGCAGGAGGCAGGTGGTCACAGGAGGAGGAAAAGATGAGGCTTGTGCTGAGGAGCATCTGCCCTTAGCAGGCTCCCACGGAAAGGCTCTACAAAGATTTAAAGGTAGGGGAAGCATTTATTTTGACTAATCATCCTCAAAAGCAAATTTGACATCCACAATGCTGCAAGGAAGAGTGCTGTGTACAACAAACCAAAGATGGGACTTTCTCTAGGGCTACATAGCCTCAGAAAGAGCACCCGCAGCAAACATTTCCATGCGAGGCCAGGCGGCCAGTGAGGACTCATCCCCTCACTTCTGACTTTTCCGTTGACGGATGAGTGCCTCCAAGCAAGATGCTGAGTCTCTTTGAACCTATCTTCTCTCCTGGAAAAACGGATATCTTTCTGTAACACATATACCACTTTCCAGAGAGTGAACGTTCCCCAGCAGAAAGTTACCCATACCCAATTACAAAATATAATTATTAAAAAAAATGTTTTTGTGTAATTGTTACACATACAGTTAAATCATTATCCTTTTTGTAAAATTTTTATCTCTGAGAACAATTCTTAACTTATTGAATGGAACTTGCCAGGCTGTTTTGACTGTTGCTTTAAATGATTTCTAATAGATTTAATAATAGACAAAACCAGGTAGGTATAGTGGCTCCAAACATTATGTGTAGCTAGTGAGAAGGCCCTGTTTCTACCAAAACATGGATGCTCGTCTGACAAAAATAAACACAGAAAGCCAGAGCCCTCACTATGCTTTTTAGGAAAATAACTAAAATCATTTGAATACTAACTACTAGTACATCATTCTTGCAAGTCTTGCATTTTTAGGTAGATATTTAAAGACTAAAATGTTATTTTTTGGTAAAGTATACTAGACACACACACACACACACACACACACACACACACACACACACTCAGTTTCATGTTGGTTTTCCTATTACCCTTAAAGCAGCATTTTCCAAACTTAACTAACAATGAATACAGATTCCCAAATCCCTACACCATAAATTCTGAGTCAGTAGATGTCAGGTAGGGCAAAGTAACCTGTATTTTTAACAAGAACACTAGGAAACAAGGAAGTTCAAGAAACTGCTCTAAAAGACCACTTGGTACTGCAGTAAGTAAATAACTCCCTTCACCTAGCTTCTGCCTTAGGACAGACCATTCATGACAGCACTAATAAACTGTGCATGAAATTGCTTTCATCTCTATTGGCGACATAATTTGTCCTGCAGTATATCATGTATGCTTTTGACTCAGCTTTCATTTCTGCTATTTTTTTGTTGACTGATCTTGTATATAATCTCATTTACAGGGAGGATTTTAATTTTTCTCAATTATGAAGTTTGCCTTTCTCCCTCCCTTCTGTTTACTGGTTTTTTAAGAAGGAGATCTCAAATCCTAGAATCTAATTTCTCCTAACTGATTTCAGTCCAAATTAAAAGCTGAAACCCAAGCAGAGCTCATTGCAAAGAACATGGTCAGAACAAAAATAGGAAGTTGCACTTTTAAAAAAATATTTTGAACTTTGTAAATGTCTTTTCTCTGAATGTAAATTATAATTGAAGTCTTTTTGATTTTCAGACATAAATAGGGTGGTAACACACTAACAGTCTTAGCCACCATACTTGGTGCTGTTTTATAATGGGATTACACTAAAACAAGAAATAAACCATTTGAGTTTGTTTCCTTGTTTTATAGACTTTTCACATTCCAGCTTCTTGGCATAAAAAGGATTAATAGAACAGAGTGCACTGTCCCAGAATACGTAATGCCCTCACATTCTATGTCCTTGAGCAAATTAAACTGAAAAAAAAGCAACAGAAAAAAACCTCTTTGCTAAAAGAAATACAATGAAGTAACAAACATATGCACTAAGATAAAGTCTACCATTATCTAAGCTATGTATCAT
Organism: Corynorhinus townsendii; assembly: GCA_026230045.1. Taxonomy (NCBI): domain Eukaryota; kingdom Metazoa; phylum Chordata; class Mammalia; order Chiroptera; family Vespertilionidae; genus Corynorhinus; species Corynorhinus townsendii. The sequence continues at coordinate 94,706,445 of JAPDVU010000002.1, forward strand.
GAATAAATAATGCTCTTTAAGAAATGACACAACTCCCTTTAATCACTAGATTACTTTTCAGCAAATGGTTGCTGCAGGTTTGCATGCTATCTCACTTACAACCCAGTGAATATGTGAAGCAATGAGAGAATGGAGTTGTATTGTGATTCACATATCATCAGTGCTCACCCAAGTTATGCAATACATTTTAAACTAATTTCCCTTACAAGAATGAAGATGGATTGATGGGTACCAGTATGTTATTATTGAGATGATTTCAAATGTTAAACTATTTAGGATTCATCCAAATAACAAGTTTTAAGGTTTATGGAAGATTCATTTATTTTCAATTAATTATAAATAAAATCTTATTACTAAAACTGTATTATTGCTACTTGATAGCTGTAAAATAAAAAGTGCATAAACAAACAGTTAAGAAAATAGCCATTTCATTAAAAACACTTAATTTTTCTATAATTAAAATTAATTTTTGACTGTGCATCCATGCTGTGTGCTAGATGGAAATTTTTAATCTTATCATGCTTGAACTCTCCCTTTACCCACTGCAGGATTGTTCTATAATTCGAGAATCTTAAATAGTGCCAAAGCAGTTAGGTAAAGATTGGAAGACACTCTGAAAAGAGGTCAATAACCAGAGTCCACAGAGTGTTTCCAGCCTCAACTCTAAAAACAATTCAACTATTTCTTCAGTTTTAATATATGTAGAACACATTCAAATCATGGTTCTTAAGAGGTATTATTACAGAGTCACCACTTGGAAAAATATTTTGATTACGAATTATGTAATCAAAGGTAATTTATCATTACCCAATGAGCAAAGTGAAGGAAAGAGAAAACTGAGAAATATCAATAAGGAATAGCAGGCAAGAGATAATTGAAGCTCTAAGCAAAGGTCTATCATAAAAACTATTGCAATTTTTCCAAACACTGCCAAAACAAAATCTGTCATGCTAGAAGGAAAGCTTAGGTCACTATGCCTTTTTAATTCATAGTTTAGTTCCACTGAATCAGGGCATACCTCAGAGTGGGCCTCTGAGGTAAGTTTAAACTAGTAGGAGAAATAGTAGGGAGAAATTTCTCCATTAATTTAAGAAACAGCCTAAGGGTTTAATTCAGTTTTCTGCATTTCAAAGGCAAGGGCACTTGTGAAAGGATAGAAGAAAAAGCAAATAAAGTAGAACCATCTCTTGCTGTTGGTCTTGTAGTCTAATTTTACATTGCCTCTTCTCACTTAATGTCCCATCTGGTTTCTAAGTGTAAGGAATTTACTGTTGACTTACAAATAGGTACTCAAAGTTTGTCTTTTTGCCATATGATTCTAACATTTTGAATGGATAACAGTGAATACTCTTGATTGTTCATAGTTCTTTTGAGGAAGAATCACTTTAAAAGTAATTTTATAATCTGCAAAACAAAATAGTAAAGAAAGCATTGTGCATAGTTGAGGTGAATTAAATATAATCTAAGTTGATGGCATGAGGATCCTCTGAGAGGAATTACTTTAAAGAGCATGTCTTGATATAAGTTCACTTCTCAGCATAAATAACTAAATTGAAGAATCAGTAAAATGGCAGCTTCCATATTAATCACTACTACAGATAAGGGGAAAAAGTGACATGTGGTTTTATAATCATAATGTGATTTTTCTTTATAAATATTTATAACTGACGTAGTTGGTTTTAACAGCTTCCATGTAAGTGTAAGAGGGCAGAAAAACACCATACTTCAAAAATAACATTTTAGCCCAGCCAGGCAGGTGTTGCTCAGTGGTTGAATGTTGACCTATGAATCAGGAGGTCAGGGCTTGATTCCTGGTCAGGCACATTCCTGGGTTGTAGGTTCAATCCCCAGTAGAGGGAGTGCAGGAGGCAACCAATCAATGATTCTCTCTCACATTGATGTTTCTATCTCTTTTCCTCTCCTTTCTCACTGAAATCAATAAAAATACATGTGTTTCTTAAAGTAACATTGTTGTCATAGACTATACAGTTATAAAAATAATTATAACATCAGAGAAATTTAAAGATATTATTTTCTTTATAATTAGTAATTTAAATGGAATTATCCTATATAATAAAGAGCTAATATGCTAATAAAGAGCTAATATGCTGATAATTAGACCGGATGGTGGAACAACCTTCTGAATGACCTTCCAGAACAACCTTCCAGAACGACCAGCGAGCGGGGCAACAGGACTGCAAGACAGCTGGGGCTGTGGGGCTGTGAAGGCCAAGGCATCCGGGCTGAGAGGGCCAAGTCCCTTGCATGAATTTCGTGCATCGGTCCTCTGGCATATATATATATATATATATGCATATGAATATATACACACATAAGCACATGCATGCACATGCTTACTTTTTTCTTGATCTCTCATCACACATTTTATAGGTTTTTTTTTGGTATTCTGAATGTGATCTTCTGAATAAAATTTTAAAATAAAACTGCTTGAAGAAAGCTAAACAATATACAAAGTAAAAATACTAATTAGGAAGAAAAAACAGTGTTTGCTATAAACACTTTCTTAGTATAAATAAGAGAATAGACAGAATGGTGTAGCATTTTACTCACCAAATCATCATCTGCTTATCTGTCAATTACATTTAAGTAAAGGAACTATTTAACTGAAAGGTGAAAACAAATAAAATAAAAGATAGTATTTCTTCTTCCATGGACCTGCCAAAATTTAATATTAGTATACTGGAGTAAGGAGTGTTTGTGTGTGTGTGTGTGTGTGTGTGTGTGTGTGTGTGTGTGTGTGTGTGTTGGGGGGAGGAGGGATGTTCCTTAAGCTTTAGTGTTTATTTAGACCATTTATATCACTTGTATGATTAAAGATGCATATTCTCATCTCCACTCCAGAATTACAAAGTTTTCTCTTATAATAGGGTTTAGAAACTTGTATATTAACAAACAAAATGAATCTTTCTCATTCACACCAAAGTTGGAAAATGACTCATCTCTGTTATCCTCTCTTTTTGTGATAGCTTTCCATAGCTTTATTTAAATATAATTAAATTCAGATATACTACTTCTAAATCAATTATATATATCACTGATGGACAGATTTAGGAAGAGCAGAAGGTAATTCAAAATAAACATATTTATAAGTTATACTATCTGAAAACTAATACTACCAATTAAAAATGTCTAAAATTAAAGACATGTTTAAAATATCTGTGTACTGTTCTAACACACATCAGAGAATAAACTGCCCTGGACACCATGGTTTTCCTATGGATTGTAGCCAAACTAAGACATCTGAGTGACGATGGGCAGTGTTTGATCCAGACATAATTGTTAAGTGATTTTGTGTGGACACCATTCATTGTCATTTTGCTTCCCACCAACATTGGGATTGTCTCTGGTCCTCTTAGGCATTACTTAACCTGCTGTTAGCTCTTGAGATTGAGAGTGTTAACTAGATTCAGATAAGGAAAGATAAGCATCAGAGAGACTAATCATTTGAAACAAAAGTCAATCAATTCAGTGCAATGGCTAGTGCATTCTATGTCATTACTTCAAGGCCAAAGGAAAACAACATACAGTTGAAACATTCAGAATTTGTGGAAACCATATGATTTTTTTTTCGGTCTATCTGTGCTCTCCCAACTTTTGAGACTGTCACTTTTCATGTTTCTCCCCCAGGGTATTCTACCATTAAGAATCGTTGCATAATGAATAGGCATCATGAACTTTTTTCTTTTTTTATTGTAGTAAAATGTATATAACAGAAATTTTACCCTTTTAACCATTTTTAAGTATACAGTTCAGTGGCATTAAGTACATGCATATTGATGTGCACAGACACAATGAACTTTTCAAAATACAAGTATCTTGGTCCCATATCCAGAGATACTGATAATATGTCATTACTTAAAAGTAGTCATCTGTCTTCTTAAAAATCGTCCTATAGATGACCCTGATGGACAACTATAGTTTACAGCCACTAATTTTATGTAATTCCTTCATTTAACGCAGTCATTCATTCACTTAATCTCTTAATTAATTATTGGAATGCCTGCAATTTGTCAGACTCTAGGCTAAATTTCAAGTATACATTGAAATTATAATTAGTATTATCTTTGTCATTTTACACATTATTTATTAAATGTACAATATGCCAGATACCATTCTGAGGGACATATATATATATATTTTTTATTTGATTTAATATAAACAGTAGTAAGGTTCTAGAAATGATAGAAAGTAAAAATTAGTACAATTATGTCACATAACTTTAGAAAAGTGTATTTATATTTTCACACCAGAGAAAAGTTTTATGCAATGCCAGAAATGAAATTACCTCAGCCATGGTACCAAGGGATAACATTGCTGATCAAAGGAGTCCTTATAAATTTTTAATATTTTCTTCTCTGCCATTAATTATTTTGAGGCAAATACCAGTTCTGAACATAAAAGTAAAAAAAAAAAAAGAACTTTTAATAAAAAGAGATGCGCATGTTTGTATCAAGAGAAAAGGCTCCATCAATGCAACTCTCCTGTAAAGCCATAATCTGAATGTAAAACCTATTGCAACTAAAAAAGTTTATAAATGCTTCCTAAACCTGGAACATGAGCTAGATAATGACTTGCATATATGCTTTGGACGCTTTGAGTTCTTTAAAGCTAAGAAACTTTTATTGCATTTTAAGATGGCTAAGTAACTTGCCAAAGATCAAAGAAGCAGTATTAGGTTACACAGAAGTTCAATCTTTGTAGTTTATGCTCTTTCTACTGTGTTGCAAGGATTATACAATAAGACATGTATATTGCTCAGATACTATTCATCTGTAAGAGATGTGACCATCTGACCACTATACAGAAAGAAAAAGGGTATGAAGAATGGAAATAAAAATTTGTGTAATCCAGGTAATATTTCTTATAGAATTACTAAACTGAGAACTCATAAGATACATAGAAAATTCTTAAGGGCTGAAGACATAAAAGATTATTTAAAGCAAGTGGATCAATCTATGCATCATGGTAGAGTCATGAAATAACAAGATTCAGAAAACAGTAAATCATTGAATGAGGCTTCAACATGAAGTATAGCTAGGGAAGCAGGAGGTAGCAATAGAAGCAGGTATAGTTTAGAGGTGTAGATAACACTGTTGGCAATGAAACACTGTTGATATTTCTTTTCGTAGGTTAAACATGGATAAATATACACTTTAGATTGATCCTTTTGGTGCCTATGTAAAGAATAGATTGGAGGAAGAAAGCCCAGAGGTTGGGAGATTACACAGTAGACTATTTAAATATCATATGACATAAAGAGGAAAGGAAGAACTTAAGATGTGTAAAGATGATTGGATTCATAGTAATCAGACAATGATTGAATGTGGAAGTATCTATATATAAAAACCTAAGTGCCTGGTTGACCAGACGACCGATGGTAGCTACGATGTGCACTGACCTCTAGGGGGCAGATGCTCAACACAGGAGCTGCCCCTTGGTGGTGAGTGCACTCCCACAGCAGGAGCACCGCTCAACTAACCGATGGGCACCAGACGCTGGGCTCATGGCTGGCAAGTGCTGCGGCTACAGCACAAGCCTTTTCTGCCTCTGCGGCAGCACTGCTGAGTGGCAGCAGTGGCAGGTGCAGTGGGGCCGGGATGTTGGGCTGCCAGTTTCAGCTCGATCCCTGCAGGGCCAAAACCAGCAGTCCCACATCCCCTAAGGGGTCCCTGATTGCAAAAGGGTGCAGTCCAGGCCGAGGGACCCTACCAGTGCACAAATCCATGCACTGGGCCCCTAGTTAGAAGAATAAAATTTTTCTTTTAATTTTATGTAATGTTTATGTATATATAACATATATATATGTGTATTGACATATACATATATGTACACATATCACTTTCTATGCAGTTTTTCCTAAACAATTGAAGAATCCTATGCAAGAAACTAATATAATACTTGTCTATTAAAAGAATAGACTAAGTGGCTTAGAAATAGAGATGGCTATCATTTTTACTTTCTAATTTCAGTGCTATGTGCTCATATTATTCAAAGTACTGAGGTAATTGCAAAAACTGACATTTGGTTTGTTAGTAGTGACATTATCAGAATGGAGACTACAGGTGGGAGCTATGATTTGGTGGAAAATAATTTATGAATATGTTTATTGAACACAAAGTAGTTAGAGTAGCAAGGTACAAAATGTTTCATAAAAAAAGTTTGCTACATAGTAAGAGCTCAGATGTGGGATTTGAATCATAGATGTAAATATGAGAGTTGTTAACACATAGGGGATAGTGGTAACTGTGAAGGAGAATAAAATCAACAAGAAAGTGTCTGGGAGAGATGTGGGCAAATGTCATGTATTTGTGAGGATGAGATAATGTTTAACTTATGACTCTGTAAAGTCCCATGTGCATATTAAAATTTTCTGAGAAGTCCCCTAACACATGTAGGTAATCAATATTACTTAAATGACAAAGTAAATGAGAACTTATAAATGTGTTTGTTAATTTTAGTTTCTTCATCTTTTACTGGTACATACTCATAAACAGTGTCCCATGCTGAACAACGTAGTGATTTATCTGATAGAAAATATTTGAGTATCTACATATGTTTAGTAGAAGTCAAAGTTTTGGGAAAGCTTACAACACAAGAGACACAAATGAGGGAAACACACAGATTAAATGTTTTGATTGAGGTCACACTCCTCGTTAGTGCTAGACATCATGGCTTACTACAAGTTCTAAAATAATTTTATTACTAATATATTTACTCTTATAATCTAGAATACAGCTTAATTAAAACAACAGAAAAAAAGCAAATGTGACTTTTGCCTTGTAATTTTTCTCTATAAAACTAATTTCCTTCTGACCTAATACAGAGAATAATAGAGTTCCAGCAGTAGATTAATCCTCTTAACTCAGTTTAATAAGCCTAAGAATAAAGATACAAGGAATACATTTGTTGCACCAGGAGGGAATTGCATAAGTGCTGAACAGGCAGTGTGTTTTGCCAGCTACCTAAAGTACTACATCATGCAGACAGGAAAAAGATATTTTTGTGCTGGAACAAACAATGTGGATATGTAGTTTTTAGGACTCCATTTAGTAAACACAAGATTGCAACCTTTATAGGAATTTCCCCTCAGTGAATAAAGAATAAGGAATTAAATAAAATTCTAAAAGTATATTTTTGATGGCATACATATCATAACTGCTTCTAAAATACTTTGTTTTCAAATAGTGCATAAGATAGTGTAAAATGCTTATCTACTTGAAGATAGGGGAAATAGCTCAACAGTATAAAATTCTATCCACTTGATTCACAAATCCTTGATAAATTTTTTTTTGGTATTTAAGTTTCACCAAATAGGAAGGTGATATTAATAAAAATCAACATAAACAAGATATGTTTATGCTTATAACCACAGACATGGACTTGAATTTAGAAATTTGGATACTGTGGAAACAAATTTCTATGTAAGTAATCATTATTGTCACAGTTAAACATTGGTTCTCAAACGTCTCCCATCTCAAACAATTCAGTTCTCGACCAAGACCAGTTGTTCACAGAAAACATCTCAGTTGTCAAACAAAACACTGATTCTCCAACAAACAGCCCTTTCATGAAGTCACCAATGTGATCAATCATATGTCTCTCAGGTGACAAACAAAGGAGAGAATGCAGGAGTATGAGTCAGTTTACCATTAAACATCATTTTGTTAATATCTCAGAATATTGTGCTGCGGATATTTTCATGTTTTTTGTTTTTTTGCTTTTGTTGCTGCTTATCCTAAATAATCCTATACAATAAAAGCCTAATATGCAAATCGGCCAAATGGTGGAATGACTGGTTGCTATGATGCGCACTGACCACCAGAGGGCAGACACTCAATGCAGGAACTGCCTCCAGCCCACATACCTCAGGCCAGCCAAGGCGGGTGCTAGCTGGGCAACTAGCCATGGCAATGGGAAAATCAGATGGCCAGCGAGCGGGTGGCACCGTCCCCCAATTGCCCGACCGATCTCCTGCAAGTGTGCTGTGCCAGGCCAGCGAAGGCAAGTGCCAGCAGGGGCCCCCCAGTCACCCTGCCAGTTGCCCCACAGATTGGCCCTGATTGCCAGCCAGACCTTGGGACCCTATCCATGCACAAATTTCATACACCAGGCCTCTAGTTATTATTAAATGTATACAGTAAGTCACCATGAATCCTAAGGAAGTTAGTGATAGTAGCAAAGTGAAAAGGCAAGTTGTGAGAACAATGGTAGAATTTAAAAAAGAAATGATTACAAAATATGATAAAGGTGTTTGTGTGTGGCTACCAAGTATGGCATGACAAAATCAACAGTTAACACATTTTTAAAACATAAAGTGGCCATCAAAAATGCTGATGCCGCTAAAGGCTTAAAAGTGCTCTTGAAACAACCATCACAGGCAAATGAAGAGGTAGAAAAATTGTTGTTGGTGTGGATAAACAAAAAGCAGTTAGCTGGTGATAGCATTTCAGAGGCAATAATATGAGAAAAAGCAAAGATGCTGCATCCTGACCTCCTGAAAGTCACCAATGGAATGAGCACTGAAAGTGATTCCTTTAATAATCGTAGGTGGTGGTTCGATAAATTTAAGAAAACAAGTGGCATTCATAGTGTAATGAGGCATGGGGAGGCTGCCAGTTCTAACAAAGCAGCTGCTGGTAATTTCATGACAGAATTTCCAGAATACGTAAAGGCCAAGGGATTTGTTCCCCAACAAGTGGCCAATTGCCATGAGACAGGCCTCATCTGGAAGAAAATGCCAATGAGGATCTACAGCACACAGAAGTCACTGCCAGGACTCAAGCTAGCAAAGGACAGGCTAATGTTATTTTTGTGTGGGAATGTGAGTGGGGACTTTAAATTGAAACCTGTACTCATCTACCCTTCTGAAAACCCATGAGTTTTTTAAGAGAAATCCTATCTAATAAAGAGGGAATATGCTAATTAACCATCACTCCATCACAAAGATGGCTGCACCCACAGCTGAGGCCAAGTTCCCATAAGGAGCCTTAAGAAGCAATCAGCAGGGACCTGAGGTTATGCCCTCCCCTGCCCCTGTGGGGCTTGACAGGGACCTCAGACCGCCTTCCACACCTGGCAGGGCTTGACAGGGGACCTCAAAGTGCACTTCTCATCCTGGTGCTGGGCTAGGGGACTCAGGCTGCTCCCCCTGCCCTAGTGCCAGGCCAGGGGGCCTCAGGCCACAATCCCCGCCCCAGCACCAAGCCAGGGGACCTGAGGCTGTGCCCCCCACCCCACCGCCTGGCGGGGCTTGTCAAGGGATCTCAGGCCATGTCCCACACCTGGCAGGGCTTGACAGCGGACCTCAAGGCACGCCCCCCCCCCACCCCAGTCTGGGCTGGAGGACCTCAGGCCATGTGCCCCCATCCTGGCACCAGGCCAGGGGACCTGAGGCTACATTCCCTGCCCAGCAGGACTTGACAAGGGTGGGACTAGCCAGGTCTGATATATCCCAATGAGGGAGGAGGGGCAGCCGGGTCTGGGTCTCACGAAATTTTGAGGTGCATGTGAGTGGGCAGGGACTTGACTCTGGGTCCCATGGTGTACCCCAGACTCTGACAGGAGGAAGGCTTTCATATACATTTTACTAATTTTCTTTCATCTCTGACACTTCTGTTATAGAGAAAGGGCAAATAGCAATATTAAATTATTTCCATTAATTAATCCCTGTTTAATGTGCATGAATTTCGTGCACTGGGCCACTAGTAATGTCATAAAAAACAAGTTGAATGCGATGTGGAGGGCTAATAACAGGCAATTATTTTTATTGAGTGGATTCATGAAGTGTTTGCCCCAAGTGTGGAGAAATACCTCTGGGGAAAAACAATTGCCACTCAGGGAATTTGTTGTAATGGACAAGGCTCCTGCCCACCTCCAGGCTTGGAGGCTGAGCTAGTAGAGGAGTACAGCTTCATCGCTGTCAGTTTCTTGCCACCTAACACAATTCTTCTCATCCAGCCCATGGACCAGCAAGTCATTTCTAATTTAAAGAAACTCTCCACAAAGGCACTGTTTCAGAAGTGTTTTGAGGTGACCTCTGAAACGAATTTAACCCTCAAGGAAGGAACAATTTAATATCCTCACTTGCATGAGTCTCATAAACAAAGCATGGGGGGAATTGTATTCCAGGAACATGTCATCTGCCTGGAAGACACTGTGACCTGAGACTGTTGCTGAAAGAGACTTTGAGGGCTGTGAAGATGAGCCTGTGTCTTTGTGGAGGGTATTGTGTCTCTGGGTGAGTCCACGGCTTGGAGGTGGGTGATGATGTGGAGGAGTTGGCAGAGGACCACAACAGGAGCCAACCACCTAGGAACTCTAAGACCTTCAGAGGGAGCAGCAACAGGTGGCAGCTGAGGAGTCTCTTCAGAGGAGGAGGATGGAAGGGAGGGTATTGCAACTTCACTAATCAAGGAAATGCTTGGGAAATGGGGAGAAATGCAAAGTTTTATTGAGAAATATCATCCTGACAAGTGTGATAAACTTGTTCAATGACAATGCAGTGTTTTACTTCAGGCAAGTGGTAAAACTCAGACAAAACAAACACCATTGGATAGGTTTTTAGTGAGACAGAGGCCCAGTGGGACTGAGCAAGTTCTAATGGAGCAAAGAGACAAAAGAGAAAGAACCCCAGAAGAATAGCTGTGTGCCAATTTTATGAAAGGGGACTCCCCTTCCAAACAATAACCTCCTTCTCCATAGTCAGTCATCAGTAGCTCTCAACATTAAAACTAAGTTCTAGTGTGCACATTTTTATTTATTACTGTACATTTCATTTCCTTTTTAATTAAATTATCATTTACATTTCATATCCTTTTTGTTATTAAAGTGTCTATAGCCTAAAGGGTACATTAGACGTATATTGTATATAAGAAAGGTTAAAATAGGGAATCATTTGGGGGACTGGAAAGAACAGATTCAATTTACATTATTTCTAACGGGAAAAAAGATTTTGTTTTTGAACAAATCGCTTCTCAATCAGCCTTTGGGAATGAATTAAGTTTGAGAACCGAGGTTTCACTGTATACCCTCACAGTAAAGAAAAGAGTAGAAGAAGGCATGCATTCAGATTACCATAAACTAAGAGCCACAAAATGGCAGGAGCTAAGAAGGTAACCTAAATGTAAAATGTGTCCAAAGTTAAGCCTGGAGAACTGGAGAGAAAGAGGCTTACCCATCCAGACAGATTGGGTTAGATTAAGAAGTTGAGGAATTCACTCTCTAAACCATTTGACTATATGCACATAATGATGATGTGGATAAGATTTCAGATAGAACCAATTGGATCTGGTCTAATTAGGATAGTCTAATGGTGTCTGACTAGTTTAATTTAAAATAATAAGATATAGATTATATAAGAAAATATATTTTCTAAGAAATATAGCATTTGGACTGAAGAACAATCTAGTATGGGAACTATCTATAGACATTTCAAGATATGTGAACTTCAGAATATGTTAAATAAAAGATAAATAGATAGATAGATAGATAGATGATAGATAGATATAGATATATGAAAATTAAAAATAAGCAAGAAAAATAAGGTCTGACATTAATTTATCCCATCACTGTTAAATTCCCCATTATACAATTTGTTGTAACAATTTTTTGTTCATAACTTCTTAACTTTAAATATTTTCTCTTCAAAAAAGCATTGCATAAGTTTATTGAATCATGATATATTTTATTACAATATGACAAAACATTTAAAGTTATATTTTAACATTTTTATATTTCCAAGCAGAGTGACTATAAGTAGCTTACAGAGTTAAGATAAACTTATATTCTTAATAGGTTACTTATTATACTAGTGGATAAAATGTGAAAAGATGTAACTGAAATATTAAAAGCTACACATAAACATTTATCTAAATGCAGCAGTTTATGTCTTAAGAGAAGCAGATGCAGATTAAAATATAGCAATTTGGAGGTTGTGGGGGAGAGAGAATGTCTGCAGAAGGTAAAAGGGGAGTAAACGATGGGCCAGATCTAACGAAATCTCACCCATCTCAGTGGGGACCTCTGAGTCCTGATTTAGGACACTCCAGTCTCAACAATTGGCTGGGGGCCTCCTGAGGAGAGCTTGGTGTTGCTGCAAATGCTGCAGGGGTCCCCACAGGAGGTGGGGAGTGGTCAGCCAATAGCAGTTTTCACCAGTCAAAGGCAAGTACTTTCTTGTTACACTAAACAATAAAATGTCTGCATTAGTAAATTATATAGAGACTTTATCATACCTACTTATTACAAACTTTCAGAGATCATTGCAATGAGATCTGTGTTCCCCAAAACATTACTCATTGAGTATAGTTAGTTGCAGAAATGAATATTTATGTAAATGAAAGCTTGTCATAAACCACAATATCAAAAATTAAATTATTGTATTAGTATAAATTTATTCCATAAATTTAGATTTATACATATTTTAAATTTAACCAATGAGAACTATGAGTTATTTTAGTGAAAACAGACATTTGAGATTGGACGTTATGGATAAGAGTTACATTTTACAACCGCATATACCACCTCCACATTCCAATGTAATCGGGTTTTGTTTCCATTGCACAGCATCTAGGAAATCAGAGAACACTTTTCAATCAGGTAAAGTTGGCCAGAGAGCTGTCAGCATGATAAAATGACATGTCAGTAGTTTCCACATTATAAATATTTGGAAAGTACTTTTGAGAATGTATGTTAATTTTATTACAATTTTAAATAACTGAAGCATATATAGAAATGAAAAGTGGATTACGATATGCAGAATCTCAGAAGCACACCATACAGAATAAAATAATTTGAAAAGTATTATTTTGGACTATAATAAGAGATCCGCAGCAATAGCTTTTCTAACTTACATATGTTTAAAGGCTCAAATACTCCTGAATATTAATTTGCATGCAGGAGAAAATTGGTAAAATGAGTGGTTGATAAATTTCCTAGCTTTGGTTAAGCTGCATTAGATCTTTTAAGTATTGTTTTTAATTAACAACCAACTTCAGACAACTTTATTAAAGAATGAATAGAAAAAGAAAATAGAGATTATATGCCTGTAAATGTTACCTAACTAAATAGGGGCTGCCTATTTTACTTTTCAACCAAAGAGAAGAACCTTGCACTTTTTAGAGTGTGGGTGGGGCGTTCTTAACATAATTATCCACTAAAGCCAAATGTAGACTGTAATTAAACACATAACAGAAAGGTGAATTTCTATGAGCCCAATTTGCCCAAGTCCATTGCAAGTCTCTCTCTCTCCTTTCTCTCTCTCTTTCTCTCTGACACACACAAACACACACAGACACACACACACACACACATACACACACACACATACACACTTTCTCAGCAAATTTACATTCATGACTTTAGGCTACTTATTTTTTCATCCATGCTTCAAATCGGAGTTGCTCAACAGGTTTCAAGTGTGCTGAACTTTAGTCCTTTACTTTAGCATTTGGGACAACGGTGGAGCCTGGGGCAGCCCTGGCAAATGAAACTTTACCCACTCCAGTCTTCTCAGTTCTACCCCATGAGCTCATCTTCCTCCTTGTGCCACAGTGGACCATACAAACATTTCCATTTTCCATTTTGGTATTTACTTGAGAAATCTTGGGAAACAATTGTGCACATCACATCAGTAACAACAAAGTTAACACAAGTTGGAAGTAATTATATGCATACTTTCTGAATAGTGATTATTACAGAAGTTATAAAAATCTAATTCCATAATGATTTGTTTCTCAAATGTTTTCTAGAGCTTAATCTGAATGCTAGTTTTTTGGCATGCAAAAACTAAACATGGAGTATTCAATCACTTTTATAATTTATTATGATAATAAAAGTATAATACTATATAATAAAAGGGTAATGTGCAAATTGACCCTAATGGTGGAATGACTGGGAACGACCAGTCGCTATGATGCGCACTGACCACCAGGGGGCAGACGCTCAATGCAAGAGCTGCCCCCTGGTGGTCAGTGTGCTTCCACAGGGGGAGCTCTGCTCATCCACAAGTCAGGCTGTCCTCCGCAAGCCTCTCCCACCTCCTTGGCAGCGCTAAGGATGTCCAACTGCAGCTTAGACATCCCCCAAGGGCTCCTGGGCTGCCCGAAGGTGTCTGACTTCCAGCTTAGGCCCAATCACCCGGAGAGCCAGCAGGTGGACATCCCCTGAGGGGTCCCAGACTACAAGAGGGTGCAGGCTGGGCTGAGGGACCCCCCTCATGTGCACGAATTTTGTGTACCGGGCCTCTAGTATTATAGAAGTTTTAAAAATAGAAAAAAAATGGAGTAAAACCTCCATAAATTCAATACTTTAGCAGTTATTTTAATTTTGCCTGTTCCTAACATTCTTTTTATTTGAATATACATGTTTTTATAAAACTTAAATCATTGTATATTTATAAAACTATGTTTTGTTTTTGCCAAATCAGCATTGCTCTTTAAGTATTTTCTATGCTCCTATCTATTTTGCCCATCTGGCCTTTTTATTAATGACTGAATAATCCACCAAGTTGATATACCATTGTTTCATTAACCATTGAATAAAGATTTCTAAATCAGTGCATATTTACTTAGCTTTCATTTTCCAAGTATATATCACCAGCATGAGTATTTAGACCTGTGCAGATGGCATTGTATGCATATCATGCTATATGAACATAAAGATGGTTCTTGATTGTTTTGTTCAAATCACTTTCCAAATGAATCGTGCTGAATTTCACTGCTGCCAGTGGTGTATGAGCATAACATTTGAACAGCTCTCCTGTTATCAGTGAGTCTCTGCTATTTACTCTTAAATTATATTTAGTTTTAAGAAGACTGGAGGTGCCCACTCAGCGTGGCTCAGTGGTTGAGCATTGACCTATGAACCAGGAGTTCACAGTTCAATTCCCAGTCCGGGCACATGCCTGGGTTACAGGTTCAATCCCCGGTGTGGGGTGTGCAGGAGGCAGCCGATCAATGATTCTCTTTTATCATTGATGTTTCTATCTCTCTCTCTCTTCCTCTCTGAAATCAATAAAAATATATCTTTAAAAAAGAAGAAGAAAAGGACTGGTAGTGAAAAAAACAAATCTAATTCTTCATTCCTTTCCCATACCCCTTGCTGAGTTTTTGCTTCAGCCTTTCTCTCTACCCTTCATAGCAAGCACAGAAGAGTAACAGTCTTCTGTGCCAGGCCTTTTATTTCCTTATGATAAAATTATTTTTCTCTTTTTGACTTGTTTGAGCAGCCAAACTAATGTCAGGCGGACTGTGGGAGCAGCAGTGGGAGAATACCAGGAAAGCCCAGGCAGCATGCACAGTACCGCTCAACTTTGCAATGGTAAGTTTATGCTCCTCCAGGATTTGTCAATTTTGATTTTGCAGCTCAGTCAGCAATACAATGTGCGGTTTTCCTACTGTCTGAGTTACAAAATAAAGAGTCATTTTATCGCCAAGGTGATGAGCTTGAAAAAAATAAAAATAAAACCTTCATCTCTCCATATCTATTATCTTTTCCACCTGGATACCATAAGCTTTTGAAACATGTGAACCATAGAAATCTGAAGAAAGGGAGCTACTGCAGTGGCTGAGCATGTTCCAACTTCTGCATGAATGGGACTGCTCTCAGGTGTCTTCAGCCCTCATTATTATTATATGATGATGGGAGGTAACAAGAAGAAAAAATGTAGAAAATAAGAAAAATTTTGATTTATTATTAATATTGAAAACTGAAAGTCTAAAAAATAGAGTATATCTAACAGGAAAATATGTTATTCTTGATCACTAATATAATGATAAAAGTTTTAATAGATCTCTTAACATTTTCTATGGGCATTGCTTGCTCATATATTATTCATATTCTTTTTTTTTTTTTTTTAGAGATTCTGCTTCCCTTTGTTATTTTTTATAGATGTTGTTTTAAACATAGTTTAAAAACATTTTAAAGTTTTTCTTTTTTTTCCTGAAAATATATGTTGAATATTTTCCCTTGCCAACTCATATTCTTCTACTATCTAATTATTAATTGCTAAGTCCATTATGTTATATTAGAAAGAGAGAATAAAGAACTAGAAAGCAAGTGACTGAGAAGTTACTTTGGAATGAGATAAATTTGGATGTGGATCTGGTGTCTGCTACTTTAGCACTGTATAATCTTTACTTTCCTAAGTCTTAGCTTTAGACCATAGGATGAGACATGTCCTCAAGCTCACTGATCTTTCTTCAGTCATGTCCAATCTACTAATGAGTCTGACAAACGCATTCTTCATTTTTTATAACACTGCTTCTGATTTTTAGCATTTTTTATTCTTTCTTAGAATTTTTATCTCTCTCTGCTTATATTACCCGTCTGTTCTTGAATGCTATCTACTTTTTTCATTATAACCCTTGAAATATTGATCATGGTTATTTTAAATACCAGTCCAATATAGCCAATATTCAGCCACATCTGGTTCTGATGTTTGCTTTGTCTCTTCAAACTAAGATTTTTTAATTTTTTTCCTTTTAGTAAGCTCTGTACATTTTGCTGTTGTGCTTGTTGGCAGCTGGATATGATGTACTAGGTCAGTGGTTGGCAAACCGCGGCTCGCGAGCCACATGCGGCTCACGAGCTACGGTTTGCCGCTATGTTGACTAATGAGTTTGCCGACCACCGAATAGGGGCTTAATCACAAGGAACAACAACAGCCTGTAATTATTGGAATCAAGAGTCTAGGTCAGTGGTTGGCAAACTCATTAGTCAACAGAGCGGCAAACTGCAGCTCACGGGCCACATGTGGCTTGCAAGCCGCAGTTTACCAATGACTGTACTAGGTAAAAGGTACTGGTAATTCAAGATTTAGTTATGTGGTGGTAAGGTGTAGGGGTGAGAGGAAACATCCTCTACGACATTACTAGGTCTCATTCTTTTGGACTGTGACAGACACATGTGCTTCCCAGTTTTTTTTCCTTGTTTTTTTTTTTTTAATTGTTCAGATTATTACAGTTGTTCCTCTTTTTCCCCCCATAGCTCCTCTCCACCCAGTTCCCACCCAAACCTCTGCCCTTACCCCCACCACTGTCCTCATCCATAGGTATACTATTCTTGTCCAATCTCTTTCTGCACCCCCCACAACCCTTTCACCCCAAGAATTGTCAGTCCACTCCCTTTCTAAGCCCCTGATTCTATTATATTCACCAATTTATTCTGTTCTGTTCATCAGGTTTTTTATTCACTTGATTTTTAGATTCACTTGTTGATAGATATGTATTTGTTGTTCATAATTTTTATCTTTACCCTTTTTTTCTTCTTCCTCTTCTTAAAGAATACCTTTCGGCATTCCATATAATACTGGTTTGGCAGTGATGAACTCCTTTAGCTTTTTCTTATCTGTTAAGCTCTTTATCTGATCTTGAATTCTGAATGATAGTTTTTCTGGGTAGAGTAATCTTGGTTATAGGTTCTTGCTACTCATCACTTTGAATATTTCTTGCCACTCCCTTTGGGCCTGCATAGTTTCTGTTGAGAAATCAGCTGACATTCGTATGGGTACTCCCTTGTATGTAACTAACTGTTTTTCTCTTGCTGCTTTTTTCTCTCTTTGTCTTTTGCTCTTGGCATTTTAATTACGATGTGTCTTGGTGTGGTCCTCTTTGAATTCCTTTTGTTTGAGGTTCTCTGTGCTTCCTGAACTTGTAAGTCTATTTCTTTCACCAGGTGGGAGACGTTTTCTGTCATTATTTCTTCAAATAGGTTTTCAATATCTTGCTCTCTCTCTTCTTATGGCACCCCCATAATTTGGATGTTGTTACACTTGAAGTTGTCCCAGAGGCTCCTTAAACTATCTTCAACTTTTTGAATTCTTTTTGCTTTTTCGGTTGGGTGTTTTTTGCTTCTTCATATTTCAAATCTTTGACTTGATTCTTGAATTCCTCTAGTCTGCTGTTGGATCTCTGTATATTATTCTTTATTTCAGTCAGTGTATGTTTAATTCCTAGTTGGTCCTTTTTCATATCCTCGGGGGTTTCACTAAATTTATCAGCAGTTTCTAGAAAATTCTTGAAAAACCTTATAACCATGGTTTTGAACTCTATATCCAGTAGTTTTCTTTCCTCCATTTCTTTCATTTGTTACCTGTTTCTTTGTCTCTGAATTTTGGCTGCTTTCCTGTGTTGGTAGAGTGGCTTTGTGTGCTAGGTGTCCTATAGGGCCCAGTGGTTCAGCCTCCACAATTACCTGAGGTAGACACTCTTAATGCACCCCTTTGTGGGCTGTGTGCACAGTCTTGTTGTAGTTAAGCCTTAATAGTTGTTGGTATCACTGGGAGGAATTGACCTCCAGGCCAATTGGCTGTGAGGATCAGCTGTGTCTACAATGGGAGAACTTCTGTGCTGGAGACACCCTTATGGGGTAAGACTTGCTTCAGTGGGGCTTTGGTGCTCACTGAGTCTGCCCCCTCAATGTGTCCCTTATGGATCTGAGGAGTTGTAATCTGGATGGTCCCACTCTGACTACTGGGTACATTGGTTCTTGGATATCCAAGGAGACAGGCCACCCATCAGGAGCTACAGAGATATCGTCAGATTCCTCTTCTTTGTTTGGGGTTTGGAGGCACCCAGATGAGGCCCAGCTGTGAAGCAATGCAAGCTGCTGTGGGGCCTTGGGCCTTCTTTTGGAAGTTCTGGGCTCTCTGACCCAGTTGCAGTTTGTTAGGTAATTTTGGATTGCAAAGGGCCAGGCCATTCATATGCAAAAGCCTCTGCACATAGCTTGGATGGGGCGGGGTTTCAGGGAGTCCACAGGGCAGAGCAAATAGCTCTGGCTGATCCTCAGCCCTTCCCTAAGAGGTCCCAGGTCTCAGTATCCCTTGGTAATCGCTGCAAGCACCTCTGAGAGAAAGCCGCCTTCGAGTTCTGACCGATGCCAGACAGTCCAGTTTAATCTCCCTGTGAGTCTGGGTCCCCAGAGTATCACCTGGAACTGGAGTTCAGAGCAGTTGGGAGCTTATGTCTCCCTCCCAATTGAAAAGACAACTTTGTACTCAGTTGCCAGCCCTTTCCACACACGTACCTCCTTACCTTTGCACTTTACTTCTGCACCTCCTCTGAGTCTTAGAGTGCTTTTCTCTTTCCTTCTAGTTGTAGAATTTCCATTCAGCCAGCTTTCCTGTGGTTCTGGATGAGGTCTGTTTTGTCTTTTATTGTAGTTTTTATTTTTTTTATTTTTTATTATGTTTAAAGTATTACATGTAGTAGTATATATATCTCCTTGTTTTCCCCTTATTGACCTTCCCCCAACCTCCTCTACCCGCTGTTGCATGCCTTCATCCCACCCCTCCAGTGTCTTGTGTCTATTGGCTGTGCATATATGCATGCATCCAAGTCCTTCGGTTGATCTCTTTCCCCCCCTTCCCCAACACTCCCCCGCTTTCCCACTGTAATTTGACAGTCTGTTCAGTGCTTCATTGCCTCTGTATTTATCTTTTCATTCATCCGGTTATAATGTTCTTTATTTTCCATAAATGAGTGAGATCATGTGGTATTTTTCTTTCATTGCCTGGCTTATTTAACTTAACATAAAGCTCTCCAGGTCCATCCATGCTGCTGCAAATGGTAAGAATTCCTTTTTTTTTTATAGCAGCATATTATTTCATTGTGTAGATGTACCATAGTTTTTTAATCCACTCATCTGCTGATGGGCATTTGGGCTGTTTCCAAGCTATGGTGAATTGTGCTGCTATGAACATAGGGGTGCATATATCCTTTCTGATTGGTGGTTTCTAGTTTCTTGGGATGTATTCCTAGAAGTAGGATTACTGGGTCAAATGGGAGTTCCATTTTTAGTTTTTTGAGGAAACTCCATACTGTTCTCCACAGTGGCTGCACTAGTCTGCATTCCCACCAGCAATGCATGAGGGTTCCCTTTTCTCTGCTTCCTTGCTAGCACTTGACATTTGCTGATGTATTGATGATTGCCATTCTGACAGGTGTGAGATGGAACCGCATTGTTTTTGATTTGCATCTCTCAGATAATTAGTGACTTTGAGCATGTTTTCAGATGTCTCTTGGCCTTCTTTCTGTCTTCTTTCTAAAAGATTCTATTTAGGTCCATTGCCCATTTTTTTATTGGATCATTTATCTTCCTTTTATTAAGTTGTGTAAGTTCCCTGTAGAAGTTGGGGATTAAACCTTTATCAGTGATACCATTTGCAAATATGTTCTCCCACACAGTAGTAGGCTTTCTTGTTGTTTTGTTGATGGTTTCTTTTGCTGTACAAAAGCTTTTTATTTTGATGTTGTCCCATTTGTTTATTTTCTCTTTAGTTTCCATTGCCCTAGAAGCTGTATCAGTGAAGAAATTGCTTTGGCATATGTCTGAGATTTCTCTGTCTGTGGATTCCTCTAGTATTTTTATGGTTTCCCATCTTAGGTTTAAGTCCTTTATTGATTTTGAGTTTATTTTTGTGTATGGTGTAAGTTGGTGGTCTAGTTTCATTTTTTTTTGCATGTTGTCCAATTTTCCCAACACCATTTATTGAAAAGACTATCTTGACTCCATTGTATGTTCATGCCCATGCCTCCTTTGTCAAATATTAATTGACAAAAGTGGTTTGGTCGATATCTGGGTTCTCTATTCTATTCCATTGTTCTATATGTCTGTTCTTGTGCCAGTACCACGCTGTTTTGAGAACAGTGGCTTTGTAATACAGCTTGAAATCTGGTATTGAGATCCCACCTACTTTGTTCTTCTTTCTCAGGATTGTGGTGGCTATTGGGGGTCTTTTTTAATTCCAGATGAATATTTGGAGAGTACTTTCTAGGTCTGTGAAATATGCCATTGGTATTTTAATGGGGAGTGCATTGAAGCCAAAGATTGCTTTGGGTAGTATGGATCTTTTAATGACGTTGATTCTACCAATCCATGAACATGGTATATTCTTCCATCTGTTTATGTCTTCATCTGTCTCTTTTTTCAGTGTTCTGTAGTTTTCCGCATATAGGTCTTTTACCTCCTTAGTTAAGTTTATTCCTAGGTATCTTATATTTTTATTTTTTTTATTTTTTTTGGTGTGATGGTAAATGGGATTGCTCTTTTAGTCTCTCTTTCTGTAAGTTGACTACTGGTGTATAGAAATGCCATAGATTTCTAGTTGTTAATTTTGTATGCTGCTACATTGCCAAATTCATTTATTAAGTCTATTAGTTTTTTGATGGAGTCTTTTGGGTTTTTTATGTACAATATAATGTCATCTGCAAATAAGAACAGCTTTACTTCATATTTTACAATTTTGATGCCTTTTATTTATTCTTCTTGTCTAATTGCAATGGGTAATGCTTCCAGTATTTTGTCAAACAGAGAGTGGGCATCCCTGTCTTGTTCTTGTTCTTAGGGGAAATGGTTTTAGTTTTTGTCCCTTGAGTATGATGTTAGCTGTGGGTTTATCATATATGGCTTTTATTACGTTGAGGTATGATCCTTCTATTCCCACCTTGTTGAGAGTTTTTATCAAGAACGGGTGTTGGATTTTGTCAAAGGCTTTTTCTGAATCAATTGATATGACTATGTGATTTTTCTCCCTCAATTTGTTTATGTGATGTATTACATTTATTAATTTGCAGATATTATAATATCCTTGCATTTCTGGGATAAATCCTACTTGATTATGGTGTATGATCTCTCTGATGTATTGCTGGATCCGATTTGCTAGAATTTTGTTGAGGATTTTGGCATCTATGTTCATTAGAGAGACTGGCCTGTAATTCCCTTTCATTGTGTTGTCTTTATCTGGTTTTGGTGTAGGGTGATGCTGGCTTCATAGAAGGAGCTTTGAAGTGTTTCTTCCTCTTGAATTTTTTGGAATAGTCTGAGGAGGATAGGTTTTAGTTCTTCCTTGAATTTTTGATAAAACTCCCCTGTGAAGCTGTCTGGCCCGGGCTTTTGTTTGCTGGAAGCTTTTTGATGACTGCTTCAATTTATTCCATAGTTATTGGCCTATTGAGATGTTTAGATTCTTCCTGATTGAGTTTTGGAAGGTTATATTTTTCTAGGAATATGTCTATTTCCTCCAGGTTATCCAGTTTGTTGGAATAGAGTTGTCCATAGTATTTTTTAACAATACTTTGTATTTCGGTGGGGTCTGTTGTTATTTCTCCTCTTTCATTTCTGATTTTGTTTATTTGTTTAATAGCATGCTGTTTAGTCTCCATGTGTTTGATATTTTTGGATTGTTTTTATTGTAGTTGATGTCCAGTTTTATGCCACCTTGATCTGAGGAGATGCTTGATATGATTTCTATCTTCTTGAATGTAAAGAGACTTTGCTTAGGACCCAATATATGGTCTATCTTTGAAAATGACCCATGTGCACTTGAGAAGAATGTATATTCTGTGGCTTTGGGGTGAAATGTTCTGAAGATGTTAATTCCATCTGATCTAGTGAGTCATTTAGGATTGATGTTTCTTTGCTGATTTTTTGTTTAGAGGATTTGTCGAAAGGTGATAGTGGGCTATTAAAGTCTACTACTATGATTGTGTTGCTGTCAGTCTCTCCCTTGATGTCATCCAGGAGTTTTTTTTTTTTTTTAACGTATTTGGGTGCTCCAGTATTGGGTGCATATATGTTTACCAGAGTTATTTCTTCTTGTTGGATTGCTCCTTTTAGTATTATGAAGTGGCCTTCCTTATCTCTTGTTATGTCCTTCACTTTGAGATGTAATTTGCCAGATATAAGTATTGCTACCCCAGCTTTTTTTTCATTTCCATTCGCCTGAAAAACCTTTTTCCATCCCTTCACCCTCAGTCTGTGCACGTCTTTTTTCTGAGGTGGGTTTCATATAGACAGCAGATATATGGGTCGTGTTTTCTTATCCAATCCGTTACGCTATGTCTTTTGATTGGGACACTTAATCCATTTACATTTAAAGTTATTATGATAGGTACTTATTTGTCACCATTTTTATTCTTTACCCCTGGGTTCCTTCTTTGCTTCCTTTTTTTTTTTTTTTTTTTTTTTTACAGCAGGCCCTTTAGCATTTCTTGCATTACTGGTTTGATGGTAATAAATGCCCTTAGTCCTTTTTTGTCTGTGAAGCTCCTTATTTCACCTTCAATTTTGATTGATAGCCTTGCTGAGTACAGTATTCTTGGATCCAGACCCTTCTTTTGCATGACTTTGTATATTTCATTCTATTCCATTCTGGCCTGATGAGTTTCTGTTGAGAAATCAGTCTCTAGTCTGATGGGGGCTCCTTTGTATGTAACTTTCTTTCTCGGGCCACTTTTAAGATTTTTACTTTGTCATTGCTATTTGCCAATTTAATTATAATGTGCTTTGGTATCGGTCTTTTGGGGTTCATTTTGCTTGGGACTCTGTGAGCTTCTTGGATTTGTATGGGTTTTTTCTTCCTTTTATTAGGGAACTTTGCTGTCATTATTTCTTCAAACAGGTTTTCTATTTCTTGCTGAGTTTCCTCTCCTTCTAGAACACCTATTATGCAGATGTTGTTTCATTTTGTGTTGTCCCAAAGTTCCCTTAGGCTCTCTTCCTGCTTTTTAATTTTTTTTGTAGAAGCTGCTCTACTTGGGTAATTTTTCCTACCTTGTCTTCTAGCTTACAGATACCATCCTCTGCTTCTAGTCTACTCTTGATGCTTTCTATTGAGTTCTTTATAGCAACAATGTCATTTTTCATTTCTTCTTGGTTCTTATTCATTTCCTCTTGGTTCTTACTCATATTGTCGAATTTGTCTTCCATTCTTTTCAGCCACCTTATGACCATTTCTCTGAATTCTTTCTCTTACAGGTTGCTTGCCTCCATTTAGTTTACTTCCTTTTCTGGTGATGCCTGCTTTTCTTTCATATGTGGCCTGTTTCTTTGTCTCCCCATGGTCTCTCTTCTCTGGGTATCCGGTTATATAGTTCTCTCTCTCCTGAAGTGATTTAATGGCACAAAATACAACACAACCAGGTACAATGCACAAGGAACTGAACAGAAATATATTCACGATATTAATAACCCCAAATAAAGGTGACCACCAGAATAAGGCAAATTACAGGGTAGGAGAGAAAGAAGAACGGAAAAAAAAGAAAGAAAGGAGTGCAAAAATGAACCTGGGAAAAGTAAAAAAAAGTAAGAGAGAAAAGAATGAGTATAAGAAAGAAGAGGGGGGAAAAGTATTTATATGGGGAGAAAACTCCAATAGAACAGCCACTAATCCCAACAAATGCCAGCAACAAGTACCTGGAGATGAATACAAACTACAAACAACAACTAATATCCAGCAAGGCGAGGAAAACAGAAGCAAAAAACAAAGAAAAACAAAACAAACAAACAAAAAGAATAAGCAAAACAAACTCACAAACAAGCATAAAGAATCAAAATAATCAACAATCAAGCAAACAACAATAGGACAGAGAGAAAAAAATTATTGGATAATGAAGACAGAGAAGAGAGAGGTGTGTATGGATTTGTAGCAGGGTATTAGACATTAGATATATGAGTAGGGTATAATTTTAACAGGGTGTAAAAAGAAGGAATAGGAAAAATCTAAAGCAGGAAAAAGGTAAGAGAAACAGGACAACAAAAGGGGAAAAGTTAGGAAGAGAGTGATGGCATAAAGGTAAAGTTGAGATAGAGTAAAATGATGCTAAAAGAAAGATGAAAATAGAATGTATAACACTAATCCCAAAGTAAAATAAAGAGAAAATAAAATGATACTTTAAAAAAAAGGTAAAATAGTAGTAGTAATAATACTGATTGAAAATAAAAATGTAATAATTAAAAAGGTAAAATCAAGTGAAGAAAAAAGAAAAAAATCAGTTTCTTAAGTAAAAGATGAAAAAATAATAAAAATAAAAATGTGCAGTTGTGAAGGTCATTCACTTACTCTATTGTTCTGTTTGGCACGCCTGTTTCCTAGTCAGGACAGTATTACAGTTCGCTGCATTCCACTGCTCCTCAGTGTTGTAAGCCAGTCCTGATTTTTAAGCAGGCAGTGTGTCTTAATTTCTTGTATTCCTTTAATTGTGTTTATACAAGAGTAAATTTGTGATTCAACCCCTAGGTGGCAGTGCTTCTAGATTGACCTCTGGGTCTATAGGTCCTCTCTAGCCAGTGCTTAGATCCTGCTTTCCCTGTGGCACTCAATACAGATTTGTGGGAGTTCCACAGGGAGCTGGTTCTCTGATGGTTATTCCCTGCTCTGATCCCCAGCTTCCAGAAAAATAACTTTCCCCTGGAGTCTCTTAGGGTGTCCCCAAATGGGTGATCCTATGTATTGGGCTTAGTAATCAGAAGCAAGGATTTAAAAAGGAAAAAGAAAAAAAAATGAGCCAGTGTAAGTGTGTGAACTTCGGGGCTGTGTGCAAGTCTGTGCACTTTTTTCCCCCCTTGGGTCTCAGCAGCCGGCACACTTTTAAAATTTTTAGGCTGTCCTTTTGCATCAGATCAAAATTGGTTGCTATTTAGAGTTCCCTCTGTTAGCGGTTCTCAGGACCCTCTTCCACGTTCATGGATCACACCAGCACCAACAGCCAGGGATTTTTCTAGGTGCAGACTTCCTCTGGTCTTCCAGCTCCCACAGTGTGTGCGTTTCTCTCTCCTGCCTGGACCAGAGACCTCACCTTATCACAGCTGAAATCTGATTTTTCCATGGTGGAGTGTAGAGCTCCTCTGAATCTGCATGCGTGCGTCAGTTGGGGACTGGTGTTCTCAGGTTCTCAGCTGTTTGGTGGGTGCCACAGTTGGAGATTCCCCAGGCTTTTCAGATTCCTGGCAACATCCACTTTCCCCTTCAAGATGGCACGATCTCTGCATCTGAACTGGTTGCTCTAGGAGGGAACCCAGCAGCAGTGGGGGCTGTCCGGTCAGGGGGCTGTCTGTCCAGCAGTCCTCCACAGTCTCCTAGAGTATAGCTGTCCCTCAACTCACCAACAAACATTCCCCATGGGACCACACACTCTCCCTTTGTTTTATCACTCACACACTATCTTGCAGTCTGCCTTCCTGTCAGCAGCCATCTTCCTTTCTCGGTCCACATGTTTTTCTAGTTAGTTTTGAAGTGGTTGTGTGAGCAGAAATTTCTGGTGTTTATCTATGCCACCATCCTGGTTTCTCTATTTCCTGGTTTTGTTTTGTTTTCCCTCTTAGGTGGGAGAGAATGGCCAGAGTGTGGTCTGAAAATGAATGTTTCCATCCTGCCCAGTTGGTTAAACTCTGATAAAACTCCAATAGATGAGGCGCTAGTGAAAAACTTTCTCTTGAAAGTAGGCCAGGTTAAGAACAGAATGTGTTACATGCATTTCTTTTTTTTAATTTAATTTTTTTTTTATTGTTTAAAGTATTACATGAGTCTCCTTTTACCCCCATTGACCTATTCCTGGCCACCCCCAAACCCCAGCACATGCTCTCACACCCCTACTGTCTGTGCCCATTGGTTATGCTTATATGCATGCAGACAAGTCCTTTGGTTGGTATCTTACCCCCTCACCCTCCACCTTCCCTCATAAGATGGACAGTGTGTTCAATGCTTCTGTATCTCTGGATCTGTTTTCATTCATTAGTTTATATTGTTCATTATATTCCACAAATGAGTGAGATCATGTGATATTTATCTTATTCCAACTGGCTTATTTCACTTAGCATAATGTTCTCCAGTTCTATCCAAGCTGTTGCAAATGGTAAGAATCCCTTCTTTTTTATAGCAGTGTAGTATTCCATTGTGTAAATGTACCACGGTTTTCTAATCCACTCATCTGCTGATAGGCACTGAGGCTATTTCCAAATCTTAGCTATTGTAAATTGTGCTGCTATGAACATAGGGGTGCAAATATCCTTTTGATTGGTGTTTCTGTTTTCTTAGGATATATTCCTAGAAGTGGGATTACTGGGTCAAATGGAAGTTGCATTTTTAATTTTTTGAGGAAACTCCATACTGTTTTCCACAGTGGCTGCACCAATCTGCTTTCCCACTAGCAGTGCAAGAGGGTTCCTTTTTCTCCGCATCCTTGCCAGCACTTGTCCTTTGTTAATTTGTTGATGATAGCTATTCTGACAGGTGTGAGATGCTATCTCATTGTTGTTTTAATTTGCATCACTCCAATGATTAGTGACTTTGAGCATATTATCATATGTCTCTTGGCCTTCTGTATGTCCTATTTAGGTCCTTTGCCCATTGTTTGATTGGATTGTTTATCTTCCCTTTGTGAAGTTGTATGAGTTCCCTATAAATTTTGGAGATTAAACCCCTATCAGAGATAACATTGTCCAATATGTTCTCCCATGCATTAGGCTTTCTTATTGTTTTGTTGATGGGTTCTTTCGCTGTGCAGAAGCTTTTTATTTTGATGTAGTCCCATTTGTTTATTCTCTCTTTAGTTTAAATTGCCCTAGGAGCTGTATCAGTAAAGATATTGCTACAACAAATTTTGCTGTCTATAGCTTCTTCCAAGATTTTTATGGTTTCCCACCTTACAATTAAGTCCTTTATCCATTTTGAGTTTATTTTTGTGTATGGTGTAAGTTGGTGGTCTAGTTTCAGTTTTTTGCATGTATCTGTTCAATTTTCACAACATGATTTATTGAAAAGACTGTCTTGACTCCATTATATGATCTTGCCTCCTTTGTCAAATATTAATTGAGCATAATGGCTTGGGTCAATTCCTAGGTTCTCTGTTCTTATCCATAGGTCTACATGTCTGTTCTTGTGCCAGTATCACACAGTTTTCAGAACAGTGGCTTTGTAATATAGTTTGACTTCTGCTATTGTGATCCCTCCAACATTGTTCTCATTTTTCAAGATTGCTACAGTTATTTGGGGTCTTTTTTTATTCCAGATGTATTTTTTGAGAGTTTCTTCTAGGTCTTTGAAATATGCTGTTGGTATTTTAATGGGGATTGCATTGTATCTGTAGATTGCTTTGGATAGTATGGATATTTTAATGATGTTAATTCTACCAATCCATATACACAGTATATTCTTCCACTTATTTATGTGTTCCTCTATCTCTTTTTTCAGTGTCTTATAGTTTTCTGACTACAGGTCCTTTACCTCATTTGTTAAATTTATTCCCAGGTATCTTAAATTTTTTGTTGCAATGTTAAATGGGATTGTTTTTTAGTTTCTCTTTCTGTGAGTTCATTATTGGTGTCTAAAAAAGCCATAGATTTATGGGTGTTAATTTTGTATCCTGCTACATTGATGAATTCATTTATTTATTAAGTCTAGTAGTTTTTTATGGAATGTTTAGGGTTTTCTGTGTACAATATCATGTTATTTGTGAATAATGACAATTTTGCTTCTTCTTTTCCAGTTTGGATGCCTTTTATTTCTTCTTCTCTGATCGCCATGGCTAGCACTTCCAGTACTATGTCGAACAGGAGTGATGAAAGTGGGCATCCCTGTCTTCTTCCTGCTCTTCAGTGAAATGGTTTTAGTTTTTGCCCATTGAGTATGATGTTGGCTGTTAATTTGTCATATAAGGCTTTTATTATGTTGAGGTATGATTCCTCTATTCCCACTTTGCTGAGAGTTTTTATCAGGATAGGGTGTTGGATTTTGTTAAATATCTCTTCTGCATCAATTGATATAATTATGTGATTTTTTTTTACTCTAAGTTCATTTATGTGATATACCACATTTATTGATTTGCAGATATTGTACGAACCATGAATACCTGCAATAAATTCCTCTTGGTTATGGTGTATATTTCTAATGTAATGCTGGATCCAGTTTGCTAGAATTTTGTAGAGGATTTTACCATCTATGTTCATCAGTGATATTGGCCTGTAATTTTCTTTCTTTGTAGTATCTTTATCTGGTTTGGGATTAGAGTAATGCTGGCTTCATAGAAAGAATGCCTTCTCTTGAATTTTTTTGGAATAGTCTGAGGAAGATAGGTTTAAGTTCTTCTCTGAATGTTTGGTAAAACTTCCCTGTGAAGAAATATGGTCCAGGGCTTTCGTTTACTGGAAGTGTTTTTATTACTCTTTCAATTTCATCAGCCTATTAAGATGTTTTTATTTTTCCTGACTGAGTTTTGGAAGCTTGTATTTTTCTAAGAATATGTCCATTTGGTCGAGGTTGTACAGTTTGTTGGAATAGAGTTGTCCATAGTATTATTTAAAAACCTTTTGTATGTCTTTTGGGCCAGTTGTTACTTAACCTCTTTCATTAATTATTTCATTTATTTGGGTCCTCTCTCTTTGCTTCTTGGTGAGCCTGGCTAGAGGTTCATCAATCTTGTTTATCCTTTCAAAGAACCAACACTTGGTTTTATTGATCTTTTGTATTGTTGTTTGGTTGTTGTTGTTTTGTGTGTGTGTGTGTGTGTGTGTGTGTGTGTGTGTGTCTCTATGTCATTTATTTCTGCTCTGATCATTATTATTTCTTTCCTTTTGCTTACTCTGAGCTTTTCTTGTTGCTCTCTTTCTAATTCTTTAAGTTGCAGGGATAGATAATTTCTTACCATTTTGTGTGTTTTTTTGTTTGTTTTTGACATCATCCCAGAGAGCTATGAACTTCCCTCTCAGGATTGCTTTCACTGTGTCTCATAGATTTTAGATTACTGTGCTTTTATTGTCATTTGTTTCCAGGATACTTTTTATTTCTTTTTTTAACTCTTTGGTGAATCAATCATTGTTTAATATCATGCCATTTAGCCTCCAAGTGTTTGATTTTTTAATTGTTTTAATTGTAGTTTATTTCTAGTTTTATGCCATTGTGATCTGAAGAGATGCTTGATATGATTTCTATCTTCTTGAATTAGAAGAGACTTTGCCTGTGCCCCAATATGTGGTCTATCATTAAAAATGACCCATTTGCACTTGAGAAGAATGTATATTCTGTGGCTTTGGGGTGGAATATTCTGAAGATGTCAATTAATTCAATCTTATCTAGTGAGTCATTTAGGATTGATGTTTCTATGCTGAGTTTTTGTTTAGAAGATTTATCCAGTGCTGTCAATGGGGTATTATAGTCCCCTACTGTTACTGTATTGCTATAGATCTCTCCCTTGATATTTTACAGAAGTTTTTTTTTTTTTTATGTATTTGAGTGCTTTTGTAATTGGTGCATATATGTTTACCAGATTTATATCCTCTTACTGAATTGCTCCCTTTAGTGTTAGGAAGTGGCCTTCCTTATCTCTTGTTATGGCCTTCACTTTGAAGTCTATTTTGTCAGATATAAGTATTGTTACCCTAGTTTTTTTTTTTTTTTTTCATTTCCATTTGCTTGAAGAAACTTTTTTCATCCCTTCACTATCAGTCTGTGTGTCCTTTGTTCTTAGGTGATTCTCTTGTAGACAGCAGATATATGGGTCATGTTTCCTTATCCATTCAGGTACTCTATGTATTTTGATTGAAATATTTAATCCATTTATGTTTAAGGTTATTATTGATAGGAACTGTTTAGTTGCCATTTTTATTCTTTATGCCTGTGTTTCTTCTTCCCTTTCTATTTCTTCTTTTTACAGCAGCCCCTTTAGCATTTCTTGCATTGTGAGCTTGGTGGTAATAAACTCCTTTAGCCCTTTTTGTCTGTGAAGCTTCTGATTTCACCTTCAATTTTGATTGATAGCCTTGCTGGGTATAGTATTCTTGGATTCAGTCCTTTGCTTTGCATCCCTTTGTATTATTCATTCCATTTCCTTCTGGCCTGATGTGTTTCTGTTGAGAAATCAGTTGGTATTCTAATGGGAAATCCCTTGTGCATAACTTGCTGTCTTTGTCTGGCAGCCTTTAGGATTCTTACTTTATCGTTGATGTTTGTCAATTTAATTATGATGTGTCTTGGTGTCAGTCTTTTGGGGTTCGTCTTGTTTGGTACTCTATGTGCTTCTTAGACTTGGGTGGCTTTTTTCTTCCCAACATCAGGGAAATTTTCTTTCATTATTTATTCAATCAGGCTTTCTATTTCTTGCTCTGCTTTCTCTCCTTCTGGCACTCCTATTATGTGGGTATTTTTTTATTTTGTGTTGTCCCAAAGTTCCCTTAGGCTCTCCTCCTGCTTTTTAAGTTTTCTTTCCAGTTGCTGCCGTGTTTGTGTGGTTTTTTTCTACCTTGTCTTCTAACTCATTGATGTGGTCCTCAGCCTCGTCTAGTCTACTGTAGAAGCCTTCCATTGTATTCTTTATTGCAGCTAGGTCATTCTTCATTTACCATTGATTCCTTTTCATGTTGGTGACATTCTCATTCAGCTCCTTATAATTCTCATTGAGTTGTGTGTATTTGTCACCCAGATGTATGATCATCCTTATAACTATTACTCTGAATACTTTCTCTGACAAGTTACTTGCCTCCATTTCATTTAATTCCTTTTCTGGTGATTTCTCTTTTTCTTTCCTTTGGGGACTGCTTTTTGTCTCCTCATTTTTTGCTGTAATGTTTTAACTGTTTCTATGTTTTAGATCCAACTGTTTTTCTACCCAGGTTCTTTTGGGGGTGATGCTATGTATTTGGTGAATTTTGGAACCCAGTGGTGCAGTCTCTCAGATCCCCTACACTTGGTGATCTAGTGGAGCCCCCTACTTGAGCTATTTGGGTTCTCCTGATGTAGTTGTGTCTTGAATGTTAGTTTCTCATTTGTGAAACTTACCAGTACATATATTTCAAAGTGGCTACTCTTCCTTTCCCCCTGCCATAAGCATGAAGGGATGTTCCTTCAAACTTCACTGTGTGAAACAAGTAGCTGCTTGCAGATAAAACTCATAAAAATGTAAGGATTCCCCAAAGACTGGGTTCCCCTGGGAGTTTTTAACATCAAATTTATTCACACAGAACCTCTAGTAATTCTTCAATTATAGTTCAAGTTTTCCTAATGTACTGGTTCCCAGGGAGGTTTCTGCTCTAAGTTGTCATCTGTGTCTGTCTGTCTTTCTCTCCAATTTTGAGAGTAGCTGTTTGCTCTATGACATCAATTCTCTAATGGATCTAAGAAAAGTTGCTAATTTGCATTTTATTCTTTCTATTAAATTTGTTGTTAGGATGGAGTATCAACTTCCTTGCATCTTACATGCTGAACTGAAAAGCAGAAGAGACCAAGGAAGTTATAAAGATTATAGAAAATGATCCATAAAAAGTATTTAGTCAATGTCTGGCAATACATCATTCTTAGGAATTGTGAGAGATTATTATTAAATAACTGCTGTATTGACAGTCTAAATATTGAATGTATTTCATTATCTTATGATAAAATCCCAGAGACAAAATTTTTATCTACATCATAAGGCTATTTATTGCTAAAGTACCTTCTTAAGATCTTCTAAAAATTTAGTATTTTCATCAACTTAGTTATCATTATTCTTAATAATTGCTAGCTTATTAGCAAGTGTGTGTGTCTTATTATTTGAATATGTCTTATTCATTATTAATAAAGATGAACAGATTTCTATATTTTTAGTGGATATCTGTGTTCCTTTTTGTGTGAATTTCTTGTATTTGTCATTAAATACTTCATTTTTATTCAAGTAACACAAGTAGGATGAAGAAAGGACAAACCTATATGTCTACTAAAGGAATAAAAAGTTGACTTCATATTACATTTGATATGATTAAATGAGGATCATAATTTCTTCATATAAAACAAAAAATATGGAAGAATCTTTATGTTTGATATAAGAAGTAATTTAAAGTCATAACATTATCTAGTTGTTATGGTAAAATTATTATTAATCATTTAGAATTTATTTCTTCCAAAAATTTGAATTGCATGTATTAAATTGATGTTTAAAATATAATAAGCAAGTACCGTTAATATTATGTTATGTATTTTTCTAAATTTCCTCTCTGTTAATTATCTCTAAAACTTCATGTTTTAATTTTAATTGCTAATTTAAAAATGTTTTCATATTTCATAACTTAGTAATTATGCAATGACTTATCAAAATGGACTAGGCTCTTATTCGCTGGTTTTGTAAGAAAATATGAGAAAATATAACTTATCTAAAATCATTTTTTAAAGCAGAGAACTGGTTTTGATATTTAATACTGGTAAGAACCTTTCTTATTTTCTAGTAAGCTTAGTCTGGTTACCAAAAAAAAGGAGTGGTAATTTTTTCTGTTTTAAATATTTCTCTTAAGAAATTGCTAGCAATATTTTATTTTTACATTTTTTTTACCCTAGGATAAATTCCAAGTTATTTGAAATATGCACTTGTCATAAATAAGTGATAATAAATGCTCTCCTCTAATGTTAGAGAGGAACTGCAACTAAATCTAACTTCAAGATTGGGGAAAGTCTTTAGTTCTTATGCAATGACCTTAAGATAGGAAAGAAAATTAAGGGTAAAGTAAGGAAAGGTACAAAGAAAAGAAAAGAGAAAAGAGGAGGGGAGGGGAGGAGAGAAAAGGGAAGGGAAAGGAAAGGAAGGAAAGGGATGGGAAAGGAAAGGAAGGAAAGGGATGGGAAAGGAAAGGAAGGAAAGGGAAGGGAAGAATAAGATGAAGGACGAAAAGGAGGAAGGAAATCCAAGAGCCAGCTCTTCAAATAGTGTACAATCTGCACATTAATGTGACTTTTGAGAGATAATTAAGGGATTTAGAAATGGTAGATTCTTCACAAGCATAATATTCATTTTTAATATCTAACTAGTAAACTTTATGAAAAAGGAAGAATAGCCCACAGATTCATTTTTCTCTGCATATAAAATCTAAAATCTTCTACTCCATGTACTCTCTCTTTCTGCCTGACTCTCTGTTGTTCTTAGCCCTAGGCAAAGTAGGCTAATTTGACTTTGGTTCCCTTGAAACTCCTTTGGAAATATCTCTTACAGAATCCAGGAACCTTGCCAAAACATTTCAGCTGATTCTTTGGTATATAGAACACCTCATTCACCATGCCACAAACAGATCTAAAGAGACAGCAGCAAGTCAGACAGATCTTGCTATATATATATATATCCTCTTTAGAATCACAGAATAGTAGAACTTGAAAAGCCCTTTAAATTTATCAAAAGACTAAGTGACTTATGCAAGGTTATATGGCCTATTTAGGACTCAATTTAGGAATTCTGATTCCATGTTCTTTGTTTTTGTGGGTCTTCCCCCCAACATGCCACACTAACAAGTCTTTTGCATGCAAGAACACTGTCTCAGTCCATCATCATGTTGGAAAGTATAAAAAATATATTTATGGTGAGTGAAAATGACTGATAATATAAAATATTATACTTTCCAATAATGTTTTCTATTTTAACCTACCCAATCTAGGACACATAGTGGGCAGTTAGTCAAGTCAAAGGAGTTATTCTACCTAAATATAAGACTGATTATGCTTTTTAATATTGCTATTTTTAATTAGGCTTATTACGAGGAGATTTCAATCAGAGAGAGAGAGACCCAAGCCACTCATTCATTCTCTTTTATAGTGATGTTCATGAGGGAAAAAGAAAAGATGAATTTAAGGCTAAAATTAAGTGTATGATTCTCTGAACTTTAACTATTCATCTTATTCCTTTCACATTCACGTGATTAATTGAAAATTTCTTACATATTTTATTTCATATACTCATAAAATATTTCATTTTTTAATTTGAATGATAGCTATAAACTAAATATCACTTGATCTTATCAGGCTATGACTAAATGTAGGTTCACCTTGACATTTATTCACCATCTCAGTGGATCTGAGCTGACCCACTTTCCCCTCAAGCTGTCTCCCTATTATTTCAGGAAGTCTCCATAAACCCTTCTCAGTTACAGTCTCCTAAGTTGTCCACCTTCCAACTTCTTTTCCCTCTCAAACCTTTGTCCATGTCCTCTACCTGTAAAGCTACTGGAAGGATTATCACAATGTCACTATAGCCTCTGCCACTACCAGAACACTGATGTCAGTACCAAAGGCAGTGTCTCCTCACGTCAGCAAAACCAGTGGTCCCAGGATGCCAGACTACTGAATTCCATGTAGTGTTAGAGAAAATAACTCTTTCTCAACTCCATGCTACTCTTTTTATCTAGACCCCCAAAATAGCTGAGTTCATGCCCAAAGTTCCACAAATCTCATAAAATTACTTTAATTAGTTTCAGCCCATAGCAGGTTTAATAGTGTTCTAAGGAAAGCAATGTTCAAGACCTAATTCCTGGATCCTATGAATATGATGATATTTGGGAAAAGGGTCTTTGCAGATTTTATTAAGTTAAAAATCTAGAGATGAACTCATCCTAAACTTAAGGTGGTTCCTAAATCGAATGATAGGTGTGCTTATAAAAAAAAAAAAAGGAAGGAAATTGACACAGAGGCACATGGAAAAAAGCCATGTGAAGATGGAAGCAGAGTTTAGAGTTATGCTGTGCAAACCAAGGAATGCCAGGAGTCATCAGAAGTTGAAAAAAGTAAGGAGAGATACTCCCTTCCCCTAGACCTTTAGAGGGAGTGTTGCCTTGCCAACACTTGACTTTAGACCTATGACCTCCAGAACTGTGATAGAATAAATTTGTGTTGTTTTAAGCCATCAAGTTTATGATAATTTTTCTGGCAGCCCTAGGAAGTTAACACATGCCCCTTCTAATGAAGTACAAACCTAAACAGAAATGTACACCAGGGAGCAGATGACATACTATCATTCAGTCATTTATGTGTTAATTAGTGGCCCGGTATACAAAATTCATGCACAGGGGGTGGGAGGGAGGGGGTGTCCCTCAGCCCAGTCTGCACCCTCTCCAATTGTACCCTCTCCAATCTGGGACCCCTCAGGGGATGTCTGACTGCCGGTTTAGGCCCGATTGATGTCTGACTGCCAGTTTAGGATCAGGCCTAAACTGGCCGTTGGACATCCCTCTCACAATCTGGGACTACCTGCTCCTAACCACTCATCTGCCTGCCTGCCTGATTGCCCTTAACCACTCTGCCTACTGGCCTGCTTGCCCCCAACTGTCCCCCTTCACCAGTCTGCTCACCTCCAAGTGCCTCCCCTGCTGGCCTGATCACCCCCAACTGCCCCCCACTACTGGCCTTCTCACCCCCAACTGGCCCCCCTGCCCGCCTGCTTGCCCCCGTCTTTCCCTCCCACAAGCCTGATCACCCCCAACTGCCCTCCCCTCCTGGCCTGCTCACCCCAATCGCTTCTGCTTTGGCCCCACTACCATGGCTTTGTCCAGAAGGCTGTCCGAAAGGTCTCCCAGTCTAATTAGCATATTACCCTTTTATTAGTATAGATTATTTATTGGGCAGCTAGTAAGTACTAAAGTATGAACAAGGTAAACATAGTTCTTTCCCTCAAGAAATGTTCAATCTTGCCAGGAAAGGAGACACTAAAATTAGTGAAGTGAAACAGTTCTTATGACAGAGAAAAAGAGAATTATGGGAAACTAAAAGAACAAGAAAAACCTCTCAAAGAAGAAGCAATATTAACATTCGGATCCATAATATGATTAGGAGTAGTCAAAAGAAGAATTTGGAATAGAGTAGTGTCAGGGGAAAGTGTGGTGCTAACATTACAGAGAGGAGAATGGAGAGGCTCTAGGTGAGAGAGAAGAGAAAGTGTGACATTTTGAGGAAGCATGAGTAACATAAAAACTGAAAAGGCACAAAAATCCCAGATCCTAAAAGTACTACAATTTATCTTAAAGATGACAAGATTATCTTAAGAGCAATGAGAATATGTATTAGATTCTGATTTTCCTAGGGCTGCTAACACAACGTACAACAAACTGAGTGACTTGAAACATAGAAATTCATTGCTTTATAGTTCTGAAGGCCTGAAATCTAAAATTAAGTTGTCAGCAGGGTCATGCTCCCTCTGCCGGTGCTGGGGGAGGTGAAATTCCATGTCCTCCCAGCTTGTGGTAGCCACAGCTGCCCCTTGATCTGTAGAGGCATCACTCCAATCCTCTGTCTTCCTGGCATTCTCCCTGTGTGTCTTCACATGGCTTTTTTTCTGTGTTTGTCTGTGTTAAATTTCCACTTTTCACAAGAACAACATCATTTTTGGATTAAGATCCACACTAATAACTTCATTTTTTACGTGATTACCTCTGTAAAGACCCTATTTCCCAATAAAGTCACAATCTGAGGGACTTGGGGTAAGCACTTTAACATCTCTTTGGGGATGGGGGTACCATTAGAGAAACAGTAACAGAAATAGAGATCTTTAAGTAAGAGAAAGAGAAATCATATCA
This sequence comes from Corynorhinus townsendii, assembly GCA_026230045.1. Lineage (NCBI taxonomy): Eukaryota > Metazoa > Chordata > Mammalia > Chiroptera > Vespertilionidae > Corynorhinus > Corynorhinus townsendii. The sequence goes on from JAPDVU010000002.1 coordinate 94,743,534, forward strand.
TTAAAATTGACAATAACTATGGGATGTTCTGGTAATAATAGAAAAGAGTAATAATGAATGAGAGGAGATTAGAAGTTCTTAACTTAGTTATTTTATAATAGAACAGTGTTCCCAAAGTAATATCTAAGTTTTTCCGTCTTACCCAGAGGCCTACCTTCAAGAAAAATGCAAGTCCTCCTCTAATTACACAACAAAAGCTTCATGAATACCAGTGAAAAGGAGCAAGAAAAAAGAGAATGTTACATATGCTCTTGCTATCACTATAGTCCTTAACTTCATTTTCTAACATTATAAATCACTTCCCTTGTAGTTTACTAACAAAGGTTTTTTAGTTTGGTATTATAAATATTTTGTAAATAGATTGCTACCTTAACCAATATGTTAACATATTAAAACAAATCTAAAATGTGATTATAGCTAAGGAAAATGAATTTCTCTCCATGATTTTTTTTTATGTAAAAGATTGTATAATTTCAAGATTATCTTCTTGAATGTAGAATGCATTTTGGATTCATGTCGGGTCACTTGCCATTCAATTCCAAACAATAAAATGGTCATTTTCTGTTTGTATTAGTGTGTATATGTGAACTACAATATTCAGAGAGTAGACACAAATGCACTGCATGTTAGGAAAGTGTCCAATTTATAGGGAGATAATGAAATGTACGTTTTATGAAGGGCAAGTGAATTTCTCAAGGCTTATTCTTAAGGGAATTGTGTCTGCTTGAAAGAGTACACTCAGAAAGCAAAATCTATACTGTTCTACAGGAGACACTATAAAAATGCAAATTAAGATTGAAACATGCCTTATTCATGAATTTCCTGAAGTATTAAATTTGAACCTCTTAAAAATACAAAGCTAAAGATGGTTTTCATTTAAAAAACCAAAAAATAAAATATGTATTTAAAGGGATAAATTATACATCAGCATGATTTATAATTTATTGCTCATGAAACTTTTATCAAAGAAACAAGGAGAGTGGTATGTATGCAAATACAGGAATGCAAAATAAGCATATTTCTATAATATGTGCATTAGAAAATAAAGGGCACTTAACTTATATTGAGTTTCTCTTTTAAATGTGGCTATGATACAAATATATTGTTAAATAGTAAGGCTTAAGATATTGCTAGCATCAGAGATGTGCTCTTTTGTGATTTGGTATTAAATCAAAATATTTATCTTGAGAAGGGTCACCTTCTGTTCTGTTTCACATAATCCAGTTAGTAGCAGCAACACGTGTCTTTACTAAGTCTTTAAAGATTATTTATTTTCACTTGTTTGTACTGTTGTTAAGTTCTGGTTCCTTCCTGACTTATTTCCATAAGTGTCTCACGCTTGACAGTTCTACATATTTAATAGTCAAGGAGAATATCAAAAACATAAAGCATGCTTAGATTTTCTAATTCACTACTTCCGGCCTTTTCACCAGAGCCTCTGTGGGAGCCAAGTAAACCTCTGTATCTTTCCACTGTGTCTCCTCTTCAGGCTTGTGATAGCGAAAAAAATGTAGCCTGTATCTAGGACTGTTAAAGAAATTACAATCATAATTCAAAACTTAACAGACTATAGCATCAGTTCAGATTTACTCAGCATTAGTTATTAGCTTCAAGAAATAGATCCCATTTATTACACCACCACACATCCATTTTGACAATGTACAGTAAATAGAGAGGAAACATAAATAAAACCATGAACTATTTTTAAATTTGTTTCTTTCTAGCACAACATGACTAATTTTCAAGATCTCAAAGACATTACAAATAGAATACACTATGCATTGAAATTTTTTCTTGAAGGGTGCTTACCAAACTCTCTTGTCTTCAGAAGGTATATTGCATATGAAGAGTATAAGTTTCATTCCAAACCAAAGCTGCATCAGCTGCGGCTACCTTTGTGTATGAAAGTAGATGGAACTTAGAAACTGTCAGAAAGAATTGCATAAATTATAGAGCAATTGACAGGGGGTAGGGGAGGCTGGGGGAAGGTCAATGGGAGAAAAAAAAGGAGATATATGTACTACTATATGTAATACTTTAAAGAATAAAAAAAAGAAAATTTTATCTCCCATGAATAAAGTTCTGTAAAGAAAAAAAAAACAAAACAACTTACAGAGCCTTTTCTAATTAGTGATTATTTGTAGGCTTAATCTATTCCTTTTTAAAGATTTTTCATATATTTTTCTAACTTTGCTCTAGTCAAATATCCAAATAATTCTCTAAATTAGGCCAATTTTATAATTTGATTGCAACTGACAGTTTACATACTTGGTCTCAGATACTGTGTCTCATTATCCTTACTAATTCATTTTACTTTATTATACTGTCTGAAATTTTACTATAAATTAATCCATAAATAGACTATTTCACAATGCCTTAAGCTCTAGTTACTAGTTACATATTAGCAAGTCACTTGAACAGATCCCTGAAATAAGTAATGTTGAGGGAATGAGGTATTTGATGAGGGAGGATGAGCAATTTAATAGCTTGGAAGTGAATGGGGTGAATGGAAATGGGAGTAAGGATGGAAGCTGAGAAAAAGCTGAATGTGGCACATAAACATGGTCCAAGTTAGAAGAACAAGAGTACACGGCATTTGAAAATCATGAGATAGCAAGTTCTAGAGAGTTGGACAGCAGCACAAAGTGGAGTGGACAGTGCACATACTACATTATGTCTAGAATCAACTTTCTCCATGTGCATTTCTTTGAATTACTTTTAGTAACCTTTGGTTAGTACCAACTTATATTTGTACAAAGCCTACTTCCAAATTTTCCAAATTTCTTTGTAGTTTTATTTTTCTGCCTTCTACATTGTCATCAAATTTAGTGTTATTGGTCAATTCACTATGATCCTTCCATTTGAATTCACATATCATGAATAAGAATGGTGACCCTGAGTAAAAAAAATGAGTAGCAAACATGCATTAGTTGTTTTACATAATCAATACTGTTCATAGAGAATTACAAAAGATAATATTTTAAATCCTCATTGCCTAGTTTCAATTACTAAATCTTTTCCCTTAAGGAATTCTTGCAGATAGGAAAATAATGCTTATGCTTATAGAACCTAAGTACTATATCTTAGACAGATCCTGGTAAGAATCTCAGTTGAAAAAAATCCCATTTTAATTTCCACATTACATAATAATTTCATTCTATTTAACACTACATTGGGCTGTAATCATTTTTTGAGTGTAATTATCTATAGAGGGATGATGATGTAATGACAAAGTAGATGACGATAGTAGTAAATGTCTATTTTGAGTATCCCTAAATTATTTACAAATGTGTTCACCTACATTTTGTTTCATCATTACCACATCACTATAAAGTAGGCAGAAGAAATATGATCACAACTGGTTAATAAATAAGTGAGATTAAAAGAGATTAAGAGGATCTTCCCTAGTTAATAAACCTATATAATAAAAGCCTAATATGCTAAGTGTCCAGTCATCCATTCAACCAATCAAAGTGTAATATGCTAATGATATGTTAAGGCTGCTCAACAGCTTGCTATGACATGCACTAACCACCAGGGGGCAGACCATAAACTGGTCAACAAGTCACTATAATGTGCACTGACCACCAGGGGGCAGAAGCTCCAACCAGTAGGTTAGCTTGCTGCTGGGGTCCGGCCGATTGAGACTGTGCAAGATGGGATGGACACGCCCTGAAGCCCTCTTGTGGTCTCTCCCCGCTGGCCAACCTTTCACATCTCTCCCCGGCCCCAATCGTGCACTGGTGAGGTCCCTTGGCCTGGCCTCACCCTCTCACAATCCAAGACCCCTTGGGGAATGTTGGAGAGCCAGTTTTGACCTGATCCCGCAGGCCAGGCGAGGGCTCCACTGGTGCATGAATTCATGCACCAGGCCTATCATGCACCAGGCCTCTAGTATACATATAAAGCAGAACCAAGCTTAGGCCAATTATTTGATATTCTACTACAAGGTCCTCATTGCCTTGATGGTATGTCTAAAGATCTTAAGTAGATGTAGAAGCAGTAGGGAACCGTGTTGTTTAGTTTTTGTAGGAAATAAAACCAGGGGGAAAAAAGCACTGAGAAAGAGAAATTAGGGCAAAGATACATTTTTATCATCTTTTTCATTTTATTGAGAACAAGTCTGTTGTTTTTGTTCTAGCTCTACTTTCTGGAGACAACTGAAGCTTTTAAACCACCTTTGACCAGTGTGAGTGGTTATCTGTCTCCTTCATGCCTTCTCTTAGCAGGGCTCTAGGACTGCCAGCCTCTTATTTAAGCTTCACCAGTCACACCGCAAAATGGAAGCTTGATGTGTTCCAGGCAAGAGCCTGACCTCAGTTCCCTACCACAAACAATTTCTCTGGGTTCTGTGTTTCTTCCGTCAGATTTTCCTAGGGAAGTTTTCAGTAACAAACAATCTCCAAACTTTAGTGGGCCAACAAAATCAAGGCTTCTTTATTCTTCAGGTTATACTTCAGCTGGACATCTGTAGCAAGTCTTCAGCTATGTTCCATATGTCCTGTCTCCTGGGATCCAGGCTGCTGTGAACTTCCTATCTTGTTCTCATGGCAGAAGGAAAAATGAAGTGGCTGGAACTCGTAATAGCTCTTAAAACTTCTTTCCAGGGTCTCGGATGCCAATTCTTTTGGCTGAGGCAAGGTCCCTGACCATGCCTGGAGAAAGCACACTCTTCTCGCAGGGAAGCACTGCAATCCTGCTGCTATCCCAGGAAGGGGATTCCAGATCTCTACCAGGTGCCATGTGACTGCAGTGCCTGCCTGTGAGAGATGCCCCTTAAGTGCCAGGGATGATTTTCCTGATAACTGAGAACAATATGTGATCTTACCACACTTAGAAATTGTCAGAAAAATTGTTTCTGGCATTTAAGGTGTGTTATCAGTAATTCCTGGCTTTACTGCAAGGACTCACCTATTGTTATTTCAATTATGGTGTTCCCCCTGGGCAGTCTAAGTCTCAGCTGATAACATCTGTGACTAAAACACATTTCTTGAGCAAGGTTGTCATTTGATGGGCATGGATTTCAAATACACAGTGTTTCTTCCTGGCATTAATTAAACTTGAGCTCCAGTGAGACACTGTGTCCTACTCACTTATCCTTCAAACCCTGATCCTTGCCACTTCTCCCATATATAACAATTAGCATGTGCTTCAATACCTATATCATTGGAGTGTTCCAAATAGTACCTTTCTTTTATCATCCTAAGTTACCTTTACTATGCCTGCTTAAAATGTGATTCATATAGCTGGACACCAAGTAAAAAAGTGAGTTTATTTTAGTACTATACACTACATTTCCAGAATGTATCCCTTATTCATTAGTGGAGATCACAATATATTCTAGTCTTGCTCTGTACACTATGCCTCCATCAGTGCATCCTAAATTAATTTGTGGTAGCCTTAAATCATATTAATTTGTGTTGATCTTAGAATTATCAAGCCCCTCAAAATCATGTTTACATAAAATGGTATTAATTCATTGATTTTAATTCCATTATTACTCAGGTTTGCTTTTTTTCTCTCCCTTTTGAATCTATTAGATTAAGTGTGGAGGTTTGCACTATACATTACATGTTTTTCTTGTTTGATGCAGGCCATTCTTCAAATTTGCCAAGATATGTAGAATCCAAGTTTTCCCTGCAATGTATTAACTACCTATCTAGATTTGTGTCACCCACAAATAAGATGATCATGACTTCTGTGTGTTCAGAAAAGACATCAATAAAACTGTTGAATGGGCCATTTTAAAAGAAACGGAACTCTGAAACCTACTGTTGGAGATCTTATCATTGTGGACAATGATCTGTTAATCAGCAATCACCTGCCTTTCAATGCACAATCCTTTACAGCATCCTGTGTGTTTCTGCACCTTATCCATAAAGACAGAGCGACAGTATGTGAGGGCTGTCAAGCTGTAACCAGCCTATCTGCTGCCAGAATCAGTTCGGATGCCTAATAGCCACTACAGACAGTCCCTCTTCCTTCTCTGTTGTTGGCTTGATGTGTTCTTTCTAAGCATATACACTTAGTGAAAAAGGAAAATATTGCAAATGCTCATAATTACCCTGTTAAATTTATTATCCACATTCATATTTATCATATACAGGCAGTCCTCAGGTTATGTCGGACTCGACTTACATCATTTTGTGGTTACATCACCATCTCCCATTTACAGTATTTATAAAAAAAAAGTTCTGTCATTTCAATGTATGTACATACATGCTTTATGTTTTTTTATTATTTATTACCACAAGTAAAGGTCAGGAATTGTTATCTTTCTTTTAATTTTTTTTTTTACTGTTTCACTTCATTACTGCTGTGTATGTGCTCCATGTGAGTGACTTAGGTGCTTATGTAGGTGAGTTCTGACTTACTGCGAAAATCGAGTTATGTCGTGCCTTAGGAATAGTTCTCCGACGTAACCTGAAGACTGCCTGTATAACTTCCCTTAAGCCACCAACCAGAAATGAAAATGAGATTAGTCTTTAATGATCTTACATACTATTTATTTAATGACTGAATGGGCCTTTGATTTTCAATCTCTTATTGATTATACTAGAGGCCCAGTGCATGGATTCATGCACCAGTGGGGTTCCTCAGCCTGGCCTGCACCCTCTTGTAATCCGGGACCCCGCAGGGGATGTCAGAGAGCCAGTTTCAGCCCAATCCCCACAGGCCAGGCCTAGGGACTCCACCAGTGCATGAATCCATGCACCGGGCCTCTAGTGTACATATAAAATCTTTGGTTAATCTCTTCCTACCCTCCCCCTCCCTCCTTCCCTCTGAGATTCATCAGTCTGTTACATGTTTCCATGCCTGTGGTTTCCACTCCTGCATTGAGTGTCTGTCCCCTGGTGGTCAGTGGGTGTCATAGCTAAAGGCCTGTTGGCCAGTTGGCCAATTGCTTAGGCTTTTATATATCTAGAAATGTGGACATTACTGCATATTAACATTTCCAAATTCTTGTCAAGTTTATGATATTTGTGTTTTAATTTCATAGTTTTATGTATTAACTGGAAACTTTTAAACTGCCTGATTAGAATCCAAAGCAGCATATTACATTTCCTTCACCAAAGTGGTAATTATTTTTTTCAATTTACTAGAATTATTTGTGATGAAATGCAATTTGTTTTATCCAAGTTTTCTCTAAAGTATCAGTTACTTCTGTCCTATTTTTTAAAATGTTGCTATCCTGTCAAAATGCATGCCATATTATATCCAGAATTCAATAAAATACATCCAGAATAAAAGACAGAGGGCATTGGTATCTAGACTAAGGGACTCATGCTAAACATGACAAGGCACTCACAACTGACAACCAAATGTAAGCAAGTAGCAGGGCAGTTAAATGGTTATGCTGTAAAAGACTGGACACCATCCAAGAGGAAAACAGCAAAAAAAACCACACACAAAAACACAAAATGAAAAAACAAACAAAAAAACCCCAACGACTGAGGATGTGTTTTTATTGATTTTAGAGAGAGAAAAGGAGAGGGAGAGAGAAGAGAAACATCAATGTGCGATAGAAACATTGATTCTTGCCCCCCCGGCCCCCGTATGTACCCTGACTATGGATCCAACCTGAGACCTTTTAGAGTAGGATGATTCTCCAAGCAACAGCCACACTGGCCAGGGTAACCTGTTGACATCTTTATAAAAATATGATACCTACTTCCCTTGATTAAATGCAAAAATATCTAATTACTCCTGGTTTTTGAGGACTTGAGTTAGTTACATTGGAATAATTGTCTTTTTTTTTCTCTCTCTCTTAAAATTTACTTTTCTTAGTATTCCAGTAGTGACTGTAGCCTACCTAAGGCAGATGCTGATAGACTGTTACATATTTGCATAATAAATAACTTACAATATTTTTGTATAACTACAAATAGTCATTTCAGATATGACTTGTATTTTGAATTGTTTTAGTATTTAATATTTTATTGTTTATATACATATATAGTTTCTTTGCATACAGCATTATATTTTTATTAAGTGGATACCTTCATTAGTGTAACCCAACTATTTGATTGTGAAGATGAAAAATGGGTGCCCAGAGCACCTGTAATACACTCAGTGTCTTATACCTCATGCGAATAAAATGTCTATTGTACCTCAGTCCAGGGTTTTATTTCACCAGAGCAAAAATTTTAGAAACTATTAGACTTTAAAATATTGCTAACTTTTACATTCCACTGATGGAATTATGCAACATTTCTTGAGAGCCCTTTGACAATATGCATCAGAAAACTTTAAACATTTGGTACAGCTGTGAAAATTTATCAAATTATATGGCACTTGTTTGACAAAACCTCACTAAAAGAGTCAAGGACCAAAAGCTGGCCTAAGTAACCAGTAAAGTGTATGTTTTCAAATATCTTATAGAAAAGCACAAAGGAGTTCAAATGAAATAATTAATTTTGTAACACTACCAGTGCAAGAAGAAATCTGAAAGGAAACTAAGATTAAGTATTGGAAGGAAATTTTAGGGAGATAGTATTTACAATCCTGAGAGACTAGTGACTAACTCAATAAGCATATATGAAATTGTTACCCCATTTCCTCTATGACCCAGGTTTTCAATATGCCAATAGCAACTTGTATAACACACAAAAAGTATGCTATTAAAATGCAAAGAAAAATGCAGATAAAGAGGTAATATTTACTGTACTATAACTCTGAGTCATGTACAGTGAAAATATATTAAATATATTATTACATTAATTCTTACAGAAAACAAAGAAAAATCTAATGGGCATATGTTGATCATTATCATTATTTATTTTACTAAAGATTAAACCACATTCACCAAGTTCAAACAGGAATAAATTAGAAAAATTAGATTTGAATTCAGGTCTATGTCATTCAAAAACTCAAATTCTTAATCAGTATGATATGAATAATTTTCCATTAGTCATGATTAATCTCCTATCAATCATAAATGAATCATTATATATTTAACTCTGATAATTTAATCTTAAAAATTACTCCTCAAATAAAACACATTTTAAAAATTTAAAAAAAACTACTTATCTAAATTCAAGGAATAATTTTCTTCATTAAAACTCATTCTTTATAAATATGTGATAATATTGCAATGTAAAATTTGACTGAAATACATTTTATTTTAAATAATGTGATTGATAACTCTATTGGTCATAAAATACCTAGAGAATTCAATCATAATTATAAACAAATCCATATGCTCTACCTCTTAAAACACATAATAATGTTGAATTCACCAGATTTTTTTTCTTTAAATTTTCCTCCTCTAATATAAGTGTTTTTCACTTTACTGGCTCATGTCCAGAACTGATTGACAGGTATGGTAATGAAATGCAAATGGTATGCAAATTAAGACACTGAATTAATAGCTGTGTAAATACAGTGTTTTAACTCAACTGGGTTCCTAAGTAAGTGTAGTCTCACACATTTATGAGAAATAAGCATTACACATCCCCAAATATAGAAAAATACATACTTTCTCTTAGTACTATTGCTCACACCTTAGTTTAAGTAAAGAACATAGACTACTTTTCTTTCATTTTCTCTAAGTCCTTTTCTCTCTTAGGGATCAAATTTTTATCTCTTTCACAAAACTTGTCTAGACCCTCTCTAGTCTGCTTAATTGGCACTTAATGATTATCTCATCTCCTTTCTTAAGTGTTGATGATGATTATGATGATGATACTATTAACTATGGATTAGCTTTTGTGAAGTAGTTTCTGATTACAGGAGGGTAATCTCTCAAATTCCTCTGAGAGACCTGAAAGTATCTGCTATTGTTACTTGCCATTCTTCCTCCATCAACATGGCCACTCATTCCAATTTTTTCCTTAACCCCCATCTTTCATTACATAATGCAAATCAGCAAAGTTAGTGGATATAATTAACATTAAAATAAATTTAGGAATAGATGGGTATTCCTTTCATCCATGTTCATTTTATCTTTACAATTAGCTAATACTTTATAACAAAATTTTGTAAGTAGAGTTCTAATATTCTTGATCATTTTAATTCTACTTAGATTCAATGTCAAGAGCTGTAACTTTAGTAATATTCCTCATTTATTTTAATGTATTATTGATATTTTATATATTATTAATATTTTAGATTACTTGAAAGTTTAACATGAATCCAAAATATTAAATTCCTCATTTTTTTGTTTGTTTGTGGTAGTGTAAGTGTAGTAGAATTTTTTTTTCTCACCTGAAAGCATATAGTACATGTCAGAAAGAATCCAAAAAATATGATTAATATTTTTAAATGTTGTTGTTAAAAGTGGTAAGATTCAGGATTTAAAAAATTACCCCTGTGTAATACCTTAGTTTTTTATGGCATCAGGTCATTGAGACAGTAATTGCATATTAATAAAGTTGACTTATTATTATTTAGATTGTATACTATACAATCTAATGACTTAGATGGCAATAGAATTCCCTGTACTTTCACAAATCCTTTCTAGTTATTTTTATTCCTGAAAATGTGCGCTTTTTATAATTACAGAATGATAATTAACTTAGAATTTGTTTTATCCACAAATGGTCAAATCCCAGTCTTGTTTATGTTCTCTACTCCAAAATAAAGTGTTTAAGTTTCCAAAAGATATACAGATATTGACAGCTTCTGAGAAAATGAACCTTTTGTTTGCTCAACAATTCTTAGGTGTCTCTTAAATGGATTTTGTCATGGACATGGGAGAGCACGAGTTCAATTATGATCAGTATTGGCACCTTAGTAGTGGATGAAATAAATGGCAAATAAATGTTTTATTCATTACTAGTGGCCTGGAGCATGAAATTCATGCACGGGGGAAGTGTCCCTCATTCCGGCCTACACCCTCTCCAGTCTGGGACCCTTTGAGGGATGTCCAACTGCCGGTTTAGTCGGACATCCCTCTGGCAATCCGGGACCACTGGCTCCTAACTGCTCAACTGCTTGCCTGCCTTATTGCCCCTAACCACTCTGCCTGCCAGCCTGCTTGCCCCCAACTGCCCCCCATCGGCCTTCTCACCTCCAACTTCCTCCCCTTGCTGACCTGATTGCCCCCAACTGCCTCCCTGCCAGCCTGCTCACCTCCAACTGTCCCTCCTGCCAGCCTGATTGCCCCCAACTGTATCCCCCTGCTGACTTGATTGCCCCCAACTGCCCCTACTGCCAGCCTGCTTGCCCCCAATTGGCCCCCACTGCTGGCCTGCTCGCCACTTACTGCCCCTCCCTGCTGGCCTGCTCACCCCCAACTGCCCCCTCTGCTGGCCTGATTGCCCCCAACTGCCGCCCCCTGCAGACCTGCTCACCCCCAACTGGCCCCCCCTGCCAGCCTGCTCACCCCAAACTTCCCCCACCACCGGCCTGATTACCCCCAACTGCCCTCCCCTCCTGGCCTGATCGCCTCTAACCGCCTCTGCCTTGGCCCTGCCACTATGGCTTTGTCTGGGTGGTGGCCACGGAGCTGGCTGGGGTGACCAAGGAAGCCAAGCCTCCCGCCCACTCCAGCCAGCTTCATGGCTCCAGACAGTGTCTCCATCTTTGTTACATCAATTTGCATATTCCCTCCTTATTGGCTATGGGCACCGCAATCTTTATTGTGAAGTGACAGTTAATTTGCATATTACTCTTTTATTAGAAAGGATGGTGTGCTCATTCTTTAATGAACAGAAATAAGAGAGCAAGTAAAACCATGTTGGTGAAAGCCTGAAGAGGTAGGTGAGGGTGGGTTGGAAGAGGTCATTGGGGTTTTTTTTAAAAAAAAAAGGAACATATGTAATACTTTCAACAACAAAAATTTTTAAATAAATAAATAAATTTTAAAAGTAAAAACAAAACCATGTTGCATAACAAAATGCTACTTCAAATAATATAATTCCTATGGACTCATTAGCCATACTAGGTTACAAATTTACATAAGGGATTCCTAATCCCTTTTTCCCTTCAAATTGGGAACAGCAGTATTTTAAAAGGTCATAAATATATTGGGAAGGGTGACTGAATAGTAGTATGAAGGTTTTATCTAAGTAAATAGACAAGTAGCTTGGTTTTTAGATTGCTGTCCCTGAATTTCATTTCACCTTGCTAGTGAAACTTTGTGCGTATTGGTAATTTGAGAAAATTATCAGAAGTTAATTTTATATTCTGTGCTACTTCATCATGAATTTCAATCAGTGTGGAAAATATGTGCATAAAGTAGATGAGGAATACCATCATAAATTCAACATACTAATATAAATATGTCTATTAATAAACACATAATCCTCTCTGTATTTATATGTTGTCATACTTATCACTATGTTAACTGTCCCAAATTTGTTTAGACAGTGATATCTAGTGATCTTATAAACTATATGAGGTAAATTATCCAATCATTTCATGTCATTTTCAAAGAGAATCTCATACAATATCCTCAATTGTCAATCTTTCCAAATATATTGCATTTGAAGGATTAATAGTATAATAAGAAATCACAATAGAAGACATGGCCCTGCCTTAGATAAATTTCTATATTGGTGAAGAACACAGATAAATGCAAATAAATTCAAGTGAGCATATACATATAACACACAATTAAAAGCCACTTATTCATTCCACTGTTCAATTTCCAGAGTGATGTATATAATGGGACCCAAATGACATTAGAAAGTTTCAGGTAATGGTGATTTCTGATTAAGTTTGGTTGTAGAGGGAAAACACGCTATTTTTACTTCTTCAAACTCCTCAGGCAGCAAAATTTACTCACTTTTAAAAAGATTATATTTATTAAACATCATCTATGAAACAGATCTTTTTCTATACACCAGGTTAGACAAATTAGTAAGGAGGACTTCTGGTTTCTGATTGAGCATGTAAAAAGCTTGGCAGTCTGCCCTGGCCTGGTGGCTCAGTTGGTGAGGACACATATCTAAGTGGCATGTTCAATCCTCAGGGGGTGAAGGAGGGAGGTAACTGATAGATGTCTCTCTTCCTCTCTCTCTCTCTCTCTCTTCCCCTCCCTCCCTTCCTCCATCCCTCCCTCCCTCCTCTCACTCTTAAATCGATGGAAACATCCTTGGATGAGGAATTTTTTAAGCTTGGAAGTCTCCATTCAATCCTAACAAGTAAAAGAATACATAAACTAAAAAAGCTACCACTCTTCTTCGATCTGTAAGAGAAGTAATAACACAGGGCAAAACATCGCCCCCCAAACCAACTCCAATTGGGGAGACTAATAGATGAATACTGAGAATTACAACTTTCCAGAACAGGAACCTACAGGACAAAAATCTTTACAGGAACCACCCAAACTATGTCTGGCTATCAAGAAAAAATTCAAGACATACTAAAAGATACAGTGTGTTTTGCTTGGGAGAAATAAGAAAAGAGTAATGAGTTATTGCTGATTGTGTTTTCTATTCAATCACATGTTAAAAGAGAACCCTGGTTGTTCCTTATGAGCTTCACATACTAGTAGACAAGACCTTGGCAGAAGTTGGAAGTTTAACATAAAAGTCTACCAAACATCTTTTGGCTTATCTTACTGCATTTATTTGTAAATTCATACTTCATTACAAAATAAACCATTCAAGACAAGTGCTAGACAAATTAATGCAACAGGTGTTCACTGGATTGTTTCAGCAAAGCAGGATGTGTAGCTCATTCTGACCATGAACCACTTTGTGACAGTACCCTTGGCAAGAGACAAAATGCAAAGAAATACTTGGATGTCTTTTCACATAACACTGGAGATGATGCTGGTCATGGAAGCAGGGAGCCTATTTATTTATTTGATTATTATCTCATTTAAAAATGATTTGTAGCTGCTTAAGAAACATTTTATATGTAAGTAGAAAATATGCAATATAAATAATGACTCTATTTTCCAACATAATACAAAGTAAGCTAGTTAAGGTAAGAAAACTGAATGGGCTTTTCTTTCTCTGAAACTCTTGATGAATTTGGGTTGGTGACTATTTAGCATATTTCTCTATAGGCAACTTAATTCAGTTGTATTGCTGCATGTGTGGGTTTCCAAAACACAGAATCTATAGCCAATGTTAAGTGTCACATATAGGCCTAGTTTTCCTAATAGAAATCTGTCATACTTTGAGCATTGCTTAAATTAAGAAATAAGGTTTTTCAACATGTACATGTCTTTTATTTGTTTATTCATTCATATCTAGCCTTGTTCCATAAATATTTGAGGCAATCACGTGCATTTACATATTTTTATAGTATTAATTTCTTATGAAAGTAGAGTAAGAGATATGATAGTTACTATTCCAAATTGAAATTGAGGTTGGGAGACAAAGTACAGAATCATGCCCACTTATCATCATCTTCATTCTCTTATTGAATATATACTAGACCTTAACATCACAGACTAAAAACATACATATTATCAGTTGAGTTTTATCAGTTGCCTAAAACCATATCCAAACTATTTTAATGTAATAATAAAATTGAATTAGTGAACCAGTGTAAGCATAGATTTAATAACAGACTAATTCTTGATCCATTTAAGAATGAGAGAGAAATATCCACACCAGCTTTAGGTTGGTCAGACTGTTAATACAATAGGATTGGTATGGTTTAAACTGTTTCTCTCCCAAAAAGAGATATTAAAGTCCTAATTTCTAATACCTCAGAATGTGACCTTATTTGGAAATAGAGTCACTTGCAAAGGTAATTAATTAAGATGAGGTCCAACTGGAGTAAGGAAGGCTTGTAATCCAATATGACTGACTGGTGTTCTTATAGGAAGAGGCAGAGACACTCAGAGAGAGGATGTCCATGTAAAGACAGAGGCAGAGATTGGAGTTTGTTGCCACAGGCCAAGGAATGCCTGGCTACTATAAGATAGAAGGGGCATGGAAGGCTCCTCCCCTAAGAGTTTTGGAGAAAGCATAACTTTGTCAACACCTTGCATTTTGACTGGTAGCCTCCAGAACTGTAAGAGAACAAATTTTTGTTTTCTAAGCCACACACTTTATGGTACTTTGCTACTGTTGCCTTAGGAAACTAATACAGAGGTAAAGAATATTGGAAAAAAATAAGCTATTTATAAATGACAAATATATTTTTATTTAATTTTAAATGACAATTTTAATGTCTTTCATTTTTATTTCACTGGGAGTTTGTAATCTTAAAGCCCTTTTATCCTTGGCATTTCAAGATGATGAGAGATGGCTCCCGCATCTTCAGGGAGGGAGGTTGCTTAGTATGGTTAACTGAATTCACCTCATAGTTTTATATATTGCTTTTCTTTTATGAATTAATCTGTTTTCAACATTTTCAGACAACCACAGATCTTCCATCCATATTGAGAATTACCCCCTGTGTTCAGTTATTTCCTAGTTTGTATTGCCAAATATTCTTTTCTTTCATTCTCATCTATACTAACAAAAGGGTAATATGCTAATTAGACCAGGTCAACCAGCCCTCTGCCATACTTCCAACTTCCTCCCAAAGCCACAGTGGTGGAGGCAAGGCAGAGGTGGTTAGAGGCCATCAGGCCAGCATGGGTGGGCAACTGGGGTCAACAGGCCAGCAGGGGCACGGTTAGGTGGCGATCAGGCAGGCAGGCAGGCAGGCGAGCAGTTAGGAGCCAGCGGTCCCAGATTGTGAGAGGGTGCAGGCTGGGCTGAGGGATTCCTCCCCCTGCTCCGTGCATGAGTTTCATGCACCAGGCCTCTAATAGTTTCATAAAAGAGAGCACAAACAATTTTAAGAATTTTCTCTTTTGTGAAACCTTTTTCTAAAATTGCATTTGCCTTATTTTCAGATGTTTGTATTTATATATGCACAAATATTTAAGAGCAATATATGTGTATGTATAAGTGGCCAGTAATAACCATTTGACTTTAAATTTAACCAATGCTATGTCATTAAAAACTTAAAACAAAACTGTGTTCTACATTTCTCCCTTTATATTTATCTTTGAAATAATCTTTGGATTTAAATTTACACAACATCTGCCCAGCATGTAAGAGGGATTCATTCAGTGATTATATCTTTCATAATTGAATGAGCATGCAGCCTGTGGGCTGGGGAGAAATGTGTGCACAACTAGAATCCTGGCTCTAATTAGAGAAAAAGCAGAGCTGTTGAAATGCATGTGAGCCACGTGCTTGATTTTAGATAGAAAAATAAAATTTAACAATTATGGAATTGATACCTAACCAAACAATACACATATGGCCACCATGAACAAAAGTTTCAAGGAATTACAACAATTAATAAATTATCCAGCATTGGCTCTTGTATCAGTTATATCTATAGTCTGCATGATGTTGTGTGGAAAAGCAGTACCAGATGCAACTGGGAAGGTCATCAAGAAGATATGACTGCTGGTTTGACCCTCAAGCTGGACCTGGGCCATGGGAGGCTCTCCACTCCCACTCTGACCTTTGAATTCATATTTGCCTTCTCAGCACAAGAAGCTACCCAAGGCACAACCTTAAGATAGAAATATGTTACTGAGACTATCTGGACTGGGTACCTGACTGACCCCAGTTAAGGCCTGTATATGAACTTGGAAGATTCTGGTGGATGGGAGCAAAAAAATCTCCTTGTCTTGAGGCAACCAAATACAAGCCCTGTAAATAAGTTCCCTTGCTTATTAAACCTGTCACCTGTCAATCCGGAGTGCCCTGCCTTTATCTTCAGTCTCTCCCTGCCCTGCCTGTCTAAGGACTGGTTTCAGATCACATCACAGAAGCTCCCAAACAGGTTTGCAAACAATAGCTGCATGTAGGAAAAAGCACATTGTCATCTTTATTACTGATTGATTGTCCTCAACATTCTTCCAAAATAAATTTTCTATTATTTCAAAGCAATGACAAAAGAATGAGCTCTAGAGATTTTTTTTTTTTCACAAACACAATATATTCTTTGCTGAGAAAATACCACCTTGTGTGGTCATCAGAATAATGCCTCTTCCAAGATAATTAAGTGTTATTATCAGGAACCTGGGAATATGTTATCTTACATGGAAAAAGAACATTGCACTTGTGATTTAGCTAAGAACTTGAGATAATTACACTGAACTTTCTGGATGTGTACTTAAAATGGTTCTATAAAACTAAAAAAAAAAAAAAAAACACCTTTCTAAGGTACAGTCAAAGAGAAAGAGGTATGACTATGGAAAGATGGCCAGAGAGTTGCAACTTAGGTGGCTTTGTATCTAGAAGAAGGGGACCCAAGGGCAGGTAATGTAAGTTACCTCTAGAAGCTGGAAAAGGCAAGGTAACAGAGTCTCCTCAAAACCTCCAGGAAGTAATGCAGCCTTGGTGACACCTTGATTTTAGCGCATTGAGACCCATGTCAGACCTTCTGAACTATGGAGTTGTAAGGTAATAAATGTGTGTTATTTTAAGCCACAACATTTATAATAATGTGTTACAGCAGTCATAAAAAACTAATACCCCTCAGAGGGATCCAAGATGGGGGTCGATAGGCCATCAGTGAGGAAGAGAGTGTGAGTGAGTGAGAGCTTGGAAGGGGAGTGCATGGACATGTGGGGCATGTGTGTGTGTGAGAGAGAGGGACAGTTATATTCTACAGGACTGTTGGGGACTGGTGGACCAGGCTCCCCTGGCCACGCAGCCTCTGCTACCTCTGCAAACTCTCCCAGGGCAGCTGGCTCTGCCACAGAGGCCATGCCATCTTGAAGGGGAGAGTGGCTGTGACTGGGAGCCCAGCCTCACCTCCACCTGGGGAGAACTCAGACACCACCCAGGACCCTACAGCCACACTAGCCAGGGACCTGCTGACTTGGCTGCAAACTCACAGACACCTAGATTCCAGCCTCCCCAGCCACCGGCTCCTAAAAAGTTTGTCCAGGGGTAGACAAAATGGCGTCCAAATAGGTGGACAGGTCCTACGCTTTCTCATGGAGCGGATAGAAGAAACAGCTGAATTGAATAACATCCACCCGGAATTGGCAAATTAAACACAGCTGGTGAGACAATACGTGGACAGAAAGGTCAGAAGTTGCCTGGAGAGAGGTGAGATCAAGGATCTGGGCTGGAGGGAGAAATGTGTGCAGTGGGGCCTAGAGTCTCAGAGGAAGACTACGCTGCAGCAAATCCATGGCCTTTGGGGACAGTGTAGTCCTAGACTGTGGAAGGGGGTCCACAGGGCTGCTGGCAGAGGGGGACTCTGTATCTAAGTCCACAGCTGTGGGAGGCTGCACCCAGAAAGGCAGCCTGAAGTTCTGCACTGACCATGCAGTGCCAGAGGGGGGCAGGGGGAGACACGCAGTGGCACAGTTGCTCTGTCTTTATATTTTCCTTGCTTTTATTTGCTAAACCCAGTACATAGGATATTTCAATTACAAAAACTCACCGAGGCTGCTGTTCAGGGGAAGGTGGTTTTGTGGAAGCTGGAAAGTGGAATAGGGAGAGACAACCAGGAAGCCAGCTCTGGGACAGTGCTATCCCTCCAACCCTGTACAGACATTTTCCTCCTGAAGACCAGGCTCCTCCTAGCAGGGCAGCTGCACCCAGCCTTGAGCTCTGCAGGAAAACAAAGATTCTAAATACCCCCAGGGAGCCCTGGGAGATGGGTTGAGGGGCCATTTGATCCTGGGAATTAAAAGAGAAACACCGCCACCTAGGGGCTGTGTCAGAAATAAACACTTGTATAAATAAAACTGAAAGGAGGCAGACAGACAAGGTGGGAAGATTGATCCCGCCTGCCTAAAACCAAGGCTGTGGCGTCTGACACAGAAGAACAGTGGATACTGTGAACTTCAACATGGTGCTAACTACCTAACAGGAAACTAAGACATGGAAGGCAGAACAGTAGAGAAGGGTCTTAAATCAACTCCCATGGGACATTAAAACCAAGCTGAAGTGAACAAACTTTACTACTTCAATTTTTTCATTTTTCACTTAAGAAACTACATTTTATTTCTTTTTTTCCTATTTATTTATTTATTATGTTTTTAACCTTTCAGTTGTTTTCTTTTTTCTTTCTTTTTTTTTGGATTAGTGTTCCACATTCTATTTTAATTTTTATTTTTTATCATTATTTTACCCTATCTCCTTTTTTCCTTTATACCAACCCTTTCTTCCTCACTTCTCCTTTTTCATCCCATTTCTCTTCTGTTCCTGCTTTAGTTTTTCTCTCTCCTTTCTTTTTACCCCTTGTTAAAAATTGATCTTCTTTATCTGCTTTATTGACACATTACTATTTTGTAGTCCTTGTTGGCTTACTCATATATCTAATTTTCTCTCCCCTTCTTCAAGTCCATGTACCCTTCTCTTTTCTCTTTCTTCACTAGCCAATTTTTTTCTTGTTGTTGTTTGTTTGATAGTTTGTTAGATTGTTTTTTATTTTTATTTTTTATTTATGCTTTTGTTTTTCTTCTCCTCACTGTTCTCTTCTTCTACTAATAACTTAATTAGTTTCACTCACCAAACTCAGGGCTACCTGCTCTCTACTCTATTCTCCTTTTCCAAAAATAGATGAAGAGATAGATAGATAGATAGATAGATAGATAGATAGAAGAAATTTATTTTACATATATATAAATTTGCATATATATATATATATATATATATTAGAGGCCTGATGCCCGAAATTCATGCAAGGGGCTCAGCCCTTGCAGCCCCTACTGCCTGGGCCCTGGTTACCTCAGCCTTCCTGGCTGGGGCTGCCTTGGCCCTTGTTGCTCCGGCTGTCTCTGCCCTCTCGGCCCTAGTTAAGTCGAGGCGCAGTGGCCCCGCTCCCCCACTCACTGGTCATTTGAGAAGGTTGTTCTGGAAGGTCATCCCAGAAGGTCATTCTGGAAGGTTGTTCCACCTTCCAGTCTAATTAGCATATTAGCTCTTTATTATATAGGATATATATATATGTTTTTAATTATTATTTTCAAATATTATTATTTATTATTCTTTTTTGTTGAGTATTTTGTTTTTTAATTTTCTTCTTTTCCACTCATTAACTTTCTACCTCCTCTATACTGCATAGTAGCCATTACCCCATTCATTTAATTCCTTTACCTTCAAATTCAGCTCCCCTCCTTTTGTTTATGGGTATTTGTTGCTTGCACTTTTTGGATTACTTGTTGGTTTTGTGGAGTTTTCTTCCCATATATGTATATTTCCCCCTTCTTTTTTCTTTTTTTTAATATATTATTTATTGATTTTTTACAGAGAGGAAGGGAGAGGGATAGAGAGTTAGAAACATCGATGAGAGAGAAACATTGATCAGCTGCCTCCTGCACACCCCCTTCCAGGGATGTGCCCACAACCAAGGTACATGCCCTTGACCGGAATCGAACCTGGGACCCTTCAGTCCACAGGCAGAGCTTTATCCACTGAGCCAAACCGGTTAGGGCTCCCCTTTCTTTTTCCTTCTTTTTCTTTTCTCTCTTACTTTTTCTCCTTTTCTCAATATCATTTTTGCACTCTTTTCTCTCCCCTAATTATCTTTTCTATGGTGGTCACCTTTATTTGGGTTTATTGGTATCATGAATACATTTGTATTTTGTTCCCTCTGTGTTGTGTATTGTCAAGTTGTATTTTGTGCCCTTTGGTCAATGCAGTAGAGAGTGAGCCACATAACCAGACAGCCTGAGAGGAGCAAAATAAAAAGACAACGAAACAGCCCTTACACAAAAGAAAAGGAGGAATCACTGGAAAAGGAAGTAAACAAAATGGAGGCAAGCAATTTGTCAGAGGAAGAATTCAGAGCAATGGTCATAAGGACACAGAAAAAGATGGAACACAAATTCAACAATATGTGTCAGAACCAAGAGGTAATGAAGAAGAACCAAGAAGAAATGACAAATAACATTGTTGTAATAAAGAACACAATAGAAAGCATCAAGGATAGATTAGAAGAAGTTGAGGATTGTATCAGTAAGCTAGAAGACAAGGTAGGAAAAAACACTGAAGCAGACCAGCAACTGGAAAAAATAACTTAAAAAACAGGAGGAGAGCCTAAGGGTGCTTTAGGACAACATGAAATGAAACAACATCTGCATAATAGGGGTGCCAGAGGAGAGAAAACAGAAATGAATAGAAAACGTGTTTGAAGAAATAATGACAGAAAACTTCCCTGATATTGGGAAGAAAAAACTCACACAAGTCCAAGCAGCACACAGAGTCCCAAACAAGATAAACCCAAAAAGACCAACACCAAGACACATCATAATTAAATGGGCAAATACCAACAACAAGGTAAAAATCTTAGAGGCTGCCAAAGAGAGACAGAAAGTTACCTATAAGGGATCTCGCATTAGACTATCAACTGATTTCTCAACAGAAACACAACAAGACAGAAGGGAATGACATAAAATATACAAATTGATGCAAAGCAAGGGACTGAATCCAAGAATACTATAACCAGCAAGGTTATTATTCAAAATTAAAGGTGAAATTGGGAGCTTCACAGAAAAAAAAAAAAGGGCTAAGGGAGTTTATTACCACCAAACCAAAACCACCAATGCAAGAAATCCTAGAGACTGCTGTAAAAAGAAAAAATAAGAAGGGAAGAAGAAATACAGGCATAAAGAATAAAAATGGTGACAAACAAGTACCTATCAATAATAACCTTAAATGTAAATGGATTAAATGCTCCAATCAAAAGATATAGGGTAGCTAAATGGTAAGAAAACATGACCCATATATCTGTTCTCTATAAGAAACCCCCCTCAGAACAAATGACTCACACAGACTAATAGTGAAGGGATAGAAAAAAATTTTTCAGGTGAAAGGAAATGGAAAAAAAGAGCTGGGGAAGCAATACTTATATCTGACAAATTAGACCTCAAAGTGAAGGGCATAGGAAGACATAAGGAAGGGCACTTCATAATATTAAATGGAGCAATTCAACAAGGGAATATAACTATGTTAATCATATATGTACCCAATGCAGGAGCACCCAAATACATAAAAAACTTCTGGAAGATATCAAGAGAGAGATCTATAGCAATAAGTCATAGTAGGGGACTTTGACACCACTGGATAAATCTTATACACAAAAAATTAGCAAATAAACATCAATCCTAAATGACTCACTAGATCAGATGAACTTAATTGACATCTTCAGAGCATTTCACCCAAAAGCTACAGAATATACATTCTTCTGAAGTGCACATGGGACATTTTCAAAGATAGACCTCATATTGGGACACAGGCAACGTCTCTTCAAATACAAGAAGATAGAAATCACATCAAACATCTACTTAGACAACAATGGCATAAAATAAGAAATCAACTACAATAAAAACAATGAAAAGAAATCAATCTAGTGGAGTCTAAATAGAATGCTATTAAACAATGATTGGGTTACCAAAGAGATCAAAGAAAATATAAAAAAACATCCTGGCAACAAAGGACAATGAAAACACAACAATCCAAAATCTATGGGACACAGTGAATGCAGTTCTGAGAGGGAAGCTCATAGATCTACAGGTCTACCTCAAAAAAAAAAAGAAAAAAGAAAAAGAAAAAATGGTAATAAATTATCTAACCCTACAACTCAAAGAATTAGAAAGAGTATCAAGAAAAGCCCAGAGTAAGCAGAAGGAATCCTATCTAATAAAAGAGTAATATGAAAATTAACCATCACTCCACTACACCACAAGCCATGCCCACCAGTCACGCCCACCAGCCAATCAGGAGTGAGTATGCAAATTAACCCAACCAAGATGGCAGTTAATTTGCATATCACAGAGTAGAGCAAAGACTGAAGACAGCATAGAAGGAAGCCAAGTGTTGCAGAAGGGAGTGAAGCTGTGGAGAAGCAAGCAAGTGGGGCTACGGAGAAGGGAGGGAAGTAGGCAGGGCTACAGAGAAGGTAGGGAAACAGGCAAGGTGGGGGAGAGGGGAGGGAAGCAGGCGGGGCGAGGGAGAAGGGAGGGAAGCAGACCTCCGCAGGAAGCCCTATTGCAGGAATCTTCCTGCAATGGGCCTCTAGTGAAATAATGAAGATCAGAGTGGAAATAAACAACATAGAGTCCAAAAAAATAAAAATAAAATAAAAATACAAAAGATCAATAAAACCAAGAGCTAGTTCTTTGAAAGGGTAAAGATTGATAAACCTCTAGCCAGGCTCACCAAGAAGCAAAGAGAGAGGACCCAAATAAACAAAATCAGAAATGAAAAAGGTGAAATAACAACCAACCCCACAGAAATACAAAATAATATGAAAAAATACTATGAACAACTCTTTTCCAACAAACTGAACAACCTCGACAAAATGGACATATATTTAGTAAAATACAAGCTTCCAAAACTCAATCAGGAAGAATAAAAAAACCTGAATAAACCGATAATTACTGAAGAAATTGAAGCAGTAGTCAAAAATCTTCCAGCAAACAAAACCCCTGGTCTGGAATGCTTTACAGGGGAATTCAAAGAAGAAGTAACACCGATTCTCAGCTATTCCAGAAAATTCAAGAGGAAGGCATACTTCTAAGCTCTTTCTCTGAAGCCAGCATTACCCTAATCCCAAAACCAGATACACTAAAAGAAAAAGATTTATAGGACAGTATTCCTGATAAACATAGATGCTAAAATCCTCAACAAAATTCTAGTAAATTGGATCCAGCATTACATTAGAAAGATCATACACCATGACCAATTGGGGTTTATTCGGGAGATGCAAGGTTGTTATGATATCTGCAAATCAATAAAAGTGATACATTACATAATCAAATTGAGAGCAAAAATCACATAATCATATCGATTGATGCAGGAAAGGCATTTGACAATATCCAACACCCTTTTTTGATAAAAAAAAAAACAACTCTCAGCAAAGTGGGAATAGAGCAATCATACTTTGACATAATAAAAGCCTTATATGACAAACCTATAGCCAGCATCATAATCAATGGGCAAAAACTAAATCCATTTCCCTTAAGAATAGGAACAAGACAGGGATGTCCACATTCACCACTCCTTTTCTATATAGTACTAGAAATGCTAGCCATAGTGATCAGAGAAAATGAAGAAATAAAAGTCATTGAAATTGGAAAAGGAGAAGGAAAATTGTTCCTATTCACAGATGACATAATATTGTACATAGAAAACCCTAAAGACTCCATAAAAAAACTACTATTCTATACAATAAAGGGGTAATATGCAAATTGACCTTAAAGGCAGAACAACCAGAATGAACGTTCAACCAGTCACTATGAGGCGCACTGACCACCTCTCGGTTCCTTTCCCTGACCTGAAGGCTTCAATTGCCCGATGGGGAACAGGGAACTGGGGGTGGGTGGTGGGGGACATGGGTGGCACCAGGCCAAGGTTCCCACCCACCAGTCACCCCACACACAGAGGAAAACCCACAGTGGGGACCAGGCCAGAGAGCAGGCAGGAACTGCTGACCTCTCAGTCCCATCCCCCAGCCGTCAGGCTCTGATCTCCCAATGGCGAATGGGGAACCTGGGGTGAGTGGTGGCATGTGGCAGAGACAGCTGCGGGCAGCTGGGGAAGATGTCTCTGTTCACAGGCCAGGCCTAGGGACTGTACCCGCGCACAAATTTTGTGCACTGAGCCTCTAGTACTTAATAAATGAATTCAGCAATGTAGCACGATACAAAATTAACACCCAGAAATCTATGGCTTTTTTTATACACCAAGAAAGAACTCACAGAAAGAGAAACAACAACAAAAACCCCATTTATCATTGCAACAAAAAAAATTTAGGATATCTAGGAATAAACTTAACTAAGGAGGTAAAAGACCTGTATTCAGAAAACTACAGAATATTTAAAAAAGAGTTAGAGGAAGACATAAACAAATGGAAGAACATCCTGTGTTCATAGATTGGTAGAATCAACATCATTAAGATGTCCATACCACCCAAACCAATTTATAGATTCAATGCAATCCCCATTAAAATACCAACAACATATTTCACAGACCTAGAACAAACTCTCCAAAAATTCATCTGGAATAATAAAAAATAAGATACAAAATAGCCACAGCAATCCTGAGAAAGAAGAACAAAATTGGAGGGATCACAATACCAGATACCAAGCTATATTACAAAACCACAGTTCTCAAAACTGCCTGGTACTGGCACAAGAACAGACCTATAGATCAATGGAATAGAACAGAGAACCCAGAAATCTACCCAAGCCATTATGCTCAATTAATATTTGACAAAGGAGGCAAGAGCATACAGTGGAGTCAAGACAGTCTCTTCAATAAATGGTGTTGGGAAAATTGGACAGATACATGCAAAAAAAAAAATGAAACTAGACCATCAACTTACACCACACACAAAAATAAACTCAGAATAGATAAAGGACTTAAATGTAAGATGAGAAACCATAAAAATCTTAGAAGACTCCATAGGCAGCAAAATTTCAGGCATATGCATAGCAATATCTTTACTGATACAGCTCGTAGGGCAATGAAAACTAAAGAGAAAATAAACAAATGGGACTACATCAAAATAAAAAGCTTCTGCACAGTAAAAGAAACCATCAACAAAACAACAAGAAAGCCCATTGCATGGGAGAACATATTTGCCAATGCTATTTCAGATAAGGGTTTAATCTCCAACACTTACAGAAAACTTACACAACTTAACAAAAGGAAGATAAACGATCAAATTAAAAAATGGGCAAAGAACATAAATAGACACTCTTTGAAAGAGAACATACAGAAGGCCAAGAGACATATAAAAACATGCTCAAAGTCACTAATCATCCAAGAGATGCAAATCAAAACAACAATGAGGTACCATCTTCCACTTGTCAGAATGACTATCATCAACAAATCAACAAAAGACAAGTGCTGGAGAGGATGTGGAGAAAAAGGAACCCTCGTTTATTGCTGGTGGGAATGCAGAATGGTGCAGCCATTGTGGAGAACAGTATGGAGTTTCATCAAAAAAATTAAAAATGGAACCCCCATTTGACCTAGTGATCCCACTTCTAGGAATATATCCCAAGAAACCAGATAGAAACAGCAATCAGAAAGGATATATGCACCCCTATGTTCTTAGCAGCACAATTTACAATAGCTAAGATTTGGAAATAGCCTAAGTGCCCATCAACAGATGAGTGGATAAGAAAACTGTGGTACAGCTACACAATGGAATAGTAGGCTGCAGTAAAAAAGAAAGAACTTTTACCATTTGCAACAGCTTGGTTGGAACTGGAGAGCATTATACTAAGTGAAATAAGCCAGTGAAAGAATGACATATATCACATGATCTCACTCATATGTGAGATATAATGATCAACATAAACTGATGAACAAAAGTAATTCCAGAGACAAAGGGCAGAGGAGGGGGGGGTGGGTAGAGATCAACCAAAGATTTGTATGCAGGCATATTAGCATAACCAATGGACACAGACACTGGGGTGGTGGAGGACTGCCCTCGGGGTTGGGAGCGGCCAGGGGGGGTCAATCAGGAAAAATGGAGAAATATGTAATACTTTAAACAATTTAAAAAATGAATATATCTGTTGATACTTAAATTTTAAATACCTGATTATTCGTTAAATACGCTACATAAACTTAAATTAATTATTATCTCTTTGGATGAAGCTAGGGTCACAGTGACTAGTGTGTAATTTACAAAAATATTATTTTGAGCCCATCCGCCAAAAGCTAGTGGAATATAACAATATTTAGCTATAGAATGTAACTTGTATAAATTATGCAATAACATTTCATTATGGTTACAAAATTATTGGTACCAAATCACTTAAAAGCTGAGTTTTAGTACTCTGAAAAATTCAATTTCAGTGAAACTGTAAAATATGTTCTCCATTGGGATAATATCTGAGAAATAAGATGCTGCACTCTGCTTAGCTTCCTGCCTAAATCAGTACATATTTTGTAACATGGGAAACTAATACTCTGAATATCCAGCAGGGGTAGCAATATAGAATTCTTTCCTTACCACTATCCATACCCAGATGAAGTTAGCTGACTTGAAACCTGCTCACGTGTGAGTACATTCATTTTATCATCAGCAAGCACTTGGCATACTGTCCTTAAAAGAAAAGTATAAAATGTGCTGTGTGGGGGACGGGACAGGAAAAGAGCATTGAGTATTGCAGGTCATCTTTTTCATTTAGCCATATATCAAGAGAGAACCCTGTGTTTTAGGGCAAGGCCATGGCAGAAGCTGGAAATAAAATGTGAAGTTCTACCAAACCCATCCTGACTGATTATTTTTCAATCCTTACATAAGGATATTTTTTCCATTGATTTCTAGAGAGAGTGGAAGGGAGGGTAGGAAGGAAGGAGATTGAAAAGAGGGAGGAGGGGGGAGAGAGAGAGAGATAAGGACATGAGAGAGACACATTGATTGTGACCTGCACATGCCCTACTGGGGCTAGAAAACCTGCAACTGAGGTACACACCCTTGACCAAAAATTGAACCTACAACAACCATTGAGCAAACCGACCAGACCCTGACTGATTTTAATGCAAGAATTAATTGGATTTATTTGTAGTTCATACTTTGTTACAAAAGTGAATATTTCAGGTTGAAATGTTAAATAGGACAGGACTCAGGCACAGCAGGTGTTCACTGGAAATGTCCTACCAAACCAGAATATGTTGTTCACCCTGACCATGAACCACCCTATTACAGATTCCTTTTCAAGTAGAGAATCCTCAGCTAGGAATAGCTGCATGCTGTGTCTAGGAATGATTCACAGAAAGGTTCCTTGCAGTGTTTTGCTGGTAAAAATTTAACAACCAGCTCTACTGGTAGGGTAGGTAGGTGGGGAGTTGTGACTTGTAGCATGTGCCAAGTTCTGTGGTATAAATAATCCCAAAATGGACAATGTCAAGCTACCAAACTGAAGCTAGAGAATATGGAGTTGGAAAGAGATGCACACACACTGCCCCAGCATATTGGCAGAAGCTGATTCCAGCTCACCACTAGCTGTGTCTGAAACACACACATGCCCCACAGAGGCAGAACCATGTGTGACTGGATTCTAAGAATGCCAGCAATGAGCACTATTAACCAGAAATTAGAAGTTCTTTTTTTCTCTTGGCATCACCTCTGCCTCACAGATTCTAACATGATTCTTCTGGGGTGTGGAGAGTATACTTGGGGGGGCTTTTGAAAGATAGTTTAGTTAAATATTAAAATATTATATTATTTAAATACTATAGACCCGGTGCATAATTAATTCATGAGTGGGGTCTGGCTGGCTCTGCCCCAATTGGGGGGGGATAAGGGCCGGGCCTTTTGGGAGGAGGAGATGGCGGGAGGTTGGCCAGCTGGTCCACAATGATCAGGGCCTGATCAGGGCCAGGCCAGCTGAGGGAAGGGGCCACAAACAATTGACCAGTAAGCCCTGCTCTCATTGTGGTGAGGGGGGCAATTTAGGCTCAGGGTATGGGGGAGGGGCCATGGGAGGTTGGCCAGCCAACACCATCCCCGATTGGTATGTGGGGGAGGTGATCAGGGGTGGAGCTGGCTGGGCAGATGGGCCACAGGCCGATTGGGGTGGTAGGGGCCCATCGCAGGTGGAGTCAGATGAGGGGGAGGGGCTGCAGGCAGTTGACTGGCCCTGCCCCTGATCAGGGTTGGGGGGCCAATCTGGGATGGGGTTGGGTGGGGGGAGGGGCTGCAGAAAGTTGGCTGCTGGCCTCACCCTCTATTGGGGTGGGGGGTGGTGCTCAGGGGTGGGACCAACCAGGGGGAGGGGCTGCAGACCGATCAGGGGTGGGGCCAGCTGGGGAAAGGGTCTGTGAAAGGTTGGCCAGCTGACCCCATCCCCAATCGGGTTGGTTCACTGGCCACAGTGGGCATCATAGCAACTGGTCATTCTGGTCGTTAAGGCATTCCGGTCACTGGCTTTTTGTATAGATAGATAGATAGATAGATAGATAGATAGATAGATAGATAGATAGATAGATAGATAGATAGATTATTATAAATTCATTTTAAAACTCAAAATTGCAGATTCATTTATTTTGTGGTTATCATGTGAATTTAAATTTTGGGCAACCATAGGTAATTGGGGGAAAATCTTGTCACTAAATAAATAAAGAGATCTATGGAGCAGAGATAAATTTAGAAGTCATGTGTCTTCTCTCTGTACTGCCCAGAATCCATCAGATTTTAGAATGTTTGAACTTTTGAATAACTACTTTGTAATTCATTGTAATTTTTTACAGTGGCATT
The DNA here is from genome assembly GCA_026230045.1 of Corynorhinus townsendii. Classification (NCBI taxonomy): domain Eukaryota; kingdom Metazoa; phylum Chordata; class Mammalia; order Chiroptera; family Vespertilionidae; genus Corynorhinus; species Corynorhinus townsendii. Next base: position 94,772,634 of record JAPDVU010000002.1, read on the forward strand.
ACTTGTGTTTATAAATGAGGCTTCTAAATTTTACTTATACTTTGTTCAAGGTCAGCTGTCAAACATTACTCTAATTATTCAATAAATGGATATTAAGGTCTAAATCTTTATGTGTCTTCAAAATCCATACACTTAAATCCTAACCACCAATGTGATGATATTTGGAAGTGGGCCTTTGAGAGGGAATTAGATCATGAGGGTGGAGCTCTCATAAATAGGTCTTAGTAAAAAGCCCTAGAGAGCTCCTTTACCCTTTCTGCCATGTGAGGACACAACAAGAAGACCGCCATATATGAACTATGAAGCAGGCCATCAACAGACACCAAATCTGGTGGAGTCTTGATCTTGGACTTCCCAGGCTCTAAAATTACTGAAATAAATCTTTGTTTAAGCCATCTAATATATGATATTTTCATTATAGCAGCTCAAATGGACTTAGACAATTAATCAACAAAAATCTCTAATTTAAAAATTTTTAGCAAACTGAAATTATTGAACAAAAGCTCATTAAAAAGAAAGAAAAATTTATCCCTACAAAAGCAAGGGAGAAACCGAATACATTTAAAGATGAGAATGCAAATCATGTATACAATTTCATTTTGAAAATTCTGTTTTTGTGATTCAGAATATATGAACCATAAAAATAATTTTTGATGGAACTTTGATTTTTCACTTGAAAATGTCTATGCTGCACCGAAGTGGAATAAAATTCAGATTTTCTAAAATATCATGTAAACAAATTTGACAAACCATTTAGATGAATTATAATTAGTAAAAACTTAATTTGACAAGTCTTTTAAGATACATTTTAAAGAAAGAGCTTTTGATTCTCTAGCAGAATGTTCACCAAGCTTGCTATATGCCTTAGTATCTATAGAAAGCATATTTTCTCAATTAAAGATATGAGTATATACTAAGAATAACTATTCTGTTTATTTTTAATGCACAAATAATAAGAAGATTTTAATGTGGCTTTAATACACCTGGTATATCTGAATTTTATTTTTAGAAAGACTGTTATATTTTTTTGGAATAAAACTAAAGACTAAATCAATATTATGAAGCCAATTGGTTAATCCATAAATAAAGACCTCAAAACATGAATTAATTTAAATTATTTTTTACAACAATTTTCACTCTCAAAACAGTCTTAGTTGAATGACCTCCATGACCCTTCAGTTCAGGATAATCTTCCTTTGCTACTTCACTAATCTCAAAAGCACTCCTCAATTTGCTAGACACTTCCCTCCCCTCCTCATAGGCCCTGACCCATCAACTACCACCCCTTTCCATCCCTCTAGCATTAGCTCTTCAGTGAGGATTGAATTTAGAAAATGGTAGAAAGAATTGTTGACTTCAGGCAGCTTCTGCATTTTAGTTATCAGAGAGAACACATTGTGCATGAGTTTAGAAGAGGACAAAGAAATTGTAGGTTGGTCACAGGAATTAACATCTTATATAGAATATTACTTCTCTGTAGTCATAAAATAATCCCTAACTTTCCCTGGATGTTCCAGCAGAACCTTAGAGCTGATATGAATAGCTACAACAATTGTTGGTTTTGGGCAGGAGGCTTGCTGATTTAAGACAGAAGATCAGGATTGCCTTCGTTATAATGCAGAAATACTCAAAATGATTGACATTTAATTTTTATAGAAGTGTATCCTGTCCAAAAAAGATCATTACAAAATTCATCAGCAGCATTCTGTTTATTCTCTATTATAGCAGATCTTTTGTACTGTAATATTTGTGTATCCGTCTGTCTCCCACTGGACTCTGAGCTGTTCAAGAATTGGGATCTTATCTTATTAATCTCTATATCCCTAGGGTCTGGGCACAAAATAGGCACTCAATGAGTAATTGCTGAATGAAAGAATCGTGAATTGAATCATGTCCACAAATTCTCATATCACAAATACTGCAGATGCTTATAGAATATAATGAATTATTTGCATCATTGTTATACAGTCTGTTGCCATGGGGAAGCCGTTATTTTATCTCATTAGAATTATCAAACAATATCCATACAACTTGCACCAATCTTCACAATGACCAAGACTCTACCCCATAAGATTTAAACATATATTTAATATTTTTTCTTCAAATCCAGTAACTCTGTAACCCAAACTACAATGTCATTTAAAGTATAAAAACATTGCCCTGACCCCATGGTCGGCAAACTGCGGCTCGCGAGCCACACACGGCTCTTTGGCCCCTTGAGTGTGGCTCTTCCACAAAATACCACGGCCTGGGCGAGTCTATTTTGAAGAAGTGGCGTTAGAAGAAGTTTAAGTTTAAAAAATTTGGCTCTCAAAAGAAATTTCAGTCGTTGTACTGTTGATATTTGGCTCTGTTGACTAATGAGTTTGCCGACCACTGCTCTGGTCCATGTGGCTCATTTGGCTGGAGTGCTGTCCCATGCATGGAAGGGTGGACGTTTTGATTCTCTATCAGGGCACATATCCAGGCTGTGGTTTGATCCCAGGTCAGGGCACATATGGGAGGCGACTGATGGATGTTTCTCTCATCTCCTTCTCCATTCCTCTTTCTCTAAAATCAATTAAAAGAAAAAAAAAAACATAGTGAAAAGGAAAATAATCTTTTAAAATGTCAAGATGCTTTTAAAATCAATCATCCATGTTCACATAATTGTTAGTACCTCCCCCCGAAAAACACTAGAGGGAGGAACAAGTCTCCTAAATTGTATTTTTTTTTCATAGTATAAATTAACTGCAGTTGGCAAAAGGAAAACAAACAGAAACAGAAATAAAAAGTAATTAAGAAAGTAGAATAAAAATACATAAGAAGAGGAATTTACTTTATGTACAAAACTTCTTTAAAATTTATTTAATATGTAATGAGCCTTGGCAATTTGAAGGAATCTTATTTTAGGTCAGCTTCCCCAGAGAATAGATTTTGAGTCTCTGAGATGAACACCTGTGTGTTTCAGAGTCATCAATTAGGCAGAGGCATAAGTTAAATTCTGGCGCAATTGCAAGGAAGATTCAGTCAATTCAATGGGGGCTACAGAGCATTGACAACCCTTCACAGTTGTCTCAAATAAAGGCAAAGGGGAGTAGGCTTTGTACTCCCAAGTCAACCAATCAGTGTATTCAAACTGAGGGCAATTCTTGGGGAGGGAATAATTTTTGAGTCTTCAGAAGCTAGTCTTCCTGGTATCTGAAGAAATACATGTGTTGCTCCTGAGGAGAAAACTGAGCAATGCACTGAAGTATTCACTATTGCCATGCCTTGAGCAACTCTGATCCACTTACTTCAAATACTAAATACTTTCCACCTGGGAGCAGCTACTCCAGGATTCAAATTTTTCTACTCTTCCAGAAAAATTTATAATAACAAGGTTAGTGGAAGGAACTACAGCTCCTTCTACAGCTGGTCAGGGGACCACAGTTGATATTCATTATTTCTCTCCTCTACCAGTATTATAGATTCATTTCTGCTGAAAAGAGTGTTTTACTTGGTGAATTAGACCCTCATCCTTAATGAGAAAGTGTACCTAGTGCTAGGCCTGCTTTATTGCCCATTTATTCTCAAAATTGAGCGAAGGAGTACCACAAGATGGCCTGTTATATCACTTGAATGTGTAATATATCCTTCCTAACTGAACCCATGGTATATAGCAACAGCTCTATCTCTTCCGGGTAGTGACAATTAATTTCCCTAGCAGGATAGTGATTTTTTTCCATGCTTGCTTGTCTCTTGGTAAAAGAAGCCCAAAACAATGAGTTAGCAGCCATAGCTTAAAGTGTAATGAAATATTTGCTGTATTCCCTAATAGAACTTTCTTATGGAAATAAGGACCTCCAGACCCACTGATCAAAAGTTATGGGGATGAGGGTTAGAAAACACAAATTCCCTAAGTGAGTTGCTGGGAATAATATTTTATGGGGCCATTCTTTCACCTATATTCTCAGATGCATATATTCATACATAACACCTGATAATTGTTGATTTAAATTCTATACTACATTTTTGGGGAAGGAATAGCAATATTAGAGAAGATCATCTCTAAACTGGTGCCTAATATACACTTTCAAGTGACCATTTCATTGTGTGGTTATGCTGCAAAAACCTGGGTGGTATAGTATATAAGACCATTGACAAAGTGGCCATTGCCCACAGTCATACTCCGTGCACTGTAAAGTGGATTCCACAGTGTCAAGCAGACTTTTATGTTGGCGAAACAACCTATAAACTCTTGGATTGTGGAGCTGGCTGAGGCCCCGTGGGGAAGGCAAACCCACTTATGTGGAGCATGTGTTTATTTAAATGAAGATGAATTGCTGCCCTTGCTAGAATACTAGGGTTTCAATGAAATCGCATTGCTACCAAATGGCTTACTGGCCTTCTTGAGGGAAGGTGCCTTGTTACTGGCTCAGCATTGCTCTTTGTTCCTGGAAACATACATTTGGCAGCAGCAATAACTAGCTCAGCCTTGCTGAATTGGAGCCCATGTTGTTGAGGACAGGCATAATCAACCTGCCTGCCACGCTGGCTTTTCCATTTATGCTCCCTTTTGCCAAAATTGAGTGGTTGATGACCAAATCTGGCTGAAGTTAACTGGCCAAGATATTCTGTATACTCAATTGTTTAGTGCTTCTTCCATGATAGATGGTCTATGGAAGAAATTGTCATCAAGTACTCATTTTTTTTTACACTTCATGCCCACTCCCATAGGTCCATCTATATAACTCAATTCCAGAAAATATTTTTTCATGACTGTCAAAACTTTCTCCTTCTAGCCCCTGAAAAACCTCATTCATCCATCACTGCCCATGAACCTACATATATTCTAACCTCAGGTCACTTTTTCTCCACATAGATGTGCACTTCTCAAAGTTATACCCATTGGGAAGAATTCTCCTCACCTCTGTCTTTTAGGCCTACCCTTGATTTTTAGCTGGCATGTCAAGCCAACTCATTTTATGACACACACTCAGCCTTTCCCTCGTCCATCAGCTGTTCATAATGAACTCCCCATGCACCATAGGTGCATGCTAAATCATACTCTCCAGTGAGACAGTGGTAAATGATATCAGTCTGAGCCACCTGCTTATGTTGCTTACCTGTGCCCTCTGGCCATTATCATGAATAATACTGGCATGATGAATTGCCACTGGGCCTGACCAACCTATGATTAGATAAGTCTGGCAGAACTCAGTTCTGCATGGTTACCTGATGTACATTTAGGTTCTCTATCAAGACCCCTAGCATGCCATGGCTGCTAATCTAATAGAAAATAATTTTCTTCTACAGATGGCATAGCCTTGCTTCAGCACACTGAAAGGTCCGCATCATAATTCTCCACTTAGGTAATGAGATAATGCCACATAGTGATTTTTGCCTACCACAGAGGTAGATACCTTTAATATCACAGCGTATGCTGTGTTATCATCAAGCAAGGGCACCATGTAACAAAGTTACTTGTACTAGTGCCAGAGCCTTCTACAGAATGCTTTCTGTTCTGTGTTCAACTCAAAGCTGTTAGCCTTCCATGTCACTTTTTACCAGGAATTGTGTTTCCATTCTTAGTGGTGGAAGATAAAAGATACAATAGCCCTAGCTGGCTTGGCTCAGTGGATAGAGCATCCACCTACAGACCAAAGAATCCTGGGTTTGATTCCGGTCAAGGACACATACCTTGGTTGCAGGCTCCTCCCTGGCCCAGGCCCTGGTTAGGGCTTATGCAGGAGGCAACCAATTGATGTGTTTCTCTTACATAGATGTTTCTCTCTGTCTTTCCCTCTCTCTTCCACTCTCCCTAAAAAAAAAAAAAAAAAAAGGAAAGATATCCTCAGGTGAGGATTAACAACAACAAAAGATACAATAAACTGTCCTTTACAGTTTATTCTGATCATATATCAGATCACTGAAACTAACTTCACTAATAAGCAAGTCCCTGAATCTTCATAGGGTTTATTGCCCACCCTCTGGACTGCATGTATCTTAATAAGGCCACCAGCATAAATGGTTCTACTTCATCCCTTCTGCTTAATATAATGACACTAAAGGTCCAGTGCACGAAATTCGTGCATGGGTAGGGTCCCTAGCGGCTGCTGGTTGCCAGCGGGGGCCTCCCTTCCCCAGCTGCCGGCAGCCAGCCAGGGCCTTACTTCATTCTGTGCCACCCCTGGTGGTGTGTGCATGTCATAGCAAGTGATCGAACTCCCGAGGGGACACTTTGCATATTAGGCTTTTATATATATAGATTGCAGTTGTGGACCAATGCAATATTACCATAGGATTGTCCAAATCATTTAGTTCCTTTCAGGCTATATTTATATGTAGAGAAGAGAATTAACTTAGCCCTAAGATAAGACTATAAAAGTATATTTTTGTCCATTACATATGAATGTTAACTGCTCTGGTTCCCCTTCCCATTAGGGTTGGGAAATAATGACTTCATCAGAACAATGGCTGTTATCCAAGTTCCTGTAGCCCTATTATACAGAGCCAGGACTAGAGGGAGCTAAGTAAAACACTTGCATATGACACAAAATTTAAGGGAACAAAAAACTCAATAATAAAGAGAAATAATATTTCAATACAATATTTTTAAATAATCAAATTATAATTCAAAATATCAAACAAAAATTCATGATGAATAAAAAATAAAAATCTATAGTAATGACAGAATCAGTATTTCTGATTTTTCTTTTGTCTCAAGCTCCCATGTGCCTTGGCATAGTGCTGTTTCTGATTCTGTCTTTATTTTAAATTTTGTTACATCTGGCAGAGCTCCTGCAATTGGAGCTTTTATTTGGTTGAGGTTGTGGTAGTCCACTGTCATCTTCTAGGGCCTATCTGATTTTTATTGTTGGGATAAGACTGATTAATTAAATGGAACATATGATTAGGATCACCATTCTTATGTCTTATAACTTTAAGCAAAGTTTATGAAAATTTTTCTTGATATACTATCTTATCATCATGAGTATGCATTTGCAGACTAGAGAAAAGTCTAGTAAGTGGGCTCATGTACTCAAAACTCTATTATCTCGCTTCTATATTCCCCCACTTAAACAGGGGGATCATGGTGACAGTTGAGACACTTGGATATCAATATCAACTCAATCCTAGAACTCTGCTGTTCTCTAAATACCTGGCTATTCCCCTTTCCATATGAATAGCTATCCAAGTAAATGGATATAGGCCCCTTTGAGTAAAGACTGAAACTTGTTGCAGCACAGTAAATTTGCTTTGGTTTTAAAGTTCCTTCCTCCTAGGGAACTGATCTTTTCTTTATTCAGTGGAATCTGGAAGAATTAAAATTGGTTCATATCATAAAACTGGGCAAGAGATTGTGACATTTCATGGGGCAGTAACCCTCAGCCTCCTGATCATCCATCCTTGAATTCCTGTGATATTTATAAATTGAGCAATGTTCTTGTCTGCTGCTAATTTACATTTCTGTAGGCCCATCACAGTCCATCAACATCTCTAGACTTCTATGTGAATCAGCCCCACCGGCTACTACTCTGACCTTGCTGCACTGCTATCCAGCCTGAATTATTTCAGAATTCAATATCTCGCATTTTATCAGGAATGCTTCAGGTTCCCAGATGTCAATGTCAACTCTGCCTTCTTCCCAATATTATGTACCAGCATCTTCTTGCATTAGTCCTGATCTTCAGAGAACAGTCCCCAGTGACCTTCACAATAATGTAGGAACCCCTCTGACCTTATCACTGAGGAAAACAGACTGTCCTCCATGCTCTTTTGGAACATAGTCAGCTAGTGAGTTTGTAGCTCTTATGCAGTTTAACCACTATGGCAGGCCAAATTCTTGGGCTATTTTTTCATCTTTCTTCCACCATTTGCCATGTTAGTTTTGGCATTTGTATATCACTTAGTGAAAGCCATAACTTTCTCTCAGCTTCTAAGAGCCCACCTAGAAGCAGTATGTTAGCACTATCATCTTTCCTCCTTGCTAAATGTATTACCTGTATTTTGGGAGAGTGCTTTCCATGGTCCAGCTTCCCAGGATCCAGCCCCATATATACATGATTTCTGCCAATCAATTAAATTAGCTAAACTAAATTAAGTTAGCTAAGTCTTATAGTTTCTTCCATATGCCATTCTTTTTCTTCCTTAGCAGACCCAGCACACATCTGGCTAGATTATATTGTCACTTAGTCCCAGTTTTTTGTTTTTTGGCTAGGACTGGATGAAGAGTAGATCCTGAGGAGGTGGGATGTGTTTTATTTTACAAGTCAGAAGACTGCATTGTCTTAAAGCAAAAGAGAAAGACTGATGTTTAATATGGAAGAGTGAACTACTTCTGAACACTTAGTCAAAACAGAGGAATCTACAGGTAAGTTTTCAAAGTGTACTGATGCACTAACTAACTTATTGTGGTAATCATTTCACAATATATGTGTAAATCAAACTATTATGCTGTATCTCATAATCTTAATCTTATGTGTCAGTTATATCTCAATAAAACTGGGAAGAAATGACTCTTTTCCAAACAGAAGGTTGGCAGAGCATATATGCAACTCATGCTGCTCTAAAACTCTGCCACCTTATAATTAAGTTATGGGTTTGATTCTCTGCTTTTTATATCTGGCTATAGAAGATGAAAATATCTTCATATTCTGCCAAGGAGACCCTCTGGTTTTCCCATTTCACCTTAAGATGGTGATTAATTACCTAAGTCTTTGTTAGTCTTTCCCAGTAAATTGATAACATTCAGCAGCAGACATCCAACTACATTGTCCCATATTTGCTGCTTGTTAGGAGCTTCTCGGTCACTAGTTATTGCACCCATCAGTGCATTCCCTTCTGCTAGTATGGTCACCATTGGTGAGCATTTTAGTTATTGCACTGCTACAGTATGCCAGGGAATATCAGCACTCCATTCATCACTCATCATGAGGTATGTATTGACAGCTGGCTGGCAGATGATAAAGCTCCAGAATCTTTTTGAAATTTGTTTCCTTGAATCATCCAAATTCTGGTAACAACTGTCTTATTTATTTATTTTTTATTATTGTTTGAAGTATTACAAATAGTAGTACATATGTCTCCTTTCCCCCCACCCCCATGACCTCCTCCCGGCCTCCCCTACCCCCCAGTACATGCCTTCACCTGCCCCCTTCCAGTGTCTTCTATCCATTGGTTATCCTTATATGCATGCGTACAAGTCCTTCAGTTGATCTCTTACAGCCGCCCCCCCTCCCGCCCAACCTCCCCTGCCTTCCCACTGTAGTTTGACAGTCTGTTCAATGCTTCTTTGCCTCTGTATCTATTGTCTGAGGTCAAGCTTGGGTTACTGTGGAACAGAATCAGAGACAGATATTTGAATACAAGAATGTTAATTTGCTGGGGATCAACACTTGTGGAGGAGGACGGCCAGCAGGAATGGATAGAGGAAGAAATTGAGCTACAGTGCTAATGAAGAAAAGACTCAGCCAATTCCATGGAGACTTCTGAAGCTCCAATGGTCCATAGCTGTTCCCCCAAAACATGAGGAGGCTGCTAGAGGGAAAAAAGCATATACATGGCTGAGGCAATTCCTTTTGATAGAGAGCTATTCCTGAGAGTGGAATTAGCTATGAACAGTCTCCAGGTAATTTTTGTGACAGTCGGGGAATTGACCCTTGAAGTGGGATATGGGTAACACACTACAGCACCCACTATAAATAACTTGGAGAAAATTTTTACAAAATAAAGTTATAATCTCCCAATTTATTATATCTGTACATCTGTTTCCCAGTGTGTAATATTTATCTTAAACTACTTTCTTAAAAGCAAATAAAATATGACCAAAAGTAAATCCATTTTAATTTACAATATAACCCCTCTAAGCTATAGGAAGAACTTTTTAACCTATAATAATAATGTTTTTAAAAATGCCTTTATGTTTCTCAGTAGTAAAAATCTAAAATAATAGAGCTCTACCTATGAAGAGAGTATGCAAAAAATTCTGTAAGAAATGAATGTGAATCTCATTTTATCTTTTGTTAGCACATTTTCACTCATATTCCCAAACATATAAGCATTTAAAATTAGGAAATCCTACTTTTTAATGGAATCTAAAATATATTTATGTGGAGCATGATAAAGTTTTAAGAGAGTAATACAATGATTTTTTTTTTAATTTGAAGACCTTGTTTTTCTATGAAAAACATTCCTAGTATTAACCATGGAAGCTATTAGGCCTTTTGAGAAGCCCCTGAGAGCTGATAAAAGCTAAATAGAAAAGTGGAAAAAAGGGAAATATAAGATTCTCATTCAAAAACTTAAGTTTTCTGAATTCTAAGTTAAAAATATATAAGAACTCACATCTGCTAAGTGAGGATATGGTGAAAAGACAGCCATCTATTAACCAGTAAGCAATCCCTAACCAGACACCTAATATGAGTCTTGATCTTGGACTTCCCAGCCTCCAGAACTGGAGGAAATAAATGTTTGTTGTTCAAGTGACCCCGTCTATGGTATTTTTGTTATAGGAAGCCAAAGAGATAAGTCAGTAGGAACTCTAATTTGTAGCATTTGCCAGTATCCATGACGTGAACAATATACCATGACCAATTTTGGTATGGTATATTGCCCATATATAATGATGTTTTAACAGCTAATATGCAAAATTTCTGAATATTTAACATTTGGCTCCTGAGAACCAGTGCAAGCCAATTCTCCAATGCCACCAGCACAGCCTTAATCACAAAGACGTGGGATGCAGAGACAATTATTTTGGCCACCTCGGGCTAAGGATATTTGCCCATTTTCTAAAGCAGAGGTATTGAAAATAAAAATTTTAAAAAAGAAAAAACTATACTATAGAGTTTTATACAGGTTGTATTTATAAATTAGTTCTGAGTTAAACACTATGTAGAATAGATTGTGAAGTCCCAATATAGGTTGTGGATTCCTTCAGATTTATCTTATTTGTCATCTTTATAAATTTCTGAATTAAGGAACTTATTTAGTTATAGGAATAGACATAAAAGTATATCTGAACTAGATAGAACTTTACTCACAACTGCCATCCATCATCTTATACTAAATAAAAAGGTGAGGAAAGTAACAGCTTTTCAAGATAGATTGAAAACTTCTAATCTGGGTATAAAATATATCAAATTTTCAGGTAATGTTTCCCATTTGTGCAATATTACTCTAAAGCCAAATTTTTATTGATAAATGTATATAAATGTATTACTATATCCAATCTAATTCAGTGATAATGAAAATAAGTCATAATTTAAGTATCTTTTATTTTATTAGTATACTAGAGGCCCAGTGCACAAAATCGTGCTTGTGTAGGGTCCCTAGGCCTACCCTGTGATCAGGGCTATCTTTTGACTGCTCGCCAGTCCCCAGTCCCACCCCTCCACCACCCACCTGGTTCCCCGTGGTTCATTATTCACCATGCTGTGATCAGAGCCTGCAGGCAGGGGGAGGGACCAAGAGGTGATCAATGCACCTCATAGCGACTGGTCAAGTGGTTGTTCCAATCGTTATCCATTATGGTCACTGGGTTTTTATTATATAGGATATACGTGTCATTCCTATAATCCTAAAAGAGAGAAACCCAACGTTAAACTAAAAGACTAGAAATAGCAACAAAGTTGCCCTTCAAAACTAAAAGGTTTGTAATATCTAAAATAGACCCCAAACTTTCTCACTTTAATAGAACAACAAAGAAACAAGGCAGTGACCATCAGTTAAAACTCTTACATTTGTTTTGTTTTGTTTATTTATTTTCAAGAATGAATAATAATTTAGGGTGCTTTTAACAACTGATTTAACAAATACTTTCCCTTCCTTAAGACATTTTTCTAGGCCTTGGAAAGATACAAAGATAGACCTTGTTCTTCAGGAGCTCATATTCTAGGAGAGAGATATATACCCAAAACATCCATTTTAATATGCTATCTATTAAAACCTGTAGGGATAATAAAAATGTGGTATAACTAGAACTTCAATTGTCAAAGACAAGTGGAACAAGCATCAAATTTAGAAGCAGCAGCATAAAAACGTTTCAGAGGAGTGTTTTTTTCAGGGTGTGCAGGAAGTAGAATGAGAGAGTCAATATGATTAGACCAAAGATTGTGTGAGGTGAGATAGAGGGGGTCAAAAAATGTGTTTTAAAAATTATAGCAATGACCAATAATTGAAAATCTGAAATCCCATAATTAACACTTTGGGATTTTTCTATAGGTGATGAAAAGTTTCTAAAAATTATCTGATCTCATAGATGTAAAATTATAGCTTTGGGGAAAATAGTTCTAGAATAATCGTGATGGTGATATAAAATTTAGAACTACTATTTGTAAGGGACAAAAACATAGCAACTTCAATTAGTTTGTTCAAGAATATAATTTGTTATATCAAGTAACTGAAAATCAAACAGCTGCTCAATTCAGAGGCTCAAAAGATGTCACCTGTATACAATCTTTTCCCATATCTCTACACCTGTCAAAGTCTGCTTTATTCTCAACCTTCATCATCTCAGATTTATGACCTGTAGATGGTTGAATAAAACATCTTAAATTTTTTTTCCAGCAAGTGACAAGCCTATTTCAAACTTTATACAGAAAGAAAAAAGTTTTAGCAAAAAATGTTGTTAAAAGAAGAACAAAGTTGAATATCTTTCACTATTATAGTGAGCTATAGTAATCAATAAAATGTAATATGAGATAAAGGATAGGCTGGTATCAATGGAATAGAATAGAAAGTCTAGAAATTGACCTACATTTATATGGTCAAGTTGCTGAAGTAATTCAATGGAAGAAACGATAATCTTTTCAACAAATGGAGCCGGAACAGCTGAAAGTCTACATAGAAAAAGGTAAACCTTAAATTTTGCCTCACAAAAAATTGCCTCAAAATATATCTTATATCTAAATGTAAAAACTGGAACAATAAAATGTCTATGAAAAACAAAAGACATTAGTTTAGGCAATGATTTCTTAAGTAAGACACAAGGATCATAAACCATAAAAAGAAATAAATTATAAAATATGCTTTATCAAAATTAAGAAAACTTTCTCTTTGAAAGGCACAGTTAGGAAAACAAAACACAAACTAGAATCTGGGAGAAATGTTTGCAAAGCACACCTCAAAAGGGATGTGCATCCAGGATACACTAAAAAAAAATATGACTCTCTAATAATTACCACAAGCAACTCAATTAATAAATGGCAAAATATTTGAAAAGACACTAAAATAAGATCCAAAATGGACAATAAACATATGAAAATATATTTAACACTAGTGGCCTGGTGCATGGATTAGTGCTCATTGAAAGGAAATTGGGAGCCCTTGCCCACGTGCTCAGGGAGTTTCCACGTCCCTGTGAGCCTCTGGGAAGTCATATGGGGAGTCTGTACTCCTCCCTGCAGCTTCCTGAAAAAATATTTCCAAATGTCCCTTTTGCAGCCAGGATTGCACCTTGCTGGCCGGGAGGTCCCCAGTGGAGGCCTTAGGCCATGCTGGACGCTTTCCACCACTGGGAGCTGGATAAGAGATGCTCCGAGGTGAACAATACAAAGTGGGGGATCTTGGAGGGCAGGGGTGCTCTCTCGCCCACCCTTCAGATCCATTTCTCTGACTTTTACCCCAATTGTCAGTCATCACATTGTGGCTACTTTTATATTGTTGCCTTCCTTTGTAGCTCGAGGCAATCGGTAAAGGATGAGATTTGATCTCAATGCCCAAGGCAGAGTTCCAGGAGCCCGGCGCCATATGAGGCTCATCCCAGTTATTCTGAGTGTCCCCACTTCATCTGATCCCCAGAGATTGTACCTGTAGGCTTATGTGATATGTACCTCGCGGCAACTTCTGGCTGAGCTGTGGGCATCCTTGGGGCCGGGTACCAGCACTGCCAGGGGTCCGTCCATGGGAGCTGCTGTACATGGGCCTGCCCACCCGCAGGAGCCGCCAGGGATCCACGGGGAATATGGAAACCCAGATGCTGGCCAGGCCCGGGAAGGGCGCGATGGGCTTGGCCGCTGACACGCGTGGGAGACCCGCTGGTTGGATTAGGATTTTCTCGCTTTTTCCAGGACTCTTTCTGGAGGCGCGGACTGGTCCGCCTTGGAAGTGGCAGCTGGGGGTAGTAGAAAGGAGAGAGAAAGCCGATAGTGGTCCCGGGTAAGGGGTGTACTTAGTATTTCAGGTCCGCACCTGAAGGAACATGGCAATAGCTAAGGGGTGGAACGTGGCCCTGATGCCCGAGAGGGAGTTCCAGGGGGGTGTCATAGGTATCAAGGTCATCCCCATCACGTGGAATGTTCCATGCTGCATTTGTTCACAGTAGATTGTACCTGCAGGGTATAGGGGGTGATTTTACCACGCAACTCCTGGCCCAAGTGTGGGGCTGCCAGAACCGAACAGGTCAGGCCAGCACCTGCTAGTGCCCCTCCACCCACCGGAGCCAACCAGCACTCTGCAGGGATCCACGAACTGGTATTTGGTGCCAGGACACTGAACTTTCTGGGAGATGGGGCCAGGGTCGGGTGGTAGATGGAAGTTGCGAAGGGCTTGCCCGTGTACATGCGTGGGTGTTGGTTACTGGGCGGGACTTCACTGGTGCTCACTCTCAAGATGGGGGCCGGCCCAGGCAGTATGTGCGTGAAGTGCCTCTCTGGATTTTTCTCGAGCTCGCATCTGGGGACCCAGAGGGCAATAGCTAAGGGGTGTGAAAGAAATCAGGTTATTAGCTACCTGGGACCAGAGGTCAAGAGAGGTTGCTACCGCAAAGGGAATGAAAGAACATTTGAAGATGAACAAATGCTCTATATCTGGAACTAAAATTGGGACATTTTTGTATTTAGATTTTACCTAAATAAATGTGAGGAAAAACATGTTTCTGAGCCTCTCCTTACTCTTTACCTTCTCCTCCTCCTCCTTCTCCAAAAGTTTTGACCTAGAAAACGAAAATATGGTACTGAACTTGAAATAATTGATCAATGTCAACCCATAGTCTTTTAGTGTGTGTGTGTGTGTGTGTGTGTGTGTGTGTGTGTGTGTGTGTGTGTTCCCTACCTCTGTCCACTTGGAGATTCTACAAGAAATATACCAAAAGAGCAATAAGTTCATTTAACATCCATATATTAGTTTTAATTATTATTTTTCTAACAAAATGAATTAGTGTTCCTTGAGAAATGGCTGATGATTGCATGGCACAGCTAGAAATCACAGAAGTGCTCAAAGAATGATGGGTCATTAAAACTAGTTTAAAGAGATTTCCACTGTGTAAAACACAGGCAATGTGAGCATCAAAAAAGATAATAATAGTAACAGATTATAACCCATTAAATAGTAATCAAATATCTACCATGTAGTCTTACTGATATAAGTACATTAATACATTGGAAGTTTGATGGTAACATGGGATATTCATATAGTCCTGATATACCTCCACACAGAATACTCACTAATTCCAAAAGAAAAAGGAATAGATTTAAAGTAGGGAATTCTAGCAGGCACCACTTTAATCAAGTGATCAAAGTGAATATTCTCAGCAATATAATTAAAATAGGTTGCTATCTGACAGAATGCAAAATGAAGAAAATATCATCATGAAGATTTATAGACAAAGCCAACTTGAGGAACACATTTCAAAATGACTACTCACTCTTTGAATTTGCGAAGGACGTGAAAGTAAAGGGAAGACTGAGAAACCATTCTAGGTGAAAGGAAACAAAAAAAATACACATAACTACATGCAAGGCACAATTCGAGATATTTTGCTATAAAGGATGTTATTGGGTTGGACAATTGATAAACTTGAGTTGGATCTAAAGATTAGATGGTGTGGTATACAAAATAGTGGTCCCTAAAGAGGCATAGGCATACCTCATCTTATTTTGCTTCATTTTATTGGACTTCACAGATGTTATGGTTTTGGTGTTTTTGTTTTTGTTTTTTAATAAATTGAAGGCAAAGCACTCCACCAGGAAAAAGATAACAGCTCATTTTATTGTGATACTCATTTAAATGCAGTGGTCTGGAACCGAACACATGATACCTCCAAGTCATGCCTATATGTACATATTCTGATTGCCAGAATCAGTGAATATGTTACTTTTCATGGCAAAAGAAACTTGGAAGATATGAATAAATTAAGGATGCTAACATGGAGAGATTATCCTGGATTATTAAAGTGGACCCATTGTAATCATAAGGGTCTTTGCAATGTAAAGACAGACACAGGGAGTCAAAGTCAGAAAGCAATTTGAAGATGCTATGCTCCTGGCTTAAAGGATGGGGGAAGGGAACAATGACCCATGGAATGTAGGCAGATTCTACAAACAAGAAAAGTTAAGAAAACAGACATCCTTTTAGAGCCTAATATGATTTTATGGTAGCTCAGTGAGACCCATTTGGAGTTCTGATGTAACAATAAATGTGTGTAATTCATATAGCAGCAGTAGGAAACTAATGTGAGTGATAATAATGCATTGATGATACTTAACCTTTCTTTTTCTGTCTGTGATGTAAAGAACATCTAATGAAAATATTTATTTGAATGCCTCTGATTCTCTCTGATTCTCTTAGAAAACATACTTTTTAGACTTTGAGCCTTTAAAGATAATCTTTCTTTTTACTTAAGCCATCTTAATATTTTTGTATGTTTTTGGTTTTCAGTAGTTTGCTCTTATATTAATAAATGTGGAGGTTTTTAAAATTTTAGCCTTACTTATCCTGTATACATTTTGGTAAAATTAAAGACTTTCATCAATTTCAGAAAATTTTCAGTGGTTATCCCTTTAACTATTGCTTTTGCCCAAATATGGGTGGGGTTAATCACAATTATGTTATACTCTCTCAATGTATCCCCTATATCACCTTCTTTTCTATATTTGGCAATTATTTTTTCTCTTCATTTTTCATTCTGGATATTTTCTACTGATCTTTAAGTTTATGAATTATCTCTCCCACAAAACTAATTTGCTGAATTATAAATTTCAAATATAACATTTTCAATTCTAGATTTTTCAGTTATTGCTTAACTAAACTTTCTATAGAGGCTAAATCACAAGGATCATCAACAGCCTGTAATTATTGGAATTGAGAGTCTAGGTCAGTGGTAGGCAAACTCAGTCAACAGAGCAGCAAACCGTGGCTCGCGAGCCGCAGTTTGCCGATCACTGTATACCGAACCTAATAATTTCTCACTTTGAACATACTAAGCAAACTAAAAGAACTTGGATTTTATCTGGATCACCTCTGTTGTCAACTTTTCTCTTGATTTTTTGAACAAGTGTTTTTATGTTTGTTTGTTTTATTTTATTTACCTTTTATTTTAAATTAAATCCCAGCTATTATATATAAAAGTTATAGAAATTATTTGAGTCCTAGAGGATGGTCTCTATCTCCAGAGAATAATTAAATTTAATCTGGAATTTATTTCCTGTCAGGAGACTTGTTACAGTGTAGCTCTCAAAGTCCATTCCAACATATGGGGCATTTATGAAGGTGTCCCTCCCTGGTGGATCTTGGGATTCTCTTTTTGCCTATTTCTGCAAAGCTTTCAAAGGCATAACTCAAAATATTGGAATCTCCATCTTCTTCTTGCAATTATCGGATGACAAGGAAAAGAGTAGATCCAAATGTCAATTTAATCATTTGGACTTCCTTCTCTTCCTGAAACATAGCCCTGTAACTTCCCACTCCTTTGTGGAATCTTTCTGTGGCAAAAATATTTTACAGCTCCTCCAATCAAGAGATGGAGTCTCAAAGTCTATGCCCCCACCTCTTAAATTTCTCTGGCTTTTTTACTTGCTTAGGCTAATAGAATGCTGCAGAATAGTATTCCAGGAGTTCAAAGTCCAAGACTCAATTGTTTCTTACAGCTTCTCTGCTTGGTGCTAGTCGAGCTTTACAACCAACATATGAGCAGGTTACCTTGCCAGAGAATGAAAGATTCTGTGTTAAAGAGACTCCAGCCATCCCAGGCATTCCAGATGAGGCAAGTAAGCCAAGTAACAGCTCCATGTAACATCACCTGAAAGATATGTGAGGTCAGCCATTATTAGCTAAACCTGGCTCATACCAGAATGATCTGCAAAATTTTAACCCAGGAATTAGATAAATTGTCGCTCTTCTAAGTCATTTAGTTTGGGGTTAGTTTGTAATAAACAAGATATAATTAATTGTTTTAACAAGTATTTTGGTCAAATTTTTAATTGTTCCCAGTGAGGAATTTGTCCTAGTTACCTAGTCTTCTTTCACCCAAAGAAGAAATCACTGAAAAAGATTAATATTTTATAACTTTAAACTTGCATCCTTGAATGGAAAGTTTCTTAAGGCTAAAAATAAAGTGAGATGCAGCAGAACTCACAAAAAATTATACTAATCTTTATAAATTCTTAAACATTAGTAACTGTTTATCTCAAATCCTCCAAATCATTAAATAAAAAACTGCTTATATACATACTATGCATAAGCACATATACAAAGCTCTAATTGTGTTATTTCCTTTTGAGTTTCAAAGTCATTGTTAAAATGTTGGAAAATATTGTAGTGTTGTTGTTTTTTTACCTTACTTTCAAAAGTTTAGAAAGAGAAAAATAATCCAATAAAATAAGCACCATTAAACCCCAAATGTTC
The DNA here is from genome assembly GCA_026230045.1 of Corynorhinus townsendii. NCBI lineage: Eukaryota > Metazoa > Chordata > Mammalia > Chiroptera > Vespertilionidae > Corynorhinus > Corynorhinus townsendii. The sequence continues at coordinate 94,791,219 of JAPDVU010000002.1, forward strand.
GTATTATATCACAAATAAGCTAGTGATCTATATATCACTCAGCATCAGGAAAAACAAATGATAAAACTACAAAAAGAGAACTTGTAAAAACTAAACAAAAAAACACAACTACAACTTTGATAGTATGTTATCACAAGTAGGTTAGATGAGAAATAGGTAGTTGTTGACTTTGGGGACAACCATAAAAATGATACAATAGCACAAAATCAATCATAATAAACTGGAAAAACATTTTTAAATAAGAGAACGAGTGAAAAAATTTCTTCACTTTTTCCTCAAGAGAATGCAATGATAAATGTCCAGAAAAGCAATAAAAATGGCTCTCTCTTTTTGAACTAAAATATATCCTCATGAAAAATAATGTAGGGGATAATCTACTGGAAAAGAAAATTAAAATAAGCAGTTGTAGGAATTCAGAAAAATAATTATTCCAGATGACTGGTGCCTCTTATTTTATGATGCCTCTTATGAAATACTTCAATACTGTATGTTCAATCTAATACAATAACAATCCTATGGTTAAATAAAATAATTAGGGACACAAAATAAAAATTAACAGCATAGCTAGCTTGCTTATAGAAACTAAACTAAAAATCCATAACTGATTTATTTCAACTTTCATAAAAAATGGCTATATATGTTAGAAATTTGAATATCATCATCATTGGATAACCTATTATTTAGTGTGAATAAAGTACATCTAATACACATTTTTGAACACCATATCAGAAATAGTAATTCATTGATTACCCATATCATTTATAAGCTCTAATTTATGTAGTAAGAACAACTGCTTCTGTTGTAATTAATTCTAGTCAGGAAGTTAATCAGGCATTCATTTTTATTGGTTCACTACATGATTAATATGTTCTTGTTTATTAGGGTGGAAAAAGACAGCATGCCTGATTTAGCCAGATGAACACATATGGCTCATTGAATTTCTAAAACAAACCAATGCAAGAAATTTTGGGAGATTGTAGTTTTATGTGAAAATTATTCAAAAAATATTTCTGAAAGTGTATGAACAAACATGAGACAAATCATAAAAAGGTACTTCAAATTTCAATTGTAGGATTGAGAAGAAAAAATTTAAGTTAGAAACCCCCACAAATTATATGATGAAAGAAAAGTGACATTGGTGAATAGATAAGGATGAATCTAAAATATTTGCAATATCTGAAGACATTTCCCTGTTCGTAGAAATAATTAGGGCTAAATTATGGATGTGGGTTGAGAAATGGGTAAAAGCACTATAATGGGTCCTAACAGTTTTTAATGTTTGAAGGATGGCAACAAGGTAATGTTCAAAGGTGAATTATTCCATTTATCCTGCTAGCTAGCTCACATGTGGGCTTCACAAAGGAACACTGCTAAATATACCTAGAAGTTTTCTGGTAAAATCAAAGCAAATTAATTCTCACAGGGTGGTAATTTGCATTTATTTTCCCCAACATAACACTCTTTCCATAAGACTTCGGAGGAATGACTATTGAGGGCTATGATGTATTCTCACATCACAAGATAGATAGTACATGTAGATAGATATGAGTTCATAGAGATCATATATTTATTTCACTAATGATCTGTCAACTACTCTATTATAATAAATGGCTAAGTGGTTACCTAAGCAACAGACTAAATATTTTTCAAGAAAAGTATGACTACCTTGTCCATTTTAAAGACATTTAGAAACAAATATATTACTCCTGGTTTAATATAATCCTAATAACAGATCAATTAACAATTGGTTACCTGCTTTACAAAGTTCTTATTGCCTCATTAATTTTTTGAAAAATGCTTTGAGAATGGAATATTTTTTTTCATTTGTTACTGTTATAAAAGTAGTCAATTAAATTTTAAACCATTCATTAGAAGTAATTAATGTTATCATCCAAGGGTTGTATTACATTGCGAGTATTTTCAATGTCCTAATCAAGGTATACATATAATCTCAGGAATGTGCCTATTTGTTTGTGATTTATGCTGCATCCAACAAATGCCAATAATGTACAGGTGAATCACAGTGGTCTTAAAATATTCTTTACCAGAAAAATTATTAGGAATATATGTTTAGTTAGCCAGCAATATGGGATCAAAATCATTCAGCAATTATTTAAACTCCAGGCAATTTGATTAACATCAACTATAAATGACAATCTATCAACTACTGTGGAAAGAAGACTGCTCATGTCCAGAAAAACTTCAAAAGGGCCACATAGTTAAGGGCCATTTAAATGTAACCATAAGCAACAAAGATAATATGTATTGAAATGTCAGACTAATAAATACAACTGGTAGTTGAATAGTAATGCAGTCCATAGCAACTAGACAAAATAAAAACAAAACAACAAAATTAGTAGGAGCCTATATAATTCAAAACTATATCTGAATTTTACTATTTTTGTATCATTTTAAATTACTCTTGAGTCAGGGGGACCTTTTATCTTTCATGTCAGTTTAGTTATGTCTATTGCCTACCAAGACAGAATTTAAATTACATTATGCTATTCCTTGGTCTAGTTAATATTTCATGCAAAATTCAAAAGTGACATAGTATCCTTATGAAATAAAATCACATCATGTCAAGCTATGAATAATACTTTAAAAATGTAACTTCAGCCTGTAAGGGAACTATATTTCTATCCCCTATACCAGAATATTTGCTATTTAGTATGGTAAATGAGCTGCATTATTGAATCATTCCCAGCAAATCCTGTTGCTTCCCATCTAGCCTTAGCCTAAATGAATACCATAAGTTCTCCAAGATACACCTGGCAAAAACACATATCTATTACACTTTAAGACATTAGTTTTTAGTTTCATACCTTCTGTTCAAATGCATTGAACTACTAGATAAAGAAAACATAAGAGTTTGTTTGTTAATCCTATAGGAATAGAGTGTAATTTTTATATAATTGCCTTCTATAAAAATGAAAACATAATATGTAAATCTCAAATGAAAATTACTTTTAGTTACAGATGCCAAACCTCAGCTGAACTATTCCCTTGCATAAGACTATACTTTCCAGGGATTTCACTGTAAAACCAAGCTTAGAAATGGCCATGAGGTGTTCTTTCACTCGATATTATGGTGTTTAAAGTCAAGACTGTTGAAGTAATAAAGTAAAATCCTCCTTAAAAAACAATTAAAAGGGGCATATATAATATTTTCAACAATAAAGATTTTAAAAATAATAATTAAAAAACATAAAATGCCTCTGATACCTTTAAAAATAATAATAATTAATGTAATTCGCTGTGCTATTTTGAGTAATTTTAGATATAAAATTCTTTTAGATTTGGAATTAGGAGAAATGTAAGGGGCTATTGATTTAAGAAAACACTTATTTGTACTGTATTTGCAGTCAGATTTTACAAATTGACACCAACCATAGTTAAACTGCCACTTAAAATAACTTTGTAAAATGGCAGTCAAAATGTACTGTTTTATAAATGGACATTTTTCCTTTGTAATAAATAATCAGATAATAAATAAATGTAATAAGCACTTTAATAATTTTATCATATTTTTTGGACTTAAGGATCACTCATACAACTTTTTGTTGTTATTTGCTAAAACATGAAAAGTGTTTTATGACAAATCATTTGATGTTCAATTGATTTCCTTTTGGTAGAAAGAAGGTTACCTTATATATCTGATGCTCAGAAATTGCATCTACCTTGATAGAGACATTAAATGAAAGAGAAATAATTATTCATAAAAAGAATTGATAATAGATCTATAAATACATGGAAGAACAAAAAAGTTAACTTAGTTCCATGTTCAAACTCAAAGAAAAAGATAGACTTACAATAGCTACATTTCATGGACTCCTTCAATCACAAAATATCCTGTTCTCATAAAAGAGGGCACAAAGAATCCCATTATATCATATGCACATCTTTAACTTTCCCATTTTTCAAAGTAGGCTTAGAAAGAACAAAGGACTTGAAACTGTTCATTGACTTTATGCTAGGGGAAGTACTGTACTTGGGGTTCCATTCTGCCATCTCAAAGGTTTGGGTTTTTTTTTTTTACTGTCAGAGTGCTTTTTAGCCTGTAGATAGTATATGAGCAGGGAGAATTCTGTTTGTTCTTTCAAAAACAGCCCAAAACATTTCAGTCTTTGTGAAAATTTCTTGAAGCTAAAAGAGAAAATAAATTCAAAGTCAAATTCCCTATTAAGCCATCCATGTTACTTGTTTCTCATTCCACTGAGAATAGTATATCATAGTTCTGCTGAGACTAAAATAAGTTCAATATAAAAATGTGAATAAACTGTAGAAAAGTCTTTAATTTTACCTGAAAATCCAACAGATCTTGAAGTTGTACAAGGACACTTCTAGTTTTTTCTTTTATTTTTCAGCTTAAAAAATGCTACAGTTGCCTACTTTAGAGGTCATGTCTTATTTAAAACCTTATAGGAAAATAATAAACAAATATATATAGATATCTATATTGATATATTTGTATATGTTTGTGTGTGTGTGTGTATAAATTTGGATACCTATGGAAAACATAAAAATAACTGCTATTCATTTATAAAACATCTCATTGAAATATTATAATTTATTCATTGTTGGCAAAAATGGGTGAAAAAATAGTTACCAGGTCAGTGGAATTTAGTTCAGCTAACAAAAATGTTATTTTGATATTCCTAATGTGTCAAAGACTCAATTTTAATATTTAGTGTGGTCTTATTTCTAAGATTCTGTGTGTTTTTAGAATTTTAGTGAATCTCATTATCATGTACTATAGAAAGAAAATAAAACTAAAAGAAAGATTAACTAAATACAGATTTGTTACATTATTTCTGGTCATGCTATTTTTTGTTCTAATAAATACTCAATAGTGATAACATTAAGGCTTATAGCATCTACCTTTGAATAGTATTAAACATTTTCCTAAAAAAAGAGAGAGGCAAATTACTGTGTTTTCATAAGCTGATTCAATAAAGAAATTTGGGGATATAATATTTTTTTAGGTCCTGGATAAAGGTCATGGTATTTATCTCCCAAAAGATGCTGATATGGCAACAGCCCCAAGAAACATCAAGTGTTAGATACAGGAGAATGAAGAGAGGAGATGAGAAATTTAAGTAAATTTTATTGTATGGATATTTTCTTTTGGAAAGGTGATATATTTTAATGGCATTATCATGCTTCATCACAATTTTGCTTATTTTTTTATACATGTGCTCTCTCTCACTCTCTCTCTCTCTCTCAGACACACACACACAGCAGAAGTCTGTGTTTTCTTTTGATATTTATTTCCCAAGAACAAAGTTTGCCTCTTTTTTTATCTCTTTAAATCTTTAAGATAGTTATAAGATTTTCTATTTTATTCTTTCCCTTATTATTTTTAATCACATAACATTTGAAATAATCACAAAGCATTCAAAAGAATATTTAGAATATATAATTTATGGAGATAATAACAAAATGAACACTTGTCAACCAATACACAGCACAAGAATGAGAACATTAGAATGAACTTTCATTACCTATATATGCCTTCTCAATTCCAGCGCATTGATCCTGTCATCCTAGGAGCAAGTCTACTGCTCAACTTTCCAAGATAATTTCTAACTGATTTGCAAAGTGGTTGAACCAGCTTACACTTTCAAAGAAGATGAAGTGAGTCAAAAGTTTTTCATTTCTGTATTAGTACTTGCTGTTTTCATATGTATACATTTTTTCCAGTACATTGGATAGGCTAACGGCATCTAACAATACTACTGATTTGCATTTTCCTGATGACTAATGAAGTCATTTTAATTAAGTTTCTTTTTCTTGGCCATTAAGTTTATTTTTTTCTGAGTTTTGTGAAATACATGTTGTATTAGTTATCCATTTATGTGTAACAACTTATCACAAACTTAGTTTAAAACAAAAACACAATTATTATGTCAGAATTACCCTGGATCAGGATTCTAGGCATGAATTAAGTGGGTCTTCTGCTTAGAGTCTCACAAGGCTACAAAGTGATGACCAGTCTGCATTTTCACCTGGACACTCAAAATGAAAGGAATTCATTTCTAAGCTCTCAGATTGTTGACAGACTTTATTTTCCTTCACTGTAGCACTGAGGGGCTTTTCTATGACTGTCAGCTGGAAGATACCCTCATGACCTAGAAGTTACCCCCAGTTCCTAGAGGCTGTCAGCATTTCATTGCTAGAAGGATTTTCTCAAAACAGTAGCTTATTTCATCTAGAATACAGGCAGAGTCTCCAGTATGTATCTGCCAGCAAAACAGTTTTATGTAATGTAACATAATCCTAGACTGACAGGCCATCACCTTTGCCATATTCTGTTGGTTTGAAACAAGTCACTGATCCTGCGTACACTCAAGGGGAGGGGATTACACAAATACTTGAACAGCAAGAATAAGGAAACGGTGACTATCACTCCAGCACCTGTATGCTACACCTGTCTATGTCTTTACCTATTATTCTATTTGGTATTTTTCTTCTTAGCAATGTATATATTTTTGTTATTTTGTTGATTTGTGTTGCATATATTTTCTCTCAGTATGTGATTTTTCTCACTTTAAAATGAAGAAACTAATATTATTAATTTTAATGAAATCAAATTTATCAGTTATGTTTCTATAATTATTCCTCTTAAAACTTTTTAAAATATTTTTTTATTGATTTTAGAGTAAGGGAGAGAGAGATAAAGATAGAAACATCAATGATGAGAGAGAATCATTGATCGGGTGCACCCTGCATACCCCCTAATGGGGATGGAGTCCACAACCCAAGCATGTGCCCTGACTGGGAATCAAACCCTGACTTATTGTTTATAGGTAGATGCTCAACCATTGAGCCACACCGGCTGGGCCACTCTTTAGGTCTAATTCTTTCAATAAAACTTAAAGGTTTTTACTTCAATTTTAATTTAATTGATATGTTTCTGGGCTCTATAATCTGTTCTGTTGGTTAATATATTTTCCATTGAACTTATTAGCTCTATAAGAAGCCTCAAAATCAGAGAAGGCAAACCATCCCTAATTGGTCCTAACATCTGTTAATATCCACAACTACCATTTTAACATTTTAGTTGAGTTTCAGTAAATCAAGAAATCAAAAGAAAAATACAGTGAGAGGAGGAAATAGTGGGCAAGAGGGCATGAGGGCATGATGACCATTTGCATATTAGCTTTTTATTATATAGGATTTTGCACCATTGTCCTCTTCTCTCTTTCTCCTCCTGTTTTTCCTCTCTTTCCTCCTTTTTGGTTTTTCTCCTTCCTCAAACCTGTCTGGCACCTAGTCCCAGGGCCAGGCTGGAAATACAACTACATTCGAGAATATTCACCTGGAATTTCCAACTGCAGTCCAGCTGAGGAGGTGACATAACAAAGAAGAACAGAAGGCACCTGGAAACTGGTAGGAATGGGGAGATCTTGAGAGGGAGGTTTCCAGAGCACACACACCCAACCACACCTGGGTAGTGTCCAACCAGCAGCACCTCTGGACCTGCAACAGGTGACCCACAGCACCTGTGTCAGCTGCAAAAGGTAGCAAGACTGCTGGCAGCAGTGGAGTCCAGACCTGGCAGATTAGAGCCAGTGGGGAAGAAAGCCACAATTTTTATTCTTTTTTTTTTTAATCTCTAAACCCAGAGCACAGGAGTTATCACTTGCAACAACACACTTGAGGCATTGGCACAGGGAGGGAGGCACGGGCTTGAGGTGCCTGGGGAAAGGCAGGGGAGGGAAGCAGGGCAGGGAGACCTGAAAAAGCAGTAGCCAGGAGGCCTGCATTGGGTCATTTAAATGCTTCCAAACAAAAACGTCCATTTTCCCTGGGAGGAGCTACCTCTTCCAAACACCCAAAGGGCAGGTGAAGGGAAAAAAACACAAAACACTCTAGGTGATACAGCCCGCCAGCATCCTGCATTCTGTGCTTTACAGAGGAAACAAAGGCAGATGCCAAGCTTATAAGTCTGAACAGTCTCAAGGAGCTCTCAGTGACTGGAGTGGAGGAGGGGCCATGTGCCCCACTATTCTAGGATCCAGTCTGATAAAAATTCCAGGGTCCCATGACTCCATTGGTCTCCGTACAAGGACCTCTGTCCAGCCAAGGGCAAAGTAATATTTTGGGCCACTCACGGAGGAGTAGCTATGGGACAGAAAAAAACAAACAAAAAAAACACATTATGTTCCCTTTAAGTGAAACAACAGCAACCGCACCTAAAAACCTGTCAGAAACAGACTCTTGAGTGATGAAGACTGACAGCTGGCAGACAGGCAAAGAGGGCACATCGGCCCCTCCTGCTTGAAGCCGAGGCCTGTGGAGACAGACACAAGCAGTGGACAGGTGGGTCGCTTGGAGCTTTAAGCAGGATGCTAAAAGCCAAAAGACAGTGCCCGACGGTGGTTAGTTCCTAAATACCTAATAAGAAGCACGGAATTGGCAGAAGGAACAAAAGAGTGGGATCCTAAGCCAGATTCCATAGGGCACTAACACTCAGCTGAAGTGAACAATACTTCACTCCATTTTTTAAAATTTTATACTAGTAGCTTGGTGCATGAAATTCATGCACATTAAAAGGGAATTAATTAGAGGAAATGTTTTAATATTGCTATTTGCCCTTTCTCTATTATAGAAGTGTCAGAGATGAAAGAAAATTAGTAAAATGTATACGAAAATCTCCCTCCTGTCAGAGTCTGGGGCATGTTGTGAGACCCAGAGTCAAGTCCCTGTCCACCTGTGAGCCTCGAAATCGTGTGAGATCCAGACCCGGCTGTCTCTACCCCCATCAAGCCCCTCAAGGCAGGGGGTGCAGCCTCAGGTCCCCTGACAAGCCCTGCCAGGTGGGGGGTGTGGCCTCAGGTCCCCCAGCTTGTCACCGGGGCAGGGGGCATGACCACATGTCCCCCATCAAGCCCCACCAGGCAGGGGACATGGCCTCAGGTCCCCAGGCCCAGCACCAGGGTGGGGGTGTGGTCTCTGGGCCCCGGGAGCAGCCTCAGATGGCCCAGTGCTGGGGTGGGGGACATGGCCTCAGGTTCCCAGGCCCAGCCTCAGGTCCCCCGGCCCAGCCTCAGGTTCCCCGGCCCCGACACAAATGCCCAAGGGCACAAGGGCATAACAACCATTTGCATATTAGCTCTTTACTATATAAGATTTTGCACCATTTTCCTCCTCTCTTCTCTTTTTTCCCTCCTGTTTTTCCTCTCCTTCCTCCTTTTTGGTTTTTCTCCTTCCTTTTCTTTTTCCCTTTATTTAAAACTGACTTTCATTATATATCTGCTTTATTAATTATTTTAGTCTCTGTTGTTTTGTTCACATATCTAATTTCCTCTTTCCTGCTCCTACTCAATTTCCTTCTCTTTTTTCCTTGTTTTTCACTACTCAATTTTTTTCCTCTCCTCATTCTTTTTCTTTCTAATTTCTTAACTTGTTTCACTTCCTAAATTTAGGAATATTTGCTCTCTCTTTTTCAACTTTTTCCTTCTTTATTCTCATTTCTCTTCCCCCTCCCTTATTCTAAATCATGGTCCTTCCCTATTCCTCTAATTCTTTAGCATTATTTTATTTATTTAAGCTCTGCATCTACAAATTCTGCTCTTCTTTTTTTCTGGGTATTTTTTCTGTGCTCTTTGCTTTATTTGTTTGTTTTGTTATGTTTTCTCCCCATATATATTTTTCTTTTTTTCCACTATCATTCTTGCTCTCTTTTCTCTTTCCTAATTCTTTTTCTCTGGCGATCACTTTTGTGTTGGGGTTTCAGAGATCTTGTGCACATTTGTGTTCTGTTCCTTCTGTGTTGTGTCTTGCTTTGTTGTATTTTGTGCTGTTTGGTCAGCACCTCCACAAAGGCTGGTACGACGTGGTAGGGAGTGAGCCACATAATCAGACACCCTGAGAGGAGACTATCAACAAATGGGACAATAACATTCAAGACCCAAATACATCAGGATAACCCAAATATCTCAAGTAGGGGGCTTGCCTAGAACTCCCAGCCCAGGAGATATGAGAGACTGCACCACTGGGTCCCACCAAAGATCTACTACATAAGACCAACCCCAAAAATTTCAGTGGCATAGCAGTTTGATCTAATACATAGAAACAAAGGAATAGCAAAAATGGGGAGACAGAGAACTAAGTCTCGAATAAAAGAAAAGGAGGCATCCCCAGAAAGAAAGTAAACAAATGGAGGCAAGTAATTTGTTAGAGAAAGAATTCAGAGTAATGGTTAAAAGGATGCCCAAATGTCTGGATGGGAAATACACACAACTCAATGAAAACTATAAGGAGCTGAATGAGCAATAAACCAACATGAGTAAGAATCAAGAAGAAATGAAGAATGACATAGCTGCAATAAAGAACACCATGGGAGGTTTCAACAGTAGACTAGAAGATGCTGGGGACTGAATCAGCGAGTTAGAAGACAAGGTAGAAAACATCCAAGCAGAGCAGCAACTGGTAAATAATTTAAAAAGAAGGAGAAGAGCCCTAGCTGATTTTACCCAATGGATAGAGCATCTTTCTTCTATTGAAGGGTCCCAGATTCATTTCCATTCAAGGACACATGCCAAGTTGTTGGACCAATCCAGTAGGGGGCATACAGAGGACAGCCAATCAATAGTTTGCTCTCATTATTGCTTTTGATATGTTGCTTTTGAGCAACATAAAATGAAACAACATCCCCATATATAGGTGTGCCAGAAGAAGAGAAACTGAGCAAGAAATAGAAAACCTCTTTGAAGAAATAATGATGAAAACTTCCTTGACCTTGAGAAGAAAAAGTCACACAAGTACAAGAAGTACAGAGAGTCCCAATCAAGATGAACCCCAAAACACCTACAATAAGATACATAATAATTAAATTGGCAAATGTAAAAAACAAAGAAAGAATCTTAAAGGCTACAAGAGAGAGAGAGTTACCTACAAGGGATCTCCCATTAGACTATCAACTGATTTCTCAACAGAAACACCTTAAGCCAGAAGGGAATGGCATGAAGTACACAAAGTGATGGGGGGGAAAAGGGACTGAATCCAAGAATAATCTATCCAGCAAGACTATCATTCAAAATTGAAGGGGAAATCAGGAGCTTCACAGACAAAAAAAAAAAAAAAAAAAAAAAAGGCTAAAGGAGTTTATTACCACCAAACCAGCAATGCAAGAAATGCTAAAGGGGCTTTTATAAAAAGAAGAAATAGAAAGGAAAGAAGGAACACAGGCATAACGAATAAAAATGTCAACAAACAAATAACAATCTATAATAACCTTAAACATAAATGGGTTAAATGCTCTAATAAAAAGACACAGAGTAGCGGAATGGATAAGAAAACATGACCAACATATATGCTGTCTACAAGTGACCCACCTCAGAACAAAAGATCCACACAGACTGAAAGTGAAGGGATGAAAAAAAATATTTTTCAGGCAAGTGGAAATGAAAAAAATCTGGGGTAGAAATAATTATATCTGACAAAATAAATCTCAAAGTGAAGGCCATAACAAGAGATAAGGAGGGCCACTTCATAATACTAAAGGGATCAATACAACAACAGACTATAACTCTGGTAAACATATACACCCAATAGAGGAGCATCTATATATATAATTGCTGGAGAATATCATAGGAGAGATAAACAGCAATAGTAGAGGACTTTAGTACCCTACTGACATCACTGGATAAATCTTCTAGACAAAAAATCAACAAGGAAACAGCAATCTTAAATGATGCTCTAGAAAAAAATGGAACTAATTGACATCTTCAGAACATTCCACCCCAAAACTACAGAATATACATTATTCTGAGACATTTTTAAAGATAGACAACATGTTAGGACACAAGCTAAGTCTCTACAAATTCAAGAAGATTGAAATCATAGCAAGCATCTTCTCAGACCACAGTGACATGAAATTAGAAATCACCTACAATAAAAATGCTCAAAAACAATCAAATACATGGAGGCTAAATAACATGCTATTAAACAATGAATGGCTTACCAAAGAGATTACAGAAGAAATAAAAAAAAACATCTTGGAAACAACAGAAAATGAACACACAACAACACAAATCTATGGGACTCAGTAAAAGCACTCCTGAGAGGGGAAGTTCATAGCACAACAGGCCTACCTAAAAAAAAAAAAGCAAAAAACAAAACAGAAACACAAGAAAAATGTTTAATAAGTGATCTAACCCTTCTCTAACCCTTCAACTTAAAGAGTTAGAAAGAGAACAACAAGAACAGCCCAGAATAAGTAGGAGGAAGAAAATAACTAAATCACAGGGGAAATAAATGACATAGAGACATCATCATCATCATAATAATAATAAGAAGAAGAAATACAAAAATCAACAAAACCAAGAGCTGGTTCTTTGAAAGGATAAACAAGATTGATGTACTAGCCAGACTCATCAGGAAACAAAGAGAAAGCACCCCAATAAACAAAATCAGAAACAAAAGAGGTGAAGTATCAACTGACTCATCAGAAATATGAAGGATTATAAAAAATACTATTAACAACCTATTCCAACAAACTGGACAACCTAGATGAAATGAACATGTTCCTAGAAAATTATAACCTTCCAAAATTCAATCAGGAAGAATCAGAAAACCTGAATAGACCTATAATTGCTGGTGAAATTAAAGCAGTAATATAAAAAACCCCCAGCAAACACAAGCCCTGGTCCCATGGATTCACAGGGGAGTTTTACCAAATATTCAAAGAACTAAAGCCTCATTTCCTCAAATTATTCAAAAAATTCAACAGGAAGGAACACTTTGAAACTCTTTCCATGAACCCAGAATTACCCTAATTACAAAACCATATAAAGACATGACAAAGAAAGACAACTACAGGCCAATATCCCTGATGAACATAGATGCTAAAATCATCAACAAAATTGTAGCAAAACGGATCCAGCAATACATTAAAAATATCATACATCATGATTAAGTGGGATTTATTCTGACTATGCAAGGCTGCTACAATATTCACAAATCAATAAATGTGATACAGCACAAAAACAGATTTAAAGACAAAAAGCACATGATCATATCCATTGATGCATAAAAATCATTTGACAAAATCCAACACCTTTTTTGGTAAAACCTCTCAGTAAATTAGGAATAGACGAATCATATCTCAACATAATAAAGGACATATATGACAAACCTACAGCCAGCATCATACTCAATGGGCAAAAACTAAAAGCATGTTCCATCAGAACAGGAAAAAGACAGGTATGCCAACTTTTACCACTTTTATTCAACATAATACTGAAGTCCTAGCCATAGCAAACAGACAACAAGAAGAAATAAAAGGCATCCAAATGGGAAAGGAGGAAGTAATACTCTCATTATTCACAGATGACATGATTCTGTACATAGAAACCCCTGAAGATGCCATCAAAAAAACTACTAGATTTAATAAATGAATTTGACAATGTAGCAGGATACAAAATTCACATCCCAAAATCCATAGCATTTTTATACACCAGTAGTAAACTCTCAGAAAGAGAAACTAAAAAAGCAATTCCATTTACCATTGCAATAAAAAAATTAAGATACTTAGGAATAAACTTAACCAAGGAGGTAAAAAACCTGTACTCCAAAAACTACAGGACATAGAATAAAGAGATAGAGGAAGATATAAACAAGTGGAAGAATATATCATGTTTATAGATTAGTAGGATCAATATCATTAAAATGTCCATATTACCCAAAACAATCTACAGATTCAGTGCAATCTCTATTAAAACACCAATGGCATGTTTCACAGACCTAGAACAAACACTCCAAAATGTATATGGAATGAAAAAAGACCCTGACTAGCAAAGGCAATCATGAGAAAGAAGAACAAAGTTGGAGGAATCACAATATCAGATTTCAAGTTCTACTACAAAGCCCTGGTGCACAGATGAGCCTGGTACTGGCATAAAAACAGGCAGAAAGATCAATGGAACAGAACAGAGAACCCAGAAAGTGACCCAAGCCAATATGTTCAATTAATATATGACAGAGGAGGCAAGAGGCAAGAGCTTATATTGGAGCAGAGACAGTCTCTTAAATAAATGGTACTGGAAAATTTGGACAGATACACAAAAAATGAAACTAGACCACCAACTTACACCATACACAAAAATGAACTCAAAATGGATAAAAGGCTTAAATGTAAGATGTGAAACCATAAAAGTCCTAGAGGAAACCATAGGCAGCAAAATATCAGAACATCTCTCATAGCAATATGTTTACTGATACGTTTCCTAGGACAATGGAAACTAAGGAAAAAATAAACAAGACTACATTAAAATAAAAGCTTCTGCCCTGCAAAAGAAACCATCAACAAAATAACAACAGGACCCACTACATGGGAGAACATACTTGGCAATGATACATCCGATAAGGGTTTAATCTCTAATATATATAGGGAACTCTTGCAACTTAACAAAAGGAAGACAAACAATCCAATTAAAAAATGGGCAAAGGAGCTAAGTAGACACTTCTCCACAGTGGACATACAGAAAGCCAAGATACATATGAAAAAATGCTCAAAGCCACTAATCATCTGACAGATGCAAATCAAAACAACAATGGGATATCACCTCACACCTGTCAGAACAGCTATCATCAACAGATCAACAAATGACAAGTGTTTGAGAGATTGTGGAGAAAAGGGAACTCTAGAATACTGCTGTTGGGAATGCGGACTGGTGCAGCCACTGTGGAGAACAGTATGTATGGAGTTTCCTCAAAACATTAAAAATGGAACTCTCATTTGACCCTGTTATTCCACTTCTAGGAATGTATCCTAAGAATATATGCACCCCTATTTACAATTTACAATATTTAAGATTTAGAAACACAATTTACAATATTTAAGATTTGGAAACAGCCTAAGTGCCCATCAGCAGATGAGTGGATAAAAAGCTGTGGTACATCTACACTATGGAATACTACATGGTAATAAAAAAGAAAGAACTTTTACCATTTGCAACAACATGGATGCACCTGGAAGGTATTATGTTGAGTGAAATAAGCCAGTCAGAGAAAGATAAGTGCCAAAATATCTCACTCATATGTGGAATCCAACGAACCAAATAAACTGATGATCAAAAATAGACCCAAAGACATAGAAACATGAATAGACTATTGATCATCAGAGGGAAGTCTGAGAAGAGATCAACCAATGAACTTGTATGCATATATGCATAACCATAGACACAGACAATGGGGTGGTGAGGGCTTTGGGGGTGATGGGGGACTGGAGTAGGCTGGAAGTGGTTAAAGGGGGCAAAGGAGGAACTATGCAATACTTTTCAACAATAAAGATTTTTTTTAATAAAATAAATTAAAATTTTGTTACTGAGTCTTTGTTTTTACCATGAACATGAGCTATCATTTCAATTATTTAAGTCTCCTTTAATGTCTTTCAATATAATTAGGTATTTTTATTTGGTCTTGTAAATGTTTTTTAGTTTTTATTTAAGGTATCAAATAATTTCTGTTGCTATTGTAAAATGTGTTTTGTTTATTTGTTTGTTTGTTTAATGGTCCCTATTTTTTGTGGTTTTGGTTGTTCTTGGTGACTAGAAATGTACTAATGTATTTGTATGCACTGACTGTACAGATATTATAGCCAACCATTTGGCTAAACTTCCTTATTGTGTCTAATAATTTACTTATACGTTCTTTTGATTGGCTCTATGTAAAGCTTTATGTCATTTTCAAATAATAATACTCTGATTTGGTCTTTTCAATCTTTCTGCTATTATTTGTTTCAACATCCAGTGTAGTGATGGATAGGAATGTGATGTTTGCTACCTCATTGTTTTCCTCATTTTTAAGGGAAAGCCACCAATATCTCTCTGATTAAGAATTATATCTCTTTCCTTCTGATCCTTTGCTTTCTCTTACTGGTGAAACTGAACAGGTAGGTATATGTTCCCTCAAGTGGTTAAGAGTTGGGGAAGTTGTTGTCACAGATGCCCAGAGATAACTGCCAGAGTTCTACAATAGCGAGGAGGGTGTCTACACAGGGGAAGCCTGACATTGGTTTTCAGAGCCCAGTAGAGTGGGTAAAACAGAACATCTTCAGAAAGGGGGAGAGATCAACCAAAGGACTTGTATGCATGCATATAAGCCTAACCAATGGACACAGACAACAGGGGGGTGAGGGCATGAGTTGGGGGGGAGATGGAAGGGTAATGGGGGAATAAGGACACATATGTAACACCTTAATCAATAAAGAAATTAAAAAACAAAGGAGGTGGACACCTGTAATGTGTTTGAACTCATGTGGAGGTGAAGAGTCTGTCTGTGTAGGACAGCTAGATGAAAAATCACAACCCAAGTGGGGTGAGACTGGCATCCATGTAGGAGGGGGTCAAGATGCTGACTTTTGGATCCCTCTAGAGCTCTCTTCTACAATTAATTAGGCTGACTTATGTTACCAATATGATGTTGAAGAAATTGTGTTATCTAAAGCTAGATCACAAAAGACATGGAGGTTTCTGTCTCATCTTGGATTACTTGTTCTGGGTCAAGTCAACTTTAGCATTGTGAGGATAATTAAAACAGCTTATGGAGAAGCCCACATGGAGAGAAAGTAAAGCTTTCTGACAGCAGTCCCTGAGGAGCTAATAATACCTGCCAACAGTCATGTAAGTGAGCCACCTTGGGAGTGGATCCTCCAGGCCCAGTCAAGCCTTCAGAAGACTGTAGCCAGGGACAACAACTTGACCCCAACACCTTCAGAGTCCTTGATCTAGAACTACCCAATTAAGGTACCTCTGAATAAATTGCTGATGGAAATATAAACCATAAAATACTCTGAAGAAAAAAGTCTTAATGTATGTATCCTGACTCAACTTTGAGTCAATGTGTTAAATTCTCTCCCTTACCATCAAAGTGCCAATTATAAAGGGGGCACTTTTAGTGCTCTAACTAACTTTAATCTGTTGCAACAAAAATGAAAAAGAAAACCTTCAGAACAGCAACAGAGATCCCTCCCAGGTATGCACATGCAGCTGAAGTTCCCTCCTTGATTCCCTCAGGCAACTAGACCTTTAGTGTGGCAAAGTAAGACTCCAGCAAATCTTACCAGAAACTTTCTCTTCTGCTTTCATCATGGACACATTTGAACAGGGACTCACATGGACTTGGAGCCTACTTACTCCATTTCTAAACATAGGCCACCCCTTGTCCCATGAAATAAGAGCAAATGGAGACAGACTCAGACACATGAACAGGGCCAAGCTGAGAAGCAAAATAAATGCTTCCTGTAAAAATTTTTGTTTTACTTCAAAAACTGGAAGAAAACTTTATAAAACCTATAGCTATAATCGATATTATCAGTAACTATAGAGGTATTAGCATTTTTTAGTAATCATGTCAAACCAAGACATGCCAGTTTTTCTTTCATTTCTTTGATTACTAAAAAATGCCAATACCTCTATAGTCACTGATCAGGTATTGGCATTTTTTAGTAATCAAGGAAATGAAAGTAAAACTGTCATGTCTTGGTCTTTCAAATTGTTGAGTAATTTTAACTGCTATTGTTCTGTATTAGGGGAGGGAAATAGAAAACCTTAGACAATTTTAATTGAAGAATAAATTGCTATGCCTATTCTGAAAGGAAATTTAAAATATGTAATAAAACCTTTAAAATAATCAAATGTCTTAATCAAGTAATTACACTTCTAGAAATTTATCATTATAAATTAATCAGTGAGACATACTAAAATGTATGTTCAAGGTATTTATTGTGTTAATGAAAATAAATTAGTTAAAATAGAAAAATAATCTAAAATATCTAACATTAGAGCTCAGTAAATAAATGGTAGTATTGAAATGTCATACAATTTGTACTTGATTAAAACTGAAAGAAGCTTAGCTCATAAGTCCCCACATCAATTTGAAAGCAATGAAAAAAATTCACATTAAGATGGACAATAACTGTTATCTATGGGTAAAATTTACTATCTCAACTAAGTTAAAACAAGATTCTCTTCTCATTTTTTACTTTTCTCATTCAAGATGATTTCAGTTCCCATAAGCTTTCTTACTGTCCTCAATTCAGTAGAGAAGCATATGGTTTACAGACCATCCTCTTTCCTACTGACTTACTTGACCTGATCTTTAGTGTGTTCTGGTATCCACTATATCCATCGCATCTTCCATGCATGTCTCATCATAACTTTTGATCTCAAAACCTTGTTCTCTGAGTCTGCCTAGTCACAATCCCAGTCCTCGGCTGGTTGGTAGACCCTCTTAGCATTTTTTAATTCCTTTCTAACCCGAGACTAGGAAGCCTCAGCTGTTTTCCTTGTACCATGCTGGAATACTCAAGACTTTCTCCATAGACCCATCTCATGCCATAGTTTTTATGGTACTTAGGTGCTAGGTTGTATGTGAAAACTCTCACTAGCCCTATGGCCATCACGATTCTACCCTGGAAAGCCTTATGCTCAGGGCCTTACCACCCTCACATACATAGTTTTAATGTAGAAGGGGGCAGCAATAACATTGTTGTTCTATTGTCATGCTCCATGATATCCTGTTCCCTGTCAGGTGGTTGTACTTTTATCATGTTGGAAGGAAAATATCTTTTAAGGTATTTATTCTCACTTTAAGTCTTTCAGAATCTGCCTTCTTGAATCTCAAATCCCATTCTATCTCATCAAAGCATGGTTCTTACAAATCAAAGCTTTGTTCTCAAGATCATAGTACATTTCAAAAAACCATTTTGCTTTTCAGTTAAAATAGGGTTGGGGTTTTTTTTGGTTGTATATAACCTCATGTTCAGGAGAGGGTAATTTAAAGCTAACTCTGCTATCTGAATGGTGGCTTCCAAAAATGCGATTAAAAAAATGGGGAGAATCAATCTTTTGCTATTTATTTACACAAATGCTGATTGGTGTAAAAGTAGGTTTATGTTGTTTATATGAAAATACAATAATTAATAAAATAAATAATATGAGAATAAACTATTTTTCATACTCACAATATAAACCTACTTTTGCCCCACCTGTATAAATGAGAATGGGGGGGGGGGGGGACACAAAAAACAGCTATATTATGTATAGTGTTTGTCAATGTGTCCATATTCTGTTCCCTTTTTTCAGTTTTCTATAATGATATTTCTAGAACAAATATGTTGCTTGTGTGATCTGATAAAATTATTATAAAAAACTTAATTACTTTTTTATATAACAGTTCTTAGCTTCACTCTTTCTGATATTGTTATTTATACATTTGAAACTGGTTTCTTTTTCTAGATCATTTCTCATTTCTTCCCTCATCATTTGCATCTATATTATTATGGATCAAGAATAATGTCTTCTAATTTCCCCTGGTAAAACCACAGCATGTAGTATATATTCAATAATTTGTTGTCAAACCAACAAAATAAAATTCAGGGAGGGCAGATAGGTAAATTCAGTACTCAGGTTCTCCCACAACCACATCAAAATTGCAACCAAACTATAGAACAACCATCATTCAGAACTTCGTGAAATCTAGCTGAAAATAAGTCCTATAAGTATATAAAGAAGAAACCACATAGAAACTGGTAGGAGGGACAGAGACACAGAACTGGCTGGTCCCACTGATCCATACAGGACATGTACTACATAAGGCCACTCTACTAAGATTAGGGGACATAGCAGCTCTGCCCAATACATAGAAACAAACACAGAGAGGCAGTCACAATAAGAACACATGCTAAAAATCAAAAGGCATATCACTGTTGCAAAGGTCCCCCCTGAAGAGCATGGGGTTCCAGCCCCATACCAGGCCCCCCAGCCCAGAGTTCCAGTGCTAGGAAAAAAAGTCACCATAACTTCTGACTGTGAAAATCAGCAGGAATTGTGACTGAGTGAGACAGAGGGCTTCTGGAATCTCAGGTGTTCCTCTTAAAGGGCCCACACTTGAACTTAGACTCACACACTCTAATCTCCAGCAGTTGGGCAGCAGCTCAAAAGGTGCTAGAGACATATGAGGAGGAACTGAATAGTCTGGCATCAAGGTGACAGCTGGAGGGGCAGCTTTCAACCAGAAAGAAGTGCTGGCAGAGGCCATTATTCTTTTGATGACCCCTCGCACACACACAGATTTGGTCGGTGGGCACCATATCTGAGTCTCCATCAACCTTGCTAAAACTGTGGGCTCTGCCCTGGTGATTCCTTGAGACCACCCCATTGAACTTGAAAGCCCATCAAAGTCATTTCTAGTGACTTTTCCATACAAACAGCCTATCTTGGTTCATGTTACAGACTTTCCTAATAACTCTCTAAGGTTCATAAATCCCTATAACAAGAAGCATGTGGCCTCAGCACTCCATGCAACTCTTGCTAAGTGGCTCCAGGTTCGGTACTAGTGCCAGCTAGCCTCAGCTTATTGCTTGGTCTCTTCCAGACACCTCCAAGCCCAGTACAAGTAGCAGCAATCCACAGATCACCCTGTAGCTCATGCCAGGTGGACCTGGGCTGGGCACAAGTGGCAGCTCATCATGGCCTGCACCTCTTGGGAGACTCCAGAGATAGCATACCTGATGGACAATTTCAGATCATGTCAAAGCACCACCCAGTCACCTCCATGAGCAACACACTGAGGAGCAGAGTCACTGGGCACAAGAGTTTTGTTGAAGTGAGTCTTGCCCCTTGGGGTAAGGACCTGCATAGTGAATCCTCTGCTATAGTTGCAGATAGTAATTGCAGCTGATCAGCCTCGGGGGAGGGGGAGTCAATCCCTCCCATTGACACACCAAAGCAATCAAGGCTCAACTACAGCAAGACCTTACACACATACCACATAAGGGTCCAACCTGAAGTCCCCAGATAGGATGACCAAAGAGGCTATGCCACTGGGCCATACAGGATACCTACTACATAAGGCCACTCTACTAAGATTAGGAGACATAGCAGCTCTGCCTAATGTACAGAGACAAACACAGAGAAGCAGTCACAATAAGAACACAAACGTGTCCCAAAATGAAAGAACAGAATAAAAGTCCAGGATAAGAACTAAACAAAATGGAGACAAGCAATCTACCAAATTCAGAGTTCAAGGCATTATAAGGATGCTCAAAGATCTCAGTGAGAATTTCAATAAAGATATAAAGAAACATAAAAATGGAGATAAAAGACATAAAAAAGAACCAGTCAGAAATGAAGAATATGATTGAAATGAAGAATATATTACAGGGAATCAAGAGGAGAATAGATGAAGAAGATAATCAAATCAGTGATTTAGAAGATAAAGAGCAAATACCAATGAATCTGAAGAGAGAAAAAAAAATCCAAAAGAATGAGGAGAGTGAAAGGAGCCTCTGGGACAACTTTAAGCCTACCAATATTTGCATCATGAGGATGCCAGAAGAAGAAAGAGAGCAAGAAACTGAAAACGTATTTGAAAAAATAATGTAAAAATCCCCTACCCTGGTAAAGAAAATAGATCTAGCAAGTACACAGAGCTCCAAATATGATGAACCCAAAGAGGTCCATACCAAGACATATCATAATTAAAATGCCAAAGATTATAAAGTCAACAAGAGAATCTTAGAAGCACCATGTGAAAAGGGGCTAGTTACCTAAAAGAAATTTCCCATAAAACTGTCAGCTGATTTCTCAACATAAACTTTGCAGGGCAGAGGAGTCTGGTGGGAAATATTTAAAGTGATGAAAAGCAGGCATCTACAACCAAGATTACCCTACCCAGAAGAAGTATCATTTAGAATTGATGGACAGATAAAGAGTTGCCCACACAGGAAAAAGCTAAAGTAGTTCATTACCACCAAACCAGTATTACAAGAAATTTTAAAGGGTCTTCTTTAAGAAGAGGAAGAAAAAATGATTTAAAAAATATGAATAGCCCTAACCGGTCTGGCTCAGTGGATAGAGCATTGGCCTGCAGACTCAAGGGTCCCAGGTTCGATTCCAGTCAAGGGCATGTACCTTGGTGTGGGCACATCCCCAGTGGGCGGTGTGCAGGAGGCAGCTGATCAATGTTTCTTTCTCATTGATGTTTCTAACTCTCCCTTCCTCTCAGTAAAAAATCAATAAAATATAATTAAAATATATGAATAATAAAATGGCAATAAATACATATATATCAAAAATCACTTTAAATGCATGTCAATGAAATGCTCCAATCAAAAGATATACAGTGGCTGAATGGATAACAAAACAAGACCCCTACATATGCTGTCTACAAAAGACTCACTTCAGATGAAAGATACAGACTAAAAGTAGAGGAATGGAAAAAGTTATTTCATGAAAATGGAAACAAAACAAAACCAAAAAAAGTTGGTGTAACAATACTTACACCAGACAAAATAGACTTTAAAACAGGAGACTTTAATAGGAGACAAGGAAGGACTCAATCATTCCACTTTTGAGTATTTATCAAAGAAAACCCCAAAACACTAAATTGAAAAGACATATGCATCTATATATGCATTGCAGCATTATTTACAATGGCCATATGGAAGCAATCTAAGTGTCCATTAATAGATTAACCAATAAAGAAGTGATGCATATATACAAAAAATATGACACAGCCATTAATAAAATGAAATCTTGTCATCTGCAACAAAATACATGAATCTAGAAGATATTGTGCTGAGTAAAATAAGTCAGAGAAATACAAATGGCATATGATTTCACTTATATGTGAAAAATAAATAAGCAGAATAGGAACAGACTCATAGATACTCATGTTGATAGTCACCAGATGGAAGAGGGGACTGGGGCATGGGTGAAAGGATTAGACTATAAATTGGTAGTTATAGAATTGGTAGTCATGGGGATGTAAAATATAGCAGAGAAAATACAGTCCATATAATGTAATAACTGGGTATGATGACTGATGTGATGGTACTAGATTTATTGGGTGATCACTTTTGTAAGTTATATAAATGTCTAATCATTGGGATATAGACCTGAAACTAATATAATATTGTATGTAAACTGCAATTGAAAAAAATAGTTTAAATAAAAAAATAATAAATGAATTACAGGACCTATGGTACCTGGTTGTCTTTGGACCTGGACTCCTTTTACCAGATGGGCACTTGCCAATAATTTAGTTTCCAGTCAAGATTTTTTCCATCAACTTTTTGTGCTTAGTTTTTTCATTATCTTATTTTTTAGAATAAAATAGAATTTCAGATGTTTCTGTGATTTTATCATTTGAAGTCTATGCAACCAAGATCCACTTTATAAAAAGAAGATACAGGCTGTTAAACCCCCTATTCCCTAGTTCAACAGGGCCTAGACATAAAAAAAATCAGGAAGAAATTCAATACCTCATTTTTGAAGTATGTTTTTGTTTTTCTTAACATACTCTATTTACCCAGATCCCTGGAGTCTTTTGGACAATACCCAAGAGAGAATTTTAAGTAACCAGTGTGCTTCTTATTTGTTGACTGCTGTTGAAGTTTTCCTCTTTAAATTCAAAATGGTTTGGAACAACTTTTTCAACACAATAGGGAATTTACTTTATTTTAAAGGAGAATATCGAATTTTAGTATATGATTTTGATGAAAAAACAAAAGTAAAAAATCTCTAATGCATACTGAAAATGTAGTGTTTGGATCTACTACATTGCAACAGAATGATGTCTCTCCCTACTGAGGCTGAGGTTGACTGCCTCATCTCTTCCCCTCTAAAATAATATAGTTTGAGTAAACCATTTAAGTAAACTAAGATTATTTCAAATTATCGAATGGAACTTGTACTGCCAATATATAAGTGGGACATCATAGGTGGAGAATCACGTAAGCATTTGTTCCTCTATCACATGAGATATACTTACCTTGTTACCAAAGAATCCTTTGGAAGATATTTATTGTATTTCTATTTATTTAAAAAATATTATTTTTAAGGAAGACTTGGTAAATAAATGAAAAAGGATTTTTAGAGTTTCCAGTGTTATTTTTCAGACGAAGTTATGTTTTCCCTCTTTTTAAAATTTAGTGAAATCTAGAACCAGCAAAGCATCTTGAAATTTTAGTTCATTGTATAAAAGCTGATTTCTGGAAACTACCAAGACTATGTTACACAGACTCTTATTCTTCTTTATTTTTAAATGAATATTGAAGCTCTTCATTCCCCCCATTTTATGTTTTATAGCTGAATTACAGGTTTTTCTTTACAAGACACCGCCTCCCCATTTCACACATCTAAAATCGGGGAATAAAAATGTCAATTTTAAATTTAATCAGCACCCAAGCTACTTGATGCAATGGATTCCATTTCAGCTACTGTCTCTTTATCCCTCATGTGGTAAAAACAAAATAAAACAAAAACTTTCTCTCAAGAGCTATGCATGTACAGAAGCTGATTAAAATTCAATTTAAGTCTTCCCAGGTTTAGAATTATTGGTGGTAATCATGGTCCTAGTGATTGACTTGAACCCCTTAGAACATTGTATTTCCAAAATGATGATGGGTAATATTTTAACTTCCCTGAGCTCCAAATTGTAGACACCAAAGTGGTATACAAAAGATAATGGTACACAATTGCAAATACATAAAATATCTGCATTAATCTTGGAAATTAAAGTGTACTGTGAGCTTTACATGAAAACATACATTTATAGTCCTCTCTGGAGCAAGCAGGACAGGAAGGGAAACAAATAAAATATTTATTTCCTAAAGGGGAGAAATATAGTCCATGGTTTAGGTATATGGTTACTTCTAAAATCAGTTAGGATTGATTTCTTGAGTTTTAATTTTTGCTAATGCTGAGCTTAACTCAAATGTGTTTTAGTCACAATATAAATTGCCTTTAAAAAATCTTCAGAGAGCAGGTTTTTGTGGATGACCTGCTGTTCTCCCATGCTCATATATAATTCAACCCTGTCTCTGCTTAATTGGTTCAAATAGTGATGGCAACATGAACCCATTGATTGTCCTGTAACATATTCTGGCAACCACAAAGGGAACATAAGGCAAGGGACTCCTTTGAGGTGAGTATGGGGGATCCCACTTGCTGCCCAGACTGGGGGTTTCTGAGGCTGAGGCCTGGACCCATTTACAGTGCTGCCAGGAATTTTCCTGTTCTGAGTCCCAAGCCTCAACCTCAGCAATCGCCATCATCTCACCTGAGACCTAAGTTGAATCAAGTGTTTTTGTAGAAAGAAGCATTTACAGTGCATGGCATGGGAGGCATTTTACTACCTCTCATCTGGAGGAGCCTGATCAGCTCCAGGTGGGAAGGGACCTCCAGTGGTCTTTGCCTGGTCTCTGAGCTCTTAGTCTGATCCACTTTGAGACAAGAGGCATTGCTCTTCTTCAGTCAGTTTTAAACACGGGGCATTCTGAGGTTTCTGTGGCTGGACAGAAAAGGAGTATGGTGTGAAGCTCTTGTCTGTGGGTTGTGTGTGGGTTGTACATAGAGTATATCTGTTGATTGTTGTTTTGTGTCTTTGTTGTTCGGTTTCATTGTTTAAAGATGGGCCATATTTCTGTTTGTCAGAGGCTCCAGGTACTTGTGGCAGCCTGAACCTGTGGCAGGGATTGCAGGAACTTCCCAGCAACTGCCGAGAATTATTAATCTTGGGTACCCTTCCTGCTCTCCTTCTCAAGGCATCAGCTACTGGAAACTCTTGAATAGTGAAAGTTCTTGTCCCTCTGTAATGTAACTTGGTTACTGATTGATCTTCTTTGCTTGCTTTCTTACCTTTGGGGGACTTTAGTTTGTTGTTCCCTGTTTTATGAACATAAGGAATCCTCTGTCTCTGCTGTTTAGGCTTTGCAGTACTCAGAACTCATTTGTTGTGCTGGGTTAGTGTGAGATAAGATTCTAAGGCTAATGTCCCAGGCCACCCTTTTGTGAGTACTCATTAATTTACTGTAGTGCTTTTTCTGTTTCTGTTTTTAAGATCTCTTCTTGTATGCAAGATTCCATATTGGTAGTTTTATGGGAAATAAAACCTTCTAATCCCCCAAGTCTTTTTTTTTAGGAGGACCAGATATGCAGAAGAGCCCTCCAGCAGGCTGCAGAAATAGCAGTAGGGGAGCCATGCCCACTTTTGTAAGGAAAAATAAAATAAAATAGTACTTTCACATTAAAGTTACTGAAGGCTGGTGAATTATCCCTGTTACAAAATTTGCTTTAAAAATGCCTTAGGTAATAATTTTCTTTTAAATCTCAAAGTTGTTAAGGCAAAATAAACATAAATAAAATGAAAGGTATATGATAAAGCTTTTTCAGTGATAATTATATATGCCTAAACATAGTTTTCTAAAAACTTTGGTAACTTAAAACTTTTGAGTTGCTGGATTAAATAGTAAAAATTATTTAATTAGTGTCTTGTGAAAATCAGGATACCGAAATATTAATCTGAGTTTACCATGTATGGAGAATCTAAAGGATGGATTTGAATCTGTTAAACACCTTCTATTTTATTTGAAATATCTCTTAAAATATGAATGTACTGCTAATCTGAGGGATGTTAATTACTTACATTCCACCTAAATATTAAGGATTCTAAGGGTTAAGAAGTCTAACTAATTGGAAAGAAATTATGGTTTTGGTGTAATAGAAGGCATGAGGCATGGAGTTGAATTTTGAAGGAAAAAGAAAGTGGGTTCTAAAGCTGGTTATCTTTGAAAGTTATAAGGTTTCTGAAGAAGGTTTGTGAAAGTTGTATAATTTTGTAAAGAGAATGTTGAAAAAAATGATATAAATGACACAGGTCAGTTAGCTAGGACAAGTAGAATATGATTACTGGTTAAATAGTAATTTGGAGCCATCTAGTAAATCCTATATTCCCTAAACCAAGGACACTTAAGAGTAAATGATTTGTGTTTTGCCTCCCTCACCAGAGGGTAAATAAATTGCTTATATCCATCTACTCAGGGAGATAGAAAAAATCCAATTAGTGTCATTTGCTGACCACACCCAAGGATAAATGAAGTTAGAGAATAAACCTCATTTTGGTTAGTTCTTTTCTAGTCTGTTAAAAGGGAAAAGGTCTCTCCTGTTTTTATCCAGGAAGCAAAAGTTCTATAAGTTAATCGGGCACTTGATTTAATAAAATAAAAAAGGCCATCTTTTTAATCATGGGAACTGAAGATTTCTAGCCTATGTTTGTGTTTAATATCCTTTTGTCACTTTGAATGCATAATAATAATTATATCTGATCTTTTGATAAAATAAGTTTGACAACCTTCCCAGGGTTTGAATTTTAAGAAACCTTTTCTTGACCTAGCATTGACTTCAGGTCATTCCAATAGGCCCTGGAATGCCTCAAGAATTTGTTTTCTCTCATGAAGGAACATTTTCTGCTTAAGGTACATGGGAAGCTTTGTCAAATAATAATAACTATATTATGCTTTAATTTATAACTAATTGTTAGTTATAATATCATGGGATATATTTTTTTTTTGCAGAAAGGACAATATTCCATTATAATCAAGTCCATAACTTTGTCATTTTAAATTCATTCTTGTCATTTAGAGACAGTCTCTGTTTTGTTATAATGCATCTGGAAAAATACACATCTTCTGAGGGAACCATGGAAAGAACTCTGACATTTTCATATCATCCCTTTTGAACTGGATGAAAATTATTAGAACTCTACAGAATATCTGGATTTATGAAATACTGGTAGGAAAAATCAGGAGAAACAAAAAATATTGATTATGAGACTGAATGAATGGAAAATAGTTATATAGATTTTGTAACTTGAAAGTATTGCTGATTCTTAAACTTTTTGTTTTTCAGATGTAAGGAAGCATTTTAAAAGCAACTTGGCAAATTATATATTTTTCTCCCTACCTGTCCCTCCAGAATTTGCCAATCCTATCTACTGAAGATAAAATACGCAAATTGACTGTCACTCCACAACAAAGATGGTAGCACTCACAGCCAATGAGGAGGGAATATGCAAATTGATGCAACAAAGATGGTGGCAGATGGGCCAGGATGCAGGCATTCCACCCCACCCTGGTCCCTCTCGGCCTCTGGGCAGCATACACATGCAGGCGCAGAGCTTCTGAGGCAGTGCAGGATGCCTGCTATGAGGGGGAAGTGGGGGGTGGAGGGAGCTACAGGAGGGCCGCTCCGGCCTGAGTGAGGCAGAAGGCAGCAGCCAGAGCAAAGGCCCAGGTCCCAGGTGCCAGAGGGAAGTTGATGCCAGCAGGCAGGGGAAGCAAGGCCTATTCTTGCACGAATCTTCATGCATCGGGTCTCCAGTTCTTAATAAGTGGCAATACGTTTCTTTGCATGAATTCAATAAGATTTGTTTCCAATTGTGGCTATATTAATCAAGACTTTGACAGGAATGTCATGTCTGACAGAGACATGCCTGGACTCTGGATGTCACCAGAAAGCTTTAAGGAATAGAGCCAATAAGAGCACCTTGGAGAAAGCCTAGTTGCATGGTTCATGGCACTCTTTCCAGGTAAAGAACAAAGTTTGAAATGGCAAGGAAGGAACCTCAAGACATCATTGGGGACCTCAACTTGAAGAATTCACCTGCCTACAGGTAGTGCAGGCAAGCCTGAAGGCAGCTGGATGGCTCAGCTTCTTTGCCCTGTGGGGCTAATTAAAGCTTGATCATGAAATTCCAGCAAATCTTATCTTTTTAAAATAGCCTATGTGATCAACTGTTATTCTTATTGTGTTCATGAAAATAGTCAGGCCAAATTGTAACTAGACTTAATACAGTAAATAAATTGGCCTTAATGTGGCTCTTTAATATAAACGAGGATGATTTTAGGGAGAAAAAAAATGTGTTTCAATAGGGAATTATTAGAACTGAAATGTTTTTTTCCTTCCACAAAACCATTTGTTGTAATTCTTGCTGTTCTAACTTCTGTTCAATAATACTAAATTTTATACCACTTTGTCTCCACCAGGTTACAAGTCCTACTTGCATTCAAGGAATACCACCTCTAGACACCATTGCTACCTCCTTCCATGACCAGGCCTCATCGTCCCTCTAATGGAGAGCAAGGATCTCTTGGCTCTGAAAGAAAAACTTCACCCCTCTTCAGCATGAAGCAGTTACAGAAGAGACCCAGCGTCCCTTTTCTCTGAAAGAATTCAGAGCCAAGATCTGTGAGGGGCTGTGGTTGGCAGTTAGACAGACCTGAGCAAAGCAAGGATGATGGGCCAATCAGAGGAGAAATGGGCGAGACCCCGAGGCATGCTTCTCGCCACTCTAATTGCTCTGAAGCTGGCAATGGAGAAACCTATGTAGAATGGACCTTTGCATTTTGCTAAATAGGAGAATTCTATTGATAATATATAGAATTATTCTATTCATTTTGGGAGTCATATACAGGGACCTTTATATGTTGGGACCTACTGTCTGGGAAAAGGATGCAGGGATGTTTCCTCTAAAGGTTACTGCAGTAGTTCCCTGTGGCAAATGTTTGACTGTTACTAGGTGTTCTAGTTAGTGTCTTTTGGGATCTAATAACTACAATATTAATTGTTCTGATAATGTCTCCTTCCTTTCTAGTAATGGACATACTAAGCTGCTGGCTGGTTGGTTTCTGAGACATGGGGTAACTATTTATCCCTGCTAACAGCACCAGAGGCTCTGTTCCTTATGAAGACTGACTGTCTTTATGCCTTAGAAACATCGCGGGGCCTGAACCAAAAGAGACTTTCTCAAGGCCATGGCACCAGACTGCAATGACGATCTCCACCTGTGGAGCCCTGCTGACTATATTGCTGTGACCATTTTTGTTATGCTGGCAATGGTAGGCTCCCTTAATGTAGAAGTGACCCAGCTGGCTTGTAGCATGATAAAATCCCTGAATACCACCTCCAGGGCTATACAGGGGATAAATCAAGAGCTGAGCCAGGTCAGGGAGGCAGTTCTAGATTAATCTGGCAGCAATAGATTATTTGCTGCTGCAGCATAACCATAGTTGTGAGGAATTTAAAATAATGTGCTGTTTTAATCTTTCTGACAATTCTCAGTTGGTAGAAAACATATCCAAGATCCTGCATTTGGTGAATTCCATCCCTGGGAACTGCTTTCAAGGCAGAAGCAAATGCAGTCCATAAGGATGATACTTTTCCATCTAAAACTAATTTCATAGATATGAGATGACAGAAATAGCAGTGGGGAAATGTTAGGGGCAAGAATAGAATATTGGGAACTAGCTAAAGTTACGGCAAATAATAATCGTGTTCTGTTACCATGATTTGCCTTGTGTTGGTTAAAGAAAGGACATTCTGACCTGGCTGGGAGGTGCATGCTCCTGGGACCTGGGAGTCAACCTTGGACCTGCAAATCAACCTTGGACCTGGGAGTCAACTATGGAATGCAGTCCATTCTCATGGAAAGAATAATAGCCTTGTTGCCCAAACTATGAAGTCTCACCCCAGCTTCCTACTTCACCATGCCTGTGGTCCCTACTTCCCCATGTAATCTTTGTCTTACCCTATATACTAGTAAACAGCTGGCTTATGGGGGGTTGCAAAGCAGTTTTTTGTGGATGACCAGCTGCTCTCCCATATTGCCAGTAGTAGTGGAATAAACGCTCATATATAATTCAAAAAATATTAAGTTGATTGGGGTGACATTGGTTAACATGAACACATAGGTTTCAGGTGTGGGTTTCTATGTTACAAGATTTATATATTGAAGATATAGGTATAAAGACCTTTATTGGCACATATAAGGTCAGATTTTCTCACCAAGGAAGTAACTAATTAGAGAAATTCCAAAGTGAGTAGAAATGACAACTCTATGTTCCCTTTCCACTGGTGGAAGACTTTAATTACTATGAAATATTATTTCCCATTGCTCACAGAGGAGTCTGAGAAGAATTTAATCCTGGCCTCTGTGTTCCCACATAGCATAGACTTCTGAAGTCAGTTCACAGAACAGCAACTCCATAGAATGCAGCATGGGATGGGGGGAGGGGGGAGGAAATCCTCTTTTAAGCATCTTACTGAGTCATGATTTAATTTAAAGGAATATCAAATCAAATACTAACTATGAAACTTCACCATCTTCTTTTTGATTTTCCAAAGTGCAGTGTCAATCTAGAAATGTATTTAGTTGAGTTGAACAAATATAAAAGAGAAAGTTTCACCAAGTCATATTTAGAGAGGGAAAGTTTGTGGGTAAATGTCTTAGAACAAATAGTTTGTCACATTGAATAAAAGAGACTACTTTAAAAAAAAGATACAACTTTTCATATCTATACATACATATATCCATATATGTATACATAGATAAATATCAGCAAAAAAAATTTATAAAGCATCTTGAATAATTATAGAGATCTGGAAATTTTCATTTGTCATGGAATTTTATAAATTTTAATATAATTAGCCTTTTAATATCAGTAATCCAATAATAAATTAGTTTATAAGTTTATATTAGGTTAATAGCTGAACCACAAAATTTTAAAAAAAAATCTATAATACAAAGGTTGCCTATAATGAAAAAGCTAAGAGAAGGAGTTAAGATTCTCTAGTAAGAGTTAGCATTTTGTCACCCACAATAGAATTTATTTCCCAACAGCGTGGGGTTTTTTTTCTTCTCATATTTTTTAAGATGATACCAGAATGGTAAATTTAGGAAGATGACAGAGATGACTATTTAAGAACATAAAATTGTTGGAGATATGAAAAAGAGCAACTGATTTTACCCAAAATTTTATATGGTAGGCACAGAGCAGAACCCATTAAATCACTATATACTCTTCTTTACCTCATACACTCATAGTTTAAATAACAAAATAAAAATGAAGATTCAGGTGGAATTAAGTTTACCCTTAACCTTCAACAGCTTTGGTTTTAAAACAAATTAATGTGTTTTGTTTTTTTTATTTCATTTAGAGGAAGGGAGAGGGAGAGAGGAATAAAATCATCAATGATGAGAGAGAATCACTGATTGGTTGCCTCCTACATGCCCCTGACTGGGATAGATCCTGCACCCAAGCATGTGCCTTGACTGGAAATCTAACTATGCCCTCCTGGTTCATGGGTAGATGCTCAACCACTGAGCCACACCAACTGGGCAACAACTATAGTTTAACACTGTCCTATACTTGTTTGCTGAAAATTTTAAACATTTGATCCCTTTCTAGATAATCTGGCTTCAATATAATCCTATCCTATCTGATAAAGATGGAATATGCAAATTGACTGTCACTTTGTGACAAAGATGGTGGTGCCCATAGCCACAGATGGCGGCGCCCAGTCCCCTCAGCACCACCTGAGTCCCCCAGTCCTTTAAACCCTCACTGCAGGGGCAAGGGGCAAGCAGCACCCTAGTCTCCCATGGCAAGCAGATAATAGGGCCCTGCTTGCCCCTGGCCATGGTGGCGAGGGGCAAGCAGGCCTCCACAGAAAGCAGACACCAGGGCCTGTGGTGGCATCAAGCAGACAGGTCCACAGAGAGCAGAAAACGATGGGAAGCGGGCCTAAGCCATCAGTAGGACATCCCCTGAGGGCTCCCAGATTGGAGAGAGTGAAGGTTAGACTGAGAGATCCCCCATGCACAAATTTCATGCACCAGGCCTCTAGTTAATTATAAAATCATGTCAGCAATCAGTAATCCATACTTGGAGAATGGACAGGGACAGGGACAGGAAAAAGTAAATCAATTGACTTGGCCAGTATGGCTAAGTGGGTTGGAGCATTGTCCCATTTACCAAAAGGTGGCAGGTTCAATTCTCAGACAGGGCACATACCTAGGTTATGGGTTAAGTAGTTTACCTCTTGTGAAAACTAAAAAACAACAAAAAAGAAGAATCCAAGTGTTATAGTCAAGAGATATACTATGTCCAGTTAAAAAGCTTTAAAAATAGAACTTTTTGAATTTGATCCTTAATTCTTTATTTTCTCAGAGACATTGACAGTTTGAACTGTGATATTTTGCCAACCACAAAACATTTCAGGAGTGAATACAATCCCAGGTCCAGCAAGTCTAGTATATAGTTCCACACTACTACAGGCAGTTGCACCATTTTCTTTTTGACCTGTCATATAAGTACTCATCCAGCTTTTGTTATTATACTTTGAACTTATACTTTCAGCTCTAAGCCTTCTTTCCATGGAGCTAAATGACCCTCTTGTTTTAGTTAGTGCTTATAAACCTATCTCCTGAAATTTTCATTAAATGGGTCAATAATGAAATTTTACATGAACAGTAAAATGCACTCATATATACTGGAGTATTAGGATAAGCAATGCTAAGGGATCATCTTGTTTTACACAGAGATATAAAAAAATATTGGACATCTACTAAGACAATTTTATCAGAACAGACATAAATCCAATTAGCCATAAATAATCAGGCACCTGCACAAGGGCATGGTAGCTAAACATGAGTCTGAAGTTGAATACTAAAATATATATATATATATATATATATATATATATATATATATATATATACATACACACACACACACACACTAGAGCTGGGTGCATGAAATTCATGCACAGGGGTGTGCGTCCCTCAGCCCAGCCTGCACCCTCTCCAATCTGGGACCCCTCGAGGGATGTCCAACTGCCTAAGTAGTCGACTGCTTAAACGGGCAGTCGGACATCCCTCTCACAATCCAGGACTGTTGGCTCCAGAATGCTCACCTGCCTGCCTTCCTGATTGCCCCTAATCACTTCTTCCTGCCAGCCTGATCACCCCATAACCACTCCCCTGCCAGCCTGATTGCCCCTAACTGCCCTCCCCTGCAGGCCTGGTCACCTCTAACTGCCCTCCCCTGTAGGCCTGGTGCCCCCCAACTTCTCTCCCTTCAGGCCTGGGTGCCCCCAAACTGCCTTTCCCTGCAGGCCTGGTTGCCCCCAACTTCCCTCCTCTGCTGGCCTGGTCACCCCTAATTGCCCTCCCCTGCTGGCCTGATCACCCACAACTGTCCTCCCTTGCAGGCCTGATCCCTCCCAACTGCCCTCCCCTGCTGGTCATCTTGTGGTGGCCATCTTATGTCCACATGGGGGCAGCCATCTTTGACCACATGGGGGCAGCCATCTTGTGTGTTGGAGTCATGGTCAATCTGCATATTACTCTTTTATTAAATAGGATAGAGGCCTGGTGCACAGGTGGGGGCTAGGTGTTTGCCCTGAAGGGTATCCCAGATCAGGGTGGGGGTTCCCTTGGGGTGTGGGGTGGCCGGGGTAAGGGGCCTGTGGTGGTTTTCAGGCTGGCCACACCCCTTGGTGACCCAAGTGGAAGCCCTGGTATCTGGGATTTATTTATCTTCTATAATTGAAACTTTGTAGCCAAGGCAGGCCAGAGCTATGGAAGCTTGGCTTCCTCCATCACCAGGGGCAACTCAAGCCTCCTGCTCTCTCCAGCTCCGTGGCTGCTGCCATTTTGTTGGGATTTACTTATCTTCTATAATTGAAACTTTGTAGCCTTCAGTGGAGGCCTGGGCTGGCCAGGGTGTGCAGAAAGCTTGGCTTCCTCCATTGCTGGGGAAACCCAAGACTCCTGCTCGCTCTGTGGCCGCAGCCATCCTGGTTGGGTTAATTTGCATACTTGCTCCTGATTGGCTGGTGGGCATGCCTTGTGGGTGTAGCAGAATTATGGTTAATTTGCATGTTACTCTTTTATTAGATAGGATAACACATGTAATTATATATATATACATGCACATATTAACATATATCTTGATAAACTGTAGAATGCTTTGTGCAAAATCATGTAACTCTGATCCTCATATTTTTGTAATGTATTACAAATGAGAAGCCAATCAAGAAGGACAATTATATTAAGAAAGTATCCAGTAATACCCTTCTAAAAATTGACAGATACATTTATTTGTAAAGCATTGTGTTGTCCACACATGTAGGATTCTTCTTTAATACTGTAGTAGAATTTTTAAATATTCTGCAAATGATTAATTGAATTGATACTGTTAATAATATGATATAGAGGAGGGTACGGGGCATAAATGGTGATGGATGGACACTTGACTTGGGGTAGTAAACACACAATACAGTGTACAGATGATGTGTTGTAGAATTGCTCACCTGAAACCTGTATAATTTTCTTAACCAGTGCCACCCCAATAAATTCAATAAAAAAGAAAAAAATAATATGATATGTAGATCTTTAAACACCTGGCAGGTATGTTCAACCATATATAATTGTAAGTATAATTTATGTGAATACACCAATATTACCATCTATATGTGTTTCTTTTTAAATTAATTAAAAGTTATAAATAATTTCTTAAAAGTACACAAGATATGCATTTTTTATCCTGATGCTCTACCAGTTATAAACTATTAATCTTACTTATCAGGAGCATGTAAAACAAAATATTTTATACAATAATTTCAGTCTGTAATTTTGAATTTTAATGAAATTTATAAACTTACTATTTAGTCCCTTCTAAATGGCCTACTGGTAACATCACAATCCATCAAAAAAATTTTTTTTCACCATTATTTGCTGCACAAGGAATATTTGCCACTAAGTATTTCTGCAGAAGCACCTTTAGTGTTTTAGAATTATAGCTTCATCCCATACATACGATCTTTTCAAGTCCCATAATTGTTTGAAGTAAGATTTTGCTCCTTTAAAAAGTGACATTGCCTTGGCCAGGTTGCAATTGATTAAAACTGAGCTCTAATTGAGTGCATTTGTTAAAGTTTTCTGTTTAAAATAATTGAGATATGGCCCTACAAGCAGTGGGCCATATCATCTATATCATATTATAAATGGAATGGAGCTCATGTCATGGTTGTTTTTGGATAATTTGTGCAATTGTCTGTGAAGTGCTGCTAGACAATTTCTGTGAGTGACTGTTTTGTCTTTCCATTCAAATAGGCTTCATAATAAGCTATTAAGCTTGTTTTCTGGAGATATACATCAATAATTTAAATTGACCCAGCACTTGTTTTTTAGCAGCACAGCATTCTAGAAATTTAATTTCTAATAAATTCATGGATGAGGTCAATTAAATATAGAAAAGCCCATAATCTCTGTCCCAGAACTGAAGCACATTTAGTGACACGGTGGTATGAGGAAGGTCAGAATGAAAATAGAAGGAGAGTGAACAAAAGATAGAGCAACAATTATAACAAACACAATAATAATAAAAAACTACTTTTTATTTTAAAAAAACCTTTGTATATAGGTCTTTCAAATTTTATATAATTGAGCTTTACCATGTTTTGAGCTTCATTACTGATGTACTAAAATCTCACATTTTCCTTCTCCCCCAGTGAGAACTGCCATATCCTGTTTTTAGTCCCAGGTAATTTTATTTTGGGGCTAAGAAAACTCTTAAAATAACTTTTGATTATTTATGATTTACAGGTTGGTATCAGAGGTATTTTTCCAGAGGCACATCAACACCTCACATAAGAATGCCTCCGATTAGCAATGCTCTCCAAGGAGCTGGCTTCAAATCATTCTGGAAGTATTGCAGTAAATATTTCACTATCGACCTAAATGTGAATAAAGAGGCCGCTATTATTGAAAAGAGTAGTCAGCTGTCTTAAAGCTTGGATTCTCTCCCAAATCATGAGGTTCCCTTAATCGCCTTTGACCAGTTCCATTTTTTAGGAATGGTCTTTGAGTTATCAGTGAACAAATAAACTTTTTGACACAATGATTTGGATGAGTTGTCTTCCTTTTACATTGTGACAATTTCCGTTTATACAGAAAGATCATTTTGCAAGTTCACGGACAGCCTTGGCTAGCTCCTTCAGTGTGTGTGTGCGTTTGTTTGTTTGTTTTTAACCCAGCCTTGTGCCTCCAGAGGTGCTCCATCAGGCAGGTTTCCTGAGTTACCACAGGGCCGCAGACACCACCAAACTGGATTGTTAGAGCACTAGAGACGCAACACCATGGAGGCTGCGCGGAACACAGCTTTCACCCTCCACAAGCGTTGTTGTGTACGTTTTAAAGCCACGTGAGACTTGGTGATTGCAATTCACAGAGGCTTAAGACAAACTTTTTTTTCCACACGTGAGATTTTTAAATGTCAACTTGAGGTTCTAATAAATGTATAACGTCAAAATAAAATTTAGCAGCCACTCTAATACGATTTAGTGTGACGTGCGCATCAGATGAATTATGTGGCCATTGAAGTGTTTTCAAAAACTATCAGTGCACTTTTAATTATATCAGTGATACTCCCCAAATGATTTTTGCAGCCTTATATACTCAAAATAATTAGAGTTCACAGAGCCTCTGTTGATTATCCAAAGATGATTACCTTTTTTAATAAGAAAATTTATTTTTTCTCTCTCTACCTCTTGCTCTCCTTTCAGTTAATGTGTAGCAAAATTCATTTTCGAGGGGGAAAGTAAAACTAAAAGTTTGGCTACTTTTCTTTTAAAATGTTATTTTGCTTTAGGTGATAATTCAGTAAACAGCATAACGGTTCACACAATTATTTGAAGAAATTACACTAATTCGATGTCATCTTAGGAAATGTGGAAGAAATGCAGATGAAAATCAGCCTGTAAATAACCTTGCATGTTCTCAAAGGAAGCAATTACCACCCAGAACGCCCTTTCGGTGACTACTGAGGTGAACACAATCTGGATCAGTGTGCTGACAGACTGATTCATTACAAACTCATCTTCCTGAGTGAGTGGTCACAGATTCTGTGGTGAGTCACTTGTGCCAGGAAACTATTTGGTTTCTTATGCAGATAGTTACTCAGCATATGACCCTAAAACAAATTGTCCCTTCTTCCAGAAAGGAAACTGCCCTGAAATAGATTGCCCATTTACTTCATCCACTCTCTAAACCGCTGTGTGCCAATTGAAAATTCCAGGGCATGACTTTTCCTGGAACTGTCCTCTATCTTAATTTTAGCTGTTCAGAAAAAGACAGGGCATTCAAGGGTTCCCATCCCCTCCTCTGCAGTCCCACAGAAACTGCTGTCATTGTATTACTTTCTGCTGGCCAGGCAGGTAGGAGGCTTCCACTGAGGTGAATGTTAAAACAGCCACATGGGTCAGCAGGCAGATGGAGAAAAGAAGTGGAGATAGCGAAACAGAACATGGGGTTTTTAAAAAGACAGCATGCCATGGGGTCGCACATGTGGTGCTGGGTGATCTGACACTGCAATCCTGACAGTTGGATAGGATTTGAAAGCTGAACATTTTTCTAAAATTATTTTGACTAGTTCAGTGTTTCCAGATTATTTTATAGGGTGCTTTAAAATATTAATTAAATAACTTAAATAAAACTCCTGTGAAGACCTGACAAAGCTATGCAGAAATTTTATACTAAGCCAGGCAATACCATTTTCATCAAAATAATGCATCAGAATTGTGAGTTCCTTTCTGAATTATTTAAATGAAATTAACAACACAATAAGGAAGTAAGGAAATATAGAAAGAAAAAAATTGAAAATGCAAGAAATTATTAGGTACATAATCTCATTCTACTCAGTAAATATGCTGTTAGGCTCTGGAAAGCACATCTCACAGTGGTTGGATTTGTGATTAGACCACCAACCTTTCAGTATGGCCTCATTTATGCTATTTTCCAATACCAGAATTAGAAATCCAGTTTCCAGTACCACACTCCAGGGCCTCCATCTGAAAGGTATCATGCTTTTAGGAAAACAACTCCATAACCTTAATGGCAACAATTCCTTATGAGCAAAACCCATCTTTCACCCTCTGCAGTTTTTTCAACTGCTTAATTTAATAGTATTCTCTCAGACCTGGGTGTATCTGAAGCTCCAGGCAGCTGACTCTTATAGTGCCTCAAATTCACACATTTTCACCACTTCAAAGGAAATTATTGAAACCAATGCTGTCACACTGCAAATTCCAGAAATGGTCTTTATAGCATAATACATATGAATGACACCATTGAGAATCATACTGGGCACAACATACAAGGCCAAGATTTGAAGACCATTTGAAGGCATTTAAGAAGCAAAAGTTTTTTCACAAGAAGACAATATATTAAGTCATTATCATCCATCAACTCCTTTGTCCCTGATTCAGTTAGGGTTCAACCGAAGGAACAGAACCAGCAGGAGATATATATTTGTTTCAAAGAATTGACTTACATGATTCTGGCGGTTGGCTAGGAAACACTAAAATTTGGAGTCAGACTGTCAGAAAGACCAGGCTGGAAAGGAAACTCGCAGTCACAAACAGAAGCTGCGGCTCACATGTGGAAATTCCTCAGGGAAATCTCAATCCTGCCCTTAAAAACTTTCACCTGATTGCTCATGCCTACTCAGACTGTGTATGATCACCTCCTTATTTAAAGCCAATTAATTATGGGTTTGAATTCCATCTACAAAATACATTCTTAGCAATATCTTGATTAGCATTTGATTAAACAACTACAGATTGGACTTTAGCCTTTAGCCTAGGCAAGGTGACATAAAAGTGAGCATCAGAATCCTCTACCAAAAAAAATAAATAAAAGTTTACTGACTTCATTTTCTTTATTAATAACAAAGAAGAAAGCTAACGGCCAGGAGAGAAGATTTAGTCACACCTTGTGATGGTTTATTTTGTGTCAAATTGACAGGATCATGAGATGCCCAGATATTTGGTTAAACATTATTTTTGGTATGTCTATGAGGGTGTTTCTGGGTGAGATGAACATTTAAGTTGGTTGACTGAGTAAAGCAGGTGGACTCATATACATGGGTGGGCATTATTCAATCCACTGAGGTGCTGAATAGAACAAAAAGTCAGAAGAAGGTCAAATTACTGTCTGCCTAACAGCTTGAGCTAAAGCATTAGTCTTCTCCCACACTTAGCACTTCTAGTTGTTAGACCTTCAGATTCTGGCTCATCAGCTCTCCAGCTCTAAAGCCCTGGAACTGCAAAATTACACCACCAAGTTTCCTGGTCTCCAGCTTGTAGATGACAGATCGTTGGACTGTGCTCAGCCTCACAATCATTTGGGTCAATACTTTACATCAAATGTCTTTCCAGGTAAGAAGAAAGATTATGGTAGATGATAGATAGATGATAGGTAGACGATAGATAGATAGATAGATAGATAGATAGATAGATAGATAGATAGATAGATGATGGATAGATAGATGATAGATAGGTTTTGTTTCTCTGGATAATCCTGACTAATGCACATCATATATAATATGAGTGAGCTAGGTCCATATCCAGAACAAGACATAGACAAGAAGAAAAAGAAGTGAGGACGTAACCAAAAAAAGAAGACTCAAAACTTAAAGTGGATTTACCACTATATTTGACAAAGGACAAAAATAATATTTTAATATATTGGTGTGGTTTTGTTCCCTTCAATTTTCATTTTCCTTAATTCTATTTTTATTTCATGAATCTTCTTTCCTTCAAACTAAACCCAGATCCATTGCCGTGGGGAAAGATCGCAAAATCCCAACCATGTAGATATCAGAAGTCAAGGAATAAACAAGAAATTTGGGGCGGGAAACAATCTTCCAGAGACAGTTTTCTTCCATCCACT
This sequence comes from Corynorhinus townsendii, assembly GCA_026230045.1. Lineage (NCBI taxonomy): Eukaryota > Metazoa > Chordata > Mammalia > Chiroptera > Vespertilionidae > Corynorhinus > Corynorhinus townsendii. The sequence continues at coordinate 94,831,584 of JAPDVU010000002.1, forward strand.
TTTCAAATTCCAAGATAATTAAAATTTGCTTTAAGGATATCAAAAAAGAGGCCAAAGGGGCAGGATAAGGAGAGAGAAAGAAGTAAAATGTCAGGACCTGGGTAGGACCATGGCTAACAAACCACTCTACTGAGTTCTAAGTCAAGAATGGAAGGGATGACAAATAGTTCAGAGGATCTAAAACAATAAAGAATTATAAATAAATAAACAAACAAACAAACAAATAAGAACCTGTATTTCCTACTTCATCAGATCTATCCACAGATCCATAAAAGAGAAAATATAATTTTTCTGCATCAGAAATGGGAAGCATCAGAAGAAATACCTGAATGCTAGGTATGAGACCACCCCTTAGCATCCTGTATAGGAGCACAGCATTTTTGATGAAGGGAAGATTTCATTTGGTTAGACAAATTAATGATATTCATGTGAGTTGGCTTTGTCTTGTGGACTGCTTTGGCATTTGTTGCCTTAGAACTAATTTAACCTCAAAATTTGTTAGATCTGTGTCTCTGTCACCAAGAGTTCCCATGTAATATTTATGGGTGATGTCTTCACTATCTTATTCTATAACTAAATGAATGTGTTCACCATAAACATTCCTAACCACAGCAAAGATTGGTGCTGGGGCTTCTAATTAGATGACTTAACACTCCATTCTCTATTTCCATGGTTAGAACATAAAATGACTATAATGTGAGGTTCTAATAAGACAAATTCATGCCACATTTTTATTCCAGAGAAGCAACATCTGCAAGAACACTCAGATTGTTTTAAGTGTTCTTGCAGTAAGATGCAGGTCTGTCAGTAGGTGCAAGTCTCAGTGTCATAAAGGCCTGGCTGCACACAAACCTTCAAGTTTGAGCTATAATTTGATGACTTGTTGCTGCCATGCTTTATCTGTTAATTTTATAGCTGATGCACTGACTTATCTTACCAAGAACTGTCACATCCTGGTCCAACTTTGCATCACTAGGTACTCACTACCAAAGAAAACCAACCTTATTGAAACTTTCAGTTCCTCACCATTAATGCTGTTTTGGAGTGCCTGTGGGGTTTCAGCTGATGTGTAGCCTCAATAAAGCATATTGTTAATCTGTAGCCCTGAGTGCAGAAATAATTGACAATGTGCTCCAACTCCTTCTGTACAAGCCTGTAGGGCATCCTCATCCATGTTAAACAACTGCTAGGTGACTGCTTCAAATATTACAAGCTTCTTCTGAACCCTGCTCAAGGGCAAGAACTTTCTGGATGAGGAAAAGTAAATCTTTATACCAGTGTTCAAGTTTCTGGATGCATCACTGATCAAGAATATGAAAGATGGGCTATTAAAAAACCAGGAGGCAGAGCCATCTAAATCCACCGGACATAGACAAAAGATAAAGTGGTGCTGTGCACATTATATTGTTTTTCTTTTGAATTAATTCAAATAAAGAGAACCAGGTGATAGACAGAAAATTGAGCTTTCTAATTTGAATACCTTAATGTAAACATTTTACTTTTCAAGTTTTTGGGTTTTTTTTCCAAAATTGTAAACATTTTGACATGGATATAACATTATTTTATTCATTATTGTTTCTTGTTTTGGTTATCTATTAGCGCATTAACAACCCATTTCAATACTTAGCTGATAAAAAAAAAAGATTTATCAATGAAGACCAACCTTCCCAGAAGTCTCTAGTGAACCTCCCTTTATATTTTACAGGCCAAAACTAAGATATTAGCTCACTTAAAATCAAGGACATAGTCCATTTTTATTCAATTTGAGAGGTCTCTTCTTCATACAATATCTTAAATATGCAATGGAAAATGAGAGTGGCTTTTACAGGCAATAAACAATATCTATACAATGTGTTTTCTGTATATTTATGTTAGAAAAATGACACTTTTTGTTATCATCTACTATGAAGGCAGTGGTCTTCTATGTAAGCCACTTAATGACTTTCAACTCATCTATGCTTGTGATGTCCCTGAGTGGTACATCTTGATTTACTTAGCTAGAAATTGCCAACTGTCCTGTATAGGAGACTTCTATTTTGCAGTCTTCCTTAGCTTATTTATGTATAATTTCTGAGAGAGCTTTAATTGTTTTTTCCCCACACAAGTGCAAGAAAATAAAGGTAACCCACTAATACAATACCCACAGCACTCCAGATTGGACTGGCAAACCTTTGGCCTTTATGTCCTTAAATTCTATTGCTGCTCTTCATCTCCCACCGCCCCACCCCTACCTCCCAGACACACACACATATGTATAAAATTTGTATCTAAGTTTCCTGGCTTATGTAGAATTGATAAGAAAGGGTTTAATATGTAATAATTACCACTGGCCAAAGTAATCACACATTTAAATTATAAAGTCATATGATGTCTACCCAATGCCAATCCTCACATCTATGAGTTAGTTCCAATGAGACAACAAAGGTGAATGTGAAAACTAAAAATATCTGGGATACTTTGGAAGAATGATTTATTCAATAAATTCAAAGCACGACTTTAATCAATTTACCTAAATCTTATCTCTAAGCTATATGCTCAGTAGGTAGTACTATCAAAGGTGATTGAAAATCTAAGGTTTTCATAACTGGCTTAAATGCTCAACTAGTATTTTCAAATCATCTGTTATGTTAAGTTTCATGGAAAATAATTGATATCCTTTCTTCTCAATGAGTTCTATATTAAGAGAACCAATATTTTTACCATCTTTTCTTATTTTTTCATTGATTTTTAGAGCGAGACAATAAGAGAGAGAGAGAAAAAAACATTGATGTAAGAACAGAACATCAACAGACTGCCTCTTTCCTGCCCCTTACTGGGGATTGAGCAGGAAACCCAGTTATGTGCCCTGACCAGGAATAGAACCAGCAACCTTTCAGTGCCCAGGATGACACCCCACCACCAGACCCACACCAGCCAGGGCATCTACCATCCTTTCTTGACGGGAATTAGAATTATGGAAAGAATTGAAGTGCCCTGTTCACTCATTTTCCAATTTTTCATCCAATAAGCTTGCCATGACTAACAACTATGTGCAGACACCTTGCTCAGCCTCCAGGTAAATAGGGTCTCTCTTCTCACATGATAGGTAATCAAGGCTAGTCTGAAGAATATAAAAAACACTTGAGAGAAGTCAGTTTTTAAAAAAGATTAAAAGATTATCAAGATGTATACTCAATGGAGAAAGTTTGAGGATGTTAAGAAATGCATGTAAGGAATGAATGGCTAGAAAACATTAAGACCTTTAGGTGAAGAGCCATTGAACTGCTTAGAAGACAAAGCATTTGAATGTGGCACACAGATCATGAGTTGAAGGGTAAATTGAATCCAACATTTGTTTTAAAAAAGTGCTATCAAAACTACTGGAGGTCAAAATGATAATGAGATGATTAGGTAAAAATGGAAAATTAAAGACTAATAATATCTATGTGCTGAGTTAGTGGAATAGATTAACTCAGTGGTCAGAAAACTCATTAGTCAACAGAGCCAAATATCAACAGTACAATGATTGAAATTTCTTCTGAGAGCCAACTTTTTTAAACTTAAACTTCTTCTAATGCCACTTCTTCAAAATAGACTCGCCCAGGCCATGGTATTTTGTGGAAGAGCCACACTCAAGGGGCTAAAGAGCCGCATGTGGCTCGTGAGCCGCAGTTTGCCAACCACTGCATTAACTCATTTTAAAATAATTAATGGATAAGAGCAAGAGAAGAAAAATGTAGGTCTGAGTATTTTAACAGGAATCTCCACTAATAAAAGAGAAACATGCAAATTGACCATACCTCTGCTACACCCACAAGCCACGCCCACCAGCCAATCAGGAGTGAGTATGCAAATTAACACAACCAAGATGGCAGCAGCCACAAAACTGGAGTGAGCAGGAGGCTTGGGTTGCCCGGGTGATGGAGGAAGCCCAGCTTCCTGCCTGCCCTGGTCAGTCCTGGCCTCTGCTCAAGGCTACAAAGTTTCAATTATAGAAGATAAATAAATCCCAGATACTTGCTTCAGCCAGCCCTGGCCTCCACTGAAGTATGCCCTGAAAATAAAAAAAGAAAGAAAGAACAAAAGGAGAGGCTGGGATCTTGGGTCACTGGGGGTTGATCAGGCCAGGACGGGATGGCAGTTGTGGGTGATCAGGCTGGTGGGGGGCGGGGCCGTTGGGGGTGAGCAGGCTGGGGGGCCAGTTGTGGGTGAGCAGGACAGCATTGGGGGGGGTGCAGTTTGGAGTGAGCAGGCCAGTTGGGGGGCAGTTAGGGGTGAGCAGGCCAGTGGCGAAGGAAGATGGGGCGAGCAGACCAGCAGGGGGGGCAGTTGGGAGTGAGCAGGCTGGCGGCGGGGGCAGTTGGAGGCTAGCAAGCAGGCAGGCAGAGTGATTAGGGGCAATCAGGCAGGCAGGCAGGCAGGTGAGCAGCTGGAGCCAGCAGTCCTGGATTGTGAAAGGGATGTCCGACTGCTGGTTTAAGCCCGATCACTGTAAACCAGCAGTAGGACATCCTTCAAGGGGTCCCAGATTGGAGAGGGTGCAGGCCGAGGTGAAGAACACCCCCACTTCCCAACCCCCGTGCACGAATTCCATGCACCAGGCCACTAGTACTAAAATAAATTTGAGTCAAATCTATTGAACTTTATATTTTAGAAGACATGATTAAGTTAGCAAACACTAACAAAAAATGCTGAACACCTCATAAACTATCAGAAAATTGATTGGATGGTGTGGGGACGGGACCTTTACTATCAATGGATTAAACTCTTTTAGTGTATCTTAGATCTTTCTTTTCTCACTTTTCTTATTTCTGATCCCAAGAGCTGTGGGTTTATCCACATAAAACTTTAAGCAGTACAAAGGTTTCAGAAGGTGGGTATTTGACAGGAGTTAATAAGCCAAACTCCTACACTGGAGATATCCTCAGGTTTTTGTTTGCCAAGCCCTGAGCACCTGCATCTGTACTTTACTTGGGTGTTTAAAGAGACTTCAGACAGGATCTGTTAACCTCCTGAATGCTAAACATGCAGAGAGAGCACAACTCGTTTTTTCTCAAAAGCCAAATTCTACCTGGCTTGCCTAATCCCTATTCCTCCTCCCTGCCACCACGTGCAGCAGAGAAGACTGATAATTAGTATCTGCAGACCTCTGGACATAATGCTGCCCAGGATTCCCCAAGGCAACTGTTTCTGCACTTCACAGAGTTACCAACCTTCTGGGCCACCTAAGCCTAGGAAGGAAAAGCAGCGTGAGGAGCTGTTTTCAGACACTTCAGGAAGCACTTAGCCTCAAGACCGCCATGGCTGACATTTGAATTGATTTTATTCCAGGACAGCAACCACCATCCTGAATGGATCGCAGGTGTTTCTGCTTGGGTGAAAGAAAGGGACCGAAATGGTGGAAAGTGCTGCATGCTGATAATCAATTATCATTACCAAATTGACATCTTTCATAGTAAGTACATAATGTCCAATGTCAAAAAGCCTGGATAATAACTATCTGTTTATGCCTTATCTTTAGGTAAGTTACATAAATCAAAAACTTGGTTTAGGCTAAATCATGTCATAAAAGAAATTATTTTGGTCCCAATAGTGAAGTATAAAAAAATTTGGTTTAGTGAATTCTGTTACCAGACTATCCAAAAAATTTGAAAGCAATGTAACCAGTTGGTATATGGTATATTTAGAGTTTAAACTTCCCTAAAATCAGCATTAGTTATTTATATAGAAGGTAGTTGCTAGAAGGCAAAACAGAAGTTTTCAATGCCCCCCAAAATTAAAAATAGTGCATTTATAATAAAGTATCACACTTGTATTTGCTGATTTATGAGTTTCATTTAACTGTAAGAAAATCTATTTCAATTGGGTACTATAATTGTTAAGAGGTTAAAACTCAGAGTAATTGTGTATGTGATCATTTGGTTGTTTTAAGTTAAATACAAAAAATTAGAATAGTTAAGGGGAAAATGAAGTTTATTAAAACATCATTTATCATAAAACATTTGTAAATATTAGTTTGGGTTTAATTTCACTTCTAGATGGCAGGAATGCTAGAAAATGCTACCAACACAGATGATATTTTTAATAGAACAAAACAAAAAAATCTAGTTTCCTGAACATTTGCTGTACAATATTCTATATATTATTATTATTTAACTGCCATGACTATTTTCTCATAAAAATTAAAATATGTTATGGCAATGGTAATGATACATAATACATATTTAAGTGTTTAATAATTTACATATTGTTAATTATTTTGACTGATTTTGGGTAAAGATTATTACAACACATAAACAGACCATCTGTTGCTGTTAGAATCATTAATAAATACTTCCTGAACTAAGTATTTTAATTAAAATAAAATGCTGCATTCATTAAGGCCCATCTTAAGAGGCATGCTCCAAAAGGAATTAATAGAGTATCCAGCTGCCAATCTCTAAATAGTTTAAAAATATTAAAAACTTTTATTCATGAGGAACTACATGGATTTGGATGATTAGGGAACAATCTGTTGAACCTAATGCCTGCTGCTGTGTGGGATTCAGGAGTATGTGAATCAATGAAAATGACACCACCTATTCCCATACAGTTCCACAAAGTTACCAAGAGTCAGAGTAGTACAAATACTTTCTTCTTCACTATGCCTTTGGCTTTTAAGGGGATCAACCCCACTTCCTTATTTTCTAACTGTGTAACTCTGAAAAATTTATTCAGCCTTTCTGTGCCTCAAATGCTGATTTTAGGGAAGTTTAAACTCTAAATATACCATATACCAACTGGTTACATTGCTTTCAAATTTTTTGGATAGTCTGGTAACAGAATTCACTAAACCAAATTTTTTTATACTTCACTATTGGGACCAAAATAATTTCTTTTATGACATGATTTAGCCTAAACCAAGTTTTTGATTTATGTAACTTACCTAAAGATAAGGCATAAACAGATAGTTATTATCCAGGCTTTTTGACATTGGACGTTATGTACTTACTATGAAAGATGTCAATTTGGTAATGATAATTGATTATCAGCATGCAGCACTTTCCACCATTTCGGTCCCTTTCTTTCACCCAAGCAGAAACACCTGCGATCCATTCAGGATGGTGGTTGCTGTCCTGGAATAAAATCAATTCAAATGTCAGCCATGGCGGTCTTGAGGCTAAGTGCTTCCTGAAGTGTCTGAAAACAGCTCCTCACGCTGCTTTTCCTTCCTAGGCTTAGGTGGCCCAGAAGGTTGGTAACTCTGTGAAGTGCAGAAACAGTTGCCTTGGGGAATCCTGGGCAGCATTATGTCCAGAGGTCTGCAGATACTAATTATCAGTCTTCTCTGCTGCACGTGGTGGCAGGGAGGAGGAATAGGGATTAGGCAAGCCAGGTAGAATTTGGCTTTTGAGAAAAAACGAGTTGTGCTCTCTCTGCATGTTTAGCATTCAGGAGGTTAACAGATCCTGTCTGAAGTCTCTTTAAACACCCAAGTAAAGTACAGATGCAGGTGCTCAGGGCTTGGCAAACAAAAACCTGAGGATATCTCCAGTGTAGGAGTTTGGCTTATTAACTCCTGTCAAATACCCACCTTCTGAAACCTTTGTACTGCTTAAAGTTTTATGTGGATAAACCCACAGCTCTTGGGATCAGAAATAAGAAAAGTGAGAAAAGAAAGATCTAGGATACATTTAACATTTTTATGTTAGTGCTTTCCCCATGACTGAAAGTTTAAGTTATACTCTTGATAGTGTTGTATGGACTCTGACTGCCTTACACACTTTGTCAAGTTGCTGATCATGGTTATAAGACTTCACTAGAACAGGATGCTCATTTTTCATTCACTTGCCTAGAAATAACCAGGTTTCTTGGAGCTCTTGAACTTGAGAGATTCAAGAACAAACTTGAGGCCATACAGTTTCTGCTGCCAGAGCTCCCTGAAGCAACGGGGTGGTGGAAAAAATTAAAGAGGTCCTCTCCAAATTAAATGCTAACCTACACTGTTATATTAGTCAAGTCCTTACACCTCACAAATCATATTCACGTATGCCAACAGATTAGATCATCACAACCACTCTTTAAAATTGCTATTACATCCCAATTTTATAGGTTAGGAAACTGAGCCTTAAGAAGCTTAAATGGCTTTCCTCAGGTCACAGAACCAGAAAGTGTAACACTCAAGCATCAATACAGAATTCAAAACTAATTGCTTTTTATTGTCAACCCCAGCGGTTTTCAAAGTGTGAAATGTAGAATTCTGTGGTTCCATTTCAGAATCTTAAGGTGTGGCACAGAGGTGAGGAGTACCTGAGCACTCTGCCATCCCACCATTACCCCTTCTGCTTTCACAGACAGCACAATTAGTGAGTTTGAGATATCTGAATTTCAAATGAGACTTTTTTTTAAACCAAAGCATTGTACTGTTAAAAATTTTGTTTTTCAAAATTACTCAGGAAGTTCCTGAGTAATTTACAAAGAATTCTTATGTCCTTCTCTTTGGATAACACATGCCTATGTTCCCTACTATCATTTATTCATGATTAAAAGTCTATATAACAATTTAAATCTATATGTTTTCCTATGATATGCACCATGTACTGATCTGGTTATATTACAGAATAATCACCAGCAGATAGATCAATAGTACATCAATGCTATTCAAAGTGTGACCAGCAAACTCACTGAGTCTGAGATAAGAAGCCTGTGCCAGAATGCAGATCAACACATTCTTCCCTCACACAAAGTCTTAACACACACAAACAAAAACAAAAGTTAGCTGAACTAGACAGTGTGTTAAGTTGATTTACATCCCATTGCAGCTGCTTATGTTGGCACTACCCAGAAACAGTTTCTCTGAGGGCACTTCGATTAGCACTAGTCTAGATTCCAGAAGTGTTTTGGCCTTGTAAACTTGCTTCCCTCACCTACAGTTATGTCCAACTGTCTGTCATTCTAACCATTCTTTCTATGCCTCTTTTCTCTGCTCTATGTTTTGGCCTCTGAATACTGGAGCTTTCTGGGATCCTATTCTCTAGCTGCATCAATTCTTGATTTCTTTGATCATCCTGGATGAATTTTCTACATCCATGACTTCAAATGTATTTTTTATATATAGTTTTTCTCTTTTATCTCTCACCATGACTTCTATTCTGAGTTTCAGACTCTTTATTAGGAATTTTCCCCTGACCATTTTTATTACATTTTATTACTGGCACCTTGAATTTAACATTTCTAATAAAAAAAAGAAACACAAAAAACATGGCCCTACATGCCTTCCTCAACAACATTAACACTTTAAAATGGCAAAAAGAGAGAAATAGAGAGAGAGAATTTTAAAAAAATAGAGAAAACAAAATGTTCTGGCTTTGTTAAAAGAAAGAAAAACACACACACAAACAAATGAAACAAAACAAAACCAAAAAACCCCAAGGATTTATAAACTTTGGGGATGATTATATTAAGGAGCTCAAAAATGTCATCAAAATCTGCTTTTTTCCTTACAGAGATCAGCTGTCTTCTACACAGGCTTTATTCTTTAGAGTGGCCAGGAGCTTTAGATTTACACAATTTCTTCTCAGCATTTAAGGACCCAAAGAAATAGTCTCTCTTGCCAATACTTCCATCTGAATGGTCAATAATATCCCAAACCGCATTTGGCTATCCCTGGTACTTGCAATGGAGTCAGCTACATATAATACAATCTATACTAATAAAAGGATAATATGCTAATTAGACATCTTCCAGACAATTAGGGAGCTACCAGGCTGGCAGGGGTTATTAAGGGGCAATCAGGCCATCAGGGGGGCAGTTATGGGAGGACCAGGCTGGCAGGGGGCAGTTAGGGGTGACCAGGCCAGCAGGGGGACAGTTAGGGGTGACCAGGCTGTCAGGGGGACAGTTAGGGGGTGAATGGCCAACAGGGGGCAGTTAGGGGGTGACCTAGCGCTGGCAGGGGGGTCAGTTAGGGGGCAACCAGGCCAGCAGGGGCCAGTTAGAGGGTAACCAGGCCAGCAGGGGGACAGTTAGTGGGCAACTAGGCCAGCAGGGGAGCAGTTGAGGGGGACTGGTGGTCAGACATCTCCCGAGGGGTCCCTGATTGTGAGAGGGTGTAGCCCAGCTGAGGAACCCTCCCCCCATGCATGAATTTCATGCACTGGGCCCCTAGTAACTATAATAAGGAGGTAGAATAATTCCCCAAGCAATATATGGCATTGTTTCAGATAAAAAAATACTGGATGTTGAGGAAGCATAAAAAAAGAGAACCCAAAATACCTAGCCTAATATGTGCTATCTCCTCTATTTCCATCAGTTAATCAACTCACCTGGCATTCATTCAGACTTCTAATCTGAAAACTAGGTAACTTTAAGTACTACTGCTCTCTATCTGCCCATATTCATTCCCATGTTCATACCCAAAAACAAATCAAATATATTCTACCTCTGAAGTATCTATAATATCTGGCTTTTCCCTTCTTCCCAATTACCAATGTCTTTGTGTTCTCTTAAATTATCATTACGAATTATTTCAACTGATTTTCTTGCAATCAATCTTTCTCCTTCCATTCCACCTACTCTTCTGAGGGCAATGGAAACTAAGGAGAAAATAAACAGATGGGACTACATCAAAATAAAAACCTTCTGAACAGCAAAAGAAACCATCAACAAAACAATAAGAAAGCCCATTGCATGGGAGAACATATTTTCCAATGTTATCTCTGATAAGGGTTTAATCTATAACATTTACAGGGAACTCATACAACTTAACAAAAGGAAGATAAAAAACCCAATCAAAAAATGGGTAAAGGACCTAAATAGACACTTTTCAAAAGAGGACATGCAGAAAACCAAGAGATATATGAAAACATGCTCAAAGTCACTAATCATCCAAGAGATGCAAATCAAAACAACAATGAGGTACCATCTCACATCTGTCAGAATGGCTAACGTCAACAAATCAACAAAGGAAAAGTGCTGGTGAGGATGTGGAGAAAAAGGAACCCTTGTGCACTGCTGGTGGGAATGCAGACTGGTACAGCCACTGTGGAGAACAGTATGGAGTTTCCTCAAAAAGTTAAAAAACTCCCATTTGACCCAGTAATCCCGCTTCTAGTAATACATCCCAAGAAACCAGAAACACCAATTAGAAAGAATATATGCACCCCTATGTTCATAGCAGCACAATTTACAGTAGCTAAGACTTAGAAACAGTCTAAGTTCCCATCAGCAGATGAGTGGATTAAAAAACTGTGGTACATCTGCACAATGGAATCCTATGCTGCTATAAAAAATAAGAAACTTTTACCATTGACAACAGCATGGATGGACCTGGAGAGCATTATGCTAAGTGAAATAAGCCAGTCGATGAAAGAAAAATACCACATGATCTCACTCATTTGTGGAATATGATGAACAACATAGACTGATGAAAAAAAAAGGATCCAGAGACAGAGAAGCACTTAATGGACTATCAAACCTCAGAGGAAAGATAGGGGAGGGTGGGGGTAAGGGTGTGACTAAATCTGCTCTCCCAAGGACAAATCACCTATGGACCCATTTCTCACAATTATCGTATTGTTAAGAGGAGCTTGACTATGTAACACTCTCATATGGAAGATACTCATTGTCACAGATTCCACTTATTCCAGAGTTGTTAGATAAGGAGAACATCTGGCTTTTCAACAACACTTCGGGTCATTACTCAATCACAGTTATGTCTAAACCACTGTCATTTGGAGATTAATCACATCTGGCAATAACACCCTCTTAATCTCCTCAGCTAACAATCCTTGTTCTTTTCACTTACGGGAACCTTATACCAGAATTACTAATTTTCATTCCACTCCATATTGTGCCATAGCCCTGAATTACTTCAGTGTCTGTAAGACCAACCAGTACCCTAATCTTTCAATTACTTTCAATTACCCACAATGTGAATTCAAATAACCCCACTCTCTGACTGATGCCATTGTAATAACCTGGTTATTATGTAACAGGAGAGGAGGAAAGGAAAGACCAGATAGACCTATGCTCAGTAAGGTCTGAATAATACGGGAAGATGCTTTCCCATCAGTCAACACCTGAAATGGAGTCAGTGGCCACTGCAAGTATGTGAAACCTAAATATTTAAACTTCCAAACCAAGGAAGTTCCACCCTTCTCTCTCTTCTCCCTCTCAGTGCCAGGACCTGTTGGGACTCCTCATGCAGAGGGGGGATGCACTCCCCTGTGCCCACATGGCACATGGCAGTGATGGACTTCACACATGGACTCATAGACTTTAATTAGTTTGGGTGCTGAACCACACCTGGCTGCAACATGGAACAGAAACTCCGGACACTGGCCCTGCTTCTGGCTCTGCTGGAATCCCAGCTGCACCTTTTCAAGGACTGACTTAAGGGGCAGAGAACTTTGGAATCTGAGACATATAACTTTATGCAAATCTGAGACATAACTTCTTCCACATCTCATCATCCCAGGTGAATCTTGGAAAATCATTTTCTGAAGACGTCGAAAGTACTTCATTCTCACTCGTGTCTAGGAAATCTGACTGATTAATTGCTTCAGCATCACAACCACATTCTACCATCCTGTGTGCTTTCTCACTCTGAAATTCCCTTTGTACCTATCTTTGTTCTTATAGGAATTTTTAGTTCCCTGGCCCTTCTATTTTATTTCTGTCAGCAGATTTTTTTTTTTTTATGTTCACCTCCTTGACTAGATGGCTTAGATTATAATAAAATTATACATCCTTTGATATCTTCAACATTTCCCCCTGTTGCTCTATAATTTAATTGTTCTATAAAACAGTAAATGAGTTGGATCCAACTCTATCTGTTACAGGCCTCTATCCAGTTTCCTGAGAAATGCCATTGGGCTTTACTCCAAACTCTAGACTACCTCATGGTCACCATTCTCACCAAACTCCAAACTATTAGATATTTACTTCACAGAACTAGAAAATCACCTCATATTGTGGTTTGTCTGTTTATACAACTTTTTCCCTTTCTAGACATATTGAGAGCAGAAAGGAATATAAAAATATTTAGAAGATATTTTTTAAAAAACCTGCAAATCAATAAAACTTCCCTGAAACTAATTTTAAAAATACAAGTAATCCTCCTTAATAATTATTTTTTTTTATATTTATATGGGCAGATGACTCGGACATTTGGACACACTTCACAAACGAGGTTAACCAAATGGACAATAAACATATGGAATGTGCTTAAGCTCATTAGTTATCAGCACTACACTTTGACCTGAATAACTAAAATTCAAGAGATAAGAATACTAAGATCTCAAAGATGTAGAGCCCCTAGAATTCTAATATATCACTGGTGGAATTCTTAATTGACATTGCTGCGTGGAAAGTTGTTAGCATATATTAAAGTTAAACATACACATATTCTATGACCCAGCAGTTCCACTGCTAGAAATGTGTCCTGATGTTCACAGAAAGTCATGTTAGATAACTTAATTGTTGCACTAGTTCAAAAGGCTTTAAATTGGAAACAACATAGAGTTCTAATAATAGAATTAATAAATAAGTTGTGCTATAGTCACACAATGAAAAATAATAGAGCAATGAGAATAAATGATATAATAATATGCAACAGTGGATGAATCTCACCACTATAAATTTGAACAAAAGGAGACATGATCAAAAGAGTCCATATTGTCTGATTCCATTTATATAAAATATGTAAACAAGGAAATCTAATATATGTTGGTAGAAGTCAGGAGAGTTGTTATCTTTTGTGGGGGCGAGATTAGTCACTAGGAGGAAGCATGAGAATGACTTGTGGGGTGCTGTATATAAGGATATATTCAGAAATTCACTAAGGTATGCTTATGTTTATTATGCTCCAATGAAAACATATTTAATGCCCCTGTTGCCTATGTATATAAAGCATCTTTGAGATGAGACCTTGTATGAAAATATAATAAAAGTGAATAGGAGTCTAGATTAAATAAGGAAAGGGCCAAGTTCAGAAAAAGTACATTCTTATAAACTAAGTATAGCAAGTCATTAAAAAGTATAAACTATTAAAATAGAATCATAGATTTAGACTATGCTCTATGGCTTAATTGAACACATGTGGACATTATTTTTGTACTGACTTTTATATATTTTATTTTTATTTTTAACTTTTTTGTACTGACTTTAAATTTTTTTTTCTGTGCCTTCTAAGGGCCTTGCACAATAGATTAAACAAAGCTTTGTAAATGACTATATCCTTTTGTTTTTTTTCACAACAGAATAAATTGTTCTGTGGTGTCCTGGATCATCATTTAGCAGTTCTTTTCATTTATAATTATCTTTATACACAAGATTTTCTAGAATATTGTTGTTTTCTATAAACAAACTTTGGATGTCAGAAACAGAATCTCATTTTTAAAAGCAGGTTTGCTTCATAATTAAAAAATTATATTGCTTTTGACACAAACTGAAAAGAAAAACCATCAAGTGAGATGTAGATAGTGTTAAACGACTAAAGATTGTAAAAAGATTTTATAACCTGGAATCCCAAGTTACACACAAGCTGAGATGCATTCAAGGACTATGGCATTTTATGGCAAAGTATGGGAAAAGAGTATTATATGAAGGCAATTTATTTTCTCATTTTTTTGTTATGCACTCATCTGTGATAACTGCAGCAGACAATAGTCTACAGATAGCAGATGGTTATTTTAATAGGCAGGAAAGTCAAGACTAAACTATTCACTTCTGCAAAATACCTTCAGATAAAAGAGAAGGACTTATCATTGAGAATAATATTAAACTCATTAATAAATATCTTAAGAATGTGCTTTAGTCATAGAATCTAGCAGCAATAACTGTTAGCTTTTCTAATATTTTTCCAAGATAGATTTCATAAAATAGGCAAGATAAAATACACATACATTTTAATTCAGTCCAATAGATAGTAGATATACAATGTCATGGTACTTTAGATTCTTCCCTAAATTTATAATCTGGAATAATAATAAGAGGGATTACATTAGCACTTTTACCTAACAGGCTTTCTACTTATGGACTTATATGAATTATCTCCCTTAATAATTACTTTAAAAAGTCAAAGGCTTGTAGTAGATAATATCCAAATGTAACTGCCATCAATTCTTTCTCACCTTATATAGGTATGCTGCTCTTAACATCAAGAGAGGGATTCTTAATCAATAAAGAAATTTTAAAAAAGAGAGAGGGATTCTAATTCCCTGGGCTGGCTTTGTGATGTCCCTTTTACCAAAAGAAATGTGACCAACCAGTTTATAAGAAACCTTACTTACAACTTCTCTCTGGGTCTCTTGGAAAGGATGATCTTGTGACACTTCTTCTCAGAACCTACCAATTTACTGTGAAAAGCCCAAAACCAGAGCTGGATTCATGAGCATGCAATTTGCACTGTCACTGTCTTGAAATTCTTAATAATTTTTATCATTTTTCATTGGGTCTTGTAAATTATGTACCTGGTTTTGCCCAACCACATAGACAGGCTGAGCTCCCAAACCACAGACAGCATTACCTATCCATGAGTCACCTTGGATATTCAGCCCAGTTGAGCATTTAAATAGTCCCATTCAACATCTGATTACAATTGTGTGAAAGACTCCAAATGAGAACTTCTCCATTAAGCCCAGTCAACCCCCAGAACAATAAGAAATAATAAATAGTTTTGTAAGTCATTGAATTTTTGTGTGGTTTTTGGCCTAGCTAAAGATGAGACAGATAGGTACTATTATTAAGTCATATTCCTTATATTAAGCTTACAAAGTAATGATCCTATATAATAAAAGCGTAATATGCTAAGTGTCCCACAGATCGGTCCACTGCTCGACCAGTTGCTATGACACATACTAACCACCAGGGGGCAGACCCTCTGACCACTAGGTTAGCTTGCTTCTGGGATCGGGCTGATTGGGACTGGGCGAGAAGGCCCCAATCGGCCCCAATCGCCAGTCAGGCTGAGGGACCCCGGGCTTCTAGTTAATATTATAATCACCTTTAGAAGCATAGAGCAGCATTTTTTGTCAGACTGTGCAGTTAGAAGAATGGGAAAGCAATAAACACACTTAGGTGTAATGAAAATACATAGCTTTAGCTATATACTGTTGGAGCTTCTTTTATGTGTCTAACACACAAGACTATTATTTGATTTTCCATTTTAATGTGATTTTTTTCTATTTTTGTTGCAATAGAATATATATTTTTTCAGTTTCAACTCTAACAGTTTAATTTATACATGATTCCAAATTATCACCAAAGGGATTTCAAGAGTAATGTGTGAGGCTGTAACTTCCAGGACCTCATCATTTCCTCAAAAAGCTTCCAAATGATAATAATTGTACGTACCCCCATTTTAATGTGATCAATTATGCTAATGGAGTGCATTACTCATTCTCAGTGATGTATGTTCAACTTTTATGATTATGTCCTCTTCTATCCCCTGCAAGTTCATCATTAATTCCTAATTGCCCAAAAATATTTTCCCACACATAGACACCCATGAGGCCTCTGTGATGAGAATTCCTTTCTCAAAAGGGAATTTAAGACTGAGTCTCAGATGTTCAAAAACTGATGAACCAGATAGTCATCAGGGGGAAAAAGGCACAATACCAAGTTCACTTTGCTGACAAGTAACAATTTCAGGACTCCTGGGAAAGCAAAGAGATACATCAAACAGAATTTCTTAAATTTATATTCCACTGTGACAATGTCTCAACTTTTCTGTTTCTGGAATTAACCTAAAACACTTGAGTGAGACACTCCATAAACCACTTCTTTGTTGAAGTTGTTAATTAGCTTGTAGCCTGAAAGGTGAACTCTGAATTATTCTTCTGTTTGGATTTATATTGTTTCAGATTAAGATTGATGAGTGTTAAAGGAAAAAAAGCATTTTAGGAAATAATTTTACTTCTAACCATGACTATATATTTCACATAATATAATTCATGCTTGAAATGTGTCTATATTCAAATATATAGCACAAGCCACAAGAAAAATGTACACAGTTTTCTAAAGAACAACCAGAAATGTATACTAATAAATTGTATAATAATTTTAATAGAGGTAAATAGTAGCTACGTATGTATAAAGCCTAAATTTATTATTATAAAATTCATTATTGATTGACCACAATATTTAATGTACCTTAGTATCCATTATCTAATTACCTGTTTACAGAAAGTCAAATAATGACTTCCAAAAATACCCTATTTTCTCCTCAAATAAACATGCAGTATAAATAAAAGGACATAATAGCATCTAAATTCTCTGGTATAGTTTTATTCTTTGATCTAATTAAATGCTAAAACTTTTTAAATTACTTTATATGTTTGCAATAAAAATATTTGATTATTTTCTCTGTCAGAGAAAATAGAGTATAATAAAGATTTTTAAGCTTCTTTCGATATTGACAATCTATTGTAGTTTAATCATTTTGTACCCTGAAACATAAAAATATATTTAAGGGTATGGATATATGTAAATAATATTTGATAAATGCTTCAGGAACCAAGGAAGGGAGAACACAATGAAGGGAAGGAAGGAAGAAAGGGGAAGAAGGAAGTGAGGCTTGATTATAACTCCATAATTTCTCTAAAAAACAAAAGAAGAGAGAGATTCAAAATGGAGGCCAAATAGTCAGACATGTCCTGCCTGTTATCATGGAACAGATAGAGGGAACAAATGAATCAAATGACATCCACCCAGAATTGGCAAATTAGACACAGCGGGTGAGACAATCCGCACCCAGGAAAGGCAGAGAATGCCTGGAGAATGGTAGGATCAGCATCTGAGCTGGAGAGAGAGACACACTACCACTGGCACAAGAGGTTCAGAAGAAACCTGTGCTACATCGGGTCTGAGTCCCTTGGAAACACGAGTAACACCCGACTGTGGAAGGGGGTCCACAGGGCTGCTGGTGGCTGGGAAATCTACACTGACTGGCCAGATTATTATGAGCTCTGAAAGCATAATAATCTGGCCACTCAGTGTCTATCCTCCTATATAATAAAAGGCTACTATGCAAACTGTCCCCTCAACCAGGAGTTCAACCAGCAGACAGACCAACCAACCGCCCATATGTCCCCTCCCCCTAGTCAGGCTGACTGGACCCCACCCATGCACAAATTCATGCACTGGGCCTCTAATACACACAACACACACACACACACACACACACTGAGTGGCCACATTATTATGCATTCAGAGATCATAATATTCTGGCCACTCAGTGTAGATCTAAGTCCACAGCTGAGAGAGGCTGCTCCCAGAAAAGCAGCCTGAGAGTTGCCTGAGCAGTATGGTGCAGGGGTGGGGAGGGAGAAGAGGGAAACTTGCAGTTGCCCAGCTGTTTTGCTTCTGCTTTGTCCTTGTTTTTATTCACTAAACCCAGATCATAGGACCTTTCAATTACAAACACTCACTGAGGCTGTGGTGCAGGAGGAGGTGCAGCTTAGTGGAGGCTGGGGAGAGGCTGTGGAGGGGAACAAGACTGGGAGAGATGACCAGGATCCGGCACCGAGACATTCAGATGCTCCAAACCCAAGCAGATACTTTTCTCCTGAAGAGCCAGCCTCTCCCAGCAGCCTGAGGACAGCTAGTGCAGCTGCAAGCTTTGCAGAGGAAATAAAGGCTCTGAATAGCCCCAGGGAGCCCTTGGGAACAAGGTTGAGGGGCTGTTAGGTCCCAGAAAGCAATACAGAAGAAAACCTGTTTGAAGAAATAATGACAGAAAACTTCCTAGATTTTGGGAAGAAAACACTCACACAAGTCCAAGAAGCACACAGTGTCCCAAAGAAAATGAACCCCAAAAAACTGACACCAAGACACATCATAATTAAATTGGCAAACATCAACAACAAAGTCAGAATTTTAAAGGCTGCCAGACAGAGACAGAAAGTTACCTACAAGCGTTCTCCTATTAGTCTATCAACTGATTTCTCAACAAAAACATACCAGGCCAGAAGTGAATGGAATAAAATATACAAAGTGATGCAAAGCAAGAGACTGAATCTAAGAATACTATACCCAGCAAGGCTATCATTCAAAATTGAAGGTGAAATCAGGAGTTTCACAAACAAAAGAAGGCTAAGGAAGTTTATTATCACCAAGCCAGCAATGCAAGAAAGGCTAAAGGAACTGCTATAAAAAGAAGTAACAGAAAGGGAAGAAGAAACACAGGCATAAAGAATAAAAAAGGCAACAAACAAGTACCTATCAATAATAACCTTAAACATAAATGGATTAAATGCTCCAATTAAAAGACACAGGGTAGCTGAATGGATAACATAATATGACCCATATATCTGCTGTCTACAGGAGACTCACCTCAGAACAAAGGACTCACACAGACTGATAGTGAAGGGATGGAAAAAAATTCTTCAGGCTAATGGAAATGAAAAAAAAGCTAGGGTAACAATTCTTATATCTGACAAAATAGACTTCAAAGTGAAGGCCATAATAAGAAATGAGGAGGACCCGTTCATAATACTAAAAGGAAGAATTCCAACAAGAGGATATGACAAGGGTAAACATATATGCACACAATACAGGAGCACTCAAATACATAAAAAAAAAAGTTTGGAAGATATCAAGGGAGAGATCCACAGCATTACAATCATAGTAGGGGTCTTTAATACCCCACTGACATCACCGGGTAAATTCTTTAAAAATCAGCAAAGATCAGATGGAATTAATTGACTCCTTGAGAACATTTCACTCCAAAGCTACAAGTTATACATTCTTCTCAAGTTCACATGGGATATTTTTAAAGATAGACCACATATTGGGACACAGGCAAAGTCTCTTCAAATTTAAGAACATAGAAATCATACGAAGCATCTTCTCAGACCAAAATGGAATAAAATTAGAAATCAACTATAATAAAAACAATAAAAATATCAAACATTTGGAGGCTAAATAGCATGCTATTAAAAAAATGATTGGGTTACCAAAGAGATCAAAGAAGAAATAAATCCTGGTAACAAATGACAATGAAAACACAACAATGCAAAATCTATGGGACACAGTGAAAGCAGTCTTGAGAGGGAAGTTCATAGCTCTACAGGCCTCCCCCGGCCCCCAAAAAAGAAAAGAAAAATGGTAATAAATAATCTAACCATGCAACTAAAAGAATTAGAGAGTAACAAGAAAAGTCCAGAGTAAGCAGCAGGGAGGAAATAATAAAGATCAAAGCAGAAATAAATGACATAGAGACCCTCCCCCCAAAAAACAAACAAACAAACAACAACAACAAAAAAAAACACACTACAACAGTTCAATAAAACCAAGAGCTGGTTCTTTGAAAGGTTAAACAGTATTGATGAACCTCTGCTCTAACAAGGCTGACCAAGAAACAAAGAGAGGGGACCCAAATAAACAAAATCAGAAATGAAAGAGGTGTAATAACAACCAACCCCACAAACATACTAAGGATTGTAAAAAAATACTATAAACAACTCTACTCCAACAAACTGGACAACCTAGATGAAATGGACCTATTCCTAGAAAAATACAATCTTCTAAAACTCAATGAGAAAGAATAAAAAAACCTGAATAGGTGGATAACTACTGATGAAATTGAGGCAGTAATCAGAACACTTTCAGCAGACAAAAGCACTGGTCTAGATGGCTTCACAGGGGAGTTTTACCAAACATTCAAAGGAGAAATAAAACCTATCCTTCTCAGAATATTCCAAAATGTTCAAGAGGAAGGTACACTTCCAAGCTCTTTCTATGAAGCCAGCATTACCCTAATCCCAAAACCAGATAAAGACACTAAAAAGAATGAGAATTACAGGCCATTATCCTGGATAAACATAGATGCTAAAATCCTCAACAAAATTCTAGCAAATAGGATCTAGCATTACATTAGAAAGATCATACACCATGACCCAGTTTGATTTATACCAGGGATGCAAGGATGGTACAATATCTGCAAATCAATAAGTGTGATACATCACATAAACAAATTGAGAGACAAAAATCACATAATCATATCAATTGATGTGAAAAAAAAGCATTTGAAAAAATCCAACAACTAATCCTGATTAAAACTCAGCAAAGTGGGAATAGAGGTATCATACCTCAACATAATAAAAGCCTTATATCCTTATATGACAAAACTACAGCCAACATCATACTCAATGGGCAAAAACTAAACTCATTTCCCCTAAGAACAAGAACAAGACAGGCATGCCCACTTCCACCACTCCTGTTCAAAATAGTACTGGAAATGCTAGCCATAGTGTTCAGACAAGAAGAAGAAATAAAAGGCATCCAAATTGGAAAAGAAGAAGTAAAACTGTCATTATCCACAGACCACATGCTATTGTACATAGAAAATCCTAAATATTCCATAAAAATAAAATACAATAAAATAAAAAAACTACTGGACTTAATAAATGAATTTGGCAATGTAACAGGATACAATATTAATACCCAGAAATCTATGGCTATTTTATAACTAATAATGAAGTCGCAGATAGAGACACTAAAAAAATAAAATCCCATTTACCATTGCAACAACAACAACAAAAAAATTAGGATACCTAGGAATAAACTTAACCAAAGATGTAAAAGACCTGTATTCAGAAAACTACAGGACATTGAAAAAAGAGATAGAGGAAAACATAAAAAAAAATGGAAGAATAAACCGTGTTCATGGATTAGTAGAATTAACATCATTAAAATGTCCATACTACCCAAAGCAATCTATAGATTCAATGCAATCCCCATTAAAACACCAATGGTATACTTCACAGACCTAGAACAAACTCTCCAAAAATTCATATGGAATAAAAAAAAGACCCTGAATATCTGTAACAATCCTGAAAAAGAACAAATTTGGAGGGATCATAATACCAGATATCAGGCTGTATTACAAAGCCACTGTTCTCAAAACTGCCTTGTACTGGCACAAGAACAGACATATAGACCAATGGAACAGAATAGAGAACCCAGAAATAGACCCAAGCCACTATGCTCAATTAATATTTGAAAAAAGAGGCAAGAGCATACAATGGAGTTAAGACAGTCTCTTCAATAAATGGTGTTGGAAAAACTGGACAGATACATGCAAAAAAATAAAGCCACCAACTTACACAAAAATAAACTCAGAATGGATAAAGGACTTAAATGTAAGACAGTAAACCATAAGAAACTTAGAAGACTCCACAGACAGCAAAATATAACACATACAATGAGTGGCCAGATTATTATGATCTCTGAACACATAATAATCTGGCCACTCAATGTATATCCTATATAATAAAAGGCTGCTATGCAAATTGTCCCCTCAACCAAGAGTTTGACTAGCAGGCCAACCAACCGCCCATGTTACCTCCCCTTGGCCAGGCTGGCCAGACCACCCATGCATGAATACTAATACACACACACACACACACACACACACACACACACACATACACACACACACTGACGAGTGGTCAGATTATTATACATTCAGAGATCATAATAAATCTGGCCACTCAGTGTATGCTGTAGCAATATCTTTACCGATACAGCTCCTAGGACAAAGGAAACTAAGGAGAAAATAAATGAATGGGACTACATAAAAAATAAAAAGCTTCAGCACAACCCTCAACAAAACAATAATAAAGCCCACTAAGTGGGAGAACATATTTGCCAATGTTATCTCTGATAAGGGTTTAATCTCCAAATTTACAGGAACTAGTACATCTTAACAAAAGGGAGATAAACAATCCAATCAAAAAATAGGCAAAGGACCTAAGACACTTTCAGAAACAGGACACACAGAAGGCCTGAGAGACATATGAAAACATGCTCAAAGTCACTAATCATCCAAGAAATGCACATCAAAATGACAGTGAGGTACCATCTCAGACCTGTCAGAACGGCTATAATCAATAAATGGACAAAGGACAAGTGCTAGCAAGGATGTGGAGAAAAAGGAACCCCCATGCACTGCTGGTGGAAATGCAGACTGGTGCAACCACTGTGGAAAACAATATAGAGTTTGCTCAAAAATTTAAAAATGGAACTCCCATTGGACCCAGTAATACCACTTCTAGGACTATACTCCAAGAAATCAGAAACCAATGAGAAAGGATATATGCACCCCTATGTTCATAGCAGCACAATTTACAATAGGTCAGATTTGGAAACAGCCTAAGTGCCATCAGCAGATGAGTGAATTAAAAAACTGTGGTACATGTACACAATGAAATACTATGCTGCAGTAAAAAAGAAGGAACTCTTACCAATCAGAACAGCATGGATGAAACTGGAGAGCATTATGCTAAGTGAAATAAGTCAGTCAGAGAAAGATAAATATCACACGATCTCACTCATTTGTGGAATGTAATGAACAACATAAACTGATGAACAAAAATAGAGCCAGAGACATAGAAGCATGAAACAGACCATCCAACCTCAGAGGGGAGGCAGGGGATGGGGGGGTAAGAGATCAACAAAAGACTTATATGCATGCATATGAGCATAACCAATGGACACAGAGAGTAGGAGCATGACAGCATGTGCTGGGAGGTGAGAATGGCCAGGGAGAAGTCAATGCAGGGGAAGAGGAGACATATGTAATACTTTAAACAATAAAGATTTTAAATTAAAAAAAAGGAATTTTTTAAATTATTACTCATTTTCCTTCTCTCAGTACTATTGAGAAACCAACTGGCCCCTTGTTAAAAAAAAAAAAAAAAAGGGGGAATTGAGAAAAAACTGTTTACTGAGATTCATTTGTGTTGCCTAAGATAAAAATATAAATAAACTTTAGGCCTGGTGCATGAATTCGTGTACAGGTAAGGGTCCCTCAGGGTGTCCTGCAGAGATCGGGACAAAACCCACAGTCCAACCTGCAGCTCCTACTTGCTGCTTCCACTCATCCTGTGCCACTGAACCTGCCGCGGCTTACACCCAGTCAGTCCTGTTCCTGTTCAGGAGAGATTTGCACCACTGCAGCAGCACTCACCAGTGGTGAGCCCTGCATCTGGCACCCTCCCAAGGGGAGTGGCCTGCAAGATCAGGCCAAAACTGTCTCTCTGACATCTCCGAAGGGGTCCTGGATTGCAGGAAGGCACAGGCCAGGCCAAGGGACCCCACCAGTACACTTTGGGGCCGGGGAGGGACTGTGAGAGGGCTCCCGGACATGTCCAGCCCTTCTTACTCAGTCCCAATCAGCCGGACCCCAGCAGCAAGCTAACCTACCAGTTAGGGTGTCTGCCCCAGTGGTCAGTGCACATCATAGCAACTGGTTCATGGTCAACTGTCTGCCCCCTGGTGGTCAGTACATGCCATAGCAAGCGATTGAGAGGCCTTAGCATATCATTAGCATACTAGAGCAGTGCATGAAAGGGGGTTCCTTAGCCCAGACTGCACTCTCTCGCAGTCCAGGAGCCATCAGTTGGACATCCTTAGCACTGCCACAGTGGCGGGAGAGGCTCCCACCACCACTGGGGCACTAGCCATCCATGAGCCCAACTTCTGGCTGAGTGGCACTCCCCCTGTGGGAGCACACTGACCACCAGGAGATAGCTCCTGCATTGAGCATCTGGCCCCTGGTGATCAGTGCAAGTCATAGCAACCAGTCATTATGCTGTTCAGTCAATTTGCATATTAGCATTTTATTATATAGGATTATGCTTTGATTGGTTGAATAGTCGACTGGTCACTGGACTACCAGACACTTAGCATATTAGGTTTTTATTATATAGGATGGTCCTATTAATTTTAATTGATCATTAAATTTCATTGATATATAGATGTAAATGTCATGGAGAAAGCTGTATCATTTGTTGCTTTGTCTCTAGTGCCTAACACAGTGGCTATCACCTAGTATGTGCTCATTTAATTTTTTGGTGATTAGATAAACAAGTCAATGAGTTTTATTTTATTGTTGTGGGATGGGTTTTTTAAATAGTCTGTAATAGTATTCCAACTATCAAATTCTGAGGAGTTTTCAGAATGTCTTTTATCTCTGTTCTGTTCCCAATTTATCACTAATAATCTGTTAGCCATCATATAATCATTTTCAATTATTGTTCTTAGATGAAATTATTATAGACTATTCAAAACATGACTTTTGAGATGTTTCAAAGTAGCAAATTGAGATTTTTTTCTTTTTGTCTAATTGATGTATCACTTTATCCAATTGTATTAATTATCTGTTGCTGCATAAAAAATCATTCCAGACTTAATGATTAAAATTATGTTTATTGACTGAACTCCTGTTACCTGGTACCTGCAGTTTCATTGTGGAATTGAGCACTTTCAAGAGTAAGGTAATTCTGTCTTTTGCCCTTCATTTGGTTTGTAGTCTAATTCCATAGATCCACGCCTATGCATCACATTACATTTGTGCTTTAAAAAAGAATCTTAAAGACTCCTGGAAGATGGCTGCCAATGGGAAGGCAGACTGCAAGATAGTGTATGAGTGAGAGAATGAAAG
Organism: Corynorhinus townsendii; assembly: GCA_026230045.1. NCBI lineage: Eukaryota > Metazoa > Chordata > Mammalia > Chiroptera > Vespertilionidae > Corynorhinus > Corynorhinus townsendii. Next base: position 94,856,992 of record JAPDVU010000002.1, read on the forward strand.
GAGAGTGTGTGGACACACGAGGAGTGTATATTTGTGGGTGAGGGACAGCTTTACTTCAAGGTACTGTTGGGGATTGCCAGTGCAGGTTCCCCTGACCGGGCAGCCTCCACTGCTACTGAAATCTCTCCCGGAGCAATCGGCTCTGACACAGAGACTGCACCCTTTTGAAAGGGAGAGTGGCTGTTATTAGAAGCCTACACATCCCAGGAATCTACAACACCACCCAGGGAACAGCTGCTAACCCAGGAACACCGGACCTCAAGCAGCGTGAATACGTGGACTCAGAGGAGCCCTGCACCTTCTCATGGAAAGGTCAGGTTTCACCTAGGAAAAGGTGAGGTCTGTGATCCAGGAAGGAGAGAGAAACATGCACACTGGGAGCTAAAGGTCCCCAGGAGTCTGCACCCCACAAAATCCACGGCCGTTGGGGCTAGCATGATCCACGAATGTGGAAGGGGATCTTCAGGGCTGCTAACAGAAGGGAATTCTAAAAAGCAACCCATAGCTGCATTAGGCACAAAAAGGCGGCCTAAAATTTTAAAAGTGTGCATGCACAGAGACATTCAAAGACTTGTGTGCCATTCAAAGAGTTGTGTGTATTGCCAGAGGGTAAAAGTTGCAAGCTCGGGCACTTACTCTGGCTCTTTTTTCCTCTTCAAATTCTTGCTTTTGATTACTAAGCCCGGTGCTTACCCAATTGGGGACAATCTCAGAGACTGCAGGGAAAGTTGTTTTTGTGGAACGTGGGGATCAGAGCTGGGAGAAATGATCAGAGAACCAGCTCTGGGGCAATCCATAGTCCCAAACAGTATTAAGTGTGACAGGGAAAACAAAATCTAAATACTGGCTAGAGAAGACTTATAGCCCCGGAGGTCAATCCAGAAACAATGCCACCCAGGGGTTGAATCACAAATTGACTCTTGTATAAACACAAGTAAAGGAGTCTAAGAAACAAAGAAATACTGCCTGCTGGAAAATGAGGACTGGTTTACAACACAGAGGATCAGTGGAACACAGGGAACTTCAATACTGTCCTGGCTACCTGATAGGAAACAGGTGTAACAAACAGAACAGTAGAGGAAGGGAATGACCTTCACTACTGCACATTTTTTTTCATCTTTTACTTAACACAGTGTTTGGCAAACTCAATAGTCAACAGAGCCAAATATCAACAGTATAACAATTGAACTTTCTTTTGAGAGCCAAATTTTTTAAACTTAAACTTCTTCTAATGCCACTTCTTCAAAATAGACTTGCCCAGGCCATGATATTTTGTGGAAGAGCCACACTCAAGGGACCAAAGAGCCACATGTGGCTCGCGAGCCGCAGTTTGCTGACCACAGACTTAAGAAGCTAAATTTTTTATCTTTTTCCTCACTTAATTATTTTTAATTATTACATTTTTATTTTTAATCTGTATTATTACAACTACTATTTTACTTTTTTCTAAGTGTCATTTTATTTTCTCTTTATTTTATTTTATTTTGGGATTAGTGTTCTACATTTTATTTTAATTTTTCCTTTAGCATCATTTTACTCTGTCTCAACTTTACCTTTATTCCAACACTTTCTTCCTCACTTTTCCCCTTTTGCTGTCCTGTTTCTCTTACCCTATTCCTGCTTTAGATTTTCCCTATTCCTTCTTTTTATGCCGTTAAAAATTCACCATATATATATATATATATATATATATATATATATATATATATATTTCCTGATCCCCTGCTCAAAGTCCATACACACCTCTCTCTTCTTTTTCTTCACTATCCAATTCTTTTTTTCTCTCTGCCCTTTTTGTGTTTCTCTGTTTTGTTTTGTTTTGTTGCTGTTGTTCTAATTGTTTTTTGTTGTTGTTGTTGTTCTGTTCTGGTATTTTGTTCTAAGTTTTTTTGTTTTATATTTTTTTTGGTCTTGCTTTCTCTCTGTCATATTGTTGTTATTTGCTTGATTGTTGACTGGATTGGTTATTCTTGTGCTTATTGGTGAGATTGTTACTCTTTTTTTGTTTTTGTTTTTGTTTGTTTTTTGTGTCTGTTTTTTGCTCTCCTCACTTGTTATTAGTTGTTGTTTGTAGTTTGCATTCAGCTCTGGCTGTTTGTTTGAATTTTTTGGGATTAGTGGTTGTTCTATTGGAGTTTTCTCCACATATAAATAGTTCCCCCACCTCTTTTTTTATTCTCTTTCTTTCCTCTCTTACTATTTTTCCTTTTCACAATATCACTTTTGCATACTTTTTTTCTTATCCCCTAATTCTCTTTACTCTGGTGGCCATCTTTATTTGGGGTTATTAGTATCATGAATACAGTGGTGTTCAGTGCCTTGTGTGTGGTGCCTTGTTGTGTTGTATTTTGTGCCTTTAAATCAACGCAGCAGAAAGAGAAATACATAACCAGATAACTGGAGAAGAGCGATCATGGGGAGACAAAGAAACAGCCCACATATGAAAGAAAAGGAGGAAACAGCAGGAAAAGAAGTAAATGAAATGGAGGCAAGCAACCTGTCAGAGAAAAAAAATCAGAGATATTGTCATAAGGTCGCTTAAAATAATGGAAGATAAATTCAACAATATGTGTAAGAACCAAGAGAAAATGAAGAAGAACCAAGAAGAAATGAAAAATGGCATCACTGTTATAAAAAACTCAATAGAAAGCATCAACAGTAGACTAGAAAAAGCAGAGGATCGCATCAGTGAACTAGAAGAAAAGGTAGGAAAAAATACCCAAGAAGAGCAGCATCTAGTAAAAAAAGTTAAAAAACATGAAGAGATCCTAAGGGAAGTATGGGACAACATAAAATAAAACAACATCCGAATAATAGGGGTTACAGAAGAAGAGGAAACTGAGCAAGAAATAGAAAACATGTTTGAAGAAATAATGACAGAAAACTTCCTTGATATAGGGAAGTAAAAACTCACACAAATCCAAGAAGGTCACAGAGTCCCAAACAAAATGAACCCCAAAAGACCGACACCAAGGCACATTATAATTAAATTGGTAAACACCAATGGCAAAGTAAAAATTTTAAAAGCAGCCAGAGAAAGACAGATGGTTACTTACAAAGGATCCCTCATCAGACTAGCGATTTATTTCTCAACAGAAACACATCAGGCCAGAAGGGAATGGAATGAAATATACAAAGTCATGCAAAGGAAGGGTCTTAATCCAAGAATACTGTACCCAGCAAGGATATCAATCAAAATTGAGAGGAAAATTGGGAGCTTCACATACAAAAAAGGACTAAGGGAGTTTATTAAAACCAAACCAGCAATGCCATAAATTCTAAAGAGTCTGCTGTAAAAAGAAGAAATAGGCAGCGAAGAAGGAACACAAGTGTAAAGAATAAAAATGGCGACAAACAAGTACCTATTAATAATAACTTAAAATGTAAATGGATTAAATGCCACAATTCAAATACATAAGGTAGATGAGTGGATGAGAAAACATGAACCATATATCTGTTGTCTACAGGAAACCCACCTCAGAAAAAAGGACACATACAGACTGAGGGAGAAGAGATGGAAAAAGGATTTTCAGGCGAATGGAAATGAAAAAGAAGCTGGGGTAGCAATACTTATATCTGACATATTAGATCTCAAAGTGAAGGACATAACAAGAGATAAGGAAGGCCACTTCATAATATTAATGGGAGAAATCCAACAAGAAGAAATAACACTGGTAAACATATTTTCACCCAATAAAAGAGCACCCAAATACATAAAAAAATGTCTGCAGGACATTAAGGGAGAGATTGACAATAGAACAGTCATAGTAGGAGACTTTAATACCCCACTATCACTATTGGGTAAATCCTCTAAACAAAAAATCAGCAAAGAACCAGCAATCCTAAATGACACACTAAATTAGATGGAATTAATTGACATCTTCAGAAGATTTCACCCCAAAGCCACAGAATATACATTCTTCTCAAGTGCACATGGATCATTTTCAAAGATAGACCACATATTAGGTCACAGGCAAAGTCTCTTCAAATTCAAGGAGATAGAAATAATATCAAGCATCTTCTCAGATCACAATGGCATAAAATTACAAATCAACTACAATAAAAACAATAAAAAATTCAAACACCTAGAGAATGAATAACATGCTATTAAACAATGACTGGGTTACCAGAGAGATCAAAGAAGAAATAAAAAGCATCATGCAACAAATGACAATGAAAACACAACAATCCAAAATATATGGGACACAATGAAAGCAGTCCTGAGAGGGAAGTTCATAGCTCTACAAGCCTACAGCAAAAAACAATAAACAATGGAAATAAATTACCTAACCCTACAACTCAAAGAGTTAGAAAAAGAGCAACAAGAAAAGCCCAGTGTAAGCAGAAGGAAGGAAATAATAAAGATCAGAGCAGATATAAATGAAATAGAGACCAAAAAAAAAAAAAATACATATGATAAACAAAACCAAGAGCTGTTTCTTCGAAAGGATAAACAAGATTGATGAATCTCTAGCCAGGCTCAGCAAGAAGCAAAAAAAACAGGACCCAAATAAACAAATCTGAAGTGAAAGTGATGAAACAACTGATTCCATAGAAGTAAAACCAATTATGAAAAAATACTATGAACAAGTCTTTAAAAAAAAATAGACAACCTAGATGAAATGGACACATTCCTAGAAAATTACAAGCACCTTACACTCAACCAGGAAGAATCAGAAAACCTGAATAGGCCAATAACTATTGAAGAAATTGAAACAGCTATCAAAAATCTTCCAGCAAACAAAAGCCCAGGTCTGGATGGCTTTACATGGGAGTTCTAACAAGCAATCAAAGAAGAACTAAAACATAACCTCCTCAGACTATTGCAAAAATATTCAAGAGGAATGCACACTTCCAAGCTTTTTCTATGAAGCTAGCATTACGCTAATCACAAAACCAGATAAAGAGACCACACACAAAAAAAGAAAACTACAGGCCAATATTCTTAATGAACACAGAGGCTAAAGTCCTCAACAAAATTCTAGCAAATCAGATTCAGCAATACATTAGCAAAATAATATGCCATGACCAATTGGGATTTATATTGGGGATGCAAGGATAGTACAATATCCACAAATCAATAAATGTGATACATCACATAAACAAACTGAGAGACAAAAATCACATAATCATATTAATTGATGCAGAAAAAGCATTTGACTAATCCAACACCTTTTCTTGATAAAAACTCTCAGCAAAGTGGGAAAAGAGGGATCATACTTCAACATTATAAAAGCCCTATATGACAAACCCATAGCCAACATCATACTCAATGGGCAAAAACTAAACTCATTTCCTCTAAGAAAAGGTACAAGACAAGGATGCCTACTTCCACCACTCTTGTTCCACATAGTATTAGAAGTACTAGCTATACTGATCAGACAAGAAGAAGAAATAAAAGGCATCCAAATTGGAAACGAAGAAGTAAAACAGTCCGTATTCACAGATGATATGATACTATACATAGAAAACTCCAAAGACACCATCAAAAAATTACTAGACCTAATAAATGAAGTTGGCAATGTAGCAGGATACATAATTAATGCTCAGAAATCTGTGGCTTTTTTATACACCAATAATGAACTCACAGAAAGAAATTAAAAAAGCAATCTCATTTACCATTGCAACAAAAAAAATTAAGATACCTAGGAATAAACTTAACCAAGATGTAAAAGACCTGTACTCAGAAAACTACAGGACATTGAAAAAAGAGATAGAGGAAGACATAAACAAATGGAAGAACATACCATGTTCAGGGATTGGTAGAATCAACATCATTAAAATGTCCAAAGTACCTAAAGCAATCTGTACCTCCAGTGCAATACCTATTAAAATACCAATGGCATATTTCAAAGATCTAGAACAAACTCTGCAAAAATTCATCTGGAACAAAAAAGACCCCGAATATACACGGCTATCATGAGATAGAAGAACAAAGTTGGAGGGATCACAATACCAAACATCAAACTATATTACCAAGTCACGGTTCACAAAACTGCCTGGTACTGGCACAAAAACAGACATATAGACCAATGGAACAGAATAGAGGACCCAGAAATGGACCCAAGCCATTATACTCAATTAATTTTTGACAAAGGAGGCAAGAGCATACAATGGAGTCAAAACAGCCTCTTCGCTGGGAAACATGATCAGACACATGCAAAAAAATGAAACTAGATCACCAACTTACACCATACACAAAAACAAACTCAAAATGGCTAAAGGACTTGAATGTAAGAACGGGAAACCATAAAAATCGTACACGACTCCATAGGTAGCAAAATTGCAGACATATGTCCTAGCAATATCTTTACAGACACAGATCCTAGGGCAAGAGAGACTAAGGAGAAAGTAAACAAATGGAACTACATCAAAATAAAAAGCTTCTGCACAGCAAGAGAAACCATCAACAAAACAACAAGAAAGCCCATAGCATGAAAGAACATATTTGCCAATGTTATCTTCAATAAGGGTTTAATCTCCAAAATTTACAGGGAACTCATACAACTTAACAAAAGGAAGATAAACAACCCAATCAAAAAATGGGCAATGGACCTAAATTGACACTTTTCAAAAGAGGAAATTCAGAAAGCCAATAAACACATGAAAACATGCTCAAAGTCAATAATCATCTGAGAGATGCAAATCAAAACAAGAATGAGGTACCACCTCACACTTGTCAAAATGGATATCATCAACAAATCAAAAAAAGAAAAGTGCTGAAGAGGATGAGGAGAAAAAGGAACCCTTCTTCACTGCTGGTGAGAATGCAGCCTGGTGCAGCCATTGTGGAAAACAGTATGGCATTTCCTCAAAAATTTAAAAATGGAACTGCCATTTGACCCAGTAATCCTACTTCTAGGAATATATCCCCAGAAAACAGAAGCACCAATCAGAAATGATATATGCACCCCCATATTCATAGCAGCACAATTTACAATAGCTAAGATTTGGATACAGCCTAAATGTCCATCAGCAGATGAGTGGATTAGAAAACTATGGTACATCTATACAATGGAATACTACGCTGGTATAAAAAAGAAGGAATTCTTACCATTTGCAACAGCATGGATGGAACTGGAGGGCATTATGCTAAGTGAAATAAGCCAGACAATGAAAGAAAAATACCACATGATCTCACTCATTTATGGATAATAAAGAATATTATAACCTGACTAGAGGCCCGGTGCATGAAATTCATGTACGGGGGTTGTCCCTCAGCCCAGCCTGCACCCTCTCCAATCTTGGACTCCTCAAGAGCTGTCCAACTGCCGGACATCCCTATCACAATCCAGGACTGCTGGCTCCCTACTGCTTGCCTGCCTGCCTTCCTGATTGCCCCATACCACTTCTGCTTGCCAGCCTGATCACCCGCTAGCCACTCCCCTGGCAACATGATTGATGCCTAACTGCTCCCCTGCCAGCCTGATTGCCTCTAACTGCCCTCCCCTGCAGGCCTGGTCACCCTTAACTGCCCTCCCCTGCAGGCCTGGTCTCCTCCAACTGCTCTCCCCTTCAGGCCGGGGTCCCCCAAATTGCCCTTCCCTGCAGGCCTGGTTGCCCCCAACTTCCCTCCTCTGCCAGCCTGGTCACCCCTAACTGTCCTCCCCTGAAGGCTTGATTGCCCCCAACTGCCCTCCCCTGCAGGCCTGGTCTCCCCCAACTGCTCTCCCCTTCAGGCCTGGGTCCCCCCAAACTGCCCTTCCCTGCAGGCCTAAATATAAATGTAATAGTCTAAGTAAATAGTCAATTATACAATTAAAAATACATACACACACTGTATATATATATATATATATATATATATATATATATATATATACACATATATATATACACATATATACACACACACATATACATATACATATATGTAATACATATATGTAATATATATGTGTATATATGTGTGTGTGTGTGTGTGTGTGTGTGTGTGTGTGTGTGTGTGTGTGTATATATATATATATATATATATATATATGAGGCCCTGTGCACAAAATTCGTGCATGGGGGGGTGTTCATGTCCCTCAGCCCAGGCTGCATCTTCTCCAAACTGGGACTTTTCAAGGGATGTCCGACTGCCAATTTAGGTCCTATCCCACCAAATGACCAGTGGGATCGGTCCTAAAAGGGCAGTCAGACATCCCTTTCACAATCTAGGACTGTTGGCTCCCAACAGCTTGCTTGCCTACCTGCCTGATTGCCCCTAACTGCTTCTGCCTGCCAGCCTGATCACCCCCTAACCACTCCCCTGCCAGCCTGATTGCCCTTAACTGCCCTCCCCTGCAGGCCTGGTCTCCTCCAACTTCCCTCCTCTGCCAGCCTAGTCACCCCTAACTGTCCTCCCCTGAAGGCTTGATTGCCCCCAACTGCACTCCCCTGCTGGCAATCTTGTGACGGCCATCTTGTGTCCACATGGGGGCAGCCATCTTGTGTGTTGGAGTGATGGTCAATTTGCATATTAATCTTTTATTAGATAGGATAGAGACCTGTGCATGGTGGGGACCGGCTGGTTTGCCCTGAAGGGTGTCCCGGATCAGGGTGGGAGTTCCCTTGGAGCATGGGGCAGCCTGGGCAAGGGGCCTGTGGTGGTTTGCAGGCCAGCCCCGCCTGCCCCAGAGACCCAAGAGGAGACCTTGGTATCTGGGATTTATTTATCTTCTATAATTGAAACTTTGTAGCCTTGAGCGGAGGCCAGGGCCAGCCAGGAAGTTTGGCTTCCTCCATCGCCGGGGAAACCCAAGCCTCCTGCTAGCTCTGTGGCTGCAGCCACCTTGGTTGTGTTAATTTGCATACTAGCTCCTGATTGGGTGGTGGGCGTGGCTTGTGGGTGTAGGTGAGGTGTGGTCAATTTGCATATTAATTTTTTAATAGATAGGATGAACAAAATGTTAGATTCAGAGGCAGAGAAGCATCATACAGACTGTCAAATTACAGCGGGAAGGCTGGGGAGTTTTGAGGGGGAAAGTAAGAGATCAACCAAAGACTTATAGGCATGCTTATAAGCATATCCAATGGATGCAAGACACTGCGGGGGTAGAGTGAGGGCAAGTGCCAGTGGGTAGGGGAGGCTGGAAAAGTCAATGGGGAAAAAAGAAGACATATGTCCTACTATTTGTAATACTTTAAACAATAAAATAATAATAATAATAACTTATGTTTATTATCTCTTAACAATTTATGCAGGTCAGGAATTCATAAAGGTATCAGAAGCCTGAGGATGTATTCTGATGTTAATTGGGGCTGCAGTCATCTGAAAGCTTGTCTGGGGCTAGCAGATCCACTTCCAAGTTGTTTTAATCTCAAAACTACAAGTTTACTTCTTTCCTTTTGGGCTGCTCTGTTGTCATCATGCCATGGCAGCTGGCTTGTCCCAGAGTGTGCAAAGCAAGAGGCCAAGGAAGAATCTACAATGCCTCTTATAACCCAGCCCTAAAGGTTATGTGTCACTTCTCCAGTATTCTATTGATCGCTCTAATCAGGCCTGACTCAATGAGTATGAATAGGTAGCCATGAATACTCAGAGACAAGGGTCTTCAGGCAACTTCCTGGAGACTGGCTACAATAGCAATTATATAGGTAAAAATATAAAAACAGTTAAGTGTTTAAATTGTTTGACCTATAACCAAGAAGCCTTTGCCATTCATTCTGGTAAAAGCTTTTTCATCTATATTTCTTCATACCTTGACACTTATGGCTTTAAGTAGTCTTAAAAGGTTTTCCATGAACTTTGTTTCCTAGAATTGGAATAACAATTTAATCATAGTAAATGTGTTATTCAGTTTCTTTTTTTAAAATATATTTTATTGATTTTTTACAGAGAGGGATAGAGAGTTAGAAACATTGATCAGAGAGAAACATCGATCAGCTGCCTCCTGCACACCTCCTACTGGGGATGTGGCCACAACCAAGGTACATGCCCTTGACTGGAATTGAACCTGGGACCTTCCAGTCCTCAGGCCAACGCTCTATCCACTGAGCCAAACCTGTCAGGGCTATTCACAGTTTCTTAATTTTCATTTCTTCTCTCATTGATTTGATTCCAATAAAATTACATTTGACATACACAAAATAATAAAACCATAGACTTTTTTCAAAATTATTTGAGTACAAATAAGGTCATTTTTCCTAAAAATGCATTAACCAAATTGTTTCCACTTAACCATTTGAAAGGAGCAGGGGTGGACTAAGCTCATGAACTAATTCCATAGAAAGAAAAGGCAAACCCACCTAGGAGAAAGGGAAGGAATACTGAAACAGGACTGTGAGGAAAATCTTAAATTATGGAATCTGTGGTTAACCAGTTAATGGCCACGCGTCCAAAATGGAAACCATCTCATTTCTTCCATATGCACTGGAATATTTATGAATTTAAATTACCATAATTTTCTTTACTAACCCAGAGATGTCACTAACAAGTCTGATTTTAAAATTGGGTGACCGGAGTTGATTGATATGCGAGGTTTGCGTCATAGATGTTTATGGCATACAAAGGGTTAATGAAGCCGCAGATGAAGGGAAGCTAGAATCTATGGGAGGAACTAGTGTGATTTTAGCACTTTGATTCAGAAAGCTTCTCTGAAAGGCTTCTGATTCTTCCTCAGCAGGCCCAGATGCAGCGTCTTGTGCCCAGTCTGAGAGTGACAGTAATATTTGTGGACTTGCCATTTCAATAATACGTTGAAAGGGAAATACTTTCTCATCAACAGCATTAAATCAAGTGTATTTTTCATGTCATTTGCTGTGCTAAAGTGCTCTGCTTAATTCAAAAGGTTATAAACTACAATTTTCTAAAACAAGTAACTGCTGTCTTAGGGATTAGTTGACAAAAGGCTCTAGGCCCTCAGAAATTTAACTGGGTGGAAAATGTGACATTTTTATATATAAGTTTTGGAAAAAAAGTTTTGTTCTTGGGGATGTTTTATGTGATAGTAGGAAAGGCTCAGACTCCGAGAAAGTATTTCAATGCCATTGCCCTACTCACTAATTATGTAACAAGGAGCTGGTTGCTTACACTTTCTTTGCCTCATCTGTCAACTGAGAATAACATGTATCTCACAAAATTCTTATAAAGATTCCATATGATAACAGTTACAAAGTGCCTCATATAATAAATGCCTATTAAAATTTTTGTTCCCTCCTCTCCTTTCATTTTTATTTATTATCAATATGAACATTATTTTCTGATAATATCAAATTAATTTTCTCCCAGCCAATATTTAATCTTTCAGAGAAAGCCTTTTCTAAAGACTATCTCCTGTAGATTGCATATTTTGCTCATAACTTTTCTTTGTCTTTTAAAAGGCAAGGCCAATAGTATTTCCTTATCTGTCTTATGTCTAATCTTCTTCATGATTTAAAATTTTTTTTCACTATTGTCATTTTTCAGATAATCATCAACATATGAGTTTTAATAACCTGTCAAAAAAATGTTGTCCTTTTAAATTATTTATTGAGCATCACTTGTGGTTGTTTGTTTATTTGACATGAAGTAACATTTTAATCATATCTGATAAAGCTGTCATTAGTAGTTTCATTTTCAATTTCTCTACCCTTCTCCCATATGTAAAAGAAAAAATCAATATAGTATGAGTGTAATGTAGTACAAGAAGAAAAATTTGGTTAATTTAGATTTTTTAATCTCTTAGCATTTACTACTCCCTTTTGTAAAATTGTTTTTCAATTACTTTATTATTCATTATTTGCATGTCCTAGCAAATATCTAAAATATAATTACTCCTCTTTTTGTTTTATAAACCTTACAAATTCAAAAGTGAACCTTTTAAAATAAATGTCTGCTAAGTGTTAAATATCATTATGAATTTATTTTTAAAATTTCTGGTTACTATTTTCCTCCTCCAGTTTTCATCAATGGACTTTCAATATGAAAAATGTGGATATTAATGTACAAGTACCACTACATTATTTTCTATATACAAGAGAATGTGATGAATGTATGGCCTTCCCCATTCTCTCTTTATACGTTATATTAGGTTAAGCATGTTTCTCATGGAAAAGCAGCTCACAAGGTTAATTCTCTAAAAGTGAAAGTCATTTTGAAAATTCCCATATTCATTTCAGATCTAATATTTTTCTCTATCATAGTGTTTTTTTCTTTTTAGCTTCTACCAAAATTCTGTAGCAATATTTTGGTTTCATTCATATTTAAATAATGGATCACAAATTAAATGTATGTTATTTTTCGACAGAAGAAAATAAAATAAATTTATTAATTTTCTTCACTACTTTCTTATTTAAAACTAGTGGTCCAGTGCACTAATTAGTGCACATTGAAAGGAAATTAATTAGAAGAAATATTTTAATATCACTATTTGCCCTTTCTCTTAATAGAAGTGTCATCCAAATTCACGATTAACAATGACAGATCGAAACACATGTATGCAATTGGCACCAGTGAGAGCTTTATATATATCATGCATGGGTGAGTCAACTTAGCCTTTTACATATATAGAATATAATTGTCAGCAACACAGCAGTAATTATCAACACAAAGCAGATTATTATTGTAGATCATGCAGGGAGAACAAAGGGTAAACTATTTAACTGCAGCAGTGTCTGACTATATTCTGTGCAGTGAGAAAACCTGAAATCATTTTCAAGGTCCACCATTTCTTACTTTTTTCAGTCGGGTCAAGTTTCTAAACTTTCAAAATCTCTGTTTTCTGGCTAATGAAAAGAAAATAGGATTCCTCCAACTCTTCTATCTACTTACTCTAGGACTTCTGTGAGGATCAAATGAGATGAGGCACGGAAAATGTTTCACAGACATTTGGTTAAAGTGTCAAATGTACATTTGGTTAAAGTGTCAAATGTTTGCACCTGGCTATAAAGCAAGTCATGCTCCTGGGCTGAAGAAACTGCAAGGAGACTAGTTGCTAGGGAGAGGAAGCCAGGCATTGATATGTGGCATCATTACCCAGAAGGACACTTAGCATATTAGTCTTTTATATACATAGGTGTTTTGTATTGTTTTCTAATTCTAGATCAATAAACTAATATGGAAAATAACCCTATATTAATAAAACCATGCATTAGTTTTGATTGGTGATAATGCTGTTTATTTACTAAATTTCAGCCTCACTGGCAAAATTTTATGAAAATCAATACTTTACAATGGTAACAGAAGTAATGATAGGAATTTAATTATGTTCCCCATAAAAAGATATGTTGGAGCCCTAACATAACTCAGAATATGACCTTATTTAGAAAGAGAATCTTTGTAGATGCAATCAAGTTATGGTGAATTCGTTAGGGTGGGCCCTTATCCAGTATGACAGGTGTCCTTATAAGAAAAAAAGAAGGAAATTTCACACTGACATGTACAGAGGAAAACAATGTGAAGAGACTTAGGGAGAATGTCATATAAGTTTAGAGTTATACTGCCACAAGCTGAAGAACATTTGGGGCTACCAGAAGCTGAAAGAGGCAAAAAAAAATAAAAAATAAAAAACACCTTCCCCTGTAGTTTACAGGGAGAGAAGGGCCCTGCTAACACCTTGATTCCAGACTTTTAGCTTCCCAAACAGTGAGAGAATATATTTCTGTTATTCTGAGCCACACGATTTTTATTACTTTGCTATGGCAGCCCCAGGAAACTATACAAACGTAAAGCTAATACCAATCTCAAGTCACCAGACATAAATTACTATATAGATACAATTTTAAAGGAATTATTTTAAAAATGAATCATTGTGTGCCACCACAGATCTTTATCATCATGAAGTATTTTGATGACATAATAAATAAATATTTTTTGGATGATTCTATGTGTCTAGCATCATTACAGGTACATTACTTGTATTAATTTATTTAATCTTCACAACTATGCTTTGAAATAGTTATTCTCATTATAACCTTCCCTTTGAGGTATAAAGAAGTGAAGTAACTTCCACATAATCTCCCTCCTATGAGAAGGAATAAATTCAGACTCACAGAGTTAGCCCACAAAGTCCATGTTCTCAGTCACTACATGAGATGGTCTTCAGCTGCTTTATCCCTCAGATTTCACTCCTCACCAATTTATGTCTCATTTTGTCAACCTTATAAAACATAGCTGTTGTAACTTTATCCAAACTTTAATTTATCCAAATTAAAATTACTCATTGTTTTACCATCTAAGGCAGCCAGAATTTTCTGTGTGGCATATGGAAGTTATAGGACACTCTATGACCTGGCATAAACCTACATTTCCAAACACATCTCTAGTCACATGTGTTTAGTTATTAAAAGAAAGAAAATTATATAAGTCATGTTGGAGAACCATGAGAGAATGTAGAAATGTCAGGATTTAGGTTCAGTGCAGAAAAATATAGCTGACAGTAAGTCCTTCATATAAGGCAGCAGGTGATGATAAGACACACAAGCATACAAATCTTGACCTGTACCCTTGACCTGTCTAGTCTTTTCTCTTTCTAGTCTCACTTTTCAGAGAACTAATGCACACACTTCTGCAATTTTAGAATGAACGTGTTCTCTCTTATATCCTGACATTTATATTTGCTGCTTTCCCTTTCTGTCCCCTTTTTCTCCCTAACATCATCATTCCTTCCTCAACTCCACTCTTCCATTATACCACTTTCATGAATAGCTTCTACTAGAACTCTATGGTTTGTTTATCTCTACCTTGATAAGCCTTCTGTGATTTGTCTCCCATCACCTGGCAAGTCCATAATATGTTCTCTGTGTTCAGTCATTAGTCTTTATATTTCTAGGTGTGTGTTTTTTTAATTGGGGTGACATTGGTAAATAAGACTATATAGGTTTCAAGTGTACAGTTTTATGATGCATCATCCATACATTTCATTGTGTGTTTACCACCCAAAGTCAAATCTCCTTTTGTCACCATATATCCTACTCCTTTTACCTTTTACTACCTCTCCCCCACCCCCTTTTCCTCTGGTCACCACTGGACTGTTGTCTGTGTCTATGAGTTTCTCTGTGTTGGTTTGTCTTGTTTGTTCACCTGTTGCTTTCAGTTTTATACCCCACTTATGAGTGAAATAATTTGATTCTTGACTTTTCCTGTCTGACTTATTTTGCTTAGTATAATATTCTCAGGATCCATCCATGTTGTCGCAAATGGTATTATTTCATAATTTCTTATAGCTGAGTAGTATTCCATTGTATATATGTACCATTTCTTTGTCCAATCATATATTAACGAACACTTTGTTTGTGTCCATGTCTTGGCCACCATGAATAATGCTGCAATAAACATAGGGGTACATATATCTGCAAACAAATGTTTTCAACTTTTGGTACCCAGAAGAAGGGTTGTTGGGTTATATATTAACTTTATTCTTAATTATTTTAGGAAAATCCACCATACTGTTTTCTATAGCAGCTGTACCAGTTTACATTCCCCCCAGTGGGAATTTTCAACAATCTTTCCAACATTACTCATTGCTTGTCTTGTTGATACTAGCCATGCTAACAGGTATTATCTCACTGTAGTTTTGATTTGCATTTTCCTAATAGACAATGAAATTGGGAATCTTTTCATATATGTGTTGATCATTTGTATGTCTTCTTTAGCTTTCATTGCACACTGTTGTAATGGTCACTTGGCTTCTCTGTATTTTTATTCTAAGCTCCTTGAGAACAGCAAATGCATCACATTAGTCTTTGACTACTCAGAGCACACACAGTGAGTAGTATTAGCTCAATGTGTGTTTGATAAATGAATGAATTCTGACATGAGAAAACCTGGAGTGTATGTTAAAAAAAACAAGCAGGGAAGTATTATAAAGTCACAACTGCATGTGGTGCTAAAGCTCCAGAATTAATGAATCCTAATATATAAAAACCCTGGGTCCATCACATCCACAATGACCAGAGGCTCAACCAACTGGAAGTCAATCCTGCAGTCAGCACTGGGTTGCCATGGCAACCAAGCACTGGCTGCTGCAGCTGCACTGACCCAGCACTGACTGCTGAGGGGGCTGAGAATCAGGCCTGAAGATAGGCCTGAAAGAGAAGCAGGGTCTGATCTGTAGCCTCTGTAGCATCTGTTTATCAGCATTTGCCTCTCTCTTTCTCTCCAGGCCTGACCAGCAGCTGGCCCCCATTTCTCTCCAGGCCTCCACCAGGGATGCTAATCAGCCCCATCTTTCTGATCAGGCCCTGATGATAAGCCCAGAGATGTTGACTGGTATAGAAACTGACCAATCAGAACCAAATCCGGGTGAACTGTGAGGAGCCAATGGCTGCCTAGGAGATGAAGCTTTTGACACTGACTGGAATAGAAACCAACCAATCAGAACCAAATTGGCCAGCAGAGAAGGGCAGTTGGGGGTGAGATCAGGCCAGCAGGTGAGGGCAGTTGGATGCAATCAGGCAGGCAAGCAGAAGCAATTAGGGGCGATCAGGCAGGCAGACAGGTGAGTGGTTATGAGCCCATGGTCCCAGATTGTGAGAGGGATATCCAACTGCCAGTTGGATTGGGCCTAAACTGGCAGTCGGACATCCTCCAAGGGGTCCCCAATTAAAGATGGTGCAAGCTGGGCTGAGGGAACCCCCTCCTCCCCGTGCATGAATTTCATGCACTGGGCCACTAGTAATGGTATAAAAGAGGTGTACCTGCCATCCAGTACCCAAAATCAGGGGCAACAGCACCTGGTTGGGAGCAGAGAAGTGAGCATATTGCATAGGCCAAAGCAGGTTTTTATCCAGATCACTGGGAGAAAACATGAGAAAGTCAGTTGAAAAGAATGGATCACAGTAGTGATCAGAACCTGTGTAGATAGCAAGAAGAAAGGGAACTGCAGGCTAAGAGTCTGGTAATGCTGAAAATAATATCATAGACAGATTAATAGAAATAGAAAATTGCTACATCAAAAAGTTATACAAATCTTTGCTTGGGAAATTATTCAGGCCAGAGAATTTAGAGTTAGAGGATCCTAATAGGAAAGCAGATGCAGCTGCAATTTTATTAAAAATTGATGACTATAGATGTGTGATTTAAATCCTAAAATTTTATGGAATTTATACTACATAAGAAATAATTTCCTATGTGATTAGCCAAGGCCATAAGCATCTTGAGGGTGAGCCTATAGCTGTATGACTCACTGTTATATCCTCAGCCTAGCACCCTATAGACAATGAACAATCCTTAGATAATAGAATGATGGATCTTTCACTAAAGTTCTGTACCAACTTCTCTTAATTTCCTCCCTTATCAATGTCACCACTCATGCAATTGCCTAATCAAGAAACCAAAATTCATTTCTGGAGGAACACTTTGAGTAGTCAAAGCTTTGTTCTGTACTTGGCATTCCTCACCTACTTGCCTAACAACATGTTTTTGAGAATTAATACTGAGCAATATTTCAGAGCAAGATTTCAAAGTGAGTTTATGCCAACATATGCTCTATATTTGGAAGATGGTGATACATTTGATAGGAGAAATTATATATATTAGTCACCATTATATGCATTTTGATATTTTTTGCTTCTCAATATATGATGTTTCATGCTTTAGTGAATTCTTCACAGATTTTTATCTATATATATCTATTTATATATACATATAAAGAAGTATTTTAATAGAAAGCAGTGTTTTTAAGAATTTCCAAATGTATAAAATGGCCCCATAACATTTAAAGGAAGGAGACTGGATAGATGGCGTTTGATGATAATATACTCTATTTCCTATTCTAAGAATAACATTATTTACCAAGAAGAAAATAAGAGAGCAGAAGGTTGACATTTACATTGCTGAAGAATCAAAAATAAACAACCCACTGAAAACATTTTAACATGCAAGAAAAAAAATTCATATCTGTTGAGAGCAAAGAGAAGAACAAATGAAGATGTATAATAAAACATTTATTTAGTGGTGAAAACTTAATGGGTCATTAATGTTTCTGGAGGTTAACTTCTAATGGGCAAACTGGAGTTTTTAGGTAGAATGATCCAATTTAGTTTCTCAAAGGCCTAGTTTCTGTAGCCACAGAGCAGGATCTATTTCATCCTGTCAGACTCCTTTGAAAAGTTTTAGCTGCTTAGAGACATTTTGTTTAAGACAAACTATATGGTTATTTTAAGTCATTGCTTTGAGGACACTGTAGAACTTAATTAAGCCCTGGGCAGACCACTGTTTGTCTGAGTTCCCAAATATTACTCCTCTGGGAAACTTTCTGCATGATGCAGGCACATGAGAGTGGCATTACCTTATCACCTCAATTCCTAGAAATTCTGTATTGGCAATCTCAGGGAATGACTATGATGGAAGAAGTTAAACTATATGGCCTGCCTTATTTTCATTTAATTATTTTGAACAATGGAAATTTTTCTAAGGCCTTGCTTCTTCTGTCAATCAAGTCTTTATATCTAACTGCCTTGTAACATGATCACCTTGCAATAAATAGCCAACTGAACTCTTGATTCTTGAGGCAGCATCTTTTTTTCTATTTGGACTTCATTTCTTACCTTGAATCCTGACTGAATAGTTCTCTGTTATCAGAAATTCTCTTGGCTTTTGTTCCTTGATCCACTTGTCAATTTTATCACTTCTCCTATTCCTCTGACTTCCCTAAGCCACAGGGATTTAGGTGTTTGATGACAGACAACTCAGGTGCCTTGTGGATTACAATTTATTAGTTTCTGGTTTTACTCAAATACTGAGCATACTTTTATAACAACTAAAATATTTCTCAATTTGTGTAGGAATGGTACCTTTTCAAGCAGATTAAAAGGACATGGTACCGTTCCCTTAGAAAAGAACAGGTAAAGTCTTGATGTGGATTAGCCTAAAAAAATTAATCAGGCATAAATCAAGAGTAAGGGGGTAGATAATTGGATATTTTACTTCATGTAACTTAATTTTAAGAAAAACATGGTTTTAATAAATTAAGCTAAATTTCCCCTGGAATTCAGAATTCAAACCATATTTAAAATGTATCAGTCAGCTAGTACTTGGTTTAAATGGGGTTGTTGGACTAGCATTATAAATGTTATAGTTTTTACTATTTTCTACAGAAAAAAATTCCAATTTATGTATCACACAACTCAGCGAACATTTTAAAAAATAAATTTTAATTACAATTGACATACAATAATATATTAGTTTCAGGTATGCAACCCACTGATTTGACATCTATCTAATTTATGAATGATCACCTTGATAAATCTAGTATCCATCTGACACAAATAGTTATAACAATAAAATTGACTATATTTCTTATGCTATAATTTAGAGCTCCATGGCTATTCTGTAACTACAGATTTTTACTTCTTAAGCCCTTCACCTTTGTCTTCTGTCCCTCTAGAGTCCTATTCTATTTGGTAACTGTTAAAATGTTCTTTGTATCTATGAGTCTTGTTTCTGGTCTGCTTGGTTGTTTATTTTTTTTTTTTCAGATTCCACATATAAGTGAAATCATGTGGCATTTGTCTTTCTCTGATTTATTTCACTCAGCACAATATCCTCTAGGTCCATCCATGTTGTTGCAGAGGGCAAGATTCCATTCTTTTCTTTTTTTTAAGATTGAGTCATATTGATGGACACTTGGGTTGCTTCCATATCTTGGCTATTGTAAATAATGCTGTAATGAGCATAAGAATACATATGTCTTTTCAATTTCATGTGTTAGGGTTTCTTCAGATAAATACCCAGAAGTGAAATTGCTGGGTCCTTGGTTGTCTCATTATAGCCGATTTTCTTTGGTATAAGTATTGTTACCCCAGTGCTTTTTTGTTTGTTTACATTTTCATGAAATACCTTTTTTCATTCTTTTACTTTTGGTCTGTGTATTTTTTATTTAAAGTGAGTCTCTTATAGACAATGTATGAAGGGTTATGTTTTGTTATCCATTCAGCCTCCATATGTCTTTTGATTGGAGTATTTAATCCAGTTGCTTTTAAATTAATTTTTGGTAGATATGTATTCATTGCCATTCTATTATTCATATTTTTATCAATTTTTTCTTCCTCTAGAAGACCCTTTAACATTTCTTGTAATACTGGTTTGGTAGTAATGAACTCCTTTAGCTTTTTCCTGTCTATGAAGCTTTTTATTTATTTATTTATTTATTTTAAATTCTAAATGATACCTCTTCTGGGTAGAATAATCTTGATTGTAGGTCCTTGCTTTCCATCATTTTGAATATTTCATGCCAATCCATTCTGGCCTGCAAAGTTTATGGTAAGAAATCAACTGATAATTGTATAGGTGCTCCCTTGTAACTAACTGCTTTTCTCTTGCTACATTTAAGAATCTCTTTGTCTTTAACTTTTGTAATTTTAATTTTGAGTGTTTTGGTTGAGCCTATCAGAATTCATTTAGTTTGGGACTCTCTGCAGTTCCTGAACTTGCGTGTCTATTTCCTTCACCACACTAAGGGATTTTTCCATCATTATTTTCTTTAAATAGGTTTTCAATTTCTTGCTCTCTCTCTGCTCCTAGCACCCCCATAATGTACTAGTAAGTGTTCCAAATGTTGGTAGTCTTGAACTTAGTTGTCCCAGAGGCTCCTTAAACTATCCTAATTTTTTCATTCCTTTTTTTTATTGCTTAAAGTATTACAAATAGTAGTACATATGTCTCCTTTTTCCCCCATTCACTTCCCCTGGGCCTCCCCTACCTCCTGGCATATGCCCTCACCTCCCTAGTGTCTGTGTCTATTGAATATGCTTATTAGTATATGCACGCATACATGTCCTTTGTTTGATCGCTTACCTTCCTCCTCAACCCTCCCATGCCTTCCCCCTGAAGTTTGACACTGTAGAAAACAGTATAGTGTTTCCTCAAAAATAAAAATAGAACTTCCATTACACTCAGTAAACCCACTTCTAGGAATATATCCAAAAAAACGGAAACACAATCAGAAAGGATATATAGTAGCACAATTTACAATAGCTAAGATTTACAATAGCTAGGTGCCCATCAGCAGATGAGTGGATTAAAAAATTATGGTACATCTAAATAGGGCTGCTGGTGGCTGGGGAATCTAGATCTAAGTTCACAGCTGAGAGAGGCTGCTCCCTGAAAAGTTGCCTGAGCAGTGCAGTGCAGGGGTGGGGAGGGAGGAGAGGGAAACTTGTGTTGCCCAGATGTTTTGCCTCTGCTTTGTCCTTGTTTTTATTCACTAAGCCCAGTTCATAGGACCTTTCAATTACAAACACTCACTGAGTCTGTGGTGCAGGTGGAGGTGCTGCTTAATGGAGGCTGGGTAAAGGCTGTGGAGGGGAGCAAGACAGGGAGAGATGACCGGGAATCCGGCACTGAGACATTCAGACCCTCCAAACCAGGGGTCCTCAAACTACGGCCCGCGGGTCACATGCAGTCCGCCGAGGACATTTAGCCGGCCAGCCCGGTGCCGCTGCCTGTCCTGCTTAGCAGCCGACTCGTCCCGGGCCCGCAGTGCGCATAGGAATTTATTTAGTTTTGTTTTTTTTTAAAAAACTATAGTCCGGCCCTCCAATAGTCTGAGGGACAGTGAACTGGCCCCCTGTTTAAAAAGTTTGAGGACCCCTGCTCCAAACCCAAGCAGACATTTTTCTCCTGAAGAGCCAGCTTCTCCCAGCAGCCTCAGGACAGCTAGTACAGCTGCAAGCTTTGCAGAGGAAATAAAGGCTCTGAATAGCCCCAGGGAGACCTTGGGAACTAGGTTGAGGGGCTATTCAGTCCTAGAAACAATACAGAAGAAAACCTGTTTGAAGAAATAATGACAGAAAACTTCCTAGATTTGGGGAGGAAAACACTCACACAAGTCCAAGAAGCAAGCAATGTCCCAAACAAAATGAACCCCAAAAAACTGACACCAAGCCACATCATAATTAAATTGGCAAACATCAACAACAAAGTCAGAATTTTAAAGGCTGCCAGACAGAGACAGAAAGTTACCTACAAGCATTCTCCCATTAGTCTATCAACTGATTTCTCAACAGAAATACACCAGGCCAGAAGTGAATGGAATAGAATATACAAAGTGATGTAAAGCAGGGGACTGAATCCAAGAACACTATAGCCAGCAAGGCTATCATTCAAAATTGAAGGTGAAATCAGGAGTTTCACAAACAAAAGAAGGCTAAGGAAGTTTATTATCACCAAGCCAGCAATGCAAGAAAGGCTAAAGGGACTGCTGTAAAAAGAAGTAACAAAAAAGGAAGAAGGAACACAGACATAAAGAATAAAAAAGGCAACAAACAAGTACCTATCAATAATAACCTTAAACATAAATGGATTAAATGCTCCAATTAAAAGACATAGGGTAGCTGAATGGATAAGAAAACATGACCAATATATTTGCTGTCTACAGGAGACCCACCTCAGAACAAAGGACTCACACAGACTGATAGTGAAGGGATGGAAAAAAATTCTTCAGGCAAATGGAAATGAAAAAAAAGCTAGGGTAACAATTCTTATATCTGACAAAATAGACTTCAAAGTGAAGGCCATAACAAGAAATAAGGAGGGCCCCTGCATAATACTAAAAGGAGAAATTCAACAAGAGGATATGAATTGGGCAAACATATATGCACACAATACAGGAGCACCCAAATACATTAAAAGAAAAAAAAATCTGGAAGATATCAAGGGAGAGATTGACAGCAATAAAATCATAGTGGGGTCTTTAATATCCAATTGACAACACTGGATCAATCCTCTAAGCAAAAAATCAGCAAAGAACCAGCAATCCTAAATGACTCACTAGATCAGATGGAATTAATTGACATTTTCAGAACATTTCACCCCAAAGCTACAAATTATGCATTCTTCTCAAGTGCACATGGGACATTTTCAAAGGTAGATCACATATTGGGACACAGGCAAAGTCTCTTTAAATTCAAGAAGATAGAAATCATATCAAGCATCTTCTCAGACCACAATGGCATAAAATTAGAAATCAACTATAATAAAAACAATAAAATATCAGACACCTGGAAGCTAAATAGCATGCTATTAAAAATGATTGGGTTGGCAAAGAGATCAAAGAAGAAATAAAAGCATCCTAGTAACAAATGACAATGAAAACACAACAATCCAAAATCTATGGGACACAGTGAAAGTAGTCTTGAGAGGGGAGTTCATAGTTCTACAGGGCTACTTCTATCCACTGAGTTTGGTTCAGTGGATAGAGCATAAGCCTGTGGACTGCAGGGTCCCAGGTTCAATTCCAATCAAGGGCATGTACCTTGGTTGCAGGCACATCCTCAGTAAGGAGTGTGAAAGAAGCAGCTGATCGATGATTCTCTCTCATTGGTGTTTCTAACTCTCTATCCCTTTCCCTTCCTCTCTGTAAAAATCAATAAAATATATTTTTTTAAATGGTAATAAATAATGTAACTCTGGAACTAAAAGAATTGGAAAGAGAGTAACAAGAAAAGCCCAGAGAAAGCTGCATGGAGGAAATAATAAAGATCAGAGCAGAAATAAGTTAATCTATTCTTCCCCTAAATTCATTCAGCATCATTATAACCAGTGTTTTGAACTCTGCATCTGGTAGATTGCTTATCTTAACTTTATTTAGTTCTTTTGTTAGATAATTCTCCCTATTCTTTCATTTTGGACATATTTCTTTGTCTCTCAATTTGGGCTGCCTCTCTGTGTTTGTTTCTATATATTAATTAGAGACAAACTACTTTTCCCAGTCCTGGTAGTGTAGCCTAATGTTGTAGGTGTCCTGTAGGTCCCAGGGGTGCAGCCTCCCCAGTCATCTTATCTAGGAGCTCCAAGTGTACTCCCCAACCCCATGTATAGGCTGTGTGTACTCTTCTGTTGTTGTTAAGCCTTTATTGTTATTGGCACATCAATAGGAAGGATTGATCCCCAGGCCAATGGTCTGTGAGGCCAATGGGCTGTGACTACAGCAGGAGAGCTGCTATGCAAGGGCTGACCTCACAGAGCAGGACTCACTTCAGCTGTGTTCTGGTGCCTACCTCATTAGGGGTGGTTGGGTGGTCCCATTGTGTAATCTAAAGCTGACCGGTGGATATACTAGTGCTGGGGCCTCCAAAGAAGTACAGGCCAATGTCAGCTGCCTCCTGTTCTCTGTCCTGGGCCACCTGGCATAACTACAGATAAATCTTCAGATGGCTGATACTTGTGTGTGGCATGGAGGTGCCTGGGAAAGGCCAACCTTGAATCAGGACTGGCTGCCATTAGTGCTAGGGCTGGAGCCACCTAGCAAGAGGTAGGGGGAATGCTGAGGACAAATGCTGTTTTTTTTGGGTTTGTGAACTTTTGAGCAATATTAGAAAGTTCACAGCATGAACTAAGACAGGCCATTTGTATGGAAAAGCCACTGGAAACAGCTTGAGTGGGCCAGCAACTTGGGTGGGGCTGGGTCTCAGGATCATCAGGGAGGGCCAGCAGTGCTGGCCAGGTTGATGGAGACTCAAATATGGCACTTGCCTGCTGGCTCTGTGAGGGGAGGGCTCAGCAAAGAAACAGTGATCTCTTTCAGCATTTCTCTCTGGGAGAAAACTGCCCTCCAGCTCTCTTTTTGGAGCCAGACAATTCATTTCCATAAGTTCCTGTTTTCTTTCCAGATGCAGCCCCAGCTCTGCAGTTCAGAGTTCGTGTTAGTTTGTGCCCAGGCCCTTTAAGAGGAATCTCTGGGTCTCTAGCAGCTCTCCATCTCACTCAGCCACAATCCCCACAGGTTTCCAAAGCATAATGCTTTGCATATAACCATGTTTTCTTTACTGCCACTATCTGATCACAATTAACACCTATGATTTACTAACTAGAGGCCCGGTGCACAAAATTCATGCACAGGTAGGGTCCCTAGGCCTGGCTGGCAATCAGGGCCAAATCAGGGCCTTCCTTCCCTGGCTGCTGGCTGGTGGCTGGGGCCTTCCTTCCTCAGCTGCCAGCTGACGGCCGGGGCCTTCCTTTGCTCTGCGCCACCCCCTGGTGGTCAGCACATGTCATAGTGAGTGGTCGAACTCCCAGTTGGTCGAACACCTAAGGGGACAATTTGCAGATTAACCTTTTATTATAATACCCTATATAATAAAACCCTAATATGCAAATTGACCAAATGGTGGAACAACCAGCAGATGCCTGGTCTCTATGACATGCACTGACCACCAGGAGGCAGACGCTCAATTCAGGAGCTGCCCCCTGGTGGTCAGTACACTCCCACAGGGGGGATGCTGCTCAGCCAGAAGCCGGGCTCACAGCTGATGAGCGCAGCAGCTGTGGCAGGAGCCTCTCTTGCCTCCATGGCAGGTGGGCAGTAAGAAGTGAGGGGTCCCAGACTGTGAGAGGCCCAGATTGTGACAGGGATCAGGGCCTAAGCCAGCAGGCACAGACAGACATTCCCCAAGGGATTTTGGACTGTGAGAGGATGCAGATTGGTCTGAGGGACCCCCTCCTAGTGCACGAATTTCATGCACAGAGCCTCTAGTAGGATAGCAATTGTTGATCACTTACTTGTACCAGAAATTTTGCAAATAATTTCCCTAACCAGTTTGGCTCAGTGCATAGAGCATTGGCCTATGGACTCAAGGTTCCCAGATTCGATTCTGATCAAGGGCATGTACCTTGGTGGCGGGCACATATCCAGTAGGGAGTGTGCAAGAGGCAGCTGGTTGATGCTTCTCTCTCACTGAAGTGTCTAATTCTCTATCCCTCTCTCTTCCACTCTGTAAAAAAAAAAAAATCAATAAAATATATTTTTAAAATTTTTTCAAATAATAAATAAATAAGTTATATCATTTAATGTTCTAATATAATAGGGATTACTGTTAAAAATAAATAGAAAAATACAACAGGCCCAAAATGGAATCACTTATGCTAAGCCTTACATTACTAAACTGAGACTTTATTACAATTTCATCTTTCCCAGAAATGGAATCTTAAACTAGTCCTTAAGAATGCCTGATCAACACTAGTTAAATAATCTACCTTGTAGACTTCTACTATGCCACAAAGGAAAGTAACCTTGAAATAACCAACTCACTTTTTTACTAGTATCACTTCCTTGTCTCTGACCTCTTTTGCACACAACAGTCTTTCATTTTGGGCAGCTCCTTGGAGCTCCTTTCTCCTTGTAGATTGGATGCTACCTGATTTAGATCAATTTTTGCTGAAATAGACTCTTAAAAATTTCAATATGCTTCAGTTTATATTTTAACATTACATAGCAATCACCATTAATTCTAAGCTATAGATGAGAAAACCAAATTTTAGAGTGATTACTGAAGATCACACTGCTCTGAAGTGATAGAATGAAAGCTCACTTTAGTTATTTCTGACTTCAAAAGGCCATATTCTTAGTGATTTTGCTCAATAAATATCTGTTGACATTCCAACTGAGAGAACAACACAAATAAAGGCCAGGTGTTGAAATTAACACAACTGTGTTTGAGGAAAAATGAGACAGAGACTTAACTTTTAGTGATAAAATGAAAAAGAAGATTTCTTGTACATAAAGTCTAGATTAAGAAGCAAGTTTGAAGAAGATAATTGAGACCCCATGATTAGGTGGAAATGGTCTTTAGGAAGGTAGAGTAGGGAGAAGCAAAGGTCTATTATCTGGGGGGCCAAATAGGGCCCTATCTTCTCCAAAGATACAAACCCAATGTATTAAAAAATATAAACTGATTCAATCACGTCAAAATCACAGCACCCTATGGGATTTTTAAAAAATACTCCCAAGTATTGAGGGGAAGCACTAGGTTGGGTGGAGTGTTGTGACATACATGTTTTAAATGTGGGTAGCTAGTTCAATTATATGATCACCATTAGCTAAATTTATGAAAACAGGTAATGTGGTATATACCAGGAATGCAGAATTTATATTGTTATCTATATTTTAAATCCTTTAGTAAGATTTCCAGAAAAGTTTTTAAGATTTTTTAAGTTTTTAAAAGTCACAGGAGAAAATTGAAGTAAAATATATTGTCCATTCCTTTTTATAAAATATTATTCTGCTTTGGGCAATGAAAGGTAATTAGTAGGTAGCAGTCTCTTTCTGTAATACTTTTTGTAACAATAGGAAATGAGTTGCATCCCAATGCAAATGTTGACACTATAATTGAAAAGAATTTATTGGAAGAACTGCCAAATTCTCAGAGAGCTCTGGGAGTGCCTATAATTCAGTCAGGCTTTGGTGGGAGGAAGCAATAGCTTTTGATTAGCCTTCAGGTGAGGAGAGAAGTCGCAATGCTTCAATGTGAAAGAAAAAGTCAAAATGACTCCAAATACTGAACCTTAAACATGTAGGGCATGAAACCTATAAAAATCTTAGAAGAAAACATGGGCAGTAAAATCTCAGACATCTCACACAGCAATATGTTTATGGTAAAGGAAAATAAGGAGAAAATAAACAAATGGGACTACATCAAAATAAAAAGCTTCTGCACAGCAAAAGAAACCACCATCAAATTGAAAAGGGAAACCACTGAATGGGAGAACATATTTGCCAATGATACATCTGATAAGGGGCTGATATCCAAAATATATAAAGTATGCATTCAACTCAACAAAAAGAAGACAAATAATCCAATTACAAAATGGGCAGAAGACCTGAATAGACATTTCTCCAAAGAAGACATAGAAATGGCCAAGAGACACATTAAAAATTTTTCAGTCACTAATCATCAGAGAAATGCAAACTGAAATGACAATGAGGTATCATATCACACCTGTCAGAATGGCTATCATCAACAAATCAACAAACAAGGGCTGGCGAGGATGTGGAGAAAAGGGAACACTAGTTCACTGCTGGTGGGAATGCAGACTGGTGCAGCCACTGTGGAGAAAAGTATGGAGTTTCCTTAAAAAATTAAAAATGGAACTTCTGTTTGACCCAGTGATCCCACTTCTGAGAATATATCCTAAAAACCCGAACACCAATCAGAAAGAACATATGCACCCTATGTTCATAGCAGCATTATTTATAATAGCTATGATTTGGAAACAGCCCAACTGCCCATCAGTAGATGAATGGATTAAAAAGCTATGGGACATTTACACCATGAAATACTATGCAGCTATAAAACAGAAGGGTCCTTACTCTTTGGGACAGTGTGGATGGACCTGGAAAATATTATGCTAAGTGAAATAAGCCAAACTGAGAATGACAAGTATCACATGATCTAACTTATTTGTGGACTCTAATGAGCAAAATGAATTGACCAACAAAATAAGCCTTGAAGAAGAGAGGTATGTCACATGATCTCACTCATTTATGGAATATAATGAACAACATAAACTGATGAACAAAAACAGATCCAGAGACAGATGAGCATTGATCACACTGTCAAACCTCAGAGGGAAGGTAGGGGAGGGTAGGAGTAAGGGGGAGAGATCAACCAAAGGACTTGTATGCATGCATATAAGCCTAACCAGACACAGACAATAGGGGAGTGAGGGAATGAGTTAGGGGGGGTGGCTAGGGGGGGTAATGAGAGTATAAGGACACATATGTAATACCTTAATCAATAAAGAAATTTTAAAAAAGAAGGGAGGTATGGAACAAACTGACATACCTCAATGTGTGGTTGGGGGGATGAGAAGAGATAAACCAAAGAATGTATATACTTATATGTATAGCCCATGGACATGGGTAATAGGGTAGAAAGAGATAGAGAGAAACGTTGGTCAGTTGCCTCCCACAGGAACCCCAACCAGAGATCGAACCCTCAACCTCAACTTAGGTATATGCCCTGACTGGTTTAAACCCACAACCTTTTGATGTATAGGACGATGCTCCAACTGATTTAGCCACCTGGTCAGGGCACCCACCACAGATTTTTAATTGGGTAGATAAAGTTCCCAATAATCTTCACTTTTAAATGCACCCGAGAGAATTTAATTATTTTCTGGGTGATAGAGGTAGTCTTTTCCACACACTAAAAATATTACAAAGTCCAGGAAAAATTAAAATAATAATAATAACTCATTTTAAAAGATGTGAATTAATTCCAATGAAAAAAAATAAAGGAATTAACTTTAGTTTATAGCAAAGAAGACAGGAGGATGAATATGAAATGTGTATATAATAGAATAGTTGAGCAATTTTTATCCATTTTCACTGTGCCTATCCAAGAGCAAATTGACTTGGATTAAAGTAAAAACTTAGTTACAAAGAAAAATTTCTTGACTTAAATAATTATTATAGACTAGAATTGTCATGTAGAGCATTTTAGAGCATCTGTATTTCTGTGTGGGTTTTTTTTTTTGTCTTGCTTAATAAAAATTTTAATACTTATTACTATTTTACTATAGTAATTTAATATTTTACTATAGTAATCATATTCTGCTCAGTCCTGGCTATTTCAGTGTGTGTTTCTTCACCAATATTGGAAATAGGGTCATTGACCATAGGATATTTTAAGCTCTTTCCAAGATCTATGCTAGAAACATTTAATAAGGATATATTGCTCTTTGAGTAGGCTATGCAAGAGTCATTAACTGAGACTAATATGCTGTCCTCAAGATGTGCCAAAGCAGCCTCATTAATCAGATCAAGTTGCTGCTAAAGACATTTTGTGTATGAATGTGTATGTGTGCATTTATATGTGTGTGTGCATGAGCATGTATCTGTGTGTTTGGTCATTTATTAAACTCCTTTGGAGTTACATAGTAGAGATAATGACTTAATTAGAAGGCACACCCTGTCCATTTTTAACTTTTTTTCTCTTTTCCCCTAACTGGTAAGGACCAGTCCTGCATCCAGGCAGCTGTTCTCTTCAGCAAGCATTTGTAAATGTTAAGTGTTCAGAGTTGCTGGAGCAAAGAGAGGGAAGAATTCCACCTTGTTCTTTCTCTCTGCTACAACAATAAATGACTAGTCTGGTTTCTGCAGCCCTCCCATGCTGAGATAAGCCATAAAAAAGACTGGTTAAAGTGACTACAGATGTTGTGTGAAATAGCCAGTATGTTTTCCACCTGTCTGTATTTGCCTAAGGGGTCAGGAACAATCAAATTAAAGCAGTATGCAAAAATGTGACAGATGTTTGTCCTGTTGAGATAAATCTGAGCAAGTTGCAGAAAGGTACAACAAATGTAATACATAAACACAGAAACCACTTTAGAAGGTGTCTGGAGAATAACAACATTTCTAAATAAAGGCCCATTACTTTATGCCCTTCCCTCCTAATTAGACCCATAATTGGACACTTCATAGTACCTAGTAGAAGCATAATTAGTCACTCCTTTTATAGCAGTATAATTTGTTAGGAGTTAGATTATTCAAGTCTAAGAAAGGGTCATTTTGGAGATTTTTTAAAATCTCTCTTTCATGCAACAAGTAATAATATGGTGCATTGACCATTTTGTTGGAAGAATTCGGGTGTTTCTCCCTCAAATTAATATCCTTTTACCTAGCTCATGTTCCTCTCAAAATATTGGAGAATGGTCTGTATCTCTGAGGCTAATGCCAGGTAATGAAATAGCCTTTTGATAACTTATTGACTGGAACATAGCTAATATGTCAGGATCAGGGAAAAGGGAGTCAGAAATGACATTATGATTATATATGTCTTGAAACAAAACACTAATATGAAGCATTTTTCTTTATGTCACATCAGTTAGTTGTCTCTGGTCAAATAGATGATATATGTTCCTTGGCAAAATTCTTTTTTGGTCTTTGTCTTTCTTTTCCTATATTAAAATACTTTATGCTCTGAAATTTCAGCAACTGCCCCTGGAAATTGTTTAGCCTAAAAAATATGAGTTGGCCAGCAAAGGCATAAAACCAATCAACCATTGGACATTAACTCTTTTGAAGGTTGTAAAACCTTACAAGACATGATGAAATAGCATGCATTGTATTTTGTGAAAAGAATAATCTGTTCCAATTCAAGTCATTTGTAAATACTTTCAAAGACATAATAGAGGGTTGTGAGTTTTCTACTTTAAGGCAAAATACTATTATGATTACTGGTGTATTTTGTTCCCTAATTCCATTGTCATAATGTGACACATGGATCTGAATACAGGCAATTCACTTCTGGTCACAGCTGCTGTCAACTGCAAGTTGATTTAGATGGCAACCTGTGTGGCTATAGTGAAGCCCAATGGAAATTACATAAACCATTTTTCTTTCTTTACTGAGGTTTCCAAACTCAATCATAAGGCAAGTCAAGCATAGAAACTTAATTGAGATTGGATGCCTGCTGTTTGGTGCAGTATTCCTCCTTACTACTACAGAATAAATATTTACTGTAGACCTTGGACTTTTTGTCCAACAACATTGGACAACGTGTAAGCATTGATGGTATTGAAGAGGTCTTTCCCAAGATAACACCAATATTTTCTAAATTGACCTAATTGATCTATCAATTTATTTGCTGAATGCCTGTTATTTGAAAGGTACTATACTACAACTAACTAAGCTTTATCCTTACCAAATTCTGTTGCAGGGACTGTAATACTAGAATTACTTTGTCAGTGGTGTTTTGGAACACAAAACATTCTAGTCTCTTTCATCCAATCTTTTAAAGAACAAGGTGTATAAATCATCAGTATTCCTGTGAATCAAGGGAATGTACACAGGTGGTTCCAAACTTCTGGTGTTACTAGAGAACATCATGAACATTTTGGGAAGCCAGGATAGGTGACCAAAAATAAGCACAGTGATGGAAAATGAGGGTGCCTCAGGCTAAAGAGATATTAAGGAGTGATTGCTTATAGTTTCATCAGCCGAATCTGTCAATCATATGATCACATGGCATGTAGGAAAATGTGCCTGCCAACCCAAATAAAATAGATGGACTAATTTAGCAAACACTAATCAACTAACTCAGGTAGAAATTTTAGTTAAATTGTAATGTGTACATATTGACAATAGGTTAATTTCTAGGGCAACTCAGGCATTAGAAAATTCCTTGGCTAATAAAATTGATTCATTTGTATGTTCTTCATGTTTGAAAGAATAGACTTAAAACACACTTTGAGAGAATTGTAAAAGTATTGTATTTTTTTTCCTAAAAAATAAAAAAAAAGGTATCAAGATTTTTGGAATAATTGATGGACTCACAGTTTAGACCAAACATTTTATCCAATATAATAAAGAGATAATATGCAAATTGACTACCACTCCAATGCACAAGATGGCACCTCCATGGACACAAGATGGCAGGCAGGGGAGGGCAGTTAGGGGTGACCGGGCCAGCAGGAGAGGGCAGTTAGGGACAACCAGGCCTGCAGGGAAGGGCAGTTAAGGGTGACCAGGCTGGCAGGGGAGGGCAGTTGGGGGTGACCAGGCCTGCAGGGGAAGGCAGTTAGGGGTGACCAGGCCTGCAGGGGAGGGCAGTTAAGGGCAATCAGGCTGTCAGGAAAGTAGTTAGGCATCAATCAGGCTGGCAGGGGAGTGGTTAGGGGGTGATCAGGCTGGCAGGCAGAAGCAGTTAGGGGCAATCAGGCAGGTAGGCAGGCAAGCTGTTGGGAGCCAGCAGCCCTAGATTGTGAAAGGGATGTCCGACTGCCCATTTAGGCCCGATCCCGGTGGTCATTTGGTGGGATCGGACCTAAATTGGCAGTCAGACATCCCTTGAGAGGTCCCAGTTTGGGGAGGGTGCAGCCTGGGCTGAGGGACATGAACACCCCCCCCATGCACGAATTTTGTGCACAGGGCCTCTAATATATATATATATACACACACACACACATATATATATTTTATACATATATATGTGTATATATATATACAGTGTGTGTATGTATTTTTAATTGTATAATTGACTATTTACTTAGACTATTACATTTATATTTATGCCTATATTTAAACTATTAGAGAAAGAATTCTTATGATTCCATTAAGATATATTATGTAACTAGACTTCGGGTAATTTATGTTGAGATTTTTATAGCATGCCCTGACCAGGAGGCTCAGTTCGCTGGAGTGTTTTCCCAAACACAAAAAGATTGTGCGTTTGATTTTCAATAGGATGCATGCCTACATTGTGGATTCAATCTGTAGTCAGGGCACATATGGGAGGCATCATAACTGTTTTTCTATCACACTGATGTTTCTCTCTCTTTATACCTTCATCTCTCTAAAAATTAATAAAAACATCCTCAAGTGAGGATTTAAAATATTGTAAAGTCAATCTGTATACTCTAAAATGTAGCTCACACACATCATAGAATTATAGAATTTTATACCTCAAAGAGATCTTAAGGATCATTTACAAAAATGCAATATATGCTCAATAAAAAATGTGGAATAAGGAGATTTGAACATATCAAACCAAAAAAGGTCTAGATCCATAGGATCATATGAAATACAGAATTAAATTTAACTAGAAATTCCCTTGACTGAAAAGGTAATAATATGTTTTGTATATGGTTAGTTCTAAATATATCACCACCCTTTGCTTGCCTACCAGCACTAATCCTTAGCCATTTAAATAAAACATAGGAACAAATCAAAATGTTCTTGAATGGTAATGTTAAGATTTTTTAAACATAATAATATTTTTCTCAATTATGGAAAAAATGGCCCTCTATTTATAAATGGGGGAAAGGAGGAAGATGATAGATTTCATACAAAGTCCAAGAAAAATACATGAAAAATTAATAAAATTTACTTATAGGCTGTAAGTATAGTTGACTGCAAAGTAAACCCCTTAAACATGGAAATATTAATAAGTTGCACATAATAGTTTTACTTTACAAATGAGAGATTTGTATTATCAATTTAAATAAACACTTGAAGGCTAAGACTTCCTAGACATGACCATAATCTGATTGGTAGTATTTTAATATCTAAAGAGAGAATGTGTTCACTTTTGTTCTCTTTTGGTTGGTTTTCAAAGACCAAAGAAGGACATTTTTTAAAAAGAAATGTTTTTAACTTTTTCTATCTGACTTTATAAAACTGAAAGCAACAAATGAACAAACAAGAAAAACAAACAAAAACTCACAGACACAGACAACAGTATGGTGGTTTCCAGCTAGAAGGAGGTAAGGGGATAGTAAAGGGCAAAGATGCTCAAATATATTTGACTTTGTTTGGTGGGCCCACAATGCAATATACCGATGATGTATTATAAAAATGTACATTTGAAACCTACTTAATATTGTTAACCAATGTTACCCCAATAAATTTAATTTAAAAAACAATTTTTAAAAGTAATGTTGTCAGTGCCTTATTTATAATGTACATGAAAGAAGATACCCTAACTGTTAGGGCCTAACAGTTTAATAATTATGTTGAGTGTGCTAGATCAGTACTTAACAATTAAATTAATAAGTTCTGGGGATATAATGCATATGTTGACAATGCTTAAATAATACTTATTGTATATTTGAAGAATAAAGAAATTCAAACATATCAAACATTTGCTATTTTAGATCATAAGCATTCTCACCATCAACACACAAAAAATGGTAATTATGTGAGCTGATAGATATGCTGAACAGATTGTGGTAATTACTTTTTTTTGTATATATGTATATCAAGTAATCACATGATACACTTTGCATATGTACATTTTATTTGTCATATATATAAATATATATATATAGAATGTTTGAATTTCTTCTCCTTTTTTAAGTTTTTATTTTGATCGTGTTTTGTTTAAAATTCATATACAACAGTTATTTTATCAATAGTTTCTGAATAACATGCCCCATCTAGAATCTTTTTGAATACTGTCAAAAATTCATTAAAATTGTTGAATTAGAGTTATTGAAGTATAATTTAGATACAACCAAATGCATTTATTGAACATTCATTTTTAAAAGAATATAAGTTTCTCAAAAATAAGAATAGCATTTATTTTGTATTTGTATTTTTTAAATTTTATTTATTAAATTGATGGGGTGACATTGGTCAATATGAACATATAGATTTCATGTGTGGGTTTCTACATACACACACAAATGGCTAAAATTTTCTAATTTATTGATCCAATTTCTTGTACTTGTTAAACTAAACTTTAATCAACTTTGGGATGCAAAATGTCTCTTTTCATGCCAAAAATTACTCCTTTTCTTCATTAAGGATATTCTGAGAGGTATCAAATCAATCCCTTTATAAAACAAATATGTTTCCATGAGTGGTAACACATTTGGTCTCTTTGCTACCATGCAGGATATTTTAAGAAGTCATATGTTGGTCAACCAAATGATACTGAAGTGTTTATGAACATAAATCTCCAAGCTACCAAACTTACTATTAAGTGAGGAATTTTTGAAAGCTCCTTGCTTTGGAAGCACCCATTCTATTGCATTGGTTTGAAACTTTATTCTAATAACAATTTTCAGAACAAAAAATACTTAACATTTTTTTTCAGTTTATTCTCCTCAAATACACTAGCAATCAAACAAAACATGCAGAAAATGCTTTTTGAAATACTCTTAGTTAAGTGGTTTTCACTAAAATCAATATGGTTTTGAAATGGTTTCATTTTCTTCTATTTTTCTCATCTTATATTTTCTGAGTCTCTCCTTAATACTGGATGACTAGTCTAAAATCAAGATCTTGTCATCATATATTTTAACGAGTATAGTGTAGGTGTTCTAATCCCGGGAGCACCATGCCCTTCTTTGATAGTCCGAAAAAAAAAAACAAAAAACACTCTGGGGACCAGAGGGGCAGGACATAGCCTTTATTATGGGACAAGCTGATGGTGATTGGTCAGGTGAGTTTCCACACTCTGCCAGGGTCAGAGAGGGATTTATTAGGCAGAGGGGAGGGGAGGGAAGCCAACCTGGGAACAGACTGTGTGCAGGCCAAGGATGGAGAGCCTGGTGAGGTTTGTTAGCTGCCAAGCATGTGGGAAGACACCGAGGTATGAGCTGCTCTGCTCCTTTGGGCCACTGGCCAGGCAGACACCCTTCAATGGACTGAGAGGGGAAATTGGGTTATATCCTCACATAACCCCACAACAAAGCACTTAGGAAAAGTTTCAACTGTAACAGCAAGAACCACAGAGCCATGCCCTGACCGGTTTGGCTCAGTGGATAGAACGTCGGCCTGCGGACTGAAAGGTCTCAGGTTAGACTCCGGTCAAGGGCACGTACCTTGGTTGCAGGCACATCCCCACTAGGAGGTGTGCAGGAGGCAAGCTGATCGATGTTTCTCTCTCATCGATGTTTCTGACTCTCTATCCCTCTCCCTCCCTCTCTGTAAAAAATCAATAAAATGTATATTAAAAAAAAAAAGAACCACAGAGCCAGGCAGCACAGTGGCAGTCGCAGTAGGAACATTCTGGACAGGTCACAGAGTCTTCTCCCCAGAGGCAGGAAGGTGAGCAGAGCGTTCAGTGATTTAATTCTTAAAAAACTAATTCTTGGAGAAAGTTGTTCAAGAAGGTGGCAAAATAGGTGGATCTTGCTTGCAATTGCTCCCAGAACCAAACTGGAAATTACAACTAAATTGGGGAACAATCACCTTGAATTACCAATAAAAAAATATTTGAAGAGAAGACCTTTAATCAAGACTGGCAGAAGCCACCTAGGGACTGATAGGAAAGGTGGAGATGTGAAAGGGGCTAGCCCCAGTCCCACAGGTGGCTAACAGAGGTTAAAAAGAGATATCTCAGCTTCAGGAGTTCCCCCTGGGAGGCCTGAAGGCTAGACCCCCACACCAGGCTCCCCCAGCCCTGAGCACCAGACCAGGAACAGGTAGTTGCCCAGGAAACATCCATCTGTGAAAAGCTGCTGGAGAGAAAGAGCCCACTGTAGAAAAAGTTACCCTTTTAAAGGGCCAACACACAAAATTTTCGTTTGCAGCCATTAACATGGGGTTGCAGTAGAGGGAGGTCAGTGGGAACTGGAGTTGCCTGAGGAGTCTAAAGTGAGTGGCTATCAAGAGAGACCTGAGGAGTCTAAAGTGAGTGGCTATCAAGGGAGAGGGGCTGCCAGGATCCTTGTGCTGGATCATCCTCTGATACCTCAATAGTCATTTTTCTTGAGAGGAGCAATCCCCTTCCATCAGCATCAGCCTAGGGAAAAGCAATTACCACAACCTCTGGAATCCCACTCATCCCACCCTGTATTTTAAGGCCTGCTGAGGAGACAGAGGAATAGGCTAGAGCTTAGAAATCTGAGCAGTCTCAGGAGGTGTCAGTGACTGGCTTTGGAGCAGGGCCATTTCCTCCACTTTCCCAGGAACCTGACTGGTGCTTCCCCCTCAAGGGAGAGCTGATAGAAACACCCTCTTGGTTTAAGGCAGACACAACCTCTGGGCTCCCGAAACTCAACCTGCCTGACTACTAGGGGCTCTGGCCTGCTAAGGTCAGGGATAAATTCCAGGACAGAAGCAAAAGATTGTGTGTATGTGTGTGTGTGTGGGGGGGGGGGGGGGGCCCACACCCACCATCTTTCCTGAATTCCGAACAGCACCTCCCCCTCACAGGAGATTCAGAGGCCCCATCCTCCTGATTATGCCAGAGGTTCTTACAGAAAGTAAACCTTTGCAGTGACATTAAATTCCCCAAAAAATGATATAGTGTAGCTGAATGGATAATAAAACATGGCATATCTATATAGTAGAGGCCCAGTGCATGAAATTCGTGCAAAGGGGGGGGTCCCTCAGCTCGGCCTGCACACTCTCCAATCTGGGACCCCTCAGGGGATGTCCGTCTTGCAATCCATGACCTCTGGCTCCTAACTGCTCACCTGCTTGATCACCCCTAACCCCTCTGCCTGCCTGCCTACCTGATCACCCTTACCTTGGCCCCCTGCCAGCCTGATTGCCCCTATCATGCCCCCCTGCCACCCTGATTGCCCCTACCTTGGCCCTCTGCCAGCCTAATCGCCCCTAACCACCTCTGCCTCAGCCTCCAGCCTAAGCCACAGTCTGGTCCCCCTATGCTGGAGGCGACCTGGCTGATGGGGGGAAGGTGCTGCTCCCATCACCCTGCTGCTGCTGCCACTGGTGGCCACCATGGATGCCTGAGCCTTGGGCCAGCCCTGGGTAGTGGCAGCCACCATCTGCGGCTTGGCTGAGCCTCAGGCAGCCACTGTGCCTTTGTCCGGAAAGACATTTGCCCTAATTAACATATTACCCTTTTATTATATGCTAATTACCCTTTTATATATGAAAGGGTAGCAAATGCACGCGTGCGTGCATGCACGCACGCGCACACACACATACACACACACTGCCTATAAGAGACCCACCTTAAAACAAAAGATTCACTCAGGCTGAAAGTGAAAAGATAGACAAAATATCCCATGCAAATAAAAACAACAACAAAAAGCTGGGGAAGTTGCCCTAGCCAGTTTGGCTCAGTGGATAGAGCATCCGCCTGTGGACTGAAGGGTCCCAGGTTCGATTCCTGCCATGGGCACATGCTGGGTTGCGGGCTCAATCCCCAAGAGGGGGCGTGCAGGAGGCAGCTGATCAATGATTCTCTCTCATCATTGATGTTTCTATCTCTATCCCTCTCCCTTCCTCTCTACAATCAATAAAAATAATTTAAAAAATAAAGCTGGGGAAGCAATAATTATATCCAACAAAATAGACTTCAAAACAAAGGCTATAACAAGAGACAAAGAAGGTCACTACATTATACTAAAGGTATCTATCAAACAAGGCTATAATCCTGATAAACACATAGGCACCTAATATAGGAACACCTAAATATATTTTTAAAAACCTGGTAGACTTTAAGGAAGAGATCAACAGCAATACAGCCATAGTAGGGGACTTTAACACCACACTGACATCATTGGATAGATCTTCCAGACGGAAAATCAACAAGGAACCATGACCTTAAACAATGCACTAGACCAGATAGGCTTAATTGATATTTATAAAACATTCCATCCCAAAACAGCAGGGTACACATTCTTCTAAAATGCACATGGAACATTCTCAAATATAGACAACATGTTAAAACAAAATATAATTCTTAACAAATTTAAGAAGGTGGAAATCATATTAAGCATCTTTTTGGATCACAATGGCATGAAACTGCAAATCAACTTCATTAAAGAATCTTAAAAACACTGAAAAACATGGAAACCAAATAGCACTCATTTAAACAATAAATGGGTTAACAATGAGATCAAGGAAGAAATAAAAATTACCTAGTAACAAATGAAAATGAACAAACAACAACCTAAGATCCATGGATAGGGCAAAAGTAGTCCTGAGAAGAAATCTCATAGCATTTCAGGCCTGTCTCAAGAAGAAGAAAAAAATCTCAAATAAACAATCTAACATGACACCTAAAATAACTAGAAAAAGAACAACAAGAAAAGCCCAGAGTATGTAGTAAGAATGAAAAAAAATAAAGATGGGACAAAAATAAATGGCATATAGACTAAAAATAAGCACAAGAGATCAATGAAACAAAAAGCTGATTCTTTGAGTAGATTAACAAGATTGATTAACCTTTAACCAGACTCATCAAGAAACAAAAAGTGAGGACCCAAATAATAATATAAAAAATTAAAGAGGAGTGGTGAGAGTGGGCCTCCTTGTCTTATTCCTGTTCTTAGGGAAAATGATTTTAGTTTTTGCTCATTGAATATGATGTTGGCTGTAGGTTTATCATATGTGGCTTTTATTATGTTGAGGTATGATCCCTTTATTCCCACTTGATAAGAATTTTTATCCAGAAAGGGTTTTAGATTTTGTCAAATGCTTTTCCTGCATCAACTGATAATGATCATGTGATTTTTTTTTCTTTTAAACAGACTCATTATAAAAGAGAGAGGACCCAAATAAACAAAATTAAAAATGAAAGAGGTAACTAACAACTGACCCCAGAGACATACAAGGGATAATTTTTAAAAATACTATGAATGACCATATTTCAACAAACTGGACAACTTGGGTGAAATGCACATACTCCCAGAAAAATACAATCCTTCAAAACTCAATCAGGGAGAAACCAAGATGGCGGCATAGGTAAGCACCTAAACTGCTGCCTCGCACAACAATTTCAAAACTACAACTAAAAAACAGAATGGACACCATCCAGAACCACAGGAAAGCTGGCTGAGTGGAAATTCTACAACTAGAAGGAAAGAGAAAAGCTCACGGAGGATTGGAGGAATGGCAAAGAGTTGAGGTACAGCAAAGGGTCTTTGTGCGCACAGAGAGGAAGGGCAGCTGAGAGCCTGGCTGACTTTCTCTGGCAGGAGGGGGAAGGAAGCCCCCAACTGCACTGAACCCTAGTTCCAACTGCACTGAACCCCAGTTCTGGGCGAAACCCCATGGACTCAGGCTCATACAGGGGGAGCCTGGACTGTCAGGTAAAGAGAAAGGCACTTGGAGACTCGGAGACCCGGGGGGAGACCTGGGGAAGCCCCGGCAGGCAGGGGTCTGGAGGCGCACACGCCAGTGTGCACAAAGACTGTGGAGGTTGCCACAGGCTTTCCCTAGCAGAAGGGAGTCGGAAGCTCCTAACTGCACTGAACCCCAGTTCCAGGTGAGCCACTGGGAACCCACGCTCTTACGGGGAATCTGGACTCTAGGGCGGAGGCTCAGGAGTTGGGGAAGGCAGAGGTCTGGAGGTGCGAGAATGTGCACCAAGACTGCAGAGGTTGCCACAGGCTTTCCCTAGCGGAAGGGAGTCAGAAGCTCCTGACTGCACTGAACCCCAGTTCTGACTGCACTGAACCCCAGTTCCAGGCGAGCCCCTGGTGACCCACACTCTTGCAGGGGGGAAATCTGGACTCTCAGGCAGAGGCTTGGGAGGCAGGGAAGGCAGAGGTCGGGAGGCACGCGTGTGCAAGGGTAGGGCTGACAGGAAGCCAAGACTGTCTGCTCCGCTCTGAGACTCCACCCCATCCAAGCTGAGCACAGAGACTTTTGCAATTTGGCAAGTTTAATTCTATAAGGCTGTCTCCAACACCAAACTTCTCCCAGTGCAGACACAGCTGATCCTCACAGCCAACTGGCCTGAAGGTCAATTCCTCCCAGTAATACCAACAACAATCAAGACTTAACTACAACAAGGCTGTACACACAGTTCACAAAGGGGTGCACCAAGAGTGTCCACCTCAGGTTAACTGGGGAAGCAGACCCACTG
Organism: Corynorhinus townsendii; assembly: GCA_026230045.1. Classification (NCBI taxonomy): domain Eukaryota; kingdom Metazoa; phylum Chordata; class Mammalia; order Chiroptera; family Vespertilionidae; genus Corynorhinus; species Corynorhinus townsendii. The sequence goes on from JAPDVU010000002.1 coordinate 94,897,909, forward strand.
GGCCATACAGGAAACCTAGCACACAAAGCTACCCTACCAACTCAAGGAAGCAGTGAAAATGCAGTGACAAAGAAATAGATCACAAACGAAAAAAATGGAGGAAAACAAACAACTGGATATAGAATTCAAAACCATGGTTATAAGGCTTTTCAAGAGTATCCTAGAAAAGGCCGATAAATATAACGAGACCCTCGAAGATATGAAAAAGGACCAACTAGAAATTAAACATACACTGACTGAAATAAAAAATATTATACAGAGACCCAACAACAGACTAGAGGAACTCAAGAATCAAGTCAAAGAATTGAAATACAAAGAAGCAAAAAACACTCAACCGAAAAAGCAAAAAGAAAAAAAAATCCAAAAAGTTGAAGATAGTGTAAGAAGTCTCTGGGACAACTTCAAGCGTACCAACATCAGAATTATGGGGGTGCCAGAAGAAGAGAGAGAGCAAGATACTGAAAACCTATTTGAAGAAATAATGACTAAATAAATAACTTCCCCCACCTGGTGAAAGAAATAGACTTGCAAGTCCAGGAAGCGCACAGAACCCCAAACAAAAGGAATCCAAAGAGGACCACACCAAGACACATCATAATTAAAATGCCAAGAGCAAAAGATAAAGAGAGAATATTAAAAGCAACAAGAGAAAAACAGTTAGTTACCTACAAGGGAGCACCCATACGATTGTCAGCTGATTTCTCAACAGAAACTATGCAGGCCAGATGGGAGTGGCAAGAAATTTTCAAAGTGATGAATAGCAAGAACCTACAACCAAGATTACTCTACCCAGCAAAGCTATCATTCAGAATTGAAGGTCAGATAAAGAGCTTCACAGATAAGAAAAATCTAAAGGAGTTCATCACCACCAAACCAGTATTATATGAAATGCTGAAAGGTATTCTTTAAGAAGAGGAAGAAGAGAAATTAAAGATAAAAATTATGAACAACAAATACATATCTATCAACAAGTGAACCTAATAATCAAGTGAATTAAAAACCTAAGGAACAGAATAATCTGGTGAATATAATAGAATCAGGGGCATAGAAAGGGAGTGGACTGATAATGCTCAGGGAGAAAGGGGTATGGGGGATGCCGGAAGAGACTGGACAAAAATAGTACACCTATGGATGAGGACAGTGTGGGGGTTGCGGGGGGGGGGGGGAGTAAGGGCAGATGGTGGGGTGGGAACCAGGTGGAGGGGAGCTATGGGGGGAAAAAGGAGAAACAATTGTAATAATCTGAATAAAGATTTATTAAAAAAAAAAAAACCTCAATCAGGAAGAATCAGAAAACCTAAATAGGCTGATAACTAGTGATGAAATTGAAGCAGCAAACAAAAGCCCTGGTCTGCACAGCTTCACAGGGAAGCTTTACCAAACATTCAAAAAACACCTATCCTCCTCACACTATTTCAGAAAATGCAAGAGGAAGGAATACTTCCAAGCTGGTTCTATGAGGCCAGCATTACCCTAATCCCAAAACCAGATAAAGACACTACAAAGAGGGAAAATTACAGGCCAATATCCCTGATGAACATAGATGTTAAAATTCTCAACAGAATATTAGCAAATGGGATCCAGCAATAGTTTACAAAGATCATACACTATAACCAAGTGGGATTTATTCCGGGGATGCAAGTTTGGTAAAATATTTGCAAATCAATATATGTGATATATCACATAAAAAACATGAAAGACAAAAAAATCACACTATCATATTAATAGATGCAGAAAAGCATTTAATGAAATCTAGCACCCATTCATGATAAAATCCCAGCAAGGTGGTAATAAAAGGATCATTTCTCAACATAATAAAGACCACATATGACAAACCTGCAGCCAACATCCTACTCAATGGGCAAAAACTAAAAGGATTTTCCTTAAGATCAGGAGCAAAATAGGGATGTCCACTTTCACTACTTTTATTCAACATAGTACTGGGAGTCCTAGCCACAGAGATTAAGCGAGGATAAGAAATAAAAGGCATCCAAATTGTAAAGGAGGAAGTAAAACTGTCATTATTCACAAATGACATGATATTATACATAGAAAACCCTAAAGACTCCACAAAAAACTACTGATCTGCCTGACTGGAGTGGCTTGGTGGTTGAGTGTAAACCTATGAACCAGGAGATCAAGGTTAAATTCCTGGTCAGGGCACATGCCCAGGCTGTCAGCTCGATCCCCAGTGTGGCATGTGCAGGAAGCAGTCAATCAATGATTCTTTCTCATCACTGATGTTTCTATCTCTCTCTCTCCTCTCTTCCTCCCTGAAATCAATAAAAATAGATTTTAAAAAACTACTAGATCTAATAAATGAATTAGGCAAAGTAGCAAGATACAAAATTAACATTCAGAAATTAGTGACATTTTTATACACCAATAATTAATTCTCAGAAAGAGAAACTAAGAAAACAATCCCAGTCACTATTGCAACAACAACAACAAAAAGGTAATTAGGAAAGAAATAAACTTAACTAAGGAATTAAAAGACCAGTATGCAGAAAAATGTAGGACATTGAAGAAAGAAATAGGGAAAGATACAAACAATTGGAAGTATATACCATGTTCATGGATTGGTAGAATTAACATCACTAAAATGTCCATGCTATGCAAAGCATTCTATAGATTCAAAGCAATTCCTACAAATACTAATGGCATCCTTCAAAGATTTAGAAAAAATATTCTAAAAATTTATACAAAAAAGGACCTCAAATAGCCACAGCAATATTTAGAAAGAATAACAAAATTAGAGAGGTCACAATACTAGATATCAAACTATACTACAAAGCCATTATAATCAAATAGCCTGGTACTGGCACAAGAACAGTCATATAGCTCAATTGAACAGAACAGGGAGCCCACAAATAAACTCATACTATTATGATCAATTAGTATTTGACAAAGGAGGCAAGAGCATATAATGGAGTAAAGAAAGTCTAATCAATAAATGGTGTTGGGAATATTCAACAGGTACATGGAAAAAAATGATACTGGGTCACCAATTTACACCATACACAAAAATAAACTCAAAATGGATAAAATGCTTAAATGCAAGGTCACAAAACCATAAAAATCCTAGGAGAAAGCATGGGCAGTAAAATCTCAGACATCTCTGGGAGCAATATCTTTGTCAATGTATCATCTAGGGAAAGGGAAGCAAATGAAAAAATAAATAAATAACCAGGACTACATCAAACTAAAAAGCTTCTGCACAGCAAAAGAAACCATCAACAAAAATGAAAAGGGAGAAAATATTTCCCAATGATACATCTGTTAAGGGGTTAATTTCCAAAATATATAAAGAGCTTATACAAAACACCCTGAAGATACACAATCCAATTAAAAAAGAGGCAAAAAACTTAAATAGACCCTTCTCCAAAGAGGACATACAGATGAACAATAAGCATGAAAACATACTCAATGTCACACATGCCAGAATGGCTACCATCAATAAATCAAAAAACAACATGTGCTGGTGAAGATGTCAAGAAAAGAGAACCCTAGTACACTGTTGGTGGCAATGCAGATTAGTGCAGCCACTCTGGAAAACAGTATGGAGTTTCCTCAAAAAATTGAAATGGAACTGCCTTTTCACCTAGCAATCCCATTTCTAGTTCAATTCCAATCAATGGCACATGCCCGGGTTGTGGGCTCAATCCCAAATTGGGGGAGTGCAGGAGGCAGCCAATCAATGATTCTCTCTCATCATCGATGTCTCTATCTCTCCCTCCCTCTCTCTTCCTCTCTGAAATCAATAAAAATCTATTTTTTTTAAAAAAAGATGTAGTTCATCTATTAAAAAAATCCCAATTACAACTGCATCAAAATTAATAAAATACCTATGAATAAATTTAAGCAGGGGGGTAAAGGATCTATAGTTGATAACAATGTGTTGTAAAATTGAAATTGGCTGAAGGTACAACTTAAATATTGTTAACAACAGCAACAAAGAAAATAAATATGTGAGGTGATGAATATGCTAATTAAATAAATTTTATATATTGGTTCTACCCCAATGAAGCTAAACTTTTAAAAACAGAAGTTAAACTTCCATAAATATTTCTAAATTATTATATATATATATATATATATATATATATATATATATATATACACACACACACATACATATATGCCTAATATGCTAGTTGTCCCTCTGACCATTGGACCTTTGGACCAGTCACTATGACATGCACTGACCACCAGGGGAGAGATGCTCCAACCGGTAGGTTAGCTTGCTGCTGGGGTCCAGCTAATCATGACTGGGTGAGATGGGCAGGACATGCCCTGGAGCCCTCCTGCTGCTCCTTCCCAGCCCTGATTGTGGACCGGTGGGGTCCTTTGGCCTGGTCTGTGCCCTTTTGCAATCCAGGACCCCTCAGCAGATGTTGGAGAGCCAGTTTGGCCCGATCCTCACAGGCCATGTAGGGCAAGGGTCAACTGTATTTTAAATAAACTATTCTATTGATACAATTAGAGAAAGACTGTCTTTGTAAATTAAAGGTCACTTTAAAAATTTTATGTTATTCATAATTCTATACTTATTTTGGTTTTAAAATGTTACACACCAAAAAAAAAAATATCTCCTTGGGTATTTTTATTTTTTTTTAATAAATCTTTATTGTTCAGATTATTACAGGTGTTCCTCTTTTATTTTTCCCCATAGCTCCCCTCCACTTGATTCCCCACCCCACCCCATGCCCTTACCCCCCGCCACTGTCTTCATCTTTAGGAGTAAGATTTTTGTCCAATCTCTTCCCGCACACCTCACACCTGCTTCCCCTGAGAATCGTCAGTCCACTCCCTTTCTATGTCCCTGATTCTATTATATTCACCAGTCCATTCTGTTCTTCAGATTTTTCATTCACTTGATTTTTAGATTCACTTGTTGGTAGGTATGTGTTTGATGTCATTTTGTTGTTCATAATTTTTGTCTTTATCTTTTTCTTCTTCTTCCTCTTCTTAAAGGATACCCTTCAGCATTTCGTGTAATCCTGGTTTGGTGGTGATGAACTCCTTTAGCTTTCTCTTGTCTGTGAAGCTCTTTATCTGACCTTCAACTCTGAATGATAGCTTTGCTGGGTAGAGTAATCTTGGTTGTAGGTTCTTGCTGTTCATCACTTTGAATATTTCTTGCCACTCTCTTCTGGCCTGCATAGTTTCTGTTGAGAAATCAGCTGACAGTCGTATGGGTACTCCCTTGTAGGTAATTAACTGTTTTTCTCTTGCTGCTTTGAATATTCTCTCTTTGTCTTTTGCCCTTGGCATTTTAATTATGATGTGTCTTGGTGTGGTCCTCTTTGGATTCCTCTTGTATGGGGTTCTGTGCGCTTCCTGAACTTGTAAGTCTATTTCTTTCACCAGGTAGGGAAAGTTTTCTGTCATTATTTCTTCTAATAAGTTTTCAATATTTTGCTCTCTCCCTTCTTTCGGCACCCCAAAAATTCGGATGTTGGTTCGCTTGAAGTTGTCCCAGAGGCTCCTTACACTATCTTCATATTTTTGGATTCTTTTTTCTTTTTGTTTTTCTGGTTGGATGTTTTTTGTTTCCACATATTTCAGATCTTTGGTTTGATTCTTGGGGTACATTGATCTACAGTTGAGTTTCTGTATATTTATTTTAGACAGTGTATGCTTCATTTCTGACTGGTCCTTTTCCATTTTTTTGGCATTCTCATTAAGGTCCTTGAAGGTCTCACTAAGCTCCTCAGAAGTGTTATCAAGTTTCTCAGCGGTTTTTAGAAGATTCTTGAGTAACCTTATACATGTGGTTCTGAACTCTATGTCATCCAGTAGTTTGCTTTCCTCCGTTTCTTTCATTCGTGACATGTTTCTTTGTTTCTGCATTTTGGCTGCTTCCCTGTGTTGATGGAGTGGCTTTGTGTGGTAGGTGACCTATAGGGGGCAGTAGCTCAGCCTCCCCAATCTCCTGATGTGGACGCTCTTGGTACACCCCTTTATGGGCTGAGTGCAAAGTCTTGGTGCAGTTAAGCCTTAATTGTTGTTGTTACGCTGGGAGGAATTGACCTCCAGGCCAATTAGCTGTGAGCACTCCCTGTGTCTATAATGGAAGAACTGCTGCGCTGAAGGCACGCTTATGGGGCAGGACTTGTTTCAGTGAGGCTTTGGTGCTCACTGAGTCTGCCTCTTGAATGTGTCACTTATGGATGTGAGGAGTTGAAATCTGGTGTCTCACACTGACCACTAGGTACACTGGCTTCTGGATCTCCAATGGGGTGCAGGTCAGCTACTGTCTGAGGCCACTCAGCAGGAGCTACAGTGAGAGCTGCAGTTTTCTCCTCTTTGCTTGGGGTTTGGAGGTTTTGGAGCTGTCTGACCCAGGCTGCAAGTTTGTTAGGTTAAGCTGCGATAGGGCAGGCCTTTCTTATGCTAATTGAGCTGCTTGGAGCTTGGGTGGGTTTGTAGGGCGGGGCCTCAGGGTGTCACTAGGTTAGGGCATGGCAAACAGCAATGGCTGCTAGTTAGCGGGCTCTGAGTCTCCAAAGGCATCCGCGAGTCCCGTGCCCCAGTGCCGTAAACAATTATTCCTGCGTGCAGCTCTGCAAGCAAGCCACCCTCTCTGGCAGACAGTCCAGCTTCTCCCCATAGGAGTTTGGGTCCCCCGTGTCTCCCCAGAAACTGTATTTCAGAGTAATTGGGGGCTTGTCTCCCTTTGGGTTGAAAAAAGCAACGCCTGCCACCAGCCCAGATCCCGCGCCTCCGTACCTCAGCTTTTCAGCGTTCGTGCACGTCTCAATGCTCTTTTCTCTTTCCTTCTAGTTGTAGAACTTCCACTCAGCCAGCTTTCCCGTGGTTCTGGGTGATAGACGTTTTGTCTTTTAGTTGCAGTTTAAATTGTTGTAGGAGGCAGCAGTTTAGGTGTTTACCTACGCCGCCATCCTGGATTCTCTCCCTCCTTGGGTATTTTTGTTTGTTGTTTGTTTTGGGTTTTTTTTGTTGTTGCTGCTGTTGTTGTTTTTAACTACAGAAACACAGTTTTTGGAGAAGTTGTAGAGTGATGTGAATAAGCACATAGGAATAGCTTTGTTATAGTTTTGGGATATTTCTTAAAATGGTCAATGAAATGACCCAGCTGTCTACCAGTTGTGGTGATAAAAATCTTGCTGTTATATTATTTCTAGGAGGTTTAAAAATATGAGTGCAAATAGAAGTAGCAGTTTAAAAACTATGTAAGACCGTTAGCCTAACAGACAAAACTGCCAGAGACAAAAATTATTTGTTGACACAAAAAATAAATGTTTTAGTGCCAGCTCTCATCTGAGGCTATTTCATAGATAGCATGAGTACAAAGGAGGGACACAGTAATAGCAAACAGTTGCCAAGAAGGGATATAGCCAATACTCAAGGCTATGGGCAGAAACAGGTATATTCTCTTTCACTTTTTTTTTTTTTTGGTGTTTTTAAAATTCAACAAATTTACATTTTTTGAGGCTAAAGACTCTGAATGTCTTTGTACTTGGAGAGATATAAGCATCAGAAAGTATTTGGAAATTAATTGACAAAGCTTAATAATCAGAAATCTTGCATGCTGTGTTCATGAAAGAAAGTTAGTAGATATTTGGTATATAGGTTTGTAATGAATAAATAGGGCATGCAAAAACTTTACAACTAAATATAGTGAATTATTTTAAGTGCTTTCCTTTAAAAAACATTCTAGACTCCAGAGAGTTACAGTCTAACATTCAACTTGTGTACTTACTTATGGAAAACAGAAAAAATATTTAGATTAGAATTTAGGACAAAATTTTTAAATCAAATTCTGAGTCTACCTATATATATGGTGGCACTGTGAGATGGTTGGTTAATTAATTGTACCTCCCTTTTCATCTTCTTTCTCCCATGTTTTTATTACAAAGGCTGCAAAAGTTATAAACTCAACTACTCAAACTTCAGCCTTCCAAACTTCCTTCCTGCTAGGGGATCCATGTTCTTATTGTTCCCACTGAGAGATGTAAGCAGATGTCTGCTGATTCTGTCTTTTTCCCTAAATTTTTCCTACTTCCTTTTGTCTGCACAAATGATGTAAACCCTAGGAGTATAGCAGCCTTCTTATGACATGATGAAACAGGATGTGCATGTGAAGGCCAGAGAAAGATCCCAGGTCCTTGTTGGCATAATAGAGAGACCATATCAGTACTGCATTAAAGATCTCCAAATTTGTTGTTATATTAGACAATCTTTGTGTATTTAAGTTTTTAATTGTATGTTTTTCTATTATTTGTTGCTAAAGCCATACATAACTGGTAGAAGTGTAGAAGTCACACATCGTTTAGTTACCTGTTGTTGTTTTTTTAGTCAGATATGTTTCTTGGTTTGGGATTCCACAGTGGCAGTCTCTGGGACACTGATTCAAGTGCCAGTATATTATTTCTGATGGCGATCCCAGGAAATATCAGTAGGGAGTAAAGAAATGAGTCAAAGAAGGGAAGGATATCAGTAAAGGGACATTATCCATTACCAGAGATGCATAGAGAACTTGGAATTGTTGCTTGGAATCCTGCTTAAAGTTCTATCTGACTGGTGGCTTCTGAAGAGTATGGTTTATGGTGGAATTAGTAAATCCCATGGCTAAGTGCCCATTGTCATAACTTCTTCAGCATAAAGAAAAGGCAATTACTCACAAAATGTATGTAATCTTAAATCCTTGGACACTGGTGCAGGTAGAGGCACTGCTAGCAAAAATGTTAACACAAATTGGGAAATCATTCGAATACCAACAAGAATGAATTACCTTTTTTCCAATATGTAGGGTCCCAACACAATCAACTTGCCACCAGTGACTGCTCTCTAATCAATGGCAGTCTACTGAGGGCTTTCTTCCACTTTCAGTTTTACATCTGGGATTTTGTGCTTTCCAACTCTGTCTCTTTAGGCTCTAATGGATTAGCTATCCAGGATTTCCTGAAGATCGGGCCTCCTGGTTGTCATTGTGAATTCCTGTTCATTGCAATAATTATATCCATGTCTCTGATAGTTAAGTGCTGCTGCATGGCCTCTACAATTAGAAATTACCATCATTCTCATTAACACTAGGTAGCCCAGTTCTGTATAATATAAGTCCCTTATATCCTTATAATGGATAAGAGAGGTCCTAATTCTCAACAATATTGATGTACTCTTTACTAATTCATTCCCTATAACTTTAGAGAAAGGAAGACTCTCTGAGCCTTACCAGGGAGCATAGCCAACTCATTGATTCTTCAGTATTTCATAGTAAAGCCATTCTAACATCCCATATCACTGAGAGTATTAAAATCATCTTTACTATTTTCCAACAAAGTTCTGGCAAATCCACCTCATTTGCTATGGGTTGGCATTTTTTCCAAATAGTAAGGAGCCATGGCAGCAGAATATTAGGACTGGTTTACAGGGTCTCCGCCAGTACCTTAATCTTGAATCTCAGAAGATGCCTCATATCAACAAACTCTCTCTTGTTCTGCCTTAGATTCGACTCTCCATCCTCCATCACAGTCTAAAACTAAACATTCATTTTCAAGCATGTTCTCCAAGTTCCTTCTGTGCATATTATAGAGATGCTATAACATATTGGTAAATTATCCCTTTCTTTCTAAAGTACCCACCATGATATCCTCATCCCAACTCTCAGTGTCCATTATTTTCCAACAGGGCCCTGACCCCAGGGTAGCAGCCTTGTCAGGTTGTAGATTCAGCTCACCTTGTATTTCTGTCTGAAATTGGGAGGAGAGTGTCCTTGTATCATACCAAGCTCCCAGTCAATAATTGGCTGCCTCAAGCCTGTCACTTATAACATGCAAACCTTCTATAGCAGTTATTATATGCCAATCAATGTCATATCTTTATATTTATAATCAACCTATATTTCCCAAGACCTAGAGGTATTATCTGAACTAAGGATTCTCCTTTCCCTGAATCCCATGCCAATTCAACACAGGTGAGAATTTTAGCACAAGAGAAGTTATAACTACACAGCTCACTACCAGGAATAGGACCCCTGTGGCCATCTGACTGGTTACTAATTCAGTTCCAAAATCTTGTTTTGAGGGTCTGCTTCTATGACAATTTTGGCACCAACTTTCTAGATTCCCCAAAAGCAGCTGCTGAGACAAGGAATCAAGTGTAGGTACTTTATGTGAGAGGCTATCCCAGGAACCATCACAAGTGGAGTAGGGCAGTATAACAGGAAGGGGAAAAAGCCAATAAAAGGTTGGTGACCAGGCTAGTTACTGATTTAAGCAAGTGGGCTCAATCCTATGAGAGTACATAGGGGAGATGATATTATCCTAACCAAGTGGTGAAAAGGCTGAGGTATTTACCCACTGAGTCTCCCTCTGTCATTCATTGGAGCATGAACTCTCTGGTATTTTCAGCTTGCCTTGTGCATAGAGCAAGAATGCCATCACAGCTACATGGAAACCCACAAGCAGAAAGTCCCAGGTATTCACAGTAATAGCTTTCATGGTATAGATTTGTGCAGGAAGGGACATGGGAAGGGCACGGGCTACATCTGCTCCAATAAAGTCCATTTTTTCTTTCTCTTAAGATTGGAAGGGATTGGATTATGATAGGTAAAGAAATTTACCTCTGGCCACATGCTTAAGCAAAATAAGAAAGTGTCCTATATAATAAAAGGCTAATATACAAATTGTCTCCTCGACCAGGAGTTTGACCTGGAGTTTGACCAGGGGCCAGGGACAGCTGGCCAAGTGCCTGCAGCCCCTCCCCGCAGCTGGCCCAGCCCAATCAGCCCTGATCAGGGCAGGCTGGCCCGACCCCACCCAGCACGAATTTGTGCACCAGGCCTCTCTACTATATATACACTGAGTGGCCAGATTATTATGATCTCTGAACACATAATAATCTGGCCATTCAGTGTATATCCTATATAATAAAAGGCTAATATGCAAATTGTCCCCTCAACCAGGAGTTCAACCAGTAGACAGGTTGGCCAACCGCCCATGTCCCCTCCCCCTGGCCAGGCTGGTTGGACCTCACCTATGCATGAATTCATGCACCAGGCCTCTAATATATATATATATATATATATACTGAGTGGCCAGATTATTATGCATTCAGAGATCATAATAATATGGCCATTCAGTGTATAGTATGATAAAATGTGTCCAAGAACTACTTTCTCTAAATACATTGTATCAATTGTCCAATTGTTCTGGTGTCTGAAATTCTCCCATTTTCTGAAATTATTTCTTTGGCCTAGACCAGTGGTCAACAAACCGCAGCTTGCGAGCCACATGCGAGCCGCGGTTTGCCGCTCTGTTGACTAATGAGTTTGCCAACCACTGGCCTAGACTCTTGCTATCTGTTGTCCAAGAGAAAGTTATACCTGGAAAGAATCATGCATTAAACCATGTAGCAATAAAAATAATGTTTTTTGTAACTGTCAGCTTAAAATACTTAAATTATTATAAAAATAAAAAGATTTTAAACAAAATAATATATATAACACATAAAATATAAAAATGATAGTGACATTTAGCTATAAAACTGAAGGTAGATTCTGGCATTGTGGTGGAGAAATCACAATATCTCTTTAAAAGCTAAACATCTGAGTTCTTTTGAGCTCTATCAATTTAAAAGTATGTTGACTTAATATATAGAAGCCAATCAGGCTACTAAGCTTGCTAATTGGCCACATGACCACTTTCAACTAATAACCTGAGCACATGAATAGTTCACAATGCACTGTTTCATTTAACACTAAATGGTAGTGTCGTCTAAGAGCCTTTTCTCTCACTCTAACTTCCAATGCCTAGATCTATCCCCAAGTATAAGGTACCACATTATGAGTAAAGAACATAATGTAATACTTTGGAACCATCAATTTGTGTCTTTCTTCAGAGGATTAAACATGAAATGTCTTCTCTCTTCCATATGATCCCCTCTCCCCAACCCACAGCTCCCAGTTTTCTCTATTTTACATTATTTTGCTTTGGGATTTCTTTTTTCTAAGTCCTTTCATGCAGCTATTACAGTAAAATGGTCCAGATATTATCTCTTTTTATTGAAGAGTGTCTACTTACAGAATGCCCCAAAACACACAGTGGGGAAAAGACAGAGGGGTCATGTGGTGCTCTACTTTGGCTTATAAGGAGAAAGTCTCTAGAGGGACGTTTGCCATTTTGAGGGTGCCTGTGTCATTTGTGGTCCCAGCCAAAAACAGGTAGCACATTCAAATTAGGTTAATTTGAAGAAGATGTAATGGAGGGGCAATTTGCAAAAACGATGGTAGTGATGCTACAAGAGATAGTGCAGTATATCATGCCAACTTCACCCATAGACTTTAAGGAGCAAAGGGAGGGAGCAGTTAGAGGATGCCAGTGGCCCAGATAGCTGAATGGGGAGCACCTCCTACAGAAGCTAGTTCTTCTTACAAAGAATGCAGCCATCCATGGATATCTTGTTCGGAGAGAGACAAAGAAATAAATGTCCTGATATCCCTCTCTCTCTCTCTCTCTCTCTCTCTCTCTCTCTCTCTCTCTCTCTCTCCCCCCCCCCCCTCCCCTCTCTCTCTCCTCCCACTGGTCTCTCAGATGAAGACAAACAATAAGAGGATGGGTTAACGGAATCTGTATAGGACAGCATAGTGAGGCATAGATCAGATTGCTAAAAAATGGGTAAAAACCCTAGGGTATTTCCTGCACACTGCCCTTGCTACTATTTAAAGGAATCCACCACTGTGTTAATATGGTAAAATGTCGGGACCACCTTCCAATAAAGAAACTAAAAAAGTAGACATTTGTTCTCTCTGAGTCCTGGAGACTGTGCTTCATCAATCAGGTGCTCATGCCAGGGAAGAAGAGCAATGTTAGAAATACAGTGAACCCTCTGTACTCACAGGTTCCACATCCAGACTCAACTACAGACCATGTGTTCAGTGCTTTGAAAAGCCAAAACACAAAACATGAGAATTTGGAGTAAGGGAAGGTTTATGTATTGAGAAGGCGCCAACCAAGAAGATGAGAGTTGCTGTGGTTCCTCAAATTCACCTTTTAAAAATAGAGAGTTCAAGCTTCTTTTATGCCAAATGGGAAGAGCTGTTTTTGTACTCCTCAAGCAACAAACAGAAATCCTCTAATGATTAGCTTGCCTAGATGCAAGATTAAACTGAAGCTATCAACCTGATGGCCAAGGGAACCACACAGGCTTGAACAAGGCGAAGTCAGAGACTGAACATTGCACTGTTTCACAATCACAGATTGAAAATAGTTGAAAAAAATGTTATGTGCTGACCTGTACTATCTAGTTAGGTCTATGATGGTTGCACCTGTCCTGAACATGAACAGACTTTTTCTTGTCATTATTCCTTAAAAGAAATATAGCATAGCAACTATTTACAAAGCATCCCCACTGCATTAGGTATTATAAGTAATCTGGAGATGATTTAAAATACAAAAGAGAATGTGGGTAGGTTATGTGCAAATAATATGCCATTTTATATAAGGGAGCGTCATGAAGTTTATTATATGCTGGAGTCCTGGAACCAATCTGCTGTGGATGCAGAGGGATGACTATGATTCTGGCTGTCTAGGGGAAGTAGTCTGAAGCTGGCATGTAGGTGCCATCTCAATGAGGTCCCAGGTATTCTGGCTTCCTCTGAGCAGGTTTAGTCAAGGGGGAACACGAGCATGTGTTTAGAAAGCAAAGAATCAGGTAAGGTTATTTATTACTCTCTTGTGAGGTCTCCATAAGCTCACTGTGCCCCTCAACAGCCAGATATTGTTTCTCTCCTGGTGGCCGGTACTCCCTGTATATCTTCACACCTAGTTTTAGGTGACCTTTACCTTCTTTCATCTATTTAGGTCTAGAAGATGTGATAGGTTAATTGTTGTTAGTAATAGTCTCCTGAAATATCCTTTTAGTTTCCTTTTATAGTGCTTACAAATTTATAATCCATCTCTTTGTAAACACACCCTCCTAGAATTATTCTAATTATTTTTTTAATGTGTTTTAGGTTTTATGTTGGGTAAATGATATACACTGAATGATATACTCACTAATAAGAGTATTATGGTCCTGTCATTTTTTCTAAGGTCACAACATGCATGCAATAGGCCATTGAGTAATGCTGTTTCTTTCAATGCACTCTGTCATAAAGCTGATGAGGAAAAAAAATATTCCTGGCCAGTGTCACTCTTTTTATGGGGCTTGTAGGTTCTTCCCATGTCTGCATGGGTTTTCTCCTGGTATTACCATTTGCCCCCACATCCCAAAGCTATGCACGTGAAGAAAATGGGTGTTTCTACATTGTTCCGAGTGAGTGGGGGGGAGGGTGTGCATGCCCCTGAGATGGAAGGGTGTCCTGTCCAGGTGAGTTCACACCTTACGCCTTGAGCCGCAGGGATAGACTCCTACCACCCATGACCATGAACTCAAATAAGTGGCATAGAAAATAATATCGTACTTGTTTGTATTAATTATTTTTAATTGCATACATAGCTCACCTTTATTTTAATGTTTTATATTAGAAGTGTTTGGGGTCTTTATGTAAAAGTTTGGTGATGTTTTTGTGACCAGAAATATGCCATAGAAACTTAACTCTTTTGTATATCAATTAGAATATGGTAATCGTGTTTCATTATATACTGCTTTGCTTAAAGTTGCAATTTCCAAGAACCTCTTGTCTACATTAAGTGAAGACTTACTGTATATGATTTTCTATTAAGTTTATCTAACCTGTTCATGCCATCGGAACTTCAAGTTCAACATATCCAAATTGAATTTTTATCCTTTTCCTTTCTCAAAGGCAAGTTCCTGGAACTCAATTTGACTCTCTCATTCTCACATGTTATATTAATTTAATCACTAAATCATACTGAAATGGCTCTCAATCTGTTCTACTTCTCCAGCTGTACTGCCCTCCCTTAGGTTATGTATTATTGCATTTTTCACTTACGCTGTGAAAATAGTCTTTGTATAGTCTCTCTGTCACTTGGCTCCCTAATCAGGAATTTCTCTTCCACACCAGTAGTGAGAACTATTCTATCTTGCAACGCTGACCTAAAAACTTTTCTATGGTACTCTCTTATCTAAATAACTCCAAGTATCTTAGCACAACTCACTACTTATTTCTTGATATGGTTGCCCTGCAGTCTTATATCCAGATACCAAGTTCTTCCCTCCATAATTTCTGGAAATGTCAAGTTCACATTATTCTTAACAAGTCCAATTAGGTTTTTTCTCCATGGTTTTGAACAGGTTGTTTTTTCATGTGTTGTTGTATTTATTAGATGGATATCTGCTCATATTTCAATTATATATATATATATTTATATATATATATACTCTGACTTTGTGAAGCCTTTCTGATTTCAAATCAAGTTCACTACACATTCCCCTGTATCATATACATAGAAGGCAAAAAAACAAGATTATACACTTTGGTTACTTACATTTTGTAATATGTTGCTAAAGTTAAACTCCTCAGGATGGAGACCATTTTTAAAAATCAGTTCAGGTTTTATGGAACTGGAATATCTTATCACAAATTATTGATCCACCAGATTGTTTACTCTTGCACATAGAGAACATATTTTTTAATAAAAGAAAAATTTGCCTTTTATTTTTAAGTAAGTCATATTTTAGGGGACTGTCTTTAAGCAACAGTCTGAGCAAAGTAATTATAACCAAAATACCAATCTTATTTTCCTCTAAGGCAAAGATAAATTTTTGGCCACATGCCAGAGAAAGAAATCAGTGTGGTAGGTAGGCACGATGGTTTCTTAAAAACATTTTGTCTGTCTTGTAAAGTGTTACATGTAAATGTAATCATAATTCACTTCCCTATGGACATCCATTCCCATAAAATTAAAAGTTAAGGTTCTATACATTCAAGTTCTTACTTAAAATTAGAACCAGAACTAGTGTTACTTAGATATGTTTTATTTGTTTTTAGTTATTAAATTAACCTTAATTTTCATACATTATTAGTTATTAATAAATTAAAACTTTTTGCAGTTTTAAAGCATGCTCAGATTTCATACATTTTACAGACTGTTAATTCTTTCCTAGAGAAAAGCTGCTAATCAATATAATACACCTAATTGATTTAAGCTAGCATTTGTTCTTTGCCATTAAAGTATAAAGAGAAAGTGATTTGTGAGTAGTACGTACATATTTCACACCTAATATAAGATTTAAAACTAAAATACAATATTATTCTCTAATTTGGCAAATAATATTAATTAGAATGTAGTTTTATATGATAAGATATTTACAACTACTTCTTTTAAATTATCCTTTATTAATTCTATGGACTCTAAACTTGAAGTTTAGGAACCCATTTATAAGTTTTGTTCAAATGAGATTCATAATAAATATTTAACTGTAAGACATAAACCGATAAAAAACCTGTAAAACTTCAAGAAAGCCTTATATAATGCTATTGTTATCACAAACCCATAATTAATAACTGCATAACATTTTAATATTATAGAAAATTTTTAAATTAATCATGCAAATTTGAGGAAAGAACATCAGATTTATAAATTTCTCTTTCCAAACAAAGCAGCAAAAGTCTTGACTAAGAATTACATAGTAAAAAGCAACATCAACAAGCAAATTAAGAATTGCCTGAAGCTCTTTCAAGGTTACATCCTAATATCCTTGAAAGGAGACACTTTAAAAATATAAGGTCTTCTGAAATGAACAGTCTTGTTATATTATTAGCCTACTAAATAGATAGAAAAAACATTTGCACAAAAAGTATTTTAAAATGTTATATGAAACAAATATATATACTTACATAGAAATATGGGGGGATATGGGGGGTAAGGGGGGAATAAGGACACATATGTAACACCATAATCAATAAAGAAATTTTAAAAATAATATATATGCTTATATATTATTTCTACATAATATTTATATATAATTCAATTGAGTTAGATTCAATATTTTAATAATTTAATAATAATAATAATAATAAAACAGGAGACTTCCTCAAAATTGGACACCCATGTTCAAATTCCCAGCAGCAGGATACAGAGTAGTTTAGAAAGAGGGCCCTGAAGTCACATGCCCCAAAAGTCTCGGCTCCGCATGTACTGACTCATTAATGATGTCTCGCTTTCCTTGTCTCAGACCATGAGGCTCACAGAATAACCTCCATGACTTACTTTGGCAGTCTGCTGAGATAGTGAGTATAAAGCACCTAGCCCAGGTGATTCCAAGAACTTGATAAATGTTTGTCAATCTTTGGAAAATGGTAGGCTATGATGGTGGTGATGTTTCTTTCCACAGGGTCAGACATTTCCTTGTGCCTTTTGGAGTCTTTTGGTGGAAAGTTTAAGAGGTAAACTGACACAAATAAGCATTAGATATTTCTCAAACTAGTTTATTCCATTTCCTGTGATTATGTGTAACATGTCCATACCCTGATATCCATCACTTAAGAAGGGTTTCCCACCATCTCAGTCTTTGAAATCCTACATATTCTACAGTTATGTTTCCTCTCTTTCTTGATTTCTTCCCTGATTTTATTAGCTAAAAATAACTTCTCCTTCCTCTACTGCAGGCATTATGCTTTATTTACATTTTCAGTGCTATGATTATCTAGAGATATGTACTATCTCATATTCTCCTAACAAACAGCCTAATGAAATAAATATTATTATCATTACAATTTTCCAGATGAAAAAACTGAGGGTACATAAATTATACTTACTGCCCAAAGTCACCGGCAAGGAAGCAGCTAAAAAGTGATTGAGACAGGTCTAGCAGCCTCACATGTTTACCTTCCAAAATCACTCTTCCCTACTGCCTCAGTCTCATATATGTCACTAAATAGGCCATCTTGGGTTGTCACTATTTGTATCCATGGCTTATTTCTCTTACTAAATGATAAGCTTCTAGAATTACACACTAAATTATAAGCTCATTAATTACAAGTTTTTGCTCTTATTATCTATAACAAAAAGGCCAATCAAGAATAAGAGGACGGAAGAAATGCTTTTATCTGACCTTGCTGAACTCAAGAAACACTAACTCTCAAGGGAAATAAACATGGAGAGATATCGATACTATAAAGATTCAGACAATTGTCTTAACCTTCAGAAGTTATGCCAAGGAAATCTGAATCTTTGTCATGTCACTATTGATGATACATGTAAACTTTCATAGGGTCACGAAATAAATAGTAATGAACCACTCACTTCCAAAGCTTTTGTTTCTTCTGAAGGCTGACATGGGGTGTCATATGAAGTTATGTGTGCCATTATACTTGCTGCAATCAATACTGTAATTAAAGGGACTCGCATCTGAAGGAATTGATCAAAGAGATCCAAACCTATATTCCCACTTTATTGACTTCAAAGCAATAAAATACAAAGTAGATATGCTACACACACACACACACACACACACACACACACACACACACACAAAACAAAACAAACAAAAAAAAACCCCTGACATTTCCTAAGAGGAATTGGTCAGAAACATACAAATCAAGAAATAAACAAGGTTTTATATAAATTACAGATGTGTAAGAAGCCATTTGCAGAAATAAAACAAAATAAACATGATTCCTAGTCAACAGTGTCTACTTCTCTCAGACTTTTCACATTCAACACAGAACAGACATAGTGCTTTGTATTTTTATGTTTTTGTCAATAAGATTAAGATATCAATGGCAAGCTAACATAACAGTTAAGATCAGCATTTCTACTGCATAAGAGGAGGTCTTTGATTTGCCTGCACAAATTCAATACTAATTCATTAGATGTAACTATGACTTATTACTTTGTTTATTCAAAGGTAATGCAATATTTGGCCTTATGAATAAAGCAAATGATTTCATGTAATCTTAGATTTGAAGTGCATCTTAAATATCATTGTAGAAAGTACTTGAGTGGCTAAAGGATTCCCAGAGTTTGAAGACAAAGCCAGATAAAGGTTACTGTCTGAAACAAGCTATAAAGATCATAACATTTCAATAACAGGTTTAATTAAATATATTGAGCATTTACCATGTTACTTACATGTGTCCTCATATTGATTGTCCTCATTAATGGATTATATTATTATTTAGTGAGACATCTTACTTGCAAGTGACAAAAAATCAAGCTTGCTTAAACCAAAAAAGAAAATAATACAGTGAAGAAATGGAGAAATGGAGGAGAGGAGAAATGCTATGAAGCCTAAACAGGATTGCAGATAAATATCAGAGATTGACTGGAACTGAGAAATGTAAACTATTAAGAGTTTTTATTTCTATCAATGATGCTTTTCTTTATATATCTTCATTACTCTTCTATCTGATTCTTTATCCACATAGGACATTATGATCATATCACAGCTCCTGATTTTATGTGTTAAATGTTGTCTATAAACAAGAATCACTTGCACTCTCATAACCAACTCTAATATCCCCCCAAAAATAGAATCTAATTGGCATTATTGTGTCATATATCCAATCCAATCTAATCATAAATGCCTGGAAGATAATGTTACGTGCCTTTATATAGTTACCATGAATTTTTTTGTGGTAAACGAGCAAAACTATTAAAAATTATAAAAATAATCCAACTATATTAATATACATTAGTAATTTATCCAAATATCCAAGACATTGCACACAATCCAATCAAAGAGATCACTCACATCTACATTTCCTGAAAAACTATAAACCACTCATCTCTTTTTTAATGTGTATGAGGTGATATCTCTATTTTAAAAGAGAAAAGCTATGACCTGAATTGCACATTAAAAGAAAAGAATAGCTATATATTAAAAATTAGTCCATGCTAACCAGTTTTGTCCAAGAGAAAATGGCTGTCATGAATATTCTAGTAATTAAATAGGTATGTTCTTTAGTATAATGTATATAACTCTTGAATCTACCCCATGTTGAATGAAATATTTCTTAAAATCACTCAGCTAACTTCACTCTTCTTTTGTGAACACTCCCACGGTCATATAACTTACATCTTCAATTTTGTTTTTAGCTTTATACAAAGAAAATATTGATGCTGATCATAGACTCAGAACTTCTCATCATTAGCAAAGTGTACTTCCAACTCTAAAGAAATAAAAACTGATTACCCTTAAATGAATCAATGCCTTAATCATTGCTCTTTTTTATGTAAAAGAAAATGTTCGGTCACAGGAAAAGAAAAATGCATTTTTTTAAATCCAAGAAATGCCCCTTATATACCTAATCCAGACAGATCATAATGACTTGCCATTTACTGAAGTTGGAAAAATTACTCTCTTATAATGACAAACTCTAAAAAATATTTTAATAGCTCAATATATTTCAACAGGGTACTGAGTATAATGTTTATTGACAAGATATCTAAGTGAAAATTCTTATAGCAAGGAAGCTCATACAAATAGGGTAATAAGTATGTGTTATAATGAAAGCTCAATGACATTAAAACTGACTAATTCAAAATTATGCCACCCCTACTTGAAATGTGAAGAAACTGCTTTTGGAAAACCAACTATTTTCCAGCTACACAAGTATATGTACATTTTATGAAATCTACTTTTGAACAGCAGAAGAATAAAGACATTGGCTATGGTTGAATTGGTAACTCCAATTTATTCGCTCTACTAATGTTGAGATTTCATTTTAGGATGATTAGTAATGATTATAAGTAACTAATTTAAAAGGTCATTAGGTGAAAACATCCAAGCAGAGAACATCAGAATTCTTTAAATTAATGAACTTCTTTTTTTGTTTTGTTTTAGTTGTAAAACCTTTTTTTTAAAGTATAGGACACAACACAACATGTAACACTACTGTAATTGGAATGTATTCTGGTTAATGAAAAGGGATGAGAAGTATAGGATCACTCTAATTAACTCTTCTATTTCTGTGCAAGCTGACTTCAAGTTACCTCTTAAAACTCAAAAATCCTTTGGAACACAGTTTACAAACCACTATTAAATATAAATTATTCTTATGATTTTCATAATTTCTCACAACAAATTCCAAACCTATAAATACAAAGGTATGTAAGTTTTTACAGTAGTTGCATTGTACTCTCTGGATTGCATTGTTTCTAAACTGTTCCTTGATTCATAATAATTTAGTTTCCTGCAATGGAATTGTTTACAGCTATCTGATAAGTGCCATGTTTTCATAGACCTTCCAACATCATGAGCAGCTAGATCCAGGCTAGAACTTTTTTTTTTTCACATGGAACTTAGAAAAGTGTTTCCATAAATTAAGGAAATAATGCTGACTTACCAAAATGCCTGTCACTTTTTTTTTTTCCCCCAAAAATACTTTTTAGTTTTTTAGGAAGTTACAAAGCAACACTATTTAATTTTTTTACTTTACTACACCCAAATGATAGGGCACTTAAGGCCACAATTTTATGACATTCTCTTTAGTGGTATGGATGTATTTCTATCTTTCTCATTCTCTGATTGAAAAATAATGTTAACAAATAAGAAGGTGATGCCACATTTTATTAAAGTTACTTACTTGCCTATATTCCTGTTAATAATACTAAAATATTTCTATTAATAATAGTCAACTATTTCACCAATATTCAGTTTATATATAATGTTTACATACTGATTATCATTAATAGTATATGGAATTTAACTGCATTATCTTCTAGGAGAACTGTGCAGGTAAAGGCATATATGCTAGAAGAGAAAAAATGAGGAGTAGGAGCACTAACTGTCATTTAGAATTTTCTTTATTTCTTTTAAAAATATATTATTATCAAAAAAGACAAGACACAGACTGAGAGAAAACATTTGCAAAAGGCACATCAGACTCTGAGAATCGGATGTCAGAAGAATGGTGGTGTAAGGGCACATCTTTCCTCTCTCTCTCTGAGATTTCAACAAATTAACCAACTATAAATCAACAAAGAAATCCCTTCTCAACACAGACACAGTCCTAAGAGACCCATGCACTGAAGCAATTAAAGGTAGGCAACTGGAATAAATGGGGAGACAAGAAGGAAGGAAAGTACAGACAGCCCACAGATGGAGCCCTGTAGCTAGGAGCTCATGGCTCAACAGGGAGAGGGGAGAAAGCCAGTGTTAGCAGGCACTTCCCTCTGCAAGAGGAACAGAGAGTTGCCTGTGGAGGGGCCGGGGGGGGGGGGGGTTAGGAGCAGCCCAGCAGAGTGAGCAGCAAGCAGTGAGAGAGTGAACAGTGAGTCAGCAGATGCCTGACAGAGCATGGGGTTTGGCCATGGGGATCTCCATTGTCCAACCAGGCGGTGGTGTTTCAGACAAAGAAACAGAACCATAGACCCATGCTACTGCTTGGACTCCCAAAACTACCTTCCTGTTGCCCTTGGAGTCATGTCCAGGATCATATTTTATGTAAACCAAGAGCTGTTACAGTAAAATCACTATTTCCTTCTGTGACTAATCCCCAGGAGGTGGTACCCCATGGAGTTAAGGGATCGCCATTATGGTGAAGGCAAAATAAACCCCACCCCAAGCAGCAATGTTGTACTGTCTTACAGATGCCACAAAGGTTCAAGACTGGAAGATCACAGAAGTAAAAATCTAGCAATTCAGCACCATCTACTGAAAAATAGTAGAAAGACCTCTTCAGAGATAAATGTGAAAGCAAAGGAGTACAACAAATACCATGAAGAACCACAATAATAACAATGACCAGAAAGAAAATGAAAAATCCCCAGAAGCAGGCAGGAACATATGAAAATATGTGATATAAATGACAGAGATTTCAAGATTGCAGTTCTGAAAATACTCAGCAAAATGTAAGAAAATGCTAACAGGCCATTCAATGTGCTCAGAAAACAAATCAATGAAAAAAAGAAGTATTTCACTAAGAAAATTGAAACTTTAAAAAAGAACTAATCAGAAATACTGAAAATGAAGCATGTAATTAAGGAGATTAAGAGTGATCTACTGACCATAGAAAACAGAGACAACCAGATAGTAAAATGATATCAAAAATAGGAATCTATAAACGATGCAGAGGGAATAAGAGACCTGAGAGTAAAGAAAAATGAAAGAGCTCTATAAGAGCTATCTAACTCCCACAGAAAAAGTAATCTTAGGCATTGCAGAGGAGGAAGAGAGGGAGCATGGAATGGAGAGTTTATTAAAACAAATAGTGGATGAGAACTTCCCAAATCTATGGAAAGAACTAGATACTTGAATCCAAGAAGCAAACAGAACACCTAGTTACCTCAATCCAAAGAGGCCCTCTCCAAGGCACTTGGTATTCAAGCTATCAAAAATTAATGCCAAAGAAAAAATTCTTAAAGCAGCCAGGGAAAAGAAGGAAGTGACCTACAAAGGAAACCCCATCAGAATTTCATCTGACTTCTCAACAGAAACTCTACAAACCAGATGAGTGTGGAACCAAATATTAAAATCCCTAAAAAAGAGAAATTACCAGTCATGAATAAGATATATAGCAAAATTATCCTTTAAATTGAAGGAGAAATAAAGACATTCCTAGACATTCAGAAGCAGAGGGATTTTATCACCAGAAACCCTCCATTTCAGGAAATACTTAAGAGAGTTATTCCACCTGAAACAAAGACAGATCATAAGATCACAACACTGTAAGATCACCAAAAATGTAAAACATAAAGAGGGATAGTTTTTGACAACAAAACCAATCAAGGGGGGAGGGGAAAAGGTCTAAACTGGCAAAGGAAGATGAAGATTAGATGCATTCAAAAGGAAAAAAAAAACTACAGTATATATGCAACTTAATTTTTTTTAATATATTTTATTGATTTTTTTACAGAGAGGAAGGGAGAGGGATAGAGAGCTAGAAACATCGATAAGAGAGAAACATCGATCAGCTGCCTCCTGCACAATCCTTACTGGGTATGTGCCCGCAATCAAGGTACATGCCCTTGACCGGAATAGAACCTGGGACCCTTGAGTCCGCAGGCCAACGCTCTATCCACTGAGCCAAACCAGTTAGGGCTGCAACTTAATTTTTTATAAACCTAATGGAAACTAAACACAAAAATCCTTAAACCAGGACATATAGCTTGAAGAAAGAGGAAACAGAAGAAAGATGTATGGAACACAACAGACAGAAGCATGAAGAAAAAGAACCAATGGAGGCACAGGCTTTCTAGAAAAAAAAAGATAAAATGGCTACAGAAAATCCTTATACATCAATAATTACCCTAATTATAAATGGTCTGAATTCACCAATGAAAAGGCACAGAGTAGCAGCGTGGATAAAAAACAAAACCCAGGATCTTGGAAGATGGCAGCTGGCAGGACAGAGGTGAGGGAGAGAAAATGAGTGTTTGAGGGTATGAAAGGACAGTGTGTGGATGTGTGTTATGTGTGTGTGAGTTAGTAAGGGACAGTTAAAGCCCCACAGGAGCAGCAGGGGCTGGCAGACCAGGCTCTCTTAGACAAGGAGAGACTACCACTGCTGCGGGCACTCCCCGGACTGCGGGACTCCAGCACTGAGCCCATGCCATCTTGAAGGGGAAAGAGGCCTTTTTAAAGAACTCATCAGCACCACCACCCAGACAGGCCTTGGAACTGCCCCGTGACCCAGCAGCCACTCCAGCCAAAATCCTGCTGCCCCACCCACAGACCTGTGGACCCTGGGACCTCCACCTCCAAAGGTGCACTGCTCGGCAGCAGTAAGTGCAACCTCCCCCTCCCCAGCGGCAGAAATCCTGACAAAAGATTCGCAAGTTTCCAGCGTGCACAGACATCCAGGGCACGCCACTCCATAGGCAGGGCCTAGGGGCCACTGGGAGCCCCCACTGGCGTGATTTTGTACAGACAAGGGTGTACGGCCCTGCAGTAGAAATTCTGAACTCCCTCTTCCTGAATAACTGCTCAGGGACAACCCAGCTGTGCAACTTAAGTGCCAAGGCGCCTCAGAGTGCTCCAGAGCTCTGCACAGGCAAAGGCACCTCCACAGGTGCACATCTCCAAGGAGCAGGACCCCTAAGCCCATCTACCCACAGCACACTGGAGGAGCAGCAGTGAGACTCTGCAGGGTCTGATTCTGCACAGACAAGGGCGCGCTGCCCCACAGTAGAAATTCTGAATTCCCTCTTCCTGAAAAACTGCCCACATTTACCCCAGCTGCCCAACCGCAGTGCTAGGGCCCCTCAGAGTGCGTCAGAGCTCTATGCCAGCAAATGCACCGCCACAGATGCAAATTTACAAAAGGGAGGCACCCTGAACCCATCTACCCACAGGGTGCTCCTGAGAGCCACTGTGACCTCTCCCTGGGTGTGATCTAGGACAAACAGGGGCATACTCCCCCACCTAGCAGTAGAAATTCTGAATTCACTTATCCTGGATACTTGCCCACAGGCACCTCAATTATGCGGTTACACTGCCAGGGCCCTTCAAAGTGCTTCAGTGTGTCTCACAAGCAAACGTACCACTGCAGGTGCCCCTGTGAGCTGCCACTGGGAGTGAGCACTTATCCACCACAGGTACAGCAGCAAAATCTGAGTCTGCCCACCCCACAACTACAGAACTCTGGACAGCACAGTCACACCTTTCCAGAGTGCAGGCCCCATGAGCCCCATCACCTCAACAGATGGTTCCTGGGTGCCACTCTGAGTCCCCGCTGGGCACGCGTGATTTCAATTAAGGGTGCAAGACAGCAAAAATTGGGACACTCCCCTCCATGGCTGCTGACTTCTAGACACCACAGTTGTGCCTCTCAAGCTCACAGGCCTACATCAAGAGAACTCAAATAGCTCTAGTAAGGAGCCACACTAGATTACCAAGCCCAGGAGAACTGAGAGATTTCAGCAGTAGCACCATCACCAAAAGAACCTGGAAAGCAAAGTAATTGGATCTACAATTAAAATATTACAGGAAAACATGGGAAGAAAAAAAGCAATCCCCAAAGGAAAGAAAAAGGAACCACCAGAAAGGGAGTTAAATGAAATTGAGGCTAGCAGCTTATCAGAGAAAGAATTCAGAGTAATGGTTGTAAGGATGTTTAAACAGCTGGATGACAAATACACACAACTCAAGGAGAATTATAAGGAGTTGAATGAGAATGTCGTTAACATGAAAAGGAACCAAGAGGAGATGAAGAATGATATAGCTGCAATAAAGAACACATTGGAAGGCTTAAACAATAGACTAGAAGAGGCTGAGGACCTCATCAGCGAATTAGAAGACAAGGTAGGAAAAAACAAACACAGCAGCAACTGGAAAGAATGCTTAAAAAGCAAGAGAAGAGCCTAAGGGAGCTTTAGGACAACAAAAAATGAAACAATATTCCCATAATAGGGGTATCAGAAGGAGAGAAAGAGAAGCAAGAAATAGAAAACCTGTTTGAATAAATAATGACAGAAATCTTCCCTAATATTGGCAAGAAAAAAAACATGCAAGTTCAAGAATGACAGAGAGTCACAAACAAGATGAACCCTAAAAGACCGACACCAAGACACATCATAATTAAATTGGCAAACATCAATGACAAAGTAAGAATCTTAAAGGGTTCCAGAGAGAGACAGTTACCTACAAGGGTTGTCCTATTAGAATATGAACTGATTTCTCAACAGAAACACTCCACTGCAGAGGGAATGGAATGAAATTTACAAAGTGATGCAAAGCAAGGAACTGAACCCAAGAATACTATACACAGCAAGGCTATCATTCAAAATTGAAGGTGGAATCAGGAGATACAGAGACAAAAAAGGGCTAAGAGAGTTTATCACTACCAAACCAGCAATGCAAGAAATGCTAAAAGGACTGTTTTAAAAAACAAAAAGAGAAAGGCAAGAAGAAACACAAATACTGGGAGGAAAATATGACAACAAACATGTACTTGTCAATAATAACATTAAATGTAAATGGATTAAATGCACCAATCAAAAGACATAGGATAGATGAATGGATAAGAAAACATGACCCATATATTTGCTGTCTGCAAAAGACCCACCTCAGAACACAGGATTCACACAGACTGAGAGTGACAGGATGAAAAAACATTTTTCAGGCAAATGGAAATGAGAAAATAAGCTGGGGTTGCAATACTTATATCTGATAAAATAAACCTCAAAGTAAAAGTCGTAACAAGGGATAAGGAAGGCCACTACATAATACTAAAGGGAGCAATTCAACAAGAAGAAATATCTCTGGTAAACATATATGCACCCAATACAGGAGCCCCCAAATACATAAAACAAGTTTTGGAAGATATCAAGGGAGACGTTGATAGCAATACAGTCATAGTAGGGGATTTTAATACCCCACTGACACCACTGGACAAATCAACTAAACAAAAAATCAGCAAAGAAACAGCAATCCTAAATGACACACTAGTTCAGATTGACATAATTGACATTTTTAGAACATTTCACCCCAAAGCTACAGAATATACATTCTTTTCCAGGTCACATGGAACATTTTCAAGGATAAACCACATATTAGGACACAGGCAAAGTCTCTTCAAATTCAAGAAGATAGAAATCATATCAAGCATCTTCTCAGATCACAGTGGCATAAAATCAGAAATCAACTAATCAACTACAATAAAAATAATCCAAAAAAAATCAAACACATGGAGTCTAAAGAGCATGCAATTAAACAATGACTGGGTTACTAGAGAGATCAAAGAAGAAGTAAAAAACATAAAAACATCATGGCAACAAATGACAATGAAAACACAACAACCCAAAATCTATGGGACACAGCAAAAGCAGTGTTGAGAGGAAAGTTCATAGCTCTACAAGCCTACTGCAAAAAAAACAGGAAAAAATGGTAATAAATTATCTAAACCTACAACTCAAAGAGTTAGGACAAGAGCAACAAGAAAAGCCCAGTGTAAGCAGAAGGAAAGAAATAATAACGATCAGATCGGAGATAAACAACATAGAGACCAAAGAAACAATACAAAAGATCAACAAAACTTTGAAAGGATAAATAAGATTGGTGAACCTTTCACCAGGCTTACCAAGAAGCAAAGAGAGAGGACCCCAACACACAAAATCAAAAATGATAGAGGGGAAGTAACAACAGACCCCACAGAAATACAAATAATTGTTAAAAAATACTAAGAACAACTCTATTCCAACAAACTGGACTACCTGGAGGAAATGGACATGAAATGGACATATTCCTAGAAAAACACAACCTTCCAAAACTCAATGAGGAAGAATCTAAAAATCTCAATAGGCCAATAACTATGGAAGAAATTGAAGCAGTCATTAAAAAGCTTCCAGCAAACAAAAGCCCAGGGCCAGATGGTTTCACAGGGGAGTTTTACCAAACATTCAATGAAGAACTACAACCTATCCTTTTTTGAAATAGTCCTCCTCAGACTATTTCAAG
Source organism: Corynorhinus townsendii (assembly GCA_026230045.1). NCBI lineage: Eukaryota > Metazoa > Chordata > Mammalia > Chiroptera > Vespertilionidae > Corynorhinus > Corynorhinus townsendii. Next base: position 94,926,181 of record JAPDVU010000002.1, read on the forward strand.
AACATCAAGAGGAAGGAACACTTCCAAGGTCCTTGTATGAAGCCAGCATCACCCTAATACCAAAACCAGATAAAGACAACACAGTGAAAGAGAATTACAGGCCAATATCCCTCATGAACATAGATGCCAAAATCCTCAACAAAATTCTAGCAAATCAGATCCAGCAGTACCTTAAACAGATCATACATCATGAACAAGTAGGATTTATTCCAGGGATTCAAGGATGGCACAATATCTGCAAATCAATAAACGTGATACATCACATAAACAAATTGAGAGATAAAAATCACATAGTCATATCAATTGATGCAGAAAAAGCATTTGACAAAATCCAACACCCATTTTTGATAAAAACTCTTTGCAAGGTGGGAATAGAAGGATCATGCCTCAACATAATAAAAGCCATATATGACAAACCCACAGCCAACATCATACTCAATGGGCAAAAATTAAAACCATTTCCCCTAAGAACAGGAAGAACACAGGGATGCCCGCTTTCACCACTCCTGTGCAACATAGTACTGGAAGTACTAGCCATTGCAATTAGACAAGAAGAAGAAATAAAAGGCATCCAAATTGGAAAAGAAGTAAAACTGTCCTTATTCGCAGATGACATGATACTGTACATAGAAAACCCTAAAGACTCCATCAAAAAATTATTAGCTTTATAAATGAATTCAGCAATGTAGTAGGACACAAAATTAATGCCAAGAAATCTATGGCATTTCTATACACCAACAGTAAACTTACAGAAAGAGAGACTAAGAAAACAATCCATTTTCCATCGCACCAAAAAAATTAAGGTAACTAGGAATAAACTTAACTAAGGAGGTAAAAAACTTTACTTAGAAAACTACAGGACATTGAAAAAGGAGATAGAGGAAGGCATAAACAGATGGAAGAACATACCATGTTCATGGATTGGTAGAATCAACATCATTAAAATGTCCATACTACCCAAACCAATCTATAGATTCAATGCACTCCCCATTAAAATACCAATAGCATATTTCACAGACCTAGAAAGAACTCTCTAAAAAATTCCTCTGGAATTAAAAAAGACCCCCAATAGCCACAGCAATCCTGAGAAAGAAGAACAAAGTAGGTGGGATATCAATACCAGATTTCAAGATGTATTACAAAGCCACTATTCTCAAAACAGCCTGGTACTGGCACAAGAACAGACATATAGACCAATGGAATAGAATAGAGAACCCAGATATCAACCCAAACCACTATGCTCAATTAATATTTGACAAAGGAGGCATGAGCATACAATGGAGTCAAGACAGTCTCTTCAATAAGTGGTGTTGAGAAAATTGGACAGATACATGCAAAAAAAAAAAATGAAACTAGACCACCAACTTACAGCATACACAAAAATAAACTCAAAATGGATAAAGGACTTAAACATAAGATGGGAAACCATAAAAATACTAGAAGAATCCACGGGCAGAGAAATCTCAGACATATGCTGAAGCAATTTCTTCACTGATACCCCTCATAGGGCAATGGAAACTAAAGAGAAAATAAACAAATGGGACTACATCAAAATAAAAAGCTTTTGCACAGCAAAAGAAACCATCAACAAAACAACAAGAAAGCCCACTGTATGGGAAAACATATTTGCAAATGTTATCACTGATAAAGGTTTAATCTCCAATATTTACAGGGAACTCATACAACTCAATAAAAGAAAAATAAATGACCCAATTAAAAAAATGGGCAATGGACGTAAATAGATTCTTTTCGAAAGAAGACAGAAGCAAGGCCAAGAGACATATGAAAACATGTTCAAAGTCACTAATTATCCAAGAGATGCAAATAAAAATGACAATGTGGTACCATTTCACACCTGTCAGAATGGCAATCATCAACAAATCAACAAACGAAAAGTGTTGGCAAGGATGCAGAGAAAAAGAAACCCTTGTGCACTGCTGGTGGGAATGCAGACTGGTGCAGCCACTGTGGAGAACAGTATGGAGTTTCCTCAAAAAACTAAAAACCTGGTCAGATACATGCAAAAAAAGTGAAACTAGATCACCAACTTACACCATACACAAAAACAAACTCAAAATGGATAAAGGACTTGAATGTAAGACAGGAAACCATAAAAATCATACAAGACTCCATAGGCAACAAAATGGCTGACATATGTCGTAGCAATATCTTTACAGACACTGATCCTAGGGCAAGAGAGACTAAGGAGAAAATAAACAAATGGGACCACATCAAAATAAAAAGCTTTTGTACAGCAAGAGAAACTATCAACAAAACAACAAGAAAGCCCACTGCATGGGGGAACATATTTGCCAATGTTATCACTGATAAGGGTTTAATCTCCAACATTTACAGGGAACTCATACAACTTAACAAAAGAAAGATAAACATCCCAATCAAAAAATGGGCAAAGGACCTAAATAGATTCTTTTCAAAAGAGGACATTCAGAAAGCCAAGAGACACATGAAAACATGCTCAAAGTCACTAATCATACAAGAGATGCAAATCAAAACAACAATTAGGTACCACCTCATACCTGTCAGAATGGTTATCATCAACAAATCAACAAATGACAAGTGCTGGTGAGGATGTGGAGAAAAAGGAACCGTCCTTCACTGCTGGTGGGAATGTAGACTGGTGCAGCCACTGTGGAAAACAGTATGGCGTTTCCTCAAAAATTTAAAAATGGAACTGCCATTTGACCCAGTAATACCACTTCTAGGAATATATCCCAAGAAAACAAAAACATCAATCAGAATGGATATATACATCCCTATGTTCATAGCAGCACAATTTACAATAGCTAAGATTTGGAAACAGCCTAAATGCCCGTTAGCAGATGAATGGATTAGAAAACTGTGGTACATCTGCACAATGGAATACTACACTGCTATAAAAAAAGAAGGAGTTCTTACCGTTTGCAGCAGCATGAATGGAACTGGAGAGCATTATGCTAAGTGAAATAAGCCAGGAAGTGAAAGAAAAATACCACATGATCTCACTCATTTATGGATAATAAAGAACATTATAACCGGACGAACAAAAAGATAGATACAGAGACAGAGAAGCATCAAACAGACTGTCAAATTACACTGGGAAGGCTGGGGAGTATTGAGGGAGTGGGGGTAAGAGATCAACCGAAGGACTTGTATGCATGTGTATAAGCATTACCAATGAACACAAGACGCTGAGGTGGTGGGGTGAGGACTTGTGCCAGGGGGTAGGTGAGGCCGGGGGAAGGTCAATGGGGAGAAAAAAGGAGATAGATGTATAGATGTGCTACTATTTGTAATACTTTAAACAATCATTTATAAAAAACATACAACCATATGCTGCTTATAAGAGACACATCTAAGCTGCAAAGACAAAGTTAGATTCGATGTAATAGGATGGAAAATGATTCTCTAAGAAAATAACATCTACAAAACAGCAGATACAGCCATACTTATATCTATCAAAATATATTTCAAAATAACAAAGATAACAAGAGACAAAATGGATATAAGTGATAAAGGGAACACTAAATCAAAAAAACATAACACTTCTTCATATATATGCACCCAAACAGGGAGCACGGAAATATATAAAACAACTACTCAGAGAACTAAAGGGAGAAACAGATCAAAACACAATCATAGTTGGAGACATTAATATTCCATTGACAGCTCTAGACAGATTAACCAAACAAAAATTCAATTAAAAAATTGGCCTTAAATGAAACACTAGACCAAATGATATAATTGACATTGACAGAACCTTTCATCCCAGAACATCAGACTATACAGTCTTCTCCAGCACACATGAAACATTCTCAAGGACAGACCATATGTTGGGTCACAGAACTAGCATCAACAAATTCAAGGTGATTGAAATTATATCACGTATATTCTCTGAACATGATGCCTTAAAATTAGAAATCAACTGCCAAAAGAAAGTAAAAAAACCCACAAATATGTGAAGATTAAACAACATACTACTAAGAAATGACTGGGTCAAATAAAAAATAAAAGATGAGATCAAAAGATATAAAGAGACAAATAAGAATGATAATACAATATATCAAAACCTCTAGGTTGCAGCAAAAGCAGTAATAAGGCGAAGTTTATATCATTATAGGCCTTGCTGAAGAAACAAGAGAAATTCCAAGTAAACAACCTAACATCACATCTTAAAGTACTAAAAAAGAAGAACAAAAGCAACCCAAACTCAGCAGGAGAAAGAAAGTAATAAAAATTAGAGCAGAATTTAAATGAAATAGAAAAAAAAAAAAAAGACTATACAAAAAGTGAATAAAACAAATAGCTGGTTCTTTGAAAAGATTAATAAAATTGACAAATCCCTGGCTGGACTCACTAAAAAAAAAAAGGGGGGGGGGGAGACCCATATAAACAAAATCAGAAATAAGAGAGGCGAAGTCACCACAGACATCACAGATATTCAAAGGATCATACTAGAATATTATGAAAGACTTTATGCCACCGAATGCAATAACCTGGAAGAAAATGATAAGTTCCTAGAAATATAGAACCTTCCTATACTAAATCATGAAGAATTTGGTAATCCAAGATAGACTGATCATCAGTGAAAAAATTGAAACAACCATCAAAAACCTCTCAACAAACAAAAGTCCAGGACCAGATGGTTTCACCAGTGAATTGTACCAAACGTTCAAAGAAGATTTAAAACCTATCGTTCTCAAAATCTTACAAAAAATTGAACAGTCAATAATACTTCCTATCACATTCTACAAGGCCAATATAACCCTGATACTAAAAACTGGCAAAGGTAACACCAAAAAATAAAACTATAGACCAATATCTCTGATGAATACAGATGAAAAAAACCTAACCAGAATACTAGCTAATCAAATACAACGGTACATCCAAAAAATAATACATCATGATCAAGTGGGGATCATCCTAGGGACACAAGGATGGTTCAACATACACAAATCAATCAACGTAATATCCCATGTTAACAAAAGAAAGGGTAAAATCCTATGATTTATCAATACATGCAGAAAAAGTATTTGATAAGATGCAACATCTGTTTATGATTAAAACATTCAAATAGGAATAGAAGGAAAGTACTTCAACATAATAAAGGCTTTCTATGATAAACCCTCAGCTAATATCATACTCAATGGTGAAAAATGAAACCTTTTCCTCTAATATCAGGAACAAGACAAGTGTGTCCACTCTGAACCACTCTTATTCAACATAGTTCTGGAAGTCCTAGACAGAGCAATAAGGCAAGAGAAAGAAATAAAAGACATCTAAATAGGGAAGAAAGAAGTCAAACTGTCACTTTTTGCAGATGACATGATTCTGCATATAGAAAACTCTAAAGACTCCACACACACACAAAAAAAACCTATTAGAAACAATAAGCAAATAAACAAAAATGTTGCAGGATACAAAACTAAAAATGTGCAAAAATGCATTGCCTTGCTGTATACTAACAAAACTTCAGAAAAAGAAATGAAAAAAGCAACATTCCATTTGCAATTACAATGAACAGAAGGAAATAGCTAGGAATAAATTTACCAAAGAATGTGAAAGACCTATATTCTGAAACTTACAAAGCATTACTAAAAGAGACTGAAAAAGATGCAACAAAATGAAAAATTTCCAGTGTTCATGGACTGGAAGAATCAACATAGTTAACATGGATGTATTATCCAAAGCAATATACAGATTTAATGAAATCCCCATCAAAGTCCTAATTTCATTTTTAAAGAAATAGAACAAGAAATCATCAGATTTGTATGGAACCACAAAGGACCCTGAATAGCCAAAGCAGTTCTGAAATAAAAGAAAAAACCTGCAGGTATCACACTACCTGACTTCAAATTATACTACAGAGCTACAAACATCAAAACAGCATGGTATTGGCAGAGAAACAGACATACAGATCAATAGATCATAATAGAGAGCCCAGCTTTAAAACCACATGTATATGGACAAATAATTTTTTTTATAAAGGAGCCAGAAACACACAATGGAGTCAAGATAGTCTCTTCAATAAATGGTGCTGGGAAAACTGGAAAGCCACATGTAAATGAATGATCCTGGATTACAGTTTATTCCCATGTACAAAAATTAATTCAAAATGGATCAAAAACCTAAATATAAGGCCTGAAATAATTAGTTCCATAGAAGAAAATATAGGCACTAAACTTGTGGACCTTGGTCATAGAAAACATTTTATGAATTTAACCCCAAAGGCAAGAAAAGTAAAGGCAAAAATAAATGAATGGAACTATATCAAACTTCTGCACAGCAAAAGAAACTGACAACAAAATAAAGAGGCAGCAAACCAGATGGAAAATGATATTTGCAAACAGTAGCTTCAACAAAGGCTTACTTTCCAAAATATACAAATAACTCATAAAACTTAACACCAAACAAACAAACAAACCACTCAGTCAAAGATTGGGCAAGAGGACCTGAAAATACACCTCTCCTAAGAAGACATACAAACAGCCAAAAGATATATGAAAAGATGTTTAACCTTACTGGCAATTAGGGAAATGCAATTCAAAACTATAATGGGTACCACCTTATACTTGTTAGAATGGCCATTATCAACAAGAAAAGCAATAACAAGTGTTGGAAAGGTTATAGAAAAAAAAAGGAACCCTTATTCACTTCTAGTGGGAATTTAGACTGTTATAACCACAGTGGAAAGCAGTCTGGTGATTCCTCTAAAAATTAAGAATAGAACTACCAGAATCTAATTACCATACAACTCAGCAATCCTGGATATATACCCGAAAAACTCGAAATCATGTATTCACAAAGATATATGCACCCCTCATTGCAGCATTATTCATGGTGGCCAAGACATGGAAGCAAGCAAAATGGCTTGCAAAAAAGGACTGGAAGTGGTACATATACACAATGGAATATTGCTCAGCCATAAGAAAGGATGAAATAGTGCCATATGCAACAACATGGATGGACCTTGAGAACATTATGCTAAGTGAAATAAGTCAGTCAGAAAAAGCTAAGAACTGTATGATTTCACTCATATGTGGGATATAAAACTGAAACTCGTGTACACAAACAGCAGTATGGTGATTGACAGAGGAAGGGGGTGTGGGGAGAAGAGGATCCTAATATAAGTTGACAGGAGAAGATTTGACTTTGGGTGGTGGACACACAGTGCAATATACAGACCTTATAACATAGAAACCCACACCTGAAACCGTGTTCTTGTTAAACAATGTCACCCCAATCTTATGTAATAAAGGAGTAATATTCAAATTGACTGTCACTCCAACACACAAGATGGCCGCCTCCATGTGGTCAAAGATGGTTGCCCCCATGTGGACACAAGATGGCCAACACAAAATGGCCAGCAGGGGAGGGCTGGTGGGAGGGACCAGGCCTGCAACAGAGGTCAGTTGGGGGTGATCAAGCCTGCAGAGGAGAGCAGTTGGGGGAGACCAGGCCTGCAGGGGAGGGCAGTTAGGGGTGACCAGGCCGGCAGAGGAGGGAAGTTGGGGGAGACCAGGCCTGCAAGGGAGAGCAGTTGCAGGGGACCAGGCCTGCAGGGGAGGGCAGTTGGGGGAGACCAGGCCTGCAGGGGAGGGCAGTTAGGAGTGACCAGGCCTCCAGGGGAAGGCAATTAGGGGTGACCAGGCTGGCAGGGGAGCAGTTAGGGTCAATCAGGCTGGCAGGGGAGTGGTTAGGGGGTGATCAGGCTGGCAGGCAGAAGCAGTTAGGGGAAATCAGGAAGGCAGGCAGGCAAGCAGTTGGGAGCCAGCAGTCCTGGATTGTGAGAGGGATCCCAGATTGGAGAGGGTGGAGGCTAGGCTGAGGGACACACCCCCTCTTGTATGAATTTCATGCACCAGGCCTCTAGTAAATTTAATAAATAAATATTTTTAAATATTCTCTGAAAGATAAAAGGCACATCAAAGGACTCTTCCAAAATATATAAAGCACACTTATAACTCAACAATAAAAAATAAACAACCTAAATTTAAAACTGGGCCAAAGTCCTAAACAAATATCTCACCAAAAGAAAATAATATATTCCACATCATATGTCATCAGGAAAATGCAAATTAAAACCACTCTGGGATATCACTACTACACACTGCTTGGACACTGACAATACCAAATGCTGGCTAGAATGGGAAGCAAAAGAACTCTGATTCATAGCTGAAGGGAATGCAAAATGCTACATACAACCAGTTTGAAAGAAAGTTTGTCAGTTTCTTACATTTTCAAACATACCATAATCCAGAAATCACATGACTCAATATTTATCCAAATGAGTTGAGAACTTCTGTCCACACAATAATCTGTATGTGTATGTTTAAAGCAACTTCATTCATAATTGCCAAAACTTGGAAGCAACCAAGATGTCTTTTAATAGGGAAATGGGTGAACTCTGGTATATCCAGACAATAAAATATTATCCTATATAATGAAGAGGTAATATGCAAATTTACTGTCACACCCTCAAACAAGATGGCTGCCCCCATGTGTTCACAAAATGGCCGCCACAAGATGGCCAGCAGGGAGGGCAGTTGGGGGGGAGGGGGACCCATACCTGCAGGGGAGGGCAGTTAGGGGCAACCAGGCTGGCAGGGGAGGGCAGTTGGGGGCGATTTGGCCAGCTGGAGAGCAGTTAGGTGCCAATCAGGCTGGCAGGAGAGGTGTTAAGGGGTGATCCGGCTGGCAAGCAGAAGCAGTTAGGGGCAATCGGATAGGCAGGCAGGTAAGCAGTTTGGAGCCAGCAGTTCCAGATTGTGAGTCGGACATCCCCCGAGGGGTCCCAGATTGGAGAGGGTGCAGGCTGAGCTGAGGATACACCCCCCCCCCCCAGTGCATGAATTTCATGCACCAGGCCTCTAGTTTAGTATTAAAAAGAAATGAACTTTCAAACTATGAAAAAACCTGGGGAAAAAGACTTAGGTTCATATTAGTAAGTGAAAGAAGCCAATCTAAAAAGACCACATACTATATGACAGCAACTATATGACATTCTGAAAAGCCAAAACAATGGAGACCACCTATAATAATAAAAGTGTAATATGCTAAATAGACCAGAAAGCTGAATGACCTTTCGGACATACTTCAGGACGGCCTTCCGGACGAAGCCAGGGCTGCGAGGACCAAGGCAAACCACAGCAAATTTCGTGCATCAGGCCTCTAGTGAAAAGATAAGTGGTTGGTTAGGGGAGAAAGAGGAATAAATAGGCAAAGCACAGGGATTTTTAAGAGTAAAACTATTCTGTAAGATAATAAAATGGTGGATACAAGTCATTATACATTTGTCCAAACCCATAGAATGCGTGACACCTAGAGTGAACCCCAAGGTAAACTATTGTCTTTGGGTGATACTTACATATCAATGTAGCTTCATTGTAACAAATATTCCAATCTGGTGGGGGATGTTGATAGTAGGAGTTACCATGATTGTGTGGGACAAGAATATATGGGAAACCTCCGTATTTTTATTCAACTTTGCTATGAGCTTAAAATTGCTCTAAAAATAAAGGTTATTAATTTTTAAATAATTCTTAAAGTATTATTATGTAATCATACTTGTCCTATGTATCTCACGAGTCTGTTGTGTGAAGGAAAGGGTCTGATGAATTTTAAAATACTTCATATAAATAACTCTACTTTCATCTTCACCAAATTTAAACTTTGTGTCTTGGATTTCCTTAGTACTTCAAACTTAACATATCCAAAACCCATCCCCTCATATTTTCTTCAAACTTTTTCTTTCAGCTGTTTTATCTAGCAGAGGGTACAGTGCCTGTATCAACTCAGAAACCAAGAAGGAAAGTAGAGAACCATTCTTCATGCTAAAATAATTCTTGTCCCTTATATCCAAATATTCACTATATTTTGTCTTTAAAATTTAGCTTGAACCCATTTTCTCCTCTTCCTTACCTCCAAAACCATTGCCTTGGGTATATACTAGAATCATCTGGGGAAATTTTTAAAGCTCTAATACCTAGACATCACCCCAGTTAAATTACAGCAGAAGTAGAAAATACAGGGTGATAACCACTTTTTTCCCCTCAAAAATGAAGTTGAACTACCTTAGGTGTCATTTCAACATTATTTTCCAGTTTTGCTTACATGTCAAGGAGGGCAACAGCCAAGACTACTGGTGATTGAAGCTTTAAAGCTTTAACGAATTATTTTGATTGCTTATTTCAGAAAGGCTCTCTGTTTTACATTAAATCCTCCTCAATTATTGAAATGCTGATTTAAATTCTCTAATGCAGACTTGTGGATTTACTTTAAATTATCCTCACTGTTTTCTAATAGTATGAGTTTATCTAACAGAGAAATAGCTTCATTTAATTATTTGAACCACACAAGTAAATTTGAAATTACTGTCTTATAGTTAAATTTTTAACTGAAAACCAGCTGTAAGAACACCCATTCTTTGTTATCAATAGCATTTATTTTTAAAAATATTTAAAAGTTATTGTTGCCAGTGATAAATATAGAGTCTAGATTCTCAGAATTAAATATAATACCCATAACAATTATTCACATATGGTCGCCAATTTAGCAAGCAGTTTTTAAATATAGGACCATGAACCAGAAATATATTCTTTTTTAAAATAACGTTTTTTCCTGATATAAAAGGCTGTCTTCTAATTACAGGCACTTACTTTAGGAAATTTAAGAGATAATAAATAAGAGTGTAGGCATTACCAATAATCTCACATCGGTGATACACTTTTTAACATTTTGATATCTATGTCCCCATTATATTTTTCTATACACATGCATTTATATGAATATGTATTCAGTCTTACAAATAAAACTGAACTGAAGTTTAAAATATAGTTTTACATTTGGCTTTTTGTCACTTAATATCATATTCTAAAACTCTAGAAGAGTCAAGAGGAAAGTTCTCATGCTTGAAGATAACTACCAACCCCAAGAGTAAGGGTGTAAAGAGTATGTCCTTAATATTTAATCACTCAAAACCTATCACCCTTCTCAGACTTACCAACCTCTTACCTACTGGTTCAACAAAGATCTAGGCCTTCAGGATAAGAACCCCTCCAGCCTGGCTTCCATGCTACCTTCTGCAGAAGTAAAAAGAGAGGCCCTAGCCGGCTTGGCTCAGTGGATAGAGCTTCAGCCTGTGGACTGAATGGTCCCAGGTTCTATTCCAGCCAAGGGCACATGCCTGGGTTGCGGGCTCGATCCCTAGTGGGGGGCATGCAAGAGGCAGCCAATCAATGATTCTCTCTCATCATTGATGTTTCTATCTCTCTCTCCTTCTTCCTTACTCTCTGAAATCAATAAAGAAATATATTTTAAAAAGAGAGAGAGAGAGAGAGAGAGTTCTTGGTCACCCTCCTCTGCTGCTCCTTCCTCCCACATGGCCTTATCATCATTGTTGGTCTTGAGACCAGAAACACCAATCCCATTATGTCTTTTTTCCTTTTTATATTTGCCACCAAAATAGACTCCCAGGTCACCCCCAAATCTTTCCATTCTCCATATAGCTCTCTATATCCTTTATCCTCTTCCCAACTCCTATGAGTACCCATTTCTAAAACCTCCCCATTGTACCTTCTGAAAGTCACCATCTATCAACAACAAAATTCTCCATGATTTCAGTATTTTCTCTGAACATGCCCTACCCCTTGTATTTATACAAGGACCAGGAGCTATGTTGAACATACAACTTTCCTTACAGACCCCTCTTTTATTCCCCAGAGCCTTCCCAACACTGGGCCTAAAGATAATAAAAGTTTCTTCCTTACTTTCTTTCCCACATTCAACACTTCTTTATGACTTATAAATTCCCAACTATGAATACTGCGTTATTAGACCTCAAAAACATTAATCTACTGGGGGTTTCTATTGACCCCTGTTATTTATTGACAATTTCATCTTTCTCAGCTATATCACTGTATTCATTTTTATTTCAATATTCATGTAGGTAATAATATCAACACCCTAAATTTTGGCGTCTTTTGAATTATCATAATCTCAGCTGCAAGAATCTTATTCTTTGAACGTTATCTCCTAAATTTCCAACTCATTATACCTAGCCTCCCAATACCTATAATTCATAAATCCTTCAAGAATCTAGTCTACTAACACTATTTCGTTTTTACTGTCTCTCATTCACCTCTTGCCATTTGTTCCCACTTTACCCAGATAATTTCCACTCCCAATTCTAATAAATTATGGGGATTATAAACAATTCTTTGCTTACATCATCAGATCTCTTGGCTCTCTCTCAATGTGCAATGTTTATTTGGTAAAGCCCCACCAGTTTGCCTACTCTGAAACTCTATTTTGGGACCTCACTGTGGCTCATGAAAAATGTGCAACCATATTAATTGGCCTCATTTTAATTTCATGCCTACTAATATTAATAGGCCCCCTATTGCCTCTTGTCATAGTACACCTACATAGTTCATTCATTTTTTATTCTCCTAGATATTCTTGATTCTTCTAAGCATCTCTTTTTCCCTCTTAACTTTTAGTACTACTAACTGAGAAAACTTAAGTGAACAGAAGCCAATTTCTAGAAGACACTAAGTTGATTCACCTATTCATATGCTTGGCCTCCCATAATCTATAATAATAAAACATAATAATCTAATTAGACCAGACATCTTTCCAGATGACCTTCCAGACGAAGCAGGGCTGCAAGGGAAACCCATTTCCCAGGTGCCAGAGGGAAACTGGTGCCAGCAGCCAGGGGAAGGAAGGACTATTCTTGCACACATTTTGTGGATCAGGCCTCTAGTGTTATAATAATTAAATTTCACTATTTAAGGCCAACCCTTCCACTTGTGCACTCAATTGCCTGCTCTTGTCTATACTGCAAATTTTCTCCTGCCATATAAGTGTTTCCCTCTCCACTAGATCATTCCATCAGCTAATAAATGTTTATCATTTATCTCATCTTTAACACAAAACAATAATTATTCTAATTATATTTCTTATCTACTTCTTATTTATTTATTTCATTCTCTCTTTTTTTAATTTAAATTCTTTATTGTTTAAAGTATTACCAAAGTCTCCTTTCCCCACCACCATTGACCTCTCTCTGGCCATTCCCACCCCCCAGCACATGCCCTCACACCCCTACTGTCTGTGTCCATGGGTTATGCTTATATGCATGTATACAAGTCCTTTGGTTGATCTCTTACACCCTGCCCCTCTGCCTTGCCTCTAAGGATAGATGGCCTGTTCAATGCTTCTATGTCTCTGGATCAATTTTTGTTCATCAGTTTATGTTGTTTATTTATATCCCATAAATGAGTGAGATCATGTGATATTTGTCTTTCTCCAACTGGCTTATTTCAGTTAGTATATTGTTCTCCAGTTACATCCATACAGCAGCGCAGTATTCCATTGTGTAGCTGTACCACTGTTTTCTAATCCACTCATCTGCTGATGGGCACTTAGGCTGTTTCCAAATCTTAGCTATTGTAAATTGCGTTGCTATGAACATAGGGGTGCATATATCCTTTCTGATTGGTATTTCTGATTTCTTGGGATATATACCTAGAAGTGTGATTACTGGGTCAAATGGGAGTTCCATTTTCAGTTTTTTGAGGAAGTGCCATACTATTTTCCACAGTGGCTGCACTAGTCTGCATTCCCAAAAGTAGTGCATGAGCATTCCTTTTTCTCCACATCCTTGACAGAACTTATTGTTTGTTGATTTGTTGATGATAGTCATTCTCACAGGTGTGAGATGGTATCTCATTGTCATTTTGATTTGCATCTCCCAGATGATTAGTGACCTTCAGCATGTTTTCATACATCTCTTGGCCTTCTGAATGTCCTCTTTCAAAAAGTGTCTTTTTAGGTCCTTTACCCATTTTTTTGATTGGATTGTTCATCTTCCTTTTGTTAAGTTGTATAAGTTCCTTATAAATTTTGGAGACTAAACCCATAAGGTAAATAGCATTGGTAAATATGTTCTTCCATGCAGTGGGCTTTATTGTTGTTTTGTTGATGGTTTCTTTTGCTGTGCAGAATCTTTTTATTTTGATGTAGTCCCATTTGTTTATTTTTCTCCTTAATTTCCATTGTCCTTGGAGCTATAGGTAAAGGTATAGGTATAGGTATAGGTATAGGTATAGGTATAGGTATAGGTATAGGTATAGGTGTAGGTATAGGTATAGATATTGCTATGACATACTATTATGTCTGATATTTTGCTGCCTATGGATTCTCCTAAGACTTTTATGGTTTCCTGTCTTACATTTAAGTCCTTTATCATTTTGAGTTTAATTCTGTGTATGGTGTAAGTGATGGTTGAATTTCATTCTTTTTCATATATCTGTCCAATTTTCCCAACACCATTTATTGAAGAGACTGTCTTGCCTCCATTTTATGCTCTTGCCTCCTTTGTCAAATATTAATTGAGTATAATGGCTTGGGTCAATTTCTGGATTCTCTGTTCTTGTGCCAGTACCAGGCTGTTTGATATCAGAGGCTTTGTAGTATAACTTGATATCTGGTATTATGATCCCACCAACTTTGTTCTTCTTTCTCCAGATGGCTGCAGCTATTTGGGGTCTTTTTTTATTCCAGATGAATTTTTGGAGAGTTTATTCTAGGTCTGTGAAATATGCCGTTGATATTTTAATGGCGATTGCATTGAATCTATAGATTGCTTTGGGTAGTATAGACATTTTAATGATGTTGACTCTACCAATCCATGAACACGGTATATTCTTCCATTTGTTTATGTCTTTCTCTAACTCTTTTTTAAAATGTCCTGTAGTTTTCCAAATACAGGTCTTTTACCTCCTTAGTTAAGTTTATTCCTAGGTATCTTAATTTTTTTTGTTGCAATAGTAAATGGGATTGTTTTGTTTTGTTTCTCTTTCTGTGAGATTATTATTGGTGTATAAAAAAGCTATAGATTTCTGGGTGTTAATTTTGTGTCCTGCTAAATTGCTGAATTCACTTATTAAGTCTAATAGTTTTTTGATGGAGTCTTTACAGTATTCTGTGTACAATATCATGTCATCTGTGAATAATGACAGTTTAACTTTTTTTTTCTAATTTGGATGCATTTTATTTCTTCTTCTTTTGTGATTGCTATGGCTAGCCCTTCCATTATAATGTCAAATAGGAGTGGTGAAAGTGGGCATCCCTGTCTTATTCCTGTTTTTAGGGGAAATAGTTTTAGTTTTTGCCCATTGAGTATGCTGTTGGCTGTAGATTTGTGATATAAGACTTTTATTATTTTGAGGTATGATCCCTCTATTCCCACTTTTCTGTGAGTTTTAATCAAGAAATTGTGTTGGATTTTGTCAAATGCTTTTTAAGCATCAGTTAATATGATTATGTGATTTTTGTTCCTCAATTTGTTTATGTGATGTATAATGTTTATTATTTGCAGATATTACACCAGCCTTGCATCCCAGAATAAATCACTCTTGGTCATGGTGTCTGATCTTTCTAATGTAATGCTGGATCTGATTTTCTAGAATTTTGTTGAGGATTTTAGCATCTATGTTCATCAGGATATTGGCTTGTAATGTTTTTATCTGGTTTTGTGATTAGGGTAATGCTGGCTTCATAAGAGTGCTTGGAAGTGTGCCTTTCTCTTAAATTTTTTGGAATAGTCTGAGAATAGGTGTTAGTTCTTCTTTGAATGCTTGGTAAAACTCCCCTGCGAAGCCATCTGGATCAGTGCTTTTGTTTGCTGGAAGTTTTTTGATGACTGCTTCAATTTCATCAATAGTTATTGATCTACCTAGGTTTGTTGATTCTTCCTGATTGAGTTTTGGAAGATTGTATTTTTCTAGGAATAGGTCCATTTCATCTAAGTTGTCCAGTTTGTTCGAGTAGATTTGTTCGTTGTATTTTTTTACAGTCCTTTGTATGTCTGTGGGTCAGCTATTACTTCATCTCTTTCATTTCTGAATTTGTTTATTTGGATCTTCTCTCTTTGTTTCTTGGTGAGCCTGGCTAGAGGTTCATCAATCTTGTTTATCCTTTCAAAGAACTAGCTCTTGATTTTATTGGTCTTTTGTATTGTTTTTTGTTTTTGTTTTTTAGTCTATATGTCATTTATTTCTGCTCTGGTCTTTATTATGTCCTTCCTTCTGTTTACTCTGGACTTTTCTTATTGATCTCTTTCTAATTCCTTAAGTTGTAGGTTTAGATAATTTATTACCTTTTTTTGAGTTAAGCCTGTGGAGCTATGAACTTCCCTCTCAGGACTGCTTTCACAGTGTCCCATAGATTTTGGATTGATGTGTTTTCATTGTCATTTGTTTCCAGGATGCTTTTTATTTCTTCTTTGATCTCTTTGGTAACTC
Organism: Corynorhinus townsendii; assembly: GCA_026230045.1. Taxonomy (NCBI): domain Eukaryota; kingdom Metazoa; phylum Chordata; class Mammalia; order Chiroptera; family Vespertilionidae; genus Corynorhinus; species Corynorhinus townsendii. Next base: position 94,942,488 of record JAPDVU010000002.1, read on the forward strand.
AATCATTTATATAATAAAAGCCTAAGCGACCATTACGGCAGAACGACTAGAATGACTGGTCGCTATGATGTGCATTAACCACCAGAGGCAGACACTCAATGCAGGAGCTGCCCCCTGGTGGTCAGTGCACTCCCACAAGGAGAGCAGCACCTCATCCAGAAGCCAGGCTCATGGCTGGCAAGCACTGCAGAGGTGGCGGGAGCCTCTCCTGCCTCTGAGGCAGTGCTAAGGAGCAGCAAGCCAAGCGGTAAGGAACCTCCCACAAAGGAGCAGTGAGCCAAGTGGTAAGGAATGAGCAGGCAAGTGGTAAGGAGCGAGGGATCCCGGATTGGGATAAGGATGTCTGAGTGCCACCTTAGGCCCCATCTGGACTGGGTCTAAGTCAGAAAGTGGACATCCCCTGAGAGCTCCTGGACTGGGAGAGCATGTAGGCCAGGCTGTGGCATACCCTCCCCTAGTGCACAAATTTCATGCACTATGCTTCTAGTTGTTTTATATCATGCTTTTCAGCCTCCAAGTCCTTGATTATTTTTCATTGTTTTTATTGTAGTTGATTTCTAATTTAATGCCATTGTGATCTGATAAGATGGTTGACATGACTTCTATCTTCTTGAATTTGAAAAGACTTTGCCTGTTTCCCAATATATGGCCTATATTTGAAAATGTCCCACGTGCACTTGAGAAGAATGTATATTCTGTAACTTTGGGGTGAAATATTCTGAAAATGTCAATTAATTCCATCTGATCTAGTGAGTCATTTAATATTACTGTTTCTTTGCTGATTTTTGTTTAGAGGTTTTATCTAGTGTTGTCAATGGGGTATTAAAGTCCCCTATAAGATTGTATTGCTGTCAGTCTCTCCCTTGATATCTTCCAGAAGATTTTTTCATGTATTTTGGTGTTCCTGGTTTCATTCAGTGCATATATGTTATTCAGAGTTACATCCTCTTGTTGAATTGTTCCCTTTAGTATTATATAGTGGCCTTCCCTATCTCTTGTTATGGCCTTCACTTTGAGGTCTATTTTGTTAGATATAAGTATTGCTACCCCAGCTTTTTTTTTTTCCATTTCCATTTGCCTGAAAATTTTGTTTTCCATCGCTTCACTATCAGTCTGTGTAAGTCCTTTGTTCTGAAGTGGGTCTCTTGTAGACAGCAAATGTATGGGTCATGTTTTCTTATCCATTCAGCTACCTTATGTATTTTGATCAGAGCATTTAATCCATTTAAGTTTAAGGTTATTATTAATAGGTACTTTCTGTTGCCATTTTTATTCTTTATGCTTGTGTTCTTCCATCCTTTTCTATCACTTCTATTCACATCAATACTTTTAGCATTTCTTCCATTGTTGGCATGATGGTAATAAATTCTCTTGGCTTTTTTTGTCTGTGAAGCTCCTGACTTCACCTTCAATTTTGAATGATAGCCTTGCTGGGTATAGTATTCTTGGATTCAGTTCCTTACTTTACATCATTTTGTATATTTCATTCTATTCACTTCTGGCCTGATATATTTCTGTTGAGAAATCAGTTGATAGTCTAATTGGAGATCCCTTGTAGATAACTTTCTGTCTCTCTAGCAGCCTTTTAGGTCCTGACTTTGTCATTGGTGTTTGCCAATTTAATTATGATGTATCTTGGGGTCAATCTTTTTGGGTTCTTCTTGTTTGGGACTCTATTTACTTCTGGATTTGTGTGACTTTTTTCTTTTCCAAGTTAGGAATGTTTTCTGTCATTATTTCTTCAAACAGGTTTTCTATTCCTTGTTCAGTTTCCTCTCCTTATGACATCCCTATTTGTGGATGTTGTTTTGTTTCATGTTGTCCCAATGCTCCCTTAGGCTCACCTCCTGCTTTTTAAGTTTTTTGTTGTTTTTTTTTCAGTTGCTGCTCTGCTTGTATTTGTTTTTTGTTGTTTTTGTTTTGTTTTGTTTTGTTTTGTGTGTGTGTGTGTTTTACCTTTTCTCCTAACTCACTGATGGGGTCCTCAGCTTCTTCTAATCTACTGCTGAATCTTTCAATTGTGTTCTTTTTTACATTTATGTCATTCTTCATTTCCTCTTGATTCTTACACATTGTTGAATTTGTCTTCCATCCTTTTCAGCATCCTTATAACCATTGCTCTGAATTTTTTTCTCTGACAAATTTCTTGCCTCCATTTCATTTCTTTTCTTTTCTGGTGATTACTCCTTTTCTTTCATATGTGGGTTGTTTTTTTATCTCCCCATTTTTTTCTGTATTTTTGAGATTGTTTCCATGTATTAGGCCCAACTTCTATGTCACACAGGTTTTTAAGTTTGTCTTAGTTGGTAGGTATTTTATGGGACTCAGTGGTGCAATCTCTCAGGTCTTCTGGGCTTACTATTCAGGCGATGCCCCCTACTGGGGATATTTGGGTTCTCTTGATTTAGTTGGGTCTTGAGTGTTATTGTCCCATTCATGGATGGAGTCTCCTCTCAGGGTGTTTAGTTATGTGGCTCGCTCTCTATTTTGTTGACTGAACAGCATAAAATACAACTCAACAAGACACAACACAAAGGGAACAAAACACACATGTATTCACAACACTGATAACCCCAATAAAAAGTGACCACAAGAGGAAAGAGAATTATGAGAGAGAAATGAGAGCAAAAATGATATTGATAAAAGAAAAAAAAAAAGACAAGAGAGAAAAGAAAAAGAATAAAAAATATATGGGGAGAAAACATCACAAAACAAATAAATAAACCAAAAAATGCAAACAACAAACACCCAGAAAAAGGGGAGCACAGAATCTGTAGAAGCAGATCTTATATACAGAAAGTAAGATTAAGGAATTGAATGAATAGGGGAAGGAACACAGTTCAGTATAGAGGAGGTAGAAATTGAATGGGTGGATAAGAAGAAAATAAAAATAAATAAATGAATGAATAAATAAATAAATAAAATTTTTAACTTACTTGTCCATTTGTTCTTCTATTTTTGGAAAAGGAGGATAGAGGAGAGGGTGAAACTAATTGCACAATTAGGAGAAGAAGAGAGGAGAAACAAGAGCATTAAAAAATTGACTATTGAAGAAAAAGAAACAAGAAGAGTGCATAGAGTTGGAGCAGGGGAGAGTAAATGAAATATATGAGTAAGCCAACAGAGACTACAATAATAATAACACATCAATAAAGCAGATAAAGAAGATCAATATTCAACAAGGGGTAAAAAGAAAGGAAAGAAAAAAACTAAAGCAGGAACAGGAGAAGAGAGAACAGGATGAAAAAAGGAGAAGTGAGGAAGAAAAGGGTGGAAAAAAGATAAAATAAAATAACAATAAAAGATATAATGAAGAAAAAATTATATAAAATATAGAAGGTAAAAAAAGATTTAAAAAATTTTTAAATAAAATATAAAAAATAAAAAAGTGAAGTGTCATTTGCTTCAGCCAAATTTTAACACGCATGGGGGCTGTTTTAAGACCCCACTCTTCTGTCTGCCACTTCTCAGTTTTGTGTTAGGTAGTCAGTACTATATTGAAGTTCCAAGCGATCCACCATGCCTCTGTGTCTGTCTCCACAGCCTTGGCGGCAAGCAGGTGGGACAAATCAGCCCACTTTTCCTACCGGCCTTCTGTCAATATTAATCACTCAAGTATCTGTTTCTGACAGGGCTTTAGGTGTCGGTGGTGCTGTATTGCTTCCCAGGATGATCAGTCCCTCCGCATCCTAGTCCCCAAGGGCTCCCTGGGGCTACTCAGAATCTTTGTTTCCTCTGCAAAGGTGTAGTATTGGTGCAGCTGCACCAGCTGCTTGAGGCTGCTGGGAGGGGCTGGCTCTTCAGGAGAAAAATGGCTGCTTAGATTTAAAGGGACCTGAATGTCTCAATGCTGGATTCCCGTTCACATCTCCATGTTCTGCTCCCCTCCACAGCCTCTTCCCAGCCTCCACAAAACTCTACCTCCACCTGTACCACAGCCTTAAGTGAATGTTTGTATTTGAAAGGTCCTATGAATTGGGTTTAGCGAATAAAAGCAAAGACAAAACAGAGGCAAAACAACCACATAACTGTGAGTTTCTCCTCCCCACCCCCAGAACCACACGGCTCGGGCAGCTCTTCAGGCAGCCTTTCTGGGGGCAGCCTGTCATTGCTGTGGACTTAGATCTAGATACCCCAATCTCCAGAAGCCCTGTGACTTCCTTTCTTCAGTCGGATGTTACACTTGTTCCCAGGGGACGCGAACTTGGTGCAGTGCAACTTCCTCTGACCCTGTCCGCCTGGTGGCCATGCATCTTTCTCCAGCCCAGATCCCCAATCCTACTGTTCTGCAGGCGTCCTCTGCCCTTTCCAGCTATGAATTGTCTCACCAGCTGTGTCTAATTCACCAATTCTGGGTGGATATTATTTGATTTAGATGCTCCTTCTATTGGTTCTGGGACAAGGTGCAGGACACATTTGCCTATTCGGCTGCCATTTTCTCCAATATTCAATATTCTTGATCCACTAATTTTGTAGTCCTGAAGTTTCTTGATCCTTCCTTATACTCAGCAGTTGGCTACTCAGAGTGTGCGCTTTTCTTGTGTTGTCTCCCCATCTCCACCTACCTGGCTCCTTCTACTTCTCCGGTCTGCTCCTTGCCTGCCATCTGGCTCCCTGGCTTCTCCATTTCCTTCTCTTTACATAAAACATCCTAATAAAATTTACTTCCAATTTTTACTCTACCATTCTCTCTTAACCAACTGCATTTAAGATTTTGCATTAAAGAGAGAAAGAAGCAACATGTGTGTAAAGTTTCCACTACAGGAAGTCCATTTTAAACTCACACTTTGGGGACTGATCACATAGATAGTCCCTTCCTAGCAACTAGCAAAAAACAAACAAACAAACAAACAAACAAACAACAACAACAAAAAAAAAACCAGACTCACAGAAGGAAAGCAGATGCCATTATAAATTACATTGTTTGCACAAACAGTCTAGATTCAACAAAATTACTTTATTAGTTAGGGAATGATTTGGAAGCCACATTTTCAAACACCAGTCAACTGTGAACTTTGCAAACAAGCCCACTAAAGAGAGTAGCCTCGTCCATTGTGTTAATCTTTTTGTACATTACACACACAAAGATATTTTGACACCCTAATCTTTTTATTTTGATTCATTTTTGTTGGTGCTACTAACAGAGTTATTGAGAATCAATTGAGTATTGATTTATGACCAAAATATATTTTTAAAATAAACCTATTTTAATTTACTTAACAATACAAATTATATAAATAATTTATCTACTCCAATAATGGCTGTTTTCATTGCTATCATAAAATACTAAGAAATTTAACTTGTGATTTCAAGTTCTATATTCTCTGTATTGTTATTGTGAGTAAATATGTAATACTTTCTAACCAAGTTAGCGCATTAGATTACCCAATAGGTTATAAAAAAGATATATCATGGATGAATTTAAAAAGGAAAAATAAACTCATTAATTTATGGCAGAATCCATTTTGTAAAAGTTTCACACCCTGATATTTACAAATGTTAAGTATAGGCTAATAACTGCTCTTAATTTATCAAGTGTTTTTTTCTATGCATGTTTTGCTAAAGGTACAGTCATTCACTCAACGTTTTAATAGAGCTCTGGGAGCTATTTGCCCAGGAGAGCAAAATATTGGTCTATGTGACTTTTGGATATATCATGACATAGTAGACACACTGTAATAAATACATGCACACTCTACTATGGTACTAATAACATTTCAAAATTCCTCACAGAAATGGAAAACAAATAGAGATAGATAACCACAATTTATTTTATTTCCACAATTGATTTTATTATAATGAAATGTTATAAAATTAGGAGATGAAAACAAATCATTATTTAATGAAAAAATAAACAAGGTCACCTGAGGTGAGGTGTTTGTGCAGACAATCAGGAAACAAGTCTGTTTTATCCTTCCTCTCACACATACTGTGCTGTGCCTGTGTGATAATTCATGAAGGGAGAAAACAAGTTCAGAATTTTAGAGTCAAATAAGATTTTCTCTTTGAATTGTAAAATTATAATTGGTCTTGCAGCTGTCTCTTAGAATCTGTATTTTCCAAATGTTAATAGGCCCCAAGTTAGCAATAAATGTGAACATTAAATGGAAATCTTTTGTTTTGTTTTATCAGGGCACACATAGAATCTTCACTTTTACAATATATTCCTATTATTTGCCAAAGTACTAGTCTATTCCATACGTTAAATGGTAAACATTCTTTTGTTAACTAGTCTTTAAATCAGTTAGTGATTATTTCAAATATTAAAAGCCAGTTCTTATAAAACAGGGAGTTTAACTGAAAAGATGGTCCTATTTAAAATTCCTCTGTAGGTTTACTTTATCTAAGAGGTTTTTTCTAGTTTTTTTCAGGATCAGAACCATTCAAAAACATGGACAGCAAGAACACTGCTATGTTCATTTCTTTTTATAATGTTTTAATTATTCTCACAATTGGAACCAAGATGTAATTCTTTTTTCCTAAGCCTGTCTGGAATATTGACTAAACTACCAATCATAAAATATTGCTTTGACCATAATGAGGCTCTCCAGAAAATGCCTATTTGTTACAATGAAAACATTCATTTATAAAACACAAAATAAAATTGATTTTATTTCAAGTATATGTTTATTTTTTTATTTTAAATTTTATAAATGACATTCCACATATTTTAAAGGATCATGACATTGCATTTATGAATAGAATGAAAGTATCTATATACATACGTATAGAAAGAGGTAATATGCAAATTACCAGGACGCCGTAATGTCATGACTGCTCAGGAGGAGGCTGCACACACGGGGAGGGGACTGCATGCGTCATGAGGCAAGCCATGGATAGCACAGGCTGGCAGAGAACAGGGCCTGCCAGCCGCAGCATGCCAGCAGTCTTGCCTTTGCGCGTGAGCTGCAAAGGAAACACCTTTTCTGACCATTCATTGGCTAAGCTCCCTGTATGCCACTCACAGTGTTCTTGGTAACTTGGGTAATAAGAATCCAAGAAAGTGATCTAGGGTTTTTCCACCTCATTCCTGAAGGAAAAAAATGAAGATCCACTGCTGAAGGGGCCAAGATATGTCATATCCTGCCCTAGCTGGTTTGCCTCAGTGGATAGAGCCTCGGCCTGCCAACCGCAGGGTCCAGATTCAACTCTGGTCAAGGGCATGTACCTAGGTTGCAGGCTTCTCCCTGGCTGGGTCCCAGGTCAGGGCTCATGCAGGAGGCAACCAGTCGAAGTGGCCCTCTCACACTGATGTTTCTCTCTGATTTACCCTCTCTCTTCTACACTCTCTAAAAAATCAATGGGAAAATATCTTCAGGCGAGGATAAAAAAAAAAAAAAGAAGAAGAAGAAGAAGTGTCATATCCTATGAAAGAGACATCTTGAAAATGCCTAAAGGAAGTTGTCATTTTTTTGTGGTGAAGGGACTGGAGTCCGTGTTGATGAAAACACCTTGTGGCTGCAGCAGCTGGCAATGGCGGCAGCAGAGGGGTGATGAGAGTTTAGCCTTCCCCTGGTCAGCCCAGTTGCCTCCTGCAGAGGGAGGCCAGACTGTGGCCTCAGTAAGATAATGAAAAAAAGAGAGTAAGTAAGATATTCCCTGAGGGCTCCCAGATTGGAGAGGCTGCAGGTCGGGCTGAGGGACACCCTCCCCTCCCCCCGTGCACTGGGCCTATAGTAATATAGAATTAGAGTAGGTTTCCTTTGTGTATTAGCATCCTAATTTCTGCCTGGAGTAGGTAATTAAATTTGGCACCATGGACACTTTTCTCACTATTCAGATTTTCAACTGTATTTAAAACAGATCACATCCACCTCCTCTGCATCAACATACTAATGAGTCAATGGAAATCGAAACACACCAAAATAGACACTTCATCCTGCTGCCAAGAGGAAAAGGTTCAGAGCAAAAGGTGTAATTAAATGTATGACTAAGCAGAGAGAGTCATATTGAGAAACTTCTCACAAAAGCGAGGAAAAATATTGGAAAAAGAAGCAAGTGCCCCCAAATATAATATTGCCATCTCTGACTAAATTGTTTGAGCTCCAGATCTTAGTTTTCTGGTGTAGGACCCAGTTGCTATAGAAACTTACAACTGGGAGCTAAATAAAGTAATTTCTATGCTAGTGTTGGTGTCTATAACTTCAGCACCTGATGCTAACCAAATTGTGCTCAATAAACAAATTTAAACTTTAAAAGCCTGCATTGCGATCACAATGCTTTCTATACAACTGTTTAATCTCAATTGATCTTGGCTCAGAGCACAAGAACATAAGAAATCTCAGAAACAGAAAAAGACTACTTAAGGTCAATATGCCTGCATCCTTTGTTTTTCTTATCTGATTTCCTACTTTATCCCCATACCTCTATCCTGCCTTAGTTTTAAAATAAAAAGTCAGATAGCTCGCTCTTCAATTCATCAATAATCCTGCTTTCACTGATCCCTTTTAGACAATTTATTCTATATTAAACCACTCCCTCTTGGCCTCCCCCTTTTCATTTATCCCACTCTAAACCTAAAGAACAAAGAGATCAGGCAGCCCAATAGATACTTAGTCCTTAATCCTCCCGACAGGGCCTGTTATTGCTGCACATTTGATTATAAGATTATTCACTACTTGGCAAGAAATCAAAAACCTGAAGTAGCTTCCTAATACCCATGTTTGTGTGGGTAGTCAGACCCTTGCCCATTATGTCACAAAGCAGTGTGTTTGGCTTTGGTAATGTTCTTTTATTAAGAGAAGTGAGACCATAGGGTATAAACATATATGTTTGCATATTTCCCCAGCATCACTTTAGATAGGAATTATTGGCAGATACTGTAGAAGCCCTTTGTTCTTCTTCAGTGAGCCCACATATTTCAAGACAGTGACACTGTGAGAATTTAAAGTATGAAAAAAAAGCATCTGAATGTATTACCTCATTAAAGCACATGGATGTCAAGCATCAAATGCATGTATTTGCAAATTTGTTTATTCTTATCAGAGATTTGTAGTGATAAGTATTTAAAGGTAGACTTCTATCATTAAAATACTGTGTTTATTTCACATTTATAAATATCTTGGCTTCAGTCCCAATGAACAAGTTGAAGGCTTAGATGAGTTTATCTATGATCTGGGATCTCAAAGCCACAATCAGCCCAGGGCAGTATATTTGACACTAATAAGAAATGCATACTGCCTAATGATGGAAAAAAATAGGTCAGATGACACAATCCTTTTTTCAGAATTAATGATTTATATTTCTACCAAGGCTTAATTACGGGAAGGAAGGAAGGGAGGGAGGGAGGGAGGGAGGGAGGGAGGGAGGGAGGGAGGACAAAGTTCATCCAACTTTCATAAAATTAAAGGTTTTTTAAAAATTCTTTTCTTTGAAATAAAGATGTAATTTTTGGAGGTAATATTTATTTTACTTATCAAGACACAAACACCAGGGGAGAATTTGAAACACCAAAATAAGAACTGATAATATTAGCTCACCATGCATGCATAAACCTCTCCCCCTGGGTTCCTCTGGATTCTGCTACCTTGGCTTCTGTCCAATGAGCTTTTAAAAGCAAAGAGGAAGTGCTGGGGGATTAAACCTAGGAATTGGCCTGCTACTACCACTCGGTGTTTGACCAAAATTCTCATTAGGAAACAATATGGAATAGTTTTTAGCTACAAAAAGGGACCCAAGAGAATAACAGAAATATATTAGCTTAACTGTTGAATACATGGTGCTGCCTGTATACTGAAACAAAAACATCCTGGGAGAGATATCAGCTATGTCAGAAACAGTCAGCTAACAACTGTCAGCTGGGATTGTTGACTCGCATTTTAATGCACTGAGCAGCATTTGGAAGCAGGTGACCGAAAAAGGATGGGGACATGAAATTTTGTTAGCTACGGGAACAGGGGAAAAATGAAATTTGGTAACTCTCTTTTTTTCATTATTTTTTTTATGTTTGGGAGACTTTACTTCATTTTTCCCTGCATGTGAAACTTTAATTCTCATATATTTGCATAGATATAAATAACAGGCTCTGTCATTACACAATGCAGAGCAGCAGTTACCAGTCATTTTATGAATATTTGTTTTATATAGCAAGGAAAGGAAGGGAGAAACAAATGAGGGGGAAATACACCCTGAATGAATTGTCCCCAAGAAAAGGAACAGGGAACAGAAGCGAGTTCAGATGAGACTGAGCTTAGGCATCAAAATGCTTAGATGTTAGCCTCAAGTGGTAAGTGGCAGGTGGTTGCATGGCCCTGGCCAGGCGGTCACTCAGCACTCACTAGTAGAATTTGGCATTCAAGTCAAGCAGCTGCAAAGTGAAAATTGCCCAGCAGCTTTGTAGAAACAGAGAGGTACGGGCCATTTTATGGTTGCAGGCTCCCATCCAATAGCGAGAGGAGAGGGCCAAGGACCCTTGCCTGTGCCCCTAATGGAAAGAGAAAAGCTGTTCTGCACTACAGAGAGAGCACTAGGCAGGAAAGAGAACACAGTCCAGGGTGTCAAGAAGTCCCTGGAGTTAAAGAGGGGAAAATCATCTGGCAAGTGTGGTATCCTTTGGAGAAAAGATTGGCAAAAATGAACAGGACCACGGGGCAGTGTACCTGGCAAACCTTTCATAGATTGACAGTGATTTAAGACACACTGAACAATAGGTCTGCTGGTCCTTAGCCCAAAGCTCTCTACAACCACTGGTTCAAGAAAAATAGTCCCATTTTATCACTGTTACTTTGCTAAAGAGGAACACAAAATTTTTTTGTAGGTGTGCCAAAGCTAAGCAAATAATATTTAATTTTGTCTTCCATGAAAATAATATCCCAAGTGCCTTTCTTAAATAAACATGAAAAAATGGAAATTGCCATAAAGACAGTTTTCCCATTTTTAGCATTTTAAATGTTATATCTATGTACTAGGCATAAATGAAAAAGAACTATACAGTCTTTGTCCCTGCCTTCCGGATTATTTTCTAAAACAAAAGATTACCATTATGGTTATAATACTGCAATGTGTTACAGAAATTTAATTCTATAATTTCATTTGCCACCAGTTTATTTCCATCCCTTAAATATATATTATAATATATTATTTACCTAAATCTAGGGTTTGGGGCAAAGGTTATTCAATATGTCGTGGTAAATCTTTTACTGGTAAATTCTCATTTGGATTGCAAGTTTTGAAAGACACTACTTAACACACAGTATCTAGAGGATGTATATTAACAAAAGGTCTGCAGGAGGAATCAAGTGAATACATAAGCCAGGTCCAGCAGCTGGCTTATACCTAATTGTATAAGGTATAATACAATTACAAAATCTTATATGCATTTACATATAATATATTATTTCTTATATTCAGATCTGAATCACTCTTCTTTAGTGTCTTAACAAAGATCTGTGCTTAATTATGAAAATAAACAAAATTTTGGACCTTATTTATGAGTGCTATAGCACAGTGGACAGGGCACTGAATTTAGAGAATTATAAATTGATTACTCAGTCTTACTTTATTTTTTGTCCTTTTTTTGCATCATGCATAAAAAAGAAATATATAAACAACAGTAATATTTAACACCTGGCTATCCAACATAAATCTCAAGACATAGAATTTTATTAAACCTCCTGTGTGGCTTTTCCCAAATCTTTCTCTCCTAATCCAGAGGACTTTTTTTTAATCTACAATATTTTATTGTTCTTTACCTTTTTATCACACATCTTTTTGTTTCTTTATAATATGTTTCATTTTGCATATTTTGAACTCCACACTTTTGTTTTTAGTTTTCATTCATCATCATATTTTTGAGGGTCATCCATGTTGATATGTATAGCTGCATTTTATTTATATTCCCTGCTGTATAGTGTTCCATTGGTTATATCCTCCTGGCACTTAAGTGCTTCCTGAAGTTGATTTTTTTTTCTAAAACAAATAATACTGTCCCCTATTTTCATATTCATATCTCCTAGTATACAAATTAAGTTCACTTTCTCATCTCACAAATGAGGATAACAATAGGTACATTCTAGGATTGTCTATACCAATACCAACATTCAGTTTCCTGATCTACAACACAATAATCATCATTCTTAGCATTAAATGAACATGTATATAAATACATAGAACAAGGGCTGGTGTTCATAATAGGTGTTCCATGAATCTTTGTTCACTCTCCATTAAAGATTAAGAGATGACTTTAATCTCATAGATAGAATTGTTTTATAGAATATGCAATGTGATCTGTAGATGCAGACACTTCTGACTCGATGTTCAATGCTACCACTTGGCCTCTTATGAATGCAGACCTATATGGTTTAATTATACTTACACTAGAGATCCAGTGCATGAAATTCATGCAGGCAGGGGGGTGTCCCCCTCAGCCCAGCCTGCACCCTCTCCAATCTGGGACCACTCGAGGGATGTCTGACTGCCCGTTTAGGCCCGATCCTTGGTCGGACATCCCTCTCACAATCCAGGACTTCTGGCTCTCAACTGCTCGCCTGCCTGCCTGCCTAATTGCCCCTAACCACTTCTGCCTGCCAGCCTGATCACCCCCTAACCACTCCCCTGCCAGCCTGACCAACACCTAACTGCTCCCCAAAAGGCCCGATTGCTCCTGTCTCCCCTGCAGGCCTGGTCGCCCCCAACTGCCCTCTCCTGCTGGCCCAGTAACCCCCAACTGCCCTCTCCTGCAGGCCTGGTCCCCCCCCCAACTGCCCTCCAATGCCAGCCATCTTGTGGTGGCCATCTTGTGTCCACATGGGAGCAGGCATCTTTGACCACATGGGGGTGGCCATCTTGTGTGTTGGAGTGATGGTCAATTTGCATATTACTCTTTTATTAGGTAGGATGTCAAATGGACAACATACTTAAGGATAAATGGTGATGTCAAATGCCATAGAATGAGAGAGGAGGTGCTGCTTCTTGCTTTCCCAGGATTTTCCAGCATTATCTTCCTAGATAGTGTCCAGCTGGCTCAGGTTTTCTAGGGAAAAGGCAAAGTGCCTTCTTTTGACCCAGATAAAGCTTCTATATATGGACAAGTACAACACTGTCACCACAAATTCATGTACTAGATGTGTGACTCAGTTTTCTTCCAGAAATGCTGCCACTTTGCGGGCCAGTAGAAAATACTATACATTACTCAGCACTATTTACACTGATGTTGCATGTGTTAAGAGCCTTCTTCTGCATGAGACACAAGAAAGACTTGGCAGGAAAAACAGTGATAGCCTACCTTCTTTGTGGTTTGAAAAATAGCTCTGGCAAATTGTCTTCCTTTTTTACAGTCTTCTTCATTACAACTTTTACTTGGGTGAAACTTCTGATTTTCAGAATTTCACATTCTATCTGTTTTCTTCCCTTACTTACTACCTTTATAAACATTTTCTAACAATATCAAGCATTTTATAAATTTATGTCTATCAGTCATTAGTTGTTAAATTTTTGGGGAGGAAGGGGAGGAAGAATAAGGTGAAATGACTGAAATAAATAGAGTTGACCATTGAACAATGTGGGGGTCAGGGGCACAACAACCCTGAACATTCAAAAATCCATGTATAACTTTTTACTTTCAAAAAACTTAACAACTAATAGTCTTCTGTTAATTAGAAGGCTTACTGATAACATAGTCAACATATTTTGTATGTTAAATGTATTGTGCTTATAATAAAGTAAGCTAGAACAAATAAAATGTTAAGAAAATCATAAGAAAGAAAATATTCAGTTATAACATTTATTGAAAAAAAATTGCATATAAATGCACCAACGCTGTTCATATTGCATTAAGGGTCAACTGTGCTTCAGAATTCTGAATTTACATGTTCTGTTATAAAATAAGACTTTCCTTCCCCTCTATTTTTAATGCTGTCTTTTATTTGGTTAACATTCAATCAGACATGATAGGAGGTGTGAAAGTCAGATTTTAGTAGGTATAGCTGATAAAAAAAAGAGAGAGAGAGAAGGGAAAAGGAAGACAGAACACTGTAGGTATAGGTATACTTGTTTAGAAATCCACTTTGAAAATTTCCTGAGTGTTTCATTTTGGTTATTTGCTTTCCTAGCTCTTCCAAAGAGCTTGTGGCTAAGCATTAAAAATAACATGCAACAAAAAATATTTCTCTTCAGAGTTTGCTAGCAAAAGTGTATAAACATTTGACACTGATAATATTGTGAAGCTGATGATTTCTTGAGATACACAAATCATTATTCAGGTTGCTAATTTGGGTGAGGAAGGCTTCATCTCTAAATATTGTGGCCAATACCAAACTCCAGTTTGTTGTGCAGAGAATTCTGCTTCACGGAACCAACAATATAAAGTGAAAAAATGATGAAACAGAAGAGCCAACTAGCCTCAGGGCTGTCTTGACCCAGGAAAAGGAATCTGAGATTTTGTAAATCAGCCCAGTAAATGCTGAATAAAGGTTCAGACTTTGCTTCTGAGCCTTTTTCTCAGCACTGATTTCAGAAAGGTATCACATTATAAGTTAATAATGACCAGTGGAATGCTTTGAGGAAAGGAGGCACAAGGGAACGAGGCTAGAACTGGCCCTTACTTAAAAGTAATAGGCCTAATGTGAAAGCCCACGTCAACCTTTTGGGAGGAAATTTTGCCAACTCGAAAGCAGATAATGAAAACTTTAGTGAGAGGCAGGCTGACATTGACACTGTTCAGTCTCATCAAGTAGCTGATGAGGATGAGGACACTACATTGTTCTCTGAGGATAGAAATGAGCCAAATAATGACAGCATGTGGGAGAGAGGCAATTAAAAAATGCAGAGAGCATGACTATTAGATCTCAGTGTCTGATGAGGGGAATAGAGAAAATGAACCACTTAACATAGCTAAACCAATACACAATGAAATGTATTAGGTACAAATGATGTAAAATAGATGCCTAGTGATTAGAGTATGGGACCATGACTCTACATAGAACAAGCATTTCTGCAGCAAGCTATGGGTAAAGAGAAGGTAAAAACAAAACAAAACAAAAAACAAAAAAAAAAAGAAAAGAAAGCAAGGCAAAAGGCTTAGTCTTTCATGTGTTTAATATCCAAACAGCCATATCATCAGAGTACAGCTAGAGAATAAAAACCACACTAATTGGTTCAACAAAGAGAATTCTAATATAGGAATTATTTAAAGAGTTCTTGAAAGGCCCGACAATAAAAAGGGACACTGGGCTAACACAGAGACAGCAAGTGAAGGAATCCTTCAGAATGCAAGGAACAAAGGAAGAGGTTGAGGTTATCAGGACACTAGAGAAAAGGCCTTGAGAAACTGTGACTGAGGTCTATGAGGAGTGAGAGCCACTTACTATTGCTGGTATCTCAAGTTCAAAGGAGGTTTCCTACTAACCTGTATGAGAGGGTGCTACCTGACTGTTGCTAGTTTCTCCAAAGAAATACCAAAGATTGGTTCTGAGGACATGGAAGAAAGCAAAAAACTGAAACCAACAGCATTGTCAAAGGTTACAAGCTACTGCTGAGGTTAGGCTGACAGGACAGTAGACACCTTTCAGCTTCTTTAGTGCCCTCCATTGGCAGAACTAACAGGAAAATAGGTGGCAAAGAAGAAATGTAATTTGCAGAAACCCTAGCATCACAGAACTAAAATGTAATAGTTAATAACTGTCACCACAAACATAACTTTAAACCTTAGAGCCAGAGTACATCAAAAGGATTTATTAAAAGACACTAAAAGTGCTATAATTTCAGTTTGCACTCTTATGGAAAGAGGATGTTTTTGATTCCCTCCTTATATATTTATGCATCTGAAAGAATACCATAATCATCAAAGCCTTTTTTCAGTCTATGTTTACCTGTAAAATGCGATAAACTCAACTATTTTCTTAATAAGATAGAGAGTAATATAGTGTATCCAGAGTTTAGTTAATTCAAAAGTTTCATCATTTAAAATGGATTGTTAATGGGCTGGGAAATATTCAAATGTGGGGAGATTAGAGAAAATAAAAGGAATAGTCTAAAACAGGATAATTGGCCTCTGAATAATTAAATCAATTATATAAAAGCATCCTAGGGATCCCTAGGAATCCTTATTTTTATGGCAATATATTGAGATGATGATTAATCCACAGAAGCAATAGAAGCACAAAACAGATACAATTGTTACAGTGTTTGTAAAAAAGCCTAATGAAAAAATAAGCACTATTTTCAAGAACAGAAAGAAAACATGCAATGGATGTCCCTTTTTCCAATTTGTATGTCTTTATGTTCATATAAAAAGAGGTATAATATTTTGCTAACATGTCATGAGTTAGACCATAAATGCATATACACAAATCAGGTGAAGAAAAATGGTGCAAAATTAAGTGAAGTATTGTAAAGCACATTATTATACCTGTCTGAATATGCTTTTCCCACTGTGTATCTGTGATTGGCACTGCAGAGAGAAGTGAACCCTCCCTACTTTACTAAGACTCAATTCTAATTGATTTTACAAGGCTATTCCTCCTAGCATGAGAGACTAGTCCTAAGAGAAAATTGAGTAAGAAGACAAATCATGAGAAAACATAAAGTAAATGCATACTCTTTTATTTGGATAATCTAGGTTCATATATATTAATAAATGTGGCTAAAGCCTGTGAAAGGTTTGCAAAATTTTACAGGAGATTGTTAAAATAAATGTAACTGCAATATAATCTACGTCATAGCATACATAGTTCATTTAACAATTTTGCCATTTGTAAACTTTAATATGTTATGCCCATTGAGTAGAACTTAAAATAAATTTATTTCTAACATTTTGTGTTTACCATGGTGCTTAATAAATAGTTTTAAAGTCTAGAAAACCTTTCCCTTGGCTATGAATTAATCTATGGAGCATTCAAAATGGTTGAATGTGCAAGTTGGGAAAATGAGCATATTTGTTACAATAACAACCCTCTAATGAATTATGGACTTGTTGTTCTTGCAAGTTGTTTATTTAAAAACAGTCCTCATCAGTGGTCCAGTTTTCTCATTAAAACAAAAGCAAAAACTAAAATATAGGCAATTGCCTGATCTTTGTGTTTTTGTCAAATCAGGACAAATACATTAAAAATTTTGGCTTGTTATCATGCTACAATAGTTAATTCTTTGTTTTTTGAACTCTGAACCCTCCAAATTTTCTTTAGCAGTTCATTAGTATTCTCAGTGTACTACTTATAAAACACATAGCCTTATGCTCATGAAATTCTTTTAAAATTTATTTGGGATCTACATAATTTTAGAACCATAGAATTATAATATTGTTCTCCTTTCCTTGATTTGATACATTGCGTCATAGTGCATACAGTAGAGTTTCTTCCCTTAATCCTCTTAGATTGCTATAACTTGGCTGATAATGACTTCTGAGAAGAGTTATACATATGTCTCACTTTAAATACCTTAGCTTGGCTTATGTGCAAATGCAATGGCCAGATTCCTATGTGTAATTGAAATGGAATTGAATCCACCTCTAGTGAGTTAATACTTCTCTACCACCTATGTTGAATGGCTGGCAACTTTCTAGGTTGCTAAAATTATACCAATAAGAGTTTGGGGATTATAAACTTTTGATGGGATATTTTCTTCATCTTGAATTTTAATCTTTGTATGTGCAGACATTTTAAACATTTAGCCTGGCACCTATTATAAATTCAATAAATGTTAGTTGCATGACTTCATATATATGTATATATATAAACCCTTATATATTTTTATTATAAAAAATGAGGACTCTATTCTCTGCAGCATATGGAATAGGAGTCTGAACACATTTTCTAGACTTTCTGGCTCTATAGTTTCTGTCACTAATAATTGACTTTGCTGTTGTAGCACGAAATTAATACATAAACAAAAATAATACCTAAAATGATGGGGGTGGCTCTGTTTTACTAAAAATTTATTTTCAAAAACTGCTGGTAGGCAGGATTTAGCCCTTGTGCTATAATTTACTCTTGATATAGAGAATTTAAAATTGTACTATAGAATGATCCTCAAAATATAGAGTATGACCAAGGGAATTTTGTTGAACAATATCATGCAAAATACACATATAATATTTCTGGAACTTTATGTGTTTTTTTTTTACTGGCTCATTTTAAGAAATTTTATATATTTCATAGTACTTAAACATCTAGTATATTTTAAAAACATCCAGTATTTAAAATATAAAGTAAATCCTGTCTTTCATTGTCTATATGATACAAAACACATTAATACAATTAGGTGTGAAAATTTACACTAACAACACAAAGCAATTCATGAAAAACAAGTCCACAAATTAAATTTATTTAAAGCTAAATTCTTGTCTCAATCTATGACTAACTTACTCATTTTATTAAATTATTATTTCTATTATTGTTTAAAGTATTACGTCTCCTTTTTCCCTGATTAACCCTCCCATTAAATTATTATTTGTATTTCTTGATAAAATTGAAAGATATGAGTTTTATTTCATTAATCTCTAAAATGGGAAGAATCCTATATAATAAAAGTGTAGTATGCAAATTGTCCCCTCAACCAGAGTTCTTCCGGAAGTTCGACCAGGGGCCAGCCAACCTGGGGAAGGGAGGCAGGCCCTGGTGCTGGCAGGAGGCCAGGGGAAGGGAGGCAGGCCCTAGCCAGCAATGGCAGCCAGGGGAAGGGAGGTTGGCCATGACTGGCAGCCAGCAGCCATTAGGGACCCTACCAGTGCACAAATTTTGTGCACTGGGCCTCTAGTACTACCATAAAAACCTTCACTGAAGGAAGGGGAAAATCATAGATATATTGGTTTAAGTTTCTCCAGAGGAGAGGTCATGTCTAATTTTTTTTTAGTGTGATCTTTCAGTGTATTTTAATACTCTCTTATAGGCAGGTGATCTCACCAAATCATTCAGTACATTAAAAAATATTCAGCCTAAATGTCTTAAATAAAAATATCACAGAATTGAAATTGCTACTGAAAGCCTGCAAGAATCAAATAAAAATGATTATAAAGCATTCTATAATCAAACTGCTCTCTTAATGCTTAATAATATTTCTGCTAATGGATTTCCTCTTCTAGAATTCCATCTCAGTCATTTGATTTCTTTCCTGTATCACCAGAGTATTATAGCTCTTCCTAGTCTCCCTTAGATGTCATTTAGTGAGTTAGAACCATTTGGCAGGCAGCCATACACAACCTGTGATAAAGAGCAGTAATTTTACTTAAGTTCTGTGTCTTAAAGATAGAATTATCATTCCCTATGTTGGTCGAGGTGGATTTGTAAGGCTTACCGGAGTAAGTCTCTTAATGGATATATTTATTTTACATAACATGAACTGCAGAAACAACTAAATCTATGAACACAACCACTGACCACTCTAAACACCATGTTCTAATAGGTATCCTATCTAGGTTACACTTAACAAATCTTTGAATAGCTCATTTTTATCTCATCAATTCTACTTGTATGCTTTATTGCCTCTAGTTAAAGAAAAAAGTTTCTTTTTTCAGATAGTGAAAATGAAAAATAGATTTGCAAGAGCAGGATATGCTTGGGAGTGCAAACCAAAGTCAGATCACTGAAGAATCTCTTTGAGCCTAACTCCCTGAATCACATACAGGTGTTGAACCTTCTTAAATTCTGCTGATACTGACTAGACGAGATGAGAGGTGACTTGTATGCCCAGCCTCTGCTGTTCCCGAATCTTTCCTACAGCAGTTCTCCAAACAGTCACAGGTTATAGAAAGCCCTCAGAGAGCAATGGCATAACTGCTCCTTGTGCTTTATGCATAACAGAGACAACTGGAAATGATGAGTTTATTTTGTAAATTTAATTTAGGAGGTTTCTACACTGTATGCATGCATCCTTTCCTGAAAATCACAGGCAAAGTATTAGACTTATTCCAAACCCAACAAATACAGTTTTGATGAAACATAGCTGAGAAATGTAGATGTGTAAGAATCAAATCATCTTAGAGGGAATACCAGCATTGAGTTCATCATCCATGGAAGTGATTTGAACTTGCATATATAAATAAAAACTCATTCAGATACTGGGTTCTATCTTTAACCATTTTTCCCTGCACATAAATAATATTACCAGGATATAAATAATAAAAATATGCCTACTTTAATATAACATAGTATTTAAGACCATTGGATTTGGAATGTAATAAATAATAACTAGATTTAAAGCCCTGTTCCACTACTTCTTAAATTTGTGTTCTTGATAAGCTGCTTAATTATAAGCCACAATTTCCACTTTGTGGAAAATGGGGTATTAAATGTAGCTACTCATAGAGTTATTATGGAAATTAGCTTAACTATGTATATAAAGCTGATGGTCCCGAGTCTTGAACAAATTATGCACTGATTCCTAAAAGCTTCTTGGATTAGTGCAAGGAGGGATAGATTTATTAAAAATCACCTCCTGACCACCTATCTGGCCCAATCAAATTGATCCTTCAGCAACACCAAATATTTTATTAGATAATGAATCAGACTTAGCAGAGTTTCTACTAAAATTTGGCAATGTACAACAACCACGTGGGAATTCAAAAGTCAGGTCTATTTGAAAAAGATCAAAGATGACCAGGTTGAGTTTGGTCAATGAGAGAAATATCAGGCAAAGGCAAAAATAATTTAATATTCCCCTGAGATGCTGCTACATTAGCCTTATAAAACTTTCTCAAATATTTTAGAGATATCTTTGTAACCTTACCATTTCATGTAGGTAAATTTCTTTTTCTATTATATATCCAGGGCCTACAAACAGCACACTGAAATGGGCTTGCAGACAGTGACAGTATCACAACTCATTCAGATCCACAGTTTGGTTGGCTTGAAATACAGTCCTCTCCCAAGCTAATTCCAGTGTTAATTCAATATTCAGGTTAGATGTTATGTTTTCCTTAAAGACATAACCCACCCACCCCTCTGCTCCTTTGTAATGTTTTCTGAAAGCCTGTGAATAACATTTATGATAGTTTTATCATCAACTGGTCCTTGAGAGAATAAAATTAGTGTCCCCAGAGAATAAAACCCCTTGAGAACTATATGAGATACTGTTCATCTTTTTATCCATGGCCCCATTTACAGTGCCTTGCACAGAATGGACACTCAATTCAAGTTTATGAATAGACTAGGGGCCCGTGCACAAAATCTTGCATCTTCAGAAAGAACTGTGGGCCACGAGGCTAAGGTGGGCACAGGGGCGGGTCTCGATACATCCTCTGTGCCCCCACCCAGACCCTCCCATCGCTGCCACTTCCATGTGGTTTCAACACTGGCCCCACTCACACCACTGACGGCACAGAGCAATTGGGGCCAGCACAGTCAACGGGTGCGAGCGGTGGCTGCTGCCCTGATCACCCCTCAGGAACAGGGAGGTGGAGAAGCCTTCAGAGGTGATAGGGACCAGCACTGGGTGCTGGCTGTGGGTGTGAGTGGCAACTCTGGCGCTGGCTGCTGGTGCGAGTGGGGCTGGTGCCAGCAGCAGGTGCACCAGCATGGGAGCAAAGAATTTTCAGTACCCACCAGAGGTTCACCCCAATGACAGCAACTGGTGGCACCCCACCTTGGTCTGGCTTCCCCACTTACCTGTTCCACCATCCCTCTGTGACCAACGCCCACCATGTTTCGCACTCTGTTGCCTGCTGCTGATGCCCGCCATGTTCCGCATGTGCCCCCTGGTGGTCAGCACACATCATAGTGACCAGTTGTTCGGTTGTTCAGTCAGTTTGGTCTATTTGCATATTAGTGTTTTATATAGAGAGATGATTTAATAACTGAGTTGAGGTTCAATTATAAATAAGATATACAAATGTAGTAAAAAGATAACAAAAACAAACACTCAAGGGCATCACTACCTTCTTTTAGTTACTTCTTGTCTTTTCTCAATTTTATTTTGAAAGGTTGTCCTAGGGCAGAAACGTTGAGCATTTATCAACTTCATGATAAATGTAAAATCTATAACCAATATTTTTAGAGCACCCATAAAAACAAGGTTTAGAAAAGAGAGAAAAAAATAGGATGACCAGTCAAAAAAAAAAAGGGAAACTGGAAGAAAATGAGTTCTGCTCTACTGGACTTGATGATAATATATGTCTCCCATCAATTCCCCTTTCCTCCAACCCAAGGCTCTCCTTTTGTCATTGTGATTACTAAAGGCATGATAGCCTGCTGGTTAACTGATGATCCTGACACAGTGTGCACATAAGCATTAATTCTTTGCTCCTAAAGCCTTTACCCATGTACACAGTAAACAGTTAGGTTTGGTCTCCTGGGAGTACTTTTTAATCCCTCTATTTCATATTCATATTCTAAGATAGGAGAAGCATTTACTCCTATTGGGCATACCCAAAATGTCTTTAGGTTATCACTAAGTCTCCATGAGACACAGTACTAACTATAAAAAACTTTCATCTTAAGAATCTGTAGTCTTATATTTCTTGATAAAATAAGTTTTCAAAAGTCAATCAAATAATTTATCTCTAAAATGTTTACCAAGCCACCTGAATGAATATAACTCTAAGGAAAGTAGATTGCCTTTCCCATTTCTACTGCAAGGAGTTTCCATTCTTATTTTATAGCATTCCTGTAATGAGTTGCAAAATTGTAAATTGACCATTTTTCTGAGGTCAACCCAGATTTGCTTTCAACTATAAGTATAGTCTAAATAAGAATTAATGAAAGGTAAATTTTATTTTTATAGCATAGACACTTTTTTGCTTTGTTTTACTATGTTGCCTAATAACTCTAAACCTACCTTGCAATTTATGTGACAATTCTGGCTGCCTGGCTGGAGCATCTGTCCAAGTGCTTCCCCACACACCTGCATCCTGTGTGAGACAGTGATAAATTCTGTCTGAGATACAAAGGACGATAGGCCATTTAAAAATATATATTTCCTCTGTTCTCACTTTCTTCTGAGAAGCCTTTCATTCTATTTCTGAGTTGAGTTGATTGATTCTGAACTAGTTTAAACTCAAGGTCTGGAGTAACAAGCTTAGAAAAAAAAGATAGAGATATATTTTAAAAGTGCCTTGGCTTTATCTTCTGATTCATTCAATAGAAAAGCTTTTTTATGGGTAAAGTTCCTTTTGTAAGCTGTAGTACACTGTTACTATTGGAGTGAAGCATTACAAAAGAGGGGAAATGGTGAAATGCTGACAATTTAATACATATAAAATATTAAAGAAGTGAATATTGAGCAAGAAAGACTCAGGCTTTACTTGTCGTATTTCTGTGGTGTGTGTGTGTGTGTGTGTGTGTGTGTGTGTGTGTGTGTGTGTGTTGCTTAATTAGTTCAATAAGTGAAGTGTAAAGCTTTAACTGTGAGCAGTGAGTGCTGGGAAGAAGGGGGGAAATTCTCTTTTCCCTCCTTTAGTTATTTTTGGCTGGCTGAATAATGAAATCAACAGGAGGCAGACTGACAAGAGAAAAGCAAATTTAATTTCTTGCGCAGGGGAGCCCCACATACGTTAGAGATCAGAAACTCCACATGCATGAGAGGCTCAGAGATAGAAAGGGGGATTGAGGGGTGAGGAAGGTGACTTGTGGGCTTCAAAAGGTCATTGCAAGATGACAAAAAGAACAGATGTTTAGTAAATAAAGGTTGTCCTGCCCTATAGATAGGTCAAATGAAGTTATGTCAAATAATCTCTTATGGGTAAGGCCCCTATTTCAAACTCTTCTAGGTAGTAAGTGGCAAAAGTTACAGATTAACCTGAAGCTAATTAATTGCCTTTACCTCAAAATAATCTACATAGCACTGAGACACATCTTGGTGTGGCTCATTCTGGACCTCCACAGTTCATAATAGATAAATACAGGGAAGTTTTTAAAAATTGACTATTTTGGAGGGTAATTTTTTTTTTTACTAGAAGACAAATATACAACTTAGAATGGATTTGAGGCAAATTGTTGCTTAAGCAGGTTTTCTTTAAGTACCTAAACAAAGTTTAGAATGCAAGTAATAATAAAAGAAAAGTTCTGGTACAGAACCAGCAGTAAAAAAAAAACAAAAAACAAAAAAAAAAAACAGTGTATGAGTACCTGGATAATACACCCATTTTGCAATAGTGCAACTTTTAAGTACATATTGTTGACTGTCCATTGTCCATGCAGAGTTGCAACTCCACATTTCAACAACATGCTAACAGTTCTTAAAGAAAACTACTTTAAAAAGGGCATAACCCAGATGTTCCCTTATTTGACCAATTGCATCTAAGGTTAGATGTGTAGAGGGGCTTAGATATTTGCAGAGTAAGCCACATGCAATATGTTACCTGATGTATGTTTTAAAATAAGGTTTCAAGACAATGACAGTAAGATAAGGGAAGAAAACATGGAGGAATGGAGTCCTAATTACAATTCATAATACATAAATGTAGGGAAGTTTTGTTTTTTTAATGGTTTTAAATAAAGGTAGCAAAAAACTAAACTTTCCTGCCTGTGGAATGACTAGTTGGTAAAATGTTAAAAACCTCCTCAGAAGACACACTTTATCTTCCTGATGCCTTGGACCCCATCAAAAAGCTTCCTGCCTTTCCTTTGAGGCCTTAATTTGGGCTTGGTAAAATATTGGGTTATGAGGCAATTCCAATTCAATATTCACATTTTTTAAGAGGAGCTCAGACCATGAAATGCTTTTGAGAACATTTTATATAGTAATGGGGACTCTTGTTGGTAGAAATAATTTTCAATCCATCAAATACTTTTGATGTACTGGCCTATTATGTTTGTAGAGAGCATGTGGTAGGTAGTTAAAATAGTCTTTGGGCTCTTTATATACTCCTAGTTTATATACTAACATGATTTAGGATGTGTGTGTTTTTCTAAAATATATTTTTCAGTGACAAAAAACTAACCCTTAGAGGCTCACTCACTCCTTAACTAATTTATTGCTATCCAATAAAATGGAAAATGCCTTGATTTATGTATTTGAAGAATGTTATATTTATCTATACTTCTCTCCTCCTTATGTTCACCCATCCCTATGTCAGATGTCATGGAACTCAAGTGCTTGTAACACAAGGACTGACTATTACAGCTTACTTATTGTCCCATATATGGACATAGAAGCTTAATTAATACTTTTGATGTCTGTGACTCCCTATTCTTGAGGGGGCTCCCTACTTAACTACTTCATTTTATACAGCACAGCACCCATCACCATCACAAATACTTCCTTCTCCTAAGATTGAAATCTCTTACCTTTTAATTAAAATCTATAGCAGGTCTTTAGAACACTGATTCCTAGAGACTATAGAGGAAATAATGTTTCATTCATTCAACAAATAATTTTTGTGTCTAGTATTCATATTGGAATTATCAAGGCTTTTTGAAGTATATTATTTATCATGTATTTTAATACTATACATTATTTCCACCTAAATTGGCTATTCTCCCCAGTCACTCTCTATTCCCTATCCTGTTTTACTTTTTCTACCTTGTATTTATCACCACTTTAAATTACATTTGTATTATCTAACAAATTATTTTTGTATTGTCTAACTTCCTGTACTAGAATATAAGCTCCATGATGGTGGTGAATTTGTTTTATCCACTGCTTTAACCCAGTACCTAAAACCATACTTAGGCCATGGTAGACACTCAGTACTCATTAAATGACCAGCTCAATCAATTAATGAGTTAGTCTCAGATTTAGATACTACCCAGTTCTTCACCATGCCAGATAGGGAACCTGTTTAATAAATGGGATTTGTGCCATAGGTCTCAGGTCTAACAGCATAGTGGGGAATGGGTACACTATACTTATATAAAGCTACATATATTAATCTTTGTAAATGTTAAACCCAGCTTGTTATTCTAACCAGATATTTCTCTCAAAACTAAAACTTACATATTAAAAGTTTTTAATATACTTCACAATATAGCAGTTTCAGTTCCAGTGTGAATCTATGGAGCAACCTGACCTTCGAGGCCCTGGTTAACACTGACTGCCCAGACACAGGCATTCACTGGTTAAAAAAACAAAAAACAAAAAACAAACACTTGGCCACTCGAGGACGCTAATGATGAAAATCAGGAACAGCAAGGACACTGCCTGCATGTCCACAACCCCTGCCCCTGGTCTCTTTGTTCTGCTTTTTCTCTTCATCCTTATAAAAATTTCCACCTGCACTGAGATCTTAAGATGGATTTTTGAGGACTGTGAAAACTCCCCCATCTTCTCAGGATGCCAGCACTCAACTAAACCTCTTTCCTTTTACCAGCACCTGCCTTATGAGTTTGGCTTTTGTGGCAGCAGGCAGTAGAATCAGATTTTGGTTACAATAGGACTGAATGAAGGCTCAGAACCAGTGGAAGAGATGTACAGTTACTGAAGACAAAGAAATATCAATTTAGATTTTCTCAGGAGTCATTCAATTCTTTTGCTTCATAGAGATACAATTATTAAATTGATACTCAATAACTAATCCATTGCTCTTAATCTAGCTTGTAGCTAATGTTTTAAAGGTGAAAATTTTAATTACCTATTATCAAAATATTAATTACCTATTACCTTAGCATATTTACATCTCTATGTGTTGACACCAAAATTAAAAGAAAGGCAGCTCATTATAAAGGGCATTTCATAAGGCTACAGGATTTTGAAGAGAGCCATTAAAAATATAAAGCCAAACAATGTTTTTTAAATGACTTAAAATGGAAAAAAAAGAGTGTGCATATAAAATCCTAAGGAATCTGTGAGTTCAAGAATGTACAGGCACAATTGTGGCAGCAATGGTTGGCATGCTTTACAGCATTCTTATAATACCTTCCAAAGGTAAGCATTCTTATAATGCTTTCAAGTACAACAGGACATTTTGTAGATGGAGGGTATTATCTGCATAACTGGGTAGAATGCAACAAACGTTTTAAACAGTTCATTTTGGTAATTGTTGTCAGCTTTGTTTTGTTTTTCAAAAAAGAACACAAACTAGTTTTAAAAAAAAAGATGCTTTTGTTTGAAACTGGCTCTAAATGTTAGAAATGTGCTTGAAATTTTGTTTTGAAATACATGAAAAGACTACCTACATGTACACTAATCCAGGTAAAATAAGTGTGATCTTAGAGCTCTAGAAGCATCTAAAAGCCTTCTCATTGCTATCTCATTTCCTGCCAAATCCTAACTACTAATGGAAGAGGAGTTGGAAGGGCTAAATGCAGTGTTTAAAAAAAAAAAAAAAAGAACACTTTTAAGTTGGGAGTTGCATCAAATGGTCTTAAAACGTAAGATGAATAGGTGATTTCTAAAATGTGAAAACTATCCTATCTATACTAATAAAAGGGTAATATGCTAATTAGACCAGGCTGACCGGACATCTTCCGGACTTCCTTCCAGACAAAGCCATGTTGGCGGGGGCTGAGGCAGATGCTGTTAGGGGAGATTAGGCTGTCAGGGGAGCAAGCAGTTAGGGGTGAGATCAGGCTGGCAGAGGAGAGCAGTTAGGGAGCAATCAGGCCAGCAGACAAAGGTGGTTAGGGGCAATCAGGCAGGCAGGCAGGTGAGCGGTTAGGAGCTAGCAGTCCCGGATTGTGAGAGAGATGTCCTACTGCTGGTTTAGGCCTGATTCTTGCAGTCAGACATCCCCCGAGGGGGTCCAGATTGGCTGAGAGACAACCTCCTCCCCCACATGCACGAATTTCGTGCACCAGGCCTCTAGTGGTATTATAATCATAAAACTTTTAGTGCAGTTAATGTAAACACACAGTTTATATTGTTTCAAATTAAATGAAAGCAGTGATATCTTACAGATAGAAAGCTCTGAAGTAGATGTTGAAAAGCTGAACCTAACAACATATGATTTTTTCTTCTAGCCATTTTACATTTGTTCTTTAATGACTCTTTTTTAAAGGTAGAGAGGAAAGACTTATATTATATAAGCAAATTTAGTGAATAGTCCAACATGTTTAAGTCTATTCTAGTCTATATGTAATGAGAGAGAAATGTACCTATTTCTTTTTTTACTAAGAACTTTCCATCAAAGTGGAAAGTGTGGCATTAATTTGTAGCATGAAAAAGAAATGTTACAGGAAATAAAACTAACTTTTGGTAAGTACCAGGCACTGCTGGTATATGTTTTATATGTGTTAAGTTGCTTGAATTTAATATTAACTCTATGGGTCAAATGATTATATTGAGCAGAAGATAAAGGTCAAACTGCATTTTTATTTAGAGGCATGCAGCTAGAAAGTAGCAAAACTAGCATTTTGAGCCCAAATCTGCCTGGTTAGAAGGAATAAATGGCTATGAAAATTTCATGTCCTAAGACCTTCACATCATGAGTATTATGAATAATTCTTGAAATCATTCATAATATTCATGAAAAATGTAAATCTTATTTACTTAATAATTAGAATACTTTTATTTGGAATATCAAATTATTATTATTATTTTACTTTTTTAGCAATGAGAGGATGCAAAATCTTAACTAAAATCATGGGTATTTAAGGTGGAGTTATTCAATAAATGGAGATGTTTTTGTTTTTAGTGAAAATTTCCTAGCCATTCTTTAGCCAGATGTGTAGGTTAATATTTATTTTACTTTTTTCTTAGGACTCAAATTAACCAGTAAGTAACTATTTCTGTAGGTAGGAAGTTAGACATGAGTGGCTGGTGTGGGACCTGTCCTGGGGACCTGACACGGATCAGAGCAGCATTGCCTTCTGACTACCTCTCTATGGGCGGCCCAGCAGCCAGCAGACCACCAGTGGGCAGGTTCAGAGCCAGCAGGCTCTTGTCACAAGCTCAGAGGAAAAGGACATGACCTCAATGCAACCTGATTAGGGCCCTGGACTCATTGTAATAAAATTTGCATTGTGGTTTTGATCCCCCATGGGTTTTTCTGGGCATGCACAGAAGAAATATAGCTATATAACCCTTTTCTGACAATCATCCCTAAATGCAAATCAAAGTCTCCACCCAGAAAATCCCTCATTTAAACCACGTATCTTAGGAGTTGGAGGCCATTGACTCTCTCTATTGGTCCTCTTCTTGCTTGGAGTGTATCTTCAATAAATCCCACATTGCTTTATTTCATGTTCGTTGACCTTAAACTCTTTTCTGTCTCAATGAGAAGAAACCAGATCCAGCTGGTAATCCCAATCAGTAACACCTCTAGGTGTGATATTATTTGTTTAAAGTGTTATTAATAATATTTGAGGTTTTTTTCACTGAAACAATGATAACTTCTTTGGAAAGACATCTAATCTTTCAAGTTGAAGAAAGAACAAAGATAGGAAATATATAAAATGAAGTCATTTTGAAACCCAAAATACGCCCAAAATGTGATTGGGTCCAAGCTCTTTGTCTCATAAAACTGAAGAATGGATTAATGGACAAAAACAATGGAAATAAAACAAAATTTACCTGGGGGGTGGGTGGGGACAAAGCCTGAGGGGGATATGCAGAGACAGCAGGAAGGTGGTCCAAAATGGGTTACTGCTTAAGCTTTTTGTCTAGAGCAGTGGTCGACAAACTCATTAGTCAACAGAGCGGCAAACCACGGCTCGTGAGCCGCATGTAGCTCCCGAGCGAGCCGCGGTTTGCTGACCACTGGTCTAGGGGATATTCATATACTCTGGTAGCTTCTGATTGGTCCCTTCAAGGAATTCTGGCAATATCCAATTATATCAAAATCCAAGTTCCCAACTGTGGGAGGACCTGATTGAGGACTGCCTCTTCAGGTCTGAGGTAGCATCACTGTTCCTGCCTGGCTGGGTCAAGAATCAGTCCCTCTCCTCCTCTTCAGCGCCACCACCCCCACCCTACCCCTGTGCCCAGCCAGTTCCCACCCTAGCTAGTTCTAAGTCCATTGTTTGTTTCTATGTCTGACTTTTGCTCCCTACCTCCATATGGTCCCTGTCCCTGACTGCTTACCTAGCCCTCTTTTACTAGCTCCCAATTTTAACCAAGCTGCTAATATTATTAACATTATGGAGGCCTGAGGTTGAGGCTGCAAGAAAGACTCCATTCTTGTTTTATATAACTTGGGAACTTAAATTTTAAAAAATTTTCCAGTTCTGCATCAATGTCTGAATATATATCTGAACTTCCAGGTAACCCTTTAATTACCCCCTAAAGGACTCACATATACATCTATCTTACATCCATTATCCAGACCACTGAATGTAACCAGACCTCCTGGTGCCCATCTTCTGGACCACCTGACATCCTCTATCCTGACTTCCTGACATCTGACTGATAACCATCCTGGACCAATCATAAGGATAAGAATACAGAATTGATAATTCTCAAGACTGTACTTTTTACTCTAAGAATTTTTAACCTTTCTTTATTTTTTGGAACACTTCTAAGTTTTTGCCTAGCTGTGTTCTCATTTTGCAAACTCTGAGACTCTTGAATAAATCTTTTTCATTTATTTCTAGCTAAAGTCTCCAAACTCTCTTTGAATTCATTCAATGAAGCATGATTATTGTGTGTGAGGCTCAATAACTTAAATAAATAAATTATTTTTTTGCCTTGAATTTTATCTGATGTGTTACTAGGAAAATATTTATATATAACTTGTTAAGAACAACATGAAAGTTAGTATCACAACCAGAAAATACATTTCTTAGATTCAATTTGTTGTCACTTCCTGCTTTCCAAGAATTGGGGTAACAAGAGCCCTCTGTGCTCTCTGCTCAACTAAGTCTGCCAAGCAATTAGCATCTCTTAACATTTCCTGGCAGCTGTCTAATGAAATGCTTATTTCTCCAGAAAATCACTTTGCATATAAAGCTTTGTCTGATTCTCTGAAACTAACAAAGGCATTCCAGTCCAAGATCTGACATTGCCGAAACAAATGTTCATATATTAATTTTAAAAAATCCCTTTCAAAATTTACATTAGGCCTATCTATAGAATATCAGTTGAGGTAAGGTGATCATTAAAAAACAAAGTAGCATCTACAAAGATTTTTTTCTCTTTCAAAATATCTTCATTCTGTAGGGGTTTTTATCCCCCAGTATATTATCAATTCATTTGCTTTCTAAAATGGTTTCTTAAAGGAAAATCTGAAAGGTGAAAAGTATGTAAATAAGAAAAAAGTGCTATTTAAGCTTTTCCAGCTGTTCTATCTCCATCATTTTTATAGTGAGTAGACCTTTGCCTTGTTCTTCAGTCTTGTGGAAGATGCACAGATTTCTGCCCACTCTTACAGAAGGTTCTTTTCTAAGTTTCGTTTCCAGAACATAAGTTCAATTCTCTTATCTTGTTATTTATGCATGCCAGCCTAGTAAGGTTTGAGGCTTAACTATCAGAAAATACAAGTTTCTTCAGTAGGAAGATGCAGCATTCTGATTCTTCTACCTTGACTGAATGGACAATTAAGCTAAAAGCTTTGGGCTTAACCTCTTTTCATTAGTTGCACATGCACTTGCAATTTTTGCAATATTTGGCAAGAATGGGAACTTCTTTGGGGGTTAGGGCAGAGTCCCTCAATTATAGTGATTGTCAGGATGTATTAAGGTTGTAGAGAATATGCCTTGACAATTGATAACACACTAGAGTTATTGTCAAGGCCCAGGACCCGGAATAATCTTATCTGAAGAGTAGGTTAAAAAGACAGAACTTTTCCTTGTGTCAGCACAAGAGCAGTAGGCTGTACCTAGGATCAGAGCAAAGATATCTACTTCATGGTCTGTGCTGTAATCAGACTATGCCACATTCAGAGTTAGATGGGAGATTTTTCCAATTCCCCACCTGTTTAAAGATACCAATAATGTCATAATACAGGGCCAAGCAAAGTGAATGTGTTGTAACTCTTAACACAGACTTTTATAGCTGTTTTGCTTCAAAGGGAAAGAGAACTCAAAGGAAACCAAAAACCTTAAAAGAGAGAGGGAGGGAGTGGAAAAGAGAGAGAGAATCAGAAAATAGATCAAGATTGAATTCCAACACCAGTATTTTCAATTCTAAGACCAGTGATGCTTGGGCTTGAATTGGATGGGTGACAGAAGAAAATGAATAAGAATCCTAGATTTAAATGTAAAAACTACAGACTAACCACTGTTCTCCTGACTTAATGCTTTTATCAGAAAGAAGTGACTTTTTAATTTTTATGTATATCTTGCTATTTAGAGAAATATAAATACAAAGTTTCTCCATATAGCAATATACCTAACACACACACACACACACACACACACACACACACAACCGATTGTCTTCTTTTTGTCCTTTTTAAATGAACTGAGAGCTTCAGAACTTATTAAAAGGTGTTGAACTTTTTGTTACTACACATAAAACCTGACATACAATTTGCTCAAAAAGCCTCAGCTAGGAATTCTCTTGGACTCTTTTGGTTTGTACTGAGTAGAATATTCTGAAGTGTCTGTAGTTTTTGCAGTGGCTCAACTCAGGATCTTAGGAAGCAAATTCCAAAAGCAGAAAAAAAATTGTATCTGATACAGTAGAGGAAAAATATGAGTCTGCGTTAGCTAAATGTAATTATTAACTAGGTATCCTATCTAATAAAAGAGTAATATGCAAATTGACCATATCTTCACTACACCCACAAGCCATGCCCACCAGCCAATCAGGAGCAAGTATGCAAATTAACCCAACCAAGATGGCTACCGCCATGGAGAGAGCAGGAGGCTTGGGTTTCCCCAGCAATGGAGGGAGCCAAGCTTTTCGCACACCCTGGCTGGCCTGGGCCTCCACTCAAGGCTACAAAGTTTCAATTATAGAAGTAAATAAATCCCAGATACCAGGGCCTCCCAGGGCCTCCGCTTGGGTCACCGGGGGGCGTGGCAGGCCTGCAAACCACCACAGGCCCCTCGCCCAGGCAGCCCCATGAAACAAGAGAACCCCCATCCTGATCCAAGACACCCTTCAGGGCAAACCAGCCGGCCCCCACCCATGCACCAGGCCTCTACCCTATCTAATAAAAGAGTAATATGCAAATTGACCATCACTCCAACACACAAGATGGCTGCCCCCATGTGGACACAAGATGGCCACCACAAGATGGCCAGCAGGGGAGGGCAGTTGTGGGCGATCAGGCCTGCAAGGGAGGGCAGTTGGGAGGGAGCAGGCCTGCAAGGGAGGGCAGTTGGGGGTGATCAAGCCTACAGAAAAGGGCAGTTGCGGGGGACCCAGGCCTGAAGGGGAGAGCAGTTGGGGGGGGGACCAGACCTGCAGGGGAGGGCAGTTCGGGGTGAGCAGGCCTGCAGGGGAGGGCAGTTAGGGGCAAACAGGCTGGCAGAGGAGCAGTGCGGCATCAATCAGGATGGTAGGGGGGATCAGGCTGGCTGGCAGGCAGAAGTGGTTAGGGGAAATCAGGAAGGCAGGCAGGGGAGCAGTTGGGAGCCAGCAGTCCTGGATTGTGAGAGGGATGTCCGACTGCCCGTTTAGGACAGATCCTATCTGGCCTAAACGGGCAGTCGGACATCCCTCAAGGGGTCCCCGATTGGAGAGGGTTCAGGGTGGGCGGAGAAACACACACCCCCCTGTGCACAAATTTCATGCACCATGCCTCTAGTTAATCATATTGGTCCTTCCATTTCAGTTTCACTACTGTCACTTTTTGTAGGGAAGCAGGGGACTTGGTTGGAAAGTCTATAAGGAGGATAATGTGAAAGGTTGGAGGCCTCTGGGGGAACTTGCCAAAGGTGGAAGCCCCTGCCTTGACTTTTCCAAACAAGTCCGAGCGCCCGGGTGTTTTACTGGAATCTTTATGCTTAAATTTCAAAGCATCCTTGCTTAAAGGATGCATGTGTCTTCTCAAGGATGCTTACCCTGCTGATAGTGATCTAATAGTTAATTTTAGTTCAAGCTGTTGTTACAATAAAAGCCTAAGGAGGCAGGTGAACAGGGCTGCTTGGTGGCTTTAGCCAAATAGTCCCTTAGCCTCTCTTTCACAGAAACATGTGTCAGAGTAATCATTCATCTGCCATTCTGGTTGTGCCAGTCAGTCCCTACAGGTGTTGCTTCCAGTGAGGAGTCAGGAATGCAATGAAATGAGATGGAACTCTCAAAAACAAAGAGTAGGAAAATAAAAGTAACTGCACAGTAAGTCATTGGAGCCCATTTTGAATTCCCAAGTTCAAGGGAATTGTTTCTCAGATAAAGAATTCACTAGCTCTGGCCTTAACCAGTTTGGGTCAGTGGATAGAACATCAGCCTGCAGACTGAAGGGTCACAGGTTCAACTCCAGTCAAAGGCATGTACCTTGGTTGCAAGCACATCCCCAGTACAGGGTTGCAGGAGGAAGCTCATGGATGTTTCTCTCTCATTGATGTTTCTAACTCTCTATCCCTCTCCCTTCCTCTCTGTAAAAGAAATCAATAAAATATATTTTTTTTAAAAATTCACTAGCTCTGTTATGATTCTTAAGAATATGAGTATGTTTTCCAATGGAAAAATAAGCCTATTTCTGAAAGCAAGGAAAAAAGGGTTTTCCTGTATTTGCCTAGGAATCAAAGGTGTTATATATATCCTATCTAATAAAAGAGTAATATGCAAATTGACTATCACTCCAACACACAAGATGGCCACCCCCATGTGGTCAAAAATGACTGTCCCCATGTGGACACAAGATGGCCACCAAAAGATGACCTGCAGGGGAGGGCAGCTGTGGGCAATCAGGCCAGCAGAGGAGGGCAGTTGGGGGGAGACCAGGCCAGCAGGGGAGGGCAGTTGGGGGCAACCAGGCCAGCAGGGGAGGGCAATTAAGGGTGACCAGGCTGGAGGGGACGGCATTTAGAGGTGACCAGGCTGGCAGGGGAGGGAAGTTAAGGGCAATCGGGCCAGAGGGGAGCCGTTAGACATCAATCAAGCTGGCAGGGGATGGTTAGGGGTGATCAGGCTGGCAGGCAGAAGCGGTTAGGGGCAATCAGGCAGGCAGGCAGGAGAGCAGTTGGGAGTGAGCAGCCCTGGATTGTGAGAGGATGTCTCAGATTGGAAAGGATACAGGCTGGGCTGAAACACACACACACACACACACACACACACACACACACACACACACCTGTGCATGAATTTCGTGCATCAGGCTTCTAGTTATTAAAATAAGAATGTTATGTTAATTGGGAAGTTGATTACTTTAAATAAATAGATTACTTAATACTGTTTAATAATAATAATAATATACATCAATATATTTGACTGCCTTCCCAGGGTTTGAATTTTAAGATTTGTTTTCTCTCTTTATGAAGAAAAATTTTATA
Source organism: Corynorhinus townsendii (assembly GCA_026230045.1). NCBI lineage: Eukaryota > Metazoa > Chordata > Mammalia > Chiroptera > Vespertilionidae > Corynorhinus > Corynorhinus townsendii. Next base: position 94,977,611 of record JAPDVU010000002.1, read on the forward strand.
CTTAAGGTATATAGGAGAGTCTATCAAATAAGGAAATAATAATTATATTCTACTTATAGATGCATATTAAATATATTCTAATATGTTTTCATTTATAACTAATTGTTAAAGTTATAATATTGTGGGATATTGTGTTTTGCATAAAGGACGAGAGTCCATTTCATTTATATTACTCTATAAAGTACCTGGATTTATAGAAATACTGGCAAAAAAATCAGGAGAAAAATAATTTAATTGTAGGACTAAATGAGCTAAAAATAATTATAGTTTTAGTAATTATTGTTCTCATGGCAATATGTTTGCATGAATCCAATAAGACTATGATTTCTTCATAACAGAACATAAGTCAGTTTCCAGTTGTATTTTTATTAATCAAAACTTTGCTGGAATATCATGTCTAAAAAAGAGGCATGCCAGAACTCTAGATGTCACCAGGAAGCTCTAAGAAATGAAGATTGACTTGGAAGCCGATAAGCCCCTTGGATAAATAGCCTGGTACCTTACTTGGTCAGGTGGTTCATTAGCAGTCTTTCCAGGTAAGGAATGAAGGTTGCTTTCCTGAGAGATGGCATGAAAGAAACCTCAAGACATCTGTGGGGACCTCAACTTGAGAAATGCACCCCAATTCTGGAGGTATTGAGGGCAAAACCTGATGACAACAGTGTGTTGGCTTCTTGACCCTAGAGATAAATTTTCTCATAAGATTCCAGCAAAGCATTTTTTAAAAAAAGCCTGTGTAATCAACTGTTATTCTTGTGTTTATGCAAATAGTCAGGCAAAATTATAACTAGACTTAATACAGTAAATTAATTAATCTTTAATAAAAATGAGAGTGATTTTAGGGAGAAAAATTGTTTCAACGGGAAATTATTAGAAACTGTTCTAACTTTTGCCCAATAATACTAAATTTTATAACACAGTTTGTCTCCACCAGATTACAAGCCCTACTCACAGCTAGGGAATCCCACCTCTAGGCACCATTGCCACCTTCTTCTGTCCCCAGGCCTCATCATCCCTCTGACAGAGAGCAAGAATCTCTTGGCTCTGAGAGAAACCTTTGACCTGCCTCAGCACAAAGCAGTTACAGAAGAAATCCTGCATCCCCTTTCCCTGAAAGAATTCAGAGCCAAGATCCTTGAGGGGGATATAATAGGCAGTTAGACAGATGTGAACAGAGCAAGACAATAGGCCAACTAGAGGAAAGATAGACTCTGAGACATACTTCTCACCACTGCAACTACTCTAAAGCTAGGAAAAAGGAACCTGTATAGAACTAAACTTTATCATAACTAATTAGAAGGAATTTATAGTTTTCATGTAATAGAAGGTATAGAGATAAAGGAAAAAGTAAGTGAAGTAGACAAACTGAAAGGGTATGTGTAAGTTACAGAGGGTCTGTACAAGTAAAGAAGAACTAGAGTTGAGGAAGTGAAAATTGTGAGAAGGGATATAAAGAAAGGAATATAACAGGAAGAAAGGAGATTAGAGTCGGAATACTTAAAAATAATTGTGAAAGTTATAAGAATGTTTATGAAAGTCATAGAAGGTTTATAAAGAGAAATCTTAAAAGGAATTATAAGTATACTGAATAATACATTTGATAGATAGGGCACCTAAATTAATCTGAAAAATAATCATATGTTAAATCTTAGAACACATAAATGTGAATAGAGGGTTAAGTTGTTTTTTTTTTATATTTTCTTTTCAAGGACTGTGCAAAGTAATTAGGGAGGTGATTCAGCTGTGAATCCAGCAAGCAGAACAGATAAGCAAGGTCAGACTGATCCACCAGGAGTCAAAACATCATCTTGTCAACATCATCTCATGGCCTAACAATAGCTGATGTCTACAGACCTCAGGCCTGCATGTAGCTACATTCCTCACCCTAGCCCCTTCCCCTGTATAATCCTACACCTTGCTAGAAGGCAAGATTTAATGCTTGTAAGGACTCTTTCTTTCTTTTTTTGGTCTAAAGTTTTACATATGTCTCCTTTTTCCCAAACTGAACCCCCCGCCCCTCAACCATTCCCACCCTTGGCAAGCCCCTACCACCCCATTGTCTGTGTCCATTGGTTATGCTAATATGCATGCATACAAGTCCTTTGATTGCTCTCTAACCACCACCCCTCGACTTACCCTGCCATTTGTCTCTGGATCTATTTTTGTTCATCAAATTATGTTGCTCATTATATCCCACATATGAGTGAGATGTGATATTTATCTTTCTCTGACTGGCTTATTTCACTTAGCATAATGCTCTCCAGTTCTATCCATACTATTGCAAATGGTAAAAGTTCCTTCTTTTTTATATATTGGTATAGTATTCCGTTGTATAGATGTACCATAGTTTTTTAACCCACTCATGTGCTGATGGGCACTTAGGCTGTTTCCAAATCTTAGCTATTGTAAATTGTGCTGCTATGAACATAGGGGTGCATATATCCTTTCTGACTGGTGCTTCTAGTTTCTTGGGATATAGTTGTAGAAGTGGGATCGCTATGTCAAATGGTAGTTCCATTTTTAGTTTTTTGAGGAAACTCCATACTGTTCTCCACAGTGGCTTCATTCCCACCAGCAGTGCACAAGGGTTCTTTTTTCTCCACATCCTCACCAGCACTTGTCATTAGTTGATTTGTTGATGATAGCCATTCTGACAGGTGTGAGGTGGTACCACATTGTCGTTTTGATTTGCATCTCTCAGATGATTGGTGGCTTTGAGCATGTTTTCATATGTCTCTCAGCCTTCTGTATTTCCTCTTTCAAAAAGTGTCTACTTAGGACCTTTGCCCAATTTTTTATTGGATCATTTATCTTCCTTTTGTTAAGTTGTATGAGTTCTCTGTAAATTTTGGAGATTAAAAGCTTATCTGAAATAGCATTGGCAAATATGTTCTTCCATGCAGTGGATTTTCTTGTTGTTTTATTGATGGCTTCTTTTGCTGTGCAGAAGCTTTTTATTTTAATGTAGTTCTATTTGTTTATTTTTTCCTTAGCCTCCATTGCCCTAGGACTCTTTCTTCTTAATTGGACTAACCATTGCTCTCATTGTAATTCTCTTTATTTTCTTATAGTCTACAAAATCAGAACTCAAGTAATGAATGCACTTCGCAGACCCCAACATTCTAAAGCAGGAAGTTCACCACCTCCTTCGGTCTTCTATAGCCAGCACAACAAAAAGCAGGGAGGATGTAGGGAAGCACGGGACTTGGTTGGAAAGTCTATAAGGAGGATTCTCTGAAAGATCAGAGGCCTCTGGGGGACCTTGCTAAAGGCAGTAGCCCCTGCCTTGACTTTTCCAAACAAGTCTGAGCCCCTGGGTGTTTTACTGGAATCTTTATGTTTAGATTTCAAAGTGTTCTTGCTTAAAGGACACATGTGTCTTCTCAAGGATGCTTACCCTGCTGATAGTATCTAATAGTTAATTTTAGTTCAAGCTGTTGTTACAATAAAAACCTAAGGAGGCAGGCAAGCAGGACTACTTGGTGGTTATAGCCAAGTAGTCCCTTAGCCTCTCTTTCTCAGAAACATGTGTAAGAGTAATCATTCAACTGTCGTTCAGTGTCTGCCAGTCAGTCCCTGCAATTTTCATCCTAAACTGAAGTAAAAAAGGTAGTAATTGGAATATTTACATAATCATCTTACACAAAATACTGCACCATGCACAAAAAAATCCTTTCCCCAACTCCAAAATAAAACATAATGTAAAATCCACAAGCTGATATAAACCTCTCACATGTCTCAAGTATACTTCATATTTAAACAGGTGTTCTCAGTAAATATTTTATTCACTGTAAAAATTACAATTACTAGACCTTTTAGAAATGTCAATAATTGAAGGTTTTTTCTATGTATTTAATTTCACAATTAGTAAGTCATACAGACTATTTATTAGACCTAATATATTTTGTTTTACCATAGTCCTAAATAACAACTAATGTACATCTGTAGCTGTCAAAGATACCAGTGAATTTGGTCACTCCATTAACTAGCAATCCCTGAAGTCTAATATTGAGTCACAGAGGTTGACATTGATCAGCTAATTGAAGCACAAAAAAACAGCTTACAGAAAGAGGGGGAATAAAGGAGGAAGAAAAGATTATCTAGGATGGATCCAGCATTTCATACTCTAAAATATTATATTATTGATTAGAATTTCTAATATAGTTTTGGAGAAAATGTACATTTGGAAAGCTAAGAGTTCTTTTTAAGAAGAATGTTCAGACAGAAATATTTAAATACGAGAAGATAGGGGTTTCTGGGATTTATTTTAAAATAACCTAATGGCAGCATGTTGAAAGGGTGGTTAGATAGGATGGTCATATAATTCATTGTCCAAATTGGAACACCTTTAAGAAAGTAAAGATAATTAGTAGTCATATATTGATTTACTAGTAAACTAAATTGTGATCAGCCTGAGTTTATCACAAATGAGACAAGGCAAGAATTGAACATTATGGAACCATTATGAGTTATAGGAACATAGGGATTCATTATAATGCGTCCTTAAATTTGCAAATGTTTTGAAATTTTCCATAATAAAAGTTCTATAGCATAAAGAGTATTACATATGTAGCATTAAAGGCATTATGACTTTGGTTAACCATTTTTCTTTATTGAGTTGATTAGTCTCCAACTGATGGCAAAATTCCCTTCCCTTTCTAAAATTCTGAAATTCTACAGCAAGAAAAGTTGAGCCTGACTGATTAGAATGAAACAAATATGGGATACAAAAAGAAGGATAAAAGGGCTTGTTCAACCATGTTATTTCTAGCAGATTTTATTTACATCTTCAAAAAGAGAAGTGAGTAATAGTTAAATTAGTGCTCAGCAGAAAGGCATCACTAATGTGAGGGCTAGGGAGAGAAAAAAAAAGCAAAAACAAAAAGACAATTTGCCATTCTAAGGACTTCTCTCCCCTTGACTAAACAATAGTGTTGTGATCTTACTAAGCATGGGGTAAGTGGCATTGATGCTAAAAGGCATGAGCATCCGTTAGACTGCTTCTATGTACAAGCAATAAACACCAACCTGAGCTGTACAGGCACCAATATTACAGGTTTCTTTGGTCAGATGTCATCATCAGTATGGATCACTACTGTTCTTTCCATCTTAGGGCAATCTGTATTGATTGTAGTGGTCCAAATAATCCAAATTCATAGACTGAATCTGTTGTACTATGGCCAGTTTTTCTCCAGATACAACCATGAGTATCATTAATTAGACTTAGCAGTCTTATCATTTCTTATACTGTAGCTCATTCTTATATCTATTATCCATTCATATATGTAATTACATAAATTATTTTTTTAGTCCTGAAGGGAATGTTAAAAAATGATAGTCTAAGAAAAATCTGTTGGGAAAATCAAGTTTATTTAAAGTTTTACCTCATATTCTGGTTTTTCCACAATGAGAAAATAGGCCACATAACTCAATACAACTACATAAATAGCTCATATAAATGAATGATCATTTCTAACATTATTTAATCTATACACAAACCTTTAATATATTAGATATAAGGTATGTGCCCCTATTATCGTTATCATTTTACAAATGAGAATTTGAAGCACAGGAAGGTTAGTAACTTGTTAAGGTCATCCAACTGGCAAGTTGCAAAGCAAGGCTTTGAACAATCATCCTGACTCTTAAGCTATGCTTTTACACTCAAAACCTGTCTTGCAAGGCAGCATTTTCAAATTAGTAGTCATGACAAGCTATACCATAAGCCACCCAAGATTAGAGAGACTGAGTACTATAGTTACATTGACCTTATACTGCCTTCCAACAAATGTGAAATTTCTTCTTTAAAAAAAAATTGTGGCGGGGGTCGGGGGGTGAAATGGTACATGTTTAAATTGTCCAGGAATTCTGGGTCAGTCACCAACTCCAGATAATATATTTATATTAGTCTAAGGGATTGACAAACTATGGCCAAGGAATGTCAGAGGTTGCTAAGAAATCAACAAAATCTAAGAAAGAGGCATGGAGCAGATTCTCCTTCACATCCCTCAGAGGAAATTGCCTTGAAAAGACCTTGATTTCAGACTTCTAACTTGCAGAATTGAGACAATACATTTCTGTTGTTTAAGCCATTCAGCCCTAGGAAACTAATACAGGGTTGCTGCAGCAAACTTAGATTCATGAGTGGAGTAGGCTGAGGACAAAAGTCAACACAGTGAACATAATCCAACAGGGATGGAGAGGTGGTACCCACCAAAGTCATTGGGGATATGTTAACCCACCAAGATAAATTGTACCTCTGGATTTCTTTCCTGGGATAATAAATCTTTTAATTGCCTAAGCAATTTTGCATATTGTCCTCCATTAGTTGCAACCAAAAACTTCAAAAATGATATACCACAAAGTCACTAATTTCCAAAGCAATCCTGATTTCAAATATTCTATTTCACTGACTATAGGTTTGACTATACAAGTATATATAGTCTCTTTGGTTCAGAATATAAGATAATTATAGCAAGACTGATGTCTAAAAGAATGTAGAAATGAAGAAAAGATGGTTTTAGAATCAGAGGCCAAAACAGTAATGCTCAAAGCCACAGAAAGTGAGGCAGCTGGACTTCTGAATGGTTAGGACAGGTATAATCCAGTCTTCCATTCTGAGATGTGATGAAACAGAGTAGTAAATTGTGAAAAGAGAGGGGATTTGCTATCAAAACTGATTAAGATTTCTCTAGTGAATGGTAACTTCATTTCTTGATATTTACATAAAGGCCAAACATTTTTAAATTAAAAATTTTAAAAAGCACAGAACTGACAAGATTTTACATGCAAACATTAAGAGAAGACCTACCAGCTATCTGTGCACATTGTTTGGTGTACATTTGCATGTATGCTAGGGGTAGGGTTCAACAAGCATCAAGAAGTGACAGGACAGGTATCTAGGGGGAAATATCCATAACAAGTGGGCCATGGTAAGGCCATATATAAACATAAAACTCTGAATCACAATCCTCAGCAATGTGCCCAGGAACACAACCTTATTTGCAATGCAGCCCAAGAAGCCAGGGTGCTGTACGTCAGAATGCAGGAAACGGGTTTTTATCCAGTGATAATATAGGAAGCTAAATAATAACTTTTGTAATAGCATAACATGACTAGGACTTTTTTAATAACTGACACCTTCCCTACTTTTTGTTCCCGTTTCCAACTTAAGACCAACCACAGAAATTCAAATATGTACCCCTAACCAATCACACAGGATGCCCCTCTTCTAGTTAGCCTGCCTACAGCTGCTCCATGCCAACAATCTCCAATTAGGGCATACCTGACGCCTTCTCTTTTTTCCACTATAAAGCTCCCCCAGTCTTCTGCCTGCCTTTGAGTCTCTGCCAAAACACAAGTGATGGTGGCTGACTCCTTGCTAGGAGCAAACTCAGAATAAATACTTTGCTTTTCTCATTTGGTTGATTTTCATTTATTTCCACACAAATAAGTTTTATATGTATAAATTTCTTCCAGCCCTCAAAACACCATAAGTCAATGGTTTTCATGATTTTAATTTTAGGGGAAAATTCAGGATTCCAAATTAATACTTGAGGAGCTTTCAAAAATGATACAGCCCTCACCCTATTCACCATCTACCCCAGACACAGAATTACATCAATAGCCAGCCCAGTATTGATAGTGGTTTATAACATCCTTCAGGTGTACTGAGCAGAGAATGCTTGAGAACCATTAAGCACTATCTTTAGCTGAAAGATGAGGTATCTTTCAAACTCTATCTAACCACTGTCCAAAGAAAATCTTAATTCCCAAGTGAAGGGCAATAATGTGATTTATAAGTTGACACTACTTGATTATGATTCAGAGAAATATTTCTTTTTATTTTAATTTAGATGCTTCCCAAATATTCACATTTCCTCTAACCCCATATAACTCAATAAGCAGTTCTACACCATAACCCTGCTTGAAGAAATAGCATCATATCTTTTTGAGTTGATGTTATAAGGCACTGCCCTAACAAGCTGAAAAAAGTACCAAACTTATATAAAAAAAGATGGAGAAGTTACCAGTTCCAATCCATTTCTATAGACCAGGCTCTTATCTTTTATATTGAATTACTCAATTGATCCCTGACCATCCTATATAAAAAAAGCCCAGTGACTGAAATGCAGAATGACCAAGATGATCAGAGACCAGAACCACTATGGCCCCTTGCCCCAGCCAGCCCTGCCCCCCAGTGAGGACCACCACCCCGATCTGGGGCATGGCTGGCCTGCAAACCCATCACCCAGCAGGGACCACCACCCCAATCCGGGGCCCCCATCAGGGCAGTCCAGCCAGCCCCCACCTGTGCACCAGGCCTCTATCCTATATACTAAAAAGGAAATATGCATTCGCAAATCAATAAATGTGATACATTACATAAACAAATTGAGAGATAAAAATCACATAGTCATATCAATTGATGCAGAAAAAGCATTTGATAAAATCCAACACCCTTTCTTGATAAAAACTCTCAGCAAGGTGGGAATAGAAGGATCATACCTGAACATAATAAAAGCCATATACGACAAACCCACAGCCAACATCATACTCAATGGGCAAAAACTAAAACCATTTCCCCTAAGAACAGGAACAAGACAGGGATGCCCACTCTCACCACTCCTGTTTAATATAGTGCTGGAAGTACTAGCCATTGCGATCAGACAAGAAGAAGAAATAAAAGGCATTCAAATTGGAAAAGAAGAAATAAAACTGTCCTTATTCGCAGATGACATGATACTGTACATAGAAAACCCTAAAGACTCCATAAAAAAATTATTAGACTTAATAACTGAATTCGGTAATGTAGCAGGATACAAAATTAATGCCAAGAAATCTATGGCATTTCTATACACCAATAATGAACTTACAGAAAGAGAGACTAAAAAAACAATCCCATTTACCATCGCACCAAAAAAATTAAGATACTTAGGAATAAACTTAACTAAAGAGGTAAAAGACCTATACGTAGAAAACTACACGACACTGAAAAAAGAGATAGAGGAAGACATAAACAGATGGAAGAACATACCATGTTCATGGATTGGTAGAACCAACATCATCAAAATGTCCATACTACCCAAAGCAATCTATAAATTCAATGCACTTCCCATTAAAATACCAACAACATATTTCACAGACCTAGAACGAAATTTCCAAATATTTATCTGGAATAAAAAAAGAACCCGAATAGCTACAGCAATCCTGAGAAAGAAGAACAAAGTAGGTGGGATCTCAATACCAGATATCAAGTTGTATTACAAAGCTACTGTTCTCAAAACAGCCTGGTACTGGCACAAGAACAGACATATAGAACAATGGAATAGAATAGAGAACCCAGAAATTGACCCAAATCAATATGCTCAAGTAATATTTGACAAAGGAGGCATGAACATTCAATGGAGTCAAGACAGTCTCTTCAACAAATGGTGTTGGGAAAATTGGACAGATACATGCAAAAGAATGAAGCTAGATCACCAACTTACACCATACACAAAAATACATTCAAAATGGATAAAGGACTTAAACATAAGACGGGAATCCATGAAAATACTAGAGGAATCCACAGGCAGAAAAATCTCGGACATATGCCGAAAGAACTTCTTCACTGATACTACTCCTAGGGCAATGGAAGCTAAAGAGAAAATAAACAAATGGGACTACATCAAAATAAAAAGCTTTTGCACAGCAAAGAAAACCATCAATAAAACAACAAGAAAGCCCACTGCATGGGAGAACATATTTGCCAATGATATCAATGATAAGGGTTTAATCTCCAACATATACAGAGAACTCATACAACTTAACAAAAAGAAGATAAACAACCCAATCAAAAAATAGGCAACTGACCTAAGTAGACACTTTTCGAAAGAAGACAGAAGGCAGGCCAAGAGACATATGAAAACCTGCTCACAGTCACTAATCATCAGAGAGATGCAAATCAAAACAACAATGAGGTACCATCTCACACCTGTCAGAATGGCTTTTATCAACAAATCAACAAACAACAAGTGTTGGCGAGGATGCGGAGAAAAAGGAACTCTTTTGCACTGCTGGTGGGAATGCAGACTGGTGCAGCCACTGTGGAGAACAGTATGGAGTTTCCTCAAAAAAATAAAAATGGAACTCCCATTTGACCCAGTGATCCCACTTCTAGGAATATATCCCAAGAATCTAGAAACAGGCATCAGAAAGGAAATATGCACCCCTATGTTCATAGCAGCACAATTCACCATAGCCAAGATTTGGAAACAACCTAAATGCCCATCAGCAGATGAATGGATTAAAAAACTGTGGTATATCTATACAATGGAATACTACGCTGCGGTAAAAAAGAAGGAGTTCCTACCATTTGCAACAATATGGATGGAGATGGAGAATATTATGTTGAGTGAAATAAGCCAGGCAGAGAAAGATAAATATCACATGGTCTCACTCATTTGTGGAATATAATGAACGACATAGACTGATGAACAAGAACAGATCCAGAGGCTGAGAAACGTCGATCAGAACATCATACCTCAGGTAAGGTAGGGGAGGGTGGGGGTAAGGTGGAGAGATCAACCAAGGGACTTGTATGCATGCATATGAACCTAATCAATGGACACAGACAACAAGGGGGCGGGGCATTAAGAGAAATTGTTTCATGTGACAAAAATTTTTAAATGAAACTCTCTGTAGACTGAAAATTATTTTGGAAGGAAACAAAGAGAAGTTTCCTTCAAAAGTCATAAGGATTGTAATTGAAAGTCAATATATTTGGCCGCTTGAACTAAAGTAAGTAATTTGTGTTTTTGCCTCCCTGACAAAGTTTATATAAAGCTACAAAAAGAAATTGACAGCCAGTTTGAAATGGAATTGCCAGGGCCTAGGGCAAAGAATATCCTTACATGATATTATTCTACAATCTCATTATAATCATAGATATTTTACAACAGCATACTTTACAATTATCCCAAACAAATTTACAAACTAATTCTTTGAATGGTGGGCAGCAATTTAAAAAAAAAAAGGGGACATGAAAGGATTTAATCCCTTGCAGAAGGAATTAAGGCACTGGGAAGGCACTTGAGCATCCTATATTGGCCCCTCTTGCCCTTTGTGCCAAGAGGGACCCTCTTCTCACAATCCAATTGCCCTCAGCTGTTACCTGAGCTTTCTGTTCATGCTGGGCTTGAAGCCTCGTGGGGGCTGGTACCAGGGTTCTGTCTCACATCCAATTGTGTGAGCTGGGCCCTCACTGGAGAAGAAACCCGAGTTCCCCGAGATATGTGCTCAGCACCGGGACCCTGCCAGCAGGCCAGGGGTTCCCAAGGCAGGTGCTGGGTGTGGAGGCCACGGGGTCATAGGCTACCAAGGAGACAGAACTGAACCTCACAGCACCCTGCTTGGCCCCGGAGGATGGCTGGTTAGCCAGAGACAGGTAAGATTCCTCAAAGGAAGGAACAACCTAAGACAGGCACAGTCGCAGAGGGGCCATCAGGAGAGAACTTGGGGGGGCAACAGAAGTGGGGCACAGACCCTCACCCCCCCAACATTGCAGGGGCTGGAACCCTCACCCCCTTCTAAAGTAGGTCTCCTACCCCCATGGCTGCTTCGCGCTTCCCACACCCAGCTCAGATCGGGACCCAGGCAACAGAAAGAGACTTGGCCCAGCTCACATCGAGATACAGGTGACAGACAGAGACTTGGCCCAGCTCAGATCGGGACCCAGGTAACAGACAAGAGACTTGGCCGACAGCAGTTGCCCTATATCTAAATTCAGCTGAGCATTTGAAATGCTCAGGGCCCACTCAAGAATGCAAATAATCCTTCCCACTAATATTTACAGGGTAAACTAAGATTGTTGGTAGAGTATTAAATTTGACAGTAAAATAGTAATCGAGTTTTCAGATTAATTTAAATAGGCTAATTGAAATAAGTGAATATTCAAGTACTGGACAAAAAGCTATTCTTAAAGTAATAACTATAATTTCTATTGGTAGTTCATCTCATGGTAAAATTCCTGAATATGCAATGAACCTAAAGCAGTCATATGTGTGGGGGAAAAAAATTTTTTTTTTAATTTAAAGTTATCAAGACTGCATTATAAAATTTACAGAAACCTCCATTAAAAAAAAAAGGGGGGGATAGTAGGGCAATATCATGTAAGGAAAAATATCCTATAAGTAAATTACATCTAGAAAATTTTTACTTTACCAAATTAAGGTTCATTTGCAATGCTAACAGCAAGACGGCCATTAAAAACACACATGGTGTCTAAATAAGACAAAGGAAAATCGTTTGAACAAAAATAAAAAGGATCCCAAATCAATTATATAGAAAAGATTCCTTTATTAACTTGTGGTCGAGAATATATTTGTATATTTTCAGAAAACAACCCCAAGACCAGATGGATTCCTGCAACAGAGAGGAATTGACAGGAGTGCTCCAACCACGAAGACAAGAGGAAAAAACAGTCCAGAGATTGAAGACACTGACAACGCCTTGCCATGGGAGCAGTCAGCAGCTGTGCACTGCTGCAGGTTACCTAGGACCAAACCAGAGAGGGTCGGACCTGCATTGCCACCATGTGCCCACCATCCAGATATCACTGCTGACATGTACACATAAGGAACTGTTGGACATTGAAATTGGGACTCAAACATTTTTTTGTTTTGTCTTGTTTTGTTATTATATGTTTATTTCCAGTCTGCAAAGGCAAAACTTTTTAAAGGAAAGAAATGGTGGGAAAAAGATACAGAGGCAAAGAAGCATTGAACAGACTGTCAAACTACATTGGGAAGACAGGGGTGGTTGGGCGAGGAGGGCTGTAAGAGACCAACCGAAGGACTTGTACGCATGCATATAAGCACAACCAATGGATATAAGACACTGGGGCAGGGGGGGGGGGGGGCAGGTGAAGGCATGTCCTGGGGGGTAGGGGAGGTCGGGGGGAGATCAAAGGGGAAAAAAAAAGGAGACATATGTACTACTATTTGTAATACTTAAAACAATAAAAATAAAATAAAATTTAAAAAAAATAAAATAAAATAAAAAGGTAATATGCAAACTGACCATAACAGTGAAACGACCAGACGACTGCTCGACCAGTCACTATGAGGCACACTGACCACCTCTCGGTCCCTTTCCCCAGCTGGCAGGCTCCAATCGCCTGATGGCAAACGGGGAACTGAGGGTGGGTGGCAAGGGACACAGGTGGTGCCAGGCCAAGGCCTTCACCCCGCCAGTCACCCCCACCATGGGGCCAGCAAGTGGGCAGGAACAGCCAACCTCTCAGGCCCATCCCCCTCCTGTCAGGCTCCAATCACCTGATGGCAAATGGGGAACTGGGGGTAAGTGAGGGTAGGGGGCGGGCCAGCTGCAGGCAGCTGGGGAAGAAGGCCCTGATCGCAGCCCAGGCCTAGGGACCATACCCTCGCATGAATTTCATGCACTAGGCCTCTAGTATTTCTATAAATAGTTAGCAAAGTAGTCTTCTTAAATGCCATTCTCATGCTTTCTATCATCAAGTATCTCCCTATTGTCTTTATCAAATCCAAACACCTTATCCTAAATTCATTTCTCTAAAGTCATATCTCAGTTATTTATATTTTTTAACTCCAATTAAATCAATTTTGTAGCTGCTCTAAATAATATTTGCATTTTTTTCTCTTAACCTCCTTTCATACTACAAATATAGGATTTCCTATTGAAATGTATGTATAAAATCTCTAAGACTTGGGTAAAACTCCTGGGCTTCTGGAGACCTTCTCCTGCCCAATTTTAATCTTTCTCTTTATTTCTTTCTTCCTCTCTTTCTCTCACTGTCTTTCTTTGTTCTCTCTCTCTCTCTCTCTCTCTCTCTGTCTTTCTCTTTCCTAAATATGCATCATATATTTTCCAGCTGCTTTCTGCCTTCAAATTTTTGTCAAGTGTTTATGTTTTGTTTTAATCTGCTTGCTAGATTGGAAACTCCTCAAGGGCAAGAATCTTGCTTTCTCTTATTTTCAGTTGTACTCCATCCTCAGTCCTCAATCCCTATCAGTGCAACACAGATAAGAACTTCTAAATGTACACTAACTGACTTACATATGTTTTCTTTCATATAAGTGTATTAAACTCATCAGCAGCTGGTTGAGTGTACTTATTTGAAAAGCTGTTCTAATGTATGCAATAAGTAATGCATTTCATGTTTGATGAATAACTGCTCCACTTTGAAATTCTAAAGAGCAGCATAAAAATAGCATGTGACAAGGTTGTCCATCTGGAAGCAGCATTCTGTGCATTACAAAGTGAGAAGATACTAAATCCTGAAGAGAACTCAAATTGGAGAGACCAGTGAAGTGTTTTGCCAACAGGAAAGGAAGATTGCTTTTCTCAAACTGTGCTGTGTTGCCAAGTATAGGAATCCAGCTGTTGTGTGAGATTTACACTCATTTCACTTAACTACAAACGCATCATGCATCATTTTTAATTACTCAGATTAGCTGGTTAGGTGTAGGTGATGCACTGAGGCCTGAGTGTAATCAAAATGAGCTACTGTGATAAAACAAAAAGGAAAATATTTTTGTAGTCAATGGAGGAAAAAGTGTGTTTATGTGAAAAAAACAAGATCTTGTCAATGTAACAATCTAATTAGCATTAAACTCTACTTCTAGGACTAAGAATCTTCTAATTATAGATGAAGTGATTTTTTAGAAGAGATATACACTGAGTGGTCATATTATTATGATCTCTGAATGCATAATAACCTGGCCTCTAATATATAGAGGCCTGGTACATGAATTCGTGCATGAGTGGAGTCTGGCCGGCCTGGCCGGGGGGAGGGAACATGGGCAATTGGCCAGCCTGCCTGCTGGTAAAACTCCTGGTTGAGGGGACAATTTGCATATTAGCCTTTTATTATATGGGATATACACTGAGTGGCCAGATTATTATGCATTCAGAGATCATAATAATCTGGCCACTCAGTGTATACCAATTTTTATAACTCTTAATTACTTTTCTATTTTGTCCCTTATACTCAGGGCATTCCAATGGGCTTTATTCTCACTAAGCATGCTTGCTTTCCTTTCTCTTCAATTCTCTGAAAATTTTTGAAGCCCCTGAATTTTGACATCAGAATTTCAAACCCTGTATCAAATCCTTTGGCCCTCCCTGAAACAAGTAAGTTATTATATGAGTTTCTTGTCTAATTTTCTATGAGTACTTTTAAGATTTTCTCAAAATGTTCCATATTCTCAAAGTGGCCCCTCTCTGTCCATCAGATTTGGAAATAATTTTTATTTCTTATTAAAAACCTTCACTAAGTTTTTAACTCTGTTCTATATCCTGATGGTACCTGCTTCACTAGCATGTCTGCTTAGGTGCATCCAAGTATTTCATTAACTATATTTAACATCTGTACACATACACATGTATTTTATTTATTAATAAATGGTTAATGAATGAAATACATCCTTTGCTACTCTTTGATGCTAATTAATTAATATTTTTTGAAAGTAAAGGCTATCCTATATAATAAAAGCGCAATATGCAAATCGACTGAATGGTGGAAAGACCAGTTGGTGGGGGTTGGACCGGCGAGCAAGCAGCGCCAGGCCAGCCAAGGCATGTGCCAGTGGGCAGAAGGAGGGGATAGTGATGGGGGGCATGGCAGTAACCAGCGGCTACAGAAGGGTGATTGGGGAGTGGGGCCAGCTGCTTGCTGGCACCGTCCCCTAATCAGCCACCCAGTCACCTGCTGCAGCAGGAGGCCAGGGGTGGCAGTGGTGGGGTGATTAGGGCGATGCCATCTCCTGATAAGCCCACCTGGTCACCTCCCACAGAGGGAGGATAGACTGTGGCTTAGTCCTGCTCCCCTAAGCCATCAGTAGGACATCCTCAAGGGCTTCCAGACTGTGAGAGGGCACAGGCCAGGCTGAGAGACACTCCCAAGTGCACAAATTTTCATGCACCGGGCCTCTGGTATTATATAATCCTAGTGTTGTGTCAAAACTTTTAGCATCTAGAATAATACTTTGACTGAAATAGTTATTAATGATGCTAATAATTAATATAAGGTAATGAATTTCTACTGTTATGTTGTTCCTATTTTTTCATTCAACCTTTATACATTTGTCCAAGTGCACACACAACTCTTGTAGAAGCCCCAATTGTGACTCCCTTCAGATGTTTCAGTAATATTGTTCTATGAGTCATCTTTATGTAGCACAGCCCCAAGTACAGTATCCCTCAGCCATTTAGGAATTTTTTTCTATTTTAACCCCTTTAATAACAGGAAATTCCAAATAGAGCAACACTTTAAATAAAACCATAAAATTCCAACAAAGCCAAATAACACATACAGCTAAAATAAAAAGCAATGGGTGAAAATTCTTGAGTTCTAAAGGACAATTTTAAGAATGTAATAAATAACAACAATTATAAGGAAGATACATCAATTTCATTATATATATATTTTTTCAAACCTTATTTATTTTAGAACAAAAAATTCGAAACAAGAATTTGAAAATATTCTCAACATCTATATCAAAGTTAATTTTTTTCTGTTCTGCTTCTTTATTTATTTTTGTGGTTCAATTATTGATAGATATGTATTTATTGCCATTATAATGTTCATATATTTCTTCTTCTTCTTCTTCTTCTTCTTCTTCTTCTTCTTCTTCTTCTTCTTCTTCTTTAACATTTCATGTAGTACTGGATTGGTGGTGATGAATTCTTTTAGCTTTTTCTTGTATAAAAAGCACTATATATGTCCTTAAATTCTACATATGATAGTTTTGCTTCAATTTTAAATGATAGTCTTGATTGTAGTCCTTGCTTTTTACCATTTTGATTATTCTTGCCAATCCTTTCTGGCCTGCAATGTTTCTGTTGAGAAAATCAGCTGACAATCATATGGGAGCTCTCTTGTAGATAACTAACTGCTTTTCTCTTGCTGCTTTTAAGAATCTCTCTTTGTCTTTACCTTTTTGCATGTTATTTATTTTCTTTATTAAGATATTACATATGTGTCCTTATCCTCCCATTGCCCTTCCCACCCACCCCCACCCTGCCCTTACCCCCCTGGTGTCTGTGATCATTGGTTAGGCTTATATGCATGCATACAAGACCTTTGGTTGATCTCTCCCCCTTACTCCCACCCTCCCCTACCTTCCCTCTGAGGTTTGATGGTCTGATCGATGCTTCTCTCTCTGGATCTGTTTTTGTTCATCAGTTTATGTTGTTCATTATATTTCACAAATGAGTGAGATCATGTGATATTTATCTTTCTCTGACTGGCTTATTTCACTGAGCATAATGCTCTCTAGTTCCATCCATGCTGCTGCAAATAGTAAGAATTCCTTCTTTTTTACCATAACATAGTATTCCATTGTGTAGCTGTACCAATGTTTTCTAATCCACTCATCTGCTGATGGGCACTTAGGCTGTATCCAAATCTTAGCTACTGTAAATTGTTCTGCTATGAACATAGGGGTGCATATATCCTTTCTGACTGGTGCTTCTAGTTTCTTGGGATATATTCCTAGAAGTGGGATCACTGGGTCAAATCGGAGTTCCATTTTTAGTTTTTTGAGCAAAGTCTATACTGTTTTCCACAGTGGCTGCACCAGTCTGCATTCCCACCAGCAGTGCACGAGGGTTCCTTTTTCTCTGCATCCTCGCCAACACTTGTCATTTGTTGATTTATTAATGATAGCCATTCTGACAGGTGTGAGGTGGTACCGCATTGCCATTTTGATTTGCATCTATCGGATGATTAGTGACTTTGAGCATATTTTCATATGTTTCTTGGCCTTCCTTATGTCCTCTTTTGAAAAGTATCTATTTAGGTCCATTGCCCTTTTTTTTTTTAAATATATTTCTTATTGACGTTTTTACAGAGAGGAAGGGAGAGGGATAGAGAGTTAGAAACATCGATGGGAGAGAAACATCGATCAGCTGCCACCTGCTTACCTCCTACTGGGATGTGCCCATAACCAAGGTACGTGCCCTTGACTGGAATCGAACCTGGAACCTTTCAGTCCACAGGACAACACTCTATCCACTGAGTCAAACCAGTTAGGGCTGATCCCCATTTCTTTATTGGGTTGTTTGTCTTCCTTTTATTAAGTTGTATGAGTTCCCTGTAAATATTGGAGATTAAACCTTTATCAGTGATAACATTTGCAAATATGTTCTCTCATAAAGTGGGCTTTCTTGTTGGTTTTTGATGGTTTCTTTTGCTGTGCAGAAGCTTTTTATTTTTATGTAGTCCCATTTGTTTATTTTCTCCTTAGTTTTCATTGCCCTAGGAGCTGTATGGATGAAGATAATGCTTTGGCATATGTCTGAGATTTTTCTGCCTGTGGATTCTTCTAATATTTTTATGGTTTCCCATCTTATGTTTAATTAAAAATTGGAAAGATACCTTTTTGCATTTTAATTATGATGTGTCTTGATGTGGACCGCTTTGGTTTCATCTTGTTGGGGACTCTCGGTGCTTCTTGGACCCATATGTTTATTTCCTTCACCAGGTTAGGGAAGTTTTCTGTCATTTTTTAAACAGGTTTTCAATTTCTTGCTCTCTTTACGCCTTCTGGCACCCCCATGATGTAAATGTTGGTGTATGTGAAATTGTCCCAGTCTCCTTACAAGATTCTTGGCTTCATCTACTCTAATACTGATTCCTGGAAAATTATTCTTCATTTACTTAGTATATCTTTCATTTCTGACTGGTTCTTTTTTATAGTTTCTGTCTCATTTTTTATGGTGTCAAATTTTCTCTACTCTTCCCCTGAGTTCATTGAGCATCCCTATAACCAGTGTTTTGAATTCTGTATTAGTAGATTGCTTATCTCTATTTTGTTTAGTTCTTTTTCTGCAGTTTTGTTCTGTTCCTTCATTTGGGACCTGATTCTTTGTCCCCTCATTTTGACAACCTCCCTGTCTTTGTTTCTATGTATCAGCTAGAGCTGCTATATCTCCTGTGCTTGGTAGAGTGGACTAATAAAGTAGATGTCCTGTAGGGTCCAGTGGCACAGCCTCCCCAATCTGGGCACTCCAAGTGTGCTCTCTGCCACCTCATGTGAGCCATGTGCACCCCCCTGTTGTAGTTGAGCCTTGATTGCTGTTAGCATATGAATGAGAGGTATTTACCCCAAGACTGATTAGCTGCAAGACTGGCAGCAGCCACTGTGGAGGATCAGCTGTGCAGGAACCCACTCTACAAGCAAGACTTACTTCAACAGAGCTCTGGTGTCCGCTGAGTCTTCCCCTTGAGTTTGTTGCTTGTGGAAGTGGTAACATGTTGCTTACACATATTCAAAAGCTGTTCACCCAATGTGCTGGCTATGGGGCCTCTCAGGAGGTGCAAATCAAGGTCAGCCACCACCTGTGTTCTACCCAGGGCCACCCTGCATGAGCTACAAACAATCTGCAGATGGTTGCTACTTCTGTTGGGCTTGGGAGATGCCCAAGTTGTTAACTAAGGCTGGATGCCACTAGTGCTAGGGCTGGAACACTTGGCAAAAGGTACAGGGCCCACTGAGGCCAGATGCTGCTTATTGAGAGATTTTAGGGAAATTGAATGCATGAGCCTAGACAGACCATTCATATGGAAAAGCCCACTGAAAATAGCTTGGATGGACCCAACTATTGGTGGGCTAGGATCTTAAGGAATCAGGAGGATGGGGCTAATGGTGTTAGTCAGGTTGATGAAGACTCAGATATGGCATCTGTCTGCTAGCTCTACAGGGGTAAGGCTCAGAAAAGAAATAATGGCCTCTGCCAACACATTTGTCTTGGAGAAAGCTGCCCTTTCAGCTTTCACCCTGATGCAAGACACTTCAGTTCCTTGCCATATGTCCCTAGTGCCTTTGGAGCTGCTACCCAGCACCAGAGCTCAGGGAGAGTGAGTCTGAGTAAGTCTGTGTGGGGGCCCTTTAAGAGGGACTGCCTAGGACTCCAGAAGCCCTCCATCTCACTCAGCCACAATCCCTGCTGGTTTTTACAGCCAGAAATTATGTGGGGGGGGCCTCTCTTCCTGGCACTGTAACCCTGGGCTAGGGGGACTGGTGTCAGGCTGGACACCACTTCTCTCTTCTTCTTAGGGGGTACCTCTGCAGCCAAGATAGCCCTCATGATTTTATCAGCCACACATGAGTGTGGGACCAGCTCCTTCCACTTCTCTGTCCTCCTACCAGTTTCAATGTGGCTTCTTTTTTATATCCTTAGTTGTAGGACTTCCTTTCCACTAGATTTCAGTTGGTTCTGAATGATGGTTATTCTATTGTTTATTTGTATTTTTTATGTGGTTGTGAAAAGATGCCAATACCACATTTACCTACACTGCCATATTGACTGGAAGTCTAGGATTTTTATTAATCTTATAATTTCCATGTTGCACTAAAATGGTTCAACTGCTTTCTGTGGATAGCATGATAGCACTGCAATAACTCTGTTCATCCTCCACTCCACTTTGATTCCTGCTAACTCTTGAATTTCCTAAATTTATAGCTTTTTCATAATATAACTTTACTGTCATATAAATGTAATCTTTGCACTGTCTTAAGTTAACTGAAATTTCTGAGACCTTTACCTTGAGGGTCGCTATAGGGCTTCTCTCCAACAAGTCAATACATTAATCTAGGATTTGTGAATAGCATAGCTTTTTAAGAAAAAGAATGAGACAGTAGGGTAAATATGTGTAATAAGATCTGCAGAATTATGGTTACCTTAAATGATTCTTTTATCTTTCCAACATCTGCAAGAGAAAATGATGTTTAAAATTTTTTTTTAAGTTGTCTAGTTTTCAATAATTCTCTTTTGAAGAGACAATGACCTGCATGACATCAACTATGAAGGGAATGATTTAGCTAGTTAACATTCAGTGAGGATTCTACTGGGTCAGAAACAGGCAATACCATCCCTTATGAAAGGAAGTACTTTAATAAGTAAGGACAGGAATATGGTCAGGTAAATACATAATTTGTCTATTTCCTATGTCTCTAAGAAAGAGACTAAGTAAATGTTGTAAGTTCCCTGAGCTTTATGAAGGTATGAACTTCTCACTTTTCATCTTCAACTCTCATTCTTCATATATATAAATTAAACATTCAATTTTCCCAAGTTTGGAAGAAATAGTAATGAATCTTTTCAAAATGTCTCCACATTGAACACAAATTTTGTAGTGGATAAAATGGGCCACAAGCATGTAACATATTATCACATCTTTATTTTGTTGAACCATATATTTTTATGTGTTCTCTCTTTTAAAAAGCTATTTATTTGAGGTACCCAAAACATTAGAGAAAGTGCTTACGTTTCAAGCCCCTTCTATGTAATATAAGATTGTACAACAAAAATTATTCCATAAACAAGAATGATTTTTAAAACACTAATGTTTGGAGTTTTAAGATAGAATTCTGGAATGTAATGTTTCAAAATGGTCATACACAATCCTATAGAGAGCAATATGACTTTGAGTGGGGAAAGACATATGGCTTACAAATTGCTTCATCTGATTCTTCACGTTTGCAAAATTCAAGAACAACAATTCCAATTGGCTCAACAAGTTTAGGCAATTCCGTTACAGATGCAGTAACAGTGAAGAAAGTTCAGTTCAATTTCTGCAAGCGCTAGTCCAAATTAGAACTGCAAGCAAAGCAATGAGTAGTGATTCCCACCCCTAGTTCTTAAAGCTCTAGGCAAGGGATTCAATCCTAAGAGCTATGCTATTGAGAATAGGGAAGAATACTGAGAAATGGATAGTGTTTTCAGTAGATGCTGCTGTAAGCACTATGAAGAGGAAATTACACAAATCAGAAGAAAAAATAAATGGTTTGCTGGGAATAGTAAAAGATAAATATATCTGCAAAATATTTTTATAAAATGATAAATGTGGAGAAATGATTTGTTCTCTTGAGTCAAAACTTTTAAAAAGAGGTCATTTGATCCATAGAGGGTGAGAAGTGTTAATAATGTACATGGAGATATTAAGTTATTGTTACTAGTTTGCTGATATCACTGTTTTTAGCTTTCAAATGGCTTTGGCATAAGTAACAATTTTCCATTTAAAATCTGTCTGACCTACTGGCACTCTTTGATCACATTGCTTACTCAGAGCAGGTGTTTCATGAAACGAGCTTTCAGTGTCAATAATGAAGCACCTTATAGGGCCCATATCTTGGCCAGATGTATGTAGTTTTGAAGTCTGAAATCTCTGGTGTGCTCAAATTTGGGAATCTAAAGCAAAGAGCAAATACTTTTCTTGTGTAATGTTACTGTCTTTCTCTTTCTTAGAAAATTCATGTGTTTGAAGTCAATGTTATTTTCCTTGCATTTTGGCACCATAGGAAAGATCTGTGAGGCAGAGAAGCTTTTATTCTCATTATTCCATATATATATGGAAGCACTAAGAAATCTGAAATCCTTTACTGTTGCAGACTAAAAGATTTTCATTTTGTCTGGAGGGAAAATGTGCCAAAGTGGCTGAAAATAATTCAAGTAATTGGCAAAGAGCTATACTCTAAGGAACCTTTTGGTGTAATTTGATTTTGTGCCTTTTAGGGGAGCAAGTGAGATGTGATTTCATCTGCCCCTGAGAGCCAAGAAATTTTAAACATAACAGAATCTTAAGGTCCATGGTAATGAACTACAATGTGTAAAAACAGTATGATTATGATAATCTTAAGAGATAATAATGATGATAATAATAATAAAGATAATGCTCAATTGAGTTAAAGAATGTCCCTTACCATGCATTTTGTTTGTATATGCAAAGTTTGTACTTTTCCTTAACACTGAGAACTGAGAAGACAGTCCTACTTAAAGCCTAGCTTCTCTCCTGCCTATAGTCACAGGATTATTGCAAAATTCTGTAAAAGCTGTTAGAAATCAATAATGAAAATAACCAACTCAGAACCAGCCACTTAGATGTGGGCACCCACGGCATTACAATACAATGATCCTACTTAGCGCAAGTCCTAGACAAACTTGCAAGCCAACCATGTTGGTTTTGGCACACTCCCACCCAAAGTGCCTATTAAGACCACCATTATGGCTTGTTTGCATGTCTTGGATCTTCTTCAAACAGAGGCTTAGAATCTATTCGTTTTCAATTTCTCTTCTATTACAAAAGACAGCTTCATGTGTTGTTCCTTATTTTTAAAGGTGCCAATTTCTTCAAAATAATTTCAGTCACATATTTTATACAAGGAACACTTCAACTTTCTTTTTTTTAAATATATTTTATTGATTTTTTTT
This sequence comes from Corynorhinus townsendii, assembly GCA_026230045.1. Lineage (NCBI taxonomy): Eukaryota > Metazoa > Chordata > Mammalia > Chiroptera > Vespertilionidae > Corynorhinus > Corynorhinus townsendii. Next base: position 95,000,846 of record JAPDVU010000002.1, read on the forward strand.
TTTTTTTACAGAGAGGAAAAGAGAGAGATAGAGAGTTAGAAACATCGATGATAGAGTAACATCGATCAGCTGCCTCCTGCATGCCCCCTACTGGGGATGTGCCCACAACCCAGGTACATGCCCTTGACTGGAATTGAACCTGGGACCTTTCAGTCCACAGGCTGACGCTCTGTCCACTGAGCCAAACCAGTTTCAGCCAACTTTCCTCTTTTCCTGAGACTTAAATGTAAGGCAGGCTCCAACTATTAATATTACTCATGTGGAAATAGGTAGATTTGAGTTGTCCATTCGCTGCAAGACTATGAAGGCAACTTGTAAACGGCTGCATGAGAAGTTTCCAGAACAAGGCCACACATGTACAGCACAGTGCACTAACAGCTGGGTTCTAGAGCCCTCTCCCATCAGAAAACCCTGCTACCTGAGGGGTCTTCAGGTCTTCCCGTAGTTCAATGGTTCTCAAACTTGAGCTCACATCCAAATCACCTGAGGGCTTATTTAAAAGCAGATTGTTGGGCCCCACTCTCACAGTTATTTTAATCAGTAGGTTTTAGGCGGGGAAGAATATCTATATTTCTACCACATTTCTAATTGATGTCAATACTTCATGTCAAGGGACCATGCCATAGATCAGTAGTCCCATCTCCCCAAACATTTTGTTTTCCATAATCCCCAACCATTTTACTTAGCATACCCTAAGGATAACACAGAAATGAACCCTACTGTATGAGATTCAGAAGTAACACCACTTATCTAAGAACAAATTTTGTGTTTGTGTTTTTATACAACTCAGTGAGTGAAGTGTCCTGGATGCAGTGAAAATCATGGGACTTGAAAGTCAGTGCAGAGTTTCCAGTTTCAGATGAGATGAGGTAGATGTACTTCTCCTATTGTTCCTGCTAAGAAATACTAAAACTCTGGACATTTTATAGAAAACAAATATAAGAAAACTGTAAATGGAAGACAGAGAAAGGCAGAGGAAGACTAGCTGGGGATCTTGGAACCTAAGGAATGACATGGCCATGAATTCATTGAGTATTCTTTTGGACTCATGTGTCCCAGACTAAACGCTGGAGAACCAGCACCCCAAAAAAGCCCATGGGTACAGACCAAAAAAGACCCAACAAAAGTCTGCTGTCTCTAGACACATGACTAGGCAAGGACAGCAAAGAATGACAGAAAATTTATAGAAGGTAGCAGATCAACTCCATACAACCAGCATGGAAAAAAACGGTAGTGGTGTGGGGGAAAAGATGTTGGTCAAAGGGTACAAACTTTCATTTACAAGATGAGCAAATTCTGGGGGGTCTAACCTAAAACATGGTGACTATGCATAACAATGTATTGTATACTTGAAATTTGCTGAGAGTAGATCTTAAATGTTCCCACCACACACACACACACACACACACACACACACACAGAGAGAGAGAGAGAGAGAGAGAGAGAGAGAGAGAGAGAGAGAGAGAGAGAGAGATAACTATGTGAGGCAATGGATAAGTTAACTAAATCTTATTGTGGTGATCATTTCACAATATTTACATATATCAAATCATCATTTGCTGCACCATAAACTTACACAGTGTTACTTGTCAATTATATGGCAATAATCTGGGGAGTGGGGGACTATGGTCCTTCTCCCACTCTAATCAACAAAGGCTTACTAAAGAGCCTAAACTTATATCCAGGACCTTGGGCAATGAAGCATTATCTCTGCCAGGGGTATGTCAGAGCTGGGACTTATACCTGCCTGAAGGTAAAAAGACTCTTCATAGTGTCAGTGGAGACTCTTTGAAATCTAGAACTCCCACTCCCAACCACTGGTGACGAAGTGACCTTTCCTCCTCCCCACCAAAGTGTCTCAGAGAAGGTCCAGTGGGAAGTCTGGACTTTGACCACTTTTCGGCAGTAACAATTCTCTCCCACCACCCTATAGTGCCTATGCAGCCTACATGGGGCAATAACAAGGAGACTGTTTTGCTCCCAGTCCTAGTGGGGTCAGCATAGGCCTATTGAGGACCTTGTACTTAACCCCACTGAGAAGAGGGTCAACTGAGAAGAAACTGGGCTTTACCCCTACTTGGCAGTAATAAAGCAGCCTGGTACTCTCACTTTGCCCACTAGCATGCTATCACAATGAGGCCTGCTCAAACACTGATGTATTACCAAGAATCTTATGACATAATACACAAAACTTCCAGAGTACAATAAAAAATCACTCAGCCGTTTTTAATGCTAATTAGCCCTATACTTGATCACTGGAAAAGAAGAGATAAATTTATGTTAAAAGTTCCAACAAGAAATTTTCTACAGTTCTGGTCCAAATATTACATGATTGGCCTCCCAAGTACAATATAAGATTATTCTTTCTGAGATGTCTTAATGAGACCAATAGACTGTTGGTTATTTTGCAAATCAAAAGGTTTAAGATGACATGGATGGCTTTGTTTGTTCCTGATAGAGAATCTATTATGTACCTGAAAGGTTTTAGTGTGAGTCAGAAAAGTCCATTTTCAAATCCCTGATCTTTCACTTACCAGGAAAATGATCTTCATTAAATTTATTAACCTTTCTAAGCCCTTAGTTTCTCTGCTTATAAAATGTACACGTAGTAGTAGCAGTTGTTGTCATAGTAGGAATGTGATAGTCATATATTAATGGAAATAGTAGTATGTCACTTTGCCCATATCATCTCATGTAATACCTTCAACAGTCCCTTGCAAGATAGGTAACATAAAGTTCATTTTAAAAGTAAAGGAACTGGGGCATTTAAATGTGAGGAGTTAAGTATTTTACTCAAGATCATACAGTTCTGTTGGGTCAGGTCATCAAGAAGACATGGCTGCCAGCTTGGCCTGAGAGCTGGACGAGGGCAGCTGGAGGCTCCCACTCCCTCCTCTGTGCATGGAATGTGTGCTCCAGTGGGGCACCTTCAGCCTAGAAGCTGCCCAAGGATATGGACTAAAGTTGGTGATGTGATGAAGAGACCATCCACAATGGGTATGTGAATGACCCCAGGTAGGGCCTCTATCTAAACATTCCTTGCATACTTATGCAGTAAATTGTTCAGCGCTGTCATGAGTTGCAAGTCAGAGGACAAGATAATTGCACCTCTAGCTTAGGTCTTCTTTGCTTTATTTCTCATTTACTTGTTTTTTCTTTTCTTTACAGGTTTCAGCTTTTCTTTTTATTTATTTTTTAATTTTTTTTATTGTTTGAAGTATTACAAATAGTAGTACATATGTCTCTTTTTTTTTCCCCTATTGACCTCCCCCCAGCCTCAGCTTTTCTTTTTAAAAAATTTCACTGCATTTCTTAGGCCATCTATCTACATCTATATAGAATTCTGTTCTGTTTTGTTTTCAGAACATGCTATATTTCCCCACCAGGGAAATCTACACTTGACATGGTGCGATGAAGAAATGAGGACATCAGGGAGAAAATGTGCAAAGGTAGGGGAGCAATGATCAAGAAGCACAGTTAGGAGGCGGAAATGAGGAGCGAAAGAAAGGCGATAACTTTACCTCTGGCTACAGTCAATAACTAGCAGAGTAATAGAAGACAGAGAGGAAAGGTGCTACAGATTTATCATGAATACATCTGCTCTGAGAAATCCAGTGAGACACCAGGCCTTTTTTCTCTAGCTTTGAATATTTTACTTAATTAAATAAAACCTGCTCACAAGATATTTTTTTAAGATCCTTCTCTTTCTTATCCCCTATAATTTTAGGAATCCTATATTGTCAAAAAACACACCATGATTTCTAAAATAGAGCTTCCCCACACTTACCCACTCCTAAAAAAGAAGGACTAGGAGGGAAGTAAATTTCAGCCTTTAGTTATGGCTCCTCTGGCTTTTCCAGGCTTATTTCTTCTTCAGACAAATTCCATTCCCCCAGAAGCTACTCTATCAAGAGCTTCTCAACCATGCTATTAATGTGAAAATGAAAAATCTGCTTTATAGAGGCAGCACTCATGGGGAGAAGCACACTGGCTCAGTGAGCTTCTAAGACTCTTGATTACCTGGAATTCCTGAAGCTTTTGCAGTTTGTTAATGTACCTCTTGCAAAATAATGAGATTTTCAACCTTTTCCAAGCATAGTGGCTTTGCTTTTCCGTGGACAAACTCTTGCACTCATTTCACATTTCTAACTCCAATTTCCTCTAGCCTTTTTCCCAGCAATCTCTACTTGCATTCCTCCTGCCGTTTGCTATTAATCTAGAAACCAAAATAGCAATAATGATTATATCAAATAATAAGAGATATTTTCAAATATATAATAGAGGTGGGATTTTTTTTCTATTCCAAATCAAAATAGTACATTGGTTAATTCAAAATAAGAACATATACATTTTAACTTATACAATTATCAATTAATTATTAAAAGAAATATGTGGGTTAGAAGGATCCTTACTTTTTTCTTTTTTTTTTTTTTTTCGTTTTTTAATGTCATGGATTGTAACCCACAGAAACAATTTCTTAGAGTCCCTATGTCCTCGCCCACCCACTTCCCTTACACAGCTACTTCCGGGCCTCTCTCTTAAAAAAACACAGATTCAGATAGCTTTCATTAACCTAATCTGTGAGTTTTTTTGTGTTGCCTTCCTTCAAAATTCTGCTTCATGAGGAGTCTCTCAAACAGGACTCTGCTAGGAGGACATTGGGAGAGGAAGAAACTGAGTAGGTAACAGCAGAACCTTCTTTAGCTTACAGGGCAAGGGGAAAGGCTGAGAAAACAGTGACACCAACAATTTTGTCTGGTTAAACTTAATATTTTTTAAATAATTTTTATTGTTGATACTATCACAGATGTCTGCCTCCCCATCCCTCCCCAGGTCCTCACCACCCTATTGCCCCTGTCTGTGGGCTATGCATATCTATATATCTATAAATAGATAGATAGATAGATAGATAGATAGATAGATAGATAGATAGAGATAGATAGATATAAAAAGGCAGTGACCATGACAACCAAAATGACCGTTCGACCAGTCACCATGCGGTGCTAGCATAGATGCATAGACACAGGTAAAGTCTATGAGTGGACTAAGAATGAACAAGACAAATCCTTGCCTTCATGGAGCTCGCACTGTAAGAAGGTTAGCTCAGGAATGAGAATTCAAAATTGCCACCAGCACAGACCTGAGGTGCCACTTTTCAGAGCGGCCAGAGATACACCTGATAGTGGACTGGAGGTGTGACTAAAGGGCTGTCGCCAACATGAAGGTGGAGCCATTCTGGATTTCCCAGAGGAACCAATGGCGGCCTAGGAGGTGGAGCTTTTGACATTGACTGGCATAGAAACCGACCAATCAGAACCAAATCTGGGTGAATTGCAAAGGCAGAAGCTAAGGTGGCAACTGAGGAGGGTTTTAAGGACAACAGCTGCTGGTATAAGGTGTAAGAAAGTGGTTCAATTTTTTAATAACCAGTTTGGCAGTATGGTACATAAAGCTGGCTATCAGTCCAGATATAGGGGTTATGTATTTTTGTCTGCCAAGAGCATCTCCTCTTGCTGAAAAAGGCTTTACCCCCTCCCCGCCCCCATTTAAGCAATCCTATCCTATATTATCTATCTATACTACTAAAAGAGTAATATGCTAATTAGACCGGGTCGACCGGCCATCTATTGGATGTCTGACTTCCTTCTGGACAAAGCCATAGTAGTAGGGATTGAGGCAGAGGCAATTAGGGGTGAACAGACCAGCAGAGGAGAGCAGTTAAGGGCGACATCAGGCTGGCAGGGGGTTAGGGGCAATCAGGCCAGCAGGGGAGGGCAGTTGGGAGGGACCAGGTCTGCAAGGGAGGGCAGTTGGGGGTGATCAAGCCTGCAGGGGAGGGCAGTTAGGGGTGACCAGGCCAGCAGAGGAGGGAAGTTAGGGACGACCAGGCCTGCAGTGGAGGGCAGTTCGCAGTGAGCAGGCCTGAAGGGGAGGGCAGTTAGGGGCAAACAGGCTGGCAGGGGAGCAGTTAGGCATCAATCAGGCTGCAGGAGAGTGGTTAGGGGGTGATCAGACTGGCAGGCAGAAGTGGTTAGGGGCAATCAGGAAGGCAGACAGGAGAGCAGTTGTGAGTCCTGGATTGTGAGAGGGATGTCCGACTGCCCATTTAGGCCTGATCCTACTGGGCCCTGGTCTCTGATCTAGCATGACTCTGGGCCTGAGAGTCACTTGTGGGTGACTCTCTTCTGAGACAGTCAGCCTGATCTCGCCCTTAACTGCTCTCCCCCGCTGGCCTGTTCACCCCTAACTGCCTCTGCCTCAACCCCTACCACCATGGCTTTGTCCAGAAGGAAGTCAGACGTCCAGTAGATGGTCGGTCGACCCAATCTAATTAGCATATTACCCTTTTAGTGGTATAAATAGATAGGATAGGATAGGATTGCTTAAATGGGGGGGGAGGTGTTTAGCCTTTTTCAGCAGGAGGAGATGCTCTTGGCAGACAAAATTACATAACGCCTATATCTGGGCTGATAGCCAGCTTTTGACTATCTGGTAATGGCCCAAGGCTACACTTGTGGGTGTCGCGGGGGTACAGTCAACTCCTGGATTTGACTCCTGAAATCTTCTGGGTTGCCAGAAGATAGGAGGCTGGGGCCCTACCGGGATCGGGTCTAAATGGGCAGTCGGACATCCCTCAAAGGGTCCCAGATTGGAGAGGGTGCAGGCTGGGCTGAGGGACACACACCCCCGTGCACTGGGCCTCTAGTGTATATTTATAATCCTAATATGCAAATAGACCAAATAGTGGAACAACCAAGTAACTGAACAACCAGTTGTTATGACATGCACTGACCCACCAGGGGCGTGCACAGACATGGTGGGCATCGGCAGCAAGTGGCAGAGTGCAGAACATGGTGGGCATCAGCTGCAGCAGGATAGTGGAGCAGGTGAGCAGGGATGCCAGACCAAGGTTGCTATCATTGGGGCGAGCCTCTGGTAGTTACTGAAGATTCTTTGCTCCCATGCACAGCAGTCCTGCCAGGCGCTCGCCCTGCAAGCACTCACTGCCAGCACCTGGCGCCAGCCCTGATCGCTTAGCTCCATCAGTGGGCATGAGCAGCAGCTGCCAGTCCCGATCACCGCTCAGGGCTTCTCCACCTCTCCCTGCTCCTGAGGGGCGATCGGGGCTGGCAGCCACCTCTTGCACCTGCTAACAGTGCTGGCCCTGCTCACACCTGCTGCTGACGCTGGCCCCAATCACTCTGTGCTGTTAGCAGGTGAGCGGGGCTGGCATCATCAGCATGTGGGAGCAGTGGCAGCAGGAGCAGGGTTGCCAGAAGATAGGGGGCTGGGGCCGCAGTGGGAGGGACTTGGCAGGGGTGCAGAGGTTGGGCAGAGACTCGCCCCTGTGCCCACCGTAGCCTCACAACCACAGTTCCTTTCAAAGTGCACAAAATTGTGCATTGGGCCCCTAGTAAGTATATAAGTTCTTTGGTTTATCTCTTCTCATGTACCCAATCCCACATCAAGATATGTCAGTCTGTTCCCTTCCTCCATGCTTTGGGTCTTATTTTGTTGGTCAGTTCATTTTGTTCATTAGATTCTACAAATAAGTGAGATCATATGTTATTTGTCTTTCTCACATTGGTTTATTTCACTTAGCATAATATTCTCCAGGTCCATCCATGCTGTCCCAAAGGGTATGAGATCCCTATTTTTGGAGGATCCTTACTTTAAGGTAGTTAAAGTTCATTAAGGTAGCTTATCTTGATTTCAGAAAAAAGAAAACTTTTACTCAATTCTAATATTTGCAGTTTTTATATCATTTCACTGTAGGCTTAGCTTTCTTTCAATATATTGAGGGGTGGGGGGAATTATCCCAATAGACAAAAATTCAGTCTTAATGTCTGAAATCTTTTTAGCAAGGCATAGCATTTTCTTTGAACTTCCATTTTTTGGTCTACTTAACATTTTTACATATCTCCCCATGATTTATCAGAATGTTTTATATTTCTCTAGCAGATGTCATGCATTCCAGAAGTATATATACTAGTATTTATGCAAAGGAAACATCTTAACCTTAAAAGCCTGTATCTAAAGAAGTTTATAGCAACACGGCTCAGGGTCTGGTGTTGTACCATCCATAACTGTTTAAGTTTTGGAAAAATAACCAAAAAGAGTGGCTTTTTTCTACCAGATGGTGTTTTTACCAGACTTTATTTCCCTCTGCTGATTACCAGTTGCTACTTATAAATATGGGCTGATTTTAGAATGAGAAATATATTAAAACCCAAGTAAAACATGCATCATAGGTTTTCTGATATAGAAGATAAATATGACTTTATGAGCAAAAATCATAAAACCTAATTTGATAACCTGAAAAATACTGGGGGAAATGTAGACCAGTGTGGATGTGTGATCATGAAAATATTCTACTATTGTTTTTTTGTTGTTGGATTTTGGTAAAATCTGGCATCTCTAAATCCCAAGATGTAGCAGTCATAAAATACACTTGAAAATTATATTAGAAGTTTTAGAATGTTAAAATGTATAGGTCTGATTCTACTATTGGATGGATAACTAAATTTAATTGATATTTTGCACCAAGAATGGTACTTTTTCTATCATAGTGAGAGAACAGAGTTTCACATAAGGTTAATTTTTTAGATAACTGAAGCTTACAGTACCATACATTGTTAAATTATTTTCCTTTAACTGGTATAAATTTTATAATTACAACACTCATATGTGCAATAATATACTTCCATTATTTCTCTGTCAGTAATCTTAATTTATTTCATTGTTCCCTGTTAAGTAGGAAGTTAGACCTGAGAGGCTGGGGTGGAGCCTGCCCTGGATCCTGAACAGGGGTTGGACCAACACTGTCTTCAGACTGCCTCTCTATGGATGGCCCAGCAGCCAGTAGACTGCCCCTGGGCAGGTTCCGAACCAGCCGGTTTGTAGTGCAAGATCATAGGAAAACATCATAACTTCAGTGCAACCTTATTAGGGACCTGGACTAATTATAATAAAATTTGAATTGCGGTTTTTGTCTCCCCCTCCACCCACCATGAGTTTTCTGTATGCATTATGGGTAAGGGCATGCGCAAAGGAAATACAGTTATATAACCCTTTTCTGTCAATCATCCCTGAATGCAAATGAGAGTCTGCACCTAGAAAATCCCTCTTTTAAACGATATAGTCCAGGAGTTCAGGATCATTGTCTCTCTTAATTGGCCCACGCCTCATTTGGACAGTATCTTCAATAAACCACACTTTGCTTTACTTGCATTTTCATTGACCTTAAAATATTTTCTGTGTAGATGAGTAGAACCGAGATCCCAGATGGTAACCCCAATCGGTAACATTCCCCATTTCTGAAGATTGAGACAATTTGAATCTTGCAAATCCAGGAGTTGACACAATCACTTTCAGTTTAAATCCTGATATCTTTGAGATCACCATGCAGTCAATACACTATTTGCTACCTGGTTCTTTGGCTTGCCTTCTCCCTAAATGGCTCTGGCTCTGGAAAAGGTTGACAAAAGATCAGAAGGAGAGTTAGAGTGGGGGTAATAAATGAAAGATTGCTGCAACAAGTCCATGGCCTGTGCTGAGTGTCTTTATCCCTATCATACACTGATGGTATCTGAGTTCCTACCATGGCCCCCGCTTTCGGGGTACACTTAATCTGCATATTGTTCATTCCAAATACATCCACTTCAATAGTCCTGGCAAACGATCTGGCATGACTCTCAGGCCCACAGTCAGTGCTTCGTTACCACTACATTTACATGTTGAACATAGAGCTTCTCTACAATGCTAGCTATTTTCCTACACACAGAAAGCCAGCACACCTAACATACTCCCCAAATGTCCCTCTCACTTCTGCTGGTCAAATTCTCACATCTTTGACAGCTCTTATCTCATCCTGGAGTCCTCCTCAGTCTGGATTATGCAATCACCAGATTTGAATCATTCATGCTATGGCTCTTAATATTTTAAGCCAAACTTTTGGAAATAAAAATGTATACTTCTTTATCAAACACAATAAAAAGCTGCAGGGCTTTCAAGTTTATGGCCTTTGCTGGAGAATTTTTTTAAATCAATTTTCAAATTTACTAGATGTACCAGTTAATAATAGTGGATTTTGCAATCAAAGAAAACACGATAATTTCAAGAGAAACATCAAAAGTGCTTTATGCAAAGTAATGTCCATTGCTATACCCACATTTCTCCATCTTTCAGGTCATTTGTGGATACTGTCCCAGTAGAACTTTTCTTGTTTTGAGGCAAACCATTTCAGAGGTCCAATATTCCACTTCTTCATACGTTTTAAAGTGCTGCTCAGAAAGTTCATGTGCCATCGATTGGAACAAGTGGTGATCTGAAGGAGCAAGGTCTGGTGAATACAGTAGATGGGTTAATACTTTCCTGGCAAGATCTTTTAACGTGTCTTTAGCTGGTTTTGAAGTATGTGATGGTGTGTCATCATGAAACAAAATTACTTTGCCGTGTCTTCTGGAACATTCTAAAGCATGGTTCAAATTGATTATTTGTTGCCAGTAGCAATCAGTATTAATTGTTTCACCTGGATTTAGAAGCACATAATATACCACACCTTCCTGATCCCACCAAATACAGAGCATTGTCTTCTTTCCGAAGCGACTTGGCCTTGCAGTCGATGTTGATGATTGACCTGGATCAACCCATGATTTTGTGCTTTTGGGATTCTCAAAATAAATCCACTTTTCATTGCCAGTCACAATTCGATGCAAAAAAGACTTTCTCTGATGCTGTTGAAGCATCATTTTTGGTTTTCCATTTGTCTTTTGTTCACTGTCTTTGTCTTTCACATCGAAATCATCACTTCTAAAGCTTTTAAACCAGTGTTCACAAGTATCTTGAAATGGATCATGTTCACCATAAGCTTCCTGAGATATATGATAACTTTCAGCAGCACTTTTATTCAAAATAAAGTAATGAGTTAAAACTTACTGCAAATGCTCTTTTTTTGGCACAAATTTGACATTTTTAAGTGTAAAAATATCTATGATATTAAAGCCTTCAGCAAAGTTGACCTATGAATTTTTGAAGCTTGTTGTCAATACAACAAAATAGCATACATATCAAATTGCATATATATCAACATATATATGTATATATATCAACATATACGAGTGTGTGTGTGTGTGTGTGTGTGTGTAACTCCATCTATTGAAAAAAATCTGCATTATTAACTGGTACACCTAGTAAAACAGAAAAATGACTTTATTGTGTCCTAGGCTATATCTGTCATCCCCTTTAAACAATGAATACCCTTGGTTCCAGTAGAAAGTTACAATGCAATCCTATATAATAAAAGGATAATATGCAAATTGTCCCTAAGGGCAGGCGTTCAACTAACCAGGAGTTAGATGTGCACTGACCACCAGGGGGCAGCACGGAACATGGCAGGTGTTGGCGACACAGTGCTGGCAGTGAGCAGCAGTGGAGGCATTGCTAGCCCCAATGGGCCCTGACAAGAGCAGGCGGTGGGATGGTGAAGCAGGTGAGCGGATGGTGCCAGGCCAAGGTGAGTGCGAAGGAAGGCTCCAGCCAGTGGTGGCAGGCAGCTGGGGAAAGGGATGGCCTGGCCAGCAGCCAGCAGCCTCTAGAGACCCTACCCATGCACAACTTTTGTGCACTGGGCCTCTAGTTATTAAAATAATGATGAGGATCATCTTAGAACAAAAAGAAATTGGCTAAAATTTTCTAAATATTGTACCATGATAATATACTACCTTACTATTACACTTCCTTGCTTCTAAAGGTAGGATCACTTAGCTTTCTATTTATGACTCAGAGTCAGTTTTAGTTATCTTCTTAGTAATATATACTTTTGGTTATAATGTCCCAATATAATCCCTTACTCTATCATGTATTAATTTAGGCAAATGACTTAGGATCATATGTAAGTTGGGGATAATAGCTATCTCTATTACATAAAATATTTGTTAGGTATTAATAAAATAATTCAAATAAAATGCATACCACAGACCTCTACATAAAATCTGAATAATTGTTAACTATTGTTGTTTTAAAATTATTAGCTATACAGAGGATTTCTTCAAGGCATACTGAATGTAGGCTCCTATCCTGAATAAAAGCATATGGGTTTGCTGTTTGAGTTCTTTTCTTCTAATTAGCATTGGTTGCTACTCCCAACTCTTTTTAATTTTTCAGAGCAGGACATGAGGCAGAAGAAGTAGAAACAAACCCAGTAAGAATGAGGGCCTTTGATTCAAAGCTATTAGTATAAAAACATAATAATCTCTAGAGGGAAGTTTGGATAACAGAATCAGGACTAGATGATGTCTCTAGTTTGTTTATCACCAACTTTTACATTAATTTTGATTTTTTGAAATATTGTATTAAAATATTATTTATTCTTATTATAGATTTTTTTATGCTACCTTAAATTTTGTGCCTAGGTAAAATTATCTCACCTTAATCCCAACCATGTTGGGTACTTCAGAAGAATCATGGGTGAAACCAGATAGGTGGGAAAAAGAAGCCTATCATTACATGGCATTTCAGGATAACAGTGGAATCCTGACAAAGAAGTTTATATGATTCACGTAGGTTTGAGGTAAGATAGCACTATGTGATAGGGCCTTTATTAAAGCAAGCATCTTAAAATTTAAAGGCATTAGAGTTCAGATTTTTAAAGATACTAGCCAACCGAATAACACAAGAATAAAGACTGAAATTTTGTGACCTTGAACTTAAGAGATTGGTCTCAGACTCACCTAAAATCAGAAGGAGCTGGGGTTAAATGTTCTACTATTTTGTTTCTGCAGGTGGATCTCACCACTATTGGAATAGTACTAGCTCCTCTGTAGTGCACTGTTTTCATAGTGTGTAACTGTGTATCTTCCACGTGACTTTAAGATAAGACAGGTTGTCAGGTCTGTAGTTAGCATTTTCTTCCATTTTTCCAATTTTTATTTGGTGTCTTATATTAGGAACCAAAAGGAAAAATCATTTAAGCAAACAGCAATATTTGCTTTTCATGAAAGAAGTGGTTCTAAATGAAAACTCAAAATTTTCTTCTATAGGTAAAATTGTATATTTTTTAAATCAAGAACATTTTACTATCTACTTTGAGAGATATAGTGCAATATTAGAAGATATATAAATAGCTTTGGAGTGAACTATATCTAGGGTCAAATCCCAGCTCTTCTGGCAATTAGCTGTGCAAGTTCACACAGGTAATTTTAGTATTTCCTATATTTCCCACTTGCAAAACAGGACTAAAAATGTCTATTTCATAGGGTTATTGTAAAAAGTAAATACCATTCTATATAATAAAAGCCTGATATGCAAATTGACTGAAAGGCAAAACGACCAGTCGCTATGAAGTGGTCTGACCACCAGGGGGCAGACGCTCAGCACAGAAGCTGCCCCCTGGTGGTCAATGCACTCCCACAGGGAGAGCACCGCTCAGCCAGAAGCCAGGCTCATGGCTGGCTAGTGCAGTGGCAGTGGTGGGAGCCTCTTCTGCCTCCACTGCAGGTGGGCAGTAAGGAGTGAGGGGTCCCAGACTGTGAGAGCCCCTGCCTGCAAGAGGGATGTCTGACTGCCAGCATAGGCCCAATCCAGCAGGCGGATATCCCCTGAGAGGTCCCGGACTGCAAGAGGGAACAGGCCAAGCTGGGGACCCCCCAACTCACCTGCAAGTGCACTGGGCCTCCAGTAATATAAATAAAGTGCTTTGTACATGATAATTGTCAAATACAATGAAAGCACATAGACTGCATAGTTAGATGTATGTTTTACTTATTTTATCACCTCTTGATTATATTGCAGATTAATAAGTTTGCTAAACAAAGATCATTGAAAAACTGTTGGGCTATTTTGTACATAAGAAATCTAAATATGCCACTATATGTGATTCTGTGTATCACATATGGCTTTTACACTATATGTGTATCACATATAGTGGCTTTTAGAGGGACACAATCATAGGCATTTCTATTTTCCATGTACTCAAATGTGACTTCAAACAAACCATGTAGGCAGAATAAAATATGTTTAAAATATGCCATTGTTTCTCAATTTTTATCTTGTCAGGATTACATTTGGAGCTTTCCTTTGAGAGTCAATAAAATATTTGTTTAATAAATATAAGTTCCCAAATGAATTACATATTATATGTTGATTATTACAATCAGACTATAAATGTGTTAGCAAGCCCTTTAAGTCATAAAAAGATTTATAAACAAATATTCACCAAAACAAATCAAGAGTTCAAAGTATACCCAATTAGAATTCACAAAGAGATGAGCTTTTAAATAGAATTTTAAACTTGGAAAGGGAATCTATCAGGAGATAATTGACTCCACCAAAGAGAAGTAATGATTGAAAATGTTCTGTCACTAGAGGTTCTCTGGAATAGAAAAATACATGGAAAAGCAATAAGTAGGTCACACGTTTGAGAACACATTTGAAAAATAAAGTTTCATTGGCAAATATAAGGAATCCTTAAAACAGTTAAAGACTATTCATTTTTTCATAGGCAATATACTCCCAGGAGGAAAGTGGTGTAACTAATAAATGTGTAATCAATTAGAAGTATCCTCAACTACATGAGCACACATTGTTGCATGCCTTCTTATACCAGTGGCACTCCAGCCCTATGCAAGCACAGTAGCTGGTTTTACAAGCTATAAGACAATTTGTTTTCCTGTATGAGAAAGTATTGTGGAGGGCTGGTGAAGGTGGTGACAAAGGACTAGAACTTGCCTGTCCAATTGTAGATATCTACAGTGAGAATCTTGAAAAATTCAGAAAGGGAAGGGCCCTGACTGACTGAAGCATATTTGTCTCTGGTTCTTTTTCCTTAGATTTCTAAGGTCAAAGTTCATGATGGTGCTGGAAAATACCATGGAAATTAGAAATATCTTCCCTCCAAAGAAGAAAACATTTAGCTAAAAAATTGAAAATGGATGGCTTATAGTTTCCATAAAATTGGGATCTTAAATCTTAAATTTTTCAAGGGTTGTTTTGTGCGGGCTTTTTCAAATGTCCTTTTTTGATAACTAACTTTGTAATGATCTATTTATGGCATGTCTGTTTGTTAGGCAGAGACTTTCTCCTGCTCCAATCAACCCCTAGCATAAGCACTCTAGTTATAATGTTAAAAAGTCTTAAAATAGAAAAGGATTTCTTCTTCTCTTAACTTATAGTTCCTTCTCACCCCCATCTCTTGACCAAACCAATCTTCTTGCCTCCTCTTCTTTAGCCTCCAAAGTTACTGCTTCCAAGTCAAAAGACTTCATTAAATGTGAATGCTGTACCCATGTCTTCTTTAAGGGAAAATGTACTGAAGAAGTGATATAAATAGATGTATAAAATCGTATTGGAAAAGCTCAGAAGTGCTGCACTCAAGAAAAGCACGGGGATTGACAAGCAATTTAAGCTGGAGTGTGAAAGGATGCAGAAATAACAAGATTTGCATGAAAAATATTGAGATCATGAGAACATCAAATTTAAACAAAAAACTCATGTGCTTCATGATTTAATCATGAAGGCTGACATTACTGTTATAACTTTCAATATCCTTGGCTTTTGAAAATAGTTCTATAATGAGGGTGGAGTATGTCTAGCTATATAGAAAACCAGTGTTATTTTATCCAGTCAGCTCATTACTATGAGAAATAGGGTTACAAGAATCCTAAATCTTGATGTATATGTTGGGAAGTCCAAACATTAGGTATGGCTGAGCCCTTATTTTTGTTCAGGGACTCAAAGTGAAAGCAAAAACCTAAACCAGGTTGTGAAAAAACTCATTATTTAATCATTGTGATTAATCAACCCACAAAAAGCAGAAGTTCTGATGAATATTAATATCTCTGTGTTTATCTGATAAAAAATGTTAACAACTGGCCAGCACAAGGATCGAGATACTATATGTAGAAGTCATTTAAAGGGCTCCATACTAAGTTTCATTTCCACAAACCTGGCAGCTGACAAAAAGTAGGTCTTATTTTCCTCTCCTTTTTATTTTTTATGGCATAATAGGTGGTCTGAAAATCTAGTTGCACTTGTTATCTCAGAGGATAAATGCAGTTCTGACTTCTGTTTATACTTTCATATCATACTGTATCGCTGTGAACCTGGATGGCACTTCCAGTGGGACACCATGTTTAGTCCATGAATGAGAAGACTGTCACAATCAAAAGTGCTTCAGGCACAAACAGATTTGAAACAATCTTCCTACTGACTGAAAGAGAAAAGGCTGGTTCTGAAGATCATTAAATGTTCTATTGATGTGATTTCAAGGGCACACATTTAGATTTTCAAATGTGTTTTACATTTTGAACAAATTTACTAGCATTAAAGCTCAGTTGCTCTTCCTGAGAACTGTCCTTCTTGTCATCATTCACAGAAGCTTTCACAGAGAACTTACTATTCCAACTGGGAAGGAGGTGGGAGAGGTGGGGAACACAAAGCAGGCGATTAAGCTAGCTCTCTTGACTCAGAGATGCCAGGATCACCTGCTTGGCAACATTCAGTGGAGTGTGACTCACAGAGATGAAAGGGGCCACCCACCTGCAGTGTCCCAGAAAAAAACAAAAAGCATTTTTTTTTTTTGGCATTTAAATGTGCTAGCAGTTTCTGATTTAAAAGTAAAAAGGCTTCCTAATAATACAAATTAAATTGAAAGTAATTAGGCAGCTAAGTTGCCAAGTCATTTCTTAGTGTGCATGTGTGTATGTATGAGTATTCATTTGTTGTCCTGACATTTTGTTGACCATTCCATTGTAAGGACATCTTGTTATGCAAAATTTCATTGTGGGAACACTTATCCATACAGTGTCTTGTCATTGACATTTTATCATAAACATTGTCGGGGGCATCTCATCATGCAATACCCTACCACTGACATTTCATCAAAACAGCAAGCTATGGTGGTAATAGCTCAGTGTTGACAATTAGTATACTGAACCCCTAATTACATTTTTACACACATAATTAAGTTGTTCAGTTCCTGATGTAAAACTATCCCCATGAAAGGAGAGAAAACACCTCTTGTATCTCCTTGCCCTGAATCACTTAAAATGCTTATGAGAGCTGTGCCTAACTAAAATATCTACCTAATAGAAGAGTAACATGCTAATTGACCATACCTTCGCAACTCCCACCAGCCAATCAGGAGTGAGTATCCAAATTAACCCAATAAAGATGGTGGGTTAATTTGCATATGTGGGTGTTCTGCACTGCCCCAGCTGCTCCGGGCCTCTGGGCAGCCTGGGAAGGCAGAAAGGTGGCTCTGGGCCAGAGCAAAGGTGGTGCCAGCAGCCAGGGGAAAGAAGGCCCATTCTTACACTAATCTTCCTGCATCGGGCCTCTGGTTGTATATAAGCATATATATTATTCTCAAAATGTCATCTAACACCATTTGAAGAGAAACTTCCATAGCAAGAGTGAGAAAACTGCCCGTGGGCTAAATCCACTCAGCTACTTATTTTTGTTTAAAACAAGTTTTATTGAAACACAGCCATGCCTATTTTACATGTTCCCTATAGCTGTTTTTATATCACAGCCACCAAGTTAGGAATTACAATAGAGACTTCCTCACACACAAATCCTAAAATATATACTATTTGGTTTCTACAGAAAAGTTTGCCAACCCTTTCAGCAAAAGTGTCCTAGAATATGCTTATTCAAAAGATAGTTATTCAGGCCCAACCCTATGCTACAGAATTAGAATGTCTGTTTACAGAATGTGGTAATCTGTAGTTCAACAAGTACTTTATAGGTTTTTCCTCATTTTCTTAAATAACTTTTTTAAAATATGCTTTTATTGATTTTACAGAGAGAGAAGGAGAAAAAAAAGCAATGTGAAAGAGAAACATTGATAGGTTGCTTCCCAGACACAGGCCAACCAGGGAATGAACCTGCAACCTGGGTTTGTGCTCTGACTGGGAATCGAACCAGCAACATTTTGGTGCACGGGATGACGCTCAACAATTGAGCCACACTGACCAAGGCTATATAGGCTTTTTAACAAAGAAAATAAAGTTACAACTGGGAAGCAGTTACAAGTGGCAAAGGTAGGGAACACAATTTTTTTTTTTAATTTTCTACCCACTGTCTTAAAAATTGATGAAGAAATTCATAGCTCATCTTATTTAGACTCATGCTCAAATGGCTTTTGTCTGTTTTACTACAGAAAGTAAAGGTAAGAAATACATTAGTCAATTACCTGACCAATTAATTGCCTTAAGAAAATTAGTATCTAAACAGTGAAAAAAAGCTTTATTAGCTTTGAAAAATCTTTATTAATCATTGAATTTAAAAATATGACCTGTTTCTATAAAAATTCAAGAAAAACTAATGAAAGCAATCATTGGATATCCCCTTTTGTCTCAATTCCATTTCCTAGTGGTTACAACAATTACTTACCAGTGGTTTACCCTTTCAGTATCTTTTTTCTTTCCATCTCCAAAGAACTCCCATGAGTATTTCATTTCATAAGATCTTCCTACACTTTCTCCAAATGCTAGAGGAATTGCATATCAGGACTCATTCACTAAACCTTTATCCAATGTCAACTCTGAGCCACCTTCTGATGGAACATGACTGGTATCTCAAGAAGGAATAACTAATCAGGGAAAATGTAATTTTTTCACAATTTCATATTTTACTACTTTCTTTTTTTTATATTATTTTATCCTCCTGGCATTTTACTCACATAAACCCTAAAGATTTTTCACTTCCTGAGGTACATTTCCATTCTTCTCTTTCCCTTTCTATTTATCTCCGTTGTCTTCTCTTTTAATTTATTGGTTTTGTAACTACAGATGACCCATATGTTTTCCCCTTGTTACTGCCATCTCATCCAAAAGTCTTTTTCCAGGACTTTTTCAGTAAATAGACACTGCTGTGCCTCCCCTTCTATGAACTTTTTCTGGAAAGATGTTTTACTGTTGCCATAGACATTTATAGTAACTTTAGTAGCCTCTATGGCATGTCATCATCATCTTGTCTACTTTTCATTTCCTTCTGCCTCTTGAAATAAAATATATTAACATAGTCATCCTTTCCATCTGTCAAGTTTAATAAACTACAGACAACTCTTAATCATTTGTTGCTTATAGTTTTATATTTCTCTTTCTTATCCATGCTACCATCCACTTTAGCTTGCCCCACTCCATTTTTTTTTTTGAATATTTATTTCTATCCTTTCCTACGAGGTAATGAGACTTTTAAACCTAGTTGTTATATTACTCTGCTCATATAACTTTTAAATATAAAAATATTTCCCGGTGAAACAAATCTGCATTGATAAAAGCCTAGTTAGTTCTTTAACAGTTAACAAATAGTAGCTCTCCACTGTCAATTTACTCTCTGCAGTCAAATTTTACAAAATGGATAAAAAGAAAATATGTACCAGAAACTGCTTAAATCAGTCTTGCTCCACTCTCAAAGCTTCTCTGTTCATATCTTTTATTTCTTCCTCTTACCTCTTATAATGTATATTAAAAATTGTCACCAGGGTCCCTGATTATAATATGCTACTTCTTGCTCTTTCCTCCCCTTGAAACATATGATTTGTAATTCCAGAGTGTTTTATAAATTGACATTCTTCTGTTCTTTGTTGCAAAGTCACAGAAGGGTGGGAGGATTAGAAGCACACTGCCAACAAAGGGTTAGAATAAAATAAGGAGCAAGAGGATAGTTTAAGAGAAACAGTGTATAAAACTACAAGCCAAGGACATGAGAATATCATTAGTGGGTATATTTTTGTGTTTTGTTTGTTTTTGTAAGACCGGGGATAAAATGGCATGCAGATAAACTGAAAAAATAGTATAATGTAAGCTTGCCCAGAATCACTATATATGATTGCTATAGTCAATCATAAGTTGAAAGTATGATCATTCTTATGTTTATTTCCTGAATAAAATTGCACTATGATTAATAAATTATCATAAGAAATTTTCATAACTCTCTCTAATATATATCCTGTGGATGAGAATGATAATGAAGCTTGCTTCTTATAACCTACGCTAGAGGCCAGGTGCATGATATTTGTGCATGGGAGGGGGAGGTGTCCCTCAGCCCAGCCTGCATCCTCTCCAATCTGGGACCCCTTGGGGGATGTCTGACTGCCAGACATCCCTCTCACAATCCAGGACTCCTGGCTCCTAAGCGCCTGCCTGCCTGCCTGCCTGATTGCCCCTAACCAGTTTTGCCTGCCAGCCTGATAGCCACCTAACCGCTCCCCTGCCAGGCTGATTGATGCCTAACTGCTCCCCTGCTGGCCTAATCATCTCAAACTGCCCTGCCCTGCAGGCCTGGTCACCCCCAACTGCCATCCCCTGCTGGCCTGATCACCCCCAACTACCCTCTCCTGCTGGCCTGATCACCCCCAACTGCCCTACCCTGCCAACCTGATCTCACCCCCAACTGCCCTACCCTGCCAGCCTGTTCTCACTCCCAACTGCCCTCCCCTGCTGGCTGATGGCCCCTAACTGCCCTCCCCTGCTGGCCTGATCACCCCAAACTGCCCTCCCCTGCTGGCCTGATCTCATCCCCAACTGCCCTCCCCTGCTGGCCTGGTCACCCCCAACTGCCCTCTCCTGCTGGCCTGATCACCCCCAACTGCCCTCCCCTGGCAGCCTGATCACCCCCAACTACCCTCCCCTACTGGCCTGATCACCCCCAACTGCCCTCCCCTGCCTGCCTGATCTCACCCCCAACTGCCCTACCCTGCCAGCCTGATCTCACTCCCAACTGCCCTCCCCTGCTGGCCTGATCACCCACAACTGCCCTCCCCTGCCGGCCTGATCTCACTCCCAACTGCCCTCCCCTGCCGGTCATCTTGTGGTGACCATCTTGTGGTGGCTATCTTGTGGTGGCCATCTTGTGATAACGTGAGGGTGGCTGTCTTCTGGTGGCCATCTGGTGACCATGTCACATGACGCCACGTAGGCTTTTATTATATAGGATGTGTCAGTAAGGAAAAGGAAAAGAGGGTACCCTCTCTGCCTGTCATTTGCCTTCCATCATCTTCCCAAATTGAATGGAAGTGGTCCATTGTGCCTCAGATGAACTTGGTATAGTTCTTAATTATGTAAGTTTTCTGACTACATTGTAACTGTTTATGTACTTTTATGTCAGGCCTACTAACCTGGAAGCAAATCAAGAATTTATGCTAATTTATCTTTTTATTCTCCCAGCTCCTAGCTTAATTTTCTCAAAGAAATGTTTACTATTTGGGTAGTTGAAGGGATAAATAAGAAAATGAGAGCAGATAACTGAGAAGATCATCCTCTTGATTTTGTTATATGACAAAATGACCAGAATATAATGAATGTATCATTTAACTATTTTAGTGCTACTAATTCCAGATTTTTGTGTGACACCAAACCACAGAAGTTGGTCAAAAAGAAAATGAAAGAATGGATATTACTGAGAGTGAATAACTTCTAGGACTAGGGTTCTGTTTCACTAAGGTAATAATACAATAAGAAAGAATAAGAATAAAACTAGTTAAATGTATTGAATCTTTACCACATACCAGATGCCATTTAAAGCACCCTATGAAGTAGGTTATATATTTTCCCATTTATCAAAGAGGAAACTGAGGCAAGAAGTGGTTAAATCATTGTCCAAGAACACAAGTAGACAATGAAATTATTGATTAATGAACTAGCATTACCACTATCAGATGAGATCAGAATATTCTCAATATGCTGTTTCCTGACTTCTATCACACGTTGTAATTACACATTTAGTTTTTGAATATGTGACTAACTAACGTGTGGTTTCCTACTAGAATCTACACATCATCAAAGAAGAGCTGTATCTGGATTTGCTCATTTAACACATGGTAGGCACTCAATATTTCTTGACTGATGTTAGCTTCTATGCAAAAGCATCACCCCATCAATATGGCACAAGATAAAAATAAATTGTCCTAGAATTCCTTCTAAACACTCACTGAACATGGGGAATCCTAAGAGAATTACTGAGATGATGTTATAAACTTAGAAGACATGATCCAGACTTCCAGTCTACATTTTACCAACAGCAGGGAGAGTCTAAAATATGAGCACCCTGGAACCTGACTGGGGCACATTATTTTCCTCAAATTGTGAAAAAAAATACTTCAGTGTCCTCAGCCCTTTGTTCCCCTGCAGCATTTGAAAGTCATCATCTCTTTATACTATCTCACTTTCTACTGAAGCCCCAAATGAATCTCATCTCCTTCAGCAGGAGATGACTCTGAACATATTCAGAAACAGAAGGCTTCTCAGCACCGGTGTCCACCAGTTAAAGTAAGTGTCTTCCCTACACAGCTCACAAGTCTCTTTGTAAAGAAAAGGTGATTATGTCCTCATGTCCTACACTTGAGGATTTTTTGCTTCTCTTCTTTCACTTGCAGTGCATTCTCCCATCATTCTCTGGCTGTTCCTTAACCAGCTGAGATTCTATTTTGCTCATCCCACCTGCCCTCATCCCCACATGTGCTGTTGCATTCTTGTAACTCTTTGTGCCTGATTTAAATTGCACTTTACTCTCCCCAGAAGTATTAACATCACAGCTCTTGTCAATCACATGACTATTTCTTCCTACATCATCTTTTTCTTTCTTTAGGAGAATTCAATCAAATAATATTTATTAAATATCTACTTGTATGTAAAGACTTCAGGTAATTCATAGATGAAGTCTTAGGTTCTGCATCAGGGGGGCTTAAACAGTCTTTTGGGAGACTCAAACACAAATGATAATAAAAGATAGAATGAGTCCTATTTCATAATACACAGAAAAATAAAGTGTTATGAAAGATTAACTCAGCCATACAAAGATTGTTTGGGACTTTAGTTGTCTTAGTAAGAAGTTAGGCATCCAAACTTTTTTATTTATTTATTTTTTTTTTAGCAAAGATGAATCATGATCAAGACCCTGGTTTAGGATAATCACCTAATGTGTGCAGCAAACATATTCTCAGAGTTTAAGATGGAGACCAGAATTCTAAAAAGGATTTAATTGGAATAGTTTTAAGTGAGAGAGGGTCTTAACAAGGGCAGTAGCAGTAGGAAGAACATTAAGAATAAATGAGATGCCCTTAGGAAGTAGAATGGAAAAATCAGAAAAGAAAAAAAAACAGTAAAAGGTGACACTATGTTACAGTTGGCCTTCACAGTGGAATCTCTAAAGAATTCCTCTGACAGTCTCAACAATATTTTCCATGGTATTTTTCCAGGGAAACTTCTATTATAGCACTTGCCACTAGAAGTCATAACACTTCTACTACTAAAGGCAAATAACTGTGGAAGGTTCACAATGAAAAGGAGGTAGTAAAATTATTTTAGAGACAGAATAACCCTGGAGATCTGGTTTAACCTTAAAGGGTCTAATACATCTCTATTTTATATTGAATTTAATAAAGTGAAGGCATAGGCATTTAATGTTAACCAGGGCTAGAAATACGTGACTGCTGTCTTCTGCTTCATCACTACATTCATTAATTCCCTGTATCTAATAACTTAAGGGTCAACTTCTTAGGAGAAATCAGTTGACAGCAATATGAGGAAAAATTAGACACAGAATAAAGGATCTGGGGAAAAGAGGGATGCATAAGGATTGGGACACTCAAAGATGAACAGAGCAAGAGAAATTAGACAGACAAATATAATTCTAGTTAATGTGTCACATTGGGACACTTCAGGAACTGACTATCAAAAAATATGTGCTGCAATTTTTCTTAATGGCTTTTAGAAAGCATTTTTTCTTTAAAACTGACTCTTAATTTAGGAAATATAAGTCTGTCTAGTAATATGGGCGATAATTATTTGAGAACCTTCTTAATTTAACTCTTCAAATACAATATTAAATACCCTCTTATTCAAGATGATAGCACCATAATTAGTTTATCTTGTCTTACAAAACATGGAGTTTTGTTTGTCTTCTCTATCCCCCCTTCTATATTTTTAGCTTGCTTGACCTAGTGGAGAAAGGAGGCTAGGAGATGGAGCTACAATAGGAAATCATACTGGGAAGTATGATTTCTCTTTCTCATACCAACAAAATTCTTCTTAAGTATATTATTTATGTGCCCTAATCTTTTTTTAACCATATTTATGCCTTGATAATAATACCGTTATGTGTTATTTTTATTTTTCCCCATCTTTTGCCTTATCACTTAATTTTGCATTTATAATTAATTCCTAATTATGTCATAGTGAAAACAATTATTTGCCACCAAACCTCATGCTGTAGTTCTCTGACTATCATTAACCCTCACATTACCCAAACACAAATTGGGCTATAATGGTATTCACCTTTTTTTTGTACTTCACTCTGCAAAAGGTAACACACACACACACACACACACACACATACAAGAAGGGGGAGAGTAGGTGTATTTTTAAAATGAAATCTTCCTTATATTTGTGACAACAAGAATCCTCACCCAAGCCAAGACTGCTCTTACCAAGAATGGCTTTAATCATCATAAGAAACTACTGAGAGAGTACAGTGCATGGTTTCTTCTCTATCTCTCCTCCTTTTTTAGGGGATTATATCAACACACAATTTAACCTCCCAAATTTTTTCCTATAGCTTTTACCTCTCCTCCTAATTTTTAACTATATACTCAATTGCCTTCTTATCATTTATGTTCTTAATACCTCACAAGCATTAAAACAAATCTAAATGTTTCACTTAGATGTGTAATCCTGGTGAGTTGCCTAATCTCTTTGAGTCTTGGTATTCTTGTTTACAATTTAGGGAGGATGCTAACTAGTTCAAAAAATTGTGTAGAAAAATACTATGTTAGTATGAAGTGAGTTCATGATTATAAACTATCTCATACTGTGTAGGAATTAGTACATAACAGTTACTCAGTAACTCTGAATTTCTTCTCTTTATTGTCATTGTCTTTCATGGCTTCCATTCACTCCAGATTATTCTGTTTCCCTGGTTCCTACCTTATGGAGCGATCTTATTTCCTGGTTTCTTATTCTCTCATCACAAAGTGCTATACAACCACCTCAGTGTCCCAGATAGTAATGATGCCACCTCACCCACCCAACCCCACTAGCAGCTGTGTGCAAAACAAGCAACTAAAAAAAAAAAAAAAAGAGTAGATAGATAGCAATTGTTTTTGTAAATAAACTGGTTTCTTTTCTGTTATATTTGTCATTACTCTTTTATTCTTTTGAATATAAATATATTTTGCTGTGTATATATAACACTGATGACTATAACTATGCTTGAAATTTCAGCACTTTTCAGTTATGGCTGAGTAAAACTGCAGAACATTAGTTTCTACTTTGAAAGGTACATGTTAATTACTGTAACTACCTAATCTACATATTTTAATACATCATCTGACAAATCCATGACTGGGCTTTTCTACACTACTCCGAGAAATTGAGAATTGATTATTCATAAATAATATCAAAACTATATTTAAATAAAATGAAATTATTTACCCCAACATAAAAGCAACCTTGCCAAATATGTGGATAATATGCAATAATGATAAACTCTCGCATTATAACTCAGCAGTTTAAAACTCTTTTAGGGTAAGTTTTGGGTAAAAACATACCACTCTTTTACTAAAAGGTGAGGAAAATTTTATCAACAAAGAACTGTAGGCCAGTGGAAATGTCTGCAGCTATGCTTGGCAAATGAAGAAAATGTAAATTCCCAAGATGTGCATTTTCATGCTTATTGGGTAAAAAAAAAAAAATAGCTTTTAAATGTTTTTCCAAAATCATCAGGACTACATTTTTGAATAGTTAGTTACTAAGTCATATAAAAAGTTCACATCCTGAAGATTTTTCAGCTTGCTCTGAGCAAAATACTGTGTGTCAATTCACATTTGACACACTAAAACACTTTCTAAATATTCTGAATTGGCCTTTTAAACAATTCAGGCATTCAACTTTATGTATTCGCTTCTATTCCTACTTGAATATGAACATGTGGAAAAGAAGTTCACGAGGAGATAGATAATGTGAGGCAATCTGAGGCAAGGAAACATAAGTTGACATCTTGTCTGGTTGACAGAAAACCAAATAATAGACAGTTCACAGTAGCAAAAACTGATGCTAGAACTGTTTCAGAGGATTAGGTCCTAAAAGTATAAGTAACCCTTTGAATCAATTCCGGAGGCTAAATGCAGCAACCTAAGCTTGTGGTTCACATCCAGTAGAGACTAGAGGAAAAAAAAAAATAATCATTTTTATATCCTTTCATGAGCCATAATCTCCATAATAGATATATGTAAGTACTGGACTCCAAGAGATAAAATGTCTTCCAGTTTTGCTTTAAGCATTCCGAGCTTGCACTGTCTTTAACCCCACAGTTTGCTTTACCAAGAGTGGAATGTCTGCAATGCTCTTTCCTGAGGAGTCAGCATGTACTTATTCCCGAGCACAGCTGGTTGCTTTGTCCCACATACCTACATAATGCAATGCAACTGGAGAATGACAGAGGGACCTCATAATGGTGTGGATCTATTCTAACTATACAGAGATGTAAATGCAGAGGATATTTGAACACCATAGAATTAATTCACTCATTACATAGATACTAATAAGGAACAAATATGTTCTGGGTCCTGAGTCTCCAAAGCTAAATGCAACTCATTCTTTTTCTAAAGCCAAGTTTTATCCAGCGTAAGTCCAACTTCCATAGACCTAGTTGGCTCTTGTGCCTGGGGTTCCAGCCACCCAGGCAACTTTTATGGCATCAGGCTCCCAGCAGGCTTCTGTGAACCCAGAAGGCCTTCTCACACCAGCACTGGCTGTGGTTCTCAAGACCTAAGGTGGCTCCCAGGGCGTCAGGATCCCAGCAGACTCCAACAACCCAAGTCTGCAAGCAGGAACCCACAACCCAGGCTCTCAGCCATGCTCAGTGCCAGGTCATCTACTGCAGACCCGGGCTTTTGTTCCTCCCCAGCAGCAGGCTCGATCCCACAGCCCCTAATACACATCTTCCCCCAGGCCAAGCTTGCCACAGCAAACCTATATTCTACAACCAAACATCTAGGTTCCCAGCACACACCAGTGCCACGCCAGCCCCTATGGCACCAGCCTTAGAGTGGTTCTAAGGAACCCAGGATCTTGACACACCAGCACCAGAAAAGTCTCCACAGACCCAACATCCAGGATGTCCCTGGAGGCCCTAAGTTATAGAATGACTCATGATCTCTGGTTTCAGGCTCACCCTAGTGCCAGGCTAACCCCCATGGCCCTAGACTCCAAGCCAACTATTGTAAAACTGGCTGCCAATCTATTCCAGATTCAGACCAGCCCATGTAGAACCAGATGTCAGGCCCATTCTAAAAGTCCCCAGTGCCTGTGTAGTCCCCATGGACACAGGATGCAGGTCCTTAATGCAGAGAAGGTCCCAGGCCCATCGCCACAGACTCAATCACCAGGCCCAGCCCAGTGAACAAGGCTCTAAGTCTCCACAGACCCAGATAGTAGGCTGGTCCCAAGTCCCCAAGAGCAGGCCTTCCCACCTGCTGGTGCAAGCAATAGACCTCATTCCGGAGACTCTCCTCTGGTAGTCAGTTTTGTCTGGATGACTTTTGTGGACCTCTTTGTAGACATCATGGCTGTCTAGGACATTTCTATCCAATCTTCCTTCCCTCTCTCCCCAAAATCAGGCTTGCAACCTTATGAGGTTAACTGATATTCTGAATCTAGATATAAATCTAGGTAAATTAGTAATTTCTCCACATTTGAAGAAGGGGATATTGTATTAACATAACTAATTGAAACAGATTTAATTGTGAGCCCCAATATTATGGCAAGAAAAAATTTAGGATCGATGACAAAGCAAGGCATGTAAAGTAAAAATTTAGTGTAGTTGATTCACCTAAATCAGGAAAGAATTTCTATTCAGAGCTGGTTTTAAGAATAGAAATTTGTATGTGATATGACTTACTATAAAGACTTTTTCTTATTGACTGTCCATCAACTACCAAAATTATCTGATTGCTAATTTATAGCTAAAATTCCACAATTAATGCTTTCTCTTTTGACAAAACTTTCCTGCCTAATACAATGTACATGGATGATATTTTGAATTGAAGCCACATTTTAAAGCAATTATATATAATATTAATATATAAAATATATTTATTACTATAAACAAAAATCATATATTATGTAATTAATATAAATATATGTTCATATATACTATATCTATATATATACACACACACACATTAATGTTAAGTGGAAGATAATATCACTTTTGGAGCAAATCTTAATAAGGACAAATAGTGGATAGAACAAATGAGGAGATTTGACACCTAAATAATTGATGTTTTTATCGAGAACAGGTAACACTGGCAGTAGTGACTCTGAGAAAATTATGTAGCAACACAAAGCTAAGGATATTAATAACTTACTTTAAAATTTTGTACCAAGTTGGAGTTACTAATAATTTATTAGTAGTACTACATCCATAGCAGCAAACATCTGAAATTCTGATGAAGTGTAGCATGAACAAATTATAATTTATTTTACACTTAATAGGAAGTCCAGTGATAGCACTCCAGTTTTGACATAATCAGGGAATCAACAGATCCTCCAACACTTGAGTTATTAGATTGTCTGCTTTCATGGTTATTATTTCACATTTAATCATAATACTAGGATTATGGCTGATGTATCTCTGGCATCGTGTCCACATTGTAGGTAGAAAGAAAAAGGACCATGGGCTTTCCAGCATAGTCCATACATTTTTATAAGAAAAACAAAAACTGACCTAGTAGAATTCCACTGACATCCCATTAATCATTATTATGTCACATGGTCAATTCTAGCTGGAATGTAGGTAGCCAAGGAAAGAGTACTACATGTCCTTCCTAAACACATACACAATATTAAAATTATGCCAACTATTTTGGCCTACCCAGGCCTGATTTAATAAGAACTTTAAAATAAATGTTCTTGATATAATGGAATAAGCAAAACAGCAACTGCTATCGTCTGGCTTTTCCTAATCTGCATCATATATTTTATTCTATTTTATAGATATCTCTGGCCAATCATCCCTAGAACTATTGGCTGAGCCCATGAAAAGTATAAAGAATTTCTTAGTTAAACCAAAATTGTGTACTGGCCTTGAAAGAGTTTATAGTTTTACAGGATACATTAGAAGCAAGTATTAAAAAAGAATCTTATACTTTACCTCTCATATTTATGTGTAAATGTAATTGCATTGCTGTACTTATGCATAATACATTTCTCCCCAAGTTGTCTTATCAGTTATGTGCAATGCGTAACTTCCCTTCCTCTTGTGAACTAATACATAAGCTGTCTTCATTGTCTGGAGCCACTTTAATGGTATCTCTCTTCCATACAGCTGATATTACTTGAGAGTCCCCAGTATTTTTTCATTTTTCTGGGTGTCAGAAAGTCTTTAAACACATCCAGAGCTCTCCTCCACATTACTAAGAATTGTGTAAGGGTTTCTGTTATATATTCAGTTATATCTTCTGCTTCCATGCACTTGGGATAACAAGAATACAGACATTCTTGGCTCTGAGACAGTTCCACCTTTGTTTCCTCTACAAATAAACATTTATCAAAGCATGTTACTTCCTGGTTGGTCCTTATCATTAGCATTAGATCAGCCATATTCTAGCAATCGCTCTTTTGCTTCTGTTTTCCCTCTCCTTTCTTCCCTAGGGAGTAACCAAAAACCCTTAAATTTCACCTCAAAGAAGATCACAGCTGAGCAGAGGCAACCTCAGTTCCAAAATGAAAGGTTTCAATGGGGATGACAATGGTAGTTTCATGAAATGTGAAGCCCAAAATACTAGAGGAACATGAAATAACATGTGTCAATATTTATTTTGGAATATTAAATGGTGTAATTGTCATTAGCTTATCAAATTATAGAAAATAATTCAATATTTTCTCATATTTAAATCACCTGGAGATATTAAAAATGCTGATTCCATGTCCCACCCAAGACTTACTAAATCCAAATTTCAAGAAGGAAACTGGAAATTTCAAATAACTTTTATGATCAGAATTTGGCAGTACAGAAAAAAAAACCTCAAACTTTTACTCTTAAAAATAGAATTATGACAACTACCTCATGATGCACAGAGAAAATAAACAAAGGATAGTATCTACCATAGGTACAGAATTTTCCCCTTGGAGCTAAGTCTTAAGATGATGTGTTTTTTTCTGGTTTTTTTTTTTCTGTTTTTTCCCCCATATCATATCAAATGAAAGGTTGATTGAAAGCACAATAAAAGGAGTGAAAGAATTCTTCATAAGGAGTTTCTCAGGAAGGAAAAGAAAATTCAACAGCAAGAATCCCAACATCCTTACACTTGAGTGAGCACATCCTGCCGATCAATCAGCTTATACCACAGAAGACTGAAACTCCCCGCCACTAGATGCTGTCCTGCAGGGGCAGGCACATGGGGCCGAACACAATGGGTGGGGTTTCTATGAAAGGACCAGAGGTGGGACATGTGGGGAGTCAAATCCGGAGGAGGAAAATCTGCTCCTTTAATCCCTTTCAAAATACTTTTCAGTTGAAAGAAAATCAAAATCACAATATCCTGATCCTCCCCTCTCTCTCTAAATTAATAATATTATTTTTATGGCCAATGTGAGAACATCAGTCAGCCCCTTAAGTTACTTAAATGAAACTATTCCACTTGATTTGACACTAATGCACAAATGGTTTTAAGAAGTAATAATAGCTATTGGGGAGATTTTAAATGCAGAGTTAGAAAGTCTCTGCTGGTACCCTGCTTTCTATTAAACAGAGTTATAGAAGCCTGCTGTCCCCATTATGACTGTAACTCACCATGAGACACAGAGCCAGTAATATTGGCTCTGTTCCCTGTGGAAATCTGTAGAAAGAAAAAAGAAATAAAAAATTTCATATGACTTTGGTTGATATATACAGATCTTTCTGAACTCACAGATATAGATGAGAGGTAGAAAGATGATAGATAGATAGATAGATAGATAGATAGATAGATAGATAGATAGATAGATAGAAGATAGATCATAGATAGATGATAGATAGATAATACATTTTAGTTGTTAGTTTGACATTTGACAGCCCCTAGTAAAGTATGCCTCTCACTTGTAAACTCTCCAAATCTACTCAGCATCTCACAAAGAACAATAATTGTTTATTGATCTAAGTGTTAACAATCTATTGATGAAGTCTAGAAATAAAACCCAA
The DNA here is from genome assembly GCA_026230045.1 of Corynorhinus townsendii. Lineage (NCBI taxonomy): Eukaryota > Metazoa > Chordata > Mammalia > Chiroptera > Vespertilionidae > Corynorhinus > Corynorhinus townsendii. The sequence goes on from JAPDVU010000002.1 coordinate 95,032,028, forward strand.
GAGCAATAACTACTCAGGACATTGATTTTAAGGTACTTTGCTGTTCTCCATAATATAAAGTTTATATACACACACACCCCTAATGTCAGATAGACCAAACAGTGGAACAACTGAACAACTGGACACTATGACATGCGCTGACCACCAGGGGGCACACACAGAACATGGCAGGCATCGGCCATGGCGGAATGGTAGAGCAGGAGAGTGGGGTGTCAGACAAAGGCGGGGTGTCAGACAAAGGCGGGGTGCCAGTCGCTATCATCAGGGTGAGCCTCTGGTGGTTAATGAAAATTCTTTGCTTCCGCGCACTGCAGTTCCACCAGGCGCTTGCACCTGCTGCCAGCACCAGCCCCAATGGCCCCGCACACACCCCTTGCTGGCACTGGTCCCATCGCTCTGCACCATCAGCAGGTGCAAGTGGGGCCAGCACCATCAGCACATGGGAGCAATGGGAGCAGGGCTGCTGGCAGATGGGAGACCAGGGGCCATGGTCCAAGGGGCCAAGCAGGGGCACAGAGGATGGGCTAAGACCTGCCCCAGTGCCCACCACAGCTTCGTGGCCCACAGTTCCTTTCTAGGTGCATGAATTTGTGCACTGGGCCCCTAGTATATATAGAGGCCCAGTGCATGAATTCATGCACTGGTGGGGTCTGGCCAGCCAGGCCCCAATTGGCAAATCAGGGCTGGGCCTGTCTGGAGGAGGAGACAGTGGGAGGTGGGCCAGCCAGTCCACCCGGATCAGGGCCTAATCTGGGCTGGGATGGCTAGCAGGAGGGGCTGCAGGCGATTGGCCCCTGAATGGGGTGGGGGGGCCAATCAGGTGCCAGTGGCCTGGGGGAGAGGCCATTGGTGGTTGGCCAGCCGGCCCTGCCCTTGATCAAAGTAAGGGGGCTGATAGAGGGCAGAGCTGGCTGGGGGGAGGGGCTGTGGGTCGATCAGGGTGGTGGGGGCCCATTGGGGGTGGGGCTGGCTGGGGAGAAGGACCTCAGGTGGTTGGCCAGTCAGCCCTGTGCCTGATTGGGATGGGAGGGCCAATCTGGTGTGGGTCCGGACTAGGGGAGGTGCTGCAGGAGGTTGGCCAGCGGGCCCTGCCTCCTATTGGGGTAGGGGGTGGCAATCAGGGGCAGGGCCAGCTGAGGGGAGGGGCTGCGAGTCAGTGGGGTAGTGGGGCCCATGGAGGGTGGAGCTGGTTAGGGGGAGGGGCTGCAGAAGTTTGGCCAGCTGGCTCCACCCCCTATTGGGGTGAGGGGCAATCAGGAGCAGGCTGGCCAGGGGGAGGGGCTGCGGGCCAATGGGATGGTAGGGGTCCATCAGGGGTGGGGCTGGCCTGGGGAAAGGGCCCCACCCCCTGATCAGGCAGTTAGCTTGCTGCAGTGGGCATCATAGCAATTGGTGGTTGTGGTCATTATGACATTCCGGTCACTGGCTTTTTATAGATGATAGATGATATAGAGATAGATAGATAGATAGATAGATAGATAGATAGATAGATAGATAGATAGATAGATAGATAGAAGATAGATATGCTTTTAAAACCCCATATGTTTTTTTTTCTAAATGAGTATTTAAGAACACAGTAAAACTTAACACAGATGATTATAAACAAGTTTATGAACCCCTTCATGATTTTTTTTAACAACAGAACAAATACATCTGCTTAAGAATTCTTAAGAAAATATATATGAAAGTACCATGAAAATGCAAAGTGCACTTATTACTTGTTATGGTAAAAATGTATGTAGTAGCACCTGGAACCATTTTTTTATTATCTGTAGTAGGTATTCAATAAATGTTTTCTGTATATGAGTAAAGATGATAATAAGAAATAGTTCAATTTTCCCATATCTATGCCACAGAATGTAACCACCAAATACATTACAGGCAAAAAGCCACATAATATCATACATGCACACTGTGAAAGGTTTATAAAGAAAAATACAAAATCAAATATCCCTCTAGGTATGTTGATGGTTTGGTTTGCTATATATGCAGCAATATACAGAAATCTATATTTTAGAAAATATGTTGCTTCCAACATGCTTTCTGATACCCCTAATTCTGCACACCATTCTTCCTTTTCTGAGCCTCCCTTCTAGTAAGTAGGGTTTGGGCCACCACCAGTAAGCAAAGATGAGTACTTGATCCAGGCTGCCAACCCCCTATCCACAAAGACTCAGCCTATATGGAATCATTTTAGAGCCAATTTGAATACTTTCCCAGAAGATGTTTTATAAATGCCCAGAGAAAAGAGTCGCTTTTCTATTAGACTGGGACAGCCAGTAGCCACCTTTTTCACCATATGAAGAGAGATCATTTTTGGCAGGAGAGAATTAAGGCCATACAGGGAAAGATGCAGAAGCAAACAAGAAGAAAAGAGAGGGAGGTATGAAGGGGATCAAGCAGGAGATAATTAGCATACTGCTGGGGTTCCTGAATTGTCATCTTATGAAAGACTTTCTGGTTTAGGCCAGTTTGAGTTCAGTTTCTTTCACATAATAGTGAAGAAGTGTTCTACATAAATCTGTCTGGATAAATGTACCAGAAACATACGTTTTTATATTCTCAAGACAGAAATTCTTCTAGACCATTTCTTGAGACTCCTTTTTTCCCATTTTTTCCCTCTTACAAAGAAAACCTCTAGCCCGGTTGTGCTGTCTCATTGGGCACCTACTGATAAAATAAAAATCAGACTCAAAAAAAAATGTTGAAACAAAGGACAGTACACTTACTTTTTGAGGGTAGTTGCTCCAGCACTACACCTGTCCCACAATTACCAAACTACAGAAAAAAAGCAAGGGATCTCCTTAGAAATAAACATTACAGTAAAAGAAAAGAAGAAAAGAAAAGGGAAGCATTGAAATAGATAATTGTCAGCCACGGAGACATTTCACTGAAGATGCCCCTGAATTTCTTTTTCCTTTTTTTCTTTAATTGTTATTCTACAGATTGGGGGACAGAAAGGACAAAAGTTGTTAACCAAAAACCCAAGCCAAAAAAGAGGTGAGGCTAATAGGATAATTAAGTTCCTGAAGTCCTATGACATGTCATGATTATATCAAAATTAAAGTCAAAGTCATATGAAACACCCTTCAGATCTATGTCCTAAACCCCCTCAGGTGCCTGACAAACCTTAAGAAGCCAAAGTGACAATTACTGATTTACCTTTCTGTACTGAAAAATGGAAGTTGAAAGTTAAGTGGCAACAAAAAGCTAAGCACCTCTGAGGCTGAGTTTTAAGTCTGGACTAGACAGAAATGACAGAAAATCATTAAGAACAGAAGGCATTCAAAGGTCAGAAATAAATTGTTACCAAGCCCTGTTTGACCATTTTATCAGTCAGAAATTTTCTCTTTGCTCTCTAGAATGCAGTAGCATTTTCTTATCTCTGGAGATGAATATGATATTATCAGGGTTGTACAAACACACTGATATTTAGATTCTGAGAACATTTAGCAAACAACAAGACTGTTTGCAACAAAATAAGACTCTCAAATTGTTTTTTTAAAATACATAATTTTCTTGTCTCCACTTGTCTGGAATGTTCCTTACTGTATGAAAACTGTGGAGTTCATACTTGGTAGAGAAGAAATTCAACAATGTATCCATATGCTTGGGTTTTCAATGTGGTTCTTGGTGAGATAGAGAGTTAAGCTCCAAGTCAGTCCCAGAATATATATATATATATATATATATATATATATATATATATATATGAATGACCAGTGACTATGACATGCACTGCGGTGGCCAACCAGCCTAATCTGGGCCCTGATCACACTCCCTGGCCAGCCCAGCCCCCGATCAGCTCCCAACACCCCGATTGGCCCCCAACCCTCCAATCGGGGGTGGGGCTGGCTGGCCAACTGCTCACGGCTCCTCCCCCCTGCCAGCCCCACCCCCCAATTGGCCCTCCCCACCGCTGGCCAGTCAATTGCCCACAGTCCCTCAACCCCACTGGCCAGTCAACTGCATACAGCCCCTTCCCCCCGCTGGCCGGTCAACTGCCCACGACCCCTACCCTCCACTGGCCCAACCCGATGGGCTCCCATCAGGCAGGCCAGCCAGATCCCACCTATGCACGAATTCATGCACTGGGCCTCTAGTAAGCAAATATTTCTCTTCCTCCTCCTTCCCCCTCCCTTTCCACCCATTTGGCCAGGAGTTATATTTTGCCATTTCAGTTACAAAAGATCATCAGGGAGACTGATGCAAATCTCTCAGAAACAAAATTTGATCTTCAGCTAAATGAAAATGTTAGTGAATCAAAATTTATTTAATCTCCTTGAATTATGAAAGTGAAAAAAATTATGGCTTAAAGATTGCATATAGGAGAGAAAAGTCTTAATTATTTTAGCAATTACTATGTAATGTCCTAAAATGATTCACTAATCACTCTGCAGCTGGTACACTAAAAAACACAGGATATAAAGGTGTTCTTCAAATGGTATAGTCCAATGTAATCCACACTTTGAAGAGTATGTAGGAAACACAAGGAAAAGGAGAACCTGCAGACTTTCACTCTGAAATATGCAGAAGTCCTGACTGAACTGTCTAAGCAACCTGGGGCTTAGTTCATTTTGGATGATATTAGTACATGTTAATAAAGGCAATTTAAGAGTTTCACTGTATTTAAACAGGAGAGTAGTTTGCCAAGATGAGAGCTTGAACTAAAATCTCAAGGACCTTTTCAAAGGTCTTTTTTTGTTCATTATTGCAGAGGTCACTACAATGTTATTTTTCTGTACTAAATCAAAATCTGTATAAACTACTTAAATAAACAGTCCCATCTTCAGGTTTTTCAAAATCAAAATTCTTAATATTTAAGATATCATATCTATTAACCACACACACACAAAAAAAAATCTGAAAGGGAGGGACAGAGGGAGGGAGATAAGAAAGAAAAAGGACCACCTGAAAATATTATTCAAGAAATACAATGCAGGTTTTGCTTTATATAACACAAAACTCATGTGCTGCTCAAAAGATAAAAGCTTCTCAGCCAGTAGAAGCTGGTAATTTGAACCCACCCACAGGTGGTTGATGATAATGGTGACTTAAATACTTATCTTCCTCTAATTATCCCAAGTTTTACTCTTCAAATGCCCACATAAGGATACTTTTTGCTTTGTTATTTATTTCTATGCTAACCTTAGCAGTAGCTTTCACATATTCCTAAACTGATCATCTCCCTCAAACCCCCCTTACCACAGTGTAATCCAAAAGAAAAATGTTGGTTGTGCAAGAGATATTTGGCTCAGATGCTGCCTTCCTTTAAATTTAGTAAGAAGGTCTTGGGCCATTTCAGTCTGCTTCATTATCAGAATTGATATCCATTTACCTATGATTTGTCCTTGACACTAATCAAATTCAGAGGTACTGCACTGGATGTATGGTAAGATGATAATTGTCAAAGCTACTCCTGTTACCATCAGTGGCTCCTTTTATACTCCCCGACTGCGGATTGTAAAACAGATTCACATTATCCAGAAGCCCTAGGTTATAATGATGTTCATTTATAGAGAGCCTTTATTCAACAATTCCAAGTGCTGTGTAGGAAGTCATTGTGACAGATGCTTCCTTACCAAATGAGGAGGAGTTGTATACCTGTATAGCTAAAGTCAGGCAGAAAGCATATAAGTAATTAATTCATGTTGATTATGCCTTAATTTTTAACCCATTGTAGACTTTTTTTTACTAAACCATGTTTATTTGTAAAAATGAATAACGTGTGTTTATCCATACAATTTGCCATGCACAACTAAGAGCAATTCATAGATCAACATATTCTTATAGCTCAATTAACCTACAACTCATGCAGAAGAGTTAATAGGTTCCTATAAATCTTTAGCTAATTTATTCTTCCTGTCATCTGATTAAGTATTGTGAGTCATTTCTAGAGAAAGGCGGTGCTGCAGTGCCTCTGTGCTGCCATCATTGGGGAGGAAGGAGATATTCCTTCCTTTATAAATAAGAACACAGAGTCTTTCTATTTATATTAGATTTATTTTCCAACTAAATAGATTATTTTGGCCAGGCTGAGTTTAATAAGAACTAGAATAGCACTAAGTTCATTGATCTTTAGTTACTTAAAAGAATGAGGGAATGTAAATTCAGAAATGAAGGAGGCAGTTCTCCACTCCCTGCATAGAGATTGCAAGAATTGGAGGTGAAGAGGACGCAGCTGCATTTCTTAACTTTTGAATGAAAAGCAATTATGCCAAGAGCCTTCATTTTAGATTGTCAGCATGGGCCTATGTCTTACCCATCCTTACACTCCCAAAACGAGGATTTTAAAGGCCTCCTGCCTTTGTCATTGAGACACCTGTCACCAACTACACTGAGTCAGCATCTCCAGATGCTGGGAAATACATATTCAACATGAATCTATGTAAGAAGCAACAGTAGGGAGGCTGGAATTCTTCAGAATTCTTAAAGAAAAAAAAATGAAAAGAAAATTTAAGTCTAAAAAAAGAAGAAGCTGAGGTTATAAGGAAATTTTCTACCCTATAAAATATACTTCTGATTCCATTTCAAGTTGTTTGCAATTGAAATTATTTAACCCTAATGTCAAGTTAACAAAGTAAATTCCTACAAAAAAATTTTTAATATATTAACTACAAATATTACCATAGGCAAGTTTTAGGGAAATATATGATTTTTATATGGGATCTGTAAAATGAAGAGCCATTTGAGCATAGTATTACAACAAGAAATATTTAAGACTATTTTTATTTTAATATAAAGTAATAATTAATAGGGATAAAATAATCAGTAAAATATTTTATTCTCTAAGAAACATAGTAAAATTAAAAAAAAAACACTTGCGATCCTTTAGAGTACTGGCAAAAATTTGGTACTCTCTACATGCTAAATTTCATTTTCAAATGCATTTATTATTCATTCTTGCCCTCTTCATTCTTGCCCTCCTGCTTGGGATCACATCTATGAGTCAATTGCAAAAGCAGTGCTCATTTTTCGCTTACTGAAGTATATCAAAATATTCATGATTTCTGAATTAAAAAGAGATATCCCCCAGAACTTCCAATGACACTCAGAAGAACTCAAAATTGTATAGTTAGATATCTTTCTGATGAAAGGGTAATAATTTCTTTTTCCTTTATTAGCTATTTGATGGCACATTTACATGAGTGTATTCAATGTTAAAAAAATTACTAATTTTATATAACCAATGGGGTAACAAAATCAAGATGTATCATTTAATACTAACTCTCTCAAGATGCACTAAATCAAATCTCCTAAAACATATGTTTTTATAAACTACTAAAATTAGAAATATGGTTGTGGGAGAGGCAGGAGAGGATAAAGGGGGATAAATGATGATGAAAAGAGGCATAACATGGAGTGGTGAACACACAACACAGCATACAGATGGTATATTGTAAAATTGTATACCTTAAAACTATGTAATTTTATTAACCAATGTAGCTCTAATAAATTCAATTAAAAAAGAAAAAATGATTTAAATTTTCACATGTAAAAAAAGAAATATGGCAATACATATCATTTCTTTAATTGTAGCCTATTTTATTTTATTAAATCATAACCAGCCAAAATATATATTAAATAAATGTCTAGATTAAAGACTATTTAAGGCAGCCACTTGAATGGTATAAATTTCTACACAAATTTTAATAATTCTTTATATCAAGTGAAAATAACATTACAGAATTAGATCAGGGCTTCAGAGAAATGCCAGTGGAATGTAGAGGTCATAGAATAAATTTATTTACATAGCAAAATCAAGAGGGGAAAATTCAGATGTAAAATAATTTTTGACAAGTACATGCCAATCTGTCTTAAGGTTAAAACTAAATATATTTTTTCATGTAGAATTCAATTTTTACCCATTTTCTTCTGGATATAACAATGGTCTATTTATTAATTGACTAAAATATCTATTGGCTCTCATCTGTTGTACTTTTTCAACAGAATCTCTTTAATTGAAGACATTAATTTCATAATATTCAATCACCATCTTGTGAGATCATAGATCTACCACTCTCTGTATTAAATACTCTGATTTGCATTTCTTTCTGATGAAGACTTTGAAGCCAGAACTTTCCTCTTCCTTAGTAGTTAGTTAATAAATTAGAAGTCAAAAAATTACCAGGTTAAGTGTTGATACAAAAACAAACAAACAAAAACAAAAGGCTTTCCAAGGAAATTCTATGAGGTAGGCATTATAAACTCATGACCCCGTAATAAAATTGAAGAGCAGAAAAATCTTCAGTAAATACTCAACTCTGGTATGTTTGAAACCCAGGACAGTTGGAACCCCAGTTTTCCCACCACACAAATACTTGTATTTACTCAATTTTTAATTTAATTGTTTTGATGTTAAAATAGTATTTTGCTCTTATACCTTAAAATATCAATCATAATATAAGATTACCTTTTAAAATAATTTAAAAATTAGCTCTTAGCCTGTGGTAGACAAAATAATGGACCCCTAAAGATGTCTACATCCTACTTTGCCTTTGCATTTATGATTAAGTTAAGGACCTTGAGATGGGAAGATTATCCTGGATTATCCAAATGGGTCCAATGTAATCATGAGGATTATTATAAGAGTAAATCAGAAATGTCACAGCAGGGGGGGAAATGCAAGGATGCTACCATCCTGGCTCTAAAGATCCAGGAATGAAATCATAAGCCAAGCAACATAGCCTGCCTCTAGAAACTAGAAAGAGCAAGAAAAGTTTCTTTACTAATATTCTCCAAAAGGAACACAGCGCTAGTGATTCTTTTATTTTAGCCCAATAAGATTCATTTCAGCCCTAAATGGTTTGCTCAGTGGATAAAGCATCAGCCTGCAGACTCAAGGGTCCCAGGGTCGATACGGGTCAAGGGCATGTACCTTGGTTGCAGGCATATCCCCAGTAGGGGGTGTGCAGGAGGCAGCTGATTGATGTTTCTCTCTCATCGATGTTTCTAACTCTCCCTCTCCCTTCCTCTTTAAAAAAATCATTAAAATATATATTTTTTTAAAGATTCATTTCAGATTTCTGGCCTCTAGGATTATCAAATCATAAATTTGTGTTGTTTTTAGTCACTACATTTTTGCAATATTTTTACAACAGCAATAATAAGTACAAGTGGTATAAGGCTATTCACAGGACCACTTCCATGTGGTTTTGGCAGTGATAAAGACACTGTAAACTTATAAGCATCATTATTGGCATCAACACTTCCATTGAAGATATGGAGGATATTGGAATTATCTAGTTTGGCTCTCTATGCAGCATTCATTTGACTCTCTATACTACTTTATGCCACAGAGGACATTTTGTGCTTTATTATAATAGCATCTCCAGAAAATTTATCAATTGGAATTAACAATGTGTCAATCTATAATAATAAAAGCATAATATACTAATTAGACTAGACAGTCAAATGACCTTCCGGACATCATTCTGGATGAAGTTGTGGCAGCAGGGGCCAAGGCAGAGGCAGTTAAGGGCAATCAGGCAGGCAGGCGAGCAGTTAGGGGGTATCAGGCAGGTAATCAGAGTGGTTAGGGGTGATTAGGCAGTCAGATGAGTGGTTAGGGGTGATCAAGCAGGCAGACAAGCGGTTAAGGATGATCAAGCAGGCAGGCAAGTGGATAGGGGTGATGAGGCAGGCAGGCAAGTGGTTAGGGGTGATCAGGCAGGCAGGCCAGCAGTTAGGAGCCAGTGGTCCTGGATTGCAAGAGGGATATCTGACTGCTGGTTCCCTGCAGGATCAGGCCCAAACCAGCAGTCAGACATCTCTCAAGGGGTCCAGGCCAGGCTGAGGGACCCCCAGCCCCCATGCATGAATCTCGTACACCAGGCCTAAAGTTATTTAATAAAAACCTCAGCTCTCTATATCTACTTACATATAATTAATGAACCAAAAGAGAACAATCATATTAGTTTTAACTGCTTGGCCTTCAGACTGGAACAACTTTTTGCATTCTTCCTTTGAACAGGTTATCATAAATCTATTTTAAAATCCTAAAGATCACAAAACATTTAAAACACTTCCTTGAAAATATTGAAAGCTCTCACAATCCAGTTAGGTCAATAAAGCATTATCATTTAACATTTGTTAAGCATCCACAGTCTGAAAAATATAAGACAAAGAAAAAGAGATGAACACACTAAAACATTATGAGCACTTCTTTTAAAGAAAATAACCCTCACCTGTAGGTCCTGGGAGGAGATAATTATGATTGATCAGAAGTAATGATCCTGCAACTTGATTACAACCAACAAAGCAAGATGAAAAAGCCATGCTAATCTCTGCTCCTGGTTAAAATATCACGGCCCATGATGAAACTACAGGAGTCAAAGATCTGAACTATTCTCTGATCATTTTGAGAGAAAGGTCAGTGTATTATGATATGTACTTCAGTAATAGCCTGGCAAATTTTGTGCAAATAGTTTTCTCATCCTCTGTGCTTGTGGTTAATTTCTGAATTATTTTGAATAAAGCACTGTGCTACATGGTACAGGAGATACAATAATTAATTGTCCTTCTTTCAAGGCTATCACCACCTAATGGGAGAGAGAAAAATGTGTATGTATGCATATGCTTCTATTTCCACACAGTGCTTAGCAGAGCATTGCTCTATTAGAGAAGATCCTTAACACATGACTAATTATGTAATTACCATACCCAGCTGACTGTGGTAAACATTAAGGTAGAGGAACAAACAATATGCAATATATTAAAAGCTGCCCAACATCTGAAGAACTAGTTTACATGATTGTCATTTGCTAAATTATAAAGCCCAGCTTGGCATTTTATAACTTACCTAAGATTGAAAACCTTTTTAAGTTGAAACAAAAGCAAAGAAATTTTTTAAATTTAATGAACTTTTGGCTTGACTTTAAAGAACTCACACATAGAAGTGGTGACTGAAATTTGCAACCCCACCCCTTCATATCAGAGGAGATCTGAATCTCAGGAATTAATTTGGAACTCATGCCATTCGCCATCCAACAGAGAAAGCAACCATTAAAAGCTACTGTGGTTCTTTGTGCAGAAACCAAACCTCAAGTGCTCCCTTGTACAATACTGAAGACCCACTGGCAGCACACAGCTTTACTAATAGAAGAGATATTCTTTCCTCAATAGAGGTTTAGATTATGTTGTATTAAAAAAAAAGTTTGGCCCAGCCAGCGTGGCTCAGTGGTTGAGCATCAACCTATGAACCAGGAGGTCACAGTTTAATTCCTGATCAGGGTATATGCCTGGGTTGTTGGCTCGATGTGGGGCATGCAGGAGGCAGCTGATCAATGATTCTCTCTCATCACTGATATTTCTTTTTTATTTTTTAAAATTTCTTTATTGATTAAGGTGTTACATATGTGTCCTAATGCCCCCATTACTCCCCCATTCATGCCCTCACCCCCTGTTGTCTGTGTCCATTGGTTAGGCTTATATGCATGCATACAAGTCCTTTGGTTGATCTCTTCCCCTTACCCCCACCCTCCCCTACCTTCCTTCTGAAGTTTGATGGTCTGATCGATGTTTCTCTATCTCTGGATCAGTTTCTGTTCATCAGTTTATGTTGTTCATTATATTCAACAAAGGAATGAGATCATGTGATATTTATCTTTCTTTGACTGGCTTATTTCACTTAGCATAATGCTCTCCAGATCCATCCATGTTGTTGCAAATGGTAAGAACTCCTTTTTACCACAGTGTAGTATTCCATTGTATAAATTTACTACAGTTTTTCAATCCACTCATCTGCTGATGGGCACTTAGGCTGTTTCCAAATCTTAGCTATGGTGAATTTTGCTGGTATGAACATAGGGATGCATATATCCTTTCTAATTGGTCTTTCTAGTTTCTTGGGATATATTCCTAGAAGTAGTATTACTGGGTGAATGGGAGTTCCATTTTTAGATTTTTGAGGAAACTCCATACTGTTCTCCACAGTGGCTGCACCAGTCTGCATTCCCACCAGCAGTGCACAGGGCTTGCTTTTTCTCGGCATCCTCCTCGCCAGCACTTTTCGTTTGTTGATTTGTTGATGATAGCCATTCTGACAGGTGTAAGATGGTACCGCATTGTCGTTTTGATTTGCATCTCTCAGATGATTAGTGACTTTGAGCATGTTTTAATATACCTCTTGGCTTTCCTTCTCTCTTCTTTCAAAAAGTATCTGTTTAGGTCAGTTGCCCATTTTTTTATTGGCTTGTTTATCTTCCTTTTGTTAAGTTGTATGAGTTTCCTGTAAATGTTGGAGATTAAGCTCTTATCAGTGATAACATTGGCAAATATGTTCTCCAATGCAGTGGGCTTTCTTGTTGTTTTGTTGATGGTTTCTTTTGCTGTGCAAAAGCTTTTTATTTTGATGTAGTCCCATTTGTTTGTTTTCTATTTAGTTGCCATTGCCCTAGGAGCAGTATCAGTGAAGAAATTGCTTTGGCATATGTCTGAAATTTTGCTGCCTGTGGATTCCTCTAGGATTTTTATTGTTTCCAGTCTTATGTTTAAGTCTTTTATCCATTTTGAGTTTATTTTTGTGTATGGTATAAGTTAGTGATCTAGTTTCATTTTTTTGCATGTATCTGTCCAATTTTCCCAACACCACTTATTGAAGAGACTGTCTTGACTCCATTGTATGTTCATGCCTCCTTTGTCGAATATTAATTGGGCATAATGGTTAGGGTTGATTTCTGGGTTCTCTATTATTCTATTCCATCGGTATATATGTCTGTTCTTGTGCCAGTAGCAGGCTGTTTGGAGAACAGTAGCCTTGTAATACAGCTTGATATTTGGTATTGAGATCCCGCCTACTTTGTTCTTCTTTCTAAGGATTGCTGCAGCTATCCGGGGTCTTTTTTTATTCCATATGAATTTTTGGAAAGTTAGTTCTAGGTCTGTGAATATGCTGTTGGTATTTTAATGGGGAGTGAATTGAATCTATAGATTCCTTTGGGTAGTATGGACATTTTAATGATATTGACTCTACCAATCCATGAACATAGCATGCTTTTCCATCTGTTTATGTCTTCCTCTATCTCTTTTTTCAGTGTCCTGTAGTTTTCCACGTATAGGTCTTTCACCTCCTTAGTTAAGTTTATTCCTAGGTATCTTAATTTTTTTGGTGCAATGTAAATGGGATTGATTTTTTAGTTGCTTTTTCTGTAAGTTCATTATTGGTGTATAGAAATGCCATAGATTTCTTGGCATTAATTTTGTATCCTGCTACATTGCCCAATTCATTTATTAAGTCTAATAATTTTTTATGGAGTGTTTAGGGTTTTCTATGTACAGTATCATGTCATCTGCAAATAAAGACAGTTTTACTTTTCTTTTCCAATTTGGATGCCTTTTATTTCTTCTTTTTGTCTAATCGCAATGGCTAGTACTTCCAGTACTATGTTGAACAGGAGTGGTGAGAGGGGGCATCCCTGTCTTGTTCCTGTTCTTACGGGAAATGGTTTTAGTCTTGTCCATTGAGTATGATGTTGGCTGTGAGTTTGTTATATACAGCTTTTATTATGTTGAGGTATGATCCTTCTATTCCCACCTTGCAAAGAGTTTTTATCAAGAAAAGGTGTTGGATTTTGTCAAATTTTTTTGCATCAATTGATATGACTATGTGATTTTTATCTCTCAATTTGTTTATGTGATATATCACGTTTATTGATTTGGGGATATTGTACCATCCTTGCATCCCCAGGATAAATCCTACTTGGCCATGGTGTATGATCATTTTGATGTACTGCTGGATCCGATTTGCTAGAATTTTGTTGAGGATTTTGTCATCTATATTCATGAGGGATATTGGCCATCTGGCCCCAGGCTTTTGTTTGCTGGAAGCTTTTTGATGACTGCTTCAATTTCTCCCATAGTTATTGGCCTATTGAGATATTTAGATTCTTCCTGATTGACTTTTGGAAGGTTGTATTTTTCTAGGAATATGTCCATTTCCTCCAGGTTGTCTAGTTTGTTAGAATAGAGTTGTTCATAGTATTTTTTAACAATCCTTTGTATTTCTGTCGGGTCTGTCGTTATTTCAACTCTTTGATTTCTGCTTTTGTTTATTTTGGTCCTCTCTCTTTGCTTTCTTGGTAAGCCCAGCTAGAGGTTCATCAATCTTACTTATCCTTTCAAAAGAACTAGCTCTTGGTTTCATTGATTTTTTGTATTGTTTTTTTGTTTGTTTGTTTTTTGTTTTTTGTTTTTTTTTGGTCTCTATGTCATTTATTTCTTGCCTGATCTTTATTATCCCCTTCCTTCTACTCAATCTGGGCTTTTCTTGTTGCTCTCTTTCTAATTCTTTGAGTTGTACAGTTAGATGATTTATTACCATTTTTTATTGTTTTTTGAGGTAGGCCTGTAGTGCTATAAACTTTCTTCTCAGGACTGCTTTCATTTTGCCCCATAGATTTTGGATTGTTGTGTTTTTATTGTCATTAGTTTCCAGGATGTTTTTAATTTCTTCTTTGATCTCCTTGGTAACCCAATCACTGTTTAATAGCATGCTATTCAGCTTCCAAGTGTTTGCATTTTTGGGCCTGTTTTTATTGTAATTTATTTCTAATATTATGCCATTGTGGTCTGAGAAGATGCTTGATATTATCTCAATCATCTGGAATTTGGGGAGACTTTACTTGTGACCCAATATGTGGTCTATCTTTGAAAATGTCCCATGTGCACTTGGTAACGTATATTCTGTGGCTTTGGGGTGAAATGTTCTGAAAATGTCAATTAAGTCTACCTGATCTAGTAAGTCATTTATGATTGCTGTTTCTTTGCTGATTTTTGTCTAGAGGATTTATCCAGTGATGTCAATGGTGTATTAAAGTCCCCTAATATGATTGTATTGTTGTCAATCTCTCCCTTGATATCTTTCAGGAGTGTTTTTTTTTATGTATTTGGGTGCTCCTGCATTGGGTGCATATATGTTTATCAGGTTTATATACTCTTGTTGTATCAATCCCTTTATATTATGAAGTGGCCTTCCTTATCGCTTGTTATGGCCTTCATTTTGAAGTCTATTTTTTCAGATATAATTATTGCTACCCCAGCTTTTTTTTTTTTTTTCATTTCCATTTGCCTGAAAGATATTTTTCCATCCTTTCACTCTCAGTCTGTGTGAGTTCCTTGTTCTGAGGTGGGTCTCTTGTAGACAGCATATATACGGGTCTTGTTTTTTTATCCATTCACTCACTTGATGTCTTTTGAATGGAGCATTTAGTCTGTTTACATTTGAAGTTATTATTGGAAGGTAGTTGTTTGTAGCCATTTTTATTTTTTATGCCTGTGTTCTTTCTTACCTTTTTATTTCTTTTTACACCAGTCCCTTTAGCATTTCTTGCATTGCTGGCTTTGTAGGGATAAACTCTCTTATCCTTTTTTTGTCTGTGAACCTCCTGATTTCCCCTTCAATTTTGAATGATAGCCTTGCTGGATAGAGTATTCTTGGATTCAGTCCCTTGCTTTTTATCACTTTGTAAGTTTCCTTCCATTATTTTCTGGCCTGATGTGTTTCTGTTGAGAAACCATTTGATAATCTAATGGGAGCTCCCTTGCATGTAATTTTGTGTCTCTCTCTTGCAGCCTTTAAGATTCTCTCTTTGTCCTGAACATTTTCCATCGTAATTATGATGTGTCTTGGTGTGGGTCTTTTGGGGTCCATCTCATTTGGGACTGTCTGTGCTTGTGTGACTTTTTCTTCCCCACATCAGGGAAGTTTTCTGACATTATTTCTTCAAATAGGTTTTCTAAACCCTTGTTTCTCTTCCTGTCATTCTGACACCCCTATTATTTGTATGTTGCTTCATTTCATGTTGTCCCATAGCTCCTTTAGGCTCTCCTCCTGTCTTTTAATTTTTTTCTCCAATTGCAGTTCAGTTTGGGTGTGTTTTGCTTCCATGTCTTCTAATTCGCTAATTCGGTCCTCCGCTTCTCCTAGTCTACTGTTGAAACTTTCCATGGTGTTTTTTATTGAAGCTATATCACTTCATTTCTTCTTGATTCTTACATAAGTTATTGATTTTTTTCATCCATTTCTTCTTGATTCTTACATAAGTTGTGGATTTTTTCCTCCATCTGGTTTATCATCATTGATATTTCTCTCTCCCTCTCCCTATCCCTTCTTCTCTGAAATCAATAAGAATATGTATATTTTTTTAAGTTTGTGTTTGGAATATGAGTTTTCTGAACATTCATCTAACAGTGAAAACATCAGTGTGAATGGAGAAAAAGACATAAAATTGCAATATTTATTTGAACCTCCTTTCATTGGAGATTGTAAAGCTGCAAATATACATGCCTGCCTAACCAAAGCTGGCAGCCCCATTGAGACTGTAGGACTCAGAAAGTATACAAACAGTAAGAGTTCAACCTGTTGGAGATGTTAGCATTTTCTAGAAGGAGATGAGGTCGGATTTCAGACACAGAAATTTTAAAAGGTAAAGAACATAAAGAACAAACCTGAGTTCATGAAAAGAGGGAGTAATCATGGCAGTGTCCCTTCTGATTAAGATGTATCTGTAAAGATATGGACTATGTCATACAAGTACAGAGATAATCAACAATATCAAAAAGCAGCTCCAAAGAGCATCAGTAACCCACAACAGAGGAACATATTGCAGAGGCTATATGGAAATATATTTAAGCGTAAACCTCTAAATAACTCACAGATTAGGAAAATCACCCACATGGGAAAAAAGGATGGCAGAGGAAAACTCTGGTTTATATAAATTTAATATCCACAGTAGAGAAATATTTTTAAATAAAAACCTGAAGGGATTTTTGTTTGTTTATTCTCAGTAGTGCCTTTTACTGTGGCCCTTCCATATTAAATTGGACCTTGATGCTGAGATTTATTCATTTAGAGGAGAGCCAAACTAGGAAGCCTAGATTCTTTACTATTGAAATAGAGATAATAGTTCTGCAAGCATAAAAATTGCAATAACGAGTTTTCTTTTTTATTTATTGACTAGAGGCTTGATGCACGAAGATTTGTGCAAGAATAGGCCCCAGCACCACCTTCCTTCCAGCCCCGAGCTGCCTTCCGCCTCTTGCCTTGTTGTGTCACTTTGCATATTCCCTAGTTATTGGCTGTGGGTGCCGCCATCTTTGTCATGGAGTTATGGCCATATTTCGTCTTTATTAGGTAGGCTTTGAGAGAGAGAAACATTAATTCATTGTTCTGCTTATTTGTGCATTCAGTGGTTAATTCTTGTAAATGTTCTGACTGGGGATCAAACCTAAACCTTGGCATATCAGAAAATACTCTAACCAACTGAGCTACCTGACCAGGGTGGAAGAACCAATTTTCTTACTAAAAAAAAATTTTTTTAGTTCTGAATAGCTCAAAAATTAAAATTTATAACATAATGGAGAAAATTAATATTAATATGATTAATTTTCCTACCCAAAAGAATATTAAGTTCAAACAGACTGAAAGACAATGAATGTTAAATTGAAGAAAGCCTTTCTTGGATCTTGAGACATCTCACCCTTAAACCAAACCAATAAAATGGGGAAGTTGATTGTGGTGTGCTTCCAGTAATTTCATTCTTTTATCATATTGTTAAAGTTAAAATATCCTCTTAACATCAGTTTACAATTTGTTTCTTTGGTAACTGCATCCTTTTAATTAGGTTTTGCTTTCATCTTGTGGTAAGTTTTTTAGATAGCCCATTAATTGTTCAAACAAATCTTAAAGTAAGGTATCTCAATAACAGTTTCTATGTTGTATAATAATGTCTGTACTAACATACACAGATTTTCTGATGCTTATTTTCCACACAATATTGAGGCTATGGTGAAAACATTGCAACTCAAAAGGTGTTATAAAGTTATCAAATTTCTCCACTAATTAACTGCTTTTGTTTCTTTTAAGAGCAAAAATTTTTCTTTCTCAGGTTTTTGGAAATACTAAACAAAACAAAGCTGTCCACTCTCTTTGAAATCATTATACTTCTTAGGAGGTATTCAAATAGAAACAACAGAAAACACAGCTGAAACTGGCTTAAAAAATAAAAGTATATTCATTGGTTTTTATGCACTGAAAGTCCAAAAATATGGGGGTAGGGGGCAGAAATGACATAATTGCATGGCAGGATGACCTTACAAGAACCTAGTTTCTCCCTGTATCATGATTTGCCTTTCTGAAATTCTGCTTCACGCTAAGCCTGACTTACCCAACTGTCAACTCCCGGGACTACCTGCTTCTGGATATAAACACATAAAAACAAAGAGTTACTTTTGGAAATTTTTCCAGAAAATCATAGTTGGTTTATGTTCCATAAGGCTCTCAGTAAATCTCTTTGTATGTGTCATTAGCTCAAATTAAATCATATACCCATTCCTGAATCTATGTCTAAGGGATGGGTTTATAGTAATGAACATAGATTTGAGTCACCTGACCTAACTCCAGATCTAGACCAAAGTCAATTGCCTTTGAAATACTTATGCTTCCCAGAAGTTTTATAAGGAATATATGTCAGCATATATGCATAATCCATAGACACAGACAATAGGGTGGTGAAAGCCTATAGCCAAGGATGAGGCCGGGCTAGAAGGGGTCAATGGTGGGGAAAGGGAACATATGTAATACTTTCAACAGTAAAAATTTTTTTAAAATAAAAAATCTGGATCTAGGGAGTTTTGGAGTTTTGTTTGTAAGCTCTGTTTGCTTTCCTCTCTAGAGTAAAGAAGAAATATGTTTTGGAAATTTGTGGAAAATAAGAAGCTAAAATAAAAGTAATTCTAAAGAGCATTAAATTATCTATATTGTGATATTAGAAAAAAAAATTGCTTAGAACTTTTTACTTATAAAAATTACTGCTCCTAGTAAAATGATTAGAAATACCAGAATATATAACCTAGCTGAAGATAGTCCGTAGTATCTGGACTGTGGTGTTAGCATTCCAGATAGAGGCTAAGTGGAGAGGCTTATGAACTTTGAAATAAAAGTTATTGGACTCTTAAGATGTTTGCTTGCATGACTGTAGTTTCATTTACTTGATATGAGGAAAATAAAGTTGGGAGGAAATTGATCAAGAAGTCTGTCTTGAACAAAATTTTTAATATTATTACAAGTGAAGATATTGGGAATATCATTAGCTATTCAAATCTGTAGAAATCAGGGCTGGGATAACATATTTGAAAATCACCTATATAAAGATTATATCTTAAGCTATAGGACTGCATAACTTAATAAAAGAGTATATAAAAAGAAAGTAGAGAATTTAGGAATGAATTCCAAATCACTTTATAATTTGAAGAGCTGGAAAATAAGTTTGAAATGGACCACAATTGAAATAAGAGAAAACCCACTACTGTTTATCCAGACCAAAAATAAAAGGATTTATTGAGAAAGGAAGGCCTTCCTTATTGAATTCTGCTGATGTCAAGATGAGGATATAGAAGTCACCACTGGATTTGGCTCCTGGTTGCCATGACAAGAGCAATATGAGTATAGAAGAGGGAATAAAACTTGGAAGGTTGAGAACAAAATGAAAAATAAGTTTGAAAACATAGACAATTTTTCTGAGAAGTTTTGAAATGAAATATAGCCGAGGAATTATATAGTGGTGGGCACAGAGGTAGAATCAAAACCAACTGACTTATTACTAAAATGAGAAATAATGTATTACAGCATTTATATAAACTGAGGGGAATATCCAGTAAAGAGGGGAAAATCAATGTTAAAGAGATAGATGATACATTTGTAAGATAAAAAGTTATTGAGATGACATTATAATCTTGGAGTGTTAAGGTTCTAGTTCTTGAAAACCATATACTTTACACATGGTTAATAAAAAATAATTGGGTTATGTTGATCCTATATTAAGTCATGATTCCTGAAATATCTTAGTTTTATTTTTATTTATTTATTCTTTTTATTGAATTTATTGGGGTGTCATTGGTTAATAAAATTATATAGGTTTCAGGTATACAATTCTACAATACATCATCTGTATATTATATTGTGTGTTCCCACCCCAAGTCAAGTTTCCTTCCATCACCATTTATCCTCCCTTTACTCTCTTCTACTTTCTCCTAATCTCTTTCACTCTGGCAATCACCATACTGTTGTTTGTTTCCATAAGTCTCCCTTTTCTTTTCTTTCCCTAATTCCCTTACCCTTCTCACCCAGCCCCAAGTTTCTTCTCTCTAACAGCTGTCAGTCTGTTCTCTGTATTCATGAGTCTGTACCCACTTTGTTCATTCATATTGTTCATTAGATTCTACATATAAGGGAAATCATATAGTACTTGTTTTTCTCTGACTGGCTTATTTCACTTACCATAATACTTTCCAGGTCCATCATGTTGTCCAAAAGGTAAGATTTTTCTTTTTTTGTGTCTTAGTAGTATTCCATTGTGTAAATGTGCCACAACTTTTTTATTTTTTTTATCAACTCCTACTAGTATACTGATGAACACTTGTGCTGCTTCTAAACCGTGGCTATTGTAAATAACACTGCAATGAACATAGGGGTGCATATATTTTTTCAAATTAAATTCTATATTTCAGTTGATATTGAATAGCTTTTTTCTCACCTTATAACTGATATGAAAGATTGAAACTAAGAACAAAGGGACAATTGAAGCACAAATAATTGGGGGCCAGATATCTGGATTGTAGTCAAACTTACTTTGCTAACTTCCACTGTCCTATCCCTTCCTTCAGATAAACTGAGTCCTATGAGGAGAAGGGGAATCTCCATAAAGATTTTATCCTAGGCAGACAGTGTGTAGCTTACTCTACTCAGAAGGGGAAGCCCTACTAGATTTTCCCAGGAAAGCCTATGGTTCTAGTCCCTTTGCTTCTCAAAATGACCTGGTTTGAACAATGAAATATATGGTCACCTACCCAACAGCCAGGTGAAGGGAAGATTAGCATAGCATTTCCTAGATGCAAGTTTATACTATGAGCTCACTAACCATCTGGGGCTTGTATGAGCTGGCAGAAAAGAGAACTGCCTAGAAAAGACAATATAAAGTGACAGGAACAATGGAACAGCCTGCATTTCCATGTTTTGAGGTGGTGAGAATGCAGCAGACTTCTATGAGTCAAGTAGACATTAGAGAAGGTGGCCAGGTTTAATTAATCTCCCTGGTCACCCATTAGTAAAGGCTGGCTACAGTGAGCAGTGAGGCTGTGAGGTGAGAATAGGACTGGAGCTTTTGGCGATAGAAGAAGACAGGAAAGGCGGCTGGAAGAATGAGAGCCAGTGGCTCTCCTACCTCTGGGACTATGAGATGGAAAGGAACATTTCATGGCTCCCAAAGAATGACACATGTCTCTTTAGAGTAGCGTTTGATGCTTTCCATAGAGGGCATACATAGCTGGCCATTGTTATGTACTTAAGTATTTAGAGCAGTGAATGTAACATTGAGGATAAAAGAGTATTGCCTGCTTCTGCAATGCTTCTCCCCACCACCAACAACCATTATCAATGGAGTAATTGGTTTCAGATAGAAGAGCAAAGGGTTGAATTTGTGGAAATGCAATTCCTTGGTAAGATTGGGAGGAGCAAAGGTGACAAAATTGAAATTTTAAATGGACATAACTGGAGAGCACTTTTTAATGACACAAAGTGAGGGGAAACCTATGAAATATCCTAAGATAACATATGGGTCCATAAAAAGGATAATCAGTGAGGCATGGTTGAAGGCAACAATTGGAGAAAAATAAAACTATCTTGGGTTTCTATATCACCCAGTTAAGATTGCCCAATAAACTTATTGTTGTAAAGTCTCATTTAGTGTTTTAGTATTTTGGTATGTGTGTAATTTGTTTAATAAGATTATTTTTAATTGTAGCTTATTTCACTCATGAGATTAAATAGTGATTGGGGGTGAATTATGAACTCTAAGTACCTAATTTCCCTTTCTAAAGTATATTTTCAAACACCAAAAGCAATAATATCTAACTCAGAAAATGGGAGCATCAGAGGCAAATGCATTAGGAACCTGCATTTCCATCTTGGCCTGGAGTGCACTAAGTAAATGCAGAGATTTTAACTACTACCCATTTTAATTCTGAGATACAGAAGGGCAGGTCAAGTAGGTAACTAGCTTCTATAGATCTCTCCAAGAAAAACTGAAATGATCCACTTCAGGCAGCTAATCTAGCACTGGATCAAAACCCCTTAGGGAAATATTTATGTTTTACTAGTTTACTCAGAGAAACAGCTCTAGGGATCTGCAGATATCCTCTGTGATTTTGACTGAAGGAAACACTGATGCCAGAGCTGAAGCTTGTGATTTAATCATTGAAGCAATTCAGCCTTCAGCAGTCCTATCTCCTAAGAAATCAATAGCTACACTTTCAATTCTATTAAAAGATTTTTTTAACTTCTCCACCTGACCAAGATATTAATTTGTGTATGTTCCATTGTCTGCCTATCTGGTTGATACCTTGAAATGTTGAAAGACTAATTCAATTATTCATTTGGAAATGCTTTCTCTAAAAGATTTACTCTGTCATCATCATCATCATTATTTTAATTATTTATTGATTCACATGCCATTTTCAAACACTAAAGTGATTTAAAGAATTATCTACAACATCCAAGGATAACATTTCACATCAGTCTCCTAAACATACTCTTCCAGTCAGTTGAAGGTGGTACAAAACAGTTTTCAGAAACAAGTTTTAAAGAATTCTCAGAAATGTTCATTAAATTAAAAATAAACAAAACAAATGAACAAACAAAAATTCAGTTGAAAAGCTAGAGAAAGTGGGGCAACTCATGGAAGCTCCTGGCCTATGGATAATGCCAATGTCTTGTGAAATCTGGGATAGTCTACATCGAAGTTCTCAAATTTTCCACTTAATGGAACTCTTGAACACATATGCATTTATTTGTACCTAGACTACTGTTTTCTATAAGTTAAGAAAAAGAAGGCTTCCTGCTCAGATTTGCTTGAATGATTGTTACTTACGTTAAGACATTACATTTCACCTTGCAATAATGGTTAAACTAGTTTATCCACATTTGGATACATGTGGATTTCATTAAATTGAGGGGTATGCTGAACAATAAGGGATACTGAAAATGACATTAAATAGGGACACAGGAGTCATGGATTCTCTGGTCTGAGGACTCACCATCAAATGATTTGTCCTTATTCAGTCACATAAATGGCTTTCTAAACTCTACAAATTTCAACTCCAAAATGTTAATATTATTGAATACTCATAAATCTTATACACTGTTGTTAAAGCAAAGAATTCTCTTTCCCCTGAAAGCTCAGGAGATAGCTCAATAAGCACTTGATTTTTCTCTTGTTTCAATATTTATAATTACTCCTTCTAGAAAATGTTTTATTATACTACAACCAATGTACAAATTGATTTATTAGAGGAAATAGGCCTATTTTTATATCAATTTGGCCTCTGGACTTTCAGGATACAAATCAACACTGACTTACAGGGTCTTGTAACTAGTTTATCTTTATTAAGTACTGGATGATATTTCTAATTTTAGCAGAAAAAGTGTTCAGTGAAACTGATTAGAGTATATGTATTAGAGACTTTCTAGTCACTAGCTACCAAACAAGGACCATGTCTTCTGTTTCCTTGTATGATCCACTTTGATAATATACATTGATGAATATTTATTGAGTTCCAACTATATATCAGCCACTGTTATAATTATTGGGGGTGTGAGATTAGAGTTAAAAAAGTTGTGTGTGCTTACATTAGAAGTTTCATTAGAAGAACAATTTTTTCCATCTCTTTTGTCAAATTTGCTCTCAATATACTTAAGAATAAAAGGAACACATACATTTAAAATTCAAAGATGTGAGAACAAATATGCAAGTAGAATTTCTTGAACATACATCTGCTAAACTGTTGGTGCAGTATACTTTTAAGGGTGCTCAATCATTAGTTCTGCATAGAAATTGGTACTTGATATCCTCAACACTGACATTAATTGTGTTTGCTTACCTGTTAAAGGTCAAGTACGGTAAATCTAGAAATATATTCTCATTTTCCAAATGCTTAATTTTTATTGTCTTTTCTCCCCTTTTTTTCTAAATAATACAGAATATTTACATCACAGTTTTTCCTCATAATGTTTGAATCATACATTTTTATCAGACTGCCACTTGTACTTCCTGCTTAGTCATTTTTTACTTTTAACTTAATCTTCCACTAAGAAGTAGTAATAAATCATGGATGAGGCTTACAGTCAAGATTGCAGAGTAGCCTGGCCGGTGTGGCTCAATGGTTGAGTGTTGACCTATGAACCAGGAGGTCACAGTTCCATTCTTGGTCAAGACACATGCCTGGATTGCAGGCTCGATCCCCAGTAGGGGGAGTGCAGGAGGCAGTTTATCAATGATTCTCTCTCATCATTGGTGTTTCTATCTCTCTCTCCCTCTCCCTTCCTCTCTAAAATAAATAAAAATATATATTTTTTAAAAATGATGTCAGAGTAGGTGAACATGGTACTGGCATCCTCCCACAGCCACACCAACATTTCAAATTAACTACAAAACAACCATCATTGAGAACTGCCTGAAATCTAGCTGAAAAGTAAGTCCCATAACTAGGGATATAAAGAAGTCACATCAAGACCAGTAGGTGGGGCAGAATTTCGGAACAGGTTGGTCCCACACTCATGCATGGTGGTGAAAAATTAGGAGGGATATCTCCACTGAGGAAATTCCCATAAAGAGTGAGAGGTTCCTCCCCGACCCAGGCCCCCCAACCCATAGTTTTCAGTGCCAGGAAGAGAAGTCCCCATAACTTCTCATATACACTCACTCCAACTCACTTCCTCTGAGCTCCAGCGCTGGGACAACAGCTCCAAGGTGCCAGGGACATGTGAAAGAAATGGAATTGTCTGGCTTTGGGGTAAGGGCTGGAGAATCAGCTTTCTCCCAGACAGAGGTGCTGGCAGAAACCATTGTTCTTTTGCTGAGCTCTCCCCTGGAAGGCACAGGCCCACACTATATCTCCATCAACCTGACAAAGTTGCCCTTTTCTGGTGATTCTCTGATACCCCCAGACCCCCACCCAACTTGCAAGCCCGCCCAAATGCTTCCTGTGGTTTTTCCATACAGTCTGTCTTGGCTCATGCTGCAGATTTTCCTAACATCTCTCAAAGGTTCACAAACCCCAAAAGAATAGCATATAATTTTAGCATGCCTGGACCTCCTGTTAAGTGGCCTCAGGGCATGCACCAGCAGCAGCCAGACTCAGTTCACAGCTTGGCTTCTTTCAGGAACCTCTAAGCCTGGCACAAGTAGCACCATCTGCAGATTGTTTTTGTAGTCGTGCCAGATGACCCTGGGCAGGACACAGGTGTCAGCTGAGCTTGATATGCACCTCCCAGGAGGCCGCTGAGCCAGCGCACCCAGTGGACAGCTTCAGACCATGTTAGAGCACAACCCACCCACCTCCATGATTGACCCACTCAAGAGGCAGATTTAGTGGGCAACAGAGCTCAGCTTAAGTGAATTCTGCTGTAGGGTTGACCCTGCATAGCAGCTCTGCTGCTGTAGTTGCAGTTGGTCCTTGAAGCCAATTAACCTGGGGTCAATCCCTTCCATTAACTTGCCAACAGCAATCAAAGCTCCACTACAACAGGAGGATGCATACAGCTCAATCAGGGGGTGCACCTGAAGCACCAGATCTGATGACCAGGAAGGCTGCGTCACTGTGCCCCACAGAACACCTACTATATCCGGCCACCACACCAAAACTGTGAGATATAGCAGCTCTACATAATACATAGAAACAAACACAGAGAGGCAGCCAAAATGCATAGACACAGAAACATGTCCCAAATAAAAGAACAGGAGAAATCACCAGAAAAAGAACTAAATGAAATAGAGGCAAAAAAAAAAAAAAAAACTACCAGATACAAAGTTCAAAATAATGCTTATAAGAATTCTCAAGAAACTTGGTGAGAACTTCAAAAGCATACAAAAGGACATAGAAGCCATAAAAAAAGAACCAGTCAGAAATGAAGAATACAATATTTAAAATAAGAAATATACTAGAAGGAATCAACAGTAGATTAGATGAATGAGAGGATCACATCAGAGATTTGGAAGATAAGCTAGCAAAAAACACCCAATCAGAGGAGCAAAATAGAAAAATAAAAAATGAGGATAGGTGAAGGACCTCTGAGACAACAAGTACAACAATACCTGCATCAGAGGGGTACCAGAAGGAGAAGAGAAAGATCAAGGGACTAAGAACCTATTTGAAGAAATAATGACTAAAAACATCTCTAAGTTGGTGGGAAAAAAGACAAACAACTTGAGGAAGAAGTGTTCCAAACAAGATGAACCCAAAGAGGCCCACACCAAGACACATCATACTTAAAATGGCAAAGGTTAAAGACAAAGAGAGAAAGAATGTATGCACCCCTGTGTTCATAACAGAATAATTTACAATAGCTAAGATCTGGATACAGCCCAACTGCCCATCAGTAGACAAGTGGATAAAAAAAGGCTGTGGCACATATACTCTATAGAATACTATGCTGCAATAAAAAATAGAAGGACCTCTTGCCCTTTGAGACAGTACCAAGGGACCTGGAGAGTATTATACTAACCAAAGAAAGACAAGTATTACATGATATCACTCATATGTGAAATCTAATGAACAAAATAAACTAATGAACAAAAAAGATCCAGAGACATAGACTGGGGAACCACAGAGGGAAAGTGCGGGAGGGTGTGTGGGTGGGAAGAGATCAACCAAAGAACTTGTATATCTAACCCATGGACACAGACAATAGGGTGGTGAAGGCCTGAGGCAAGTGGTAGGGGTAAGCTAGAAGGGGTCATTGGAGGGAAAGAGGGACATATGTAATATTTTCAACAATAAAGATTTAATTTTTAAAAATAAAATAAAAAGACAAAAATCTTAAAAGCAGCAAAATTAAAGAAATTAGTTAACAACACAGGAATTTCCATAGGCTTTCAGCTGATTTCTCAACAGAAATTTTGCAGGCCAGAAGGGATTGGCAAAAAATATTTAAATTAATGAAAAGCAGGGACCTACATCCAAGATTACGCTACCCAGCAAAGCTATCATTAGACTCAATAGACAGATAAATAGCTTCCCAGACAAGAAAAACTACTAAAAGAGTTCATCGCCAAACTAGTATTACAAGAAATATTAAAGGGCCTTCTTTAAGAAGAAGAAAAACAAAGAAAGATTAAAACTATGAATAATAAAATAGCAATAAATCTATATTTATCAACAGTTACTTTATTTTATTTTATTTTTATTTTACTGTTTAAAGTATTACAAATAGTGGTACATATGTCTCCTTTTTTCCCCCATTGACCTTCCCCAAGCCTTCCCTACCCCCCCGCCCCCCGCCACATGCCCTCACCCCTCCACCCAGTGTCTTGCAACTATTGGTTATGCTTATATGCATGCATACAGGTCCTTTGGTTGATCTCTTACCTGCCCCCACAACCCTCCCCAGCCTTCCCGTAGCAGTTTGACAGTCTGTTCGATGCCTCTCTGCCTCTGTATCTTTTTGTTCATCAGTTTATAATGTTCTTTATTATCCATAACTGAGAGAGATCATATGTTATTTTTCTTTCACTGACTGTCTTGTTTCACTTAGCATAATGCTTTCCAGTTCCATCCATGCTGTTGCAAATGTTAAGAATTTCTTCTTTTTTATAGCAGCATAATATTCCATTGTGTAGATGTAGCACAGGTTTTAATCCAATCATCTTCTGATGGGCATTTCCAAATCTTAGCTATTGTAAATTGTGCTGCTATGACATAGGGGAGCATATATCCTTTCTTATTGGTGTTTCTGTTTTCTTGGAATATATTCCTAAGATATATTACTGGGTCAAATGGCAGTTCCATTATTAAAATTTTGAGGAAACTCCATACTGTTTCCACAATGGCTCCACCAGTCTGCATTCCCACCAGCAGTTAGGAGGGTTCCTTTTTCTTTGCATCCTTCCAGCATTTCTCTTTGATGATTTGTTGATGATAGCCATTCTGACAGGTGTGAGGTGGTACCACATTGTTGTTTTGATTTGCATCTCTCAGATGATTAGTGACTGAGTATATGTTGTTTTCATATGCCTCTTGGCTTTCTGAATTTCTTCTTTCAAAAAGTGTCTATTTAGGTCCTTTGCCCATTTTTTTATTGGATTGTTTATCTTCCTTTTGTTAAATTGTATGAGTTCCCTGTAATTGGGAGATTAAACCCTTATGGAGATAACATTGGCAAATATGTTCTCTGATGCAGTGGGCTTTCTTGTTGTTTTGTTGATGGTTCTTTTCCTGTGCAAAAGCTTTTTATTTTGATGTAGTCCCATTTGATTATTTTCTCTTTAGTTTCCATTGCCCTAGAAGCAGTATCGGTGAAGAAATGGCTTCGGCGTGTGTCTGAGATTTTGCTGCCTGTGGATTCCACTAGTGTTTTTATGGTTTCCTGTCTTACATTCAAGTCCTTTTCCATTTTGAGTTTATTTTTGTGTATGGTGTAAGTTGGTGGTCTAGTTTCATTTTTTGCAAGTATCTGTCCAGTTTTCCCAGAACCATTTATTGAAGAGATTGTCTTGACTTCATTGTATGTTCTTGCCTCCTTTGTCAAATATTAATTGAGCATTATGGCTTGTGTCAATTTCTGGGTTCTCTGTTCTGTTCCACTGGTCTATGTCTGTTCTCGTCCCAGTACCAGGCAGTTTTCAGGACAGTGGCTTTGAATATTGCTTGATATCTGGTATTCTTATCCCTCCCACATTGTTCTTCTTTTTCATGATTGCTGAAGCTATTCAGGGATGAATTTTTATTCCAGATGAATTTTTGGAGAATTTGTTTTAGGTCTGTGAATATGCTGTTGGTATTTTAATGGGGATTGCATTGAATGTATAGATTGCTTTGGGTAGTGTTGACATTTTAATGATGTTGATTCTACCAACCCATGAACATGGTATATTCTTCCATTTGTTCATGTCTTCTTCTATCACTTTTTTCAGTGTCCTTAAATTTTCTGAGCACAGGTCCTTAATCTCCTTAGTTAAGTTTATTCATAGATATCTTAATTTTTTATTGCAATGGTAAATGGGATTGCTTTTTTAATTTCTCTTTCTGTGAGTTCATTAGTGGTGTATAGAAAAGCCATAGACTTCTGGGTGTTTATTTTGTATCCTGCTACATTGCCAAATTCATTTATTAAGTCTTAGTTTTTTTATGGTGTCTTTGGGGTTTTCTATGTACAATATCATGTCATCTGCAAATAAGGACAGTTTTACTTCTTTTCCAATTTGGATGCCTTTTATTTCTTCTTCTTGTCTAATCGCAATGGCTAGTACTTCCAGTACTATGTCGAACAGGAGTGGTGAAAGTGGGAATCCCTGTCTTGTTCCTGTTCTTAGGGGAAATGGTTTTAGTTTTTGCCCATTGAGTATGATGTTGGCTGTGGGTTTGTCATATATGGCTTTTGTTATGTTGAGGGATGATCTTTCTCTTCCCACATTGTTGGATGGGAAGGATGTTGGGTTTTGTCAAATGCTTTTTTTCTGCATCGATGAATATGATTATATTTTTATCTCTCAGTTTGTTTATATGGTTTGTCACATTTATTGATTTTCAGATATTGTATCATCCTTGTATCCCCAGAATAAATCCCACTTGGTTGTGGTGTATTATTTTTCTAACATAATAATGGATTCGATTTGCTAGAATTTTGTTGAGAATTTTGGCAACTATATTCATGAGGGATATTGGCCTGTAATTCTCTTTCTTTGTATTGTCTTTATCTGGTTTTGGGATTAGGGTAATGCTGGCTTCGTACAAAGAGCTTGGAAGAGCTCTTTCCTCTTGAATTTTTTGGAATAGTCTGAGGAGGCTAGGTTTTAATCCTTCTTTGAATGTTTGATAAAACTCCTCTGTGAAGCCATCTGTTCCTGGGTTTTGTCTGTTGTAAGTTTTTTGATGACTGCTTCAATTTCCTCCATAGTTATCAGCCTATTCAGATTTTTATTCCTCCTGGTCGAGTTTTGGAAGGTTGTGTTTTTTAGGAATATGTCCATTTCTTCTAGGTTGACCAGTTTGTTGGAGTGGAGTTTCTTATAATATTTTTTTTATGATTCTTCATATATCTCTGGGGTCTGTTTTTATTTCATCTCTTTCATTTCTGATTTTGTTTATTTGGGTCCTCTCTCTTTGCTTCTTGGTGAGCCTGGCTAGAGGTTCATCAATCTTGTTTATCCTTTCAAAGAACAAGCTCTTGGTTTCATTGACCTTTTGTATTGGTTTTTTGTTTTTGTTTTGTTTTGTTTTGTTTTTGGTCTCTATGTCATTTATTTCTGCTCTGATCTTTATTATTTCCTTCCTCTGATCACACTGGGCTTTTCTTGTTGCTCTCTTTATAATTCTTCAAGTTGCAGAGTTAGGTAGTTTATTATCAGTTTTTCTTGTTTTTTGAGGTAGGCCTGTATTGCTATGAACTTCCCTCTCAGGACTGTTTTCACTGTGTCCCCAAGATTTTGAATTGTTGTAATTTCATTGTCATTTGTTTCCAGGATTTTTTTTTATTTCTTCTCTGATCTCTTTGGTAACCCACTCATTGTTTAATAGTATGCTATTCAGCCTCCAAGTGTTTGAATTTTTGTGATTGTTTTTACTGTAGTTGATTTCTAATTTTATGCCATTGTGATGTGAGAAGATGCTTGCAAATATTCTTTCAATCCTCTTTAATTTGGAGAGACTTTGCTTGTGTCCCAATATGAGGTCTATCTTTGAAAATGTCCCATGTGCACTTGAGAAGAATGTATATTCTATAGTTTTGACGTGGAATGTTCTGAAGATGTCGATTAAGTCCATATGATCTATTGAGTCATTTAGGATTGACGTTTCTTTGCTAATTTTCAGTCTAGAGCAGTGGTCGGCAAACTGCGATTCACAAGCCACATGTGGCCCACGAGCCATGGTTTGCCGCTCTGTTGACTAATGAGTTTGCTGACCAGTGGGATAGGGGCTTAATCACAAGGAACAACAACAGCCTGTAATTATTGGAATCAAGAGTGAAGGTCAGTGGTCAGCAAACTCATTAGTCAACAGAGCGGCAAACCGCGGCTCGCGAGCTGCATGTGGCTCGCGAGCCGCAGTTTGCCGACCACTGTTCTAGAGGATTTATCCAATGATGTTAATGGGGTATTAAAGTCTCCTAATATGATTGGGTTGCTGTCAATCTCTTCCCTGATATCTTCCAGAAGTTTTTTTTTTTTTTTTATATTTGGCTGCTCTTGCATTGGGCGCATAAATGATTACCAGAGTTATATATTCTTATTGTATCGATCCCTTTAGAATTATGAAGAGGCCTTCTTTGTCTCTTGTTATGGTCTTCACTTTCAGGTCTATTTTGTCAGATATAAGTATTGCTTTTTTTTTTCATTTCCATTTGCCTGATAGATATTTTTACATCCCTTCACTTTCAGTCTGTATGAGTCCCTTGTTCTGAGGTGATTCTCCCATAGACAGCATATATATGGGTCATG
Source organism: Corynorhinus townsendii (assembly GCA_026230045.1). Lineage (NCBI taxonomy): Eukaryota > Metazoa > Chordata > Mammalia > Chiroptera > Vespertilionidae > Corynorhinus > Corynorhinus townsendii. The sequence continues at coordinate 95,063,512 of JAPDVU010000002.1, forward strand.
TTTTCTTATCCATTCAGCCACTCAATGTCTTTTGATTGGAGCATTTAATCCATTTATATTAATGTTATTATTGATAGGTCCTTGTTTGTAGCCATTTCTGTACTTTCTGCCTATGTTCCTTCCTCTCTTTCTATTTCTTCTTTTTACAGCATTCCCTTTAGTATTTCTTGCAGCACTGGCTTGGTTGTGATAAACTCCCTTAGTCTTTTTTTGTCTGAGAAGCTCCTAATTTCCCCTTCAATTTTGATTGTCTTGCTGCATAGAGTATTCAATTCAGACCTTTTCTTTGCATCACTTTGTATACTTCATTCCATTCCCTTCTAGCTTGATGTGTTTCTGTTGAGAAATCATTTGATAATCTGATGGGTTCCTTTGTAAGTAACTCTTTGTTTCTCTCCTCTTTCTTGAAGCCTTTAAGATTCTCTCTTTGTTGTTAATATTTTCCATTGTAATTATTTCGTGCCTTAGTGTGGGTCTTTTGGGATTTATCTTCCTTGGGACTCTCTGTACTTGTGTAACTTTTTTCTTCCCCATATCAGGAAAGTTTTCTGTCATATTTCTTCAAATAGATTCTCTAAACCCTGCTGCTCTTCTTGTCCTTCAGGCACCCCTATTATACTTATGTTACTTTGTTTCAAGTTGTCCCAAAGCTCCCTTAGACTCTCCTTCTGCTTTTTCATTTTTTTGTCCAGTTGCTGTTCATATTGGGCTTGTTTCTCTACCTTATCTTCTGACTCACTAATTCGGTCCTCTGCTTCTTCTAGTCTACTGTTGAAACCTTCCATGGCATTTTTTATTGTAGCTATATCACTTTTTATTTCTTTCTGATTTTTGCATAGGTTGTTGCTTTTCTCATCCATCCAGTTTATGAACTGTATGACCATTACTCTGAATTATTTTTCTGTCATGTTGCATGCCTCAGTTTTACTTGTTTCCTTTCTTGGCTATTCCTCTTTTTCTTTCCTCTGGGGGTTGTTTTGTTGTCTCCCCATTGTAACTATCTCTAGAAGGTCCAATCACTGAGTTGTGGTGGCCTGGGCCATGTGCTGTGGGAGCTTCGTGTCACTGAAGAGCTCTAACACCCAGATGTGTGGCTGCTTTGGGTCTGTGGGAGCCCCACTTGCTCAGAATCAGAGTCATTGGCACTCAGTGCAGCCTTGTGCATACACCTAGAATCAGGGACCCCACCTGCATGGTGCTGAAAAAGAGACCCTGCTGTTGTGTGCCAAAAACCAGAGCCCCCTAGCATGTACCAGGAGTCAGTGTCCCCTATGCACATGCTGAGAATCAAGTATTTGAATCTCTGTCACTTGGTGTAGCCTCACGCTGAGAATCAGGTCCCTGTGTGCACATGCACCGAGTATTGGAGTCACTGGGTCTTAGTGTGCATGTACTCGGAATCAGGGATCCCATGCACAGGTGATGAGAAAAAGAGTCAAGTCACTGGTGCTCATTTCTGCCTCTCACGTGGAGAATGAGGGTCCCTGGTCTGCTTGGGGGACCAGGTTGCACAGCTGCCCTGCACTGCGGAAGACAGACTTCCGTGTGCTCTCACCCAGAATCAAAGTCAGGTGGCACAGCAGCCCTGAGTGGGCCTGGGGTCTGGTCATGGGAGTGTGCACTGCGGGTAACAATCTCCGCATGTCTGTGCACCCAGGCTCAAACCCAGTGCAGCATCCCTGTGTGGGCATAGGGTCTGTTTGTGGAAATGAGAGCCACAGAAAACAAATTCTTCATGTCTGTGCACCCAGACTCAAACCCAGCACAGCATCTCTGTGTGGGTGTGGGGTCTGTTCACGAGAGTATGAGCTATGAGAAATAAACTCCCCATACCTGTGCACTCAGGCTCAAACTCAGCACAGCCTCCCTGTGTGGGCATGGGGTCTGTTCATGGGAGTGCACACTGCAGGAAACAAATGCCCCGTGTCTGTGCATCTAGGCTCAAATTCAGCACAGCCTTGCTGTGTGGGCAGGAGGTCTTCCTATGCAGAGAGGGTCTAGCAGTTCTAATGCCACTACAGTGGGCTGGCAGGGAGGGGGATTGGCTCTGTGACTCACAGAAATGCTCAGCCAGGGTGCCTGGTGTCTTGGTATCCCTGGGTCTGTAGCTGTGGTCACAGGTCTTTTACCCAAGTGGCTGTAGGGTCCCGGTTTGCATCTGAGACCACATTGGGTGGTGGCAAGGCTAGGTTCCTAGTCTCAAGCAGCTCTGTTCTTCAAGATGGCTTGGTTTCTGTGCTGGTGGTGTCTTCCCCAGATTGTTTGCAGTGGCAGCGGGTTTGCCATCCAAGACTGACCAGTTTGGCAACCCCCTGGAAGACCCACAGGATCTGACTGTCCCTATCTCTCTCTCTCTCACACACACACACACCACCACCACCACCACCACCACCACCACCACACATGTCCACACACTCCTCTCTCAACAGTTACTTTAAATGCAAATGGATAAATGCTCCAATCAAAAGACATGCAGTGGCAGAATGGATAACAAAACAAGACCCTTGTATATGCTGTCTACAAGACTTACTATAGAGGGATGGAAAAAGATATTTCATGAAAATGGAAGCAGAAGAAGAAAAAAAGGTGTTAGCAAATACTTATATCAGAAAAATAGACTTTAAAACAAAGGCTAAAACGAAGAACAAAAAAAGACCCAGCAATTCCAGTTGTGCATATTTATTCAAAGAAACCCCAAAACACTAAATTGAAAAGACACATGCATCTATATATTTATTTGCAGTATTATTGTGGAAGCAACATGGGTGCCTATCAATAGGTGAATGGATAAAGAAGTGGTGCATATATATAATGGAATATGACTCCATCATTAAACAGAATGAAATCTCGTTATCTTTACAACATGGATAGATCTAAGGAGTATTGTGCTGAATGAAGTCATACAGAGAAAGACAAATGCTAAATGATTTCACTTATATGTGGAACCTAAAATACAAAATATGTCAATAAGCAGAACAGAAACAGACTCATACAGAGAATATTTTAATGGTTGCCAGATGGGATGGGAGGTTGGGGGGATGGATAAAAAAGGTGAAGTGATTAAGAAGTACTAATTGGTACAGAATATTCATGGGGCTATAAAATATAGCATAGGAAATCCTATATAATAAAAGGGTAATATGCAAATTGATCCTAACAGCAGAACGACCAGAGTGACCACTCAACGACTCACTATGAGGCGCACTGACTACCTCGGTCCCTCTCCGCGGCCAGCAGGCTCAGATTGCCTGATGGCAAACAGGAGGGTAGTAAGGGACGCAGGTGGCACCAGGCCAAGGCCTTCACCCTGCCACTAGCCCCATACACAGAAGGCAACCTGTGGCAGGGGCAGGGATGAGGCCAGCAAGCAGGTGGGAATGGCCAACCTCTTGGTCTCTTCCCCCCGCTGTCAGGCTTCGATCACCCAATGGTGAACAGGGAACTGGAGGTGGGTGGAGGCAGGGAGCAGGGCCGGCTGCAGGCAGCCAAGGAAGATGGCCCTGACCGCAGGCCAGGCCTAAGGATCATACCCACACATGAATTTTGTACACCGGGCCTCTAGTATAGTCAATAAAACTATAATGGCTATATTATTGATATCAGATGGACACTAGAGTTCTTGAGGTAATCACTTCAAAAGTTATATAATATCTAATCTCTAGGTTGTATGCCTGAAACTAATATAATATTATATATCAACTATAATTAAAAAATGAATAAATTATAGAGGCTATTTGTAGCTGAAAAAAGAAGTAAGCATTTCCTAAGCTCAAGATATTAATTTTGCCTCTTCTTGTTTCTAACACAAGAATATAAATTTCTATGTGTGTGTGTTTTTTGTGTGTGTGTGTGTTTTTTAACTATGACTGCTTTTTTCAGGCACTGAGCTCATTTCCTGGAATATAATGGCAGAAATATGACCCTTTCCCTTGCCAACATCACATTTAACATAGAGAAACAAAACACATAAGGAAAGAGGTAAAATTCAGAGTGATTAATTAACCTCTATTCCACAACAAAAAAAGGATTATTTTTTTAATAAAGGGGTTATAAAACGTCATAAAGAAGACTTTTCTTGGCCTCTTTAATAGATGAGTAGAAATCATCAGGAAAGGAAGGAGTAGGGATAAAGATATTTTCATTTATAAAATTTTAAAATTCTTAGGTAATTATGAATGGTCCATAAGGCCAGAATTTAAACTTTAAGTGAACATTAAATGTAATAATTTTCACAGGCAAAAATTTTATAAATAGAAGAAAATTACATGCTAAACAGTTATTCTATGCACATATTACTTTTCCAAAACCTTAGTCTCGTACAAAGATCTTCATTGATTGATCATTTTCAGGAGATATTTAGATATAGTATTATTAGTAAACCTGATCTTGGCACCACACTGTTTTCTTTCTATTATGACTCATCTCTTCCAAAACTCTGAATTCTTTGCCTAAAAACTTATCTCTATGACAACTACTGAGATTAAAAAATAGATATGCCTCTGCTCAGCCAGGTGTGGCTCAGTGGTTGAGCACTGACCTATGAACCAGGAGGTCATGGTTCCTGGTCAGGGTACACACCAGGGTTGTGGGCTTCATCCTCATTGTAGGGCATGCAGGAGGCAGCTGATCAGTGATTCTCTCACATCAATGATGTTTCTGTCTCTCTCTCCCTCTCCCTTCCTCTCTGGAATTAATGAAATACAAACATACACCCTAGAGGCCCAGTGCATGAAATTCGTGCATAGGTAGGGTCCCTAGGCCTGGCCGGTGATCAGGGCTGATCTGGGCCTTCCAGCTGCTGGCTGGGGCCTTCCTTCATTTCATGTCACCCTCTGGTGGTCAGCACACATCATAGTGAATGTTTGAACTCCCAGTTGGTCTAACTCCCAAGGGGACAATTTGCATATTAACCTTTTAGCCTTTTATTACTTAGGAGATATATATATCAGAGATACTTATATCCATATATATATCTCCATCCTAACTAATAAGGAAGTAATATGCAAATTGACCATCACTCTAACACACAAGATGGCTGCCATAAGATGGCAGTTGTGGGCGATCAGGCCTGCAGAGGAGGGCAGTTGGGAGGGACCAGGCCTACAGGGGAGGGCAGTTAGGGGTGACTGGGCCAGCAGGGGAGGATAGTTGGGGGAGACCCAGGCCTGTAGAAGAGGGCAATTGGGAGGGACCAGACCTGCAGGGGAGAACAGTTGGGGGCGACCAGGCCAGCAGGGGAGAGAAGTTAGGGATGACCAGGCCTGCAGGAGAGAGCAGTTAGGGGGCGATAGGCTTGCAGGGGAGGGCAGTTGGGGGCAACTAGGCCAGTAGGGGAGGGTAGTTAGGGATGATCAGGTAAGCAAGAGAGGGCAGTTAGGGGTAACTGAGCCAGCTGGGGAGGGCAGCTGTGGGCAACCCAGGCCTGCAGGAGAGGACAGTTAGGTATGACCAGGCCAATAGGGGAGGGCAGTTAGGGGTGACCAGGCTGGCAAGGGAGGGGAATTAATGGCAATCGGGCCGGCAGGGAAGCAGTTAGGCATCAATCAGGCTGGCAGGGGAGTGGTTAGGGGCTGATCAGGCCGGCAGGCAGAAGCAGTTAGGGGCAATCATGCAGGCAGGCAGGCAAGCGGTTGGGAGCCAGCACTCCTGGATTATGAGACGGATGTCTGACTGCCGGTTTAGGCCTGATCCCACTGGACCCCAGTCGGACATCTCTCATGGGTTCCCAGATTGGAGAGGGTGCAGTCTGGGCTGAAGAACACATCCCCCCTACACACACATGCATGAAATTCATGCAAGAGTAAGCCTTCCTTCCCCCAGCTGCCGGCACCAGCTTCCCTCTGGCACCCGGGACCCAGGCTTCCCTCTGGCATCCAGCAGTCACCTAGGACCTGGCTTCCCTAATAGCCCTGGCTTCATCTAGAAGGTTGTCCAGAAGGACATCCAGTTTAATTAGCATATTACACTTTTATTTTTATAGATATATGCCTCTATATAAAGTTGTCTATCATTTTTCTGTGAAAATTGTTATTAAAAATTTAGAGCAAAAGCTATTTAGGTAAAAATATTTATTAACATTTTTGTCATGAAACACAAATATTTATTGACCCAATTCATGTGTATTTTCTGTCATTCAACAAAAAAATGTTTTAGATTATTTTCTTTTCTTTAATGAGCTTTGATATTTTCTTCCAATTACACAGAGAAAGTAAAAAGAAAGGAGAAGGGAATATATAGGAGATAATTGAAAACCAGTTCTTGTCAGAAAAAAAAAAAGAAGAGGTTTTATTTCTGTTTAATAGATCTCTAAAACTTCCAAAAAATTCCTACAATCTATCTCTTCAGTCAGATCAAGGAGGCATTATGAGAAAACTATAGGAAAAAGAAAATGTCAAGAAACATCAAGGACATAAAACAGATATTTTCTATGAAAAAAAAAATCATTTGAAGGACATATTTTCTATAAATGTCCAGCACTTGCCTTGTGCAGGTGCTCTTGACAAATAATTCAGACACAGAAATTCTAAAATGTTAAAACTCTGATTTATAAATATATATTTTTCCATATATGTTTGCTTTTTTACAGAGAGGAAGAGAGAGGGAGAGTTAGAAACATCAATGAGAGAGAAACATCAATCAGCTGCCTCCTGCACACCCCCTACTGGGGATGTGCCTGCAACCAAGGTATATGCCCTTGACTGGAATCGAACCTGGGACCCTTGAGTCCGCAGGCCGACGCTCTATCCACTGGGCCAAACTGGTTAGGACCATACAAGTAAATTCTAAACTCATGTTAAAATACTAATAAAGTATATATCCTTAAATTTTGCTCTGTCATTTGAAGATGGAGAATTTAAATGGCAATACAAATGATTTTATAAATATGCAATGCTTTGAAAATTACAATTTTCGATGCAAAAAGATGTCAGCACTCCTAAAGATCCCAAAATACATCATTCACACATATTTCTGCTATATAGTTTTATAATATCCATTTTAAGTAGCTAGAGACTGTTACTCTAAATTGAGTTTCTCAGAAAGAGACTTTTTTAAACCATAATAACAAAGTTATTACTAAAAAGAAAGGATTTATTCCCCAAGTTTCTTTGCAAAAGTCAATCATGCCTGCAGAGGAACTTGATTAATGGTGCATAATCTACAGATGTTATGGAAGCATTGCATGTGAGAATGTTAATTATCTTACTTTTCAGCAGAAAGATAGAGTTTAACCTTTAGAAAAAGAAAGACAGGACTAAATAACTCATGGGAATTAGTAATGGGATAGTGAGCTTTTTATATTCACAATGGCAACTGAAATCCATCCCAGGTGACAACTGACAGAAACATATGAACATCAGTTTTTACCAGGGCTGACACATGAAATGTTGGCAATCTCTTCAGCTTCATCCTAAATAAGAGTCTATATCTCCAAAGTACTCAAAAATACCAGCGTGCACACCAGAGGTAATTTATTACTATGGGTTACTTGAAGACAAGTGAAACTAATAAAGACTCAAGAATTGCCAAGCTACTAAGCTGTGACTTTTCAGGCTAGTCTGTGATACAGCTGTTTATGATGAATCATACGTTGGCCATAATATAATGCATGTTTTTGAAGGCTATATTTTGTGTGTGTTTATTCCTTGTTTTGGTGGTAAACACTGATTATCGATATATATAAAAGGCTAATATGCAAAGTGTCCCCACGGGAGTTTGACCAGGAGACCGGGAGTTCTATTGCTCACTATGACATGTGCTGACCACTAGAGGGCAGCACAGAATGAAGGAAGGCTCCAGCCAGCAGGCTGCTTCCAGGAAAGGGTGGCCCTGGCTGGCGGCTGGCAGCTGGAAGGAAAGCTCTGGCTGACAACCAGAAGGCCCCGATTGGCCCTGATCGCCAGCCAGGCCTAGGGACCCTACCTGTGCATGCATTTCATGCACCAGGTCTCTAGTTTGTAAATAAAAGCTCACTAAAATGTTTCTGTATATCAATAGTCAAATTTCCCTTTCCGCCTGAAGTCAAAGTTAACATAAAACAAAGAATTGCATTTAGCTTAATTATGTGAAGATTGAAGGGCATGGAAGACATTTTATTTTAGCAATATATAACATGTCTCATGAAACCTAGACACATTAGATGGTATAGCCCTTTTGAATTGAAATGCAAGGCCGGCAACATTAGACCTTCAGGCACATTCAACTCCTTCAAAAGAAAGCTTCCTAAAAATGCTTCTTTCATTATATACTTTAAGAGACTGTCTTCTTCTACCTATTTGAATGTTGTTTTCTTTAGATATTTTTGCCCTAAACCTCTTTATTTTTTTCTCCACATGATAGATACCAAGGTAATCTGATTCTTGCAAGACTTCCAACCACCACAGATACATTGATGACTTCCGAGTCAATACCTCCAGATGAGCTTTATCAACTGCATCCCGGCAGAGCATGTCCAACTGCCTACTGTATATAGTAGGTATGAGTAACAGTTTACAAAACCACATAGCCAATAAATACATTTTCTTTATTTTTCAGTAAATGAACATAGTTTCTATTTTGAGAACCCACTCACCTGATAACGAATACTTTTTGGCTATTTCTCTGTCAACATTAGAATGTGACAGATAAAATATGGACCATATTGTGTTCTATGAAAACCATGTTTGTGTTCTAAGTGCCTAACACATTGCTAAGAATATATATATTAGATTAATAAAACTTAAATGACATCCAACCTCTCCTATCAATATGACTTGCTTGCTCTAATTTGGACTTTCTTCCTCTATTGCCAACTTTAGTATTTCCTCAAAGTCTTGGTCCTGTGAATACAGGTGTTATCCTATTAAATATCCTGTATGGCTCATCATTTTATTCATCCACATATAGTCATATAAAAGTAATCAAAATTTTTTAAAGAAATACATTTACTAATGTCATGAGAAGCAAAACTGTTTTCAGAAAATGTAATTAAGTGTCCTATATGTCTTAGCAATAAATATCATTTACATAGTCGTAATAATGTAAATATGACATATTAATCATTAAAAGTGACATGAAACTATCAGGGACTAAAAAAAAGTGTGGGCAAAAAAGTAACTCAAAGTAAAAAAAAAAAAATACTATCTAAAAGTGAGAAGAATATAAGTACATTATTTGGAAGTCTAGAGGAATATACAAGGAGGAACCAAAGAAAGGCATGCAACAATCTGGAGGGAATCCAAAGATCCTAAGGGTTTTTAAACAGACTTTCATCAATTCACCTTCACCACCACTTCTACAGGTTTTAGTGGTAGCCAACTCCTGAGCCTTCTAGTATTTACTCAATTGTCCACCCTTCCCTGCAGAGGACACAGCTTTCTTGTTTCTGCTGTGTCTGTTACAACTTGTTCTGCTGCATTCTAGCTTTGAAAACTTTTCCTACTAGACCTGCTATTGCTTCCTTTCCAATTCACTTTTTTCCCAGTAGGTTTATGCCTTAAAATATATACTGAACTTTTATTGTGAGTTTCAGACAACACATCTTATATTCAAGTTGCTTTTTTATCTCCTATGACTTGTTTTATCATATTCAAAGTTTTCCTCCCACTTTTATTCACAAAATATTCTTATTATGGTAATTAAGTTGTTCAGTACACATAATAAAAAAGTTCAGAAATTTATTGAAAGTTGAAGTTGTTCTCTAGCTCAGTGCTGGAATTATTTGAGGCCAATATAACCCTGATACCAAAACCTGGCAAACAAAAAAATAAAACTACAGACCAATATCTCTGATGAATACAGATGCAAAAATCCTAATCAAAATACTAGCAAATCAAATACAACAGTACATTCAAAAAATAATACATCACGATCAAGTGGGGTTCATTCCAGAGGCACAAGAATGGTTCAACATACACAAATCAATCAATGTAACACACCACATAATAATCAATTAACAAAAGAAAGGATAAAAATCATATAATCTTATCAATTGATGTAGAAAAAGCATTTGATAAGATATAACACTCATTTATGATTAAAAGTCAGTCAAATAGAAATAGAAGGAAAGTACTGCAACATAATAAAGCCCATCTATGTTAAACTTCAGCTAATATCATACTCAATGGTGAAAAATGGAAAGCTTTTCCTCTAAGATCAGGAATAAGACAAGGATGTCCACTCTCACCACTCTTATTCAACATAGTGCTAACCAGAGCAATAAGGCAAGAGAAAGAAATAAAGGGCATCCAAATAGGAAAAGAAGAAGTCGAACAAATTTTGCAGATGACATGATTCTATATATAGAAAACCCTAAAGACTCCACCAAAAAAAATATTAGAAACAATAAACAAATACAGTCACATTGCAGGATACAAAAATCAATGTGCAAAAATACATTGCCTTCCTGTATACTGACAAAACTGCAAAAAAAAATGGGAAAAAAACCCTACACAATTCCTTTTGCAATTGCAACCGAAAGAATGCAATACCTAGGAATAAACTTAACAAAGAATGTGAAAGACCTATATACTGAAAATTACGAAGCATTATTAAAAGAGATTGAGAAAGACAAAACAAAATGGAATAATATCCGATGTTCATGGATTGGAAGAATCAACATAGTTAAAATGGCCATATTACCTAAAGCATTATACAGATTTAATGCAATCCCTATCAAAATATCAATGTCAATTTTTAAAGGAATAGAACAAGAAATCATCAGATTTGTATGGAGCCACAAAAGATCCCGAATAACCAAAGCAGTCCTGAGAAGAAAAAATCAAAGTTGGAGGTATCAGGCTACTTGACTTCAAATTATACTACAGAGCTACAGTAATCAAAATAGCATGGTATTGGTAGAGAAACAGATACACACTAGAAAGCCCAGATAGAAAACCACATGTATATAGACAGATAATTTTTAGCAAATGAGACAGAAACCCACAATGGAGTAAAGATAGTCTCTTCAGTAAATGGTGCTGGGAAAACTGGAAAACTGAATGCAAATGAATGAAACTGGATTACAGTTTGTTCCCATATACAAAAATTAATTCAAAATGGATCAAAGTATATGACCAGAAACAATAAGTTCCATAGAAGAAAATATTGGTACCCAACTTATTGAAGCAGGAATTTTAGGGGGACATAGGCAGGCTTGGGGATTTTTTTAGAATTGAGGTCCATGGGAAAAGCACAGGGCTGCAGACTGGGAGAAGGTACATTTCCATAACACAAGGAAGCCAGGTGCAGTTACATTTCCGTAAGACAAGGAGTCAGCAACAGGTATATTTACATAAGACAAGGGAACTGGAAGTAGCCAAGAAATGTCCACATTTACAAAATAAAGAGAAGGAAGCCCTTCATTCAGAAGGAGAAGAAAGTTCAAAGGGAATGGGAAAACAATAAGGAAGGAGGCGGGGAGAACCGCACAGGTCCCATGTGAGGTTCAACCTTTGAGCCCAGGAGTTACTATAGTAACCAGTCTAAGGGAATAGTGACCAATCAGAGGGGCTATCAAGGCACCAGGATCTGCAGCCTTTATAAGCCATAGGGAAAGGGAACCCAGTAGGACCTTTCCCCCTCGCTATGTGGGAGTCAGTTCTGTGGGACTCTTCCCTCTCCCATGTGGGAGTCTGTACTTGTTCTTCAATAAATTTCCACCTTTGCTATACCACTTTCTGTCTGTGGATTCATTCTTCGACTCCAGCGGACAAAGAATCAGGTTCCAGTCCAAAAATTCAGTATCATTAAGGATCTTGGTCGCAGAGAACATTTTATGAATTTGACCCCAAAAGCAAGGAAAGTAAAGACAAAAATAATTAATGGGACTATATCAAACTAAAAAGCTTCTGCACAGAAAAAGAAACTGACAACAAAACAAAAGGGCAGCCAACCAGATGAGAAATGATATTTATAAACAATACCTCTGACAAAGGTTTAATTTCCAAAATATATAAAGAACTCATATAAAGTCACCAGACTCCCAAGGCCACCATATGGTCAATTTTGTCATAAAACTCAACACCATACAAACAAGCCAATCAAAAAGTAGGCAGAGGATCTGAAAATACACCTCTCCCAAGAAGACATATGAACCACCAATATATATATGAAAAGACGTTCAACTTCACTGGCAATTGGGGAAATAGAGATCAAATCTACAATGAAATACTGAAAGAAGAAAGCAGAACTGACTATCTCCCATCTTGCAGAGCTAGATCCTCAGCTGACCCTCCCCACTGGGGGTCACCACAGGAATGTCAGAATTGTCCTAACTCCCCCAACCGCTGCCTGAGTAGACCAGTGAAGCTCCAGGAATGTAGCTAAGGTCCTAATAAGGCTATCAAGAAGCAAAGGTAGGGGGATGGCTCAGACCTTGGAATGTATTGGCCACCTCCTGACCTTTGTGCCGTAAAACCCTGCAGAAAAACCCTGACCAAAGTGACCACTCTCTGTAACCCACATCACTCACCTAAGCCCACCCAAATGACTAGCCCTATATAACCTTTGTTCCCCTGGGGCTCGCTCTCTCGTCTCGCCGCTGCGTCGGTAAAGAGGCTGTGAGCCAAGCCCGGGCTTGAATAAAGACTCTTTTGCTTTTTTACATCGGAAGTGGCTCCCTGGTGGTTGAATTTGGGGACCCCGAAATCTGGGCATAACATTTGGGGGCTCGTCCGGGATCCCCAAAGCCCACGAGGGACCCTGATCCGTAGAGTCTGACTAACCGTGGTAAGTGTCTGTGTTGTGTGTTCTGTTCTGTGCGAGCACATCTCTGAAATCTGTAGTGCCTGAAACGGTCTAGGTGGACGCACTGGAGGACCACGGGCAGGGGAATTTGGAGGACGCTCCAATTCTCATTCAGGGGGGACATGGAAACCCCTCACGGGGAGATTGTATTCCCCTGGAAACTCTGGGACGAGGCGGGTCGCTCCCGCCGGTTGGCGCACGGCCATCGTCCAGCTTTCGGTTTTGCTTCCGCGGGGTCGGAAGGCTGTTCTTGGGTGTCTTTGTTTTTCTGTTATCTGTGTTGTTCTGTCTATTTTTGTGGACTCACTGGACGGACGTCATGGGACAGACTCAGACCACTTCCTTAACTATTATGGTTGATCATTTTAAGGAGGTTAAGGGAAGGGCTAACAACCTTAGTGCAGAGGTGCGAAAGGGCCATTGGCAAACTTTCTGTTCCAGCGAGTGGCCGGCTCTTAATGTCGGATGGCCGCCAGAGGGGACTCTCGATCTCCCCACCATTCGCCGGGTCAGGGAAGTTGTTTCCCGGCTGAAGGGGGGCCACCCCGATCAACTCCCTTACATTATTACTTGGCAGGACCTCGTGGAGGACCCGCCCTCCTGGCTTAAGCCCTTTCTAGCCCCGCGCCCCCAGGAGCAGGAACCCATTCTTGCCTTGCAGAAAGTGGAGAAGAAGGAGGAGAAGAAAGCCACCATGCCGTCAGCTCCAGCTCCCCTCTACCCGGTTTTGCAGGGGGGAACCGGAGAAGAATTAATTTTTCCTTCCCCGTATCAGCTCCCTAGGACACCGGAGAGATTGGATCCTTCCCCGCCGCAAGAAGCTGACGGAGTTCCGGGAGTGGCTGGGGGCGGAGTTCCAGGAGCAGCTGCGGTTTCAGTTCCGGTGGGAAGCCCGCCTCTTACTAAACAAAGGGCCCAGAGGGAGCTGTCTGTCACAGCCCCCGACTCCACTATTAAGACTCTGCCTTTGAGAGCCGCGGGGGCCCCCCCCATGCGGATGGCAATCAGCCCCATCACTATTGGCCTTTCGCCACTAGTGACCTCTACAACTGGAAGGCTCAGAATCCTAAATTCTCTGAGAAGCCAGCAGGACTCATTGATTTGTTAGATTCTGTTCTTTTCACTCATCAGCCTACATGGGATGACTGTCAGCAACTATTACAAGTCCTCTTCACCACCGAGGAGAGGGAGAGGATCCTTAGTGAGGCCCAGAAGCTAGTTCCAGGCGTGGACGGGAACCCAACCACCAACCAGGCCCAGATAGATGTTTCTTTTCCCTTAACCAGGCCTGAATGGGATTTCAACACGGCAGAAGGTAAGGAGAGGCTCCGGGTCTACCGCCAGACTCTAATGGGGGGTCTCCGAATGGCTGCTAGGAAGCCTACCAATTTGGCCAAGGTAGGGAATGTGCAGCAGGAAAGGGATGAGTCCCCAGCTGCCTTTTTAGAACGGATCATGGAGGCATACCGCACCTACACCCCCATGGATCCGGAAGCTCCTGGGAGTAAAGCAGCTGTGATCATGAGTTTTGTAAACCAATCGGCTGCGGACATTAGAAAGAAGCTGCAGAGGGTAGATAGATTAGGAGAGAAAAGTCTGCAGGACTTGCTGGAAGTAGCTCAAAAGGTGTACAACAACCGAGAGCCTCCTGAAGATAGGCAGGCCCGCGCCATGGTGGCTGCCAGCAGTAAGCAAACCCGAGACCTGGCCAGGATTCTGCTGGCCACCACTGCGGACTCTCCCGGGGACGGAACCGGCTTCTCCGGCAGCTGGCAGGCGACCAGGAAAAAGCTCTTTGGCGCCCTCTAGAGTCTGGTATACCGTGTTGGACTTGAAGGATGCCTTTTTCAGCCTGCCATTGGCGCCTCAAAGCCAACCCTTGTTTGCTTTCGAATGGCACAACCTGGAGGAGGGCTACAGTGGACAATTAACCTGGACGCGATTGCCCCAAGGGTTCAAGAATTCGCCCACCATCTTCGACGAGGCACTGCATGAGGATCTGGGTGAGCACCCCGGTCTTACCCCCCTCCAGTATGTAGATGACATCCTGATTGCTGCCGACAATGCCAAGGACTGTGAGCAGGGGACCAGAGATCTGTTGGCCACCCTGGGGACCTTAGGGTACCGGGCATCTGCAAAGAAAGCTCAGATATGCAGAGAGAGGGTGAGTTACCTGGGATACATCTTAGAGGGCGGACAGTGGCGGTTGTCTGATGCCAGAAAAGAGACAGTCCTGAAAATCCCTACTCCCACCTCCCGGAGGGAAGTAAGGGAATTCCTAGGATCGGCTGGCTATTGCCGCCTCTGGATACCGAGTTTTGCTGAGATTGCCAAACCCCTATATGAAGCGACCAAGGAGGGGAAGGCGTTTGAATGGACTGAGAAAGAAGAGACTGCCTTTAATCAGATAAAGAAAGCCCTTTTAGCTGCTCCAGCCTTGGGTCTGCCGGACATTACAAAGCCCTTTCGCCTCTTTGTAGATGAGCGCAAGGGAATAGCGAAAGGGGTTTTGACTCAGGCTTTAGGCCCCTGGAGCCGCCCGGTAGCGTACTTGTCTAAGAAGCTGGATTCAGTAGCCGCCGGCTGGCCACCGTGCCTGAGAATCATTGCGGCAACCGCGCTCTTAGTCAAGGACGCCGACAAATTGACTCTGGGACAGGAAATCTGGATCACAACCCCGCATGCCATTGAGGGGGTCCTAAAACAGCCTCCTGATAGATGGATGAGCAATGCACGTATGACCCACTATCAGAGCTTGCTGCTCAACCCTCCTAGAGTACGGTTCCATCCCAGTGCGGCCCTCAACCCCGCTACCCTGCTGCCTGACCCTGACTTAGATGCCCCACTACATGACTGTGCGGGAATCCTAGAGCAGGTACATGGACTTCGGAAGGACTTGACCGATCGGCCCCTTCCTGATGCAGAGGCCACCTGGTTCACGGACGGAAGCAGCTTCGTGCGGGATGGGTGCAGGTACGCAGGAGCAGCAATGGTCACTGAAACGGACACCGTGTGGGCAGAGACCCTGCCCCCTGGGACGCCAGCTCAGGGAGCTGAACTCGTTGCACTCACTAGAGCACTAACACTGGGGGCTGGGAAACGGCTTAACATTTACACAGACAGCCATTATGCATTTGCTACGGCTCATGTACATGGGGCAATCTATCAGGAGAGGGGGCTATTGACAGCAGAGGGACGGACGATAAAGAATAAGCAGGAAATTCTTGACCTGCTTGCAGCCTTGTGGCTCCCTGCTAAGCTAGCCATTATCCACTGCCAAGGGCACCAAAAGGCAGATGGCCCAGTGGCAAGAGGTAACCAAAAGGCTGATCAGGCAGCCAAAGCAGCGGCCTTCACTTCGGTCCCCACCATGGCCCTACAACTACCAGACCCCGGGGACCCAGTTTTACCAAACCAGCCTGGGTACTCCCAGGAAGAGCTGCAGCGGATCAGGAAGCTTCCCCTCGCCCAGGAGGTGAAGGGATGGTGGTACACACCAGATAAGGAACTCATACTACCAGACTGGCTTGGGGTCACAGTGTTAGAATGCATGCACCGGTCCACCCACCTGGGGGCCCGGAAATTAAAGGACTTACTCCAGCATGCCAGGATCAAGATTCACCAACAAGACTCCAAAATAAACCAAATTGTAACCTCCTGTAAGACCTGCCAGCTTACAAATGCAAGAGCCGGGTCAGGTGGAGAAGGAACCAGGCTCAGGGGCACCAAACCAGGAGCACAATGGGAGGTCGACTTCACTGAAATTAAACCAGGGAAGTATGGTTATAAATATCTTTTAGTGTTCATAGACACCTATTCCGGCTGGGTAGAGGCATACCCAACCAAGCATGAAACAGCTCAGATGGTGGCCAAGAAACTACTGGAAGACATCTTACCCAGGTATGGTTTTCCTGCTATGATAGGGTCAGACAACGGACCAGCCTTCATTTCACAGGTAACCCAAGCAATAGCCAAGGTTATAGGGGCAGATTGGAAATTACATTGTGCCTATAGGCCCCAGAGTTCAGGGCAAGTAGAAAGAATGAATAGAAACTCTAAAAGAGACCCTTACCAAATTAACCATGGAGACTGGCGGGGACTGGGTGGCTCTCCTTCCGTATGCCCTTTACCGGGTGAGGAACTCCCCTTACACCCTGGGTCTTACCCCCTACGAGATCATGTTTGGCAGACCCCCTCCTATCATTCCTAACCTCAAAGCTGAACTCCTTGCTGAGTTTGAAAATCAAGAAATATCTTCTCTCTTAAGAGGACTGCAGAGAGCACACGAGGACATTTGGCCGCGCCTCCGCGCCATTTACGAGGCCAGCCCCACCCCAACGCCTCATCGGTACAAGCCAGGAGAGTGGGTGTTCGTCAAGAGGCACTGCCGGGAGACCCTCGAACCACGTTGGAAGGGCTCCTACGTCGTCGTGCTGACTACACCCACCGCTCTCAAGGTAGACGGCGTCACGACCTGGATCCACCACACCCATGTTCGCCCAGCCAGCCCCTCAGCAATCCAGAAGGACTTCATCGCGCAATGAAACATCGACCAAGACCAACGCAACCCGCTCAAGCTCAAGCTGCGACGTTCTCAACCTGCCTAATTCTGGTAACCCTGCTTGCGGCCACTCCCACCGCCGGGAGTACATCGCCTGCATCTCCTACCCCGACTCGCGGCCTTCTGCCTGATGCGGACCCCTTGTGGAGCACGGTTGTTGGGGCATACTATGTTCTAAATGCTTCAAGGCCTGACCTGACTGAGTCCTGTTGGCTCTGTCTAGATATCCAGCTACCATACTATGAAGGTATTGCCCTTAGCGGCAAGTACACCACAGCCATTAATTCCAGCTCCTGCAGATGGCAGCAGTCTGCTGCAAGACTAACCCTCCAGACAGTGACAGGGCAGGGCACTTGCATAGGCCACGTGCCCCCCGAACAGTCGCATCTCTGCAATAAGGCCCTTACTATTCCCAAAAAGACAGTATATCTACTTCCCCCTGAGAATGCATGGTGGGCCTGTTCCAGTGGCCTCACTCCTTGTGTTCACTCCTTAGTCCTTAATTCCCAAAAGGAGGGCTTCTGTGTACTTGTGCAGTTAATCCCCAAGTTAATATACCACTCAGGAGAAGAAGTACTTAACAAAATAGGCGCCATTAACCCCCGAAGTAAAAGGGAGCCTATTACTGCCCTGACTATGGCAGCCATCTTGGGACTAGGACTAGCAGGAGCGGGAACTGGAATATCCTCGCTTGTCATACAAGACAAGAACTATGGAGCCCTAAGAGCAGCCATTGACTTAGACATAGAGAGAATTGAAAAATCCATCACCCATTTACAAGAATCCCTCACCTCGTCTGAAGTAGTACTCCAGAACAGAAGAGGATTGGACTTACTATTCATGCAGCAAGGGGGTTTATGCATAGCCTTAGGGGAGGAATGTTGTTTTTACGTTGACCATTCAGGAGTTGTCAAAGAATCCATGGCCCTCATAAGGGAAGGACTGCAGAAGCGAAAGCTAGAGAGAGAGCAATCTCAGTCTTGGTATGAGTCCTTGTTTAACTGGTCCCCATGGCTAACCACTCTTTTTTCTGCCCTCGTCGGACCCCTTGTAATCCTCCTACTGTTGTTGACTTTTGGCCCTTGTATTATTAACAGACTAGTCCAATTTATCAAAGAACGCATAGGGGTAGTTCAGTTAATGGTCTTACAAGCCCAATACCAGCCTCTGGCAGTAGAGGATGAGGTGAAGATGCAGTCCGTCTCATGATTGAGCCGTAGGTTCCAAGACAAGGGGGGAATGAAAGAAGAAAGCGGAACTGACTATCTCCCATCTTGCAGAGCTAGATCCTCAGCTGACCCTCCCCACTGGGGGTCACCACAGGAATGTCAGAATTGTCCTAACTCCCCCAACCACTGCCTGAGTAGACCAGTGAAGCTCCAGGAATGTAGCTAAGGTCCTAATAAGGCTATCAAGAAGCAAAGGTAGGGGGATGGCTCAGACCTTGGAATGTATTGGCCACCTCCTGACCTTTGTGCCGTAAAACCCTGCAGAAAAACCCTGACCAAAGTGACCACTCTCTGTAACCCACGTCACCCACCTAAGCCCACCCAAATGACTAGCCCTATATAACCTTTGTTCCCCTGGGGCTCGCTCTCTCGTCTCGCCGCTGCGTCAGTAAAGAGGCTGGGAGCCAAGCCCGGGCTTGAATAAAGACTCTTTTGCTTTTTTACATCGGAAGTGGCTCCCTGGTGGTTGAATTTGGGGACCCCGAAATCTGGGCATAACAATACCACCTTACACCAGTTAGAATGGCCATTATCTACAAGACAAGCAATAACAAGTGTTGGAGAGGTTGTGGAAAAGGGGAACCCTCATTCATGGCTGGTGGGAATGTAGACTGGTACAATCACTATGGAAAACAGTCTGGCATTCCTCAAAAAATTAGAGCTACTATACTACCCAGCAATCCCTTTCCTGCGTATATACCAGAAAAACTGAGGATCATGTATTCACAAAGATATATGCATCCTTATGTTCATTGTAGCATTATTAACAGTGGCCAAGACTTGGAAACAACCAAACTGTCCCATGATAGAGGACTGAATAAAGAAGATGTACATATACACAATGGCATACTACTCAGCCATAAGAAAGGATGAAATAGCGTCATTTGCAACAACATGGATGGGCCTTGAGAACATTATGCTAAGTGAAATAAGTCAGTCAGAAAAAGCTAAGAACCATACGATTTCACTCGTATGTGGGATATAAAAGTTAAATTCGTGAATACAAACAGCAGTGTGGTGATTTCCAGAGGGAAGGGGATGGAGGAAGAAGGGGGTCCTAATAGAAGGTGACAGGAGATTTGACTTTGGATGGTGGGCACACGGTGCAATATACAGATCTTATAACATAGAAACCCACACCTGAAACCTGCATGTTCTTGTTGACCAATGTCAACCTAATCATTTTAATTAATAAATATTTTTAAATGCACATAACAATACCTGCTGTATAAGTTATCTCATGTTGTAAGGGTCACAGTACGCATGAGAGTCCTAACACTGTGCCTATCATAAGGTAAAACCTCAATGAAAGAGAATGGTGAAGCCTTTTCCCAGTGAAGCTGTGAAAAATCTAGTGAATTTTTGTTGATTTCAGGACTTAAACAGAAAAATATAAATATTCATACATTTTCTTTGATATCCTCAAGGAAGGTAATTAACATTCTTCCATGAATTTTTAGAATTGTATTCATGCTTTGCTACTGGCATACTCAAAAGCAGAAGCCAGCACTAAAAATTATTGCAAAGAAAAAGATGCCACTGTTAAAGTATCCATTGTTCCAATTGATTCAAGGAGAAAATATGCTAAGTGCATGAAAAAGATTGGCCACTCCTCCCAACAGAAAAGATTTAAATAAAGACTTAAAATTACTTCCTATAAACAATGGCAGGAATATTCAATTTATCAAGGACTGAAATCATCCCACAGCAGTGCAGTGAATTTTCATTGATGCATAAGTGGTCGCCTGTTATTTGCAACAATGAAGAGGACTCATTTAACACAAGAATGTAGCAGGAGAGGTGGTGCTGGCTCAATAATAGGTTCCTTCTCTGCAGGAATTCATATGAGTGAGTAGGGGAAATGAGGATAGTTGCGGGTGGGCAAGAGAAGGCAGAACTAGATGACTACAAACCACATGGCATCTTTGCTTAGAAGTCTATTCCATGAATGTGCCAAGGAGCTATTTCAGTGGCCTACTGTGTGAGTAAAAAAAAAATGTGACTCCAGCTTGACAAAGTACAAAAGGTAAAGACTGGGTAAAGCTGACAGACCTCAGGGGTCTCCGTTACTGGCTGTTACCTTCAAAGTGTCCTTGGCAGAAGATGAAAGTAACCCCTTGGCACACATAGCTGCAGGTGCATGAAACTAACTTGGGTACAGAGCAGCAGGGGAAGGAAAGGTGTGCCCATCACTGGAATCCAATTTGTTAAAGGAAACTGTATGTTCTGTGAAAGTATTTACCCTGATTTCAAAATTAATAGTTGCCTTGGCAACACCTTAATCCCATGAGGTTCACACACAGTGCTAATTTCAATTCATAGACACCTCCAGAGATGAGGAATGCAAACAATAACTCAGCATCCCATTTGGCATGCCTCTCATAGAAATCTCAAATGAGATTTCTTCTGCCTATAAAATATAACTGATTTATCAATAGCTCCATACACCAGGTGATTACCAACTTTACATTTGATTCCATTTGATGGTCACTGCAAGCCTACAAGGTCAGCAATACTAGTATCATTCCCATTTTACAGATTAAAAATGAGCTCTTGAGAGGCTACATAATTTTCTCATGTTCACACAGTGGTGGTTTGAGGACTTTAATTTTGATTTGGCTGACTCCTAAATTCCATGTTCTTTTAGCATTTCTAACTTTTAAAATAATACAATATTTTTAAACCTGCAAAATATCTTAGGGATTATCTGTACAATAACCTTATTTAAAACAGAAGAAACTAGAGACACAAGAAGGCCAAAAGATCTATTAAAAATGCCATGGCCACCAAAACTGGTTTGGCTCAGTGGATAGAGCGTCAGCCTGCGGACTGAAGGGTCCTGGGTTCGATTCCGGTCAAGGGCATGTACTTTGGTTGTGGGCACATCCCCAGTAGGGGGTGTGCAGGAGGCAGCTGATCGATGTTTCTCTCTCATCGATGTTTCGAGCTCTCTATCCCTCTCCCTTCCTCTCTGTAAAAAATCAATAATAAATAAATAAATGCCATGGCCAATAATGGCAGAGTGAGAACCGAATTCAGGTTTCATGACTCTATTTGAGCACTCCTCTATTGAAGGCCACCTCCGAAACATCTGAATTGTGACAGTCTCAACTTTGAACTATATCTTGTTCATCTTTGCATAGATTTTCTAGGTCTAGGTAAGTGTAGGCAAAACCAAATAGAAGTAAAAAGTGGGTGGATTTCTGTGTCTGTTGTGACAGCACAGTAAGAGTTTAGCATTTTATACCCAGAACATTAAAGGTGACGGATTCTTACAGGCCCTTCCAAGCTGTGTGCACGCAAAGCCGCTCATGTCATCAGGTACCTCATACAATTGTCCTTCTGTAGTGCAAGGACTCCATATCTGTCAGATGTCCCATCTGTCTGCAAGCAGTCATTCTTGACAGGAATATGAATCAAATGGCAGATTCACTTTGCCCCAGGGTTTTCACAGAAGGTAAGGAATAGTCCAAAACAAAATTGAATAGTAGAGTTACCTATGGTGCTTCTTTCTAAACTTTTTTTTCTGTGTGATTGCCTCTCTTTTATGGGCTGAGACTTCCTTCCCTAAATCACCAGACTCCCAAGGCCACCATACGGTCAATTTTATCATGCTATAATTTGCTTATTCAAAGTCCCCTGCTTTAGAAAACCATTAAGACCTGACTTCCTCCACAGTAACCTTATGCTTCAAAATTACTTCCATTTGTCCTCTTCCTGTTCTTATCACAATTACCATTTCCTTACTGATCTCAGGAAGTTGTTATAAAAGGATATTTCTCGTTACTTCTGAAACAAACTGATGGAGGCAGCCTTTACATAGAGATCCTCCTGTATTGTTTTCCTGACCCACCATCCTCCTATGAAGCCTTTGTGCCTTGCCATTTGTGTGTCTTTTTTGCAAATATTTCAATCCAGTATTAGTTTCAGGCTTATAACACCTTGCTAGGTGGTCAACCAAGATATGTGAACCAGGTGGAGGAATGTGTCTAAAGGCAGAAAACTCAGACAGAATGCCTTTGAACTGAAAGAAACTAGTTATGTTCACAAAGTTATTGAACTGATCAAGACTTAGTGATTCTAAATCTATACCGTGTATTATGTGCTTACATTCATCTCTAAGACATTTGTGCCAAACATTGGACTAGGTAAAGGAAATTTAAAAGAAAAAAATGAATAAGAAATAGTATTACCATTCAAGAAATCAGTAATGTACAGAGACAACACATAAGTTCATACAATTCTTTGTAATAGCTGTGTTGATGAGAGGTCAATGTGATGAGGAAGATATGGGCTTAGATACCTAGCAATGGGGACTTGAACATTGCCTCTGCCACTTATTAGCAAGGCTTTAACCACCATGGACTTCAGTGTCATTACTTAAGACTTCAGAAAATGCATGTATACTTCCCAAGATTGTTTAGAGAAAGCACAC
Source organism: Corynorhinus townsendii (assembly GCA_026230045.1). Taxonomy (NCBI): domain Eukaryota; kingdom Metazoa; phylum Chordata; class Mammalia; order Chiroptera; family Vespertilionidae; genus Corynorhinus; species Corynorhinus townsendii. The sequence continues at coordinate 95,086,460 of JAPDVU010000002.1, forward strand.
ATAAATCACTTATACTGGTACTAGTGTGTACTAGTATATAAAAGACATTATATACTTGACAACTATTATTATTTTTATGATGATGATGATAAAGATAAGCCCACATCATATTACACATAGACTCACAAATGACTCAGAATTCATGAATCTACAGACATTTCTAGAATTCTGCAAAAGCTTAAAATGACATAAATTTGGTAAAGAATGGAAAGAAAAGAGTGAGGTGGTAACAACTGCGTATTTAAAGGTACAGAGAAACATGATAGTTTAGGGACTGCTGGTGGGTCTGATGGTGGCGGTAGAGAACCAGGAAAGTAACTGGTGAGGTTGGAGACCAGATCCCAGAAAGACTTTATATCCAAAGTAACCATATGTCCCTGCTTACCTGGGATCGGCCTGAGTTATGCCTGTTGTCCCAAAGTAATTATTAATAGTGCATACTTTCACTAAGCTTGGGTGTTGCATTATAGGGTCACTCTACTTACCTTCCATGGTAAGAAATTTTGGGTTAACCTGAAAGCTATAAAGAGGGCCTAAACAAAGCTAACCTGGGAAATGACATGACCAATTCTAGTTTTAAAGAGCACTTTCCGGCAATTCTGTTAATAATGGTGGAGGATGGAAGAGAGATGGCAACCTGAAGGCAGGTAAAATGTGGAAGTAAAGATAGTATATGCTGTAATTTCAATTATTTGGTCTGGATTACAATCATATCTCTTCCACTTATTTAGCACTTACTCTATGGCAAATGCTCTTCTAAATGTTTATGTGTGCTATCCCATTTAAACTTCACCACATCACAAAATAGGTATTATTATTATTATCTCCATTTTCATATGACAAAACTGAGAACCTAGAGAAGTTAAATTATTTGCTGAATATCCGATCTGAATTCAAACCCACAGATTCTATCACCAGCTCCCATGTTTGTAACCACTAAATTATACTGTGATTACTACATAGGACTCAAACAATGAACTGATGTCAGAATCCCCAATCAGTTCCCGCCTAGGACAGTGGTTGTCAAACCGCGGCTCGCAAGCCACATGCGGCTCTTTGCCCCCTTGAGTGTGGCTCTTCCACAAAATACCACATCCTGGGCGAGTCTATTTTGAAGAAGTGGCACTAGAAGAAGTTTAAGTTTAAAAAATTTGGCTCTCAAAAGAAATTTCAATCGTTGTACTGTTGATATTTGGCTCTATTGACTAATGAGTTTGCCGACCACTGGCCTACGAAAATATGAAGTCCAGTCTTCCTTCAAGTCCTTTCTTTCTTTATGTGCCCTGTAACCCCCAAAGTATTGTTATTCTTTTTCTTTCTTTTATCCTTTTTTTCTCTTCTCACCCATCAAACTGGACTCAGGTAGGTCCCGTGCCCTGCAGCAGATCAGTTGTCCTGGATTCAGCTGCTTGCTATTTCTGTGTTGTCTAGACCACCACAGAAAAGCCAAGGGTTAAGGTTTTCATTCCTAATCTGGAGGTGTCAGTAGAATGAGATAAGTTTATTTTTTAAAAGAGCACTATGACAACTTTTGCACATTTGGAAATGAGACACAATTGTCCACCATCACCACTCAGATGCAAGAAGAAAAACTATCCACGCTTGTCCCAGTCTCTACTCTTACTATCCCATCATGAATCTTCTCAGAATGATTAAAAGTTATAATATTTACCCTCTTTGTGAAAAATGCACATTTACTATCATAAAACAGTGTGACATTGGTATATTTCCCAGTCTAGTTATACATTCCTATTCACAATCACTTGATTACATAAAGAAGGAATACTGCTGTTGGCATTGGAAACAAGTTGACTGGTCTGTGATATTTAGGGTATAAAAGTAAGAAAACTAAAAACTGGTTGCTTGTAAGAGGTCAGTGAAAGGGAAAAATCAAGGATGATTCTCCAGTTTTTATCTCAAGCAAGTGAGTGAGTGAGTGAGTGAATGGATAGAGATTTCAGGAAATTAAATACAGAACATAGACAAACTGCGTAAAGGGTTGGATAATAAGTTGGTAATAAGTTCAGTAAATATTTATTGATATGAATGGATGAATGAATACATATAAGAATTAAAGGTAACATCACTAAAATGAAAAGATGATGAAGTCAATTTAAAACAGAACCAGTTTAACCAACATTATTTCAGTTAACTGTTAATTTGAGGCAAAATTATTTGGGTTCCTTTAGCTATAGCTGTCCAATGTATAAGACAATGGGAAATGTAGACACACATGCATATAATTGTAGAAACATACAGAACATTTTAAAAAATGTCTGAAAACTGCCCTGGCTGTGGTGGCTCAGTTGGTTGGCCATCCTGTGCACCAAAATGTTGCTGGTTCAATTCCCTATCAGGGCACTCAGGGCACATGCCTGGGTTGCAAACTCACAAGAGGCAGCTGATCAATGTTTCTCTCTCTTTCTCCCTTTCCCTTCTGCTCTCTCTCTAAAAATCAATAAAAATATTTAAAATTTTTTTAAATAAATAAAATATGTCTGAAAACGTATTACAGTCAACTTTTAGAATATCTGCACGATTCTCTTTCAGGTAATAACCTACTATTGTGATTTTAATCAATTAAAAGGATTGGTTATTAGGTATGTTTGTTTGTTTGCTTTTAGTCCTCATTGGAGGATATTTTTTTGCATTGATTTTTAAAGAGAGTGGAAGAGATGGGGAGATATATATAGAGAGAAGCATTGATATGAGAGAGACACATCAATTGATTGCCTCCTGCACATGCCCTGACTGGGGCTGGAGATCAAGCTTACAACCAAGGTATGTGCCCTTGACCAGAATCAAACTCAGGACCCTTCAGTCCATGAGCCAACACTCTACATACTGAGCCAAACTGGCTATGGCAAGTGTGTATTTATTTAATACCCTGACTGATATTGTGTTAGAAAAGCTGTTCTAGTTCTCCATAAGCATGATATAAACTCTATCTGGCTCAATTGCATAAATATATATTTTATTCATTAACTATGGACACTATTTGAGGTATTGGCCAGCATTCTTGTGAAATTTTTCCTATTTTAATTGGATTTTCCTGGGTTCCAAAAGATAAGTATATCCTTGATTGAGATGATAAAAATGACTTGCCAGGTTGCTTCTAAAATATCTTCTAATTTTTATTTCCCTGGACATCTTCCTACAACCAATGGTAACATTCTTGCTGACATACTTATATCATCTATCTTTGTCCCAAAGGTGATGAAGAGATCTGACAGATAGAGACACATCAGCAGCCATGCCAACTGGCTGCCAACTTGGACATATGTACAGAGCAGAGAGCGTGCTAAAGTTCCTTATGCAAAGAGCCAATAGCCCACTGACATTCACCAATGACTGAAGAATGTGTCAATATCGCTACAGCACAGTCAAGTTTGGCGTGAGCCATGTTAAAGGTTCTGGAAAGGAGAAGGTGACCACCTGGGTAGGGCCCCACTCTACTATGTATATGTGCCTCATTTGGCATCCACTTTGCATGTCTGCTGCTGGGCCTCCATCTGTCTAATCTCAATGTAATGTCAGAGATAAAAACTGAAGACTCCATGGTTTCAAAATGCATTTTCCTACTGGCTGCCTGATGGCTGTCTGGGGATATAAAATTTAAAAAGCTATCCTTGCTAAATGACCCTCTTATATAATATGTATGTTTTAATTTAACTCAGAGTTTCTATTTAACCTAATCAATATATAACTTGAGAAAGAGCTTTGAAAATTTAAAGATACAAAGTGAGGGTACATAGTTCATCATCTTATCATATAATAAGATCACAAATACTTTGTGTGAAATTTTAAAATACTTTCCCTTTTATATATTGAATGTGTACCTGGAAAAATATAGTGTTAACAGGAATGTAGTTTAACTTGTAGAATAAATCTAAATATAGCTTAATTGCAATATCTAACACTTTTCATAACAAATAAATCTAGGCTCTTAAAATATTTCTTAAATATATTTATTAGAACTCCCCAAATTCATCTATAGTATTAATACCTCTCACCCTTTCTTAACTATATTTAGCCATATCTTGTATGGAAAGAACTAGCTAGTTAAAAATACATCAGTTATTCTGTTCAATGGTCTCTTTCCTTCTTTATTCTTATAATTTAAAATATTAGTATTTTTCCCATATAATTATAAACATTTACCCTTACTTTAGGTGTACTGCAGAATTTTTTAAATGTATTTTTGTTTGTATAAGACATGGTAATAAATTGAATCACAACTTGAGAAGAATAAAAAAAAACAACAAAGGTCCTTTTGAAGATTGGCAGTGTACATCCCAGGGTCTCATGGCCAGGCTTGTACTCATTAATCTTCTCCAGGTAACTATAACTTCATATGTGTATCTTCAGAATTTGGTTACTAGGGTTGCAAGCTCTGTAACATTATAATGTTCTTATTGAATGGTTTCTCTGCTTTCATTGTTGAATGTGTGAGTGGGAACGGAGGATGTATCAATGCTTCTTATGCTTTCTCATTATTAAAAACACACATATTTTTAGATATTGTGTCAACCCATCCTAGGATGTAGGGTCAAAACTAAAATTATCTAACCAATAAAATGTGGCTAATATGATGGAATATTAATCCCATGATTATCTTACATTATATAAAATTCTGTCTTAGTGAATGGCCCAAAGTTCTCCTGCTAGACTTAAAAAGCAATGTCCTATTTTGAACTGACTATGGAAGGAAGAACCTAGCAAGGCATAGCAGACAGCCCCTTAGGAGCAGAGAATAGCCCCCAGCCAACAGCTAGCAAAATAATAAAAATAGTCCTAACTAGTTTGGCTCAGTGGATAGAGCATCAGTCTGCAGACTGAAAGGTCCCAGGTTCGATTCCGGTCAAGGGCATGTACTTTGGTTGAGGGCACATCCCCAGTGGGCAGTGTGCAGGAGGCAGCTGATCAATGCTTCTCTCTCATCAATGTTTCTAACTCACTATGCCTCTTCCTTCCTTTCTGTAAAAATTCAATAAAATATATTTTAAAAAATAATAATAATAACAAAAATAGGGACTTCAGCCATACAAATTCAAAGAATATGAACTTGAATGAACTCGGCAGTAGGTGCTTCCCTAGTCAAACCCTCAGGTGAGAACTGCAGCCTTGTGAGAACCCAAGCAGAGGCTCCAGCCCGCCTGTGCCTGGACCCTTGACTCACAGAAGCTGTTAGATGACATATGTATGTTGTCTTAAGCTAAGTTGTGATCATTTATTTCACAGCACAGAAACCTAATACAGGTTTGTACACAATTTCCCAGAACTCACATTTCAATAAATAATCAGGCATTGCATTAGTTGTCAGGGGCTTTCATAACAAAGTAATATAAGCTGGATGACTTAATGAAATGTTGTCTCAGTTCTGGAGGCCAGACGTGTGGCTTAGGGTGTTAGCAGGGTTCATTCTTTGTGAGGGCTGTAAGGAAGAATATGTTCCTTGAATCTCTCCTAGCTTCTGGTGCTTTGCTGACAATCTTTGGTGATCCTTGGCTTCTAGAAGCATTACTCCAACTTCTGTCTTCATGTTCACATTTATATTTACACTGTGTGCATGTCTGTGTCCACATTTCCCCTTTTTATAATGACACCAGTCATATTGGATTAGGGGCCCACTCTAGTAAAATCACACATTAACTAATTCTATAATTACATCTGTAATGATCATATTTCTAAATAAGGTCACATAAGGTACTGGGAGTTACTATTTAAATGTTTGAATGGGGGGATTTGGAGAGGTAGAAACACAGTTCAACCAATACCAGTTGTTTAGTTCTTACTGCAAAAGAAACTTCTAGGAGAATAAGAGAACACTGCCATGTTAATTTAAGGTATCACTTCTTCAAAATAATGAGCTCTACTTTCATCCCTAGCTTTGTCTATCATGGCTAGAAGAGAGTGGAAACCAAAAGCATTCACATATCCGTTTCTTTTTAAATGTATTTCTTTGAACGTTTGCTTTTCACAGTGACAGGAACCATGGAAGTACATCACATTAAAAAGTTATGATATCATTAAAATACAGAACAAGCACTTGTCTTGACTTATATAAATTGGTGCCCCAAAATATTCACACTTGAAGACTACTGAAAACTTTGTGAACTACTACTATTTTCTTCATGGTAATTTATTTTCTATCATATTTTAGGAAAGAAAGTATAAAAATGTATTTGATAGCAGCTAAGTTTGAAGACATCATCATTCCCAAATGAAAAAGTAAAGATTTTTAAATAGTAAAAAGAATGTTGTTGGCTGTAGAAATAGCTGTTAGTCAATTAAATACTTTCTGTCAGGTGCTCCAGTAAGCAGTTCACATATATCATTATCCTCACAGCAACCACATGAAATAGATATTAACATCTCCACCTTATAAATGAGAAAACTGAGGAAAAGAGGATAAGCAATGTATCCTAAGTCACACAGTCAGAGACTGTTTGACCTAAATTTTAATAAAATTTGCCTTTATTTCAAAGAGATACTCTCTTTTGCTGTGTCCCAATAACTCAATGTTTATGTATTTCATAAAGTCTGAGTTTTAGAATTCTTAGAGGCCAGTATTACCCACCATCACTTCATTAAAAAAGTGAATACTTATCATTAACAAATACACCATGCAGATATTTCTTTAAATGGCACCATTGAACTGAAGAAGAAAGCAGATAGGAACTGACAGGAGAATAGTTCTAGCCTCACTTATCTTGCCTGAGCCAGCATTCCAGACACTCAAATTATCTCCCTGATGTAGAGTTGGATGAATTTTGGACATAAAATAATCTTTAAGGGGTCAACATGACATTAAAATGAAATGCAAAAGCCTACAATTACATTGTTATGTCTCTGTCTCATATTCTTCAAAGGCTTCTACTCTATTCTGTTTTTCAATTTCATACCATTAGCTTCTTTCCCTATTATTTTCACTGTATCACAAATTGTGGATTGATCTAAAACTTGCACAATTTTGGATGCCTTTGGGGCCCTGAACTTAAAACATATGAGTTATAAGAAAGATTCTACTCTTGCTTCCAAGCAAGAGGAACATCCACACATTACCAAAGTTAGTTACTTGGGAGAGACTTCCACAATCCTGTATCTGTAGCCCCGTAATCAAGTGATCAGATGTTTCCTTCATCATCACAGCACGACCTGAGGAGTGGCAATCTTGCCCTCTCTATTTCCCAGCTTAGGCTATGATTAATTTGATTGGTTTCAAAACCTGTTGTGTCTTTTCTCTGTGCCCTGCCTGAATATTGGCACAATATGATTGCAGTTGATTGCATTATTTCCATTTTAGCTTACATACTTGAACTGCAGTATACTTAATCCCATCATCTAAGTTTCTATAATATTAAATGCAAGTGAATATTTTAAGTCAAAAGCCACAGATTTTATTTATTTTGTAAGACAATGTAGGGTTCTTAAGTTACCATGAGGCATATTAACTTAAAGTCTCACAAATGACAACATAAAATGACAGAAAATTTAAATGAGTCTTGGTTAATATATAATCTATGCATTTTGGGCCAATCATATAATATACTAGAGGCCCGGTGCATGAAATTCGTGCACTTCGGGGGGGGGGCAGTTCCTCAGCCCAGCCTGCGCCCTCTCGCAGTCTGGGAGCAGGGGCTGTCCAACTGCCAGGGAGCAAGCCTAAGCCATCAGTTGGATATCCTTAGTGCTGCTGCAGAGGCAGGAGAGGCTCCTGCCACTGTGCTGCCCAGCCGTAAGTCCGGCTCAGGGCTTCTGGCTGAGTGGCACTGTGCCCCCTGTGGGAGCACACTGACCATCAGGGAACAGCTCCTTCATTGAACATCTGCCCTCTGGTGGTCAGTGTGTGTCATAGCAACAGGTCATTACGTTGTTGGGTCAATTTGAAAATTAGCCTTTTATTATATAGGTTTGTGTTTATTATAATATTAATTCTGATCTCCAATCAGCAAAGCTAAAAATTGGGTGATTTTCTATGACTACATTTCCAAATTAAATTACATAAATTTAAAGGAAACTGTTGGAGAAGGGAGAAAATGGCAGCTGGATTGGCAGCAGTGTAATGCACCTCCTCCTGGGGCCAGGCCAGAAAAGCAACTAAATTGGAGAACATCCACCCCTGAATTAACAAATTAGACATAGCTGAGGAGACAATTTTCAATAAGGAAGGGCAGAGGATGCCTAGAGAATGCTGCTTGCCAGCCATAACCCACATAGAACCACCACCGTGCCCTGGCAGAGAGTGGTGTAGTACCTCCTGGCAGGCTCCCAGACATCTGCAGGGATCACACACCAGTGTGACCTCCTGTACCAGGCCTCCTCACCAGCTCACCAGTACCCAGCATACAAAAGTCCAGCTCCAAGACTCTGCAGTGAGTGTAAGTCAGGGGGACCTTGTGCCCACCCCTGTCGCAGACCCCAGTACTGTGCTGCTAGTCTGACCAGGAGCCACTCCAAACCCACTTGACCCTAGCCCCTGGGACAGCCCTGCTGAGGTGACCCAGAACAACCCAGTGTGTGCCCCACTCCAGGCCACAGGAGAGCACGGACTGTGTGACCCAGAGCCACCCATGCCCACTTCATGCAGGGCCTGGGAGGGGCAACCCAGAGCAACCCAGCACATGCCTAACTCCTGGACATGAGAGCGTGGACTGTGTGACCCAGAGCAACCCACCCCCGCTCCACACCAGGGAGGGATGAACTGGAGCAACCCATCATATGCTTCAGTCCAGGCCACGAGAAAGCAAGAACTATGCAACCCACACCCACTCCATCCCAAGCCCAGGAGCTTGCTGCTGAGGCAACATGGAGTAACCCAGCATGCACCCCACTCCAAGCCACAGGACAGCTCTGAGTGAGTGACCCAGAACAACACACAATCCCTCCACCCTGGTCCCTGGGACAGTCCTTGAGGGGCTACCCAGAGCAAACTAGCATGTGCCTAACTCTGGACCACAATAGAGAGCAGCCAGGGCTACCTGGAAAAAGCTGGTGTGCTCAGACAGGGGCCATAGGACTGCACTGCAAGTGTGCTGCTAGAGGGAACTCTGGTGTCACCCTGCCATGGGTGCCAGGGCCACACAATAAATTGCATGCTAGAGGGCTCTGGGTCCTCACAGGGAGTCACATATCAGGGAATTGTGCACACACTCCTGCCACCCCAAGCATCTGAAATGGACAACTGAGGGACCAGACCCATGGAAGAAGGGGATACAACTCAGAGCAGAGACAATAAAGGCCAGAAGGGAATGGAATGAAGTATACAAAGTGATGCAAAGCAAGGGACTGAATCCAAAAATACTCCATCCAGCAATGCTATCAATCAAAATTGAAGGTGAAATGAGGAGATTCACAGTCAAACTACCCTCCCTTGCAGGCCTGGTCCCTCCCAACTGCCCTTCCCTGCTGGCCATCTTGTGGTAGCCATCTTGTGTCCACATGGTGGCAGAATCTTTGACCACATAGAGGCAGCCCATCTTGTGTGTTGGAGTGGATGGTCAATTTGCATATTACTCTTTTATTAGATAGGATAGAGGCCTGGTGCATGGATGGGGGCCAGCTAGATTTCTCTAAGAGTGTCCCAAATCAGGGTGGGGGTTCCCTTGGGGCGTGGGGCTGCCTGGGCAAGGGGTCTGTGGTGGTTTGCAGGCCAGCCACGCCCCCCCTTCCCCCCACGACCCAAGCAGAGGCCCTGGTATCTGGGATTCATTTATATCTTCTATAATTGAAACTTTGTAGCCTTGAGCAGAGCTAAGCCTCCTGCTTGCTTGGTGGCCACAGCCATTTTTGTTGGTACTTACCTTCTATAATTGAAACATTGTAGCTTTGAGTGGAGGCCTGGGCAGGCCAGGGTGTGTGGAAAGCTTGGCTTCCTACATTGCCGGGAAACCCAAGACTCCTGCTTGCTCCGTGGCTGCAGCCATCTTGGTTGGGTTAATTTGCATACTTGCTCCTAATTGGCTGGTGGGTGTAGCAGAGTGATGGTTAATTTGCATATTCATGCCTGGTGCATGAATTCATGCATGGTTGGGGTCCGGCCAGCATGGCCAGGGGGAGGGGACATGGGCATTGGCCATTCTTCCTGCTGGTCAAACTCCTGGTTGAGAGGACAATTTGCATATTAGCCTTTTACTATATAGGATATACACTGAGTGGCCAGGTTATTATGTATTCAGAGATCATAATAATCTGGCCACCCAGTGTAAATATTTAGTACCTATTATATGGTAGTCATTCTTAGAAGAGCAGGTGAAATAGATCATAAAACTTACTGTTAAAAAACATATACTCTAACTAGAAGACTAACTTCCCACAAATTGTTCTGCCCCAAATTTGTCAATATATTTATTTTTTAATATATTTTATTGATTTTTTTTATAGAGAGGAAGGGAGAGAGATAGAGAGTTAGAAACATCGATGAGAGAGAAACATCGATCAGCTGTCTCCTGCACGCCCCCTATTGGGAATGTGCCTGCAACCCAGATACATGCCCTTGACCGGAATCGAACCTGGGACCTTTCAGTCCACAGGCTAATGCTCTATCCATTGAGCCAAACTGGTTTCAGCAAATTTGTCAATATATTTAGATGTATTATTTGGTTCTTAAGATTACCATTTATTCTGTACATCCTTTTGCCAATATCTAAAGATTATTGATACTCTTACATTATTTATTAGTCAACTAGAGGCCTGGTGCACGAATTTCGTACACGGTTTGTGTGTGTGTGTCTCTCAGCCCAGCCTGCACCCTCTCCAATCTGGGACCCCTTGAGGGATGTTTGACTGCCCGTTTAGGCCCAATCCCAGTAGTATCGGGCCTAAACGGGCAGTCGGACATCCCTTTCACAATCCAGGACTCCTGGCTCCCAATTGCTCACCTGCCTGCCTTCCTGATTGCCTCTAACCACTTCTGCCTGCCAACCTGATCACCCCCTAACCACTCCCCTAACAGCCTGATTGATACCTAACTGCTCCCCTGCCAGCCTGTTTGCCCCTAACTGCCCTCCCCTGCAGGCCTGGTCACCCCTAACTGCCCTTCCCTGCAGGCTCGGTTGCCCCAACTTCCCTTCTCTGCCAGCCTGGTCACCACTTACTGCCCTCCCCTGCAGACTTAATCGCCCCCAACTGCCCTCCCTTGCAGGCCTGGTCCCTCCCAACTGTCCTCCCCTGCTGGCCATCTTCTGTCAGCCATCTTGTATCCACATGGGGGCAGGATCTTTGACCACATAGGGGCAGCCATCTTGTGTGTTGGAGTGATGGCCAACTTGCATATTAGTCTTTTATTAGATAGGATGAAAATAACTAACCTAGGTTTGGTTTGCACTAGACTTGACATATAAGTGTTGTGTTCCCACAGTTTAAATCTTTGGGAAATGAAAACACTCCTTCAAAGAAAGAATGACTAAAATTTTAACTCAATTAGTGAGAGGAAATGCTTATAATTCAGGATTATTTCTATCAATGAAAGAAAATGATTATTTAATTCCTATTTCATTAGCTATTTGTGGTTTCAATTAAATAGTACTTGAGAATATTCTGCTGAGATATCTTTGCTAGGTACATTCTACTTTTAACACTTTAACAGACATCCTGGTGATAGCAAATACCGATTTGTAGGTATAGATATCTTGTCACCTTTGTTCTGCTTGTTCTCCCACTGCAAATTTTTTCCTTGTACTTTAGCAAGTTTGTGTTTGTGTTATGTGTATGTGCACATCTGTGTAGAATAATTAAAAGTTTTCAAAATATGAAATATACAAATTTTGTTTTGTTTTAATATTAAGTGCCATTTTTAACATATTTTCTATTTTTTGGATCTGATTACTCCATGAGTATATTTTTGAATATTTTTGAATATTTGTTAAATATTTTAATTATTTTGCATTTTCTTTCTCTAATTTTTAAAACATTTATATGTAATTAACAACATATAAAAATTATAATGATTAAGAATTTTATGATTTAAAAAATGAATGTTACCTAGCCATTTTTTAAAATCTTTATCGTTGTAAGTATCCCTTATGTTCCCCTTTTTCCCCCATTGACCTTTTCTAGCCCACCCCTACCTCCCCTACCCTGCATGGCTTAAGCCTTCACCACCCTATTATCTGTATCCATGGGTATGCATACATACAAGTTCTTTGGTTAATCTCCTCCCACCCACATACCCTCCCCCAACTTCCTTCTGAGATTATACAGTCTGTTCAATGCTTTTATGTTTATGGATCTCTTATGTTCATCAGTTTATTTTGTCATTAAATTCCACACATAAGTAAGATTATGCGACACTTGTCTTTCTCAGATGGCCTTATTTTGCTTAGCATACTCTCCAGGTACCTCTATGCTATCTCAAAGGGTAAGAGATCCTTCTTTTTTTACCGCTTCATGGTATTCCATTGTGTTAATGTACCACAGCTTTTTATCCACTCATCTACTAATGGACACTTGGGCTGTGTCCAAATCTTAGCTATTGTAAATTGCATTGCTGAGAACATAGGGGTGCATACATTCTTTCTGATTGTATCGCTTAGGATATATTCCTAGAAGTGGGATCACTGGGTCAAATGGCAGTTTCATATTTAATTTTTTGAGGGAATACCATACTGTTTTCCATAATGGCTGCACCAGTCTGCATTCCCACCAACAATGTACTAGGGTTCCCTTTTCTCCACATCCTCACCAGAACTTGTCAATTGTTGATTTGTAGATGGCAGCCATTCTCACAGGTATGAGGTGATACATCATTGTCATTTTAATTTACATCTCTCTGATGATCAGTGACTTTGAGCATTTTTCCATATGTCTCTTGGACATCTGTATGTTGGCTCTAGAGAAGTGTCTATTTAGGTCCTTTGCCCATTTATTAATTGGATTGTTTGTCTTCATTTTGTTAAGTTGTATGAGTTCCTTATATATTTTGGATATTAACTCTTTATCAGATGTATCATTGCTAAATATGTTCTCCCATACATTGTGCTCCCTTTTCATTTTATTGCTGTTTTTTTTGCTATGCAAAAGCTTTTATTTTAATGCATTCCTATTTGTTTATTTTCTCTTTAGTTTCCTTTACCCTAACAGTGGTCAGCAAACTGCGGCTTGTGAGCCACATGCGGCTCACAAGCCGTGGTTTGCCGCTCTGTTGACTAATGAGTTTGCCGACCACTGGGATAGGGGCTTAATCACAAGGAACAACAATAGCCTGTAATTATTGGAATCAAGAGTCTAGGTCAGTGGTCGGCAAACTCATTAGTCAACAGAGAGGCAAACCATGACTCGCGAGCCACAGTTTGCTGACCACTGCCCTAGGAGATGTAGCCATAAACATATTGCTATCAGAGATATCTGAGATCGTGCTACATATGGTTTTTACTAGGGTTTTTATGGTTTCACGACTTACATTTAAGTCTTTTATCCATTTTGAGTTTATTTTTGTGTATGGTGTAAGTTGGTGATCTAGTTTCATTTTTTTGCATGTATCTGTCCAATTTTCCCAACACCATTGGTTGAAGAGTCTGTCTTGACTCCATTATATATTCTTGCCTACTTTGTCAAATATTAATTGAGCATAATGCCTTGGGTCATTCTGGGGTTTACCTGTTCCACTGATCTGTATGCCTGTTCTTCAGCCAGTGCCAGGCTGTTTGGATTACAGTGGCTTTGTAGTATAATTTTATATCTGGTATTGTGATTTTTCCAACTTTGTTCATTCTCAAAATTGTTGTGGGTATTCTGGGTCTTCTTTGATTCCATATAAATTTTTGGAGTGTTTGTTCTAGGTCTATAAAATATGCCATTGGTATTTTAATACTGATTGCATTGAATCTGTAGATTGCTTTAGGTAGTATGGAAATTTTAATGATGTTAAATTCTACCAGTCCATGAACTTGGTATACTCTTCCACATGTTTATATCTTTCTCTATCTCTTTTTTAATGTCCTGAGTTTTCCAAGTGCAAGTCTTTAACTCCTTGGTTAAGGTTATTCCAAAATATCTTAATTTTTTTGTTGGAATGGTAAATGGGATTGTTTGTTTAGTTTCTCTTTCTGATAACTCATTATTAGTGTATAAAAATACTATCTATTTCTGGGTGTTAATTTTGTATCCTGCTACATTGCTAAATTCATTTATTAAACCTAGTAATTTTTTTGGTGGAGTCTTTAGTTTTTTTATGTACAATATCATGTCATCTGCAAATAATAAGAGTTTTACTTCCTCCCTTCCAATATGGCTGCCTTTTATTTCTTCTTATCTGATCACTGTGGCTAGGACTTCCAGTATTATGTTGAATAAAAGTGGTGAAAGCAGACATTCCTGTTTAGTTCCTGTTTTTAGGGGAAATGGAATTAGTTTTTACCCACTGAATATGTAGGTTTGCTGTATATGGTCTCCACTATATTGAGATATGATCCCTCTATTCATACTTTGCTAAGAGTTTTTATTTAAAAAAAAAGTGGGATGTGGATTTTGTTCAATAATTTTTCTGCATCTATTGATATGATAATGTGATTTCTGTCTTCCAATTTGTTTATGTGTTATATCATGTTTATTCATTTGCAAACATCGTGCCAGCCTTGCATCCCTGGAATAAATCCCACCTGGTCATGGTATATGATCTTTTTAATATATTGCTGGATGTGATTTGCTAATATTCTGTTGAGGATTTTAGCATCTATGTTCATCAGGGATATTGGTCTATAATTATCTTTATTTGTAGTGTCTTTATCTGGTTTTGAAATTAGGATAATGCTGGTTTTGTAAAAAGAGCTTAGAAGTGTTACTTCCTCTTGGACTTTGTGGAATAGTTTGAGGATAGGTATTAGTTGTTCATTGAAGCTTTGGTAAAATTCCCCTATAAATAAATACCAACTAAGCTTTTGTTTTGGGAAGGTTTTTTTTATTGCTGCTTCTATTTCATTAGTCGTTATTGGCCTATTCAAGTTTTCTGATTCATCCTGATTCAGTTTTGGAAGATGGTATTTTTTTTTTAAGAATTTGTCCATTTCACCCAGGTTGTCCAGAATGTTGGCATGTAATTGTTCACAGTATTTTCTTACAATCCTTTAAAATTTTGTTGTTCAGTTGTTACTTGACCTCTTTCGCTTCTCATTTTATTCATTGGATCCTCTCTCTTTGTTTCTTTATGAGTTCATCAATCTTGTTTATCCTTTCAAAGAACCAGCTTCTGATTTCATTGATTTTTTTTTAGTATTGTTTTTTTCGTCCCTATGTCATTTCTCTGATCTTTATTATTTCTTTCCTTCTACTTATTCTGGGCTTTTCTTGTTGTTCTCTTTCTAATTCTTTACATTGTAGGGTTAAATAGTTTGTTATTAAATAATAATATTTTATTAAATAATAAAAAACTTGTTTTTCAGGTAGGCTTCTGGTGCTATAAACTTCCCTCTCAGGACTGCTGTGTCCCAGAAATTTTGAGTTGTTGTGAGCTCATTTTCATTTGTTTCCAGGAAGTTTTGATTTCTTTCTTGATCTTGTTGTTAACCTATTCATTGTTTAATCACATGCTAATTAGTCTCCATGTGTTTTAATGTTTTGAGTGTTTTTGCTATAGTTGGTTTCTAATTTAATTCCACTGTGGTCTGAGATGTTTGATATGATTTCAATCATCTTGAACTTCAGAGACTTTTTTTGTGTCCTAACATGTGGTGTATCTTTGGAAATGACCCATGTCCACTTGAGAAGAATGTATTTCTGCAGCTTTGGAGTAAAATGTTCTATAAATGTCAATTAAATCCATCTGATTCAGGATTTCATGTAGAGTCTCGGTATCCTTATTAATTTTTTGTCTGGAAGATCTATCCAGTGAGGTCAGTGAGGTTTTAATGTTACCCACTATGACTGTATTGGGGTAGATATCTCCCTTAAAGTCCTCTAGAAGTTGTTTTTATATATTTAGATGCTCCTGTATTGGGTGCATACATGTTTACAAGGGTTATATCCTTTTGTTGAATCAATCCCTTCAGTATTATATGATGACCCTTGTTGTCTCTCGAGATGGCCTTCATTTTGAAGTTTATTTTGTCAGATATGAGTATTTTTACCCCAGATTTATTTGTTTGTTTGTTTGTTTGTTTCTAGTTGCATGGAAAAATTCTTCTATCTCTTCACTCTCATCCTGTGTCTTTTGTTCTGAGGTGGGTCTCTTGTAGACAGCATATAATTAAGTCATATTTTTGTATTAATTCAGCTACCCTATGCCATTTTATTGCAGCATTTAATCCATTTACACTCAGGGTTATTATTGATAAACTAGGGGCCTAGTGCATGAATTCATGCACCTTGAAAGGAACTGTGGGTCATGAGGCTGCGGTAGACACAGGGGTGGGTCTCAGTCCATCCTCTGTGCCCCCGCCTGGCCCCTCCTGCCATGGCCGAGGCCCCGTCTGCCAGCAGCCCTGCTCCCACTGCCACTGCTCCCATGCACTGATGGCGCCAGCCCCACTCGCACCCGCTGATGGTGCCAAGCGATTGGGGCCTGCACCAGCAGCAGGTGCAAGCAGGGCCAGTGCTGTCAGCAGGTGCGAGTGGTGGCTGCTGCCCCAATTGCCCCTCAGGAGCAAGGGGAGGTAGAGAAGCCCTCAGGAGCGATTGGGGCTGGCAGCCACCACTTGCACCCGCTGATGGCACCAAGTGATCGGGGCCAGTGCTGGGCACCAACAGTGAGTGCAAGCACTGGGCAGGACTGCAGCACATGGGAGCAAAGAATGTTCAGTAACTACCAAAGGCTCACGCTGATGGCAGTGACCAGCACCCCGCCTTGTTCTGCCGCCCCCACTCATCATCCCATCGTGGCCAACGCCTGCCATGTTCCACACACGCACCCTAGTGGTCAGTGCTCATCATAGCGACCAGTTGTTCATTTGTTCAGTTGTTCCACCATTCAGTCTATTTGTATATTAGCCTTTTATTATATAGGATTCTTATTTATTGCCATTTTAATTCTTTGTGCCTATGTTTCTCTATATATTTTTTCCTCATTACAGTAGTCCCTTTAGCATTTCTTTTTTTTTAATTTAAATTCTTTATTGTTTAAAGTATTACAAGGTCTCCTTTTTTCTCCCATTGACCTCTCCCCAGCCACCTCCACCCCCTTTAGCATTTCTTGCAGTGCTGGTTTGGCCTTTAGCATTTTTTTTTCTGGGAAGCCCTTTATTTCACCATCTATTTTGAATGATAGCCTTATTGGACTGCCTTTAAGATTCTCTTGGTCTTTAACTTTTGGCATTATAATTATGCGATGTCTGGACATGGCCTGTTTGGATTCTTCTTGCCTGGGATTCTCTGTGCCTCCTAAACTTGTGTGACTTTTTCCTTCACCAGGTTAGGGAAGTTTTCTGCCATTATTTCTTCAAACACATTCTCTATCCCTTGTTCACTTTCTGGCACTTTCTGGCACTCCTATTATGTGAATATTGTTAAGTTTCATGTTGTCCCACAGCTCCCTTATGCTGTCCTCCTGTTTTTTAATTCTTTTTCTTTTTGGTTCTCTGATTGAGTGATTTTTTTCTACCCTGTCTTCTAAATCACTGATCTGATCACTGGCTTCCCCTTATCTGCTGTGTATTCCTTCCACTGTGTTCTTTATTAGTGCTATGTCATTCTTCATAGCAGTATATCTTTTCTCTAGCTGTTGAGCATTTTTGCCATCAACTTTCTCAACTCTATGTCTGATAAATTTCTTATCTCCATTTCATTTAGCTCTTCTTTTGGATAATTCTCTTGTTCTTTCATTTGGGGTTTGTTTGTTGTCTCCCCATTTTGGCTGCCTGTTTGGGTTTGGGTTTGTATATTGGGTAGATCTGCTCTGGCTCTAGTGCAGGACAATGTCAGATGCCGTTTTTTACTTGCCTTGAGTATCCTGTTTGGGGCTACCAGCAATCTACAGCTTATGGTTCCCTCTACAGGGCTGGGTGCTCTTTGTAAAGGACCAAGATGGGCACCAGGGCCCCAGATTAGGTCAGGCTCAAAACCTCCAGAGACCCACTTCTCACTGCTGTCCTATTGACACTCAGTTTTTATTAGCTTCAGGCTATGGGCCACAGGGTGGTACGAGAGGTCTTCTAAGAGTGTGAGGCAACTGCCTTCCCTGAGGAAAAAAAATGCCTGGATAGTAAAGATTCACCAGAGAAATATGTCCTCTGCAGTGTGAGGGAATGACTTGGCATAGGAAACCAGGGTGGCTTCCCTCTGAGCTCCAACCCCAGAGCACCCAAACCTGGTTTCTGCTCACACAGCTGCAGTCCACTCTGCCCTCCCTCTACCAGAGCCCAAAGTTAGTGGCTGCACATGAAATTTTGTGCATTGGTCCTTTCAGACATTGCCTATATTTCCAGCCATCTCTTGCTGGCAGACAGCAACCTTGCTGTTTTTCACAGCCAGATGTTATTTGGTCACCTTTCTCAGTTCTGGTGCTCTGGGCTGAGGATCCTAGCGTGGAGTTTAAAACCCAGAGTTCTCAGTGGGATTCCCCACAGCTGTGATATCTTCCCAGATTTTCAGCTGCTGTCTGTGGAAGCCCACCAACCCTTTCACACCTCTGCACTTCCTACCAGTCTTATGTGGTCTCTACTTTCCATCCTTATTATCAAGGTTGTTTCCAATTAGTGTTCATTTGGTTTTTCAGTGTGGTTTTTCTGTATTTCAGTTGTATTCCAGTTTGGTCCTGGTCGAATGTCAATTTACCTTCCACTTACCCTGCTGCCATTTTGGAATCTTTACCCATTTACTTTAAAAAAGGTCCATCACCTTTAAAATAGATGAGTTTACATATAATGAGGTAAACTCATTCTAATTTTCATGAGTTTAGGCATCTTACTCATATTTAGATTGTATATTTGTTGCAAAGTAAGATGTTTCTATTTTCAATGAGTTTTTTGTTACCTTTTATGATAGATACGAAATTGTCATTTGAGTCTATTGCAACCAGCTGTAGTAAACTGAAACAATACAACAATATTAAATGCAGATGCTCAAAATTTACAAAAGAGTGAATGACAACTGATGATGGAACAGTGAACATAATTAGCTCAGAACAGATACTAAAATACAAAATAAAATAATGGTGTTATCCTTCCATGTCACTCAAAAGTGCATAATATATTGACTTTGAGCATACCATTACTAGCCATATAAACACTGCACTGTTTTTCTTACAGAATACACACAATGTGATGCAATCAGCTCTTATATTCTTAGAAACAATAGCTATAGAGTCCCCATATTATGTTCTGTGTTGGCAAAGAGCTATTCTTGTTTGTAACTTGAAATTTAAAATGTTTCTCTTCTTCTCCAGACAGTTTTAAACTGCGGGAAAAGTAGATGCAATATATAGTAGCAAATATTAAAAGAATTTACTTTTATTTATTTTTTAATATATTTTATTGATTTTTTACAGAGAGGAAGGGAATGGAATAGAGTTAGAAACATCTATCAGCTGCCTCCTGCACACTGCCCACTGGGGATGTGCCCACACCAAGGTACATGCCCTTGACCGGAACCGAACCTGGGACCCTTGAGTCTGCAGGCCGATGCTCTATTCACTGAGTCAAACAGGTTAGGGCTAAGATAATTTACTTTTAGCACTAAACATTGGTCTATAGATTTCCCTTCCCTTTTTGCAGTGTCATTTAAATTCAGCAATTAAGTTTCTTATGTCACAAATGGAGTTAGCAATTGGTAAATATTATGAATATCAACAACAAAGCAATTACTTTTTACCAGGCATTTTAAGGTGTTAAATGTTTTTATTTGATTAGAAAAAAAATAAGGAACTTAAAGTTTAAGTCTGCTTTTTAAGAACTGATACTAGTGTGCTTATGAGAATCATAATATAAGCACTATGTATGCAATTACTTAAACTTTTTTAGCAAGAAGGTAGACCTTTTTAAGAAAAGTCTGAAAAGAAAGCTTCTGAAGTCTACCAAAAAGTATTATATGATTTCCCCCCTGATAGCTTAGCAGAATGATAAAAATGTGAAATCCTCATGAGAATTTCATAAATCTATTCTAAAAAAAAGGATAATATGCAAATTAGACCTTCTGGACAAAGCCATGGTGACAGGGCTGAGGCAGAGGTGGTTAGGGGTGATCAGGCCAGGTGGGGAGGGAAGTTGGGGGTGATCAGGCTGGCAAGGGGGGGCAGTTGGGGACAAGCAGGCCAACAGACAGAGTGGTTAGATGCAATCAGGCAGGCAGGCAGGTGATCAGTTAGAATTTCATGCACAGGGCCACTAGTTCTAAAATAATAGTCTTATTAATATTGACAATCCAGGAGACATTTTTTGGAAGAGTATTTGTTTATGTATCAAAAGCACAGACTTTGCAACATTTCTAGTTATCTACATTCACATCCAATTAGATCCCAAACCATATTAACCCCTTAACCCAAGACCATATACAACATGGATGCAGGCACATAACACATACATTCATGCAGGCACATATCAAAATCACTTTGTTTCCTAGACCTAGTGTCGGTCTTTGCTTTCCTCTCTGTGGAAATCTGCAAACCTTTCTAGTCCTTGCCCATGCGGGCTGGTTTCCAGGCCCCATTTTCTGCCTGCTGTCTGTTGGACCTTGTAGCTGAGCATGTCCCTAGAACCTCATGTGCAACCTGGCAATCATCACTACTGAGAAACTAGTTCAGTATTAAATTATATATTTTAAATCACTTAATTATTTTTGCATCTTATTAAAATTAAAAATAACCTAATCTGATGAACCAAAAATAAAAGATGCATATCTTATATTAATTTGAATACAATTTACATGTTAATCAACTAATTCCTAAATGCCAAAAAATAA
Source organism: Corynorhinus townsendii (assembly GCA_026230045.1). NCBI lineage: Eukaryota > Metazoa > Chordata > Mammalia > Chiroptera > Vespertilionidae > Corynorhinus > Corynorhinus townsendii. The sequence continues at coordinate 95,107,283 of JAPDVU010000002.1, forward strand.
CTTTTCCTATTGCCTCTTCTCTCTCTGCCTTACAGTCAGTGTAAAAGAAAGATGACCCAAATTAGAAATATAAGATTTTGAGTTGCACATAAGAATTAACAGCCCTGCATACAGCATAGTTATTTGGGCATAATTATTTCTGAAGTTGCTACATATGAATTCATCTTTCTAGAATTGTTTAAACTGTGCCCTGAGAGGCAAACTATTTCATACATTTGGCAACTGAATCAAAAGAATTAATAAATAAAATTCTCTAAGAAGTTATCAAATCTGTATGTTGAGACTATTAAAATAAACAGACCAAGTACTTCCTATTCTGTTAATGTTGCCCCATTAAGTGATTATAATTAGCTAGTTAGCAGCTTACTGACTGTCCTATCCATGATTAAGATGGCATTTTAACAATTTTTTTAAAAATTGTATTATGTTCTTATTGATTTTAGAGAGAGAGAAAGGGAGAGGAAGAGAGAGAGCAACATTGATGTTGCAGAAACTGATTGGTTGCCTTGTGTATGCACCCCACCCAGAGACCAAACACACAACTTGGTCCTGTGCCCTGATGGGTCATTAAATCTGTGACCTTTCCATACATGGGACAATGCTCAACCTACTGAGCCACATCAGCCAGAGCAAGATGGTACTTTATAACAACTTGATCCTTAAGTAAAAATGTACTATATGGTTACTGTCTTAGATTGCATTGTGTCCCCTAAAAGATATGTTGAAGTCCTAAATCCTGGTACCAGTGACTGTGACCTTATTTGGAAGTAGAGTCTTTGCAAACAACTTAAGATAAGGTCATACTGAATTAGGGTGGGGTCTAAACCAATATTAATAATGGCCTGAGGAGAAGACAAGAAGAAACACAGACACATACATGGGGAAAACACCGTGTGAAGACAGAGGCAGAGATTGAAGTAGTCGATCCAATGGTTGCCAGTTACTGCTAAATGCTAGGAGAGAGGAAAGACACATGGAACAGACTCACCCTCAGAACCTCCAGTAGAAATCAACATTGCCAACATCTTTTTTTGGAATTCTAGCCTCCAGAACTGAAGAAAATACATTCTTGATTTTTAAGTCATCCAGTTTGTGGTATTTTGTTATGGCAGCCCTAGAAAAGGCATACAGTTGTTTAACATAATCTTTTTTAAAAAAACTCTTATAGGCCAGGCATTAAGTGGGTCTTTGAGCCCACCAGCACATAACAAGATCCTGGTCCTTCTCTCCAGGATTACTTTATTGAGTGAACTAACCATTACAATTAGGTATGAAGCTATTCAGCAGGTGTATGTGAGCATGTAGGAGGAGCCATAGAGTAGTCTTGGGGAGTCAGAACAATATTCCTGGAGAATATGACATCTCATCTAAAATCTGAAGAACAAATAAAGTAAGCCAAGAACTATTAGGAGCAAGAGAGCTATGGAAGTGTGCAGAAATTATGAAATCATTCTAAGCAGAGGCAACAGCATATGGAAAGGCTCAACAGCAATAAAATAAATCATATGAAGAGATGTTACATTTCCAGAACTCCAAGTCCACTCATTCACTGCAAAAATCTATATATTACTTGTAGCAAACCTTATTAGGAGCTAAGCAAGATTTCCTTTTCTTTACATGTTCTGAGTTAATAAGATAGCCTCCCAATAATAAAATGTAATCTCTCTTGTAGAAAAAGTCTTCAGAATAACATATTCATCAAATGACTGATCCTTTTACTTCAAGGCATTTTCTGAAATTAAAACTCTAAGTCCACAATTAATTAAACAAATATTTCACCACCATATCTGTGCTATTCCCAAAGTGGTTTTGAAAGTGCATTTAAATTATTTCCACTTTTAAAACTTCCCAAGCATCAGAAGCAATTGGTTGATGTTATCAAAAATTGTCTAAAAATACTCAATGTTGTATAATCAGTAAAGAAAGAATTTTTCTTTATATTCTAAAGTGCAAGAGAGCATCTGAAATCAGTGTAGCCAATAGAAGAATTCAGGTGAAAACCTACTCTGGATCTCAGAGGTTACAGAAGCAGAGTAGTCAGGATATACTAGTTACTATGGTAACCTCACTTTTTAATTAGCAAATAGTCTTACAAATCTCAATCTGTTGACAAGTTAAGATTAACCATAGTAGGATTAAGCTATAAATCTCTCTTTTTAAAAAAAGTAAAAAAGAAAATTAGTGACCAGTATTTTTCAGAAGAAAGACACAAATGCTTACATGAAGGTTTAACTGCCTCATTTAGAGCACTGATTTAGAACTCACCTATATATATAAAACACTAATATGCAAGTAGACCGAACAGCGCAACAACCCAACCAATCACTATGACATGCGCTGACCACCAGGGGGTGCACACGGAACATGGCAGGCGGCAGCAGCAGGCAGCAGAGCACGGAACATGGCAGGCATTGGCCGCGCATGACGGTGGAGCAGGCAAGTGGGAGCGCAGACCAAGGCCAGGCGCTGGTCACCGTCTTCAGGGAAAGCCTCTGGTGGTTACTGAAAATTCTTTGCTCCCATGCACCATGGTCCCGCCAAGCGCTCAAACCTGCTGCTAGTGTCAGCACCTGCTGCTGGTGCTGTCCCTGCTGATACCCACTGCCAGTGCCCAGCACAGGCCCCAATCATTTGGCACTGTCAGTGGGTGTGAGCCGCGGCTGCCAGCTTCAATTGCCCCTCAGGGCTTCTCCATCTCCCCCTACTCCTGAGGGGTGATGGGGGCTGGCAGTTGCCTCTCACACCGCTGTGGTGACGGCCCCACTCGCACCCACTGCTGGCACTGGCCTCAATTGCTCAGCGCCGTTAGCAGGTGTGAGCAAGGCTGGCACCATCGGCACGTGGGAGCAGTGGGAGCAGGAACGGGGCTGCTGGCAGACAGGGGACCAGGGGCCATGGTGGGAGGGGCTAAGCTGGGACACATAGGATGGGCTGATACCTGCCCCTGTGCCCACTGCCACCTTGCAGCCCACAGTTCCCTTCAAAGTTCATGAATTTGTGCACTGGGCCCCTAGTGATATTATAAATTTCAAAGTAGTGTATTATTGAAAACTGTTTAAATGCATAAATTAAGATTCTTTCTCTTTTTGACCATCCAAATGCATACCTGTCTATGTTATTTCCACTTCAAAAAAAAAGAATTTTACTAAGATTGGTGTGAGAATCCCAATTCACAAAGTGCTATGTCACAGTATATCTTTTGATGCAATGATTGTCACTCTCTCAACATGTCAAGATCATATTCTAGACACTATACATAAAACTTATACATCCCACCAGAATATTTATTAAAGTCATATTTAAACATAAGCCAATCAGAGAGGTCAATCATTTTATCCCACATCCATGAGTACTGTTAAACTAAAGACTCACCTCTTAGGCCAATAGGTAAATCATCCTTGGTTTTTTTCTCTCAAGTACTGTGATGGGTTTTTTAGGACCCTCTTCATGTGTGTATGTAAATGTGAGTGTGAAATGTCTCCCAGAACATTAACAATTCCCTATTGACTAATTGCTTATCTTTCCACCTATCCAGTTCCAAGTAAATTTTGGTTCTCATCTTTTTCTCAAAAGTTCTCAAATATCTCCAGGATTTTATTTATCCATTTGCATCATCTTCTGGAGTAAAAGAAACCAGCCATGTTAACTTTTTTGTACAACAGCTCACCCTCCTCGAATTTATGTCAATTTTAGTGGTAAAGCTAAATCCAAAGCCTCTGAGACCATCTAATAGTATTATAATTTTATAATTATTATATACAAAATGCACTATCATTCTAAGTTATGGTAGATAATAATCATCAGTAACCTTTTAAGGATAGCGCACACACACGTGCACTCACACACATACAACTTTGGGTCACTTAACTAGAAAAGAAAAATATCCAGGAGGAAACAGGCAGATCTAATTTAAGATCTCAGGAATTCTTTCATTCCCTCAGCACAAGCCTTCCTTCTGGTGACCACTAGCACTTGCTTTGCAATCTGGATCTCTGAAGCAGAATAAGAAGAGGTTTAGGTTTGGCTCAAGAAGGAAGTGTACTTAAACTAACCCATTTGCCATTAGTTGTTTGCAAGATCAAATCTATTACCTAAACATTCAAAGTGTAAACAGGTGAAACTGAAAAAAGTGAGCAATATCTTTATCTTAACCAAATAAAAAAGTAGGAAATGTTAGTGTTCATTATATACCTATTACATATTTAACATTATGCATCAGAGGTATTTAATTTCTATTCAGAAAGACAACTCTTTTAAGTTTTCAGTAGGCTGGATATTTTTGTCTATTTTTAATATTAGCTATTGAGTTTCTTCTAAGGCATAATTCCCGAAACTCTCAATTACCTACTTTACCCTATATAATAATAGAGGAATATGCAAATTATCTGGGACACCCTCACAGGTAAGGACCAGCAGGAGTGGGTGGGCATGGCTGCATGCCACTCAAGGGTGGGGATGTGAGGCTCCATCAAATAAAATAAAATGCATTCACATGTCCTAAAGCACAAACATCCCAGCAGATAACTCAATGCAGGTTATTGTGTAATCATTGTGATTACACAATAAATCACAGTGATTACACAATAAACTTATTTTCACACAAAATAATAACATCTTCATTTAAAGATGCCCCAGTAAGGCTGCTGAGGCTTTCATCTGTTCCCTTCTACACCGAAGACGACAGGTTTCAAGGAGGAAGGCTCCAGTTTGGTTTTCTCAGCACCCAGCTAGGAGGCCTCCCTGGGGGGACTCTCCCCTCTGAGCCCTGTGAAGGATGAGCGCTCTGCTCTGGCCCAGGAGCCCCGAAGGGAGGAGGTGGAGTGAAGTGGCACTCTCCCTGGGAACCCGAAATCCACCTCCAGGGGTGATTGCGCAGCAGCCAAACCTGGCGAGCCACGGAGAGGGCGACCTACCCATGAGGATGTGTAGCTGGTGGAGGCCATGCAGCTGCCATAGTTGAAGTCGTCCTCGATGGAGAACTGGGGGTAGTGGGGATTGGAGTCCACGATGTCCGCAATGGAACCCCAGCTCCCCGCTGAATAACTAGAGCACATGGACCTCAACGGCCCTTGGTCACTTCCTGAGCAGCAGTCAGCCCCAACTGGGAATCAAACCTGAAACCTAAGTAGGTGCCTTGACAGAATGGGACCCAAACCTTTGCTGTGGCAGCAAAGGGGCCAGGGCACATCACAGGGGTTTTGTTGAGGGGCCCTGACAGGCAGCCCTCAGCGCAGTGGGTTAGAACCTCCTCCTGATACAGCAAGGTTGCGGGTTGGATCCCTGGTCAGGGCACAGACAAGAAGCCACCAAAGAGAGCATACTAAGTGGAACAACACACTGGTGTTTCTCTCACTCCCTTCTTCTCTCTAACACAATCAATCAATAAAAATTAAAATAAAAAATAAACCCTCTGGCTTGCAGAGTTGCTAAAACAGTTAGAAAGCAAAATCCCATTCATTCAACAAATACTTCATATGCTCCTTCAATAATCACACTGGGGATGGGTGTTTGTTTCTTTGTTTTGGTTAATTCTCACCTGAGGACATTTTTGCATTGATTTTTTTTTTAACAGAGAGTGGAAGGGAGGGAGAAAGACAGAAAATAATGTGAAAGACATCAATTGTTTGCCTCTTGCTGAATCCCCAACCAGGGCCCTGGATTGAGCCTGCAACCCAGGTATGTGCCCTTGATTGGAGTCCAACCCGGTACCCTTCAGTCTGTCTTGCAGAATCACTATCCATTGAACTAAACCAGCATTTTGTTCCTTTTTAAGTCCTCCTCTAAGGATACGTTTTTTTCATTGAGTCTAGAGAGAGAGGAAGGGAGAAGGACAGAGAAAGAGAAACATCTATCAGTTGCCCAAGCAATCCGACAGGGATGGAACCCACAACCTGTGTATGTGCTCTCACCTGGTATTGAACCAATGACTCTTTGGTGCATGGGAGGACACTCTAACTACTGATCCACACTGACCAGGGCCTGGAGGCACATTAAAAATATTTTTTTCAGATCTGCCTTGACCAGGTGGCTCAATTGGTTGGAGTCTCAACCTGTACACCAAAGGATTTCCTGTTGGATTCTAGGTTAGGGCACATACTTAGGTTTAGGTTAGATCCCGCTGGGTCAGCAGGTGCAGAAGCAGCCTACTGGTATTTCTCTGTCGCATGATGTTTCTCTCTCTAAAAATCAATTTTAAAAATATCCTCAGGTGAGAATTAAAAATATATATATTAAAATTTTTTCAGATCTAAAATTTTATTTGGTTCTTTTTTAAATTTTATTTTTCATTTACAGTTCACATTCGGTATCCTATTCTATATAATAAAACCTTAATATGCAAATCAACCGAAAGGTGGAATGACGGGCCGCTATGAACTGATCAGCAGGGGGCAGACGCTCAATGTAGGAGCTGCTCCCTATTGGTCAGTGCACTCCCTCAGAGGGAGCGCTGCTCAGCCAGAGGCGAGCTCAAGGCTGGCGAGTGCAGCAGGGGTGGCAGGAGCCTCCATGGCAACACTAAGGAGCAGCAAGCAGAGCCGTAGGGAGCGGCAAGCAGGTGGGCAGTAAGGAGCAAGGGGTCCCGGACTGCGAGAGGGCACAGGCCAGGCTGAGGGACTCCCCCCCCCCCCCCCCCCACACACACACACACCACAGTGCACGAATTTCATGCACCGGGCCTCTAGTATTTTCATAATTGTCTTCCTTATATCTTTAAAAATAGGCTATCTAGGCATCCACTTATAGGCTCAGTTGCTGACTCATTACTCTTTCTGAAAGACTTACTCCTTAATATTAGTTACAACTTATTGAACACTTAGTATGCACCAAGTGATTTACATATTTACATATTTGTCAGAGTAGTAAATAACATTTACTTTTTTTTAACACCTAGGAAAATTGAGACATAGAAATGTTGACTTAGTTAATGTAGTATTGTGTGCATAATTGTTAAATATTGAAAGCCACTTAAAATCTAGCTTTTCTTGAGCTCAAATCCAAAGCCTGTAATCTCTATGCTAAGGATTCTTAAAATTTAGCCTCAATTAGGCTTATTAAAATGTAGATTATTGAACCCTGCTCCTACAGTTCCTAATTCAAGTTCTTACATTTTTAACAAGTTATCAGATGAGACTACTTCTGTTGATCCTGGACCAGCTTTAAAAACATTACAGTACACTAAATTCTATTCCTTCCCACCCACCCCATCCCACCCTACCCACCGCCCCCCACCCCCACCCCAGTCCTTCCCCATTCCCAAAACGTCGTATAGCCATAGTTTTCAATCACAACTATACCTTTGAACCACCTCAGGAAGATTACCAAAATAAGAAAAATACCCATACCTGAGCCCCCTATCAAACAAATTACATCAGAATATCTGGGAGTGGTATATGGATACAAGTTATTTTTAAAAGCTACTGAGAAGATTCTAATGGACAGCTAAGATTAAGAACCACTCCAAAAATACTGAAAGGAGAATGAACTTTGTAATTAACTACTCTAGGTTCAAATTTCAATCCTGTCTAGTTCCAAACCATGTGATCTTGGGGACAATATTATTACTCAGTTTTCTCTCCTGTTAAATCTGGATGCCATCTAACTCCTAATAGCACTATAAAGATTAAATGAAAAGAAATATATAGTGTCTGGTATGCAGGAAGTACTTGATAAGTATGTTGATGCTACTAAGTTCATGGCAAGAGAAAAAGTCTTATTCATCGGGGTTATGTCCTCCCCTTACCATCCACTTTTGTCTGGTGAAATTTGGAATAAGACCTTGTTCCCTGATCCAGAGCTAATGGCCTTGACAGGATATCAGGACTTCTATATTTTATTTCCCATATCTCTTCTTCATCAGCATGTCCTTAATTCCAAAATAAATATGAGGACCCTCATATCTTCAGATTTTTCACCCTCTCTACTCATTCCATCCTTTGTATTCACAGTCTCCACAATAAGAAAGTACTAAGCCCTCTATTCTTTGGTCTGACTTGTCTCCTTTTCTGGTTCTTTAGAGCACCAGTGTAAAGCTCAACCCATCCTATGCCTACCTCTTGAAATGTCCATTCTCAGTAAGGCTTTTTACCCCTTGTATTCTGATGGGTTACTAGTAAGGTCTTTCAGGGTTGTCCCACTTAACCCATAATTCACTTCTGCAATGCTCTTTCTGCCTCCCTCCATCAACTGCCAGTATTAAAAAATTGGGGGATTAAAAGTTGAAATGTGGCACTCACCAGAACCTTTGTCAGCCTCCTGGGCCTGCTGGAACTAATTTTGCCAGCCTCTGACACACTTTAAGGAGAGTGTTTAAATTCTGACTCTCACTCCCTGTCATCCCTGGCTTTCCAGCATCTCAATTAAAAATATTAATTGTCCTACTCATCATTAAATGGTGAGGTTGACTATTCTATAGGCTAAAACTATGTGTATATTGATGAGCAAAACAAATTGTATCAGTAATTTAAATAAATAAAAATATAATGTTTGAAACTTTCTAAATAATTTTTTTTTCATTCAGTCATTTATTTAACTAGTATTCATCTGATATCTGTTATGTGACAACATTCTTTCATGTGCTGAGGACACAACAATAAAGAAAACAGTCCAAAGTATCCTTCCCCTCTTGGAACTTATACTGTAGTACAGCAATTTTCAACCAGTGTGGCACAAGAATGTTTAAACATGCGATACCTCCTGGCCTGCATGGCTCAGTAGTTGAGCATCAACCTATGAACCAGGAGGTCACAGTTCGATTCCCAGTCAGGCCACATGCCCAGTTGCAGGCTCAATCCCCAGTGGGGAGTGTGCAAGAGGCAGCCAATTGATGATTCTCTCTCATCATTGATGTTTCTATATATCTCCCCCTCTTTTCCTCTCTGAAATCAAATATGTATATTTTTTTATTTTTTTAAATAAAATAAAACATGCAATACCTGACTACTTAGTTAGGGGCACTGACCGCTTTTCCATTACACTGTCAAATTAAAAAATGACAACAGCCAACACAACAGTAGTTGTCAGGTGTGAATGCCCTGTCTTGAACCATAAATATATAGGCCATATAATATAGTTGCATCTTATTGGTCACATCACATAATAAGGTTGTATCAGATTGGTTAATTATTGGTACCAGAAATTTTTATATACAAGTATAGGCACTCATTTTTTTTTAAAAAATCACTTTGGAGCAGAAAAGGTAAGTAATTACTATTATTTTACTTTAATCAATCAAAGTTATACATTTTTGTCATATTGGCAAAAATATTATATATTTGGGTGTGCCACAGAATTTTAATAATTTGTTTCTGTGTACCATGTGATTCTTTAAAAAAGGTTAAAAATCGTTGCTCTGGTAGAGGGATATAGGTAATAAAACATGTAAGGCACCAACCAGTAGCTTAGTTGGTTAGAGTTGTCCCAATACATCAGGGTTGTGGGTTCAATTTCCAGTCAGGGCACATACAAGAATCAATCAACGGATGCATAAATTAATAGAAAAACAAATTAATGTTTATATCTCTTTTTCCTTTCCCCTCTAAGATCAATAACTAAAATTTGTAGTGTAAAAAGTACTACTGAGAAAAAGAGGGTGGAGATAGGGGAAGTAGGAAAGAAAACTGGGTAGTTTGTTGTGTTTTTTTTTTTAACAAGACATTCAAGGAAATTCTCATTGATAAAGTGACATTTGAGTAAAAATCAGAGGGAAATAAGGTTCAAGCCACAAGATTGTTTGAGGCTGGAGCATTCCAAGAAGAAACAAAGAGCTTATTTGGCCAGAAGGAGAAGCAAGATTGGAAGTGAGAGTAGTCTTATTTGAACTTGAGAAAGTATAGTCAAAGTAAGGTTAGAGAGAGGGTTGACTTTCTGATGACAGAGCTTTCTAGGAGTCATTTTAAGCCTGTTAGCTTCTACTCTGCCATGGGAAGCCATTGGAGAGTTTGGTCAGAGAAGTGATATGATCTGGACTAAGCTAACAGAATCATAGCTGCTACTGTATAAAGACTAAATTATAGGAAGCCAAGTATGGAATCAGGGAAGTCAGTTATGAAGTTTTAGTAATAATCCAAATGAGAGATTACACTGCCTTAGACAGTAGTAATGGAGGTGGTGAAAAGTGGTCAGTTTCTGAATATATGTTGAAGGTGTAGACAACAGAATGTTTTAGTAAATTAAGTATGTGGTGACGAATACAAAGGTGTAAAAGACTCCTCCAAGATTTTTGGCCTGAGCACCTGGAAGGATAGAGTTGCTAAATTTACTAAATGAGGAAGACTTGCAAAGATATTGACTTCAGGGATTGAAGTCAGGCTTCCATGTGAGAGAGGTTAAACTGAAATACTAATTAAGTTACTAAGTAACAGCTACTAGCTAAATGATACAGGTATTTAAGGCAGAGGCCCTAGGGTGTACATATAAATGTGGATTCTATTTGGACAGCACTAGATGAGATCATTTTGGGAGTAGTGATAGGAAATGGATCCTAGAACTGACCCCTAAATCACTCCACTGGTTGAATAAGGAAGAAAAACAAAAGAATGAGTTGTCCCAGAAGCCACACAAAGAAAATGTTTTCAGGAAAAGGGAATAAATAGCCAATGGTGCCAAATACAACTGGTAGGTAAAGTATTGGCCACTGCACTAGTATGCTGGAAGTCACTAGAGAATATGACAAGTAGTTTTGTCAGAGAGGTGGGGGCCAAAGCCTAAGATGGAGTGGAATAGTTCATTTTTTTAAAGGTGAATAAACATTCCCAATTTTCTTTTAAATTCAACATTTTCTAAGTAGATCAGACATTGTAACCTACCAAGGAAAAGCAGTAGGCACTGCACATAGTATCCAAATTCCAAAAGAGCTTCTGATTCTAACACAAATAAAATACACTCTCCTAACAGCAAATGCAGGTTATACAGCTTAGGCAAACTATGCATATTATATCTTACTAGTGTTGAGCTCAAAATAAAACATAATCTTCTTGGCCATATTCAACACAAAACTTAAATCCACTGACAGATCAGACTGACTCTAAGCAGGCCTTGTTAACCAACCCCCTTCTTGTCTTGTCTTGATTGTTTTTCTCTCAGCAAACAGAGCTCTCTCTTTCAGCCTTTAAGAGGTTCCTAAACTTAAGTGGAATCATGGGATTTTCTTTCAAGTAAGTATTGCCTCCAGCAAGGGCATCCCTCAAAATGGATCTGATCATTCCTCTGTAGAAATTCACTCCTCAACTCTCTAGCTGTCTTTCCTTGTAGGGGGCCAGAGGAAGGTTAATTGGTAATTTCTCTGTGAATATGAAGCCTATTTAGCTAATTACTTGTTTTTTTATGTTATTTTTAGATGATTCATTTAGAGAAATTTATAGAGGCCCTTTACCTTCTTTTTACTTTCAGATGTATTTTTAAACTTAAATGCAAATAGGTCTGATTTGATTCAAAATATTATAATTAAGTGGATGAGCCCATTATAAGTCTGCAAAAATTAGACTCTCATTTTATTGAAGAAAATGAAGTAACTTTCTTCATTTTATGAGAGGTCTTTGACTGAGAAATAAGAAACAGGCTATAAAATATCAGATGTAAAATCCTGAACAGAAGTTGAAGGGAACTCAACTAAATGTCACTTCCTCAGTCACCTTTTGTGACCACATCTTCTATATCATGTCACCTCCTGTTATTCTATAGCAACCTTCCTGATTCTTTCCCATATAGTTTATATCAAAATATGAAATTATTTTTGGCTTGCTAAACTTGTTTATTGTTTTTCTTCCCGATTAGAATGTAAGCTCCATGAAATCAGGAACCATGTTTTTCCTATTCTCATTAAAACATTTCTCCCAATGCTTGAAGAATGTTAAGGACTTAATAAATATTTGTTGAGCAAATGAAAGAATACGTGGTTAGAGTGTTGACCTGAGCTTTAAAGGGTCTCAGGTTCAATTCTTGGCCAAGGCTATGTACCTGGGTTGCAGTTTTGATCTACTGCCACTGTCCAGGCCTGATTGGGAGGCAACCAATTAATGTGTCTCTCTCACATTGATGTTTCTCTCCCCCTCTCTCTTTTTCTCTTCCTCCTTCCTTCCCCTCTCTCTAAAAAAAAAAAAATCATTGGAAAAAATAATCTGGAGTGAGAATTAACAAACAAACAAAAAGAGAATAAATAAAGCAACCCATCAAGTGGCTAAGGGGGTAGTCTCTGTTAGAATTACACAACTTAAAGCAGTGGCTTTCAATATTTTTGACATGCAACATAGTTTTATGCACATTGACATTAGCATAATTTATTACTTGGTTTTTATAAGCTTTAATTTTATAAGCTCTATTTAACTAGGTTTTGAGAGTTCTTTTAGCCTATCCTAAATTTTTCTTTCAGTGGAAGAATTGGATTTGTTATAATGATTTGTTGTAATTTGTAAAAAATGTTACATTTGTTACAATGATATAAACTATTTTACTTTTCATTTTAGTTCATGTTTATTACTTATTTTAGTTCATGTTTATTACTTATTTTACATTGTTATTACTTATTTTACATTGTTTTTACTTATTTTCTTATTTTTTCTGGTTTGATCAAGTTACTATGTATTATTCATTTTCCTCTTGGGAATGTGGAAGTACTAGTATGCTTTTCTTTCCATTAATGGCTACCTTCACTCTTCCTGTTCTCATGACCAAACTCCATTCTTCACTAATATTTAAAAATAGGAAAACTCTTTCTCTAACTAAGATGCACTGTGTTCTCTCCCAAGACACCCTATTTCCACTCTGTATTTCCACACTACTACCCACATAAAAGTTTTAAAATAGTACACATCAATTTTCTTCCTGACCCCAGATGAGACACTTGAAATAATTTCCTATCCTTCTGCTACCCTACCCACAACTCTTAGGTTTTGCTTATATATTCAAGAACTAAAAGTAGAAAACATTATCAGAGATCCCTTTGTTATATGTCCCTTTTATACTAACTATGCTTACTTGGTAATTCATCATGAATCAATAGTCTAGGTTCATCCACTTAAGTTCTGTGAGGCAACAATTACCCCACAATACTTTCTACCAATTCTATTCAATTTCATTTATTTTAAATGCTAGTCATGATATCCTAAATTGATTGCATGACTCACACACACACAAAAAAAAGTGGTTCTTTGCACGGTTTCAGCCCCTACAGAATCCTGCTTTAGTCATGTTCTCTGGTTGTACATAAACACATCAATAAGTCTCAGAAAAACACTGAGTTCAGCCCTAGCCAGTGTTTTCCAGTGGTTAGAGACTTGGCCAGAACACCAAAGGGTTTTAGGTTCAATTCCCTGTCAAGGGCATGTACCTGGGTTCCCGGTTCGCTCCCAGGCCCCAGACACGGGGCATGCTAGAGGCAACCAGTCTATGTGGCGCTCTAACATTTCTCTCTCTCTCTCTCTCTCTCTCTCTCTCTCTCTCTCTCTCTCTCTCTCTCTCTCTCCCCACCCTGCCACCCCCCCCCCCTTTCCTCCCTCCACTGTCTCTGAAATAGCAATGGGAAAAATATTCTCAGGTGAGGATTAAAAAAACAGCGCTGAGTTCAACATCACTTGTCATTTCTTCTGTAACTGTTGGAAATACCTCCCAAGATATCTTTTTGTCTTGGTTCCATCACTGTAATGCCAGATTTATGCCAGAAGGTAACTCTATATGCTGCCATTCCCTCGGTAGACCTCATACTCTACAGCCCATCTCCCAGCCCTCACTTCCAGGTTTACCCTATCCCATATCCATCTATTACCAGCCAATGACTCCCCAAATAAGACAATTATAAAAGATAAAGTTTTGAGCAATCTTTAAAAAAAAAACAACAAAAAAACTCTAGCTTGATAAACTCAGCCATCTAGTTTGAATGAAATTGGAAAAGATGGTAAATTTAGACATCAGAATTAAGATAATCTTTAAATTCTGCTCCTTATCAATAGTTAAGAGGACATATACAATATCCAAACTGATTTTAAGAATCATTATTAAGATTTCAATTACCTTCAACTATGTGCAAATAATCCAGTAGCCTTTTTTAAAAAGTGCAAAAATTAGTGGAGTTATATGCATATTCATCTCTGGGTCTTCAGCCATCTCTATCCCCTTAAAAAAAAAAAAAATGCAGGTAAGGCCCTGGCTATGTAGCTCAGTTTGGTTAGAGTGTCATCCCTAAGCACCAAGGTTGTGAGTTCAACCTCCAGTCAGGCCACACACAAATAACAAATGAATGCATAAATAAGTAGAATAACAAATTGATCTCTCACACACACACACACACAAACACACACACACACATACACACACACACAAATCAATAAATAAAAATTTTAATGCAGGTGAATCTTTAAAAATTAAGATCCATTGGGATTTTAGACAATGGTCCTCAACTGGTTACACAGGGAAACCACCCAGACTATTAAATAATAATGCTTGGGAGTGTAACCTCACTCTAGATGTTCTAAAAGCTTACTGGTTGATTTGCAGCCATGTTTGAGAACCACTGATTTACACAGTAAAATCAAAGAGACTCAAAAAATGAAGGATGCCCCAGCATTGAGGGAGAAGAAGAGGAGATGGGCATCAGGAAAACAAGACAAAATTAAAACCACCCTGAGGTAGAAAGCTGGTGGCTATTTAAAGGCATCTCCAGGCCTATTTCCTGAGAAATGTTATTAAATTCCTAGGCACAGGAAACTACCTATAGGAGGAACCCTTTGAATGCCCTCCCCTCACACCAACTTGGCAATTACACTGGAGGGAAAGTTGAATGAAAAGGTTATCATCCTTGTCAAAGAGTCTTTTAGTGCTTGTTAAAGAGTTCAGAGGTTTCCCTGTTAGCCCTAATGAAGAGAAACAGAACAAAAACCTCTAAATAGATTTTCCCTATAGTCAGGGTCAGATAAACCTACAAGGTCCCTTCCTTGCACAGGCCCCTGTGCTGCTGGCAGTTTCTGGGAGTTGTAAAGGTCCAGGTGGGGGTGGAGAAGGCAAGTTGCAATCATGAAGAAGTTCTATATAAGTATTTCCAGTAAATAGCCTAAAAATGTCTGAGAAGGAAGGGTCCTGATTTGTTTTCATTTGGTCTCTCACTCTAAATAAAATTTTATTTTCATACTTATTTTTGTATTTTCTCTCTTTTCCTGTAAGAGGGTCATTCAAATTAGTTAAGCTTCAGGCCCCACAAAACCCAGATCCAGCTTTGCCCCCTGTTGATGAAGCCTGCTACATAAAATTATAGAAGAAGGCACAAATTTTCATCCAGGTTGCTTTTTTCTCACATGTGCTTTATGAGATGAAAATGAAGACAGGTGCACTCAGTCAATAAAAGAGTAACATTGAGAGTCACTTATAGGAATCGAGGGGAAGGGCAGCTTTTTTTATCCTACAGTACTATTTGGAATACTACAAAGAAAATAGTTGACGTTTTGTTAAAACTGAGCTATCTACTAGTAAACAGTGCCTTGGATTTCATAATAATTTTTTCACCATGAATGTTTGTGCTGCAGAGAAACCATTAGACATCTTGGAATGTTTATTAGGAATTCCTAATTTTGCAGAACTGGTTGTCAGACACCCATTAATACCTAGAGAGTATATTCCAATTTACAAGACACTATCACACATTATCCTAAACAAATTGACCGTCACTCCAATACACAAGATGGCTGCCCCCATGTGGTCAAAGATGGCCACCCCCATGTGGACACAAGATGGACACTCCAAAGTGGACACAATATGGCTGCCACAAGATGGCCAGCAGGGGAGGGCAGTTGTGGGTGATCAGGCTTGCAGGGGAGGGCAGTTGGGGGGAACCAGGCCTGCAGCGGAGGGCAGTTGGGGGCAACCAGGCCTGCAGGAGAGGGCAGTTAGGGGCAACCAGGCCTGCAGGGGAGGGCAGTTGGGGGGGGGGGGGACCAGGCCTGCAGGGGAGGGCAGTTGGGAGCAACCAGGCCTGCAAGGGAGGGCAGTTTGGGGTGACCAGGCTGGCAGGGGAGGGCAGTTAGGGGTGACCAGGCTGGCAGGGGAGGGCAGTTAGGGGCAATCGAGCAGGCAGGGGAGCAGTTAGGCATCAATCAGGCTGGCAGGGGAGTGGTTAGGGGGTGATCAGGCTGGCAGGCAGAAGCGGTTAGGGGCAATCAGGCAGGCAGGCAAGCAAGTGGTTGGGAGCCAGCAGTCCTGGATTATGAGAGGGATGTCCCAGATTGCAGAGGGTGTAGGCTGGGCTGAGGGACACCCCCCATGCACGAATTTCGTGCACTGGGCCTCTAGTTAATATATAATAAACTTTGTAGGGCTTTACCAATGTCAATAGTGCATCAGAAAAGCAATATTTTTTTCTCTTTTTTCAATTTTTAAAATGTGTTATTCTTAACAATTTCATTTTTTTTGTGATTGTTAGAATAAAACTGACATTTCTTTAACATTTATATCCATTTTAACATTATGAGAAGACTCTTGAACTTTAAAGATGACCTCAGATTTCTTCCATATATGCTTGGTTTCCAATGTAAAAGTACAATTAAAATTTTGAACCATTTAATAACAAATATGATATGATATAGCAGAACTGTGTTGTATTGTTAGCTTAAAATATCAAATAGATTTACACAGAGAGAAATGATAAGAGATGTGATTGGGCTGAAACAGAAAATCTTTAATTATCATGGGAATGTTAAATATTTTTTTTAAATTACCATCTATAAAGATTTTCTTAGTAATAAAATGCAGAGTATTTTTCTAAGTCTTACTGTTTAATAAGAAGGACTATTAATATTACCCTCAGGAAATGTTCTATTTGAGAAAGGTAGAAAGAATAAAGTATGCAGGATAGAAACATAATAAATACTGTGCCTACAAATTATAACTGACAAAATATTTAGCTATCATTATCTTAAGAACAGCAATTAGAAAATTTAAAAATTATTCTTCTGTGTATGCTTTAATTCTGAAAGTGAACTGTTTATTTAAAAGGTTTTGTCTTGATTATTGGCCATTACAGTGAGCAATGAATAAGACTGTACCTGGTTTCAAAATATATTAGAATCTCACGTCTTACAGTTCATAGGAAGAGCCAAAGATCAGCCATCACTTTAATACGCTACACTCAAAATTAAGGCATGCAGCTTTGTTTAAACAAATTAGAATGTGGAATTCAATTATAGATAAAAGGGTAGTTCATTCATTTACTAATTGGCCCTCTCTGTTTTGGGCAAAGAACCATTGACCTTTAGGCATGGCTTACATATTTACCAAGCTATCTCAGAATTATCATCATTTGTATCTAGAGAGATTCACTGGCCCTAGACTTAGCTACCTTATGTGATGGAGCTAAAAAGAGGATTTACAAGTGGGAGTTAAATATTTGAACATGTAAAAATTAAAAAAAACACACAATGATTACATGACTATAACAACTGCAGTAGTATCAATGTAAAGTATAGAAAACAAAGTGTTAAAATAATTGTCATGAAGCCAAACACCAGAATCTAAAGTAAAGTCTTAATGTAACCTAAAGAAGGCAACATTGGAAGGAAATCGACCCAATCAAAACTCCAGGAACTTTATATTCTCTATGCCTTTCAAAATAAATAATGAACTTAAAAAAAAAATAAAAAGACTAACCTTGTACTCAGTTTCAGAGAAGATATTCATAATAATCTAATGTTAGAAACAATCCAAGTATCCATCAACTTGTAAATAAATAAATTGTGGTAAATTTTTATGATGGAATCCTACTCATCAATAAAAAGAAAAAACTACTGATGTCCACACAACAGCACAGATAAATATGCAACATTATGCTAAGTAAAAGAAGCCAGACACAAAGAATGACATACTGTATAATTCTATTAGTATGAAATTCTAGAAAAAGAAAAACTATAGACAAACATATCATTGGCTGTTGGAGGAGAGAAATTAAGATATGATTGAGTGCTATGGGGCATGAGTTAAATTTTTAAGGTAGCAGAAATATTTTATAAATTATATATGGCTATACATATTTTTATCATACTCATCAAATTGGAAAATTAAAATTGGTAAATATTTTTTGTAGTTTATGCCTCAAAAATTTTATTTTTAAAAATAAAAATATTTTTTAAAGAGAAGCAACTGTTGTGACTGTGAAAAAGAAGACATGATATTTACTTTTAATTATTTCTGGAGTTAAAGAAACAAGCTAGCCCAGTCAGGGCACATACCCAGGTTGTAAGCTGTATCCCCAGTCAAGGGTGTGCAAGAGGCAGTTTATCAATGATTCTCTCTCATCATTGATATTTCTATCTCTCCCTCCTTCTCCCTTCCTCTCTGAAATCAATAAAAACATTCTTTTTAAAAAAGAAACCAGTTGATGCAAAGATCACATATTTAAATATAACTAATTATTTTTATTTATTAAAAATAAACAAACAAGCCCTAACTGGTTTGGCTCAGTGGACAGAGCATCGGCCTGCAGACTGAAAGGTCCCAGGTTCGATTCCAGTCAAGGGCATGTACCTTGGTTGCGGGCACATCCCCAGTAAGAGGCGTGCAGGAGGCAGCTGATCAATGTTTCTCTCCCATCGATGTTTCTAACTCTCTATCTCTCTCCCTTCCTCTCTGTAAAAAATCAATAAAATATATTTTTTTAAAAATAAATAAACAAAAACTGTAATCTGTTTCTAGAAATTACATCCAAGACTTAGGTTTTTATAAGTGACCAGTGGCCTGGTGCATGAAATTTATGCACATTGGGGGGTAAATATGCAGTTAAATATGCATATTTAACTTAAATACGCAAGGTAAATATGCAAGTTAACAAAGATGCATCTTTCAAGTCTTTGATAGGGGTGCAAATACCTACTTGGGATATGGAATTCATTTATTATTATTTGGAATCTTACTTGGAATATAGAATTTATTTATTATTATTATTTTCTTTCCTTTCTTTTTTTCCCCTTTGTATTCTTTTAAATATTTACTAGTATTATTGAAAGTATCACATAGTCCCTCAGCCCAGCCTGTACCCTCTCCAATCTGGGACCCCTCGGGGAATATCTGACTGGCATTCAAAAATCCCTCTCACAATCTGGGACTGCTGGCTCCTAACCACTCACCTGCCTGCCTGATCGCCCCTAACTACTCTGCCTGCTGACCTGCTCACCCCCAACTGCCCTCCCCACTGGCCTTCTTGCCCCCAACTGCCCCCTTGCCAGACTGATTGCCTCCAACTGCCCACCCTTACAGCCTGCTTGCCCCCAACAACCCCCCCACCAGCCTGCTCACCCCCAACTGTCCCCTCCCTACTGGCCTGATCACCCCCAACTGCTCTCCCCTCCTGGCCTGATCGCCCCTAACTGCCTCTGCCTTGGCCCTGCCACCATGGCTTTTTCTGGAAGGAAGTCCAGAAGGTCTCCCAGGCTAATTAGCATATTAACCTTTTATTAGTATTGATGAGTCATACAAGAAGTATTCTCAAACTTTATAGTACTTACTAGTAAAAGTGCAACCTCTGAGGTCACATTGGCTGGGTTGCCCCATCTAAAATTTTCCGGCTTTGTGACCTTGATCATAGTCAGTGACCTTTCTATGTCACAGATTCTTCACCTGTAAAATAAGATTGTAGATAGGAAGTTGCTAGAACTGTTCCTGATGTGTAAGTTTATCTATACTAATAAAAGGGTAATATGCTCATTAGACCAGAAAGACTGGACGTCTTTTGGATGTCATTCCGGAAGTCCTTCCAGAATGGCCAGCCTCCAAACTGTCCTAGGCCCCTTGCCCAGGCCAACCCCGCCCCCCAGTGGGGACCCCTCACCCCAATCCAAGGCTCCCACCCGTGCACCAGGCCTCTATCCCATATAATAAAAGGGTAATATGAAAATTGACCCTAACAGCAGAACAACCAGAACAACCGCTGGACCAGTCACTGTGAGGCACACTGACCACCTCTTTCTCCCTTCCCCTGGCTGTCAGGCACCAATCACCCAATGGTGAACAGGGAACTGGGGTGGGTGGCGGCAGGGGCCAGGGCCGGCAGTGGTCAGCTGGGGAAAATGGCCTTGATCACAGGCCAGGCCTAGGGACGGTACATTGATTATTTATTAGATCCTGCTCACAAATCTAATAAATATACTATCACAATAGTAGCAGATCAGCATGAATGTTGTATGAAATAGTAGGATAAACAAAATCCCTGCAGATTACTTTATGACAGAAAACCTGGAAAGTTGACATAGTCTTAAAATTAGAATATTTAGTGGTACTGCTCTTTCTGCCACATGAAAGTAAACCACTTCTGGTAGTTTATCATCAGGTATAGAAAACAAAGCATTCATTAAGTTCAAAATTGCATACCAGTTACCAGATACTGTACTAATTTGCTCCAGTAAAGAAAGCACATCTAGAACAACAAATGAAATTAGAATTGCTAGTGGTTATGTTTATGATAATCCACTGTCATTTGCCAAAATTCATTTGACTTCTGGGCAAGGTAAATATGCAAGTTAACAAAGATGCATCTTTCAAGTCTTTGATAGGGGTCCAAATACCTACTTGGAATATGGAATTCATTTATTATTATTTGGAATCTTACTTGGAATATGGAATTTATTATTATTCTTTTCTTTCCTTTCTTTTTTTCCCCTTTGTATTCTTTTAAATATTTACTAGTATTATTGAAAGTATCACATAGTTCCTTTTTCCCCCCATTAACCTCTTTTAGCACTCCCCCATGCCCTCCTTCAGGCCTTCACCATCCTATTATCTATGTCCCTGGGTTATGCATATGTACATAAAATTTCACTGGTTGTTCTTTTCCCACCCACACACCATCCCCTGCGTTCCCTCTGAGATTACATAGTCTGTTCCATGCTTCTATGTCTCTGGATCTCCTTTGTTCATCAGTTTATTTTGTTCATTAGGTTCCACATATGAGTGAGGTTAAGTGATACTTGTCTTTCTCTGACTGACTTATTTCACTTAGCATAATACTCTCCAGGAACCCTCCATGCTATCTCAAAGGGTGAGAGATACTTCTCTTTTACTGCTGCATAGCATTACATGGTATAATTGCACCACAGCTTTTTTATCCACTCATCTACTGAAGATCTAAGATATTGTAAATTGTGCTACTATGAAAATAGGGGTGCATACATTCTTTCTGATTGGTGTTTCAGGTCTCTTAGGATATATTCCTAGAAGTGGGATCACTGTGTCAAATGGCAGTTCCATATTTACTTTTCTGAGTAAAGTCCGTTCTGTTTTCCATGATGGCTGCACAAGTCTGCATTCCCACCAGCAGCGTACTAGGGTTCCCTTTTCTCCACATCTTTGCCAGCACTTGGCATTTGTTGATTTGTTGATGGTAGCCATTCTGACAGGTGTGAGATGCTATCTCATTGTCTTTTTGATTTGCTTCTCTGGGATGATTAGTGACTTTGAGCATTTTTTCATATGTCTGTTGGCCACCTGTATGTCCACTTTAGAAAAGTGTCTATTTAGGATTTTTACCCATTTTTTATTGGATTGTTTGTCTTCCTTTCATTAAGTTGTATGAGTTTCTTATGTATTTTGAATATTAAACCTTTATTAGATGTATCATTGGCAAATACATTCTCTCATGCAGTGGGCTTCCTTTTCATTGTGTTGGTGGTTTCTTTTGTGGTGAAGAACTTTTTCTTTTGTTGTAATCCCATTTGTTTATCTTCTCCTTAGTTTCCTTTGTCCTAGGACATGTATCAGTAAACATATTGCCAAGAGACATGTCTAAGATTTTGCTGCCTATGGTTTCTTCAAAGATATTTATGTTTTTACGACTTACATTTAAGTCTTTTATCCATTTTGAGTTCATTTTTGTAAGTTGGTGGTCTAGTTTTATGTTTTTTGCATGTATCTGCCCAATTTTCTCAACACAATTTATTGAAGAGACAGTCTATGTTATTTCTTTTATAATTATCATTATGCTATTTTGATAAGGCGAGGATGTTCTATAGTCTATGGAATTTCTTGCACTCATTCTACTATTATAAACTTCAGCCATTTTTCTGGGAATAAATGTAGTTATTCTGCCAGTTATTTAGCAACTAATTGAGGTTAACTATTGGAATTGAGCCTTTTTTACAGTCAGGACACAGAAGTAATATTATGTGTGATAGTTTTTATTTATTCTTGTTTTGTGTGTACCACCCAGTTATTTACTCAAGTATTAATATCCTAGATCATTCCCTTTGCCATATGTCTTCAAAAACCTCTCCATTAAACATATCACAACATAATATGATGTGTCTTTCAATTAGATGTAACAATGTACAGATATATTAGTCACTATTTACCTTGTGCATTTATATTTTTGTTTGGTTTGGTATGATTTGATTTTACTTACCTCAAAACATAGCATGGTAACCCAGCACATATGATAATGATGATGAAAAGGCAATATTTTCAACTGGTTACTACAAAACAGGTACCCAGCTAAGCACTTCATATACATTCTTATTTATTCTTCAGTATAATGTTTTAGTATAATGCTACTACTAATAACAGCTAATACTCATATATGTTTGAGGCAATATTACATATATTAACTTAATTAATTCTGACAACAATCTTTTGAAGTACATATATAATATTATCATTATTTTAATAACTTTTAAAATGTAATATATAATATAATTTAATAACTTTTAAAATGATATAAAGTTCAAGTAACTTGTCCAAAGTCACTCAACTTCTAGCTGGTTGAGTTAGAATTTAAACTGATGTGGTCTGGATAAAGGGACAATATTGAAAAGCAATGCATTACACTGACTTTCAATCCTACATCCAGTATTTGTTTATGTATTCCTCTTCTTCTATTTATAACTCCTTAATGTATTTGCCATGAACTTTCATATGCAATAGTTGAACTAAAGATGTTCTCTAATATAACTGTAATAATTTCCTTGAGAAGATAGTACAGGCTATTTATTTTTATATTCTCACAATTAATACAATGCCATTATTATATTTAAGTTACTCAACAATTGTGTTTTTTAAACTTATTAATCAACTGTGCTCACCGTGGAATAAATATGCAAGGTAGACTAGTGTTGTGATGAATGTTCATGATAGAAAGGATTGCATCATAGGAGCAATCAGCTCTAAAAGTTACTGGGTATTGTTCAAGATCTATCAGTAAATTCCAACTTCCAACAGGAGACTTCCAAAGGATACTATAGTTTAATAGTGGAGAGAACGTAATAATGTAAATACTTAAATCAGGAAACAATATCATCATTTTTGCCATTATAACCAAATTAGACTATTTGGGAATACAATTCAGGGTTTGATCATTAACAGTAATATTTGAAAAAGAAAAATCTATCCTAAGTCTGCCTATTCTAAAGTACCTATATAATAAGGAAGTAATAGTCTAATGAATATAGGTATGATAGAGGATTTGAATAAAAGACTCAAAAAGCACAATTTTAATTTTATTTAAATATATATATATATATATATATATATATATATATATATATATATATGTTTCATAACATGTTTGTCCTAAATTTTCAATTCTGTTAACCTTTTCCCATAATTTTGGAGTTATCATTGTTATCTCTAATGGAATTTATTATTAATTAACCTTATCATATATATTTATACCAGAAACACTATCTGAAAATGCTTGATTGCTGTCATCATCTACTCTAAAGAATAAAATTAAAGAATGGCAGTAGTACATCAAACATCTTTTACACATAGAACCTCCCAAGACTAATATGAGGATGAAATATATAAGTGCTTAAACATTAACATTGCATTAATCTTCATGAGGCCTTGTTCATACTAATTCTTAATTTATAAACTGTACTGCTTTTAAAACTTTCAACTAAATAACAAATCCTCAGTATTGACATTAGACATTTATAAAAGATCCAGAGGAAGCAGACAGATGTCTATTTTAAGATAGACTTAAAAGTATGTTAGAATTATGTGCTGGTTGAACCTCCTACATGCACAATCTTTTTTTTTTTATACCATCTCAAAACAGAAATAATGTTTTTTTATCCTTTGAAGCACAGAAATTAAACTCACAGCTTCTCTAGACACTAATAGGTTGGCATAGCCAATATGATCTTTTGATCAAAATGAAGGAAAGGCTATATTTTGGGCTCAGTCACTGGCTGCAGAATGAATTAGATAAAATCCTGTGAGTTTAAGAGCTTTCTTTTCTCTGACCATAGATGCAATTATCAAGGAATGCTGAGAACCTTGGGTGAAAGGAGCAAATAGGTGTTATTATTCTTATTTTCTGTGTTAGTGCATTTACTAGTGCAGTAAAATGGAAGAACATTGATTTGGAAATCAATAAACATGTATCAAGTTTGTACCTGAACTTGTCCTAATAATAATATCTCTGAGCATCAGTTTCTTAGTATACGGAATAAAATTATTAGTCCCTAAACTATTTTATAAATATCACTGTTAAAATTTAAAAAAACAGTAGTTCAGATTACATATTATTATAGATTCTTTCTCACAATAATTATATATATATACACATAAATGTATATTTGTGTGTATATGTATATATCTGTGTTTTATTAAGATATTTATAAACTATAGAGTACTGCATATTTATTTTATTTACTCCACAAATATTCATCTTATGTCTATTTAAGTCTGAATCTGTGTTAGGCTTTAGCTACACAAAGAATAAAGACCAAAATGTTTCAAGGTGTATGACAGAATTATATATAGCCTAAAGGAAGGCACAACAGAAAGAATTAAATTATTCTTTGAGAGGCCCATTCTGGACACCATCCAAGACCTTTGTCAACTGTGGTTATGAGAAGGACCTTGTAATAAGACTGTCTTATCGTGACAGCAAACACCCAAAAAAAGATTTGAGAAAGCTGAGGCTCCAGTTTACTATAACTCCCATATAATGACAGTCTGTTCTTCCCCATTATTTCTTCATTAAGCCTAAAAATTACTTTCATTTTATTTACCCATCATATCTATTTATTTATATATTTATTTTTCCAATTGGGGAGTAAGTCCCTAGAATTCAGAGACTATTTTATTTATTCTTGGCACCTAAAAGAATGTATGAGTCAATGAATAAATGAATAAAATTATTTATGACTAGAAATCCAAAAATGCAACAGGAGCAATTAAACAGCAATCTTCAGTACATAATTGTCAACATAGTATTGATGCACCAAGAGAAATCGCTGGTGCCTAAAATGTTTCCCAAACCTGAAAAAAAAAATAAGCCTCGTGTGTGTGTAAGTGTGTGTGTGTGTGTGTGTGTGTGTATGGTGTTGTATATAAATGTATATGTATAGTGACCAGATTAATTTAATATGGTAAAATGTAAAGAATATGGACTTTAAAGACAAATAAACTGGGGCTGGAGTACAAGTGATAGAATATTTTGGGCGGGAGCTCTAAGAACTTTTGTTTCCCTTTGGGATTTAAAAAACACAAATTTGGAAATCAAAGGCTTTTGTTATCATCTCACTAATAAGGCTTAGCTGTGACAGTGCAAGACTATTGAAATATTGCACATTATCATTGAAGTAATGTATTTTGCATTGATTTTCATAAATAGCCTATGGCACTATTTTTTCAATTGCTGGCCTTTTGACTTCTCCACTACCAAAGCAAAGGTAGCAGTAAATTTCATTGAAGAATTAATATAGCTCTAATTTTAGTTATCCTAACTAATAAAGAGGGAATATGCTAATTGACCCTCATGCCATCTCAAAGATGGCAGCGCCCACAGCCAATAAGGAGGGAATATACTAATTGACTGCCTCACCCTCAAAGATGGTGGTGGCCACAGCCACAAGACAGAGGCACCCAGTCCCCTCAGCCCTGCCAGAGCAGCAGGCTCGCCTGCCTTCAGAGTCCCCCAGTCCCCTCAGTCTCCCAGGAGCCCAGGGCTGGCCTAAAGCACAGGCAAGTCTTGGATGGCAGCTGCCCAGCCACCCAGGGCTGCCCAAGGCTCAGGTAACCAGGACCAGCTGAGGCTTGCACTGCCAGCAGTGGCAGCAGCAGAGGTGTGATAGGGCATCACCTTCACCTGATCGCTGGGTCACCTTCTGCCCCTGAGGACTCCTGGACTGTGAGAAGGGACAGGAGTCCTCACTGCACTGTCATACTCTTTCTTATAAAAGAGTATGAACCGTCATACTCTTTCTTATAAAAGAGTATGAACCGTCATACTCTTTCTTATAAAAGAGTATGACAGTGCAATGAAAAAAAGAGAGTCTAATTTTCAAAATAATCCTATCTAATAAAAGAGTAATATGCAAATTGACCGTCACTCCAACACACAAGATGGCCACCCCCATGTGGACACAAGATGGCCACCACAAGATAGCCTGCAGGGGAGGGCAGTTAGGGGTGACCAGGCTGACAGGGGAGGGCAGTTGGAGGGGACCCAGGCAGGCAGAGGAGGGCCATTGGGGGGGGGGGACCCAGGCCTGCAGGGGAGGGCAGTTGGGAGGGATGAGGCTGGCAGGGTAGGGTAGTTGGGAGGGGGACCCAGGCCTGCAGGGAGGGCAGTTAGGGGTGATGAGGCCTGCAGAGGAGGACAGTTGGAGGCCACCAGGCTGGCAAGCGAGGGCAGTTAGGGGTTACCAGGCTAGCAGAGGAAGACAGTTAGGGGCGACCAGGCCTGCAGAAGAGGGCAGTTGGGGGGAACCAGGCCTGCAGGGGAGGGAGTTAGGGGTGACAAGGCCAGCAGGGGAGGACAGTTAGGGGTGACCAGACTGGCAGAGGAGGGCAGTTGGGGGGTACCAGGCCTGCAGTGGAGGGCAGTTAGGGGTGACCAGGCTGGCAGGGGAGGGCAGTTGAGGGGGGACCCAGGCCTGCAGGGGAGGGTCATTGGGAGAGACCCAGGCCTGCAGGGGAGGGAAGTTGGGAGGGACTCAGGTCTGCAGGAAAGAGCAGTTGGGAGGGACTAGGCTGGTCAGGGAGGGAAGTTGGTGGGGGACCCAGGCCTGCAGGAGAGGGCAGTAAGTAGGGACCAGGCCTGCAGGGAAGGGCAGTTGGGGGGGGGACCAGGCCTGCAGGGGATGGCAGTTAGAGGTGACCAGGCCTGCAAGGGAGGACAGGTGGGGGCAACGAGGCCTGTAGAGGAGGGCAGTTGGGGGCAACCAGGCCAGCAGCAGAAGGCAATTAGGGGTGACCAGGCTGGCAAGGGAGGGCAGTTAGGGGTTACCAGGTCAGCAGTGGAGGGCAGTTAGGGGCTATCAGGCTGGCAGGGGAGCAGTTAGGTATCAATCAGGCTGCCAGGGGAGTGGTTAGGGGGTGATCAGGCTGGCAGGAAGAAGCAGTTAGGGGCCATCAGGCAGGCAGGCAGGTGAGAAGTTGGGAGCCAGCAGTCCTGGATTTTAAGAGGCATGTGGGATCAGGCCTAAACGGGCAGTCGGACATTCCTCGAGGGGTTTCAGATTGGAGAGGGTGCAGGCTGGGCTGAGGGACAACCCCCCACCCCTCCACCCATGCATGAATTTCATGCACTGGGCCTCTAGTATTAATTGTATATTCACATATACATGTGCCAAGCAAACCCCTCCATTGGGGATTAAATAAGTTTAAAATGTCCCCTTACCTTAATGCACTAGTGAATGCTATTCTTTATTTAAAAATTTATTTTAAAAGATTTACTCATGTTATGTGTGAAAATTATATAGAATATTATTTAATTCCACCAGATACCTAAAAATTTTCCAGAAAACCCTGCCTACCATGTTCTGTTTCAGAATTCCTCTAACACTTCATGTCTACACTATTCACTTAGCTCTTTTTTTTAATAAATCTTTATTCAGATTATTACAATTGTTTCTCCTTTTTTCCCCCCATAGCTCCCCTCCACCCGGTTCCCACCCCACCTTCTGCCCTTACCTCCCCCCCACTGTCCTCATCCATAGGTGTACAATTTTTGTCCAGTCTCTTCCTGCACCTCCCCATACCCCTTTACCCCTGAGAATTATCAGTCCACTCCCTTTCTATGGCCCTGATTCTATTATATTCACCAGATTATTCTGTTCCTCAGGTTTTTAATTCACTTGATTATTAGGTTCACTTGTTGATAGATATGTATTTGTTGTTCATAATTTTTATCTTTACCTTTTTCTTCTTCTTCCTCTTCTTAAAGAATACCTTTCAGCATTTCATATAATACTGGTTTGGTGGTGATGAACTCCTTTAGCTTTTTCTTATCTGTGAAGCTCTTTATCTGCCCTTCAATTCTGAATGATAGCTTTGCTGGGTAGAGCAATCTTGGTTGTAGGTTCTTGCTATTCATCACTTTGAAAATTTCTTGCCACGCCCGTCTGGCCTGCATAGAGTGGTGGGACTATGCAGGCCAAAATCATTTAGCTCTTTTATGAATGATTCTGGGTATATAGTCTGTCTCTGTAACTAGATTGTAATTTCTTTGAGGGAAAGTGCCGCAAAACATATTCCATATCTAGGATAGTTTTTGCATCAACACATTTGTTGATGATGATGTTGAGTCACTTGGAAAAAAATTCTCATAAATAATCCTTCCAAAATTAGTTTCCTCTAATCCAAATTTTCCTTAGTATCCCCAAAGTATTTTGCTATGTATTTATGACACAAAGAGATAGAATGCATATTTCTTTTTCTGATGATACTATTATTTAGTTAGCAAGATAGAAAACTTCATATAAGAAGTAGACAAAGGTGACATATAATTGTTAAATAGGAACTTAGAAAGAAACTTAAACCTAGAAAGCAAAACCTGTACCAAAAAGATATACCATGTGGAATTTGAGAATATGAGGTTTCTTTTATTATAACTTTAGAAATTTGTTAAGTTATTCTAGTTTTACTGAGTCCTTACTTGAGAAAAGTATTTTACTATCAAAATGGCAAATTCCACTGAGTTTAAAACAGAACATTACAAGAAAAATTATCTTAGAGGCAGTAATTCTGAAAGTGATCAGATTAATTAACCTGCGTATAGGTACAGTAACTAATCTTACTTCTATAAATCTTATATGTATATAATTTTTAATATTTTATTAAAAATACATAAGGTAATCAAATGTAATATTAATAACTGAAATTTAGATATTTGATTGTGACTTTCTAACACTCTAAAAGTTAAAATGATGTTAGCAAAAATGTAGATGACTATGAAATTTAAATTATGAAGCTCTAATCTCATCAGTTACTTAGCAATTTAGCTATGTCCTAGACTCATATTTTAAATTCTATTATTTCATTGGAATTGTAAACTGAAGGGTTGCCAATAACATAACAGTACTAGTTAAGATAATCCTGAAAATGCATGAGAAGATTCATGGGTACAGGACTAGTCTTAAGTAAACTGTGAGATCCAAAAAGTCTATTGTTCTCCAACCCTTTCCTTTCATGCTCCTCCCTCCCAGAAAATTCTCCCCTCCAGTGTAATTTGTGCTACTTCACTGTCCAATGCATATATGGTTGAGGAAGAAGCAAAAAATGAGTTTTACTAAATGGTGGATACAAATTCAGTAGTTTAAATTTATTCTATAGCAAATGGATTTGTAAATATACTGTGTTAATATACTATTTTATTAGTAATTTGTTAATAGTAGCAATAAATTAAAATATAAAGTATTCTTTTTAATAAAAAAAGGTTTATCCCTCTACCATATCTTTCAGATTCTTGAATTTCAATATTTCTTTTAGAAAGTAAGAAGAAAAAAGTATAACAAACTGTTAATAAGACAGAAGCTTAAGTGTGCCCAAGCTGGATTGTTCCTCATATGAATGCCATATGTCTTATGAGTTAAAGCAGGAAAAAACAAACAAACAAACAAAAACCTGTTGAGAAAAACTTCTTTAGAAATGGAGACCAATTATTTTACACAAAGGAGAAATGTTAACAGATTTTCATTATATGCACACATATATACACACTATATATATGATCTGTAAATATAGTGGATGGTCCATGAAAGGAAAGCAACATTGAAGTAAGGGAAGTATTGAAAAAATAAGTTAATTGTCAAGATCTGGTGAAAAATGAAAGTCTGCTCTAGACAGTATAAATAGAAACTGACAGATTCAAAACTGATTCATGTGTCAGTCATTTTTGTGAGCTCTAGATCAACCCTGAAAATAATTTCAAAAAAGAAGAAAATAATACAAGTTTCATAAATATTTGCATGACCTTATTTACCAACTGAAAATTGTTCAGAACCACTTTTTTGATACTGTTCTTTATAGCTCAAACTTTATCTGTCTCTACTATTATTGAAATAGTGCCCTCCTTTGTCTTTTGTCCTGGGCTTTGCTTACTCTCTGAAGCAGAGGATGGAAACTCAGGGCATGGCTGCTAATTAAATAGAAATAAGGTGCTATTTCCCAAATTGATTCCAATAAATTTAATCCATAAATGTCACACAAAAAGTTGATCATTGACAAGTCACAGCAGAGAAATTTCAGTTGACTTAGAATTTACAAACAAAACAACATGTTGG
The DNA here is from genome assembly GCA_026230045.1 of Corynorhinus townsendii. Taxonomy (NCBI): domain Eukaryota; kingdom Metazoa; phylum Chordata; class Mammalia; order Chiroptera; family Vespertilionidae; genus Corynorhinus; species Corynorhinus townsendii. Next base: position 95,137,759 of record JAPDVU010000002.1, read on the forward strand.
AACTAGTAAATATTTAAATTTCCATGAATAGATGTTTTCTTCTTGTTAAAGTGTGCATTAAAGACTGGGATTAACAGAAACTCTGAATGCCTTTCTTAGTGAGCCATTTAGTCAACCTCCCACTCAATGGCTGTATACCTTCTGCTTAAGCCATTACAATATGGCTGCTTAGACTCTATTCTGATGGAAAACAGTATTCATTTTTCTAACATATATTCCTATTGTCTAACATACATTCTAATTTGCTTCTAACAATGTGAGTAAATCTTAAAATATAAGATTTGTCTTTAAATTATTGGTGTGACACTAAATAATTGTTTGGGCTTCTAAGAATAATAATAAATAGATGGGGAGAAAAAAAAATGGCAGCCAAATAGGCAGACCTATTGTACATCTTATCCCAGGGCCAGATTGGAAATACAACTAAATTAGAGAACATTCACCTGAAATTATCAACTGAGGTCCAACTGAGGAGGAGACATACCAAGGAAAAACAAAAAATACCTGGAGACTGGTAGGAAAGGTCAGATTGCAAGAGGAGCTGAACCAGCTTCCAGGGTCAGCAGTCCGAGAGAGGAGGGAGTGCTGGGCTACAGGAGGGTCTGTTCCTTCAGAATATAGAGGCCCAGAACCCAGGCTGGGCTCCACAGCCCAGGGCACCAGAGCTGAGACCCATGACCCACATAACATCCAGCAGTGAAAGGCGGAAGGGAGGCTGGTAACTGTGGAGCCAGGAGTTCATAGACCAGAGCTAGTCCAAGCGAAAGCCTCTTTCCTTTTGTTTTTTGTTTGTGTGTGTGTGTGTTTGTTTTTTACCCAGAGCACAGGAGTTTTCATTTCCAGCTACTCATCTGAGGCTTTGGTTCAGGAAGGGAGATGTGGACATGAGGTGCTCAAGGAGAGTTTGGGGTGGAAAGATTTGCATGGAGACGGAAAAAACAGCAGCCAGGAGCATTTGGTAGTAGGCCCCCAAACCAAAAAGGACATTTTTCCTAAAAGGAGGTAGCCACTCCCAGTAGCCTCAGGGCAGAAAAAGGAAAAAAAATCCACCCTAGGAGATACAGCCTGCCCCACCCACAGGTGTCCTGCATGCCACACCCTGCATTTTGAACTTTACAAAGCAAAAAAAAACAGAGGCCAAGGGAAACACACCCACCACATTGCCTGAGAGCTAAATAGCACATCTCCCTCCTAAAGCCTTTTCAGAAACAGACTTTTGGGTGACTAAGATGAACAGCTAGATAGCAGGCAGAGGCTGGCTGAGCTCAGGGAAACAGGATAAGTTTCCCCACTAAGCCCTGGATCAGGGCTGCTTACACACCTGCTTTAGGGAGCAGATTGGCCCCTCCTACTTATAGCTAAGTCCTGTGGAGACAAAAAAAACAACACAGAGGACTGGTGGATCCTTTGGAGCTTCAAGCAAGTTGCTGAAAGCCAAAAGATAGTTCCTGACAGTAGTTAGAACCTCAGTACCCCACAAGAAGCCCAGAATGACAGACAGAACAGAAAAGTGGGATCCCAAGGGAGCTCCCATGGGGCACTAAACTTGGCTGAAACAAATTCCACTTCATGTTTTTTCTCCTTTTTTTTCTTTTTCCCACCCTTTTTTATTCTGTTTTCTTTTTTATTTTTCTCTTTCTTTTCTTTTTTCCCTTTCTAAATTTATCTTCTTTATCAATCTGCTATATATATTTGTTATTATTCTACTCTCTGTTGTTTTTTTCATATATCCAATTTTCCTCTTCCCTTTCCCGACTCAATTTTTTTTCTCTCACTTTCTCATTTTTTTTTCTTTTTCTTATTTTAGGTCTATTTGCTTTCTCCTCTATTTTCTTTTACAAATTTTGTTTCTTAACTTTTCATTTATTTTCTCCCTTCTTTATTTTAAACCATTTTCCTTCCACTATTCCTCTAATTTTCAATCTTATTTTCTTCACTTAAGGTCTACATATTCCACCACCACCCCCATTCTTCTTTTGTTTGTTTGTTTTGTTTTGTTTTGTTTTGTTTCCTCCTCCTATTCTTTTGTTTTTTCTATCATTCTTGTTCTCTTTATTTTTTTCCTAATTCTCTCTTCTCTGATGGTTGTTTTTGTTGGTGCTATAGGAGTCTTATGTATATTTTTGTTTTGTTTCTTCTGTTTCATGATTTATGTTGTATTTTATTCTGTTCGGTCAGCACCTCCACAACAGCTTGTACGACATGGTCAGGGGTGAATCACATAGTCTACCAGTGTGAGAGGAGACTCCATCCACAAATGTGACAATAATATTAAAAAACCAACAATAACAGGAGAACCCAAATAATTCAAGTAATGGGATTTCCTAGAGCACCCAGCTCAGGTGATCTAATAAATTTTACCACTGTGTCCCACAAAACACTTACTTCATAAGACCACCCCACAAAATCTGGAAACCATAGTAGTTTTATCTAATGCATAGAAACAAAAACAAAGAGACAGAAAAATGGGGAGACAAAGAAACAACTATGAAAGAAAAGGACGAATCAGCAGAAAAGGAAATAAAGGAAATGGCGGTAAACAATTTGTTAGGGAAAGAATTCAGAATAATGGTAATAAGCCTGCTCAAACAAAATTAAGAAAATTACAAGGATCTTAATGAGAGCTACACCAACATGAAAAGAGAGCTTGAAACAATAAATAAGAATCCATTGGAAATTAGGAATAACATAGTTGAAATAAAGAACACCCTGGGAGGATTCAACAGTAAACTAGAAGAAGCTGAGGGCTAAATCAGCAAATTAAAAGACAAGGTAGAAAAAAAAGCACCCATTCAGAGCAGCAAATGAGAAAAAAAAAATTTTTAAGAAGCAGAAGCAGAGTCTAAGGGAACTTTGTGACAACACAAAATGTAATAAAATTGGTATTTTAGGGGTACCAGAAAGAGCAGATTTGAGACAGGAAGAGAGAACCTGTTTGAAGAAATAATGGCAGAAAGTTTTGCTAACCTGGTGAAGAAAAAATCACCTTCAAAGTGAAGGCCATAACAAGAGATAATGAAGGCCACTTCATAATACTAAATGGGTGGATAAAACAAGAGGATATTACTCTGGTAAACATATATGCACCCAATACAGGAGCTTCCAAATATAAAAACCTTCTGGTGGATTTTAAGGGAGAGATTAAAATAAAAAATCAAATTCAGGAAGCACAGAGCCCCAGCAAGATGAACGCCAAAAGACCCACACCTAAGCACATCATCATTAAAATGGCAAACATTAAGACAAAGAAAGAATTTTAAAGGCTGAAAAAGACAGAAAGTTACCTACAAGGAAGCTCTCATTAGATAGTCAGCTAACTTCTCAATAGAAATACTTCAGACCACAGGAATGGCAAGAACTACTAATTATACAAGGTAATGAAAACAAAGGGGCTGAGCCCAATACTGTATGCAGCAGGCTATCATTCAAAATCAAAGGTGAAATAAAGAATTTTGCAGAAGAAACAAAAAAAGGTTAAGAGAGTTTATTAACATGAATCCAGCACAGCAAGACATGCTAAAGGGACTGTTGTAAGAAGAATAAGTAGAGAGAAAGAGAAGAACGCAGGCATAAAGAATAAGAGTGGCAATAAATAAGTACCTATCAATAATGCCCCTAAATATAACTGACTTAAATGTTCCAATCAAAAGACATAGGGTAGCTAAATAAGTAAGAAAACATGACCCATATAAATGCTGTCTACAAGAGAACCATCAGAATAAAGGACTCCCACAGAATGAAAATGAAAGGATGGAAAACAATTCTGCAGGCAAATGGAAATGGAAAAAAATATGGACTAGCAATATTCATATCTGACAAAACAGACTTCAAAGTGAAGGCCATAACAAGAGATAATGAAGGCCACTGCATAATACTAAATGGGTGGATAAAACAAGAGGATATAACTCTGGTAAACATATATGCACCCAATATAGGAGCTTCCAAATATAAAAACCTTCTGTTGGATTTTAAGGGAGAGATTAAAATAAAAAAAATCACAGTAGGGAACTTTAACACCCACTGACATTGCTGGGTAGATCTTCTAGACAAAAAATCAACAAAGAAACAGTGATCCTAAAGAACACACTATATTAGAAGGAATTAACTGACATTTTCAGAACATTTCACCCCAAGCTACAGAATATACATTATTCTCAAGTGCACATGGGACATTTTTAAAGATAAACCACATGTTAGGACACCAACTAAATCTCTACAAGTTTAAGAAGATTGAAATCATATAAAGCATCTTCTCAGATCACAATGGTATGAAATTAGAAATCAACTAGAGTGAAAATACACAACACTATTCAAGCACATGGAGGCTAAATAGCATGTCACTAAACAATGAATGAGTTACCAAAGAGAACAAAGAAAATTTAAACAATATCCTTGAAACAAATGAAAATGAACACACAACAACACAAAATCTATGGGACACAGTGAAAGCACTCCTGAGAGGGAAATTCATTGCACTATAGGCCTATCACACAAAAAACAAACAAACAAACAAAACTTTTAATAAGTTATATAACCCTCCAACTTAAAGAAATATAAAAAGAACAACAATAAAAACTCAAAGTAGAAGAAAGGAAATAATAAAGATCAGAGTGAAAATAAATGACAGAGACTAAAAAAAAAAGAAAAGAAAGTTCAATAAACCCAAGAGAGGGTTCTTTGAAAAGTTAAACAAGATTCATGAACCTCTAACCAGACTTATTAAGAAACAAAGAGAGAGGAACCAAATAAACAAAAATCAGTAATGAAAAAAGTGAAGTAACAACTGATCCCCACAGAAATATAAAGGATCATAAAAAAATACTATGAACAAACTATATTCCAACAAGGGGGTGATGTGGATGAAATGGGCAAATTCATAGAAAAATACAATCTTTCAAAACTCAATCAGGAATAATCAGAAAACCTGAATAGGCAGTGATCAAAAACTTTCAGCAAACAAAAGTCCCGGGCTAACACCTATCCTCCTCAAATTATTCCAAAAAATTCAAGAGGAAGGGATACTTTTAAGTTTTCCCTATGAGGATCACATTACCCTAATCCCAAAGCCAGGTAAAGCCACCACAAAGAAAGAATTACAGGCTAATATCCTTGATGAACATAGATGCTAAAATCCTCAAAATATATTGCCAAATCAGATCCAGCAATACATAAGAAGATCATACATCATGACAAAGTGGGATTTATTCTGAGGATGCAAGGCTGGTATAATATTCACAAATCAATAAATATGATATCTTATATAAACAGATCACAAGACAAAAATCACATGATTGTATAAATAGAGGCAGAAAAGGCATTTGACAAAATCCGATACTCTTTTTGGATAAAAACTCACAGCAAAGTGGGAATAGAGGAATCATATCTCAACATAATAAAAGCCATATATGACAAATGTACTCAATGAACAAAATCATACTCAATGAACAAAAACTAAAACCATTTCCCCTAAGAACATGAACAAAACAGGGATGCCCACTTTCACCACACTTGTTCAACATAGTATTGGAAATCCTAGGCATAGGGATCATACAAGAAGAAGAAATAAAAGGCATCCAAATTGGAAAGGAGCAAGTAAAAGTGTCATTATTCACAGATGATATGATAATGTACATAGAAAACCCTAAAGATTCCACCAAAAATCTACTAGATTTAATAAATGAATTCGGCAACATAGCATGATATAAAATTAACACCGAAAAATTGATGGCATTTTCATACACCAATAATGAACTCTCAGAAAGAGAACCTAAAAAAAAAAAAATCCCATTTACCACTGTAACAAAAAAAGTAAGATAATTAAGAATAAATTTAACCAAGGAGGTAAAAGACTGTACTCTGAAAACTATAGGATGTTGAAAAAAGAGGTAGAGGGATATATAAAAACTGGAAGAATATACCCTGTTCATGGATTGGTAGAATTAAAATTATTTAAATGTCCATACTACTCAAAGCAATGTATAGGTTCAATACAATCCCCATTAAAATACCAATGACACACTTCACAGATCAAGAACAAACACTCCAAAAATTTATATGGAACCAAAATGGACTCCAAGTAATCATAATAATCTTGAGAAAGAAGACCAAAGTTGAAGGAATAACAATACCAGATATCAGGTTATACTGCAAAGCCACTGTACTCAAAACAGCATGGTATTGGCAGAAGAGTAGGCATATAGATCAATGGAACAGAACAGAGAACCCAGAAATCAACCCAAGGCATTATGCTCAATTAATATTTGACAGAGGAGGCAAGAGCACACAATGGAGTAAAAACAGTTCCTTCAATAAATGGTGTTGGGAAATTGGACAAGTACATGCAAGAAAATGAAACTAGATCACCAACTTATACCATACACAAAAATAAATTCAAAATGAAAAAAAAAAGACTTAAATGTAAGTCGTGAAACCATAAAAATCCTAGAAAAAAACAAAGACTTAAATGTAAGTTGTGAAACAATAAAAATCCTAGAAAAAAAAACACATATGCAGCAAAATCTCAAACAGCTCTCATAGCAATATATTTACCAATACATCCCCCAGGGCAAAGGAAACTAAGAAGAAAATAAACAAATGGACTACATCAAAATAAAAAGTTTCTGCACAGCAAAAGAAACCATCAACAGAATAAAAAGAGATTCCACTGGATGAGAGAATATATTTGCCAATGATACATAAACTAGATCCGAGGCAGCCATAGCCAGTTTGGCTCAAAGGATAGAGCATTGGCCCATCAACTGACTGAACTCCCATTTGACACAGTGATTCCACTATGTTGGAATATAGCCTAAGAAATCAGAAATACCAAATCAGAAAGAATGTATACACCCTATGTTCATAGTAGTGCAATGTACCATAGCTAAGATTTGGGAACAGCTCAAGTGACCTTCAGCAAATGAGTGGATAAAGAAAAGTTGTGGTACATTAACACAATGGAATACTACACAGCTGTAAAAATGAAAGAACTCTTACCATTTGCAACACTATGGATGGACCTGGAGAGTATTATGCTAAGTGAAATAAACCAGTCTGAGATAGACAAGTGTCACATGATCTCACTCATATGTGAAATCTAATGAACAAAATAAACTGATGAATAATACACTGAATGGCCAGATTATTATGATCTCTGAATGCATAATAATCTGGCTACTCGGTGTATATCCTATATAATAAAAGGCTAATATGCAAATTGTTCCCTCTACCAAGAGTTCGACCAGCAGGCAGGCTGGCCAACCGCCCATGTCCCCTTCCCCTGGCCAGGCTGGCCGGACCCCACTCATGCATGAATTCATGCAACAGATGAATGGAATGAATTCATGCACCAGGCCTCTAATATATATATATATATATATATATATATATATATATATATATGCACACACATATAAACACACACACTCTCTGAGTGGCCAGATTATTATGCGTTCAGAGATCATAATAATCTGGCCACTCAGTGTAGATCCAGAGGTAGCCCTAGCCAGTTTGGCTCAAAGGATAGAGCATTGGCCCATGAACTGAAGAGGTCCAAGTTCAATTCCAGTCAATGGCACATATCTAGATTGCAAGATAGATCCCTGACCCTGATATGAGTGTGTGGGGGAGACAACCAATTGATGTGTCTCTCTTATATGTTCCTCTCTCTCTGTCTCTCTTCTTCTCTTCCACTCGATCTATAAATCAATGGAAAAATATCCTTGGATGAGGATTGACAAAAAAAAAAAAAATCCATAGGAATCCAAGCATGGAACAGACTGAGGAATTTCAGAGAAAAGGTGGGAGAGGATGAGTGGGTGGGAAGAGATCAAACAAAGAACTTGTATGCATGTATGCATAACCCATGGACACAGACAATAGGATGGTGAAGACCTGGGGCTGGCTGTGGGTTGGAGCCAGCTAGAAGAGGTCAATGGGGAAGAAAAAGGGAGATATGTAGTACTTTTAACAATAAAGACTTAAAAAATTAAAATAGTTTCCATATGGAAATAAAGAACAGTGAGAAAAAAATAAATATATAGGTGAACTTTTAGCTTAATATATTTTAAGGTAAGAATGAATTTTTTATTTGACTGCTCTTTTTTGAGATTTTAATTTATATTTTAACTTTAAAGAAGCTTGTGTTCAAATGGTGATTAATTTGATTAAATAGAAAAATAGTAGGTATGTCACATTTTATTGATTTTAGAGAGAGGAAGTGAGAGGGATACAGAGATGCAAGCACTGATGAGAAAAAAAACATCAATGGGCTGCCTGCTGTATGCCCCCACTGGGGATGGAGCCCAAAACCTGGGCTTATATCCTAACCAGGAATTGAACTATGACCTCCTGGCTCTTTGGCCAATGCTGAACCACTTACCCACCCCAGCTGGACAGATCTGTCTTATTTTTAATCAGTTGCTTTTTAGCTATAGTTTCTTTAGGAAAAAAAAATGACTTCAGGCATATACCGGTAGCTGCTATTTTGTAAGCACAACTTGTGGGCAAACTGAAAACAAAACTCCACATTTGCCTCCCACTTTATTTTATTCTTTCTTTTCTATTGGGAGGTGTTTTCACCTGATTAACCATTTGAATGTTTCATGATCCTTTTTGCTAGTGTAGGTAATTGAAGGCTCTACAATCAATTCATGTCACAAACAATCTTACTTCAGAAATTATACTGTTCAGTCCCCAGTAACCAAAATTTGACTCACTATCCTTTTTACTCCCTTCTTTGCCATGGCCTGGCTGTGGATGGACCATTTTGAAGGAGAGGGGAAATGGGTCTTTCTGTCTTACTCATCTCTTCCTATACTCAAAATCCTAAATACCACTCCTAAATTACATGAAGTGGAAGTTAAAGGGGGCCAGGGAAGTGCTTACTTGGACAAATACTATCACAAGATGGCTTTTTGGTTTTTTTAATCCTCACCTGAGGATATTTTTTCCATTGATTTTGTTGTTGTTGTTTTGTTTTGTTTTTTAGAGAAAGTGGAGTGAAGAGAGGAGGCAGAGAGAGAGAGAGACATCAATGAGAGAGAAACACATCGATTGGTTGCCTCCTGTGTGTACCCAACCTGGGTCAGAAATCAAGTCTGCAACAGAAGTACCTACCCTTAACTGGAAATCAAACCCATGACCTTTGGGTCTACAAGTTGACACTCTAACCACTGAGAAAAACTGGCTAAGGGTACAAATGGCATTTTAAGTAACTTAGCCTGGCAGATGTTTAAGGGTTTTGTGGACTTTTTGGAGGCCAGACTCCTCTGGGTATAATACCTTCTCTTCAAATGCCTGCCTCCCCATCACCTCTAATCCCTCAGGTGACCACTTCATATATAGACTCTAGCAAGTAGTGTCCTATTGTCTATCCTGGAAATCTTGCTGAAAATAATTTAAAATGCCTTCAGGATGGCATTACCACTCTTGTCATTTACACCTTATCTTATATATTTTTGCCCATCCAATAGTGAGAATGAAGTTATTTCACAAATGAACTTTTACTTCTCTCACCTCGGCTACTTCTGAGAATCATAACCTTGATCTGAAGAATGTTAGGGGCATGGCTGGTGTGGCTCTGTTTGTTAAAGCATCGTCAAATGCACTGAAGGTTCGTGGATTGGATTCCTGGTCAAGGCACATGCCTGGGTTGTGTCAATCCCTGGTTGGGGACCAGAAGGGAGGCAACCAATCCATGTCTCTCTCACATTGATGTGTGTGTGTGTGTGTGTCTCAAAAAAAAAATCAATAAAGACATATTCTGGGGTGAAGGTTTTTAAAAAAGAGAATGTCAGGGTATTTGACAGATAGCAGACCAGAGAGTCCCCAAAATGTTGGTGACATATGCCAAGTTCTCCAAAGCATACTCAATGAAGCCCCTCTTCCTAGGTTTAAGGCAGAGGAAGAATGACTCCCATGCCTCCTTTAGGATGGGTGGTGGGACTTAGAGTCTAGCACCAGCTCTTGAAGGAAATCGCTGCACTAATACTTGCTTCTTGGGTCACCTACTTTCTCAATCCTTTCATTATTAGAAACTTCTAGCCAGTTATTTTACTCAGATGATTTCTTTTTGTTCTGGCATCTCACTTTAGAATTTTATACCCGCAGAATTAGAATGCTTCCATGAAAATTTCCAGCTTTCACATGCTAAGACATTAATATTGGTCATTTTGATAATTAAAAAATGACAGTTTAGTTTCTATTAAGTTACAAGTGAAAATAAACATCTTCTTATTATTATACAGTCAAAACATTTCTCCCAAATTTTACATGTATTATGTACTTTTGCAAAGAAATGAGTGCACATTTAAAGTACACATGCTGCAATTTTATTCAGATTGAAGGAAGATGCATCTTTTATTCTCTGCTTCCTCTTCCTCCATACAAACCAGGAATCAATATGCAGATGCTAGATTTACAGACTCTCTTAGAATGACAAATCAATAAAGAACCCTATTGAAAAATGCTTGCCTGGAGGATAATATAACTTTTTTCTTTATCTCTGTAAGCTCACAGGACCAAGTTATTCTCATTCAATGTTAATAGTACTGAATTTTCTTACTGCTTTTTCATGTCAAAAGCACTCTTCAAATATGTACTTAATTAGACCTCTTTTTAACAGAGGTGGCCCTGTACTCATCCACTCGCCTCATTTTCCTATCTCTTCTGTGGAGTGTTCTCTTTGAAGTTATACAGAAGAGATGTGCAGGAATGAAGGTGATGAGAACATAGCCAAGGGCATTTGTAATGAACTTTGATGGGGAAAAGTTTAGATTAATTTAGCTATTCTAGCTACCCTCTACTTAGAATTCTTATAAGAGGAAATACTAAATTACAGAAAAATAATGAGTAAGATTTATTGTTCACTCTGAAATTCTTGCCTTCTAAATGCATTTGTAGACACCCTGTGGATTCCTGAGGATTTAGAACTCTGCAAATATCCAGTTTTATAGGACTTATTTATTTTGTATTATGCCTGGACTCTTTATGTTTATCTCTTATGATTGCTTTAAAGTTCACAGCTGGAATTTGACTTATTAAAAGGTATCTATTTGTCTGAATACGTCTTCCTGGTTTGATTCTTGAAGGAAATCTATGATTTGTAGCTATGCATATTACCCATAACTACACTTTTGGAAATAGATGTTGATCATTTGAGAAAGTGTTTTCTAGCTGCTTACAATACAGAGGCAATTTCAATAGTAGAATTGAATCTAACTACTATATACAATAGCTGCCAAATTATTCATTTTAATTTTTTTATCTCTGGTTATCTCAGTCATTTCCAATAAAATTATTTTTCTTGGATTGCTTATTTAAAGGTTTACAAAAATGCAGAAATCATATGAAACATAAATAACTTAATGATCATAAGTTTCATAATTATAGTAATTTTTTTTCTTCATTGTATTCCTGTTCAGGCATGCTGAATCTATTTTAGGACATTAAATTTTATAGTTTGGCTCATGTTGTATTATTGCAAATACAATTTTTATGTTTTCATGCATTGCAGACAAGATATAGAATAAAGTAAGAGTCATATTCACACTTGATTTCCAATTTACCTGAACTTATTAAAAGAACTATTGGGAGTCATTTGTTAAAAATCTTTGAATTGTTTTCCAGGTCACAGATGCTCTGCTCAGAAGTGAAATTGTCCTTACTGGTTTCTACAAGATACTGAATATATTGCTCCTGATATTTTAATAAGTTTATACTCAGAAGTACTGAGGTTCAGATTTTTGGAGATTTTTACAGAAAAACATTTTCTATACTGCCAGTATTTTTTCAACAATTCCTAATAATCATTGAACAGAGGGGCTCTCAGATTTTCTTCCTTTTGCTAAGTTACTTTCAATGTTACTTAGTTATATTTACATCTATTAAATGATCAATCTAAACCTCAGACTTCTTAAAATTTTTATTATCCAATTATTCCAGCCATATTTGTACCTTTAGTTAAAAAGTCCTTACAATTAATGAGATTTTATTAGTTAAAAGTAATTATATCCTAATGATACCTGCCAAACCACACAAAAGTATACTTAACAGCACTTAACTTTGCGTTAAAACAATATAGAGAAAATAAGCTAGTATGCTTTGAACAAGACCCCTTGTTTGAATCCATTTTAGATGATAATCTTTTGATCACTTGAGATCTACTACTAAGCCAAGTAAAGATCTAAATGTTTTAAGAATCAAAACTATCAATTCCCTTGATATTTATATCACTAGTATAATATCTATTATCTATAATAATAAAAGCATAATATGCTAATTAGACCAGATATCCTTCCGGACAACCTTCCAGATGAAGCCAGGGCTGCAAGGGAAGCCTGGGTCCTGGTGCCTGCTGGCGGCCAGAGGGAAGCCCAGGTCCCGGGTGCCAGAGGGAAGCCACTGCTGGCAGCTGGGGAAAGGAGGGCCTACTCTTGCACAAATTCCATGCATTGGGCCTCTAGTCATTTAATAATTAGATAAATTGCATATACATGGCATTAAAAATTGAATGTAAATCACCCCAAGGACTTAGCACCTGCTGTCCTATCAGCCTAAAACACTCTCCACCCAGTTCTGCTGTGCTTGCCTGCTTCCTGCCATCCAGGTCTCAGCTTCATCTGACCTCATAGGAGTCCTGTGGTACCCTATCTAAAAAAATGCTCCTCCCCACTGAGTCACTCTCTATTATATCACCTTGTTTTTATTTCCTTTATAGTATTTATCAGCATCTAAATTATCTTATTTGTTTATTTCTATACTAGAGGCCTGGTGCATGAAATTCATGCACGGGAGGTGAGGGGGTGTCCCTCAGCCCAGCCTGCACCCTCTCCAATCTGGGATCCCTTGGGTCCAAGTACTGGTTTAGGTCCAATCCCACAGTGGCCTAAACCAGCAGCCGGACATCCATCTCACAACCTGGGACTGCTGGCTCCCAACCGCTAGCCTGCCTGCCTGCCTGATCACCCCCTAACCACTCCCCTGCCAGCCTGATCAATTCTAAACTGGTCCCCTGACAGTCCAATTGCCCCCAACTGTCCTCCCCTGCAGGCCTGGTCACACCAAACTGCCTCCCCTGCAGCCTGCCTCCCCCAACTGCCCTCCCCTACAGGCCTGGTCCCCCCAACTGCCTTCCCCTGCTGTCCTGGTCGCCCATAACTGCCCTGCCCTTCCAGCCTGGTCACCCCTAACTTCTCTCCTCCCCCTCCAGGCTTGGTTGCCCCCAACTGCCTTCCTCTGCTGGCCTGGTTTCCCCTAACTGCCTTCCTCTGCTGGCATGATCACCCACAACTACCCTCCCCTGCTGGCCATCTTGTGGTAGCCATCTTTTACCACATGGGGGGGCATCTTGTGCAAGGATGTGGGGATCAATTTGCATATTAGATCTTTATTATATAGGATTTCCTATCTCTACAGGTTGAAACAAAAGCTCCATGAGGACAGAGGCCTTGTCATTTTTATTCATGGAGCCTTTGGATAACAGAATAATCTCCAGATCGTGGTAAACTCTCAACAAATATATATTCATTCATTCATCTAACTCACATCTGTTGAATGAATGCAAACACTTAAATGAACTTCATGTACGTCTACATAAAGTCAGGAAGGAGATAACCCACACAACTTCCCTAAGCAAAATGGAGTTGATAGATAATGCCAGGATTGTGTGACCTGGTATTCATCTAGAAAACTGTAGGGTAAATGTAATGGAGGCTAGGAAAAGTACCAAGTCTCTTTTTAGCTTTTATTTTTGAAATCATTGTTAGAGAGCAGTATTTTGTAAAATTGGAACTCTTAGTGTCCTACAAGATGGACTTTGTACATAGCACTGATAATTGTTGAATACCTAAATATTTTCACTCTACTTGGCCTGAGATTCTACACAATAATCATACAAATGGGCATATTATTTTTATATGGCCACTACTTAAATAAATACATCACCTCTAATATGATATTCCTATCCTATCTAATAAAAGAGTAATATGCAAATTGACCGTACCTCTGCTATACTCACAAGCCACGCCCACCAGCCAATCAGGAGCAAGTATGAAAATTAACCCAACCAAGATGGCTGCAGCCACAGAGAGAGCAGGAGGCTTGGGTTTCTTTGGCAATGAAGGAAGCCAAGCTTTCCGCCTGCCCTGGCCTGCCTTGGCCTCCACTTAAGGCTACAAAGTTTCAATTATAGAAGATAAATAAATCCCAACAAAAATGGTTGCCGCAATGGAGCAAGCAGGAGGCTTGGCTCCGCTCAAGGCTACAAAGTTTCAATTATAGAAGATAAATAATTCCCAGATACCAGGGCCTCCACTTGGGTTGCCAGGGGGCATGGCCAGCCTGCAAACCAACACAGGCCCTTCACCTAGGCTGTCCCACACCCCAAGGGAATCCCCACCCTGATCCAGGACACCCTTCAGGGCAAACCAGCCAGCCCCCATCCATGCACCAGGCTTCTATCTTATCTAATCCTAGTAAAAAAAAAATAATATGCAAATTGACCATCACTCCAACACACAAGATGGCTGCACCCATGTGGACACAAGATGGCTACCACAAGATGGACATCAGGGGAGGGCAGTTGGGAGGGACCAGGCCTGCAAGGGAGGGCAGTTGTGGGTGATCAAGCCTTCAGGGGAGAGCAGTTATGTATGACCAGGTTGGCAGAGGAGGGAAGTTGGGTGTAACCAGGCCTGCAGGGAAGGGCAGTTAAGGGTGACCAGGCCTGCAGGGAAGGGCAATTAGGGGCAAACAGGCTAGCAGGGGAGCAGTTAGGCATCAATCAGGCTGGCAGGGGAGTGGGTGATCAGGCTGGCAGGCAGAAGCAGTTAGGGGCAATTAGGAAGACAGGCAGATAAGCAGTTGGAAGCCAGCAGTCCTGGATTGTGAGAGTGTTGTCTGACTGCCCGTTTAGGCCCCATCCTACCTGGATCGGGCCTAAACGTGTAGTCAGACATCCCTTGAGGGATCCCAGATTGGAGAGGGTGCAGGCTGGGCTGAGGGACACCCTCCCCCCCCACATGCACGCATTTCGTGCACCAGGTCTCTAGTCTATATAAATAAAAGCCTAATATGCTAAGTGTCCGACCAATGTGCACTGACCACCAGGGGGCAGATGCTCCAACTGGTAGATTATCTTGCTGCTGGGGTCTGGCTGATTGGGACTGGGCAAGAAGGGCTGGACGTGCCCTGGAGCCCTCCTACAGTCCCTCCCTGACTGGCCAACCTCCCTCGATCCCTCCCTGGCCAGCCAGTGCCCATCAGTCCCAACTGGGACTAGATGAGACAGCCCTGAAGAGCCCAGATCACTGGCCATGCCTAGGGACCCCACCAGTGCATGAATTCATGCACCAGGCCTCTAGTCAGTAGATAAAATTAGATATGCTAACTTTTATTTTTGATGAAGTCCCAACATGTAAATTAGTGAACTATAATTTGGTTTCTTTCTGGACTAGAGCAACTTAAAATTGTTGGGTCCAACTGCGTTATAGAGTACTGAGCTACTCTATAAGATGCTTCAAAATATAGAGACTTAAAAACACAAACTTAATTTTCTCTTTTGTAACAGATCCAAGTATGCAGGTCAGGTAAGCAGCAGCAGTGCCCTATAAGGTCATTCAAAGACTAAAGGTTCTACATTGTGATTCCAACATCACCTTCATTCTTCTCATCTGTATGTCCATAGTTTGCTGCCGGAAGTGACTATGCTGCAGATAATGGGAAGGGGAAGGTATAAAATATTCACGTGCCCAAATTTTTAAGGCCCATAACTGGAAACGTCACTTTGACTTCTAGTCACATTCCATCAGTGAAAATGTAGCCAAAAGACCACATTTAACTATCAAATTTAAAAATAATTTAAAGGATGGTTTATAAAAAATAAATAAATACATAAGTAATAAATGACAGGAATTCTGCTTTTGGTGAAGTTATCATCACAGCTTTTTAGGTGGGGAAAGTGAGCTTTACCTGTGTTAATGTGCCAACTAGCAGAAAGAGAAAGTCACCAAAAATTTTTAAGATAACTTTATTTTTTATAATTAAGTAAATAATCTCTGCTTAATAATCCCAAATATGGGAGTCTAAAAAAAAATATGGTCTCAAGCTGAGCAGCCACATACTCAGCAATAAATCCACTAAGAAATAAAGAAAAATTTTGTTGAATAGCTAGCTATTTCTACAATCAAGCAAGGAGAGCATGAGGATGGTAGTCCATGAAGAAAGTATTGGATTGTTACTAGGGGTATGTTTAAATAAGAAATAAACAAACCAAAATATCAAGAATAAATTATAAGAGACATAATGCATTGATGTAGCTTACATCAATATTAAAACAGAAACTTATGCAGTACAAAACTTCTAAAAGCCTTTTTATAACTAATCAGAGAATCGAATTAAGAACCTTGCTACAATGTCATGTACAAAAGCATTTTTCTTTGTTCTTTATAAAAAGAGGTGCAAGACAAGTCATGCTAGAGCAAAAAGTCAACTCTAATATGCGAAGTGTGTTCCTTAATAAATACCATGTCATGAACTGTCATATTTTAAGTCTACTTCTAAATATAACTTTCTGTTATTCTATGAATTCAATAACGTTGCTCTTTTTCAAAAAATGTAGCTGCCTAACATCTTTTTATTTTTTGTGACCTTCTCTCTGTTCTCACAAAACTGAAATATATATAAAACTTTAAGTGAAATAAATTTTTGTAAATTTAATTTTTTTTATTTTATAACAATATTTTAAACTATTGGGAAGTACTAAATTATGGTTTATTTCTTTTTTCTACAAACATCTGCTAGACTACCATCCATAAGCATTGCTCTGAGTACAGAGTATTAAAAAGTAAATGACAGGACACCCTGGCCAGTATTGCTCAGTAGGTTGAGTGTCATGCACCAAAGGGTCACTGGTTCAATTCCTGGTCAGGGTACACACCCTGGTTGCAGATTCAAAGCTTGGTTGGGGCATGTGGGAGGCAGCCCATTGATGTTTGTCTCTCACATCAATGTTTTTCCCTCTCTTTCCCTATCCCTTCCCCTCTCTCTAAAATCAATTTAAAAATATTTTTAAAGGATGCTTTATAAAAATAAATAAATACATAAGTAATAAATGATAGGAATTCTACTTTTGGTGAAGTCATCATCACAGCCTTTTAGGTGGAGAAAGTGAGCTTTACCTGTGTTAACATGTCAACTAGAGGAAAAGAGAAAGTCACCAAAAATTTTTAAGATAACTTCATTTTTTATAATTAAGTAAATAATCTCTGCTTAGTAATCCCAAATATGCAGGGTAGGGCAAAACATTTATAAGTATTTTTGTATTATTATTTATTAATTGTTGTATTATTTTTCCATACAAACAACTGTAAACTTACTTTGCCCCACCCTAAATATTTTAAATGATTTCTTCATTTTTAATTTCTTAAAGAGCCTGTTGACAGCACACTCCAAGAATGCTATACAGCAATGGTTTGCTGCTCTTAGTCAGACAGAGTATTTCAGAAAACAAAACAAAACAAATTTGAAATGGTTTTTAAAAAAATAGGTCTTTGAAATTTCTGTAAAGGCAATAATCACCATTCATTGAAATCTTTGTTTCATAGTAAACACTTCAGAAATGTAATAAGTATCAACCCCAAATCACACTTCTCTAAAAAGTATACAACAGAAACAAAAATAAATATTTTTCTAGGAAGAAGGTATTTGGATTTTAAAATAATGTTAGCACTGGCCAGTTTGGCTCCATGGATAAAGTGTTGGCCTTTGGACCAAAGGGTTCCGGGTTCAATTCCAGTTAAGGGCATGTACCTGGGTTGCAGGCTCCTCCCTGGCCTAGGCGCTCATCAGGGCACATGCAGAAGGCAACCAATCAATGTGTTTCTCTCACATCGATGGATGTTTCTCTCTGTCTTTCCCTCTCTCTTCCACTCTTTCTAAAAATCAATGGAAAAATATCCTTGGTTGAGGATTGAAAAATAAAATTAAAATAAATAAAATAAAATAATGTTAAAGGAGAAACTTTCAAGGATAAATAATGTTTAGATTTTTACTCTCAATGACCGGATTGGGTCTCTAGTCGTTCCAATCTGAAATCATCAATAGGAGGAATAATTACATTGTAGTTTATGAACTTCAGTCCTAACAAAGCCAATACAGTGTTTGCTTTATTTAAGAAGTAGCATCCAGCCAGTCTAAAAATTACTAAAAGTGAGGTCAGATGGTTCAAATTAGTTGGTTAATTTGGTACCCAATTTGTTTCAAACTTAGTGTTGATCACTTGACTTGCTGTATTTCTTTCAAAATGAATCAATAAGTACAGAGTTTGAGTGAAATAGACACTAAACTTTATATCACTGACTTCATTAAAATATGTCAAACATGGTTAAATCTTGACATTCTGCCCTTCCAGATATCTTACATTTTCCTTATAAATGCAGAGCAACTGCACCATGAGTTACACTTTACCCATTTCACCTAAATGTAGAAAGTTAATTTTAAACAATTTGGATGGTTAAGTTTTTATATATTTATCTTTCAGAAACTTACAATCCTTTTCTTGGATATGAACTTGGTAAAGAACTCAGTTCATATTCACGATGTACCAATAAAAAGTATTTTACTTATGTTTATTTCCATCAGCAATTCTGAAATCAGATTTCCATTTAAGACACCTACTAAAAGAAGATATTTTCCTTTAGAATCATGGTCACAGTCTGGAGAAAGAATTGAGAAGGGCTAATTTAAGGCAAATAAAATATTTGAGGAAAGATGAAACTCAAAGCAGAGAGGTGATCAGAGCAAGTAGGTGGTAATAAAGGCCTCCCTTGTAAACACCTCTGGCCTTTCCTCTCATATCTGGAAATGTTACCTACATTTTTTAAAATTGTCATCAAATCATTTCATACCACGAATCCTGTAAAATCAGGTTGATTTCAACTACATAACCTGTAGCTGTTAAAGAATTATATGATCCTGTTCATAAGATGAGAGGTAGTGACATTTTATTCTCTCGATGCCGAGTTAAAATTCCACACATCTGGCATATGGGTTACCAGGGGAAAGGCACAGAAGCACCACTGTACACAGCTCATGTTGGTATCTCAATTCACCTGTAACTTCATTTGGCATTGGCAGCCGGCAATTGCCGCGGGGTCAACACTGAAAGCCGTGGGTACTGGTGCTATTCATTGTACGGGATGGAGGACCTTCATCATCTTTCAAAAACTAAGCAGCTTTCCTTCCATTCCTCTTCATTCATTTTCTCCAAAGCATCTATCTCAGCTAAGAAATCAACTTCATTGTCTGTTGAGATGCTTAAACCTGACAGCATTGAAGAGCTCTCATTCACTAAGGGCTTCCTCCACTCTGCCTTTCTGGAAAAACTGTGAGACATTCCTACAGTCAGGAACAAGAACTACCGGCCGTGAGGATGGGTTGGTTCTATAGACTGACTGACTTACATGAGTCAACCAACCCTTCCCAGCATGCCACAGCATGTTACATTCACCGAAGTTGGCATGCACGAGCATGCGCTCATTACATAACTGCTGCATCCAGTGAAGAGTTTGTCTTTCATTTCTACACTACTGAGCGTTACTTCTTTCATTGTAGGGGCTGGAACTTGATCATGGCCAATAAAAGACATAACTAAAATGTGTTTCTTGCGTAGCACAACTGCTGGACAAGGAATTCCTGCTTTCTGCATTCTGGTGAGGTTGTGCATTTCTTTTTCTGCCCACAGTCACATGATCTTATGTGGATTTATAGTTTACTGAAGCGATCTTTAAAATTGAAATCACCTTAAATATATTTAATACTAGAGGCCCAGTGCATGAAATTTGTGCATGGAGGTGTGTGTCCCTCAGCCCAGCCTGCACCCTCTCCAATCTGGGACTGCTGGCTCCCAACTGCTCGCCTGCCTACCTGCCTGATTGCCCCTAACCGTTTCGGCCTGCCTGCCTGATCACCCCCTAACCACTCCTCTGTCACCCTGATCGATGCCTAACTACTCCCCTGCCATCCCAATTGCCCCTAACTGCCCTCCCCTGCAGGCCATCTTGTGGCGGCCATCTTGTGTCCACATGGGGGTGGCCATCTTGTGTGTTGGAGTGATGGTCAATTTGCATATTGCCTCTTTATTATGTAGGCTGTTTAATATATTAATATAAACAATTCATTAAGGGTTGTTTTAAATATCTTGATGGCACATTCGATAGGTATAAATTTACTATATTGTTTTTCATCTTCCATGCTCCCTCCATAGGCATGAAAGACAAGAGATTCCTTTCCTGTACTAATGCAGCCAGTGGTCGACCATTTTATACACAAGTAAGCATGTCTTAGGGTCAACTGCTTTTCCTGCAGTAGAGTGTTCTTTTTTGTCATGGAGGCAATTTGATGTTCTTCTGAGTAGGCATGTTGTTTTAAAGCATTGAAAACAGGGTTTGATAGTTGTAAATCCATTCCAATTCCATCTCCTTCCTGAAACCCGGGTGCAAAATCTTCCATTCTGGCTGTATTCTTTCTCCCACAGACTACTTCATCATGTTCGGTGGTGATATCTTTTCCTTTTACAATAAAACCCTTTTGGGGAGTAGGAACTGGTTTTGCTGGTCTTTAGGGATCATCACAAGTACCCTGCCAGTCAACCTCATCTTCAGAGCTATCACTGTCTTCATAGGGATGCACTTTTTGATAATTTTCAAAGGAAATGGAAACTTTGTTATCACCATTGAATTTTTTTTCTTCACGCCTAAACTGTGCATCATTCTCTGTCAAATTCCATCTGTAGCATCTGAGCCAGCATTAGGTCGCTGGAAGTATCAGTGTTTTTCTCCAGTAAGAAATGGTCCTTCAACAACAGCAACTTTAAGAAAACCGGCAGCTTCTTCTAATTGCAGCTCTTTAGCCAACTGCTTACTCATGACATCAGCCAAAGAGCAGGATATTGTCTTTTGAAGAGTAGCCCATAGACATTTGTTGGTCCCAGGCCGCTGCCAGCCCAGGTTTGGGCGATGACACTCAGACCAGACCCATGGGGGTAGGGAGCCAGCTACAGAGCACAGGAGAGATGGCAACTCCCAGCCTCTACAGGGGACCTGAGGTGGGCTGGGGCAACGAGAGGGGGAGCATGGAGGAGGAGTTGTGGTGACAGATGTCAGCAGCAAGCACGGTGTCCCTGCCCCACCCTGTATTTTATTTAAAGATTCTAAAACTGGGATTCTTTGTTATTGACCATTTCTATTTTTATTAAACAAGAATACATTTTAAAACATATCTATATTGTTTCAGTTTCTACATGATAAGTAATAACTTTAAAACCACACATAATCTGCTTGCTAGCTGTTATCAGTATGCCAACCAAGATGAGCCTGTGTGGCAGATGGATGAGGGATAAAGCAGAGAGTCAAAGTACACTAAAAGTTCATGACTTCATTGTGAAAACATACAGTTCTTCACGTAGGAAAATATAGTCAGTCATAGCAGGGAAGTTCATTCTGAAGTTTAAAAAGTCAAACTTCTTACTTCCTTAACTTGAAAATAATTCTAGTGGCAATTAAACACTTAAAGAAATTTTGTAAAAAAGAAGAATCAATATGGAGGATTTTTTTACAGACCATCAGCTTTCATCTCTACACTTTATTCAGGAGAACATCATAAACATCTATAAACATATTCTGGTGACTACTGTGTTTTTATTTTTATTTTATTTATTTTTAATATGTTTTTATTGATTTCGGAGAAAAAGGGAGAGGGAGACAGAGATAGAAACATCAGTGATGAGAGAGAATCATTGATTGCCTCCTCCTGCACCCGCCCCTAGTGGGGATCAAGCTCGCAACCAGGGCATGTGCCCTTGAGCAGAATCGAACCTGAGACCCTTCAGTCCACAGGCCAGCACTCTATCTACTGAGCCAAACTAGCTAGGCAATTGTATTTTTAAATATCTGGAGAGATATCCCCATAAACATCCATCCATTCAAGGTTTTCCTGACTTAAAATCTTCCATATTCCTATATTTCTCTATCTTCCCTCCAGTGTCTTGGTTTTAGATACTCCTCATAGGACAATTCTAAATTTAGACCCAAATTACCACATACACCATGACATTGCAGACTAATTCGGGAACACATAACTAGCATGCTTGCTACAGCCAAAGCTGTCTCTAACGAAAAATAAGATAGCATGACCTTGCTCCATTTTGTCCCAAAATATTTGTTATGTGCAAAAAGAAAAAGAAAAGGTGATTGTCAATCTAATAACATACTGAAAATGCTATTGTTAGAAAGACCAACTCTGTTGTCCCTGAGTAAACTGTGGGACTTGGGAGAATAGCCTGAGATGTTTTTGTTAACAGGGCAGGAGTGAGGCTATAAATTTCCACTTAAGCTTCCTCTAGGAGAGGTGCCCGTCTAACTACAGAAACGACATGGAAACAGATGCCTTGAAATGTGTCAACCAATTTGTCCATATAAAGGTATATGGACCCTTCTGTCACTAAAACCATCAGTGTAAACAACTGGCAGTTTACAACTATATAATCTATTTTCACTTGGAAGAAAAGCTCTCCTGGCTATATTTAGACACCCTCTTACATAAGGTAATAAAATGTATCCCATTAAATAAGTTAACACACCTAGCAAAATGCTTTTTTTATTTCCATGGAAAAAATTAAATCCCCTGGAGTTTGTGACTAAAGTCCCAGTTTTATTAAGTGGCTTTATCTTTTCCTACTTCCAAGTATGTTTTTTCACCCCCACTTCCCTCAACAGCACCTTTGTGTTCAGGCCTTCATCTTAGAAGACGGGTTCTTTGCACTAAGCTGATAGTTAAAAGTTTCGAGATATTTTCTGGTTGGTGGACTGGGAAATGTTTATTGAAATGTTTTCACAGCCTTCTTTTGTAGTTCTCTATTGCTCTCCATCTTTCTTTTTTTTTTATGTTTGTCTGAATTGAACTATACTTACCATCTGCTGTTTCAGGCTCTCAAATGATCTGAAACCTTTGAATTTTGTTAAATCATTCCTCATTATTGCTCTTTTAGTAGTATCTATAAAGTCTATCTATTTCCTTCTTCACTATTTCTCTATCATTTACATACTTGTTGTGGAGATACTAAAACACCAAACAACCAGTTGCAAATGCAAATTCCTCAGCCAAACTACAGCTGATTCTCTATCTTGAAATATACTTTCCCCATCACTTTGTTTCTATCCCAAGCTTTTTATTTGGTTTATTCACAGCATGTGAATAAGAAAGACCTTCAATAACATCTTGATAGTTTTAGTGTATTAGATCCTTGGAATTTGTTTTAGCTATTATCTTAGACCACTTTTCTCCCACAACATGAAAGTTTTGTTCCCCATGTCTTTCTTTCTTTCTTTCTTTCTAACTTTCTTTCTTTCTTTCTTTCTCTTTCTTTCTTTTGCTATCCCTATCTCATTTTTAAAAATAACTTCAATATTTGGTAGTAATGAAGGTTTTTAAAAAAGTAATGAGCATGATATGCCCTGAAAAAAAGATAAAAAGGGAGAAAGCTCTTTTGGTCTAAACACACACAGAGAAGCAGAACCTTTTCATAGGACCTTGGTGCTCATAGGCAATCATAGATGTAAAGCTTCACAAAAGTTGGTAGGTGGAAGGAAAGGGTAACACAACTTTTTGATAACACACCCAGTAATCCAGGTAATACCATCTACTTGCATTTTTAGAGGCTTTTGTTCCAGCCAGTCATTTACCCCTTCATTCTTTCATTCTTTTATTTGTCTCCCAGTTATCAACTACTGCATAATAAACCACCCCAAAGTTGGTGGCAAAAAACAGTAATAATTTATTATTTCTCTCAATTCATTGCGCTGACTGGGGTCAGCTAGGCTTTTTTCTGCTGTGGCTTTGCTGGAGATGAAATTTACAAGATGACTTCATGCCCACATTTGCTAGGCTGGTTAGAATGGCTGGGGAGTGCTGCACTTCTCTCTCCAGCAAAGTGAAAGACATCTGACACAGTGGTTCAGAACTCTAAGAATGTAAAGTAGAAGTTGCCAGGTACAACATCATTTCCTCTGCATTCCATTGACTGAAGTAGATCACAGGGCCAGCACAATTCAAGGATGCCCTCTGCTTTTTTGTAAGAGAAGTAGCATGTCCAGGCTTGGAACAATTGTTTTTGGCCAAAATTCACATTCTTCCTATGCAAAATGTACTCATCTCAAAATAAGACCCCCAGCCCTAACCGGTTTGGCTCAGTGGATAGAGCGTCGGCTTTCGAACTCAAGGGTCCCAGGTTCGATTCCAGTCAAGGGCATGTACCTTGGTTGTGGGCACATCCCCAGTAGGGGGTGTGCAGGAGGCAGCTGATCGATATTTCTCTCTCATTGATGTTTCTAACTCTCTATCCCTCTTCCTTCTTCTCTGTTAAAAGAAAATTAATCAATAAAATATATTTTAAAAAATAAGTAAGTAAGACCCCCAGTTTTATTCAATCATGGTATTAAGCTTTGACTTAAAATGCAAGACCTCATTATTTTAATTAGGCCCAGATATAAATGAGATTCATCAGATGCAACTCCTTTTAACCTAAAACCTTTGAACTTAAAAATGCAAGTTATCTGACCCTTGCATAACCAATATTCAACAGCGAGACAGGGACAAAGCAATTACAATAAACACTTTTATTCACAAAGGAAGGGAATGGTAAACATAGCCTTGAGTCCATAGCAAATGAGTCCATGAACCCAAATTTCAAAACTATAACTGGGAAAACAAGGAAGGAAGGAAGGAAGGAAGGAAGGAAGGAAGGAAGGAAGGAAGGAAGGAAGGAAGGAAGGAAGGAAGGAAGGAAGGAAGGGGAGGAGGGAGGGAAGGAAGGGGAGGGGAGGAGAGGAGGGAGGGAAGGAAGGGGAGGGGAGGAGAGACAAAGGGAAGGGAAGAGGAAAAAATACAATAAATTGGGAACATGTTTTCAGTCCCCCAATTTCACCAGGCACAGAGAACGTTTTGTGACTAGTCTGCTTTGTGGCATGGGTTTCATAATTCATTATTCTCAGCTGGGTTCACTCAGAAATCTTGGCACCTCTCTTTGACACATCTTTCCTTTTCTATGTAAAAAAAAAAAAAAAAAGTGCCAGTATTTTCATCTGAGAAGCTCTCTCAGCCTGCTTCCTGCTGGTAGAAATTTGGAACCCAAAAGCATTTTTGCAATTTGAACTGTCTTTTTGTGTCTGACTTCATAGTATGTTTTCTAATAAAATTACCTTTAAAACTTTGTGAGTTTTCTGTAAATATTTTTGGATTTCACTCACTACTCCCGAAGTCTCATGATTTAGGTTTGTGTTATGTTAGCACCTACTCCCAGGAAAGAATTCCTGTATGACTCCCTGCATTTAGTAAGGGAAACAGAAACTAGACATGGGATAAGGGATTTCTTATAGGAATTAGACCTCACACAATTGTAGAAAGGGCTGGTGTAATAAAGACCCAAAAGAGGAAGTTGGTGGCTCAAAAGAATAACCAAGTGATCGATCTAAAAAACCAGACATACCCAGATGCTAAAAAGAGATCATGAAAATGTACCAAACAGAGAAGTCTATGGGAAACTCTTGCTTTTTTGAAAAAGCAAGAAAGTGGTGGTGACACTGGAGTTGCTATTGGTCAGTAAGTTCAACAGTTAGGAAAAAAGAGCTAGTTTCAGAGTGGAGGAGAGAAAGACAAGCTGGGACCTTGGAACACCTCTGTGACTATCTGTCACAACTAGCCCTGACAACCTGTGAGAACAATGGCTATTCCTCCTTTTGTACCTCCCAAATTTCATACAAGTTTCTCTTTTGGCCAACTCTGCTGCTGCAGTGAAGAGTTCCTAAGAAATGGAATTCCTAACAGAAACAAGTTGATGAAAGAACCATCCAGCGCAGGCAGGAAGCATAAGCATTGCTTCAAAAAATGACAGCGACTCCAGAAGGAGCTAATTGAAATTTCCATGATAAACCAATATGTGAGCAATTTTATATCCTAACATTTTTACATTTTAGAAAGATCATTGAAACTATGTTAAGTTATGGCTCAGAGCTTAGATTTTAGAGGAAAATAGTCTGGATTTTAATTCTGGATGTCACTTACTACTAATATGGCCTTGAGAAAGTTATTTAACTTTAAGTGTCTCATCTTAAACATGAGAATAATAGCAATGGTATTTATGTTGTAAAATGATGTGTCTAGAGTAATTAACACAAGACTGGAACACATTAGGTACTTGACTCTTATTAGTTGGCATTGTTATCCTTGAAACAATAAAACATCTTCATCTTGAAGCACATTACCTTTTTAAGTGTTTAGCATCAATTCCATAGTATCTAGAGACTTGAAAGGGTACATATATTCCCAAGGTGTAAATGACTTTGCCATTTGTGATGACTAATTTTATGTGTAAAATTGACTGGCTATGGAATGCTGAGGTTAAACATTATTATTTAATGTCTGTGAGGGCATTTCCAGATAAGATTAGCATTTAAACCAGTGGATCAGTAGACCGCTTGCCCCAATGGGAGTGGATATGATCCAAGCCATTTAGGGCCTGAATAGAACAAAAGGCAGGAGAAACTTGTCTTTTTTTCTGCCTCACTGTCTGAACTAGAACATCACATTTCATCTTCTCATGTTCCTGCATTAAAACCATCAGCTCAGCTCCCCTGGTTCTCAGGTTTTCAGACTCATACTAAATCACACCACTGGCTTCCCTGAGTCTCCAGCTTGAAAATTGTGAAACTTGCCAGTTGTCAGTCTTCATAATCGTTCAATCTCTCAATCTCTCTCTCTCTCTCTCTCTCTCTCTCTCTCTCCTCCTCCTCCTCCTCCTCCTCCTCTCACTTTCCCTCTCTCTCCCTCTCTCTCTCTTATTGTCTCTTATATCTGGAGATCTCTAATGTGCCATTTAACCCCTTGGCTTGATTGCTGACTCTTGCTTCATAATCAGATCAGTCCTCAACTTTGCAACTGCCTCCCAACCAAATCATCTTCCCAAAGTCAGAAAGATCACAGTTCAACCACTGAGCAGGCAAACACAGGTGTGCATGCAAGCCTGCTAACTGTGTGAACCTTGGCTATTCACTTGATCACACTTAAATAAATTTCCTCATCTATAAAATAGGAAAAACATAATGCCTGGCTTTCAGGATTAATTTAGATAACATTTATACCATACGTTTGGTTCATAGGACCTCAATAAACGTTTTTCAAAATTATTAAATTTCACCACCCCATTGATAAGGTGGCAGAGGCCTGAGGTCCTAAAAGCATGAACATAAATATTTTTTCAAAAATATTTTCTTATATATTTCATGCCCAACAATAACATTTGATACCCAGCCTTCTCCAATGATTGCAGAACCCTAAACACTGAATCCTCAGGTCTTATCCAAGACACTAGTTGATCCTGCCTCAACACAAGACAGGTCTGAAGGAATACCCCAGCTCTAAAGCTTCCATGGCTCACTGAGGCCTTTGTTGTGACTGCTTTTCAGTTCAGCGTCTCCTTCTGAGAAGTCTTGCTTTATTCTCTCCCAATAGCTATCTATCTAGAGAAGATTCCCCAGTAAACTTCCTCCATAACATTCATCTCAAAGTCAGTTCCCCAGATAAACCCACCTGGGTCTGATGTCACTTTACAAAGTGTGTGTGTGGGGGGGGGGGGAGGCAGGGGGGTCCCGGGGGGGGGGGGGCGCAGATGGGCAGGAGAGGAGGAGAGAGTGGAAGTTCTGAGTCTTCCAAGGTCAAATAAGTTAAATCGCTATCTATAGAACTTCTCAGAGTATACCGAAGACAGAAATATAGCATACATTTATAAAATAGTTTGCTTGCAATAATGTTTATATTAGACTGCCCAATGGTAGAAATAGATGCAATTCATACATAGGTATTGAAGACCAAATAAGTCTTATTACTCAGCCTTACCCTGCCACCCTAATTTACTTCTTCATCTTGGACCAAAATTGGAACTGGCAGTGGCATGTTGAGGCAGAAATACCACCTTCAGACACAGGATGACATTGACACTGGGCCCCAGAATGTACTCATCAGCATCCTCACTAGCAACAGAAAAGAAGTTTAGGAGTGTTTTTTTAATGTGCAGCAGACTGTTTAAAAATAAAAGAGAGACTGATGATATAGTGACACGTGTGTCTAGCCAAGAACAAAAGGCAATGTGCTGAGCTACATTTTTCTTTATAGAAAGCAAACACTATTATTCTCTGAAACATCTGCCCAGGTGTTTGATTATTAGAGGTTTTAAATAGCAACTTGCTAGCACCATTAAAAGCTTAGTCAGAATAGATTGAAGGTGATTTTACTTGAAATAGGGGGCAGTAGCCCTATGGCTATCCAATATCAAGAAAGATTAAGGATTAAAATATTTTGACTACTTTGAGAGGTATCTTTACTCCTTGCTCATTCTTTTTTTATTATTTGTAATAATAAAATATTATTATTGTTATTGTTGTGAATCTCATAGAAATATCTTGAGAGAAGATTAATCAGAAATAGATATTTAAGCACTTTTTGAAACTAGTTTGTTTATATTTTAGAAATGACTCATCATATTATATTGTGTAAATACCTATTTAGACATGTAAAACTGTTTAGAAAGCTATAAATTAAAGCCAGATGAACATATTGGAGTTAATCTTTTCTGCCAGCTTTAAGCGCCATTTTGAATGAGTGGGGTGAGATTAGACATTGTGTGTGTATAATGATGAAAAATGGTGGGCTATAATAAGGAATCATTCTTTTGATTTCAGGCTTGTGAATTATGTTTAAAATTAATGAAAGAGAAGATAGAGAATGATTTGAATCTCATCAGTACTATTTTTCTCTTGCTCCAAGGCAGCAATGAGGCGTTTTCTAAGGGATTTGAACTTTTGTGAGCAAGACCCTCTAAGCTTCTAAAAGGTCTTAATTTGAAGTTAAACCTTTTTAATGATGATTTGTTTCCCTTGAAAGAACAAGCAAATAAGCAGTTGGACTTCCTGAGAGGTTTTCATTGTATGAAGACTATTTCTTTGCAAATCTAAGTAAGTGTTCAACATTTGGAAGGACATGTATATTGTAGCATATCCTTTTGCCATGAAAGAGCCCTTCCTCCTTCAATTTTGCATACAGCCATAAAAAGAGAGGTTATTTTTCCCACAAAAAGCAGTATGGGTTTAAAAAGGGAGAAAAGGCCGAAACCGGTTTGGCTCAGTGGATAGAGCGTCAGCCTGAGGACTAAAAGGTCCCAGGTCTGATTCCGGTCAAGGGCATGTACCTGGGTTGCGGGCACATCTCCAGTAGGGGGCGTGCAGGAGGCAGCTGATCGATGTTTCTCTCTCATTGAAGTTTCTCACTCTCTATCTCTCTCCCTTCCTTTCTGTAAAAAAAAAAAAAAAAAAAATCAATAAAATATGTTTTTTAAAAAAAATTTTAAATAATAATAAAAAGGGAGAAAAGGTGATTTTCGAACATTTCTTTTCCTCTAATAGCTTCCTCCAACACTAAATAAACAAAATTGATTTCTTTAAATACAGTTATATCAAATCTAGAACTATTGCTTTACACTGTAGATTTATTTGTGTAGTCTTCTATTGCAACATGCTTTCATTTCTTGTCAAGAAAGACTTTTCAAGAAGACAAATCTGCCCTGACCAGTTTGGCTCAGTGGATAGAGCATCAGCCTGCAGACTGAAGGGT
This sequence comes from Corynorhinus townsendii, assembly GCA_026230045.1. NCBI lineage: Eukaryota > Metazoa > Chordata > Mammalia > Chiroptera > Vespertilionidae > Corynorhinus > Corynorhinus townsendii. Next base: position 95,167,471 of record JAPDVU010000002.1, read on the forward strand.
TCCAGGTTTGATTCCAGAAAGGGCATGCAGGCACATCCCTAGTAGGGAGTGTGCAGGAGGCAGCTGAATCGATGTTTCTCTCTCATGGGTATTTCTAACTCTCTATCCCTCTTCCTTCCTCTCTGTAAAAAATCAATAAAATATATTTTTTTTAAAAAAAGAAGACAAATCTTCCAGTGGTGATAAAAAATTATTAGAAAACTGACTACATAAAATGCTAAATTCAACATCAAGTTTGATAGGAGAAAGTTATCATCTCTCAGATGTTCTTATGCAAATATCCAATTCCAGTTTAAGCATCAGTAAGTACTCAGTTCTTGTAACTCAAAGGTAGATCCTCCTTTTTCAATCCTTACAGTGCACTTCAAGGATAAGCCATTATATCCAGTCTGCTCAAAAAATACCAGTTGGGATATATTCTAGAATCTAGAAACACGCATCAGAAAGGAAATATGCACCCCTATGTTCATAGCAGCACAATTCACCATAGCCAAGATTTGGAAACAACCTAAATGCCCATCACAGATGAATGGATTAAAAAACTGTGGTATATCTATACAATGGAATACTACGCTGCGGTAAAAAAGAAGGAGTTCCTACCATTTGCAACAATATGGATGGATATGGAGAATATTATGTTGAGTGAAATAAGCCAGGCAGAGAAAGATAAATATCACATGATCTCGCTCATTTGTGGAATATAATGAATGGCATAGACTGATGAACAAGAACAGATCCAGAGGCTGAAAAACTGCGATCAGAACATCATACCTCAGGTAAGGTAGGGGAGGGTGGGGGTAAGGTGGAGAGATCAACCAAGGGAGTTGTATGCATGCATATGAACCTAATCAATAGACACAGACAACAAGGGGGTGGGGCATAAGTGGGGAGTGGGGCGTTATGGAGAAATAAGGACACATATGTAAAAAATAAAAATTAAAAAATTAATTAAAAAATTATAAAATAAAAAGAAAATACTAAATCTAATCAATACTAGTGGTCACCATAGCCTTAAGAGAAATTGTTTCATGTGACAAAAATTTTTAAATGAAACTCTCTGTAGACTGAAAATTATTTTGGAAGGAAACAAAGAGAAGTTTCCTTCAAAAGTCATAAGGATTGTAATTGAAAGTCAATATATTTGGTCTCTTGAACGAAAGTAAGTAATTTGTGTTTTTGCCTCCCTGACAAAGTTTATATAAAGCTACAAAAAGAAATTGACAGCCAGTTTGAAATGGAATTGCCAGGGCCTAGGGCAAAGGATATCCTTACATGATATTATTCTACAATGTCATTATAATTTTAGATATTTTACAACAGCATATTTTACAATTATCCCAAACAAACTTACAAACTAATTCTTTGAATGGTTGGCAGCAATTAAAAAAAAAAAAAAGGACATGAAAGGATTTAATCCCTTGCAGAAGGAATTAAGGCACTGGGAAGGCACTTGAGCATCCTATATTGGCCCCTCTTGCCCTTTGTGCCAAGAGGGACCCTCTTCTCACAATCCAATTGCCCTCAGCTGTTACCTGAGCTTTCTGTTCATGCTGAGCTTGAAGCCTCGTGGTGGCTGGTACCATGGATCTGTCTCACACCCAATTGTGTGAGCTGGGCCCTCACTGGAGAAGAAACCTGAGTTCCTCGAGATATGTGATCAGCACCGGGACCCTGCCAGCAGGCCAGGGGTTCCCAAGGCAGGTGCTGGGTGTGGAGGCCACGGGGTCATAGGCTACCAAGGAGACAGAACTGAACCTCACACCACCCTGCTTGGCCCCGGAGGATGGCTGGTTAGCCAGAGACGGGTAAGATTCCTCAAGGAAGGAACAACCTAAGACAGGCACAGTCGCAGAGGGGCCATCAGGAGAGAACTTGGGGGGGCAACAGAAGTGGAGCACAGACCCTCACCCCCCCAACATTGCAGGGGCTTGAACCCTCACCCCTTCTGAAGGAGGTCTCGTGCCCCCATGGCTGCTTCGCGCTTCCCACACCCAGCTCAGATCAGGACCCAGGCAACAGAAAGAGACTTGGCCCAGCTCACATAGAGATACAGGTGACAGACAGAGACTTGGCCCAGCTCAGATCGGGACCCAGGTAACAGACAAGAGACTTGGCCAACAGCAGCTGCCCTATATCTAAATTCAGCCTAGCATCTGGAATGCTCAGGGCCCACTCAAGAATGCAAATAATCCTTCCCACCAATATTTACAGGGTAAACTAAGATTGTTGGTAGAGTATTAAATTTGACAGTAAAATAGTAATCAAGTTTTCAGATTAATTTAAATAGGCTAATTAAAATAAGTGAATATTCAAGTAAAGTTAATTGTACTGGACAAAAAGCTGTTCTTAAAGTAATAACTAAAATTTCTATTGGTAGTTCATCTCATGGTAAAATTCCTGAATATGCAATGAACCTAAAGCAGTCATATGTGTGGGGGGGGGGGGGGGGAGATTTAAATTTAAAGTTATCAAGACTGCATTATAAAATTTACAAAAATCTCCATTAATAAAAAAAAAGGGGGGGGGATAGTAGGGCAATATCATGTAAGGAAAAATATCCTATAAGTAAATTACATCTAGAAAATTTTTACTTTACCAAATTAAGGTTCATTTGCAATGCTAACAGCAAGATGGCCATTAAAAACACACATGGTGTCTAAATAAGACAAAGGAAAATCACTTGAACAAAAATAAAAAGGATCCCAAATCAATTATATAGAAAAGATTCCTTTATTAACTTGTGGTCAAGAATATATTTGTATATTTTCAGAAAACAACCCCAAGACCAGGTGGATTCCTGCAACAGAGAGGAATTGACAGGTGTGCTCCAACCACGAAGACAAGAGGAAAAAACAGTCCAGAGATGGAAGACGCTGACAATGCCTTACCATGCAATCAGTCAGCAGCTGTGCACCGCTGCAGGTTACCTAGGACCAAACCAGAGAGGGTCGGACCTGCATTGCCAACATGTGCCCACCATCCAGATATCATTGCTGACATGTACACATAAGGAACTGTTAGACATTGAAACGGGGACTCAGAACTGTTGGACATTGAAATTGCGACTCAAACTTTTTTTGTTTTGTTTTGTTTTGTTATTATATGTTTATTTCTAGTCTGCAAAGGCAAAACTTTTTAAAGGAAAGAAATGGTGGGAAAAAAGATACAGAGGCAAAGAAGCATTGAACAGACTGTCAAACTACATTGGGAAGACAGGGGAGGTTGGGCGAGGGGGGCTGTAAGAGACCAACCGAAGGACTTGTAGTACGCATGCATGTAAGCACAACCAATGGATATAAGACACTGGGGCGGGGGGGGGGGGAGGGCGGGCAGGTGAACGTATGTACTGGGGGATAGGGGAGGTCGGGGGGAGGTCAATGGGGGGAAAAAAAAAGGAGACATATGTACTACTATTTGTAATACTTAAAACAATAAAAAAAATATAACTGCCACAAAATAAATAAATAAATAAAATTTAAAAAAAAATACCAGTTGTCTTTTCTTCCCCCAACTCAATTCCTTTAAGTATTTATTACATACTAGAGGCCTGGTGCATGAATGGTGCACAGGTGGGGTCCCTCAGCTTAGCCGGCAATTGGGGCTGTTTGGGGCCGTCTTGCCCAGTCTCGATCAGGGCCAATTGGGGCCAGCCAGCCGGGGGGAGGGACCACGGGAGGTTGATCTGCCATGTGAGGTTGACCTACCGCAGGAGGTTGGTTGTGGGAGAGCACTGACCACCAGGAGCAGCTCCAGCATTGAGCGTCTGCCCCCTGGTGGTCAGTGCGCATCATAGTGACCAGTTGACCGTGTTCAGTTGTTTGGTCATTCAGTCACTTAGGCATAGAGATAGAGATAGAGATAGAGATAGAGATAGAGATAGAGATAGAGATAGAGATAGAGATAGAGATAGAGATAGAGATAGAGATAGAGATAGAGATAGAGATAGAGATAGAGATACAGAGTGGCTTTTCCTAGTTCTATATTTCCCAAAATGGAGTGCATGAATCATTGATTGTATAAAAGTTCATTTTCAGTGATATATAGCATTCTCTTATTTAGTATTCATAGTTTTCTATTTATTTAATACCTACCTTATGTTTATGGTATTTCTACTTATAATAGGAACACATATCTATTCAAAAATAAGTTTAAATAAAGGAATCAACTCAAAATATTCATAATATAATGTGACATATTTATGAAGCAATTTATGCAGAATACTGCTCAATGTTGTTTAAATAACAACAACTATGATTCTTAGGTCATATAAAAAATAACATCCAAATCATTGGTAGAATTTCTTCTATTGGGCATTTAGAATTTTGCATTAGGTTGTGGGTACTAATAGAAACTAATGGGCATCTGGAGGAAGGCATTTGAGAGTTGCTCTTAAATTACAGAGAAATAAAGTTTGAGAGATTATAAAATGACAAAATAAACTGCACAAAATTTTCAGGCTGGATCAGAAGTGAAGCAGTAATATAGTATAAATATTTTATAACCAGCTTTCCAGAAAAGGAGAGATAAAGCCCCAATTTCTATTATTTACTAATTTTTAATCATGAAAATACTTCCACTATGGCTAATTTCAAGCTACCAATATGGTAACACTATATCCAGGGTTTAGAAGAGATATGCAACAGTACAACAATATATAGTATTTCTATCATGCAGTTCTTAGTCTAATTAATCTTAATCATAGATAATAGCAAAATAATTAGGAAGTGATTAGCTTTTATTATATTTTTAAATAATTTAATAATCCTATATAATAAAAGCCTAATATGCAAATCAACCGAACTGGGGAATGACCAGTGGAATGACTGGTCACTATGATGTGCACTGACCACCAGAGACACATTTTACTGAAAATGTCCCAAAAAAGGCTGATGACCTTACATAATGATTTTGTGGAATGTATCCAGAATATCTATGGACCAAAATGATGCCTTCCAATTCTAGGATTTAATGACTAGTATTTTAAATCAGGTGTTTGCTTTTATATGTTCTTGATTTATAATTTCAAATCATGTATGCTGTGGGTGGGGGTTAGGGAAACAGTGTGAGGTGAACAAGAAGCCATATTTACAGATTTCTCTATTTTCAGAGATCTCTAAAATAGACACCAGAAATGGGGGGGGGGGGGATTGCCAGATTTCATGGTTCTGTGTATCTAGGTTTTGATAAAAAACTGAGAGGCATCCATAAATGAAAATTAACTAAAAATAAAGTTGTCTCTTGAGTAATTTGAATATGCATGCACTTTATATCAACCTTCTTTGTGATTTCCAGAGTATTTTAATGCCATTTAGAAATTCAGCTTTGAAAAACTTGTGATAACTTAGAGATGCAAAATGCATTTTAACTCTACATGTCTTTGGAGACAAAAATAAAATAAAATAAACCCAAACAATTTAATTTGTAAAAAGACACTTGCACCAAGGGCCATAGTTATATCCTACATGACAGTAATAATTTTATTAGAAAGTCTAAAGAACACACATGCTCTTGAGAATGAAATTAAAACATCAGTTTAATTTTCTGGTATCTTTGAAGCTTAATATTTAACCTTAAATATTCTTCTTTTAGGTTGCCAAGTTAGATTGAGATTTTTATCTTACTAAGATTAAGCAATTTTTAAAACTGAAACTAAAGATATGCTATGCTAATAGGTTAAATAAGCATGAAGGTAAAAACAGATCTACTATTTTTATTGGGGGGTGGGGAATAAAGAAAATCTGCTCTGTGTTTGTAGAAAAGGAGTGTTAGCTCTGCACTGGCAAAGCGGTGTCTATATTTCTTTGTCACCTAGTATCTAAGAATTTCGCATATTTGACCAATGAAAGAATGATGCTTACAATTGATCACTAGGCTGATGAAGCAGGCAATGAAAGTGGAGGTGTTCGTTCAAGATGCAGACAATAATTTAAAATGAGAATAATCAGCATATTCAGTATTATTCCTGAAGCCATCACAAACATAAAATAAAAAGAGGCAAAAAGATAGTTTAGAATTTTAAAAGCATAACTATCAATATTTAATTCCCAGAATAAGAGTGAAGTAAGCATGGGCATGCAAAAGGACACAGAGAAGAAATATGAAATAAATAGTTAAGGAAAGATTCCCATAGATACAGATTTAAAGCAAAGATTGATGTTTTATTTTATTCTTTGCAATATAAATTGAAATTTAACTGCATGTTATTTAGAGTTGTTTTTAAAAAATAAATCTCTAGCTAAAACCGGTTTGGTTCAGTGGATAGAGCCTCAGCCTGCGGACTGAAAGGTCCCAGGTTGGATTCCTGTCAAGGGCATGTACCTGGGTTGCGGGCACATCCCCAGTAGGGGGCGTGCAGGAGGCAGTTGATCGATGTTTCTCTCTCATTGATGTTTCTAACTCTCTCTCCCTTCCTCTCTGTAAAAAATCAATAAAATATATTTTAAAAATAATAATAATAAAAATAAATCTCTAATGTGTAAAAACTGAGAATATTCATTCCAATCTTCATTTAAATAGGCAAGATATATGACTTCATTTAAATAGGCAAGATATATAACAATTACATGTCAGTAGCTTTCATATAATGATTTTCTTCTTTGGGCTTCACAAATATCTTAAAAGGTAGGTATTACTGTTAGAATAAGCAGTTAGTTAGATATTAACAAAAGAGGAGAGAGCAAATGAAACTTAATCTGATTAAACCTAATTAGGAAAAAAAACGAAACAGCTTTACATCCCTCCAGGGAGTAACCAGTAACCGACATCGTTTTGCCAAATAGAACAAAACGTCTGAACAGGCAGGAAAGATGGCTTTTGGTTTTACTAAACTCATGCACAATGGAAACCGAAAGACAAAGTGGAACTCAGGCACCGCAGTAGGAGCCAAAGTGGCGACCATAAAAGGGGGAGGGCAGTAGCCTGCGGAAATCTGGAAAAGGATTAGATTGGAGAAGGACACAAATCCCAGAAAATCCAAGAAAGATACGGATAGGGGGAGAACATAAGGATGAAAATGCAGGAGAGGTTGGATAGTTTGAAAGAAAGCCTGTTCCTTCCCAAACCCAAGGAAATATAAGGAAGTGTAACAAAGACCTCAGAGGAGCCACTACCCTCTCGCCTGCCCACTCTCTGACTTTCAGAGAGTATCCTGTTGCTTTTCACTCTAATAAATCTTGCCGCTATCACTTAAAACTCTTCCTACATGAATGACCCTGAACTGCTTTTCCCAAAATACTACAGAAGAACCTATTTCTTCCAGTTACATTACTATATCCACTTTATATATGAGAAAACGGAAGCTGGAGAGGTTTGTAAATTGTAGAGATCACAGAGCAATGAAGTAACCGTTAGGATTTAAATCCAAGATTTATCCAATACTTAAGCTGTTTCTCTAATATACTCATATATTTCAGGTATTACTAAAAGGAATGTAAAAATCATCAAAATATTCATACAGCTTTAGTTTAAGCTGTATTAATAAAATTATAGATTAAAAATTCCATGAAGGAAGCAAATTAATATCCAGTTATATATTAAATATGAAGCTGAGAAGTATATAGCTAATGTTCTCTGAACCTGTGGACACAAATACTTTTTTTTAGTTTTGCTTGTTTGTTTATTTTTAAATATCTGATGTACTAAATATCCTAATGTTTAACTTATTTTAAAATGTTATTTATAATAGATTAATTTTAAGAATCAGAAAAGTTCTTTAGAACACAAATTAGTAAAATACAGGTCCCAGATTACTATCTAGTGTTACATCTAAATTTTAACAGTTTACTTTTAAACAGCACATTAGGGGATAGAGTAGCATTTCCCAAAATGTGTTTGTTCCAGAAATATCTTCCCAACAAGAATGCTGGCTGGGGATCAGATAAGTTTATGAAACACAGTGACATATGTCTTCTTGGGGAATCACAAAACATATTAGCATTTTATAGATCAAGAGATCTTCCAATGAAGAAATCTATTTCCTGGTATAACTTAACACTTCTCAAATGGAAATAACAAAGGAACCCCTGCCCACCCCACCTCCCACCCCCTGTAACATCTATTAACATCCACCAAAATAGTGCTGGAAAAATTTGATTATCTTTGGTCCTCAAACAAATCCTTTGAAAGAGACTTCTTCCTTCCTTCCTTCCTTCCTTCCTTCCTTCCTTTCCTTCCTTTCCCTTCCTTCCTTCCTTCCTTCCTTCCTTCCTTCCTTCCTTCCTTCCTTCCTTCCTTCCTTTCCTTCCTTTCCCTTCCTTCCTTCCTTCCTTCCTTCCTTTCCTTCCTTTCCCTTCCTTCCTTTCCCTTCCTTCCTTCCTTCCTTCCTTCCTTCCTTCCTTCCTTCCTTCCTTCCTTCCTTCCTTCCTTCCCTCCTTCCTTCCTTCCTTCCTTCCTTCCTTCCTTCCTTAGACCTATATAGAGCACTAGGCTAACAAGTAGCAGAGCAAGAATTTGCACTCAGATCTTCAGACTATGTCCAGAGATTTTTTTTTTCCTCTTTTCACTTGGCTACAGTTCTTTATCCCCAACAGTACCTTTGTGCTCCATTTATTTTTAATCCAAGTGTCCCATGCTGAAGGAAATTGTGTTGCTACTTCATGCAGTACTTTAGGATTCTGTTCCAATTTTAAGAGCGAAGTCTTGATAACAGAATTGCTGTGTTAAATATTTGTTTAAAGCTAAAGCAGAAAACCACTCATGAGTAACACAGGCAGTTAAATGGTACCATCTGGAGCAAGAGGTATCTGCAAGTGTCCTTATTTAAGAACCAGTTTACAAATAATAACAGACCCCCTAGAATTAAGCAGTTAGTTTCTTTGTCATGTTTAACAGCATTTAAGAGATATAATTTGCTTCATTGCTTTTGAATCTTCAGATACAAATAACAAAACATTTTGGCTCTTTCCTTAGAAGTACCAAGATGAGGATCTCTTAAGTCAATAATATTAAAAGTAACATATAACCCAGTTCCTGCTCTCCAGTTTTATAGACACAAATAAGAAATAAAGTTTCATATTTAGAAGAAGAGCAAGGAAGTTAAATTGATCTAGGTTATGACTCAATAAAGGAGAGATGCATTTTTGGAAAATGAAAAGAATCAAAGGAATCACCTTATAACAAATAGAAATAATGTATAAGTTAGACAAAGTTTCTAGTCATTATTTGTTGTAAATTATGTTTTCACTTTATATTTGTGTCTTCATAGCTTGATCAAAATCAGACTTTAATTATTTTATACTGTGTATAGCATATCATGTGTGCTCAATAAATATTTGTAGAATAAATCCCCCAAAAATAAAGATAGAGACATAGGAGTACAATAAAAGAGTCTTTATATCTTTATGGAAAGAAATGCAAAGCAATTCTCAAACCAATGGAGTCACAGCTCCTTAAGGCAATGTTTTCCTGTTGTAAAATGGTCATATTTGTACTGAGCACTTCACTCTAAGGTAAACAGACAGCTACTGCTAAGACCAAAGAAGGTTGTCCAGGGGCAGTTGGTGGAGACTGCTCTGACCACTAAAGTGGACTGCTAGGCCATACCCACACCTGGGAGGGTCAAAATCTCTGCAAGCTGTGTACAAGAAACCAAAATATTTTTCTTTCATTTAGATCTATCCTTTAATTGTATAGACCTCATTGAAAGCAATTTTTTGTGTATAAATTTATTTTTACGTCTCCCTTAAGTTAGCACTGTACAAGTGTATTAATATGAAGGACTCTAGGATTATTTATATAACCCCAATAACACCTATGTCTATTATCATCCCAAAATACTTTTTGTTTTCCTGTAGACAAAAACAACATTTTTAGGGCCAAATTATATCCAAAAAAACATTTGTAACATTTTTATGGATTTATATTTTTTACTATCACATTATCCTCAAGTATAATGTAAATCTCATATTCTAAATCTCACACTCTTCTAAAAAGAGGAAGTCAGTGTCTCTGAGAATTGAAGGAAGTGAAGTAATGAGGAGAGGTACAATGAGAACTATAAGACAGTAAAGAACTGTAAATATTGTAGAGCAAATGAACAAACCACCCAAGAACATATATTTTCATGCATGAATATGAAAAATAATATTAGAGTGCTTTTCAGTCTCCTCACCTTCATGGATAAATAGTCAAAGTTTCTCTTCTTTTTTCTTTCTTAATCGTTAATTTGTAATCCTATCTAATAAAAAAGGAATATGCTAATTGACTGTCACACCCTAACAAAGATGGCGGCACCCACAGCCAATAAGGAGGGAATATGCTAATTGACTGCCATGCCCTCAAAGACGGCTGTGCCCACAGCCACAAGATAGCAGTGCCTAGTCCCCTCAGCCCAGCCAGGATGGCAGGCACGTGGCATGGCTGGGCCCGCCCCCAGGTGGGTTCAGCAGCTCTGCACACATACCTCCGGAGTCCCCCAGTCCACCCAGGGCCAGCCCAAGGTGCAGGCAAGCCTCGGATGGCAGCTGCCCAATCTCCCAGAGCTGCCTGAGGCTGAGGTATCCAGGGCCATCCAAGGCTTGCCCTGCTGGCAGAGGTGTGATGGGGGCGTTGCCTTTCCCTGATCGCCGGATCGCCTCCTGCCCCTGAGGGCTCCCGGACTATGAGAGGGGGCAGGCAGGACTAAGGGACCCCCACTCCAGTACATGAGTTTTCATGTACCAGGCCTCTAGTACTTAATCATAAAAATATAATGGTAACTAATTAGCTAAAAGTACATTTTGTTTTAATAACAGCTATCTGATATTGCATCGTTAAGTGTTTTCTCCTAAATATTTTCTGTTTCTGTGTGGTGTGGGTATATTTGGTGTGTGTATATTTGAGGAGATATTCACTGTACCAATATATCTCAAAAGAACAATGCTCTAGAATGGATACCGATCTAAATCCATTTTCTTAGAGGAAAGAGCATTTTTTTCTTTACCACACTCAGCTCCATTTTTGTTTCCTCCCTGATCCCTTTGCCCCTTGAAAACCTCCAGTCCTCATGCATAAATAGCATAGAGGCCTTTCCAAGTCTTTTTTTAAAAATATGTTTCTATTGATTCTATAGAGAGAGGGAGAGATAAAAAATATTGATTCATTGATTGGCTGCCTCCTGTATGTCCCCTACTGGGGAGTGAGCTGTAACCCTGCCATGTGTCCTGACTGGGAATCAAACCAGTGATGTCTTGGTGCATGGCAAGAGGCTCAACCAGCCAAGCCATACCAGGAGGGCCTCAAGTATTACTATTATTATTATTATTATTTTAATCCTCACCAGAGGATATTTTATTGCTTTTAGAGAGAGTGGTGAGGGGGAGAGAGAGAGAGAGACAAACATTCATCAGCCACCTCCTGCATGCATCCCGACTGAGGATCATACACACAACCTGGTATGTGCCCTGACTGGGAATCAAACCCACAACCTTTCAGTGTACAGGACGTCATTCCAATTAAGTGAACCATATTGGCCAGGACTTTCATTATTTTACTAGTAATTTTCTATTTACTAAAGATAATGACTAAAGATTAGATAAACAGATGCAGGAACATCTTTACTATGTAAATTTCATCTTTTCTTCTCAGGTCCTTTCCTACCACTGGCATTTTATGCTGTCCCATGTAAATACAAATTATTTAAATCCAGTTAATAGAATGTAAGAAACACAGGAGGAAGAGTTAATAGGTCAGTCGCAGTTCAAAATACAGTGACAGAATAGTCTGGAATAGCTAAGCAGCTCAGCTTTACCCCATTTCCTCTGCTCTGTCCCATCAAATCTCTTGCCCAACTTAGAGAAATGAGGGAATCTGAAATGCTGCAAGTTACTTTGGGAGCAAGAAAAGGGTGGGATTGTGAAAAATTCCCCGAAGTCTAGTTTCATCAAACATCCTTCTTGTTCAGTAGTGGTGCTTCAGTGATTAGGTGCCCCTAGGTGATTTATCTATGATACCATTTTTGTACTTTTAACTTTTTCAGAGTGCTTTCACTTTTTCTTTTTTTCCATCTCATAGTTTCACATCTCTTTTGGTACCCGAAGTGATATACATTTATTATGCTTATAGCTTACACAAAACTTTCTATTTTGGTTGCATTTAAGATGTCCTTTGTATGTTGTGACAGATTTAGGCAATTTGAGCAAAGAGAAATATATTTGCAAATAGGTACAATAAGCTAGCTTTGGATAAGCAAATAGGAATCAAAAGTTTTCATGAATAGAATGAATAACTGCATAATGCAGCATTTAAATAACGAGAGGGAAAGCTCTCTAAATATGCAAAGCAACTTGGGCACCATTTTTTTTCCTTTTTTTTGCACAAATCCCTTAGAAGCTTTCATAAACTAATCTTTCTTCCTCAAGATAATTGCATTTAAAGAAACTTGCAAAAAGTTAAATAGTTGATTTGTATGGGCTTCATAAAAACAACTTATACTTGTTCATCATGGTGGAAGGGAGGTTGTAAATATGAAGCATTTATTATACCTGGATAGTCTTAATGAGCAGACTTTCTGATATTCATGCAATTTGCTTTTGTAGAACAATATATACATTAAATTTTTTCAATTTTTAATTGTGGAGGTTGACTGAGTTGGACTTGATATTTTTAGGTCCAACACATGTTTAGTTACACATATTTTGTATTAAGTTGTAAAATAGAATTCTAAATTGTAATGTGGAAATTAACTTCATCAGAATAAAAGTAATGTCATGATCAGGATCTGATGCTTCTAGTAACTATATACTTTCCACAGATATGGTGAAATATGCAAATAAACACACAACTCACGTGATTTATAAGTTCTTATGTAATTGTGTGAGTAGGGAAGGGGTTAAGTCAGTCCATTTAGTTTCTTAATTATGTCTGGCCCTAACTCGTTTGGCTCAGTGGATAGATCGTCGGCGTGCAGACTGAAAGGTTCCAGGTTTTATTCCAATCAAGAGCATGTACCTTGGTTGCAGGCACATCCCCAGTAGGAGGTGTGCAAGAGGCAGCTGATCAATGTTTCTCTCTCATCAGTGTTCCTAACTCTCTATCCCTCTCCCTTCCTCTCTGTAAAAAAACAATAAAATATATTTTTTAAAAATAAAAATAAATTATGCCTGGTTTAAACTAAAATTAAAATTTATTTGAAAAAACCTGAATCTTTTCAATTTATATGAAGAAGATATACTCATCCTATATAATAAAAGCCTAGCTGGTGTCACGCCCTTGTGCGACATCATCACAAGATGACCGCCACAAGATGGCCACTACAAGATGGCTGGCAGGGGAGGGCAGTTGGGGGCAACCAGGCCTGCAAGGGAAGGCAGTTGGGGGGGACCAGGCCTGAAGGGGAGGGCAGTTGCAGGTGACCAGGACTGCAGGGGAGGGCAGTTGGGGGCTATCAGGGCAGCAGGGAAGGGCAGTTGGGGGTGAGATCAAACTGGTAGGGGAGGGCAGCTGGGGGTGACCAGGCCAGCAGGAGAGGGCAGTTGGGGACAATTAGGCTGACAAGAGTGCAGTTAGGCGTCAATCAGGCCAGCAGGGGAGCGGTTAGGGGTAATTAGGCAGGCAGGCAGGCAGGCAAGTGGTTAGGAGCCAGCAGTCCCGGATTGTGAGGGGGATATCTGACTACCAGTTTAGGCCCGATCCCTGTGGTGTGGGATTGGGCCTACACTGGCAGTCAGACATCCCCCAAGGGGTCCCATATTGGAGGGCTGCAGGCCAGGCTGAAGAACACCTCTCATGCACGAATTTCATGCACTAAGCCTCTAGTATTACTTAATAGAAATCACTTATTTAAAACTTAATTATATGCCAGGCTCTGCACTAAGAATTTTACATATGAAAGTTCATTTAATTACATCAAGAACTGAATGAGATATGTTCTATCATTGTGCTCATTGTACAGATGAAAAAACAAGACCCAGAGAGTTTAAGGGATCAAACCTTGTCAAGCTCAGAGACTGCACCCTGAACACACCCTATACATACTGTCTCTAGGAAAAACCTTAGAGGCATGTTTTATGCTACACATATTTCATGTACTTGAAATACAAAAAACATGCCTGATTACAATACATGGTAGGTGAAGACCAGAGTAAGACCCAGGAGGGCTGAGATGATATGTTTTATTCACTCACTGTTTTTCTCTATCACCTAGATCTCTATCACCTAGTGAACTAAGTAGGCATTTAATCAATTGGGTGCATGAATATACCTCACCAAATAATCATTGGTGCCTCTTGGAGTGAAAGTTCCAAACTGATCATGTTAGTTCCACTGATGATAAAAAACAGAAATTATCAGTTAATTTTATAAATATAAATACCTGGACAAGCTAAATAAAAAAAGAACAGGAAGGACAAAGAAAAATTGCAAAGGGTAGGATTTTGCTTCAATATACTGATCAAAGCTTCCCTCTAACTCTAAAATTCTACAATTCTATGGGGGATAAAATAAGATCAGCCTTTCTCTAGATTTACTCTCTCCTCTCCCTTTTATCCTGTCTTGCCACCAGGCATGCTTTTTTTGGAATAAATAACTCAGATCAACTGCTTTTTCCTCTCTTTTTGTTTTTGTTTTCCCTAGAAGTGGAAAGCAATAGAAATTCTAACAGTGTTCCATTTATTTAGACATGCAACAAAAATATCTTTCATCTTTTTTCAATTCTCCTACATCCCCATCTTTAACTCATAAGCCCTTTTATTAAGAAATGAATGTAATCAGATAATACCACCTCATTTTTACAGATTCACCAGTCTCACTGCCAATGTCCCCGTGTATTTGGTCTCCTCTCTGTCTTTCTTCCTGTTGAGGAATAGCATCACCTTGTCATTTGAATTCATCCCTTTTGCTTATTTAAAGACAATTGTCCTGAAATTATCCTTTCCATCTCCTGCACCATTAATTTCTCCCTTACTCTTAAACCATTTCTATCAACATACAAACAGGGTTTAAGTGTATCCATTTTAAAAGAGAAAAAAAACTCACTTGATCCTATATCTACTCCCCTATCACAACAAAACTTCTTGATTGTGTATATCAAGAAGTCTCAACACTTTCGCCTCCCATTCTTACCTCACATCACTAACATGTTTAACAATGTTTTAAAACTCCTATTGCACTTAGAAAAAATCATTCCAATTCCTTACCATGACCTACAATATTTTAAAGAATCTGGCTCCTACCTACCTTTCCACCCTTCATCCTCTCACAATCCCACTCATAATGCTCTGCACACTTCCTTCTGCCCCTTAAAAAGCCAAGTTCTCCCAGGCTTTAGGGCCATTTCCTGCTTCTGTTTTTCATGGAGCACTGAATTCTGTATCTGTTAAGGCTCTTCTAACTCAGGATCTTGAAGTTGCAGTTACATGTCAGCTGGGGTTACAGTCATCTGAAGGCCTGCCTGACGCTGTCCATCCCCCTCCATGGTGGCTCAAACACATGGCTACCAAACTGATGTGGGCAAGCTGGTTCCTCTCCAGTAGGATTTCTCCAAAAAACTGTTTGTGTGCCTTCACAATGTGGAGGATGATGTTCCCCAGAACAAGCAGTCCAAGAGATCAAGGCTGAAACTGCAATGACTGACATGACCTCAGATATTGCACCATTTTCTAGTGATCTTATTGACTAGCCCTAATGAAATATGGAGAGGTATATACCATGATGTGAGTTCTGAGAGGTCACTGGAGCTTGCTGTGTTTTGTTGTTGTCTTTTTTACTTAAATCTTGTCATCCTCTCCGCCATTTTAAGCAAGAATTCTTTGGTAGTCTACTAAGTTCACTAGTGGCAGAATAGAACAGTGTGTCTTATTCAACACTTGTTCTGATTACTAGTATGCAGAGGCTGGGAGAACAGGAAAAAGAAGTATTTTCCAGATTCTCTTGTAGCTAAGTTTCAAAATATGATTTAGGTTTACATATTCAGGTATACTGGCATAAATTCCTATTTTGGAACCTAGTCACGTGTAAAAACAGGCAGATAAGATCAATATTACTGATCTGCCATATTACTGTTATGGTTTCTGACAGATGTGGCTATTGTGAAACAAGTAATATAAGAGCAGCTCCTGATTTAGCAAATTTCTGATTATAGCAGAAGCTACAGCTCTCTGGATACCCCCTTCTATAGTATGATTTTTGGAGTTGTCATAGCATTCACATTGAGTCCCTTTTTTCAGCTTTCCCAGTGATTTAAAAGCTACCATTATCTTTAATAAATCACTTTTTGCTCTCATTAGCTAGGGTTCTGTTTTCTGTAATTAAAAACCCTGACCATCTTGAGTTGCATTAGCTGAATCAGCCAAAATAACACCTTGGTAGTCTCAGATGTGTGTGTGTGTGTGTGTGCGCGCGCGCATGTCTTACATAAAAATCACTATAACACCTATCTCACCTCTAAAGATCAATGCCTACAGGAACATTCAACCCCTCCTTTTCTCTCTCTGTGGCTTCGAGATTTCTCTCTTGATTTCCTTTTCTGTTCCATTCAACTAATACTACTTCCCATGACTCTCTTTGATGCCCAGTTTTATTTTCCTGTTTTACTTAACTAATAATTCCTCTTCCTCTCTCCTATGCCCACGTTAACCCATAATAGGAAAGTTAATAGTAGCAAGGAAGACAATGATTAAAAACTGTGTTCATTTAACACAGTCCAGTCCTTCAGTTCCAATGCAGTTTTTATCTGGAAAGCAAGGACATCCCAAGCTCAGACACTTGTCCCACTTTCCTTTTCTTGAATCCAAGCTACTTAATTTTTGTCTCTGCTGTAACAATATTTTCAGGAAGGGGTCAGTAAAAATTTGTTTTGAAATATAAACTCATTTAACGTCAGTACTCAAAAGTCATCAGCAGCATTCATATGCTTATAGATAGATTTAAATAGAGAAAAATATATCTAAAATTTAGGCATCTATGGGTTTTCAGGGAGAGGTGTAAATAAAAAGAATAATGTAAATAGCAAAGCAGGAAAATTTTTTACCCAATTTCCACTTCTTTCTTGTACTTATTAGCTAGTAAAGGTTCTAGAAAAATCTGAGAAGTCCCATGTGCTTGTGGAACCCACATGAAATGGGGACTATGTTAAGGAATTAAACAGGAACACCTGGAATGACTGTTATAATGTGCTTCATAGGAAATGCCACGGCCTCCTTGTTTCGGCCCAGTGGGGCAGCTGTTTTCAGTTGGACTTTTTCCAACAAAGAGACTTTAAAACACTGCTCCTACAGCCTCAATACACATAAAGAAAGCAGACAAAGATTCCCAGGGATGTGATGACAGAGAATTGTAGCATCACACAACTCCAGCCAGCATTTGGCAGAGCATAATGGAGAAGAGTAAAATTGCCCATGGAATTCAACTGATAAAGACTCTTACTTAAAGACTGCTTTGAAGGCGTGTATAATAAAATAGCAGTGTAATGGGGTGCCCGGAATGCCTGGTGGGGCAGAGCTTTCATTTGTTTTACTGAGCTGAGTACCAGCTGCTTCTCTGTTAGGTAGAGGTAAAAAAGGCATCTTAATGCAGTTCTTCTCTGTGCACCAAGCATGTCAAACTCAAAGGCTAACATGGGCCAAATAAACAAGGTTTACTAGGTGTACCGGTTAATAATGGCAGATTTTATAATCAAAGAAAACACAATAATTTCAAGAGAAATATCAAAAGTGCTTTATTCGAAGTAATGTCCATCACTAGCTACACATTTCCCCATCTTTCAGGTAATTTGTGGCTACCGTCCCAACAGAACTTTTCTTGTTTTGAGGCAAACCATTCAGAGATCCAATTTTCCACTTCTTCGTATGTTTTGAAATGCTGCTTAGAAAGTGCGTGTGCCATCAATCAGAACAAGTGGTAATCTGAAGGAGCAAGGTCTGGTGAATACAGCAGGTGGGTTAATACTTCCCAAGCAAGATCTTTAACGTGTCTTTAACTGGTTTTGAAGTGTGTGATGGCGCGTCATCATGAAGCAAAATTACTTTGCCATGTTTTCTGGCACATTCTGGTCATTTCAGGATCAAAGTGTGGTTCAAATTGACTATCTGTTGTAGGTAGCAATCACCATTAATAGTTTCACCTGGTTTTAGAAGCTCATAATACACCACACCTTCCTGATCCCACTAAACGCAGAGCATTGTCTTCTTTCCAAAGCGATTTGGCCTTGCAGTCGATGTTGATGGTTGACCTGGATCAACCCATGATTTTTGGGATCCTCAAAATAAATCCACTTGTCATGGCCAGTCACAATTTGATGCAAAAAAGACTTTCTTTCATGCCGTTGAAGCAACATTTTACTGATGACTTTTCGGTTTTCCATTTGTCTTCTGTTCAGTTAATGTGGCACCCATTTTGCTTCCTTTAAAATCTTTCCCATTGCTTATAAATGATTACAAATTGTTTGCTGAGCAACATTTAATCTTTCTGAAAGTTACTTTTGAGTTTGACACACATCTTCATCCAATAATGCTTATAATTGTTGGTCTTCAAACTTTTTTGGTTGACCAGGACATTCTTTGTCTTTCACATTGAAATCATCACTTTTAAAGCATTTAAACCAGCGTTCACAAGTATCTTGAGATGGAGTATGTTCACCATAAGCTTCCTGAAGTATATGATGACTTTTTCTTCATAATAAAGTAATGAATTAAAACTTCCCGCAAATGCTCTTTTTTTTGGCATGCAACTCGACATTTTTAAGCGTAAAAATATCTATGATGTTAACACCTTCAGCAAATTTCACATATGAAGTTTTGAAGCTTGCTGTCAATACAACAAAATAGCATACATATCAAATCACATATATATCAACATATGTGTAACTCCATCTATTGAAAAAAATCCGCACTATTAACTGGTACACCTACTAAGTTTATATGGGCCGCAAAGAAAGCAAAAGCTTCAACTTTCATAGAAACCTAGGTTTATTTCAATAGACACATGCTGAATACAAAGGGCTGAAATAAATGAGTAATCGTTAACATAAAATAATAGAACATTTTCATGAAAATTAATATTTTTCTTGAACTTACCAGACACTGAATAACTGCACAAATTAATAAGCGTAACACAAATAAACCTATTTTTCTTGTTCTCCAAAAGCGAAATATTTCCTGTTTCACACACCAAACAAGTCAGTACAAGACTAATGATGTGGCAATCGACTGCTAAAATATTTGCTGCTAGTATTAGTGGAGAGAAATGGTGCACCTGCCCATAAGGTGTGTAAGGAAAATGAATGCAACACGAGTATAGTAATCACTCATTAGCAAACGTTGTAGTTCATTATTAGTAATTATGCATAATAGTATATTGTAAAAATTAAGTTATCAAAATTTTATTAAAACGTTTCTTACATACCGTTATGTTGGCTGGGCAGCAAAATTATTCAATGTGGGCTGCGAGTTTGACATGCTTGAGCTACACAGTTGTACAAATGTAAAGGCATAAAGTCATTCCTCACTGGACAAATTTTCTGAAGATTTAGCAAGGCTGCACCTAACTCTTGGTAATCAGAACCTCAGAAGTAGGTGCACTAATTTGCACAAGGAACCCTTGGTGAATGAAGGAGGCAAACACTCAACTACTTTTCTATGGGAGTGGAAATTAAGGAAAACTGTGTAAAGGAGTAAGGTAGCCCCCTAAGTTCTGCTGACACACAGGCCCCTAAGGGGAATTCACTTAAAGGGAAGAGAAAGAACATATGATTGATCCAAGCTCAATGGGGTTCCTTAAGGAGGGAAGTCTAAAATTGTCCTGGTTTATGACTGTAGAAAGAGTGACAGGAAGCTATAAACTTGAAGCTCAAGTATAAAGCACAAGCGTAAGCATAAGTTGCATGAAGATTTGAACCATCTAATGGACCATCACTAAGGAACCAATAACATTCAATAGTGACTGTGGTATAAAGATGCAATGAACCTGGTCAGTGTGGCTCAGTGGTTGAGCATCAAGAGGTCGCTGGTTCTATTCCCAATCAGGGCACATGCTGGGGTTGTGAGTTTTATCCCCAGTATGGGGCATGCAGGAGGCAGCCAACCCATGTCTCTCTCGTCGATGTTTCTATCTCTGTGTCCTTCTCACTTCCTCTCTTTGTAAAATCAATAAAAACATATTTTAAAGTTTCAATGAACTGACTGGACCTTTCTGGTATCTCTTCTCTCCACCTTCCTTCAGAGTCAAGTTGACTTGTGGGCCCTGACAACACCTTTTAGGTCCAATGTCTTCCTAGCATGGCTTGTGTTTGTATCCAGACTGTTTTGTATTATTTTATAGAAATATGATGGTGCAGATGACACTATTGATATAAAGAAACTGAGTCCAAAACCCAGATCTAAAAATTTCTAAAGGCAGTTTTTACAGACTTAAGGCAATTACTTCAGAATTTAGGGTATGGTTAGGATTTAAGAAACCTGATGTGGTGAACAGACCCTAGGATGACCCCTAATAATTTCCACCTCCTGATGTCTCCTTGTGTCCATGTCTTTATGTAATCTCCCTTCCTTGAATGTGTGTAGGATCTGTGACTTGCTTCTAACCAAGAGAATATGGCAATGGTTATAAGATGTCATTCTCATTATTATATTACACCAGAGGCCTGATGCATGAAATTCGTGCAAGAGTAGGCCTTCCTTCCCCCGGCTGCCAGTACTGGCTTCCCTCAGGCACCTGGGTCCTGGGCTTCCCTCGCAGCCCTGGCTTCACCTGGAAGGTCGTCTGAAAGGATGTCTGGTCTAATTAGCATATTATGCTTTTATTATTATAGATTACACAAGACTTAGTGTTGGAGAGTGGAGACAGACTCTCCTTTCTGGCTTGATGAAGCAGCCATGTTAAGGAGTCTATGTAGCAAGGAACCGGAGGTGGCCACTAGTGATTGCACATGTCCTCTAGGACCTGATGGTGGCCTCCAAAAGACAGCCAGCAAAGTCAGCCTCAGTCATACAGCTATAAGGAAATGAATTTTGCCAAAAAGCTAAAGTAGCTTCACAGTGGATTCTTCACCAAGTAAGAGCACAGCCTAGTAGATGCCTCAATTGCAGCCTTGTCAAGCCCTAAGCAGAGGACCCAATACACTTTGCCCAGACTCCTTACCCACAGAAACTGTGAAATAAGAAATATGTGTTCTTTATAAGGCACCAAATTTGAAATAAATTGTTACACAGCAATAGAAATCATTACACTTGGGAAACCTCCACTGAGGACATCTCTGACCTGTGGCTGTGTCCCCTGCCCAGCAGGGCTTGACAGGGAACCTGCGCCCCTCACCCAGCACCAGGCCAGGGGACATGAGGCTGCGCCCCCTCCCTGGCACCAAGCTAGGGGACATGAGGCTGCTCCCCCTCCCTGGCACCGAGCTAGGGGACATGAGGCTGCGCTCCCTGCCCAGAAGGGCTTGACGGGGGTGGGGCCAGCCAGGTCTGGGTCTTCTGCGTTTTTGAAGCATGTGCGGGTGGTTGGCAGGGACTTGACTCTAGATTCCACAGCGTGCCCCAGACTCTGACAGGAGGGAGATTTTCATATACCTTTTACTAATTTTCTTTCATCTCTGACCCTTCTATTATAGAGAAAGGGCAAATAGCATTATTAAAATATTTCCTCTAATTAATTCCTTTTTAATGTGCACAAATTTTGTCCATCAGGCCACTAGTAAATCTATAATAGTCAGAGTGCTATATTTTATCACTTTTCAGAACTCCAAGGAAATAATATGTGTTTCTTTCTTTGGTGGCAGAAATCACATAGCTCCTGGAGTTAGAGTACAAAATATTATATACTGAATATTACCCTATATAATAAAGATGTAATATGCAAATGGTCATTATTCTGTGAAGCGTAATGATGGATCAGCAGGAGTGTGGGGCAGAGAGCTACAAGCAGGCAGCAGAGAGCTACAGGAGGAGGCAGGGCAGCAAGCTGAGGGGCGGAGCAGGGGCCGGAGGGAGTTACAGAAGGGTGGAGCAGCGGGCGGAGAGCTACTGGAGAATGGCAGTGAGCTACTGGCGAGCTACTAGTGCAAAGATGCGTGTGCAAGGCTACTCGTATATTATATACTGTGTGCCCCCAAATTCATATGTTGAAAGTATACCCTCCAATGTGATGGTATTAGAGGTGGGGACTTTGGAAAGTAATTGGGATTCAGTGAGGACAGGTGGAGCCCTGATGAATGGGATAAGTGCTCTTATAAGAGCCAATGAGAGACCTTCCTTTCTCTGCTCTGTCCTCTATCATGTAAGGCTGAAATGAGAAGTTGGTAGCCTGCAACCCAGAAAAGGGCTCTAGCTAGAACTTGACCATGCTGGCATCCTAACATTGGACTTCTAGCCTCCAGAACTGTGTTAAACACATTTCTGTTGTTTATAAGCCACTTAGCCTATGATGTTTTTATTATAGTAGCCTTAATAAACTGAAAAACAGGTAATAGAAATAAAGCTCTCAGTAAAGAAAAAAAAATGCTGAAATAGCAAAGGAAGAACCTTTGCCTAAGTCCCATTTGCTCTCCTTTGTGGTTATCATCTGTTAAAAATCCCTAACAATCCTCAAAGGAGTAGTGTGCATAAGAAATCCATATGACTGGCACGGAAACCATGCCATCTTGAAGGGAAGAGCAGCTGTGGCTAGGAGCACAGCCTCACTACCACCCAGACTGGCCTTGGATATTCCCCCAAACCACACAGTGAGCCACAGAGTTATGCCACCCCTGGACCCCAGCCACCATGCTCCCTCCCTCTCCCAGCTGTAGTGAGTCGCAGAGTTGCATGCCACTAAGGCAGCAGGCTCTGGGACCATGCAGAGAGTTGCACACCAGTGGGACGTCGCAGGTGACCCTTGCAATGGGAGCCAGGACTCCAAACAAATCTACAATAACTTGCACAACAAGGTCAAGGGTAAGCCACATAGTCAGACAACCACATGAGGAGACTCCATTCACCAATGGGACAATAACATTTAAGACCCAACTACATCAGGAGAACCTAAATAACTCAAGTAAGAGGCTTAGAACACCCAGCTCAGGAGATCTGAGAGACTGCACCACTTGGTCCCACAAAACATCTACTACATAGGACCACTCCCCAAAATCTGGGTGGTATAGCAGTTTGATCTAAGACAAGTGTTGGCAACGATGTAGAGAAAAGGGAACCCTCATGCACTGCTGGTGGGAATGCAGATTAGTGCAGCCTCTGTGGAAAACAGTATGAAGTTTCCTCAAAAAATTAAAAATTGAACTTTCATTTGACCCAGTGATCCCACTTCTAGGAATATATCCTAAGAATCAGAACCACCAATCAGAAAGAATATATGCACCCCTATGTTCATAGCAGTGTAATTTACAATAGCCAAGATCTGGAAATATCCTAAGCGATCATCAGCAGATGAGTGGATTAAAAAACTATGGTACATCTATATAATGGAATACTACCCAGCTGTATAAAGGAAAGAACTCTTACCATTTGCAACATCATGGATGAACCTTAGCATTATGCTAAGGGAAATAAGCCAGTCAGAGAAAGATAGGTATCATATGATCTCACTCATAGTGGAATTTAATGAACAACATAAACTGATGAATAAAAATAGACCCAGAGACATAGAAGCATCAAACATACTGTCCAACCTTAGAGGGAAGGCAGGGGAGAGTGGGGGGGGGGGGGGGCGGTAGGAAGAGTTCAACCAATGAACTCATATGCATATACTAGTATGCATAATCCATGGACATAGACAATAGGGTGTTGAAGGCCTTGGGAGGGGGGAGAAGGTGAGAGAGGTCAAGGGGGAAAAAGGAGGACATATGTAACTTTCAACAATAATTTTTTTTTAAAAACCTACATTATATTGGATTATGCACAAAGGAGACTTTAAGTGTGATATAATAGAAGTCCTACTCATATTCACAAGGACTCAGTGATTAATTGGAGAAATCCTCAGACATTATCAGATAAATACCCTTCATATGTATTTATATGTGGTCAGTGGTATATATTTTCATTATAATCATTTCAATAATTTTTATTGCCTATAACAAGAAGTCATCCTATTCCCAATATCCCAGTATCCCCCTTATCAGAGATCTTGGTTCATAGTAGGAATAGGCCTCAGATTTTCATCATTCCACTAAAGCCCCCCAAATCCTCACTTACTTCCTAAGTTTCTGAGAAAAATTCTGGAAAGTCTCTCTCCTCCCCAGTTTCTCTGCTTTCCCCCTCCACAAGTTTAATCTTAAAGAGAAAACAAACCCAAAGAGAGTAGAGTGGGAGCAGGAGTTGTCTTTTGGGGTCCTAACGACCTTAGCAGTTGGCACATAAATGTGGCCAAGAGCTCCACAAGGCAAGGAATTCAGAACTCAGAGGACAATACCTAGCAACCTCATTGAGTTTCAGCAGGAAGTGAGCAGTGTCTTCCAACATCACCAGTGACAACACAGCACAAATTAATCTAGTATCAGTGGAATGTATTGCCACTTCATCCCAAGTTAAATACGTCCTCCCCATAGTATTTTTATGTATAGATTCCTTAACTAGTGGTCAATGTCTCACTGTTAGCATCAAGAACCTAGTGTTGAGAGTGAACAAAACCAGGTAGGCAGTAATATTAACAAAACACTGTTGGTTTGGCCTGAATGTGCCACAAATTTTGAATGCCTCAGGGAAAAGAGAGGAAGATAACTGTTTTAGTAGAAATAGTAGGTAGTGGTATAGAAAAATAAACAGGCAGGTAAACTCCTGAAAGCTATTAATTCTGCCCCTTGCAAGCTTCTATCCTGCTTCTGGATCATTGCCTAGCTTCTGACCTCTCTCAGACGGATCCCCTGGCAACAGGTATTGCCACTGCTTTTTGGGATATGGGTCAATAACAGTTCCCACCTCCAAGTCCTTCAGGGGAGGAAAATCCTCAGTTTTATTGTTATTGGGGTGATGATTTTCTATTTTGCCAAGCTGGATCTCTGAATTCATTTTTTCCCCTGAATTCATTTTTGTCCCAAAGGAAACATTGGTTTTCAAGGTGATTCATTTCTACTAGACTGTACAGATTTTGTGACATTATTGGATTAAATAGGCCTTTTGGGTTTACCTTTGGAACCTGGACATCATTTATAACTTTTCTATAGGGAAAATGCATTTCAAGCTCTAAATTACCAGATCTACAAAAAGCTCATTAGTAAACCAGTAATGCCTTTTCTTTTCTTTGCCCGAGAGAGAAGCAACCACACCAATATGAATTGCATTCTCATAACTAAATTCTTTTATCACTTGGAATGCTTTCTGTAAGTAACAGAAGATCCTGCTAACTGCAGCTCAAACAATAAGGACATTTATTATGACATTCAGCAAGAAGCCCACAGAGAAACAGGTCTAAGAATTGGCTCAGCAACCTAACAATGCCTTAAAGTACCTAAGCTCTTTCTAACCTTCGGCTTTGCCATGCTCTGCATGTCATCAATCTCTCTCATCCCCAGCCCCAAGGCAGCAGCAAATCTATGCATTAAATCCTCATAACAACATCCAAGGGCCTGAAAGGAAAAGGGATTGAGGTGTTTTCTCCTCATACATGTTTATTTTACCAGGAAGAAACCTTTCCCAGAAGCCTTGCAACAACAGACTTCCTTTTAAGTCCTGTTGTCCAGAACTCAGTTACATCCAAACTCCCGGTGAAAGGGGAATGAGATGATGACCTACCTCCTTCATGTTTCATGCCCTGGGCTAGGAGTGGGCTTGTCTCCCTGAGCACATTCTCCCCAAAGTTCAACAAAATTACGGTTTCAGCAGGAAAGAAGAGGGGACTGGTTGTTCATAGGTAACTAATACCATATATCACTCCAATTTTACTCCATTTTATTTCCTCTTGCTTAAGAGTTTTACTCTAGATTAGTAACATATGGCATTGGGCTACAAAGATGAGACTTTGATGGGATACAAAGCACATTAACAAAATGTGTGCTAAATTGCAATGCTATGGTTATGCTGCATACTCGATGCTGTGAAATCATATTCCTGAATAGACAGTATACATAATAGTGCCATTTTGGATGTTAGAGTAATTCACTGAGCTTAAAGACATACAGTGTGGAAAGCTCCCTAGTGCTAATTATGCTCACTTTCACTGACCAATGTCCAATGAGCCAAAAGATAATTCCATGTGGAATTCACAGATAAACATGAATATTAGTTAATATGTGACTTACCACACATTGAAGTTGTGGTAGCTTTTCAATGATTAGTGACCCAGAAAATCTTTGTCCAGGGTCTATTTATAATGTTGTTTTTTTCCTCAAAATAGTACCCCTTGAATTAAAGTATAATAAAACCAACAACACAATCACCAAAGACACACTTCTCCAGGAATACTCCCGAATAACCTATTTAGTAAAGATCATTATTACTCTTTTTATAAAGATAAGATTTTCTATCACAAGGGTATGTAAAAGTAATTCACAATTTAGAAAACGTATCTGAAGTCATCTTCTTTGTCTCGACGTGGCATTATAACTCCAACGATAAGCCCCAAAGAGAAGAGAGCTAGGTTTCCCTATCTACTCAACACAAGTGAAATAATCTAATCCAGGCTGCTTTATAGTCCGTCTCAATTATGTATATCTAAAGCAAAGCTATGATACTTAAATATTTAGAACTGCACAGTCAATGTTCTATTAGGAATTTTCCCACAAATACAATGTGGTCAATAGAAGAATGGATATCCCTTCCCTAAACCATATTCCAATTTGGAACTTTATGATAAGATCAAGGTCTGAGAGAAGGTATTCCCTCTGTGTCACCACTCTCCCTTAACTTTGAAATAGCATCTATTAATGAAAAATGTGTGCTATTATGCCTTCTTTGATTTACCCCTCTTATGTGGGGCAAGTCAAAGAAAATCATAATAACACACATTTCAATGGTTCTTTCTTCCTAAACTTTAATTGGAGAGTAAAGAGAAAAAAGATTGTCAAAAAAAGGTCATCTTCTCATTTCATTGGATTTTAATGTGTTTCTGACAGTGAAGAAAACAATTATTAAAGAATAGTTAATATTACTTTTCTTTGTGTACAAAATCAAAGGAAGAGGAGAAGACAATAAAGAGAAGTACACAAAACATTTAAAAAGGGAAAAACATATTTTTAAAGTATAGTGAAAATTGTCTGACAAGTTTCAGTCAATGGCAAGTAAAGCAATCTTAAAATTAGGAATAAACAATATTGAAGTGACCTAAAGCTGTCCATATCACCTCAGTTTGAACCTCCATGTTTGTGTTGTTTGCAATAAAGTTTCTAACATTGTACTGTCTTAAACTGATTAAGACCATAATTTGAATTATGATCTTAATCAGTTTATCAGTAATTTTTAATTTGGTGGTCAGAACTAGGCTTGGTTCTGTGTTAAGAAATACAAAGCCTGCTTAAAATGGTTTACACCATAGTTGAGGAAATGACTATCATAGTTGAAACATTACAACACAACGCAGGTACTATATAAATTAAATGCTAAATTTACATGTATCTAAAATGTATATACATTTCTAACATTTTATTTCTCAGCTGATTTCCTATTTTGACTTTCTGTATGTATAGTTCCTCTCCATTACCTTGGCTATTGATTATTTTTTAATGTGGGTGAAGGCCTAATGTACTGTAGATTTTGTCTCAGCTGGTGTGTGTATTCTCTGCCTGCCTTTACAAAGCCAAAATAAAAGTGAGCTAGAGTATTCCTAAACTTTTTATAATGTGACTAACTTTCTGCTTGCTTAAGAATTGTTTGGAATTACTTCTCAGGAAAAAATAGACGTTACTAAAGCTGACAAACTAATTGGGCTTTGCACCGTTCTGTCAATACATGGGAAGACTTCTGTCTATCCAGACACCTGCCAAAACAGAACAAAAGGCTTTCACTCGCATGCAAAGCAAGAGTTCATTTAGTTTTTTTTAATTCTATTTTTCAACTCTATGTTCATTAATCTTTATATATTTTTCACAGTTATGTTCTTTTAGGTGTTTTACTTTTTAAAGATATGTGTAATTACAAAATTAAATAAATATTTGTGCTTAATTAGATGTGGATACAGGTAGCTTATTATAATCCTGCAAAAAGAAAACCCAAAGTAACTCAATGTTTAGATTCCAAAAATACTATATATGCTTAAGAAAGTGAAATATTTACCTGTAATTGTTTCCTTTCCCATCCAAGAACTAATCAACTAACTAAATATAGGATTTATTAAATCAGTTCTACATCATACCTCAACTTTAATGTAGAAATCTTATCAAACAAAAATCTTTCACTAAGAACCTATTCAAAATATTTTAAAAAGTATTTTCTTCCTGAAACTGAGAAATTTGAATTAAAGACACATAATAAGAAATCTCTACTTAGGGAGCCTATTATGAATTAATAGACAAATATGTAGAAAATTGTTTAGTCTCATTGAAAATAAATGATCTTAATATTCTTTATTTCTTCCCATCTTATTGTGAAATCATATTTTAATTGTTCAATAATTGCTATCTTACCTATAAAAGAAAACTGCCTTTTTAAAAAAGTAGGCCAAATAAAATAGGCCAACTTGTTTATGAAGCAAAGTATTTTCATCCACTTACTCATAGTTCTTGGCTTTTAACAAGATGTCTGTGACATCTGAAATGGAAATATTCACTCTATAATTACACAACTTTATATATATATTTTTCATATATATATTCATCACTACATTTTTTTTAGGTGAGCTTATTTGAATAGCGTAGGCTCTCCATTGAATTGAGGAATATATTCAATTGGGTCTATGATTCATAAGAATATCCTCATATGACATTGGAACTTTTTCCTGGCAAATGTTTGTACATAGTTTTAAAGTTGCAATACTTTTGTGTACAGTTAACACCTTTTGGCCATTTATTTTAAGTAAGTTCCCATTTGAAGAACAAAGGTAATTCATGCCCTGCATCATGGTCCCTAATAGCTAAATTATAAAGAGTCTACACTGTAGAGGTGATAAATGATCTGTGTAAATAATAAATTTTTAATGCTGTGCTGCAAGGTAAGAAGGTAAAATTTATAAATTTTTCGTTTGAGAAGTAGAAAATTTCAAATGATTTACAGCTTTTCTATGAAAACTGTTTAGCCTAATCTCCTTTCAGTTTGACCTTTCTTGTGGCCCTAATGAAACTAAAATGGTTTCTAAAGAAGATTATATTTTTAGTTAACAAAATCCTATTACCATTATGAGACATATTTATATTAGGGCGTTTAATTACCATTTAATTTATTACAATAAATATGGGTTTACCACTCTACTTTTTGGATTTCTTGCATTGTTTGGGAAACATAGCTATCAAAACACAAAATAATACCTGTAATAGTTGGTGACAGCTACAGTAATCCTAGATAATAAGCAACCCCAAAATCTTAATGACTTACAAAACAAACATGATTTTTTTTCTCACTCATCAATCTATGTATGTAAAGCAGGTCATATGGTCAAGCCCCCATTTACATGGTGGGAAAATATACTCTACCTAGCATAGTAGGAGATAATAAACTTTATTTGGCAAAGCTTTTTAGTGCATAATTTTCTTTATTTTAATATATTTTTATTTATTTCAGAGAGGAAGAGAGAGATAGAAACATCAATGATGAAAGAGAATCATGGATCAGCTCCCTCCTGCATGCCCCCCACTGAGGATTGAGCCCACAACCTGGGCATGTGCCCTGACCTGGAATTGAACCATGACCTCCTGGTTCATGGGTAGATGCTCAACCACTGAAGCATGCTGTCTGGGTAAGTGTATAATTTTCTAATAGGAAAGAAATAAAGAATTGGGTATAATAATATTCCATAATATCTTCATAATATTTTATAATAGAGACTAGAGGCCCTGTGCACAAATTTGTGCATGGGTGGGGTCCAGCTGGCCCGAGCCCAATTGGGGTGGATTGGGGCTGAGCCTGTCAGGAGGAGGAGAAGGCAGAAGATTGGCTGGCTGGCCCGCCCTGATCCGGGTTGATCAGGGCTGAGCTGGCCGGGGGGAGGGGCGGTGGAAGATTGACCAGTGGGCCCCACCCCCGAATGGGGTGGGGGGAGTTGGGAGTCATTGTCTGGTGGAGGGACCATGGGAGGTTGGCCAGCCAGCCCCACCTCTGATTGGTGTGTGGGATGCTGATCAGGGATTGGGCAAGCTGGGGGGAGGGACTGTGGGACAATCAGGGTCGTGTAGGCCCATTGGGGGTGGGGCCAGGCAGGGAAGGGGCCACAGGCGGTTGGCCGGCCAGCCTTGCCCCTGATGGGGTAGGGGGGCCAATCTGGGGAAGGGCAGTTGGAAGGAGGGGCTGCAGGAGGTTGGCCGGCTGTCCCCATCCCCAATCTGGCCAGTTCACTGGCCACAGTGGGCATCATAGTGACCAATTGTTCTGGTCATTACATATATCTCCTTTTTTTTCCCCATTGACCTTCCCCCAGCCTCCCCTACCCCCTGTCCCATGCCCTCATCCCCCACCCCCCTCCCACCCCCCCCCCCCCCGCAGTGTCTTGTGTCTATTGGTTGTGCATATATGCATGCATACAAGTCCTTTGGTTGAGCTCTTTCCCGCCCCCTCTCCAACACTCCCCAGCCTTCCCACTGTAATTTGACAGTCTATTTGATGCTTTACTGCCTCTGTATCTATCTTTTTGTTCATCAAGTTATAATGTTCTTTATTTTCCATAAATGAGTGAGATTATGTGGTATTTTTCTTTCATTGCCTGGCTTATTTCACGTAACATAAAGCTCTCCAGGTCCATCCATGCTGCTGCAAATGGTAAGAATTTCTTCTTTTTTATAGCAGGGTAGTATTCCATTGTGTAGATGTACCATAGTTTTGTAATCCACTCATCTGCTGATGGGCATTTAAGCTGTTTCTAAATCTTAGCTATGGTGAATTGTGCTGGTATGAACATAGGGGTGCATATATCCTTTCTGACTGGTGTTTTTAGTTTCTTGGGATATATTCCTAGAAGTGGGCTTACTGGGTCAAATGGGAGTTCCAGTTTTAGTTTTTTGAGGAAACTCCATACTGTTCTCCACAGTGGCTACACCAGTCTGCATTCCCACCAGCAAGCAGTTCATGAGGGTTCCTTTTTCTCCACATCCTTGCCAGCTCTTATTGTTCGTTGATTTGTTGATGATAGCCATTCTGACAGGTGTGAGATGATACCGAATTGTCGTTTTGATTTGCATCTCTCAGATAATTAGTGACTTTGAGCATATTATCTAATAAAGAGGGAATATGCTAATTGACCATCACTCCATCACAAAGATAGCTGCACCCACAGCTGAAGCCAAGTTCCTATAAGGAGCCTTAATGGGCAATCAGCAGGGACCTGAGGCTACACTCTCCCCCACCCCCATAGCGCTTGACAGGGGAACTCAGGTTATACCCCCCCACCCAGCAGGGCTTGACGGGGGACCTCAGACCACATCCGCCACCCTGGCATCAGGCTGGGGGACCTCAGGCTAGGCCCCCCACCCTGGCACCAGGCCAGGGGACCTGAGGCCATGCCCCCAGCCCAGCAGGGCTTGACAGGGGACCTCAAGGTGCGCTTCCTGTCCTGGTGCTGGTCTAGGGGACCTCAGGCTGCTCCCCCACCCCCCACCCCAGCACCATGCCAGGGGACTTCAAGCTGCACCCCACGCCCCAGCACTGAGCCAGGGGACCTGAGGCTGCACTCCCCTGCCTCGCGGGGCTTGACAGGGAACCTCAGGCCATGTCCCCCACCTGGTGGGGCTTGACGGGGGAACTCAAAGCATGCACCCTTCCCCGGTCTGGGCTGGGGAACCTTAGGCCATGCCCCCTGTCCTGCCACCAGGTCAGGGGACCTGAGGCTACATCTTTGGTTCTTGGTGAGCATGACTAGAGGTTCATCAATCTTGTTTATCCTTTCAAAGAACCAGCTCTTGGTTTTGTTGATCTTTTGTATTGTTTTTTTGGTCTCTATGTCATTTATCTCCACTCTGACCTTTATTATTTCCTTTGTTCTGCTTACACTGGGCTTCTCTTATTGCTCTCTTTCTAAC
Source organism: Corynorhinus townsendii (assembly GCA_026230045.1). NCBI lineage: Eukaryota > Metazoa > Chordata > Mammalia > Chiroptera > Vespertilionidae > Corynorhinus > Corynorhinus townsendii. The sequence goes on from JAPDVU010000002.1 coordinate 95,199,461, forward strand.
TCTTTGAGTTGTAAGGTTAGGTAATTTATTACCATTGTTTCTTGTTTTTTGCAGTAGGCTTGTAGAGGTATGAACTTCCCTCTCAAGACTGCTTTCGCTGTGTCCCATAGATTTTGGATTGTTTTGTTTTCATTGTTGTTTCTTGCCATGATGTTTTTTATTTCTTCTTTGATCTCTCTGGTAATCCAGTCATTGTTTAATAGCATGCTATTTAGTCTCCATGTGTTTGATTTATTTAGATTGTTTTTATTGTAGTTGATTTCCAGTTTTATGCCACTGTGATCTGAGAAGTGGCTTGATATGATTTCTATCTTCTTGAATTTGAAGAGACTTTGCCTATGACCCAATATATGGTCTATCTGTGAAAATGACCCATGTGCACTTGAGAAGAATGTATATTCTGTGGCATTAGGGTGAAATGTTCTGAAGATGTCAATTAATTCCATCTGGTCTAGTGAGTCATTTAGGCTTGATGTTTCTTTGCTGATTTTTTGTTTAGAGGATTTGTTCAATGGTGATAGTGGGGTATTAAAATCTCCTACTATAATTGTATTGCTGTCAACCTCTCCCTTGATATCCTCCAGGAGTTTTTTTATGTATCTGGGTGCTCCTGTAATGGGTGTGTATATGTTTACCAGAGTTATTTCTTCTTGTTGGATTGCTCCCTTTAGTATTATGAAGTGGCCTTCCTTATCTCTTGCTATGTCCTTTACTTTGAGATCTAATTTGTCAGATATAAGTATTGCTACCCAGCTTTTTTTTTTTTCATTTCCATTCTCCTGAAAAACCTTTTTCCATCCCTTCACCATCAGTCTGTGTTAATTTTTTTTTTCTGAGGTGGGTTTCTTGTAGACAGCAGATACATGGGTTATGTTTTCTTATCCAATCTGTTACCCTATGTCTTTTTATTGGGGCATTTAATCCATTTACATTTAAAGTTATTATTGACTAGAGGCCCGGTGCATGACATTCGTGCATGGGGGTGTGTGTCCCTCAGTCCAGCCTGCACTCTCTCTAATCTGGGACCCCTCAAGGGATGTCCGATTGCCCATTTAGGCCCAGTAGGATCGGGCATAAATGGGCAGTCGGACATCCCTCTCACAATCCAGGGCTGCTGGCTCCCAACTGCTCGCCTGCCTGCCTTCCTGATTGCCCCTAACCGCTTCTGCCTGCCAGCCTGATCACCCCCTAACCACTCCCCTGCCATCCTGATTGATGCCTAACTGCTCCCCTGCCAGCCTGTCTGCCCCTAACTGCCCTCCACTGCAGGCCTGAGTCCCCCCCAACTGCCCTTCCCTGCAAGCCCAATCGCCCCCAACTTCCCTCCTCTGCTGGCCTGGTCACCCCTAACTGCCCTCCCCTGCTGGCCATCTTGTGGCAGGTATCTTGTGTCCACATGGGGGCAGCCATCTTTGACCATATGGGGGCAGCCATTTTGTGTGTTGGAGTGATGGTCAATTTGCATATTACTGTTTTATTAGATAGGATAGGTACTTCTTTGTTGCCATTTTTATTCTTTACCCTTGTGTTCCTTCTTCGCTTCCTATTTCTTTTTTTTATAGCAGACCCTTTAGCATTTCTTGCATTGCTGGCTTGGTGGTAATAAATTCCCTTAGACCTTTTTTGTCTGTGAAGCTCTTGATTTCATCTTCAATTTTGATTGATAGCCTTACTGGGTACAGTATTCTTGGATTCAGACCCTTCCTTTGCATGACTTTGTATATTTCATTCCACTCCCTTCTGGCCTGATGTGTTTCTGTTGAGAAATCAGTCGCTAGTCTGATGGGAGATCTTTTGTAGGTAACTTTCTGTCTCTCTCTTTTAAGATTCTTACTTTGTCATTGGTGTTTGCCAATTTAATTATAATGTGCCTTGGCATCGGTCTTTTGGGGTTCATTTTGCTTGGGACTCTGTGAGCTTCTTGGAGTTGTATGGGTTTTTTCTTCCCTATATTAGGGAAGTTTTCTGTCATTATTTCTTCAAACAGGTTTTCTATTCCTTGCTGTTTCCTGTCCTTCTGGCACCCCTATTATGTGAATGTTGTTTTTTTTAGTGTTGTCCCAAAGTTCCCTTAGGCTCTCCTCCTGCTTTTTAATTTTTTTTTCTAGAAGCTGTTCTACCTGGGTATTTTTTCCTATCTTGCCTTCTAGCTCACTGATGCAGTCTTCTGCTTCTTCTAGTCTATTCTTGATGCTTTCTATTCAGTTATTTACAGGAGCGATGTCATTTTTCATTTCTTCTTTGTTCTTCTTCATTTCCTCTTGGTTCTTACACATATTGTCGAATTTGTCTTCCATTCTTTTCAACCACATTATGATCATTTCTCTGAATTCTTTCTCTGATAGGTTGCTTGCCTCCATTTCGTTTACTTCCTTTTCTGGTGATGCCTGTTTTTATTTCATATGTGGGTTGTTTCTTTGTCTTCCCATGATCTCTCTTCTCCGGGTGTCTGGTTGTGTAGTTCTCTTGCTCGTTTTTCTGAGGGAGTGTAGAGCTCCTCTGAATCCATGTGCTTTTGGCACTTGGGGACCGGTGTTCTAGGGTTCACAGCTGTTTAGTGGGTGATGTAGTTGTAGATTCCACAGGCTTCTCAGGCGTCTGATAACATCCACTTTCCCCTTCAAGATGGCGTGGTCTTCGCATCCATGCTGGTTGCTCTGGGAGGGGACCCAGCAGCAGTGGGGCTGCCCGGTCAAGGGAGCTCCATCTGACAGTCCCCCACAGTCTCCTGGAATATAGCTGTCCCTCCACTCACCAACAAACACTCCCTATGCTACCACACACTCTCCCTTTGCTTTCTCACTCACACACTATCTTGCAGTCTCCCTTCCTATCGGCAGCCATCTTCGAACTCAAGTATGGGGCTTTTTTAGAGCATCCAGGTCAGGAGATCTAAGAGACTACACCATTGGGTCCCACAACACACCTACTACATAATACCACTCCACAAAATCTGGGAGACATAGCAGTTTGATCTAATACATAGAAACAAAAACAAAGGGATAGAAAAAATGGGGGACAAAGAAACAACCCTTAAATGAAAGAAAGGAGGAATCACCAGAAAAGGAACTGAATGAAACAAAGGTAAACAATTTGCCAGATACAGAACTCAGAGGAATGGTAATAAGAGTGCTCAAACAATTCAGTGAGAACTACAAGCAACTTAATGAGAATTAGAAGGGTCTTAACGAGACCTACACCAACATGAGATGATAGCTTGAAACAATAAATAAGAATCAATTAGAAATGAGGAATGACATAGCTGAAATAAAGAACACCCTGGAAGGATTCAATATTAAACTAGAAGAAGCTGAGGACTGAATCAGTGTATTATAAGACAAGGTGGGGAAAAAACACCCATTCAGAGCAGCAAAGAGGAGGAAAAAATTTAAGAAGCAGGAACAGAGCCTAAGGGAGCTTTGGGATAATACAAAACCTAACAAAATTGGGATTGTAGGGGTACCAGAAGGAGCAGATTCTGAGACAGGAATAGAGAACCTGTTTGAAGAAATAATGGCAGAAATATTCACAAACCTGGAAAAGGAAAAAGTTACTCAAGTTCAGGAAACACAGAGAGTCCCAATCAAGATGAAACCCAAAGGGGGAAGGAGGGAATGAGAGTTATCTGTAATACTATCAACAACAACAACAAAAATACTTCAAAGAAATAAATAAAAATTAAATATTGGGGGGGGGAGGGAGATAAAACCCAAAAGAATCATACCTAGGAACATCATAATTAAAATCACAAACATTAAAGACAAAGAAAGAATCTTAAATCTGCAAGGGAGAGATAGAAAATTACCCACAAAGGAGTTCCCATTAGACTGTTAGTTGACTTCTCAAAAGAAACACTTCAGGCCAAAAGGAAATTGTGTGAAGTAAACAGTCTAATGAAAACCAAGGGACTGAACCAAAATCTACTCTATTCAGCAAAGCAATCATTCAAAAAAAAAGTAGAAGGTGAAATAAAGACCTTCACAGACAAAAAACAGCTAAGAGAGCTAAATAACACAAAACTAGTACTGCCAGAACGTTAAAGGGACATTGTAAGAAGAAGAAATACAGGGAAAGAGAAGAACACAGGGATAAAGAATAAGAATGACAATAAATATCTATCCTATCTAATAAAGAGGGAATATGCTAATTGACCCTCATACCATTGCAAAGATGGCAGCACCCACAGCCAATAAGAAGGGAATATGCTAATTGACTGCCCTGCCCTCAAAGGTGGCGGCACCCACAGCTACAAGATGGTTGTGCCCAGTGCCCTCAGCCCCGTCGGCATGCCTGCCTCCAGAGTCCCACCGTCCCCTCAGCGCCCCAGCCACCCAGGGCCAGCCCAAGGAATAGGCAAGCCTCAGATCGTGGCTGCCCAGCCTCCTAGGGCCACCCAAGGCATAGGTAACCAGGGCTGGCCGAGGCTTGCGCTGCTGGCAGTGGCAGCAGCAGAGGTGTGATGGGGCATCGCCTTCCCCTGATCGCCGGGTCATCTCCCAGCCCTGAGGGCTCCTGGACTGTAAGAGGAGGCAGGCCAGGCTGAGGGACCCCGCTTCCTGTGCATGAATTTTCATGCACCGAACCTCTAGTTAATAATAACCTTGCATATTAATGGCTTAAATGCTCCAATCAAAAAATAAGGTAGCTGAATGGATAAGAAAACAGGACCCATATATATGCTGTCTACAAGAGATGCATCTCAGAACAAAGGACTCACACACAATTAAAGTAAAGGGATGGGGAAGAAAAATGCTTAAGGCAAATGGAAATGGAAAAAAGCTGGGGTAACAATACTCATATCTAACAAAACAGATTTCAAAGTGAAGGCCATAACAAAAGATAACATAGGCCACTTCATAATACAAGTGGATATAATTCTGATGAACATATATGCACCCAAAAATGAGCATCTAAATATATAAAACAAACTTCTGGAAGATTTCAAGGGAGAAATTGATAGCAATGCAATCATAGTAGGGGAATTTAACTCTCTGCTGAAATCATTACATAGATCTTCTAGACAAAAAAAAAATCAACAAGGAAACAGCAATGCCAAATGACACACTAGATCAGTTGGAATTAATTGATATTTGAAGAACATTTTACCCCAAAACTACAGAATGTACATTCTTCTCAAGTTCACATGGCACATTTTCAAAAATAGGCCACATGTTAGCACACAAAGTTAAGTGTCTACAAGTTGAATAAGATTTAAATCACATCAAGCATCTTCTCAGATCACAATGGCATAAAATTAGAAATCAACTACAATAAAAAGACTCACAAACATTGAAACACATGGACACTAATAGCATGTTATTAAATAATGAATGGGTTACCAAATAGATCAAAGAAGAAATAAAAAATCCTGGAAACAAATGAAAATGAGCACACAACAACACAAAATATATGGAACACCATGAAAGCACTCCTGAAAGGAAAGTTCAAAGCACTACAGGCCTACCTCAAAAAACAAGAAAAACTTTTCATAAGTTATCTAAACCTAAAACTTAAAGAATTAGAAAGATAAGAAAACTCCAGAGTAAGTAGATGGAAGAAAAAAAAATAAAGATCAGAGTGGAAATAAATGACATAGAGACTTAAATTGATCTTTATTATCAAAGGTCAATAAAAATAGGAGCTGATTCTTAGAAAAGATAAACAAGATTGATGAACCTCTAAGCAGACTCATGAAGAAACTGAGAGAGGAACCAAATAAACAAAATCAGAAATGAAAGAGGTGAAATAATAAATGACCCCACAGAAATACAAAGGATTGTAAAAAAAAACACTATCAATGACTATATTCCAACAAGCTGGACAATGTAGATGAAACAGACAAATTCCTAGAAAAATATAATCTTGCAAAAGAAAATTGGAAAGAAACAGAAAACCTGAATAGGCCGATAACTACTGAAGAAATTGAAGCAGTAAAAAAAAAATAAATAAATCTTCCAGCAAACAAAAGCTCTAGGCTGGACAGCTTCACAGGGGTGTTTTACCAAACATTCAAAAAAGAACTAACAACTATATTCCTCAAACTATTCCAAAAAATTCAAGAGGAAAGAATACTTCCAAGCTCTTTCTCTGAGGCCAGCATTATTCTAAACCTAAAACCAGATAAAGACACTATAAAGAAAGAGAATTACAGGCCAATAACTCTGATGACCATAGATGCTAAAATCTTAAACAAAATATTAGCAAATCAGGTCCAACAATACATTGATATTATCATACACTATAACCAAGTAGGATTTATTCTGGAGATGCAAGCCTGGTACAATATTCACAAATCAATAAATATGACACATCACATAAACAGATTGTAAGACAAAAATCACATCATCATATTAATTGATTCAAAAAAAGCATTTGACAAAATTCAACACTTTTTTTGATAAATTCTCAGCAAAGTCAGAATAGAGGGATCATACCTCAACATGATAAAGGCCATATATGAAAAACCTACAGCCAACATCATACTCAATGGGCAAAAACTAGAACCATTTCCCCTAAGAACAGTAACAAGACAGGGATGTCCACTTTTAACACTCTTGTTCAACGTAGTACTGTAAGTCCTACCCATAGCGATCAGACCAGAAGAAAAAATATAAGGTATCCAAATTGGAAAGGAGGAAGTAAAACTCATTATTCACAGATGACATGATAGTGTACGTAGAAAACCCTAAAGACTTCATTAAAAACTACTAGCTTTAATTAATGAATTCAGCAATATTGCAGGATACAAAACTAACAACCAGAAATCAATGGCATTTTTATACACCAATAATGAACTCTCAGAAAGAGATACTAAAAAAAAGATCCCATTTACCATTGCAACAAAAAAAATTAAGATACTTAGGAATAAACTTAACCAAGGAGGTAAAAGACCTATACTTGGAAAACTACTGGATGTTGGAAAAGAGATAGAGAAAGATATAAGTAAGTGGAAGAATATGCTGTATTCATGAATTGGTAGAATCAACATCATTAAAATGCCCATGCTACTCAAAGCAATATATGCAATCCCTATTAAAACAGCAATGGCATACTTCACAGATCTAGAACAAACACTCCAAAAATTTATATGAAATGAGAAAAGACCCTGACTGGCCACAGCAATCATGAGAAAGAACAAAGTTGAAGGAATCACAATACCAGATTTCAAGTTACACTACAAAGCCATTGTGCTCAGAACAGCTTGGTACTGGCACAAGAACAGATCAATGGAACAAAACAGAGAACCCAGAAATTGTCCCAAGTTAATATGCTCAATTAATATTTGACAAAGGAGGCAAGAGCATACATTGGAGCAGAGGCAGTCTCTTCAATAAATGGAGTTGGGAAAATGGGACAGGTACATGCAAAAAAAAAAAAAATGAAACTAAGTTACCAACTTACACCATACACACACACAAAAAAAAACTCAAAATGGATAAAAGAATTAATGTAAGTCTTGACACCATAAAAATCTTTGAAGAAACCATAGGAAGCAAAATCTCAGACATGTTTCATAGCAATGTTTAGCAATACATTTCCTAGGGCAAAGGAAACTAAGTAGAAAATAAACAAGTATGATGAAATGTGCCATTGGTATTTTAATAGGAATTGCATTTTATCAAAATTAAAATCTTCTGCACAGCAAAAGAAACCATCAACAAAATTAAAGGCGAGACCACTGCATGTGAGGAGGTAATTTCTTGATCAGAGCTCTGCTTAGGAAGATGAAGCCATCTGGAGTCTACAAAATCAACTGAAGGATATACCATGTGCCATAGACTGTTGGTAGTGGAATGCTGCAAGAACTAGAGAGGGCCTGGACAAGAACAAACAGTGGAAATGAATGCATGGGTTTGAATGCTCAACAACACTGAAATAAAATCAGTAGGATTTGATAACTGATTTGGTATAGGTAAGAGAGCATGAGAGAGGTAATTAACAGAAAAGCCCATAAACAAAAAAAGAGAAAACAGAAGGACAAGCTAGGATTGCAAAGGAAAATTATTAAAAGTTTTTGAAAAATATTGAGTTCTACATTAAATTCACAACACACATTCTATAAAATGTACCACAAATCAACAGGTATATTTTATATATAATAATTTAATGCATATTACACATCAGCATATTGTTCATTAATTGTTTCAAACATTTCTATCTTGTCTCTACAATGATACCAGATACTTCTTGAAGAAGAGGGGGTAAAAAAAGGAGTGAGCAGGATGAACTGACATGTCGAAAACTCTTATTTTCTGCATTCAGGTGCAATATACATGCTGTTATTCTCATAGCACAGGTAAATTAAAGCTCAGAACTATCCTGTATGTTGTCCACATTGCCAGAGATAATGTAATATGTCCCCAATTTTACTGCATTACAATGGACCCATGAGTATCCATGCTAGAAATTCCAGGGAGCAGATATTTGGCTGAATTTAAGGGAAAAAAACACCTTTTCAACAATTAAAATTATAAGTTCAAGAAGAGAACTTCAGGAAAAATGTAATGAACTTATGTAGATATACAATGTACAAGCAAAGGAAATCATAAAATTTTTGTCCCAAATTATCTCAAGATAATAACTGATATGTGAGTAAGATACACAGCAGCAAAAATTAAATATTATAGCTTTTTCTTCTTCTTTGTGCTAGTGTACACAGTTTTAAAATAGCTTCCTTTTGCTTTTTTTTCAAATTTAAGTGATAGATTTTTATTTCATCATTTTCCTTACATTTAATATATATTTCTGTGAATGTCTGTTGTGGTGCAATTGTATGTTTTTTATTTAAATGCAAAGGCAATTATCAGATTTTAAGAACTAGCTTCTAATTAAGCTTCCAGAAAATAATTTGTTTCTTTGTCAAGGTATATATATATATTTTTAGATCACAGACTGCTAATAGAATGAATAAAAGAAAATACACTCCATGTGTGCATTTCACAAGAAAATGAACATTGAAAGTGTTTTGACATTAAAGAACCAAGCTCCACTGCACTTGCATGTGTAAATTCTTCCTGAGCAAATTATAAAAGATAACATAAACTAAAATTTAGACTTCAAAATTGAAGCATGCATTCAAATCTTGATATTTTTAAATCCACACTTACCTGTGAAGAACTAAGTGCAAATGGTCAATTGTTCTTGTAAAATCTGAACAAAATTTTTTTAAAAAAGGAACTTAGCAAAATCCCAAAGCAAATTATTCTATCTATCTCCTTCTTATTAAAATTGTTTGCTTGCTTTTTCCTCTTCATTAGGAAAGGATAGGTTTTATTTTTATTTTAACACTTATTTGACTTAATTGTAATCTATGGAAAAATATGCTATATGTACTGGTTGTAATTTCCTTGTTGTGCCCCTTTAATTTACATCAGGTTAAATTGTAGTGGTTTGACATGTAGAAATACCTTAGTCCAAGGTAGAAATGGTACCCAGTGTGGGGGCCCTGTCCAGAGCACGCGCTATGTTCAAGGCCAATCTGAACGTGGGAATCCTAAATGGCGTGTTCAAGGCTAATTTGCTATATGTAGGTGCAAAAGCAAGGATGCAGTAATCTCACTGAATACACTGAGCAGGTGTGCCTTTCTATAACCCCAGAATATTGATGTCACTATTTGGCAAGAAGCCTTTTTTGTTTCTGAACTTGTTTGCATCTGTGTATAAGTTGCCATTGACCAGTCAGTTGTTGGCTGTGCTGTTTGTAATAAAGCATGTCCCACTTGCCTTCTTGTACCCACATGTTCTTGAGATTTCCCTCACCCAGGAGGATAAAGTCCCCGGCTGAGGAGCTTGCCCCTAAACATCAGTGTAAAGTAAAGAAAAGCTACTTTGTCAACAGCTAGGTAAATTTCAGCAGCTAACTCCCTTCCAAAAACCCGCAGCAAGGTAGGATGAGGTAGGAAGAGTTAAAGGATAAAAATATTTAGAGATCCACAGAGACATAGGCAGAAGTTTTTGGTCAACACTTAGTCTAACAGGAGATCTAACCTTCCCCCCTCAACCTCTTCCCCACCCCTAGTCAAGATTCTAGCAGACACCTTTTTGAAGAAACCTATGACTACAATGAGACTTGCAACTTGCTCGTGATATTTATGACAACAGCTCAAGCTGGGCAGATTGGTGATAGAAAACTTGGGATCTTATACCTTTCCTAGGGGCCCAGTGCATGAAATTCGTGCACTGGGAGCCCTCAGGGGATGTCCTACTGACAGCTTAGACCTGCTCCCCATAGGGAGTGGGCCTAAGTCACAGTCTGGCCTCCCTTTGTGGGAGGCGACCAGGCTGATCAGGGGAAGGCATCAGCCCCATCATCCTGCTGCTACAGCCACTGCCAGTCACCGCAGCCACCAAGGTGTTTTCATCAACATGGATTCCAGTCCCTCACCATAAAAAAATAACAACTTTCTTTAGGCATTTTCAAGATGTGTCTTTCATAGAATATGACATTTCTTTCTTCCTTTATTTTTTTATCCTCACCTGAGAATATGTTTCCATTGATTTTTAGAGAATGTGGAAGAGAAAGGGAAAGACAGAGAGAAACATCAAAGTGAGAGGAACACTTTGATTGGTTGCCTCCTGCATAAGCCCTGACCTGGGCCCTGGCCAGGGAGGAGCCTGCAACCTAGGTACATGCCCTTGATCAGAATTGAACCCGGACCCTGGGGTCAGCAGGCTGAGGCTGACCACTGAGCCAAACCGGCTAGGGCAGGATATGACATTTCTTAGCCCTCCAGCAGCGGACCTTCATTTTTTTCTCCAGGAGTGTGGTGGAAAGACCTTAGATCACCTTTTTGGATTCTTATTACACAAGTTACTAAGAATTACCAGTGGCATACAGGGAGCTTAGCCAATGAGCAGTCAGAAAAGGTGCTTCATCTGTAGTTCACACCAATTGCTGGCTTGGCCCCTGCCCAGGCCTAAAGCCTCTGCCAGAGGCTTTAGGCCTGGCCAGGGGGCAACCCAGCTCCCTCTGATAGCCAGCTCTGCCCCTGCCCAGGCCTAAAGCCTCTGTCCCCCAGATCCCTCTGATTGCTAGCTCTGCCCCTTCCCAGGCCTAAAGCCTCTAGCCCAGGATTTAGGCCTGGGCAGGGGTCCCCCTCGGCTCCAGTCACAGGCTCGGCCCTGCCCAGGGGTACCTTGGCTCAGACCCTTCCCAGGCTGCTCAAGGCCCACGCAGGGCCTGCCTCAGAGTGACCTGTGTGCCGAGGATGTTCCCGGGACCCAGGCCGCTGGCGCCTATGTATGCAAATTAACCTCTGTCTTTGTTGGGTTAATTTGCATACTCACTCTGATTAGCTGTGGGCGTAGTGGAGGTACAGTCAATTTACATGTTTGTCTATTATTAGGTAAGATAAGATCTGGAACCTTAAAGGACTGAATTGGGTGTTAATAGCTGGCTCTAGGAGAAGGCATGGAGACCAATTCAGAAACTTACCATTTCAGCTATTTAGGAGTCTGCATCAAGGAAGACTTATATGTCTTCCTGTTAATGCAATCTAAAAGCATATTACTATTTTTCAAAGAGAGAAACTGAGATTGAGAGAGGCTAAGAAAATTTCCCAACATTATGTAGAGTGAGTCAAGCCAACATTTGCATTCAGATTCCAGAGTTCACAACCTTTCCACTATATTAAGAAGTTGTAATATTCCTTCGGCAGGTCAAAGTTTTTTTTCTAAAAACAACAAACAAACAAAACATTGTTTCCAAATTAGGATTCATCTTTCAATTTCTAATTTGATTTAATATTTTAGTTTATTATTTGAGGCCACAAAATAAATATCTGGATATTATACTATCGCTTGAACTTAACCTTTACTTTAGTTCTTCTTGACATTTCTGTCTAAATTTAGACAAAATATTCTGTACAATAATACAAAATTTCCCTAATTGATCCTTTCTCATAAAATCTCAACAATAGTATAATTTTTTTATAAATTCCAATTCTTTTTGACCAAACTTCCAAATAAAAAAAAGAAATTAACCAATTTAGCAAAACTGTTTTAGTTTGAAGTTAATTATACACCCCAAATAAAACACAAAACAATACTAAAAAAAAATACAGAAGAGTTCTCAGATATCAGACAAAATTACAGAATAAAGAGGTTAAAATAGCAAGCAAGTATTTTAGATATTACTAAAGAAATGCAAAAAATATCTGAGAGATAATTTAAATTTGTGCAGCTTTCTTATGACCATTTCCAAATACACACCAAAATTAGGAAGGGCACAATTGGTTTAAAACAATCTGGTCACTTATGAATAGTGTGGTATATTTAGAAAAACATCTCCCTGTTCATTAAGACCAGCAATGACTTATTTTATTTTTATTGTTGATACTATTACAGATGTACCCCATTTTCCCTCACTTTTCTCACCTTCATCCAGCTCCCTTGCTTCTTGCCATCATCACATTGTTGTCTGTGTCCATGGGCTATGCATGTATGTTCTTTGGCTAATCTCTTCACCTTCTTTCATCCATTTCCCCTACCCCCCTCCTCTGACATGTCAGTCTGTTCCATGTATCCATGCCTCTGATTCTATTTTGTTCGTCAGTTTATTTTGTTCATTATATTCCATATGTAAGTGAGATCATATGTAAACACAATGAAATAGTACTACACAGTGGTAAAAACGAAGGAACTCTTACCTTTTGTAACAGCATTGATAGACCTATTATTCTAAGTGAAATAAGCCAGTCAGTTAGACCAGTGGTTTTGAATGGATGTGCCACAAGAATTTTTAAAACATGCAATTCCTGACTATTTAGTCAGGAGCACTGACCTCTTTTCCCTTAGGTTGTCAAATAAAACTATGACAACAGCCGTCCAATGTGAGTGAATCAAAATTATACCTATTTTTTGCCAGATTGGTAAAAAATATAAAATATTTTTGGTATGCCTCAGAAATCCTATCTAATAAAAGAGTAATATGCAAATTGACTTTACCTCTGCTACTCCCACCATCCAATCAGGAGCAAGTATGCAAATTAACCCAACCAACATGGCTGTGGCCATGGAGCGAGAGGAGGCTTGGGTTTCCCTGGTAATGGAGAAAGCCAAGCTTTCCACACACCCTGGCCAGCCTAGGCCTCCAGTCAAGGCTACAAAGTTTCAATTATAGAATATAAATAAATCCCAACAAAAATGGTGGCAGCCACAGAGCTGGAGAGAGCAGGAGGCTTGGGTTGCCCCCAGCAATGGAGGAAGCCAAGCTTTCCGCACACCCCGGCTGGCCTAGGCCTCCACTCATGGCTACAAAGTTTCAATTATAGAAGATAAATAAATCCCAACAAAAATGGCTGTGGCCACAGAGCAAGCAAGAGGCTTGGCTCCACTCAAGGCTACAAAGTTTCAATTATAAAACATAAATAAATCTCACATACCAGGGCCTCCGCTTGGGTTGCCGGGGGGCTTGGTCGGCCCGTAAACCACCACAGGTCCCTTGCCCAGCTGCTCCATACCCCAAGGGAACCCCCACCCTGATCCAGGACATCCCTCGAGGGGCCCCAGATTGGAGAGGGTGCAGGCTGGGCTGAGGGACACAACCCCCCATGCACGAATTTCGTGCACCAGTCCTCTAGTTTAGTAATAAGTTTGTGTGCCATGAGATCACTGACTTCAACTATTAAACTATACATACACACATACCTAGAAATACATACAAAAATTAAAGTATAAATTATTGTGTTGCCTGGCCAGCATGGCTCAGTGGTTAAGCATTGATCTATGAACCAGGAGGTCATGATTCAATTCCCGGTCAGGGCACATGCCCAGGTTGTAGGCTTGATCCCCAGCTTGAGGCAGCCAATCAATGATTCTCTTTTGTCATTGATGTTTCTATCTCTCTCTCCCTCTCCCTTCCTCCCTGAAATCAATAAAAATATATTAACAAAATAAAAAATTACCATGTGAATATGAAAACAAACACTCTAAATCTTCTGTGGATATGATTCAATATATTTATATGACTCAGGGACACTGTACCAAGTGCAAACAGACTTGATTCTAGGCTGAATTTTACCCCTTAAGAACAGGGTGCCTGGAGAAGTTAGTAATAGCCTTGGGCCTCAGGTTTTTTTTTTAGCTGTAAAGTGAAGGACTTGGGATGGATGATTTCTAAAGTCATTTCCAGCTATATGATTATATATGATTCTTAGACAAGAGGGTGAGAAAATCTATGTGACTGGATTGAATTGCCTTTGTCCTTGGTCCTGAGCAGCTTCAGACTTTAAGGCTGATTCATTACAACCAGGAAGGAACATTTCCATTTCAATTTTTGAGGTAATCATGGCCAGGTTTAACCCTTTCAGACTAAATGTTAATTTTCTTATTTTTCTCACACCTCTATAGTTGTTAGTCCAGGACTTTCCTGTAATTAGATGTCAGTCTTTGATTAATTCTGTATTTGCTTCAGGAATTGCCTACTTTTAGCACTAGACCATTTCTAATGCATGTGCTTCCTGCCCTATGTATACTTACTTGTGTTTTATGCCCTTTTTTTGCACCTAAGCAGTACTTTTTTTTTTAGCTAATATTCTCTTTAAGAGCCCAAGCTTTCCCTTTAAGATTCAACAGTTCTGTCCCAATAATATACAGAATGATGCACGTCTAGCTCTTTCTATCTATTTTAAACAAAAATCATTTTATGTTAAATATAGAAAATTATATTGTTATTGTACATTCTTGTTCCAAAACATTGCTTTAATTTTCCCTAAAATAATATTAATTAGAATTCCTATCATAAAATACATTATAAAGTTTTAATTATTGGATAGGCAAAATAGGTATATTTCACTTCATAAGTTAGAGATTGTATTATACCTCATAACTAAAAATTATAAAAATATAGAAAAATAACTAGTATGCACATACTAGTTATTTAAGCAAACAGTAAATTCAATAATGAAGTAACCAAATTCAACAATGAAGCAACTAAATTCAAAGTTTCAAATGACTTACTCAGCTGGTAATTTATTAATGTGCTTTACAGCTCAAATACACAGGATATATGAATTTTTTAAGCAGTAAAAGGGACACACAAATGAGAAAGAATACTTTATCTCTTTCTTCTTCTTTTTTCTCTTTTTTGTTCTGTAAGTCTTCTCCAGATTGAAGGGGGGAACAGAGAGATGGAATAGTAAATCTTTGCTGTATAAAAACTTAAATAGAAAGTAATTTTCCTAAGTAAAATCTTTGAATTCTGCACTGTTTCATTTAAAATGATATATTTTTTAAACCCTACCTTTAATGTCCTCCATATGTTGAAGGCAGAGTCCCAAGATACTGGGACTAGATAAGAACTCAAGTAGCAAGTAAAGGATAAGAAACCAACTGTCAGGAATGCTTAAATAAACAAAACCACATCACAAGTACATAAACACCAATTATTGCCAGGACAGAAGAATACTGTGCCGATATATTTCTGCTTTCTACACACCTTCTGAAGAAGTAGTTTTAGGTTTTTGGTGTTTTTTGATGTTATTACCCTATACGCTAATCTGAGGATGTGTAGAGGTACAAAGAAAAATTTAGCATCATTGAGAGACTGCTTCAGAGTCTCTCAATGTAAACCTTTGATGATGGTTTTAAATATCATACATCTCAACTATTAATTCTATAAAAATTGTCCCAAATTTTAGTGCTTTTATAGAGTACAGTCAATAATTCTAAATATTACTACTTGCTATGTAAGAAATTGAAGGTAAATTATAAATTTCCCTGTATAGCATTTTAAAGTGATATAAACAATCCAAATCACTTCCTACTCCCAGTATTCTGGGAGTGTAATTTTTTAAAATCTTCTCCTAAAGACATCTTTTTTTTAAAATTGATTTTAGAGAAGGGAGAGAGAAGAGAGAGAGAGAGAGAGAGAGAGAGAGAGAGAGAGAGAGAGAGAGAGAGAGAGATCAGTTGCCTCCAGGACTAGTACACGTCACAACCAGGAATGGAACCTGCAACCTGGGTATGTGCCCTGTCAGAGCAGCCAGAGCACAGCTGGAGCACTGGTGCTTTGAGTCCATATATTCTGAATTCTGCTCAACTACGCCAACTGTCAGGGCAGGTTCCTTCTCAAAGTCTGACCATTGCACTAACTGTCAAGGTCAAACCCCTCTGCCAGGGGATGGACCTTCTCGGATGCCGGGTGGTAGATGGAGAAGCCATGAGAAGTTGTGGGTGTATAAGAAAGCCTTTATTGTAGAAGCCAGTGGCCAAATAGTCATCAGAAAAAACAGTCCTTCACAGCAAAGTCCCATTTAGGCAGCTGGACACCGGCTGATAACCAAATACATCTTTCCTATAAAGCAGTAGTAGTTTTTGTACCAACAGCTATTATCTGGGCAGCTGCACACTGCCCCTAGACTCACTGCCTCACATAGCAGTGGCACCTGAGCTCTCTGCTCTTGCCTCTCTGGCCTCTCCCCTCTCCCCAGCCTTTCCTGCACTTCTCTTGCAGCAGGAGCAACACCTGAGCTCTCCTAGGCAGCCTCAGCAGCTTCTCTAGCCTTACATAGTAACTGCATCCTCTGTGACTGCCTTTTCCCCCCAGCACACTGGCTGGTCAGTACCATATTATACCACTGAGATAAAAGAGGCCAGTTGCCAACAGGGACATCCATCATTTGGGCACAGAAGGGCACCGTGTACCATGAGATTGCTGTTGCCTTGCAGCTGTGTAGTCCTTGGACATTCTGATTAAGATCCCCATGTTCAGAGTGGCCTTGGCTGTCCAGCATATTAAGAACAAGGCTTTTCACACTCTGAGTTGACTTGACTATCTGGCATGGTTCCCACATGCCCTCACAGAGAATGAGACCTGCCACCTTTCTGTGTATGAGACAATGCTCCAACCAACTGAGACCCACCTGCCAGGGTGTGTAGTGTAAGTAGCAAATATCATGCAATATATTGAATTTATATGTAGAGTTGTGATTTTTTATTTTATATACAGTTTACTGCACATTGAATTGTTTTAAAGTAAATACTGTTTACAGTAAGTATATTTCTAATCATATTATGCCTTTTGCAACAAAATTACATTTGAAATTTCTACAGTTTCATGAGGACTTTGTGTAAAATTTTAATTTACTGAAAATATTTATTGAGAACCTGGTATATGTCAGGTACCTTCAATGTGCCAGTAATGTAGCTTTGGACAAATCCTGATTTGAATACTTATTGTTAGGAAATAAAATCCATGCTACATTTGAAATATTATTTTCTTTAATACAGGATATAGAAATGTGCTGCAATAAAACACAGAGACTTTTTGTAATTTAATTATGGTAAAGCAATTTTTAAAATAGAAAACCACTTACTAATCCTAAACATTCTCATGACCAATTACCTTTGCATCATCCTGTCAGTTAGCTGCATTGAAAATCCAGTTTTCTCATTACAAATAATGCTTTAATTTTATTGCTTTCATTTTATGCATGATAGAAGTTAAAAATTCTTCACAAGTTGTTGATCAGTTCCACAAAACATTTTGTCTTTCCACTTTACTGTGGCTGAATAATATCCTCTTTGTACACGATGTGCTTGCTCTTTTAGCTTATCTCTTTCTATTTTATTCGCTCTCCTCCCACTTGAGTTTGCTATTATTCTTCTCTACCCACACCCTGTAACACACTTTCCCACCAAACTGGATGCCAGGGCCCTTTTGTACAATCCTGAAAAAAGAACAGTATGTGAAGTACACTTTAATAGCATGCCTTTACTGAGTATATAAAGGAACTCGGTAGATAGAATTATATTGCATTTTTCTATATATTGGCATATTGTGATTGTGACATCATTTTCAGGGGACTATACTTTATTATATTTTTCAATGCCTTCACACAAATTATTTAATAGCAAATTTTTCTATGAACATATCAACTGAAAAAAATGTTTATATTCTTGATAAACTATAAATTTCCGTTATTAAACACTGAACATCATATGATTAATTAAATTTTTCCT
This sequence comes from Corynorhinus townsendii, assembly GCA_026230045.1. Classification (NCBI taxonomy): domain Eukaryota; kingdom Metazoa; phylum Chordata; class Mammalia; order Chiroptera; family Vespertilionidae; genus Corynorhinus; species Corynorhinus townsendii. The sequence continues at coordinate 95,217,422 of JAPDVU010000002.1, forward strand.
TGACTGCCAAGAAACTTGGAGAAAAAAATAATTCAAGCTTTTCATAAAGCCTTAGGTCTTTATAATTTTGGGACACCTGTTTTAGAAAAAGGAATTAAAAATTATAACTGCAGTCCTACCGGTTTGGCTCGGTAGATAGAGCATCAGCCTGCGGACTGAAGGGTCCCAGGTTTGATTCCAGTCAAGGGCATGTACCTTGGTTGCAGGCATATCCCCAGTAGGGAGTGTACAGGAGGTAGCTGATCAATGTTTCTCTTTCATCGATGTTTCTAACTCTCTAACACTCTCCCTTCCTCTCTATAAAAAATCAATAAAATATATTTAAAAAAAATAAAAATTGTAACTACAAATGTAGACGGAGAGCTGTGGAAGAGCCTTACCCAAGTTAGGGCTTTGAAGTTTAAGCTTTATTTAGCTACCTGGAAAGTCCACTTCTGCTTGGAACTAAGTTTTATGCCAAACTGCTACTATTTCTCTCCATCATCATATCTTAATACATTAGAAAACCTCTTATCCTATCTAATAAGGAGAGGATATGCTAATTGACCATCATAACCTCACAAAGATGGAAGCTCCCACAGCCAATAAGGAGGGAATATGGTAATTGACTATCACACACTCAAAGATGGCAGCACCCATAGCCACAAGGTAGCAGCGCCCAGTCCTCTCAGCCCCGCCAGGGTGGCAGGCATGTGGCCTGCCTCCAGAGTCCCCCAGTCTCCTCAGCCCCCCAGATGCCCAGGGCCTGACCAAGATGCAGGCAAGCCTCAGATGGCAGCTGCCCAGCCACCTAGGGCCAGTCCAAGGAGCCGGCAAGCCTCAGATGGTGGTTGCACAGCTCCCAGGGCCACCTGAGGTTCAGGTAACTAGGGCTGGCCAAGGCTTGCACTGCCAGCAGTGGCAGCAGCAGAGGTGTGATGGGGATATCACTTCCCCTGATCATCAGGTCACCTCCCGGCCCTGAGGGCTCCTGCACTGTGAGAGAGGGCAGGCCAGGCTGAGGGACCCCCACCTCCAGTGCATGAATTTTCATGCACCGGGCCTCTCTAGTCCTTACATAATTGGAATCAAATTGGTTGGTTAATTGATTTATGGAAATTATTAAAAAATTACATGCACATAAACAAACATTCTTTAAACTTAAAGCATGTGAATACTCATTAATTTGTCACTCTTTGGGTTGATATGCAAGGCTTTTTATTCAGGTAAGACAATAAGTGGAAGTTAGTTAAAAGAGTTTTTCCTATTTAATATCCCACATCCTCACCTTCTATATTTCCATTTTGGAATAATAGTTTTACAATTCCTATAACTTTAATTATGAGCTACCTCAAAATTGCGTCAAAATAGGTGAATTAAAGTTATCACTCATGACTATTTGTAGGAAGATTCTCTGTTTTATAGATTATTCATAGTAATATTGTAATATATGGCTGATTACCTTGGACCTTTCTAAGTTGCTTCCTTTTGTTACATCTGGGATATGCTATGTAAATAAAATATAATTCGTTCTACTCAAACCATATGATAAAGTTTTTATTTATATAATTTCAGACTATGTTGTTCCAACTTGCCAAAATTCTAGACAGTTGACAATTGAATTGAATATACTTTAGGTATTATTTCTTATACACATGGATTATTTAAGTATAGTGTACTGAAAAGTAGTGAAGGTATATAGATATGGGTTATTGTTTTAATCAGCAGGCAAAACTAGAAATGAGCCCTGGCCAGCTTGGCCCAGTGGATAGAGTGTCAGCCTGCAGACTAAAGGGTCCCAGGTTCGATTCTGGCCAAGGGCACATGTTGGGGTTGGGGCTCGATCCCTAGTAGGGGGGTGCAGGAGGGCAGCTGATCCATGATTCTCTCTCATCATTGATGGTTTCTATCTCTCTCTCTTTCCCCTTCCTCTCTGAAATCAATAAAGAAATATATTTTAAAAAACAAAAATAAAATGAATTAAAAAAAACTAGAAATGAGTCAATGTTTTAACATAACTTTTGTGTTCAATTAATACATGCTTTTAAATTTATATAGAAACAAATTAAAGAAATATTAAATTTGCCAATCTGCTTTGTCACACAACAATGAACAGAAAATGATCACAGGTGTTTTCATCCAACCTTGCAGTGTGAGGTTTTAAGAAGCTGCATTAATGCACATGTGTACTATCTTTTGAAATCTGCATCCAATCTTCAGGACTCAGTTTCAGAATCCAGTGCTATCATTTAAAATAAAAATAGTTTGTTCTTTCATTTGTGCAGCATAACAGAAGAATTTTAATTAGTCATATGCTGAAGGAACTCATGTCTGCCCTTTGATGAAAGAACTAAATTTCATTACCTTACTTCAAATTTTAGTTGTTCAATAAATTACTTTCCGAATCACCCAAGATGGAATGATTTCATTTCTTAACAACCAAAAGATTTTTTGTTTCAAAGTGTGTGCTTTGCTATGAGTTATAGTAATTAATAAACCCATTATTACAAGAAATTTTACTTTTAGAACATTTTGCAGGAAAAATATAGCATGGCATTGCAAGAATGATAAAGAACAATTAAATGCTTTAAAAATATTTTCTGAGTTAAAGTATTAGTTTAGATTATTGTGAAAATAGTGCCTAAATTAATAGGCCTTATAAAACTATTAAATTAGTCCTAGCCAGTTTGGCTCAGTGGATAGAATGTCGGCCTCTAGACCAGGGTCCCGGTTTTGGTTCCGGTCAAGTGTACTACCTTGGTTGCAGGCTCCTCCCTGGCCCTGGCCAGGGCTCATGCAGGAAGCAACTAATCAATGTGTTTCTCTTACATGGATGTTTCTCTGTCTTTCCCTCTCTCTTCCACTCTCCCTAAAAATCATTGAAAAATATCCTTGGGTGAAGAATAAAAATAAATAAATAAATAAATAAATAAATAAATAAATAAATAAATAAATAAAATAAAAATGAAATAAAACTATTAAATTAATGATCACGAGTTCTTTTTAAATTAACAATCTAAGTTTCTTTCCTAAACATAACATAATCATGCAGCTTTATAAACTGTAGTTCCTGAAACTTGGTTATTACTTACTCTTTGAATGTATGATAGCGCAATGTTGGAGAAGTATGTGAGATGAATAATAAAAAGGATGGTGGGGATTAAAAGTGATGCCATAATGGAATGGACTAAAATTATTGGTGCTGTTACAGCTGGAAAAACTAAAATAAAGAGGAAATAAGATTTAAATACATTAAAATAGGGCAGGTATTAATAGGCTGAACTTTGACTTTTCCACTAGCTTCAATGTTGGAAGTCATTTAGAAAATGAAATTAAGAAATGCTTTTTGCCCTAGCTGGTTTGTCTCAGTGAATAGAGCCTTAGCCTGTGGACTGAAGGGTCTCAGGTTTGATTCTTGTCAAGGGCACATACCTCGGTTGCAGGTTCCCGGCCCTGGTCAGGTTCATGTGGGCGGCAACCAATCGATGTGTCCCTCTCACATGGGTCTTTCTCTCTGTCTCTCCCTCTCCCTTCCACTCTCTCTAAAAGTCAACGGGAAAAAATATCCTCAGGTAGGAATTAAAAAAAGAAATACTTTTTAAGCACTGCTTTTTATAGTGGTTTTGAACAAATGCGACACATCACCCATATGAGGTAGTATATAGTAAAAATAGAAAACAATTCATACAAGATTTCTGTATGTGAAGGATGATGGTGCACAACTGGCTTATTATCGGAAATGAAGTTTGAGAGAAGTATTTCTGAGCAAAGCAAAGAGAGCAACCATAGCTTGGTGCCCCTGTGCAACAGAATATTGTGTAGCTGAATAGCAATTTTTTTGCAATTATTATGTCTTATTTTTCATTTTGAGACTATAATAGATTTTATAATGTGGGCTATCATGAAGAATATTCAAAATATTGCATAAATTCATTGTGAGTGGATGCTTCATAATGATTATTCAGGATTTAAGTATTGACTTAATAAATCAGGGATCTAATTTTGGGATCTAGGTTTGTATAAAACAATATTATTGATATATACATATATATATATATATATATATATATATATATATATATATATATATATGCCTTTTCCAGTTTGCTACTTGACTGGTCAAAAATTTTCTTTTGTAATTCTTGTTGTGTGTATCTGTCAGGATAGGCTTGCCTATACTGTCCTAACTAAACAACCCTAATTGTTTCAGTGATTAACACAAAAAGTGTCTTTGAAACACAATCATGACTAAAAAGCTATATTAACCGGCCACTTTTTCTGGCCTAGCAGAGAGTAAAACAATCCTTAAGAGCCAACTCCTGCTGGGATGCCTTTCTAAGGTTTCCTTGTACTTCAGACACCTTTTACTAATTGTAATCTAGGATAAAACTGCTATTTTGAGAGGCTGAGTGATGTCAGTTACAAAAACACTTCAGCAAAAGTGGTCATTCTTGGCAAGTAATCTACCCCACTGGGAAACAAAGATCTGGAGAAGGGAATAACAAGTACTAAACTGAGAATGATGTCAGCTTTAAAAGTGTTTCATCAAAGTTTTGTTGAAAACACAGCCATTTTAAAAACAAGTTTCCATCAAAATGTCTTTTGACTGGCTCCTACCAGATAATGTGTAATAAACTGAGAAACAGAGTAAAGAGTCAAACTCAGGAGCATTTTCCCCAGTCCATTAAGAAAAGGGTTTGGGTGCCTTGGCTAGGTATCTCAAGTGGTTAGAGTGTTGTCCTGATATGCCAAGGTTGCAGGTTTGATCGACAGTCAGGGCACATACATGAGTCAACCAATGAATATACAAATAAGTAGAACAACAAATTGTTGTTTCTCTCTCTAATCAATAAATTAAGAAAAAAAATATTTGGGGGATGGTTTAAAAATTACAGCAGTGTCTGGACCTCTGAAAATTATCTTCATGGTGAGAACTAACAGCACAGTTTTAACCAATGACTTATAGTTAAGTTCTCATCTTGTATGGGATGAAAAAAAAATTTTTTTTAATGAAATAGTGTTTTGAGGACCTAATAGTAAAGCTTTTTAGTAGATGTTGCTTCTCAAATATCCTTATCTGTAACATGTTGATTTTATAGAATAAGTCATAGATCCCCAAAATACTAAATTAAATAATACTTTGCATAAATATTTCACATTTTGCTATTTTAAATTATTGAGTAGTTAGAATGAAAAATGAACTTTTTTATTTTAGTGCTTTTAATTATAATAGTAAGATAAGTTCAAAATATAAAGAAAAGGTCACTATCTTTTGGAATATAACAACCTTTAATTATTTCTACTGTTTATTTAATTTTTAAAAAATTGATTTGAGAGAGAGAGATACATCAATCTATTGTTCCACTTATTTATGCATTCATTGGTTGTTTCTTGCATGTACCCTGACAGGGGAATCAAACCCACAACCTTGGCATATTGGGATGATGCTCTAACCAACTGAGCTACAGAGCCAGGGTTATACTTATTTTTATCCTATCTAATAAAGTCTATCTAATAAAAGATCAATATGCAAATTGACCATCACTCCAACACACAAGATGGCTGCCCCCATGTGGACACAAAATGGACGCCACAAGATGGCCTGCAGGGGAGGGCAGTTGTGGGCAATCAGGCCAGCAGGGGAGGGCAGTTAGGGGTGAATGGGCCGACAGAGGAGAGCAGTTGGAGTTAACCAGACCAACAGAGGAGGGCAGTAGGGAGGGACCAGGCCTGCATGGGAGGGCATTTGGGGGCAACTAGGGCTGCATGGGAGGGCAGTTGGGAGGGGAACCAGGCCTGCAGAGGAGGCAGTTAGGGGCAACAAGGCTGGCAGGGGAGGGCAGTTAGGGGTGACCAGGCTGGCAGGGGAGGGCAGTTAGGGGCAATCAGACAGGCAGAGGAGTAGTTAGGCATTGATCAGGCTGGCAGGGGAGTGGTTAGGGGGTGGTCAGGCTGTCAGGCAGAAGTGGTTAGGGGCAATCAGGAAGGCAGGCAGGCGAGCAGTTGGGAGCCAGCAGTCCTGGATTATGGGAGGGATATCTGACTGCCCGGTGGGATCAGGCCTAAACAGGCAGTTGGACATCCCTCAAGGGGTCTCAGATTGGAGACGGTACAGTCTGGACTGAGACACCATCCCTCCCCCCCGCCCCCTGTGCAGGAATTTCATGCACCGGGCCTCTAGTCATTAAATAGAAAGCACCACTGTTTCTTGAATGTTTATAGTGTGTCAGGCACTCTCATTATAAGAACTTCATGTGTTTTCACTAATTTTATTCTCACAAGAATCCTCTGAGGTAAATGTTATTGGCATCTCTCACAGACAACAGAGAGGTGTTACCAGACAGCCCCTTAAGCCAGTGAGAGAGGGTTGTCCCCAACTTCAATCTTTGTCTTCTCATATAAATTAATTTATATTAGATACCTTGACTGCGCCATGAAAAGCCAATTTATTAAAGTAATTAAAGCATGCATCTTTATTGAAAAAAGCAAAAAAAAAAAAGGTAAGCAAACCTATACATCTGGCTTATGAAACACAGACAGGCTCTCAGCTAATCTGAATAGCAAGTTGGGTGAGAGTCTGAGGCATTATATACCCTCCTGTCTATAGGGCTCAAAATTCCTCTGCTGACTATTTTGGTACAGATTAATTCTCAAGGTCCTTTTTTCACTTTGTGGCCTTCCCAGAATTCATGAGAAGCACCTGGCAACTTTATCTTGCCAAGTGTAGAGACTGCTGGCTTCTCTTCTTAGGGAGCAAAACAGCCCTTTTTTTCTTCCCCCTCCCCCCTCCCCTTCCTTTCTGCATTCTCTCATGAGGGAGGTTTTTTGAACCATTTGCTCTGTGTGCTGGCTGGGGAAGATCAATGGCTTGTTAGTTACAAACTGGCTGCAAATTGTCCACATTGATTGGCCTTGTTTTAACTTTCCTGTTTCCCTATTCCTCCTGCCCTGGAATCCTGTAACAGAAGTATTATTATTACCACAAATGAAAATATTAAGACAAAGTTTGATTCCAAAACCTTTCTACTGACATTCTTCTGAGAATATGGCCTTTGGAGACAAAAATGGAGATTAGAACCTTGCTGTGCCATTTAGTTAAAGTAGCAGCCATTTTCAACAATTTGTTGAACCCCTGTATTTATTTGCAAAATTCACAAACTTGATGAGAAAAAGTATAATGTAGGAATGAAAACTACTTAGCAAACTATCTTTCCTCTAGTAAGTGTCCAAAAACATTAGCTCATTTTATTATTCTTATTTAATTATTAGATTTAAAGGGAAGCACCTAGCACAATCTTAGGAAAGAGTAAATATTTAGCAAATATTAGTTATCTTTATTATATATCTTTAAAAGTATTTATAGGCTGAAAAAAATAAGACTGCCCCACATGTGAAATGGAATCCAACTGGGATGGAATCCCACAGGACTAAGAGAACACATCTCTGAATGACCTTGAAATAAAAACCCATGGACTATTTGTAATCTCTTTTCTAAATTTAACTGGTCATAGTCTCCTATTAGTTCTTTCATTGCCAGGAAGTTTGGTATTCATTTAATATACACTGGATACATTTTTCAGAGTACTGGCTTTCAAATCCTGGCATAGAACCAGTTTCAATGACTATTCACATTTCCTACAGAGGCATAGTGGAATTTAATAAAAGATCTGTGGATTGGAGGGAGAGTACGGTATCAGGGTATGAAAGATTTGTGATGACTCTGATATATTTTTTTCCTCTTTTCAAAAGCAAAAATCACAAAGCACTATAAATTACTGAGAAAATTACAACTGAATGTTAGCACGATTCAAATCCAAGCATCACCACTGACTATTAAAATGAATGTAGTGCTAAAGCACATTTGAGGTTCAGTGCTCTAAGAAAAACTTCTCTGGGAACCAAAGGTAACTTCTGTACTGTCTGATTAAGGATACCTGTCTGCAAAACTAAATGATGCATCAACATTGCAAGCACAAATCAATTTAATTGATTTGTGTGTATCATTAGCCTATCTGTTATGTTTATGTTTTCAATTGTCAAAAGCTGACTTTGCCGATTAAGGGTTGTGTTTACAGATACAGTTAGAGGATGGAAAATTCAATCATTAGTCTATATCAGAAAGAGCTGGCCAAGAACATTACTCTTCAAAATGGAAAAGTATCAGCTTAAGGAATAGGTGTATTGACACATTAGCTCAACAAATGCGGGAGACTAATGTGGAAGGGATACTACACATAAAGGTCTAGTTTGGTAAATGTTCCAAAGTAAATGTTCCAAAAGTTGATTGAAGATCAACGTGGCCCTATTACGTTAACATAGCAATTAAAAACTGATGTGATAAAAATTCTATTCTAAATAAGTTTATTTCAAAAATAAAGTTTTTTGCTAATAATTACCATTAAAAGTAATTTTTGAAAAAACTAAAATATGATCTTGCTTATTTCTAATAAAAATAGTCACACATTAGATAATTTTTGTTCAATATAGCATTCCTACTAAGGTTTTTGTGAGAATAAAAATATGACAATACTTAATCTCTTTATTGATGCTAGCAGATATGAAATTGAAAATTTCCATCTGTGTAATATTTTTAAAACTTCTTATTTGCTATTATCTTATTAATAGAGATGAGGGAGGAAAGGAAAACTATATATCAAGTCACAATGGATCAAAATAATCTACACTAATAAAAGAGAAATATGCAAATTGACCACAACTCCATGACGCCCACCAGCCAATTAGGAGTGAGTATGCAAATTAACCCAACAAAGATGGAGGGTTAATTTGCATATGCAGGCACAGAGTGAAGATTGAAGGCTCCGGCCTGAGCGAAGAGTGAAGACTAAAGATTGAAGATGACTGAAGACTGAAGATGACTGAAGATGACTGAAGACTGAAAACTGAAGAGGCTTGCCTTCTCTGCTTTGCCTGGAGCGGAGAAGCCTCAAGGCTTGGCTTCTCCACTGTGGCCGGATTGAAGGCCTGGGTCCCGGGTGCCAGAGGAAAACTGGTGCCAGCAGCCAGGGGAAGGAAGGCCTATTGCACGAATCTTCATACAACGGGCCTCTAGTTTTGAATAAAAAGAAGACAAAGTAATAATCTTGCATTGGTTGGCAACTGCTGATTACAAAAAAAAATATTTCTTACTATTGTTAAATTTTGTTTCACTGAGAAAAATAAATCAGATGAGGCAACAAATAAATTAAAGACTCCATTTAGAGCATATGCTCTTTAGGAATACAAACGTCAACGACAAATCCCCTGTTATACCATTTCTCACTAAAACGTTCCAGGAGAAGAGCAGTTCACTCTTCCAATGAGAAAAATTAGGGTTAAAACTACATAAAAAATTGAATTCTGCTAGCCTGGTCATGAAGTAGTATTCCTACAGGGTGAACCTACCAGTACATATTTACAAGCAAATACTGTATTTCATCAATCTAAGGTGACCATGATTATAAGGCACACCATTACATGCACCACTAAGAAAGAGACATATTTGTAATTAAATATTACACATCTTCAATTGTAAGCTGCATTCCCATTTTGTAGAAGGGGCACCATAAAATTAATGAAATGTAGTAAGCTTATGTATGTTGATATGTCTTTTTCCCTTTTACTACTTCTAGTATCAAATATCAAGGACGTTATATATTTACTTACGTGACTTCTTTCACTCTTCTTTCATCAACTCAAAATTATGTGCAAGTAATTTTGTTGATTTAGCCTTAATTTTAGAACACAGTTTAAGGCCTATGCTTGGGTTCCCTCCAATCTATGTCATGCAACTTGGCACCATTTACTCCTCTGGAGTTCATTTTATTTATTGTGCCTTTGGTTGGCCAGTGATATCAGAGAGAGTTGGCACAGGGGTCCAATTCCTGGGCACTATTCTATTATCTGAGATCAAAATAATTATTCAAAAATACATATCAATTTTAAAGGCATTTAAGCTAGTTCCATAGAATTGTGATGGAGGATAGGTTAGTTTTCAGTGTCATCCTTCTTTCTGATGTCAAAATTTCTTACTTAGTATTCCCAAACATAAATATCAGAGGGTGCCCTATTACTTTTGGGTTAAGCTCATAGTCCCTAATAGCTTTATGTTATTTATCTTACTAGAGGCCCAGTGGATGAAATTTGTGATGGGGGGGTGGATCCCCTCATCCTAGCCTGCACCCTCTCCAATCTGGGACCCCTCGGGGGATGTCTGACTGCCGGTTTAGGCCTGATCCCAGGGATAGGGCCTAAAGCGGCAGTCAGATATCCCCCTCAAAATCCAGGATCTCTGGCTCCTAATTGCTCACCTGCCTGCCTGCCTGATCGCCCCTAACTGCTCCCCACCACCGCTTGCCTGATTGCCCCTAACCACCTCTGCCTGCTGGCCTGATCACTCCTAACTGACCCCCTCTGCTTGCCTGGTCACTCCCAACTGCCCACTCCCCCCCCCCCCCGACTGGCTTGCTTGCCCTCAACTTCCCCCCTGCCAGCCTAGTTGCCCCACGCAGCCTGCTGTTCAGTCGTTTGGTCATCCCTCACTAAGCCACCCTGCCTGCTTGGCCTCCCCATGAATGCTACTGTTCAGTCGTTTGATTGTCGCTCACTAACCCCCTGCTGGCCTGGTTGCCCCATGCAGTCTGCTGTTCAGTCATCAGTCTGGTTGTTTAGGTCGTGATGGCCCCTGGCTTTTTATATATTAGGATATCTTCAGGGATAAGTTTAGCAATTAGCAAATCTAATAATCCTTCCAATGGGCCAAAGAAAGGGAAGTGGCATTCTGCCCCCAAGAAAAAATATATACATGCATTTAACACAGACTTTTCAGAAATCAAGTAATATTTTTATCCTATAATTAGGGATTCCAAATAAGTGTGGGTAGAAGCAGTGCAGTTTTACTACAAATAGCAAGGGAGAGAAGTTATGAGAGATTACCAGGTAAGATATTTTGGGATAAGTAGACCTTCTATCTATTTATAGCAAATAGTTAGCAAATTAATAATATAATTTATCATAATGTTATAATACAACATAATATAGCTTATAAATAGTCACACAGTAGACTCTGGAGAAAAGACATTTATTTATTTATTTATTTATTTATTTATCTTTTAGCATCTGTTATCAACCTGGCCTGGACTAGGTGTTAGGGATATAGCAAAAGAATAGATTTGGCTTTTGCCCTCATGGAGTTTATAATATAACAATAAATGGAGACATAAAATAAGTAATTATTTGTGTAATAAATATTATAAAACAGATTGAAATATGTTATGAGGTCCAACCTAGTGTTTGGTAAGGGTGAAGGAGATGACATCTTATTTGAAACATCAAAGATGGATACACATTAACTTGGTAGGGAATGAGATAGGGCTCCCAGGCTTGGAGGGAGTCAGTTCATTTGAAAGCCCATAGGCTAGAGCACTAATAGTTCCTTTCTAAAGCAAAAAACAAAAACAAAAACAAAAAAACTAAATGTGAATGAAACATAAAGAAGGAATCATGTAAAGGATAAAGTTAAAGATAAAAAAGTCTAGACTTTATTCTAAAAGAAATGGAAAGCTATTAAAGGGTCTCAAGAAAGAATTAGCTCATTGAATACTCTTATTTAAGAAAAAATTTTAACACTGTAGCTGAGAGTAAAGAATAGTTTAGAGAAGGGATTGATTGAATGCAGGAGACTGATTTGAAGACCATTCTAGTACTGCAGGTGAGGCCATGATGCTGGGAATCAAATCAGGGTGGTGGCAATAGAGCTGGGGGAATGTGGATAAACCTGAAAACAATGTGAAGATAAACTCTTTAGGATTTATTGAGGAGGTAAAGAAAAAAAGAGCCATCAAGAAGGATGGCAAGAGTCCCAATAATCTCTCTTAAGTAACTGGGTACATGGTGATACCATTTCAGGGGGTAGGGGGGATAACAATGGAGGAAAACATAAAACAGAAATGGGGGTGAAATTCCAGAGGAACTCTGATATTTAAGGATCAGGCAGGAAAGAAAGAGGTGACAGGACAGATTGAAACAGCACAGTGATATCTGTAGAAGAAAAACCTAGACATTTTTTTTTATTAAAGAAAACAAGGGGAAAGTTTCCAGTGTAAGGAGCAAGTGTCACATACTGCTGAAAAATCATGCTATATAAAAACTGGAATTTTATTGACATGGAACTCACTGGCAACTGTGGTGAGTTTTGGCAGTGTAGTACTAAGAAAATCTAAAAAGAGGGTAATGAGGCAAGGTACCAAAATGGTGGTGTAGATAAACACCTGTACTCGCCACATCCCATAACCACATCAAAATTCCAACTAAAACACAGAATATCCATTTTCCAGATGCCTGAAAGCTGGTTGAATGGAAGTCCTACAACTAGAGAAGTAAAGAAAAAGCACATTGAAACTGGTAGGAGGGACAGAGGCATGAACATGCTGGTCTGATACCCATGTGTGCCATTCCTTCAGTTGTGAGGGATATCTTAGCTGCAAAAGCCTACCTTGAGAAACAAGGGGTCCCAGCTCCACACCACATCTTCAGCCTAGGGTTCCAGTGCTAGTAAGAGAAGTCCCTATAACTCTGGGCTGTAAAAGCCAGCAGAGATTATGGCTGAGTGATACAGAGGTGTGTGGAGACCCAGGTGTTCCTTGTAAAGGGCTTAGTCTTACTTGCTCTGAGCTCCAGCACTGGGTGGCTTTGGGGGACCCAGACTCATACAGGAAGGAACTGGATTGCCACACATCAGGAACTCAGGGGTGGCTTTCTCTCAGACAGAGGTGCTCACAGGGGTCATTGTTCATGTGCTGGGACCTCCCTTAGCAGCCATATTTGAGTTTCCACCAGCATGTCCCACACTGTTTGCTCCACCCTCATTATTCCCTGAGAACCCACACCATTCAATTCGCAGCCCCACCCAAGCTATTTGCAGCACATTTTCCATATGAATGGCCTGTCCTAGCTCAGACTTCAGACTTTGCTAATCTCTCAAACAAGCTGCAAACTGGTGTCAGTGTACCCTAATCCTACCAATAAAAGGCCCAAGACCCAGCACTAGCACCAGCCTGCCTTGCTTCACAGCTGGACCTCGCATGGGCACTTCCAAGTCCAATACAAATAGCAGCCATCTGCAGATCCCTCTGTAGCTCCTGCTGGATGGCCCTAGGCAGTGGCTGACTTTGCACCTCCCTGAAGGCCCTAGAGCCTGTGCATTCAGTAGACAGCTTCAGATCATAGCAGATTACAACTCCACATTCATAAGCAACACACGCAAGAGGCAAACTCAGTGAGTACCACAGCCCCACTGAAGCAAATCCTGCTCCATAGGGGTGTTTCCTGCACAGCAGCTCTCCCACTATAGGCACAGGTAGTCCTCACAGTCAATTGGCCTGGAGGTCAATTCCTCCCAGTGATGCCAACTGTAATCAAGGTTCAACTACAACCATAGTGTGGTGTATCTAAAATGCCCAGCTCAGGTGACTGGGGAGGCCCTTCTTGTTCTTGACATATTATTGTTTTCAAATACTGCTGGAAATGATTTTCTAATTTTCTAAAAATTACCAGTTTTATCAATCTCTTAAATGAATTAGGTTTTGGATTCTTTGAGTTCCTCTATTAGCTTTTCTTTATTTCATTGACTTCTGTTTTGTTGTTTTAATCCTGCTATTTACTTTGGTTTAATTAGCTTTTCTTTTTCTAATTTCTTAAAGTGGAACTGAAGTTACTAATTCTTCTCTAATACAGGTGCTTAGTGCTATTTAATCTCTCCTCAGTACTGCTTTAATGGCATCCCAGATATCTGTTGTATTGTGTTTTATTTTTATTTGGTACAAAATATTTTCTAATTCTATTTTGATTTCTTCTTTGATCTCTGTGTTATTTAGAAATGTATTATTTATTATCAAACATTTGGGTATTTTTCCAGATATGTTTTTCTTTTTGTTTTTCATTTAATTCCATATGGTCATAGAGCACACTCTTTTTAACTTTAATCACTTTGAAGTTGTTGAGACTTTATTCTATTGTCCATAATATAGTCTATCTTGGTAAATTTCCCTTATTCCCTGAAAGAGTGTACATTCTAGTTTTGTTGGATAGAGGTTATAGCAATTTCCATTAGGTTAAGAGTGTTGGTAATGTTGTTCAACTATTCTATACTGTTATTGATTTTCTATTTATTATATATTGAGAGAAGGGTATTGAAATATCCAACTATAATAGTGAATTTATCTATTTCTTATGTCAGTTCTATCACTTTTTGACTTATGTATTTTGAAAATATGTTATTGGATACATGATTTAGGATTACTATGTCTTTTTGATAACTAGATCCCTTTAAAATTATGAAATGACCTCCTTTGCCTTTGGCAATATATTTGCCTTGAAATATATTTTGTCTGATATTAGTGTGGCTGTTCCAGCTTCCTTTTGAATAGTGTTAGCATAGCATATCGTTAGTATACTACTATTATAGGCAGTATTGAATTGGGTCTTCTCATTTTCTACAATTTGATTATCTATTTTTCATTGGAATGTCTGGATCTATTATATTTAATATGATTACCAATATGGTGAGGTTTAAGTCTATCATTTCATATTTGTTTTCTTGTCCTTTCTGTTTTCCTCCATCTTCTGTCTTCTTTTTGACTGAATAATTTTTTAGTGATTCCATTTCACCTTTTTTGTTAGATTATCAGTTATACCTCTTTGTTATTTTTTAATTGTATTAAGGTTTATTGTATTCATCTTCAACTTATCACATTCTGCCTTCAAGTATATATATATATATATATATATATATATATACACACACACACACACACACACTAATTTTTTTACTATAATTTTTTTACTATATTTTCATTCATTTTAATTATACATGTTATAAACATACAAAACATTGCAATTATCTTGTTTAAACAATCGATTATCTTCTCAAGAAATATAAGTTATAAGAATAAAATTTTATTTTTTTTAAGGATGTAGTTATCTTTCCTGGTGTTTTCATTAATTTAGATGCATATTTTCATTTGGTATCATTTTTCATCTGCTTGACAAATGTCTTGTATTGCAGGTTTCCTCAAAATGAATTCTTTCAGCTTTTAGTATGCCTAAACTATTTTTTTGCATTCTTTTTGAACAATATGATCACTGAGTATTAAAGTCTAGGTTGTCAATATTTTCTCTCTCTCTCTCTCTCTCTTTTCTTTTCAGTATCCAAAATCTTTTTTATTTATTTATTTATTTTTTAAATTAATAACAAGGTAGCCGTGGCTGGCCTGAGCCTCTTACGAGCTTGAACTTCCAGCCCTTGGATCATACGTAGATTTGGTGTGCTGGTGAGGGGTTCCTAGGGCCTTGTAAAAAATGCCTGGACACCTCTGGGCCCTTGTGAACACCAAGACGGTGCCACAGCCCTTGGGGTAGTCCAGGGTCAACTGGTCGAAGGTGAGGATTTTACCATCTTGCCGACAGCTTTGAGTATGTGGCTCTGACTCCACTGCTCACACAAAATGCACACACCTTCAATTTGGGCACCTCCCGGACACACGTCATTGGTTATAGTCCCACAACCACAGACATTTTGTCTTCCCGGCCAGGAAGCTACATCTTCCGCATCATCCGGGAAAGGGACAGAGACGGCCTGTTGGTGCGCTAATGAACAACCTCTTCAGCACCATTTGGTTGAGGTGGAGTTGGTTCGTCCTGCCAGAAACTTGTATGGGTTGACCAACAGCCTGAGGTAGATGTCCTGGTTCTTGGGCTCCTTGCACAGAACCTTTTGGTCTTTGTTGTGGCAGATGGATGTTGATGCCCAGGATGGTGCCTCCTGTTCACCAGGTCCTTCAATATTTCTGCTTAACCAGTTGTCGACATTTTCTTTCACATCTTTAACAATGTTGCTCCACTGTCTGAATTTTTCCAATAAGAAGACTGTTGTCTTCCTTATTTTTGTTTTCTATACACAATATGTCTTTTTTCCTCTGATGCTTTTAACACATTTCTCTTTATATCGTTTTAAGCAATTTCATTATGAAGTGTGTTAGTGCAGTTTTCTTCACATTTTTTGTGTGCTTAAAGCTCATGTAGTTTCTTGCAATGTGGGTGCTTAATCTTCAAAAAATTTGGAAATTTTTTGCCACTGTGTCTTCAAATTTACAGGAGTTGGCAGAAGTAGGTATACAGTTGTGAATACAGGAAACAGTTAATAAATCTACACTAATAAAAGAGTAAGATGCAAATTGACCATACCTTTGCGACACCCACCAGCCAATCAGGAGTGAGTATGCAAATTAACCCACCAAAGATGGCAGGTTAATTTGCATACACAGGTGCTGAGTGGCGGGGGGCGGAGTGGAGCGGGTCCCCGGCCACTCCAGGCCTCTGGGCAGCATGGGAAGGCAGAAAGGCGACTCTGGTCTGGAGCAAAGGCAGTGCAGGCAGCCAGGGGAAGGAAGGCCCATTCTTGCAGGAATCTTCGTGCATCGGGCCTCTGGTCTATTATAATCATAAACTGCATGTCTTTTTCCAAACAACCAATTATAAACCTACTTTTGCCTCACCCCTCTGTTTGTATGCCCCTTCTCCATTATTTCAGGGATCCAATTTCATAAAAAGTGTATTGAAGTTGTTCCATAGTTCACTGGTGTTCTTTTCATTGGTAAGAAAAATTTTTTTTCCTGTTTTAAATTGTAGATAGTTCCTATTACTATTTTTTCAATGCCCTCAATTTTCATTTCAGATATTTTAGTTTATAGCAGTTTGATGTGGGTATTTTTCATGTCTTTAATATTTCTACTTAACTTTTTAGACATATGTATTCCAGGAATAACTGTATTTATGTCCTTGGTTCTGCTAATCTTAACACGGAGTCAGTTTTAAGTCAGTTTGATTGATTAATTATTCTTCTCAATATAGGTATTGTTTTCCTGCTTTGTTATTTGCATGTCTTCAAATCTTTGATTGGATGCCAGAACTTGTGGATTTTACTTGCTTAGTGGATGTTTTCCTATTCCTATAAATGTTCTTAAGGTTTGTTCTTATATGCAGTTAAATTACTTGGAAACAAATTCTTTTAGATCTTGCTTTTACAATTTGTGGCTCCATAAAAGTACCCAGGATACAGCTAATTATCCTCCCACTAATGAGATGAGACCTTCCTGAGTACTCTACCTAATGCTGCAGGAATGATTAGTGCTTTAAATCTGGTTGTAGGCAACAGATACTTTTTCTGGCCCTGTGTGAATGTTAAATACTGTTCCTAATTCTTTTGAGTGGTTCTTTCAGTCTTTGAAATTTTCTCAAATGCAAACATAAGTCAGTACTCTGGAATACTTAATATGAAACTTCTGCTTGAATCTAGGTTATTTCTCTGTGCAGTTCTCTCCTTTATCATGTTGTCATGTGAACTCTAGCCTGTTTGTTCTCTCTGGGACTCAGCTTCCCCTTTCTCTGCCAGTGTTCCTCTTCCCTTAACTGTGGCTTGGAAATTCTCTCATGGCAGTAAGCTAGGACATTTACAGGGCTCACCTCATTTGTTTTCCATCTCTCAGGGATCACTCTTTTTGGTTGCCTGATGCCCAGCACCTTGATTTGATATTTTTATTGTTGATGTTTCTTGCAGAAGGGTAAATCCAGTTCTTGTTACTTCATTTGACCTGATGCTGAAGTGCCAGCTGATCTTAATAATGAAGATGGGGCATAAGAAGATTAAGAAACTCTATACATAATGCTTCTGTTGAAAATTTAGCTTATGGTAAATTATTAAATAAAAATTTCTATATACACATGTGTATGTAATTTAAACTATATTCCCCTACTTTAGAGATGTATCATTTTAATGAGAAATAAATTATATTCCAAATACTGTTCACTTTAAAAAAAGAGAGAGAGAGAAGAAAAAGAAAAGAAAAACAAATTTGGATACAGCAAGAGCGCCTGTCATTTAATACGTGATGATAATTTCACAGAAATTAATATTTCAGATCCAGCCTCTACAAATCCTTTTATATTGGAACTATTCTTAGATCTTAAAAGAATTTTCTGACCTCATCCTACTAAGGAAAAGTGTCAACTTTTCTCTATCCAGAATTTTTTTAGACCAGATGTATAGTATAACTGATAGAATATTGAGTCAGGTGAAGTGATAAACTTTCTCACAAAATAATTTAATATAGTTGGCCCAGGAAATGTAGAGTTAATTTAAATTAGTGTTAATTTAAGAGGTGTTCCTGAATGTGGGGCATACAGGGATATCTATAAGATTCAATATCTATGACAAAGTTCTCAAAAGCAGTTTTGGTATAATTTACACCTAGATTGCTAATTTTTTGTAAGGACATAATTTTTTTTAATCCTTTAGTTGATAAATAACTTAGGTTTCACTGCATTATGTATGAACACTGTGAATCTTTTCAATTTTAAAAGACATTATTACAAATGCTAATAAAAAGAAAAGAGAAGAAAAATATCTTGAAAAATAGGAAACTCTTCTAGAAAAGATGGAAACATTTGAATAAAAATAAATGGAAGCAAATAGTGGAAGAACTAACTCAGATCAGAAAGCAACTTTAAATTGTTCAATGGCTTAAGTGACTCAATGTTATTAAAATTTGTACTAGTTACTAAAATGAAATGATACAGCTAGTTAAAAAGATAGGCAGAATGAGGAGTTCCTATTAAAATTGTTTTAAAATTCAAATAGTTTAGTGAAAATTTTATCAAAATGAGAAAAAGAAATTCTTCAAATCTAGACCATTTACCTGTGATTTCCTGCAATTCTGTGCTTTAAACTTTTATCTAGACAGTCACTTTTTTATTGAAGATCAGGTTATCAGCAAAGTACAAAATGGTAATTAAAAATTTCTAGTTCAGTGCCAGGCACACATTGTTCTTTTAATGAGCAGATTATCTCAACTTTGTAAGGATTCATTAGGTACTTGTAGCATTTCCTTTAAATTTCTCAGAATTCTATGCCACCATATAACTAAGTGGCAGCCTGGTAAATTCAAAGAATTAATAGAAGCCAGAAAACCCATTACACTGAATTCCACTAGAAGTTAGAAATGTTTAATTATGATATTATTAAAATATTATCATATATTTTCATTTACATTAACTAAGGTCTGTGTAATCACTAAATACCATTGGGAGAAAGGGGGAAATCATTTTTTTCTCTTATAAAAAAATTAAAATGAAAGAAAAATCATTTTTGAAACTTCCATTTTCTACCTAAAATAAAACAAATATTAAGATTTTATCATAGTTCATATTGTAAATTTGAAAACGATTATTTTGGAATAATTTTAGATTAATAGGAAAGTTGCAGAGACAGTACAGAGTTCACATATACTTTTACTCAGTTTCTTCTACTGCCAATATTATATACAAGGACATTTACCAAAACTAAAAAAATTAGATTGGCATAATACTATTAAACAAACTGCAGATTTTACTAATATTTTATCTTGTTTTATATTCCAGAATTCATTCTAGGACACCACTTCACTTTTAGTCATCATGTATGCTAGTCTCTTTCAATTGGTGAGTTTTCCAGTCTTTCATTTTTGTTTAGAACCTTGAAAAATATAATGGTATTGATCTTTTGATTTGGTTTTATCTGATATTTATTCACAGTTAGGAATTCTCAATTGATTTTTGGAAAGAATATTTCAAGGCAAGGTGTGCTTCTTATCACATCATATCAAGGGACATATCATATCAACATACCTTATTGGTGGTGTCAACTTTGATCACTTGGTTAACGTGGAGTCTGACTATAAAGTTACTGTTTTTCACTTTTCATATTCTATTATTTGGAAGCAAGTAACTAAAGTCCAGCCCACATTCCAGTTGAGAATTAAGCTCCACCTTCTGAAGGAGGCTCTTCATAATTTAGAATTTTCATGAAGGAAGATTATTTCTTTCTCCCCCATTTGTTTATTTGTTCAATTAATTATGTATATTAAGATGTACTCATGGATGTTTACTTTGCTCTTTGGCATTATAAATACTATTACTTCTAAGAGTCTAATACTACTGCTATTTATTTTGTTGCTTAAATGATTCCTGCTTTGACCATTTGGGACACTTTCTGGTTGGCTCCTGTGTCCTTTTGAGATAACTCCATATTCTTCTCCTTTTTCTTAAACACTACCTTACTTTATGGCACTATTCAATGTTCCAGGCTCATCTTGCATTTTCCCTATCCAGCCCTAGAATTAGTCATTCTTTGGAGGAGCCTTTGTTCTTATTATGGGAGAATGGTGTTTAGAAACTAAAATCTGGGCACTAGATATCCTATTGTCACTGCTTCTCTATTCTCCCAGCAGACAGAGCTAAGAAATATATGTATTATACAAACCCATGTATACACATTTTTTAAAAATTGTGTGTGTGTATGTTCGTGTGTGAACTAAGTTCATATTGCTATCTCTGACTCTAATTCAGCACTACAGGGTTTATTCTGTCTACCCCACACTCATTTGTAACTTTCATCACTGATAGTAAGAAACCTGGTTCCCATTATCTATAATTTATTTGCTTATTTGAACAACTGTAGCATACATGTAGAGCAGCCTCAGAATTCCGTTCATAACTCTGTAAAAATTAAATTTACCAAAGAGAGTATAGTGTGTATGTACAGTTCATTTTGTTTTTAGCCTTACAGTATCCAATCAAAACTGTTTTTTGAAGTTAAGTTAGCTTATTTTTTCCTCCAATAATGCAGTTTAAGAGAGTTATTTTGAGAAAAAACACTACTATAGACTAAATGGAATTTAGAAATGTAATGTTGCAAAGGTTCATTTTGAAGATGTTTGTCATTAATTTTTACAAGAAGCAGTATTCTAAACCATTATAATTCATCATAATTATAACTCATCCCAATATTATCAGAACTTTATGTCCTTTGACTGAGTAATTAGAGCACTACACCAAGTCTTCCTATTGGGGCGAAGGCAGAATTGGGGAAGATTACCTGCTTTAACTTTTATTAGATTGAGCCATTATAGCACAACTCTGCTTCCTCCTCCCTTAATTGAGCTGCTTTGGGCTGGTCCCCTTCTTGTGGTAGTTCTGATATACTCATATTTTAATGTCACATATTCCCAATGCATGCTTTATTATATCTACTACTATATTATAGAAGATGAAATTGCAATCTTGAAAGTGACTTGCCCAAGGTCATATGGCCTACAAGTAACAGAGCTGAGTCTAGAATTCAGCTCTATTCAAAGTCTGAAATATGAAAAATTATTATATTCAGGTTAGAACTCAATATGGCTGGGTTTATGGTTAAAGTAGCTAGATTATTTTGCATTGGTCAATGAACATTTTTATAGTCTTTTTAGTTATCTTTTGCCTATTTTTTTATTGTCAGTGGGTTCAACCAATGCAGCTCTAAAGCTATTTAGAACTAAAGAATATAAAGTAGGTTCTTATCTAGCCAAATTTCCCATACTTGACAATTTGTCTTTAACTTCGTCTTTAAATAATTTGGCATGGTCATCTCATAATTGAATTTGAATAGATAGGATCTACTTGAATATTTTGCTATAACCTTGAACATTTAAACTATAAATTATCATTTTATTACTAAAATATTTTAAGTCACTATTTTTTTTTTTTTTTAAAATAAGAATTTGAGAGTATCTAGTATGTGCTCATTGGGGCACTTGCATGAATAAAGAATTTTCTGAAATGAGTTTTGGTTCTATCTAGTACAAAGTTTATAAAATTATTGGTGATAATAGAAAAGCTTCTTTTCTTCCCCTACAATCAGTCATGGATTGATAACTCTATAAAATAATTTTCTAGAGAAATAAAATTTTAATAATAACAATACAAGCTCTTTTTTTATTATATTTTTCAAACATAAAATTACGCAGTCAAATTGACATTAAAGTTTCTAAATATGTTTTCTCAATTTCTGTATCTTCCTCTTTGTGGATTGGTAGTAAACATTTGTTTACTAGCATTGATCTATGGAACACATTAGTACCCGAGTAGAGGATTTTTTTAGCAAACCTTAGCTCAGTGTTAGTGTCCACCAGAATCAAAGTCAGATTTCACTGGCATGATAGCACTTTTTTTTCTCAACCTCTTAACACCTACTTACTTTTGTACCAATCTAGATTATTAGAAAGCATTGTATATGAAACACATCACTCTTCTTTGCTATAGTCTTGGCTTTGCAGAAATATAAATGCTAGTGTCATATTGAGCAATAATTATATGCTAAGTACAGTTCTAAGTGCCTTATACATAGTAATTTAATCTTCTCAATATTAAATAGGTACTATTAGCACCCCCACTTTACAGAAACAAAAATTGAGGTACAAAGAGATTGACTTGCCGTGATCACACAGCAAGTGAGTGGCAAAGTTGAGATTCAAACCCACCAGCCTGGCTCCAAGGTCTGTGTCCTTAACAACAACATCATACTACTATCCATAAAAAACAAAACAAACAAACAAAAACCCCCACAAAACTATCTTGAAAGGTCTTTGTTGTTTATTTAAAATTGACTTCCAGGTACATGATTCAAAATGTTATTCAATATGTATCATTTATAGGGCCATTTCTAACTAGAAGGGACAATTCAAAATTTATAGAATTATAAACACTATTTTTCCTTCTTTGTTTTTGCTGCTAGATACCTGAGAACTACGGTCTAGGCTCAAAATAATAAATTTTCTCTAGTGTATGATTTTTTTTTCTTTTCTTAAGTAGTGTTAACGTATTGCAGGTATTTTATTAGCCATCTCAAATTCCTTTTGCTTGACTAAGTAAGCCAATTAATGTTCTAAGGTATTTCTGTCATGTGATTTGCAGCTTCCAACCTGCAATCATTGAGAATAATTTTTAAAAGACTGAACAGATGTATTAGTATTCTAAGGATGCCGTACAAATCATAAACTGGTTGGTCTGAAAGCAAGGTAGATATCTGCAGGGTCATGTTTCCTCTGGAGGCTCTAGAGGAGAATCCATTCTTTGCTCCTTTCAGCTTCATGTGTTTAATGATGTTCTTTTTAAAAAATATTTTTTAATTGATTTCAGTGTGGAAAGGAGAGAGAGATAGGATTATCAGTGATGAGAAAGAATCAATGATTGGCTGCCTCCTATATGCCCCACACTGGGGATTGAGCCACAACCTGGGCATGTGCCCAGACTGGAAATCGAACCGTGACCTCTTAGCTCATAGGTTGACGCTCAATCACTGAGTAACACCAGCCAGACTGATGACGTTCTTAACCTGTGGCTATCACTGCAGTCTCTGCCTTCATGATCACATTGCCTCCTTCTCTTCTATGTGTCTGTCACCTCTGCATGTTTCTTCTAAGGACATTGTCATTGGATTTAGGACCAATCCAGATAATCCAGAATGTTCTGATTTCAAGAGCTTTAACTTAATTACATCTGCAGACACCCTTTTCCCAAAAAGGTAACAGTCATAGGTTTTGGAATTAGGACATTGACATATCTTTTTAGGGACCACCATTCAAGCTACTGTAATTAGCAGTGGCAGTTGGAGGTGTCTTTGTATAAGTACACTGCGTTACATGGGCTTTGTGACTTAAAATGTTGTATGTAAAAAGCCTTTCATTTTTTGCCCATTTCCTGGCTCTTAGCTATGTTCGGAATGCTTAAGTTAGCCAGGGACCTGGGTTTCATTCAGGTAAAGTTGATAGACGTACAGTATTTTAAAGTTTCTTTGTCTAATTTTTGTTTTAAAGTTTTATAAAGAAACCTACATTATCCTCCATGTTCATCTTTCTGAGAAGCAATATAAAATAGTTCTTGAAAGCACAGACTATAAAAGGTTTACTTGGATCCAAATACTTACTACTATTAACTACATTACCTTAAGCAATTTTCTTCATCTCTATGTGCCCTTGTCGTAAGGTTAACAATCTTACACACACAGAGACAAGGTTAAAACAGTGCCTACACTGTGAGAAACAATGTGTTGTTATTACTAGCTCTTACTCTGAAGAACAGCTTTAGTCTTCTTTCAGAATAACTCCATTATAAGCTCAGGTATCTAATCCTTTCTTAGAATATTTTATGCCTAAAAAGGTTTGCAAAATTTTCAAATAGGAGCAATTGCAAAGTACATTGCTTACAGCGATTACCGAGGGACACTGAGACCCAGGGGCCTCATAGCGCAGGGCTGATGGGAAGCCAAGGCTGTCTGCTCCACTCTGAGACTCTGCCCCATCCAAGCTGAGCACAGAGGCTTTTGCAATTTTGCAAGTCTTATCTCATAAGGGTGTCTCCAGCTCAGAAGTTCTCTCAGCGTAGACACAGCTGATCCTCACAGCCAATTAGCCTAGAGGTCAATTCCTCCCAGTGATACCAACAACAATCACAACTTAACTACAACAAGACTGTGCACACAGTCCACAAAGGGGTGCACCAAAAGTGTCCACCTCAGGTAACTGGGGCAGGCTGAGCCACTGGGCCCTATAGAACACCTACCACACAAAGCTACTCTACCAACTCAGGGAAGCAGCGAAAATGCAGAGACAAAGAAACAGATCACAAATGAAAGAAATGGAGGGAAGCAAATGACTGGATATAGAGTTCAAAACCATCGTTATAAGGTTTTTCAAGATTTTCCTAGAAAAAAACAATAAATTTAAGAAGACCCTTAAGGACATAAAAAAGGACCAACTAGAAACTAAACATACACTGTCTGAAATAAAAAATATTATACAGAGACCTAACAGCAGACTAGAGAAATGCAAGAATCAAGTCAAAGATTTGAAATACAAAGAAGCAAAAAACACTCAACCGGAAAAGCAAAAAGAAAAAAGAATCCAAAAAGTTGAAGATAGTGTAAGGAGCCTCTGGGAAAACTTCAAGCGTACCAACATCCGAATTATGGGGGTGCCAGAAGAGAGAGAGAGCAAGATACTGAAAACCTATTTGAAGAAATAATGACCGAAAACTTCCCCCACCTGGTGAAAGAAATAGACTTACAAGTCCAGGAAGCGCACAGAACCCCAAACAAAAGGAATCCAAAGAGGACCACACCAAGACACATCATAATTAAAATGCCAAGAGCAAAAGACAAAGAGAGAATATTAAAAGCAGCAAGAGAAAAACAGTTAGTTACCTACAAGGGAGCACCCATACAACTGTCAGCTGATTTCTCAACAGAAACTATGCAGGCCATATAGGAGTGGCAAGAAATATTCAAAGTGATGCATAGCAAGAACCTACAACCAAGATTATTTTACCCAGCAAAGCTATCATTCAGAATTGAAGGCCACATAAAGAGCTTCACAGATAAGAAAAAGCTAAAGGAGTTCATCACCATCAAACCAGTATTATATGAAATGCTGAAAGGTATTCTTTAAGAAGAAGAAGAAGAAGAAGAAGAAGAAGAAAAAGGTAAAGATAAAAATTATGAACAACAAATACATGTCTATCAACAAGTGAATCTAAAAATCAAGTGAATAAAAAATCTGGTGAATAGAATAAACTGGTGAGTATAATAGAATCAGGGGCATAGAAGGGGGTGGACTGACAGTTCTCAGGGGGAAAGGGGTGTGGGGGGTGTGGGAAGAGACTGGACAAAAATCGTACACCTATGGATGAGGACAGTGTTGGGGGAGGTAAGGCAGAGGGTGGGGTGGGAACTGGGTGGAGGGGAGATATGGGGGGGAAAAAAGGAACAATTGTAATAATCTGAACAATAAAGATTTATTAAATAAAAAATAAATAAAAAATAAAAGATAATAACTAAGGTACTGAGGGAGAGAGATGAGAAAGAGC
This sequence comes from Corynorhinus townsendii, assembly GCA_026230045.1. NCBI lineage: Eukaryota > Metazoa > Chordata > Mammalia > Chiroptera > Vespertilionidae > Corynorhinus > Corynorhinus townsendii. Next base: position 95,243,171 of record JAPDVU010000002.1, read on the forward strand.
AGGAGAAATAGTATTTTAAAATTCGATTTGATTTAAAATATAATGTAATACATTTGTGTAGTATTTTGAGCTGTCACTGTCTAAATTTTTAAACTAGAAGCCCAGTGCACAAAATTCATGCACAAGTATAGTCCCTAGGCCTAGCTGCAATCAGGGCCATCTTCCCCACTGCCTGCGGCTGGTCCTGTCCTCCGCCGCCACCCACCCCCCGGTTCCCTGTTCACCATCAGGTGATCAGTGCCTGGTAGCTGGGGGAAGGGACCGAGAGGTCAGCTGTTCCCACCCACTCCCTGCCCCCCCCCCACACACACACAGGTGGCCATTAAGAATGAAGAGGTGGTCAGTGTGCCTCATAGTGACTGGTCCAGTGGTCGTTCTCGTCATTCTGTCATTACGGTCAATTTGCACATTACCCTTTTATTATATAGGATGATCTAATATTGTGGATATCTTAATGGATTATATCAATGGTCTTTTTGCTATAATAATACTTTAATGCCTTATGCAAGGTAGGCACTCAAATACTTAGTGTGGAAAAGAAATAAAATTACTCATCCTTATATTTCTTCCATGTCTACTAGTAAGTATTTCATATTCATTTCAAATAAGTTTAAATACTAACATGGAGAAATTTGAGTGTGTTATGGATATAGGGGAAGAAAAGCCACACCTTCCCTTTTAAAGTGCATTATTTATTAATAATAGTAACTAATTACATAGTGTTTATGATTGGCACTGTCCTAAGGACTTAAATGATTAAATATTCTTATTTAATCCTCACCACTTTTTGCAGCTGAGAAAATGAAGGTATATGGAGGTGAAGTAACTTGCCAGGGTTACACATGAAAGAGCTCTGACTAGAATTTAGGCAATCTGGATCTGGAGCAGTTGTTCTTATCTAACCAAAACTACTTTCTTTTTGCCAACCATTTTTTTTTATTGTTAAATCAATATCTAGCACTAAGAAAGACCTAATTTTTTTATTGTTTTAACCAGCCACACTAACTGAATTCCATGACTAAGCATTTGGGTGACATGCCATCAGCACAAGTTTCTGGGCCCTACTGACCTTCAACTCATTCTATAAGTCTCCAACTCTAACTTCATTGAAATATTTATTTTTTTGAGCTCAAACTCAGCCTATTGAGCAATATCAGATACAAACTAATTGTTGTGCCATGTGGCACTGTTTCAGGTGTTTGCTATCCAACCTCAACTGTGCTCTCACCATTGTTTAGGGGTCTTCTTGTCCTTAATTTCTTTTCTTTCTCATATCTCACAGTGGCTATACACCTTTGTTTATTACTTCAAATTCTATTACAACCTACTATCCTTTTCTGTTTCAATAGATGAGAAAGAAATTATTAGCAGTTCCAAATCTTCAGAGATTAGATAGGACAAGAACTAAAAACTGCCCATTGAGTTTAATAACTAGGTGGTTTGGAGTGTTTTGGAAAGAAGAGTTTCAATATACAGTTGGTCCTCAAAAAGCACTGGTTTGAATTGTGCAAGGTCACTTATATGTGATTTTTAAAAAATAAATATTGGAAATGTATTTTATGATTTTCTTAATATTTATTTTCTCTAGCTTATTTTATTGTATGAATATATAATAGATATAAGATGCAAAATATATATTGACTTTTTATGTTATCAGTAAGGCTTTTGGTCAAGAGTGGACTATTAAAAGTTTTGGAGAAGTCCAAGTTATATGGAGATCTTCAGCTGTGTGGAGGGTCAGAACCTAACCATCTTGTTTTTCAAGAGTCAACTATAGTAGGAACATAAGCCAGGCCACAGTGCAGTGAACAATGAATGGGATAATTTTTCAAGAACTTGAAAGTGAAGAAAGAGAGTGTTACATTCAAGGAAGAGAGAATTGAAGGCAGGGCTACCACTCACCTATACAAGCATACCTTGCAGATATTTTGGGTTCAGTTCTAGACCACCAAAACAAAGCAAATATTGCAATAAAGTGAGTCACATGAGTTTTTTTGGTTTCTCAGTACAAAAAAAAAGTTATGTTTACACTATACTATAGCCTAGTAATTATGCAATTGCATTATGTCTAAAAAATGTACATACCTTAATTTAAAAATACTTTATTGCTAAATAAAAGCTAACATTTGACCCTTCAGTTAATAATATTTTGCTGTTGGTGGGTCTACCTTGATGTTGATTGCTGCTCACTAATCAGGGTGGTGGTTGCTGAAGGTTGGGTGGTGGTTGCTGAAGATTAAGGTGGCTGTGGTAATTTTAAAAAATAAGACAGTGAAGTTTGCCACGTGGACTCTTTATTTCACAGGTGATTTCTCTTGTATGTATATGCAATGCTGTTTGATAGCATTTTATTCACAGTAGAACTTCTTTCAAAATTGGAGTTAATTCTCTCAAACACTGCTGCCTCTTTATCAACTAAGTTTATGTAATATTCTAAATACTTTGTTGTCATTTCAACAATCTTTACAACACCTTCATCAGGAATAGATTCCATCTTAAGAAACCGCTTTCTTTGCTCAGCCATAAGAACCAATTCCTCATTCATTAAAATTTTATCATGAGATAAGCAGAGACTGTAGAACCAAGATAGTGTCATAGGTAAACACTGGTACTCGATCCTGCCCCATCCAATTTGCAGCCCCACCAAAGCTGTTCATAGTGGCTTTTCCATATGAATGGCTGTTCTGGCTCAGGCTTCAGACATTTCTAAAATCTTTCAAACAAGAAGCAGCTGGTGTCAGCATGCCCCATACCTATCAATAAGAGGCTGAAGACCTGGAACTAGCACCAGCTGGTCCTCACAACCAATTGACTTGGAAATCAACTCCTCCCAGTGATGCCAACAGCTATCAAGGCTGTAAGTACAATAAGACTGTGCACACAGCCCACACAGGAATGTACCTAGAGTGCCCAGCTCAGGTGACAGTGGAAGCTGAGCTACTGGGCCCTACAGGAAATCTTCTACACAAGGCCACTCTACCAATTCCAGGAGACATAGCAGTGCTACCTAATACATAGAAATAAACACAGGGTAAGCAGCCAAAATGCAGAGACAAAGAAACATGTCACAAATAAAAGGACAGAAGAAATCACCAAATGAAATGGAAGCAAGCCAACTATTGGATACAGAGTTCAAAACAATGGTTATAAGGTTGCTCAAGATTCTTAATGAGAGATTCAAGAGACTCAATGAGAGCTTCGAGGGACTTAGTGAGACTTTCAAGGATCTTAGTGAGAATTTCAGACATTAAAAAGGACCAGTCAAAAATTAAGCACACACTAACTAAAAAAAGGATAATTTACAGGGATTCAACAGTAGAGGATTATGAGAAGCAAATCAATGATTTGGAATATGAAGGGGAAAAAAATCACCCAATTAGAAGGGTAAAAAGAAAACATAACCCAAAAATATGAAGATAGTGTAAGGAGCCTCTGGACAACTTCAAGCATACCAACATTTGCATTACGCCAGTGCCAGAAGGAGGAGAGAGAAAGATATTGAAAACCTATTTGAAGAAATAATGACAGAAAACTTCCCCTACTTGGTGAAAATAATACTAAAATCCAGGAAGCAAAGAGAATCCCAAACAAGAGTAACCCAAAGAGGCCCACATCAAGATATATCATAATTAAAATGCCAAGGGTTAAAGACAAGAAAGAATCTTAAAAGCAGCAAGAGAAAAGCAGTTATCTACCTATGAGGGAGTAGCCATACGACTGTCAGTTGATTTCTCAACAGAAACTTTGCAGGCCAGAAGGGAATGGTAAGAAACATTCAAAGTAATAAGTAGCAAGGACCTACAACCAAGATTACTCTACCTAGCAAAGTTATTTAGAATTGAAGGTCAGATAAAGAGTTTCACAGACAAGAAAAAGCTAAAGGAGTTCATCACCACCAAACCAGTATTACATGAAATGTTGAAGAATCTTCTTTAAGAAGAGGAAGAAGGAAAAGAACAAGGAGGAGGAGGGGGAGGGGATGGGAAGGGGGAGAAAAAAGAAGAAAAAGAAGGGAAGATGAAGAAAAAAAGATAAAAAATATGAACAACAAAATGAAAATACATACCTGTCACCTACAATTGAATCTAAAAATCAAAACAAACGAACAAGGAATCTAATGAACAAAATAAACTGATGAGTATCATAGAACCAGAGGCATTGGAACATAGAGGAGACTGAAGAATCTCAGAGGGAAGTGGGGAGGGGTACAGGAAGAGATTAACCAAAGATCTTATATGCATTTATGCATTACCTATGAACACAGACATTAGGATGGTGAAGGCCTAGGGTGGGGCAGGAACTGGGTGGAGAGGGGCAATGGGGACAGAAACAGGGGACATCTGTATTACCTTCAATAATAAAGATTTTTTAAAAATTAGCAGAAAACTTGAAAAAAATTATCATGAGATTGTAGCAATTCAATCACATCTTCAGGCTCAAATTCTAATTCTAGTTCTCTTACTATTTCCACATTTGCAGTAACTTCCTCCACGGAGGTCCTTCAACTCCTCAAAGTCATCCATGAAGGTTGAATCAACTTCTTCTAACCTCCTGTTAATGCTGATATTTTGATATCTTCTCATGAAACAGAAATGTTCCTAATGGCATTTGGAATGATTAATCCTTTCCAAAAGTTTTTCGATTTACCTTGCTCACATCCATCAGAAAACTCACTATCTCTGGCAGCTACAGTCTTACAAAATGTATTTTTAAAGAATAACATTTGGGTGACCAGGAGCATTGACAATGAGCAGTAATATCTTGAAAAGAATCTTTTTATCTAAGTAGCAGGTCTCAAAAGTGAGCCTAAAATATTCAGTGAACCACGTAAACAGATGTGCTATCATCAGGCTTTTTTCTTTTATTTTTAGAGAACAGAGTAGATTTAGTGTAATTCTTAAGGGCCCAAAATTTTCAGAATGGTAAATGAATATTGGATTCAACTTAGGGTCACTAGCTGCATTAGCATCTGCAAGAGATTCATCCTGTCCTTTGAAGCTTTGAAGCTAGGCATTTACTTCTTGCTATGAAAATTCTTGAAGACATCTTCTTCCAATGTAAGCCTGTTTCATCTACATTGAAAATTTGTTTGTATTGTAGCCACCTTCATTAATTAGCGAAGTCTTCCAGATAGCTTGTTGCTTCACTTTGCACATTTATGTCATGGAGTCAGCATCTTTCCTTAAACATCATTAACCTCCGTTAGCTTCAAACTTTTCTTCTGCAGCTTCACCTCTTTCAGCCTTCACATTATTGAAGAGTTAGGGCCTTGTTCTGCATCAGGCTTTGGATTAAGAAAATGTCGTGGATGGTTTCATCCTCTACATAGGCCACTAAAATATTTTCCATATCATCAATAAGGCTGTTTTGCTTTCTTATCATTCACGTGTTCAGTGGAGTAACACTTTTAATTCCCTTCAATAACTTTTTCTTTGCATTCACTACTTGGCTAACTGACTTAAGAGGTCCAGCTTTTGACCCGTCTCACTTTCTACATGTTTTCCTCACTAAGTTTAATCATTTCTAGCTTTTGATATAGTGTGAGAGGTGAGATTTTCCTTTCAGTTGAACACTTACAGGCCATTGTAGGTAATTACTTGGCCTAATTTCAATATTGTTGTGTATCAGAAAATAGGAAGGCCCAATAATAGGGAGAGAGTTGGGGAATGCCCTGTCAGTGGAGCACTCAGAACACACATTTATTAAGTTAGTTGTCTTATATGAGGGCAGTAGGTGACACCCCCAATTATAATAGTGACATCGAAGATCACTGATCATAAATCACCATAATAATGAAAAAGTTTGAGATATTGTGAGATTACCAAAATGTGATACATAGATATGAAGTAACTAACTGCTATTGGAAAAAATGGTGCTGATAGACTTGCTTAATCCAGGGTTGACACAAACCTTTGATTTGTAAAAAAAAAAAAAAAAATGCAATCTCTGCAAAGCCCAATAAAGTGAAGCACAATGAGGTTGTGCCTATACAGTCATGTGCTGCATAAAGATTTTTGGTCAGTAATGGACCACATATATGATGGTGGTCCCATCTACATATATAAAAAGCCAGCAACTGGAACACCATAATGACTGGAACGATCAGTCACCATGATGCCCACTGCAGCCAGTGAACCGGCCCGATCTGGGCCAGGGCCGACCAGCCAACCGCCCATGGCCCCATTTGGGGGTGGGGCCGGCCAGCCCAATTGCCCACTGCCCCTTCTCCAGCTGGCCTGACCCTGATCGGCTCCGTCTCCTCCTCCCAACAGGCCTGGCCCCAATCTGCCCTGATTGGGGCCGGGCCGGCTGGACCCCACCCATGCACAAATTTGTGCACTGGGCCTCTAGTAAGAATATAAGGAGCTAAAAAATTCCTCTTGCCAAGTGACATGTATCTACCTTAAACTCAAAGGGCAGTACATTACTCACGTGTTTGTGGTGGTACTGGTGTAAACAGACCTACTTTGCTGCTAGCCATAGAAAAGTATAGCACATTCAATTACTGAAGTAAGTTATGCCATCTAGGTTTGTATACACTGTATGATGCTCACCTAATGACTCATTTCTCTGGCCATATCTCCATTATGAAGCATCACATGACTGTATAGTGTCCTTCTTTAGATTACAAAGAAGTGTGTTATCATGGTGGATACACTAATACAGATTTAAAGTTTGATGAGCGAGAGGGATCTTTGTAGAAAGGAAAAAGTTCTCTTTCCTATAAACAAATGGCTTCATTTTTCCTTTGTTGGGCACACCTTATGTAGTGTATAACCTATAAAATTGCAGTTGTGTTGGGTGAGGAAAGGGTTTTAGTGAAACTAGCTCCTATAGTGATTTTTTTTTTTAATTCCTCAGCAGTCTGGATGTAGAAATGGAGAAGGCAAATTAATTGATTCTAGGTTGAAGTTTTGCCATGTAAGCATGGTAAAATCAATCACAAAGGGACAAGATAGCTAATAACACTGGCAAGTTTCATGGATAGTGAGTCTAAGACAGATAGCCAAGGAAGATGTGGCAGACATTGTTATCAATCCTTCTTTTTTTCCATGTGAATTGAATCACCATTTTATCCAGAAGTTGGGCAGCAATGCAGTAAGAGAAGGTGAACCCAGTTGAAGCAGTGAATCACAATGGAATACAATCCCAGGATTCACCTTCCTATGTCAGTGTAGGGTGGGTACATCACCTAGTTTTAGCCAAAGGCATAAAAAGAAGTGTTCTCTTAGGCAAAGATACACAGGATAAACACTAATTTTTCTTTATTTTTATTATTTTAAAATTGATTTAGAGAGAGGGAGAGAAATATCTATAGGTTGCCTCATACATGCCTGACTGGGAATCAAACCTGCCACCTTAAAAAAAAACAACCTGCCACCTTTTGGTAAATGGGATAATGCTTAACTGAGCCACACCCACCAAGCCGGCAAGGGCAACACTCACTCTTCTTTCCTTTAGATGTGCTCTTGTGAGGAAGTGATGCTTAAAGCTGTGACAGCCATTTTATGACCAGGATGGGGCAAACTTAAACTTAAATATTACGTGAAGGAAGGAAAGAATAAAAAATCCTTGGTCCTCAATGACATTATGAAAGATAGAAGGGTTATTATCACTCTCTTCTTTCTGAAATTTCTCCTTTGTCTTCTCAGAAACCACTTTACTACTGGTTTTTACTTAAAAGCTACTTCATCTTTACTTCTGTCTCTCAAGTTTAGTTGCAGTTTATTGGTTTTACTTTTTTTTTCCTTTTCATTAATCCTCACCCAAGGATATTGTTTCCTATTGATTTTGAGAAAGAGAGAAGAGAAAAAGAGAAGCATCATTGTGAGAGTATCACACATCAATTGGTTGCCTCTCACACATGCCCTAATTGGGGCCAGGGATTGAACCTGCAATCCAAGTCTGTGCCCTTGACAGGGAATTGAACCTAAGACCCTTCAGTGCAGGGCTGATGCTCTAACTTAGTCACAGCAGCCAGGACTCATTTTTTTTTTTTCTTTTAATGATTTTCAATAGGAGAGGATTTGTAGTTTTAGAGAAATATTTGTTACTTATACCCCAAAATTTTTTGGGGGGGGCACATTTAAAAAAAAACCCTTTAGAAAACAAAAATAAAAACCCTTTTACTGAGTTATACATACATCTATTTCAAATGCATGATTCGATAGTTTTTAGTCTATGCAAGGAGTTGTGCAACCATAGCATAACCAATTTTAGAAAAATTTCACTACCCCTAATAGAAACCCTGTATCCATTAGCAGTCACTCTCCATTCCTTTTAGCCTGGGAAACCAATACTCTTTCTATGTCACAGATTTACCTATTTTGTGAGCTTTATGCCAATTAAAAATTGTATTGTTCATCACTAATCCCCAGTACCTAGGCACATGGAACTTCAATACTTGTTTAATAGTGAAGTAGGTAGAAGAGGTCCTTGCTTTCTTGCAGTTTATATTATAAAGAGGGAGGTCAATAAATAAAAAATAAACACCTACATTTTGTTAACTGTTGCAGAGGAGAGAATGTGCTATAATAGAGGATTTTAAGGAAATTATTTAGTGAAATCAGAGGCTTCTCAGAGATGAGCTGACAATATGCTGAGACCTCAATCAATGCTGGGAAGGAACCAGCACGAAAGACCAGGAAAGCAGATACCTAACAGATAGAAGGGCAAGTGAAATTTCATAGGCTACAGGGAACTAAGTAAGTTCCAGAAAAATCAGTGTGACTGCAGAATAGTTAAAACCAGAGAAGGATGAGAAAAGCGGTGGAACGTTAGTCAAGGACCAGATTATACAAACCTTGCTAGGGAATGGTGAGAAGTTTATATTTGACTCCAAGTGAACTGTCACGTAAGTTGTATGATTTATTCCTTGTGTAGAGCCTTACTATTCAAACTGTGTCCCCACCAACATCAACATCACCTCTAACCTTTTCAAAACTGCAGAATCTGAGGCAACACCCCAAAATTGATGTCGAGTGTCCACTTTTAACAAGATCCCCAAGCAATTCATCTGCACAGTAAAACTTGAGAAACAATAGAGAATGGATTAGGAGAAACAATAAAAGAGGGGAAACCAGTTGGGTATGTTAGTCCAAGTGAGAGATGAAGGCTGCCTGTATAAGGATGCTAACAGAAAGGATGAGAGGACTGATTAAAGGGTATATTTTGGAGACAGTTGGTTTAGATGCCTCAGCCAATGAAGTGGAGTTTGGATACAATCCTGGATTTCTGAGAAAAATTTAGGGTTGGAGATATATATATGTGCATCTATTGGATATCCTGCTTCTGAGTTAAAGTGTTGTTTACTGTAAACAACCTTATATAATAGAGGTAATATGCAAATTGACCCTCATATGCTCACACAAGATGGCTGCTCCCATGTGGTCACAAGGTGGCCACCCCCATGTGGTCAAAGATGGCTGCACAAGATGGGCGGCAGGGGAGGGCAGTTAGGGGCAACCAGGCCAGCAGGTGAGGGCAGTTGAGGGGGGGACCAGGCCTGCAGAGGAAGGCAGTTGGGGGCGAAGAGGGCGGCAGGGCAGGGCAGTTAGGAGTGACCAGGTCGGCAGGGGAGGGCAGTTAAGGGCAACCAGGCTGGCAGGGAAGGGCAATTGGGGGTGACCAAGTTGGCAGGGTAGGGCAGTTGGGGGCAATTGGGCCAGCAGGGAAGCAGTTAGGTGGTGATCAGGCTGGCAGGGGAGCGGTTAGGGGGTGATCAGGCTGGCAGGGGAGTGGTTAGGGGGTGATCAGGCTGGCAGGCAGGTCAGTAGTTGGGAGCCAGCAGTCCTGGATTGTGAGAGGGATGTCTGACTACCCATTTAGGCCCAATCCCTGTGGGGTCAGGCCTAAACAGGCAGTCGGACATCCCCCAAGGGGTCCCAGATTGGAGAGGGTGCAGGCTGGGCTGAGGGACACCCCCCGCTCCAGTGCATGAATTTCGTTCACCAGGCCGCTAGTCCTATATAATAAAAGCCCAGTGACTGAACAGTGGAACGATAAGAACAACCGGTTAACCAGTTGCTATGATGTGCACGGATCACCAGGGGGCAGACATGCAATGCAGGAGTTGCCCCCTGGTGGTCAGTGCGCTACCACAGTGGGAGTGCCACTCAGCTGACTGGGATGAAAGGTTTCTCCCACTGGGAACCCCAGGCCAATGGGTAAGAACCTTGGCTGCGATCCTTGTCTTCTCCTCACCCCAGGCTCTTCCTCCTCGCTCCCTGCCGCCTCCTCCAGATGCCCACAGGCCACGCAGCGCCGACCCTGGAGGCTGGGAGGTGTGTTCGTGGCCGCGGTGGGACTGAGGCCTACTCTGTCCCCTCTCAGTGCTATTTCCCTGGACCCCGCCCCTACCGGGTTCCCTGGAGAGGCGAGTACTCTGGCTCCACAGGCGATGCCGGACCAGGGAGCAGCTGCTCAGATGGCGGGTCCACAGCCACTTGGCAGACCGGGATGAGGGTTGCGATCCCTGAAGGCCACACACCCCCCAGTGCACGATCCCGTGCACCCGGCCTCTAGAGTTTTGACAAACATTTGCATGTTGTCATCTTTATGGAAAATCAGGCATGCCATTCTGAAGGTTGTCCACGTCCTCCAATCTTTCACTTAGAGGTCCTCTGTTACTAGATATCTTTCAAGACCTTTTAAACCTGTTCATACAAAAATATTTTGGATGTTTTAAAATTCAAGGCCCTTGGCTGATCAACACTGTTCCCTGTCCACAACCCCTATATTCTCTACACCTGGTTCCTAACTGGGACAGATATTCCCCAGCTGGTCCAGTTTCTAGGTACAAATCAGATTGGAAACTCCTTCGAATTGGTGGGTCCAATCCCAGGAGCTAGAAGCAAGTCAATGGGAATGAAAGAACATAAATAAGTTCAAAGTGGAGGAAACTACATAGAGTCCCTCATTTTTTAAGTCAAAGAGAGAACAATTTCTTGTATCATCACTTCCTTAATAAGTGACACAGCTGAATTCCAACATAATGCTCTTCCCTCTACCATTTCTCGCATCAAGGCTAGTTTTGTCAAAAGTTCAGAAACAGCCTAAAACCAATGAACATCAACCTTGGGAAAAACGTCAAGTTTTGCTTATAATTTCCAAAGGCATAGCAAAAAAGGCAGTCAAACCACTCTTGCAATATACGCTAAATTAAGCTTTGTTTGTATGACTACACTGGTTTTGTCTGATAAGGAACTTTTCAAAGCTGGCCTCCACTTGTTTCTGATTTTAAGTTTGTTACAACCAAAATACTCTTTTTGTTGCTAAGGTACGCGGAATAAGAAAAGCGCTGGCCACGGTTTGTTCTCAGGCATCGCTAACCTGAGGACAGCACAGGACCACTGGTGTCCAGGTACGGACCCCAGGATCGTCCTCTTTTGGTTCAACTCAGGAGCCGGGCATTCATCTCTCCACTTGGCTGTTTCCCGCACTGAATTTACTTTCTCTGTCTGAAACACTGCCCTAACAAAAAGAAATTCTAAGAACTTCGAGAAGAAAGTTCCCTTCCAAGAAAACCATGTATCCATTTGAAGGGGACGCCGCCGGTGGAAGTTGTTTAAAGAAGGCGAAGGGCTCGCTCCCCAGCCAAGACTGGGTTGGGGTATGGGAAGGTAAGGCCGAGTTAGGTCCACTCGGACCCGCCTCCCCTGGGGCATTCGGCCTGGCGGGGCAAAGAGGGCGGGTCGGAAGGGTGGACCGAGGGGCGAGACACCTCCTACCCGCCTGGGACGTGCGCTTCACAGTAACCACGGGCCCCGCTCCTCCCGCCAGCGGGGGGAGCCGGGGGCAGGCGGACGCTCTCGGGCTATAAAGGGCCTGGGCCCGCCGCGCCGGGCCCTGCGCCTCGGCCCCGCCCTCGCGCTTTCCTCGGGCTCCAGGGCCTATTCCCGCTCAGGCTCCACTCGACCCGCTCGGGCCTCGGCTACTCGGACTGCGGCGGAAGATGGCGGCTCCAGCTCCGGCCCAGGGCTCTGAGGCGGCGCTGGCCGCTGCTCTGGCGGACGTGCCCGAACTAGCCAGACTTCTGGAGGTTGACCCGTACCTGGAGCCCTTCGCCCAGGACTTCCAGCGCAGGTAGCGCCTGACTCCGTCAGGGGTCTGCTCCCCACCCCCATGGCTCAGAGCGCGGCGGCCGGCCTTCTATGCGCAGGCTCAGGGTCGGGGCTTCCGTGGGCTCCCGGACGCGTGGCCCCGCCCCTCCTCTCCTCTGTCGGCGCCGCCCCGGGCCTTGGGGGGTATCGCCTTCCCAGGGTGGGCGTGGGGTGGACTCTGGCAAGTAGCTCCTGTGGTTTCCGGAGTTGTTAGCCTGACACGGAACCCTTGAGTAGAAGAAGGAGGGCTGAATTAACTTTTCTCTTCCTCTCTGCCCTCCCTCGGAGTCTGCTTTTGCGCCATTGAGTACGTGCTTGGGCTCCTAGTGCTGATTCCTCCGCCGATGCGGGGGCGGTAACGCCACCCTAGGCTTCTGACCTGTCCACGCACTGGAGTCATCCTGTGAACCAGCGTGCGCGTAACATCCTGCGTGTGTAATTGCGCTTAAATTTTTCTAATGTATTTCATAGCAAATAGTGTGATTTTTATATCTAACAGGATTCTTTCCGGCAGCTTTTATTCTTTCCTTGTTAATATACGCCACTCTCGGAGAAGACTAAGCCAGCCCCTCCCTCCCTCCCCAAGGTTGATGAGTAAACTTACAGCAAAGTTCTGTGTTTGGTGTTGCTGCCCTGGAGGGGGAGAAAGGCAAAGAAAGACTAACTTCTAGAAGCTGATTTAGGATGCTTTAGTTTTAGCTTGTCTCTTACGCGGTAGTAAATTGGTTTACTACAGCTAAGTTGCTGGAATAATCAGCTCAATTTAAAAGTATAGTTTTTAAGATTATAATAGTTATATTAGTTATAGTAGTACATTTATGAGATAAGTACATAGTGATTTAATGGTTTCTGCTCTTTTAGCCGAGCCACTTGTATGAAAACAATTTTGGCAACAAGATACAAGAAACAGAAAACATCTAGCTAGAAGCAGCATTGGGGGTAATGAAACAGTTGATAAGGAATTTGAAAAAAAAAAATCTTAAGTTCATGATCTTGCATTGTCACTTGTGACTGTATTCAATTCAGCAACTGTTTATTAAGGAATCCCTAAGGGACACAAAGTTGAATACAACATCTCATTCCAGAGTTTGTATATCCTAATGAATGAGCCCTTTTCAAAGTAGTCACCTTGAGTTGTTGCTCAGTTAATCAGATGATTAAGCCGTTATGTAAGCCATATAGGTAACAGCCTTGTGAAATTGCTTTCAGTATTTGCAATATTGCTTTCAAAGAAACAGTTCATAATCTTCATAGTTCAAAATTGGATTTGACATAGAAATAGCCAAAAATTTCAGAGCAGAAGTTGGTGGTCAGACTTTTTTGATGTGCTTATTAATGGTGACACCATGCTTTGTAAAATAACAGTTACAACATGGAAATGTTTTGTCAGTGTGTCCTATCTTCCCCCATTTAAAAAATAATTACAAGAAGACAAACATCCCTTCTCAACTATTTCATGTAATTCACTTCAACCCCATTAGGACTGAAGCAGTTATAATCCTCTTTCATGGTTTATCAAAGCTAATGAGAGGGGCCAAGGTCAGAGTAAAGAAGTGAGGGCAATTTAGAGTTCTTGGTGAGAAGGCTGGTCCAATGGGGCCCTTCTGCCTCACTCTGACCTGGATTCTACTTCTGGCCTTGGTTCTGAGTAATTACCATTTTCCAGCACACACATTCCATTTAGGCATAGCAAATAGTAATCTGGCATTTGGCAGCAGTAACTTCTACTGTTCACATCTGAAGAATAAACAATTCTTCCTTCATAAAGTTTGGTTTTGGGTACTTTTCCTATTTTCTGTTTATTTTTAATTAGAGGCCTGGTGCATGAAAATTCATGCACTGCAGGGGGGGGGGTCCCTCAGCCCAGCCTGCCCCCTCTCACAGTCTGGGAGCCCTCAGGGGCGGGAGGTGACCCAGCGATCAGGGGAAGGTGATGCCCCCATCACATGTCTGCTGCTGCCATTGCCGGCAGCACAAGCCTTGGCCGCCCTGGTTACCTGAGCCTTGGGCAGCCCTGGGCAGCTGGGCAGCTGCCACCCAAGGCTTGCCTGTACCTTTGGCTGGCCCTGGGTGGCTGGGGGGCTGAGGGGACTGGGGACTCTGGAGGCAGGTGCATGGATCAGCTGGACCCGCCTAGGGGCAGGACTGGCCATGCCATGTGCAGGACTGAGTGCTGCCATATTTAAAGGCGTGGCAGTCAATTAGCATATTCCCTCCTTATTGGCTGTGGCGCCACCATATTTGTGAGGGTGTGATGGTCAATTAGCATATTCCCTCTTTATTAGATAGGATAATTCACCTGGGCAGTGTGCCTTTGGCCTAACACCGTGGTCGGCAAACTGCAGCTCGCGAGCCACATGCGGCTCTTTGGCCTCTTGAGTGTGGCTCTTCCACAAGATACCACAGCCTGGGCAAGTCTATTTTGAAGTGGTGTTAGAAGAAGTTTAAGTTTAAAAAATTTGGCTCTCAAAAGAAATTTCAATTGTTGTACTGTTGATATTTGGCTCTGTTGACTGAGTTTGCCGACCACCGGCCTAACACAAATATACAGTCAAACATTTAGTGCAAAGTATGCTTACTAAGGATTGAGGAAAATATGGACTATAAACAACAATCTATAAGAACCCTAATATGCAAATAGACTGAATGGCAGAACAACCAAACAATTGAACAACTGGTTGCTCTGACGTGTGCTGATCACCAGGGGGCAGGTAGCAGGCAGCAGAGTGTGGAACATGGTGGGGGTCGGCCACGGTGTGATGGTGGAGCAGGTGAGCAGGGGTGCCAGACCAAGGCGGGGTGCCAGTCACTGTCATCAGGGCGAGACTCTGGTGGTTACTGAAAATTCTTTGCTCCCACGCTTCCTGGTCCCACCTGGCGCTTGCACCTGCTGCCAGTGCCAGCCCCACTCACACCTGCTGCTGGCACTGAAGCCGCCACTTGCACCCGCTGATGGTGTGCAGCACCGGCCCTGATCGCTTGGCACCATCAGTGGGTGTGAGAGGTGGCTGCTGGCCCTAATTGCTCCTCAGAGTTTCTCCATATCCCCCTGCTCCTGAGGGGTGATCAAGGCTGGCAGCTGCCTCTCGCACCCACTGCCGGCCCCACTCACAACTGCAGCTGCTGCCAGAGCCACTGCTCATACCTGCTGCTGGCCCTGGCCCCGATCGCTTGGCACTGTCAGTGGGTGGGAGCTGCGGCTGCTGGCCCTGATCTCTCCTGAGGGCTTCTCCACCTTCCCCTGGTCCTGAGGGGTGATTGGGGAAGCAGCTGATGCTTACACCCACTGCTGATGCCAGCCCCAATTGCTCCGTGCCATCAGTGGGTGTGAGTGGGGCCAGTGCCGTCAGCCCATGAGAGCTGTGGCAGTGTGAGCAGGGCTGCTGGCAGACAGGGCACCAGGGACCGCGGTGGGAGGGGCCACTTGGGGGTGTGGAGGATGGGCCAAGACCCGCCCCTGTGCCTGCTGCAGCCTTGGGGCCCACAGTTCCTTTCAAGGTGCATGAATTCATGCACTGGGCCCCTAGTATATAATAATTGTGAGGGAGAGGCAATTCCTTATTGGTGGACTGTCTCATTCTTCCTCAACCAACCTACCTTCATTAGAAATTCTGTTACGTATATTTGTTGTTCTTGTTTATCTTTTCTGTAACTATAAAAATGTTGAATCAAGTGTGAGAATTAGTGAATTACTTTGTGCCATAAATTAAAATTAGTACTTTAGAGTGAGTGATAGCCTGTATGATGTCTCATTGCTTACTGCCCAAGATGAGACTTTCCTCTGGGCGCGCGCACTCTCTCTCTCTCTCTCCTGTTATATATACTGCAGTTAGTTGCTGTGATCATAATTCCAACAGCTTCCTGTTTAAAAACACATTTATTTATTTATTTATTTATTTATTTATAAATGTATTTTTATTGATTTCAGAGAGGAAGGGAGAGGGAGAGAGAGAGAAACATCAATGATGAGAGAGAATCATTGATTGGCTGCATCCTGCATGCCCCCTACTGGGGATCAAGCCCACAACCCTGCCCTGTGCCCTTGACTGGAATCAAACCTGGGACCCTTCAGTCTGCAGGCCAACACTCTATCTATTGAGCCAAACCAGCTAGGGCTAAAACAACATTTAGTTGTCCTCATATAACATACCAATGTGAGTTATAAGGCCTCTCCTCATGCCAATCACTCAAGGATCTATGCTGATGAAGGCTTTGTTTTGAAACATGCCTTTATAGTGTCAGTGCAAGGCACAGAGAACATGTTGTACTATGCACTGTTTCTTAACACCTTTTGCCTAAGTCACTTCTGTTATATTGGCCAGTGCAAGTCAAATGTGACTTCTGAGCCATGTGAGTGAAAGAGAGAATTAACATCACTGAAAACAGCCTGAAAAACAATACAGTTGCAATAACATTTGTTTGTACACTCTGTTTAAAGTTTATATAAAGTTTATATAGTGCTTTCACACACATTATTGAATTTAATCCTCATAATAAAACCACAGGGTAGGAAGAGTGGGCATTTTTGTTTGTCCTGT
The DNA here is from genome assembly GCA_026230045.1 of Corynorhinus townsendii. Taxonomy (NCBI): domain Eukaryota; kingdom Metazoa; phylum Chordata; class Mammalia; order Chiroptera; family Vespertilionidae; genus Corynorhinus; species Corynorhinus townsendii. Next base: position 95,259,810 of record JAPDVU010000002.1, read on the forward strand.
TTTACAAATGAGGAACCTGAGATTTGGTGACTGGCTAATAACTGCTGCAGCTGGGATTAATCTTTCTTTACTGAAACTGTTCTCAACAAGTTCACACACTGATTTCTTCGTGGTAATGTATTGAATACCTCCAGCATTGGACATTTTGGACCACTTCTTGGGTCCTCAAAGCCATGATACTGCAGCTCTTGCTTTTCTTCCATCATCTCTGGTGATTTCCTCCCAGGTTTTTCTGACCATTGAATATAGGAGATTCTCAGGGCCTTCCCTAGGTACTTTTATATATATTTCTACTTTATGTACTTTTCCTAGCATTCTCATTCATCTCATGGATTCTATCTGTGTACTGAGGCTAGCCATGTTTATCTGTACCTTAAATCTTTCTCCTGGTCTTAGACATATTTATAAATATCTTCATTTTGATGTCCTATAAGAACAACACTCAACATGTATAAAACTAAATTTATGTTTTTTTTTATACCAACACCTGTTTGTCCTTTTATACCCTGCCTCAGTGTGTGGTATCTTTATCTATCAACTACTCAAGTCTAAAACTTAAGCATTATCCTTAATTATTGTTTCTCCCTCCTTTTCTCTTATCACTAGTCTAGTCTAGACAGTTATAGCTTCTGTTTTTCTACTGTTTTCACCTTACTTAAGTCATTAGCATCTCTAGCCTGAATTACAAAATCAGCCTCATAATAGTACCCTCTTTTCAAATTTTCTCAACAATTTCCCATGGTTCTTAATAGTGTAGACACCTTCTCATGACTTACAAGATTCTGTGTTATCTGATCCCTGTCTACATTTTTAGCCTCATCTTTGGACTTCCCCTTTCATCCTGAACCAACTAATCAGAGGGAGCCTAGGGGTGGAGAGGTAGATGGCATGTCTAGGGTCCGTTCTGTAAGGGACACTAAAATATCAATAGAATAAATGTAAAATAGGATATTCATTTTGTAGTTCTTTCTTAAATATAGAAAAGCTTCATTTCTTATTTTGTGTAGACTTATAAGAAGTTAGGGGCATTGCTAAATCACTGAGTAGAAGGTGAGAAAGATTAAGAAATAAAGCATTTTCTACTTTTTATCAGAAGATAGACTTTTTGAGTTTAGTAGAAATGAATTAATAAGTGAAGCTTTTATTTAATTTATTTAAAAAACTAGTTTTATTGATTTCAGAGAGGAAGGGAGAGGGAGAGAGAGCTAGAAACACCAATGATAAGAGAGAATCTTGATCGGCTGCCTCTTGTACGCCCCACACTGGGGATCCAGCCCACAACCCAGGCATATGCCCAGATTGGGAATCGAACCATGACCTCCGGATTCATAGGTCAACACTCAACCATTGAGCCGTGCCAGCCAGGCCCTTTGCTTATTTTGTATTCATAGAAAATATTTTTTCTCTATCCCTTAAAATAGATCTTTAACACCTTTTAAAGAATGTAAGAGTGAAGTGTGCAGATTGTTATGCTGTCTTGGATGCCACATGTTTGGTTGGAGCTGTAGGTTCAGTGATACTTTTGTGCGTGCTGTTTCTTTCGCTTCTATCTGATAAGTTTCTATACATGCTGCAGGACATAGCTTAGAGATTTCTCATATGCCTTCCCTAACTTCTCCCTGTTCTTAAATGTTCTTCCCATCGCTTGTCTACCAACTTGAACACCCCCATCCTAAGGGTGGTCATCCACTGTAATGTAGTTAGTTGTCTTTCTGCTCTTTTGTATCCTCCGCTAGATTGTTTGCTTTCATAGGTGGGCCCTTTATATTTGCTCACTGTTGTATTCTCAGTCTGTAGAGCCATATCTAGCTTAGAAGAAACAGTGTAATATTTGAATGGGCAAATGATTGAATGACTGTCTTCTGACCCTTGCTCTTTTCCATACTATTGAGTCTTAGGTCAACTCACCTGAAGCTAAAAATGTTAGGGTTGTTAGGATGGATGGAAAGAGAAGAAGCATTAATTACCAGGAGGTGATGTGTGACAATCTGGGGAAAGAGAATATATGTTCAAATAAAGAGAAAATCAAGAAAATCATTGTTAATTAGATCCTTTCATACTCCACAGAGACTAGAGGTTTAATCACTGAAGGAATATACAGTTTGAGAGAGCCTCAGGTCAAATTGAGTGCCCAAGAGTGGGAGGAGAGGTTTTTGTGAGCTCAAGTGTGTTAAATATTATTAGAGTGAGCATCTCTATTTTGTTCAAAATAAAAATAGCTTTTACATTGGTATCTAATCAGAACTGGAAAGTAGTTTGGCTTTTGTGTTACCAGTAACCTCACCAAAAACTAATTCTCACAGACATTTTATATCAAAACTGAAGCATGCACACCCTTCCTTCCCCCCCAGTGCCTGCCTAAGTTGTGGGCCCTAAAGAAAATAAAATGTCAGTGACTCTAACAGGCCGGAAAGAATACGCAGACTGCAAGATGTACCTGGCCTGCTTTTTTGTACTAGTAGATTCATTTGCCCTTTGGAGCTGAGATCTTTGTTAACTCAGGAGCCATTCCTGAATGCTCTACAGTGATGGGCAAAGGGCTAAAGGCCTCTTCTCATTTTCAAAGTGCCTTAAAATGACTTGATGGAGCATTTTGGTTTTGTTTAGGCTCTGGCACTTACTGCACTAACTCCTGAGAAGTGACACTTAAAATCAGTGATTTTCAATTGATGTGCCTCAAGAATTTTTGAAACATGCAATACCTGACTATTTAGTCAGGGGCACTGGCCCCTTTTCCCAGTGGTCTGCAAACTGCGGCTCGTGAGCCACATGCGGCTCTTTGGCCCCTTTAGTGTGGCTCTTCCACAAAATACCATGTGCGGACACGCACATACAGTGCAATTGAAACTTCGTGGCCCATACGCAGAAGTCAGTTTTTGGCTCTCAAAAGAAATTTCAATCGTTGTACTGTTGATATTTGGCTCTTGTTGACTAATGAGTTTGCTGACCACTGCCTTAGATCATCAAATAAAAAAATGACAACAGCCAACACAATAGCCATCCAATGTGAATGCTCTGTCTTGAACCATAAAAATATAAGCCATCTAATAAAATTGTATATTTTTGGTCACAGTGCATAGTAAGGTTGTGTCTGTGTCTGATTGGTTAATTCTTGGTACTAGACATCCTCATATACAAGTATAGGCACTTGTTTTTTTAAAAAGTCTCTTTGGAGCAAAAAGGGTAGGTAATTGCTATTATTATTTTTTTGTAAAACAATCAAAATTATACCAATATTTTTGTCAGATAGGGCAAAAATATATTTTTGGGGTATGCTGCAGAACTTTAGTAATTAGTTTATGTGTGCCATGAGATGAAAAAGGTTGAAAATCACTTGCTTTATGTGGTATGTTCTAAGAAAATTCAGTTCAGCTTCCATGAAGCTGAACTTAGTTCGTCAGTGAGATAATAACAGTCCTTGGGAAATGTGCTATAGTTTTAGACTGATAAGTATATAATGCTGCTGTTAACTTAAAGCACGTATTAAGCTTTAATTATACATTTATAGATATTAAAACAAAAGTGTTTTCATTGGAGAGAATTGCTGTTATCAGGTATCTTTCCCTCTAAGTTTATTTTTTTACTAAAGAGTAGATTCTTTTGTGGTGATGTCTGCTCATCAATAGATGCTCACCATTGCTTTGAATCCAGGGTTCTTTTGTGTTCAGTATCTAAAAGCAGCCCTATTCTCTTCTGTGTTTATGGTAACAGGTATTCAGTATATTGACAAAAGGTAAAATTCCACATTGAACATGTTATTATACAGTCTACATTCAGTAATTTATTATACAATTCCATTGCAGTTTATTTTACATTGTTTAAGTTATGGTGACTTAACTTTAAAACTTGATTGATTTTTGATGTTTGAATGATAAGAATAATATAGATTCTAAACTGTTTCTTCACATGTAAAGTGGAAAAATATATAAAATTATTGCTGTGACCATGTTCCAAGTATGGGAACAAGATAAGGCTTGAATTTCAACTCTCCTAAGTGCTAAATAGTTTTGAGTTCAAAATAACCTGTTTCTTCCTCTGTAAACTATGGATGGGACCCACCTTGTAGGTGTGTGTCTGAAGGACAAGAATCATGTAAAGATGCTCAGTAAGTAAGTAACAGTCATTTAATGGTGATGATAGTATTAGCAAACTAACTTTCTATCCTAAATGTTTACTAGAATATTAGTTTCAGAAAATTTTCTTATTTTTTGATTCTTTAATACAGTATCCTGAATTCAACCATCAGATAAATAATGTGACCAGAAATTTCCCTCAACTTGTTATTTTGCTGGTTAATGGCATCTTTACTTTAGGGGGTTCCTTCTTTTTCCCAGTAGAGCAATTGTGTGAATGAGGTGAGGAGGTGGTAATTTTAATCATAATGTAATAGGGAAGGAAAATAATATGTTTAAACTTTGATCCTTAATTTGGAGAGGCAATGATAAGGCAATTGCCAGGGTACTATAAGCTGAAGGCAAGATGAATCCAGGATATAATGAGCACAAAGCTCCTTTTCTTAAGAGAGGTAAATGCTAGCCTGCAGAAACTCCAAATCACTCTTCTCTTGATCTTCCTTTTCTGCCTTTTTCTTTTCTTTCATCTAACTGCTAAGTGGTCATATTATTGGGCATCAAACAGCTGCAGGGATTTTTTTCCTTCTTGAACTCTAGGTGGTTGGAGGAATGGTCACGGTGAGTTTACTAATAGCAGGAATAACTTTGAAAATAAGAAGAAAAAGTACATAGTAGTGGCTTAAAAGTTTGAAAATGAAAGAATTATCCACTGGCGTCTGAACATATAATGTGTTAATAAGAAAATAAAATGAAAGCCTATGTCTTGCCTTATCTTTTTTTTTTTCATTTGACGAGTTCACTTATTTTTAATATGTTTGATTTTGCAGTAAGATACATAATACAAAGTAATGGAATATTCATGTGTGTTTTAGTAGACCTATGGAACAATAAGTTAAAATGAGACACAATATTTGGGAATATACTCCTAGTCTATAGTATAAAATATGATAATCAGAAACCAAGTCTACAAATATACTTTTTGTGTAGGTAAACTTGAAGTTTGCAAATATTTAGCAAGTATGAATTAAATTTTTTTTTACCAATGAAATCATGTTAATATTATCAATCTAATTAATTTTTATTTTCATAAATAATAAGCTGCTAACCACAGGCTATATTTAATTACGAATAGTTGCATAATAGACATAGGTCCTTTTTACAGAAATATGGTAAAATTTGTTATGCATTTAGATCTGTGTACCAGAAAACTCAATACACCCTCAATTTACAGACAATCCACAAACTGAGTTACTGAAAATAGAGATTTGTATTTTCACAAAGAAAGTGGAGTTATTTGGTTTCTAGCATGGACCCATCGTTTTTTATCTTTCAGCTTTACTATCATTCGCTTATTGTCTTTATTTTTATGCTGAGAAGATGGGAGGGCACATCCAGGAGCATGTGCCAGCTCACTGTGTTCATTTTAGCTGAGTATATATTAATTTTCCTATAAAATCCATATAATTATTTTATTTACAAATTATTGACCATAATTGTGCCATGGTCATCCTCAGTTGAAAGTGAGCCTGGATAATCAAGGCGTTTAGTTGCACATACATCCACCTGAGAAATGTCCTTTTGCCTAACTCATCAGAGCTTCCCAGGGCTCTTTCCCTTGCTTCAAAGAAGAGACTACATCTGGCTAAAGATGAAAAGTCCTTGAGACACCATGTTGTAGCTCTCCATATTCCCAGAGAAGTCTACAGCCATATCTCTTAATATCACCAACACCGGGGTCATTACTAGACCTGACTGTTTTCCTGGACTCTCTTCTTGGCGGAAAATATAAGGACTTTTGGCTACTCTGGTCCAAAACAAACTGTTCTGTTTTCCTGTCATCTGGCCCCATAACTTGGGAGCATCTCTACCTTCTTTTTTTAGTTCCATAAATACTTTAATCTTCAAAAATATGGCTGTTTTTAGAGGAAATTAGTTACCTAATTACTAATAATGTTTATGTCCTCTGGGTTCATTAGAAACAATCTGATTTATTAAGTTATTTGGAGAATATAGTGTTTAGATTAGAAGAACAACTATATTAAAGATGACAGTTAATGTGCCCAATCTTTAGAATACTTTATCTTTTGTTAGCTAATGACATACAAGCTTATGAGGGCTTTAGCATTATACCTTTCTGTGCTTTTGGTTTTTAAACCTTAAGATGTGTAACTATTGTCTTTCACAATATACCTACCACAGATTTTATATAAATATAGGATTTTGTCATAATAGGCATGTTTACTGTTTTGTTTCCCTCAATAGGACTAAAGAGCAATTTGTGGAATAATGAAATTCCTGTTTGATGTTAGAATAGAAGCTCAATGATCTGGGTTCATATTTGTTTTCTTTCCTAAGAGGTTATTGGTCTATTACCCATGATCATTCTGTACTACTAATTGGAGATCATTAGTAATTGATGTCAGAATCTGGAGGTTAAAAACTAGTTCATGTCTGTCACTTCTGTACTTTTTCTTTAGTTCTTTCAGCATTAAAAATCTCTGATATACTTTTGTTTGTTTATTTTTTACAAATGCAAGTCTTTCATCTTCTTCACCATTTCTTACACTGGACAGTGTTGTTGTTTTGTTGTTTAAGTTGTACTTGCTAGTGATAGGATTATAATGAAACCAACTGGTCTCTTTTTGCTTCACTTCCATAAAGAACCTTTTACGGAGGTTCCAATTCAGTTCCCAAACAGATATGAAGTAGATATGCTATCCCTGCATATTATGTAAACCTCTACTCACAAATACAACACAGAAGCAGGAAATACTTAGAAACAAGAGTGTTATAAGAACTTAAATTTTGTTTTAGCAGGTTCAAAGTACCTTTAAAGGTAGAGGACATTTACAAATATCATGAACTTAGAGAATTGTAAATTGTGTTAGACTGGAGTTTTAAAAGACAAATGATTTTGAAATTATTATAGACTCACAGGAAGTTGCAAAAACAGTACAGAAAAGGCTTCAGAAGGCTTCTGTATGGCTTGCCAGTCTTGCCCTAGTGGTAATATCTTTCTTAACTACATATATTACTGTATCAAAACCAGGAAATTGACATTAGTGCAGTCTAAAGATCTCATTCGAATTTCACCAGTTTTTATTTTTTTAAATTTTCTAATTTTTTTAAGTTTTTCTCAACTTTTATTCTGTACATTTCAAGTTTCACTATAAAACAAATAACAATTCCAAAACAATATAATATGCAAGTTTTTGATTTTTTAAACTTAATGTATTTAACTTTATTTCTATTTGTGTCTATTTGTTTTTAATTATCATTCATAATACCCAACTAAATTAAGATATAAAATGGCTATTTGAGATGATCTTATTTGTGTGTACACTTCTTTGCAGTTTTATCACTGGTAGATATTATTAATCACTACCACAATGAGATACATAATTATCTCATCAAAAAAATGAACTTCCTCATTCCTTTATATTTATACTCTCTCCTCTTTCCCTACCCCTAAACATTGTCAGTCTCTGATCTGTTTTACATCTGTATAATTTTTTTTTTCATTTTAGAATGTTATATAATTTAAATCATACAACATGTAATCTTTGGAGATTGCCTTTTTTTCACTCACCCTTAGGCCTTTGATAACTATCCAAGTTGAATATATCAATCAATAGTTTGTTCCATTTTGTTGCTACAAAAAGTATTTCATTGTATAGATGTACCAGAGTTTATTTATCCACTCACCTGTTGAAGGACATTTGGATTGGTTCTAGTTTTTGTCTCTAAAAAATATTGCCATAAAGCTAAGATATGAATAATTATGGCTGAGTTTTATTTCTCTGGGATAAATGCCTAGAAGCGTGATTGTTGGGTTATATGGCAAGTATATGTTTAGTTTTATAAAAAATTGCCAAACTATTTTTCATAATGTTTGTACCTTTTGCATCCTGACCAGAAATCTAAGAAGGGTCCAGTTATCTGCATTCTTGCCAGCATTTGGTTTTGTCAATTTTTAAATGTTAGTTGTTGTAATAGGTATGTAGTGATATATCATTGTGATTTTAATTTGCCTTTTTTCTATTAGCTAATTTTATTAAAAATCTTTTGAAGTGTTATTTGCTGCCTATATATCTATTTTGTGAAATGTCTTTTGTTCATTTTTTAACTGGATTGATTTTTTTTTTTTACTTTTGAGTTTTGAGAATTCTTTATATATTCTAGTATAAGTTCTTTGTCAGATACATGTTTTGCAAGTATTTTCTTCTGGTCTGTATCTTGCCTTTTCATTTTCTAAACAGGGTCTTTCTTAGAACAAAAGTTTTTAATTTTAATGAAGTCCAATTTATTGATTTTTGTTGTTGTATGGATCTTGCTTTTGTTGTCATGAATAATTATCATGTATAAGAGTTCTTTGTCTAGTTCTAGGACCTGAAGATTTCCTCTAATGTTTTCTTCTAGAAGTTTTATTGTTTTACATTTTACTTTTAAGTCTATGACCCATTTTCACTTAATTTTTGTATAAGGTTTGTGGTTTAGGTTGAGGTTTATTTTATTGTGTATGAATAAATAAAATAAATTTATTGCGAAATAATTGACATATATTACTGTATACGTTTAGGTAGTATAGGATGATGTCTTGATTTATATTATTATAGTATGTTTAGCTAACATCTATCTTCTCATGTAGAAACAATAAAAATAAAGAAAAAGGAAACAAATTCTCCTTTTGATGAGAACTCAGGATTTACTCTTTTAATGACTTTTCTATATGTCACATACCAGGGTTACTCAGTCATCATGTTTTACATTACATCCCTGGTACTTATCTGTCGTATCACTGGAAGTTTAATTTCTTTTTAAGATCATGAATTGATAGGCTTGTATTGGGAAGCCACCTGACTTTAAAAAGTAAATTAGTTTTTAGTCAGATCACTGGAATATATGAATAATGACAATTTTTATGTATATATTAAAGATTATGGAAACAAGTGGGAACTAATTAACCTGTCACTTTTCTTATTTCTAAGTTCTTATTTTAATTTTCGATTGTTACTGTGAGGCACCTTTAAACCTTTAGGAAGCAGGGGAAAAATAATTTGTGAAATATAAAATAATTTATTCCCAAATTGTTACCTCATTGTTAGTTTTCCCATTTTTAATTCTCATATTTTTTATGTCATAACATGACTTTATTGATTTATATTCTAAATATAAGTAGATATCTATATAGTTTGAATTTATAATTTCAATTTGACTTTTTAGTTTTTTATTTCGTGTCTTATTCTTAGAACTCACTCATTTATTGGTATCATATATTCTTCAGTTCTACATTACAAATAATAGTGCTTTTAAACATACATACAATGGGATATTCTATTAAACCACAAGAAAAGATGAACTACTTCCATTTGTGACAACTTGGATGGATCTTGAGAATATTATGCTAATTAAAATAATTCAAACAGAAAAGTTAAGAACCATTTATGATCTCCCTCATGTGTGGGATATAAAACTGAAAGCAACAAATGAACAAATAAGACAAACAAAAAACCATAGACGCAGACAACAGTATGGTGGTTACTGGAGCAAAGGAGGGTAAGGGAGGTAGTAAAGAGTAAAGGGAATCAATTATATGATGACAGAAGATTTGACTTTGGGTGGTGGGCACACAATGCAAAATACAGATGATGAATCATAGAATTGTATACTTGAAACATATAATCTTATTAACCATTGTCACCCCAATAAATTTAATTAAAAAATAATTCTTATTCATTTTGTCTGTTAGCTTAAATGACAAGTAAGTCTTCAAAAATTTTTGTTTTATTCTCATTTGTAGGAACGAATTTGTTAAATCTTAACTAAGGTAATGTTAATATCTTTTAAGATTACTTTTTATCTAACTAAAATTAGCCTTTGGTTTATTTTAATCTTAATATTTACTTAGGTCTTTGTCAGGATTCATTGTGCTGCTAATATATTAGTAATCCGAACATGTCAGTTCCCAAACAGAAATTTGTTAGATGTTCAGAGATGAAAGTTATTAGCGCATTTATTTGGCAAAATTTGGATATGAATTAGATAGCTAAAATTTTACCCATCTTCAAACAGAAAAGAGGAACTTTTTATTTGATTTTATATATTTTCATTGCTTTCAGAGAGAGGGAAGGAGAGGGAGAAACATCAGTGATGAGAATTATTGATTGGCTGCCTCCTGCATACCCACTACGGGGGATCAAGCCAGCAACCCTGGTCATGTGCCCTGACCAGCAATCAAACCCAAACCTTTAAGTTCATGGGTCAATACTCAACCACTGAGAAACACTGGCCGGGCTAAAGAGGAACTTTTGACGTTTTGTTTATTCTATAATGATTACTCACTATGATGGGTCTGAGACACTAACATCCAAAAGACTTCTGCCAACTTATTGATGATAGCTTACCATCATCACAATGATAATGATTATTATTACAATTTATGCATATGTCATTTTACATGCTTGGATCTGAGATCTGCATTTCTATGAAGCTTTCAAGTTTTGCTCTTTCACAGATATTTTTATTAATAAGACATGGCATGGTCTCAATTCAGTTCAAAACTGAGCTTAGCAATGGACCAAAATGTATTCTATCAGTATTTGTTGTAAGTATATGCTCGGATTTTTTGAAAACAAGTAATTCGCATATACTAATAGTTAACTAGAGATTATTTAGTTTTTTAATGGTCACAATGACTTTTCTACTTATTGTAGGTAAAAGGGGTTTCATTTTAGTGTTATCAAATTTGTATTTTCTTATATTTACACTAGAGGCCCGGTGCATGAAATTCATGCACTTGGCAGGGGTGGAGCGGGGGGGAGGTCACTCAGCCCGGCCTGCATCCTCTTGCAGTCCAGGAGCCCTCAGGGGACATTGCTGCCACAGAAGCAGGAGAGGCTCCCACCACTGCCACTGTGCTCACCAGCTGTAGGCCTGGCTCAGGGCTTCTGGTAGAGTGGTGCTCCCCTGTGGGATTGCACTAACCACCAGGGGGCAGCTCCTGCATTGAGCATTTGCCCCCTGGTGGTCAGTGTGTGTCATAGTGACCAGTTGTTCTGATGTTCGGTTGATTTGCATATTAACCTTTTGTTATATAGGATTGTGTGTTTCATGATTGCATATAGGTCTTTAGGTTAACATACAGAAGGTGACTTCATAAAGAAAAGAAAATTATCCTTCATACTGGTGGTCCAGGATATACATGGGCATCTGAGTCATACGCTGTTTCATTAATTTGCTTGTTTAACAAACCTGTATTCAATATCATTTCTGTCCTAGGTATTGTGCTATGTGGTAGTATAACAAGTATGAGTAAGATAGGCTTCCCACATAATGGGAACTTTAATTGGCGAGATGAAGTAAACACAGTTATAGTATTGGTGCATAAAATCCAGAGTAAGACAGATGAAAGCATACCTGTTCTTTTAAGGAAGGGGAGTGTAAACCGCAAAGAAGTATATTTGAATTGCCTTAAATTCTTAAAATTATTTCTCTTTAAATAGAGGACTAAGTCTTGAAGAATGTAGACAGTTTACGAAACCCTTTTTTGAAAGAATATGATAGCAAAGACATATATCTTCTTTAAAACTATAATAAAGTTATCACGTGACCTTTAGACAGCTTTTGTTGTTCTTAACTGAAAGTTTACTTGCAAAAATGGTTCAGTTGCAAAAATGTGTTTGTGTAAGAATTGCAACATTGTGTTAAGAACTGAAGCCTGGTAGTTTATAAATCATTTGATAAAATATCAGCAAGTTTCTTTATAACAGATGAAGTCATTTTGGAAGGTGTTGTTGACTATTTTTAGAGGCAATGAGGCTATTCCCAAGTAAGCTAAGGGCACCTATTTTTGAACAAGTCAGGGGGACATTTTGTTGAGTGTCATCTAGTAGGCAGGCTCCCAGAAATGTAAATGAGTACTGAATGCTTCCTGACCCCACCCTAAGTGTCTCTCCTCCATCAGCACTATCCAGTGGAAATATAATATGAACCACATATATAATATAAAATTTTCTAGTAGCTTCATGAAAAAAAGTAAAAAGAAACAGATTAAATGAATTTTTAGAAATATTTTTATTAACTTTTTATAGAGGAAGAAAGAGGGAGAGAGAGAGAAACATCAGTGTGAGAGTGGAATTGATTGGCTGCCTCACACATGCCCCCTATTGGGGATCGAGCCTGAAACTCCAAGTATGTGCCCTCATGGGGAATCATACCAGCAACCAGCAATCTTTCGGTGCATGGGATGACTTCCAACCAAGTGAGCCACAACAACCAGGGCTAAAGTGAATTGTTGTAACGTATTATTTAACCCAGTATTTTCAAAATATCATTGTTCCAACATGTGCAGGAGGCGGCCAGTCCATAATTCTCTCTCACCACTGCTGTTTCTCCCTCTTCTCCTTCTCTCTGAAATCAATGAAAATATATAAAATAAAATAAAAAGTTCCTCTTTTCTGTTTTTAAAGATGGGTAAATTATTGTACTTCGGTGGTTATTTTGCACTTACAGCACATCTCATTTGGGACTACCCATATTTCAAGGGTTCAGTAACCACATGTGGGTAGTGGCTACCATATTAGAGAGTGCAGGTTTAGATTATGTATCTGGAAGAGGAGCATTTATAGAAAGGGTGGGTATGACATGTAAATACATTCAAGGGGGAGATTAAGGAAGGAGAAAGTTTCACCACTCAGCTTATGTGTTCATGATAACAGGGGAAAGTAGACCCATGGAGATTTTGATTTTGTCTAACAAAGGGAGGCAGCAATTATTGATCCATAACTTTTTTTTTTTAATACTTGAGAAGTAAATGGATGGTGTCTTAAATGTAAACATGGAGATGTGTCACATCATTAAGTAGCTGAGGCTGACAAGGTAGCTACATTTTCCCCACGTTATTGGGCATGACTTTGTCCACATTGTTCTTTTTGTTTAGGTGATTCTTATTTATGTCATATTTTCATGTCTTACATCTGTCCCATAGGCAAAAATAAAAACAAATGCAAAACAAAACAAAAAACTAGGTTGGCCAAAGTAAATCCCATCCTTGATGAAGTGACTGAGATCAGGTGGCTCTTTGGTGCTCTAATAGTCTGAGACCTTTTTGGATGTGCCAGCCTCACTTTGACTCAGGCCAAGTAACAGCTGTTCCTAACTTTATGGTCCCAAGAGTCTTGCTTATGTGCAGTGACTCATTATGACTTGCATTATTACTGAGTTGGTCTCTGTTTGTAAGAGAGGAGGGTTGGAAGGATTGCTTCTCAATCGCTTTTCAAACTTTCAACAGTATTGTGGGTGTGTGTGCACAAACACGTGTGTCTTATTTTTTATGCCCTTTCCTTTATGATTTGCTTTCTTATTTCCTGTAGAGAGTAATTTCATCAGTGTTTGTACTTTTTATTTATTTTGTACCTACTTAATTTGCATATATAATAGTTACCTTGTACTATTAATTAAAAATATTACCATTTATAAAAGTACTTGTCCTCATGAGCTGACATGTCAGTTCTATTCTTCCTGTGGAGCTGTTTTCCACACTGTAGCTGCACAGTACAGCTGACACTGAGCTTCTCTGGGATGCTGGATGTGTGTTTGGAATTTAAGCAGAGAAGGATATATTTAGGGAACACATTAATGTCTTGTAGGTAGTTTCCATAGAGCTCAGTGTAGAGGTTTGCACTCAAGGGGTGCTTTGCAAGTTGATATTAACTGGGGGTCTGGTCCAGCTTGTTCTGTAATATTAGAAATATAAAAATTACCATAGTTATTGGAGGGTCCCCAGAAACACTGGAAAGTAATTCTATCATGTCGTGGTCTGTGGTGGGTGAAACCTATCTCACATGCAGCTTAACCTTTCTTGTGTCTAATACTACTCATGAAGAAGATTGTAATTTGTGCATTGTGCTTTTATCAGGTTGCTGTTCCCAATGCAGTTAATGTAATTTTTCATTTTGTAACAGTCCTCAGGCAATTCTGTTTAACAATGCTTTCTATTTCAGAACATTCTCCTATTTAAAAAACTTCTTTTGCCTCAGGCCCAACATGTCTTTTTCAGCCAGGCCAGTAGTAATTTCTATCTTTGCTGGCGTCATTCACCTTTACTGTTATACTGTTATACTTCTATATGAGTTTCCTAGGAATGTCTTTTTTTTTTTTTGTATTTAAAGCATAGCAAATGCTGGGGTGCTTACACCTTTTATTTGATATTATTAGGTTCAAATGTGTGTTTTCTAGAATAAGACACTGTCTTACTATTAAAAAAAAGTATTCAGGTTAATTTAATAGGTAGAACATTTTATTTTTAAGGTGATATCTTAAAAGTGAGTGAGACAAATTACTTGGATTGCCATCCCAAATCATCTTGAATTATGCTTGAGATAATGTAGCATTCTGAATCTTTTTGAAACTGCTCCTGGGTCTGAATTTGGTAATAATATACTTTAGAGAGATGTATGTTTTTAATGGGGAAAGTCTGATAATCAGGCATATAAGAGAAACCCTTTGTTCTCTTTATCATTATTTACTTCTGGCTTACACCAAGGTAGATTTTAAAATATCTTATATAATATCAAGGTTTTCAGGAGATTCTAGGGACTGTATTTAGAGAGAGACCCAGTGCTAATCTGGAGTTAGAACTCTAGCTATGCAATAAAAATGTATTATACATACCATACACATTATGTAGGTGTGTGCTTGTGTGTGTACAAAAGGCTTTTTTTTTTTTTTTTTTTTACAAATGGCTTTTGTATCATGTCTTCTTTAAGTTGGAATAACTGTTTCCCCATTCATTTGTGCTGGTATCTGTGTACAAACATTGCAGAAAATGGGGATTTTCCTTTCTTTGGGAATAGTCATCATAGTGTTAAAAAAAGAGAAAGAAAGAGTACTTTTTTGGGTTATAGTTTGCATCTTAAATTTCATTGCTGTTCCTCTCAACTTCCATCTGTGTTGACATTTGGGAATTTTGCTATTGCTCTTTCTCAAGTGGAGTGGAAGAGCTGAAAACAGACTTTACACTTTTAAATACAACCCAGCCGCTACCAAATCATGATTCACACCCAGTCTGACTACTATTTTTTTTTTTTTTGCTTAAAAAGAAATAAAAAATGTTGAACACAATATTTCTCAACTTTATAATGCTACTGACTATTATACATTATTCACAACCATTTTCACTATTGGAAATTCAGGCTTAAATAGTTAAATTACTAGAATAATACATCTTGCTATAAAATATTACTAGAAGATCAGATGATCAGGTGACATTTATTGTTATTTTCTATAAATGAACACAATCTCTGGTATGATAAAGTGATAGGTATTATAGAAATATTCAGATAGGAAGACCTACATACAGGCTTGATTACAAGTGAGGCTCACAACCCAAATTTATTGCTTAAAAAAAAAGCAGGGAGCCAACTAGAAACTAAACCAAATATAAGCCCTTGAAGGGCAAATGTAAATTGGATAAACTTTGCTATTACAAGAGCAAGAAGAAAAAAATCAGATGCAAGAATGAAAACCACATTGCACCCACTCTAAGTAGCTGTTAAAGAAAAAGAATGATATACTATGCAGAATCCAAGATGGCGGCGTAGGTAAACACCTAAACTGCTGCCTCCTACAACAATTTAAACTGCAACTAAAAGACAAAACGTCTATCACCCAGAACCACGGGAAAGCTGGCTGAGTGGAAGTTCTACAACTAGAAGGAAAGAGAAAAGAGCATTGAGACATGCACAAGCGCTGAAAAGCTGAGGTACGGAGGCGCGTGATCTGGGCTGGCTGCGGGCGACTGGGTGCATTGCTTTTTTCAACCCGAAGGGAGACAAGCCCCCGATTACTCTGAAATCCAGTCTCTGGGGAGACGCGGGGGACCCAAACTCCTACGAGGAGAAGCTGGACTGTCTGCCAGAGAGGGTGGCTTGCTTGCAGAGCTGCATGCAGGAATAATTGTTTACGGCACTGGGGCACAGGACTCGCGGATGCCATTGGAGACTCAGAGCCGGCTAACTAGCAGCCATTGCTGTTTGCCACGCCCTAACCTAGTGACACCCTGAGGCCCCGCCCTACAAACCCACCCAAGCTCCAAGCAGCTCAGTTAGCATAAGAAAGGCCTACCCTATCACAGCTTAACCTAGCAAACTTGCAGCCTGGGTCAGACAGCTCCAAAACCTCCAAACCCCAAGCAAAGAGGAGAAAACTGCAGCTCTCACTGTGGCTCCTGCTGAGTGGCCTCAGACAGTAGCTGACCTGCACCCCAGTGGAGGTCCAGAAGCCAGTGTACCTAGTGGTCAGTGTGAGACACCAGATTTCAACTCCTCACATCCATAAGTGACACATTCAAGAGGCAGACTCAGTGAGCACCAAAGCCTCACTGAAACAAGTCCTGCCCCATAAGCGTGTCTTCAGCGCAGCAGTTCTTCCATCATAGACACAGGGAGTGCTCACAGCTAATTGGCCTGGAGGTCAGTTCCTCCCAGTGCAACAACAGCAATTAAGGCTTAACTGCACGAAGACTTTGCACTCAGCCCACAAAGGGGTGTACCAAGAGCGTCCACATCAGGAGATTGGGGAGGCTGAGCTACTGCCCCGTATAGGTCACCTACCACACAAAGCCACTCCATCAACACAGGGAAGCAGCCAAAATGCAGAAACAAAGAAACGTGTCACGAATGAAAGAAACGGAGGAAAGCAAACTACTAGATGACATAGAGTTCAGAACCACATGTATAAGGTTACTCAAGAATCTTCTAAAAACCGCTGAGAAACTTGATAACACTTCTGAGGAGCTTAGTGAGACCTTCAAGGACCTTAATGAGAATGCCAAAAAAATGGAAAAGGACCAGTCAGAAATGAAGCATACACTGTCTAAAATAAATATACAGAAACTCAACTGTAGATCAACATACCCCAAGAATCAAACCAAAGATCTGAAATATGTGGAAACAAAAAACATCCAACCAGAAAAACAAAAGGAAAAATAATCCAAAAATATGAAGATAGTGTAAGGAGCCTCTGGGACAACTTCAAGCGAACCAACATCCGAATTTTTGGGGTGCCAGAAGAAGGGAGAGAGCAAAATATTGAAAACCTATTAGAAGAAATAATGACAGAAAACTTTCCCTACCTGGTGAAAGAAATAGACTTACAAGTTCAGGAAGCGCACAGAACCCCATACAAGAGGAATCCAAAGAGGACCACACCAAGACACATCATAATTAAAATGCCAAGGGCAAAAGACAAGGAATATTAAAAGCAGCAAGAGAAAAACAGTTAATTACCTACAAGGGAGTACCCATACGACTGTCAGCTGATTTCTCAACAGAAACTATGCAGGCCAGAAGAGAGTGGCAAGAAATATTCAAAGTGATGAACAGCAAGAACCTACAACCAAGATTACTCTACCCAGCAAAGCTATCATTCAGAGTTGAAGGTCAGATAAAGAGCTTCACAGACAAGAGAAAGCTAAAGGAGTTCATCACCACCAAACCAGGATTACACGAAATGCTGAAGGGTATCCTTTAAGAAGAGGAAGAAGAAGAAAAAGATAAAGACAAAAATTATGAACAACAAAATGACATCAAACACATACCTACCAACAAGTGAATCTAAAAATCAAGTGAATGAAAAATCTGAAGAACAGAATGGACTGGTGAATATAATAGAATCAGGGACATAGAAAGGGAGTGGACTGACGATTCTCAGGGGAAGCAGGTGTGAGGGGTGCGGGAAGAGATTGGACAAAAATCTTACTCCTAAAGATGAAGACAGTGGCGGGGGATAAGGGCATGGGGTGGGGTGGGGAATCAGGTGGAGGGGAGCTATGGGGAAAAATAAAAGAGGAACACCTGTAATAATCTGAACAATAAAGATTTATTAAAAAAAAAGAATGATATACTATGAAAATACTTAATACAGATTGTAAAGACATTTATTCAAAGAGGATTTCCTAGAGTATGTGATATTTCAGTTAATTTTTTTAAATGTTAAGAGGTTAGCTAGATAAGAAAAAGGTGTAGGGGTCCCGAATTGGAGAAGGTGCAGGCAGGGCTGAGGGACCCCCCCTTCTGTGTACAAATTTCGTGCACCAGGCCTCTAGTAGGTTAAATAAAAACACTAAAATATAATGATTAATTTTTATTTTTAATTGTATACTATAGACTATGTAAATGAAGTATAGAAATATAAATAAAAATCATGCCTAATTTGTATAATGTTTGGACATGCACTTATGGTTAGAAACAAAAGTAAGAAAATTAGCAGAAATATTTTCTAAAGGAGTAGAACAAGTCAGTCCTCCAAGGATGACAAGGTAAACTTTGCTTAACTTGTTTGGGAAGTATCATGGAAAAGACTCAAGTCAATAAGGAAACACTCTCATTAAATCAATTTAGCTGGAGAATCAGTGTGATCTTACTGTGTTGCCTGTTGATAGACAAGAGTAAATTATTTTTCTATTAAGGAAGGTTAGATTCTTAGATCCAGCTCTCCTGAAATAGGTGTTAACTCAGTATTTACCAGGCAATATGTTAGGTTCTAGGTGTGCCTCTTTTGTTCTTGGGCAGTTATTGCTTAGTTAGAGGTAATAAGAATAATACAGTGATAAATGCTAGGCTAGTATTGTAGTCCACCCTTATCTGTGGTTTTATTTTCCATGGCTTCAGTTACCCATAGTCAATTTAGATCTGGACATACTAAATGGGAAAATTCCAGAAATAAACAATTCATTAGTTTTGGGTTGCTTGCCTGTTGATCATTGTGAAGAAACTCCCACAGTCTTGCTCACAGAAGCACAGGACTTGAATCAGCCCTTTGTCCTGCCTCTGCATGCCTTATATACTCCCTGTTGCTAGTCACTTAGCAGCCGTCTAGTCATGGTGTCACAGTTCTTGTGTTCCAGTAATGTTATTTTACTAATAATGATTCCCAAGTGCAGGAGTAGTGATGGTAGCAATTCTGATATACCAAAGAGAAGCCATAAGTGCTTACTTTAAAGTTCTTGATTTAATAAGGAAATTTAAAAAAAGTCTGCTTAAGGTTGCTAAGATCTACAGTAAGAACAGGTTATCCATGAAGATGGAAAAAAAATTCATGCTCCTTTTATTGTCGCACCTCAAGCTATAAAAGTTAAGGCCACAGTATGTGTTAAGTGCTTGATTAATATGGAAGAAAACATTAAATTTGTGGGTAGAAGACATGAACAGAAAATGCATTTTGATTGACAACAATGTGTTGTGCCAGAAAGCATTGAGCCTATGAAGATTTCAGCATGAGATCCCCTGAAATAGGTCACAGCAAGTCATTTATCACAAGTTAGGGATTGTTACAGATTCAGGAATAGTTTTGACATTTTATCATCTCACATTATTATAAGAAATAGGATGAGTACAGTACAATAAGATTTTAAGAGAGAGACCACATTCACATAATTTTTTCCAGTATATTGTTGTAATTATTCTATTGTCCTATATAATAAAAGCCTACATGGCTTTATGCGATGTGCTCACGATGTCATGACAAGATGGCCACCACAAGATGGCTGCCACAAGATGGTCAACAGGGAAGGGCAGTTGTGGGCGATCAGGCTGGCAGAGGAAGGCAGTTGGGGGCAACTGGGTCAGCAGGGGAAGGCAGTTGGGGGCAACCAGGCCTGCAAGGGAGGGCAGTTAGGCGCAACCAGGCTGGCAGGGGAGGGCAGTTTGGGGCAAGATCAGGCCAGCAGGGGAGGACATTTGGGGGTGGCTGAGCCAGCAGGGGAGGGCAGTTGGGGGTAACCAGGCCTGCAGGGGAGGGTAGTTGGGGGCAATTGGAATGGCAGGGGAGCAGTTAGGCATCAATCAGGCCAGCAGGGGAGCTGTTAGGGGCAATCAGGCAGGCAGGCAGGCAAGTGGTTAGGAGCCAGAAGTCCTGCATTGTGAGAGGGATGTCCATGTGGGATTGGGCCTAAACTGGCAGTCAGATATCCCCCAAGGGGTCCCAAATTGGAGGGGTCAGGCCGGGCTGAGGGACCCCCCCCACCCCCATGCATTATTTCATGCACCGGGCCTCTAGTCCTATATAATAAAAGGGTAATATGCAAATTGTCCCCTCAACCAGGAGTTTGACCTGAGTTCGACCAGGGGGCAGGGCTAGCCTGCCAACTGCCTGGGGCCCATCCCCCTGGCTGGCCTACCCTTATCGTCCCCCATCATCAGGATGGGCCAGCCAGACCCCACCTGTACATGAATTCGTGCACTGGGCCTCTAGTGCAGCAGTTGCCAACCTTTTGGACCTCACAGACCACCAGTTGGCGACCACTGCTCTAGTGTATGCATAAAGGGCATATTGATAAGGGGGATGAGAAGACTGTACATGATAAATCTACTCTATCATTCCCATCTTTCTATGCCTTTCTCCTTCCTCCACACTTAGGAATGTTCAGCATCTCAACCTCATTAAATGCTAGTCACTGTTATGTATGTATGTATATATGTATAGGAAAAGCCATAGTATATATAAGTTTTGGTACTATCTGTGGTTTCAGGCATTCCTTGGGGGTCTTGGGACATTTTCCCCCTGGATAAGGGGGGGCTACTGTATATAAAACTTACCTGATAATAAAGATAGAAGCAAATTTGTAGTTCTAGAAGGCATTTATCTACCCAGAAATTTTTGATGAGCTTCACATGAAATATTTTGCTTAAAATATATCAACTGGCTGATTTGTAGGTTGACAATATATACGTATTACATTAATCAAGAGTAGAGGTTTGTGTCAGTTGACCTGTGTTCAAATCCAGCTCCTTGACTTACTAGTTATGTGATATGGATACGTTATT
Source organism: Corynorhinus townsendii (assembly GCA_026230045.1). Lineage (NCBI taxonomy): Eukaryota > Metazoa > Chordata > Mammalia > Chiroptera > Vespertilionidae > Corynorhinus > Corynorhinus townsendii. The sequence goes on from JAPDVU010000002.1 coordinate 95,280,706, forward strand.
TAACTTTGATAACCCTTAATTTTAAAATCTGTAACACAGGGATAACAATGCTGGCTTTATTGAGATTTTTTTCGAAGATTGAGATAATCAGTGTAAAAACTGCCAGGCCAGAAGTGCTTAGTAAATATTATTGATAGTATAGGAGATATGGATAATAAAGTCATTTTTAGAATTACTTTCCCAAGTATACAATTTTTATAAGCTGATGAGGGCAACATGGACAAACCTCTAAATCCTACCCAATTCATAAAATTAGAAATTTTCTATAGATTTCTTTCTCAAGTGCTTGTATCTATGATCATTGCTGTAAATCATGCTTTCCAATCTGTGGTGAAGGGTAAATCTTTTTTTTTTTAATGTATAATCTACCACAGACTGAATCATGTGTATAATTTAACAGAAAAGAGTTACTAGAAAAATTAATTAAAAGAGATGCTAAATAAAAGCCCTAGTTTTAAAATTACATTTAAAAGATGAGAAATTACGAAGAGAAACCAAGATGGCGGCATAGGTAAGTACCTAAACTGCTGCCTCTCACAACAATTTCAAAACTACAACTACAAGACAGAACGGACACCATCCAGAACCACAGGAGAGCTGGCTGAGTGGAAATTCTGCAACTAGAAGGAAGGAGAAAAGCCCACGGAGAATTGGAGGAACGGCAAAGGGTTGAGGTACAGAGACACGCGCGCAGAGAGGAAGGGCGGCTGAGAGCCTGGCTGACTTTCTCTGGCGGGAGGGGGAAGGAAGCCCCTGACTGCACTGAACCCCCAGTTCCGGGCGAAACCCCGTGGACCCAGGCTCATACAGGGGGAGTCTGGACTATCAGGTAGAGAGAAAGGCACTCGGAGACTCAGAGACCTGGGGGAGTCCCGGCAGGCAGGGATCTGGAGGCGCACGCGTGAGTGTGCACAAAGACTGCGGAGGTTGCCATAGGCTTTCCCTAACAGAAGGGAGTCGGAAGCTCCTGACTGCACTGAACCCCAGTTCCAGGCAAGCCCCTGGGGACCCATGATCTTACCAGGGGAATCTGGACTCTTGGGCAGAGGCTCGGGAGCTGGGGAAGGCAGAGGTCTGGAGGCGCGCGCGCCAGTGCGCACAAAGACTGCGGAGGTTGCCACAGGCTTTCCCTAGCGGAGTCGGAAGCTCCTGACTGCACTGAGCCCTAGTTCCAGGTGAGCCCCTGGGGACCCATGCTCTTGTGGGGGAATCTGGACTCTCGGGTGGAGGCTCGGGAGCCGGGGAAGGCAGAAGTCTGGAGGTGCACGTGCGCAAGGGCAGGGCTGACGGGAAGCCAAGACTGTCTCCTCCGCCCTGAGACTCCACCCCATCCAAGCTGAGCACAGAGGCTTTTGCAATTTGGCAAGTCTAATCCTATAAGGCTGTCTCCAGCACCAAACTTCTCCCAGAGTAGACACAGCTGATCCTCACAGCCAACTGGCTTGGAGGTCATTTCCTCCCAGTGATACCAACAACAATCAAAACTTAACTACAACAAGGCTGTACACACAGTCCACAAAGGGGTGCACTAAGAGTGTCCACCTCAGGTTAACTGGGGAGGCCGACCCACTGGGCAATATAGGAAACCTAGCACACAAAGCTACCCTACCAACTTAGGGAAGGAGCGAAAATGCGGAGACAAAGAAACAGATTACAAATGAAAGAAATGGAGGAAAACAAACGACTGGATATAGAATTCAAAACCACCGTTATAAGGCTTTTCAAGAATATCCTAGAAAAGGCCGATAAATATAACGAGACCCTCGAAGATATGAAAAAGGACCAACTAGAAATTAAACATACACTGACTGAAATAAAAAATATTATACAGAGACCCAACAACAGACGAGAGGAACGCAAGAATCAAGTCAAAGAATTGAAATACAAAGAAGCAAAAAACACTCAACCAGAAAAGCAAAAAGAAAAAAGAATCCAAAACATTGAAGATAGTGTAAGAAGTCTCTGGGACAACTTCAAGCGTACCAACATCAGAATTATGGGGGTGCCAGAAGAAGAGAGAGAGCAAGATACTGAAAAACTATTTGAAGAAATAATGACCGAAAACTTCCCCCACCTAGTGAAAGAAATAGACTTCCAAGTCTAGGAAGCGCACAGAACCCCAAACAAAAGGAATCCAAAGAGGACCACATCAAGACACAACATAATTAAAATGCCAAGAGCAAAAGACAGAGAATATTAAAAGCAGCAAGAGAAAAACAGTTAGTTACCTACAAGGGAGCACGCATACGACTGTCAGCTGATTTCTCAGCAGAAACTATGCAGGCCAGATGGAGTGGCAAGAAATATTCAAAGTGATTAATAGCAAGAACCTACAACCAAGATTACTCTACCCAGCAAAGCTATCATTCAGAATTGAAGGTCAGATAAAGAGCTTCACAGATAAGAAAAAGTTAAAGGAGTTCATCGCCACCAAACCAGTATTATATGAAATGCTGAAAGGTATTCTTTAAGAAGAGGAAGAAGAAAAAAGTAAAGATAAAAATTATGAACAACAAATACATATCTATCAACAACTGAACCTAAAAATCAACTGAATTAAAAATCTGAGGAACAGAATAAACTGGTGAATATAATAGAATTAGGGGCATAGAAAGGGAGTGGACTGACAATTCTCAGGGGGAAAGGGGAATGGGGGGTACAGGAAGAGACTGGACAAAAAGCGTACACCTATGGATGAGGACAGTGGGGGCAAGGTAAGGGCAGAGGGTGGGGTGGGAACCGGGTGGAGGGGAGCTATGGGGGGAAAAAGGAGAAACAATTGTAATCTGAATAAAGATTTATTAAATAAAAAAAATAAAAGATAAGAAATTGCTATTAAAGTATCTAAATGTTTACTCTCAATTTCAGTACATATCTTGTCATGGACCAAATATAAAAGTTGGCAGCTCAGCACTTGTCCATGGATCACACATTTGAGTGTTACTGCTTTAAATATCATGTGTATATTCACTTAATTCAAATTTCATGTGTATATCCAGATCCTTTCTCTGGCCTTTAGATTCATACTTGAAGGTGAACATCTCTCTTTTTCAGGTAAATGGCACTATGTACATACTCAGCAGAAGTGTGCTATTATCAGTGATTGCCCCTGACCCCACCACTGTTGTTTTACATCTCTAGGGCTCACACTATTCCAAGCCACTGTCATGTCTCATTGAACTTGAACCTGACTTTTCTGTTGCTACACTCCACTCCCCCTCTTGCATTCTCCATATATCTATAAGTATTTTTTTTCTAAAAAAAAGAAAGTGTGTTTATAACTAAGGTCTTTATGTTTTAATTACAGTTTCTTTGGATGAATGGTATGTAACATGTAAATTTTCAAAAGATTAGGAGCATGCAGGGTAAGTGATTATGATAGCTTGGATTAGGCTGGTGGTTGTATAAATGAAGAAAAAATATACTGATTTAAGAGAATACTCAATATTAAAATCAGTGTGATTTGCCAAGTGTTAACATCAAAACCAGAGGTATGTTACCTCTTATATGGGTTCTACAGGGAAGGAAATACTATTTTCCTCATGATCTTTACCTGTGTGCCTCTCAATTCCTTCAGGCCCATAAGTGAGTCAGATTCTTTCTTTTCACAAGGATGATTGGCATATCAGGTAGCAAGCTAATTTTTCAGCAGCAACCTGGAAGTAATCTACTGGGTTCGATTCTAAGAAAAGTAGATCAAGGAGAATGGAACATACTGATGTGAGTACACTTAATTCAGATTGAGCCAAATTTATGAGTGTTCTTATCAAGAATTTGTATGTAATCTGTTAGCTTGAGTATCTGGAAATGGCTTCACCAGTTTCCTTGATTACTTGACTGGTACTTGGGCTCAACAGTGGCTAACATTTCAGATTGAGATGCTGAACATTCCTAGGCTATTGAGGAAGGAGGAAGGGATAGAGTGTTGGGAATGGAGGAGTAGGTTTATCATGTACAGTCTTCTCATCCCTGGATGTAATTCCAGAGGGCACAGCATTGATTAAGAGTAAAGAAATGTATTTGTGAGGGGAGGAGAACTCTGTGGGAGCTCTAGGCTGGGAAATCTTATTGGAATGTGGTGCCATTGAACTAGACTCATTGATTTTAGTAGGCATCATGGTAGCAAAATGCTTTGGCAGTGCTTTGGCTTCACTGATTAAAGTAGCTGTCATTTATTATAATAAAAGGGTAATATGCTAATTAGACCAGATGTCATTCTGGATGTCCTTCCAGATGAAGCCAGGGCTGAGGGAAGCCTGGGTCCTGGGTGCCTGCTGGGGGCCAGAGGAAAGCCCGGGTGCCAGCAGCTGGGGGAAGGAAGGCCTCCTCTTGCATGAATTCTGTGCATCAGGCCTCTAGTTTTCATAATAAGGCTTCAAGTGTGGAGTGACAGTTGATGTTTTGATATGCAGGATTCTCTGGGGTGTCAGATTAATCATAGTGTCTTTAGGATTATATCTTGGCCAACTAAAATAATAAAATTTTTATTTTACCTATATAGCTGGCAGAATTCTAGATGTGTTGAGTATAAATTGGACTTGTGTTACTGAAATAGGGAACATCTCTTGATTAAAGGAGAGGCTGATTTCTCTTGAGAAAGGACATAAGATATTACCACAGTATATACTTCAGATATTTCAAAGCTTTTCCAAAGGGACCAGCTCTTTACCAGAAAAAGCCCAGACTTGAGAATTAATAAAAATGGATTCTGGATTGATCCTGGGGATATAAATGCCATGGTGACACATTAGTCAGAGTTGAGGTGTATGGAGGTCACTTGGTCTTCATCATTGAGGGCCAGTTCTTGTCAGACTAATCCTGTGGTTACTTTCCAGTTTCCTGAGTGCCTAATTGTGTCAGGCTTGGGGATTGGCACATTTTTTCACACTGACTTCTTGGGGAGTGAAGACCATTTAGGAAGAACCAGGTAGAAGCCTCTGGAACTGCCACTCACTATCAAAATAAAAAACCCTAAGCAGTACTGCACCCCTGAAAAAATTGCAGTGAGTAGGGTAACTTTCAAAGACTTGAAAGATGCAGCAATAGAGATTCCTATACATTCTCTTCTTTCTTTTTAATTTTTAGGTTATTTTTCTCTCTTAAGCAATGCTACATTATACATTCCTTTTGATTTGCTGATTAGATGGCTGGATCTTGGAGAACAACTATGGACTAAAATAAACCTAATCAGAGTGACTACAATTGCTTTGCTTTCTAAAGTGTAGTTACAATATAGTCCCTGGCACCTGGTGTGCAGCAATCGATCTGGCTCTTTTTTTCCTCTGTGCTAATTAGTAAGGACAATCAGAGGCAGATGGGCCTTCAACTCATAGGCAGAGCCAAATACCTTCATATTTTTAGGACAAGGCAATGATAATTTTCTTGATCTCTGTCATAATATGGTCCATAGGAACCTTATGATGGTTACTTTTTGTGTCAACTTGACTGGGCCACAGGTGTCCACATATTTGGCTAATCATAACCCTACAAGGGTTTGTGAGGGAATTTTTGGATGAGATTAATATTTCAATTTGCAGACTGAGTAAAGCATATTGCTATCTCCAATGTGGGTGGGCCTAATCTAATCCATTGGAGGCCTAAAACAAGATGACATGGGGTAAGGGAGAATTCCCTTTCTCTCTGCCTGACTGTTTTTGAGCTAGGGCAGTGGTCAGCAAACTCATTAGTCAACAGAGCCAAATATCAACAGTGCAACGATTGAAATTTCTTTTGGGAGCCAAATTTTTTAAACTTAAACTTCTTCTAACGCCACTTCTTCAAAAGACTTGCCCAGGCCATGGTATTTTGTGGAAGAGCCACACTCAAGGGGCCAAAGAGCTACATGTGGCTCACGAACCGCAGTTTGCTGACCACGGAGCTAGGACATCTGTCTTCTCCTGCTTTCGGCCTTGGACTGAAACTTATACCATCAGCACTCCTGGTTCTCAGGCCTTTGTACTCTGACATTCTCAAGTCTTCAGATCCAAACTGGAACTAAACTATTGACTCCCCAGTTTGTCCACTGTAGATCTTGGGAGTTTTCAGTCTGCATAACAACACAAGCCAGTTCTTTATAATAAATATTGTTAATAAATACCTTTATATCTCTTACTGGTTCTGTAATCTGGAGAACCCAGACTACTAAAGTTCTAGAGAACATCATCCTAAAGCCATCATACTTTTTAAATTTGATGAGCAGGGAGTAGCAAGCATCCTAGATGCTTTAGTAGGACTCACACATGCCCAATGGTTGATGATAAACTCTGTGCTTTATTCTTGTAATCCTATGGAATTTAACTTAATATAGTATCTGAATATTGTTTCAACACTTCTGAGTCTATAAGAGTTCCCCCTCCCTCAGATGACTGTTGTATTTTAAAATATAACCCTGTAGGTTAAGGACTTATAAATAATAAATGAGAATAAGAGTTAGTTTGGAAACTTTAGAAATAAATGAGTTTCTGTCCTCAGGTTATTATAATTGACTAGTGGCCCGGTGCATGAAATTCGTTCATGGGGGGGGCCCCTCGGAGGATGTCTGACTGCCAGTTTAGGCCCCATCCCACAGGAATTGGGCCTAAACCGGCAGTCAGACATGTCTTTTGCAATCTGGGATTGCTGGCTCCTAACCGCTCACCTGCCTGCCTGCCTGATCACCCCTAACCACTCTGTCTGCCGGCCTGATCACCCCCAACTGTGCCACCCTTCTGGCCTTATCACTCCCAACTGCCCTCCCCTGCCAGCCTGATTGCCCCCAACTGCCCCCCCCCCCCCCGCCAGCCTGCTCGCCCACAACTGTCCCCTGAGCTGGCCTTCTCACCCCCAATTGCCCCCCTTCTGGCTGCTCACCCCCAACTACCCCCCCTGCAGGCCTGCTCACTCCCACATTCCCCCTCTGCTGGCCTGGTCACCCCCAACTGCCCTCCCCGCCTGATCGCCCCTAATCGCCTCTGCCTTGTCCCTGCCACCATGGCTTTGTCCAGAAGGTCTCCTGGTAATATGGTCTGATTAGCATATTACCCTTTTATTAGTATAGATTATACCTAATGCTCTTAAACAAGTACAATTTTGTTAATATTTAGTCAAATAACAGATTAGTATAGAAAATAAGAGAAGCAAATTTGTTCAACTCTCATGTGTTGTTCAAGTATAGAAACAAAATTTATGTCAGTGATTTATGTAGTGTTTATTATGGTCCAGGCACTGTGGTAAGAATATGAATGAAGAAAATATGAATGAAGAAATATGAATGAAGAAAATAGATAAAAAGCTATACATTTGAGGATCTGTACATTCGAGGAGCTTACATTCTAGCAGCAGTATACAGACAGTACACAATATAATGTAACAAATATTGGATGGTAAGAGCTATGACAAAAAGAAAACATAGAAAAGTATAAAGAACATAGTTATGGAGGGATGATTTTAAATAGATGATTTATTTTATTTTATTTTTTTAGGACATGAACTATTGAGAATCTGACATTTATACAAATACCTGAAGGGGTTAGTTTTGTAGATACCTGTACAAGTGTTCCAGACAGAGGAAATGGGCTGTGCAAAAGCCCTTAGGCAGGGGTTCGTCTGGAGTATTCAGGAAAATGGGAGTAGAACAGTATGCGGCATAGTGAATTAGGACAGAGCAGTAAGAAATGGCATAAGAAATAAATGAGTAGAGCTCATATTTTACAAATATTTGTAGATTATTATAAATACTTGTTGGTTTTTGATGTAAGATGGGAAGTGACTGGAGACTTTTGAGCAGAGAAATGACATTATTTTATTTATGTATTCATGTTCTCCAGAGAAACAGGTCTTTCTCTCTCTCTCTCTCTCTCTCTCTCTCTCTCTCTCTCTCTCTCTCTCTCTCTCTCTTTCTCTCTCTCTCTCTCACACACACACATACATTCATTATGAGGAATTAACCTATGTGATTATATAGGCTAAGAAGACATCATAATATGCTGTCTGCACTTGGAGGCCCAGGAAAGCTGGTGGTTTTCTTCCAGTCCAAAGGTCTTGGAACCAGAAAAACAGATAGTGTAAGTTTTAGTCCAACTCTAAAGGCCTTTGAACTAGGAATACAGATTTGTAAGTCCTAGTTTGAGGGCAGAAGAAGACTTGTGTTCCAGTTTAGCAGTTAGGTAGAGGAGTGTACTTTCCACATTTTTGTTCTATTCAGGCTCTTAAAGAATTGGTTGATGCCCACAAACAAAGGGGAGGGCAATCTGCTTTATTCAGTCTACCATTTCAAATGCTAACCCCAATGGAAAAATCCTTACAGACAAAGCCAGAAATAATGTTTATCCAAATATCTGGTTACACCATGGTTCAGTCACAATTACTCTCAACAGCTATATTGAATATAGATGTGGAGATTAGATTAGACTGATGATTGTCAGAAGGGAGGGGTTTGGGGAGCTGGGTGAAAAAGATGAAGGGATTAAGAAGTACAGATTGATAATCACTAAATAGTCATAGGGCTGTAGAGTACATCATAGGGAATCTATATATATAAAAAGCCAGCAACCTGAATGCCATAAAGACTAGAATGACTAATTGCTAAGCTGCCCACTGTGGCCAGCGAACCGGCCTGATCAGGGGGTGGGGCTGGCCGGCCAACCACCCACGGCCCCTCACTGCCCCACTGCCCTGCCTCTGATGGGCCCCCACCACCCCAATTGGCCTGCAGTTCCTCCCCCTGGCTGGCCCTGCCCCTGATCACCTCTTCTACCCTAATAGGGGGTGGAGCAAGCCAGCCAACCACCTGCAGCTCCTCCCCAAGCTGGCCTGCCCCAGATGGGCCCCCACCAACCCTATTGGCCTGCGGCCCCCCTCCCCAGTCAGCTCAGCCCCGATCACCCCCCCCCCCCACTCTGATCAGGGGCAGCCGGCCAATCACCCATGTCCCCTCCCCCAGGCCTCTGCCCCCCTATTGGTCCCCACCACCCCAATCGGGGGTGGGGCCTGCTGGCAATTGCCCTCAGTTCCTCCTCCCAGCTGGCCCAGCCCTGATCGGGCCCTGATTGGGGCAGGCCAGCCAGCCAACCTTCCTCCATCTCCTCCTCTCCACAGGGCTGGCCCTGATCTGCCCCGATAAGGGATGGGCTATCCGGAGACCACCTGTGCAAGAATTTATGCACTGGGCCTCTAGTATCCTATATAATAAAGAGATAATATGCAAATTAACTTTCATGCCCTCACAAGATGTCTGCCTATGAACAGGCCAGCAGGGGAGTTAGTGAGGGACGACCAAACAACTGAACAAGCAGGCTTCATGGGGCAACCAGGCCGGCAGGGGGGGCAGTTAGGAGTGACCAGGCCAGCAGGGAGGGGGCAGTTGGGGGCGACCTGGCCGGCAGTGGGGGGAAGTTAGGGCAACCAAGCCGGCAGGTGGGGTAGTTAGGGGCAACCAGGCAGGCAGGCAGATGAGCGATTAGGAGCCAGGAGTCCAGGATTGTGAGAGGGATGTCTGGCTGCTGGTTTAGGCCTGATCTTCAAGGGGTCCTGGATTGGAAAGGGTGCAGCCTGGGCTTAGGGGACCCCCATACATGAATTTCATGCACCAGGCCTCTAGTAGTCAATAATATGTACTAGAGGCCCAATGCACAAATTTGTGCATGGGTGGGGTCCGGTGGGAGGTTGGCTGGCTGGCTCTCCCTGATTGGGGCCCGATTAGGGCTGGGCCAGCTGTGGGGAAGGGCTGTGGATGATGGGCCGGCTAGTCCTGCCCCCGAATGGTGTGGGGGGGCTGACCTAGGGGGACTGATTGGGGGTAGAGCTAGCTGGGGGAGGGGCCGTGGAAGATTGGCCTGTGGGCCCTGCCCCTCATTGGGGTGATGGGGCCGATTGTGGTTTAGTCTGGCCCCTGATCAGGTGGGGGAGAGGGGCTGCAGGAGTTTGGCTGGCCAGCCCCACCCCCTATTAGGGTGGGGGCATTTTCAGGGGCAGGGCTGGCTGGGGAGAAGTGCTGCCCTGGGGTGGGCTTGCTGGCCCTGCCCCCTGATCCAGGTGGGAGAGGCCGATGAGGGCCAGGGCTGGCTGGGGGGATGGGCCGCAGGAGGTTGGCCAGCCGGCTGCATCTCCCGATCCCCTCACTTTGCTGGCCACAGTGGGCATTATAGCGACAGGTCGTTCCGGTTGTTATGGTGTTCTGGTTGCTGGCTTTATATAGATATATATTGACAAGGGGCCTGGTGCACCAAATTCGTGCACTAGGGGTGGGGGGGGTCCCTCAGCCCAACCTGCCCCCTCTCACATACTGGGAGCCCTCAGGGGATGTCCTACTGATGGCTTAGGCCCACTCCCCATGGCCCATAGTCTGGCCCCCTTTGTGGAAGGCGACTAGGCTGATCAGGGAAGGCACCAGCCCCATCATCCCGCTGTTGCAGCCACTGCCAGTCACCAGAACCACCAAGGTGTTTTCATCAATACAGACTCCAGTCCCTTCACCATGAAAAAATTACAACTATCTTTAGGCATTTTCAAGATGTGTCTTCCATAGGTTATGACATTTCTTTCTTTCTTTTTTTTTATCCTTACCTGAGGATATGTTTCCATTGACTTTTAGAGAATGTGGAAGAGAAAAGGAAAGACAGAGAGAAACATCAAAGTGAGAGGGACACTTTGATTGGTTGCCTCCTGCATAAGCCCTGACCTGGGCCCAGGCTAGGGAGGAGCCTGCAACCTAGGTACATGCCCTTGATCAGAATCGAACCCGGACCCTGCGGTCAGCAAGCCTAGGCATTATCCACTGAGCCAAACTGGCTAGGGCAGGATATGACATTTCTTAGTCCTCCAGCTGCGGACCTTCGTTTTTTCCTCCAGGAGTGTGGTGTGAAAACCCTAGGTCACCTTTTTGGATTCCTATTACCCAAGTTACTAAGAATATTACCAGTGGCATACAGGGAGCTTAGTCAATGAGCGGTCAGAAAAGGTGTTTCCTCTGTAGTTCACACCAATTGCCAGCTGGGCTCTGCCCAGGCCTAAAGCCTCTGGCCAAAGCTTTAGGCCTGGGCAAGGGACCCCCAGCTCCCTCCGATCGCTAGCTCTGCCCCTGCCCAGGCCTAAAACCTCAGGCCTTGGTCAGGGGACCCCCAGCCCCCTCTGATCGCTGGCTCTGCCCCGCCCCCTCGGCTCTGATCACAGGCTTGGCCCTGCCCAGGAGCCCCCTGGCTCAGGCCCTTCCCAGGCTGCTCAGGACCCACACAGGGCTTACCTCAGAATGACCTGGGTGCCAGGATGTTCCCAGGACCCAGGTGCTTGGTGCCTATGTATGCAAATTAATCGCCATCTTTTTTGGGATAATTTGCATACTCCGATTGGCGGTGGGTGTAGCAGAGGTACTGTCAATTTACATGTTTGTCTATTATTAGGTAAGATGGTGCCAGGTGGTTACTTCATATATCAAGGGGACCACTTCGTAAAGCATATGATTGTCTAATTACTATGCAGTACACTTGAAACTAATCTATATATATAAAAACATAATATACAAATTGACTGGACAGCATAATGACTGGTGCACTGTTTACCAGGGGGCAGATGCTCAACATATGAGATACCACCAGCTTGCAGGCCCCAGTCACCTGATCGGGGCCTACTGGCTCACCTCTCTGCCCTTCCCCACTGGCAGGCAGGCTCCAATTGCCCAGTGGGGAATCAGGAACTAGGGGTGGGTGGTGGCAGATGTGGGCAGCACCGATCATCCCGCTGGTTACCCCCCACACAGAGGGCAACCGGCGGGGATGGCAGTGGTGGCAGCATTGGCAGGAGGCACGGCTGGCTTCAGGCAGCCAGGGAAGATTGGCCCTGATTATAGGCCAGCCGTAGGGACCCTACTTCTGCACGAATTTCGTGTGCCAGGCCCCCAGTATAAAATAATATTGAATGTAAATTAATTGAAAAATTTTTTAAAGTACAAATTGATAATTACAAAATAGTCATGGGGATGTAAAGTAAAGCATAGGGAATATAGTCAATAATGTAAACTATGAATGATGTCAGATGAGTACTAGACTTATCAGGGTGATCACTTGGTAAATTATATAAATGTCTAATCCCTGTGTTGTACACCTGAAACGAATACAGTATTGTCTGTCAACTATAATTAAAAAATAAAAAAAATTTAAAAAGAAAAATAAAGAACATGGATGTAAGCAGGAAGGCTATTGAGATGACTAGTATCTTAGCAGCAGAGGTGCTAAAAAATAATGAGATTTTGTACCTACTTTGAAAGCTGAGTCAAAAATACCTCCTACTGGATTTGATATGAGAGAGGGACTAATCAATTAAGGATGTCTCCAAGGTTTTGGGTATAAATAATAGGGAGAATTTAAACATCGTGGGCAGAGATTATCATCTACTAGAGGCCTGGTGCATGAAATTCATGCACAGGGGTGGGGTGTTCCTCAGCCCAGCCTGCACCCTCTCCAATCTGGGACCCCTTGAAGGATGTCGTACTGCCGGTTTATAGGGATTGTGCCTAAACCAGCAGTCGGACATCCCTCTTGCAATCCGGGACTGCTGGCTCCTAACTGCTCACCTGCCTGCCTGCCTGCCTGATTGCCCCTAACCACTCTGCCTGCAGGCCTGCTCGCTCCCAATTGCCCCTGCTGCCGGCCTGTTCTCCCCCAAATTCCCCCCCGCCAGCCTGATCACCCCCAACTGCCCCCCATACCAGTGTTCTCACTCCCAACTGCCTCCCCTGCCAGCCTGCTCACCCCCAACTGCCCCCCCTGCTGGCCTGATCACCCCCACCTCTCCTCCCCACTGGCCTGCTTATTCCCAACTGCCCCCCTGCTGGCCTGCTCACTCCAAACTTCCCCTCCCCCCGCTGTCTTGATCACCCCCAACTGACCCTCACTGACGGCCTGCTCGTCCCCAACTGGCCCCCCTGCTGGTATGCTCACCCCCAACTGGCCCCCAGCTGGCCTGATCACCCCTAATGGTCCCACTACTGGCCTGATCACCCACAACTGCCATCCCATCCTGGCCTGATCACCCACAACTGCCTTCACCTCTTGGCCTCTGGCTGCCTCTACCTCGGCCCCGCCACCATGGCTTTGTCCAGAAGAACGCCTGGAAGGTCTTCTGAAAGGTCTCCCAGTCTAATTAGTATATTACCCTTTTATTAGTATAGATAGAGTCCTGGTGCACGGGTGGGGGCCAGCTGGTTTGCCCTGAAGGGTGTCCTGGATCAGGGTGCGGGTTCCCTTGGGGCATGGGGCGGCCTGGACGAGGAGCCTCTGGTGGTTTGCAGGCTGGCCATGTCCCCATGGGATGAGGGTCCCTGCTGGGGGGCCTGGCCAGCCTGGGTGAGGGGCTGACGGCTGTTTTCAAGCTGGCCACAGCCCCTTCAGGGTGGGGGTCCCCACTGGGGTGCCTGACCAGCCTAGGTGAGGGGTTGATGGCTGTTTGCAGGTTGGCCACGCCCCCTAGTGGGGACTCTTATTCCATGGGGGCATGGCCAGCCTGGGTGAGGGTCTGAGGGCCATTTTCATGCTGGCCACACCCCCTTCAAGGTGGGGGTCCCCACTGGGGTGCCTGGCCAGCCTGGGTGAGAGGCTGATGGCTGTTTGCAGGCTGGCCAACCCCCCCCCAGGGGCACCCTCACCTCATGGGGGTGTGGCCAGCCTGGGTAAGGGGCTTTTTTTCTTTCTTTTTTTTTTTCTTTCAGTGCCTCCTTGAACAGAGGCCAGGGCCAGCTGGAATCAGGTATCTGGGATTTATTTATCTTCTATAATTGAAACTTTGTAGCCTTGAGTGGAGGTCAGGACCAGCCAGGGCAGGCAGGAAGCTTGGCTTCCTCCATGGCTGGGGGCAACCCAAGCCTCCTGCTTGCTCCAGCTCCCTGGCTGCCGCCATCTTTGTTGGGTTAATTTGCATACTCACTCCAGATTGGCTGGTAGGTGTAGCAGAGTGATGGTTAATTTGCATGTTTCTCTTTTATTAGTGTAGATAATTATAGGAAGAGTTCTAGGACATAGGTTGCAATATTTTTAGGTTTTTATAGATTTAAATACTCAAATCTCAGATTTGGTAGGAACAATAACCACATTTATTTGGAATTTGTTTTTAATGTATCTGGGGTTTTATTTTGAATGGAAATGGGCTTGCTGTATATGTTTGCATAATATAAATTATGCTAATATGATAATCTCAAATCCTATTTGTGAGGGATAATTATTTTGATTAATAGTAGGATTTCCATTTCATTTTACTCATTAACCTGGATCAGTGTATTTCTCAGAGTGCTTATGTATATTCATTGATTTACTGCATTTTAATGCTTACTATATATCAGGCACTGTGTTAGGTGCTGGGCTATAGCAGCAAACAAATAATTGTCTTCATGGTGCTATAATCAATATGTCTAAAGGTGTTTTGTGTGCTTGTTATTGCCCCCTCCCCCCCCCATTAGTTTCTGTAGAATAATTGGAAATGGAAAGTAGTCTTTATTTGGAGATAAATAAGTTTTAGACTTTAAATCACTCAAGCTCCCATAGAAATAGATGTCAATCAAAATAGTATAACCTAAACATGGTTTATTTATGAAGACATGGTAGTAGGGCAACCTCAGTGGATAATGCAGTGACCAGGAGCTTAGCTTCTGAGTTGCTAACACCTGTAGCCTGAACAAATAAGGGAATGAACAATTAACATAATTTGGAAGGAGATTATGATGCAGAGTCATCTATTTTTAGAAGGCCCCTGGTCTTAGTTCAGGGCTCATAGTCATATCAGTTGTAGGCAGGAGGCCTGGAGAGTAAGTATTCTGATCTACTCTCCTTCCTTCCTCTTTCTAATTATTCCTGGACCTCCCTAATGGCCAATTCAACTGTAGACAAAAGATTTGTTGATATAGTCCATACAGGTCATATTTCTGAGGCAGAGAATAGTGTGCAGAATGATGAAGAATGGTCCTGGAGGAGCAAATGAAAGAACTCTTGCATAGTCTTCCCCTTTTGCCTCTTGGCCTACATTCATACTTTTTCTAGGTAAAACATTTGTGATTCCAATGCAGGCAGGGCATAAAGTGTCATCAGATACCCTATCGCCAGGTAATGTCAAACTGATCATACTCGCACTGACATATAAAACATTGGCTACCCCTAGTATTCTTCATATAAGATAGCATAGAGAAAAATAAAATAAATGATTAAGTAATATGAAACATAGCTGCTACAGGCTCCATTGTAATCGTAGTGCCTCTTTCTACTTCTACCTTGGCTGGATAGGGTTATGCAAGGTGCACCTTTATCAGGACCTTTACAAGATTTATTTCTGTAGGATCTGAGTCCTTGGTAGTTCTGTTTTTACTGGGTTGTCCCTTACTGGGATAGGGAGGCTTCCCAGTATATTCCCCATTCTAAACATAGTCCTCTTGTCTTCCATTGTAAAACTACATCTCAATTTCCTCCTCCTCTTCCCCTGTTTCAGTGACATGAGGAGCACAGAATGGCTGGTGAGAATAGTAAGTTTCAGTTAATTAAAAGAATTAATTTCAATTAATTGAAGAATTCCCCCCTTAGGACTTCCAAACCAACCAAGCTTAAAGTTGGTATGGAGCAAAATTCTTCCAGTACATTTTCAGATATGATACTGAGCAGGGCTACACCCTCCTCCTATACTTGATTCCTGGGCACATATTGTACCTATAGTTTGAAGCATATACTGTATCCGATAGGACAGTACCTCAACTGTTTAGATTGTTGCTTACCAAATGTCATCATAACTGAGCTTTCAGCAGGCTGTTCTACTGTTTTATAAAGCCAGCTATTTCTGGGTACTGAAACATTTATGGTTATCAGTGAATTACCTAAGTGTATGCTCATTATTTATACAATATATCCTTTGGTTAGAGGCATTGTTGTATCATCCAGCATGGCAATTGGTAAAGTATAAGGTAAGTCCATGAATGGGGATGCTGTTGGAAACATGAAAGATAAATCTACATCCAGAACATAGGTTTATCCTTGTCAGGACAAGGGGTTCGACATAATCACCCTGCCATCAAGTAGTCAGTTAGATCAGCCCAGAGAATGCTAAAATTCTGGTGATTTGTGAGGGAAGGCTACTCCTGGCTAACTGCATACTCAGCAAAAGTGGTAGCCAGATTAGCCTTGGTGAGGGAAAGACCAGGGTGTTAAACTCAGGCATTCATCCTTGCCATCCTACCAACTTTGTACATGAGCTGTGTTGGCTGCAGAAAATAGCTGGCATTCACTGAATGGGTCATCTTGTTTGCCTGATTTTTAAGAGCCTATCCTTTTGTGCATGTTCTATGATGGGTATTTACGTGGGGCTTAACTATCATCATACTCTGTAATTCCTAGAAGTCCATCAACAAAGCTTTATGTCACTGATTTTTAAATTTCTGTATTTCCAGGTTTATGCTTTGCTGGCTAGAACCTCTAGTTACTAGCCCATAAGTCAGTGTTGAACAACTTGTCATTTCATTCCATGTGCAAAA
The DNA here is from genome assembly GCA_026230045.1 of Corynorhinus townsendii. Taxonomy (NCBI): domain Eukaryota; kingdom Metazoa; phylum Chordata; class Mammalia; order Chiroptera; family Vespertilionidae; genus Corynorhinus; species Corynorhinus townsendii. Next base: position 95,297,180 of record JAPDVU010000002.1, read on the forward strand.
CCAGATGAACAACTCAGTTCTGCTCACTGGAAAGGCTATACTGAGTAGAGTTGGAGTACCTTCCTAACTTACACAGGCATGCTATGCAGATGCACCCATTAGCCAGGCTCATGTTTTTTCCTCTTCTGTTTCCTGGCCATTGGGAGCTAAGGCCAAAGTGGGTTTAGGCAGAGGCAGCAACCTGATGGGAGCAAGTGCCTTGGGAGTTTGAGCCACTTGTTTGCGTCCTTTGTTTCACTTGTGCCTTCTGAGCCTGCTTGGTCTTATAATGGAATTCCATTCTACATGTCCATGTTGAAGGTTTGGTGGATCAGGTAATATACTGTTCAATATGGGCAGTTCAAATAAAATAGTAACTTGATGTTAATGAGCAGATGGTTAATCTGTGTTAGTACCTTTTAGTAAGCTAGAAGCTGCCTTTCCAATGTGGAGCAGAGCAAGTCATGGGTTCCGTTTGATGCAGCTCACATATTTCAGCTTTTGAGGCAGAAAGCAGGGTGGCAAATAGAAGTATGATTTGAACACTTCGAAGAATTTCCTCCAATTTTTAATGATAAACATTTAATCAGTTTGCTGTTACTATACATCCTATCTAATAAAAGAGTAATATGCAAATTGACTGTACCTCTGCTCCACCACAAGCCACGCCCACCAGCAAATCAGGAGGGAATATGCAAATAAACCCAACCAAGATGGCTGCAGCCACAGAAAGCAGGAGGGAGGCTTGGATTTCCCTGGCAATGGAAGAAGCCAAGCTTTCTGCCTGCCCTTGCTGGCCCAGGCCTCCACTCAATGCTACAAAGTTTCAATTATAGAAGATAAATAAATCCCAACAGAAATGGCAGCAGCCACAGAGATGGAGAGAGCAGGAGGCTAGGGTTACCCGTGGCGATGGAGGAAGCCAAGCTTCTGCAGCCCTGGCCTGCTTTGGCTTCTGCTTAAGGCTACAAAGTTTCAATTATAGAAGATAAATAAATCCCAACAGAAATGGCTGCTGCCACGAGTGAGCAGAAGGCTTGGCTCCATTCCAGGCTACAAAGTTTCAATTGTAGAAGATAAATAAATCCCAGATCCCAGGGCCTCTGCTTGGGTCACTGGGGGGCGTGGCTGGCCTGCAAACCACCACAGGCCCCTCACCCAGGTCGCTCCACACCCCAAGGGAATCCCCACCCTGATCCGGGACACCCTTCAGGGCAAACCAGCTGGCCCCCACCCATGCACCAGGCCTCTATCCTATCTAATAAAAGAGTAATATGCAGATTGACAATCACTCCAACACACAAGATGGCTGTGCCCATGTGGTCAAAGATCCTGCCCCCATGTGGACACAAGTTGTCCACCACAAGATGGCCAGCAGGGGAGGGCAGTTAGGAGGAACCAGTCCTGCAAGGGAGGGCAGTTGTGGGTGATCAGACCAGCAGGGGAGGGCAGTTGGGGGTGATCAAGCCTGCTGGGGAGGGCAGTTAGGGGTGACCCGGCCTGCAGAGGAGGGAAGTTGGGGGTGACTGGTTCTGCAGGGAAGGGCAGTTGGGGGGGACCTAGGCCTGCAGGGGAGGGTAGTTAGGGATAACCAGGCCTGCAGGGGAAGGCAGTTAGGGGCAAACAGGCTATCAGGGGAGCAGTTAGGCATCAATCAGGCTGGCAGGGGAGTGGTTAGGGGGTGATCAGGCTGGCAGGCAGAAGTGGTTAGGGACGATCAGGATGGCAAGCAGGTGAGTAGTTGGAAGCCAGCAGTCCTGGATTGTGAGAGGGATGTCCGACTGCCTGTTTAGGACCGATCCCAGTGGGCTCACACCCAATAAGTCCTGATCTGGAGAGGCTCGTGCTGCCACAGCAGCGCTCCAGTGGGATCGGACCTAAATGGGCAGTCAGACATCCCTTGAGGGGTCCCAGATTGGAGAGGGTGCAGGCTGGGCTGAGGAACAACTCCCCCCACCCGGGGAAGAATTTCGTGCACCGGGCCTCTAGTCTTTTTATAAAAGAGGACATCAGTAATTATTTGATTTGGGATTAATTTTAGAATCCTATATAATAAAAGCCTAATATGCTAAGTGTTCGGTTGTCCAGTGGCTGGTCAACTGATATGCTAAGGCCCCTCAACTGCTTGCTATGATGTGCACTGACCACCATGGGGAAGACAGTTGATTGACCAGTTGCTATAACATGCACTGAGCACCAGGGGGCAGACGCTTTGACTGGTAGGTTAGCTTGCTGCTGGGGTTCCGTCAATCAGGATTGAACGAGATGGGCTGACACCCCCTGGAGCTCTCCTGCAGTCCCTCCCCAGCCCCAATCGTGCACCAGTGGGGTCCCTCGGCCTGGCCTATGCCCTCTCACAATTTGGGATCCCTCAGGGGATGTCGGAGAGTCGGTTTCATCCCGATCCTGCAGGCCACTCCCCCTGGGAGGGCTCCAGACACAGGGCTCATGGCTGGCGAGTGCTAATGTGGCAGCACGAGCCTCTCCACATCAGGACTTATTGGGTGTGAGCCCACAACAGGCACAGTGGGTCTGGGATGAGCAGGAGCTGCAGGTAGGAGCTGCAGGAGGCGTTGGACTGTGGATTTTGGCCCAATCTCCGCAGACTACCCTGAAGGATCCCATTTGTGCATGAATTCATGCACCGGGCCTCTAGTTAATTTTATAAAGTCATTGTCTCATTGTGTTCCCCCACTCCCCCTTTTTTTTTGGTCAGGGACATTTCTGAACATTTCTTTTTCCTTTCCTTAACTTTCTTTTTCCGCTTCTCTTTCTTTTGATGGCCAAGTAGTAATTAGAACATATTTCTATTGTATATTTCATTGCAATATATGGCTAAACTAAAGGGTCCATTTCAGACTAGACCAGTGGTCGGCAAACTCATTAGTCAACAGAGCCAAATATCAACAGTACAATGATTGAAATTTCTTTTGAGAGCCGAAAACTGACTTCTGCACATGGGCCATGAAGTTTCAATCGCACTGTATGTGCGCACCAGCACGTGGTATTTTGTGGAAGAGCCACACTCAAGGGGCCAAAGAACTGCATGTGGCTCGTGAGCCGCAGTTTGCCGACCACTGGACTACACTGATAATTCATTTCTAGCCATATTTACTGTTTCTAGATTCTTTTCCGCTAATACCTGCCTGTTTCTGCTCTTTAATGGAAACATTGGATGAGGTGATTTCATATTAACTGCATTATCTATGTTGAGATAGGCCTATGGCCAAGTGATTAGAAAGCAAATGAATTTAATTGGAATAAATCAATTTCTCTTGCACTATTTTAGTTCCTTCTCACCCCTACCTATAGAGTTACTACTTCATAAATTACTATATTTTTAAACAAAGTTTAACTTATTTTCAATACATTCAACTAGCTTTAGGATGACAGATGCTATTGTTTCTGAAATATATATATATATGAAGCAGATTCTTGCTTCGTGAGACATTTTAAATTCAGAAAGTTTGGATTTAAACAATCCTTTTCCCCCACAGTACTGTTATATCTCTTGATTCATTTGCAATGTTTTATAATGTTTTTGATGTAACAGCTAATCTATACACAAATTAAGTACTTTAAATTTTTCATTGGTAATTCTGTGGTAACTGGGTTGGTTTGCTTAATTGATAATTCTACTTTATAATTAGCTAAGATAATTCTAAATCATTATATGAATATCTTTATCTTTTGTTTTGATAATTCTGGCTAGGTGTCAGTTTTAGTGAAAAAAGGCTTCATGTAAGAATCTGTTTCTTTGGAGGCCATCAGAACAGGCTGGAATTATGAGAAACCAAATGTTACTTCAATTTATTCAGCACGAATTGATCTTCCAAAAGAAGCTTAAAAATATACTGCCTACTTCTTTTCCTATTTTTGCTGGGAGCGTCATTTTATATTGACATTCACATTCTTTTTTGTACTTTAGCTTGAAAATTGTTGTTAAAGTTTTTGATCATATGAAGAATTGCATTCAACATATCTGGCTTTATATTATGCAATGATTGATCAGTGGCAGGTAATTAAAAATTACTTATCCTTAAACATTTAAGTATAGGAACTTGACATGTATGGATTGATAACTTCATAAAAAGTAGTTTATTATTCTGGGAATGCCTTGGTCAAATTCTGTTTATTGGCTTAAAATTCTCTTAACACTAACCACATAATTAATTTTTTCCCCCTTCTCATGGTAGATTAGCAATCTATGACTTTTGTTTTTGTTCTCAAATAATGATGAGATCTGTGGGTCTCTTTTCAGATGATGTTACACTATTGCATCAAAGAAGGAGAATGTGCAACATTTGCAGAATTCCTGTTTTAAGGGAATTTTGCCCAGGAGTTAAGCATGTTTGCATTTTCATATATATATATATATATATATATATATATATATATATAATATATTTTATTTATTTTTTTACAGAGAGGAAAGCAGAGGGATAGAGAGTTAGAAACATTGATGAGAGAGAAACATCTATTCAGCTGCCTCTTGCACACTCCCTACTTGGCATGTGCCCGCAACTAAGGTACATGCCCTTGACCAGAATCGAACCTGGGACCCTTCAGTCTGCAGACCGACGCTCTGTCCACTGAGCCAAACTGGTTAGGGCTGCATTTTCATATTTTTATTAAATAATACCAAGTGTCCTGCCCATTGAACTGTCTCAACTTGGTAATTCGGTTGATTTGTATATTGCCACAGGCATCATTTCTACCTTAGGAGAGAGAGCAAAAGGGACCAGAAACCCCACCGATATCCCTTTTTCTCCCTTGCTACCCACAGTGATATCACCAAGGCACAGCCACCTATCCTAGATGGGCAACATTGCAATATTTGGTGCCCAAAGCTAATTGAGCTCCTGGGAATATCCCTGGGACATCTGTTCTACAGGTTAAAAAACAACTGATTTAAAGCCCCAATGTGTTTAGCAACCTTTGTATATAACCCTCTGAGTGGTCTGTGCCTCTTCATGTCCTGAAATGAATGTTTGGTTGTTCTTAAAATGATATCAAAGGCCAACTTTAGAGAAGGGGCCTTTCTCACACATTTTTTCAATGCTGATGTGTCTCAGGTTAGCCCCTAGGTTACCTTTAGTACAAAAAAATATTATGAAAAGGGATGTATTGCTAGAAGCTATTATCTTGAAAAGATAAATATGATCTTAAGAATATTATTTGAATTTTACCAAAATTAGAACATCAGGTAAAATAGAGTTGTTAATATGGTCTTATTCTTTTGATAAAAAAGGCAAGAAAAAGTCTTCCTGATTATCAGTTCATTAAGAAACAGTATACCTACCAGTAGACAATTAAAACAGTTTGATGTGCCCAGTAACAGGCATTTCATCAAGCATCTCAAAACATTTTGACGGTGATAAGCACCCCAGCTGAGTTGGATGTAGCAGGAACAGCACTTAACAGAAACACACTTAGGAATTTGTAAGTTAAAATGCACCTGCTGGCTTTAGAGACTTTATGTGACTCAAGTACCTAAAGTTAGTATTAGCATTTGATTGTAGAGTATTTGGATATCATGGCATTTTCACTTTTTTCAAATTTTGAATTTTTATTTAAAAAAAAATAATTTTCCCTTCTTGAATGAGAGTTATTTCTTTCAGTGGAAGACACTACATTTTCATATATACATATGAAATAATTAAGTCACTATTTTCTAACGTAGGGTTATGACTACAAAGGGGTTTTAGAGCCTTGTAAGGCACTGTGAAAACTGTACTAGCATGTAGAATTTTGGAATACTTTGTAATTGGTTGGCACTTTTAGATTTGTTTTTTTCCTTGAACAAGAAAAAAGACTTTTTTTTTATCCTGAAAAATCTGTGATTTTTTTTTTTTAATTGACTAGGAAGATCTTGGAGAGGGGATTTTGGTTAAAGACTATAATTTTAAGTTACATCTTGATACCACAGAAGTGTCGGAAGTAATTAGTGCACAGTATCATAATTTGCTTATTATCATACTTGGAAACATTTTCATCTTTTAAAATTAGAATTTTAATAAGAAAATGCTGGAAAATACTATTTTTATGTGGATTTGGAAACAAGTCTAGTTTCATTTAGACTGAGTTGTATAAAATATTTAAAATATATACATATATATATTTCCTGTAGGACATATCTTTCCTTCCATTTGGAATTCTCTCAATTATAGCCATGTTCAATCAACCATTCCAGAAAATGAAAATGGAGTCCTGTGGAGAAAAATGTCAAGCATACTTTTTCCTCTGTAGTTGTTGAGCTGCCTAGTTGTTTTATGGGGTACAATTATTGTTTAGGTGTTCATGCTAGTAGTGAATTAAAGGGAGGGAAATTGAAATCTAGTGTTTTCCAGGGATGAGAAATAAAACAAAGCAAAACAAGCAAACATGCAAGGCTCAGGACTTGATTTTGGAGTTGATTTGTGAGACCAAATGACTAATGACTTTTCTAGTGCTGCACAGTGTTAATAAGCAGCAGGTAGGGTTGAGACAGTAGCTGCACACTGGAAATTACATGGCTGCTTCTGTCTTCTCCGGGAGTTTTAAAACAGAAATGATGTTACTCTTGAGGGTGCAGATCTGGACTGTTGTGCTCTGGTGGTAACCAGTCTTAGAAGACAATGAGTGTGTTATGCTTCAGTGACACTGCTTTTAGTATTTATTGTTTGTAAGCGTGGTTTTGAGAATGTTGCTGGAAAAAAGAAGAAAGGAGGGAAATAGGTATTGAAGCAAACAATAATAAAATAGATCTGTCTCCGGGACTCTCTGCACCAGGCAGTGAAGTAATTTCAGGTGTATTGCACTGTTGTATTTTAAAGAAAAAATGTAAGGTGAAAATATTGAATGGTTTATTGTCCTGTAGGTGGTAGTTTTTATTTAAATATGGCACCTTTAATACTTTTAAAGGATTACTTTTATTTAATATTGAGGATATGTGTCAGTAGGGTGGGGTTGACATTTTTAGAGTAAGGGAGTACAAGGAAGATTGCAGTAGAAACGATGCTATAAGCAGGTAATACTAGGGAGCCTTCCCAAACTGGAATTTCTTGAAGACAGATACCAAATTTTATTATTATCTTACTTTAGTTCAAGAGGTATTTTATTCAAGAGCTCCTCCTGTTGTTAGGTACCTGATTATGTATTGAAGATTTATTTTTAAAAATATTTAAAAATATAATACCATATTAAACTTTAATAATTTTGAAAGACTTTAATTTAAAACAAATAATATAAAACACTATTTGATAACCACCCCAAATGATAAAATATTTTAGTTCTCTTATGGCTATATTTATAAGAAAAGCAGACATGTATTTTTAGACTGATAAATTGTGTTTTTCCCACCTAATTACCATTTTAGTATGTTGTGTATTGCTAAGCCTTTCCCAAATTTGCCCATCATTTATTGTTATATAATTGTTTATTAAATTCTACACTTTTAAAAAAAAATGGCCCACATTGTCATTCATTAATTAATGTGGAGTGCTCATTCAATGGATTTATTTGTTCTCATGTTGTCCCTTTAAAAAAAAAGATTTCAGAGAGGAAGGGAGAGGGAGAGAAAGAAAGAAACATCAATGATGAGAGAGAATCATTGATTGGCTGCTTCCTGCTCGCCCCACACTGGGGATCAAGCCTGCAACCCAGGTATGTGCTCTGACCGGGAATCTAACCGTGACCTCCCGGTTTACTGATAGGTCTATGCTCAACCAGTGAGCCGTGCTAGCCGGGCTCGTGTTGTCCCTTTTGAAAAGGAAGAAAGTTAATATAATAAACACTGAACAAAGTTGCACTTTCTTAAGCTCCAAAAAAGTTAACTGCCTTTGTGAATTCATTGTTTTGGTCTATGTATTTAAGTAAATTAAGTAAATTAATATTGAATAAAACATCAGTTAGTTTTATTTTATTTTATTTTTATTATGAATAGGCCACAGTATTAGTTATCAGTACCACTATGTGATCTGTCCAGAACATTTTGGGAACACTAAATTAGAAAACTGTGGCTTACAAGCAGGGAGTCCTAGATGAATTTAAATTTACTTTTCACTGATGATGAACAGGCTACCAAATTAAGCATCAGGGTGGCATTATTAGCAAACAGATTTAGTTGTATGTGAGAAGAATTTAACCTTGGGTTTTCTTTCAGATCTGCTTATAGCATTATGGTCTTGGTTACAGTAGTTTAATTTGGGACAGGGACTCTTGACAATGTGGTAAGTGAAATTTATTAAATATTATTTTACATCCATATTTCATTACAAAACCTAGAGAGAAATGTTGCTAAGTAACATTTAAATACTTTACCCAATCTCAATTTGAGTAAATTTTTCCTTAATTTGGGTAAATATTTAAAATAATAAAATATGTCATTCAGGGGAAATAATAAACTGAGAATGCAAGCAATATTACAGATTGCTCTATTTACCAAACTGTACTGTGCTTTCAGGTCATTGGATGTAAAAAGAAATGTTTGTGTGTGCACGTAATATATCTGTGTATATGTATTATGTAATACACATATGTATTACATTTTACATATAACATGTATATATAGCATACTTACATATAAACTAGAGACCCGGTGCACGAAATTTGTGCACGGGGTTGGGTGTGTGTCCCTCAGTCCAGCCTGCACCCTCTCCAATCTGGGATATTCCTCTCACAATCCAGGACTGCTGGCTTCCAATCGCTCGCCTGCCTGCCAGCCTGATCACCCCCTAACCACTCCCCTACCAGCCTGATCTACACCAAACTGCTTCCCTGCCAGCCTGAATGCCCCTAACTGCCCTCCCCTGCTGCCCTGCTCACCGCTAACTGCCTTCCCCTGCCAGCCTGGTCATCCCTAACTGCCCTCCCCTGCTAGCCTGGTTGCCCCTAACTGCCCTCCATGCAGGCCTGGTCACCCCTAACTGTCCTCCCCTGCAGGCCCAGTTGCCCCTAACTGCCCTCCCCTGCCAGCCTGGTCCCCCCAACTGCCCTCCCCTGCAGGCCTTGTCCCCCCCAACTGCCCTTCCCTGCAAGCCTGGTCACCCCCAACTGCCCTCCCCTGCTGGCCTGGTCACCCCCAACTGCCCTCCCCTGCTGGCCTGGTCACCCCCAACTGCCCTCCCCTGCTGGCCTGATCACTCACAACTGCCCTCCCCTGCCGGCCATCTTGTGGGGCCATCTGTTGTCCACATGGGGGCAGCCATCTTTGACCACATGGGGATGGCCATTTTGTATGTTGGAGTGATGGTTAATTTGCATATTATCTCTTTATTATATAGGATATATATGATACACACAATACATTTAAATATACATGTAGATATACAAATACATAGATGACTGTAATAGTATGAAAGTTAGATTTTTGTAACTTAAAAGAGATCTTGCTGATATGTTGGGAGTCACTATGAAAGCTTTTTGATCTTTTGGTTTTGTAGCTGACAGAATTTTGAAAACTTTGCCTCCCTCAGTAAAGGCAAAGAAATGCCAGGGTTTTTGGTAGACCTTTGATATTTCATGGCTATTTAGTCCAAAAGATGTTCATTTTTTGTTTTATAAATGTGTGTGTGTGTGTGTGTGTGTGTGTGTGTGTGTGTGTATATACACTGAGTGGCCAGATTATTATGATCTCTTAATGCATAATAATCTGGCCACTTAGTGTATATCCTATATAATAAAAGCCTAATATGCAAATTATCCCCTCGGCCAGGAGTTAGACCAGCAGGCAGGCCGGCCAACTGCCCATGTCCCTTCCCCCTGGCCAGGCTGCCTGGACCCCACCCATGCATGAATTCATGCACCAGACCTTATATATATATGTGTGACCAGATTATTATGTGTCCAGAGATCATAATAATCTGGCCACTCAGTGTGTGTGTGTTTGTGTGTGTGTGTGTGTGTGTGTGTGTGTGTATCCTTGTGTTCTTTGATATATATTAGTATAGTAAGTCCCATGCCATTGCCAAAGTGAAAATTGATTCATTTATAGTTTCTAATATAAAGAACATTCACAAGGATAAAATGTTTGGTTATCTGGCAATATTTAATAAATTCAAAAAGTGTTACTGGGTTTGTTGATTTGGCAAGTGCCAATATATAAACTTTCTGATCTTTGGTTAATTTTTTTTAGGTGAAAAAAAATAGTGTTCATTAGTTTTTATTTTACAATTGACATAATAAGCATCCAACTTAAAAGTAGATTACATCAGGGATAGAAATAGTGTATTTCTTTGTATATTTTGCTTCCTCAGTTAATTCAGGGTCATTGTAACAGGTACACTCATTTTCTAAATACAATTCTCTGGGCAGCCCTGGCAGGGTGGTTCATTTGGAATATTGTTCCATACACCAAAAGATTGCACGTTCATTCCCAATCAGGGCACATACCTAGGTTGTGGGTTCAATCCAGGGTTGGGGTGTATGCAGGAGGCAACTGATGTTTTCTCTCACATTGATGTTTCTCTCTCTTTTCCTCTTTCTCTAAAATATTAATAAAAATATATTCTTGGGTGAGGATTTTAAAAAATTTTTTCTGGGCAATTAGAATCAGTGCCAATGTGTTTTCTGCCTTTTGTCTTTACAAAATAAAATAGAAAAATATTGGTTTGTGGATTTGTCTAGCTAGTACGGTGGTCGGCAAACCACGACTTTGAGCCACATGCGGCTCATGAGCCGCGGTTTGCCACTCTGTTGACTAATGAGTTTGCAGACCACTGAGCTAGTATAAGTGTGAAAAGTCTTATAGTATCAAAGTCTTGGATTTACATTACAACTTCACTCTCATAATAGCTGTAATTTGGAGTAAAATTGCTTAACTTGTGGTTTTTTCACCAGTACTGAAACCGAAGTTCTGTGATCAGGTCCAAGTTCATTGTCTTGCAAAGTTGAAAGATGAGTTCATGAACAAAAATGGCAAGCAGAAGCAAAGTTTGAGAGAAAGACAGACTCCCCGCAGCAGGGAGCAGCAGGGAGGGTGCCCAAAGCAGTTCCAGTGAAGCTTCTTTGTCTCAGGTTCCCAAGTCCCCTGCTCTTAAGCCAGTCCTAGAAAATGTGCAGCTGGGATTCCAGGAGAGGCAAAAGCAGGCCAATGTCCAGAGCTCCCGTTCCATGTTGCAGCTGGGTATAGTTCAACATCCAAGCTAATTAAAGTCCATTAGTCCATGTGTGGAGTCCCACATGGCCATAAGCTACATGGGCGCAGGGGAGCATATCCCCTGCCACTGGAGATCCAGGAATCGAGTGCACCAGAGAGAAGAGGGAGTGTGCTTCTTTGTCTGGGGGTAGATATATGCTTTGCTAGCTCCTGATTGGTCGTTTCAAAGAATACTGCCTGAGCAACATCCATACATTTTAAAGCTCATGTCTCCCTGCCCACTTCTTTCTCGCCCAACTGGGTTGCCTTATTAACTCCCGCCTAGCCAGGTCCAGTTGTTCCTCTGGTTTTTCTCGGAACAGGGCACCAACAGTAAGCCACATCTTGTTATTCTTGGACTTCCAGTTCTACTTTACGTTCCCATGATCCCATCCCAGACTACCTAGCCCTGTTCTATCTCCTCAGTACCATGAGGATGATAATAATACCCTCTACATTGGGTTATTGTGAGGGCTTAAATAATGATATTTAACAGTGCCTGAAACACAGTAAGCACTCCATGAAGTGTTAGTCACTATTTATGACTTGTGATATTTACCTTTTATAAATTTTTTTTCTGGTGAGAAACTTTTTATTGTATTATTTGCTATGAATTTTACATTTCATAGGTGGCTTATATGCTGCATTTCAATTTAAGAAAAATATGTTTAAATTTATATTATTTATGCATGGCAAGATATACTCTTTGGTACATGTGAGAGATGTCCAAAATAACATTTATATTGGGGTACATTTTTTCCTTTCTTGGTTGGAACATTTAGGACCCAACTTTGAATCAAAGAAGATATCTTATCCTTTGAGACAGAATGGAGGGACCTGGAGACTATTATGCTAAGGTAATTAAGCCAGTAAGAGAAAGACAAGTATCACATGATCTCCCTCATATGTGGAATCTAATGAACAAAATAAACTGATGAACAAAATAGAGCCAGAGACATAATCTCAGAGGGAAGGTGGGGAGGTGGATGGGTGGGAAGAGATCAACCAACGAACTTGTATGCATATATGCATAAATCACCCATGGACACAGATAATAGAGTGGTGAAGGCTTGGGGTGGGGGTGGCTAAAAGAGATCAATGGGGAACAAAAAGGGAATATATATAATACTTTCAACAATATTATTGTACTGATGGTCTGTGAGGTCTGAAAGGTTGGTGACTGCTGGATTAGAGTACAGATTCTTAGACCTGGAGGGGATTTTCAATTCACCTTCTCTATTTTATAAAAGAGGAAGCTAAACCTTTGGATAGTTCTCTCCCTCAAGTTAACATGACTAGTACTTTAGAGTCAGTCTGGACCTTTTAACTTTTGATTTTTTTAACCTCCCTCTCTATTTTGGTGAGTATAGAATTTTTAGCAGTGTTTAACAACAATGGCAATCATTCATATTAGAAGATGAAGAAACATAACTGCTATTGCTTTTACTGTATTTATTGACACAGTGAATCACATTAAGAACAAGATTCTGGTGATGATTTAAAAGATTAGATTGCTGCTCAGTGGGTTAGTTGACCCATAAGTTCAGGAGCATAGCTATGGTGCAGACTGTGGTCTATATCAAGGGAGACCTAAAGTCCCTGTCTAGCCCAAACCTCTGGTCTTTGCTATGTAATTTTTCCAAAAAGAGGAACATGACCAGAGAACAGAGTGTTATTTGAGCCAAGAGCTGTTGAAACATTAAGTTAGATTTCTTCCTGGAAATCAGTAGACTAAAACTGTGTTAGCTCATGTTTCATATTACACAAGAGAAAATAAACAGAAAGGTCACTTGAACAGTTACAGCATTGCCCTTTTCCAAAGTAATCAGTGGAGCATGTAGCAAAGACGTGAATAGGAGCGTGACTGAAAAGAGAGTGGCTGATAAAGAGGCCTGCTGCTTAAAGTGCTTGGGACAATACTTGACACTTGCATGCCTAACCAGATGGGCCAGCTCACAGGGCTTACCTTCAGTAATTTTGATTTATTACATGCAGATGATTTTTTTCTAGTTAGGCAGTCAGGTTTTCACATTGCCAGAAGACCCCAGAAGTTTTAATATTGACCATTAATCATACCTTGGTAAACTGCAAGGGCAATATATTATTAGTTTGTTTGCAACCAAGAGACAAGACACAGTGATTAAAATTAATTTCCAGCTACATTTTGTTAATATATTCTCATTAATCTGTTAAGAAATTAAAATATGTTTACATTAATGGCTATATAGTAGGTTCCTTAAGTTGCATCATTAAATATCATTTCCATTGTCCTAAATGTAGAATTCTAGAAATAAACACTGTACTATGAAAATAAATAGGAAATTGAATAAGGCTTTCTTAGTAATACTACTAAGTGGAATATTTCTATTTTTTTATTAATTGAATAAAAGCCATCATATTTTTGGTTTAATAGGATTTAGACCTGGAAGGATCTCAGCAATAACTTTCTACAACATTCTCACTTCTATGGCCCAGTACCAGAATTAGGAAAGAGCATTTAATAAGTAACAGCCATTATTTACTTTAAGAACACTATTTTAAATAGTAGCAACTCTAACTTTTAAAAGTTAACTTTTACTACTTCTGAATTTATATCATTCCCTCCCTCCCCCAAAAGAAAGATTTGATATATGTAATCATAATTTCTACATATATCTAATTAATTTAAAACTCAAAGTAGCCAAATTGCATATAATTTAAGGCCAAGTAAGAAAAAAGCAACACTGTTATTTAAATAGCTTTTATTTTATAATATCAGAAAATAGGATATCAACTATTTGTTCTTAGATATGATCTGAAGATGTATTTATCAGATTGACCATAGTACATTTGGTTGTGTTTTAGAGATTACAAAATGAATAACACATTTTGAAAAGTTAACATTAGTAACACACTTAATGTTTGCTTGTAATTGAATTAATATTTAGATTTTATTATGCTGTATAATAAAGAGAGAAATATGCAAGTTAGGCCAGAACATCACGACCAGCTCAGGAGGCTTCATCACAACCAGCTTGGAGCCCGCCCCCAGCCCCAGTGCTGCCCAGCTCCGAGGCCACTCCTGCCGGGGGTTTGCGGGCAGGCATGCCACGCTGCCTGCCCTGGGAGCAAGGCCCCCAGTGGACCCACGGACCCCGCCCAGGGGGTCATGCTCCAAGCATCGCAGCAAGGCCAGGACCAAGGCCCCCAGTGGACCTGTCCAGGGGCGTATGTTCCGAGCCACAGTATGGCCGGGACCAAGGCCCCCAGTGGAGAGCGGGTCTTAGCCGTCAGTAGGACATCCCCTGAGGGCTCCCAGACTGTGAGAGGGGGCAGGCTGGGCTGAGGGACACCCACCCAGTGCACGAATTTCGTGCATCGGGCCTTTAATTGTACTATAATTAGCATGATAGAATTATTCCAAGTTTTTTCAAGGTTTTGTTGTTTTCTTTTTTGACTTTGAAATCTGTTAATTTCTTGTTTTTAAAAAAAGGAAAGATGAGCCATGCCATAAAAATAACTTATTTTTGGTTGATTAGTTGTATATATAAGCACAGCATCCCTTGCATCAATGGTATTATCTTTTTGTTTTATAAATGTGGAAGCTGAAACTCTGAGAACATTAAGTGAAAAAACTAAGGTCAGTTTGCTAATGGGCCTAACAATACAAGATAACCTTTATTTCTAAAATCTGCCCTTTCTGTTGTGTCATCATACTTGGCACATAGTAGGTGGTTCATAGCAATTAGTCTTAGACTAAATCCATATGTGAAAAAACTCATTTAATTAACTTCTAGTCCCAAATCTCATGTACCCGTAGGCATTGGTAAGGCTTATAAATAGTGAGAAAAACTGCTTGATTAAACGCCACAGGCATGCCTGTGGCTATCAGTGTGAGTAGAAATGAGATATTGGGAATTAATAGTCTCTCACTCACTTTTTATCAGTTCTTCAGAGTAGACCTAAACTACAGAACAGTTTGCATTCATCCTAAATGGCACTACTGAGACAGATATTTTTTGGCTCCTGGCAGCAGTTGGAGTCTTGATTGGTTATTCGCATCACATCCCCTGGCTTGCTATTCTCTTTTGTGATTCCATATGTTTGATGTTGATACAGCATCCGAGTTGATGAATTAGTTTCTTATGTTCGATAATATATTTTCCTACAAAGCTGGTTGTTTGGTCACACAAGACTTGCAGGAGGAAAGGTGAGGAGTTTATCTGAGGACTCTTTCCCATTTTCTATCTCTTAATTGGTCAAAGATTGTCCTACGGGACTTTTATTCCTCCACACATCCATATTGTGGAATCTGACCTCTTCCGTAGCTGGTTGCAAGCCACAACCTTCATTGGTTCAGTCAAACTAGTGCACAAAGCCTGGAGGGCCAGTGGGACTAAATGAATCAGGAGTCCAGTATAGTTACAGTGCGTTGTAACTTTCTTATATTTTAAGAAGTTATTGATTTTTCTATGTTCTCAAATCCAGCTATCATATTGAGTATACTTGTTGGCCTAATAGTGTATTTATTCATCATTTTCATGTAAAAGGTATTGAGCTATGCACTTTAGGTATATTTATATCATCTGATTATTTTAAAAAAACTTTTATGCAGTAGGTTCTGTGATTATTGTCATTTCAGATTAGAAAATTTAGTTTTGGTTATAGCTGGTAAGAAGTAGGATTGGGATTCTAATTCAGGCATACTATTCTTAATCTTAAACCTAAATCTAACCATTGTATCACTTTTGCTTAGCCACAATCTAGCAAGTAATAGGTGCTCACTAAATATCAGTTTGCTAAATACTGTGTGCCAGTATTTTGGGTGCTGGGGCACATCAGTGTGCAAAACAGATATATTACTTGTCTTTGTGTAATTTTTATTCTAGCCACTCTAGTTTCTGACGATAAGCCTTACCAATGCCTTATATGATGCTTTCTGCTCTCTGCTTTTTGCTCTATTATCTCCCACACATGACAAAGAATGTTTTGAAAGCATGGAGCATGTAATGCCTATGTTCACAGTGACTGGCACACCACTGAGTAAATGCTCAGTAACACTTATGGAATAAATGGATGGAGTTCATCACTTCTTGCTCATTATCTTAACTTAAATGGTCCTATGTATTGTTTCCTGATAGATGAGTCAAAGGTGTATGCTAAATTGGATAAAGATTGGAAATAGTACTGAGATTTTAAATATAATTTTCAAAATTTATACATTTACTAGAGGCCCAGTGCATGAAATTTGTGCATGGGGCGGGGGGAAGGATCCCCTCAGCGCAGCCTGCACCCTCTCCAATCTGGGACCCTTCAGGGGCAGTTGGTCATCCCTCTCACAATCCTGGACTGCTGGCTCCTAATCGTTCACCTGCCTGCCTGCCTGGTCGCCCCTAACTGCCCCCAGTGCCGCTGGCCGGATTGCCCCTCACTGCCTCTGTGTGCTGACCTGGTAGCCCCTAACTGCTCCCTGCTGCTGGCCAGGTCACCCTCAACTGCCCCCCCCCCCCCCCGGCACTGACCTAGTCACCCCTTACTGCCCCCCTGCCATCCTAATCGCCCCCAACTTTCCTCCCTGCCAGCCTGGTCACCCCCAACTTCACCCCCTTCCCCTGCCGGCCTGGTCACCCCCAACTGACTCCCTCTGCCGGCCTGGTCACCTCCAACTCCCCCCGCCGCTGGCCTGGTCACCCCCAACTGCCCCACTTGCCAGCCTGGTTACCCCACACAGCCTGCTTGTTCAGTCATTTGGTCATCCCTCACTAACACCCCTGCTGGCCTGGTCGTAAGCAGCCATCTTGTGAGGCTGTGACAGTCAATTTGCATATTATCTCTCTACTATATAGGATTTGTTCATTAGTGACATTTAAACATTTAAAAATAAGCAACAGCATTCAAAAATAACAAACTACATGTACTATGATCTTAACTTTTAAATTCTTTTCATTGATTATAACAAGTCCCCAAGTCCCTGTGCATTTAATATTCGGTCTTTTTAATAAAGACTTCATCCTACCTGGTTTGACTCAGTGGATAGAGCATCGGCTCGTGGACTGAAGGGTCCTGGTTCCATTCTGGTCAAGGGCACATACCTCAGTTGCTGGTTCGATCTGATCCCTGGCCCTGGCCCTGTCCAGGGCCCATTGAGGGAGGCAACCATGTCTCTCTCACATTGATGTTTTTCTCTCTTTGTCTCTCCTCCTCCCTTCTACTCTCTCTAAAAGTCAATGGAAAAATACCCTTGGGTGAGAATTAACAACAACAAAAAAGACTTAATCTGTGGACTCTGTCTACTGAAATTCAAAATTCATCCTTTAAATTGTTCCCTTTAAAAGCTGTCTCTGATCATATCAGTTAGCTCCTCTGCCTGTTAAGTGTTTTTATTTAATTATCTAGCTAAAAATCATCTTTTCCATCCTGATTAGCCACTAGATTCCCACCTATCCTCCTCTGGATAAACACAGCTAGTTGATATGTCAATAAGAACCACCTAACTTTTACACAAGCATTGCCCTTCTTTCTTTCCTTCAGATGCCAAAATCTACTACTTATCCTTCAAATGCCAGCTATTCCTAAAGCCTCTCTAATCTCTCCTCCCACTAGTTCCCTCTCTTGTCTTGCTTATTTTTCTAACTTTTGCCTATCTCAGGCCTATCCTGTCATGAGTTGAACAGTGTTTCTTTGATGAGCTTAAAGGATCTTGTTTTATTTAACTGAATTATTAACACAAAAATATTTTTATCCTGTATTAAGTATGTTGTGTTTTTTGTTGTTGTACACTTACCCTTGATTGAAGGACACAAACTATTCACTTAACGTCTGAAATGCCTACTCTTTATGTGACAGCCTTAATATATAGATAATTTTGTATATTCTGGATGTTTTTTTGCTTAAAGAAGAAAGTTTTGCCAGTCACCTTCAAGCTGTTTTAAAGGTCGATGTAAAAAACTATTTTTTTCTCCTCCAATATTTTTTATTCCCATCTCCTTTAATCTTATTTCCCCATTTTTAGCTACTAAAAATTTCCATAGAGCTTTTACTTCTGAGCTTTTTCTTGCCTCAATCCCAAGTCTCCCCTAGAAAGCAGATGACAATACAAAATCTTATAATTAAGCTAGCAAGAAAAACATTTGTGTTCTTTGGGTTTCAGGCCCAATCAGAAGCACTGGAGAAAGAATTCTAGATCCTAGACATTTCCAGATAAAGTGTGATCCATCTTCCCTGACATATCTCCTGTGTTCACAACGCTGCCTGAAATTAGAACTTCAGTACGGATCTAGTATGAACTATTTTCCTGAGAGCAAAGATTTTAGCCTGTTTCATTGTTTTCCAAATTCATCACTTTCTATTTCCCTAAAGTAATTTTTTTTATGGTCAATCCAATCGAATTAATTTTCTTCCACATTTTCCATAATCCATATATTTAGGTCAGTATGGAGAACGTAGTATTGCTATGTATTAGTATGCCAATAGTTGTAGTTTTTCATAGCAGGAAAAAAAGGTAATGATTCTCAAACACTTTGAGAATTTGAAGGGAAAAATCCTTAATGTTTGCTAATAATTAACCTGTATTTTAATATTTAAATAAGTGTTATGAAGAAAAAGCTGATAAATTGAAAAATATCCTGCAGCATTGCCCCTCACTGAGGTGAATAGTTATAGGTGACAATTGAGCATTTGCTGGCTACTGTGGGGATGGCACCCAGTATGATTTCAGAGTCCTTACAACCTGAGGTTTTCCCCACTTAACAGGGGGAGAAATTTAGGAAAAGAGAAGGTAAATGACTTTTGCAAGGTCACATACATTATGTTACAGAGTTAGTTAGGATTTGAACCTACCCTGTTTATTTCTAGAGACTGACTTAATTTGAGATTTTTATCTTGAATTTCTGTAAGTATATGTTTTGGGCTGAATGATGCTAAATCTTTATTGCTTGTTACATTTTTGACCTTGGACCACTTACATATTTATCTGTGCCTATACTTCTTTCTCTAGAAAAAGAGGATTAAGAACATCAATATAGAGATAAAATTTGATAATATTTGTACCATTTTATATTTATACAGAATTCTAGTTGCTATGCTAACTTCATTTTATGTTCTTGGTTACTAAGAATTTGACCTAGTTTTCAAATATCCTATAAATTCATAGCAAAATATTAAAAGAGACGACGATAGTTGCAGGGGACATAGGCATGATGAGCTTGCTGTATCCTCAGGCATTTTCTTTTTTTGAGGCACAGTGATTTCAAAGTGGAATGTGTATTTCTGTATCAGAAGCTACAGGGCTGACCTTGAGGGAAGTCAAGATATTTAGTTAAAGTAATATAATGCTATAATCCTGTTTCTGTTGGATTGTAAATGGGACATTTGTACATATCGTTAGAAACTTCTTTAAAATTAGTATTTTAAAAATTTAAACCTTAAATAAACCTAAAAATGTATTTTAAGACATTAAACCCACATTGATAATAAAATTATTACCACATTTATTTTACCTCCCAAAGTTTATCTTTTTCATTAGTAATTTTCCTTGTCTTATGATGACATATATGAGTATATGTATTTTTTAACCTTATATCCAAAATAATGTACTTGATTGTTTCTTACTGTTTGATCATTTTTGAATGTTATTGCTTATGTGCTTCAGTACAGATTAGAGATCCCATATACCAAGAGTTATAGCTGAATGATAACTGTAGGAGATAAAAAAACACACACACACACAAAAAAACCCCGCCAAAACCCAACATCCTATATAATAAAAGTCTAATATGCAAATTGTCTCCTTGGGTGGTCATTTGACGTGTGCTGACCACCAGGAGGCGGCACAGAACATGGCAGGCGTCAGCAACTTGGTACTGGTAGTGGGTGGCAGTGGAGGTGCTGCCGGCCCCGATGGTCCCTGGCAAGAGCAGGACCATGGTGGGATGGTGGAACAGGTAAGCGGGCAGAGCCAGGCCAAGGTGGGTGTGAGCAGGGGCCTGATTGCCCCGCTGATAGCCCTGACCTGTATCAGCGGCAGGGGCGGGTTGCCGCCTGTCTCCCAGGTGCTGAGGGAGCTGGGTGGGGGGCCTGGTCCCGATCAATAGCCCTGCTGGTGGGATGGTGGAGCAGGTGAGGGGTCAGTACCAGGCCTAGTTGGGGTGCCAGGTGGGGGTGCAAGCTGGGGTTGCAAACCTGGGGGCACTAACTGGGGCCCAATCCCCATAGGCCCCCCAAGGGACCCCACCTGTGCACAAATTCATGCACCAGGCCTCTAGTTTACTTATAGGACTTAACACATTGTGGACCAGTAGTTTTTTTCTTTTTTCTTTATTGATTAAGGTATTACATATGTCCCCTTATCCCCCTTCCCCACCAACCCCCACTCATGCCCTCACCTTCCTGGTGTCTATGTCCATTGGTTAGGCTTATATGCATACATACAAGTCCTTTGGTTGATCTCTCCCCCTTACCCCCACCCTCCCCTACTTTCCCTCTGAGGTTTGACAGTCTGATCAATGCTTCTCTCTCTGGATCTGTTTTTGTTCATCAGTTTATGTTGTTCATTATATTCCACAAATGAGTGAGATCATGTGATATTTATCTTTCTCTGATTGGCTTATTTTGCTTAGCATAATGCGCTCTAGTTCCATTCATGCTCTTGCAAATGGTAAGAATTCCTTCTTTTTTACCACAGCGTAGTATTCCATTGTGTAGATGTACCACAGTTTTTTAATCCACTTATCTGCTGATGGGCACTTAGGCTGTTTCCAAATCTTAGCTATGGTGAATTGTGCTGCTATGAACAGAGGGGTGCATATATCATTTCTGATTCGTGTTTCTGCTCTCTTGGGATATATTCCTAGAAGTGGGATCACTGGGTCAAATGGGAGTTCCATTTTTAGTTTTTTGAGGAAACTCTAAACTGTTTTCCACAGAGGCTGAACCAGTCTGCATTCCCACCAGCAGTGCACGAGGGTCCCTTTGTCTCCACATCCTCATCAGCACTTGTCGTTTGTTGATTTATTGATGATAGCCATTCTGACAGGTGTGAGATGGTATTGCATTGTTGATTAGTGACTATTGGATGATTTGAATTTCTTGGATGATTAGTGACTTTGAGCATGTTTTCATATGTCTCTTGGCCTTCAGTATGTTCTTTTTTGAAAAGTTTCTATTTAGGTCTGTTGCCCATTTTTTGATTGGGTTATTTATCTTCCTTTTGTTAAGTTGTATGATTAGAGAGTAAAAACCTTATTGATGATAACATTGGCAAATAGGTTCTCCCATGCATTGGGCTTTCTTGTTTTGTTGATGATTTCTTTTGCTTTGCAGAAACTTTTTGTTTTGAGGTAGTCCCCTTTGTTTATTTTCTCTTTAGTTTTCATTGCCCTAGAATCTGTATTGGTGAAGATACTGCTTTGGCATATGTCTGAGATTTTGCTGCCTGTGGATTCTTCTAATATTTTTATGGTTTCCTGTCTTACGTTTAAGTCTTTTTTCCATTTTGAGTTTATTTTTGTCTATGGTGTAAGTTGGTGGTCTCGGACTAGTAGTTTTATTGCTAGCTTTACCCAGTGGCCAGATAAGTTTCTATTGAATGAGTACAAAAAAACATTTTACATAAATGTTAAAGGCACGCCTTAAAATAAATACCCATTGCATTTTGAAGTTATTTATTACATGTTCTTACAACCTAATATCTTTTGAAATTATGATACTTTGTAAAAGGCTGTGTAATATGAAAACACGAGTACTCTCATGATCTGTCCACAATGTGTTAAGAGAGTATGAGGAAGTTTACCTATTAGTATTTCATTAGATAGGTACATCAAGTTTTTTGGTCCAATTCAGTATTTTAAGTCTTTTGAAGAAGTTGCCAATACTTAAATTAAGGGGACTCATAGAAAAGTCTGAAATTTTTTTTTGGTTCTTGAATAATTATATAATTTGACATTGCATGCATTGTAAAAATGTGCTGTAGGTGTTAAATAGAGGCCATTGCTTCTCCATGGTTTCCTTTTTGCATTATTTTCCATACTTTTAAGCCAAGCCCACTGAGGATGTATTTCTGTTATCAGGCTCTCACTTTTGTGTTTTTTATGTGGGGCTAGCTCTTAAATTTTTGATACCTGCCTGGCTTCTATGGGCAATTCAGTTTGTGTCCCATGGAAAACAGACTGTCAATGAGACTCAGATTATGTCATTTCATTACAATTTAATTTGTTCCAGGTAGCAGATTGAATATAAGTTGCATTTAAAAAAAAACGTGCGTGTGTGTGTGTGTGTGTGTGTGTGTGTGTATGTGTTATGTGTATTTGTTACATATTCATACAAAAAGGGGTCATATATGAAATACTCCACTCACACCTACCACTCCCATAAGCCTGTCACTCTACTGATAAGATTCCATGGCTTACAAAACACTTCCCTGATGATACAGCAAGCTCATCATGCAAATGTGTGAATGTGGTGGTTCTAAGGATCCTTAAGGCTCCTACCTGCCCCAGGCCTTTGAAATTTCCAGGTGCTCAGCATGAAGCCCTGTGAAAATGGATTTACATGCGAACCATAATTATATCTATACTAGAGGCCTGGTGCACGAAATTCATGCATTGGGGTTGTCCCTCAGCCCAGCCTGAACCTTCTCCAATATGGGATATCCCTCTCACAATCTGGGACTGCTGGCTCCTAACCACTCTGCCTGCCATCCTGATAGCCCCCTAAATGCTCCCTTGCCGGCCTGATTGACACCTAACTGCTCCCTTGCCAGCCCAATCACCCTCAATTGCCCTCTCCTGCAGGTCTGGTTGCCCCCAACTGCCCTCCCCTGCAGGCTTGGTCACCCCCAACTGCCCTCCCCTGCCATCCATCTTGTGACAATGTGGGGTGGCCATCTTGTTATGACATGTGGGGGCGCTAATCTTGTGATGACATGGAGCAGCCATCTTGTGACAACATGGGGGTGGCCATCTTGTGATGACGTGGGGGTGGCCATCTTGTAAAGTGAAGGTGTGAGGGTCAATTTGCATATTACCTCTTTATTATATGGGATATTCTTTATATAAATATATGCTCTGTGGAAAATTGCTCTGCAACTTCTTTTTCTACATCTTCCCTTATCAACACATATCTCTCTACTTTGTTTCTTTTTAATGGCTCTTGTCTAATTTGTTGTTTGGATGGTCCACAGTTCAGTCAGTCTCCCAGTGTTGAATAGGTTGATTATTTTCCATTATAAATAATGCTATAATGATTGTCTTTGCTTCCTTATGCAATATATCCAAAGGGTGAATGTCTAAAAATGGAATTACTTAGTTGAAGAGTGTGATTTTGAAATTTTCATAACTGATACCATATTATTCTCTAATTCATATTTCATTAAAGAGTATTTGATAATGTCTTTTTCTTTGTAGTGAACTTTATCCACATAGACAATCATATGCTTATTGGTCTTTTAGATGGAAAGTGAAATTTTAAAGTTTACGTTTTCATTTCCCTTAGTTATGTATGAATTTGAACACATTTTCAAATGTTTACTGGACATTTGTATTGATTTCTTAGGAAATTGTGGTTTTATTTATTTTTAATTTAATTTGTATAACTTTGATCTCTTGAAATTATTTTGATTTTTAGAGATCTATATTTTTATGAAACTTACAGGTTTCAGTATTAAATTAGATGAGCCATCTATCCTTTATTGATACAAAATTCCTATTTGTTATTTTTTTAAATTCCTATATAAGTTTAGGACTATTTCAGGAATTCATTTTTGTTCCATATATCTATTTCAATTCTCCAAATTTTAGAAACATAGTTTTATATACCCACTAAAATTCCTATAAGTTTTATAGATATCTTAATGATTAAAAATGACAGTTTCAGGAAAAATATTTTTATTTAAATAAGTACTATTTGTAATAAATAATTAGAACAATGCAAGGAGGTAAGTAAAAAGAAATCCACCAAAACATCATCAGTGATTTTTGGAAAACATCATTTTTAATATTGTTTTATGCTTATGTTTAGGAAAAGGGTAGATAATTAGCTTAATAAACATCCTATATAATAAAAGTATAATATGCTAATTAGACCGGACGTCCTTCCAGACAACCTTCTGGATGAAGCCAAGGCTGGGTGGGTTGAGGCAGAGGCCAAGCCCCTTGCAAGAATTTCACACATCGGGCCTCTAGTAAATAATATAATGAAACAAAAGCAAAATAAGTGTGTACTAAATTTAACTTAAAATTTTTTTTTAAATTAAGAAACTGAAGTGAAATTGTTATTGGTGAAATGGCCCCAGATGTTGGACCTCAGTTCAACATTGGTTCTTGATTTGGTTGAAAAAGAATTTAGAGCCAAGGAACTCCAATTGAAAGAGTGAGCATGAAAAAGTGAGCATGCTGGGTTGTATGGACTCAGGAAACAAATTACAGAGGCAAAAAAAGGGCCCTTGGAACTTAGGAGGAAGATATGTGCCTTGAGGGAATAAAGGGTTAGGAAAGGCAAGGGAATGCTCAAAGGAAAAATAGAGAGTGAGAGTGAGAGAGAGAACATGATGCTAGGGAAAGAAAAGGGTGGGGAAAGTCAAGGTCATAAGAGAGAGATAGACCAAGTGCTAAGTCCTTTGCTTGAGGGTTTTTATCTGGGGGCCTCAGGGGTGTATCTATCTCAATAGAATATTTATCAGCTTTCCAAGTGTGTCCTTTCAGGGTCATAATCTCCACTGCATTGGTTGGTGCTAAAGCAGGGGCTCATTAGTCATCACAGCTGGTCCGGTACTGATGTCAACTATGTTATTGCCCTCCTCACCTTGACATTTTTCTGGGCCTGGAGCTGAAACACAACTGAGTCCCAGATGTTTTATCTAGTTTGGCCAAAACTGTCTCTCTGGTCAACAGACGTGAGGCTTTGTTCCTAAGATTATTTTGGTGTGGGTCAGAACCTCATTGTCTTGAGGGCTTAATGCTTAAGGGAGTGTTTGTGCAAGGTTTATGGGAGTAATACATTTTTTTACTCCAGCCCCCTTGTTCCTTCTTTAAGGGGGTCTACCACATGATTAGTGACATGCTAGTGAAGGAAAAATCAGGGGAAGGTCCATACCCTATGACCACTGATATGCTGGGGAGTAAAGATCACCCTGGTAAGTGAGGTCCCACCCTGGTTTTGCTCGTTGCTAGGATTTTTCGCCTGGTCACCTGTACCTGGCTTACCATTTCTACTCTGGTCATGTCTGTCTTCCTACTATATCATTCTCCCATCAAGGATTCTTAGCTCTCAATTTTCTAAGGGAAAGGGGTGTAGGGTCTCTTCTATGGCTACTTCCTGGTGAAGAAAGACAAAAATTTTCTTTTAAGAGGCAGGAGATCCTTTCTCTCTGTCAAGAGGGATGATGAGGTCTGGACCCAGAAGGAAGTTGCAATTGTGTCTAGAGACAGTAAGCAGCAGTATTTCTGGAGTACAAGTAGGGTTTATAACCAAATATCTAAGAAAATTAGAAAAAATTTAGGATCCAGTTCAGTGTATAGGTGGAAAAAAATAAAATTTTGGAGAAAATTAACTAATCTAGAGTCTGATATCCACAACTGTGTATCATAGATTTTATTGAAACACAATTTCTCCCCCTCAAAATCACCCTCATTTTTATCAAACAGCCAAATTAAGTAAGACCAATTTATTTACTGTAAAAGTCTGGTTTCAATTTGGCTTGATTATTTACATAAACACACAAGAATAGTAATTATACATATAGGCATTTTTATATCAGCTTTGCTAGAATCTCATAAGGACTCTCCAGATTGAATTTTAATTTGCCTCATAGGGCAAAGAAGCCAAGCCATGCAGTTGCCATTAGGCTTTGACTGCAATACCTTTAGATTTGGGTGAATTCCGCAAGTTCTTGAGGCTCCCCAAAATGTTTTGAGGTTGCCAATTCCAGGAAAGCAACCTTCATTCCTTACCTGAAAAGACTGCCATAAAACATGTAAATAATCAGTGTACCAGGCTGTTTTCCCAAGGGACTTTTGTCAGCATTCAAAACTTCTTAGTGACATCCAGAATCTAGGTGTGTCTCTCTCAAACATGACATTCCAGATAACGTCTTCATTAATAAAACTACTTTCCAATTGTGTCCTGTTATAAAGAGATCAGATTCTTTTTGAATTCATGCAAACATATTTCCATAAAAATAATAATGCTTACTCATTAAGAGCTGTCAAATTCTGGAGGGATCAGGTAGGGAGAAAATATATAATTTACCATATTGCTTTAAGAATACACTACGTTTCTTTTTACCTGGAAAATAAAAGGAAAATCCTTGTCCTTTTAACAGGGTAAAAAAACCAAACTCCAACTCTGGATTAGCTTACTTTTGATTTTTAGATTTATTTACTGAATTAAATTAATTATTCAGTTTAACCATGTTATTTTCTCAAAATGTTTCTTCACAAATCCTAAACTTTTCTAGTCCCTTTTAGTTTATCTCTTTGTAACTCATTCAGGAACAATAATCTTTAGAGCAACTCACTTTCTTCCTTTTCCTTCAGAAATTATCTCCATGCTGTATACTTTCTATTACCCAAAACATACAGTTCCTTTTCAACTTAGAATTTTTAATTCTTAGAAATCTTAATTTCTAGTGACAACTAAAAAGTAAACAATTAGCTTTTTTAAAATTAGAAAATACATTTTATGACTTCTAGAATCATACTCTTTCATTGACAAACACATTCATACTTTAG
This sequence comes from Corynorhinus townsendii, assembly GCA_026230045.1. Taxonomy (NCBI): domain Eukaryota; kingdom Metazoa; phylum Chordata; class Mammalia; order Chiroptera; family Vespertilionidae; genus Corynorhinus; species Corynorhinus townsendii. The sequence goes on from JAPDVU010000002.1 coordinate 95,323,979, forward strand.
GAGACATCTATATAATAAAGATCAAGGGTCGTAATGACCATTATGACCGAAGACCCGACCAGACCTGAAGTCAGTGCTGGGTTGCTGTGGCGGCCCAGCACTGACTGGGGCTGCTGCTGGCACCCCAACCCAGCACCGACTACCTAGGGGGCTGCGGATCAGGCCTGGAGAGAGGCCTGCAGAGAGAGGGGCAGGGTCTGATCCATAGCCTCTGTGGCAGCCATTGATCAGAACTTGCCTCTCTTTCTCTCACGACCTGGCCAGCAGCCGCTCCTCCATTTTTCTCCAGGCCTCCACTGGGCTGCTGCTCAGCCCTGCCTTTCTGATCAGGCCACATTAGTAGTCCCAGAGATGCTGACTGGCATAGAAACTGACCAATCAGAACCAAATCTGGGTGAATGTAAGGAGCCAATGGCTGCCTAAGGAGGTGGAGCTTTTGCCACTGACTGGCATAGAAACTGACCAATCAGAACCAAATTGGCTGGAAGAGGAGGGCATTTGGGGGTGATCAGGCAGGCAGAGGCAGTTAGGGGTGATCAGGCCAGCAGGGGAGAGCAGTTAGGGGTGAGATCAGGCCACCAGGGGAGGGCCACTGGGGGTGAGATCAGGCCAGCAGGGGAGGGCAGTTGGGAGTGAGATCAGGCCAGCAATGGAGGGAAATTAGGGGTGATCAGGCAGCCAGAGGCAGTTGGGGGTGAGATCAGGGAGGCAGGCAGGCAGAGGAGGGCAGTTAGGGGCAATCAGGCAGGCAGGCAGAGGCATTTAGGGGTGATCAGGCAGGCAGGAAGAGTGGTTAGGCTCGATCAGGCAGGTAGGCAGAGGGTTTAGGGGCAATCAGGCAGGAAGGCAGGTGAGTGGTTAGGAGCCATAGGTTCCAGATTGTGAGAGGGGTGTCCAACCACCAATTTAGGCCTGGGGGGAATTGGGCCTAAACTGGCGGTCGGACATCCCCCTAGGGGTCCACGATTGGAGTAGGTGCAGGCTGGGCTGAGGGAACCCCCCCTCCAAGCATGAATTCTGTGCATCGGGCCTCTAGTATCTTATCTAATAAAAGAGTAATATGCAAATTGACCATACCTCTGCTACACCCACAGCCATGTCCACCAGCCAATCAGAAACGAATATGCAAAATAACCCAACCAAGATGGCTGCAGCCACAGAGCGAGCAGGAGGCTTGGGTTTCCCCGGCAATGGAGGAAGCCAAGCTTTCTGCACACCCTGGCCGGCCCTGGATTCCACTCAAGGCTACAAAGTTTATAGAAGATAAATAAATCCCAACAAAAATGGCTGCGGCCACAGAGCCAACAGGAGACTTGGGTTTCCCCAGCGATGGAAGAAGCCAAGCTTCCTGCACACCCTGGCCGGCCCAGGCCTCCACTTAAGGCTACAAAGTTTCAATTGTAGAAGATAAATAAATCCTAACAAAAGTGGCAGCAGCCATGGAGCGAGCAGGAGGCTTGGGTTTCTCCGTGATGGAGGAAGCCAAGTTTCTGGCCTGCTCTGGCCTCTGCTGAAGACTACAAAGTTTTAATTATAGAAGGTAAATAAATCCCAGATCCCAGGGCCTCTGTTTGGGTCACCAGGGGGCATGGCCGGCTTGCAAACCACCACAGGCCCCTTGCCCAGGCTGCCCCACGCCCCAAGGAAACCCCCACCCTGATCCAGGACACCCTTCAGGGCAAACCAGCCAGCCCCCACCCATGCACCAGGCCTCTATCCTATCTAATAAAAGTAATTTGCAAATTGACCATCACTCCAATACACAAGATGGCTGCCCCCATGTGGACACAAGATGGCCACCACAAGATGGCCAGCAGGGGAGGGCAGTTGGGAGGGATCAGGCCATCAGTGGTGGGCAGTTGTGAGTGATCAGGCCAGCAGGGGTGGGCAGTTGGGAGATACCAGGCCTGTAAGGGAGGGCAGTTGGGGGCGATCAAGCCTGCAGGGGAGGGCAGTTAGGGGTGACTAGGCCGGCAGAGGAGGGGAGTTGGTGGTGACCAGACCTGCAGGGAAGGGAAGTTGGGGAGGGGGGACCCAGGTCTGCAGGGGAGAGCAGTTTGGGGGGGACCAGGCCTGCAGGGGACAGCTATTAGGGGTGACCAGGGCTTCAGGGGAGGGCAGTTAGTAGCAATCAGGCTGTCAGGAGAGCAGTTTGGCATCAATCAGGCTGGCAGGGGAGTGGTTAGGGGGTGATCAGGTTGGCAGGCAGAAGCGGTTAGGGGCAATCAGGAAGGCAGGCAGGCGAACAGTTGAGAGCCAGCAGTCCTGGATTGTGAGAGGGATGTCCGACTGCCCGTTTAGTGGGATCGGGCCTAAACAGTCAGTCAGACATCCCTTGAGGTGTCCCAGATTGGAGAGGGTGCATGGTGAGCTGGGGGACACACCCCCTATCCACGAATTTTGTGCACCGTGCCTCTAGTTTTTAATAAAACATAAGACATTCATTAACAGCTCCAAATCTATTTTCCAGTTTTTCTGTAATAAAAAGCCAAAAGTAGGTAAACTTAAGATTGGTTTAGCCATCAATGTTTTAGTATCTCATGTTATTTCAGAATATTTAGATATTCAATAATATTTTAATCAAATCTTACTAATTTAGAAAGGAACAATTTACCTCCCAGAAATTTGCATTTTACAAAATGGCCCAGATAAGAGGTCTTAAAGAAGATCAGGTATTTATATTTCAAAGGTACATAGAAAGAAAAGCACCGCCTCCTGGAATTACTTTGTTTTCATAAAGCTACTTAGTTACCTGTAAGTTTTTTGAGATGAATAGGAGAGGTTTTGGAGAGGCAAAAGGGATTTAGTGGGCTTTGAATTGTTTCTGGAACCACACATCTGATCCTATAAAGACTTCATTTGTAAAAAAAGGACAGTCTTTTTCAATACCTAAAGAATTGGGTTTTCACCCAAATATTGACAGAGGACTGACAAATCTATATACATAATGTTGGATTTTTTTTTCCATCTGGGTACATTTTTCCTAGTTTATAGATGGTACATAGCTTAGGTCTTCTCTGAGAGTCATAAAGGCTTGGATATATTGTAGGCAGTGGGAATGGCACTAGGTGTCTGATTGGTGGGGTAAGACCAAACCTGGGTTCAGCAACTTTGGTACTTGAATTCTGGCTAGGAAAGAATTCAGAGCAAGATCCAAACTGTAAGAGAACATTTATTTGGTAAATTACAGAGATAGAAGAAGTAATTCCTAGAAAAAATGGGTTAGGAATGTTATGAAGGTAAAGGAAGAGCCCTTGGAGCTTGGGAGTGCAGAAGCTAAAGGTAATGTGCCTGGGGCCTGGAGTGCGAGTGGGAAGGGAAAGGGAAAGGCACCGGTTGAGTTCCCAGTGGGGAGAGAGCACTGGGTCCTCCATCCTAAGGGTTTTAAGGCTGGACATTGTAGGGGAGGTCCCAGGGAAATATCTTTATAGGACATTCAGCAGTTTTCCAGATGTGTCCATTCAGGGTTGTGATCTCCATTGATAGATTGACCAGCATTGGGGAAGGGGTCATTATTCAATGCTGCTCGTCCTGATATCAGCTAGGCTGATTTTGTATTGCTTATCTAGGCCTGGAACTAAAATACAACTGAGGCATAGATGTTATCTCTAGGCAAGAAAGTTCAGGGAGTCCAGACTAGCATATGCTAAGATGGGGAAAAGGATCCTGGAGGCTAGGTCCCACCCTACAATGATTGTCCATTGTTAGGCACCTAGGGCTTTCCACCCTTAGGACCCTCTGTATCTGGTCCATTGTCCTTGGTCTGCTCATCTGTTTAACTTCCTACAGCATATATGGAACTTCTGTCCATTTCCCTTTGGCGAAACAAAGTAAGTCTAACTGTAAGATAGTATTAAAATTAATGGTACCATTAACTGGCCAAGCCTCTCCATTGACCACTTCATATTGGGGCCAGGCTGGGTTGCAAAACAAATTTGAGGGACTCGGGTTCAATTTTTCCCATTTGGTGAGAATATACCTCCAAAAAGAGTCTCTTAAGGCACTGTGGATTGTTTCCCCATCTACCGAGAGACCGATATGTAACAAGCTGAGAGTTAGAGGCGTTCCTGCAAGTCCCTGGACTGCCTTGGTCTGCCCTATGTTATAGTACCGCAGGTACCCTGTTGCCTGGGAACTACCAGGATGTTGAGTGCTACCCCATGCTCTGAGGGCAGACTTACCATTGGTCACAGTGATGGTATGGCACTGTGGTGATGGACTTACTCTGCTCAGATAGATGGACTCTACTCAACATGAAGCCAGTTTCTGTAAGCGAGGCATGCTATTTGATGGCCTTTGGCCTTAGCTAGCCCTACCAGAGGTTCCCCATCATGTCTGCCCATACAAGGGGCTGTCACCTCCTGAGTCATCTGAACCCTCTTGCATGTCTTGGTTTTTCTCCCCAGCTGTATAATACAACCGTGAGGACTTGGAATACTAAATAACCAATGTTTATGTGTACATCTCAAGACAAATCAATTATTTAATTACAGTTGTGTTGGAATTCCCTATGGAGTCCCTGCATATTGTGAGGAACAACGTTGGGCACTTCCACAGAGATTCTTTGTCACCTAACAATACCTGAAATTCAAGCAGGAGGGAGGAAATGCTCCTTATGAGTTCAGGCTCTCACTTATCCAGCAAAGGATTTTGTTCAGAAGGCAATTCCAATTAAAAAGCCAAAGTTAAACAACAACAGCAACAAAACACACAAAGAGACAGCTACTTTATTTTTCTTCCTGTCCTCTTTAATCTTTAGCTCCACCTTCAGGATTTAAAAAAACAGCTCAAATAAACTTAGGGCTTCTTACCTTAAAACAGGAAGGTCTGGAATTCCAAGAAAAATGCACCTAAGTTTACCAGATGCAATGTGGGGAGCCAGTGCGGTACAAGGGCCCCTGGTGGTAGGTACCTAGCATGGTCTGGGTCTACAAGGTAGTCCTGGGTGTGCTCCTCTGGAATCCTGCCGTACTATGCCATGATAAGACAATCCAAGTCACAGCACCAAAATGAAAGAAATTGCTGAAATTGTTGAAGTAATATTCAGAAATGTTATTTCCTAAATTGCTCATCTAAAATTAATGATTAAAAACTATACAGATGACAACCTTAAATTTTAGTCACTGTTCAGTGACTTATAAAATAAGGGCCTGACATTCTTCTTTTCACTCATCTTTTTATTTTTATTTTCTAATAATAAAACTTTTACTTAGTGCGTTTCTTTTTGTTGTTATTGTATATTCACTTGAGAATATAGCTGTGGTTCTGTATTTAAAGATTCAGGGCTCATTCAGGGCTCTGCTGCAATGACTGTTCATTTCTTTTTGTGAGTTTGCATTTATAATCTTTTAATTGCCATAGACTTAGAATTATTTTAAATTTGACAATCCTATCTAATAAAGAGAGAATATGCTAATTAACCATCACTCCATCACAAAGATGGATGCACCCACAGCTGAGGCCAAGTTCCCATAAGGAGCCTTAACAAGCAATCAGCAGGGACCTGAGGCTACGCCCTCCTCCGCCCAGTGGGGCTTGACAGGGGACCTCAGGCCGCTTCCACACACAGCAGGGCTTGACAGGAGACCTTAAGGTGCACCCCCAGTGCTGGTCAGGGGAACTCAGGCCGGGCCCCCGGCTCAGGGGGCCCCTGAGGCTACACCCCTCTGCCGATGGGGCTTGACAGGGGACCTGAGGCTCTTCCCCCCCCATGCTGTGCTGGGGGAACTGAGGCTGCGCCCCCCGTCCTGGTGCCGTGCCAAGGGACCTGAGGCTATGTTCCCTGCCTGGCGGGGCTTGACGAAGGTGGGACTAGCCAGGTCTGGATCTATCCCAGTGAGGGGGGGAGGGCCAGCTGGGTCTGGGTCTCACGTGATTTTGAGGCATATGTGGGTGGGCGGGGACTTGACTCTGGGTCCCGTGATGTGCCCCAGACTCTGATAGGAGGAAGGTTTCCATATACATTTTACTAATTTTCTTTCATCTCTGACACTTCTATTATAGAGAAAGGGCAAATAGCAATATTAAATTATTTCCTCTAATTAATCCCCTTTTGATGTGCACGAATTTCGTGCACCAGGCCACTAGTTTTTTAATTATTCCTTATGTTTGAGTAGGAACTTATATAATGTCTTTATTTAGATTACTTTTACTTCTCCAAATTATGTAGGTTTTTGATTTTTAATGTAATGTACCTTTGCAAAAAAACCTCCTCACTCTTTTGTACTTGGTTGTCTATGGAATTATTTTTTTATTCTTTGAATTTCAGTAGCTTAAACTGGGAGGTTTTGCATGTGCATGTTTGTGTGCTTGTTTTTTAATTTTTTTTTGCAACACAGTACTCTATTTTTAATACAGAGATTTAATTATTTACTTACGGGAAAACTTTCCAATTTTACATCTTCTATATCCATTTTATTTAGTTTTGTTAAGATTCACCAGCTATCCTTATTTGGATTTTTTGGGGTCAAATTTTACATTTCTCTTAGCTTCCCTTTAATATATTTGATTTCTTTGTCTTTTTCTTCTTCATTTAATTACATCAATTTTCATTTTATTCACTTAACTAATAACTTGCTAGTTTTGCTATATGTGCATTTTGTTCTTTGTTAATTCTAATTCATTTATTATTTCCCAATGATATATTTTCTTCCTTTTGTTTCCTTACATCTGTAGCCCAATTTTACTTATTCTGTTGTTTTGGCATATAATCACTCAACTCTTATTTTTAGTGAATTCATTTAAAATAAATTGAAGTATAATGTGAAAGATATGTGGAAAGGTTCTTTTACTGAACAGCTCAGTTGGGGTGTTCTGTATTAGTCAGCTTCTTAAATTTTGTATGTTCCCTGTGTATGCCCTAATGCCATCTTCCTGGTACTTTTATTGCTCACCCATCAGAGTATGGGGAAGTGCAGGAGAGGCTTATTGGCATTGCTTAACTCATTGTGTAGTCCTGAAACCTTCACTTCTGATAGAGAGCACCTGCCACATAGTCTTACAAGTTTTGTTGTAGTTTGCTTCTTTCCAGATTTGGGGGGTATTAGTGAAAATAGCAGTAGTTTTTTGTTTTGTTATTTTTTTTTACCAGTTTTGAATACGGACATGCCTCTAGCCTTTGTAGTTTGATGTGATCCATGTTCTTTCCATGCTTTTGCTAAAGGTAGGGCTCGGAAAATTTGGCCCTGCCATCTGATTTTGTAAATAGTTATTGGACAACAGCCACACCCATTCATTTACATATTGCCTTTGGCCACTTACATGCTTCAGAGACACAGCTGAGTTGAAATAGAGGCTGGGAAAGGCAGAAATATTTACTATTTGCCCCTTAACAGGAAAAATGTGCCAAAACCTGCTGTTGGGTAATTTTATCTATCTGGCTGGTTTTTGACTATTTCTTCTGTCATTTTATTAGGGGTTAGAGGAGAAATATATAGGATGATCCTTCATTATACTCTCTTGACATAGAAATTGCTATAATGCTGATTTTAAAGTTTCATGGAATAAAATAATTATCCTATTTCCTCTCTTATGGTAAAGTGCTTGAAATGGTAAAAAATGTTAGTGGAATTACTATTTATTTGAGATAAGAATGATTTTACCTACCAGGTAACATCTACCAATAAATGAAATTATTCACATGTCTTCTTTAATGATATATTTTTTCCCTTTTTTCTGAATAAGTGTAAAACAGATACTTAATTTCAGAAGCAAAATAATTTAATTTCGTAACTTTCTTCTTTTGCATGTTTCACAGGTATAAGCGGTTTAACCAGACTTTGGACAACATTGGAGAGAACGAAGGAGGCATCGATAAGTTCTCCAGAGGCTATGAATCCTTTGGGGTCCACAGATGTGTGGATGGCGGTTTATACTGCAAGGAATGGGCCCCTGGAGCAGAAGGGGTTTTTCTTACTGGAGATTTCAGTAAGTATTTTGAAAGCATTAATGGTATTAGTATCTTATTACTCTATTTGAAACATAGACTTATATTTCATGTATATGATGAGATGAAGGTAAGTGATTATAAAAATTCTATTTTTCAGATAGAGCCACAGACTTTATTAACCTTTACCTTCATGTAGTATAAATGTTTTGCTATCATGTGATATATGTGTTCCTGAAAAACTTTATGTTCTGTAAAACCATGTACCAGAAATAAGAGTTTATGAGAAAAATAGTGTTAGGCAGACTACTCCAAATTTACTCAACTTTGTTAGCAAGCTCTAAAAAAACCAATAGCAATCTGGGTGAAAATACTGGTGTAAGTTAAGTCTCCACTGGTATTTGCATCTGGTTAGATGGCATTGTAGTTCTAGGATCCTGTAGAGTCTGGTAACTTTTATGAAATCTCAATAAAAGTAGATATCTAATCTAGAGGGTAAACTTCTTTATCACTTAATTTACTTTTCCTTCTCCTTTTTTTTTTTTTTAACCCAAAGGGAAATACTTCTCAGTTTTGTTATCTGTTCTGTTAATTTCATGGTGGACAATTAACCCTATGAAAAGCATAGTAGTTTTAAAGGTTAGTTTTTTTTTCTTTATTGTTTAAAGCATTACATATGTCTCCTTTTTTCCCAATTGAGGCCCCCCCCCCCTCAACTTCTGCCCCCCAGGACAAGCCCACACCACGCTGGTGTCTGTGTCCATTAGTTATGCTAATATGCACACATACATGTCCTTTGGTTGATCTCTCCCACCTCCCCCCACCCACCCCTGTCTTCCCTTTGAGGTTTGATGGCCTGTTTGATGCTTCTCTTGTCTCTGGATCTATTTTTGTTCATCAGTATAGTTGCTCATTATATTCACACAAATGAGTGAGGTCAGGTGATATTTATCTTTCTCCGACTGGCTTATTTCACTTAGCTTAATTTTCTCCATATCCATCCATGCTGTTGCGAATGGTAGGAGTTCTTTTTTTTTTTTTTTACAGCAGTGTAGTATTCCATTGTGTAGATGTACCACAGTTTTCTAATCCACTCATCTGCTGATGGGCACTTAGGCTGTTTCCAAATCTTAGCTATTGTAAATTGTGCTGCTGTGAACATAGGGGTGCATATGTCCTTCTGATTGGTGTTTCTGGTTTCTTGGGATATATTCCCAGATGTGGGATTACTGTGTTGAATGGGAGTTCCATATTTAATTTTTGAGGAATCTCCATACTGTTTTCCACAGTGGCTGTACCAGTCTGCATTCCCACCAGGTTTGCATGAGGGTTCCTTTTTCTCCACATCCTTGCCAGCACTTGTCCTTGGTTGATTTGTTGGTGATAGCCATTCTGACAGGTGTGAGATGGTACCTCATTGTCATTTTGATTTGCATCTTTAGGATGATTAGTAACTTTGAGCATGTTTTCATATGTCTCTTGGCTCCCTGTATGTCCTCTTTTGAAAAGTGTCTATCTAGGTCAGTGGTTGGCAAACTGTGGCTCGCGAGCCACATACGGCTCGTGAGCTGCGGTTTGCTGCTCTGTTGACTAATGAGTTTGCCGATCACTGATCTAGGTCCTTTGTCAATTTTTGATTGGATTGTTTATCTTCCTTTGGTTAAGTTGTATGAGTTCCCTGTATATGTTGGAGATTAAACCCTTATCTGAGATAGCATTAGCAAATATGTTCTCCCATGCAGTGGGCTTTCTTGTTGTTCTATTGATGGTTTCTTTTGCTGTGGGGTGAAATGTTCTTTGGGGTGAAATGTTCTGACGATGTCAATTATGTCCATCTGATCTAGGGAGTCATTTAGGATTGCTGTTTCTTTGCTGATTTTTGTCTAGAGAATTTATCCAGTGATGTCAGTGGGTTATTAAAGTCCCCTACTATGATTGTATTGTTGTCAATCTCTCCCTTTTTATCTTCCAGAAGTTTTTTTTTTTTTTTTTTTTTTTTTAATGTATTTGAGTGGTCCTGCATTGGGTGCATATATGTTTACCAGAGTTATATCCTCTTGTTGCATTGGTTCCTTTAGTATTAAGAAGTGGCCTTCCTTATCTCTTCTTATGCCTTTCACTCTGAAGTCTATTTTGTCAGGTATAAGTATTGCTACCACAGCTTTTTTAAATTTCCATTTGCCTGAAAGATATTTTTCTATCCCTTCATTTTCAGTCTCTGTGAGTCCCTTGTACTGACGTGGGTGTCTGGTAGACAGCATATATATATGGTTCATATTGTCTTAGCCATTCAACCACTCGATGTCTTTTGATTGGAGCATTTAGTCCATTTACATTTGTAGTTATTATTGATAGGTACTTGTTTGTCGCCATTTTTATTTTTTGTGTCTGTTTCTTCTTTCCTTTTTCTTTTTACACCAGTCTCTTTAGAATTTCTTGCATTGCTGGCTTGGTAGTGATAAATTCCCTTAGCCTTTTTTTGTCTGAGAAGCTCCTTATTTCCTCTTCAGTTTTGAATGATAGCCTTGCTGGATAGAGTATTCTTGGATTCAGTCCCTTGCTTTTCATCACTTTGTATATACTTCCTTCTATTCCTTTCTGGCCTGATGTGTTTCTATTGAGAAATCATTTGATAATCTTATGGGAAGTCCCTTGTAGGTAACTCTCTGTCTCTTTCAGCCTTTAAGATTCTCTCTTTGTTATTAATGTTTGCCATCATAATTATGATGTCTCTTGGTGTGCATCTTTTGGGGTTCCTCTTGTTTGGGACTCTCTTTGCTTGTGGGCCTTTTTTCTTGCCCAAATCAGGGAACTTTTCTGACATTTCTTCAAATATGTTTTCTAACCCTTGCTCCTCTTTTTATCATTCTGGCACCCCTATTATATGTATGTTGCTTCGTTTTTCATTTTCCCAAAGCTCCCTTAGGCCTCTTCTCCTGCCTTTTAATTTTTTTCTCCAATTGCAGTTCAGATTGGGTGTGTTTTGCTGCCCTGTCTTCTAATTCATGAATTTGGTCCACTGCTTTTTCTAGTCTACTGTTGACACAGTGTTTTTTATTGTATCTATATTAGTCTTTATTTCCTCCTGATTCTTACCATAGTTGTTGATTTTCGCATCTGTCTTCTGAACTGAATGACCCTTATTCTCAAATCTTTTTTTGACATATTGCATACCTCTGTTTCATTTAGTTCCCTTGCTGGAGATTCATTTTTTCCTTTTCTTTGGGGGTTGTTTCTCTGTCTCCCCATTTTTGCTCTCAATGAAAGATCTAGGTGTCAAGTCACATAGGTCTGTAGCTGCAGCTGCGGTCTTGGTGGCAGGTCATCCAGTCGTGGCTCCTGGGGTCGATGTGTCAGGCTTGGTGGCAATTCATGCTGTTGCGGCTCCCAGGGCCAAAATGTCAGGCCAGTGGGAGGGGAACATGCTCTGGAATTCACAGGAGTCCATGCCTGGGGAGTCTAGAGTCCCAGAGTCCATGGGTCCGTAGCTAAGGCAGCAGGTCCCTGGCAACTGTAGTGTTCCGGGTGGTGTCTGAGGGCACCCTGAGTTGAGGTGAGACTGGGCTCTCAGTCACAGTAGCTCTTCCCTTCAAGATGGTGCGGCCTCTGCAGCAGAGTCGGCTGCCCCAGGAGTGATTACCATAGTAGCTGGTGATTCTTGATATTGTTTTTTTTGTCAAAAGAGTACAATCTACAAGGTAGATGTAGAAGGCTTTAGGACTGTTACCCGAATCAGCCCAGATGCTGAGAAATGGACTCTGATATATGTCAGCTTAAGGTAACTAATCAGCCAGTAATTGTTTTATGGAAAGTTGTTAGGACTTTCTCTAGTTTTTCAACCTGGTGTTGGTTTTCTCACCCCTTTTATCTGCTTTCATTGATGGATATTCCATTTTTCAGTGGACTAGATGTACAGTGGAGATTTTCTTAACCAACTTCTTACTAGACTTACTGAATTTACTTCTGCGTTACAGGGCTCACTGTAAAGGATACAGACAGCTTCTCACAGGAGATGGAGCACACATGCAATTTTGAGCATGCATTATGTACACATATGCAATATTGCTTCTGATTGTTACATCATGTGCTTATAGTGAGCTAGTTTTTCCTCTTACCATCCTGTACATACCAATTCTCTTTATTATAATTTCATAAAATTATATTATATAAAGTGATAAACTATGAGTGGGGCAGCAATGTAAATTATTAACCAGTTAACTGCCATGATATTTTGAATTTAATTAAAAAAGGTCTGCTGCTTTTGTCTATAGATTATGGCAGTTAACTGGTTAAGTATTGGGAAAATTTCAGTATGGACAAGTTGGAAAAATTATTTTGAATTAAGCACGCAAAAGTGAACTACAAAAATGACATAATACTAACCATTTCACTTGCATGCTATTTTGCATGTAGCTTTTAGGTTTAATTCTATTTTAATTAAAAGGACATTTATAAATGTTGTTTTGGAGGTATAGGTTCATACAGAAAGATGATAAGAAATCTTAATCTGAGGAACTAAACAGAAGCAGTGCTTTTAGTCTTAAATTAAATGATGGGTGAGTATTTATATTTGTGTTTTAACTTAAAATGGGAATTTTACCATTTTTTGTATATATAGATATATTAAAATAGGAATTTTAATCTATGCCCCTGATTCTAAAATTAAAATTCCTATTTTAATTTTACTACATATACGTGTGTGTGTGTGTGTGTGTGTGTGTGTGTGTGTGTGTGTATGTGTGTGTATTAATCCTTCTCTGCTTTAGTCAGTATTTTCAAAGTTTTTACCAACTTCTGGCCTCCATTGTCCTGGATCAGAGAGCTTTGTTATAAGTCTAATGGGATTATCTTTATAGGGAAGCATTCTTACCTCCTGGGATTTTAGGAGATTGCTGTTAGAGACCTTAATGCTAGAAAGTAGAATTTTGAACTGAGTGACATAAATAATAATTTTCCAGCCTTATGTTACTTTTTCATAAATATCCTGTTAAAAATTAATCTGCTTGGTTAATACCTTTTTTTTAGGTTTCATTTTTCGTGTTTCGCTTTTAGTTAATGTCTCTAAAGTTATTTTGTTTATTGTTGTTCTTCAGCAGTTGTCTATTGACATTTTTATAATTTTATTCATTAAAGTGACTTTATTAAGCTCACCATTTACTTATACAAAGATGGTACATTCTTCATATTATTCTCTTAGCAAGTTAGTGTTTTCTTAGAGAAGTGTTATATTTTATGATAGTCACATCTAGACCCAAGTGTGACTGATTATAACATATGTCAACATTCTCTGTCTTTTGATCACAACTGAACAATTCATTTTAAGTTCAAATTATATTATTCTAAGCAGCTGTCACTTATGATTGACATTTAAAACAACTCTAATTGAATTTGATGATATTTTCTTTCTTATGCCACACATAACATAATTGAATATCTTTTTGCATTGTGGAAGCTACAAAAATATAGTACATTCTTCAAGGGTGTATAAGGCTGTTTCGCTTCTCCAGACAGTGCTTCAAGCAGGGCAGAGGGGACTCATTAATTAGTTTTGAAACTTTATGTGGTTTGTGGTCAGACTTTGAATCTGTAGTTCTCTTCTCACATCCTTTCCCTTTTTCCCCATTACTAGTCTTTATTCTTTACATTTTCAATCCCTGTCCAGCTCTTTAGTTATTAGAGAAATTTTGAGATATGTTTAAGCTTGAATAGATAATTGAAAAAATAAAAAGGGGAATTTTGCTTTGTTGCCTGGCAATTCCTTATGTGAAATAGTGAAAAAGCATTACTTTTAATTTGGACTGCCAGACACCCATCTCTTATGATGGGTTTCTGGAAAAATGAATTAGCCATCTTAGTTGCTTGTAAATCAGTGGCAGAAGTACCGCAAATGTATTTAGAGAATAAGACCCTGAAAGTAATACCACATTTTATGAGCAAATATCAGTGACACCAATGTACAGTGTCCCTGCCTAGGAACTATGGATGCTGAATGACTTTTTGACTTGAGTCTTGAAGGCTTATTATATACTCCCACTTTTTAGTTATTTATCTCCTTTATTTTCTATTGATCTCAGAGAGGAAGGGAGAGGGAGATAGATAGAAACATCAATTATGAGATTGCCCTGCCCCCCCACCACCAGAGATGGATCCCCCAACACAGGCATTTGCCCTGACCAGGAATTGAACCCTTGATCTCCTGTTTCATAGGTTAATGCTCAACTACTGAACCATACTGGCAAGCTCCTTTATTTTTTTAGCTTTTTTTAAATATATATTTTTTTGATTTTTTACAGAGAGGAAGGAAGAGGGATAGAGAGGTAGAAACATCGATGAGAGAGAAACATCAATCAGCTGCCTCCTGCACACTCCCCACAGGGGATGTGCCCCCAACCAAGGTACATGCTATTGACTGGAATCGAACCCAGGACCCTTCATTCCGCAGGCTGACGCTCTATCCACCGAGCCAAACGGGTTTTGGCAATTTTTTTTAGCATTTTAAAAGTTGATATATAATTAACACAACATAAAATTCACCATTTCAAAGTGCATACTTAGTGGTTTTTAGGTATTTACTATGTCATGCAATCATTACCACTGTCTGATTCCAGAACATTTCCATAACTCAGAAGAGAAACCTCATACCTGTTAGCAATTAGTTCTAATTCCCCTTTCCCTCCATTCCTTAGAAACCACTAATCTATGTTCTGTTTCCATGGATTTGTCTCTTTTGGACATTTTCTATAAATATCATATAATATGTAGCCTTTTGTTTGCACCTTCTTTCACTTACGTTTTCAAGGTTCATTCATGTTGTAGCATGTAATAATCCTTCATTCGGTTTCATGACTGAAGGATATTTTACTGTATAGATATACCACATTTTGTTCATCCATTCCTCAGCAGGTGGACATTTGGATTGTTTCCACTTTTTCCCTGCTGTGAATAATGCTTCTGTGAACATTTGTGTACAAGCTTTTATGTGAACTTGCACTTTTAATTCTCTTGGGTTGCCTTGGTTACTAATGTTCCTACCAAATTCAAGTATTTTGCTGTGCTGGTTATTTGCTTATTTGCCCTAGGATCCTTTCATTCTTTTCTGCTTGACTCTACACCATACTCAACTTGGGGAAGTACCCTTGACATCAGCTTTTGTTGAGTTGTTTTAATGGGAGACACTAGTGGAAGACTTGAGGGTGGGAGGACGGAGACGCCAGGGAATTGCACATTGTTCTGTCTAAAGTGAGGTGGAACATGTCTCCTATAATGGATACGTCTTGTAGTTCTTGTTGCTTTTATCCATGTGAGCTCAGCTTCTCCCACGAAGGGCTTGCCTTGTTTCCATCTTCTGCTAGATGGCCCTGGGTTCTAGATTCCAGTAATGGTGTCTCTCTTAGGGGTTTGTTACTTGATTCCTAGTATTGCTAATTCCTGGGCTACTTAATTGTTCTCTATTTGAATTCTTAATTCTTCTGTTACAATTCCCTGTATTAAGTCCATCTATTTGAAATAGAATGGTTTCTACTCTGGACTCGCATCTCTGGAATGTATTTCCCTTGAGTTACACAGCCTATAGGACACCTTTTATATTGTACTAGAGGCCCGATGCATGCAATTCATGCAAGAGTAGGCCTTCCTTCCTGGCTGCTGGCACCAGCTTCCCTCTGGCACACGGGACCTGGGCTTCCCTCTGGCCGCCAGCAGGTACCCAGGACCCAGGCTTTCCTCACAGCCCCAGCTTCATCCAGAAGGATGTCTGAAAGGATGTCCAGTGTAATTAGCATATTACGCTTTTATTATTATAGATTCTAAAAGCACCTCTGGAATGGTTTGCTTCAGTTAAAGTGTGTGTGTGTGTGTGTGTGTGTGTGTGTGTGTGTGTGTGTGTGTATACACACACATACATATATAGCTAGGTTTACCACCTTTGTGAATTTTAAGTGTTTTTATAGTAAAGAGAAATGTATTTCAGAATTTAAGTTATTTTATAGAAAATTCTAAAAAACTCAGCAGTGTGAGACATTGTCATATTCTTTTCCTACATTATAGCAAGTTAGTTCTGGGTTACTTTAAATAGGGGTTTCTATGTTCACTTTACTGAAGAACAATTTCATATTCTTCATATTCGTTTAAGTCTAAAACAATTTTCTGTGTGTGGTCTATACATGGCTGGAAGCAGAGTATCCTGGGTGTTGGTAAAATGGAGATTGCAGAGCAAATAAAAAAACCCTGCATTACATTCACTACGGGTGGAGTTTAATGTTGATTTAGTTTCCTCTTTTCTGAAGACTCGTATCATAGATACGCTAGTGGCTGCTGTAGTATCATTTATCTTTCCTTTTCATCTCTCCCACTTCATCTTCATGGGGAAAGTCACACCCATAATCTCTTATCCTAGCACACAGTAGGCAGTGTGCAGCTCCAAGCATTTACCCGTGTTTTCTTATTTAGGATAATCCTCTAGGAGGAAAGAAAAGCATATGTTTCCTAGGAAAGAATCAGATGGTTTTGTTACAAACGGGGGAAAATAGAAAACAATGAAGTAATTTAATTACTTCAAATTTCTGGGGTAGTTGAAATTCTTCCTCCCTGCCAATTTTCTTTCAGATTTCCAGGCAAGGTTGAGGCATTTCTAGACATGTAGGGATGCAGAAACTTTATATTAAAATCATGTTTTTGTTTTTGTTTTTCCTGAGGAGGTTATATATGGATGCCAGCACAATGAGGGAATAAACCAAGAAAGAGGGAGACATGGGATATGGCAGTTAGTGACTCAAGCTCAGGAGAGAGTAAAGTGGAAAGAGAAATAGTCAGGTTCTGCAGCAGGCACCAAGAACAAATAATTAGGAAGAAACCAAACAATTAGGAAGGTAGAGAAAACCCCACGAAGAAGTTTCTCTGGGAAGAGTTTCCCAGGGAGGAAAATGGCAGAAAGGAGAAAGCTTTTAGGAGCTTAGAAAATTTTAGTAGTAGTAGGGTTTTTTTTTTTTGTGTTTTGTTTTGTTTTTTAGCAGGTTTTCAGTAGAAGGAAATAATAAGGCTCGATTTAAACATAATGCCAGAGTCTCCTTTAGATGGCTGTTAAAGACTGAATGTTTGTGCACCCCACACCCAAGCTCATATGCTGAAGCTCTAACTCCAAATGTGATGCTGTTTGGAGGTGAGTTCTATGGGAGGTAAGTAGGCTTAGATTAAGTCATGGGGAACCCATGATGGGATTAATGTCCTCAAAGGAAGAGGAAGAAAGACCACAGCACTGGCCCCTGCCTCTGCACTTCCTCACTTGCTCCCTCTCCCTGTCTCCTGTGTGAGGATACAGCATGAAGGTGACAGCCTGCAAGTCAGGAACTGTGTTTTCTGTCACCTTGATCCTGGATGTCCCAGCCTCCACATCTGTGAGAAATGAATGTCTGTTGTTAAAGTCACCCAGTGTGTGATATTTTGTTGTGGCAGCTTGGCAGTCTAACATAGTGGCACAGGTCGTGCTATTGGGCTGTGGTTAAGTTTCCTACTTGACTCTATAAAGGACAATAGTTGTTGTAATGTAAGAACTGTAATGAACAATCCTATCTAATAAAAAAGTAATATGCAAATTGACTGTACCTCCGCTACACCCACAAGACACACCCACCAGCCACGCCCAACAGCCAAACAGGAGGGAATATGCAAATAAACCCAACCAAGATGGCTGCGGCCACAGAGAGCAGGAGGGAGGCTTGGGTTTCCCTGGCAATGGAGGAAGCCAAGCTTTCCGCTTGCCCTTGCTGGCCCAGACCTCCACTTAACGTTACAAAGTTTCAATTATAGAAGATAAATAAAGCCTAACAGAAATGGCGGCAGCCAAAGGGCTGGAGAGAGCAGGAGGCTAGGGTTGCCCAAGGCGATGGGCGGCGATGGAGGAAGCCAAGCTTCTGCAGCCTTGGCCTGCTTTGGCCTCTGCTTAAGGCTACAAAGTTTCGATTATAGAAGATACATAAATTCCAACAGAAATGGCTGCCACCACAGAGTGAGCAGAAGGCTTGGCTCCACTCCAGGCTACAAAGTTTCAATTGTAGAAGATAAATAAACCCCAGATCCCAGGACCTCTGCTTGGGTCGCCGGGGGTGTGGCCAGCCTGCAAACCACCACAGGCCCCTCGCCCAGGCCACCCCACGCCCCAAGGGAACCCCTACCCTGATCTGGAACACCCTTCAGGGCAAACCAGCTGGCCCCCACCCATGCATCAGGCCTCTATCCTATCTAATAAAAGAGTAATATGTAGATTGACCATCACTCCAACACACAAGATGGCAGCCTCCATGTGGTCAAAGATCCTGCCCCCATGTGGACACAAGATGGCCACCACAAGATGGCCAGCAGGGGAGGGCAGTTGGGGGTGATCAAGCCTGCTGGGGAGGGCAGTTAGGGGTGACCCGGCCAGCAGAGGAGAGAAGTTGGGGGTGACTGGGCCTGTAGGGAAGGGCATTTGGGGGGGACCCAGGCCTGCAGGGGAGAGCAGTTGGGGGGAACTAGGCCTGCAGGGGAGGGCAGTTAAGGGTGACCAGGCCTTCAGGGGAGGGCAATTAGCAGCAATCAGGCTGTCAGGGGAGCAGTTAGGCATGAAACAGGCTGGCAGGGGAGTGGTTAGGTGGTGATCAGGCTGGCAGGCAGAAGCGGTTAGGGGCAATCAGGAAGGCAGGCAGGCGAGCAGTTGGGAACCAGCAGCCCTGGATTGTGAGAGGGATGTCTGACTGCCCGTTTAGGCTCGATCCCAGTCGGGCCTAAACGGGCAGTTGGACATCCCTCGAGCGGTCCCAGATTGGAGAGAGTGCAGGCTGGGCTAAGGGACACCCCCCCCCCCCATGCACGAATTTTGTGCACCAGGCCTCTAGTCCATATATATAAAAGCCTAAGTGACCATTATGACCGAATGACAGGCCGGTAGGTATGATGCACACTGACCACCAGGGGGCAGGCACTCAATATAAGAGCTGTCCCCTCGTGGTCAGTGTGCTCCCACAGCCAACCTCCTGTGGTACCCTCCAGCCGGCCATCCTTCCACAAGATGGCCATGATTAGCCCAATCGCTGACCAGGCTGAGAGACCCCACCCATGCACGAATTTGTGCACAGGCCTCTAGTACTTCTTTAATGTATGGAAACCACTAAGTATAGTAGGTTCTCAGGTTACATCGGAGATCCGTTCCTATGGCACAACGTAAAATCGCTGTAAGTTGGAACTCACCTACATAAGCACCTACGTCACTCACATGGAGCACATACACAGCAGTAATGAAGTGAAACAGTAAAAGAAATTTAAAAGAAAGATAACAATTCCTGACCTTTACTTGTGGTAAATAAATAATAAAAAACATAAAGCACATATGTACATACGTCAAAATGGGAGATGGCAATGTAACCATGAAATGACGTATGTCAAGTCTGACGTAACCCGAGGACTGCCTGTACTTAATACTTTTTAAAAAAAAATAAATCTTTATTGTTCAGATTATTACAGTTGTTCCTCTTTTTTCCCCCATAGCTCTCCTCCACCTGCCCTCCCCTGCCGGTTCCCACCCCACCCCCTGCCCTTATTCTCCCCGCACTGTCCTCATCCATAGGTGTACGATTTTTGTCCAGTCTCTTCCCGCACCCCCCACACCCCATTCCCCCCTGAGAATTGTCAGTCCATTCCCTTTCTATGCCCCTGATTCTATTATATTCACCAGTTTATTCTATTCATCAGATTTTTTATTCACTTGATTTTTAGATTCACTTGTTGATAGATATGTATTTGTTGTTCATAATTTTTATCTTTACCTTTTTCTTCTTCTTCCTCTTCTTAAAGAATACCCTTCAGCATTTCATTTAATACTGGTTTTGCTTACATTGTTTGTATAAAAATAATAATGAGAGATTTTGGGAGATATTTTTTAAAAGTTGTCATTTTGTAACCATGACCATATAATTAAATATTACTCATTAAAATGCAGGTGAATTATGTCTTATGGTGATAAATGTATCTGATATACTTGCCACTTGATGGAACAGATACACTGGGCAGATGTGATCTAGACATTGCTTTATGGATAGAAATATGTGTCTGTTCAAACATGTTTATTCCAATAACTGGGATATAGGTGACAAAAGAGCTCCATTAGGATCAAGGAGAATGAGCCATGCGTGTGTAGAGTCACAGTTCTGGGCACTTTATAGGAATTTCTTTGTTTTTAGCCTGGGCTGCTTTATTCTTGCTTTCTCAGCTCACCGATAAGTATGCTTGGCTCCAGTGAATGAGGGTGCTTTAGGGGGTAGTAATTTACAGTGTTACTTCTGTTGAAGAGTTTTTTTCTTGAGAGTCACAGGATTTTAGCCTTTGTGTCAGGGAGCAGCAGAACACAGCTGGCACGTTCAGGGGTTCCCCCGGAGGGAGTTAAATGAAGTGCTCTTACAGAAGGCTGGGAAAGGTTAAGGGAACAATCAGAACTGGAAGCTGTGGCTTCTTTGAATATACTAGTAGATACAAAAATGGAAGAAAAGGTTGGTTCTGGGAGCATACTTAGTGCTGGAGTCCTGAAAAAGGGTCTAGTTACAGGCTCTGCAGTTAAGAAAAAAGGCAGCCACTGCTAGAAGGAAGCAGGGATCGAAGTGGGTGCTAAATATCTTAATTCACAAGCAAGCCTTTAACGTTGCAGCAATTTTTCATAGGGTTCTAAAATAACATTATACAATGCATATGTGGTTACTAATACATCTAAACTCTGGGCAATGAAAATCACAGGTTTTCTTGCCCTATTCCCACCCCTGGAGTTACAGAATACAATCTTAAAATAAGGCTTTCCTCTGTTAATGTGGTAATATCCCCCAAATAATGTTTTAATTCACTAAATATACCATTGTGTATGGGTCTATGGTGTTTTTGGTTTTTCCCCCCAAAAAGTAAATTGGTTTCAAAGCTCTGTTAGGGCCCTTTAAGTTAGAAGAGCATGTGAAAGAGCTACAGTTTAAATTCAGCATCTTCTCTTTCATTTCTCCCTACTTTCCTTCCCTTAGGTAGCACTGTTTATTGAGCACCTTCTATGTGCTACACACTGCCAGAGGAGCAGCGATGAGGGGGATGGGGGCAACAGTGCTGCTATCAGTTTCTGCAGCTTCAGTCTGTGATCAGGCCTGTGGCTCCTGTCAGTCAAGTTGTAGCTCATCCCCACACACCCCCTCCCCTCCTTTGTTTCCCCCCCTCCCCCAAGGGTTACTAAGTCAGGAGTTTTATCTTTTACTGGCTTACTTTCTCCTAAGACTTACTCAGGTTAATATTACTTACTAAGTAATGGTAACTTAATCACCTAAGTTAATATTACTTAGTAGTAATATTAACTTAGGTGACTTTTAGCTTTATCTATCTTGGGATGCATGAAATTGTGGAAATTCAAAGATGCAAAAGGGGGATAATAATTCTCTTCTTATCTGGCAGGGGAAATGGGTGATCTCTAAGCTCATGTAAGCTTAGGTGATGTGCCTAAGTTCATCTAGTAATAAGGTTAAATAGAAATGTTGATGCTATTCTAAGTATTTATGGCCATTTTTGTGTACTTTTCTGATAAAAAATAAATAATTAAGGTTAATATTTTATAATGATATTTTGGGAAATAAAGAATTATATGATGATATTTGCCCAAGGATTTTTTAAAATCAACTTTTAGAATTCAATTTAGTAATAATTACATAAACAATATAAAATTTTTATACTTTTTGAGGATTTTTTATTATTAATTTGGTTATATTTTATATGTTTCTTTTTAAACCAAAAGTGTTAAAATGAAAGTTTTGAGGTATATTTCCAGAGAATCTAT
Source organism: Corynorhinus townsendii (assembly GCA_026230045.1). NCBI lineage: Eukaryota > Metazoa > Chordata > Mammalia > Chiroptera > Vespertilionidae > Corynorhinus > Corynorhinus townsendii. The sequence continues at coordinate 95,345,689 of JAPDVU010000002.1, forward strand.
AATTGATTTGAATGATACATGAGACATTTTTTGTCAAACTGTCTGAGATAGAAAAATATCTTAGAATAGCTGTATTTAGATTTTAATGAAACTAGACAGAAAGGAGACTAAAGTAGTTTCCTTTTTAGTCTTTTAAATGAAAAAGTGCATCATTTGTCCTATATATCTTACTCATCATCAGTCATAGCAAAGCATTCATTCCCAGGAGACAGATAATGGATTCAGAATGCTGAAAGGAATGGAAGACTGTCATTCAATGCAGATGAGTTTTAGTAATATTCTTATCATGAGAAATTGGGTTGCAGAACCTTCACATTTGAAATTAAGTTGCTATAGATATATTTAATTAAAAGTAGATTGCTTTAACCTTTCTTTAAGTTAGAAATTGGTTTAAAACCTTAAATTTATAGTTAGTTTGTATTTAACTCGTGTTCAAGACTTGCCTTTAATAGGGATTCTTTATAAAGTTTAGCCCTAAAAAGCTACATTTTAATTGGACTATTACAGTGAACATATAAAGAAAGTTTCCGAAAGAAATTTATAACTTAGTATATTGGATCAAAGTATGGTTTACTTTTCTTCTCATGGAGAAAGTAACCAAACTAATCTAAACAAACTGAAAACTGAGAACAAAAGGGGGGGTATGCCTTCTCAACTCTCCTAACACCTCATCAACACAATTCCTTAATCATTATAAATTACATTTCCTGGAGTTTTAGTGTTATCACCTGATGGCTTGGATTTTCATTTATAAGAGTGTCCATGGATACTACTTTTCTAAAAGTTAAATTATGTAAATAATTAAATGAACAAAGTAGAATAGCAAACATAAATGAGAATATATTTTGTGTGCATGTGTTGGCAAACTTGCAAACTCTATTATTAACCAGTTTTTAGGTTAATTAGAGGGAAGCAGAGTGATCCAAACTATTTGGTTTTACCTAATCGTGTACTTTTAGCTCAAGGCTTTTAAAAAAAGTTAAGTTGCATACAGAATGATGTGTGGTTAACTAATAATCTTGACCATTTCTCCCCCCTCCCCCCACCCCCGCTGTGGAACTGCATTTCTAGTTTGAGGACTTGGGGGCTCCTTGTTCTGAGTAGATGCTGAGATGATTTGGGCTGTGTTTGTGGCCTTGCCACTTCCCCTGTTTGAGACAAGCCAGAGGAGTAGAGATGGTTGACAGGATTTGATACTAGTTTCCGCAGCTCCAATCTGTGATCACGATGCCTGTGGCTCCTATCAACCAAATTGTCACTGATTTTTTTTTCAATGGGCTACTAGGTCAGAAAAGGGATTCTCTTTTTTACTGGCTTATTTTCTCCTAAGACCTGCTCAGATGAGTAGTGATATTACCATAAGTACTTTATAACTTTATCTATCATGGTAATTACATTTTAAAAAAAATAATACAGGTTAATACTGTCTAGTACAAAAGTATCTCACATTAATGGTACATATTAAACCAAATTAAATTGTCAAAAGTCTGTTTATAATAACCTTCATTTTCTTTTTAAGTGAAAAGCTCCTATAGAAAACGGTCCAATTTGTTCTCCCTTTTCCTCCTCTCACAGGGTGAATTAGTCACATACTGAAATCTCCTATAAATATATACCATCCTTACCCAGAAAGGAGTTGCAACATTATAGAATCGTTCAGCTTTTCTCAATGTAGATCAAGATTCATACATTTGCAGAGGCTTAGCATGTTCATGTTAGGCATGCAGAAAATGGGAATTTGTTGTTGTTACAGATAAATTATCTTCATCTGACTCTATTTTGTTTCACACCTTCATCATCAGCCATGTAGGAAGAGCCTGCTATCTACAGTACTATATAGCAAGTAACATCAAGTGAAGTTGTGCATATGTGAGCTCTTATCAGTGCCTTGACATTTAGTACATTCACGATAAATATTTCCTTACAAGCTCAGTTTTTGCTTTTATCTGGCATTTTCCCAAGTTTAAATGGAGAATATGACAGTTATTGTTTAGTTTATCCAAACATGCCTTTTCTGGGTTACCCTTCAAAATATTGAACTCTTGGACTTTCTTGCTAGGATCACTGGTGATATTCTCCCAAATTGAAAGCATTGCATAATCTTTCTATGGAAAAAAATGGATTGTACCTGGTGAATCCTACTGTTAAGTTTCTCCAGGATAAAATATTCCTTTCTTATGAAATTTGGTTTCTTTACCAAATGTTCCAGTATTTTATTTCTAAACCACTGAAACAATATTAGTACAAAGTTGAAGATCAAACCATGAAAAGCTCATCCTTTGCGATGTAAGATGAGAAATAAGTGGTCAAAGCTTCAGAGAAGAAATAGCATTAGAAAATGAGAAGAGTGTCCTATTTTTTGGGTGGGGAACTCTCCCTGTTCCCATCTGTTGCAGGGGGATGTGAGTTTCTTGTGTTATCTTGAAAAAGGAATTTTTTGAGACTTGCACAAGAAAATGAAAAACTGTACTAGCAGAAAGCTTTAATTCTGTGGCATTAACCCTCTGAGTTTCTAAGGTCCCTTGGAAAAGTGCAGCTATGCCTTTAATAGGGCTAGAATTAAAGCTGTTGCTAGAGTTTCCATTCCACGTTGGAGCAGTGTCCAATCCAGTATAAAGCTAGCTTATTTTGTGCTCCCAGTTGCAGTCCTTCTGTTCATAGTGTGTGCTGTCTGCAGGGGCAATGGCTATGGAGGAAACATGGACGACCAAGAGTATAATCAGAGAGTCAAAATCCAAGAGAATCAAGAGTGCTAAGAGCCAAGAGAGTAAACTCCTTTATCTTGGAATTATGTATTCCCCAAATTTTCATGGGCTTATGGTAGCACTGCCCCCTCTAGCCAATGATTTCTGTTCCCAGGTTTGACTGGCAGGCAAGTTCCCTATGCTGTTCAAACTTTGTGCATGCTCCCATCCTCCCCTTTTGTCCAGTCCCTTCTCCCAGTGATCTGTAAGAAATGGACTGGTGGTTCCCTGGGGAGTGAAATTGCAGCTTTCTGACGAAGCTGCCCAAATGACATGCCCATAATTTCTGGTCTTCCTTTTGCTCCTTTCCTATCCTATCTAATAAAGAGGGAATATGCTAATTGACCATCACTCTGCCACAAAGATGGCTGCACCCACAGCTGAGGCCAAGTTTCCATAAGGAACCTTAATGAGCAATCAACAGGGTTCTGAGGCTATGCCCTCCCCTGCCCCCGTGGGGCTTGATAGGGGACCTCAGGTCACATCCCCCACCTGGCAGGGCTTGGCAGGGAACATCAGGCTGCGCCCCCCACCCAGCAGAGCTTGACAGGGAACCTCAGGCCATGCCCCCTGCCCTAGCGTCAGGCTGGGGGACCTCAGGCCTCACCCCCCACCAGGTGGGGCTTGACAGAGGACTTCAGGCCTCGCCCCCCACCCTGGCACCAGGCCAGGGGACCTCAGACAGTACCCCTTTCCTGGCAGGGCTTGATGGGGGAACCTAAGGCCGTGCCCCCCACTCCCCAGCACCAGGCCAGGGGACCTGAGGCTGCACCCCCCTGCCTGGCTGGGCTTGACAGGGGACCTCAGGCCGTGCCCTCCACACAGCGGGGCTTGACAGGTGACCTCAAGGTGCACCTCCAGTGCTGGGTCGGGGGAACTCAGGCCGCTCCCCCCACCAGATGGGGCTTGACAGGAGACTTCAGGCCATGCCCCCCACCCCAGCACCAGGCCAGGGGACTTAAGACAGGACCCCATGCCTGATGGGGCTTGACGGGGGACCTCAGACCATGCCCCTCACCCCAGCACTGGGCCAGGGGACCTGAGGCTGTGCCCCCCTGCCTGGCTGGGCTTGACAGGGGACCTCAGGCCATGCCCCCCACCCAGCAGGGCTTGACAGGGGACCTCAGGCCATGCCCTCCACCCAGCAGGGCTTGACAGGGGAACTCAAGGTGCACCCCCAGTGCTGTGTCGGGGGAACTCAGGCTGTGCCCCTCAGGTCGCCCAGCTGGACTTATGGGGGACCTGAGGCTGTGCCCCCCTGCTGGTGGGGCTTGATGGGTGACCTGAGGCTGTGCTCCCCTCCCAGTGCTGGTCGGGGGACCTGAGGCTACGCCCCCCCCTGCCTGGCAGGGCTTGATGGAGAACCTCAGGCCATGCTCCCCGCACCCCCGCCCTGGTATGGGCTGTGGGACCTCAGGCCATGCCTCCCATCCTGGAGCTGGGCCAGGGGACCTGAGGCTACGCCTCTCGCCCAGTGGGGCTTGACAAGGGTAGGAATGGGGTGGGGGGGGGCGCAGCCGGGTCTGTTATCTCACGTGATTTTGTGGTGCATGTGGGTGGGCAGGGACTTGACTCTGGGTCCCGTGGTGTGCCCCAGACTCTGACAGAAGGAAGGTTTTCATATATATTTTACTAATTTTCTTTCATCGCTGACTCTTCTATTATAGAGAAAGGGCAAATAGCAATATTAAATTATTTTCTCTAATTAATCCCCTTTCAATGTGCATGAATTTCATGCACTGGGCCACTAGTTATTAATAACTAACTAATTAGAGCAATTTCACTATCATGATACAGAAAAAGGAGAAGGGATTAATATATATTTTACAGTATTATCTATAATAATAAAAGGGTAATATGCTAATTAGACCGGATGTTCTTTCAGGCGTCATTCTGGATATTCTTCCTGACAAAGCTGGGGCTGGAGTGAAGCTGCCCGGGTCCTGGATACCTGCTGGCAGACGGAGGGGAGCAGCCTGGGTCCTCAGTGCTGAATGGAAGCCAGTGCCGGCAGCTGGGGGAAGGAAGGCCTACTCTTGCATGAATTTTTGTGCGTCAGGCCTCTAGTTTATATATATATATATATAAAAGCCTAAGCAACTGTTATGGCAGAATGACCAGAATGACTGATCCCTATGATGTGCACTAACCACCAGGGGACAGACGCTCAATGCAGGAGCTGCCCCCTGATGGTCAGTGTGCTCCCACAGGGGGAGTGCTGCTCAGCCAGAAGCCAGGTTCACAGCTGGTGAGTGCAGCAGTGGTGGTGGGAGCCTCTCCCACTCCTGCAGCAGCACTAAGGAACAGCGAGCCGATCAATAAAGAGCAGTGAGCAGGTGGGCGGTAAAGAGCGAGGGGTACTGGACTATGAGAGGATGCAGGCTGGGCTGAGGGGTCCCTTTCCCCAGTGCATAAATTTCATGCACCTCTAGTTGTATATAATATCTAAAATCTAGTGAATATTTTTAATTGTGCAATAATAGTTAGCTATGGACTATTTCACTAAATCTTCCCAGTGACCCAGGAGCAAATTGAGACTTGGACTTCAGAATTCATACTTGCTAACCTGTGCCAGAGCTGGGATTGCATTTAAGGCATTTTGGTTCTGTGTTGTAACCATTGAGATGGAGAAAGGTGGAGCACTATGAACTTCAAGGAGAGTGAGTTCCAGTTGCAGCTTTTCCTGGCAGTGCTAGAAAGTGTTCATTAACAGTTGTTTCTATACCAGGTGTACTGGTTAATAATGAGGATTTTGTAATCAAAGAAAACATGATAATTTCAAGAGAAACATCAAAAGTGCTTTATTCAAAGTAATGTCCATCGCTAGCTACACATTTTCCTCATCTTTCAGGTAATATGTGGATACCGCCCCAATAGAACTTTTCTTGTTTTGAGGCAAACCATTCAGAGACCCAATTTTCCACTTCTTCCTATGTTTTGAAGTGCTGCTCAGAAAGAGCATGTGCCATCACCGATCGGAACAAGTGATAACCTGAAGGAGCAAGGTCTGGCGAATATGGTGGGTGGGTTAATACTTTCCAGGCAAGATCTTTTAATGTGTCTTTAGCTGGTTTTGAAGTGTGTGATGGTTGTTATCATGAAGCAAAATTACTTTGCAGTGTCTTCTGGCCCATTCTGGTCGTTTTACGATCAAAGTGTGGTTCAAATTGATTATTTGTTGTTGATAGTGATCAGTATTAACGGTTTCACCTGGTTTTAGAAGCTCATAATACACCACACCTTCCTGATCCCACCAAACACAGAGCATTTTCTTCTTTCTGAAGCGATTTGGCCTTGAAGTCGATGTTAATCAACCTGGATCAACCCATGATTTTGTGCATTTGGGATTCTCAAAATAAATCCACTTGTCATCACTAGTCACAATTCGATGCAAAAAGAGACTTTCTTTCGTGCCATTGAAGCAACATTTTACTGATGACTTCCAGTTTTCCATTTGTCTTCCATTCAGGTGATGTGTCACCCATTTTCCTTCCTTTAAAATCTTTCCCATTGCTTGTAAATGATCGGAAATTATTTGCTGAGCAACGTTTAATCTTTCTGCAAGTTGTTTTTGAGTTTGACATGCATCTTCATCCAATAATGCCTGTAATTGTTGGTCTTCAAAATGTTCCAGTTGACCTGGATGTTCTTTGTCTTTCACAATGAAATCATCACTTTTAAAGCATTTAAACCAGCGTTTACAAATATCTTAAGATGGAGCATGTTCCCCATAAGTTTCCTGAGTATACGATAACTTTCAGCAGTACTTTTCTTCAAAATAAAGTAATGAATTAAAACTTCCCACAAATGCTCTTTTTTTGATAGGAAATTCGACATTTTTAAGCGTAAAAATATCTATGATGTTAACAGCTTCAGCAAATTTGACATAGGAAGTTTTGAAGCTCACTGTCAATACAACAAAATAGCATACATATCTAATTGCATATATATCAACACATGTGTAACTGCATCTATTAAAAAAATTCACATTATTAATTGGTACACCTGGTATTTTACAGACATTTAAATTTAGATTCAAGAAATTATGTTACCTATTGAAAGTCACATATCTAGTAATTAGTAATTGAAAGGTTTAGCTACAACTATTATATGCATATTTATTTCATGAAGGCTCTGCTTACCATACCCTTGAGTTACATGTAATTCCTGTTATGTGCATCTGGCACTCATGTTTATGTCTCTGGAAGCTGACTGTAATTTTGGGATGATTTTTTATCTAAACTATAAGATATCAGTTTTGAGTGTGCATGGGTGTGTGTGTGTGTGTGTATGTATAACACTATGTCTAATACATTGGATATGTAAGTAATTAAATAGTTTACATTATTTACCTTTGATTTGTGAGACAGAGGACAATTAAAGGAAGTAGAACTGACTTGAAAGAGAAAATATATATTTTTGTTGCTTTTATGTTTATAGTATTTCAAGAATCAAACTTCATATCATTAATATCACATTTGTTTTAACCTTGGCTACCACTTTTCAAATCCAATCTTATTTGTCTATATCTCTTGCTTACAGTTTCACTGTATTGTGTTTAAGCATGAATTTTACCTTTCAAGGTGATTCTGAAACTAATCTTGAAGGCATGTCAAGAAATTTTATTTGTTGGGTGACATGACATGATGATAAATTGTGTGGGTGAGGGAAAGTTAGTAATCATGTTGCAGAGCATAATGTTCAATGTGACATTATTTATTTTAAGACAAATATACACAACACATACAACTTTTTGTTTCTAGAAATAAAGATAAATATATGTATAAATATAAATTTGTTTGTGAATTTACTGAAGTAGGCATGAAAAGAGAACCTCCTGATTTTTGAGTATACTGTTTTAGGGAAAGTGTGGGAGTTTTAGTGTAGGTGATCAATTGAGTTATTTTAGTAGGGCTTAATCATGCTTATGAACAATTGTAATGTCTTGTATAGGAAAGAAAGACAGTAAAGAGAACATAGCTGGTTTAATTTTTTTTTTTAAACAGGGTTGACATCATTTAAAATTGTGATTCATGATTATGATACTCTTATGGAATGCTTTGGAGATATTTATTTTATTAGTATAAGTAATAATGAAAACAGAGAAGATTAATTATTAGCAAATGTTTAGTATATACATTAAGATAAATAAATCACTATTGTTGGTTTTAAAACGCATATTATGTGTAACTATACAGTGCCGGAAGCCAATTCCAGCATGTCATAATTGCACGAGTTTCATCAAAAGGTTGATGGAACTTGGGGACTCAACAAGGGCTGAGTCACATATGTTGTCACCTGTTGGGAATGGCTGAAGGCATTTCCCCAAACCTGAAAAGGATGATTGTTTGCTGTCAGAAAGTTCAGGGCATCTTAATCTACATGTTATTGACTCCTACTGGCAAAATACCTGAACAGCTATAGGCTATTCCCCAATCTGACAATGAACTCTGTAGATGAAACCCTACCCTTTGAAGTGTATATCTCCACCTTGCCTTAGGATAATTTGTGTTAATAAAAAGCAAGGGGTCCTGAGAGAAGGAGAACTTAGTTTCTTTATCTAGGCTCCTCTGACCCCCCCAATGCCTTTCAAAATTATCTTTCATCTCTGGACTCCTATTTAATCTACACACAGCCTTTCTCCAGATTGCCGAACCCTTCTTAATGCCAGAACAAGAATCCCAGCAATACAGTAGTGAGTAGTTTTGATAGTTGTTTAGTGCACACTGTTGCTGTACCTGATCCATATTGGAGCTGGAAGGTATCTAACTTACTACTTTTTGGTTCTTATTTCTGTATCTAGCTGTTATCATCTTATGTGATGCATAGTGCTACATCTCAAATTTAGTTTATTCATTTCGGAGCCTTGTCAAGTGTGGCTCAGTTGTTTGGGCATCATTCCTGCACCAAAAGGATGTGGGTTGGATTCCTGGTCAGTGCACATGTCCATGTTTTGGGCTCGATTCCCTGTAGGGGGCATACAGGAGGCAGCTGATCAATGTTTCACTCTCACATCAATGTTCCTCTCTCCCTTTCCCTTCCTTTCTCTAAAAATTAATTTCAGAAATCTAAAAAAAGAAGACTTTAGAGAGAAAGTAAACACATAGAGTTAGGGCAGAAGTGATGTACATGTGACCTTGGTTGATACAAGTGTCTACCTGATATCAAAGGGCTTAAGTCCACATAATCTCAGATAGGACAGCTGTCATTATAATTGTGGAGATCTCCTCTCTGTGTACAGAAGAGAGCTGAGGCAGGCACATAGGAAGCAGATACTGCATCCAGAGTCTCATATTCAAAGGGTTTGTGCAGTTACAGATGGCTAATGATCAAGAGAGGATGGAGGGAGCTTAGTCTGTTAAAAAAATGGTACTGAGGCCTAGCCTTCAGTGTTGTGAGATGAAAAGGAAGAGCCTTGCAGGCTCTGTGGTTAAAAATAACACTGGGGAAAGCAGTATGGAGTTTCTTAAAAAAATAAAAATGGAGCTCCTTTGTCCCACCAATCCCACTTCTGGGAATATATTTGAAGAAACAGGAAGCACTAATTAGAAAGGATATATGCACCCATGTGTTCATTGTAGCATTATTTATGATAGCCAAGATCTGGAAACAGCCCAAGTGCCCACCAGTAAATGAGTGGATAAAAAAACCCTGTGGTACATTTACACAATGGAATACTACTTGGCTGTAAAAAAAGAAGGAAATCTAACCTTCCTTTGACAGCATGGATGGATCTGGAGATTATTAATATAAGTGAAATAAGCCAGTCAGAGAAGGACAAATACCATATGATCTCACTTACATGTAGAATCTAATGAACAAAATAAACTGACAAACAAAATAGAAACAGAGACAGGGATACATGGAATAGACTGACAGCTCTCAGAGGGGAGGGGCATTGAGGGCTGGATGAAAGATGGTGAAAGGATTTAGCAAAACGCGCGCGCGCACGCGCGCGCACACACGCACACACACACACAGCACACACACTTGCATATATCACATAGACACTGATAACAGTGTGGTGATAGTCAGAGGGAAAGGGGAATGGAACTGGTGGAGGTTGACCAACGGCAGATCAGTGGTGATGGAAAAATACTTTGCTTGGGGCAATGGACACAGGATACAGTGTGAAAATGATGTTTTATTGAGTTGTACACTTGAAACATGCATGGTTTTTTCATCCCACTACATTCAATTTACTTGTAAGAAAAGTGACAGCAACATATTAATGATTTTCTTTACATTTTAGAGTTTTGCATTTGATTAGTACAATAGTTAAGAAAAACATGATTATGCACTTTGATTTTATTAATTTAGAAGCCAGAAAAACTGATAATAGTAAGTGGTTTAAATGCTCTTTATTTTAATGTAATTGCCTTAATGGCAGTGAGATTTATTCTTGAACATGTTAAACCTCTATGTAACTTGCCAGCATTTTCCTGAAATTGGGTCTCTGATTTCAGAAATGGGAGTGGGGAAAGATATGAAAATACATGGCCTCAAGCTTTCTAAAATCCAAATTGAAACTTGTACTACAAAGAGAGAAGTTTAACTTGAGAGTTTATGCCTATATCAGCATGACATAAAGTAGCAATTGAAGTTTTCTTACAACCCATGGATCTAATAAACAAATTGGTTCATTTAAAAAAGTGATTCAGTTTTCTTGGATTTTGGATTTCAGAAAAGAAGGATAGCCTAATGAATTATGTCCTGTGTGTTATAAATGTAGAAATCACACACAGAGGTCTGTTTTAGATGCTATTTATTTAAATATGGATAACGAGGCATTTTGTGAATTTTTAGATTAATAGCCTATTGTTCTATTAATAGATTGCCTTTTTTTGAGTGGTGCTATTTAATTATATATATATATATATAGATTAGGTTAATTATATATGTAATTTATATATAGTTTTTTAACTTAAAATTTTGTAACCTTTTCACTTTATATTTTATTAATCTAATACGTAATTAAATAATCACCATTCAAAAAAGGTGATTTAAACTATATATTATATAAAATAGATATAATACTATTGGAATTTAGAACAGAAAGGAGAAAATAAAAATCTATCTTAAAATACAAATAAATACATTCATGTTTCTTTTAATTACTATAATTTTTATTTTAAACTGTCTACATATTATAGTTACTGATGCATATTAATTAAAAAGATTAATAAGAAGGAATTACCTAGATTTTTGTGCTTTAATCATTTATATTATTTGATAGATATAGAGATAATTATTTATAATTTCAGTAGATAATGAAGACATTGAAAGAATACTATTTTGTACAACTAAAATGAAATGATTTTTGGCTAATTCTGTTCTTTACTAAATGTCCAATTGCCAAGTTATCCTATGATCTCGATTATGCATAAGTAGGATATTTATTCTTTCAGTGAAAACTTGTGGGATACTTATGTGGGAGGTTCTATACTAGGTGTTGGGACACAAACATGAAAAAAATTTGACCCCTATCTTCAGATAGCTCTAGTAAAAACAACAACTCAATATAGACACATGTAAAATAAGTACTATAATAGATACAGGTTTAGGCTACTTGTTGGAAGTTCAGAGAGGTAGTGCTTTCTCTTTCTTGGTGCACAAGTCAGCTATAGCCACAGTAATACTGTGAAACACATTATCCGAAGCTCAGGGTGTAACAACAGTAAGCATTTTATTTCTCACTCACGTAGTTATGGATCTGCTATGGTGGCTCTGTGTTTTAGATGTCTTGATATGCTTAAGGAAAGTGATGGGATAGCAATTATAATTTGTTTTTGGTGGGGGATGAGACTGCTGATGAGAGATGGGGGAATTGCTACACAGTATTACCAACATTTATTGTGTAAAAAATATCAACATTATTATATTAGCACTAGAGGCCCATTGCATGAAGAGATTGGTGCAATAGGCCTTCCTTCCATTGGCTTCCAGCACCGGTTTTCCTCTGGCACCCGGGACCCAGGCCTTTACTCCTGCCAGAGTCTGCCATCTTCATCTTTGCTGCAGACTCTGGCTGGAGTCTGCCATTTTTGTCTTTGCTGCAGACTCCGGAATCTGCAGTCTTGTCTTTGCTGAGGCACTGTGCTCCTGTAGATACCTTTGCACACCACCCTCCCCTCCTTCCCCCCATAGCAGGCGTCCTGCCCCGCTTGACCACTCTGCACCTGGAGCAGCTGGGCGGCTTCCATCTTTGGCCTTCTAATTTGCATACTTACTCTGATTGGCTGTGGGCATAGCAGAGGTAAGGTCAATTTACATGTTTGTCTATTATTAGGTAAAATATTATTGTTTTGAACTCCATGATGCGAGTTATTCCAAACTGAATGAGACCTCTAGATCCATGGGAAATTCTGACATGACTATGTCTCCTCGATGTGTACTCTAGAACCCTTGCTCTAAGCCAGTGGTTGGCAAACTGCGGCTCGCAAGCCACATGTGGCTTGCAAGCTGCAATTTGCCGCTCTGTTGACTAATGAGTTTGCCAACCACTGCTCTAAGCCCTCCTGTAAGTATCATCTCTTTTGAACCTTGCCCTTCTACCATACTTGCACTATAAATCTGTTGTGTTGGTCACATCAAATTGTCTTTGATCCTGCACAGCTTCTAGGCACCTGAGGAACATCACACAGCCATAGGTACTGCTGCTTCTCCAGGTGCCTGGCCATTAGCACTCCACGGAAATAATTTGAACATCCCGATAGGTCTTTCTTACATCCTCCACATTAGCTATTTCAGTTTCACCACTGCCTTGAGAATCTCTCCCCACCCCCTTTTCTTTTTTACTTCCTCCTCATTCCCTAACTTTTCAGAGAAAGTAGAAGCCAAAAACAAAAAAAAAGGAACATTTCAACTTCTAACCATTTCCCTAAATATATCTCTGTATCCGTAGTCACCCTTCCACATGCTTTCGAAATTTAGTACAAATTGGTCATAATATGGTAAATCTTTTTACCTCTTCTTTCTCTTGTCAGCCTCTCCCTCTGTTGCTTCCTTTTTCTCTGCGTACAAAGTTACATATTTTCTTCCTTAAGTATATTGGAAAACTAAAGAAAATCTCTCCTTTAATTCTCTGTCAGATTTTAGTAATTAGTTTATGTGTGCCATGACATGAAAAAGGTTGAAGCCCTAACCCAGTGGTTGGCAAATTCATTAGTCAACAGAGCCAAATATCAACAGTACAACGATTGAAATTTCTTTTGAGAGCCAAATTTTTTAAACTTAAACTTCTTCTAACGCCACTTCTTCAAAATGACTCGCCCAGGCCGTGGTATTTTGTGGAAGAGCCACACTCAAAGGGCCAAAGAGCCGCATGGGGCTCGCGAGTTGCAGTTTGCAGACCACGGTCCTAACCGGTTTGGCTCAGTGGATAGAGCGTTGGCCTGCAGACTCAAGGGCTCAAGAGGCCCAGGTTCGATTCCAGTCAAGGGCTTGTACCTTGGTTTCAGGCACATCCCCAGTAGGGGGTGTGCAGGAGGCAGCTGATTGATGTTTCTCTCTCATCCATGTTTCTAACTCTCTATCCCTCTCCCTTCCTCTCTAAAAAATAAATAAAATATATTTAAAAAAAAATTACTGGCATGCTGCAAGCATTTTTAAGACATGCAAAAAACATGAGGTCTGTTCCTTTATACAATATTTTATCAAATAATGAAATGAAAACAGCCAACACAACAATAACCATCTGCCTTGAATGAAAAAGGTTGAAAATCACTGATATAGATGGATGGTTACCAAACCTTTGTGTGCATAACAAAAATGTAGGGGGCTTTATAAACGTACTGATGGACTCCTGGATCTGAGTCAAGGATCTGGGGTGAACTCTTCATTTCTAACTTTTAAAAGCAGCCAGATTGGGGAACTATTATAAAAAATGAGTATGTACTGACAAAGTAATGCTGACCTTAGAGTATGTGGAAAAGGTTACACAATTGTAAGTTAAAAGTGTATGTACACACATACTTTTATATATAATTCCTGTTATGGAAATATTTATATGTGAATATAAATAACTATGGTTAAAAATGAGAAACATTTACGCTAAGGCATTAATCATATGGTGGGTTGCATTTATCTGTTTTAGTGTCTTTTTAAATTACATTTTAAAATTCCATATGCTATTTACTTCTGCTTTGCCATAAGAAAAATATACTGGTAGAGAAATTAGGGTATCCTCATGCACATGTATTCCCCATTAAAGTTTCCCTCTCCTTAATTTGTTATTTTTTTCTTACTTAAGCTTTCTGCAGTAATAGATGGTGTTTTGACCACTTCTAGCTCCTTTGAGTTCTCTCCTCTCTTACCTCTATCTTCCCTGTTCTGTTTTAGTAACCATCCAAGGAAGAAATCATCACTGTCTGTCACCTCTCATAGCCAAACATTGCTTCTTATCAGTTTTAGATCTGAAATAGCTTTCACATGCATTCCCTCTTTTTCCTCCCCAGCTACACTATTATAATGGTTTAAGAAAACCAGCTGAGATGGGTTATCACAGGCATCCAAGGAGGAGTTTCTGATGCCACAAAAACTCATGTAAATTGAAGTCTCAAAAGAACAGTTGGGATTGGAAATCTGGAGCTTGCTGGGGACCTTACCCCAGAGTCTTTCACAGATATTTAAGGGTCTGAAGAGCTAAGGGTCTGGAAGCAATCAAGAAATTGGGCTGTCAATGGCAGCAGAACCTGAGGGTGATATATATATATATAAAGTTTTTCTTCATTGTTACTGATGTTATTTCGTAACCAACAAATATATCAATGCAGTATATTTGAATGCTGAGAGTAGAGAGCCTGAAGAGAGGGAATGTTTGAAAACCTCAGAATATGAGAAAGTAATTGAAAACAGACAAAAGGAAAGGATGGAATCAAGAAATTAGCCTTGAACAAAAGGAAAAGCAACCCTCTTTCACACAAACTGAAAGGTAGGAGGTAAAAATGGCTGATGGTATCAGTTTGTAGGTGTGAAAGCAGAAAGCTGAGGGAGTTCTTGCCTAATGGCTCCAGTTTTCTCTGAATTACCCGACAACATTTTTCATTGCAAGGAAGGGAGTATGTGTGTTTACCTCTCTGTGGACATCCTGGAAGTTACTCAGTAGTAGTCATTTTTATTATTCATCTCTTCTCCCTCCCTCCCTCCTTCTTCCTCTCCCTCCCTCCTTCTTCCTCTCCCTCCCTCCTTCTTCCTCTCCCTCCCTCCTTCCCTGTCTCTTTTTCTCTGTATTTGTCTATTTTACTTTTGTGGTTATTTTCCATATGGATATCTATCTTCCAAGGTTAATGTTGAACATATTGTGAACAGTAACAAAACACTTTTTGGCAATTAAAGTTGAGTGTCCCAGGGCAGTCTGAAATTCATGCCCTGTCTCTTGCTTGGCTAGGACAGGAGACTTGTCTGAGTATTGTGGTCCAGGGTACCCTACCTTTGACAGACTTATGTAGCTCTTTCTCTGATGTAACTGCCACAGACCTGCCTAACAGTTTCAAGGCTTAGAGACACATACTGTTGAGTTTTTCTATTAAGAAAAAAAAATCCACATGCAAAATTTATTTCCTAAAGCATAAGATTCCAAAAGAAGAGCATAAGATTTTATATATATATATATATATATATATATATATATATATATATATATATATTATTGATTATTTTACAGAGAAGAAGGGAGAGGGATAGAGTCAGAAATATTGATGAGAGAGAAACATCAATCAGCTGCCTCCTGCACACTTCCTATTGGGGATGTGCCTGCAACCAAGGTACATGCCCTTGACTGGAATCAAACCTGGGACCCTTCGGTCCGCAGGCCGACACTCTATCCACTGAGTCAAACTGGTTAGGGCGAGCATAAGATTTTTGATAGTGCAAAAGTAAGTTTAGTTAAGAGCCCAATATGTGCTATGCACATTTCTAGTGTAGATGTGTGTACATAGAAAGTACACACAGACAGAATCAGGGTCAGGCTAACATGGATTCAAATCCTGGCTCTGTCACTGAATAGATGTGGGAATTTGGCTTTATGGCTTTCTCTCTTTGAATTGGTTTCCCCATTCATCAAGTGAAATTTGTACTATTTTATAGGACTTTTGAGATATTGAATTAGATATTAAACTTCAAGCTCTAAGGACAATCCATAACTGCTGTTTCTGCTATCAGTGTCACCACCTCATCCTATTTTTGTTATTGTAATGACTTTTATTACTTTTATCACAATAAAACTTCTCTTTCCTGTATCATTAGTTTTGAGACTGTCTCCGCTTAAACCATTTTTTTTTTCTTAAAGGAGTGGATTGTATGATAGTTTTTAGATTTATTTTTCTTATAGGACTCTTGCAGTGTCCAAGATAAATTCAAACATAATCAGCAGCAGCTTGGCATACTTATGTTGGATATTACCCATAAACTTAGTGCTAATCTGGGCTCCAGAAGAAGATATACATTTTTTCTTTATTTAAACCTATTTTTCCCCAGGTTCTGATATATTCAAGTTGTTTTACCTTTACAAAGCCTTAAAATATTTAATGATTTTATCCTCAGAGAAATCTTTGGCAATCCAACTTGACCCTTCATTCTACTTATTGACCAAGCTATCGTGTCAGCATTAACTTTTAATATATGTCTCCCCATGTGGTCTTTCCTTTACAATATCTCTGCTAGAACCTGACCTTAGTTCCAGGCCAGTGATTTTCAACTGGTGTGCTATGGCACACTGGTGTGCTGTAATAATTTTTAAAACAAGCAATACTTGGCTATTTAGGCAGGGGCACTGACCTCTTTTTCCTTAGAATGTCAAATAAAAAATGATTATAGCCAATACAACAATAGCCATCCAGTGTGAATGAATCAAAGTTATACCTATTTCTTTTGTCAGATTGGCAAAAAATAGTATTTTTTGTTGTACTGCAGAATTTTGGTAATTAGTGTATGTTTGTCATGAGATGAAAAAGGTTGAAAATCACTGATCTAGGTAAAAGCTCAATAGAAATGAATAGGTAGAAGCTACCTGACCTTGAAAATGTGTTTTTTTAAAAAATAGGTTTTTATTGATTTTATAGAGAGGAAGGAAGAGGGACAAAGTTATAGAAACATTAATGAGAGAGAATCATTGATTGGTTGCATCCTTCATTGACGCTACTGGGGATTGAGCCTGGAACCTGGACAATCTGCATACACCAGAGATCTTACTTCACTGCTTGGTAAGGCCTGCCTGAGGCAGAGGTTGGCCGGAGTGTAGACCATGTGCTTCAGCACATTGGTATATCCATTAAAGGAGTAAGGCTCTGCGTAGTAAGTTGTAACCATTTCATCATGCATTCGGAAAATGTGTATTAAATGCAAAAAATCTACAGGAAGGAGATTGCTAAGTGCTGATGAAAAGAAACACTTTACTGTGAGTTAAAGAGTTTGGGAGCCCTAACCGGTTTGGCTCAGTGGATAGAGTGTTGGCCTGCGGACTCCATGGTCCCGGGTTCGATTCAGCTCAAGGGCATGTACCTTGGTTGCGGGCACATCCCCAGTAGGGGGAGTGCAGGAATCAGCTGATGGATGTTTCTCTCTCATTGATGTTTCTAACTCTCTCTCCCTCTCCCTTCCTCTCTGTAAAAAATCAATAAAATATATTTTTAAAAAAAGAGTTTGGGAATATTTGAAGAAAGCTGACATTTAATAATTTTTGTGTGAGGACTATTACATTAGAAAAAGACAGGTTGTTGGATTTCAAATAAATATAGAATTTGTGTGCCTGATGCAGTGACCTTAGTTAATACCTGACCACCTGTATGGAATGTATGTTTGCAGTTCATATTGCACTGTGCATCTCATATTGTTTATTTTCCATATCTTGATTTGAATTTTGCCGGCTGGTTTTGAGTCTGTTGATAAATGTCATCTTTTGCATTATCAAATATGATGAAATTTAAACCATTCTTAATAAAATGCCTATTAAATTTTTGGCTTTAAAATGTGTCAAGTTATACTAACTTGATAAGCATCAAATATTTTAGAAAATTTTATAATAATTTTTGCAAGCAAGAAATATGGTTTTAAAACTCTATCAAAACTAGAATAATAAACATACATTGTGTTGGGGGATACCTAAATCTTGAACTTAGAAATGTTTGCATTATATGAAATGAGGCATAAATAGGAAGATGAAATAATACATTAACATTTGATAACTTTAATATTACTTTTCTAGGTAAAAGCCATCATATTTTATTCATTTTGTGATCAATGGCCCATATATTTTAACCAAGCAATGTCCTCGTTAGAATATTCTAGAAAATATTGTCTATTGACATTAATAACAGTATACTGAGTAATGGTCTTGGTGCAGGGTGGGCAAAAGTAGGTTTATAGTTGTTCATATGGTTATGATTATTACAATAACATCACTACCTCAAAAGAATGTCACAGTGCAACTATTAACCTACTCTTTCCCACCAATGTATATGTTGTTGTTTTTAGAATTTGAACTTTATTTTATTATTGTTTTTTCATTAAACATTTTTATGTTGACACTATTGCAGGTGTCCCACTACCCCCTCCCTTGGCCTTCACCACACTGTGGGCCATGTCCATGGTATATGCATATATGTTCTTTAGTTAATCCCTTCACCTCCTTTATTTAGTCATCCCTATACCTCTCCCCTCTGCCATCTGCCAGTCTGTTCCTTGCATCTGCTTCCATTTTGTTCGTCAGTTTATTTTGTTCATTACATTAGAGGTAATACTGTATTAGTCTTTCTCTGACTGGTTTATTTCACTTAGTATAATACTCTCCAGGTCCATCTATGCTGTTGCAAAGGGTAAGAGTTTCTTCTTTTTTAAAGCTGAATAGTATTCCATTGTATAAATGTACCATAGCATTTTTATCCACTCATCTGCTGATGGATACTTGGGCTGTTTCCAGATCTTGGCTATTGTAAATAATGCTGTGATGAACATAGGGGTGCATCTATTCTTTCTGATTGGTGTTTTAGCATTCTTTGGATATATTTCCAGAAGTGGGATTGGTGGGACAAAAGGCAGTTCCATTTTTAATTTTTTGAGGAAACTCCATACTGTCTTCCACAGTGGCCATACAGTCTGCATTCCCACCAGCAGTGCAGGAGAGTTCTCTTTTCTACACATCCTCGCTATCACTTGTTGTTAGTTGAATTATTGATAACTAGAGGCCCTTATTCATGAAGATTTGTGTAAGAATGGGCCTTTTTTCCCCTGGCTGCTGGCACTGCCATTGCTCCGGCCTGGAGCCACCTTTCCACCTTCCCACACTGCCCAGAGGCCTGGAGGGGATGGGGCAGTGTGGAATGCCTGCGTCGTCACAAGTGTCCCACTCCGGCCTTTTGGTGCCTGTGTATGCAAATTAACCACCATCTTTGTTGGGCTAATTTGCATACTCACTCCTGATTGGCTGGTGGGCATCACGAAGGTGTGGTCAATTTGCATCTTTCTCTTTTATTAGTATAGATAACCATTCTGATAGGTGTGAAGTGATACCTCATTGTCTTTTAGTGTTCAAATTATCAAAGTTTCCCCTCACATTAATACATTGAAATTTCTTAATATCTCAGAATCTGTTCTATAATCTTTACCACACTGGTAAAATTCTAAATTTTAAATTTTGCATGAGTAATATTTACCTTAAAGGATTATTAATGATATTTTCTATCTCAGAATTTCTTATTTTTTTTAAATAAATATATTTTATTGATTGTTTACAGAGAGGAAGGGTGAGGGATATGGAGTTAGAAACATTGGTGAGAGAGAAACATCGATCAGCTGCCTCCTGCACACCCCTTACTGGGGATGTGCCCGCAACCAAGGTACATGCCCTTGACAGGAATTGAACCTGGGACCCTTTAGTCCACAGGCTGACGCTCTATCCACTGAGCCAAACTGGTCAGGGCTCAGAATTTCTTTGACTTACTGATTTAGAACATTATTCTGTAGTCTGTAAATCTAATTTAATCTAGAAAATTACTTACAAAGCCACGAGTAGAAAACCCTGTAGCACACTGACTGAACCAGGCAGTTGTTTCTGAAGTATGATGCCTAAGCCAATAGCATGAACATCACTTGGGAACTTGTTAGAAATGCAGATTGGCCCTGGCCACTTTTCTCAGTGGTTAGAGTGTTGTCTCACACACAGAAGGGTTATGGGTTCGATTCCCAGGCAAGGGCACATACCTGGGGTTGCAGGTTTGTTACCCAGTCTCTTGGTCGGGGTGCATTTGGGAAACAACCAATTGATGTATGTATGTATTGTATGTATATATGTATGTATCTATCATCTATGTATCTATCATCTATCTCTCCCCTCTCTCTCTCCCTCCTTGCCACTCTATCTAAAAGCAATACAAAAATATCCTCCTGTGAGGATAAAAAAAAAGACAGAGAAATACAGATTATTAGGCCACACCACAGATCTGTTGAATCACGCGCTCTGAGGGTGGGGTACAGTACTCTGTTTTAATAAGTTCAGGTGATTCGCGTTTGCACTAAAGTTTGAGCACCACTGAACTATAGGACTCTCCCTGTATTCTGTGCTTTATAGAGAAGCAAATAATTGTCACATGTGGTGGGTGATATTTTTGTTTCTCTCTTAAGGCCTATATAGAAATACAAACTATTTCTATTAAGTACTTAATTAAAATTATTTCTATCTTGTGTACTTGGGATATAGTACTGTGTTCAAGAGTGGTGAAAATAGACATCCCTATCTTATTCCTGTTCTTAGGGGAAACGGTTTTAGTTTTTGACCATTGAGTATGATTTTTGCAGTATGTTGGTCATATATGGCCTTTTTTTATGTTGATGTAATCCCTCTATTCCCACTTTGCTGAGAGTTGTCATCAAAAAAGGCTGTTGGATTTTGCCAAATGCTTTTTCTGCATCAGTTGATATGATCATGTGATTTTTGTCTTCCATTGTGCTTTGTGGTGTATCCTATTTATTGATTTGCGAATATTGTACCAGCCTTGCATCCCTGGTATAAATCCCACTTGGTCATAGAGTATGTTCTTTTTAATGTGTTGCTGCATTCAACTTGCTAATATTATGTTGAGGATTTCAGCATCTATGTTCATCAGAGATATTGGCCTGTAATTCTCTTTCTTTGTGCTGTCTTTATCTGGTTTTGAGATTAGAATATTGCTGGCCTCATAGAAAGAACTTGGAAGTATTCCTTCCTCTTGGATTTTTTGTAATAGGTTGAGCAGGATAGGTGTTAGTTCTTCTTTGAATGTTTGTTAAAACTCCCCTGTGAAACCGTCTGGACCAGGGCTTTTGTTTGTTGAGGGTTTTTTGATTACTAAATTTCATCAGTAGTTATAGGCCTATTCAGGTTTTCTGATTCTTCCTGATTGAGTTTTGGAAGATTGTTTTTTTTTCTAGAAATATGTCCATTTCTTCCAGGTTGTCCAGTTTGCTGGAATATAGTTGTTCATTGTATTTTTTTAAAATGATCCTTTGTGTTTTCTGGGGCATTTGTTACTTTGCCTCTTTCGTTTCTGATTTTTTTTTATTTGGATCCTTTCTCTTAGCTTCTTGGTGAGCCTGGCTAGAGGTTCATCAATCTTGTTTATCTTTTCAAAGAATCAGCTTTTGTTTTTATTGATCTTGTATATTATTTTTTTAGTCTCTATATCATGTATTTATGCTTTGATCTTTATTATTTCCTTGTACTTTGGGCTTTTCTTGTTTGTTTGTTTTTTTTAATTCTAATTTTTTTCATTTTAGGGTTAGGTAGTTTATTAGAAGTTTTTCTTGTTTTTTGAGGTAGGTCTGTAGTGTTATGAACTTCCCTCTCAGGACTGCTTTCGGTGAACCATAGATTTTACGTTGTTGTGTGTTCATTTTCCTTTGTTTCCAGGATGTCTTTTATTTCTTTTCTGATCTGTTTGTGTGTTATATTGTTTAATAGCATGTTATTCAGTTTCCATGTGCTTGAATATCTTTGAGTGTTTTTATTGCAGTTGATTTCTAAATTCATACCATTGTGATCCAAGAAGATGCTTGATATGATTTCAATCCTCTTGAACTTCTAGAGGCTTAATTTGTGTCCTCACATGTGTTCTAGCTCTTAAAATGTCCATGTACACTTGAGAGGAATGTAGCTTTGTGGTAAATTGTTCTGAAAATATAAATTAATTCCATCTGATCTAAGTGTGTCATTTAGGATTACTGTTTCCTTGTTGATTTTTTGTCTAGAAGATTTATCTAGTGATGTCAGGGGCGGGGGGGGGGGGGTATTAATGTCCCCTACTATGATTATATTGCTTTTGATCTCTCCCTTAAAATTCTCCAGAAGTTTTTTTTTTTTTTTTTTTTTTTTTTTTATATTTGGATGCTTCTGTATTGGGTGCATATATTTACTAGGCTTATATCCTCTTGCTGAATCAATCCCTTTATTATTATTTATAAAGTGGCCTTTATTACTTCTTATTATGGCTTTCACTTTGAAGTCAATTTTGTCAGATATGAATATTGCTATCCCAGCTTTTTTTTTATTTTCATTTTTTGGTAAAATGTTTTTCTATTCTTTCACTTTCATTCTGTGTGAATCCTTTGTGTGTAGGTGGGTCTCTGTAGACAGCATATATGTGAGTCATATTTTCTTATCCATTTAGCAACCCTATGTCTTTTGATTGGAGCATTTACACCATTTACATTTAAGGATATTATTGATAGGTATTTATTGTCATTTTTATTCTTTATGCCTGTGTTCTTCTCTTTCTGTCTATTTCTTTTTCTTACAACAGTTCCTTTAGCATTTCTGGCAGTGCTGGTTTCATGTTAATAAACTCTCTTAGCCTTTTTTTTTTGGTCTGCGAAGGTCTTTATTTCACCTTTGATTTTTTGAATGATAGAGTATTCTTGCTGGATAGAGTATTCTTGGGTTCAGTGCCTTGGTTTTCATTAATTTTTATAGTTCATGCCATTACCTTTCTGGCCTGCAGTATTTCTATTGAGAAGTCAGCTGACAGTCTAATGGGAGCTCCCTTGTAGGTAATTTTCTGTCTCTCTCTTGCAGCCTTTAAGATTATTTCTTAATATTTAATGTTTGCCATTTTAATTAATATGTGGATCTTTTGGGGTTCATCTGGATTGGGACTTTCTGTGTTTCCTGAACTTGAGTGACTTTTTCCTTCACCAGATTAGGGAAATTTTTTTTTTGCTATTATTGCTTCAAACAGAGTCTCTATTCCTTTCTTAGAATCTACTCCTGGTATCCGAATGACATTAAGTTTCATGTTGTTCCAAAGCTTCCTTAGCCATTGCTCCTGCTTTTTAATTTTTGTTTTTCATTTGCTCCTCTGAATGGTTGGTTATTTTTCTATCTTGTCTTCACATTCGCTGATTCATTCCTCAGCTCCTTCTAATCTACTGTTGAATCCTTCCAGTGTGTTCTTAATTTCATATATATCATCCTTATTTCCTATTGATTCTTTTTTAATGTTTCAGGCTCTTTTCATGTTGGTGTAGCTCTCATTAAGACCCTTCTAATTCTCACAAAGTTGCTTGTAGTTCTCACTGAATTGTTTGAGCAGCTTTATTACCATTCCTCTGAATTCTTTATCTGATATATTATTTACCACTATTTCATTTAGTTATTTTTTCTGGAGATTTCTCCTTTTCTTTCATTTGGAGGTTGTTTCTTTGTCTCCCCATTTTTGCTGCCCCCCCCCCCCCCCTTTTTTGGTTTCTATGTATTAGATTAAACTGCTATGCCTCCCAGATTTTGTGGAGTGGTCTTATGTAGTAGGTGTTTTGTGGGACCCAATGGTGCAGTCTCTCAGATCTCCTGAGCTGGGTTCTTAGGAAGCCCCTTACTTTTTTTTGGGCGGGGAGGGGGGTGGTTCTCCTGTTGTTGGTGGGTCTGGAATGTTACTGTCCCATTCGTGAACTGAGCCAGCTCTTTGGTGGCTGACTATGTGGCTCATCCCCAAGCAAGTCATTCAAGCTGCTGTGGAGTTGCTGACTGAACAGAACAAAATATAACACAACAAAATACAAAACAGAAGAAAACAAAAACATTCACAAGACGCCTACAGCACCAACAAAAGTAACCATCAGAGAAGATATTATTAAGAAAGAGAGCAAGAATGATCGGAAAAAAAAAGAAAAATATGAGAAAACAACACAATCAAATGAACAAACAAAGCACAAATGAAAAACAGCCAAAAAGTGGCGGTGGGGGGAGGTGTTATATGTAGATGTAATGCTGAAATAAAGAAAGTAATAGTAAATAATTAGGGGAATAGAGGAAGTAAAAGTGTTTAAAATAAAGGAAGGTTTAAGAAAAGACAATAAAAAATTTGAAAAGGAAATTAGAGGATAAAGCAGATAGACATAAAATGAGAATAAGAAAAAAAGATGAGAAAGCAGGAGAAAAAGAAAAGAGAGGAAGCAAAGATTGAAGAAAATTGTATAATGAAAATAAAAGAAAAAAATTTGGGTAGGAAAAGGGAAGAGGAAAATTAGATTTATGAACATAACAGAGACTAGAATAAGTATAAATCAATAAAACATATAGATAAGGAAGATAACTTTGAAAAGGGGGGAAAAAAGAATGAAAGAGAAAAAATAAAAAAGGAAGTAGAAAAATGGAAGAAAAAATTGAAAAGGAAAAAAAAGTGAAGTTGAGTTTAGTGCCTGATGGGGAATTGCTTTCAATCTCACTTTTGTTTTGTCTGCCAATTCTGTGCTTCCTGTGGGATACTTAGGTGCTGAGCTCTGACAGGAACTGTCCTCTGGATTTCAGCAACCTGCTTGAAGTTCCAAGAGATCCCCACATCTTCATCCACAGTTTTATCTATCTCTTTAGAACTTGGCTGCTAGCAGGAGGGGCAATCTGCCATGTTAAATGGGCTTGTTAGCTACATGGGGCCCAGAAACCTTCCCCTGTTCCCAGGACTTCACCTGTGCCCAGGTTTTCCTGCTAGTCAGCTGTTAATCACTCAAAAGTCTGTTTCTTAAAGGGCTTTAGCTGGGGGAAGTGCTGTTTAGCACTCAGGGATTGTGGTGGTGTGCTTCCCTGTCCTAGAGCAGTCCTCTGCAAGTGGCCCAAAATATTACTCTGCCCTCTGCTGGCAGAGATCCTTGTGTGGAGACCAGTGGGGTCGTTGGAAATCTGGAGTATTTATCAGTTCTTCTGTCGGGGGAACGTACCAGTCTGGTTCCCAGGAGAGTGGGTTGGAAGAGTCCTCCCCCAATCAACTCGCTCAGGCTCCTGAGACTGTTCAAAGTGGTAGACTTGGCCTCTGCTTTTGTTTCCTCTGAAAAGCTGAAAATGCTGGGTGTTTCAAGCAGGGCTCCTGAGGGTGGGGCAGGCTGTATTAACTAGGGTGGATTTTTTCTTTTCCTGCCCTGTGGCTACTGGAGAGGGGGGGAAGGGAGAATGGTCATTTTGGTTTTAGAACCTTTGAACAAATGCTCCTGGCTCCTGCTTTTCCACATCTCCCCACAAGGTTTCCCACCCCGGCCTCTCCTCAAGCACGGTGGCTTTCTCTCCCACTGGCTCCGGTCTACTGGCTCTAGACTCCTCTGCGGCCAGCAGTCCTGCTGCCTTTCACAGCTGGGTATTTCTGGGCCACGGGTCTTGGCTCTGGTACTCTGGGCTGTGGAGCCCACCTGGGTTCCAGGCCTCAATCCTCTGAGGGAACAGACCCTCCTGGGCTCCCTCCTCTCTCGCCCACGCCCACAGGCTTCATTCCCTGGGGCTAGGTCAGCTCCTCTCCTGACCATCCCTTTCTACAGAAGGTGTTTTCTATCCTTCCTTGATATGTCTCCTCAGCTGGACCTCAGCTGGTAATTCCAGGTGAATGTTTTCCAATTTAGTTGGCCCTGGTGATACAGAATTTTTGGACTGGAACCCGGATTCTTTGTCCGACGGAATCGAAGAATGAATCCATGGACAGAAAGTGGTGTAGCAAAGGTGGTGATTTATTGAAGAACAAGTACAGACTCCCACGTAGGAAGGGGAAGAGTCCCACAGAACTGACTCCCACATGGGGAGGGGGAGAGTCCCTCTTCCTGCAGTTTATAAAGGCTGCAGATCCTGGGGCCTTGATATTCCCTCTGATTGGTCACTATTCCCTTAGACTGGTTACCATAGTAACTCCTGGGCTCAAAGGTTGAAATTCACCTAGCACATGTGAGGTTTTCCCTCCCTCCTTCCTTACTGTTTTACTATTCCCTTTGGGCTTTCTTCTTCTCCTTCTGAATGAAGGGCTTCCTCCTCTTTATTTTGTAAATGTGGCCTTTCTTGGCTACTTCCAGTTCCCTTGTCTTATGTAAATATACCTGTTGCTGCTTCCTTGTTTTATGGAAATGTAACTGCACCTGGCTTCCTTGTCTTATGGAGATGTGACTGCACCTGGCTTTTGTGTTATGAAAATGTACCTTCTCCCAGTCTGTAGCCCCTGCTACAGGGACCCCAATTCTAAAAAAATCCCTAAGCGTGCCTATATTCCTCCTAAAATTCCTGCTTCACTGGGACTAGGTGCACAACAGTCTGCCTATTCATCTGACATTTTTATCAGGGGCAACTTGCAACTTAATGGGGATTCTTTTGATGGAAAACTGTAAGGAATTGAAACAGGAATTTTAGGGGAATATAGGCAGGTTTAGGGAATTTTTAGAATAGGGGTCCATGGAAAAAACAGGGCTATAGACTGAGAGAAGGTACATTTCCATAACAGAAGGAAACCAGGTGCAGTTAAATTTCCCTAAGACAAGGGAGAGGCAACAGATACATTTCCATAAGACAAGGAAACAGCAACAGATACATTTACATAAGACAAGGGAACTGGGAGTAGCCAAGAGGTGCATATTTACAACATAAAGAAGGAGGAAGAAAGCCCAGAATAGGAGGACAATGAGGGAGGAGGACCTCAGGAATTACTATAGTAACCAATTCAAAAGGGAATATTGACCAATCAGGGGGTCTATCAGGACATAGGAAATGCATCCTTTATAAAGCATGGAAACAGGAAGTCGGTGGGACCCTTTCCCCCTCCCCACGTGGGAGTCTGTAAGTGTTCTTCAATAAATCTCCACTTTTGCTATACTACCTTCTGTCTGTGGATTTATTCTCCACTCTGGTGGACAAAGAATCCGGGATCCAGTCCAAAAATTCTGTATCAGGATGAGATCTTCACCATAAATGAAGGCAGTGCAGAGCAGGAGAAATTGAGAGCTACCCTAGCAAAAGCCCCAAGTCCCAGGCTGGGAGGAATCTAAATTTCCCCTGAAACTTGCCGAAGAGGCTGAGATCCCCAGCTGCTGCTGCTCAGGAGCGGAGAGAGCACCGTCTTGCTTGTCACATCTAAACATTAATCTGTTACAGTGATTCTTTGGCATATTGTTAGGTCGAGACTCATTAGTTCATCTCCATAAGGATAACCAGCCCCACTTGATAATGGTGTGTCCTTTACTCGCTGATTTTTATGCCACCTCTGTTATATAAGTTTCTGTGTGTGCATGAGTCTGTTGTGCTCAATTTGACTTTCTTCCAGGATCTTTAACCTGCCTTTCCTTTGCCCTCTATTGTTTATTACCTCTGCCTTTCTTGCTTCAGGCATTTCTTTAGATTTTAACTCAGTTCTGTCACATGCTTGTGACTTTGGGTAAATGTAATAGGATTTTGAGTTTTTTTCATCGGTTTTTCTACCATGACATGTATCTTATCTAATTGCCTAGAATGTTTTTCTGTTTTTTTCATGTTATCTGTCTTTGTTGATGGTGTTTCTTTAAAAAGTACCCGCCATTTTCTTTTACATTCCATTTATTAATAGAAGTTTTAGAGTTAAAAGTATAATGGAAAATGTTATAATCTTTAATATTAAGATGCAAAAGGCAAAGTTTTAAATACATTTAAAAATAAATTAAGAATAACTTTTTCTAAATTGCTAGTAAAACTTTTTGATTAACATCTTATAATACTTATTTTTTAGGCAGTTTGATTTGTTACAAGTAGGGATGCTTTACTTGAAATTCATTAAATATCTGTTTGATCATGCTATTGTTAACCTTTCTTCTTTAATTTTTAGATGATTGGAATCCATTTTCATACCCATATAAAAAACTGGAGTATGGGAAATGGGAACTGTATATACCACCAAAGCAGGACAAATCTCTAATACCTCATGGATCCAAATTAAAGGTACCTTTCCTCCCTCTTGTTTTTATTTGAATTTATTTATTTTTAATCCAGTGTGCAAAATTTGATTTAAAATATGATAATGTAAACCGATGCATGCATTGGTGGGAGAAACAATTTACATGTTCCAGTAGAGGAAATTTAAGAGAGCAGTATCCACAAATTTGAATGCGTTAGATTATAACTGTTTGGTTGGAAAGGTACCAAACTTAGTTGTGTTATCAACTTTGGAAACTTTGTATAAAGTGTGATTGAATCATTGTAAAAATTTAGCTTAGAAAGCAGAAACTTTAACAGAAAAGTGAAAGCTGTCTTCAAATCAGCAAATGCAGAGAGAATTTTTACCTGTGAGGACATTTTGGATAAAATTGATTTTACGAGCCACATGAATGCAGGATGTGATCTGGTGTTGGAGACATGTGCATTTTGGGACATGCTTTTTCTGGTTTTCTCCTTTCTAGTCTCTGACATGGGGATTCTTGTTTCTCTTGTTCTGTGGTAGGGCCACCTGAGCTTCCTGTGTACTCCTTTACTTTAGCTGACCATGGGATGGGGTCCCCTTCACAGTCTACATAGCCCTCAAGCCCCTCTGGTCTCCTCAAAGGGGGCTCCAGGGATGATGGGTCCCCAAGTCTGGATTACACATTTAAGCATTTGATTATGTAACAAGTTATCTAAATCCTTGAACATATACTTATTTTGCTCATATAATCATATACTATTTCTATGTCCCTTGTTTCTCTTTCCCTCCCATAGATAATCAATAGCATTCATAGCATTTATTATGATAAATCCGGTGACTGAATCATTATTTTTATGGGCATTTGTTATTTAACAACATTAATTCAGTGTTAATTAAAGTATATTTAAAATCAACATGGATTGCATGTTTGTTTCGCAGGGGATTTTTTTTTTTTTTTACAAATAATGAAATTATAAGTGTATCTGAAAATTACTAAAATATTGTCACACATAATATAGTTATCTGAAGAGCATATTGCCTAGAATAAAGAGACATTTTGATATGGGATGGCAGCCAAGGTTCTTTTTAATCTGTAGTGAAAAGGAGAAAAAGTAACTGCAGTATACAATAAGAGGGATTTAAATTTAATATAAATAATCCCTTTTCCAAGTCAGTATAAGCTCCACAAGAGCAGGGGCCTTTGCTATTTTATTTGCTGATGCTACTGTATATCCTCCATCCCTGGAGTTGTGTCTGGCACAGAGTAGGCACACAGAAATATTTATTGAATGTTAAAGCATTTTTAGGTCCAGTCTTTTCAGGAATAAACCAAGTAGCTTGATTTTTCTATGGTTTATAAAGCCTGATTTTATGAACTAGTGAGGCAAGGCAACTGTTACAGTACCACCGGTCTCCTTGTCACTTTAGGTCTTAGGGCCATTTTTGTTTATTTTTTTTTTTTAAGAACTAAACTTACTAATTTTTTAAAGTGCTGAGAATGTTTTCCTGCCTCCTTTAAATTACAAAAATTTATGAGCTCTGACAGCATTACTACCTTTTGCATTACATAGTGAATGAGTTAATTTTGGTATGTTGTTTTTACATAAGGGGAATAATAATTATTAGGAATGAATGGTTATTGATATATATTGGGAATAATGGTAGGCATGTGCCTCTCCCGTATGACCTCAAATCTTTTACACATTCTGCTATGGTTTGCTATGGTGTTAACCCAATCCCCGTGCCCATTTTTTATGTTGAAACCCTAGTGCCTGATATGATGGTACTAGTAGCTGAGGCTTTGGGAGGTGAATAGTCCCTGATGATGAAGCCCTCATGAATGGGTTTCTAGCGCTTTTCAAAAAAGGATTCAGAAGGATCCGCAGCCCTTTCCACCAAGTGAGGAGACACTAAGGAGTCTGTGACCCAGAAGAGGGCCTTCACAGACTGGAAATCTGGTACCCGTCTCAGATTTCCATCCCCCAGAACGGTGACAAATCAATTTCTGTGTTCATGAGCACCTGGTTTGTGGTATTTTGTTATGGCAGCCCCAAAAGACTAATACGATTTCTATACTATGCTGTGTACTATGCTTTTTATCAAGAATTTATTTTACTATGTGAAATACAATAATCAGATAAGAAATAAATGTAGCTTTTAAATTTTCTCTTGGCTTTAAAATTCTGTGTTTAATGGCAAAGACATGTTAAACAAGCATGATATGGACTGTTGTGTAATCTGTCTTCATTATTTTATGCTCTAAAATTTTCGGTGAAGATAATTAACAGGAAATTTAGGCACAAAATATTTGTAGTGTTTAGATGTTTCAAATGTTGATGAAACATTTAGATGCTATTATAATGTTAATATGGTGATATTTTTCACTTATAGGGACAATACATCATGTTTTCTTTGGGGTAAGGGTTAAATTCTCTATACCAGTGGTTGGCAAACTCATTAGTCAACAGAGTGGCAAACCACAGCTCGCGAGCTGCATGTGGCTTGCGAGCCGCGGTTTGCTGACCACTGCTCTGTACAAATCCACAAACTTGAGGTTTTTGGCCTTTCAATCTGAAGTTGTCCCTAGGTTGATTATCATGGTAATTAAAAATCTTGTTTTAAATTATATTTGACAATTTATTTCAGTCCACAAGGGATTGCCCTTTATAATTCACTTGAGACTGTTTCTCTTATCAATTATCTGGCAACCATTAACAAAAAAGAACCATTAACATCTTTGAGATAACAGCTTTGTTTTCTCTACAAAACACCTGGTCTTTTCCATTGAACACTTTGAAAGATGATACCTAACTGCTTCTATAGTCATCTAACTGTATCTTTTTTATGTTTATTTCATTTTTCTTAACCCTAACCTGAGGATATGTTTTTATTTATTTTTTTAGAGAGGGAGGAAGGGAGGGGGGGAGAGGGAGATGGAGAGGGAGAGGAGGAGAGACAGAGAGAGAGAGGGAAACATCCATGTGAGAGAGAAATATCATTTAGTCACCACCCATACATGCCCCAACCAGGTATTGAACCCATAACTTGTATATGTGCTCTGATTGGAAATTGAACCTGAGGCCCTTCCATGCACAGGACAATGCTCCAACCGACTGAGCCACACTAGCCAGGGCTCTTTGCATGTTTTTTTAGTGAGTTTACCAAACAGAAAAATAAAATAATATTGTAAGGTAAATTAAACATTCAAGGCTTTAAAGATATAAGGAAAGAATAAAAGACTATGTTTCTGAAGGATAATGAGGCATATATTACTCATGTATTTAATACTTTTTCTTCTAGATGCATGGACAAACTAATTTATGTAAAGGTATTTTTTGTTCACTTTTAAAAAATATACACCTTAACGTAAATGAAAAAAACACCACCTCAGTTGCTTCATCGAAATTTGACATAATTATTGAGTGTGTGTTATATGTCAGGTGCTATCCTTTATGTATGATGCTTGTACTAAGTTGTAATATATGTGTAGGGGGTGAACTTGTTTTAAAAATAAGGAGTAAAACATGAGATAACAGTTTATTCATTCTGTGATGACAATGGGAAGTAACAGGGACAGCAACATTTAAGAACACTGATTATTTCTTGCTTGTCATGTCTTTACGTATTATTATATGTGATAAAGATCTTCTTCCCCATGACCCACAGAAAATTATTTACTCACTTCATCTGTACCTGGTTCAACTTAATCAGCCTCTAAAACCCCGAAACATCTAATTTGTGGGAGAATGCATAGGTAGAATTAGATGCACTTTTTCTTATCACAGAGATTATAATTCTTTGTGTTTGCAAAATATAATATGAATATTAATGAACCTAAGTAACATAGTAGGAAATGGTCTTTCTCTGCAGGTAAGAATACAGGCTTGCTAATTGATTCATTTTCTTTTCTTCTGAAGCTCTCTAGAATGTTGATAGAAAACACAACATAAATGTGTAAATTTCCAAAGCAGACTACTTGCCAGTGTGTAGAGTAATTCTGTTTGCCTGGAGCAGTGGTTGGCAAACCGCGGCTCGTGAGCCACATGCTGCTTGCGAGCCGCAGTTTGCCGACCACTGTTATACTACCCTTTACCTCTTTGCCACAGTTGCCTAATCCTCACAGCTTCCAACTACACGGTAACATTTAGTCTAGTCCAGTGGTTGGCAAACTCATTAGTCAACAGAGCGGCAAACCGCGGCTTGCGAGCCGGTTTGCCGACCATTGGCCTAGAGGAAGGATGAGATAGAAAGTGGGAGAGTTGCGTTATATTTTGAACTTGCTCTACATTTATTTCTTTATCAAATTTTGCTCCTTTTCTTAATATCTTAGTTAATACATATTTGAATTTATATTTCTTGTACTTGAAGCATTGCACTATCCTTCCTGGATTTATGTGAATAAATGAAGATAAAATAAAAAAAAAATGCCTGCACTTTGAATTTATTGTCCACTTGGAGAAACATCCCCTAAGCAAAGGAGCTGATTTAGCATTCTGTGGCTGGTAAGGTGGCAGAGGAAGAAGCATGTATTTTTTTGAGAAGTTTATGACAAAGCAGGAATAAGCATGCAGAATATGTAGTTGTTTCTTTTATTTTTATTTATTTCTTAGTGATTTAGTTATCTTTATTTTTAGCTAAATATTCATGGGGTTAAGAAAGAACCCAAGGGAGAAGATGATAGAGAGACAACGATTAGAGAGAGATTATTAGGAAAGTGTATGGGGAAGAATAAAGGTCACAGTTTGAATAGTTAGGGAATGATTATGGGAGGAGAAGCATTTTAAGCTTGGTCTTGAAGGAATTAATGGATGTAGATTAATGAATAAGTTGTCAGGGTTCAATTAGAAAATAAAAGAATAGAAAACAAAGCAAGATTACACAAGTATCAGTCAATTCTGTGTGAGAATTAGTGGTGTGGGGGTTAAAAAAATTTCTTTTTCTCCCACCTTGAAAGTCGTAGCTGGTTAATAACCAAATTTACAGAGACCGTTCAGCAGGAGAAAAATGTGCAAAGTTTATTACTGCTGTACATGCCAGGGGTGTCGTAAGATAGGAGACCCGAAACACATTGGGCAGGTGGGTTTATATGCCATTATAGAGGAAGG
Organism: Corynorhinus townsendii; assembly: GCA_026230045.1. Lineage (NCBI taxonomy): Eukaryota > Metazoa > Chordata > Mammalia > Chiroptera > Vespertilionidae > Corynorhinus > Corynorhinus townsendii. The sequence continues at coordinate 95,378,671 of JAPDVU010000002.1, forward strand.
AGAAAGGGGGCAGTGGTTCGAGATTTTGAAGGAAGTAAGCAATTTATAGGTAGCCGTGGAAGACAGGAACAGGCAGGGTAATCATATTCTTGCTAAGCAACCCAGACACTGAGGGATCTAGCTACCTGGCCCCTGCCTGGAGCCTTCTTATCTAAGGTAAGGTGGTTACCCCAGGACAGTGGTCGGCAAACTGCTTGCGAGCTGCGGTTTGCTGCTCTGTTGACTAATGAGTTTGCCGACCACTGCCCTAGGATTCCCTTCCTGGAGCAGGCCTTTCTCTCAATTTCTGAGGCAAAAAAGGGGGAAGGGTCAAAGGTCCTTTCTGAGTCTTTTGTCAAAAAAAATAGCTTAAAGTCAGTATCTCCAATAGCTTAAAACTTTTGGTCCCCTTCACTGGTCAGTTTGATTTACATTGATTGATTTATAAAGATGTCAAATGTATGAGGAAATTAAACAAAATTGTGAATTTATTTCAGGAAATTTTACTCTGAAAACATTGTAAGGCAACACAATTGCTAAATTTGACAGATACTCATTTTTTTCCCCCTAAATCCAGCATTATATATTAACTAAAAAAAACCCTCAATAATTTTCAATAATGACCAATGTATTCTTTAACCGGTGCTTTCTTCAGGACGTTGACCCTTAATGATCTCATTTTCTTCAAATAAATACTCATACTCTTGTAGAGCATTTATGTGGTATTGTGATTTATAATAAACTAGAAGCCTGATGCATGAATATTCGTGCTAGAATGGGCTTTCCTTTCTCTGGCTGCTGGCACCGCCTTTCCACTCTGGCCCAGCCCCTTTCTGCTCAGGCCCTGGAGCCACCTCTTTCCACTCCAGCCCTGCCTTCCCATGCTGCCCAAAGTCCCTGAGAGACCAGGGGTGGGGCAGAACGCATGCGTCATCACCATGGTGATGATGCAAGTGTCCCACCCCTATCACTGGGTGCCTGTGTATGCAAATTAACCACCATCTTTGTTGGGTTAATTTGCATATCACTCCTGATTGGCTGGTGGCATAGTGGAGGTACTGTCAATTTACATGTTTGTCTATTATTAGGTAAGATGTATATTTGGTCTTTTACCCCATTCCTGGCATGGAGCTCCTAAAAACCCTTGGAATATTCTAAGTGGTGAGAGAACAAAGGTGCCTTTTTTGTGTTAATGAGGTGGCCTTTGGAAATCACCCAAATTTGGGTGCTAGGGAGAACCAGTCATATGATCAGTTGAGTTAGAACTTTTTTCCTCACCCCTTGACTTCAGGGCCAGAATATTAAGCCAGTTTCCAAAGGCCAGTGATTTATTCATGCATGCCTATATAAGGAAGCTTTCATAAAAACCAAAAAGATGGAGTTTGAAGAGCTACGGTGTGGTGAGCAGGAAGATGGAAGAGTGGAATGCTCAGAGAGGTTTTGGAAAGCTCCCTGCCTTTTCCATGTACTTTGCTCTACTCATCTTTTCCATCTGGCTGTTCCTGAGTTATTTCCGCTTATAATAAACTAGTGACGTAGGCAGTAAAATGTTTCACTGAGTTCTGTGAGCCACTCTAGCAAATTGATGGAGCCCAAGGTCAGAGAGTTGTTGGACCCACCAATCTCTAGCCTTTTATCAGAAACACAGGTAGATAGTGTCACTATTGAGTTGAATTGTAGGACATCTAGCTGGAATTGGGTGTCAGAGCTTTTTGATATAAAAGTGCTGAAGTCTTCTATTTTTAATTAACAAAAATTACCCACTGTTAATGGACCCGGGAGTTGCTCTTTTTTCTCTTATTTGATAAACATTTCTAGAAAGAAGATACATTTTTTTTCTTCTATATCCTCACTTCCCATTCATTGGCTTCCATCCTGCCCTGTTCTGATTTAATAAAATAAAGTAGTACAAATTATTGGATGATGGTGATTTAATTCAAGAACTATGAATGAAGCAATAAATCTCCTTTACCATTATGAATTATCTGCACCACATATTCTTATCAGTATTTCACATAACACCTAAGTGAGTTCCACAGTGTCATGGCCTGTGATAGGATTTCAGTATTCTGCAGTTCCTAAGTGGTCATTTCTAGTTATGCCATGGGTAAAAATAACAACCTTTTGCTATGTACCACCTGCCAAATCAAACTTGTCAGAAATCACTGTTTTCTGCAACTCACTTGTTAGCATTTGGTTTTCCTATGGCACATCCTTTAGAAGTTCTTTGAGCAATGGCTTGAGACCTTATGTAGTTCACACTTTGTCTAGGATTTAATTTTATTATAGGTAGCTAGATTCAAAGTTGTTTACTCTTAGCATGTTGAAGACATCACAACGGTTTTGTCTTCTATCCAGTGTTGCTGATAAAATTCCTGATTATTTGATTCTTACTCCTTTGCTTGTAATTGGCCTTTTCTCTTGGTCGTCACTTGTATTTTCTCTTTATCCTGATGTGCTAAAAATTTTATTACCATCTGCCCTAATATAGGGTTTTATTTCTTACTAGTTTCCTAAAGTGGTCTTGTTCTCATAACTGGCTCTCATTTTTCCCTAGTCCATTTTCATATTATAGCTATAGTCATCATTTTAAGATCTCAAACCTGCTCATATTATTCTTCTGCTTAAATCCTTTGTGATGAGCTCTCCCCACCCCTGGTTTGATTATAGCCAGGATTTTTAAACTGTGTATTAAGAAGCTGACCTGGCTAGTTTGCAGATTCCCTCTTACTCTCTTGAAATAGGAAATCCTTTTTCTGTTCTATAATTGGGCTCCTGTGTATGATTATATCTAAATAACAATTTCTCCATTTTAAAAGAATTGAACAACATTGGCCTCTGCGCGGAAATCCATGCATCTTAGCTTGTCATACAAAGCCGTCCATGCCCTGGCCTCTGGATTCCTTTCTAGCTTTGCTTTTTTTTATCCTTGTCTCACTCCGTCCAGGCTACCATAATGAAGTACCATAGGCTAGGTGGTTAATAAACAGCTGACATTTATTCTCACAGTGCTGAAGGCTGAAGTCTGAGATCCGTGGGTGAGCGTGGTGGAGGCCTAGAGAGGAACCTCAGCTGATTACAAACTGCCAACTTCTCATTCTATTCTCCATGGCTGAGAGCAGCGAGAGGAAGCCAGCTCTCTCCTGACAGAAGGGCTCCACCTCATGACCTCATCTAATCCTAATTATTTCCCATAGGCCTCACCTCCTTATACCTTTTCAATGGGTGGTGGGGTCAACATATTAATTTGGGGGGTACACAAACATTCAGTCCATAACAATTCAGTATGTTATTCATACTGAATTACTTGCAGTTTCTCAAATACTATCTGGTCATGTCTCAGCAAATGAAAAGACAACACTCATTTTACATGGAACGGCTTTCCCTGGTTTTTGTTGACAGGCAGACTCCCAGACTTTGATATAGAGCTTATGTTTTATTTATTTCTGGTGAAGTTTTCCATAATTTCAAACTTGAGGGTCTACTTACCAACAACTCCTTCTGCTAAAAACATCTCTAGAGCCTGTTCCCTCCTTACTTATGGTGATGATATGTGCTTTAGACTAAACTTTTTGAGGAAAGGAACAGTGTCTCAGTAATCTTTGTGTCCTTGGAACCTAGTAATTTTGATTAATAGAATCTAGTTAATAAGTGTTTACTGCATCGATGAAATTGATGGGACCATCAGATAAGTGCATTTGCCACTCTTGGAAATATTTTTGCATATCCATATTTTAGAGAAAGTGAAATAAATTTATAAAGTTGTGTGTTCATAATTTTAAATTATATTCTTTGAGTTTTAGAATTCTATCGGTCTCAAATGCCTAAAACTCTGAGTTTTTAGGCATTTGAGACCGATAGAATTGATATTTATAGGGGGAATACTGTTGATGTCAGAGTAAAAATAAGTAAATATTGGGGTGGAAATTGCAGCTCATTTTAATGAGTCTTAAGCATTTTGTGTTACTTTTAATATAAAGATCCTTATGAGTTACTGTTTAGGAAACTTAATAGAAAAGAAAGTTTGACTTTCTCATGAAGATTTGAAATGCTTATTTTTATCTCATGGTTTCCACTTTTCTCTTGTCTGTCAGAAAACCTAAAATTAAGTTACTTGTAACTTTGCTGTAACCACCCTACTCCTGAGTTCTGTGACATTATCTTGCCTCCTTGCCCTCAGGCCCTTCTCTCCTTCTGACCATTTTCATTGTAACTAGTTTTTCTTTTTCATTTTATTTATGAATAATTGCATTATATTTTAAAAATCATAAGCTGTCATTTTTTTGGGAAGAAGGATATAACTTAAATGTACGTAAAACTTCAAATAAGGGCTTGTAATTATTTCAAATTAAGATTGAAATTTGTTTTATAATTTCTTTACATCACATATATATATGGACAGTGCTTAATTCTTTTTTCCTTATAGTTTGGAACCAGTTAGTTAGGAGACTACTAGTATAAAGTGGATTTACTGTGGGATGTGCCAGAGGTTAGAATATTTAGTCATTTAGGTGAGTACTATAGAGGGAGAATAGTCCAGTTTTGGGGTGATGTCACTCTTATCCCAAATTAATAATTAGGTGTTATTTTTCTCCAGGTGAAGAACTTATCATCTCTGTTCCAGACATTTTCTTATCGAAAACTTACTCTAACTTTGAAAAATAGTCACTTTTGACACAAGGAAGTAGAAATCTGTTACTGTTACAATATCTGTATCTATTTTATTCAAGGTAAAATAAATTATGGTGAAAAAGAAATAGTTCAGTTGCTTCCTTTAAATATACCAGCTTGTGATTATTAAGCCCGATTTTTGTGCATTGGCAATATTCATGTCAGGGCTCGGGATGAGGAAAGGCTTAGGTCGTGAAGGCTTGTTTTCCCTTTTTATTTTCAGCTAAAGCCCTGCAGAAAGTAGGAGGTTGTTGGTGAGATACCAATGGCAGTATAGGAATTGCTTTCTGAAGTCATTATCAATTAACCGCTAATGGGTAGCTTTCTTTGAAAGCTCATTTATAATTGCGCACTGAATAGATGAAATTCAAACACAGAGGGAATTCAATATTATCATTAATTTTGACTCTGTTTAACGGATGATTTCTGGGCACCACAGCAGCCTTCCTAATTTGTCTGTGTGTGATGAAGAAACTAATCATATACAGCTCAGAGAACAACATACCTTTTCCCAGAAAGGTCACCTTGAGAGATAAGCAATAAGGACAAGGAAAAAAAAAATCCCAGAAACCTGTTGAACCTTTTATTACTCTTGTTTCTCTATTTTCTTTACTTTAAAAATGCAGGTTGAAAAATAAATATTTTATAATTTAAAATGTGCATTGAACAACTTTGCAGAATTTTTAGCATAAACTAGGCTAAAGTATCAGATTTGTTTCTTGTAAATTTTTCCTTTTGTTATTTTATAACTCTTCTGTGTGCTATGTACTGGTTTAAACACTTTATGAATAATAACTGAATTGGTCCTCCTAACACCCTATCAGGCAGGTCCTATTATTACCATCCCATTTTTCAGATAAGGAAATAGAGGCATACTAATTATATAACTTGTTTACTAGCTGATAGTTGGTAGAGCTGGGATTCAAACCGAGGACATCTAGCTGTAGAGATTGTGTTCTTAACCATTATGCTATGTTGCTGTAATTTTTAGTTTACTTTACATTCCTGTGACTTTTTAATAACACTGCCAAATATGGCCCTTGGCTAAAATGATAAACCTTTGCAAATCCTAATATGATTTGGTTTCTATGAGCAACTAGCAATGACAGTGATAAACTTGGGGAAAACAGAAAATAATCTGATACCTTTTAATTGTTAGGTATAGCCAATAAAACACATGCAAAAAAAAGTATATATATTTATATGCACATGTGTAAATATATACAAATACAACCTATATAACATTTCAAGTTTGATATTTCATAGAATTTTAATTACTAGTAGATGACATTATTCCTCATGACATCAATGTGAGGACAGTTTACAGTAAGAATCCTCAAAGGAGACTGTGCACACATATTGATACCATTTGATTTCATGATATTGCTAATTACGCACACACACACACATATAGTTAACTTACAGCTATGTAAACCAGAACATTACAAGGCAAGGTAGATTTTACATTTTAAATGTAGACTAGTCCCTATGACTAGTGTGAAAATACTTTCACCTCCTTTTTTTTTTTTTTTTTACTGCTGCATAGTATTCTATGGTATAAATGTACCACAGCTTTTTTATCCAGTCATCTACTGATGGGCACTTGGACTGTTTCCAGAATTTAGCTATTGAAAACTGTGCTGCTCTGAACAGAGGGGTGCATACATTCTTTCTGATTGGTGTTTCAGGTTTCTTAGGCTGTATTTCTAGAAGTGGGGTCACTGGATCAAGTGGCAGTACCATATTTAATGTTTTTGAGGAAACTTCATATTGTTTTCCATGATGATTGTACTAATCTGCATTCCCACCAGCAGTGTACTAGGGTTTCCTTTTCTCTACCTCTTCACCAGCATTTGTCATTCATTGAGTTGTTGATGGCAGCCATTCTGACAGGTGTGAGGTAAAACCTCATTATTATTTTAATTTGAATCTCTCTGATGATCAGTGACCGAGCATTTTTCCATGTGTCTCTTGGCCTTCTGTATGTCCATCAACTTACACTATACACAAGATAAACTAAAAATGGATAAAAGCTTTACATGTAAGTGGTGAAGCCATAAAAATCCTAGAAGAAACAATAGGCAGTAACATCTCAGACTTCTCTCATAGCAATGTGTTTACCGATACAACTCCTAGGGCAGAGGAAACTAAGGAGAAAATAAACAAATGGGACTACATCAAAATAAAAAGCTTCTGCACAGCAAAAGAAATCATCAACAAAATGCAAAGGGAGCTCACTGCATGGGAGAACATATTTGCCAATGATATGTCTGGGAAGGGGTTAATTTCCAAAATATATAAGGAACTCATACAACTTAACAAAAGAAAGACAAACAATGTAATTAAAAAATGGGCAAAGAACCTAAATAGACACTTTTCCAAAGTAGACATATAGAAGGCCAAGATACAAAATAAGTATTTTAAACAAGACAGATGGTTTGTTTCTCTGTGAAGTAAAAGATCAGGTGAGTAGGGGCTCTATAGATTGGCTATATCTGCTCTGTATATATGTTCAAAACAGTTTCTTCACATTCTATTGCTCTTTTTTTTTTTACATGTTAATTTTTCAGATGATTACAGATGTTCCTTTTTTCCCCCATAGCTCCCCCCGACCCTGTTCCGACCCAACCCCAGGCCCTCGCCCCCCAACTGTCTTCATCCATAGATGTAAGATCTTTGTCCAATCTCTTCCCACACCCCCTATAGCCCACCCCCCTGAGAATTGTCAGTCTGCTCCCTTTCCATGGCCCTGATTGTATTACATTCACCAGTTTATTCTGTTCATCCGATTTTTTATTAATTTGATTTTTAGATTCACTTGTTGATAGATATGTATTTGTTGTCACTTTGTTGTACATAATTTTTCTTCTTCTTTGTCTTCGTCTTCTTCTTTGTCTCTGTCTCCTGGAATACTCTGCAGTATTTCATATAATACTGGTTTGGTGATGATGAACTCCTTTAGATTTTTCTTATCTTTGAAGCTCTTTATCTGACCTTCAATTCTAAATGATAGTTTTACTGGGTAGTGTAATCTTGGTTGTAGGTTCCTGCTATTCATCACTTTGAATATTTCTTGCCACTCACTTCTGGCCTGCATAGTTTCTGTCGAAAAATCAGCTGACAGTCGTATGGGTACTCCCTTGTTGGTAACTCACTGTTTTTCTCTTGCTGCTTTTAATATTCTCTCTTTGTCTTTTGCCCTTGACATTTTAATTATGATGTATCTTGGTGTGGTCCTCTTTGGATTCCTCTTGTTTGGGGTTCTCTGTGCTTCCTGAGCTTGTAAGTCTATTTCATTGACCAGGTAGGGGAAGTTTTCTGTCATTATTTCTTCAAATAGGTTTTCAATATCTTGCTCTCTCTCTCTTCTGACACCCCAATAATTCTGATGTTGATATGCTTGAAGTTGTCCTAGAGGCTCCTTACACTATCTTCATATTTTTGGATTCTTTTTTTCTTTTTTATTATTATTATTTTTAATTTCTTTATTGATTAAGGTATTACATATGTGTCCTTATTCCCCCATTATCCCGCACCTCCCATTCATGCCCCCACCCCCCTGTTGTCTGTGTCCATTAATTAAGCTTACATGCATGCATATAAGTCCTTTGGTTGATCTCTCCCCGTTACCCCCACCCTCCCCTACCTTCCCTGAGGTTTGACGTTCTGATTGATGTTTTGCTGTCTCTGGATCTATTTTTGTTCATCAGTTTATGGTGTTCATTTTATTCCACAAATGAGTGAGATCATGTGATATTTATATTTCTCTGCCTGGCTTATTTCACTTAGCATAATGCTCTCCATCTTCATCCATGTTGTTGCAAATGGTAAGAACTCCTTTTTTACCGCAGTGTAGTATTCCATTATGTAGATGTACCACAGTTTTTTAATCCACTCGTCTGCTGATGGGCACTTAGGCTGTTTCCAAATCTTAGCTATGGTGAATTGTGCTGCTATGAACATAGGATGCATATATCCTTTCTGATTTATGTTTCTAGTTTCTTGGGATATATTCCTAGAAGTGGGATCACTGAGTCAAATGGGAGTTCCATTTTTAGTTTTTTGAGGAAACTCCATACTGTTCTCCACAGTGGCTGCTCCAGTCTACATCCCCACCAACAGTGCACGAGGGTTCCTTTTTCTCCGCTTGCTTGCCAGCACTTGTCATTTGTTGATTTGTTGATAATAGCCATTCTGACAGGTGTGAGGTGGTACTGCATTGTTGTATTGATTTGGATCTCTCTGATGATTAGTGACTTTGAGCATGTTTTCATATCTCTCTTGGCCTTTCTTCTGTCTTCTTTCAAAAAGTATCTATTTAGATCAGTTGCCCATTTTTTTGATTGGGTTGTTTATCTTCTTTTTGTTAAGCTGCATGGGTTCCCTATAAATGTTGGAGATTAAACCCTTATCGTTGATATCATTGGCAAATGTGTTCTCCCATGCAGTGGGCTTTCTTGTTGTTTTATTGATGGTCTCCTTTGCTGTGCAAAAGCTTTTTATTTTGATGTAGTCCCATTTCTTTATTTTCCCTTTAGTTTCCATTGCCCTAGGAGCAGTATCAGTGAAGAATTTGCTTCTGCATATGTCAGAGATTTTTCTGCCTGTGAATTCCTCTAGTATTTTTAAGGTTTCTCGTCGTATGTTTAAGCCCTTGGTCCACTTTGAGTTTATTTTTGTGTATGGTGTAAGTTGGTGGTCTAGTTTGATTTTTTTTGCATGTATCTGTCTAATTTTCCCAACACCATTTATTGAAGAGACTGTCTTGACTACATTGTGTGTTCATGCCTCCTTTGTCAAATATTAATTGAGCGTAGTGATTAGGGTCGATTTCTGGGTTCCCTATTCTATTCCATTGATCTATATGTCTGTTCTTGTGTCAGTACCAGGCAGTTTTGAGAACAGTGGCTTTGTAATACAGCTTAAAATCTGGTATTGAGATCCCACCTACTTTGTTCTTCTTTCTCAGGATTGTTTTGGCTATTCGGGGTCTTTTTCTATTTCAGATGAATTTTTGGAAAGTTCTTTCTAGGTCTGTGAAACATGCTGTTGGTATTTTAATGGGGAGTGCATTGAATCTATAGATTGCTTTGGGTAGGGTGGACATTTTGATGATGTTGATTCTACCAATCCATGAACATGGTATGTTCTTCCATCTGTTTACATCTTCCTCTATCTCTTTTTTCAGTGTGCTGTAGTTTTCCATGTATAGGTCTTTTACCTCCTTAGTTAAGTTTATTCCTAAGTATCTTAATTTTTTTGGTGTGATGGTAAATGGGATTGCTTTTTTAGTCTCTCTTTCTATAAGTTCACTACTGGTGTATAGAAATGCCATAGATTTCTTGGCGTTAATTTTGTATCCTGCTACATTGCCGAATTCACTTATTAAGTCTATTAGTTTTTTGATGGAGTCTTTCGGGTTTTTTATGTACCATAACATGTCATCTGCAAATAAGGATAGCTTTACATCTTCTTTTCCAATTTGGATGCCTTTTATTTCTTCTTCTTGTCTAATTGCAATGGCTAATACTTCCAGTACTATGTTGACCAGGAGTGGTGACAGTGGGCATCCCTGTGTTCTTCCTGTTCTTAGGGGAAATGGTTGTAGTTTTTGCCCATTGAGTATGATGTTAGCTGTGGGTTTATCATATATAGCTTGTATTATGTTGAGGTATGATCCTTCTATTCCCACCTTGTTGAGAGTTTTTATCAAGAAAGGGTGTTGGATTTTGTCAAATGCTTTTTCTGCATCAATTGATATGACTATGTGGTTTTTATCTCTCAATGTGTTTATGTGATGTATCATGTTTATTGATTTGCGGATCTTGTACCATCCTTGCATTCCTGGGATAAATCCTAGTTGGTCATGGTGTATGATCTTTCTGACATAGTGCTGGATCCGATTTGCTAGAATTTTGTTGAGGATTTTGGCATCTATATTCATTAGGGATATTGGCTTGTAATTCTCTTTCTTTGTGTTGTCTTTATCTGGTTTTGGTATTAGGGTGTTGCTGGCTTCATAGAATAAGCTTGGAAGTCTTCCCTTCCTCTTGAATTTTTTGGTATAGTCTGAGGAAGATAGGTTTTATTTCTTCCTTCAATGTTTGGTAAAACTCCCTTGTGAAGCTGTCTGGCCCCGGGCTTTTGTTTGCTGGAAGCTTTTTGATGACAGCTTCAGTTTCTTCCATAGTTATTGGCCTATTGAGATATTTAGATTCTTCCTGATTGAGTTTTGAAAGGTTATATTTTTCTAGGAATATGTCCATCTCCTCCATGTTGTCCAGTTTGTTGGAATAGAGTTGTTCATAGTATTTTTTAACAATCCTTTGTATTTCCGTAGGGTCTGTTGTTATTTCACCTCTTTCATTTCTGATTTTGTTTATTTGGGTCCTCTCTCTTTGCTTCTTGGTGAGCCTGGCTAGAGGTTCATTAATCTGGTTTATCCTTTCAAAGAACTAGCTATTGGTTTTGTTGATATTTTGTATTTTTTTTTTTTTTGTCTCAATGTCGTTTATCTCAGCTCTGATCAGTATTATTTCCTTCTGCTCACTGTGGGCTTTTCTTGTTGCTCTCTTTTTAACTCTTTGAGTTGTACGGTTAGGTAATTTATTACCATTGTGTCTTATTTTTTTATAGTGGACTTGTAGAGCTATAAACTTCCCTCTGAAGACTGCTTTTGCTGTGTCCCATAGTTTTGATTGTTGTGTTTTCATCGTCATTTGTTGCCATAATGTTTTTTATTTCTTCCTTGATCTCTCTGGTAACCCAGTCATTGTTTAATAGCATGCTATTTAATCCCCATGTGTTTGATTTCTTTGGATTGTTTTTATTGTAGTTGATTTCCAGTTTTATGCCACTGTGATCTGAGAAGATGCTTGTTATGGTTTCTATCTTCTTGAATTTGCAGAGACTTTGCCTATGACCCAACATATGGTCTATCTTTGAAAATGACCCATGTGCACTTGAGAAGAATGTATATTGTGTGGCTTGGGGGTGAAATGTTCTGAAGATGTCAATTAATTCCATCTGATCTAGTGAGTCATTTAGGCTTGATGTTTCTTTGCTGATTTTTTGTTTAGAGGATTTGTCCAATGGTGATAGTGGAGTATTAAAGTCTCCTACTATGATTGTGTTGCTGTCAGTCTCTCCTTTGATATCCTCCAGGAGTTTTTTTTTATGTCTTTGGGTGCTCCTTTATTGGATGCGTATATGTTTACCAGTGTTATTTCTTCTTGTTGGATTGCTCCCTTTAGTATAATGAAAGGGCCTTCCTTATCTCTTGTTATGTCCTTCACTTTGAGATCTAATTTGTCAGATATAAGTATTGCTACCCCAGCTTTTTTTTCATTTCCATTCGCCTGAAAAACCTTTTTGCATCCCTTCACCCTCAATCTGTATATGTCTTTTTTTCTGAGGTGGGTTTCTTGTAGAGTGCAGATATATGAGTCGTGTTTTCTTATCTAATCCATTACCCTATGTCTTTTAATTGGGGCATTCAAGCCATTTACATTTAAAGTTATTATTGATAGGTACTCATTTGCCGCCATTTTATTCTTTACCCCTGTATTCCTTCTTCGCTTCCTATTTCTTTTTTTTTTTTTTTTTTACAGCAGACCCTTTAGTATTCTTTGCATTGCTGGTTTGCTGGTAATAAATTCCCTTAGTCCTTTTTTGTCTGTGAAGCTCCTGATTTCATCTTCAATTTTGATTGGTAGCCTTGCTGGGTACAGTATTCTTGGATTCAGACCCTTCCTTTGCATGACTTTGTATATTTCATTCCATTGCCTTCTGGCCTGATGAGTTTCTATTGAGAAATCAGTTGCTAGTATAATGGGGGATCCTTTGTAGGTAACTTTCTGTCTCTCTCTAGTTGTTTTTAAGATTCTTACTTTGTCTTTGGTGTTTGCCAATTTAATTATAATGTGCCTTGGCGTCGGTCTTTTGGGGTTCATTTTGCTTGGGACTCTGTGAGCTTCTTGGATTTGTGTGGGTTTTTTCTCCCATATATCAGGGAAGTTTTCTGTCATTATTTGTTCAAATAGGTGTTCTATTCCTTGCTCAGTTTCCTTTCCTTCTGGAACCCCTATTATGTGGATGTTGTTTTGTTTCGTGTTGTCCCAAAGTTCCCTTAGGCTCTCCTCCTGCTTTTTAATTTCTTTTCTAGAAGCTGCTCTATTTGGGTATTTTTTCCTAACTTGTCTTTTAGCTCACTGATACGGTCCTCTGCGTCTTCTAATCTACTCTTGATGTTTTCTATTTACTTCTTTACAGCAGTGATGTCATCTTTCATTTCTTCTTGCTTCTTCATTTCGTCTTGATTCTTACTCATATTGTCGAATTTGTCTTCCATTCTATTCAGCCACCTTATGACCATTTCTCGGAATTCTTTCTTTGATAGGTTGCTTGCCTCCATTTTGTTTATTTCCTTTTCTGGTGATGCCTGCTTTTCTTTCATATGTGGTCTGTTTCTTTTTCTCCCTATCGTCTATCTTCTCCAGGTGTCTGGTTATGTAGTTCTCTCTCTCCTTATCCCAGGCGAAATCTGACCTTTCCATGGTGGAGTGTAGAGCTCCTCTGAATCTGCATATTTGCGCCAATTGGGGAACGGTGCTCTGGGGTTTGCAGCTGTTTGGTGGGTGCCACAGTTGTAGATTTTCAGGCTTCCGATAACATCTACTTTCCCTTTCAAGATGGCATGGTCTTTGCGTCTGAATTGGTGGCTCCGGGAGGGAACCCGCCAGCAGTGATGGCTGCCCAGTCAGGGGAGCCCCATCCAGCAGTCCCCCACCTTCTCCTGGAGTATAGCTGTCCCTTATCTCTCCAACAGACACTCCCTGTGTGACCCTCAGCTTTTCTTTCTATTTTCTTTGGGATATGCCTTGGGTCACGTCTGTCTATTCCACCGCCATTTTTTTTTTTTTTTTCAGATTCTTTTTGCTTTTTGCTCTTTTGGTTGGGTGTTTTTTCTTCTTCGTATTTCAAATCATTGACTTGATGCTTGGGATCCTCTAGTCTACTATTGAATTTCTGTATATTACTTTTTATTTCAGTCAGTGTATGCTTAATTTCTGGCTGGTCCTTTTCCATTTTTTTGGCATTCTCACTAAGATCCTTGAAGGTCTCACTAAGTTTCTTGGAGGTTTCTAGAAGATTCTTGAGTAATTTTAAAACTGTGGTTTTGAACTCTATATCCAATATTTTGATTTCTTCCATTTCTTTCATTTGTGACATGTTTCTTGTCTTTGTATTTTGGCTGATTTCCTGTGTTTGTTTCTATGTATGTGGGAGCTGCTAAGTCTCCTTGAGTTAATAGTGTTGCCTTGTGTAGTAGGTGTCCTATAGGGCCCTGTGTCTCAGCCTCTCCAGTTATCTGAGGTGGACAGTCTTGGTGCACCCCTTTGTGGGTTGTGTGCACAGTATTGTTGTAGTTCAGCTTTGATTGTTGTTGGTATCACTGGGATGAATTGACCTCCAGGCCAATTGGCTGTGAGTACCAGCTGTGTCTACAATGGAAGAGCTGCTGTGCAGAAAAAACACCCTTATGGGGAAGGACTTGCTTCACTGGGGCTTTGGTGCTCACTGAGTCTGCCTCTTGCGTGTGTCTCTTATAGATGTGAAGAGTTATAATCTGGTATGGTCTCACATTGACCACTGGGTACACTGTTTCTTGGATCTCCAGGGAGGTCCAAAATTAGCCAGCCACTGCCTGGGGCCAGCAGGAACTACAGAGAGATATGAAGATTCCTCCTCTTTGTATGGGGTTTGGAAGTGCCTAGATGAGGCCCAGCTGTGATGCAAGGCAGCTGCTGCTGCAGGCCTTGGGCCTTCTTTTGGTAGCTTTGTGGCTCCCTGACCCAGCTGCTGCCTGTTGGACAGGTTTTAGGCTGAGAAAGACTGGCCATTCATATGCAAAAGCCACTGCACACAGCTTGGATGGGGTTGTAAATTGGGTGGAGTGGGGTCTCAGGGTATCTCTGAGGTGGAGCAAACAGCAATGGCTTCTAGTCAGCCCTGCACTGGAGATTTCCCAGTGCATGAACAATGACTGCTGTGAGCACCTCTGTCTGAAAGAAAGCCACCTTGTTCCTGCCCGGATGCTAGAAAGTCCAGTTTCTCCCTGTATGTGTCTGGGTCCCCCAGATTCTCATCTGGAACTGGAATTCAGAGCAAGTGGGAGCTTGTGTGTCCCTCTCAATTAAAAAATCAACACACCCCCCTCCCAATTAAAAAAGCAGCACACCCTGGTGCCAGCCCGTTCTACATCTCTGTACCTCCTACCACTCTCAATGCACTTTCTTCTTTACCCCTCTGGTCTTAGAACTTCCACTCAGCCAGCTTTCCCACGGTTCTGCATGATAGTTGTTCTGTGTTTCAGTTGTAATTTTGATGTGGTTGTGAGAGGCAGCAAGTACTGGTATTTACCTATGCTGCCATCTTGGTTCCCTGATCTCCATCCTATTGTTCTTTTATCATCAAGTGTTCATCCACAAAATAAACAGTGCTCACCATCTCTCTATGTATCCTGCAGAAAGAGAAGATGAAAATGAAATAAAATCATTCCCTTTTAAGGACATGAACACATCCTTTTGGCCATATCTGAGTCACATTTGCCATCGTATTCACGAGGAATGTTGGGAATTGTGGTTTTTGCTTAGGGCCATTTGTCTTGCTAAAATTCAACAGGGTATGTATTATTTAAAGGAAAAAAAAGGGGGGGTTGATTTTGAAATACAACCAGCACTTATTTTTATAGACATTTAGAAGGAAATATAAGAATTAATCTTGTGCTAGGAACTTATTTTACTAGTATATAGTTCTGAGATCAACTGTAACTAATGTATCTTTATTTTATTTGTTGCTATGCTCTAGAAGCACATTATTTTAAAAGTCTCATGCATTAATTCATTGTAACTTAGAAAAAGTTCAGCCTTGTTAATCAAAAAGGAAACTGAAGGATATAGCTGATAAATGTACACTCAAGGATACAGCTACTATAAATAATGTGTAATCACAATGGTATACTTTATATCATTGTAAACTCCCACAACAAACAAATGAAATCAAAGTAAAATCCTAAAGAAATCTGGAGTTAATTAGCCATTATTGTATGAGGCTTAAAATTTTGCCACTTTTTGAAAGATGTCCAAGTTATCATTTTTAATGCTATTTTTTACTTTGACAACAATGTCTGCATAAAATAAGAGTAGAATTTGAGTGAAAACATTGCATGTGAATATAGGAGCGTGGATATAAAAGCACACTGAGCAGAATCTACAACTGACAGTAACCAGGCTCTCACGTGATTTTCTTGAATATCAAAATGGGGCAAGTGAACGGCCAACACTGTAACAGAAAATAACTGGATGGGCTACAGTTGAGATACCTGAAATTTAAATTAGGGTTTAAGCAGAGTTATTTCCTTCCCTTTTTAATAAAGCTAAATAGGTATTGGATCTAATCATTTAATTTTTGTATGATGGTGAGCATTTTGTAATAAACATTTCATTCTTTATATTTTTGATAAGTTCTATAGGAATATCAGAAAAAAAAGAAAGGGCATGAGCCAGTATTTATCTGTAGAGTCATAATAATAACTAATGAAAGGAATTTTTAAAAATCTTTTACACAATATTAGGAGGACTTTAGAAAAAAGACTTTTAAAATTAGTAAGATGGTTAAGCATTTATAAGCCAACCATTAGTAAACTGTGTGTTATTGAAATAAGAATGATAGTCTCAAAATTTATCTTTTCTAAAAATTATTTTAGGGTAAAATAATAAAATATGGGGAGAACAAAAGCTCCTATTAAAGGGTTTAAGTTTTATCCTTGAGAGAATGTTTTAAGCAAAAACAGTTTTGGTGATTTCAGTATCCTCACAGGAAATCCTTCACCATGGCGACCTCCCAGTCCCTGGATCTTCTCTTCTCCAGTGACCTTACCCTCCTCCCACCACAGTTTGGCTAAGGTGTATGACCTCAGCTGCCCTCTGTGGTGATCATACCATAGGCATTGTCTTTACTCATAAACGCTCTCCACTCCATTCCCCACCTCCATACCATCCACAAAACCTGTGTAACAGTGCCCTGAAACATTGGTTCTCAAACTTTACTGTGTGTCACAGTCAACTGGCTGGCTTGTTAAAGACACACTTCAGGGTATCTGATTCAGTAGGTCTGGGTGGGCCTGAGAATTTGCGTTTTCACAGGTACCCAGATGATACCAATGCTGCTGGCACAGGGACCACACTTGAGAATTGCTCAAAATCCTATTCTTTAGCATATGACATTAAGTGATGATGCTTTACCAAACAGAATTATGTCCTCAAATCTTGTTTATTTTCCTCCTCTTTTTTTATTTTTTATTTTCTTAAATTTAATAAATCTTTATTGTTCAGATTATTACAATTGTTCCTCTCTCCCCGCCCCCCCCCCCCATAGCTCCCCTCCACCCGGTTCCCACCCCAGCCTCTGCCCTTACACCCGCATCCTCGCCACTATCCTCATCCATAGGTGTACGATTTTTGTCCAGTCTCTTTCTGCACCCTCCACACCCTTTTCCCCCTGAGAATTGTCAGTCCATTCCCTTTCTCTGCCCCTGTTTCTATTATATTCACCAGATTATTCTGTTCCTCAGATTTTTTTTATTCACTTGATTTTTAGATTCACTTGTTGATATATATTTGTTGTTCATAATTTTTATCTTTACCTTTTTCTTCTTCTTCCTTTTCTTAAAGAATACCTTTCAGCATTTCATATAATACTGGTTTGGCGGTGATGAACTCCTTTAGCTTTTTCTTATCTGTGAAGCTCTTTATATGGCCTTCAGTTCTGAATGATAGCTTAGCTGGGTAGAGTAATCTTGGTTGTAGGTTCTTGCTATTCATCACTTTGAATATTTCTTGTCACTCCCTTTTGGCCTGCCTAGTTTCTGTTGAGAAATTAGCTGACAGTTGTATGGGTGCTCCCTTGTAGGTAACTAACTGTTTTTCTCTTGCTGCTTTTAATATTCTCTCTTTGTCTTTTGCTCTTGGCATTTTAATTATGATGTGCCTTGGTGTGGTCCTCTCTGGATTCCTTTTGTTTGGGGTTCTGTGGGCTTCCTGGACTTATAAGTCTATTTCTTTCACCAGGTGGGGGAAGTTTTTAGTTATTATTTCTTCAAATAGGTTTTCAGTATCATGCTCTTTCTCTTCTTCTGGCACCCCCATAATTCAGATGTTGGTAGGCTTGAAGTTGTCCCAGAGGCTCCTTACACTATCTGCATATTTTTGGATTCTTTTTTCTTTTTTCTTTTCCGGTTGAGTGTTTTTTGCTTCTTTGTATTTCATATCTTTGACTTGATTCTTGCGTTCCTCTAGTCTGCTGTTAGATCTCTGTATAATATTTTTTATTTCAGTCAGTGTATGCTTAATTTATAGTTGGTCCTTTTTCATATCCTTGAGGGTCTCACTAAATTTATCAGCCTTTTCTAGGAAGTTCTTGAAAAACCTTATAACCATGGTTTTGAACTCTATATCCAGTCATATGCTTTCCTCCATTTCTTTCATTTGTGATGTTTCTTTGCCTCTGCATTTTGGCTGCTTCCCTGAGTTGATAGAGTGGCTTTGTGTGCTAGGGGTTCTATAGGGCCCAGTGGCTCAGCTTCCCCAGTTACATGAGGTGGACACTCTTAGTGCACCCCTTTGTGGGCTGTGTGCACAGTCTTGTTGTAGTTAAGCCTTGATTGTTGTTGGTATCACTGGGAGGAATTGACTTCCAGGCCAATTGGCTATGAGGATCAGCTGTGTCTATGGTGGGAGAATTTCTGTGCTGGAGACACCCTTATGAGACAAGACTTGCAAATGCCTCTGTGCTCAGTTTGGATGGAACAGAGTTTCAGGGCGGAGCAGACAGCATTGGTTTCCCATCAGCCCTGCCCTAATATGCCCTTATGTCTCAGTGTCCCATGGTAATTGCTGTAAGCACCTGTGAGAGAAAGCTGCCATCGAGTTCTGCTGCTGCCAGACAGTCCAGTTTCTCCCCAAATGAGTCTGGATCCCCAGAGTTTCACCCAGATCTGGAGTTCAGCACAGTCGGGAGCTTTTGTCTCACTCCTGCTTGAGAAATCCAGCTGCGCACTCAGTTGCCAGTCCCCTCGCATGCGCGTCTCCGTACCTCTGCCTCCTGCAGCTCCTCTGAGTCTCAGTGTGCTTTTCTCTTTACTTCTAGTTGTAAAATTTGCACTCAGCCAGTCTTCCTGTGGTTCTGGATGATGTCCATTTTGTCTTTTATTGTAGTTTTGAAATTGTTGTGCGAGGCAGCAGTTTAGGTGTTTACTTATGCCACCATCTTGCTTTCCCCCTCCTCTTTTTTTAAATATGTAGATTTTGATTAGTTGTATATAACTACTTTAATTCTAATATGGTTCTGGTGCAATAAAGGGCTGCTTGAATAAGATTTTATATTGTGTTTTTTGTTTGTTTGTTTGTTTTAACAGAGACCAATATAGACCTGAAAATAGTTTCTATTGAATGCCTATTTTTTTTCTTTTCTAACTACCCAAAGTATGCTGTTTTCTCCCACATCAGATAACCCTAATCAGTGAAACTTACATATTCATAGTTACAGAGCTCCTTAATGTCCTAGAGATCTTGTCCATCCCCTCTCATGCAAAACGACATTAGAATATATAAATCCATGTAGTCACTTTATATTAAGCCAGTGCTAGGAGTCCTGCTATACCATTTTTTCTTCTTCTTTGTAATCCCTACCTGAGGAACCCACAACCTGGGTATGTGTCCTGAATGGAATCCGGACCCTGGACTTTTTAGTATATGGAGAGACTCTCCAACCAGCTGAGCCACCGGTCAGGGCTAGTTTTTTTTTTGTTTTGTTTTGGCAAAGCATTAGAGAATAGCTTTAATTGGAATATCCTAAATTTAGTGTTTACTCATTTGCAGTCCACCTATCATATTGTTAGCTGCATGTTGTGACAAATTATTTAGTATAGTGACTTGGATAAAAAAGACTTTGGAATGTGTGAGTTCATTATTTGCCATTTATAATTTATATAGCTTTGAACAAGTTACATATATGTGCTTTTTGGCTAGTCCCCAGTTTGTAGTTTAAAAATGTAATGAATATATCTCCAAAACATTTCAAAGAAATAGTATTCAAGCAGATCTCAATGTTGTTGTTTTTTAAAAATTTATCTTTATTGTTGAAAGTATAACATACATCTCCCTTTTTTCCTCCCCATTGATTCCTCCACACCTGCCCCTTCTAGGTCTTCACCATACTATTGTCTTTATCTATGGGTTATGCATATATGCATATAAGTTCACCAGTTAATTCCCGACCCCCCAAAAACCCTGAACTTGCCTTCCCTCTGAGATTCGTCAGCCTGTTCCATGCTTCTATGTCTCTGGATCTATTTTGTTCATCAGTTTATTTTGTTCATTAGATTTCACATTGTGAGTGAGGTCATGTGATACTTGTCTTTCTCTGATTGGCTTATTTTGCTTAGCATAACACTTTCTTGGTCCTTCCATGCTATCTCAAAGAATAAGATATCTTTGTTTTTAACGGCTGCGTAGTATTCCATGGTGTAAATGTACCACAGCTTTTTTATCCACTCATCTACTGATGGGCCCTTGGGCTGTTTCCAGACATTAGCTATTGTAAATTGTGCTGCTGTGAACATAGGGGTGCATATATTCTTTCTGATTGGTATTTCTGGTTTTGTAGGCTATCTTCCTAGAAGTGGAATCATTAGATCAAATCGCAATTCCATATTTAATTTTTTGAGGAAACTCCATACCGTTTTCATATTGGCCGCACGAGTCTGCATTCCCACCAGCAGTGTATTAGGGTTCCCTTTTGTCCACATTTGCATTAACACTAGTCATTTATTGATTTGTTGATGTAGCCATTCTGACAGGTGTGAGATGATATCTCATTGTGGTTTTAATTTGCATCTCTCTGATGATCAGTGACTTTGAGCATTTTTTCATGTTTCTCTTGCCTTCTGTATGTCCACCAACTTACACTCTATACAAGAATAAACTAAAAATGGATAAAAGCTTTACATGTAAGTGGTGAAGCCATAAAAATCCTAGAAGAAACCATAGGCAGTAAAATCTCAGACATGTCTCATAGCAATGTGTTTACTGATACATCTCCTAGGGCAGAGGAAACTAAGGAGAAAATAAACAAATGGGACTACATCAAAATAAAAAGCTTCTGCACAGCAAAAGAAATAATCAACAAAATGCAAAGGGAACTCACTGCATGGGAGAACATATTTGCCAATGATACATCTGGGAAGGGGTTAATTTCCAAAATATATAAGGAACTCATACAACTTAATAAAAGGAAGACAATGTAATTTAAAAAATGGGCAAAGGACCTAAATAGACACTTCTCCCAAGTAGACATACAGAAGGCCAAGATTTCAATATTGTAATTTTTCATACTCATGATAAATAAGAAATATAGCATTTGTTTCTTTTTTCTTTCAAGGTAAACAAATTAGAAATTTTGTCCTCTCATAATTCATCTGGTAGAATAATTGTCTTTGAGTTTACCTTGCAGTAAGATTATTCAATGCAGTGCCATGTCGCACTGGGATATCCAATATATACTTGATACCATGTGATATTTTTCCTGTGCACTCTGCTTTGACTTTATGTCAGTGCCAGTCCTACCTATATTTGAGAGGACATGAGTCTTCATTTCTTCTCTTTAAAAAAATTTTTTTAAAAATTAATTTTAGAGAGGAAGGGAGTGGGAGAGAGAGAGAAACATCAATGATGAGAGAGACTCATTGATTGGCTGCCTCTTGCACATCCCACACTGGGGATTGGGATTGGGCCTGCAATCTGGGCATATGCCCTGACCAGGAATTGAACTGTGACCTCCTGGTTCATAGGTCGATGCTCAACCACTGAGCCATGCTGGCCAGGCTTCATGTTATCCTGAATAGCAGGTAATAGCACAAGGTATACAGTGTGGACTGCAATGAGATTGCCTGTGTCCACCCTTTTCCAGCACCTGATAATTGTGTGACCTTTGGCCAATTAGTTGCTTTTCTCAGTTGCTTTCTGTAAAGTGGAAATAATAATAATATTTAACCCATAGAACTGATAAAAGCATTTAATTCAATGCATGGTACTTATTTAAAGCTCCATCATCTCAACTATTTTTTTCCTCCAGGCATGTGCTCAGAGCCCAAGTGTATTATGCCTTCCAGGGTCATATCTTTTTAGACTTTGTAAGCACCAGCCAAATATTTTGTAAATTTGCTTAATGAGGCAGTATGTGATGATTGTCTAATCAGCATTACCTCACTCTCTACAAAATGCTGTTTCCTGAGATTCAGTTGGTATGTTTGTGGGATCAATCCTACCAATGATTGAAAATTCACAAGAGTGTCTATAGAAATGGTAGGCTCTGTCCAGCACTTATTCATGTAAAGAATTTTATGTGTTTTTGAACAGTCATTTTCTTAACTTAATGTTTACTTTTTAAGAATCTTTGAACTATTTCTAAAATTTCTGTACAACTTTAAAAGAAATCTTAATGGGATGTTATGGGAGAGAACACGGAGACTATGAGAATGAAAATACCATAGTGAAAATGGATAGATAATCCTTAATGAGGAAAGGAACTTTTGGAAATGAGAAAAGTTGGTCGTTTTGAAACTAAACAAATATAAGGATGTGAATAATAAGATATAATCAGTAAGAAAAACGAATAAAATTGTAAGCACAGGAATTAACCTGATACTGTTCTTATATTGCACTCATTTTTATCCATTCAGTAACCCAGTGGGTCTTTTATATTTTACTAGAGGCCCAGTGCCCGAAATTTGTGCATGGGGGAGGGGACATCCTTCAGCCTGGCCTGCATCCTCTCACAGTCCGGGACCCCTTGTGTGATGTTGGGCCTAAACTGGCAGGCAGACATCCCTCTCGCATTCCAGGACTCTGAATAACCAGTGATCATACTTTTCATACAGGTGAAAGGCATCTTGCTGTTGTATGGGCAGCTACATTTTTTTGCCCTGATTATAAAAAGTAGCACATAACATGATCCTTCTGAGGCAGTAGTACCATTTTCCCCATCTTATGGGTGGAAAAACTGAAGCAGAGAGAAGTTAAGTAATTGACTTTGTCACAGTTATACTAGTAAGTGTCAGAATTAGGGCTGACCACAAAATGTGCAAGCCAGAGTCCATGCATGGCATCACTGGGTCATCTTGTTTTTTCAGTGTTAGAGTAGCCTTGCCAGGTTTTAATTTTTAAATCTAACAGACTGTTCCCAATATGTAGGATAAGGTCCCTAGGCCTGGCCGGCGATGAGGGCCATCTGTGGGGTGACTGACAGGCGGGGTGATCAGGGGGCCCCCACTGGCACCCGCTTTGGCTGGTTACCTGGCACCACCCACTGGCTCACTGCTGGGGCGGCTCCTGCATCGAGCATCTGCCCCCTGGTGGTCAGTGTGCATTATAGCAGCCTGTTGTTCCACAGGTTGTTCCCTGGTTGTTGATTTGCATATAGGATGAAAACAATTCCCATAGTGTTCTCAGTGACCTCTAAGAAGTCACAAGAACAAATTTGGCTGTTTCTGCTTATAACTCCTGAAGCCTGTCAACTATATATTGACATACCACTTAGTATAGTTATTTTGTGTTTTATGTAATTGTTTCAACACACAAGTGAAATTTGCCTAAAATATAAAGGGTATTTTAATTTATCATAATTATAAGGAATATATAGATAAAACAAATTTCCTAGGGAATGGAGAATGGGAATGTATTCTAAAAGAGAGATGCCATTACAAAAGAATCCATAATTCACACATATAAATTGTATACTACCAAGCAAATATTTGCTTTACTTACACTAAGTGCTTTGTATTATTTGTACATGATCCTTACTTGTTTATGAAGAGAGGCTTCTACTCGATATATTTGAGAGATAATTTAAATTAGATTAAATTTCGAAAGTAACAAATTTTAAAAGAGACTTTTATAATTTAGACTTATTAGGCAGTTCTGTTTTGCTGTTCTAATTAGTTTAAAATAAGCTATTTTTCCTAGAAGAGTGATGAAATCAATATAGCTTAACTTTTTAGCTCTGGGTTCAATAGTGCATATGTTCTTGTGGGTTTTTGGAAGAGGACAGAAGTTAAATCTATACATACTAGTAAACACAAAATATATTCATGAAAATACACTGATAAACTGTTTTAATTTTGCTTAATATTAATAGTAAAATACTCCCTGGATGTACTGAAAAAAGCACATTTGTATTACAGTTATATATGAGTTTGAAGTGTACAATTGACATTTAATATGAGGAAACAAGTTCATTTTTTTACTTGTAAACTTATCACTCTCAAAAGGTCTGCCATGTTCTTGATTTTCCAAGATTTAAGCTTTTAATTTTGTGAGTTTTCTTTTTTCACTTTTTGTCTTTGTATTACTGTCATATTTAGTTAAGTATAGCTGATTCCAACTCTGTAGAATTTCTTGAATATTGTTCTTTTCTTTTGTAGCTTGGTCCTTTAATTTTCTTTTGTCTGTATTACTCCAGTAGATTCCCCTTTGGACCACAGGAAGCAGCAGTTTTCAAAGATAGCTTGCTATCACCATCAAAGAGGAAGAAATCTCTGTATATTTAAATAGCTCCTAATGATTTTGGTGAGTGGCAATTTTGGAATTACTGGCCTTTTTACAAGCCTAGTAATTCCAACTATAAACTACTTTTGCCCCACCCTGTAATATAGGAAAGAACCAGATAAAGCAAATAAAATAGGATGGTTTTTCAAAGCATTTTTGCATATATTCTCTTATTTCATTATCATAATATCCTTTTTAGGGTAAAGGAGATATTAATATTTCTATTGTAGACACAGAGATTCTATATTTCATTGTGTATTTACCACCCAAAGTCAGGTCTCCTTTCCTCATTATATATTTGATCCCTTTATCCTCTTCTACCTCCTCCCACCTCAACTCCTTCCCTCTGGTAACCACTATACTGTTGTTTGTGTCTATGAGTTTTTGTTTGTTTGTTTGTTGCTTTCTGTTTTATAACCATATGAGTGAAATCATATAGTTTCTGACTTTTTCCATCTAACTTACTTCACTTAGAATAATATTCTCCATATCAACCCATGACAGTATTTCACCTTTTTTTTTATGGCTGACTAATATTTCATTGTGTGTGTGTGTGTGTGTGTGTGTGTGTGTGTGTGTGTGTGTATTATATATCACATCTTATTTATTCAGTTACTGATTGAAGGATACTTTGTTTCCATGTCTTGACTACTGTGAATAATGCTGCAATGTACATAGGAGTATATGTATATTTTTCAAATTTTTTGAGTAGGTACCAAGAAGAGAGGTTTCTGGGTTACAATATACAAAAATTAATTCAAAAAATGCATCAAAGATCTAAATATAAGACCTGAAACAATAAAATATATTACAGAAAACATAGGTGCTAAACTTAAGGACCTTGGCCTTAGAGAGGATTTCATGAATTTGACCTCAAATGCCAGGGAAGTAAAAGTAAAAATAAATGAATGTAACTATATCAAACTAAGAAGCTTTTGCAGAACAAAAGAAACCATCAACAAAAAATAAGGCAACCACCTGAATGGTAGAATATATTTATAAACAATATCTTGGATATTGGATTAACATCCAAAATATATAAAGAACTTATACAACTCAACAATAAAAAAACCAAAAAAACCCCCCAAAAAACCCAATCCCCTTACAAAATGAATACAGGATCTGCACAGACACTTCTTCCAAGAAAACATAAAAAGTCATCACATATGTGAAAAGACACTCAACTTTACCAGCTATTAGATGAATGCCAGTTACTTATTTGGAAGTTCCTCTAGTCTTCTAGAATCAGATTTTGTTCTTCTCATTGCATTTATTTGTTTCCACTTCCAAATATCTATTATATTCATTTTCTGGAGTGGCCCATTTTCTTTGTTTAAATTTTTATTTATTGATTTTGATAGAGAAAGGAAGGGGGAGAGAGAGAGAGAAACATCAATTTGTCATTCCACTTATTTGTGCATTTATTAGGTGCCTCTTGTATGTGCTTCGATCAGGGATTGAACCCACAATCTTGGTGGATCAGGACAATGCTCCAACCAGGCCCATTTTCTGTGTTTCTGCCTGTCCAAATCCATTTTCTTCCTAAAACGTCTTAAAAGTCCCTTTTTGAAGTGGCACCATGATTAAACATCTATTTCACATAGCCTCAGAACTTACGTATGCTGTGGTTTTTTTTTTTTTTTTTTAATTCTCATTATTCTGTACATATGTATGTACACATACACACACCGTTGGTTTTTGTTCTTAATGAGTATCCTAGAGGTTGCAACAACAAGGAACTTTTAGGGTCATTTTGTCCAATATGCTTGTTTTAGTTAAGAAAATAACATTTCAAGGAAGTTATAACTTGTCCAAGATCATGCATCTTTTCATGTTATTAAGGTCTGAGCCTACAAAATATCAGCTCATGTTCATTGCAAAATAAATTATCTGTATTTGAATAGGGTATAAGAAAGAAAATATTATCACCAAAGATGTTTTTATTTGCAGTATCTTTCATGACTGCAAATAGTCTTTCATGGATACTATTTCCTTTTATGAGTTTAACTTGTTAGATCTGTTTGAATTAAAAGAAAATTATTTTGATTATTCACTATATTAAAGGTACTATTTTATACACTTTATTGTCCAATAGCTTGTTCTGATTTAATCCTTGTTTAACAGTCCTACAAGTATAGATATTATGATTATTCTCAGTTTTAACTGAAGAAACTGGATGTTGGGTAGATTAAGTGTTCTGTCACATGTCACAAGTGGCTGAAACAATAATTAAACTCAATTGTTTATCTTCCACTCTATTTTCTGAAAAAATGTTGAAGTTGAGAGAGCAGTAGTAATCAACTACTTGAAAGCTTATTGTAAATGTGTGGAGACTTGTTGTTTGGCCACATGCTGATTAAGAGAAACAATCAACCATCTATTTTTAACTGTAATTACCAGCATATAGAAAGTGGATAAAATAAATAAATAAGATAAATAGCATTCTGAATAAATAGGTACCCTGTTTTCAACTGTTTTTGCTTATATTTCATCTATATATATAAAAGCCTGATATGCAAAGTGTCCCCTCAGGAGTTCGGCCAACCAGGAGTTCGATTGCTCACCATGAAGTGCGTTGACTACTAGGGGGCAGTGCAAAATGAAGGAAGGCCCCAGCTGGCAACAGGCAACTGGCAACTGGGGAAGGGATGCCCCAGCTGGTAGCCAGCAGCCACTAGGGAAATCTTATACGTGAAATCCTACACGTGCACGGATTTCATTCACTGGGTCTCTAGTATTTAATGTGTGTGTTTTGTGTATGTGTGCACGTGTTTAACCAAGGACAGTTTCATATTGTTTTAGAACATACTTTCCCAAAGCAAGTTGAATTAATAATTGGAATTTGATGCTGATATCCCTTGTTTACACCATTCATATGTATAATCCTAGTATATAAAAACCAATGGTCCGTAACGACTGACTGAAGGCTTGACCGAACACCAGAAGTCAGTCTTGAAGTCAGTGCTGGGTCGCCGTGCCACCAGGATGGGTGCGGCAACCCAGCACTAACTGCTGAGGGGGCTGCAGATCAGGCCCAGAGAGAGGCCTGAAAGGAGAGGCAGGGTCCTATCCACAGCCTCTGTGGGAGCTGTTGATCAGCCATTGCCTCTCTCTCTCCAGGCTTCGCCAGCAGCCGCACCTCTGTTTCTCTCTGGACCTCCTTGGGGGCTGCTGATCAGCCCCACCTCTCTGATCAGGCCTGGAGATAGGTCCAGAGACACTGAGTAGCATAGAAACTGACCAATCAGAACCAAATCTGGGTGAAGTGCCAGGAGCCAATGGCTGCCTAGGAGGCAGAGCTTTTGACGCTGACTGGCATAGAAACCAACCAATCTGAACTGAATTGGCTGGCAGGGGAGGTCAGTTGGGGGCGAGATCAGGCCTGCAGGGGAGGGCAGTTGGGGGTGAGATCAGGCCTGCAGGGGAAGGCAGTTGGGGGTGAGATCAGGCTGGCAGAGGAGGGCAGTTGGGGGCGATCAGGCAGGCTGGCAGAGGCAGTTAGGGGCGATCAGGGAGGTAGGCAGGTGAGCAGTTAGGAACCAGCAGTCCCAGATTGCGAGAGAGATGTCCGACTGCCGGTTTAGGCCCGATCCCATGGACATCCTAAATGTCCACATTTAGGGAGTTGGACATCCCCCAAGGGGTCCCCAATTGGAGAGCGTGCAGGCTGGGCTGAGGGAACCCAGCCCCCCCTTCATGAATGAATTTCATGCACTGGGCTACTAGTTTAATCATAATATAATTCAAATATTTATTTTCTTTGATCTTTTTAATTCATTCATTAATTTTCTTTTTCTTAATTTAGAAAATGGATTATACTTTTTTATTCACCCCAGTGATACAATATATTTTGAAAGATTTGATTTAAGTGACTTAAGTAAATTTGTGAACATTTTCAGTAAGAAGCTCTCAGGTACAGCATCTAATATTTGTAGTTTTAATAATCACTGCAGGAAGTGAATAATATTCTGTCTCTAGTTCTTCTGGATAATACTAAATCTTATTTTCAAATAATAATAAGAACCAATAAATTTTAGTTACCATAATATCTGTGGTCTGTGAATCAGTATTTTTATTCTTATGTGTAAACATTGTAAGACTTCTGTTATATTTTTTTCTACAATTGAGAGCTCCATGAAAGAGTTAGAGTGTCTTTCATTTTATTATTGTGGATCATAATATATATATATTTTTTAGATTTAACTGTGCTCTTTAGGCAATTAAAATCATAAGGCTAAAATAAATACATAATTTAAATTTTTAAAAATGATTTTAGTTCAGTAACTCAGTCAGTAAGTCCTATTTGAATATGTCATTTATGTATCAAATCGATAGATTTATGGCAGTGGAGTTATATCTCCCTCTTTTGGAAAGCCAAGGAATGGCATTTTGATTGAAATTAAATTACTTTTCACAGATTTCCAGTTTACATAATTTACTGAGCATACAGATGTAAAAATAATGTTTTTCTTTGGATGGGTTTTTCTTAGGAATTTTTAACATCAATAAAACAGTTAAATTTTTTGTATGTGGTAGCTTAGGCTTGAGAACTATAGGCTATTTCATGTTTCAACGAACATTGTATCTTGATATTTGTTATTTGAAACGTTTTTATTGTTATTTAAAGAGAGTCAGTTTTTGTTTTTTTTTTAAAACATATTGTTTTTTTTTACAGGGAGGAAGGGAGAGGGGTAGAGAGTCAGAAACTTCAATGAGAGAGAAACATCGATCAGCTGCCTCCTGCACATTCCCTACTGGGGATGTGCCCGCAACCAAGGTACATGCCCTTGACCGGAATCGAACCTGGGACCCTTGAGTCCACAGGCCGACGCTCTATCCACTGAGCCAAACGGGTTAGGGCTAAAGAGAGTCAGTTTTGCATTTTTGTAATTATTCAACATTAGAGGCCTGGTGTATGAATTAATGCACCAGTGGGGTCCCTCGACCTGGCCTGTGAGATCAGGCTGAAACTAGCTCTCTGACATCCCCTGAGGGGTCCCAGTTTGCGAGAGGGTGCAGGCAAGGCCGAGGGACCCCACCAGTCCACAGTTGTGGCTGGGAGGGATGTGGGAGGTTGGCTATCCGGGGAGGGACTGCAGGAGGGTTCCAGGGCATGTCCAGCCTGTCTCACTCAGTCCTGACTGGCCAGACCCCAGCAGCAAGATAATCTGCCAGTTGGAGCATCTGCTCCCTGGTGGTCAGTGCGCATCATAGCGACTGGTTGACCGGTTGACTGTCTGTGCCCTGGTGGTCAGTGTCCCCTGGTGGTCATAGCGAGCAGTTGAGCCACCTTAGCATATCATTAGCATATTACACTTTGATTGCTTGAATGGATGACTGGACACTTAGCATATTAGGCTTTTATTATATAGGGTGACTTATAATATGTGTTAAGCAGAATTTACAACAATTAAGAAATATAGAAAGAAAATAGCAAAGTAACTTTTCTCATGATTATCAATAGTTTACCCTCCCTCCTATCATTCACTGTTTTTCTTTTTGTGGTTATTCTTCCTCATTTGTTTCTAGGCATTTATCATGTCTTTCTCCTTGTCTCTCTGCCTCTTCGTGTTTATATGTTTTTTATTATCATAAATATATGATGACTCTATGCCTATTGGTTTCCAATGTCCTTTTCACTTCCACTCAGTATGTCATACAGATTTCAAAAGGTATATTAGTAATTTATTTGAATCAACTCCATACTCATATTAATGGAGTGATACTTACAAGCTAGAAACTAATATTTATCCCTGTAAAATACTCTACCTTTGCATAACTATTATAAGAAGAAGTTAAAGGTTATTAATATAATTAATGTACATGACATAAATCTCTTTCCTTTACTAGCTGAAGTAATTTTATAACACTTTTGTGCTTTCTTGAGGTATTACAATCAGGGCCCCACATTCATTACCATTTCTTAAAAAACATTTTCTTTTTCTGTGTCCTTGCTGACTAAATTAGGGCTGTAGAAGTGTTCTGAATTTACCTGTAAATTGTTCAACTATATTGAGTGCCTTGTGGTAATTTATAGTGTATTCTTTTGTAACTTAGCCAACAGAATATGAAGTACTTAAGAATTAAAGATTTTTTCAGTTAAACATTACCAAATTGCACAAAGACTGCTTCAATGTAATATAAAACGGAAATGTGTGCAAGAGTCAATTGGTTCTTTTACTTTATAAAGTCTTTTTTCAAACTTACTTTGACTCTGCAGTGTCTCATATTCCCAATTTCATGTGTTCTTTTCAAACCATGTCCTTCCTGAGATCAGAATATCTTCAAATAGCACAAAATATTCCTTCCTCCCAGCCCATCCAGCCTTCTCTCTGCTCCCTGAGGATACTGTGTATAGCCAACATCCTTTTCCTTTTTACATGATAATCATACCAACTTTGCATATAAAATTTTAATTTTGAAATTTCAAATTCAGGGAGAATAGAATTTTTACCATGCAAAACACTTTTTTTTCTGTGATTATTTCTTATGAAAAAGCTGATTCTGAATGTATTTGTAATTGTGTATAGTGTGGTACAAATGGAAATTATGAGTGTGTGAACTAATGAATTGTGACACGTCAGTTGTTATCTTTGAGTTTTGCATTGCTCAGGCTTTTAGAGATAATGACATTTTATTTGATTAAGTATCATTCAAGGTTTTTAGGCAAAAAGATTGATCTCCATATGCTTTAATGTACTAGTTTCTTTCTTTGATGTCTTATATGGGTGCATGTACTAGGGGCAGAAACCTAGCTGCAAAGGAGTGTGATCAAATGCTATTTTAAGCTTTGTATTCTCTCTGTTATAGGAAGGCATGCCAGAAAGTGGATTGACTGATGAGCCAATATCTGCTACAATTTTAAATTAAAATTATAAATGGAATTCCTAAGAACATAGTATTGAAAAGGAAATCATCCAGGTTTAGTAATGGCATGTAAAGTAGCAATGATAAATACTGTTTAACAAAATGATTTATAATATAGAAATTGTGAAATATTTTAGCTGATCATTAAGAACTGCAGCATAAGATCAGAAAGTTGAATATATTCACCATAACCTTTTAGGAAGGCATTCCTAACCATAGTGGAAAACTTTCCATAAGTCAATTTTGTGAGAACATTCATGGGTATACACAGAACAACAAATGAATAAATTTTGAGCCAAGATATATGCCTTTAGTGATTGAATTGAGTTTAAGATTACTGGATGATTGAGAATAATAAACAGGTAGGGGGATTAAACTATGAAGAAGTAAAAATAACTGTAAATTATTACTGAATAAGAAATAAGTTAAAAATTCAAAGTGGAGATTAAACAAATTCATCATTTGCAAAGGTATTATTATCAAAATTTAGAAAATATGTTTCCTATGACTCCGGTGTTAGTTTTCTGTCGCCCATGATACTTTTTAAATAATAAAAATCTGTCTTTTTATGATCAGTACACTGGTCCCTGTAGTTCTTTGTCTTTTGTTTTCTCGGATCTGACTTTTATCTCCTAAGGCACTAGAGTACAGACCACAGAATCAGAAATAAGGACAATAGGCAGGGTTGCGGTAGTGGATAAAAATAGGACTCAAGGAATCTTTATTTCAAAATGTTTCTCATCTAGTTCTCATTGCACATTCAGGGTTGAAAACAGTTGCCAAAGACACACATGTATAAAAATCTACTGTTCTCTTTACTGAATTCAGGAGGGAAATGTACATATTCCAAACATGTCATAGTTCAGCGTATACAAATTAATTTCAAGTGTTTAATTCCTTCTGTTAAGGCCATGGGGACAGTATAACACATTTTAGAATGATAACAATAAAACTTTTCTTTTCCTCTTTTTGTTCTAGTGCTTCCAGAAGTGAATCACATGTATCTAAAAAATACACTATCCATAAATATCTGTTTCCTGACTGCTGTCTTTATTTGAACATTGATTCTAGAAATACTTGAAATGTATTCACAGATTTTATTTTTCTTATATCCATGTATTGTGAAATATTACACTTACTATTTTTTTGTCTTTTAAAGTGGGCCTAGTATATTTTAAATATGATTATAAAGTCTTAAGAATTGAATGAACACTTTTGTTTTTCTTTAGGAGTATTTTTTAAATAAAAATATTCAATTCTTTATTCTTATAAATTATGTAGGCATCAGTTTTTCTTAAAGGCAGATTTTATTTAGTATTTGATCTTTCAATGCTGTGCAAGAAAATTACACTTTATAACTGTTTAGGTGGGTATTACTTTTGGTTATGTTTAATAGAAGTATTTGCACTTTGACCAAGTGTGCCTTCAAATAATAATGAATAAAGGTACCCTTAAAGGACATAATCTTTTTCTTGTGATAAAGTATATACTGTATAATCATTTTATGATTTAAATATTTATATTTAATATGAGTTATTTTATTGAGTAGCAATAAAATAAATGTATGTAAATTGCCAACATTCATTTTAATCCTGTTCAATTTAAATGTGGTTTTTTTTTCTTACTCTTCAGTCTATACATTGTTACTGTCTTAATATGCCAATAGCTATAAATTTCCCCAAGTGATTCAGTTAACCTTAGGTCAGTATGTCTCACCATGTGGATATTCTCTGAGCCTCAAGTCTCACACTGAAGTCAGGTGGGTAATTCTCTGACTTGTGCTTTATCAACTGCACTAGAGGCTCAGTGCACGAAATTCATGCATGGGGGGGTGTGTCCCTCAGTCCAGCCTGCACCCTTTCCAATCTGGGACCCCTCGAGGGATGTCCAACTGCCTGTTTAGGCCCGATCCAGTAAGATCCCAGTTAGATGTCCGACTGCCCGTTTAGGCCTGATCCTACTAGGGCAGTCGGACATCCCTCTCACAATCCAGGACATCCCTCTCACAATCCAGGATTGCTGGCTTCCAACTGTTTGCCTGCCTGCCTTCTTGATTGCCCCTAACCGCTTCTGCCTGCCAGTCTGATCAACCCCTAACCACTTCCCTGCCAGCCTGTTTTCCCCTCACTGCCCTCCGCTGCAGGCCTGATCCCCCCTACCTGCACTCCCCTGCAGGCCCGGTTGCCCCCAATATCCCTCCTCTGCCGGCCTAGTCACTCCTAACTGCCCTCCCCAGCAGGCTTGATTGCCCCCAACTGCCCTCTCTTACAGGCCTGGTCCCTCCCAACTGCCCTTCCCTGCTGGCCATCTTGTGGTGGCCATCTTGTGTCCACATGGGGACAGCCATTTTTGACCACATGGGGGCAGCCATCTTGTGTGTTGGAGTGATGGTCAATTTGCATATTACTCTTTTATTAGATAGGATAGAGGCCTGGTGCATGGGTGAGGGCCAGCTGTTTTATCCTGAAGGTTATCCTGGATCAGGGTGGGGGTGCCCTTGGGGCATGGGTCGGCCTGGGTTAGGGGCCTGTGTTGGTTTGCAGGCTAGCCACGCCCCCCGGTGACCCAAGCAGAGGTCCTGGGATCTGAGATTTATTTATCTTCTATAATTAAAACTTTGTAGCCTGGAGACAGGGTGTGTGGAAAATTTGGCTTCCTCCATTGCCGGGGAAACCCAAGCTTCCTGCTGGCTCTGTGGCCACTGCTGTCTTGTTTGGGTTAATTTGCATACTCACTCCTGATTGGTTGGTGGGCGAGCTTGTGGGTGTAGCAGAGTGATGGTTAATTTGCGTATTACTCTTTTATTAGATAGGATTATTATGTAGGCTTGTCTAATTTCCTTGCTTCTCCTGAGAGCCAGTCAAACATGGTGATCAAATCTCATTGGCTGTCCTAGGCCTGTGCTGTCTATATAAAATGGTTATATCTATTTTTAATAATTTAAATTCACCTGAACTTAGAAGGCTTTAGGTAAATAGCTCTATTGTGAAGACTCCTATTGTATACCACCCCTTCTTTCCATCATCAATGTCTCTTACTTCAGTGCCTGAGTCCACTATCAAAGGATCACTTTAGTCCTGGCAGGTTTTGTTCAGTGAATATAGTGTCAGCACATAGACTGAAGGGTCTTTGGTTTGATTCCTATCAAAGGCATGTACCTCAGTTGCAGGCTGGATCCCCAAACCAGATTGGCATACAAGTGGGAGGCAAACAATCGATGTATGTCTTTCACATCAATGTTTCTCTCTGTCCCACTTTCTTCCACTTTCTCTAAAAAAAAAAAAAAAAAGTCAATGGGAAAATATCCTCAGGTGATGATGTGAGGATTAACAACATATCACTTTAATACTTGACTATCTTTTATGACCAATAAGAATGCTGTAAAAATCAGTTGACAAGAAATCATAGTTGACAAGAAATTATCCAAATACATATCTTGAGTTATATCTAATATGTAGTCATTATCTATTTCCTGTTACACTGTCTGTTTCATTATGTTCTCATTTCTTGATGGTTGTACTTATTCCCTGTCAACATTTTATACACCAGTTTGTGCTTTCCTTCCCCTAAAGCTATCTATATCTGGAAAAATACACATCTTTTAGAATAAAAGAGAGAAAGAGTTATAGTGTTGCAAACTATATTGTGAGGTCTTAATTTATAAAGAATATTTAAACATTAGGAAGAATTCTTTTCAACATTACCTATTTTCTTTAATAATCTTTTGTTATATTCTTAGAGATATCAACCTAAATGTGTATTAAATATGTAATTATATTTTTTGCAAAAGATTTTATGATTTTTAGAATTATGTATTCTATGTCTATTTTCTGGAATTTCTATAGATTTATTCTGTAGCTGAATTACCCCCCTCCATTTTATAACTTATACTGCATTGCAATAAAACTTAAGAGTGACTGCTGTGGAATTATATTCTTTTCTTCAAATGATTAGATTTATCACCATATAGACTTTTGTAATTATACTTAATAAAATATTCTAAAGAGAGCTTTAACTCATCTTGCCATATATAGTAACACCCAACCTAGCACTTTGGAAAATACTTCTGACATTTTTTTATTGACATTATACCAGATTGTCACTCTGTTTATTTAATAGAATTCTAGCCTTCACTGCACATGGATGAATTTCTTTGAAGCACACTTTTTCAGTAATGAAAACTCACTGCTTCCCCTCCTCCCCCTTTTTATAGCTTTTTTTCTCTTTTATTACTATATTGATCTTTCAGTATTTTGGGAGTTTAAATTTTATACTTTTCTATCATGTGTAATTTATTTGTTTTCTTGTTTAAGACACCTAATCAATCTTTACCCAATTACAGCATTTCAGGATTCTTCCTATTTTTTTCACTTTGAATAGTTGTTCTCACTTACTCAGGAATATTGTTTTCAATGCCTGATTGCTAAACCTCACATAATCTCTTTGTGTTTTTTTTTTTGTTGTTGTTTGTTTGTTTGTTGTTTTTAGTGACCTCACTTTGTAAGATTTGTATCTCAGTCAAAGACAATAACAGAAAAAATATATAGTCATATTACTTAAACTAGAAGATTGGAGAAGTAGGGTGGAAACCTTTGGGAGTAAAATTTATTTTTATAGGTACAGGAACATCCGTCTAAATTATTCCAAATATAGACCTGTCCTATATAATAAAAGGCTAATATGCAAATTGACCAAGCAGAGGAATGACTGGTCACTATGATGCACACTGACCACCAGGGAGCAGACGCTTAATGCAGGAGCTGCCACCGGTGGTCAATGTGTGCTCACAGTGGGAGTGCCACTCAGCCAGAAACTGGGCTGCCGGCTGCCAGTGCAGGCGGTGGTGGCAGGAGCCAGCGGGGAGCGGGCCTCAGCTGGCAGTCGAACATTCCCTGAGGGCTCCCGGACTGCAAGAGGGTGCAGGCTGGGTTAAGGGATCCCCCCCCTCCTGAGTGCATGAATTTCATGCACCAGCCTTATAGTTTATAGAATAAGAAGCAACTACTGATCTTCATTTGTTTCTTTTTGACAATATTCTGCAGTTTCTTCTACCTGTAAGTATGAATCTTTCTTTCTCTGTAATTCTATAATTGGTGTTAAATCAGGAGCAAAGTAACTATGAGTATTATAACTCAAAAATTGTCTCTTTTTGTCCTGTACATTGGTGTCCTTTATGCCAAAGTTTGTGTAATTTGATCTGATACTCGTTTTTGTCACATTACAGATTTATTTTTCATAACAAGTATGCTTAATCTTTTCTTTCAAGAAAAGATTTAAGAAAATATCAGTGGCTTTATTTCTGTTAGAGAAATCTTTATTCCTACTCAAACTGTTATTAAATGCAACGCTGGAACAATTTTTGTTTCTATTTAAAAAAAAACAACTGAATTGTGATAGTATGTTTTTAAATAAGTTCTCATACAAAGCTAAAATAATGGGAATCAATGAAAATTAATTAATAGTATAAGGGCTTAATCTCCAAAATTTACAGGGAACTCATACAACTTAATAAAAGGAAGATAATCCAATCAAAAACTGGGCAAAGGACATAAATAGACACTTTTCGAAAGAGGACATACAGAAGGAGGAGAGACATAGGAAAACATGCTCAAAGTCACTAATCATCTGAGAGATGCAAATCAAAACAACAATGAGGTACCATTTCACACCTGTCAGAATGGCTATCATTAACAAATCAACAGACAAGTGCTGGAGAGGATTCGGAGAAAAAGGAACCCTCCTGCACTGCTGGTGGGAATGCAGAATGGAGCAGCCACTGTGGAGAACATTATGTTGTTTCCTCAAAAAATTAAAAACAGAACTTCCATTTGACCCAGTAATCCCAGTTCTAGGAATGTATCCCAAGAAAGCAAACACCAATCTGAAAGGACATATGTACCCCTATGTTCATAGCAGCACAATTCACCATAGCTAAGATTTGGAAACAGCCTAAGTGCCCATTAGCAGACTAGGGGATTAGAAAACTGTGATACATCTACACAATGGAATTCTATGCTGCTGTAAAAAAGAAGGAATTCTTACCATTTGCAACAGCATAAATGGAACTAGAGAGCATTATGCTAAGTGAAAAAAGCCAGTCAGAAAAAGATAAATATTTACATGATCTCACTCATTTGTGTAATATAATGAACAACATAAACTGATGAACAAAAATAGAACCAGAGACAGAGAAGCATCGAACAGACTGTCCAAGTTATGAGGGAAGGCAAGGATGAGGAGGTAAGATATCAACTAAAGGATTTGTATGCATGCATATGAGCAAAACCAATGGACTCAGGCAGTAGTACGGGGGGTGAGGGCTTGTACTCAGGGGAGAGGGTAGCGGGGAACAGGTCAATGGGGGAAAAGGGAGACTCATGTAATACTTTAAACAATAAAGAATTAAAAAAATAGTATATTGCTTTTGAAGTTCAACTGGTTTCTATCTTTTTCTTAGTTAAGCTGCTAACAAGGGTATCACATATTCTTTTCTCTGGCACAGTGTCCAGTACTATGTAACATAAGAGCTCCAAGGAGCTTAATCTGATCATTTAATCTCTTTTCTACCTTCCCCAACCCCTGAACATTGTAGGTTGTATCATAAGGACATGCTGATTTTCAATGGTGATTCCATATGCACATGGCTTGTGTAAGGTTATTTGATCAATTGAAAATTATGAAACAAAGATGGGGATCTTGAAAATATATGTATGGACTTTGATATGCAGATAAATCTTACAGAAAAATTTAAAACATTAAAATACTAGAATTTCATACATATATAAACCATGGGAAAATCAATTATATAGCAAATATATAACCCTAATTTATATAATTTTACTTATCTATTTTATATCATTCTATCAAAGTTTATCCATAAATTGGTCATTTACACGTAAGGGCTTTATTATTATGAAAAGACTGCCTTGATACATTTATTGACAGCTTGATTTTCTTCCTCATTACTTCAAAATTAACTCAAAGTTCACAACGAAATACCTTTTAATATCAGATACTGTTCCTGATATTCCTAAATAGAAAATGTAAAATAAAATTTCTTCAATAAGCGTAATTATAATTATAATTTTTGCCAACTGATCTTCCATTTATTTAAATAGGGTCATTATGACTTTTGAAGGAAACTTCTCTTTGTTTCCTTCCAAAATAATTTTCAGTCTGAGGTATGTGCCCACCATCCAGATATCACTGCTGACATGTACACATAAGGAACTGTTGGACATTGAAATTGGGACTCAAACGTTTTTTTGTTTTGTCTTGTTTTGTTATTATATGTTTATTTCCAGTCTGCAAAGGCAAAACTTTTTAAAGGAAAGAAATGGTGGGAAAAAGATACAGAGGCAAAGAAGCATTAAACAGACTGTCAAACTACATTGGGAAGACAGGGGTGGTTGGGCGAGGAGGGCTGTAAGAGACCAACCGAAGGACTTGTACGCATGCATATAAGCACAACCAATGGATATAAGACACTGGGGTGGGGGGGGAGGGTGGGCAGGTGAAGGCATGTCCTGGGGGGTAGGGGTGGTCGGGGGGAGATCAAAGGGGAAAAAAAAAGGAGACATATGTACTACTATTTGTAATACTTAAAACAATAAAAATAAAATAAAATTAAAAAAAAAATAAATAGGGTCATCTCTGTAAAATAAATCAAATATGCCAGGTATTGGGTAGAAAAAATATAATCCTGTAGCTTTTTCCTTATGATAAATGTAGAGCTTTTATTTGCATCCTATAAAGAGTTATTCTTTTTTTTTTTCGATCTCTGAAAATAATTTTATAGAAGTAGGCTAGCAATAAAAACTGCCTCCTACAAATTCACCTTTTTGAAGGGTCCCCTATCAATTCGGAAGTTAAGCAATATTTATTCTGAAGGAGTTTGCTTTTTCTGGGAATTGTCAAAGAGACTTATCTTGTTTAGTGAAGGTCACTGAAAGGCATTGGTATATGCTTGTCCACTTTTTGGGAGTAGGAAGTTAATAAGAGATAAAATGTGTTACTTAGGCTACTCATCAAGATGACTTTATCTTTTAACTCTTTCTGGCACTAATAGAGATGAACTAAATTTAAGTACTAGGTATACCGGTTAATAATGTAGATTTTGTAATCAAAGAAAACACGATAATTTTAAGAGAAACATCAAAAGTGCTTTATTCAAAGTAATGTCTATTGCTAGCTACACATTTCCCCCATCTTTCAGGTAATTTGTGGATACCATCCCAATAGAACTTTTCTTGTTTTGAGGCAAACCATTCAGAGATCCAATTTTCCACTTCTTCGTATGTTTTGAAGTGCTGCTTAGAAAGTGTGTGTGCCATTGATCAGAACAAGTGGAATTCTGAAGGAGGAAGGTCTGGTGAATACAGTGGGTGGGTTAATACTTCCCAGGCAAGATCTTTTAACATGTTTTTAACTGGTTTTGAAGTGCATTGATGGTGCATTATCATGATGCAATATTTGCCGTGTTTTCTGGCATATTCTGGTCGTTTTACAATCAAAGTGTGTTTGAAATTGATTATTTATTGTTGGTAGTGATCAATATTAATGGTTTCACCTGGTTTTAGAAGCTCATAACAAACACACCTTCCTGATTCCACCAAACACAGAGCATTGTCTTCTTTCCAAAGCGATTTGGCCTTGCAGTAGATGTTGATGGTTGACCTGGATCAACCCATGATTTTGTGCATTTGAGATTCTCAAAATAAATCCACTTTTAATCGCCAGTCACAATTCAATGCAAAAAGGACTTTCTTTCGTCCTGTTGAAGCAACATTTTACTGATGACTTTTTGGTTTTCCATTTGTCTTTCATTCAGTTGTTGTGGTACCCATTTTCCTTCTTTCAAAATTTTTCCTATTGCTTCTAAACAATCAGAAATTGCTGAGCAATGTTTAATCTTTCTGCAAGTTGTTTTTGAGTTTGACACACATTTTCATCCAATAATGCTTATAATTGTTGGTCTTCAAACTTTTCCAGTTGACTAGGACATTCTTTGTCTTTCACATCAAAATCATCACTTTTAAAGCATTTAAACCAGTGTTCACAAGAATCTTGAGATGGAGCATATTCACTGTAAGTTTCCCAAAGTATACAATAACTTTCAGCCACACTTTTCTTCAAAATAATGAATTAAAACTTCCCGCAAATGCTGGTTTTTTTTGGCATGAAATTCGGCATTTTTAAGCATAAAAATATCTGTGATGTTAACACCTTCAGCAAATTTGACATATGAAGTTTTGAAGCTTGCTATCAATGCAACAAACTAGCATATATATCAAATCGCATATATATCAACATATGTGTAACTCCATCTATTGAAAAAAATCCGCATTATTAACTGGTACATATACCTCCCATTTTATTCTTCCAAAGTGATTGCCTCCAATATTTTCCTTTATGGCTGTATTAGTTTCCAGTGGCTGCTATACAGATTCAATGGCTTTAAACAATAGAAGTTTGTTCTCTCACAGTTTTGGAGTCCAGAAGTTAAAAATCAGTATAACTGGGTTGAAATCAAGGTGTTGGCAGGGACACACCTTCTCCATAGGCTCTAGCAGAAAATCTGTTCCGTAACCACTCCAGCTTCTGGTGTCTGCGGCCTCGGTCACATTGCTTTTTTCCTCTATATATAAATATCCCTCTGCTTCCCCATTTATAAGGATACTAGAAGCCCGGTGTATGAAATTCATGTGTGGGGGGGGTTTCCTCAGCCCATCCTGCACCCTCTGCAATCTGACCCCTCAAGGGATGTCCGACTGCTCGTTTAGGCCCGATCCCGGCGGAATCGGGCCTAAACGGGCAGTCGGACATCCCTCTCACAATCCAGGACTGCTGGCTCCCAACTGCTTGCCTGCCTGCCTTCCTGATTGCCCCCTAACCACTCCCCTGCCAGCCTGATTGATGCCTAACTGCTCCCCTGCCAGCCTGTTTGCCCTTAACTGCCCTCCTCTGCAGGCCTGGTCACCCCTAACTGCCCTTCCCTGCAGGCCTGTTCCCCCCCAACTGCTCTTCCCTGCAGGCTTGGGCCCTCCCTACCAGCCCTTCCCTGCAGGCCTGGTCACCCCCAACTTCCCTCCTCTGCCGGCTTGGTCACCCCTAACTGCCCTCCCAAGCAGGCTTGATTGCCCACAACTGCCATCCCCTGCTGGCCATCTTGTGGTGGCCATCTTGTGTCCACATGGGGGCAGGGTCTTTGACCACATGGAGGCTGCCATCTTGTGTGTTGGAGTGATGGTCAATCTGCATATTACTCTTTTATTAGATAGGATAGAGGTCTGGTGCACAGGTGGGGGCCATCTGGTTTGCCCTGAGGGGTGTCCTGGATCAGGGTGGGGGTTCCCTTGAGGCATGGGGCAGCCTGGGCGAGAGGCCTATGGTGGTTTGCAGGCTGGCTATGTCCCCGGCGACCCAAGCAGAGGCCCTGGTATCTGGGATTTATTTATCTTCTACAATTGAAACTTTGTAGCCTTAAGTGGAGACCAAGGCAGTCCAGGGTGTGGGGAAAGCTTGGCTTCCTCCATCTCCTGGAGCAACCCTAGCCTCGTGCTCTCTCCAGCTCTGTGGCTGCCGCCATTTTTGTTGGGATTTATTTATCTTCTATAATTGAAACTTTGTATCCTAGAGTGGAGGCCTGGGCTGGCTAGGGTGTGCAGAAAGCTTTGCTTCCTCCTTTGCTGGGGAAACTCAAGCCTCCCTCCTGCTCTCTGTGGCTGCAGCCATCTTGGTTGGGTTAAATTGCATACTCGCTCCTGATTGGCTGGTGGGCATGGCTGATGGGCGTGGCTAGTGGGTATAGCAGAGGGATGATTAATTTGCATATTACTCTTATTAGATAGGGTTTGTGATTTCCAGATAATATGGAGAATTTACCATTTTAACATCCTTTTATCACATCTGCAAAGACTCCGCTCTTTTCCTTATAAAGTACCATTCACAGATTCTAGGGAGTAGGATGTAGACATCTGAGGAGCCGATTTTCTGCCTCCCCAAATGCAAAGATTCTTCTTACATAACCTTGCCTAATGTTCAGATCGGGTCAAGCAGTAATAACAAACAAACAAAGCTAATAAAAACTGTATACATGTCCTTTGTTTTTACAAACAATAGTAGTAGTAATTTTAGTTAATCAAAATGAGATTTAAGAGCCTTTACAAATAATATTAATCTATTTTAAAGTTTTTATGATATATGTGCATTTAAAATATTTATGCTGTGTTATTTATAAATATTAAAACATATTTCTTAAGGATTCTGGTCATTGGCAAAATCATCAGATTCTCTTCTGTAATATCAATTTCCTTTTTATAAAATACATTTTTTATTTCAGATAGGAAGGGAAAGGGAGAGAGTGATAGAAACATCAGTGATGAGAGAGCATCATTTATTGGCTGCCTCCTGCATGCCCCAACTGAGGATTGAGCTAGCAACCCAGGCACCTGCCCTGACTGGGAATGGAACAATGACCTCCTATTTCATAGAATGATGCTCAACCACTTAGCCACACTGGCCAGGTTCTTACTTAATTATGAGCTTTTGATTACTTTTTCTAACACTTTGCTTTTGTTCCACACACTTCTAAATATTACTTAAGAAAAAATTTCAATATATTCTGTATGTATGTGTGTACATTTTCTTTCTCTCTACAAATATATTTATGCAGACGGAGATGTAGATATGTTTCAGTCACATTTTATAAATACAGAGATAATACTGATATTCACTTTACAGATTGGTATGGCTGTACCCATTATTTTATATATTATATATTTATATATAGTTAATTATATTGTATATTTTACATACTAATATGTTTGTATGTATATTTTATATATAATATCAATTAAATTAAGTATGATATATGCCCTGGCTGGTTTTGCTCAGTGGATAGAGCATTGGATTGTGGACTGAGAGTCCCAGGTTTGATACCGGTCAGGAGCACATGCCAGGGTTGTGGCCTCGATCCCTAGTTGGGGGCATGCAGGAGGCAGCTGATCAATGATTCTCAATCATCATTGATGTTTCTATCTCTCTTTCTCTTCCCTTCCTCTCTGAAATCAATAAAAATATACTAGTATATAAAAAAATTAGATATATAAATGTGAGGTAATTTAAGAGAAGAAGAGATTATATTGATTTATAAATTAGAAATGAACTTGCTTGGTTATTTACTTTGACTTGTACCTCATTAAGTAGATATCTTTATTAATATATTTTCCAAGCCCTTTTTAAGTAATTTATTTTGAGAAAAGGTATATACTCAAAGCATATTGTTGTGCTTTGGGTAGTGAAATCTGGGAAAATTGAATTATATCATTGAATATTTGTGTCTTCTATCTGTTCAGTCATGAAAACCAGGGTTACATTCAATAGCATTTTCCAGAATATGCTAACACATCTTACCAGCTGAGCATATCCACTGTGTTTATATAAAATTGTTGGCTACCTGGACAGCATCTTATCTCAGTAATTTTCTAGTCCATAAGAGCAATATTTTTGGCAAGAAGCCTTTCAAAATATGTTCCCAGATGAGTGAATACATGCGCGCACTTGCATGCGCGCGCGCGCGCGCACACACGCGCGCGCACACACACACACACACACACACACTTTTTTTTTCTGTCTTCAATATTTTATCCAACCATTTATTATAGTGTATATTTGAGTTCTAAATGACATTTCTAAATAAAATTTGACTTCATACAGTTCACTCAATTTGGCTTTTTCACAGGTAGAAATTTCTTTTAATTTAATAATGTCTTTGGTAGTAACCTCCCATAAGTCAAAGAGATAATTTGGCTCATTAAAAAAGAACCTAATAACATTTTTATAATTAACATCCAAAATGTAACAGTTTTACAGAGTATCTATTTGTCCTATAAAAAGTTCATCAATATATTATTTTCATTAGTATATTTCTTTAAAATGATTTGATAGATTTTTAAAGTTCTGTTTTTAACATTATCACTATATTTAAGGCACACAATATATCTAACTTGGTTATTAGCACGCTTCCACAAATGTGTTTGCAATTATATAATTCATCTATTTGCAAGCCTTACTAAAATACTTATTTTTTCCTAATTTTTACAGAAGCTCTACAAGTGAAACAAAGTGATAACAATATAGAAGCATACAACAAGAAAATAAAAGCTACTAAAATCTCTCTACCCATAGCCAACCAGCTCAATATTTTGTCTATCTTTTTAAATACTTTAGTCTATGAGATTGTGTGCATTTACATTAAGAAGA
Source organism: Corynorhinus townsendii (assembly GCA_026230045.1). Taxonomy (NCBI): domain Eukaryota; kingdom Metazoa; phylum Chordata; class Mammalia; order Chiroptera; family Vespertilionidae; genus Corynorhinus; species Corynorhinus townsendii. The sequence continues at coordinate 95,423,115 of JAPDVU010000002.1, forward strand.
TGCAGCACATTATTTTTTATAACTTGAAAAAATTTCCACCTGGCCAGTGTTGCTCCATGGCTGAGTGTCAACCTATGAATTAGGAGGTCATGGTTTGATTCCTGGTCAGGGCATATCCTGGGTTGCCTGAGTTGCAGTCTTGATCCTAGTAGGGGGCATGTAGGAGGCAGCCAATTGGTCATTCTCTCTCATCATTGATGTTTCTATCTCTCCCTTCCCCAGTGAAATTAATAAAAATATGTAATTTTTTTTCTTGCATCCTTCAATACATATAATTCAATAGTACAGGTTTTAACGATTATACATTATTCAGTCATTTACTTCTTCCTAATAAAAGTAACACTAAGATTAATAGAAAAATATATAATTTTTGGGCACCTTCCTGATTATTTCTACAGTGCAAATTTCTATAACTCAAATTGCTGAGTCATTGAGAATATTTTAAATATTTGATGCATATTGCCAAGCTGCTATTCAGAACTGTTATACTATTTTATACTCCAGTTTAATCATGGATCTGCCTTCTCCATCATAAATTGTGATTTGAAGTCTATTAAGAATAAGACAGTGAGTTAGGAAGTTCGTTGTTCAGTGTTTGCCTCTGCCACTCAGTGACTTTGGGATTTTCGGCAACTGACATAATTTCAAAATTTGTGTTATAAAGATTCTATTGGATCAAGTGAAATATGACTGTAAAGGTCCTTTTTAAATTGTAAAGCATCATATAAATATTTAATTACCAATTAATTATACAAACTTGAGATTTTCTCTGTTAAAGGAAACTGAAGAATATGTCCTCTCTCAATGCTGAGAATATTGTATAGCTCCTGATCTAAGAACTTTAAAAAAAGCTCCAATTTCATTCACTTGAACACTTAGTTCATGTAGCTTACTTTTTAATCTAATTATGCTAATAAATTCAGTCCTCTATTTCATACTAAATCTAAAATGGTTGATAAAGTGAAAATTGTGTTTGTATTTTATTCTTATTTTTTTGTTATTTTCTAGAGGCCCAGTGCATGAATTTGTGCACAGGTGGGGTCTGCCGGCCTGCGGTCAGTTGGCCCCGCCCCCGATTGGGGTGTGGGGGCCTATCAGAGTGGTGCTAGCTGGGAGGTGGGGCTGAGGGTGGTTGGCTGGTCAGGCCTGACCCTGGTCGAATTCCCAGTTGAACTCCCAGTCGAACTCCTGGTTGAGGGGACAATTATAAAAGGCTAATATGCAAAGTGTCCCCGTGGGAATTCGACCAAGAAACTGGGAGTTCTATTGCTCACTATGACGTGCACTGACCACCAGGGGGCGGTGCAGAAGGAAGGAAGGCCCTGGTCAGCATTTGTCAGCCAGGGAAGGGAGACCCTGGCTGGCAGCCAGCAGCTGGGGAAGGGAGGCCCTGACCGGCAGCTGGAAGGAAGGCCCTAGCTGGCAGCTGGAAGGCCCCAATTGTCCCTGATCGACGGCCAGGCCTATGGACCCTACCTGGACATCTAGTTATTATATAGGATAACAATATTGATACTATTAGCAAATAAAGGAGTGGGTGGCTAAAAGTTAAATGTTTGGTTTTGTGTGGTAAAACCACATAAATAGAGTATAGAATAGTTTGAAAAGGGTTAGAAAATATTTGCAGGGTAATGTGTATATGTGTGTATATGATATAGGCATTAATTAAACATTTTTTCTTTAATTTCTTGAAAATGTTGTAATTATTTGCTTTGGAAAGGAAAAGAAATAGATGGTGATATAACTCACTTGTCACTTTTTTTACAATAGAGTGGGATTATTTCCTCCTGATGTTTGATTTATTGACTGCAGTCCCTAAATAATATTCATGGCTTTTTATTGTGTACTGTATGCTGACTTTAATTAACCACTCTAATGATTGGTTTGCAATCATGGAAATTGCCACAGAATCATAAATTATTCTAACTGGCAGTAACTTTAAGGGTCATGTACTATAGCAGATGAGAAAAGCAAGGTCCATAGAATTTAAACATCTTTAAGGTCACACATCTGGATGGTAGTTTAGATTCTTACAATCATTTTTCCTTTTTCATCTTATAGCAGTGCTCATAAACTATTGTGCATTATCTTAGTTTTGAAGTATTTTAAAACAATAACATTTTGTTCTCTTTTTAGGTAGTTATTAGGAGTAAAAGTGGAGAGATTTTGTATCGTATTTCACCATGGGCGAAATATGTGGCTCGTGAAGGTGATAATGTGAATTATGATTGGATACACTGGGATCCCGAACACACATATAAAGTGAGAAAAACACATCTTTAAATAAATGCTTATTCCAATATTTTTAGGAAAATTAAATTTTATTTTTATAATTTTATAGTAATGCTCAACTTTTCAATGCTGGTTTAATATTTTATGTCATACTATATCTGTTTGCTATACATATATCGGATTCATCATCTGTTGCCAATGAAGTATGAAAGTGAATTTTTTTTAATCATCTATTTCTGAGGTTGAAGGGGGAAAGAAAACAAAATCTATACATAGTGACCTATAAAGAATAGTAATTATTATTAAAAATCTTAATCACAATTTCTGATTCATCAAAGACGCTTCAGTGATGTAATATTTCTCCTTGTCATGAGTTTGAAGCACTATCAGTATCCTTAAGAACAAGGAATAGTGAGGACGTTTTATGAATGTATTGGTGGGTGTAATTATTAAAGCTGTCTTATTCAAGAATTATAGGTATCTTTGAACTCACTTTTGTGTCCTCTAAGTTATTAGAGCTTGTTGATAAGTACTTGGCATTTAATAATTATGTATGCATTTCACAGCTGTTATGTTTTCTCTAGGGCTTAGGCTCAAAAATATGTCTTCACTCAATGATGAGGCAGAAGCTGATACATGAGTTCTCTTTTAAAAATAGGTTCATTATCATGATTCTGAAAAGTATTTTTTCCTAAAAGAAAATTTAATGGATGTAGTCATTCTTTTTTTTACATGTGAAAACATTTCCAGAGTATTTATTTGACTGAGTTGATCCAGTATTTTACTTAACATGCTTAATTAGCTAGCGTCGTACCTGCTTTTATGTTCTAATTGTGTATCTAACTTTACATTCTGTAGTTTAGGCATTCCAGACCAAAGAAGCCAAGAGGTCTAAGAATTTATGAGTCTCATGTGGGAATTTCTTCCCATGAAGGAAAAGTAGCTTCTTATAAACATTTTACATGTAATATACTACCAAGAATCAAAGACCTTGGTAAGTAATAACTGTGATTTTTATTCAGATAAAATTTTAATGAATCTGTTCTCTTATAAGAAAAGCTAATTACAAGGGTCTCTTTTTTTGTGTTAAGAGATTAAATATGTAATAGAAATGCATTTTATTTTAGGCTTCTCAAATTGCCCTGTAATAGTGATAGCATGGAAAAGAGAAATGGGATAATAAGAATTCAAGATATTATTCCAATTTCAATTTTAAGTAATATGAACTAATAGCTTGCAAAACTGTAGATAAATATGTAAGCATAATTACTTTTTACAGACAAGAACTTTTATCACATTAAGTGGTCATTGAGCAAAGTCTGTTCATTTTAGTTTGTTAGGGAAAAATTGTACAATTGTAAGATGACTGGAACTTATTTTATATCAGAGCCATTGTTTATACAGCTCTTGTCTGGATGTCGTATTTGACAAATATTAATGGTGCATCTTCTGTGTGAAACACATTGTTGTAGATGTTTGTGTTTGGGATTGTAATGACACAGGTCTGTCTTCATGGGAATAAATAGGAGAATGAATAGTGAGTGTACTGCTGAATCATTGATTCAGTATGCTTTAAATCTGTTGTTTTTTTTATAGGTATGCTTTAAAAAAATAATTTCACAGCATATTAGCACCTGCTCCAGTGGCTGGGCAGCAATATAAAATACAGTTAATTATTCTGCTTTTGCTAGGCAGTCCAAATTTTGGCTACAGGAAAGTTTTGCAATTCATGGTTAAAGTTTTCCCTTACATATGGATCTTAATTATCTGTAATAATGAGGTGAGGTTCTAGAAACCAAAGTTAAATAACTGCTTAGAGAATATAATACTGATTATATTTAATATATATTATATTAGAACAGTTGTTGAGGTGTTCTGTCATTTTAGCAAATAATCAGAGAGAAAACTTTTTTTTTTAACAGTGTAATAGTTGCATATGTATTTTTATGGTTACCTTGTTTTTAATGGTGATTCTGGTTTTCCATTTAAAGGACTGATACTAATCTTTCCTTTTCAAATAAATTTAAGTGGAAATGTGAGTTAAAGGGAAAACATGTAAGTAATCACACAGGTGAATACAGTCATGCCACAAAATCATGGAGATGGTACAAGGATTGCTGAAGACAGAAAACACTGCAGTAGCTAAAGGCCTCTGTGGACCAGCATTCCCCCACTCTGTCCTTCACTGAGTGCTGATGTTCTGTCTGTCCACTGCTTCTCTAACATAGCAACCAAGATGTCAGAGAAACAAAGCACGGTCATACAGAACCACTCTAGGCTGAACCTTGACAACATCAATCCAATTATACTAAATGCTTGAGTGGAGCAATAAATCCCTCAAAACATAGGATACATCTGAAAAGGGCCTTATCTGCAGAGCCAACAGTTTTAAATTTAGTTGTTTAAAAATAAGTCTTAAAATCTCACTTGATAGGCCTTACATTTTAGGAAGCATAGCAATAACTGACCAGTTCAGCATTACACATAGGCACGACCTAAACCTGCAGGTGCATGAGAGAGGGGGCAGCACGTGGCCAGGGACCTGTACCTGGATGTCCTGAGGCTCTCCTAAAACTGTGCAGCTCTGGAGTAGGGTCCAGAGGGTGTGACAGCTCACCTACTCCTTTGAAATCAGAATCCATGTTGGCTACTTTAAGCTTGGCTTGGAAATGTGGTCAGGAAGAGGGGTCCACTATGGGTCTTCCGGCATTTAGATACTGTTTTTTGTTTGAATTTCAGAAACGAAGGAGGGTACATGATGAAGACACTCATAAAGGGAAAGGATCAGAATTCCCCAATTTCTGAAAAAGGGAGCAACTCTTTAGGAGGGGATGGGATGGCATGTCAGAGGAAGACCGCAAGTGTTTAGATGAAGCCGGGTGGGACGTTGGAGACTTATCTTTGTCTTTGATTTTGCTTCTCAAAGGGGCTCTTTTTTGCACTGAGTTGCTTTTCCCACAGGTGTCTTGCAAGGGGCTCTGCCTGCAAGGGGCTGAGAAATAGTGGGCAGGGTTGGGTCTGAGGACTCCAGTGGTCAGGGAGGGCTGTCTATCATTGACTTCAGTAGTTCTCTGGAAATCTCTTTGGTTTGATGAATTTGACTAAGGTTTTAGCTCCAATCCAGTCGTTTTTCTTTTTTGGAGCAGGATCATAGAACTTATACTATTCCATGATTTTTTTCTTCCAGTTTTTCCTTATGTCTTTATAAGGCATTTAATTTGTCTACATACTACTGCTCCTTATGGTACTGCTCCTTACGCTCCATGTTCTGCTCTAGAAGCATCTGGTTCTGCCGATTCAACTGCTGGATCTGGCTCATGAGGTGATGGTTTTCTTCCTCCAAGTTCCACTTGAGACAGGAGAGCAGCTTGCAGTGGTTTTCTAGCTTGGTCAGTGAGATGTCCATGCACTGGTGCTGTTCCTTCAGCTCGCCCACATGGGCCTGTCAGCAGTTCAGCTCCAGCTGAAAGTTGTTCAAGTGAGGTTTTCAGGTCCTGGGTATGGACATGCAACTCCTCATATTCCTCCTTCACTGCTGGTGTGGGAACTTGACCTTCTCTAGCTCTACCTGAATGCTTTGTGCTCCAGCTCCAGGTTCTGATAAGTATCTTCAGGCAGCTGTCCTGGTGCTTCTGCAGCTTCTCACGCTTGCTCTCTTTGGTCGCCTGCAGGTTCTGGAGCAGTGTACTGCCTGGAGAGTAAGGTGCTCTGGGAGCTCAGAGTGGAATTCTCCACCTGTAGCGTGGTGTTCTGGGTCTGCAGCTTGGAGTTGTGCTCCTGCAGGAAAGCACCCTGCAGTGTCAGGCTGTGACTGCTGAAGGCCACATTCTGGGTCTGCAAGTGCTGCAGCTGATCCGTGAGCAGCTGTGTCTCAGCCTATAGAGCTGTGTTGTTCTGTTTCAGCTCGATGGCCCATCCTTCACTAGGAGCAGCTCCATGGTGGCTTCCTTGCGGCTCCGCTCCCAGTTCTCCTTCCCCTGGTGAGCAATGACCAAAGTCCCCTCAGGGTGTTTGGGAGAGTTCTTCTGGTGCTTCCCTCCTCCTGATTCTGCCTGAGGAGCTCACACATCTTCAGCACCTGGAGCATCTTTTGTATATAGCTGGTGGTTCAGGCTGGCTTCCTCTTCCATCTGCGCTTCTAAGAACACAATCTTTTCTTCTTTCATGGCTAATGTCGATCTTAATGCTGATTCATTCCTGCCCTCCAAAATCTTATATTTTGTGTTGCTGTTGCTGGTATCATCCTGCAGCAGCAGCTCCTCATGGAGGCTGACCTTCTCCAGCTTCTGATTCAGCTTGTCCATCTCATTGGTCAGTTGCTGGCTCTTCTGCTTCTCCAGCACGAGGTCCTCACTCAGGGGTGTCAGCATCCTTGGGTGCATGGTGCCTTGCTTGGTGAGGTCTCAGTTGTTCTTCTTGAGCTCCTTCAGCTTGGTGGCCGCATCCCTGCAATGGGACAGCTCCTTGTCCAGAGCACGACTCTCCTGGATGGCAGGCAGATTAGTAGTGCTGTCATCCAAGATGGTATTCTTAAATTCCACCTGCTACCATAGCCGCTTCACCTCCTTCTTCAGCAGCTTATCTTTCTCCCACTAGGCCACCTTCTGCTCCAGGGCCTTCTTGTCCTTCTTATACCTTTCCAGCTGCTCACCAGAGAGCTGCTGGGCCTCCAGGTTTGGCTGCAGGGCCTGGTTTTTCATCTCTAGCTTTCCAAACCCACATTACAGGTCTGTGACTTCTGGCTGATGCTTTTCAGGGTCTGCTGCAGCTGCAGGTTCTCAGTGCTCATGCTCTGGTAGCTGAGCTCCAAGTGCTTCTACTTTTTGCTCAGGTCCTTCAGCAGTTTCATCTTTTCTCTCAGCTCCTCCTTTTCCCGCTCAAACTCCTGGTTCTCCCTCTCGATTTGAGCCATCTTGGCACCCGTAAAGCTCACGGTCACCACTATGCTGCACAGCTTCAGGTTTTCCTTGTCCAGCTGCTTGTTGTCCTGCTCCATCCCCTCAGGCTGCACCGACACATTCTGTAGGATATCCAGAGACTTCTGCAGCCTGTGGATCTCCAGTGTCAAGCCCTGGCTCTCACGCTATAGGGCAAGCATGTCAAACTCAAAGGCTAACTAACACAGGCCAAATGAACAAGGTTTGAGTTTATGTGGGCCACAAAAAAACAAAAGCTTCAATTTTCATAGAAACATAGGTTTATTTCGATAGAGACATGCTGAATACAAAGGGCTGAGATAAATGAGTAATATTTAACATAAAATAATAGAACATTTTAATAAAAATTTATATTTTTTCTTGAATATTAACTTAACAGACACTGAATAACTGCACAAATTAATAAGCATAATGTAAATAAACATATTTTACTTGTTCTCCAAAAACGAAATATTTCCTGTTGCACACACCAAATAAGTCGGTGAAAGATGTGGCAATAGGCTGCTAAAATATTCGCTGCTAGTCTTAGTGGAGAGAAATGGTGCGCCTTCGCATAAAGCACGGAAGGGAGATGGATGCAACATGATTATAGTAATCAGTCATTAGCGAAAGTTGTAGTTCATTATTAATAATTAAGTATAACAGGATATTGTAAAAACTAAATTATGAAATTTTTATTAAAACATTTCGTATATACCGTTATATTGGCTGGGCTGCAAAAATATTCCTTGTGGGCTGCATGCAGCCTGTGGGCCACGAGTTTGACATGCTTGCTGTAGGGCATCGACCTTCTCGGTGGCTGTTGTCAGGGAGGTGACCTTCTTGGCCAGCTTCTTGTTCTTCTCTAGCTGGTGCAGCTCTTATCCAGCTCCTTCACCTGCTCCACCTTCTTCACCTGCTCCAGGTCCTGGTGTGGCTGCTGTCTCTTGATCTCCAGCTTGCTGAGTTTGCTGATGGTCTCTGTCACTGTCTAATGGAGGACTTTGTTGTTCTTCTCGATGTCCTTCATGTGGGCTTCACTACTGACCTGTGACTTCTCCCAGTGACCACACCGTTTGGTTGAGATGATCTTTTTATTGCTCAAAATCCTTGATCTACTTGGCTTTGTCAGACTTCGGGGTCTTCATGTCACTCTGCAGCTGTTCTTTCTCTTCTATCAGCTCCTCACTGAAGCTCCTCACTGAAGGTCTCCACATTCCAGTTGCTCTGCTTTTCTCTCTCTAGCTGGGTCTGCAACTTTTCAGTCTTGCTGAGCTGCTGGTTCTTCTCCAGATTCAGGATGTGGCTGGATGTACATTCATTCAGCTCCAACACAAACAACTTCCTGGAGGTGTCTAACAGGTCTGCATTCTTAGATAGCTGCTCCAGCTCCCAGCCCAGGTGGGCAGACTCATTCATGTTCTGCTCTGTGCAGTCTCAAGCATCAAGTTCTCTTCCAGCAGCTGCTCAATATGTTTCTTTTCCATGTCTCAGTCCAGTTCTAAGCTGTGAAGCTTAGCTTTCATTTGCAGATTCTCTTTCTCCAGCTCTTGAACTTTATCATAAGCACCAGTCAGCTGTTCCTTCTGCATGGACTCGGTTTCAATTAAAATGATATTATCTTCTCTCAGCTCCTCCATGCAGGCCTTGTAGAATTCCAGGTCATTACCCTGCAGCACTGCAGCTCCATCTCTAGCCTCTCCATATCATTTGCCTTTTCCCTCAGGGAGTTTAGCTCATCACAGTAGACACAAGCAGATCGGGCATCAGCTGCCAGCTTGATGTTCTCCTGCTTGACTTTCTGAAGCTCCAGCACCAGCTGATCTACCTCATGCCTGGTACCCATAAGCTGCTCTGTCTTTTCCTGCCTGACATGGTGGAGCCTGGCCTTGGTGTCCGCCAGGTTCATGGCCAGGTTGCTGCTTGTCCTCGCCAGAGAGGCCACTGGTTGGGCTAGGTGTGGACATGGAGCTAGAAGACTTGAGGGGACTGAGTAGCTTCTGCACCTTGAGATAGTCCTGCTACTGAGTGAGGTCCATGATCATCTCCATGTGTTCATTTTGTTCATCTATGAGCCTCCTGAGCTGGAACACCATGTTCCTCGAGAGGGCCTCTCCTCCAGAGCCATGTCTGGGACTTCCAGCCACTGCAGGTTAAACATGTTCTTCTGGTTGTGGGCCACTTTTGGATATAGGCCACAATTCCGGGTTGAGCCTCAATATCCAGCTCTTTAATTCTTTCAATACACTCCTCTTTCCCTCATACTGGAAACCATAGCACAGCACCAGCAGTAGCACCTTCTTAATTTCCTCCATATTCTTCCCAGACAGGGTGTCTTTGCCAGTCATAAAAACTTTGGGCAAGTTTATTACTATTAGCTGCTGGAGAACTTCCTGGTAGTAGGGCTTAATGTTTCTCATCAAATGGTCAAGTTCTGAATGCGAAGAATCACATCATTGTTGATTTGCTTGATGATGCATTGATTTGTAGGCCTGGGATTTATTTATAAGATGATTTGGTTAAAAAAGATGACATTCACCTAATCCAGTGGTTGGCAAACTGCAGCTCGCGAGCTGCATGCGGCTGTGAGCCGCGGTTTGCCGCTCTGTTGACTAATGAGTTTGCCGACCACTGACCTAAACTATGTACATAGGTTGTCCTGGTTGCCACTTCTGAATGGGCCCAAAGTTTGCATCCAAGTCACTAGCGGGCTCTGCAGAAACAACTCTATGAACTTTGAGATGGTAACATCCAAGACAATAATGCCCATGGGGCTACTTTGGACTCTGCACTCTGTGTCCCCTGCACCTCTTCACAAAGGGGCTCTGGCTCTGGCAGCCAACGGCAGGTGCGGGGCTGTGTCTCCCACCCCAGAGGCAAAGGTGGGGTGTGAGCCCATGTTTAAGGCTCCAGTGGTCCCATGCCTTCCTGAGTCACTTCATTTAGTGCACACAACATTTTCAGATAGAAAAGGAAGGTTGTGTGTGTGCATGCAATCATGTGTGTGCATATGTGTGCAACAAGCAACTTCAGAGTAATTTTATAGGTACATGAAAGAGTGCAAAGTAGAATTAATTCTGACTGTCAACGCTACCTTGTGGAAAAATGGATTTGCTCCTATATTTTATGCTGTATGGTAGAATAACTGAAATATAAGGGAAAAGGTACAATAAGAAGTATATGGCATGCAATTGGTTACTTTTATTTAGCATTCATAATCTTTAGTATGAATATTACAAATGCAGCTGAAGTTTAGCATATGCTGATTGCCATCTTTAATATTCTAAATTCAAATTAAGAGTATATTTGCATATAATTTGTTACTTGTTAAAATGAAGACATTTGAAATAGCTGGTTAGGGTATGTATAACTTTCAAGAACTAACTGTTCAATTTGTGTTAGAAGGTCAGAAAAGCAAAATATATTAAAGTAGTAGAACTTTTCAAAATGATTAGGTCATTTATGGGGACTATCGACCTGAGTTGTGCCTTCTGCAATCCAGGAGCCCTTGGAGGATGTTAGATAGCAGGTTTCGGCCCACTCCCCGCAGGCCAGGCTGTGGGACCCATGCACAGATTCGTGCACCAGGCCTCTAGTCCTCCTATATAATAAAAGGGTAATATGCAAATTTACAGAGTGGCAGAAGGACTGGTCGCTGTGATGTGCACTGACCACTAGGGGCAGATGCTCAACACAGGAGCTGTCTCCTGGTGGTCAGTGTACTCCCACAGGGGGACCACCGCTCAGCTACAAGCTGGGCTGACGTCTGGTGCACACAGCGGCCTGCCTCCATGGCAGCACTAAGTGTGTCCAACTGCGACTAGGCCTGGGGAGTGGGCCTCAGCCATCAGTCAAACATCCCCCGAGGGCTCTCAGACTGTGAAAGGTGCAGGCCATGCTGAGGGACCCTTCCTCCCCTCCACCCCCCATGCACGAATGTCGTGCAGCGGGCCTCTAGTATGCATATAAGATCTTTGGTTAATCTCTTCCCACACACACCTTCCTCTGAGATTCATCAGTTTGTTTCATGTTTCCATGCCTGTGCGTTGATGTCCCTGGTGGTCAGTGCATATCATAGCTACCAGTTGAATGGTTGAACAGTCGAACAGTCGCTTAGGCTTTTATGTATATAGATGATCATATGTAAAACTTAATGCCATTAAATAAGAATTCTGTATATAAATTCTGAATACATACATACATATCTATGTGTGTGTGTGTGTGTATTCTTATTGTTTTTTAATGTGGCTTTTAATCTCTATCTGATCTTTGCTAATATAGGATACAACTGCATTCAATTGATGGCGATCATGGAGCATGCTTATTATGCCAGTTTTGGTTATCAAATCACAAGCTTCTTTGCAGCTTCAAGGTAAAATGAAAGACCCATTATATCCATTCTTTTCTAAGCAAAAACAAAATAAAATGAATTTTTACATTTTATATGATGTCATTTTGTAAACTATTTTAGGGTCAACAGATCAACAGTACCTTAGTGTTTTTTACTAAGTTCATAGATACTTGTCTCAGCTAGCCTTAGAGGTTGGCCTTGATTTAATGTTGTGTGTTTTTTTTTGTTTTTTTGTTTTTTTTTATGAAATGATTCTAATAAAGAATATCCAGTTACCTGTTGAAATTTTCATGTATTTGGGAGCCCAAGCTTTAGTCAGAAAGTCATGTCTTATGGAAGTCATTGCCAGAGCTCACATCCTTTTATGGAAAAAGATGGACTCATGTAGGAAGGTGACTGAGGAGTCCATTGGTAGGACATATACTACCTACAAAAGGACTGTCCTTCTTCCCAGGCTGAAATCAAAGTAATGTGGCTCTGGGAAGAAAGACATAAGGGGTCCTAAGCCATTGAAGAGGTGCTGACCTGAATGACCACAAGTTGAACAAGTCTAACATTGTCTCTGCCTCCTGGAGATTATACTGTGGTGGCATATAGACAGAATCCAAGAATCCTACCTATTAGGATTTCTATCTGTAATAGAAGCAAATAAGAAAACAACAGGGTACTATCATAGTATAGAATCAGAGGTCTGATCATATTACATTAGATATGAACTGATGTTAGAACTGAGATCTAAAGCATAATTAAAAGTTAACTTGGGGAAGAGTGAAATGGGAATAGGTAGACAGAATTTAAGACATAGAAAAAACCCCACCTATATTGAGTTTAGTTCTTATTCATTAGAGCAATTCTCCTTGAATAAATAACCTTTACTTACTCTCTGTAATCCCACCACTTTTCTTTTTTCTTAAACTCATTCCAAGAAGGCTCTTCACCTCCTCACTGAAATTTCTCTTGTCAAGGGCCCTAATAGCCTCCATACTGTCACATCTAAAAGATAGGCCCTTACTTGTATTGTCAACAGCATTTGTCACAATTGGTTGCTCACACCTTCTTGGAACTTTTTTCTTTCCATGGTTTTCAGTATATTTTACCCCCCTATTGTTTTTCCCACCTTTCTTGTTTCTTATTTCCTTTGCTCTTTCTGACCAGTAAAGATTGGATCGCCCAGTGCTCAGCTCTTCTCTATGTATATGAAGCATCTTGGGGTCACATTAAGTCCCATCCATTTTTATGGCTTAAATATACTTTATATGCCAACTCCCAAATTTAACTCTCTAGTCCTGATCTCTGTTGTGAACTTCAAACAGTGTCTACTTAACATTGGGATATCTAATACTTAACATATCCCAAATTAAGTTCCTGATTTTCCAACCTCCTCCTCCTTCCATCTTCCCTAGTTCAGTAAAATGACATCACCATCTTCCAGTTGTTCAAGCCAAAACTTTTGCAATGTACTTGACTCTTCTTTTTTTGTTCCTCTAACTATCATAAAACCCAGCCACCTGTAACTTCAAATGTATCCCACATCTGGCTTCTTCAGCTGCTATCACTCTGGTCCAAGTTGCTTTTCTCTCCTACCTATATTATGTTAATAGGTCTTTAACTGGTCACTCTATTTTTTTCTTATCCTCCTCCATCTCCATAGACTTCCCTCCTTCCTTACATGTGAACTACTTTCTGCACAGTGGCCAGAATGACCATTAAAATAAAAGTTAGGTCATGTCACTCTTTTGCACAGAATCCACTAATGATTCCCTTCCGGAATAAAAGCCAAAAGTCTTATATTGGTGCATATGACCCCATGTGATTTGTATCTTGGCCATCCCTTTGGTCTCATCTTTTCCTTTTCTTTTTAATTCTTTATTGTTTAAAGTATTACATATAGTATTGCATATGTCTCCTTTTCCTCCCATTGACCTCTCCCCAGCCAGTCCCACCCCCAGTACATGCCCTCACCCTGCTAGTGTCTGTGTCCATTGATTATGCTTATATTCATGCATACAAGTCCTTTGGTTGATTGATCTCATCTTTTTCTTGATCATGCCACGCCAGTTACACTCGCCAGTTTTCTGTTCTTCAAATGCCTCTCACTCATGTCTGTCCCCACTGCTCTTACTCTCTGAGCATTTTTCTTGTTAATTATTCATATGCCTTGCTCCCTACTTCTTTCTGCCTTTGTTCAATAACAAATAGTAAGCAACTTTGACTTGTATCAAAGTATTATGCTGCATTTGCATATCTAAACTATGTGGTACAATGCTGGTAAAATAATTGATTCACAGAAAATGATCGGCTGTTTGCTTTGAATCTGATGCAATCTTGTTTTGCTGTGTTCTTTATCTTTAGCCGTTATGGAACTCCTGAAGAGCTAAAAGAACTGGTTGACACAGCTCACTCGATGGGTATTACAGTCCTCTTAGATATGGTACACAGCCATGCTTCAAAAAATTCAGAGGATGGATTGAATATGTTTGATGGGACAGATTCCTGTTATTTTCATTCTGGACCTAGAGGGAATCATGATCTTTGGGATAGTCGATTATTTGCCTACTCCAGGTAGGTACATGTAATATTGAAATGTTTCCTTTGTTTAATATTGATTTTATGGGATTTCACTAAATTAATTGTATGTGTACCCTCACTGATACTTAATTTCTTTTTTTTTGTTACTTTTTTGATATTTAATTTCTTAAAATGAGTTTTTATAATTTTATGAAGAATGTTTAAGGTACTTATAGAATTGGACTTGTTTTTTATAACACATATATTCATGGTAAGTTGCATTAAATTTTAGTTTTACAAATCTTTTGCCATTTAAAAATATTGATTATATTCCCATTTAAAAGGATTAATGTGAAGAATTTTTTAATATCAAAAAGACCACTTTATTAGGTTGAATTAACCATAGCAAGACTCCTTTTAATAAACAAATACACATTGTCTTAAATAGGTTATTTTTTTACAATTATACTTCATACTTTGCTATCTTAATATTACCATGTTTTTGACTATAGCTAAATAATTTTAAGAACTAACACTTATTAGTATGCAATATACTATGTCACGCATGGTGTCAAATGTTTTAGCTATATAGCCACACATTTTATTTATTCTGAATAGCAATTCTACTTATGCATGGTAAGTATTATTCTTATAGTCATCTTAAAGATAGTAAGCTAAGATATAGTGTTGAAATAGTTTCTTAAAATTAAATGCATCTCTGATTTCTTTTACCATCTAACTAGGTATTTTAAGTGATTAAATCTAACTAGCATGATATGGCAAAAAGTTTTTAAAAAGCCAAAATACTCTCAACTTGTTCCACAATTTATCATATGGAAAAATATAATGAAAATCATTAGCAGGCATATTAAAAGTAAGGTACAACTTAAATTTTTTAATAATAAGTGTTTTGGAAAGAATTTAATTAATTTTTTGGATGTTTTATATTACACAAACATTCACATACTGAAAAATGAGTAGTGTAGAAAAATGCTTCAGCAATAAACTTGATGAAATGAAGAATTCTAATTTTTCAGTACAAATTAGATGACTTCTATATGGACGAAATTGTTTCGCTACACTCTTTTCTTAATATCCTACATGATTGTGAGTTTCATAGCCATATAGGAATCACTCATGCCAACTGAAACAGAATAATGTATGAGAAAAGACACAGGAGGCAAAAGCGGGTGGCAGGGTTCCAGGCCTAGCTTCACTCTCCTATAAATCAATTAATCATTCTGGCTCTCAGTTTTTTCATTTTAAGAAGGCAGTAGAATAATACAGTTCTTTCTGTAAAGGTATTTGGTGTTTTGGTCATTTTTTTCAGTGTTGCCTTTTATAGTATGGATTTATAACAAGTGAAAAGGACTAAACCTGTTCTAATTTTGTGATTTAACTCCACTGATTACATTATTGAATAAATCTTATAAATGTTGATTATGGACAGGAAGTATAATTAATTCAATTCTCTGGCTCATATTTGGGTGAATAAGATTTAACTCTATCCTCTAGAACTGTGCCTTATGAAAGAAATACATTAAATGGTTAAATTTGATTCTAAAGCAATTATTCTTCTGTATAACTGTGTGTTTTTTTCTGTTCATTAGATTTCTTATTCATTTATTTTGATTTTTTAAAATTTAATAAATCTTTATTGTTCAGATTATTACAATTATTCCTCTTTTTCCCCCCCATAGCTCCCCTTCACCCGGTTCCCACCCCACCCTCTGCCCTTACCTCCCCCCCCACTGTCCTCATCCATAGGTGCACGCTTTTTGTCCAGTCTCTTCCTGCACCTCCCACACCCCTTTCCCCTGAGAATTGTCAATCCACTCTCTTTCTATGCCCTGATTCTATTATATTCCCCAGTTTATTCTGTTCATCAGATTTTTTATTCATTTGATTTTTAGATTCACTTGTTGATAGACATGTATTTGTTGTTCATAATTTTTATCTTTACCTTTTTCTTCTTCTTCCTCTTCTTAAAGAACACCTTTCAGCATTTCATATAATACTGGTTTGGCGATGATGAACTCCTTTAGCTTTTTCTTATCTGTGAAGCTCTTTATCTGGCCTTCAGTTCTGAATGATAGCTTTGCTGGGTAGAGTAATCTTGGTTGTAGGTTCTTGCTATTCATCACTTTGAATATTTCTTGCCACTCCCTTCTGGCCTGCATAGTTTCTGCTGAGAAATCAGCTGACAGTCATATGGGTGCTCCCTTGTAGGTAACTAACTGTTTTTCTCTTGCTGCTTTTAATATTCTCTCTTTGTCTTTTGCTCTTGGCATTTTAATTATGATGTGTCTTGGTGTGGTCCTCTTTGGATTCCTTTTCTTTGGGGTTCTGTGTGCTTCCTGGACTTGTAAGTCTATTTCTTTCACCAGGTGGGGGAAGTTTTCGGTTATTATTTTTCAAATAGGTTTTCAGTATCTTGCTCTCTCTCTTCTTCTGGCAGCCCCATAATTCAGATGTTGGTATGCTTGAGGTTGTCCCAGAGGCTCCTTACATTATCTTCAAATATTTGGATTCTTTTTTCCGGTTGAGTGTTTTTTTCTTCTTTGTATTTCAAACATTTGACTTGATTCTTGTGTTCCTCTAGTCTGCTGTTAGGTCTCTGTATAATATTTTTTATTTCAGTCAGTGTATGTTTAATTTCTAGTTGGTCCTTTTTCATATCCTCGAGGGTTTCACTAAATTTATCGGCCTTTTCTAGAAAATTCTTGAAAAACCTTATAACCGTGGTTTTGAACTCTATATCCAGTAATTTGTTTTCCTCCATTTCTTTCATTTGTGATCTGTTTCTTTGTCTCCACATTTTCGCTGCTTCCCTGAGTTGATAGAGTGGCTTTGTGTACTAGGTGTGCTTTATGGCCCAGTGGCTCAGCCTCCCCAGTTACCTGAGGTGGACACTCTGGCTGCACCCCTTTGTGCACTGTGTGCTCAGCCTTGTTGTAGTTAAGTCTTGATTGTTGTTGGTATCACTGGGAGGAATTGACATCCAGGCCAATTAGCTGTGAGGATCAGCTGTGTCTACACCAGGAGAACTTCTGTGCTGGAGACACTCTTATGAGACAAGACTTGCAAAATTGCAAAAGCCTCTGTGCTCAGCTTGGATGGGGTGGAGTTTCAGGGCGGAACAGACAGCCTTGGTTTCCTGTCAGCTCTGCCCTATGAGGCCCCTGGGTCTCAGTGTCCCTCGGTAATCGCTACAAGCACCTCTGGGAGAAAGCCGCCCTCGAGTTTCGCCTGCTGCCAGACAGTCCAGTTTCTCCCCAAATGAGTCGGGGTTTCCAGAAACTTGCCTAGAACAGGAGTTCAGCACAGTCGGGAACTTCCATCTCCCTCCCGCTTTAGGAAGTGAGCCGCGCATTCAGCCTCCCTTGCATTCAGCAGTCAGTCCTCTCTTCATGTGCGCACCTCCGGACCTTTGCCTTCCACAGCTCCCAGGTCTCAGTGTGCTTTCTCTTTTCCTGACAGTCTAGATTCCCCCCGAATGAGTATGGTTTCCCAGCATCTCACCTGGGACTGGAGTTCAATGCAGTCAGGAGCTTCCTTCTCCCTCATGCTTTAGAAAGCCAGTCGGGCCCTCAGCAGCCCATGCACACAGCCGCCTGTCCTCTCTGCATGCGGGTCTCCGTACCTCAGCCTTTTGCAGCTCCTCTGAGTCTCAGTGTGCTTTTCTCTTTCCTTCTAGTTGTAGAATTTCCACTCAGCCAGCTTTCCTGTGGTTCTGGATGGTGTCTGTTTTGTCTTTTAGTTGTAGTTTTGATATTGTTGTGCAAGGCAGCAGTTTAGGTGTTTACCTATGCTGCCATCTTGGTTTCTCCTAGAACTGTGTTTTAAAAAGAAATACATTAAGTGGACATATTTTTTCTTGTAAAATTAACCTATAGTTTACTAAAATATTTATTATAATATATTTTTCTGCACCATAAACTCTAAGTTCATTTCAAGTTATTAACTTTCTAAAGGAAAGGGATTATACATAATTGTTTTAAGAATTTCTACTATAGCAATCAAGTTAATTTTTTTATTTAATCATGTTTCATTTTGTTATTAAAGTAACTTTTAATCTTTCTCAAGTGCTTACTTTTTATAATAATGTATATTACAGTTTTAGCTTATTATTTATTTTTACTAATTTTTTAATTTACTTTGTCATATAGGCTTAGTTCCTCCTAACAATCAATTTGTATTATTCTGGATATTGTTCTATTTTACAAAAAAAAATTTCCAAAATTTAAAGAAGTAGTATTTCCTATGTAGGTTTATACTATTGGTTACAAAGCCAATATATATCACCAAAGTTAAATTTCTTACATACTTAGATTCTTCAATATATAAAATAGTTCCTCATACTATTGGAATTATTTTCTCAACATTATGTGCAATTTGTTAAAAACTACTTTATTGACAAAATGTATATTAGCCTGATGACATTTATCAGGCTTTTTATAGTCCCCTCCTTCTATTCTGATTGGTTAAGGCATATGTAATGTAGCATTGCTTTCCTGTAATATGAAAGCCATTTTATAATGAGAATTCATGATTCAAATCCTACTCTGCTCTTTTGGTTATTTTTGCTGCTTAACAAACCAGACCAAAATTTAGTGACTTGAGACAACAGCAGTTGTTCATTTTGTTTCTATATCGACAGTTTGGCCATAATTCAGCCAGACAGCTCTATTTTCCATGTTATGTCTGAGTGACTTCATTTGGGGGTGGAGCCTTCACTTTAAAGATGCTTCACTCACATGACTGACATTTGACCCTGGCTGTCAACTGGTAGTTCAACCATGGCTGTGGGTTAAAAGGGCCTCAGTTCCTCCCATTTTAGCCCACTCCACAGGCTACCTGGTTATCTCAGAAGAGTGAGAGTTTCAAAAGGCAGACTTGCAGGCAGCCATTTCTTAAGGTCTGGATCTGGAAATTGACACATCATTTCTGCTGTAAACTATTGGTCAAACAGTTACAGATTCAGGGGGTAGGGGGCACAGACCCCTCCTTTCGATGGAAGGAACATTAAATAATTTTAGGGCTATGTTTTAAAATTCCCATATCTAGCAAGTTGGTCTCACACACTGAATATGCTACTTTACAAATTCTAAAGAGATGTATTGTAATACCTGTCTATGTGGGAATACGATTTTTCTTGCCTGTATTTCTGTGGTAGAGAGTTATAGCTGAAATAGGCAATTTAAAAAAGTACATTTTTCTTTTAAAAATAATGCTATTGTCAATAATTAGAAAATATAAAAAAGCACACAAAATCCAACATAAAAGTTATTTACATTTTTATAAATGTAAATAACATAAATTGTATTTAACTGCCTTTAATGAATAACTCCTATATGAATATACACAAGGAAACCCAAGCCTTCACTATGACCCTTTCCATAGAGTAGCTACTTTGCCTATAATTTTAGGTTTGTTCCTCATTCAGATGAATTCAGAAACTACAATGTATATTTCATATTTTAAAATGAGTTATTTTCCTATCCTTACCTTAGATATGTTGATTAATATTATACTCCATTGAAAAGTATAGATGAAAATGGTACGTAGTTTTCTAAGGCCTAAGCCTCTTTTTTGAAAACTTGTAATAATTTTTGAAATTGCATTGATCTTGTATAGAATTGGCTTCTGTAGAGATATGTTGCTGATGCTCATTTCATCCTATCAGTATGTCACAACCTGTCACCATTTATAATCTCTGATTCAAGAACCATCATCAAAGGTTTCAGAATTATATCTCTCACTTTGAGTAATGCCAGGGATCCTGACTGTGCTATATCATCACCTGCTATGAATAAATTTCCAATCAGGAGCTGCCCATGTTTAATTTTCTGTCTACTCGGCTGAACTGCCTTATAGCTCTGCTAAATTACTAATGACAGTTCATAACTGAGATGGGTTGTCCTTGTTTTAGTTGGCAAAGAGAACTTTCAGACATATCTGTCACCTCCAAGTTCCAGAAGTTTTTAGAGTAAGAAATAATGGATATAATTTAGAAGTCTCAGTTTTAAATTCACTTTTGCATATTCATCTGTCACTATTAAATGCACTTGATAAAATAACAAGACAACTTCAGATTCATTGAGCTTAAACAATTATTTTGCCTTAATCATTACTAGAGCTTCAAATGAATACCACTTTTTTGTTGAGTATTTCTTTTAAAGATAAGATATTGAATCTTAAAGACATAGTAATGATAATATTTATTTTTCCCCTGACCTTTACATCTGGTTACAAAAGTAGTATAATCGTATGTCATGGGTTTATAACGTGGTAATTATTAGGCAGGAAGATATTCTACTCTTATCTTGAGTTATTGGAGTTCCTTTCAGAAACAAAAGTGAATCCATTTCTTTTGGTGTCATAATCACATTGAAGAAAATACACCTAGTACAGACATTGTAATATATGGGGCTTCTTAATCATGGTGTTTTTTTCATAAGTTAGAATATAGAAGGAAATTCCTGGGGGCTTTCCCTTCTTGGAGTAACTATTTGGATCTGAAATATTCTTATTTTATGGTGTTTCTTTTTAAGTTTATTAATACAGTGAATTCTTTTATTGGTTTTGAATATTAAGCCAATATTGCATAATGGGATAAACCATCATGAATATAGGTGCTAATATTCTAAAACTAATAGCATATTATATATGGTACTACATCATCTTAATGATGAATTTTAACATAAGTCTTATTGTGCATTGATGTAGCTAATGAGTGTATGACACCCTCATGGCCAGCAAGACACTTAAACACTAAGCAGAACATGATTATAAACCTTTAAATTTATTACTTTAAAAAGAAATTTAAAGTCATATGCTATTCGGTGCTTTCTTAAAATAAAAAAGAAAATAAAAACACATATGCCATTGGGTGAAATAATTGCTCTTTTGACTATAGTAAAAATGACCACACTAACATAGAGAAAACAGCATAGAAAAGGTAAATGTGTACAACTACCTTTGAAAACAATTTGGTATTATCTGGAAAAGTTGTAGATTCATATATCCTAGGAAAATTACTAGGTGCATTTACTTGGGAAACTTTTGAGATATACTTATCAGAAGTTTTGAGGGAAATTTAAAAAAAAACTACTCTTTCAGGGCAAAGGTGACATTTTAACAATGAATTTGAATTAACTGCTTTCAAAGAAACTTAAGCTTAGAAAAAATATTTGAGGGAAAATATCAAGAAAATGTTCCCATCATTTTGATTTAATTGCTACAAATGATTTCAGTCATAAAAATTATTTTATTTGCATACACATAAATATTGCAGCAGTTTTGCCAAATTAAAAAAAAAATTGTTCAAACTATAGTTTATCCTAAGCCCATTGGTTATAAATATAAATGAATCATCTTGTGATTACTTGGCACAAATCACCTAGCTTCAGGGAAAATGAAAATATGCAAGCTAAATTTCATGAAAGTGATAGATTATGAAGGGAGTTGAAAAAAAGAGTTTTAAAATGTGATAGTCATAGCCATTGATCCTCTCCTTTCATTTATATCTATTACAGCCAGGACAAGCATTAAAATCACATATCAAAATAATTTTAAATTTAACCAGACCTTGATTACTGTATCTTTATTTTAAAATTGGTTTCTTTGTATGTATGTATGAGCTTACAATATATTTAATATATTACTAAAGATAAGTATATAAAACTTATAAAAATGCATATATGGAGAACTGTGCTAAAAAGTTTTACTGATAGGGCAAACAATCAAAAATGCTTACAGATCGTTGAATTAGAGTGTTGCATAGTTAAATTAAGGTTAACATCAAAGGTGTTTTTTAAAGGAGAAAAAGCTTTTCAGATAAATTCATTTATAAATATATTGATTGTTTATTTTAATATAGATATTGAGCATCTACTATACGTTATGTCTTTAGGGAGGTTATATTTTCAATATATTTAAATGTAACACAAAACCCTAAAAAATGTATTTTTAAATTTATTTGGATGGATTTCAGAACATTAAATATTTTTAATTGAAGTAATACAGAGTCATTTAAAACAAATACCTGTCCTATTTGCTATATAAAAAGCAAATGAAGCTTTTTAAATATATTGTTTATTGATTTCAGAGAAGAAAGGAGAGGGAGAGGTAGAAACACCAATGATGAAAGAGAATCATTGATCAGCTGCCTCCTGCACAGCCCCCGCTGGGGGTCAGATCAAGCCTGCAATCCTGGGCATGTGTCCTGATCTGGAATCGAACCATGACCTCCTGTTTCATAGTTTGAAGCTCAACCACAGAGACACTCCAGCTGGGTGGTGCTTTTGTAAATGAAGCATTTGCTTTAAAAACAAATGATGGATGATTAAAGGACAATTTTCACCACAGTTTTAGTAAACAGCTAACTATTCCAAAGGTAGTCATAAGTAAAAACAAAGAATAACTTATAGAGTATTCATTAGGATATTAAAATCTGACAGTAAGATTGTTAATAAATGCAAACAAAAAGTCTCATTGTTTTCTTCTTTTATAGTATTTTTTTTCCTTTAAGTGTTTCTCTCTTGTTTAAACCAGAACCTAATTTTAGCTTGACTAAGGAAAATGGTTAAATCTACTATTTGAAAGAAAGTAGAGTTATATTCAAAATTCAGCCAGACTAATTCTCTTTTGAAAAAAAGATTAAGAAAGTTGCTATATCAACCTAATCAGTCTGGATTTGAGTTTGAATAGTAGAAATGTAGCTTCTCTAACAGGGTTTATGAGATTATTGAGCCTAGCAGAAAGGTTTCTATTGAAGCAGAATGCAGCACAGGGGTAAGGATTACAGTCTTGTATAAACTTTGTTCCTGATATTATCTGCTTGTTTATTCCCCATAAGTCTAAAGTTAAGGTGCACAGGGGTATCACAGTAATATCTTGAGTATTTAGGT
This sequence comes from Corynorhinus townsendii, assembly GCA_026230045.1. Lineage (NCBI taxonomy): Eukaryota > Metazoa > Chordata > Mammalia > Chiroptera > Vespertilionidae > Corynorhinus > Corynorhinus townsendii. The sequence goes on from JAPDVU010000002.1 coordinate 95,446,034, forward strand.
CTTACTCACCTATAGAATTCATCTTCTCAAATCCAAACTCACTAAAAGAAAACAGTTCTACTTGGTAATTAACCTTACATTTGAAAATATTATGCTTTGCTGTAAAGGCAGCCTTGTTAGTGTAAGATAATGGTAAATGCTTGTGAAAATGGTCTGAAATCTCCTATTCAGTGACTATTCATTTAAGTCTGGGAATTTTGTGGAGTCTATAAGCACATCTGGGTTTTGTTTATGACCTTTTAAAATAAGCAGATACATATGAAAAATATGATTTTAAAAAAATCTATATGTAACAAAACAGCTTGTTTAAGCATTTCTCTATGCTTGGATATGGACTAGCAGTTTTGAAGTTATTTTATGATTTCCAAGCTGAATGATTTCTTAGCGTTGTGTAGCAAATAACCCATATTATATTGAGATGATTATTTTTAGAAAATGTGCATATCTCATGATTTTGGAAGGATACATATTTATAAGTAATAGAAAGTTTACTAATTTTTGAGTGTTACTTTCCCCATTCATTAGATTAGTGATAGTCATATTTTTCTCTAACTTCTGAATTTCCCATTCACATTTTGTGATGGTGAGATAGTTCTATTTAGTTTTACCTCAGGTCTTCAGTCTTTTATTTTCTTCCTCTGTTTTTGAGAGAAATCATGAGCCTCAGGATTTATTTTATTTTCTCCTTTCAGGTTAAAGTGTCTCCAAGATTCGACCTTTGCCCATGTAGCCTTTAAAAATTCTGTGTGCTGAAAAACACCAGTAAAACTTGGGATACATTATATTTAACATTTTCTCACAATGGTTTCAGAAACAAAGCAGCATAATAACCAACTTTTTCAAGACTGAATCTCTGTTCTTGGTACTGTGTGAGGATAACACATGCGGCTGACTGACTGGCAGTCTGTCCAGTTGTGTTCACCTGATCTCTGTGAAATGATGATAATCATGATGATTGTAGTGATAACCTGTTATAAAAAGGCTATTCGGTTTGAAGGCATTAGGTCCATGCATGCATTATTAAACATACTTCTCTGATTACCAATATAAAATAACTCTATAATTTCCTACCTGCTGTCCTTGCCTGATATTTCTCCATTACACTTATCACTATGTAACTTTCCGAAGTGTATATATAAACAGCCAAGAGACATTTGAAAAAATGCTCAAAGTCATTGGTCATCAGAGAGATGCAAATTAAAATCGCAATGAGGTATCACCTCACAGCTGTCAGAATGGCTATCAACAAATAAATCAATGACAAGTGCTGGCAAGGATGTGGAGAAAAGGGAACTCTAGTACACTGCTGGTGGGAATGCAGGCTGGTGCAACCATTGTGGAAAACTGTGTAGAGTTTCCTCAAAAAATACGGAACTGTCATTTGACCCAGTGATCCCACTTCTAGGAATATATCCTAAGAAACCTGAAACACCAATCAGAAAGAATGTATGCACCCCTATGTTCATAGCAGCACAAATTAGAATAGCTAAGATCTGGAAACAGCTCACGTGCCCATCAGCAGATAAGTGGGTAAAAAAGCTGTGGTACATTTACACCATGGAATCCTGTGCAGCAGAAGGATCTCTTATCCTTTGAGACAGCATGGAGGGACCTGGAGAGCATTATGCTAAGCGGAATAAGCCAGTCAGAGAAAGACAAGTATCACATGATCTGACTACTATGTGTAATCTATTGAACAAAATAAATGTTTGGACAAAATAGACCCAGAGACATAGAAGCATGAAACAGACTGTAGAATCTCAGAGGGCAAGTGGGGGAGAGAGGGTGAGTGAGAGGGAGGGAAGGGAACAACCAAAGACCTTGTATGCATAACCCATGGACACTGACAATAGGAGGGATGAAGGCCTGCAGCAGGGGTGCGGTGGACTAGAAGAGGTCAATGGGGGGGGAAAAGAGGACATATGTAATACTTTCAACAATAAAGATTTAAGAAAAAATAAATTCTATTTAAAATAAAAAAATACTTATTTAGTTTTTAATTTTAGTAATATATTTGTTGTTTAGTGATATATTTGTTGTTTATATATATAATGTGAAAGTGAAGTTACTGATACTTATAGAAAATATTTTATTTAAAGCAGTCTCTATCTTTTTCTCTCTGTCTCATAAACTTTTCAACATCAAATTTGCTTGCTAGGAAAATGACATTGCAAAGTATTGATTTGGTGAAGTTACCTGTTCTTTAGAACTAAGTTCAATGAAGAAAGCTACAAAAGATACTTCTAGCTAAAAAGATACCAGTCTTTTCATTCTTTAAGAGAAGGCAGGGATTTACATTTTATATAAAATCTCATTTTTAAATGTCTTTAATTAAATTTTTTAAAATCACTGTGCAGACCAAAGGAACACACTTGGGGGATAAATATAATCCTTGAGCCTTCAGGGCTATTTCTGAACTCGGAGGTATGCCTTGGGATGTAAATGTGAGATTCTACTGAACTTCCAAAATTAAGTAGTAAATTAAGCAATGAATTAAATATGATAAGGACAATGATACTTTTATAACTTAAACACAACATAGTGTAATTCAATTTTGGGGAATTGGCAATGAGAATTTTTTAAACTTAAAGTGATAGTATGGTAGTATCAGTCAGCAGATTTATTTTAACATCTTGATTTTTAAGTAGCAGATAAATAAACAAAATGAGACTTCTTAAGAGCAATCTCAATAAAGCAAAATATATATATACTAGTGGCCTGGTGAACAAAATTTGTACACATTGAAAGGGAATTAATTAGAGGAAATATTTTAATATTGCTATTTGCTCTTTCTCTATAATAAAAGTGAGAGATAAAAGGAAATGAGTACAATGCATATGAAAATAATACATAATTTTATTAATAAATAAACAATAACAAAGTGATATAATAACAAACTCATGATATAAAAACAACATTGATGTAAATAATAACTGATAAAGTGATTAAGCTTATTCTAATATCTCCCTGTATACCACATTAAGAGTGAAAACACTTTCAGAGTGCTTGACTAATTTCCCTTGGGATAAAGTATTTATAACTTTAACTTTAATGTCACATGCTCTTTGAACTTGAGAGAAAGCAACATATAACTGACCATGTGCGAAAATGGGTTCAGGTAGGAATATTCCTACTCTGTCTAGAGTTTGTCCTTGTGATTTATTAATAGTCATTGCAAATGCTGGCATCATGGGAACCTGTCGTCAAATCAATTTAAAATGGGAGGCCAGTGTCAGATGGGGACAAATCAATTCTTGGAATCAGAACAACCTCTCCCTCTGCAGATCCTGTTCATACTTCAGCTTCGATAATGTTAGGTAGTAATCTTTTGATAATAAATCTGGTACCATTAAAAGACCCCATTTACTATTAAGATTTCTCAATTGCATGATGATTGCACCCATTTTCAATTTTAATTTATGACACGGCATTCCTGAAGGAGTAATACTATTAAGAAATTCAATGGGAAAATTTTTCTTTTTAGCATCATCTGTTGAGTCAATGGAATCATCACTCAAATAGGTGTGAAAATCTCCATCAAGTATATCCAAAATTTCTTCATTTAATTTTTGAACACTCATTTTTTGGACAAAGAATCGCATGTTTAGATATATATTTTAATATTATCTATAGATATACTGTTTCCAAAGGTGGCTTCAATAATAGATCCATTACAAATAATTTCATGGGGGATTTCAATAATATCCATTCCTAAATGAAAACTGCTATCAAGTTTGCCATCTCCAAGTTTTACTAACCATTCACTATAAGCAGAATCCTCTGATCTCATATTTCTTTTAAGAGACAACTTTCTGAAGCATCCCCAAACATCCCAGTACTTTAAACTGGTTTGTACTATGGCCGATCGCATGGCATGCAGCACAATACTGAGACATTGTCGAAAATCCCCTGCGAGAAGGAGAACTTTCCCACCAAATGCAACATTCAAATTCATAATTTCTCTTAGTAATCTGCCTATGGCGTTTATAGTGTGACTGGATGCCATGGTGCATTCATCAATAATAAGAAGTTGGGCCTTTTTAATGGTTTTAGCAACTTCACTCTTTATATCGAGTCTAGAAATTGAAGTTTCATTTAATGGAATTGGTAATTTATATTGGGAATGAAAGGTTCTTCCACCAAGAAGTAAATTTACAGCAATCCCTGTAGATGCTGTGGGTAAAACAGTACCACCACGACCTATAATATAATGTATTAAAGTTTTATACAGATATGTTTTTCCACTACCACCTGGACCATCCAAGAAAAAGCATTTGGGGTGTACAGTTTGATGTTCGATGGCTGAAGTTATAGTCTGAAAGGCTGCCAACTGTTCATTGTTCAGAGAATTGATCAAAACCTCTGCCTGTTATTGCTCTTATGATTCATCAAATGTATTTGCATTCATTAATAAAGGACAGCCTGGAAGTTTGAAATGTGAACATTTCATTCCATGCAATGTGAATACCTCCTGAATTTCGTTAAGGGCATGCATTTCACAGTTCACACAGGCTCCTTCTCTTCAGTGCAATTTCCAACAGAAATCTTCAATAAAATGAGATTTATTCTCATCCCATAACTTGCAGCAGAAGGAAATCCAAACACACATATGTATGCAAAATGTTGCCTTAGTTGTTTGGGCATATTAAGGATGATTGCATCGTCCATCGTATCTTTCCAGATAGTGTCGTCAAGTAATAATCCTCGGTGTTTAGCAGCTTCATGAAATGTATCATTAGTTACACCTCCTACAGTTCGCAGATCCTCAATTGCACCTTTTACATGCAGAAGCAAAAGTCTAAGGTAATATTGTTCTGGTTCTCTAAAGCTCACAGTGAACAGTCTACCTAATACTTTATTCCCACCCTTTCGGAATTTTGTCCACAAAGAATTATTAAACACATAATGCTGTGGAATCTTCCAATAATAATGATTATGTGCATCAGAGTCTTCTCTATTCTATAAGAACCAAGCCATCAAAGTTGTTATGTCGTTTAGCCCTATCTAAAACTTAAGCAAAATAATCAGTATGAAAATACAAATTTTGTTCATTTGGCAAATGAATAGCTAATCTTATGATTGCATGAGATTGGTTATGCATTCGCATTGCAAAAAGTCTCCAAACAGCCTCAGGAGCACTCACTTACCTGGAGTCAATGAAGTCCCGTACTTCATCATGATTGATAATATTTTTTTCAGAAATTTGAATATTTGAGCAACCGTGTCCTTATCCATGTATTTAAATAGGTATTTGACACTTCTAATATATGCACAGACTTCAACATTTATATGACAGTTATATTTGAGGCACAAATACGGGTTATTAGGGACAATCCAAGTATTATTGACAATTTTATTTCCAATAGAAATGGTACTACCAGATCTTTGTTTGTATTTGTGATATCCATCAATATTTCCAATGGTCACATTTTCAAATTCTTTTGGGTACCCCTTTGAACATTTTCCATACATGGACTATTTGGATTTTGTATTCCACATGGTCCATGTACCATATTTGATTTTACAATTTGAAAAAGTCAAGGACACTGGTCCTCATCTGGAATTTCTGCCTTAACTATATGGTCAATGTCATCTTCTGAATGTAATTTGGACTCACTATCTAATATCAATAATATGTGAGCATGAGGTAGTCTGTGTTTCTGAAATTCAATGACATGAATCTTAGCTATTACTTTGCCAAATAAGTGGAATTTACATACGTCATTTAAAAGAGCATTGTAAATTGTTTGTAATATCTGCCCATTTGGGGTTGCATGCCATGGTTATAAATAAGTCAGGCTTGCCATACTTCATTACAATTGCCATAGCATCCTGATATCGCTGCTGCATATTTCTGGGGCTACCGTCAAAAGATGATGGAAGTATTAATCATTTTACCAATTGGCATATTGTCATTTTCAGATCTAGATTTGAGATAATCCATCAAACCACTATATTTTTCAACTCTCAACTTAGATTGGTTAGCTTTAATGAAATTTATCCGGTTGGCCTCCATTTTTGAATATGAATCCACAGTAAACTCTTTTTTTTTTTACCATTTTTTTTATTGTTTTAAGTATTACAAATAGTAGTACATATGTCTCCTTTTTTTTCCCCCATCGATCTTCCCCTGACCTCCCCTACTCCCCAGTACATGCCTTCACCTGCCCGCCCTCCCCCCACTCCCCAGTGTCTTATATCCATTGGTTGTGCTTATATGCATGCGTACAAGTCCTTCGGTTGGTCTCTTACAGCCCCCCTCGCCCAACCTCCCCTGTCTTCCCAATGTAGTTTGACAGTCTGTTCAATGCTTCTTTGCCTCTGTATCTTTTTCCCACCATTTCTTTCCTTTAAAAAGTTTTGCCTTTGCAGACTAGAAATAAACATATAATAACAAAACAAGACAAAACAAAAATATGTTTGAGTCCCAATTTCAATGTCCAACAGTTCTGAGTCCCCGTTTCAATGTCTAAGAGTTCCTTATGTGTACATGTCAGCAATGATATCTGGATGGTGGGCACATGGTGGCAATGCAGGTCCAACCCTCTCTGGTTTGATCCTAGGTAACCTGCAGCGGTGCACAGCTGCTGACTGCTCTTGTGGCAAGGCGTTGTCAGCGTCTTCCATCTCTGGACTGTTTTTTCCTCTTGTCTTAGTGGTTGGAGCACACCTGTCAATTCCTCTCTGTTGCAGGAATCCATCTGGTCTTGGGGTTGTTTTCTGAAAATATACAAATATATTCTTGACCACAAGTTAATAAAGGAATCTTTTCTATATAATTGATTTGGGATCCTTTTTATTTTTGTTCAAACGATTTTCCTTTGTCTTATTTAGACACCATGTGTGTTTTTAATGGCCGTCTTGCTGTTAGCATTGCAAATGAAACTTAATTTGGTAAAGTAAAAATTTTCTAGATGTAATTTACTTATAGGATATTTTTCCTTACATGATATTGCCCTACTATCCCCCCCTTTTTTTTTTATTAATGGAGATTTTTATAATGCAGTCTTGATAACTTTAAATTTAAGATTTTTTTTGCCCACACATATGACTGCTTTAGGTTCATTGCATATTCAGGAATTTTACCATGAGATGAACTACCAATAGAAATTTTAGTTATTACTTTAAGAACAGCTTTTTGTCCAGTACAATTAACTTTACTTGAATATTCACTTATTTCAATTAGCCTTTTTAAATTAATCTGAAAACTCGATTACTATTTTACTGTCGAATTTAATACTCTACCAACAATCTTAGTTTACCCTGTCCCACAGTAAACTCTTGAGTTAATTTTCATGCATTTAAAATAGGATTGAACATGTCCCGCACAGAGAGATGAAATCCATAATACTGCATTTGTGTGCCTCGTGTCCTTACATTTCATCTATTATTATTGTCTATTATACTGTTATCTCTGAGTCTTAATGCAATATCTGTTCCCCAGCCTTTTTCACCATGTGGAAAAAGAATAGGATATGTCATTTCATCTAATGTAGGAAACAGGATACTGATTTGTTTCATTTTAGTGGCATTTGGATTATTGGGATCTGCTTTACAATGAATGAGCAAGTCCCTTTCAAAAGGAGGTTCTCCATATTCCTTTCTGAATATGACAGCAACCTCGGTTACACGGGGAGAATTATATCTACCTGGGTCACTGTTACGATTGTATTTATTTGCCATAGTTACTTCTGTGGGAGCTATACCTTTTGCTGCTGCTTCAGATTGGGCTTCCTTTTCTACCTCATGTAGCATCTTGTACGATTTTGTTAATTCATTTTTTCCATGCACGAGGTTGTTGATGTTGATCATGAGTCTTTCTGAGCAGCCCTGGTTTTCTGGCATTGCTAATCTTTTACTTGTAGCTTCGGCTGTATCCAAAATATAGAGTTGAGCAAACTTCCGAGAAACACCATCCAAAGGATGTAAAGTTCCAATACGGCGATAAACCTCTCTGTGTATTCTAAAACAGTATGGCCCATACCCTTTTGGCAATGCAATATTTGGATCGAATATTTTCCATGAAATTTTTATGGATCAAATATTTATGGATCGAATATTTTCCATGGAATTTTTACTGTCAGAATCTTCGTTTGTCATTAATCTTTTTAAATATGCCGGGTAATCTGGAAAATGTATATCATTTGGACAGACTTTCCCTTTGCTACAACATCGAGTAAGTTTCCCATCAGATGGTTTTTCATCAGAGAAATTTAGTGATAGGCAAAAATTCACATCTAACAGTCATTCCACCACAACTATGTTCGAGAATTGCATCCTCATGTACTCCATTTTCGCTGAGCAGGCAGTTCCTACCAGTATTGCTAGCACTTGTTGATGACTGTTCTCTAGACATATTCTGTCTTCGCCACCGCCTTTCAACTTCAAAGGCACATTGGTCTTTAGTCATTTTCTGTCGATGATGCCAGTGCTTTTCTGCTTCAGAGTGACGTTTTCCAATAGCTGCTCTTCAGATACATTCTGTCGCAGGTGTTGCCTTCTTTCAAGATCAGAGGCAGGTTGCTCTTCAGACATTTTCTGTTGATAACGTCAGCATCTTTTAGCTGCAGAGCTATGTTGTATCAACAGTTTTTCTTTGGACATAGTCCCATCTCTCTACCACCACAGTCTGAGATACAGGTGAATGAGAGTCCTGGCTGTGAAGCCTTTGAGAGCTGTCTGACGAACAGCTGATTCTGTGGGGGTGGGACTTCCTCCTACCTGTTGCCAGTTTCCACAGCTGGGATGAGGAAGCTGGGGCTCCGGAGGGAACCATGCCCTCTAAGCCGCCAGCTTTCTCGCTCTGCTCAACCCCACGGGTGGGCCTTGGCAGGACTGCCTAGGTCCCGCAGCTTGGACCCTGCTGCCTGCCCAGTCCCCCATCTCGGCTTGGACCTGGGCAGGTGGTGCGATCATGGCTTGGACCTGGCTGGCAGCGTCAGGCGCTGACCCCCGCTGCCTGCCTAGTCCCCCATCACGGCTTGGATCCAGCTGGCAGCGTAGGGCGCTGTCCCATGCCGCCTTCCCGGGTCCGTGATCACGGCTTGGACCCTGGCTTGTGGCGCAATCGTGGCTTGGACCTGGCCGGCTGCCCCATGCCACCTGCCCGGGTCCGCGATCGCAGCTTGGATCCAGCTGGCGGCAGAGGGTGTTGTCCCTCGCCACCTGCCCAGTCCCCCATCGCGGGTTGGACCCTCCTGGCAGCATCGGGCGCTGCCCCAGGTCTGCGATCGCCGCTTGGATTCAGCCAGCGGCATAGGGCGCTGCCTGTGTCGCCTGCATATGCAAATTTACCTGCCATCTTTGTTGGGTTAATTTGCATAGCACTCCTGATTGGCTGTGGGTGTAGCGGAGGTACGGTCAATTAGCATCTTTCTCTTTTATTAGTGTAGATATATATTAAAGAAGTTGACATAGTTAAAATTCAGTAGCCATTTCTTTTAAAACCTGTGTCTTAAGTTGTAAGTAATTTCTTTAGAAGCTTAAATGTAGTTCCTGACCTTCAGAGGTAATGTAAAGAATGAGTAGGAGCCTTAGCTCTGATTATTAGCCTGGGCTCAAACACTAGTTTGAGGACTTTTCATGTAACCATACCTACATCAGTTAACCTTTGTAAGTTTAATTCCCCTCTCTGTAAAATAAGATTCTAATTGTGCCTCCCTCCTATGTGAAGGTGCTATGACACACTTATCCCAGTCACTTGTCATGATCATTACCATCTCATTGTCACAATCATCTGTGGGCAGATTAGCTGGCCTAGTCCTTTGCAACTAGAGACAAGAAGACAAGTAATAGCTTTTTTTTTTTCATGAGCCAACATACATGGCACAGTGGCTGTGGATCTTTTCCTCCTTGTGGTCTCACACTATTTTCAAAAAGCACATTAAGTTCTTTATTTGGTGGAAGTACAAAATTAGGAGCAGTTGTGTAAATGGCAGATCATATTCAACATCTTTAGCAGTATTGAGAAGTCACAGCCTAGAGCAGCGGTGGAGAGAAACCCATTAAGGTCAGAAACCAGAAGTGAAAGCACAGCAATGCAAGGTGCTGAGGTGCAGCAGCAAACAGCTCCACACACCCTGATTGTCCCTTTGGGCATCATTAGGCTGCAGTTTAGGATAATAATTGATCATAATGAATAGGAGTCATTAGAAAAACTTGGTCACCTGCAAAAATTTCTTTTTTAAAATTCTAGGAAAATGTGCAATGTAATTTCAAAGCATTTCCATTAAAAATGTTAAATTTTTAAGTGTTGTTTTAAGGACTAAAAGTTACCTGTCAACTTTTTTAATGAGGATTACTAGGAAGATTTTATTTCTGCAAATTCCTTCCCCCCGCCTCCTCCCCCGCCTAATATGGAATAAATAGAGCATCCTCCCATTTGTTATTTTTTGAATCTTCATGTTTGAACAGGATTTTATTAAATAGTTATTTAATTAATTATTCTGCATATTTAAAATTTTCAGTCAGGGGCCATCTGATATATTTCTTCTTTTCAAAAAATATATTTTTTATTGATTTTAGAGAGGAAGGGAGAGGGAGAGATAGAAACATCAATGATGAGAGAGAATCATTGACTGGCTGCCTCCTGACTCCCCTCACTGGGAATCCTGTCCACAACACAGGTATGTGCCCTGACTGGGAATTGAACCATGACTTTTTGGTTCATAGGTCGATGCTCAACCACTGAGCCATGCCACCTGGGCTTATTTATGTATTTCTTAAAACAATGTTTTATAATGCTCTCTTTTGTGGGGGAAACATTTTCATCTCAGAATGTTTATTCTAAATCACATTGTACAGTCTTTTCCAATAATGAAGTCAGGTGACAAATTTTTTAATATAAGGCTCAGGTGTTTTTTATAATAGTACCTGGATTAAATGCAGCAGGAAGGGCTACTTAGTTCTTACAGTCTTCTTTTCTGTGGAGCCATTGACATTGTCAGTGGTTATGAATATGAAGATTATACTTTTCTGCTTGTCAGCATAGCATTTGCCCCTGATTTTAGTTTATTTATTTTTTTTTGGGAAAAAGTATTATTAATGATTGTCTTATAAAAAGCTAGCATGGGTTTGCTTGACCAGAAGTTTGTCCTTCTAGCTTTTGCTATTGCTATTGGGCTGCTTCTGTGAGGAGGGTTGGTCCTGCCGGGACACAATCCAGAACCTTTTGAGTGTCAACCTCCAGGAAAAATGTCAAGGCTGAATCAGAGGGAGAACAAGATAAGTTTTATTCAGGAAGTGAAAAAGGAAGAAGTCAGGGCACAGGCTCCACGGTGAAAGAAGCAAAAATGAAGTGTCCGAGTGGACACGGGCCAGCTCAGGAGTGAGTTGCCCATAAGGTCTGTTAGTTTTTCAGATTTTATGTGTCTCCAAGCTTGTGGCACCAAATTCCGACTCCGCCTTCTGGCTGGGAGGGGGATGTCTTGTGTCTCTTAAGGTTTCTTCTGGAAGTGTCAAGGCATTCATCCCTCTGGGCCCCCCTTCTATATGCCCTGTCAGTTTTCATTGTAATGATGGTATAAATGAGATTTGGGGTCCTTCTCTGGTCCTTCTGGATTAGTCTGGATCTAACCGTTTTTTGTTATCTATCTTCCTGACTATCATGGTTTAAATCATCTGCTCTTAGGGAGCATAGGGTCTTGTGACTTATTACCTGGCTTTTAGTTGCTCAGCTGTTCTATCCATTTGTCTCAGTTTCCTCATTCCACTTTACCAGGGAATTGTCCTAGTTTCTCACTAATCTATCTGACCATGGGCTCATCTACTAGCTTATGTGGTTACATCCGAAAAGCTGTCAGGCATAACCCAACTCACTACCTTCCCCAATCCTTTTCAGAAGTAATGTATCTGACCTCTCCTGTTCCAGGAGAGAATTTAGGAGCTTAGTGATGAAATGAAGTGGATGAACACAGCCGACACTCAGGTCCTAGGGTGCTGAGAGACGCACAATGCTTGCTGTCCTCCCTGGCCACTTGGTACAGCACACTGCCATGCTGCCATGCTGGAAGCTGGCAGGGTGACTGGGAAAATGGGAAATTACAAGTGAAGACATGAAATAAGCATGCAAAGTAGAGACCCAGCAGTCCTGCTGAGGAACGTATAGAATGACACTGTGCAAAAGAAAAATAATGCTAGCCACTTACTAATTTTAAATATTTGAGTACCCACATACATCTCTAAAATGATGATTAAAAAGGAGCCTGCCTCATGGAACTATTGTGAGATTTAACATGTAAAAAATACATGAGGTTCTTAGAACAGTTTCTGGCACATAATAAGAATTAGTTATTGTTCTTATAAGTTCGATGGTTTGTTCCATTTTCACACTTCTTTGTACAGCTCAAATGTATGCATTATGCAAACTCTGAACATACAGTAATTCCCCCTGATCTGTGGTTTTACTTTCTGTGGTTTCAGTTACCCACAGTCAGCTGTGGTCAGAAAATATTAAATGGAAATACCAGAAATAATTCATAAGTTTTAAATGGTGGGTCATTCGGGATAGTGTGATGATATTTGCACCACCCAGTCTGTCCTGCTGTCATGTGAATTGTTCCTGTGTCAGAGTATCCACACCATGTACACTCCTGCCTGTTAGTCACTTAGTAGTGGGCTTGATTTCCAATTTGACTTGTGGTATCATAGTGCTTGCATTCAAGCACCCTTATTTTATCTAATAATGTCTCCGAAGTTCAAGAGTAGTGCTGCTGGCAATTCAGACATGCTAAAGAGAAGACATAAAGTGCTTCCTTTAAATGCAAAGGTATTTTTATAGTGTGGGGCAAAAGTAGGTTTGCAGTTGTGAGTATGCAAAAGTTTATTATTAATTATTGAATTGTTTTCCATATGAAAAACTTTAAACCTACTTTTGTCTCACCCTGTGTGTGTGTTTGTGTATATATGTATGTGTATATATACTGTCTGTGTGTGTGTGTGTATATATATATATATACATATATATATATATATACACACACACACACATATATAATATAGATTATTATATGAAAAACCACATATATATACATGGTTCAGTACCATCTACATTTTCAGGCATCTACTGGGGGTCTTGGCACATATCCCTGAGGATAAGGGGGGAGTCACTGTTGAATCAGGTCATCACCAAATATATTCTTCACAGTATTGCTGGAGTAAGCAAATTTAGTGTGTGACTCACCAATGTAAATCATTCAGTAGTAAACTATAGCCTATTACAGTTGTGTATTTTTTTAACAGAGGAATGTTAATGGCTCTGGTGAAAATGGAGATCTAATGTCCTTTATAGAGTCTCTCACACTTGAGGCTGCCTCTCCCCTATAGACTATACCAGAGCTTGATACTTCCTTGATCATATGAGATAGAAATATGGGGCCCAAGGACTTAGAAACAGGGTATCACATGCCAGTTATGAGTTATGCCATATCAAATAAAGGTCCTGAATAGTTCTCAGATACTATCCTGTTTCTAGTTCACTGACTGAAGGTGGGACTCTTCTGTATCCTGAAGAGTTTTGAGTACAAAAATGTCTAGATGGTTAGGATTGCATTTAGCAGTAGGCAACAAAAGGGTATTTTCCAATTTGCAGCTGTCTCTGGAAGAGCCTGATGCTTAAATATGTATGTTCATTTTCTAATGTATCACCTGATTTAAGAAGTCCAGTTCTTCAATGGTAATGACATTTTAATACTATGCTGATTTACCTATGAAGAAAAGGTCTTACTCTAGGGGACCTACTAAAAGAAAGTAAAAAAGAAAAACTTTATTTTAAATAAAAAATATTTTGTTTCCTCACATTAAAGTGCATTTTAAAATGTCAAAATAAACATGCAAAACCAAAATTAAATGTGTTGATCATATTTTTAAGAAGTGATGACTTTCTCTATTTTAATTAAGTCCCTAAAGAATTTCTAAATGTGAATACCTCTAACCTAGCGGGTAATTTTCAAACAATTTTGTATATAATTGCTTTACAGTTTTTTCCTATAAAGTCATAATTTTATGAAGGACTTATCTTGCTCATACCTCCCTTCCCCATGAAATGTGTTAAGTGCTAAATAATTTATGTTCCAATCTGCTTTCTCTTTATCTGTCACATATCTATTATAGAATATAATTAACTGTCATGGTCGTTTAGATTTATAAACAATTTTACCTTAATATAAAACTATAGCTATATGCTCTTAAATACAAAAATAAGCACTATTTGTCAATTTTATTTAATTAATATAAAGCCTTTAATTTTACATTTACTGTATGTCAGATATAGATTTCTCTTTATTCTGATTTCTACATGGATAGATAGAGCAGAAGGCATAAGACCATTGTGTTTATTCTAAATTTAAGTGGAAAAAATACAGATTTTCTTAATACATATGTATGTATAGGTACATTTGCAAGGTAAATTTGAGTTCATCTATATAAATAAAAGCCTAAGCAACCAGCCAACCGGCTGACTGACCACCAGGGGGAATGCTCAATGCAGGAGTGGAAACTGTAGGCATGGAAACATGGAACAGAATGATAAATCTCAGAGGGAAGGTAGGAGGGGGAGAGAGTGGGAAGAGATTAACCAAAGATCTTACATGCATAGTAGAGGTCTGGTGCATGGATTCATGCACTGTTGGGGTCCCTCAACCTGGCCTGAGGGGATCGGGCTGAATACGGCTCTCTGACATCCCTCAAGGGGTCCCGGATTGCGACCTGTGCACCGGGCCTCTAGTATACTATATGTGGATAATGTACAGGATGTATATCCTATAGAATGGATATTATAGGTAGAAATGGGTCATGGTGCGAAATGTGCATTCTTGTTTTTATAGGATAGAGATCAATAAATAAAATCAATATTATTAATGCTTTCATTCTTAAGAGATCTTTTTTGAAAAATAAGTGAATAAAAAATTACATTTTCCTTACAATACATGACAAAATGATAAATCTATTTTTTATATATTTTTTATTATTTTGATATAATTTAAAGGGCCATCTTTTGAAAACTATTGCATATACTATACAAATTCAGAAATTCCCAGGAGTATATTAGGTAAGGTAAAGTATTTCATTTTTCAGGCTCAGAAAGTGCCTGATGAGTGGATTTACTACAAGGTTTACTAAAACTCAGTAGTGGAATACCTATTCTTCTGGCACTAGTTGTAACTTTTCAACTAACTATAATTTTACTAGCACAAGGACTTATTCTACAGTTGTAAAGTGAGGGTTGGCTCAAAGTCATCTCTAAGCTCTTTATACAAAGGAAAATTCAGTGTAGGCTATATACCATCAATAAAATTTCAGAGCTGTGGGAAAACAAGTGAAGCAAACTCACCAAGGTGAACTAGAGAGGTAGCAAATAGGTACTGATTTTCAACATCAAAGGCTAAGGATTCTCAGTGCCATTTAAAGTTTATTCTTCTTTGCCATCGTGATGATTAACTTTTTGCGTCAACTAGACTAAGCTAAGGGATGTCCAGGTGGCAGGAAAAACATAAATTCTGGGTTGTCAAAACATAAATTGAGTGTGTGTTTGGAAGGGATTACCATTTATTTCAATAGACTAATAATGAGAACCACCCTTACCAATGGCCTGAGTGTCAACCAATCCATTGAGGACTCCAATGCAACAGAAAGGTGAAGGAGGGGTGAATTCTCTCTTTTCTCTACTTGAGCTGGGAAGTCCCTCTTTTCCTACTCCTGGACATTGGAGCTTCTGGTTCTTGGACCTTTGGACTCCTTGACTTAACACCCAGTGGTTCTCGGGCCTTAGGCTTCAGATTGAGTTGCATCATTGGATCCCCTTGGATTTAATTATTCCGCTGGTTCCCTGGTTCTCCAGCTTTCAGAAGGCAGTTTGTGAGGCTTCTCTGCCTCTATAACTGCACGAACCGATTCCTGTGTGTGTGTGTGTGTGTGTGTGTGTGTGTGTATCCCCTATTGGTTCTGTTTTTCTGAGAATCCTAATACAATCATGTCTAAAAATTAACTTGATAAATTATCCTCCTCAAAGGTATCATTTAGAATTATAGAGTGTGGACTTGGAAGGTTCTTATGAAGGCAACTAATTCATCCTCTCTCTAGTAGTATGGATCACTTATATTCACTATTTTTTATGGTGTATACTTTTCTGCAATCCTTTTAGAAAACAAGATATAAACCTGCTGTATATTATAAAAAATACTTTGTACGTAGAGATATTTATTACAAGGTTATCAACCAGAAATCAGAGAAAATATCCTTCAGGAATGAAGAGCAAATTAAGATAACTGCACGTGAAAAGAAAACACACAAAAAACGAAGAGAGTTTGTGGCCAGCAAATCTATATTAAAAGAATAGCTAAGGGGAATTCTCTAAACAGAAAGGAGGAATAGGGGACTATTAGAGAAAATGGAAAGAATAAAAATATGGGTAAATTTGGTACAGTTTTCTTATTCTCTTTAGTTAAGTTATGTTACTCTGTAGACACCAAAATGATAATAAGGGAATACTAGCAACAACATTACCTTTATAAATTTTACAACTGAAATGACATGGATCTTTCTTAAAAAACTTTTATGACAGCTGATCCCATATAAAACAGATAATTTGAATACTGTGTAACTTGAAAAATTTGATTTGTAACTTTCAAAATAAATATGGCGGCACAGATGTTTTCTGTGGATAATTCTATGAAACTTCAAGAATTCACACTAATTTTACACAACCTTTTCCAGGAAATAGAAAAAGAAGGAATAATTCTCAATTCATTTTATGACATTAGTATTGTCCTGATACCAGAACCAGATGCACAGTAATAAAAGGGAAACTATAGATCAATATTCTCATGAATATGGATGGAAAAATTCTTAGCAGAATATTAGCAAATACAGTACAGCAACACATAAAAAGTGTTATACACCATACCCAAATGGGGTTGTGAGGCTTGTTCAATATTTAAAATCAATTAATATCATCCATCATATTAACAGACTAAAGAGAAAAAGCATATTAGTTGATGGAAAAAACACCTTATAAAAATCAATACCTATATATACATATAAAGAGGTAATATGCTAATTTGTCCATGACGGTGTCCCAATAATGACCTATTTGCATATTGATGCACTTGCAGCAGGGGGCGGGTGGCCAGAGCCAGGTTCCTGGGGGTCTGAGGACACTGCCTAACAGAAGCCTGGACTGCAAAGAAGGAAGAGGAAGTGGCCACAGGGAGCTCTTCCAAACCCCTTGCAGGAACACCCTGCCCCAGCCCCTGCACCCCCAGGAGGATTGGGAGGCTGACTGGATGGGGAGAAGACCTAGCCTCGGGGGTAGCTGTAGCCTGCACCTCCGACTCCCAATCTTTTCCCCCGCCCCCCCTGCCAGGGGCACCGACAACAATAGCATGCTGGCAACCACCCGTCAGTGCCCCCGGGGCCCACGGCATACCACTGCCGATCCCCCTCCATTTGGGCCGGACATGCCTCTCCTCCCTACAACTCCAGACCCGGGTGGAGGCAGGCCTGAGCTGGCCCCCCAGGGTCAGACCCTTCCCCCTGGCAGCAGCAGCCACGTGAAAGTTAAAGAATGGCGCCAAGCAGGAAGGTTTGACAGTTACTTCCCCTTCAGCCTAGCTGCCCCCCTTGTGCCCCCCTAATGCCTACCAGCACCTCTAGGGACAACCACCGCTACAGGGCTGCTGGCCAAAGCCTGCCCCTCCGAGGCCTGTGGAATCCTCTGCAAAGCTTCCATAGCTACAGTCCCAGGAAACAATCATGCCTTCCTCCCCTAATCAGCACCTGCTACCTGCCAGGGTGCCTGTGGGCTTAAAAATAACAATCCCTTCCAGTTTAGACATCACTTACTTGATGAAGCATTTCTAGGTTTATTAGCTCAGAACCACCTCATGACAATCCAGTGAGGTAGGCGGAGAAGAGATCACAATTCCCATGGTATATGTGTATGTATTTAGAAATGAAGCTCAGAGAGGAAAAGTGTCAAGCCCAGTGGTTCCCAAGGGGCAGCACACGCCCCACGTGTGTGTGTGTGTGGGGGGGATTTGATTTTAAGTGGGGGCAATTCGAGAATGAGTTAACAGTGAATTTTTTGCATTTCTTATGGTTCTAGGGCAGTGGTCGGCAAACCACAGCTCGCGAGCCGCATGCAGCTTGCGAGCTGCAGTTTGCCGCTCTGTTGACCAATGGGTTTGCCGGCCACTGTTCTAGGGGGCCTCATCTACAGCGTATCATACATAATAAAAGGCTAATATGCAAATGACCGAATGGTGGAATGACGGGTCACTATGATGTGCGCTGACCACCGGGGGGCAGATACTCAATGCAGGAGCTGCCCCCCGGTGGTCAGTGCACTTCCACAGGGGGAGTGCTGCTCAGCCAGAAGCCAGGCTGACGGCTGGCAAGCACAGCGGCAGTGATGGGAGCCTCTTCCGCCTCCGTGGCAATGCTAAGGATGTCTGACTGATGGCTTAGGACATCCCCCCAGGGCTCCTGGACTGCGAGAGGGCACAGGACAGGCTGAGGGACCCCCTTCCCAAGTGCACAAATTTCGTGCACCAGGCCTCTAGTTTATAAAAAAATATCTCAGAATGATAGAAGTAGAAGAGAACTTCCTAAACTTAAGAGCAAGTACTAAAATTCTACATCTAATTGTATACTTAATGCCTAAAGATTAAATGCTTTCCACCTATGTATGAGAACAAGGTGAAGCTGTCTGCTCTCACCATTCTTATGGAATATAGTGCTGGAAGTTCTAGCTTATGAAGTAAACATACAAAAATACATACATTGGGATTGAATAATTAAAATTTTCCCTATTTGTGGTTGATGTGATTGTGTGAAAATTCCAAGGAATCCAAGCAATTAAAACCTTCAAAATCTAGGAAGTTTAGCAAGGTTGCAAAGATGCAAGGAACATTTACAAAAAATAAATCAGTTGTATGTCTATGTATGAGCATTAATCATATGAATGTTAAAATATAATGCCATTTATAATTGCTTCCCTCTTTCCCTTTACTCCCATCTTTTCTTATTCCCTCTCTCCCTTCCTTTCTCCTTCTTTCTTCCTCCCTCCATCTCTTCTCTCACAGAAGAAATATTTAAGTAATAATCTAATAAATATATACAGGACGGTATGCTGAAAACTATAAAGCACTAATAAAAATAAAGAAATAAAAAATGAAGGTTCATACTGTTCTCATAGATTATAGGGACTCAAGATAGTGAAAATATAATTTCTATACAAATAAAAAGCAGTTTAAGACAATTGCTAAAAAAATTCTCTAAGGTTTTTAAAATAGAGACATAGAGAAGATTAATCTTAAATTATATGAAAGGACAACACAGTTGTTTTAGAATAGCTAAAAAAAATCAGGTATAAGAGAAACAAAGTGGTAAGAATAAGCTGCTCTGATTTTAAGACTTAAGCTACAGACTGGAAAGGATATTTGCAAACCAAATATTCAACAAAGGTCTCAAATCTAGACTATAGTAATGTGTAAAAATGCCACATTAAACACACATATACACACAAAACCTAGTTAGAAAATGGTCAGAAGACCTGAACTGTGTGTGTGTGTGTGTGTGTGTGTGTGTGTGTGTGTGTGTGTGTGTGTGTATCCTATCTAATAAAAGAGTAATATGCAAATTGACGGTCACTCCAACACAAGATGGCCACCCCATTTGGTCAAAGATGGCCACCCCCATGTGGACACAATATGGCCACCACAAGATGGCCTTCAAGAGAGGGCAGTTGTAGGCAATCAGGCCAGCAGGGGAGGGCAGGTGGGAGGAACCAGGCCTGCAAGGGAGGGCAGTTTGGCATGATCAGGCCTCCAGGGGCGGGCAGTTAGGGGTGACCAGGCCTGCAGAGGAGGACAGTTATGGGTTACCAGGCCTGCAGGGGAGAGCAGTTGGTGGCAACCAGGCCTGAAGGGGAGGACGGTTAGGGGTGACCAGGCTGGCAGGGGAGAGCAGTTGGGGTGACTAGGCCTGAAGGGGAGGGCAGTTAGAGGCATTCGGGCTGGCAGGGGTCCAGTTAGGCATCAAACAGGCTGACAGGGGAGTGGTTAGGGGGTGATCAGGCTGGCAGGCAGAAGCGGTTAGTGGCAATCAGGCAGGCAGGCAGGCGAGCAGTTGGGAACCAGCAGTCCTGGATTGTGAGAGGGCTGTCCGACTGCTTGTTTAGGCCGGATCCTACCAGGATCGGCCCTAAATGGGCAGTCAGACATGCCTCGAGGGTTCCCAGATTAGAGAGGGTGCAGGCTGGGCTGAGGGACACCCCCTCCCAGTGCACGAATTTCATGCATCGGGCCTCTAGTATATATATTTATATTCAACATGATTAGTTACTAGGGAAATTAAATCTAAAATGAATCATTGCCAAATACCTATCAGACTGGCTAAAATTAAAATAGTGACTATACCAAATGTTGCCAGGGATGCAGGAAGACTGGATCATTACTGGTTACTGGTGGAAATGTAAAATGTTACAAACATTGTGAAAAAGTGTGATTGTTGTAAAACTAAATATACAATTACCATGCAAACCTGCAATCTCACTCCTAGGTATTTATTTCAAAGAAATTAAAACATTTTTCCACATACAAAAATACCTACATGAATGTTCACAACAGCTTTATTAATTAGACCCAATTAGAGCTTGGATGTGTTTCAAAGGTTGAATGGTTAAACAAATTGTGGTACACTTGTACCATAGAATTCTGTCCTATATAATAAAGAGCTAATATGCAAATGGTCATCACACCATCACACCATAACAGCCTAGACACTCAACACTGGGGGAAGAGGAATGTGGACCAGCCAGGCACAAATAAGCTCACGAGAGAGGAATGGGGACCAGCCAGGCTGTGGCCCAGGAAAGGGATAATCCGTCTTCCCTGCAGTCCTGGGTGCCTGTGGCCTGCGAGAGGGACAAGCTGCCTGCCCATGGTCCCCTGCAGCTGTGGCCAGCCCGGACAAATCCGGCCTTGGTCCTGGGTGCCTGCGGCTGGCCAGAGGGAGGGAAGACTGGGTCCAGGGTGTGGGGCAAGGCAGAGGTGGTTAGGGGCAATCAGGCCAGCAGGGGAGCAGTTAGGGGCAATCAGGCTGGTAGGGGATCAGTTAGGGGCGATTAGGCAGGCAGGCAGAGGAGGTTAGAGGTGATCAGGAAGGTAGGCAGTTGAGCGGTTAGGAGCCAGCCATCCTGGATTGCAAGAGGCAATTGGACATACCCTGAGGGGTCCCGGATTGGAGAGGGTACAGGCCGGGCTGAGGGACCCCACTGTGCATAAATGACATGTGCCAGGCCTCTAGTCCTATTAATAATAGCCTATGTGGTCATCATACCCTCACGCTAACGAGCCATCACCTGGAAGGAGGCTGTGTGTTCAGTGCCGCACACGCGGCTGGGCTTGATGCTGCGTGCGCAGTGCTAAGGTGGGTCCTGTGGCTCCACGCAGTGAGGCCTGGGGGTCCTGCGGCTCTGCCCAGCACAGAGGTGGGTCCTGTGGCTCCGCACAGTGAGGCCTGGGGGTCCGGCGGCTCTGCGCAGCACAGAGGTGGTCCTGCGGCTCCGGCCTACCTCTTTGGGACAGTCTGTCAAGTATCCCTGGGTGGGTGGGCAAGGCCTACCTTTTTGTGGTGATAGATCATGGGGCTCCCGTACTGTGAGGGGACAAGCCAGGCTGGGGGAACCCCTCCCCTCAAGTGCATGAATTTCGTTCACTGGGCCGCTAGTTAGCAAAAAATAGGAACAATAGTGATGCACACAACTGGATTAATTTCCAGTGAGTAGAAGAAAGCTTATACCAAAAGGGGATATACATACTATATGATTACATTTACATAGCCTTCTTGTAGTGACAAAAAATAAACAACAAATTATTGGTCACAGAAAAATAAGGAAACAACAAATTATTGATCACTAGGTGTCAGATAGTGGTGGGAAATTGAGTGTGATTATAAAAGGGCATCAGGATGATTACTTCTGGTGATTATATTGTGTATCTTGCCTCTATCAATGCCAATACATTGGTTGTGATATTATACTATAGCTTTCCAAGAAGTAAAGTTTCCACATGATCTCTCTGTACCGTTTCTTTTTTATTATTATTATTTAATAAATCTTTATTGTTCAGATTATTACAATTGTTCCGGTCCCTCCCTCCCATCACCATAGCTCCCCTCCACCCGGTTGCCACCCCACCCTCTGCCCTTACCTCCCCCGCACTGTCCTCATCCATAGGTGTATGATTTTTGTCCAGTTTCTTCCCGCACTCCCCACACAGCTTTCCCCCGAGAATTGTCAGTCCGCTCCCTTTCTATGCCCCTGATTCTATTATATTCACCAGATTATTCTGTTCATCAGATTTTTTATTCACTTGATTTTTTAGATTCACTTGTTGATAGATATGTATTTATTGTTCATAATTTTTATCTTTATCTTTTTCCTCTTCTTGAAGAATACCTTTCAGCATTTCATATATTGGTTTGGCAGTGATGAACTCCTTTAGCTTTTTCTTATCTGTGAAGCTCTTTATCTGGCCTTCAGTTCTGAATGATAGCTTTGCTGGGTAGAGTAATCTTGGTTGTAGGTTCTTGCTATGCATCACTTTGAATATTTCTTGCCACTCCCGTCTGGCCTGCATAGTTTCTGTTGAGAAATCAGCTGACAATCGTATGGGTACTCCCTTGTAGGTAACTAACTGTTTTTCTCTTGATGCTTTTAATATTCTCTCTTTGTCTTTTGCTCTTGGCATTTTAATTATGATGTGTCTTGGTGTGGTCCTCTTTGGATTCCTTTTGTTTGGGGTTCTGTGGGCTTCCTGGACTTGTAAGTCTATTTCTTTCACCAGGTGGGGAAGTTTTTGGTCACTATTTCTTCAAATAGGTTTCCAGTATCTTGCTCGCTCTTTTCTGGCATACTCATAATTCTGATGTTGGTACGCTTGAAGTTGTCCCAAAGGCTCCTTACACTATCTTCAAATTTTTGGAAAAATTTTTTTTCTTCTTTGTATTTCAAACATTTGACTTGATTCTTGCGTTCCTCTAGTCTGCTGTTAGGTCTCTGTATAATATTTTTTATTTCAGTCAGTGTATGTTTAATTTCTAGTTGGTCCTTTTTCATATTCTTGAGGGTCTCGCTAAATTTATCGGCCTTTTCTAGAAAATTCTTGAAAAACCTTATAACCGTGGTTTTGAACTCTATATCCAGTAATTTGTTTTCCTCCATTTCTTTCATTTGTGATCTGTTTCTTTGTCTCCACATTTTTGCTGCTTCCCTGAGTTGGTAGAGTAGCTTTGTGTACTAGGTGTCCTATATAGCCCAGTGGCTCAGCCTCCCCAGTTACCTGAGATGGACACTCTGGGTGTACCCCTTTGTGGACTGTGTGTGCAGCCTTGTTGTAGTTAGGCCCTGATTGTTGTTGGTATCACTGAGAGGAATTGACATCCAGGCCAATTAGCTGTGAGGATCAGCTGTGTCTACACCAGGAGAACTTCTGTGCTGGAGACACTCTTATGAGACAAGACTTGCAAAATTGCAA
This sequence comes from Corynorhinus townsendii, assembly GCA_026230045.1. NCBI lineage: Eukaryota > Metazoa > Chordata > Mammalia > Chiroptera > Vespertilionidae > Corynorhinus > Corynorhinus townsendii. Next base: position 95,469,568 of record JAPDVU010000002.1, read on the forward strand.
AAGCCTCTGTGCTCAGCTTGTGTGGGGCGGGGTCTCAGGGTGGAGCAGACAGCCTTGGTTTCCCGTCAGCCCTGCCCTATGAAGCCCCTGGGTCTCAGTGTCCCTTGGTAATTGCTGTAAGCACTTCTGAGAGAAAGCCACCCTTGAGTTTCGCCCGCTGCCAGACAATCCAGTTTCTCCCCAAATGAGTCTGGGTTCCCAGAAACTCGCCCAGAACTGGAGTTCAGCGCAGTCAGGAGCTTCCATCTCCCTCCCGCTTTAGAAAGCCAGCCGCACACTCAGGTGCCTGTGCACTTGCGTATCTCTGTACCTCAGCCTTTTACAGCTCCTCTGATTCTCATTGTGGTTTCCTCTTTCCTTCTAGTTGTAGAATTTCCATTCAGTCAGCTTTCCTGTGGTTCTGGATGGTGTTCGTTTTGTCTTTAAGATGTAGTTTGTTTTTTTGTGTGTGTGTGTTTTTTTTTAATATATTGTATTGATTTGTTACAGAGAGGAAGGGAGAGGGATAGAGAGTTAGAAACATCGATGAGAGAGAAACATCGATCAGCTGCCTCCTGCACACCTCCTACTGGGGATGTGCCCGCAACCAAGGTATATGCCCTTGACTGAAATTGAACCTGGGACCTTTCAGTCTGTAGGCCGACGCTCTATCCAGTGAGCCAAACCAGTTAGGGCAAGTTGTAGTTTTGATATTGTTGTGCGAGGCAGCAGTTTAGGTGTTTACCTATGCCACCATCTTGGTTTCTCCCCTGAACCATTTCTTTTAACTACTTGGTAATTACATCATCTCAAAGTCAAAATTTGAATTAATTTTGTAAAACCACTTTGTATAAAAAACAAGTTGACTGGAAAAAAATACATACTTTCCTGTATACTTTGAATGATTATAAAGTCAGTGTGTATTAACATACATTTCATTTTCAAATTTTAAAAGAATCTGCATAGTTAATAATATTTTTTTGTCAATGCCTGTTTTCAAACTAATGACCATCCTGGTCCAAACAGCTGATAACTTGAAGCAATGGAATTGCAAACATCAAGAATCATTTCATTTGGCATTGTTGTGCCTTAATTTCTCAACTGTTGCTGGTTTTGTACTGTAAATTTTATCTCTTATGTACCACATAAATAACGTCTAATGGCATGTTATAGTACATTTTGTTTGCTCTAAGCTTAGTCTGGTTTCACCCATTATTTCAAATCGGTTAAACCTGAGAAGGATTGAAAATTAAGTGAGTTTTCAGCTGTTAAAGTGTGCACGCATTTTTTGGGGACACCCTATATAAAAATGTTAATAGATATTTGAATATTACCTCTTATAGGCATTTGACACTAGTTTTTATTTTTAAAAACATATTGACATAGCTAATAATATCTTTTTTTTTCTAATATTTATTGCGTTTTTTACAGAGTGGAAGAGAGAGGGATAGAGAGAGAAGCATCAATGAGAGAGAAACATTGATCAGCTACCTCTTGCACACCCCTTACTGGGGATGTGCCTGCAACCAAGGTATGCCCTTGACCGGAATCGAACCTGGAACCCTGTAGTCTGCAGGGCGATGCTCTATCAACGGAGCCAAACCGGTTAGGGCAGTAATAATATCTTAAATGGATTTTTTACGAGTAACTTGTATTTAAATTTAGTCAAATCCGGATATGTGCTGTTCATGCAGTCTTAGATCATCCAATTAAAATAATTGCAGTTCAGAGCTGATCCTCAACTTTAGAGTTCAGATTTTTTTCTCCTATATTAAAATTAGTTATAAAGTGTTACAGTCACAACTAAATTCATAACAGAAAGATATAAATAATGCTGATCTGAAAATATTGGATGAAGCAGATGCCTTAAAAGTTGTTGTTATCTTTGTATTCTGTAAGCAAGTTAACTTTGTGTTATTCTAAAGGTTTTTTTGTTTGTTTGTTTTTTAAATGGAAATTAGGAGAGATGCAAATCTTGGTAAAGTAAATGTCTTATGGACTATTCCTGCATAACAAGTGCTACCTAACAAGTACTACTGCCTATATAATAACTGGGAAGTTTGGGTTCGTCAACTAGGGTGTCCTTCCCATCACTGCTAGGTTTATATTGACTAATGCATGTTATTAAGATCAATAATAGTGTGTGCTTTTACTAGGCATAATGCAGATCATTCGTTGCTCTTTTCCCAGAAACATTATTTTTGTTAGGATTTTTCTCAAATTTCCTCATTACATCCTGGTTTTGACAATGCAAACTTGTCACTTTTATTGTACTTGAGTGTTCCCTTATTCTTCATCAACAAAAGCAATTATAAGCTATGTCTTATTTACATTTATTTCTGCCACTAGCTATCTTGCTCATCATGTGCTAGCATTTATTGTACTCTGAGATAGTCTATCAATCAGGTTGCAGCTTCAGAGAGCTATTGCATTTTTCTGCAGCCAGACTTTAAAGAGTCCCCAATATCAGAGTTTAATTTTTCTTCAGCATCTCTTATTCTGCATGTCCTTAGATGTCTTCAGTAGTATGAAACTCTTGAGATAGGCCATTCCATATTTGGACAGGTCTATCTATTAGAAAATTCTTTCTATGTAACCCATGGAAGCTCACAAAACCGATCCAGTTACTTTTCCACATAGTGTGCCTTTGAGCATTATACCCTGGACAATTTTTTTTTAGAATGTGTATTTCCATTTCTCCCTAATTGTTTTTTCTATTGCATTATATGGTTTTGAAATCTTTTTTATTAGCAAACTTGAATTTGTTTATCTCAATTAAATGTGGAATTCTAAACTGAATGTAATATACCAGATGGGCTTTGATTATATCATATTATATTTTAGTCAGAAATTTCTTAGCTCTTGCCCAGTACAGGACTGTATTATATCCTCTTGTTTGCTATTTATTTTATACCTTAAAAGTGCACTTGTGTCAAATACTTCTGTCTGCTAAGATTTTTTTTTTCTGTTTCTGTCTTCTAGACTCCTAAGTAATTTGTTCAAGTAACAAAAAAAAAAATCACTCTTTCAGTGACAGTGTGTTTTTATTTTATTTTATTTTATTTTATTTTATTTTATTTTATTTTATTTTATTTTATTTTATTTTATTTTATTTTATTTTATTTTATTTTATTTTATTTTATCTCCCTCAAGTGTATTTTAAAGGTTACCTTTTTAAAGCTTCAATATATGTCTAGTCAAAGTATTACAATCAGTTATTTAAACTGGATTTCAAAACATGATCAATAGATGAATTCTCATGCTCTACTTAGTGAGTGAAAGGGTGTGTGAATGGAGGAAAAGCAGACCACTCTTATGTTTTAACAGGCTACATTGGGAACCTGTCAGTGTTCACAGTCCAGTTCTTCAGAATTATAAAGCTGAACTTGAAAACACTGTGGTCCCCTCTGACCCACTGTGGAACAGTCGTTCCCACCAAAGAAGAAAGTGTGTGTTTCTTTTGAAGAAGAGCCACCTGCAATAACAGGTGTTATCAGTGAGCCTTGCAGCTTCAGAGAGCTATTGTATTTTTCTGCCACCAGCCATTGTGATGACAGCACTTCAGAGGTTGCTGGGCCACTTTCAAACTTTTGTCTCTTAAAAGCCACAGTGGAAATATATAGGCCATTTCAATTTATCCAAATCAATTTTTCTGTCCTATTTTAATGGGATTGTAAACCTTCAAAGAGGTCTTAGGAAGTGCTTATGAGAAACAAATTAGGTCTTTTATCTGTAGACACAACAAATATTTTATTCACAAGCATGCATTTGTCTTCAACTAGATATTTTCTTTTTCTTTTTTGAAAAAAGAGATACACTTTCAATAAACTATTGCTAAAGACTAACAAGTGTTTTTAAAACAAAGGGTCTTTGAATTACTCTTTTATTCACTTGCTATATCAAAGGTCAAGGATTTGTATCTTGGATGATGATGGTGAGGTGTGGAGACATCGTGTGGGCTAGGACTGCTGCTGCTGTAGCAAAAGAGGAGGCACATTTTGAACCAATGGACCAGACATGTAACATGGGACATCATAATATTTTGAAAAAATCAGAACATTCAGATAAGAAGCATTTATACTTCAGAGTAATACTAATTTTTGTGTATAGCTATTATTTTCTTGACCTTTCCACTTGTTTATGTGCTTATTTCATTCTCTGCTCACATCTACATCTTTATTTGCTTTTTATATCCTTTTTCTCTTTTGTTTTCCTCATTTATCCCTCATTTAACTGACTGTGAATGGATTTGAATCACATTTTTATGTTAGTGACAAGTCCAGGTGCCAAATTTGAGCTATTTGAGGCTGTTTGGAACAAGTTATTTCTTTATAATCTCTAATATCTGCAATAAAATATTCTAAAGCAGTATTGATCATTAGCAATCAACAGTATAAAAATGAACATTATAATGGTAATTAATAAATTAAAAAATGCATTTGTGAGCAAGGGTCCCCTAGGAAAAGCAAGTTTACAAGGCTGGTAAAGTGGCACATTGCTACAAGTTCTATGAGCTTTGAGAGTCAGGGGAACATGTGTGGACTATAATCATTGGTGCATTTGCTGTGTCTGGGAATGTAATCTGATTTTAAAGCTTTGGCCTTGAGCAAGGTTTTGGAATGGGGAAGAGTCTGAGAGATCTGTATCACTGTCCCAACCCCTCACTTATTTGCCTAGGTGATTATGAAATATCATTTAACATCTCTTGTTTCAGTTTCCTCATCTGTAATTAGAGGATAACACCTACCTTGGTGTAATGAGAAAATTAAACATGATTTATATGGATAAAGCATTTGTCCAATTATAGATTCTCAGTGAAGGTTAGTTTTCTGTTCTTTACGTCCCCAGCATGCAAACTTCCAGCAGCCAAAGGGGAGAGAAATCATCTCCAGTAGTTAACATATATTGTGGCTATGTTGCTCATTGTTAGGAGGTCACTGAGTAATTAAGTTGGAACTGTTCACAATGACAGTTCTACGCACCAATGAAAAAGAAAATATTACAAGCAGTGCAGGTGGAAAGAGGTATGGAAAATGTAGTTTGGGAAGCTTTTCTGAAAGTGAGAAGAATTAGCCCAAAGAAACCATTTTCTTAAATGCTTGACTTAATCACAGAACAATATTCAGACTTTATTTTTCTTAAATAAAATTTCTATCAAGAATAATTTTCAGTAGAAGAAACACAGCAGATTTGGCCTATACCATGTAATACACAGCAGGTATTATGTGGTATAGACCACTGATTATAGAGGAAGAAACCATTGGCTTTCAATGGTCGGCAAACTGCGGCTCGCGAGCCGCGGTTTGCTACTCTGTTGACTAATGAGGTTGCCGACCACTGCTGTAAGGTATTACCATTACCCAGAAGTTTTGACTTCAGGTTAAAGACATTAGTACATTATTAAAATGTTTTTTTAAGTGTTTTTCCCTAAGGCAGTGGTCGGCAAAGTCATTAGTCAACTGAGCGGCAAACCGCGGCTCCCAAACCGCATGTGGCTCGCGAGCCGCAGTTTGCCGACCATTTAGGTTACAGATTTTCTCTGAGTGAAAATAAATTGTTTACTATGGGAAATTTGACCATTGATCCTGAAAACTACTAATGGTTGGTTATATTAGGAGTGATATATAGGTGATATTCAAGAAGTATACCATATAGTGATATTTAGCAACAAAAATTCATTTTGTTAAAAGTAGCTGATTTAGTTCTAAAGGATTTGAGGGGCCAATACAAAACTTAGATGAACAGTATTATAACATCCCTTGCTTAAGATATAGTTACTTCTTATATATGGTCCACATTTGTCCATACTCTCTGTGCTCTCCTACAATAAGCTAAAAATGGTAAATACAAAAAGGTATTGAAAATGAATATTAAGAAATGAATAGTTATTAGTAAGAAGTGAGTACAAAGTGACACATAAAAAAATGAATGAATTGAAACAAAGCTGAAGTTTTGAGAAATTTAATTAAAAAGGGTTAAGAGAAAATAAATAGTTATAAATTACGTAATAGATATTTTCTTGACTAAGGGTAATTCAAAATATATACAGGTTGGGGGAAAAGTAGGTTAACAGTTGTATGTGAGACAGACTTTATTCTTGTATTATTTATTAATTATTGTATTTCCCATATGAGCAACTGTAAGCCTACTTTTGTCCCACCCTGTACAATGATTTTTAAATTGGACTAACACTTTGACAACTAAAATTACATAAACAAGGTAACATACAAAAAATTAAAGATAAAAATACATAAAGATTACATAATTAAAATAAGATGATAATTAAGACCAAATGAATAAAGCATCAGTATGCATTACCAATTTTATTTTAAAATTTTAAATCATATTTTAATTTTCAATTACAATTGACATACAATATTATGTTGTTTCAGGTGAACACCCCAGTGATTAGACATTATAAAACTTACTAAGTGATCATGTGAATAAATCTAGTACCCATCTGACAACATGCATAATTATTAGAATATTGTTGACTATACTAGAGGCCCGGTGCATGAAATTCGTGCGGGGGGGGGGGTGACCCTCAGCCCGGCCTGCACCCTCTCCAATCTGGGACCCCTCAGGGGATGTCCCTCTCACAATCCGTGACTACTGGCTTCTAACTGCTCTCCTGCCTGTCTGCCTGATTTCCCCTAACCACTTCTGCCTGCCAGCCTGATCACCCCCTAAACCACTCCCCTGCCAGCCTGATTGACCCTAACTGCTCCCCTGCCAGCCTGATCGCCCCCAACTGCCCTCCCCTGCCAGCCTCGTTGCCCCCAACTGCCTTTCCCTGCCAGCCCGATCACACCCAGTTGCCCTCCTCTGCCGGCCATTTTGTGGTGGCCATCTTGTGGCAACATGGGGGTATCATGTGAGGGCACAAGGACCACCTAGGCTTTTATTAGTGTAGATTCCCTATGCGGTACTTTACATCTGCATGACAATTCTGTAACAACAAATTTGTACTTATTAATTCCTTCACCTTTTACACCGATCCCCCAAGACCCCTCCCATCTCACAACCGTTAAAACCTTCTCTATGACTCTCTTTTTTTTCTGTTTCTTCATTTATTTTGTGTGGTTTTTTTTTTAGATTCATTTGTTAATATATATGTATTTATTGCCATTTTATTGTTTATATTTTGGATCATTTTTTTCTTCATCTTCTTAAAGAAGATACTTTAACATTTCATGTAATATTGGTTTGGTGGTGGTAAACTCCTTTAGCTTTTCCTTGTTTGAGAAGCACTTTATATGTCCTTTGATTAAATGATAGCTTTGCTGGGTAGAATAACCTTAGTTGTAGGTCCTTGCTTTTTATCACTTTGAATATTTTTTTGCTGATCCTTTCCTGTGTGCAGTTTCTGTTGAGAAATCAGCTGACTGTCTTATGGGAGTTTGTAGGTAACTAATTGCTTTTCTCTTGATGCTTTAAAAAATTATTAGAGAGGAAGGGTGACAGAGAGAGAAAGAGAGAGAGAGAGAGAGGAACATCAATGTGAGAGAGAAATATTGATTGGTTGCCTCCTGTACATGCCCCAACCATGGATGAAACCTGCAACCTGGGTATTTGCCCTGACCAGGAATCCAACCTGCCAACTCTTGGTATACAGGGCTATGTTTCAGCCATCTGAGCCACACCTTCCTGGGCTCTTGCTGTTTTTAAGATTATCTGTTGCCTTTAACCTTTTGCATTTTAATTATTATCTGTCTTCGTATGGGCCTCTTTGGGTACACCTTGTTTGAGACTCTTTGTACTTCCTAGACTTTTATGTCTATTTCCTTCACTAGGTTAGGGAAGTATTTTTTCTCATTATTTTTTCAAATAAGTTTTTAATTTCTTGCTCTTTCTTTTCTCCTTCCAGCATACTCATGATACAAATGTTGGTATGTTTGAAGTTGTCCCAGAGATTCTTTATCTTTATCTTTTGGATTCTTTTTTCGTTTTGCTGTTCTGATTGGGTGTGTTTTGCTTCCTCATATTCCAACTGTTGATTTGATTCTCAGCTTCATCTACTGAACTATTGATTTTCTGTAAATTGTTCTTCATTTTAGTTAGTGTATCTTTCATTTCTGACTGTTTCTTTTTTATGGTTTACATGTCCTTTTTTGTGGTTTGCATGTTCTTTTTTATGCTATTGAAGTTTTCTTTCAACTACTCTTCCCCTAAGTTTATTGAGCATCCTTATAACTAGTGTTTTGAGCTTTGCATTTAGTAGATTGCTTGTCTCCATTTTTTTTTTTTTTTTAGTTCTTTTTCTGGAGTTTTGTTCTGTTCTTTAATTTGGGACATGTTTCTTTGTCTACTCATTTGGCAGCCTCCCTGTGTTTGTTTCTATTTGTTAAGTAGAGCTGCTAAGTCTCCCAGGCTTGGTAGAGTGGCCTAGTAGAAGGTGTCTTATTGAGTCCCATGGTACAGCTTCCCCAATCACCCAAGCTGGGCACTCTAGTTGCACTCCCACCACAACCCCATGTGTGCTGTGTACACTCTCCTATTGTGGTTGAGCCTTGATGGCTTTTGGCATGTCAATGGGAGAGATTTCACCCAGGACTGTCTGCTGCAGAGATGGGCTTTGACCACTGACATTCGCTGAGGATCAGCTGTGCAGGAGCCTACCCACAAAACAGGACTCACTTTAGTGCAGCTCTCATGCCCTCTGAGTCCATCCCTTGAGTGTTTGGTTGTGGAGATGGTTGGTTGGTGATTTGACATGGTCTGAAGCTGTCCTCTGGATGCCCTGGCTCTGGGGCTTCCAGGGAGATGCAGGCCAATATCTGCTGCCTCTTGTGTTTTGCCCAGGGCCACCCAACTTGAGCTACAAAGAAATCTGCAGATAGCTGCTACTTGTGTTGACCTTGGAGGTGCCCAGGAGAGGTCTACCTGTGAACTGAAGTTGGCAACTGCTAATGCCAGCCCTGAGGTCACTTAGGCAGAGGTACAGAGTACAGTGAAGCCAGATGGTGCTGAGAGATTTCAGGAAAGTCTAAAGTGAGGCCATCTGGAAAAGGCACTGGGAATAGCTTGGTGCGCCCATGGTTTTGTGGGTCGGGGTGTCAGGGAATCACCAGGGCAGGGTGAACAGTGATAGCCAGGTTGAGGGAGAGATTCAGATATGGCACCCACATGCCAGCTCCTTGGGAGGAGGGCTCATCAAAGGAACAATGGTGTCTGCCAGCATTTCTGTCTCAGAGAAATCTGCCCTCCAGTGGTAGCCCTGATGCCAGACAGTTCACTTCCTCACCTGGTGCCTTTCAAGCTGCTACCCCAGCTCTGGAGCTCAGAAAGAGTGATTTCAAGAAAGAGTGCTTTGAGAGGATGTGCCTGGGACTCCAGCAGCCCTTCATCTCTCTCAGCCTCAATTCTAGCTGGTTTTTACAGCCAGCATGGGGACTTCTCTTCCTGGCACTAGAATACCGGACTTCGGGACCTGGTGTAGGGCTGTGACCCCTTGGTCCTCAGGGGATATCTCTTCACACAGGATATCTCTCCCCATTTTTATCCAGCTCACATGGATGTGGAACCAGCCTGTTCTGTGTCTCTGTACCTTCTACTTATCTTTATGTGGCTTCTTCTTTAAATCCCTAGTTGTAAGACTTCCATTCAGCTAGAATTCAGGTGGTTCTGAAAGATGGTTGTTCTAAAATTTAGTTGTAATTTTGATATGGTTTTGTGAAATTTGAATACTGTGTTTATCTCTACCTTTATATAAAGGCAAACAACATTTTTCCTCACTTTTAGATAGCAGCAGCTATCCAGGGAGGCTTTAATTTTTTTTCTCTTTTGAATAAACTTATAAGACTTTGTGCATTTTAAATGCCTTTTTAATTTCTATGAGTCCTGCAGACTTTTCCCCCTCTTTTTTGTGTGCATTGTTCTCCAGAGTAAATTAAATAACAAGGGGCCACTTGATGCAATGTCCACAGAACAATTGCCTGAGAGCTCTAATTTTTTCTGGGCTTCTTCTCACCTGTCTCATTTACTCTTTCATTTTACATGGGTTTACCATGTGGCTTCTAGGGGCCAGGTATTGGGCTGGGCTCGGGGGATGCAGCAGCAACAAAACAAGCTTAATGCCTATCCATCAGAAGCATAGGTTTATTATGTTGGAAAATATGAAGAATCCTATATAATAAAAGCCTAACATGCTAAGTGTCCAGTCATCTGGTCAGCCATTCAACCAATCAAAGTGTAATATGCTAATGATATGCTAAATCCACTCAACCCCTTGCTGTGACATGCACTGAACACCAGGGGGCAGACAGTTGACCAGTAGCTATAATGTGCACTGACCACCAGGGGGCAAGCCCTCCAACCAGTAGGTTATTTTGCTGCTTGGGTTCGGCTGACCGGGACTGAGCAAGATGGTCCCGACATGCCCTGGAGCCCTCCCGTGGTCCCTCCCCAGCTGGCCAACCTTCCGCATCCCTCCCCAGCCTGATCGTGCACTGGTGGGGTCCCTTGGCCAGGCCTGCACCCTCTCACAATCTGGGACCCCTGGGGGGGGGGATGTTGGAGAGCTGGTTTCAGACCCATCCCATAGCCAGACTGAGGGACCCCACTGGTGTACGAATTTGTGCACTGGGCCTCTAGTAAATGAAGAAAAACTGCTACATTTTTACATATGTAAAATCTGTGTTATATTACATATATAATAGCTATGTAGAAAGTAAAGGAGAAAAAATTTAAATAAATAAACCATAAAAATGATCACAGCATTACATAAGTGATAAGAAACATATAAATCATGTATTTGGTAGAGTAACAGGGTGTCCAGAGAAGGCTTCTCAGATGTAATATTTGAGTGACATTTGAGCTGGAGGCAGAGATGTCAGTCCCTATGCCTGAGATGAGCTTGATTGTGTTTGAAGACCAGAAGACTGCTGATTTACGGAGAGGAGAAAGTCACAATATCCAACTGGTGGTAGATTGTATCAGACTTTGTAACCAGGGCTGTAGACTGGATGTTATTCCACATGAGATGGGAGTTTATTTAACAGGGCAGGATCACTCTGACTGGGACGGATTTGGGGCTGAGTGTAGGTCATTATTTTCAAGCTGGCTGTACACTTTACATTTTCAAAGTGCTTGGTCATTGTCCGTCTATATAAATGAAATTACAGTTGGGCGGTTTTAGCAATTTATCCTGTGTCATTATATATGAAAAGAATCCTAAAACATATCATGATATTTCAAAGTGATTTTGTGTCTTTTTGGAAAATTTATTTGTAAGCATAGGCTAAATTCTCCTCAAACTTTTCATCAGGTATCCTGATATTCTGAGGACCATATGTTTTCATCTGTATCCATTGCAAAGTAACAGGTTTTTAACCTGTTACTTTATCTTTCACAAACTTATCAATTTGCCTTTTATTCTAGAATATATTTGTTTGTTTTACTCTTAAATAGCCCTTTTATTTTTATTTTTTAAAAATATATTTTATTGATATTTTACAGAGAGGAAGGGAGAGGATGGAGAGTTAGAAACATCGATGAGAGAGAAACATCAATCAGCTGCCTCCTGCACTCACCCTACTGGGTATGTGCCCTCAACCAAGGTATATGCCCTTGACCAGAATCGAACCTGGGAACCTTGAGTCTGCAGGCTGACGCTCCATCCACTAAGCCAAACTGGTTCTTTGATTCTGCAATAAGAGACCTGATTTCATATTCTGATTTCATCACAGGTCAACTGTGTGGCCATGGGAAAGTTACATTACTAACACTGGTAACATGTGAATTTTAATTGTAAGGGTTAGCAGACTATTTATCTATATCTGCTACTTATTTTGGTCAATAAAGTTTTATTGAAATTCAGCCACACCCATTCCCTTACATATTTCCTGTGATTTCTTTTACCCACTAATAGCAGAATTAAGTCATTTTGTTTTAGATGAGACCATATGTGGCCCACAGGCCTGAAATGTTTATGTGTATCTTTGGGGATAAAGCACCCAAAGTTGTGAAGTCTGTTTACAAATAGTCATATTTTGGTGACACTTGCCTATTTTAGCATTAATAAGTGCTCCTGGATGTTGTAAGTTTTATTTTGCCTACTAATCTGTCCCTGATATGGGTATTATAAATTATATATGGAACAGTTCTTGGCTATATTACAGCAATATGGGTGGATTGTTAAATTAATCATTGCAGAGCCCTTTGAAAAATCTAGGCAGCAATGTGCAAATGCAAAATTTATAACTGGAGCAAACAAAAAGAAGCTGATGATTCCTTAAGGATACTAATGTATTCGTGGTTTCTTTCTTTTGTTGTCATCACCAGAGAATTATATAATGTTTGGGGAAATTTTCAATATTTAATCATAAGCATTTTTATTCTAGTGTACCATAAGCTGTGCATACTGGCCAATCTGAACTTATCTAACTAGAGACTGGACATATGACTTTTTTTTTTCCCATTGGGGTATATGTTTGCATGAATGCCCACATGTGTTACAACTTGTAGTAAGCAATTTCATGTATTTATAAGGAAATACGTTTAGTGAAGAGTTTAATGATTTTATTTTTCATAGCAATAAACATGTTACGAGTTTCTAAACAGAATTATAAACTGTGGGGGGAAAGACAGAACATAATCTTTGTTTTGAGTGTTATAACTAAATAATTTCTTATTTGGTTTACTTCATGGAAAAAATCTTTATAAAAGCCTATGTCACACTAATTACAGAGTTTCTTTTCTAGGTGTCCAAAACATCATAATCATTAAGTTGCATTTATTCCAGTGAAGTAAGGAGTTTTTTAATTTCTATTTCCTTTTTCAGTGACTCTGAAAATGGAATTTCTTAAGTACTATATGTAATTAATTTAATTTTTTTAAAAAAAACTGCTTCAGAGTTAATGTCAGACTTAAAAATTAAATGTTCTTTTATTATTATTTGAGTTTTTTAGCTTTTTTTTGTATCTTAATCATTCAGTTCAGGTCACTTTGTTGAAAATTAATTTTAAAAAGGTGTAAGGCATGATTCCTACCACATAGACATCTATGGTTAATTTGGGAAGTCCACACTTACTTGCATAAACCAGTTTATCTTCTGTTGTAGTTCACATAGTGCTTCTATAAGGTTTGCCAGAAGATTTTGTGAAGTGTCTACTGGGTTTTGGATAATGGCTAGAGTTTGGATAGGAGAGGAATGACAAGTAATTTATATATAGGGAATAGGCTGATGGTTTTAGTTTAATTTTTGAGCATGGATTTTTATTTTTCCAGGCTATCTATAATTCTCTTTTGCCTAAAACACAGTATTTAAAGTGACAAACCTTAGGACTGGATTCTGTTTGTGTATAGTGAAATGATTCAAATTATTGATTCTCTGTCCTGAAACTCAGAATTTTTTTTATCCTGCATTAATCTCTTACTTTAATTAAATTTTATGAATTACATGGAATGAATTTCATACTTTCAAAAAATAATCCTACTAAGGGTCAGAAAAATTTTGTGCTTATACTGCATTTTGGAGAATTGTCTAGAATACCGTTTCTTGACGTCCTTGCAGAGGTGGATTGAAGTTTTCTGAACTACTTCTAAAGAGATTTTCCACAAATTTGAATGGTTATACAGTGCCCCTTGATTCTATAGACCTAGACCTCCAATCTCACTTTCTGAGAAGCCTAGCTTTACCTCCCTAGACTAGATAACAGGTCCTCTCTCAGTGCAGTGTTATCCATATTTTCTTTGTATTATTAATCACTATTGTAATTAAATGTACTTACGTTTTTTTTATTTTAAGATGTTGGTCTCTTCCATTAGACACTGAACTCGGTGAAAATGTGTATTGTGTGTTTCTTATTCATCACTATATCATCATGCTTGGCACAAAGCAGATAGTCAATATATGTTTAGTGCACCAATATGTAAATACCATACTACTCCAGAAAATATAAATGCAGAGTTTTTTAAAGACTTGTTTTGTTTTGATGTTAGCCAAACCTGATTATCTTTATGAAGCTTTATTTTTAACATGTAAAGTAGCAAACCGAGCAGCCATCCTAGCAAAAACAGCTAGCACCAGCTGGTCAGTAATACATCTTCTCCACAACGTAGCCCCTAACAGAGGAGCTATATAGGAGCCAGCTACAGGCTGGTCAGTGGCAACTTATATATAAGCTCAAACAAGCTCAAACAAAAGAGGATGCCAAATAGTGACACCAGTAATTTGGCTACAGAAAGGCACCCCTATACAGTATACAGATTTCTGCATCCTTGCTTTTGTACCTGCATATAACAAATTAGCCTTGAACACCTTGATTAGGATTCCCACACTTAGAGTGGCCTTGGGCATCCCATGTACTCTTATTATTGCTTATCTTGTTGATAACAGCCACTCTAACAGTTTGGATTTGCATTTCCCTAATTGCCAATTAGGTTGGAAATCTTTTTATATATCTACTAGAGGTCCAATGCATGAAATTTGTGCAAGAGTAGGCCTTCCTTCATACTGCTGCTGACACTGGCTTCCCTCTGGCACCCAGGACCCGGGCTTCCCTCACAGCCTCAGCTTTGCCCGGAAGGTTGTCCAGTCTAATTAGCATATTATGCTTTTATTATAAAAGACTAGGAACCCAGCACGCGAATTTGCGCATCGCCGCCCACCCACCTGTTGGTAGCCCTCCCTTGACACCCAAACCTGTCTACACAGAGCTCCAGTGCGCCTGGTCCAGCCCCCAAACCCTCTGGCCTTCTCTGGCCACTTCAAGCCCCGCCCTTAGTCCCTCCAGTCACCTTGGGCTGGTTCTGCCTTCTCTGGGTGCCTCCCCATTTCCGCCCTGTCTGGGGAGCAATGCGGCGGCTCCACCCTGTCATGGTGCTGGAGAGTGTGGAAGCCTCCCACCTGCTGTGCTGTGCTCCTTCCCCTGGCAGGTGGGCTGCGGGGGACATCTGTAATATATATAAAAGCCTAAGTGTCCCTCCAACTATCCGACCGGTAGCTATGACTCACACTGACCACAGGGGCAGATGCTCAAAGCAGGAGCTGCCATGACACGTACTGGCCATTTAAAAAGAAATGTTGCCACGGACCTGGCTCTGACAAACCAACACTCGGCTTCCCCCCAATGGGACACAGGCCCCGCCACCACCCTGGAGCGACACCCAACCAAATCACAACCAACGCTGCCAAGCCCCATGGTGCAAAATGCGGCTCACAGCCCAGCCCAGCCCAGAAATAGTCCCTGTGAGTGTTGGGTAATAACGTCACGTAGCACGCCCTAATTCCTCTCCCTAGTGACTAGCCTCCTTAGAGTTTCCTTAGCCTAGGAACCTGACTTGCTATATTGCCAAGTGCAAACATTTCACACTTTAACCAAATGTCTGTGAAGCGTTTTCCCGTGCCTCATCTCATTTGATCCTCACAGAAGTTCTGGAGGAGGTAGATAGGAGACTCAGTAGAATCCTATTTTCTTTTCATTAGCCAGAAAACTGAGATTTAGAAAGTTTAGAAACTAGACCCGACTGAAAAGAAGTAAGAAATGGTGGAACTTGAAAATGACTTCAGGTATTCTTACTGCACAGAATATAGTCAAACACTGCTACAGTTAAATATTTTACCTTTTGTTCTCCCTGCATGATCTGCTTCATGTTGATATTTACTGCTGTGTTGCTCACAATTACCTGAAAGAGAAGTTGGGGTGCTTCACTGGGCTGGAAAAAGTTTAGCTAAATCAGAAAGCAGGTCTAATTAAGCAAGTTCATCTCTCTCTATATATAAAAAACTAAGTTGACTCACACATGCACGATACATATAAAGCTCTTGCTGGTGCCAATCACACATGTGTGTTTTGATCTGTTATTGTCAATCGTGAATTTGGTTGGCACTTCTATAATAGAGAAAGGGCAAATAGTGTTATTAACATATTTCTTCTAATTAATTTCCTTTCAATGTGCATGAATCTGTGCACCAGGACACTAGATTTATAATAACTATCTATGTTCTGGAAGTTTGTATAATTACAGATTAGTGCTTGAATTAACAATTTATCTGACTAGTATTTATGCAGTTTGCTGCCTAAATTTGTTTGAAATTAATATATGTATAGTAGCTTCACCATAGTCAGCCTAAAATCCAAGATACAGTTTATTATTAATGATAGTGCTATCTAGTATTACAAATTAGTAACCACTTTTTGACCATTTAAAGTTTTTCTCTTAATCAGTTTCTATTAACAATATATGATATCTATTGAGAAAGTATAAGTAAACGTTTTTTTCTTTATTGGTTAATCTAATTAAATTAAATTCATAGATGACTTTTTTAATTTTTAAAGATAGAGTAGGTAGTTAGAGATTACCTGATTTTCAACAGTGACATTTCAGAGTATCTTCCTTTTGAGGGGGGATCAATGGGGAGGAAGTGGGACATCGGTAATACTTTCAATAATAAATATAAATTTTAAAATATTATTGCAATTTAGAATTCAATTGTTTTATTTGACATGTCATACCTTTTTCATAAATGAAAATATATTTGCTCAAGTTCAATCAGTTGAAATACCCGAATCAAAACATGTGAGTTTTGCTTCATGTTTTTATGATGTAACATTTAATAGCCATTCATCTTCACAGACTGTCTAATATCTAAGAGGAATGTGTAATTTTTCTTCATATTTGTTATATTTAGCCACTGTTTAACAATGTCACCTATTTATTAGTATACACTATTAGTAGATGCAGTGGACTAAGTTGATATGTTGAAAAGCCTAGGAGTTATTAAGTACCACAAATATATTTGAACTAAAAATATAACTTCATCTAATAGATGTTGTTATATCTGATTATATTTGCTTGCCAAGAATTTACTGTTTTATTTTGTTATAAAGTTCAGTGGCAGAATGTGAGACAATAAACAGTCCTCGGTTTTAGAGATAGTATCCTAAAAAACTTACTACTGGAATTATGTGTTACAAAATTTCCTTAATAAAGCCTCATTACTTGATTATAGGTTGCCTATTTCAGACATCTAAACCAATTAGAGTACTGATTATTTTGATTGCCATAAAAGCTTAAATGTATATATTATTCATCACTGTATTCAGTTTCTATATCAGACACCTGTGATTTAAACATTTTCAGTGGCGTCTGATTCACAGGAAAGTCAGCTGCATCTCATTATTTTTTCCGGATTTTAGGGATTTGCTTTTGCTGCATAAAAACATGAGTAAGCTCATCAATTTACTATAGGCAGTATTGATGTCATGATATTCATTTCTTATCTGTTAATCGGTTTAAAATATAACACTAATCACTTAAATAGATTACTTCTCAGACACATTCATGCTGGCCACTAAGGTGTGTGTGTGTGTGTGTGTGTGTGTGTGTGTGTGTGTGTGTGTATTTGGTATCACCTTCTAAAATTCAACATCTAACTCTCTAATTGTTTGGAAACTAGGCTGCCCTTTGGACTCTCAGAATAGGCTTTAAAAGCCTTCTGTGATATTCTAATTGATTAATTTACTTTTTATTTACTGTTAACATTCAATATTATATTTCAGGTTATACAACATAGTGGTTAGACATTTATATAACTTATGGAGTGATTCCCCCATAAGTCTATACCACCCTGACCTCATACCTAGTTATTACAATGTTAATGACTATATTCCAGATTATGTATTTTACATCCCTGTGACTATTTTGTAACTGCTGATTTGTACTTCTTAATCCCCTCAACTTGTTTAGGGGATTGCCAGTCCCCCAAGCCTCTTTTATCCGTCAATCATCAGTTTGTTCTCTGTGTCAATGAATCCTTCACTTTTATTTATTCATTTATTTTGTTGTATAGATTACACATATCCTATCTAATAAAAGAGTAATATGCAAATTAACCATCACTCCACTACACCCACCAGCCACACCCAACAGCCAATCAGGAGGGAATATGCAAATAAACCCAACCAAGATGGCTGCACCCACAGAGAGCAGGAGGGAGGCTTGGGTTTCCCTGGCAATGGAAGAAGCCAAACTTTCTGCCTTCCCTTGCCAGCCCAGGCCTCACTCAATGCTACAAAATTTCAATTATAGAAGATAAATAAAACCCAACAGAAATGGCGGCAGCCACAGAGCTGGAGAGAGCAGGAGGCTAGGGTTGCCCGCAGCAATGAAGGAAGCCAAGCTGCAGCCCTGGCCTGCTTTGTCCTCCACTTAAGGCTACAAAGTTTCAATTATAGAAGATATATAAATCCCAACAGAAATGTCTGCCACCATGGAGTGAGCAGAAGGCTTGGCTCCGCTACAGGCTACAAAGTTTCAGTTGTAGAAGATAAATAAATCCCAGATCCCAGGGCCTCTGCTTGGGTCACCGGGGGTGTGGCTGGCCTGCAAACCACTACAGGCCCCTCGCCAAGGCCGCCCCACACCCCAAGGGAACCCCCACCCTGATCCGGGATACCCTTCAGGATAAAACAGCTGGCTCCCACCCATGCACCAGGCCTCTATCCTATCTAATAAAAGAGTAATATGCAAATTGACCATCACTCCAACACACAAGATGGCTGCCCCATGTGGTCAAAGATCCTGCCCCCATGTGGACACAAGATGGCCACCACAAGATGGCCAGCAGGGGAGGGCAGTTGGGAGGGACCAGGCCTGCAAGGGAGGGCAGTTGGAGTCGATCAAGCCTGCTGGGGAGGGCAGTTAGGGGTGACCCGGCTGGCAGAGGAGGGAAGTTAGGGGTGATCAAGCCTGCTGGGGAGGGCAGTTAGGGGTGACCCGGCCGGCAGAGGAGGGAAGTTGGGGGTTACCAGGCCTGCAGGGGAGGACAGTTAGGGGCAATCAGGCTGGCAGTGGAGCAGTTAGGCCTCAATCAGGCTGGCAGGGGAGTGGTTAGGTGGTGATCAGGCTGATAGGCAGAAGCAGTTAGGGGCAATCAGGAAGGCAAGCAGGCGAGCAGTTGGGAGCCAGCAGTCCTGGCTTGTGAGAGGGATGTCCGACTGCCCCTTTAGGCCCACTGGGATCAGGCCTAAAGGGGCAGTCGGATATCCCTCGAGGGGTCCCAGATTAGAGAGGGTGCAGGCTGTGCTGAACGATCCCCCCCACCCCGTTCACGAATTTCATGCACCTGGCCTCTAGTAAGTGAAATAATATGGTATTTATCTCTTTCTGTCAATGGAGTAATCTTAAAATCAAAGTCCTGCCTTGTCTGCTAGCACACCAAAGTAAAATTATACTCTTAAATTCTACTTGATCTTTTTTTATGGGACGCTAATCAACTAGATATATCAACTCTTTCATGGATGGTTCAATGACATTTTGAGGTAGAAAAAGTAAATTGCCATTTTTTATTGAACGTACCTTTGCCAGATAATTTCACACTTTGACTCAAGACAGATCATTCAGTTGAGATGATTCAGGTCATTCTTTACTACAGAAGGTTGAGAATAATTCTCATTAAATAATAATTTACAATACATCCTAACTCTTCTGCTTTTCAATCCCCACCAAAAAAAGGAAAAAAGGCACTTATGAAAATCATGATAGTAGAAATAGTAATAGGCAGCTTTTGAAGTTTATGTTTTCACTGCTACATATTCCTTAAGCTTGTTCTAGTGTTCTATTTAAAAGAAAAATCCTAGATTCAGTGAATTATTTTATTGTTGTATAGGTTTCAGTATGTTATTGTCCACATGACTGCTGGAATGTAGAGTGCATTAGCCAGGGGCCCTTATGTATTTAGGTTTTAAATGTATATTTAAAATTCCTCCACTTGGTTTTGAGGTCTGAGTACCTCTGAGATAATGTGAAGAAGATTTTTTCTCCAGTGACTTATAGTAAGTATTTTGTAATTATATAATAAACTAGTGACCCGGTGCACAAAATTTATGCACATTAAAATGGGATTAATTAGAGGAAATCATTTAATATTGCTATTTGCCCTTTATAATAGAAGTGTCAGAGATGAAAGAAAAATTAGTAAAATGTATATGAAAACCTTCCTCCTGTCAGAGTCTGGGGCATACCACAAGACCCAGAGTCAAGTCCCAGCCCACCCACATGCACCTCAAAATCATGTGAGACCCAGACCCGGCTGCACCTCCACCCCCCACCATTGAGGTAGATCCAGGCCCGGCCTGTCCCATGCTTGTCAAGCCCTGCCAGGCAGGGGGTGTAGCCTCAGGTCCCCTGGCCCTGGCCCGGCGCCAGGACAGGGGGCATGGTCTGAGGTCCCCCAGAGCAGATCAGGGCGGGGGTCGTGCCTTGAGGTCCTCCATCAAACCTGGCCAGGTGGGGGACATGGCCTGAGATCCCCTGTCAAGCCCCGCTGGGTGGGGGGCATGGCCTGAAGTCCCCCATTAAGCCCCCTGGGCGGGGGCGTGGCCTGAGTTCCCCTGACCCAGCACTGGGGATGCATCTTGAGGTCCCCTGTCAAGCCCCGCTGGGTGTGGGGCATGGCCTGAGGTGCCCTGTCAAGCCCAGCCAGGCAGGGGGGCACAGCCTCGGGTCCCCTGGCCTGGTGCTGGGGTGGGGGGAGCAGCCTGAGGTCCCCTAGCCCAGCACCAGGACGGAAATGGTCAAGCCCCACTGGGTGGGGGGCGTGGCCTCAGGTCCCTGCTGATTGGTTGTTAAGGCTCCTTATGGGAACTTGGCCTCAGCTGTGGGTGCAGCCACGTTTGTGACTGAGTGATGGTCAGTTAGCATATTCTTTCTTTATTAGATAGGATGTTTATTAAATGGCTCTGTTTTTATGTAGAAAACAGTTAATATAACTAAATCAGATTGCTATCCTTAGAAATGCCTGCATGGAAGATAGGTCCTTGGCTAGCATCTGAGAATTTTGATTTCAGGAGGGTTCTCACAATTCCCAGAACTGGAGCAGTGGCTGACTGTGCCTAAATTCTTTCTAGAAATAATGTGTCTTATGCTGAATTTCCATGTTCTTTCTGGAAGACTAGATTTTAACATATTTACTAGAAATGGAGTCTTTCATGAGTTTCCTTGGTGACCAACATTTCACAAGTGTTGAGATAATTATTTGCTGGAGGAATTAAGAGTGACTCCATCAGGAAACAACTGTTGGAAGTTTTGCCTAGACTCCTCTTGACTTTTCCCCGTGCACCTTTCCCTGTGCTGATTTTGCTTATCATCCTTTTGCTGCAATAAATCATAGCACAAACACAACTATCTGCCACATCCTGTGGATCTTCCTGGTGAATCACTGTGGAGGACCCCTGACACAGTTTGCCTATGATCTGGGATAAATACCTAGAACAATTAAATATATTGTTTACATAGTGTAAGAAAAAGAAAAAAGGAAGCTACATCTTTATTCGAAAGAGACTATATATGCATTATGACCTGCTATTTTCTACATCAAGTTCTGGAATGTGTTCATGCAAGTGCTTGTGGTAATTTTATAATCTCAGACCTCAGTCTTTCAGGTCCTATAAATCTCTGATTTTATGACCTGAGAGGAAGCAATTTGTTTTAAAATTAGTTTCATCTGGACACTGAGTTTACTAAGAGTAAGTGTGTCTAGAGTTATCATGCTATGAAATAGTGGGAACATATTTCTGAGCCTGTCTTTCCCCTTTCCCTGCACTGATAGTTCATAATTTTTCTTAAAAGCAATTATTTATAAGTTGTTACAGTGTGACACTCATAAGACTAGTTTTTTTAAAACTTAACTCCTCTAATTAATCTAGTTTTAGAAAATGTATATGACCAGATAATTACTATTTTTAACTTTTGCTTTCCATTTGCTGCTATTAACTTCAAAATGTAAGCTCTTACTTTTCTTTTCCCTGAAAATATTTCTTGAAGTTTTGTTAAATAATAAAGCTTTCTAGATTTTGTTTCTTTATTATTTTTGTTGTAGATATTTTGCCCTTCTATAACATTTTGTGTATCTCTTTTCTGTCTCTATAGATGACATACCTATTTAACATTTCATTAGTGATTCATTAAATATATTATTTTGAAAGCACTGCAAGTTTGATTTGTTTCTATCACTTTAATCTTGTGATTTTTCTAAAGGATTGCTTATGTTGGTTAGACATTTTTTTCAGGTTAAGGGGATTAAAGAGGTGTAAAGAATATAATTTAATATTTCTTAACCCATTAGAACTTTTTAATTAGATGTTCCATTGTTGTTTCTTTTCTGATTATCACAGGAAATTCTTTTTCTATTTATCCATGCCAATCTGTCTACTCACATAGTAATAAATAATAGCTACAATATGTCATTTTCTTTTAATATATTAAATGCAGTTGTATTACTCATTTAAGTCAAGAAGAGATGGATTAAATATTGTAATAACAGGAATCAGAAGAACATTTAGTAACTCTACCCTTCATCAACTCTGATACTGGGGAATGTTTTCTTTTTAGATATTCTGAATTCATATCATCTCCCTTTTCTGGTTTTCATAGAATTGCAAATCATTGGCTCTTTTTTCTGTTATTTTAACTTTGTAGATATTAGGACACAGTTTTTACATTTGAACCTATGTCTACCTGGAAAAAACTCACTCCATGATATTTTATATTAGAAATTGACATCTAATGTCCACAAGCCCAAGGTGGTGATATAAATGAGTAAATGGGGTTGATATAAGAAAATGTGGAGTGACAGGGACTGGGAAGAGCTAGAAAATAAGTTTCATCTATAGAAATTCAGTTGGAAAATTTTAAAGTATTCTGCCAACTAAAAAAATCCTTTTAGAATGAGTTTCATCAAATAAATGTGATAAATATTAGTAATTATCTGACTTTTATAGATACTAGAGGCCCGGTGCCTGAAATTTGTGCAATGGTGGGGGGGTCCCTCAGCCTGGCCTGCAACCTGTCACAATTCGGGACCCCTTGGGGTATGTCCAACTGCTGGTTTAGGCCCGATCCCGCAGAGATCCAGCAGTTGGACATCCCTCTCATAATCCAGGACCGCTGGCTCCTAACTGCCTCTACCTGCCTGCCTGATCGCCTCTAACCACTCTGCATGCCTGCCTGATCGCCCCCAACTGCTTACTTGCCTGCCTGATCACCCCTAACCACCTCTGCCTCAGCCCTCGCAGTCGTGGCTTTGTCTGGAAGGTCATTTGGCTGTCTGGTATAATTAGCATATTATGCTGTTATTATTATACAGGTAGACTAGAGGCCTGATGTACGAAGTGCAAGAATAGGCCTTTCTTCCCCCAGCTGCCAGCACCAGCTTCCCTCTGGCACCCAGGACCCGGGCTGCTTCGCTCCTGCCACTGTTAGGCACTCGGGATCCAGGCTGTTTTGCTCTGACCGCCGCCAGGCACCTGGGACCTGGGCTGCTTTGCTCCGGCCACTGCTGCCACCCAGCAGATCCGGGCAGAGGTGGTCAATGCCACCTCATGGTGACAGTCATTTGGTCGTGATGCCTCTTGGCCTTTTATTATTATGGTAATTCTTAAGGTCGAGATTTATAATTTTAATTAATACTCTTAGCAAACAATGTATAACAATTAAGGAAAACACTATATACCACTGTGGTTAAATATATGTTTGTTTAATATTTTAGCTGGGAAGTTTTAAGATTTCTTCTATCAAATATAAGATGGTGGTTGGAAGAATATGGCTTTGATGGCTTTCGTTTTGATGGTATTACATCCATGCTCTATCATCACCATGGAATGGGTATGTAATCTGACCTATTACAGACATAACTAAAGATTTAATGTTGTTGTTTTACTGGCACATTACAATCAGGTTTGGGGTTTAGTTATAGAATCTGCTATGACTGTTATTGTTGGCTTGATTTTCATTATTTGCATTTACTCTAGTCATTTCTGATCCCTTTTTGGTAAGAGGTTGTGTATAAACATTTTATAAGTAAGTAAAAGATAATTATTTTCTTTTTTTAATGTATATTTTTTAATGTTACAGGTGTCTTCCATTTCCCCCTTTAATCCTCCTCTCCCCAATTCCCTGCCCTCCCCCAAGGTCTTCACCACCCTATTGCCTGTATCCACGGGCTATGTATATAAGAATATAACTTATTTGTGTTATCTTAATTTATTTAATAATATGCTAATATTGATACATTTTTTTTCCCTAGAACTCTTTTTTAAGGTAACCATTTATTGTAGCAAACGCAGGCTGTGAATATGACAGCATTTACAAAGAAAAATAATAAATGAGAACATTTGTGAATATAGGGGTTCCTGCATATGAAACATTGAAGAAAATATGTATATTTTAAATATATGTACTCAGTTTAAACTAAATTATAACTTAATTTGTAAGAAAAATATTGATCAGAGTTCTTTGATTTAAAAGTTGTACAAAGAAGCAGGGTCACAGAATCTAATTCTTCAATAGATAACATCTTAAACAATTATATTTTAACTAGAGGCCCGGTGCACGAAATTTGTGCACGGGGGGTGTCCCTCAGCCCAGCCTACATCCTCTCCAATCTGGGACCCCTTGGGGGATTTCCAACTGCCAGTTTTAGGTCCGATCCCTGTAGTATTGGGCCTAAACTGGCAGTCGGACATCCCTCTCACAATCCAGGACTGCTGGCTCCCAACCACTTGCCTGCCTGCCAGCCTGATCACCCCCTAATCACTCCCCTGCCAGCCTGATCAGTGCCTAACTGCTCCCCTGCTGGCCTGTTTTCTCCCAACTGCCTTCCCCTGCCAGCCTGGTCTCCCCCAACTGCCCTCTCCTGCTTGCCTGGTCGCTCCCAACTTCCCTCCCCTGCAGGCCTGTTTGCCTCCAACTGCCCTCGCCTGCTGGCCTGATTGCCCACAACTACCATCCCCTGCCGGCCATCTTGTGGTGGCCACCTTTGACCACATGGGGGCGGCCATCTTGTGTGAGGGTCAATTTGCACATTACCTCTATTATATAGGATGGTCAAATATTTATTAGCAACAACCAATAAAAAAAAAAGGCACTTCAGACTGTAGATGTTGAAAACTGGCTGCCAAGGAAATAAGCTATCTTCTAAGTGTACTAATGTCTGCAGACCATCCAGCACAGGCATGGAAATGGTCCTGTGAAATCTTCTGGGCACGAAGTTGAACCTATAAAACATGGCAGGTTTCATTAACTTCCTCCAGTTTGGAGAGTAGCTTATTTAGGGGATGAAAAAGGCAACCCTGGCAAAATTCAAGAAAGATCTGCCATATTTAAACATCTGCATGCTCCTGCCAGAACCTTCCTTGGATGAGGGCTAGGACTTTTCCAAGGAATTTTGGAATTGGGGAAATGAACTGAAATCCACAGATATGCTTTTTATGGTTAGAAATGGTAAAGAAAAACATTTTTAATTACTTAACATGTTCCCCCTCTGAATGATGAGGAGGGGGGAAAAACACACAGAAATTGCATTGCAAAAGAATATATACCAGAAAAACAATTGAGATTAAACAATTAATATTAAGACACAGAATATTTAATTCATAAAATTCAATGCTAAGGAGAAATTCATTAGGTACAAAGTAGGAAGAAAAATCAATTTACCTGCATGGATGAAAAGAAAAAACTATGGGTTCTCCTACTCTGTTGGCAATAGCAATGTCTATAAAATCCTTAGGGAAACAAAGTCTGACTCAAGAATTTGATAGTTGAATTGCCATCAAGGTATAAATTTGATTATACTTGAAAATATCCTTCAGTGATGAAATCCTGTAAAAAAAAATGAGTCAAAATAAACTTAGATATAGGGAAGCAGAGGGAAAAAGTGAATCAAAATAAAGAACTTAGATATATGGAAACAGGTGGAAAAAGGTAGGTGTTAAGTACTAATTTGACTTTCTTACCCTTATTATAATAAGGGTAAACAGCTGAAGGAATGGAAAGTAAATTGTATAATCTCAATAATTGAAATATACTATAAGCAACCAAAATAAGGAATTTGGGAAGAGGCGGTAGAATGATGTTAGAGGATGTTAAAATCTTTCTGTCATCACTATAAACATTATGTCTCAATTTTATGATAGTTTTTATACTTGCTTTTCTTTACTTCAGAGGGATCTAATAGAAGCTAGTTAACATTAACATCTAATGTGACAAAAAACATACCTAAAAGTTGAAATTTAGAATTCCTTTAAGTATCATTTTACTTTATTTCTCTGCTATAAATGTTAATTAAAATGTTAAATCAAAATGTTTAGTTTGTTTGCTTCTTAAAACAAAAATTGAATGGTAGGATTGTTGATACAGGCTACTCTAAGTGAGATCATATATTTTTTGATGATAACATTATGGGATATTCAGGCTCATTACACTTTGCTATGATCACAAAACTGGTATCAACAAACTAATCGGTGGGGGCATTTGTACAGAGTTAAGACTTGCATGTTAACATAATGCATTTATATTGATTTTCTATTCTCCAGGTCAAGGCTTTTCAGGTGATTATCATGAATATTTTGGACTACAAGTAGATGAAGATGCCTTGATTTATCTCATGCTGGCAAATCATTTGGTTCACATGTTGTATCCAGATTCTATAACAATAGCTGAGGTAAAGCCATGGTGATCTCTACCCTCTGATCCCCTTTAATATAGAGAACATTTTGTTAGCATACAGTATTTGAATAATTAATTTCATGTTGTCAGTAATTGCATAACTGAAGTTGTACCCTGGCTTCAGCTACCTTGTATGGCTGGCACATTATTTAGAATTCAGTTTTCCTTCTAGGAGATAGGATAACTAATTACTTGTCATCATTCCATTGTTAAAAGAGAAAATGCCAATGGTTAGGAAGTAAACTATCCTGCTCAGTGGACAGGTCCTTCTACCATGAGGCATTCAGAAGAGAAAATAAGTGAATATTCATGGGCTTCTGTCTATTTATTTTTCTTTCCTGGTGTAATCATTAGAGATGGCATGGATTGCTGCCTACCAGCTCCTCCGAAGCCTCTCTTATTCTGATGCGATTACCTTTCTTGTTTACGTTACTGCTCTCCGATTGCTAAATGTTCACTAGTTATTCATGATTACTGAAGGTTCATGATTAACTGTCCCAAAGCTGCACTGTAATGATATAATTTGGTATATGCATAATTGACAATTCCCTCTTGGTGATAAATGTGATAAATTAAGTTTGTTAAATGCTTATGCTAATTTAGATTTAGTACTAAACTCCCTCTGGTTTCCTGAGTCCTCTGACTTGGATTTATTATTAAAATTAAATTCAGTATGTAAAAAATATTCTATACAAAGTACAGTGGTTGGCATATAAAAATAATAAGACTATTGTTAAAAGATTCAGAATTAAGTTGTCTCTTCACATTGTTAGCCTTTAGTTTATTGGAATGAAATATAGTAGTTAGTGACTGTCTCCTTTCTGTAGTATTTATTGTTTGTATAGCTTTTATTCATTATTTTACTTTTGTATCATTTTATTCATTATTTCTCAAAATCCCATCTCCAACTAAGTGGTATGACTTTCTGGGTAGGAAACAGTTACTCTCCTTAGGCCTTTGCCTTCTAAATATCTTCTAGAAATAAAGCTATGGATTCTAAATGCCTGGAATAAATTCTTATATAGGATATTTAAAAACCCAAAGATTATAATACCATTTTGGTGCCCAGTATTATTTCATATCCTACCTACTTACAATTGGTCATAGCTTATAAACCTTGCTAGTTTTGTTAATACTTAATGCTGACTATCTTTGAACATTAGTCACACTGTGTTTAAACTTTTATTTTATTTTGTAAAATTTTAATTTTATCTTTTAATCAAAAATTAGTTTGTCAATTATATTTATGTCAATTGAAATAAAAATTGGACAAATTATTATCAATAATTAATGACAGTACAAATCAAAAGTGGGTACTGGAAAAAGAGAAGCAATTATTTAATACATGGAGCTTAAAATTGTTACATTGATCTTTTTGTTCATTTCAAGTAAAATAGTTTCCTCATTCAGGGAGCCCTTGTCTGATTATCAGTGTTTCTACCAATGAAACTTTGAGACTTTAGCCTACTTTTTATTACTTGGTTTTAGATTTTTTAAAACAAGATGTGTCTTCAATTCATTCTACTTAAATTGAAAACTGCTTCCATTTCAATGCATCACTTTTCTAGTGCAAGTCTCTTCAAAATGTGGAATTGATCTTCATGAATTTTTTTTTAAAGAAAGGAAAGTGGTATCATGACTAAGTAATGAAGTTTATATAAAGTCCTACAGTATATATTTGAATGTTTTTATAATGACATTTATTAAAATTGTAACTTT
The DNA here is from genome assembly GCA_026230045.1 of Corynorhinus townsendii. Lineage (NCBI taxonomy): Eukaryota > Metazoa > Chordata > Mammalia > Chiroptera > Vespertilionidae > Corynorhinus > Corynorhinus townsendii. The sequence goes on from JAPDVU010000002.1 coordinate 95,497,714, forward strand.
TTTCTGAAATATATCTACCACTCCACACAGTTATGTTTGCCATATATTAATTTAAAATATTTTAAATTAAGGTTTCCTCTCCTCTTGAATAGTTGTAAGTGCCCTTTAGATATTAAAGAATGAAAACTATTTTAACTCTGTTGAAACCCATGATAATTTAAATATGCTGTGTTTTTTGGTATCGATCTTTTAAAAAAATATTTATTTTAATGATTTTTTATGTTTACCTGTTTTTTCTTTTAATATTTTTAAATGATAGGCATTAATTCTCCACTTTCAAAAGAGATCTACAAATATCCATATGTATTAATGGAGACACTTTCTGGGATTCAGATTTAGGAATCAAGACCAATTGGTGTCCAAATAGTTTTTTTAGCAGACTCTATTTCCTATCAGACTATTTCCTAAAGCTACCTTTAGAACAAATATAGAATGCACTTAATGTTTTCCTGATAAAAATTATCTTGATGTTTAACATCTGCCTATGACCAGTCTTCTGCAAACTACTGGTCTCATGGAACCTCTTCTTAGAAGGCCTTGTGTCTCTAAACCCAGTATTTAATACATTTTCAGCAAATGCTTATGAGGAATTGAACATAACTATCATAGCTGTGAAAATTAGCATATTTTGATAAATATAACTTTTAAAATGTTTTTTCTGTTAACCGTCTTTTTACACTTATTTTTAGTCATCTTTTTTCATGTCATTTGCTGTAAAGCACTGTGTAGAAATAAGATAAACTTGACAAATAATTTATTTTTTTATGGATGTACTATATTTACCTATACCTCTCATCCATAAGAAAACCAATTAATAAACTATTTTGGGAGTCCAAAGAGATCATATATTTATTTTTTCCAGCTTTTCTGTGGGAACAATTTGGGGATGGTGTTATGGAAGAAGAAGAACTTAAGTCTCAGAGAGTACATAGTTCATATTCCTTTATAAGAAGAGTTTGGGCAATGATATGAGTAGAAAAGCTTGTGACATGCACAGGGAAAAGTAAATATTTCAAAGTAGATGAAGTGTTTAGTACTTGAGGTGAAATAGCATAAAATAATGGTAGAAAGATATAGGTGTATCCATTGCACTTTCTGTGTACTTAAGATAACAATGAGCACAACTGTATCACATTGTCATTTCCTGATAATAAGTGTTTGTATATGTATTTAGGTTGAGATTTATGAATCGCTGAAAGTCAGACAGTATGTCTTATATGTCTTTAAATCCTGACAGTACTTTCATTCATTCACTCAGAAATATTTATTGAGTACCTACTTCATGCCAGGTACTATTCTGTTCTTCGAGATTCTTGGCATATATTAGTAAATAGCAACAACAACAACAAAAACTTCTGCCTCATGAATCTTATATTCTAACAGCAAGATAGGAAAAAGATAATCAAATAGTAAATTATATCATCAGTGCTTAATGTATGCTGAATTTGAGTTTTTGATTGTTGGCTATTAAACTATTGATAGGCAGTAATAAGATCTGATTCATAAAATGTTAATTTGCCAGCAGTTAGTGAAGACAAACTGGAGACGTTGAATTCTATTTGCAGACATCATGATCCAAGCAAGCAGTTATGAAGATAAGATAGTGGCTGTACACGTGGAGTAAAGGGAAATGATTTATTTGAAAGATATATGGCTAGTACTTGGCTCATATTCTGCCATTGTTGTTACAATGAAATATTGTGTTATATCTGGGTTTTTATACCATTTTTTAACTTATTTGTTTGTTTGATTGAATATATATTTATTTGATTTTTAGTAATCTAGTGATGGCATGACAAAGTAAAAAATTAGTCTTTAAAGGCCTGACATCTGAGTCCTGGCCCCACCATTGAGAAGCATATATCTTTAGAGATCTCTTCACCTCAATAAGCCTCAATTTCTGTATGTTCTGAATGAAGAGGATCCACTAGATAACCTCAGAGACCCTTTCCAAGTATCACCAACTATACTGAAAGCCATCTTATAGCTTTACTCCTAATGTACTAACTCTAATTTCCAGTTCATCAGAAATGAGCTAAGTGACCTAAGTGCTCACAAAATACACTGCATGCCAAATAGCAAGCATAGCAGATATGTCTATGCTCATTTATTGTTTTTATTTATAGGCCTTACCATTACTATCAAAGAAATATTTAATAAAAATGTGAGCAGTATGAAGAGATAATGCTGATGTTCTTTGTTTTAGGATGTATCAGGAATGCCAGCTCTATGTTGTCCAATTTCCCAGGGAGGTTGTGGCTTTGACTATCGATTAGCCATGGCAATTCCAGATAAATGGATCAAGGTAAGATTTCCTGTAAATATTTTTTGAGTGTGGATAGCATGTATTATTTTGGTTTATTTATTATTTCTTTGCATTTATTTCTTAGTTGTAATTATTAGTTACAGATATTATAAATTAGGTACTAAAGTCTCCCATAAATGTGTTAAGTCTTGTGCTTCTCAAATTTATAAAAGTTCTAGTTGAAAGTATTCTGCACTATTCAGGTAAAGGGGAAAATGTGATTAATATAATGTTAGCTGTGTAAGTGAAATTTTGCATTATCAATGCAATTGTACAAAACTTCAGCGCTCTACGTTTAAAATATGTTAAACTTCATCAAAGCATCCATTTCTGAACCATGTCCAGCATGGTCAGGGGTGAACCTGAGTAGGGGCGGTGAAGGATTAAAGAAGACAGGCAAGAGTATACAGCTGGGGCTAGGTGGGACACTGTTCTCGGTTGGAGAGACACTGCCACAGCCTGTAAGCTGAGGCTTTATTTTATAGTCAGATCCCATGAGGCAAAACAAGGGCGTGGTCAAGATGTTTATAATGTTCTCGTGAGTTTTGAATCTACTTAATTACATGCACCTAAGAACTCTATCAAGCTTTGTTTTGGCAGCACTTGCTGCACCTCCCGCAGCCTACATCACTCAGCCACCTGGGACCACAGGTTCAGACCATAAGGTCAAGCTTACAACCATAGCCTTTGGCTATAATTGTGCTGGGAGGGCTTTGCCCTCCAAGCTGGGACCTGCACATGGGTTTGCCATGAGAGGACTGTGCCTTATCATTAGTCCAAGGCTTGAACCCATGCAAACGCTATAGCCACTCTCCACATCTCCCCTCCCCCCCTTTTTTATTCACTTCTATTTACATTATTCATCACAATCACTTGGAATTATAAGGATTATTCCAAACTGAGGAATTGTCCAAAACTTTAAGCTACTACAATAACCATAAAAGTGAAAACTTGTTTCTGTTTACTTGGCATCAAAAGCTCTAGGCAAATTATGCAGCATAACCAAAACATCAAGAACAAAACTCTGGCTATTAACAAAACAACAACAAAATAATGTTAATGCAACACAGCAACAAGAGAGAAATCAAACCACAGATAATGTTAGCATTTTCAGGACTATTTCCATAAAATGAAACTTTCTTTTGCTGCTGGTGTATATCTACTTGGAGTCCTCAGATTTGGCTGCGCAAGACTTTATAGAAAACTGGCAGCTCACCAAGCATAGCCAGAAACATGGCTGAGGGAGTAGCTTCCACTCCCTACTTTTCTACCATCTGCTGGGCTCAGTCGTTAACTTCTTCAGCTGATCCCATGTTGGCACCCTGGTCCCATGCGTAGCCTTAGTTATCTTCTTCTTCTGCATTGTTATCATCAGGGCAACTCTCAGTCTTTTGAATGGAGGGACTAGGAGCTTCTCTGGGTAAAGATAGAAACAGAACCTCTACCCCACAACATTATTGGATCTGGTCTAAACCATTGTCCAGAATATATTTCTTTTAGGGAGGGAGTAGATCTTTGTGTCACCTAAGGGCCCGTGAAATGTCACAAAGCTGTCTCTCAGTTAAATTCTTGAATCCAATTTAAAGTTTTTTCCTTCCCCTCCTGCTTTGCCTCAGGTGGGGAAGATAATGGTTTGTTAATTATAGGCAGGCTTGGATGGCCTTTGTTTAAACTTCCCTGGGTTACAACCTTTATAAATTTTACACTTTGACAGCCTGATTTTCTATCTTCTACTATTCTACTTGTTATCTTCTCATTTTCTATCTAATTGGACTTCAAATGATGCAGTCTTTCCTGCTCCATGTATTTGAAGGCTTCTCTTAAATCACTTTCATTTTCTCTTTTAAATATGGAGTTAAACTATCTCTAACTTTCTTTAAATGACAGTTATGTTCTACTTATGTCACTTATGGTTTCTTTGTTATAAAGGTTAAAATTTTAATGCTAAGCAATATCTCATTAGTACCTTCACTATTTACATTTCAGTCCTCTTGACATCCATCTTTAGCTTTACAGTCCTTAGCAAAATGCCCTGGCTTAGCTTTAAACATCAATATCAGGACTTCCATTTTTTGCTTTATGGGCCTTAGAGCATTGTTTTAGAGATCCTTTTCCTGAGATCCTGAATTTCCCTTGTTTTACACCCAGCTGCTACCAAACCTTGCTCCCTACCTTACTTTTGCTTTCTGCACATGCTTCACTGGAGCTTCCTTTCACCTTACAATTATAATTCCCCCATACTCAGGCCCCACATTGGGCACCATATGAACTGCATCCAGCAAGGCCAGGGGTGAACCTTAGTAGGGGCGGTGAAGGATTAAAGAAGACAGACAAGAGAATACAGCTGGGGCCAGGTGGTACACTGTTCTTGGATGGAGAGTCAGTGCCACAGCCTGTAAGCCGAGGCTTTATTTTATAGTCAGATCCCATGAGGCAAAGCAAGGGTGTGGTCAAGATATTTACAGTGTTCTTGCAAGTTTTGAATCTACTTACTTACATGAACCTAAGAACTCTATTAAGCTTTGTTTTGGCAGCACTTGCTGCACCTCCCGCAGCCTACATCACTCAGCCACCTGGGACTACAGGTTTGGACCATAAGGTCAAGCTTACAACCATAGCCTTTGGCTATAATTGTGCTGGGAGGGCTTTGCCCTCCAAGCTGGGATCTGCACATGGCTTTGCCATGAGAGGACTGTGCCTTATCATTAGTCCAAGGCTTGAACCTGTCCAAACACTATAGCCACTCTCCACACATTTCTCTGGCAAATTATCAATTAATGTAGAAGATACTCCTTAATTCCCAGTACTTGCTTCATAATATGGTCTTTCCTCAACATATTTTATTCAACATTTAAAAGTCCTTAGCATGTGTCAGTAACTAAAAATGAATAATTGTACATCACAACTTACACATCATTTCTAATACAGTTGTATTAAAATTAATGACAGTTCAAGTAGTTTGTATTATATTTTGTTTCATTTAATGTTTGCCTACCGGACTAAAGTTGTTATATACACTTAGATTTGATAGAACATTGTTGAGTGGCCAACTCCATAATCAGAGGCTGAATATGTGTAAGGAGTCAGATATGTATTATTAATCATAGCTTTCTGATGAGCCCTTTAGTGCAGACATGAGCTGGTGCTATGAGATCACCATGTTAGAAATACTTGACCTTCCATAGAAAAACTTAGAGCCTATTCTGAAGGAAGTGGTTATTGTACTCATCTCTTCACTCTTTCCTGAGCTCCAGGCAGTTTGTGCAATGCACAGCTGTGGCATTAAAAGTCTACAAACATGACTTCTGCCTTTCTATTTATAATGACTCTTCAAACATTGCCCACTCAAAAAACAAGTGTTTTATTGAGAGGACTGATCTTAGAAATCAAAGAAACAAATGAGCGTCTCATTTTTATAAGTGGGAATGTTACTTTCTATTTGTCATTTTAAAAACTGCTATGGTCTTCAAGTATTTCACCTGGGTTTAAGGTTCTTTATCTACTCACCATGACTAAAATTTCTAATTTTTCACACATTTACCCTAACAAATGCCAAATGTTACTTTGTAAACCTCCCATTGAGAAGCCTTCGCCATTGGCCAATGTTCTTGCAGATTCAAAAATATTTCAAGGTGTACATCAGCCGAGAATTTTTTCCAAACAATAATAGCTCACAGTGTAATTATTTTCCTTTATTGAATGATGGCAATATTCTTTTTAGCTTACTAAACATTGTAGTACCCTGTATGCTGAAGGCACCGTACAAGGCAGCACATCTTACAGATGGAAAAATGTATTGTCCTCTGTCTAAGATATGACCATGCTGTCTGTTTATATTGTAAATGCTCCAAGGCAGATGCCATCTTCTGTATTTTGTAGTTATTTAAAAATCTTTTTGCATCACAAAAACACGGCTCTTAGTTTAATAAGACTAGAAAGAGTTAAAATAATATTTTTAAAATTCAGAAATTTTCCCTTACTTTTATAAGTTGTACATTTAATAAAATAACTGCATAACTGACTATCATTCCCTCAACTATCAATGAAACATGCAAGAGTATTAATCTGAATAAGTGTACCCAGAATGTCTGTGGCATTCATTGTCATTTACCTTTAGGGTATGAGTTAGATTAGAATGTTATATTCCACTTATGTTTTTGTTGTTCAGAAGCAAATTACTTACTACACTTGTATGATTTCAAAATCACTAATTTGTAATATGATATTAGTGTAATCATTTACTGAACAAATATTTGCCTATCCAAAATATGCCAATTTGCTATCTCTCATTTAATATTATTTGATCATTTTTATTATCTAACTAGAGGCCCAGTGCATGAATTTGTGCATGGGTGGGGTCCAGCCAGCCCGCCCCAATTGGGGCTGATTGGCCAGGCTGGCGGGGTGGAGGGACCGTGGGTGGTGGGCCAGCCCCACTCCACCCCCTGGTCAAACTCCCAGTTGAACTCTCAGTCAAACTCCCGGTCACGGGGACAATTTGCATATTAGCATTTTATTATATAGGATAACTGTTTAAGTAATGGTGATATAAGGATTTAATGTATTTATTTATTTATTAATTCCACTAAATATTTACTGTGCACCTAAGTATTTTTTAGCATATATAGTTTTCTAATTACTCTTTTTGTATTGAGAAAATTAAGATTTACATGCAGCTGTAAGAAATAATACCATGGGCTCTGATATTCTCTTAGCAAGTACCCCTCCCAATGGTAACATCTTACAAAGCTACAGGACATCATCACAACCAGAATACTGACATTGATACAGTCACAATTCAGAATCCTTCCTTCACCTCAGGTTTCCTAAGGTTGCCTTTATAGCCCCACCTACATCCCTCTTGCCCCCAATCACTTCCTAAGCTGTTAAAACCATAGTCTAATCTTCATTTCTATAATTTTGTCATTTCAAGAATGTTATATACATAGAATCATACAGTATATAACCTTTCTGAATTATCATATTTTCTCACCAATTTCTCTGGAGATTCATCCAGGTTGTTGCATGTGTCAGCAGTATATTGCTTTTTACTGCTGAATAGTATTCCATGGTATGGATATACCACAGTTTGTTTTAATCATTTACCCATTAAAAGACGTCTGGATTGTTTCTAGGCTTTGGCTGTTATAAGAAAAGCTGCTATAAACATTTGTTTGCAGGTTTTTCTATGAACATAAGTCATACCCTGGCGTTAAGGCCCATTTCTTTTCATTACTTTATAAATGCTCTAAAGTGCAATTACAGGATCATGTAGTTGGATATTTAATTTTTTAAGAAACTGCCACACTATTTTCAGAGTAGCTGCACCATTTTGTATTCTCACCACCATTGTTGGAGGGATGCAGTTTCAGTACATCCTCCAACAATGGCATCCGATGATGTCCTTTTTTATTTTAGTTATTTTAATAGATCTGTAGTGATACTTCACTGTGGTTATTTTGCATTTCTTTGATGGCATATAATGGGGAACATCTTTTCATTTTTTTTTCCATTGATTTTTATTTTTATTTTAATTTTATTTTTAAAATTTATTTATTTTTATTGTTTTAAGTATTACAAAGAGTAGTACATATGTCTCCTTTTTTTTTATCCCCTATTGACCTCCCCCCAACCTCCCCTACCCCCAAGTACATGCCTTCACCTGCCCGCCCTCCTCCCCACCCCAGTGTCTTGTATCCATTGGTTGTGCTTATATGCATGCGTACAAGTCCTTCCGTTGGTCTCTTACAGCCCCCCTCACCCAACCTCCCCTGTCTTCCCAATGTAGTTTGACAGTCTGTTCAATGCTTCTTTGCCTCTGTATCTTTTTCCCACCATTTCTTTCCTTTAAAAAGTTTTGCCTTTGCTTTTCATTTTTTTTTCCTTCTCTGTGTTCTCTGGTAAAATGTCTGTTCCTGTCATTTGACTGCTTTCTAATTGGAACTTTTGTTTACTGTGAAATTATGAGTTTCCTGTGTATTCTATATTCAACTCTTTTGTTGGATATGTGGTTCACAGTCTGATTGTTTGCTTTTTCATCCTCATCATGTAGGCTTTCATGGAGCAAAAGTTCTTTGTTTATTTTAAATTTAATTACTGCCAATTTATCTTTTTATTTCATTTTATTATTTTAATGTGATTTTTAATTTTTAATTTTTTAAATTTCATTGTTGACAGTATTACAGAGGTCTCTCTTTTGGTGTCCAGTCCAAGAACTCTTTCACTATGTTTTCTGTTAAGCATTTTATATTTTCACTTTTACATTTAAGTTTGTGATCCATTTTGAGTTAATTTTTACACAATATGTAAGACTTAATCATGTTTTATTTTTTCATGTGGGTGTCCAACTCTTCAGCCTGATTTGTTAAAAAAAAAAATAAGGTTGGGCAAAAGTAGGCTAGCAGTTGCATTGTGACATTCCTTTGAGTTAATAAAACTATTAATAACCATAACCTACATTTTTTCTATACAAACAACTGTAAACTTGCTTTTGCCCACCTTCCATTGTATGTCTACCTTCCATTGAATTATTTTAGTACATTTGTCAAAAAATTAGTTATGCATATTTGTGTAGGTCTATAACAGTTTCAAATTGTTGCTTTATCTAATTACCATGAACATCTTGATTTAAACCAACACAAATTTACAATCATGTGGTTCTTATATCTCTGTGGATCACAAATCTGAAATGGGTCTTCATAGTCTAAAATACATCCCAGCTCTGGTTTCCTTGCTTCTAAAAGCCACCTATATCCCTTGGCTTATGGCCCCTTCTTTCATCTTCAAATCCAGCAGGGTAGCATCTTCAAGTCACCCCTTACGCTCACAAGTCATGCCTCCTTTTTAGGAAGATCCTTGTAATTCATGGTATTCAGATTCTGGACGTTAGGATGTGAACAACTATCGGTGACCATGATTCTGCCTAAGGCGGACTGCCCTCTGGTGCCCAATAATTCACAGAGCAGTTATGAGGAATGGCTAAGCACATCTAAATTCCATAGGGAAAAAATAGTCAGCAAAGGAAGACACAAGCAGGCCTGAACCCACTTTCTGCTCCCAAAATCTGCATTAGTTTTCTCTTGCTTCATAACAAATTACTACACACTTAGCAACTTAAAACATTTTTGAGTTATATTCTGGTTTCTTCAGAGGACATTCATCATATTCAAGGTCTCACCCAGACTCTATGTAAAGGTTGCACAAAGGTGTGAATATGAGGGAGCAGGAATCAAGGGGCCACCCTAGAATTCTGCCTGTCACCAAGTGCAATTGACACTTTGAACAGAGAAATGAGTCCACACAGAAAAAGAGTAAAGGAAAAGAGGCTATTTTAAGGATGTGACTTTGAGGAGCACCAGCCTTTCTAGGGAAGACAGGAAGGAGACTTTGCAGAATGCCCTGAGTGGTAGGAAAACCACGCAATCAGAAGTTTTCACAGTGTAGATTAAGAAGGAAAGCATTTTGTTGTGAAGGAAGGAGTTAGCCTTGTCAACATGTACAGCAGGTATTTGCCTAAGAAAGAGCAATTACTGACCTGAGAGACAATCATCTGAGATCTTGGCAAGGGCATTTGCATTGAAGTGGTGTTAGAGAGGCAGAGGCAGAGGCAGATTGAAGACCGAGTGGCAAAAGAGTGGAGACAAAAATGTGTGGTCTGTTGAGATGATACTTATTTTATAACTAGTGACCCGGTGCATGAAATCTGTACACATTAAAAGGGAATTAATTAGAGGAAATATTTTAATATTGCTATTTGCCCTTTCTGTATAATAGAAGTGTCAGAGATGAAAGAAAATTAGTAAAATGTATATGAAAATCTTCCTCCTGTTAATAGTCGGTGGTGTGCCGAGGGACCCAGAGTCAAGTCCCTGCCCACCTGTGCGCACCTCGAAATCACACAAGACCCAGACCTGGCCGGCCCCATCCCCACTGAGCGAGATCCAGACTTAGCTGGCCTCACCCCCTTCAAGCCCTGCTGGCAAAGGGGTGCAGCCTCAGGTCCCTTGGCCTGGCACCAGAGCGGGGGGCATGACCTGAGGTCCCTCAGCCCAGCACCGCGGCAGGAGGTGCGGCCTGAGGTCCCGATCAAGCCTCACCAGGCAGGGGTCGTGGCCTGAGGTTCTCCAACAAGCCCCCCTGGGCAGGGGGCACGGCCTGAGGTCCCCTGGCTGGGTGCCAGATCAGGGGGCACAGCCTCAGGTCCCCCGGCCCGAGGCGAAAGGTGCAGCTTGAGATCCCCCGTCAAGCCCCACCTGGCGGGGGGCACAGCCTCAGGTACCCCTGCTTCAGCCCAGTACCACACAGCCTCAGGTCCCCTGCTTCAGCCCAGTGCCACGCAGCCTCAGATTCCTTGCTTCAGCCCAGTGCCACGCAGCCTCAGGTCCCTGCTGATTGCTCCTTAAGTCTCCTATGGGAACTTGGCCTCCACTGTGGGAGCAGCCATCTTGTTATGGCCTGATGGTCAATTTGCATATTCCCTCTTTATTAGATAGGATAATTAGCCTTTAAATTTTTAAATAATAGTTGTTTTTTAAATTGTTATTTTTAAAGAGTGGAACAAAATGCTGTTCCTGCTAATTTTTTTTAATGTAACCTAAAAATGTAGCAATTATATCTCTGCTTTGTGGAAGTTACAGAAAGATATATTGCACAATAACACTTTTCTGCAGTTATTAATCAAGAGGTAGCAATTGTTACAGGGGAAAAATGGTTGCAAAAATCCTAAAGTGCAATGATCAAACCATCTGCACAAAAGTAAAAGTACACCTGTGCACACACTAATACATACACATTACACCAATGTCATTTTGGACAGTCTGCTTAAGAGCTGTGATTTCAGAAAAAGTTTCAACAAAGATATCATTGCTATATGGGTGGGCTTATATCTCTGTCAAATACGTAATATGGGTTGTTATGATGCATACCCTAAGTTTGGGATTTAATGTAGGAACTATAATGGTTTATGCTAATTATATTCTCTCTTACATCTAGCTACTTAAAGAGTTTAAAGATGAAGATTGGAATATGGGCGACATAGTGCACACACTCACAAATAGACGCTACCTTGAAAAGTGCATTGCTTATGCAGAGAGCCATGATCAGGTAAATGAGTATTTGTGTAAATTTCTCTCTCTGTATGTGAAAATTATTTATACTTAAGAAAAATTTTAAAATTATTTTGTAAATATATAATTTCCAGCTTCAAAATGCAGAGCCATTTTTACACTGCCAAACTCTAAAAAATTGTAAATCACAGTTGCAAGTGTTACCTTGCATGTTTTTCTTTGTTGTAATGAGAGGAATATTGGTGCTGATCCAGGTTAATTTTAATTTCCATTTTAGCTTTCCTTCTAGAAGTTTTCTTATATGCTTTTTGACAGGCTTTCCTCATTTTCCCCTCAGTCACTAAAATCTCTTGGTAACTGATCACGGTCCCCTCAGCTTCAGTCCATCTCTGACAAAGCCTGAGGTATTTTCCAAAGAGCAAGCTTATTTTGTCAATCTAGACTTTCTTAGTAAAGCTTGTCCTTCAAGGTCATGCATAATCTGGTGTGAGCCAGAGTTTCTTCCTTCATTCTCTGCTCAACTCACTATCATTCTGTTCATCACTGCTGCACAATCCGCCCCCCCCCCCCTCCCATTCCTGAGTAGGCTACCCTGGTTCCAGTCCTGTGCTTTTGCCCACACAGCTACAAGTGCCTGCTTCACCTGGAAGCGCCTATAAAATACCCAGCAGCCGGCTCAGATACCAACATTCTCTCTGAAGCCTTCCTCTAGTCATCTAGGGCAAGAATAGTTGCTCCGTCATTTATGTTCTCATCATGTTTTAGGCAGAAAATGTGTTTTTATACCTTTGTAATTCCAGCCTTAGTACTGTGACTGTGCCTAGTTAGTCACTCAATAAACATAAATGCATAGGGGAAAATGGCCATTTAGTTACTTAAAACTATATTAATCCTCACATAAACAACATAAAATGTATTCTTTAAACATTAAGAATGAGAAAGTAAAATTTTAAAAATTATTTGTCATATACAGAGTAAGAAAATTAAAGCTTGAGCAATAAGCTTCTCTTTTATTTCAGCAGAAGTTTACAGATCTTTTTTCAGGTGTCTTCTCTAATTATTAAGCAATTGTAAGTAGATCAGAGGGGTCAGCTACTAGAACCCATGGGCCAGTTTCTGTGTGCTTCCTATTTTTGGTAAAGCTAATTGGATCACAGCCATTCGAATTCATTCTCATTATGTGTATAGCTGCTTTTAAGTAGCTGAGACAGAGAAAGTGGCCCATAATGCCTAAAATATGTACTATTTCACCTTTATAGAAAGTGTGCTGACTCATGAACTAGACATAGGTTAAATTTTGCATCTTTCAAATTGGAGCACTGCTATCTTTTCAACTTAAATTGGCTGTAAAGCAGATAAAATAAGTATGAAAAAAACAGAACCAAAATAGTGCAGAATAATAAGTGAATAATGGTAATTTAAGGATGGTGAAAACCAGTCACCAGAAATATAACAATATGAAAATTAGAATACATACATAAATCTTATCTTTCTGTTGCATACTCCTAGCAGTTGTAGCACATTTTGAGTTTCCAGTATGTACTTATTATATAGGGATGAATGAAATAATAAATAAATGAATGGGATAAACAAACTGAAGATGAAACGGGTAGATTACTTTCATAATCCTCTAAAATGTATAGAAACATTATAGATTTATCTAGAATTATTTCATACTTTAAAGATTCAGGAAATTCTGCCTTGTGTTACAGATCGTCAGGAATGTATAAAAAGATGCAAGTTGCCTAGTTCTTTCTGAAAACAAATGTCTAATACATCTAATAAAATTTATAAATATACAGGGTAGGTCAAAAGTAGATTTACAGTTGTGAGTAGGGGTAAAACAGTTTATTCCTGTATTATTAACTGTTAATTACTGTATTACTAGGATTTTCCATAAGAACTATTACAAATCTACTTTTGCCTCATCCTGTATATTTATAAAATGAATAATATAGAAATATATACATCATAGTAAAAATGTAGCAGAATTGATCAAAATGATTTCATAACAGAATCAGAGATTACAGAAATAAGCAGTTATCCATAAAAATAGAGATAATTCAAAACAAGTGGAAAGGAGAAATTGTTTAAGAAATAATGCTGTCAATTAGTATGTGTATTAGTTTGCTAGGGCTGCCATAACAAAACACCACAGACAGGGTGGCTTAAACAACAAATTATTTCTCATAGTGCTGGAGGCTAGAAGTACAAGATCAAGGTGTTAGCAGGTTTAGTTTCTCCTGAGGCCTCTCTCCTAGGTTTGCAGGTGCCATTTTCTCTGTGTCCTCAACTGGTCTTTCTCTGTGCACATTTATCCCTGATTTAATCCTGATTACCACTTTACCCTGTCTCCAAATATAATCACATTGGTGTGACTGGGACTTCACCATGAATTTTTTGGGAAGCAGGAGGTATAGGGCTCAATTCACTTCATAACAGTTCACATTATTTGTATGTTTAGATTTAATATATTTACCTAGAAGTCAGAGAACAAAGAGGTTGCAAAATAATTTGAACTCACATAACACAGATGACAATTACCATCTAATCAAACTTTGAAAATACTTGTGGCAAGAACCATATTCTGAGCCAATTAGTTCTTGGCCCATAGCATAAGGACAAGACTAATGGAATGAGTAGGTTCCCTTGGAACAGTATATTTTAAAGACAAGTCATTTTTATAGAGTATAACAGGTTTGTAAGTAAAAATATTTTTTAAAACTAAAAATAATTGTAATAAGGTAATGGTTTAATCTCTATTATATGTTCCATCGTACACATATTATTTTTTGTCAATAAAAAAAATTTGCCTTAGTTAGCTGTTTTTAATCATGAATAATTCATGTTGTTATGAGGCCTTTCTTCTACTCAGAGTGTTTCTGAGTAACCTGCCCTATTTATCAATTACTAGAGGCCCGTGTCCCGCAGCCCGGCCTGCCCCCTCTCACAGTCCGGGAGCCCTCAGGGTGGGTGGTTATCAGGGGAAGGCAATGCCCCCATCATACCTCTGATGCTGCCACTGCCGGCAGTGCAAGCCTCATTTGGCCCTGGTTACCTGAGCCTCGGGCAGCCCTGGGCGGCTGGGCAGCCACCATCTGAGGCTTGCCTGCACCTCAGGCGTCAGCTGGGCAGCCGCCATCCAAGGCTTGCCTGCGCCTTGGGCCAACCTTGGGCAGCTGGGGGGATAAAGGGACTGGGGGATTCCGGAGGCAGGTGCATGGAGCGGCCGGACCTGCCTGTGGGCAGGCATGGCTGTACCATGCGACTCCCCCCCTGGCAGGGCTAAGGTAACTGGGTGCCGCCATTTTGTGGCTGTGGGTACCGCCATCTTTGCGGGCATAGCAGTGAATTAGCATATTCCTTATTGGCTGTGGGCACTGCCATCTTTGTGAGGATGTGATAGTCAATTAGCATATTCCCTCTTTATTAGATAGGATTGTATTTTCATATAAGACAAAAAAATGTAGATTAAATGACAAATACAATGTGGAAGCAAACTTTACATTTTAAGAAAAAGTTGTCAATCCTCTGCTATTAGATAGGATGTATATAAACAGTTATGTTTATATACATCCTATCTAATAAAAGAGAAACATGCAAATTGATCGTACCTCCACTACACCCACCAGCCAATCAGGAGTGAGTATGCAAATTAACCCAACCAAGATGGTGGTTAATTTGCATATCCAGGTACAGAGCGAAGACTGAAGACAGTGTAGAAGGAAGCCAAGCCCTGCAGAAGGGAGCAAAGCTGCAGAGAAGCAAGCAGGTCTGCAGAGAAGGGAGGGAAGCAGGAGGGGCGGGGAGCAGGCGGGGCTTTGGAGAAGGGAGTGAAGCAGGCGGGGTAGGAAGCAGGCAGGGTGGCGGAGAAGGCTGCAGGAAGCCCTGTTCTTGCAGGAATCTTGCTGCAACAGGCCTCTAGTTTTATATATAAGTATATATAGACATATAAATACAAGTACATACTCATATTTTTAAAAACTTACATTCTTTCAAAATAAATACATGGTATGCAAGCTAATTTAAATTCTCAACATTATAATAAACTAGAGGCCCTTTGCACAAATTCACGCATGGGTTCGGGCGGATTGGGCCAGCTGGCCGGCGGTAGGGGCTGCGTGCGGTTGGCCAGCCAGCTCTGTCCCCTTGTCGAACTCCTGCTCGAAGGGACAATTTTCATATTAGCCTTTTATTATAGAGGATATTTATTCCAACTTCAGAAAATTTGAAGCTTCTGCTCAGTTATAATAGGCAGCTGATCATGAATTTTTCACAAAACTCTTTTTAAAAAATCAAATAAATCCTGAAAACACGTGTTGATTTCTAACAGATTTTACCAGCTCATCTTGAGCATTGAAAGTAATTATTGGCATATGCGTTACATTAATACTAATTCACATATCTTCCCTACATTGTTTTTCATCCTGTGCTATTCTGGTGTAAATCATAATAGCTGTTTCCTTCCTATTCCTTGCATTCACCTCAGTGACTTTTACTTCTGCAGGCACTCGTTGGGGATAAGACACTGGCATTTTGGTTGATGGATGCTGAAATGTATACCAACATGAGTGTTCTGACCCCTTTTACTCCAGTTATTGATCGTGGAATACAGCTTCATAAAATGATTCGACTCATTACTCATGCCCTTGGCGGAGAAGGCTATCTCAACTTTATGGGTAAGTATGAATTACACACATAATCCGATCTGTGTTTAAAATGATAACTAATACTACATGTGCATAAGTCATGCAGAATATTTTGCTTTGGCTGTTTAGGTTTAAAGTAGAAAATTATAACTTTATATCTTTAATATTCTGTCATGTGTAAAGTGCAAACATTAAATTGCTTTAAGACTGTTAAAACTAGTACATGATGTAAAAGCAGTGTAATAGCTGGTATTTTATTTAATACTAGAGGCCCAGTGCATGAAATTCATGCATGGCTAGGGTCCCTAGCAGCTGCCAGCTGCTAGCCAGGGCCTTCCTTCCCACAGCTGCCTTCCACCACTGCTGGCCAGGGCCTCCCTTTGGATCTGCCTTGGCCTGGCACTGCCCATGCACCTGCTCCAACATCCTGCCACAGTCCCACTCTCGTCGGGGCCCATCGAGGCCAGCAGCACCTCCATGTCACCCGCTGCCAGTGCCATGTCACTGATGTCCACCATGTTCCGTGCCACCCCCTAGTGTTTAGTGCAGGTCTAACTCCTGGTCAGTGGAACTCCTACCCGTGGGGACAATTTGTATATTAGCCTTTTATTATA
Organism: Corynorhinus townsendii; assembly: GCA_026230045.1. Lineage (NCBI taxonomy): Eukaryota > Metazoa > Chordata > Mammalia > Chiroptera > Vespertilionidae > Corynorhinus > Corynorhinus townsendii. The sequence continues at coordinate 95,514,347 of JAPDVU010000002.1, forward strand.
TAGGGTTATTGACAAGTGGAGTGAATTATTTTCAATGCAGTTATATTGGTCATGTCATAACATATTATGGATTCATGCACCAGTGGGGTCGCTTGGCCTGACCTGTGGGGATCGGGCCAAACCAGCTCTCCATCATCCCCTGAGGGGTCCTGGATTGCGAGAGGGCACAGGCCAGGCTGAGGGACCCCACCGGTGCATGATCGGGGCAGAGGAGAGACCACAGGAGGGCTCCAGGGCATGTCTGGCCCATCTCGGCCAGTCCTCAGCAGCAAACTAACCTACCAATCAGAGCGTCTGCCCCCTGGTGGTCAGTGCACGACATAGCAACTGGTCAAATGGTCGAATGAACAGTTGAACACTTAGGATATTAGGATATTATTATATAGAATTAGAGACCTGGTGCACGAAATTCGTGTACAGTGGGGAGGGGTCCCTCAGCCTGGCCTGCGCCCTCTCACAGGGCGGGACCCCTCGGGGGATGACCACCTGCCGGCTTAGGTCCAATCCTGCCGGTCATCAGGCCTAAGCTGGCAGTCAGAAATCCCTTTCATAGTCTGGGGCTCTCACAGTCCAGGATCCCTCACTCCTTACCACCCACCCACAGCAGAGGTGGAAGAGGCTCCTGCTACCACTGCTGCACTCGCCAGCCATGAGCCCAGCTTCTGAGTGGAGCTCCCCCTGTGGGAGCATACTGCACACGGGGCAGCTCATGCAGTGAGGGTATGCCCCCTGGTAATCAGTGCTCGTAATAGCGATCAGTCATTCCTCAGGTCGATTTGCATATTAAGGTTTTATTATATCAGATATAGGATTATTGGGTTTCTTTGCAGTAATTGTATACCAGTGTATTTTATTATAAATGTGAAGCCATAGACCAGGATATTATGATGGGTAAAGAAATGTTTTTAAAAAATATGAGTATTCAAAGTTCATTATTGTCTGAAGGTACTTGATTGATAAAATATGTAAAGCAATTAATAAATTTTTCTCTTCTATTTGGTTAACAAAGTCCATTTAAACATTTGAATTTTAGGAGATTTTGTCAGCTTTTCACCTAGAGACAGGTTGGTAATGCATATAGGAGGCTACCTTACTTTTCTTTTCTTTTCAATTTCTTTATTGATTAAGGTATTATATATGTGTCCTTATCTCCCCATTTCTCCCCACCCCCCCACTCATGCCCTCACCCCCCTTTTGTCTGGTTAGGCTCATATGCATGCATACAATTCCTTTGGTTGATCTCTCCCCTTCCTCCCACCCTCCCCTACCTTCCCTTTGAGGATTGACAGTCTGATTGATGCTTCTCTGTCTCTGGACCTGTTTTTGTTGATCAGTTTGTGTTGTTCATTATATTCCATAAATGAGTGAGATCATGTGATATTTATCTTTCTATGCCTGGCTTATTTTACTTAGCATAATGCTCTCCAGTTCTATCCATGCTATTGCAAATTGTAAGAATTCCTTATTTTTTACAGCAGCATGGTATTCCATTGTGTAGATGTACCACAGTTTTTAATCCACTCATCTGCTGATGGGCACTTAGGCTGTGTCCAGATCTTAGCTATGGTGATTGTGCTGCTATGAACAGAGGGGTGCATATATCTTTTCTGATTCGTGTTTCTAGTTTCTTGGGATATATTCCTAGAAGTGGGATCACTGGGTCAAATGGGAGTTCCATTTTTAGTTTTTTGAGGAAACTCCATACTGTTCTCCACAGTGGCTGCACCAGTCTGCATTCCCACCAGCAGTGCAAAGGGTTCATTTTTCTCTGAATCCTCGCCAGCACTTGTCATTTGTTGATTTGTTGGTGATAGCCATTCTGACAGGTGTAAGATGGTACCATATTGTTGTTTTGATTTGCATCTCTCAGATGAATAGTGACTTTGAGCATGCTTTCATTTGTCTCTTGGCCTTCTTTCTGTCTGCTTTCGAAAAGTATCTATTTAGGTCTGTTGCCCATTTTTTGATTGGGTTGTTTATTTTCCCTTTGTTAGGTTGTATGAGTTCCTTATAAATGTTGAAGATTAAACGCTTATCAGGATAACATTGGCAATTATGTTCTCCCATGCAGTGGGCTTTATTGTTGTTTTGTTGATGGTTTCTTTTGCTGTGCAAAAGCTTTTTATCTGATGTAGTCCCATTTGATTATTTTCTCTTTAGTTGCCATTGCCCTAGGAGCAGGCAGTATCAGTGAAGAAATTGCTTCGGCATATGTCTGAGATTTTGCTGCCTGTGGATTCCTCTAATATTTTTAGAGTTTCCTGTCTTATGTTTAAATTCTTTATCCATTTTGAGTTTATTTTTGTGTATGGTGTAAATTGATGGACTAGTTTCATTTTTTTCCATGTATCTGTCCAATTTTCCCAACACAATTTATTGAAGAGACTGTCTTGACTCCACTGTATGTTCATGCCTCCTTTGTCGAATATTAATTGAGCATAGTGCCTTGGGTCAGTTTCTGGGTTCTCTGTTCTATTCCATTGATCTATATGTCTGTTCTTGTGCCAGTACCAGGCTGTTTTGAGAACAGTGGCTTTGTAATAATACAGCTTGATATTTGGTATTGAAATACCACCTACTATGTTCTTTCTCAGGATTGCTGCAGTTATTCGGGGTCTTTTTTTATTCCAGATGAATTTTTGGAGAGTTTGTTCTAGGTCTGTAAAATATGCTGTTGGTATTTTAATGGGGAGTACATTGAAGCCAAAGATTGCTTTGGGTAGTATGGACATTTTAATGATGTTGATTCTACCAATCCATGAACACGGTATGTTTTTCCATCTGTTTATGTCTTCCTCTATCTCTTTTTTCAGTGTCCTGTGGTGTTCTCTGTATAAGTCTTTTACCTCCTAAGTTAAGTTTATCCCTAGGTATCTTAAATTTTTGGTGTGATGGTAATGGGATTGCTTTTTTAGTCTCTCTTTCTGTATTTTCCCTATTGGTGTATAGAAATGCCATAGATTTCATGGCATTAATTTTGTATCCTGCTGCATTACCAACTTCATTTACTAAGTCTAATAATTTTTTGATGGAGTCTTTAGAGTTTTCTATGTACAGAATCATGTCATTTGCTAATAAGGACAGTTTTACTTTTTCTTGTCTAATTTGGATGCCTTTTATTTCTTCTTTTTGTCTAATCACAATGGTTAATACTTCCAGTACTTTGTTGAACAAGAGTGGTGAGAGTGGGCATCACTGTCTTGTTCCTGTTCTTAGGGGAAATGGTTTTAGTTTTTGCCTGTGGACTATGATGTTGGCTGTGGGTTTGTCATATATGGCTTTTATTATGTTGAGGTAAGATCCTTCTATTCCCACCAAGCTGAGAGTTTTTATCAAGAAAGGGTGTTCAATTTTGTCAAATGCTTTTTCTGCAATAATTGATATGACTATGTGATTTTTATCTCTCAATTTGTTTCTGTGATGTATCACGTTTATTGATTTGCAGATATTATACCATACTTGCATCCCCAGGATAAATCCTCCGTGGTCATGGTGTATGACCTTTCTGATATACTGCTGGATCTGATTTGCTAGAATTTTGTTGAGGATTTTGGCATCTGTGTTCATGAGGGATATTGGCCTGTAATTCTCTTTCATTGTGTTATCTTTATCTAGTTTTGGTATTTGGATAATGCTGGCTTCATAGAAGGAGCTTGGAAGTGTTCCTTCCTCTTGGATTTTTTGGAATAGTCTGAGTAGGATAGGTTTTAGTTTTTCCTTGAATGTTTGGTAAAACTCCCCTGTGAAGCCGTCTGGCCCCGGACTTTTGTTTGCTGGAAGCTTTTTTAATGACTGCTTCAATATCTTTCATAGTTATTGGCCTATTGAGGTTTTTAGATTCTTCCTGATTGAGTTTTGGGAGGTTGTATTTTTGGGGGAATATTTCCATCTCCTCCATGTTGTCTAGTTTGTTGGAATAGAGTTGTTCTTAGTATTTTTTAACAATCCTTTGTATTTCTGTGGGGTCTATTGTTATTTCACCTCTTTCATTTCTGATTTAGTTTATTTGGGTCCTCTTTCTTTGCTTCTTGGTGAGCCTGGCCAGAGGTTCATCAATCTTGTTTATCCTTTTAAAGAACCAGGTCTTGGTCATTGATCTTTTATATTGTTTTTGTTGTTGTTGTTTTTTGTCTCTATGTCATTTATTTCTGCTCTGATCTTTATTATCTCTTTCCTTCTGCTCACTCTGGGCTTTTCTTGTTGCTCTCTTTCCAATTCTTTAAGTTGTAGAGTTATATAATTTACTACCATATTTTTCTTGTTTTTTTGAGGTAGGCCTGTAGAGTTATAAACTTCCCTCTCAGGACTGCTTTCATTCTGTCCCATAGATTTTGGTTGTTGTGTTTTTATTTTCATTAGTTTACAGGATGTTTTAAATTTCTTCTTTGATCTCTTTGGTAACCCAATCATTGTTTTATAGCATGCTATTCAGCTTCTAAGTGTTTGAATTTTTTGGAATGTTTTTATTATAGTTTATTTCTAATATTATACCATTGTGGTCTGAGAAGATGCTTCATATGATTTAAATCTTCCTGAATTTGAAGAGACTTTGCCTTTGACCCAATATGTGGTCTTTTTTTGAAAATATTCCATGTGCACTTGTAAAGAACGTATATTCCATGGATTTGGAGTGAAATATTCTGAAGATATTAGTTAAGTCCATCTGATCTAGCGAGTCATTTAGGATTGATGTTTCTTTGCTGATTTTTTATTTAGAGGATTTATCCAGTTGTGTCAGTGAGGTATTAAAGTCCCCTATTATGACTGTGTTGCTATCGATCTTGCTCTTGATATCGTCCAGAAGTTGTTTTATGTATTTGGGTGCTCCTGTATTGGGTGCATATATGTTTACCAGAGTTATATCTTCTTGTTCAATTGCTCCCTTTAGTATTTATGTAGTAGCCTTCCTTATCTCTTGTTACAGCCTTTACTTTGAGGTCTATTTTGTCAGATGTAAGTATTGAAACCCCAGCTTTTTTCTCATTTCCATTTGCCTGAAAAATTTTTTTCCATCCCTTTTACTCTCAGTCTGTGTGAATCCTTTGTTCTGTGGTGAGTCTCTTGCAGACAGGAAATATATGGACCATGTTTTCTTATCCATTTAGCTACCCTATGTCTTTTGATTGGAGCATTTAATCCATTTATGTTTAATGTTATCATTGATAAGTACTTGTTTGTCCTCAATTTTTTTCTTAATGTTTGTGTTTCTTCTTGCCTTTCTGTTTTGTCTGTTTACAGTAGTCCCTTTAGCATTTCTTGCATTGCTCGCTTGGTCGTAATAAACTCTAAGAGCCCTTTTTTGTCTGTGAAGCTCCTGATTCCACCTTCAATTTTGAATGATAGCATTGCTGGGTATTGTATTCTTGGATTCAGTCCCTTATTTTGCATCACCTTCATTCCATTCCCTTCTGGCCTGGTGTGTTTCTGTTGAGAAATCAGTTGCTATTCTAATAGGAGATCTCTTGTAGATAACTTTCTGTGTCTCTTTGGCAGCCTTTATGATTCTTACTTTGTCAGTGGTGTTTGCCAATTTAATTATATGTGTCTTGGTGTCCGTCTTTGGAGTTCATCTTGTTTGGGACTCTATGTGCTTCTTGTACTTACTTTTTTTTTTTTTCTTGCCAATATCAGGGAAGTTTTCTGTCATTACTTCTTCAAACAGGTTTTCTATTCCTTGCTTCTCTTCCTCTCCTTCTGGAGCCCCTATTATGCGAATGTTGTTCTGTTTTGTGTTGTCTCACAGCTCCCTTAGACTGTCCTCTTGCTTTTTAAATTTCTTTCCAGTTGCTGCTGTGTTTGTGTGTTTTTTTCTACCTTGTCTTCTACATCGTTGATGTAGTCCTCAGCCTCTTCTAGTCTACTGTTTAAGCCTTCCATTGTGTTCTTTATTGCAGCTATGTCATTCTTTATTTCCTCTTGGTTCCTTTTCATGTCTTTGGGCAGGTATCTTGGATGAGGGAATTCAGAATTTCTACTGCCGGGAGAGTGTATCCTTGTTTGTCCAAGATCGCACCTAGTGGGGCCTCACGTAGACTCCCAAGAGCATCCTGTTGATTGATGGGCTCAGGGGACCTGCTTGCTGGAAATGCATGACAATGCAGTGTCTTTGCTGGTAGGGTAGAGCTCTGACACACTCTGAGGGGCCCTGGCGCAGCTGGGGTGTCTGTGGGCAGTTATTCAGGAAGAGGGAATTCAGAATTTCTACTGTGGACAGCACGTCCTTGTCTGTACAAAAATCACACCCAGCCTGGGCTCACAGTTGCTCACAAGAGCGGCCTGTGGAGTGGTGCACATTGTGGTGTCTGGAGGTGTTCCACTGGGGAGGGTTAAGTCGCACTTACTGCTGCCGGACCGGTGCACCTTTGGAAGTGGAGGTCCCAGGGTCTGCGGGTCTGTGGGTGGGACTTCAGTGTTTTGGCTGGAGTGGCTGCCGGGTCGTGGACAATGTCCAAGGCCTGTCTGGGTGGTGGTGCTGATGAGTTCCTAGAAGAGGCCGCTCTTCCCTTCAAGATGGCGTGGACTCTGTGCCCGAGTCCCAGTATAATAGTGCTACAGATTTTGATTGTTTTCCTATTAGAAAAGTCTTCTTCATCCACAAAGGCTTCTTTCACCAAGTCTTTGGAAATTTTCTGTGGCGCAGAAGGGCTCCCCAGCTCCTACTCCCTGAATCCTCCTCCTCTCCTCCTCTTTCTCTCTCTCTCCCTCAGTCTCTGCCGGGCACTCGTAGAACCCCTGACTTAGTTTTCTATAGTAAATGCCCACGTACTTCAAATTAACTAATTTCTTCCTGGAAAATTTTATAAAGAATCTCAGATTGGACTTTTAGGAGTTTCTATTTTGATGAGGCTTATCAAAAATGCTGGAGAATGAATATTTGTGTTTTTATAAGACTGATTACTAGAGGGAAACTTAAGAGAAGGGAAACTGACATTTATCAAATCTCTGTCATGTGCCAGGCCTGACCTTTAAGTCCACCTCCCCCACTCCTACATTCTTCTTTCACCCTCTGGGTGAGAAAATAAAATTCATTTTGTTCTTAGAAGGAACCAAAGATTGATGCGTCCTCCCCTTTTTTATCTTCCTATCTCATTCAATTACTTAATCCTCAGGCCCTGAACACAAATGACCCTGTTTTTAACCAGTCATGTGTATAGGCAAGTTCAAAAATGCCTTCTTTTCTCCACCAGAGAGGAGTCTCAGAGTATGCCATATTTTTAATCTTACATGCAATTGCATTCAACAGTTCATGTACATTTAAGTAGCCTTCTAGCTATTCCTTATTACATTGTTCTGTTTAATTCTTGCATGTATTTTTCAAGTTGTAATTAGATGTTCATGTTAGCTTATGTATTGTTGTCTTACTACCCAACTAAGCTCATGAAACCAGGGGCTCTAACTGTTTAATTCATCATTGTATGCCTAGGACCTGCACCCTGTCCAGAGTGTGCTTTCAATAAAGATATGCTGAATCGGGAGAAAGTACAAATAACATGCTTCTATTTTTTTGTTGTTAGCTTTTGGTTAGAAAACCAAGCCCAATAAACCATACACTAAATTTTACCTGCATGACTATACCTCTGGGTGCATTTCTCTTCTCTCAGGATCATCAGAACATGTTAATATCCCTAACCTGCCAGGAGTATCCTTTCTCACCTGTGAGACTGCACTGTGCCAGCCAAGCACCTGACCACATTTCCTGAGGGAATTAGCAGGCATTGTATCCAGAAGTAAAATCAGCTTCAGTTCTTCTGGTTCTCCATGACATTAATGAGTGTCACTCATAAATATGGCCATTCCAGCAAGGCCTTAGTTACACAATTGTTTTATTCAATTATATTCTGATAAAAATATCCTATACAGATAATGATGTCTCCATGTAAAGCAAGGAGAACTCGGGGTTAAGGAGAGGTTTTTAATGTTATATTCATTTATAAAAGCAGAGTCTGTAAAGTTGTTACAGTCTGTAGATAGTGTAAGAAAATAATGAAAAGGGCTATCGGGTTAGCTTAGAAACCGCAACTGTTTTCCAAATAAAACCAAACTAAAGTAGACCTCTGAGTTCCTGCAGCCAGTTCTATATGAAGCTCACGCTTCTGAAAATTCTAGAAATCCTGGCTCAGTCTATTGCTTTAGGAGACTGCCCTCCTTTGTTGCAGTTCTAACCTGTAGCATGTCATTGACCTCCCGGCAAGCATTTGATTAAAATAAAACTGTTGGCAGACGACAGACTGAGTGGGCCTAGTGAATTTAATATTGATAACTTTCACGTAAGGAAGGTCTGATGGAAGTTCACAATGAGAACTACTTCCTGATTTTTGGTCAGTATTATCCCTGAGGGTCCAGGAACTTCATAAATTCTGTGAAATGTTTATATTAATATCATATTAATTGCACATATTCAACTTAGGGCAGGTCAAACATCTGTTCTCTTTTGGAAACTCTTCTCATGGAACTTTCAATAGTAACACAATCAATAAACACATTTCTAGCATCTCTTTCTATAATGAATGTAAGTTAACCATACTTGTGATATCAAATATAATGTTGAGACTATTCTTTGATATAGGACTCAGCAACCCTTTGAGACTTATTCTTTTATCCTCCAAATAAATGGCTTCTAATATTTAACTCCAATATATCACCTTTTTTTATTCTTTCTATCTCACTATCTTATGTAAGTCTTGCATATCTCTAACTTTAAAATCTGTAATTTCCATTTTTTCATAAAAATGTAGTTTATTTTGATAGAGACATGCTGAATACAAAGGGTTGAAGTAGAAGAGTAATCATTAACATAAAGTAATAGAACATTTTAATAAAAATTAATATTTTTTCTTGAACATTAACTTACCAGACACTGAATAACTGCACAAATTAATAAGCATAACACAAGAAAACATTTTTCTTGTTCTCCCAAAGCGAAATAGTTCCTATTGCGCACAGATGCCTTTAATTCTTATTATTGATGTGTTTTTTGAAATTTTATATTTCCCCATGAGCTATTATGACTTTAAATATGTATCTTTTTATTTCTTTCCTTTTTCTGATCATGTTTCTGTTCAGCTTACTGACTTCAATGATTACAATGCCTTCCAGCTGACCTGTAAGGCTTGCGTGAATAGTCTCCTGTGGGTTTCCACATTGATGGCTTGGTTGGAGCCAAGGAAGCCTTCTTTCAGTTATTGAATGTACCAACCTCTGAACTCTATAGTGTTGCTGTTCTCACTCTTGGAGTCATCCCACTCAAACACTCCCTCCCTTACCTGACCACATCCTTTATTTGCAACTCTCACCATGCTAGCTTTCCTATTATACATTTTTATAGCACTGTATATTACCTTTCACTTAACAAAATTACATTTGAAAAACTATTTAGTGTATGATTCCCTTGATAATATTAAAACTCAGTGAAAATAGAGGTCATCATTGTCTTATTCACTGTATCTTCATGAAGTAGTAGCAACTAGCACCATAATTAGCACATCACAAGGCTTGCACATTTTAATATGTGATATATATATATATATATATATATATATATATATCCTATATAATAAAAGGGTAATATGCAAATTGACCCTAATGGCAGAATGACCACTGGACCAGTCACTATGAGGCACACTGACCACCTCTTGGTCCCTTTCCCCCGCATAACAGGCTCCGATCGCCTGATGGCCACCCATGGTGGGGGCAGGGCCAGCGAGCGGGCGGGAACAGCCGACCTCTCTGTCCCTTCCCCCCACCATCAGGTACCAATCACCCAATGGCGAACGGGGAACCTGGGGGTGGGTGGAGGTGGGGGGCAGCTGGGGATGATGGGCCTGGTCACAGGCCAGGCCTAGGGACCATACCCATGCATGAATTTCGTATGCCAGGCCTCTATGTGTAATATTTTTAGCAGCGGTTCGTTAGCGTAAGCACCAATTGTAGTTTCAAGCAAAGTAATTTTTCAAATGGCATATAAGAAATTAATATTTAAAAAAATCAAATTAAGAAATTCTTCAAGACTGAGGAGCAACCTGATAGTTCCCTCATGTTTTAGACATTTTTAAACTTGTTAACTATCTGGAATTTTAATGTCATTTCCCTCTAATAAAGAAATGGTGACTTAAAAGGAGTAAAGTGGCAACATATTTTTTGTAGTTTTTTAATTAACCCATGTTTATAAAAATTTGGCAGGCATTTAAATATGTGTTTATAAAAATCATTAAGGTAATAATTTTCTCAGAATGATACCACTTTTGCTGTTTTGTTTTGTTTGTTTTTGTCTTATGTACTGCTAATTTTTGAGCTTTAAAAAAACATACTTTAGCTAAAGCAGAGGAACATTTGCTATAAACTTTTTGATTTGCTAAGTTATGCTAATTGGTAATGAATAAATGCATGTATATTTCCTGTTCCTCTGTCTTGTAGTCATATAAAAGAATTGAATATAGAAGAGGGAAGCAGGAATGGCTAAAAATTTTTTTTTGTATTTTTATATCACTGATTATAAGAGTTTATATTGGCATAGCATTCTGTACTTTCTAAAACGTTTTCATATGCATCAACTTACTTGATCTTCATAAAGTCTTTATTTTTTATACTATGCCTTAGTTCAAAAGAAGCCTGAGATAAAAGTTTGAAGAGTGCTAAGGTATGCTAGGTAGATGCTACAATTCCCAATTTGCTAAAACTACAACCAGGAGAGATAAAGGGGAATACCAACTCTGTACACTAGAGATGACAGCAGCTGGTTGGTTGTCTTTTGCTTCTGATTTCCAATTTGAGAAAATTCATTCTTCAATCAATATGTAGATTAGCCATGGATATTAATAAATATTAATAATAATAATTAATGAATATGTTTTAGGGAAAATATACAGCATAGTGGTTAAGAAAACTATCTGAATCCAAGCTTTTGTGCTATGTCCTGGATAGATGTGTAATCACTTGTATCTTCATATACCTGGTGGTAACGGAGTAGTGCCTGCCTCCAAGGAGCATTGGGAAGGTGATTTGATTTAATACATATACAAGATTCAGAGTATTGCCAGGCACAGAGATCATACTTAACTTTTAGTTAGGTTTAATTTTAAATTAAACTTACTATTACTGTTTTTAATATCATTAGTTGTCCCATTAAATATATGAGTTCTGAATGCTGTTGTTCCAATACCCTCTAAAAGGGTTTCTTTAGAATCTTACCTGATAGTACATTGTTTAACCTAAATGTTTTATTTGTTTCTCTTTAAAGTATCAGGTAATACTTGTTCATTAAAAATCAAATATCATTTTGCAGTTGATATGTGGTAAACTAAGTCATTTCTGCAATCAGTCTCATTAAGAGTAAATATTACTATTTTTGTGTTTAATTCTTAGTGACATTTACTGAAAGTTGCTGTGAAAACACCTTACTTAGTTAGCTTTCATGTATGAAGGATCTGAGAGTTGCCTTGATTTCTTTTTATATCTAAGGTGAACCAATATCATATTGATCAGTTAGTATTTGTGATGTATCATATTACATGGTAGATATGCAAGAATCTCTGGAAACATTGGATGAAACTTAACATGTTTCTCTGGCATACCTGTGCACAGAGTTGAGAGAGCGATAGGGAAAGAGAACACAGATGGACATAGGCAAGTTCTGTTTAAAAAGTGAGCTATGTATCAATTTAAACTATAAATTTAATATATTAATAACACATTCTCAAATGTGGTTTAATAATTTATAAAATTCCTTCATGCTTCAGACATTTATATCTATCTACTAGATACCAGGTATTGCTAAGTGGTCGATATTCCAAAGTGGAAATAGTTTTGCCCTCAAGGTCTCAAAATTCGAAAGGAAATACAAACAAGTAAACAGACAAGTACCTTAATACTAGTATGTGTGCTAGCTACAGTGAAGGAGGTCAGCAGAGAATGTCATGTCAATAGGTAGAAACTAGGTTAGGAGCTTGTTGGTGAAATGTCGGAGCTGTTTCCGTCAGCCACACTTAGGATAGCACAAGAAAGCCGTGCAATGAAATCAGTAAAAGTTTAAGTCAAAGCAGAACTGAAGAAATAATGTGAGATTAACATCAGTTGGGAATCTTAAACTTCAAATAAAGATAAAAACTGTGACCTTAGGGAATTATTTTAGAGACCTCTCATTGATTGGCAAGTTTAATGAAAAATGTGGTTTTTCAGCCACTTTAAAATATCATGAACTCTTTAGTAAGAAAGACTTGATATTGATGGTTAAATGGCTATGGTTTTTTAGGATACAGATGAGAAAAAAATAAGATGTGTAATGGTTAGTAATCTATATTGATAAGCCTTTGCTACTTCCTATAAGCATTGGTTGTTTAAGAATGTTTAATTGATAGTTAAAAGTAAATATAAAATGAAAAATGTCTGCTGTACACATAGGGTGACCTCAGTGAATATTTGTTAATTGTGTGCTCATAAACTTCTATTTAAAGAAGAAAGTGAGGGATAGTGATATATTTTGCCCAGTTTTCTGGTGGTTGTCTGGTATCATGAAAGTGTTAAGCTTTCCTAATCCAGTCAGTTGAGGCAGTGGGAGTGGTCACATGGCCTCATAATGTGACTCCTCAGAATTGCTATAAGAAGTATGGGCAGGCAGGCAAATGGATTACTTTGCCCAGTGATCATCACAGTTACTAGGGGGGAAAATGCTAATACTGATATTGTAGTAAAAATTTCATATAATACCAAAATAGTGGCATTGATAATAGTTTTTATTAAAGACTGCTTAGAATTGTGTAAAAAGAGAAGAAACTAAATATTTAATTCACTTAAAATATTACTATACAAACATAAACTGAAATCTAAGTATTGAGCACTTGCTGATTTAAAATATTGGCAAACTAGAACATAATTTTAACAATCAGCTATTCAAACAAAATGATAAAAAGTTACTCAAAAATTTGAAAAGGAAACTGTCAATAATTTTAAATGTGAATTTCAAAAAGAAACTACATTACAATGTCATCATTGATTTGCAAGTCTCTTTTTGTGAAAATTTTTCTGGCTTTTCAGAAAGCTTCTTGTAACCCTATCCTAGTCTGGTCAGTAATGGTAAGGAGAAAGTTACACTGGACAGATGACTCCAAATATTTTCTTTATTTTCATGTTTCAGATAGGTGTCTTATCGAGTAATTTTAAAAGAATTTTTTTAAACAACGTTTGTTGTTTGTTTTTTTGGGGGCGGGGGGGAAGGACTACAATCTTCTTATTGAGAGCTTGCTGCAAGTTTTGTTTTAAAGGAAGTTTTTTGTTCCCCTCCCCCTGATTTGACTTCATCTTCTTTAGTTTCATTAGATATAAGAAGAGATTCAAGTTCAGAGTGACCTGAGTCACTTTAAATGCTGTCATGTTTATATTACACTTGTTCAGAAAGCCTTTGAACTAAAGATGTATACTTGCAATAGAAGCTTTGCTGTCTCTGTTGTCATTTTTCGTCTTCCTCTTGGGGGTTATAATGTTATAGAAGAACATTTTCTAAATGAGTACACCTTTATTCAATTTGAAATTTTGATGTTGCCTGTAACTCTCTGGGTATATCTCAAAACATAAGTGATTTGAATTTCTCATTTAAAATATATTGAACTAGCAATGTTAAATCGACAAAACTAGCACTGTGTCAGTACTATAATATAGTACAGTAGTCCAGAAAACTAAAAACTTGTGTTGTAATCATAAAACACATATATTTTCCTTATGACATCAGATGTTAATGTATAAACTGAAATGTCAGAAATAATTCTAGATACAGGTACAGCTTGGTTCTAAGTGGATTGTGTGAAGGCAAAGAAGTTCATGCTCAATAGCTTTTATATCCTAAACTAGTGACCCGGTGCATGGATTCCTGCATATTGAAAGGAAATTAGTTAGAATTCCTGGGGTGGCACCACGGCTTGAAGGATGTCTGTGGAGTGAGTAGGCAAAAAAACAGGAAAAGAAAGAAAACTCATGCTTGGGTCTTCTGGCTGGCTCTGGTGCAGGGACTAATGCAGGTGGTCCCAGGTGGTGGCCTACGGGGCAGGAGTGGGCTAGATGGGCCAGGCACGCCCTAGAGCCAAACTTCTGTGATCCCTCCCCAGCTAGCCCCACCTGGGGTGGTGCCATGGCTCGAAGGGCATCTGCAGAATGAGAGGGGTCACTTCGACAGATGGGGTTCCTTGGCCTCGCCTGTGGGGATCGGACCAAAACTGGCTCTCTGACATCCCCGAGGGGTCCTGGAGTGCGAGAGGGCACTCTGCAAAGTTGCTGTTGTAAGGATGTAGAATGCAAATGCAAGTGTTCAGTAAACCAGATTTGGGGCCGACAGTGCCCCAGGAACAATATAACCCATGGCCAAAGGTGGAATCTCCCAGGAGGAATTGGGCTACCTCCTCTCTGGTTCTGGGATGCATTACCCGAGAACTGCCACTGCTAAGGCACCACAGCTTGGCAACTCCTACATTGAGCTTCTGCTCCGTGGTGTCCAGTGTGCGTCATAGGTACCAGCAGGTCGGATGGTCAGATGGTCACTTAGCCTTTTATATATATACTAGAGGCCTGGTGTGTGAAATTTGTGCACAGAAGGGGGATTCCCTCAGCTCAGCCTGCACCCTCTCCAATTGTGGACCACATGGGGGACATCCCTCTCACAATCTGGGACCTCTGGCTCCTAACTGCTCACCTGCCTGCCTGCCTGATTGCCCCTAAATGCCCTCCCCTGCTGGGCTGGTTGCCCCCAACTGCCCTCCCCTGCCGGCCTGATTTCACCCCCAACTGTCCTCCTCTGCTGGCCAATTTGGTTCTGATTAGTTGGTTTCTATGCCAGCATGAAAAGCTCCACCTCCTAGGCAGCCATTGGCTTCCCACAGCACCCAGATTTGGTTCTGATTGGTCAGTTCTATGCCAGTCAGTGTCAAAAGCTCCACCTCTTAGACAGCCATTGGTTCTTCACAGGACCCATATTTGGTTCTGATTGGTCGGTTCCTATGCCAATCAACATCTAAAGCTCCACCTCCTAGGCAGCCATTTGTTCTTCACAGCACTTATATTTGGTTCTGATTGGTCAGTTGCTATGCCAGTCAGCATCTCTGGGTCTGTCTCTGGGCTTGATCAGAGAGGCAGGGCTTAGCAGCCCCATGGAGGCCAGAGAGAAAGAAAAGCCCGGCTGCTGGTGAAGCTCAGAAAGAAAGGGGGAGAGAGAGAGGCAAGTACTGATCAACAGCTGCCACTGAGGCTGTGGATCAGACACCGCCTCTCTCTCTGGGTCTCAGCCCCTGGACATTTAGTGCTGGGTTGCCAGGGCGACCTGAAGGACTTCTGGATTGGTCAGCCTTCGGTCATGATCTGTCATTACAACCCTGGCCTTATTTATATATTTTAGATTTAGAGGAGGACTTCTTTGAGAGTGGAAGGAATAAGAGGCTTTGAGGAAAAAAAATAGAAGAAATAGACATTTACATGTGTGAAAATACTAGAGAACCATAGTAGGATAACTAGGTAATATTGAATGTTCCTTTGACATTTGTAATCTATATATATAAAATGGCAGTTATCTAAGCACCTGGCTGACTGGCCGGTAGGTATGATGTACACTGACCACCATGGGACAGATGCTCAATGTAGGAGCTGCTGAGCTACTGTGACTTGGCAGTGGCACTTCTTGGGTTATGCACTCCAGACACAAGAGGAGATAGCTGGATTCCTTGTGGGGTCACGCAGTTGCACCTTTGGCACTGGGTTATGTTGTTTCTGGGGTACTGTGGGCCCTGAATCTGGTTTACTGCTGAGCTGCGGTGATTGCAGACTTGGAGAGCTTTAAAATACTGAAGCCTGAGCCCTACACCTTCGAGCTGCGGTGCTGCCTGAAGTGTGGCTGTCCAGGGAGGGACCTTCGGGAGGCTGGAAAGACCTCAGGAGGTTGGCTCCAGGGTGTGTCCAGCCCTTCTTGCCCATTCTCGCCTTCCTGGCCACCTTCTAATTAATTTCCTTTCAATGTGCACAAATCCGTGCACTGGGCCACTAGTAGGACATAATTGAAGAGAGCACAATAAGAGGGTGTAGGAGAAAGAGAGGGCAGTCGGGATAGGGCAGCATGTGGCAAGTCCAACTGTCGGTGAATGAGGAGCCTGGGTGTAGACATCCCATAGCAAGTAAGGCCAATAGGAAAGGGGCTTCTCCTGAAGTTTTCCTGATTGGTATTGAGATACATTTTCAAGTATATTTTTATTAGGAAATAAAATTTGAATCAGCAGCCTTTTCTTATATTGTTTACTGTACTTATAAACAAACTAAAAGCATGACAATAAAGAGAAAACTATTTTTTTTTATTCACAGTGTGGGTCATCAATATGTGTACATATGTTTCACTGCTCTCTTATTTAGGAACCTCATTACCATGTTATTCTAGTTTCTATAATGAGTGATACCTGTGGAGAAAGAGGCATAATTATAAACTGGCAATTTTCTCTCTCAGCAGTACCATGAAATTTCCATTACTAATTTTGAAGGATTTTCTCAATATGATTATATTGTGTTTTTGACATTTGAATTTCTGTGTAACATTCTTTAATGAATATGCTGCATTCCTCTCAAAGTCACAGGGAAGGTTGGGGGGATTTTGTCCCAAGTGTCAGTCTGCATTTAGTGACAGCTACAATGTCCTTCATTGTAAATGTGTGATCTTACATTAGTCTTCCATCTGTAATTGTTTATTGTCAAACCTGCAAATCTCCTCTTTTTTTTTTTTTTTTTGATAGATAGGCATACAATAAAAATTAAAATGTCTCCCTGCTAAGTGCTGGAATTGAAGAAGTTATATGAAGACAAAATACATTCTCCAGAGCAGTCAGAGTGCTAATTTTTGGCATTTTTCTCTTAGCTTGTTGAGGCAAGTTTACTGAATGTAGCATGAGGAGAAGTATATAAAACTGAGCTGAGAAAAACAGCAGAATTCTCAATAGGGGCAATTGTAAATGGCTTGAAGCCCTGTGTAAATGCTCAGAGACACAACTGATATCTATTTTAAGTGGCATAGATTTAAAAGTAATGTCCCTGATTTGATTTACAGCACACTGATAACCAATTTTAACTGGTATTTAGTGAGAACATACCATGAGCATGACATTGTGCTAAGAGTTAAGGAAGTGCTGCAGTTACTTGGAGAGCTTTAAAATATTGAAGCCTGAGCCCTACACAAGCTGTTGTAGCTGGAGCTGTTGAGCCCGAGGATCTGGCACTAGCAGTTTTAAAAAGTCCCACCAAGTGACTTTTTTTAATTTAAATTCTTTATTGTTTAAAGTATTAAACATGTCTCTTTTTTCCCCCCATTAACCTCTCCCCAGTCACTCCCATCCCCCAGCACAAGCCCTCAACCTTCTACTCTCTGTTTCCACTGGTTATGCTTATATGCATGCATACAAGTCCTTTGGTTGATCTCTTATCCCCACTTCCTCCCACCCTTCCCTACCTTCCTTCTAAGGTTTGACAGTCTGTTTGATGCTTCGGTGTCCCTGGGTCTATTTTTGTTCATCATTTTATGTTGTTCATTATCTACACTAATAAAAGAGAAACATGCAAATTAACCATCACTCTGCTATGCCCACAAGCCACACCCACTAGCCAATCAGGAACGAGAATGCAAATTAACCCAAATAAGATGGCGGCTGGCCACAGAGCTGGAGCAAGCAGGAGGCTTGGGTTGCCCCTGGTGATGGAGGAAGCAAAGTTTCCCGCCCACCCTGGCCTCCATTCAAGGCTACAAAGTTTCAACAATAGAAGATAAATAAATCCTACATACTTGCTTTCAGCCAGCCCTGGCCTCCACTCAAGGAGGCGCTGAAAAAAAAAAAGAAAGAAAAAAAGGAGGGGCTGGGACCTTGGGTCGCGGGGGCGGGGGAGGGAGGGCAGCGGGTGATCAGGCCAGGATGGGATGGCAGGGGCCATTGGGGATAAGCAGACCAGCAGGGGGGACAGTTGGGGGTGATCAGGCTGGCAGGAGGGAGCATTTGGGGGCGAGCAGGCCGTCAGACAGAGTGATTAGGAGCAATTAGGCAGGCATGTAAGCGGCTGGAGCCATCAGTTCCGTATTGTGTGAGGGATGTCTGACTGCCAGTTTAGGCCTGATTCCTGTAAACTGGCAGTAGGACATCCTTCCAGGGGGCCCAGATTGGAGAGGGTGCAGGCTGAGCTGAGGAACACCCCCCCACCATGCATGACTTTTGTGCACTGGGCCCCTAGTATTCTATAAATGAGTGGGATCATGTGATCTTTATCTTTCTCCTACTGACTTACTAGGTGTACTGGTTAATAATGCAGATTTTTTCAATGGTTGAAGTTATACATATATTGATATATATGTGATTTGATATGTATGCTATTTTGTTGTATTGACAACAAGCTTCAAAACTTCATATGTCAAATTAGTTGAAGGTGTTAACATTATAGATATTTTTACACTTAAAATGTTGAATTTTGTGCCAAAAAAGAGCATTTGTAGGAAGTTTTATTTCATTACTTTATTTTGAAGAAAAGTGCTGCCGAATACTTCGGGAAGCTTATGGTGAACATGCTCCATCTCAAGATACTTGTGAACACTGGTTTAAATGCTTTGAAAGTGATGATTTCCATGTGAAAGACAAGAACGTCCAGGTCAACCAAAAAAGTTTGAAGACCAACAATTACAAGCATTATTGGATGAAGATGAGTGTCAAACTCAAAAACAACTTGCAGAAAGATTAAACGTTGCTCAGCAAACAATTTCCAATCATTTACAAGCAGTGGGAAAAATTTCAAAGGAAGGAAAATGGGTGCCACATTAACTGAAAAATAGACAAATGGAAAACCGAAAAGTCATCAGTAAAATCTTGCTTCAACTGCACCAAAGAAAGCCTTTTTTTTGCATCGAATTGTGACTGGCAATGAAAAGTGGATTTATTTTGAGAATCCCAAATGCACAAAATCATGGGTGGATCCAGGTCAACCATCAACACTGACTGCAAGGCCAAATCACTTTGGAAAGAAGACAATGCTCTGCATTTGATAGGATCAGGAAGTTATGGTGTATTGTGAGCTTCTAAAATGAGGTGAAACTGTTAATACTGATCGATACTAACAACAAATAAGCAATTTGAAACACACTTTGATTGTGAAATTATCAGAGTGTTACAGAAGACACAGCAAAGTAATTTTTCTTCATAATGATGAACCATCACACACTTCAAAACCAGTTAAAGACACGTTAAAAGATCTTGCCTGGGAAATATTAACCCACCCGCTGTATTCATCAGACTTTGCTCCTTCAGATTACCACTTGTTCCGATCAATGGCACACCTACTTTCTGAGCAGCACTTCAAAATATACAAAGAAGTGGAAAATTGGGTCTCTGAATGGTATGCCTCAAAACAAGAAAAGTTCTATTGGGATGGTATCCACAAATCACCTGAAAGATGGGGAAATGTGTAGTGAGCAATGAACATTACTTTGAATAAAGCACTTTTGATGTTTCCCTTGAAATGATCGTGGTTTCTTTTATTACAAAATTTGCATTAACCAGTATATCTAGTATTCTGCTTAGGATAATGCTCTCCAGGTCCATCCATGCTGTTACAAATAGTAAGAGTTCTTTTTTTTATTTATATAGCAGTGTAGTATTTCATTGTGTAGATGTACCACAGTTTATTAATCCATTCATCTGCTGATGGGCACTTAGGCTATTTCCAAATCTTAGCTATTGTAAATTGTGCTACTATGAACCTAGGGGTGCATATATTCTTTCTGATGGGTGTTTCTGAGTTCTTGTGATATATTCCTAGAAGTGGGAACACTGAGTCAAATGGGAGTTCCATTTTTAATTTTTTGAGGAAACTCCATACTGTTCTCCACAGTGGCTGCACTAGTCTACATTCCCACCAGCAGTGCACAAGGGTTCCTTTTTCTCCACATCCTCACCAGCACTTGTCATTTGTTGATTTGTTGATGATAGTCATTCTGACAGGTGTGAGATGGTACCTCGTTGTTTTGATTTGCATCTCTCGGATGAATAGTAACTTTGATCAAGATTTTGTATGTCTCTTGGCCTTCTGTACATCTACTTCTGTTTATTTAGGTCCTTTGACCATTTTTTATTGGATTGTTTGTCTTCCTTTTGTTCAGTTGTATGAGTTCCCTGTAAATGTTGGAGATTAAACGCTTATCGAATATAACATTGGCAAATATGTTCTCCCATGCAGTGGGCTCTCTTGTTGTTTTGTTGATGGATTCTTTATTGTGCACATGCTTTTTATTTTGATGTAGTCCCATTTGTTTATTTTCTCCTTAGATTACATAGTCCTAACAGCTGTATCAGTAAAGATATTGCTATGACCTATGTCTGATATTTTCCTGCCTATGGCTTCTTCTAAGATTTTTATGGTTTCCCATCTTACATTTAACTCCTTTATCCATTTTCAGTTAATTTTTGTGTATGGTGTAATTTGGTAGTCTAGTTTCATTGTTTGGCATGTATCTACCCAATTTTCCCAACATCATTTATTGAAAAGACTGTCTTGACTCCATTGTATGCTCTTGCCTCCTTTGTCAAATACTAATTGAGCATAATTGCTTGGGTTTGACTTCTGGATTCTCTGTTCTATTACATTGGTTTATATGTCTGTTCTTTTGCCAGTAACAGGCAGCTTTGAGAACAGTGGCTTTATAATATAGCTTGATATCTGGTATTGTGATCCTTCCTACTTTGTTCTTCTTTCTCAGGATTGCTGTTGCTATCCAGGGTCTTTTTTATTCCATATGAATTTTTTGGAGTTTGTTCTAGGTCTATCAAATATGCCATTGGTATTTTAATGGGCATTACATTGAACTTTATATTGCTTTGGGTAATATGAACATTTTAATGATGTTGATTATACCAATCCATGAACATGGCATGTTCTCCCATTTGCTTATGTCTTCCTCTATCTCTTTTTTTTTCAATGTCCTGGAGTTTTCTGGGTACACGCCTTTTACCTCCCTAGTTAAGTTTATTCCTAGTTCCTTAATTTTTTCTTGCAATGGTAATGGGATTTTTTTTTTTCAGTTTCCTTTTCTGTGAGTTCATTATCTACACCAGTGGTCAGCACACTGTGGCTCGTGAGCTGCAGTTTGCCACTCTGTTGACTAATGAGTTTGCCAACCACTGATCTACACTAATAAAAGAGAAACATGCAAATTGACTGTACCTCCACTACGCCCACCAGCCAATCAGGAGTGAGTATGCAAATTAACCCAACCAAATTGGCGGCTGGCCACGGAGCTGGAGCAAGCAGGAGGCTTGTGTTGCCTCGGCAATGGAGGAAGCGAAGCTTTCTGGCTTGCCCTGGCCTCTGCTCAAGGCTACAAAGTTTCAATTATAAAAGATAAATAAATCCCAGATACCAGGGCCTCCACTTGGGTTACTGGGGGGCGTGACCAGCCTGCAAATCCCCACAGGCCCCTCGCCCAGGCCACCGCATGCCCCAAGGGAGCCCCCACCCTGATCTGGGACACCCTTCAGGGCAAACTAGACATCCCCCACCAGGCCTCTATCCTATCTAATGAAAGAGTAATATGCAAATTGACCATCACTCTAACACACAAGATGGCTGCCCCCATGTGGACACAAAATGGCCACCACAAGATGGCCAGCAGGAGAGGGTAGTTGGGAGGAAACAGGCCTGCCAGGGATGGCAGTTGGGGGCATTCAAGCCTGCAGGGAAGGGTAGTTAGGGGTGACCAGGATGGCAGAGGAGGGAAGGTGGGGGCAACCGGGCCTGCAGGGAAGGGCAGTTGGGGGTCCAAGGCCTTCAGGGGAGGGCAGTTAGGGGTGACCAGGCCTGCAGGGGAGGGCTATTAGGGGCCATCAGGCTGGCAGGGGAGTAGTTAGGTATCAATCAGGCTGGCAGGGGAATTGTTAGGGGGTGATCAGGCTGGCAGGCTGAAGCGGTTAGGGGCAATCAGGAAGGCAGGCAGTCGAGCAGTTGGGAGCCAGCAGTCCTGGATTGTGAGAGGGATGTCCAACTCCCCGTTTAGTCCCAATCCTCCTGGGATTGGGCCTAAATGGGCCTTCGGACATCCCTCAAGGGATCCCAGATTGGAGAGGGTGCAGGCTGGGCTGAAGGACACCCCTGCATGCACGAATTTTGTGCACCGGACCTCTAGTTGGTGTATAAAAAGGCCATGGTTTCTGGCTATTAGTTTTGTGTCCTGCTACATTGTTGAATTCATTTATTAAGTCTAGTAGTTTTTTAATGGAGTCTTTAGGGTTTTCTATGTACAATATCATGTCATTTGCAAATAATGACAGTTTTACTTCTTCTTTTCCAATTTGGATGCCTTTTATTTTTTTTCCTTGTCTGATCACTATGGCTAGTTCTGCCAGTTGAACAGGAGGGTGAAAATGGGCATCCCTGTCTTGTTCCTGTTCTTAGGGGAAATTGTTTTATTTTTTGCCTATTGAGTATGGTTTTGGCTGTAGGTTTGTCATATTAGGCTTTTATTATGTAGAGGTATGATCCTCTATTCCCACTTTGCTAAGAGTTTTGTTTTGTTTTTAATCAAGAAAGGGTGTTGGATTTTAAATCAACTATAAGTGAAACAAAATAAAAATCATACGCTTGGAGGCTTAATAGCATGCTATTACACAATGATTGGGTTACCAAAGAGATCAAAGAAGAAATAAAAGTCAACCTGGAAACAAATGACAATGAAAACACAACAATTCAAAATAAATGACATAGGAACAAACAAACAAAAAAACAATACAAAAGATCAATGAAACCAAGAGCTGGTTCTTTGAAAAGATTAACAAGATTGATGAGCCACTGTCCAGGCTCACCAATAAACAAAGAGAGACCCAAATAAACAAAATCAGAAATGAAAGAGGTGAAACAAACTCCACAAACATACAAATGATTGTAAGAAAAATCTATGAACAACTCCAACAAATTGGACAATCTAGAAAAAATGAATATATTCCTAGAAAAATACAATCTTCCAAAACTCAATCAGGAAGAATAAAGAAACCTGACTAGGTCGATAACTACCAATGAAATTGAAGTAGTAATCAAAGACTTCCAGCAAACAAAGGTCCTGGTCTGGATGTCTTTACAGGGGAGTTCTACCACACATTCAAAGAAGAACTAAAACCTATCCTCCTCAGACTATTAAAAAAAAAAAATTTCAAGATGAAGGCACATTTCCAAGCTCTTTTTATGAAGCCAGCATTACCTTAATACCAAAACCTGATAAAGACACCACAAAGAAAGAGAATTCCAGGCCAATATCCCTCATGAACATAGATGCTAAAATCCTCAATAAAATTCTAGAAAATTGGATCCAGCATTACATTTGAAAAACCATACACCACGATCAAGTGGGATTTATTCCCGGGATGCAAGGCTGATTCAATATCCGCAAATCAATAAACATGATACATCACATAAACAAATTGAGAGACAAAAATTACATAATCATTTCAATTGATGCAGGAAAAGCATTTGACAAAATCCACCAAGTGATTTTAATTCATGGATTTAAAACATAAGAGATCCACAGATGGAGGGAACTGGAGAAATGAAGGTCTGTGCCAGAAACAGATCCCAACTGTGCTGCAAGCACTAAGAGGAAGCTGATGGAACCTCCTGTGCCTCTCCCCTCATGTTTTAAGTACTCTCCTCAGAACTGGAAATGTCCTCTCTGCCAGGTCATTTTTCACAAAAGGACCTCCAAATCCTTGCCTATGGTTATAACCTCTGAGAAGTGTCACATTAGAGAAACTTCAGCTTAACCTATTTGAGAATGTTTCTGATGTAGCCTATCCACATTTCTCTCTCACATTGTCCAAATTGAATATTATCAGACCATTTCCTAATAGGAAAGTGCTTTATTAAAAATGTGGATGTTGAGAGGCAAAGAGAAGCAACTGAACCTCTCTGTCCTTAATTCTTTAAGCCTTGGTCTCAGGGTAAGATACTTGTATAGCCCCTGCTTTCTTCTTTGGGATATGTGTGGTTGTCAATGGAGGTGGAGGTAATGATTCCTGAACTGCTCTTTACCTGGCTGACCTCCTACTGAATTTCCAAAGAAAGATTTGAAGCAGTAGGATGAGACCCAGTGCAGCTTCCCAGTCAGCATCCATCTGAGCAAGGTCTGCTGCTCTCTGGTTCTTTGCTTCAAAGCCTTTT
Organism: Corynorhinus townsendii; assembly: GCA_026230045.1. NCBI lineage: Eukaryota > Metazoa > Chordata > Mammalia > Chiroptera > Vespertilionidae > Corynorhinus > Corynorhinus townsendii. The sequence continues at coordinate 95,538,533 of JAPDVU010000002.1, forward strand.
ACACCAGATAAATGAACTGCTCTCTCTTTGATTTATTTCTATAAAACCCTGTCAGAAAAGTGGAGATATTAATTATTACTCCTGATTCAATTGCTTGTTTTCATTAGAGAGACTTGCCAGGAAAATAAAATTGTCTTTTTGTGCAGGGCATGCTATCCAGTTCAGTGTTATCCCTCATGTGTTATGTGTGGATTTTAAACCAAAACCTAACATCGAGGTCACTACTCTTTCTCCTGAAGAAGGTGTATCATCATAAAGAAATAAATTTTCATGCACAAGAAACCACCTGATTTTCTTTTCACCTCTATCTCTTCACAGTGAGATAATCAGAAATAGACATTCTAACTTAGAGGCTTTGTAACAGATTTCCTAATATAACAAAACCACAAAGTGGGCCTGGGTCTTAGAATAAGTCTCACTGAAAAGAGCATATTTGCTTCTAAAATTAACAAGTGAATTTTTTTCTCTTCGGCTACTACTACTACTACTGTACACACACACACATACACACACAGACACACACACACACACAATCTACATAGCCCTGGATTAGAAGGAAACTCATTTATATATATAAAAGCCTAAGAAACTGAACAATCCAAACGACTGGAGTAACTGTTTGCTGTGACGTGCACTGACCACCAGGAAGCAGATCCTCAATGCAGGAGCTGCCCCTGGTGGTCAGTGCGTTCCCACAGTGGGAACACTGCTCAGTTGAGACCTGTCCCGGCAGCCCACCATCCCGGCAGCAGTCCAATCTCCAGAAAACAGGCCAGGCACTGACGGACCAGCACCACTAGCATGATCCCGACAGTGCTACTGGCCTCCTGGAAGTCGGCCTTGAGCATGACTTTCGCTTCCCCTCCCTAGATGCTCTGCAAGGAAGAAACAATATAAAAGCAGCTGCCAGTTGGCTCCTGACAACCAGCACAAAAGTTAACAGCACAGATCCAGATCCCGGGCCTCAAGGGCATCCCACTGCCCACCCAGAGGGTCAATCGCATTCCGTCCCCACACCTTGGGCCCCCAACTATGCATAAGTTTGTGTACCGGGCTTCTAGTCCTATCTAATAAAAGAGTAATATGCAAATTAACCATCACTTCACGATAAAGATAGTGGTGCCCATAGCCAAAAAGGAGGGAATATGCAAATTGACATGACAAAGATGGTGGCTCTGGCCGGAGCCATGGAGCCAGCCAGAGCAGGCGGGAGGCGGGGGGGCTTGGCTTCCTTGGTCGCCCCAGCTGGCTCCTTGGCTGCCGCCCAGACAATGTCATAATGGCAGGGCCAAGGCAGAGGTGGTTAGGGGTGATCAGGCAAGGAGGGAAGGGCAGTTGGTGGTGATCAGTCTGGTGGGGGGGCAGTTGGGGACAATCAGGCCAGCAAGGGGGGGAAGTTGGAGGTGAGAAGGCCAGTGGGAGAGCAGTTGGGGGTGAGCAGGCTGGCAGGCAGAGTGGTTAGGGGTGATCAGGCAGGCAGGCAGGTGAGCGCTTAGGAGCCAGTGATCCCAGATTGCGAGAGGGATGTCTGACTGACAGTTTAGGCCCGATCCCTCTGGCAGTCGGACATCCCCTGAGGGGTCCCAGATTGGAGAGGGTGCAGGCTGGCTGCGGGACCCCACTCCCTCCTCCCGTGCACGAAGTTTGTGCACTGGGCCACTGGTTGTATATAAACCTCTCTAGCTCCAGTGTTGGGTTGTACATGGTCGAGTTTGCAGAAGGGAGGTAATATGTACTCTGACATTACTTAGAAACATAGAAGTTTTATCAAACCCTGTTCATTACTTTATTACTTAGCATTTTGGAAGAATCCCAAAGCCTCATTTCCTAACTATGTTGTTCATCCCACAAAAGATGCTCTTAAACTTGGAGAGTCAACTAGGTCAATCTGAATCCCTGTATCAGATTGTTCATCTCCTTAAGGAAGAGAAAAAACAGGATGCTGCCCTTGGAGATGTGAAGAAAGATCAGTTAATATACAATGAACATTATCCCTAGCTCTGAATTCCCAGTGTAGTGTTACACCTTCATTTAAGCCTCGATTCAATCCCGGAGAATCACCTGAGTCATAACCATGTCTTATTGGTGTCAACTGCCTAAATGTGATGCCAGTAAATGAACAGCATTTGCAGCATCTCCTCTCTCCCACCTGTCCCATAGCAGGAGTTTTCTCTATACTTCAGGATATTTCTGCTGTGATGTTAGGCTCCTGAATCTTTTCTCACCATCACTAATTTTCCCCTCTCCAATTTTACTATGTAGTAAGGCTTGTTATTTGACTTACACACCATAGAATTTTCCGTAGGTTTCTAGAAGTTACCAAGAAAGCCACAGATCTTTCTTCCACAAAGAATTGATTAGAGAGTTTGTTTTGTCTCAAAGGCTGAATGGCTGTCTCTTCCAATGTTATGCAAGCATGCTACAAAGATCCTTATAACTGGAGGACACAAATGTTATTCTTTGTTTTGCCATAGCTGGTGAGCTATATGGCTGTCATCTCTTGGAATGTAGCAGTGAGTTCTCTAAACTCAAGTATTCTGCTCAGACAGTCTTTCTCCTGAGCAACTTGCCAACAGGAGAAAACACATTTAGAAGATGAATTTCTCTGCTCTAAACTTTAAATTGTTATCTGAGTCATTGCCTCTTCATTCCCACTTTGCAATCCCTCCCCCAAACAAAGCAGGAAGGTGAACTGTACATACTAATCTCACTTTGGAAAATATAGTGTGTTTTTGTTTTTGCTTGTCACTAGAGAGACATAGGTTTTGATTTGGGAATTTTCTTTGAGGAGAAATACTGATTATTTGTCTTAATTTGACAGTCTTTAATCATAGTATCCTAACAATAGCAACACTGTCTTGAACCTCTACCCTGAGCAAGGTAGACACTGAGAACTTTACCTATAATATCTCATTTAAACCTGAGTTGCAACCTTGAGAAGTAGGAATGACCACCTTTATTTTACACATGAGTTAAATGAAAGTTTAAGTCGCTTGTTCAGATTAATACAGGAGCCAGAATTTGAATCCAGCCTTGTCTGCCTCCAAAATGCACTACCTCATAAAAGTCAATATTATTATTTTACCTGAAATGAATGCTAAGATTGGCAGTGGTATTGTCAAATCTCTAACTATAAATGTCCCTCTAGAGATAAATCAAAGAGGAAAACAAATTATGTTTCATATTGTCTGGTAATTTATGAAACAAATTAAGGGGAGGAAGTAAGTTATTTCAAATTTTTGAGTTTGTCTTTCAAATTACTTGTTAGTCCCCTTTGCTTGCTTCATTTTATAGTAATTCAGCACCTACTGCTGTGTCAGGCACCAGCCACGTAGCTGGCTGATGAGAGAGAAGATGTAGCTATTAGTTATAGAAACAAATAAAGGGAAGCAGCCAAAATGTGGGGACAAAGAAACATGTCACAAATGGAAGAACAGAGGAAATCTCCAGAAAGATTTTTATCTCAAATGAAACCCAACAAACTACTAGATACAAAGTTCAAAACAATGGTCATAAGGTTGCTCAAGGGACTTAGTGAGACTTTCAAGTATCTTAGTGAGCATTTCAAAGACATGAAATCAAGGACCAGGCAGAAATAAACATACACTAACTGAAATAAGGAATAATTACAGGGATTCAACAGTAGAGTAGAGGATTATGAGAATCAAATCAACAATTTGGAATATGAGGGAGCAAAAATCACCAAATTAGAAGAGCAAAAAGAAAAAAATAATCCAAAAATATGAAGATACTGTAAGAAGTCTCTGGAAAAACTTCAGGCATACCAATATTTGCATTATGGGAGTGTCAGAAGGAAAGAGGGAGCAAGATACTGAAAACCTATGTGAAGAAATAATGACAAAAAACTTCCCCTAGCTGGTGAAAGAAAGACTTGTAAGTCCAAGAAGCACAGAGAGTCTCAAACTACAGGAACCCAAAGAGAGCCACACCAAGACACATCATAATCAAAATGCCAAAGGGCAAAGGCAGAGAGGTTCTTAAATGCATCAAGATAAAATAAGTAAGTAGAAGTAGGAGGAAGAAGAGGAGGGGGAGGAGGAGGAGGAGATGGAAACAATAAAATGGCAATAAATACATATCTATCAACAACTGAATCTAAAATTTAAAATAGACAAACAAGGACTTTAATGATCAAAATAAACTGATGAATAAAATAAAACCAGAGGCATGGAAACATAGACCAAACTGAAGAAGTTCAGAAGGAAGCAGGGAGGAGGATGGGTGGAGATTAATATATACATTACCTATTGACACAGACAATAAGGTGGTGAAGGCCTGGGGCAGGTACAAACTGGGTGGAGGGGAGAAATGGGAGGAAATGGGGGTACATCTTTAATACTCTCAATAATAAAGATTAAAAAAAACAACTATCATTTGGAAAACTCTTTAATTTAGAATTGATAAAATGAATGACTTTTGGTGCAATTGAAAAAATTGCTAAAGACTTCTGATATATAGGAAAGAATTACCACCTGCTTTGTCTTTCATATAACTACATAATTTAAAGTAAGTTGTACCCATAGAAGCACACATTACAAATATGAAAGAATAGTAGTATAACTTTTGAAGCATCAACAGTTCATAAGTATATTGTAGAAATGTCTATATGCTTATCTCCTGTTAAAATACAGTTAGAAAATCTATTGACAGTTAATTTAAAAGCTTACACTACCTGGTGAAAGAAAATTTTTTATATAGAAGTCAACTTTCATTTTTGATTCAGGAATTTTATAGATTGGGAGAAATAACCCAAAACTACTTTTGCAACTTCTTTGCACATGATCTTCTAATAGTACCTTATGGATTACTTTTTGTTTGTTTTTTAATTTATTGATTTCAGAGGGGAAGGGAGAGGGGGAGAGAGAGAGAGACATCAATGATGAGAGAGAATCATTGATCAGCTGTCTCCTGCATGTCCCCCGCTAGGGATTAAGCCCACAACCCTTCATGTGCCCTGATCAGGAATCCAACAGTGTCCTCCTTCCTGTTCATAGGTCGATGCTCAACCACTGAGCCATATTGGCTGAGCCTTTATGGATTACTTTTAATAAAAACAAATGATAGGTGTTTGAAAGTCACCAACACATACAAAACCACCGTCATTCAGAGTTTTTATTGTAACATGATGAAATGACCATTTGGAGATGAAAAGATGAAATGATAACAATAAAAGTTTGAAAACTGAGATGAGCCACCCCTTTTCAATAGTTTAATCATATGTACCTTATGCTTCCTTATATATGGGCCATGAGATAAAATTTCATGTTGTACTTGATAACTAATGTATCAGGTGGTTAGTAAATATATTATGAAGTTTTTATACCGAGTTATTTTTACAGTCTCTCCTTTCTACATGAGCTTTAAAACTTTTCCACAGACAAGAAAACATTCTGATACTTTGGATCATTTTCATATATTTTTATAGATTAATAAAAATATTCATTATTATGTGGTTAGCAATTCCTTTCACATTCTATGTTTTCTTTCATTTTTCTTTATTATAATGTAAAAATGCTGTGCACTTAAAATATTTTTTACAATCAGCTTATTTTATGCCTATTATGACTTTAAAATAATAGTATGATACAAGAACTTATTATTACACTAGAGGCCCTGTGCACGAAATTTGTGCACATTGGGGTGTGTCCCTCAGTCCAGCTTGTGAACCCTCGAGGGATGTCCGACTGCCCATTTAGATTGGGCCTAAACAGGCAATCGGACATCCCTCTCACAATCCAGGACAGCTGGCTCCCAACTGCTTGCCTGCCTGCCTTCCTGATTGCCCCTAACTGTTTCTGCCTGCCAGCCTGATCACCCCCTAACCACTCCCCTGCCAGCCTGATTGCCCCCAACTGCCCTTCCCTGCAGGCCCGGTCGCCTCCAACTGCCCTCCCCTGCAGGCCTGGTCACCCCTAACTGCCTTCCCCTGCAGGCTTGGTCATCCCCAACTGCCCTCCCTTGCAGGCCTGGTCCCTCCCAACTGCCCTCCCCTGCTGGGCTGATTGCCCACAACTGCCCTCCCTTGCAGGTCTTGTCCCTCCCAACAGCCCTCCCCTGCTGGCTATCTTGTGGTGGCCATCTTGTGTCCACATGGGGGCACCCATCTTTGACCACATGGGGGCAGTCATCTTGTGTGTTGGAGTGATGGTCAATCTGCATATTGCTCTTTTATTAGATAGTATAGAGGCCTGGTGCATGGGTGGGGGCCGTCTGGTTTGCCCTGAAGGGTGTCCCGGATCAGGGTGGGGGCTCCCATGGGGCGTGATGGGCCTGGATGAGGGGCCTGTGGTGGTTTGCAGGCCGGCCACACCCCCTGGCGACCCAAGCAGAGGTCCTGCTATCTGTGATATATTTATCTTCTATAATTGAAACTTTGTAGCCTTGAGCAGAGCCAAGCCTCCTGCTTGCTCTGTGGCTGCAGCCATTTTTATTGGGATTTATTTAACTTCTATAATTGAAACTTTGTAGCGGATGCCAAGGCAGTTCAGGGCTGCGGGAGCTTGGCTTCCTCCATTGCCGGGGCAACCCAAGCCTCCTGCTCTCTCTAACTCCCTGGCTGCCAGCCATTTTTGGTTGGATGTATTTATCTTCTATAATTGAAACTTTGTAGCCTTGAGTGGAAGCCTGGGCCCACCAGGTTGTGGGGAAAGCTTGGCTTCCTCCATTGCCAGGGAAACCCAAGCCTCCTGCTTGCTCCGTGATCGCAGCTATCTTGGTTGGGTTAATTTGCATACTCACTCCTGATTGGCTGGTTGGCGTGGCTTGTGGGTGTAGCAGAGTGATGGTTAATTTGCATATTACTCTTATTATATATGATGTTGAACAAACGAACATTTTCAACCCTGGAATGTTTTTAAACAGCCATTTATTGACTTTTTAAAAGGCATTTTATTTATTAAAGCAAGAATCTTCTGAATGCTATATGAACTAAAGGAAAGCCCTATCTTTTTCCTCTTTCTTTCTTTTAATTAGGAGACTTCTAAATTCTGTTTGTATATGGGGTCTCCTATAATTTAGGCCAAATGATATTAGCAAAATAAATAAAAATAGTCAAATATGTTCTTTTTCTTGTAAAGTTGGAAAGAAGTTACTGTTAGGATATTTGTTCATAAATCCCAATATTTCTTGATAGCTTCTAAAGAGAGCATGATGGGAACTAAATCCAGGGCACAGGGCAGTGATGGACCAGGTAGGCTCCCTTTATATACTCTTTGAAGATGTGCAGTCTAACCATTACTTGGCAAACCCTCTGCAGACAGCATGTGCCTTCTATACATAGAGCAAAATGTGTGCACCAGCAGTGTGCATATCTTCACGGGTTCTAGACTTGCCTTATTCATTCATTGTCAATGGGGGCGATATCACCATCAGTTGGAGTGAAAATAGATTGTTAAGGGAGGGCAAAAAGCTCACAAAGATTTATCCTACTTGTTACTCTGCAGAGCATGACACCATATAAACTCCCATATAGCAGGGCCATAGCATTTAAATTTCATGGAGTGGAAGCAATTAAGAAAAATAGTCTAGAAAATGCTCCAGATGTGTGTGGAGTAGGTGGCAGGGGGCATAATGACAAAAAGATTGAGAAAAACACTGTGTCATTCATTGTCACTTCTGGATCTTCTACATGGGTGTTGCACTCTAGATTCTGTTTATCTCAAAATAGTATCTCATGGATTATTATTTCAGTTTCTGGTTTGATGTGTAGGTTTTACTTTGAGGATAGACAGATAAGATTTTCATCCTGGCTCTATCATTTCCATGTAACTAAATAACTGTTCTGTTCTGTAAAATAAAGCAAATTCTCTGGCCTCCTATTCTTCCTAACAGTGGCATTGATGAGAGTTCTTCTCTTGGAAAAGACTTCTCAAGTAGCTAAAAATGAATAGACTTACTTTTAAATGTTTTGAAAATGAAAAACAGTCTTCTGTGACCACTAGCCTACTTCCAACTTAGTTCTTTCATACTTCTTCACTTTTTTTCTCCTCCCCTTGCCAATATATGCTGCCCCCAAGTAAATGAGGGCAAGAGTTGCCTGAGCAAATATAACATCAGAGGCTGGACCACTCAAGATTAAGAGCTGAAACTTTTACATTCTCATTTTCTCCCTGTGGACACCCTTCATTTTTCCAGTTAAAAGGCAAGGATAGTCATTCATTTTTAACCAGTTGACTTTAAGGCCACATGTTTAAATTGGGAAAAGTTCCAATATTTCTGTATTACAGTATTCATATTATGAAAATTATTTTTTTGAATTAAAAATGTAATCATTATTCACATTAGCATTTAACTTATTGGAATTCATTTATATAAAGAGTTTTGTTTCCTGAAATCATAGCTTTTATCTTTATAATCTTGGATACTCAAAATCCTTGTTTCCTTATGAGTCAGGAATGTTTTCATAAGTGGTATCTTATTTTTTCTTGGGAAGATTGTTTGGAAGAGGCAGATATAATTATCAGCAGAAAATTTTCTGTTTTCTGACCCTTAGCATAAAATATTTTATACCAAACAGTATTTCTTCTGCAATATGCTGATACATTTAGTGATATCTAAGCTGTTTTGTTTTTAAATAAAACATAAACGTCTTCTTTTATTTTATTGTGTGGCTAATATCAACAATAAGCATTGGACTGGAGATAGTTCTTTTCACCATGATTTTGATACACCTATGCTTTCATTATTTTGATAATTATAATAAAGTTACTAGGAAATGAATCTGAACAATTTTTAACAGTTTTAAAACATTGCCAGAAATGCACATTGCAGACATTGCTCAATAGTTTACTAACCTGTGAAGCCAATTACTATATCTTGCCAAACTTCATTATGAAATTATGTGCTAACCTTGCTCTCTCATACTCTAGTCACTGCTCAACCCCTCGGAGCTTCCTGCTGCCCTCTCTGCAGTAGGAAGGCTCTGGTTTCCAAAGGTCTGCATTGACGGGTAGGCCTCTGCACCCACTCCAGCCTCTACTGATCACCTGGTGCGGTTTGACCCTCCTTCTGTGTTCCTTCCCTCCCTTCTTTGTTCTAGCAATCTTGATTCTCCTGAGTCCTTCACAGGCTCCCTTTCCTCCCGTTTCTCCTACAGTGTACATGTTTCCTCAACGGCTGTCCTGGGCTTCTTCTCTATCTTCCCTACTCTTTCTTTCTCAGAAAGTTAGTCTACTTGTAGTCTTTGGCCATCTCTCTAATGTAGATACTTCTCAAATTGACACCTCACAATCCAACCTTTTGCTCTAAATAACAAACATAAATTTTGAAGTTGCTTGCCGGAGATCTCTGTGGAATCTTGCTGACTCCTCAGAGTCATTGAATCCAGAACAGAAATCATCCTCCCTACAAATCATGATGCTCTTTAAAAAGTACTGTTTTTGTCATCTCTATTCCAGTTACCAAAGTCTGACTTTGAGTCATTTCAATGGCTCCTTCCTTTTCATTGTTCTTAACATTTAGTCAATAGCCACATCAAAGCTTCCTTCTTTTTCATTTCTTTTTTCTATTTACCTTCCCATATATTTTTCTATGTGTATTTAATTTGTTGAGGCTTTTAAAGTTTATAATAAAGCATTTCTGCCTGCGTACTTTCTCTTTCTGCAACCAATGTACAAAGTCAGCATCCTTATTATAATTTTCATTTTGAGACAGTGTAACACAGTGGGTAAGAGTTTAGTTTTGCAGACTATCTGCCCCAGATCCTTGTAGCTTCACTTCCTAATTGTATCATCTTTGGCACATTATTTAATCTTTCTGTGCATCACCTTCATCATCTGAGAAACGGAGATTATAATACCTAATTTATTGGTACGTGTAAGAATTAAAATATCCTATCTAATAAAGAGGGAATATGCTAATTGACCCTCAAGCCGTCACAAAGATGACAGTGCCCACAGCCAATAAGGAGGGAATGTGCTAATTGACTGCCCCGCCCTCAAAGATGGCAGTGCCCACAGTCACAAGATGGCAGCGCCCAGTCCCCTCAGCCCTGCCAGGGTGGCAGCCATGCAGCACAGCTGGGCCCACCCCCAGGTGTCCCCGGCCACTCTGCACTTCTGCCTCTGGAGTCCCCCAGTCCCCTCAGCCCCCTAGCTGCCGAGGGCTGGCCCGAGGTACAGGCAAGCCTCAGATGTCAGCTGCCCAGCTGCCCAGGGACACCCGAGGCTCAGGTAACCAGGGCCGGCCAAGGCTTGTACTGCCAGCAGTGGTAGCAGCAGAGGTGTGATGGGGTATCACCTTCCCCTGATCGCTTGGTCGCCTCCTGCCCCTGAGGACTTCTAGACTGTGAGAGTGGGCAGGCCGGGCTGAGGGACTCCTCCTCCAGTGCATGAATTTTCATGCACCGGGCCTCTAGTTTAGTGATATTATGAGTTTGCAATGGTGAATTCATGTAACAAATGTTTGATAAATGTAAGTTCTTACTATATTACAAATATGTAGCTGTGGTTACATATTGTAAATGACAAACGGAGTCCTAAAGTTCACATCTTTTGTATCTACATTCCATTCTTCTTCCACTCTATGACACATAATTTTGCCTATTTTTAATTTCTATAAAATAAATTATATGTCAGTTAGTAGAGTTACTTCCTTAATATGTTTCCATTCTGTGCTCCCACTATGCCTAGAAAGTGTTTTCTCTTCTTTAATGGATCCCAGCAATAAGTTAAACTACATACGTATTTATTCTTGGATGCTGGTTTAGAATGTCTGCCAAGTTAGGAATATTTAGATATTCATGAGTCTTGACATCTGTCACTTGGAATGTTAAAAGTTTCTTTTTTACCCCAAATAGCTGACACATTTAATGATTTTTTTTGTAAAGTTCCAATTAGTTTGGGGACAACTTCGATAAATCTGTTTTATACATTCATGTACCAGCTTATGAGAGAGCCAGGTAACTATTGTGCCATAATTCTGAATTATTATTCTAATAACCATGTTTTAGTGTAATTAGAGTCCCTTGACTATTTCTTTACTCTTTAGTCAAGCTATAGCATTTATTTCTGACTAGCTATCTTTATACTGTTTAAAACTTAGTACATCATATTCACTTCAGATTAAGTAACTAAGAGATTTGTTCTATGATAGTTCCACATTTCATACTATTTCACTCTGCACTATGTTCTAATCTGAAGAATGGAAGTTTACCTAGAAATTTATCCTCCCCTTATTTTTATATAATTAGATTACATTTACTTAATTGAGTATTTACATGTATAAAATATTTCACTATATAAAGTAAAAGGCACAATACTGAAATGCTGCACTTACTACATAGTCAAGATCAAAGTGCCAACCCTCTCTGCACAGGAGGAAGAAAGAGGAACACAAGGTACCTATCTTCCTTTTGAGTCTGCTCTTTTGAAAGAAACTTCCCATAATTCTGCTAGCATTTCACTGGACAAAGCTTAGATGCAGAGTCGTAAAGGGAAGTTAGGAACTGTGTCCCTTTTTTTAAGGCAATGCATCTAGCTGAAAATGTAAGTTTCTCAGACTAAAAGAAAGATATGTCTGACATAGACAATGATATTTAAGCTGATTGTTGAAGAATGGACAAGATTTCTTGAGGCAAAAATGGGCTTTACAAGTCAAGGACGACCTGGAGAGATGATATAGAAGTAGGGAAGATGGGCCATGATCATATTACTATGTGACTTTTGGTTTGATTGAAGCAAGGTCTGTGTATTTCCCATTTTAAAGCTCAAAGGAGAGCAAAGAAACTGTACTTATCCAGGGATAAATACCAGGTAATAATGATGAGCATTTCCAAATGGCATAGTTTAAAGAAGTGGTTGTATATGACAAAAATTAAACATAAAATTGATAACATTTCTAATTGTATCATTTCATTTTTGTGATCTTTTCTTTACCAAACTTTTTCTCTCATTTAGGATTTTAACTCTTATGGAAGTGCAGAGAATGATTTAACCTAAGGAGGAGTTTAGGGTGTACCTACTTAGAGGGTGGTGGTGGTGGTTTGTTATATAAAACCTCTGGAGGAGATTTTGTAAGACACTTGAAATGCATTATTTTAAAGACATTAACTGTTTATGTGATTTTTGAATCCTTTTTTTTAATTGCCTTCAAAGTCAGTTAATAGGCTAATTCATAACCTCATCACACACTTTTAAAATTCAAAATCAGTATTGCCCAGAGCAAAAGGAGACACTGGAGCAGGCAGGTACAAACACTTGAGAACCTCTTTTGTTGGGGAAAAGGTTCATAGTGTTTCCTACAAGCCATCATGCTGCTCTGCAAGTTTTTTCTCATTTCTTTGGCACCGGTGGCCTGAGAGGAGGCAGAAGCTGGCAGCAGGAAGGCAGACACAGCTAACTCGCTGTTGCAGGGAACTTGGAGGGATGGAAGCATCATTCAAGGGCACACTGAAGCTGGTTCTTTGATCAAGTTATAATCAGATAAAGTCTCTATGGGGGACTTAGAGTTGCTGACTTCAGAAGAAAGGCAGTGAGAGATAGAAACCTAGAAAAGCTGTAGCAGACTGTGCCTTGAAAGAGCCTGGGATTCTTACAGAAACACGAAGCCTGGGAATCATACCAGGACTCGGTTAACTGATGTCAGTGATGGAGTGCAGAGGATGAAAGTGAAGGTTTTCTTTCCAATCTTATTTCCTGTAGTTACATGCTTCCTTTCCAAATATCTGTGCTGAGCACTCAAGAATAACATATTAAGGAAGATTGTTAATCTTTTTTACTTCAGTCCTTACCCAAGAATGTTTTTTATCAATTTTGAGAGAGAGAGATGGCTTGGTTGTCTCCAATATACACTCAAACCAGGGATCAAACCCACAACCTATGTATGTGCCCTGACTGGGAATTGAACCCACAATATTTTGGTGTATGGGATGATGCTCCAAACTACTGAGCCACCCTGCCAGGGCAATAATTATTAATCTTACTTAATAATAGACAAACATTTAAATTGACCATACCTCCACTATGCCCACAGGCAATCACAGTGAGTATGCAAATTAACCCCACAAAGATGGTGGTTAATTTGCACATGTAGGCACCAGCAGCCTGGGTCCTGGGAACATCTTTGGCACCCAGATCACTTGGAGGTAGGCCCCACATGGGCCCTGAGCAGCCTGGGAAGGGCCTGGCCAGGGGCCTCTGGGCAGGGGCAGAGCCAGCCATCGGAAGGAGCTGGGGGGGCCCTGCCCAGGCCCCAAGGCTTTAGGTCTGGGCAGAGGCTGAGCCAGGGATTGGAGTGAACTCAGAGGAAACACCTTTTCTGACCACTCATTGGCTAAGCTCCCTGTATGCCACTGGTAATATTCTTAGTAACTTGGGTAATAAGAATCCAAAAAGATGATCTAGGGTAGTGGTCGACAAACTCATTAGTCAACAGAGCGGCAAACTGTGGCTTACAAGCCACATGTGGCTCGCGAGCCGCAGTTTGCCGACCACTGATTTAGGGTTTTTCCACCACACTCCTGGAGAAAAATACAAAGATCTACTGTTGGAGGCCTAAGAAATGTCATATCCTACCCTAGCTGGTTTGGCTCAGTGGATAATGCCTTGGCCTGTTGACCGCAGGGTCTGGGTTAGATTCTGATCAAGGGCATGTACCTAGGTTGCAGGCTCCTCCCTGGCTGGGGTCCAGGTCAGGGCTCATGTAGGGGGAAACTAATCAAAGGGTTCCTCTCACTTTGATGTTTCTCTCTGTCTTTCCCTTTCTATTCCACATTCTCTAAAGATCACTGGAAACATGTCCTCAGGTGAAGATAGAAAGAAAGAAAGGAAGGAAGGAAGGAAGGAAGGAAGGAAGGAAGGAAGGAAGGAAGGAAGGAAGGAAGGAAGGAAGGAAGGAAGGAAGGGAGGGAGGGAGGGAGGGAGGGAGGAAGGAAGGAAGGGAGGAAGGAAGGAAGGAAAGAAAGAAAGAAATTCATATTCTATGAAAGACACATCTTGAAAATGCCTAAAGAAGATTGTCATATTTTCATGGTGAGGGGACTGGAGTCCATGTTGATGAAAACACCTTGGTGGCTGCGGTGACTGGTGATGGCTGCAGCAGCGGGGTGATGGTGCTGGTGCCTTCCCTTGATCAGCCTGGTCGCCTCCCACAAAGGGAGGCCTGACTGCGACTTAGGCCCGCTCCCCAAGCCTTCAGTAGGACGTCCCCTGAGGGCCCCCAGTATGTGAGAGGGGGCAGGGTAAGCTGAGGGGCATCTCCCCTCAAGTGCATGAATTTCGTGCACCGGGCCCCTAGTCTTTATTATAATGTTTGATGTGAATGTGAATGGCGGATAGCACCAGATGTCACCAGTGAAGGTAGACCTCAGTCCGTGAGTTTGATTAAAAAAGAATTCAGAGACAAAGAATTCTAATTATAAGAGAAATTTTACTTAGAAAGTGACAGAGGTAGAATAAGTGAGCCAGCTGGGCTGTGTAGACTCAGGAAGAAGTTTCAGAGGCAAAGAAGGATCCTTAGAGCTTAGAAGAAAAGAAACAAAGGTACATGCCTTGAGGGAAGAAAGGGAAAAGGAAAGGCTCAGGCATGCTCTAGAGAGAGAACATCTGCTGAGTCCTTCATATTAAAGAGCTTTATTTGTTTTCCAAAGGCAGGGATTTTAGGGGAGGTCTCAGTGGAGGGATCACAAAGGAATATTTATCAGCTTTCCAGGTGTGTCTTTTCAAGGTCTTGGTCTCTACTTATTGGTTGGTGCCAGGGTGTCATTAGTCATTGCATCTGGTCCTGATGTCAGTCTTATTTGGCTGCTTTTCTGGGCCTGGAGCTGAAATACAACTGAGGCCTAGATGTTATCTCTACTTTGACCATAAGTCTGTGGTTTTGTTTCTAAGATAACTGATGCAGGTCAGAACCTCATTGTCCTGAGGGCTTAATGCTTAAGGGAGTGGTTGTGCTAGAGCACAATCATTGCTCCAGAGCACAGACACAGAACCCCTCAGGACATTGTTATTGTTATCATATTAATTGTTGACTCTCCTACACTGAACAATGTAAAAGAAGTATGTGTCTATCTATTTTACTTTTTATCCAATCCCAGAGATTTCCCCACTTTACTTTCTCCCGCCTTCCTGTCCTATCACTGATGGAGTTCATGTAACCCTATTGTCTTCTCCTTTGATTCTAATGTATAAAATAAGTGGTAAAACTAACATTTTCCAGAGCATTTCCTCAATCAGTTGAGACTTTGCTTCCTGGTAATTGTCAATTTGCTTAAATAAACATAAAAAAATCTCTAGTAGCTTGGGACATTTCTTACATCAACATTTACTTGAAGGGATTTACCCTGATATTCCAAAGGTATGTCATCATAGAGGCAAAAGGACAATGGACAGGCTCAGCTAAGGTCAAGATTGACCTTTAAAATACAAGCCTAGGGCATGACTACAGGCCATGGCTCACTTTCAGTTAGGAAGTTTTAATTTCAGACCATCCTGTGTGGTTACTTTAGGTCTATGAGTTTGTAAGGCCACCATGCAGGCTTCCTCTGGGCTTGTCATGTTTAGTATGTGGCCCTTTTCTGTCACAATATCTAGTTCTTTATAAACCGTGTTTGCATAAAAATAATAACCATTTTCAACTCAGTCTTATTCATTTTGTTCATTGTTTTACCCTTGGTTTTATTATACTTTCATTACTTATCTTACCTAATAACAGACAAACATGTAAATTGACCATACCTCCGCTACACCCACCAGCCAATCAGGAGGGAATATGCAAATTAGAACGACAAAGATGGCAGCTGCCCACCTGCTCCAGGCATGGTGTGGCCGGGCAGGGCAGTGTGGCCGGGCAGGGCAGGACGCCTGCTATGAGAGGTAAGTTTGGGGGGCAAAGGGATCTACAGGAGTAGCACTCTGGTCACAGCAAAGATGAAAACTGCAGACTCCGGAGTCTGCAGCGAAGACGAAGATGGCAGACTCCGGATGGCAATCTGCAGCGAAAATGGCAGACTCCAGTCAGAGTCTGCAGCAAAGACAGAGACGGAAGATTCCAGCCTGAGTCTGCAGCAAAGACGGTAGACTCTGGCTGGAGTCTGCAGCGAAGACGAAGATGGCAGACTCCAGCCAGAGTCTGCAGCAAAGACGAAGGCAGCAGACTCTAGCCAGAGTCTACTGCAAAGGTGGCAGACTCCGGCTGGAGAGAAGGCCTGGGTCCCGGGTGCCGGAGGAAAACCAGTACTGGAAGCCAAGGGAAGAAAGGCCTATTGTATCAATCTCTTAATGCAATGAGCCTCTAGTTTTAAATAAAAACTGTGCCAAAAATGGCATGGAGGTCAAAGTACACACAGGGGCAGGAACTATTTGAAATTTTGCCTCCTACTGGCATGTCATTTAGGATAGGAAAATACCCAAGGAGGTATCCAGGACTCTGCGGAAGAGAGACCTGAAGCGCTTTATCTACTCTTCTAATGGGCATCTTCTCCCTGGTTATATGTTGGGAATATAATTCTTTTTATCTATCCCCTTTCTACCCCATGGCACTTTTGTCTGTTTTTGTATGGCCTTCAAACAACCAATTTTTCAATCAGAAAGGAAACATTTGTTAGACAAATGTTTATCTTAGTTCCTATACTTTGAACTGGGTATACAAAAAATAAGGTAGAAGTTTCCATGAGCACCTTGTAGTCTACTAAGGAAATAAGACATAATTTCCTTCTTCATTTTTTTCTTCCAACGCTTATTTAGTAAATTTTTGAGCATGTAGTATATGCCTGCTAATCCATTAGGAAGTAGGGATAATATATGAAAATATAGGGTGTCTATCCCCAGACTAATAAAGAGACAAAAACAAAACAAACACATATAAACTGGACTATTTAAATAATTGTTTTAATGAGAGAAAAAATATGTATCTAAGTGCAAGTGGAAGTATAAGCTGCAGGAGGTTACAAAGGCCTCATGGAGACTGAGCAGCTATAGCATGGAGAATGACAGTAACATTATCAGAATATGCAAGACACAAAGAGAGCACGGGTCAGTAATAAATATACTTTATTTGTACACTTGACAGTGGAATTGGAAACACACCCTTAAAGGTCTTTTTATAGCTCTTTTATTATCTTCCCTAATGCCTGTACATTCATAATATTCTTCCAACTAATGTTCAAATTTAGTACCTAGTGCCAGGTACAATGGAAAGAACACAGACAGATCCAAGTTGAATAACCTTGATATTTTATACCTAGATGACCTTAGAAAGTTGCATTACCTTACTGATCTATTATCTGAAACGGAATAATTTCCCCTCCTCTATTGAAGGGTTTTTGTCATTATTATTTGAAATAAATGCTAAAATTCTAATACCGAAATCCATGTATATTGTGTGCTTTCAAGAAATTACTATTTCTTTTATTATTTTAATATAGTTTTATGATTACTTTCCATGTCCTTTATTTAAAACTAAAGGCCTGGTGCACGAAATTTGTGCACTGGGGGGAGGGGGGTGCGGCCCCTCAACCTGGCCTGTGCCCTCTCACAGTCCAGGAACCCTCAGAGGATGTCCCCTGGGGATCGGGCCTAAGCTGGCAGTCAGACATCCCTCTCGCAGTCTGGTGCTCTCGTAGTCTGGGGTCCCTCTCTCCTTACCACCCACCTGCAGTGGAGGTGGGAGAGGCTCCCGCCACCGCTGCTGCGCTCGCCAGCCATGAGCCCGGCTTCTGGCTGAGTGGCGTTCCCTCTGTGGGAACACACTGACCACCAGGGGGCAGCTCCTGCATTGAGCGTTTGCCCCCTTGTGGTCAGTGCGAATCATAGCAACCAGTCATTCTGCAGGTTGTTCCACCGTTTGGTCGATTTGCATATTAGGGGTTTATTATATAGGATGCTTTTTCATTTTCTTGACTTAAATAAGAGATACACAATTATTCTTAAATATAATAATGCTAATTCTTTTTTTAATTGGAAAATAATTTTTTATTGAGTTGAGCAAGACAGAGAGAGAGAGGGAGACAGACATTGATTTGTTGTTCCATTTGTTTTTGCATTCATTGATTGATTCCTTTATGTGCTCTGACCAGAGATCAACTCCCCCCAACCTTGGCATGTGGGGACAACATGTTCTAACCAACTGAGCTACCCGGCCAGGGTCCTAATTCTTTAGATTTTAAAATAAGACTTTTTTTAAAAAAAATAAGACTGTTTTTATGTGTGTCTACATTTATGCTACCAAATCTATATACTAGTATAATATCAAGTTAATTTGATTTTGTATTTATGAGCATTGCTAGTTAAAAGTGTATTTTGTTTGTTTGTTTGTTTGTTTGTTTGTTTTGGACAACCTTAACCTAAGCATTTCCTTCATCCATGATCCTGTGCCTGCCCAATGGAAACTTACCACCCGAGGCAATTCTAGTCATGTAAATTAGCAACGGGATTGAGGCGTTTTACCAAGGTATAAACATAGTTCAAGGGGAAAATTGTTTTCCAAAGTGCCCAGAGCTCATCTGGCTATTGCCTTAAGACTTTTTGTACATAGTTTATCAAGGGGAAGGTTGAGGAGAACAGAGCAGAATGAGGGTGTCGACCAGCCTTACTACGACAGCTCTAACCTTCAGCACCATTTCTGGTGACTTTCAGCTATCAAAAGCATGGGAATTAGTCATTTAGGCATTTATCACACTACTGTTGTCAGTTCTTTGTCTTTACCTTGAGACATCACTGCTGTTGCACTCTTTCTATTCATCAGTGTCCTCTCTGGTGACCGAATCTCTCATGGTACCTCAGGTTTTAGTTCAACATGCCATACTGCTGCCATTGGCACTGTGTCCTCCAGGAAGCACTCCTCCCTCGGTTCAGTCTCCCATCCCCACCCACCACCATGTTCTCCTTTCTCTCTGGACCTTCCTCCTCAGGCTTCTTTCTAGGCTCCTCTTCCTCTGCCTCACCTGGACCTGAAAGTGTGCCTCAGGCTTTGTTCCATTACAGTCTTCTTTCTGCTGCTCTTACCTCCATGCTCTCCCTGGCAATTTCAACCACCCCCATAGCATCAACTCCCCTGTATGTTTCTAAAAGCCACATGCATGCCCAGTATGTAGAGATGTGTTTTGTTTCTTAACACCAAAGGCAGTTTTCAAAATTCCAGGCTGGAGTTCCCAAGACCCTCTCCCTCTCCCTGTGCATTAACGTAGTTTCAGGTGTGTCTGCTCCCACTTACTGTGCTACCTTCTTAGAGTTTTTGAATTTACTCTATTTTTTGGGGGACATATGCTGGCATTTTGTCCTTTCCTCCCCTACTGTTTTGTGTTGTTTTAAATCTTACTGATCCTTTAAACCCCCTTTCTTGAGCTTTCTCCTCCATTAAGAACATACATCTTTTTATAGTTATTTAATTTTATTTCTCTGAGGACAGGGATCATGCTGATGTACATTAAGCATGTTATCTGATACACAGAATACACTTCAATAGTTTTAAACTTTATAACCTGTGGTATGGTTGAGCATATGAAATCAGTCATGGAACTCAGAATATAATCTTTTACTTATACCCTTTATAGGAGAAGTGTGTATGAGGAAGGCTCCATGGGAGAACCTAGAGATGAAAGCATTTGACTGTAAAATAATCTTCAGTTTAGAGGAATGGGCATTGAAGTTTTATAATTTTTTTCTTTTTCAATATTCACAGTAGGACCACCTCATATATATGTATGTGTGTGTGTGTGTATATATATACATATATATGTATATACACACACACACACACACACACATACACATACATATGTATACATGCATATGTGTGTAAGTAAGTGCATCCATAGATACACTTGATATCAGCAAATAGTTAACCTGAAGCCCATAGAATGGAGGCTGTAATAGACTCTATTCATCTTATTTTATTTTTCAATTACAGGTAACATACAATATTAAATTGGTTTCAGGTGTACAACCCAGAGATTAGACATTATATAATGTGATCATTCCAATAAATTTAATACCCACATGATACTAATGACATGTACATAGGTATTACAGTATTATTGATTGTATTTGTTATGCCATATTTTACATCCTTGTTACTATTTTGTAACTGTCAATTTGTACTTCTTAATACATTCACCTTTACACCCCAGCTCCCCAATACTTCTCCCATCTCACTACCCTCAGTTTGTTCTCTATATCTATGAGTCTGTTTATTTTTGTTTGTTCATTTATTTTATTCTTTTTTTTTTAGTTATTTATTTATTTATTTATTATTATTATTACTTTTTTTATTGTTTGAAGTATTACAAATAGTAGTACATATGTCTCCTTCCCCCCCCCATTGACCTCCCCCCGGCCTCCCCTACGCCCCAGTACATGCCTTCACCTGCCCGCCTTCCCCACCCCCCCCCCCAGTGTCTTGTATCCATTGGTTATGCTTATATGCATGCGTACAAGTCCTTCGGTTGGTCTCTTACAGCCCCCCTCGCCCAGCCTCCCCTGCCTTCCCAATGTAGTTTGACAGTCTGTTCAATACTTCTTTGCCTCTGTATCTATTTTTCCCCACCATTTCTTTCCTTTAAAAAATTTTACCTCTGCATACTAGAAATTAACATATAATAACAACAACAACAACAAAAAATGTTTGAGTCCCAATTTCAATGTCCAACAGTTCTGAGTCCCCGTTTCAATGTCTAACAGTTCCTTATGTGTACATGTCAGCAGTGATATCTGGATGGTGGGCACATGGTGGCAATGCAGGTCCGACCCTCTCTGGTTTGGTCCTAGGCAACCTGCAGTGGTGCACAGCTGCTGACTGCTTGCGTGGCAAGGCATTGTCAGCATCTTCCATCTCTGGACTGTTTTTCCTCTTGTCTTCGTGGTTGGAGCAGACCTGTCAATTCCTCTCTGTTGCAGGAATCCACATGGTCTTGGAGTTGTTTTCTGAAAATATACAAACATATTCTCCACCACAAGTTAATAAAGGAATCTTTTCTATATAATTGATTTGGGATCCTTTTTATTTTTGTTCAAACAATTTTCCTTTGTCTTATTTAGACACCATGTGTGTTTTTCATGGGTGTCTTGCTGTTAGCATTACAAATGAAAATTAATTTTGTAAAGTAAAAATTTTCTAGATGTAATTTACTTATAGGATATTTTTCCTTACATGATATTACCCTACTATTCCCCCCACCTTTTTTTTTTTTTGATTAATGGAGGTTTCTATAAATTTTATAATGCAGTCTTGATAACTTTAAATTTAATTTTTTTTTCTGCCCAAAAATATGACTACTTTAGGTTCATTGCATGTTCAGAAAAATTTACCATGAGATGAACTACCAATAGAACATTTAGTTATTACTTTAAGAACAGCTTTTTGTCCAGGGCAATTAAATTTACTTGAATATTAACTTATTTCAATTAGCCTATTTAAATTAATCAGAAAACTTGATTACTATTTTATTGTCAAGTTTAATACTCTACCAACAATCTTAGTTTACCCTGTAAATATGAGTGGGAAGGATTATTGGCATTCTTGAGTAGGAACTGAGCATTCCTGATGCTAGACTGAATTTAGATATAGGGCAGCTGCTGTCGGCCAAGTCTCTTTTCTGTTACCTGGGTCCCGATCTGAGCTGGGCCAAGTCTCTGTCTGTCACGTGTATCCCAATCTGAGCTGGGCCAAGTCTCTGTCTGTCACCTGTATCCCGATCTGAGTTGGGCCAAGTCTCTTTCTGTCACCTGTATCCCGATCTGAGCTGGGCCAAGTCTCTTTCTGTTGCCTGGGTCCCAATCTGAGCTGGGTGTGGGAAGCGCGAAGCAGCCATGGGGGCAGGAGACCTCCCTCAGAAGGGGCGAGTGTTCAAGCCCCTGCAATGTTGGGGGGTGAGGATCTTCTGTTGCCCCCCAAGTTCTCTCCTGATGGCCCCTCTGCGACTGTGTCTCTCTTATGTTGTTCCTTCCTTGACGAATCTTACCCGTCTCTGGCTAACCAGCCATCCTCCGGGGCCAAGCAGGGTGATGTGAGGTTCAGTTTTGTCTCCTTGGTAGCCTATGCCCCCGTGTCCTCCACGCCCAGCACCTGCCTTGGGAACCCCTGGCCTGCTGGCGGGGTCCCGGTGCTGATCACATATCTCGAGGAACTCAGGTTTCTTCTCTAGTGAGGGCCCAGCTCACACAATTGAGCGTGTGACAGATCCATGGTACCAGCCCCCAAGAGGCTTCAAACTCAGCATGAACAGAAAGCTCAGGTAACAGCTGAGGGCAATTGGATTGTGAGAAGAGGATCCCTCTTGGCACAAAGGGCAAGAGTGGCCAATATAGGATGCTCAAGTGCCTTCCCAGTGCCTTAATTCCTTCTGCAAGGGATTAAATCCTTTCATGTCCTTTTTTTTTTTTTTTAATTGCTGCCAACCATTGAAAGAATTAGTTTGTAAGTTTGTTTGGGATAATTGTACAATATGCTGTTACAAAATATCTAAAATTATAATGACATTGTAGAATAATATCATGTAAGGATATTCTTTGTCCTAGGCCCTGGCAATTCCATTTCAAACTGGCTATCAATTTCTTTTTGTAGCTTTATATAAACTTTGTCAGGGAGGCAAAAACACAAATTACTTTAGTTCAAGAGGCCAAATATATTGACTTTCAATTACAATCCTTCTGACTTTTGAAGAAAACTTCTCTTTGTTTCCTTCCAAAATAATTTTCAGGCTACAGAGAGTTTCATTTAAAAATCTTTGTCACATGAAACAATTTCTCTTAATGTTATGGTGACCACTAGTATGGATTAGATTTGGTATTTTATTTTTATTTTATAGTTGTTTAAATTAATTTATTTTTATTTTTTACATATGTGTCCTTATTCCCCCATAACCACCCGCTCGCCACTTATGCCCTGCCCCCTTGTTGTCTGTGTACATTGATTAGGTACATATGCATGCATACAAGTCCCTTGGTTGATCTCTCCACCTTACCCCCACCCTCCCCTACCTTACCTGAGGAATGACGTTCTGATCGACATTTCTCAGCCTCTGGATCTGTTCTTGTTCATCAGTGTATGCCATTCATTATATTCCACAAATGAGTGAGATCATGTGATATTTATCTCTCTGCCTGGCTTATCTCACTTAGCATAATGCTCTCCAGTTCCATCCATATTGTTACAAATGGTAGGAACTCCTTTTTTACCGCAGTGGAGTATTCCATTGTGTAGATATACCACAGTTTTTTAATCCACTCATCTGCTGATGGGCATTTAGGCTGTTTCCAAATTTTAGCTATGGTGAATTGTGCTGCTATAAACATAGGGGTGCATATATCCTTTCTGACTCATGTTTCTAGTTTCTTGGGATATATTCCTAGAAGTGGGATCACTGGGTCATATGGGAGTTCCATTTTCAGTTTTTTGAGGAAGCTCCATAGTGTTCTCCACAGTGGCTGCACCAGTCTGCATTCCCACCAGCAGTGCAAAAGAGTTCCTTTTTCTCCGTATCCTCACCAACACTTGTTGTTTGTTGATTTGTTGATGATAGCCATTCTGACAGGTGTGAGATGGTACCTCATTGTTGTTTTGATTTGCATCTCTCTGATGATTAGTGACTGTGAGCAGGTTTTCATATGTCTCTTGGCCTGCCTTCTGTCTTCTTTCAAAAAGTGTCTATTTAGGTCAGTTGCGCATTTTTTGATTGGGTTGTTTATCCTCTTTTTGTTAAGTTTTGTGAGTTCTCTGTATATGTTGGAGATTAAACCCTTATTGATATCATTTTCAAATATGTTCTCCCATGCAGTGGGCTTTCTTGTTGTTTTATTGATGGTTTTCTTTGCTGTGCAAAAGCTTTTTCTTTTAATGTAGTCCCATTTTTTTATTTTCTCTTTAGCTTCCATTGCCCTAGGAGTAGTATCAGTGAAGAAGTTCTTTCGGCATATGTCCGAGATTTTACTGCCTGTGGATTCCTCTAGTATTTTCATGGTTTCCCATCTTATGTTTAAGTCCTTTATCCATTTTGAGTTTATTTTTCTGTATGGTATAAGTTGGTGATCTAGCTTCATTTTTTTTGCATGTATCTGTCCAATTTTCCCAACACCATTTGTTGAAGAGACTCTCTGGACTCCATTGTATGTTCGTGTATCCATTGTCAAATATTAATTGAGCATATTGATTTGGGTCAATTTCTGTGTTCTCTATTCTATGCCATTGATATATATGTCTGTTCTTGAGCCAGTACCAGGCTGTTTTAAGAACAGTGGCTTTCTAATACAGCTTGATATCTGGTATTGAGATCCCACCTACTTTGTTCTTCTTTCTCAGGATTGCTGTAGCTATTCAGGTTCTTTTTTTATTCCAGATAAATTTTTGGAAAGTTCGTTCTAGGTCTGTGAAATATATCGTTGGTATTTTAATGGGAAGTACATTGAATTTATAGATTGCTTTGGGTAGTTTGGACATTGTAATGATGTTTATTCTACCAATCCATGAACACGATATGTTCTTCTATCTGTTTATGTCTTCCTCTATCTCTTTTTTTCAGTGTCGTGTAGTTTTCCATGTATAGGTTTTTACCTCTTTAGTTAAGTTTATTTCTAGGTATCTTAATTTTTTGGTGCGATGGTAATGGGATTGCTATTTTAGTCTCTCTTTCTTAAGTTCATTATTGGTGTATAGAAATGCCATAGATTTCTTGGTGTTAATTTTGTATCCTGCTACATTACCGAATTCATTTATTAAGTGTAATAATTCTTTTATGGAGTCTTTAGGGTTTTCTATGTACAGTATCATATCATGTGCGAATAAGGACAGTTTTACTTCTTCTTTTCCAATTTGGATGCCTTTTATTTCTTCTTCTTGTCTGATCGCAATGGCTATTACTTCCAGCACTATATTGAACAGGAGTGGTGAGAGTGGGCATCCCTGTCTTGTTCCTGTTCTTAGGGGAAATGGTTTTAGTTTTTGCCCATTGAGTATGATGTTGGCTGTATAGCTTTTATTATTTTGAGGTATGATCCTTCTATTCCCACCTTGCTGAGAGTTTTTATCAAGAAAGGATGTTGGATTTTGTCAAATGCTTTTTCTGCGACAATTGATATGACTATGTGATTTTTATCTCTCAATTTGTTTCTGTGATGTATCACATTTATTGATTTGCGAATATTGTACCATCCTTGCATTCCAGGATAAATCCTACTTGGTCATGGTGTATGATCTTTCTGATGTACTGCTGGATTTGATTTGCTGAATTTTGTTGAGGATTTTGGCATCTATGTTCATGAGGGATATTGGCCTGTAATTCTCTTTCATTGTGTTTTCTTTATCTGGTCTTGGTATTAGGGTGATGCTGGCCTCATAGAAGGAGCTTGGAAGTGTTCCTTCTTCTTGAATTTTCTGAAATAGTCTGAGGAGGATAGCTTTTAGTTCTTCCTTGAATGTTTGGTAAAACTCCCCTGTGAAGCTGTCTGGCCCCAGACTTTTGTTAGCTGGGAGCTTTTTGATGACTGCTTCAATTTCTTCCACAGTTATCAGCCTATTTATATTTTTAGAATCTTCCAGAGTGAGTTTTGGAAGGTTGTATTTTTCTAGGAATGTGTCCATTTCCTTCAGATTCTGTAGTTTATTGGAATAGAGTTGTTCATAGTATTTTTTAACAATCCTTTGTATTTCTGTGGGGTCTGTTGTTATTTCACCTCTTTCATTTCTGATTTTATTTATTTGGGTCCTCTCTCTTTGCTTCTTGGTGAGGGCTAGAGGTTCGTCAGTCTTGTTTATCCTTTCGATAAATAAGAGCTTTATCCAGCTCTTGGTTTTGTTGATCCTTTGTATTGTTTTTTTGGTCTCTATGTCATTCATTTCTGCTGTGATCTTTATTATGTCCTTCCTTCTGCTCACTGTGGGCTTTTCTTGTTGCTCTCTTTCTAATTCTTTGAGTTGTTGAGTTAGAAGATTTATTACCGTTTTTTCTTGTTTTTTGGGGTAGGCCTGTAGAGCTATAAACATCCCTCTTAGGACTGCTTTCATTGTGTCCCATAGCATTTGCATTGTTGTGTTTCTGTTGTCATTATTCTCCAGGATGTTTTTAATTTCTTCTTTGCTCTCATTGATCCACCCAATCATTGTTTAATAGCATGCTATTCAGTTTCCAAGTGTTTGAATTTTTTGGAATGTTGTTATTATAGTTTATTTCTAATATTATGCCATTGTGGTCTGAGAAAATGCTTGATATGATTTCAATCTTTTTGAATTTAGGGAGGCTTTGCTTGTGAGCCAATATGTGATCTATTTTTGAAAATGTCCCATGTGCACTTGAGAAGAACGTATATTCCTTGGCTTTGGGGTGAAATGCTCTGAAGATGTCAATTAGGTCCATCTGACCTGGTGCGTCATTTAGAATTGCTGTTTCTTTGCTGATTTTTTTTCCCTAGAGGATTTATCCAGTGATGTCAGTGGTGTATTAAAGTCTTCTACTATGATTGTATTGTTGTCGATCTCTCCCTTGATATCTTCCAGGCGTTTTTTTATGTATTTGGGTGCTCCTGCGTTGGCTACATATATGTTTACCAGAGTTATATCTTCTTGTTGAATTGCTCCCTTTAGTATTATGTAGTGGCCTTCCTTATCTCTTGTTAGGCCCTTTACTTTGAGGTCTATTTTATCAGATATAAGTATTGCTACCCCAGTTTTTTTCGCATTTCCATTTGCCTGAAAAATATTTTTCCATCCCTTCACTCTCAGTCAGTGTGAATCCTTTGCTATGAGGTGGGTCTCTTGTAGACAGCAAATATATGTGTCATGTTTTTTTTATCCATTCAGCTACCCTATGTCTTTTGACTGGTGCATTTAATCCATTTATGTTTAATGTTATTATTGACAAGTACATGTTTATTGTCATATATTCCTTAGTGTTTGTGTTTCTTTTTGCCTTTCTCTTTCTTCTTTTTACAGCATTCCCTTTGGCATTTCTTGCCTTCCTGGCTTGGTAGTGATAAATTCTCTTAGCCCTTTTTTGTCTGTGAAGCTCCTGATTCCCCCTTCAATTTTGAATGATAGCCTTGCTGGGTATAGTATTCTTGGATTCAGTCCCTTGCTTTGCATCACTTTGTATATTTCATTCCATTCTATTCTGGCCTGATGTGTTTCTGTTGAGAAATCAGTTGATATTCTAATAGGATATCCCTTGTAGGTAACTTTCTGTCTCTCTCTAGCAGCCTTTAAGATTCTTACTTTGGCATTGGTGTTCGCCAGTTTAATTATGATGTGTCTTGGTGTCGGTCTTTTGCGGTTCAACTTGTTTGGGACTCTATGTACTTCTTGGACCTGCATAGTTTTTTTCTTGCCAATATCAGGGAAATTTTCTGTCATTATTTCTTCAAACAGATTTTCTATTCTTTGCTTCTCTTCCTCTCCTTCTGGTATCCCTATTATTCGAATATTTTTTCATTTTGTGTTGTCCCAAAGCTCCCTTAGGCTCTCCTTTTGCTTTTTAAATTTCTTTCCAGTTGCTGCTGTGTTTGTGTGTTTTTTCCTACCTTGTCTTCTAATTCGCTGATGCGGTCCTCAGCCTCTTCTAGTCTACTATTTAATTCTTCCAATGTGTTCTTTATTGCAGCTATGTCGTTCTTCATCTCCTCTTGGTTTCTTTTCATGACATTTTCATTCAGCTCCTTATAGTTCTCATTGAGTTGTGTATATTTGTCATCCATCCATTTAAAACATCCTTATAACCATTACTCTGAATTCTCTCTCTGTTAAGCTCCTAGCCTCAATTTCATTTAACTCCCTTTCTGGTGATTCCTCTTTTTCTTTCCTTTGGGTGTTGCTTTTTTGTCTCCCCATGTTTTCCTGTAATGTTTTAATTGTAAATCCAATTGCTTTGCTACCCAGGTTCTTTTGGTGATGGTGCTACTGGTGAAATCTCGTAGTTCTCCTGGGCTTGGTAATCTAGTGTAGCTCCCTACTTGAGCTATTTGGGTTCTCTTGATGTAGTCCTGCGAGCTTGAGAGGCACAACTGCGGTGCCTAGAAATCAGCAGCTGTGGAGGGGGGTGTCCCAATTTTTGCTGTCTTGCACCCTTAATTGAAATCACGTGTGCCTAGTGGGGCTCACAGTGGCACCAAGGAACCATCTGTCAGGGTGATGTGGCTCAGGGGGCTACACTTTGGAAAGGGGTAACTTTGTTGCCCAGAGTTCTGTAGCTGTGGAGTGGGTAGACTCAACTTTTGCTGCCGTGTCTGTAGTGGATAGGTGCTTTCTCCTGGTGGCGGCTCACAGGAGCACCCATGGTAAGTTTGCCAGCAAGGCACACTGAAGCACTCTGGAGGGCCCTGGCAGTGTAGCCAGGTAATTGAGGTGCCTAGCTTCTAAAGATTTCTCTTTAGAGTAGATCCTATGGCCTCAGGGAGTATTCAGATTCCATGGTATTAATCAGGGTGGAATCTGGGTGTGGCTATATTGGTTGCCTGGAGACTGGAGGGAGGGGCTATCTCTCAGGGAAAAATGGCTTCTGGTGACTTAGCACCAGACTTGCTGCCACGTCTCCTGGACTGTCCACTGCCTACTCTCCCCAGATTCCACGACTCCACCCCTTCTCCAGCACTTCAGCCACAGGTAAGTGTCTATCTCCAAAAGGTCCCACGAAACAGGTTCAGTGGGGAAAGGTGCAGGCCCCAGCACTAGGAAGGACCGCATCTCTGCAAGTTCCTCTCTTGCCGGCACTGCGCGTTTCGGCAGCTCTGTAGGGCTGCGTTTGAGCTCAGATCCCAAATCCAGACTCCAAGGTCTAAAATCCACTACTTCCCGCTGTCCCGTTGACTCTTTTTTTTTTTTTTTATTCAGACGCTTTGCCTGTCCTCAGGGATGCTGCTTGGCGCTGTGTAGTTTCTCCCTGACCTTCTGGACACAGAGGTTCGGCAGATTCTACTGCCTAGATCTTTGATTTTACCTTTATCTGTGGGATCCCTGCCCTTCCCGGCTGCAAACTATCTCACCAGCTGCGCCTCCTTTGCCAATTCGGGCTGGATTCCACTCATTTCAGCTGCTCCCTCTATTTGCTCCGGGACAAGGCTCAGGACACATCCTTCTATTCCGCCGCCATTTTGTCCTCCCCATTTATTTTATTCTTAAGACTCCATATATAAGTGAAATCATCTGTTATTTGTTTTTCTCTGTCTAATTTATTTCACTTTGCATAATACCTTCTAGGTCCATCCATGTTTTCACAAATGGTAATGTTTCACTCTTTTTTATGACTGTGTAATACTCCATTATATATCTGTACCACAAATTCTTTATCCCACTCATTTATTGATGGGCACTTGGGTTGCTTCAATATCTTGGCTATTATAAATACATATAAAAGCCTAAGAAACCATTACAACTAAACGACCAGAACAACCAGTCAACCAGTCGCTATGATGTGCACTGATCACCAGGGGGCAGACGCTCAATGCAGTAGCTGCCCCCGGTGGTCATTGCACTCCCACAGCCACCCTCCCGTGGCCCCTTGCACCGGCAGGCTGGCCCCCCATCAGCCCCTGGTGCTAAACCATTAATAGATGACCTGTTTCTGTGTCGGGGTTTCATACATAGCAGAGCGGCTCCCTCACTGCAATCTATTGAAAATCAGCTCTCAACACAAGGGTTTGTCTCACTCCCATCCTCTCTTTTCCCTGAGGGCTGCCCACCTGCCACAGTGGCAGTACAGCACCGAGGGAAGGAGGAGCAGGGAGGTGGAGAACCACATGGTGGCGGGGTGCCAATGGTGGCGTCAGCGTCTGGTGTCCGTTCCTTCTGCGCCCAGCCCGGTGACTGGCGCCTTCTCTCCTGACCTGTCAGGGCCCTCGGGCCTGGGCTGAGATGGGGAACTGGGGGTGGGTGGTGGCGGATGCGACCTCTTCCCCATGGGGGCCAAGGGCCAGCTCCCTCCTTGGGCCAGTGGCCAATCTCCTGCGGTCCCACCCCCTACCCACTCCCCCCGACCCCCATGCACAAATTCGTGCACTGGGCCTCTAGTTGTAAATAATGCTGCAGTGAACCTAGGGGTGCATATATTTTTCTAATTAGTGTTAGATGTCTTCAAATATATACCCAGAAGTGGCATTTCTGGGTCATAAGGTAGTTTGATTTTTAATTTTTTGAGAAACTTCCATACTGTTTGTATAGTGGCTTCACCAATTTGCAGTATCACCAAAAGTGCAAGATGGTTCACTTTTTTCCACATCTTTGCCAACAGTTGTTTGTTGATTTATTAATGATAGTCATTCTGGAAGGTGTAAGGTGATATCTCCTTGTGGTTTTAATTTTAATTTCTCTGATGATTAGTGACGTTGAACATTTTTTTCATGTCCTCTTTGTAGAAGGATCTATTCGTATCCTCTGTCCAGTTTTTAATTGGATTTTAGTGTTTTCTTTTTTTTTTTTTTTTTTGGGTGTTGAGTTGTATATTTCTTTATAAATGTTAAATATTAACCCCTTATCATTGGCAAATATGTTCTCCCATTCAGTGGGTTGTTGTCTCATTTTGTTGATTGTTTCATTTGCTATGCAAAAACTTTTCAGTTTGATATCGTCCAATTTGTTTATTTTTTCATGGGTTTCCCTTTTCCAAGGAGGATATATAAGGAAAAAATAGTACTAAGAGCAATATCCAAGAGTTTACTGCCTATATTTTCTTCTAGGAGTTTTAGATTTTAACGAAAACTCCCGGGTGGCACTGCTGAGCTTTGTTCTGCCTGCCTCAGCAAGTATACCATCCTTTCTCTCATCTTACGGACCTGATCAATCTCTTTTACTTGTGTGCCTCAAAAGAGATGACATTAGACCTTTAACAATTGTACAGGAAACATCCAACCGTAACAAATACTTAAGGAGTCCCTGTTTTGGGCATAGTACACTGGAGTGTGCTGTGGAGAATAAAAAAGAAACATTAGGCATGGCCCCTGCCAAGAGCATATTGATCAGCATCAAAAGTAGGATGGGGGAGTAAGTTGCAAGTTTGTTTTCTAAATAGGGAAATTGTGGGCCCTGAGTTAAAAATATTGTATGGTATATTCCCACCCTTTGATGACTGAGTACTCACTGATATACCTGAGGAAGACTGAAGCATTTATTTTTGAAATATGGACTTTTTAAAAGTTAGTCTTCAGTATACTAAAGAAGAGCAGAAGCTAAAGTTTTTTATATCCTCATCAGGATTGTACCTTATTCTCAGATATACATAAATTCGGTGTGAACCAAGAGTTACGTAACATCCATAGCATGGAAGCTGCAATAGACTTTAATTAATTCCTAGGTAAAATTAGTATGCATTACAGTTTAGAGGAACAAAACACAGAAACCCACTAATCAAAATGTTCAGCTTAACAGCACTGGGGCTTTTTTCATTAGTTGTATTGTCTCAAATTTCATCACTGTACCAGCTGGCTTCTTGTCAATTTATAATTTGGACCTTAACATCAAATAGCAAAAAAATTAATTACAGGAAAAGAAATCCCGATGGGAATTTTGTGCTCAGAGGTTTTTCACAATTAACCAGACATGAATGGTTGCTATTTACAGAGGAAATGGAAAGGGAGAGAAGAACTCAGTCGAATTTCCTAGAATCATTAATTAACTATAGCAATGTTCGTAACTTTTCTCCCTATTTCAAAATTGCTTAGCCAAATTTTTGAGCCTTCACGTTTCTGGAAGCACCTACTTCCGTTACTGTATTGAATGCAGTGAATCATGGCATGAACTGTGCATTTTTGTACAAAATGTCCCAAGTGACAGCTCAGAAGATTGCTCTCCTCCCTTCATTTTGAAATGGATAGTATTCTGTGCATCACATTAGTGATCACAGTCATGATTTAATGATCAGAGACCCTGCTTGCTGGTCGGTGCCCAGGTACATGCAATGCATAGTTTGTACTTGAAAGTGTTGTTGTCAAATGACATAGTCTTTGCCTCTGTGTACACGAGTCAGTTTAAACTGGACTTTTCTAAGCCTTTTATCTGTTGAATAAACCAGCCAAAGGTCTTACAAATGCTTTCCTCAGTTTAGGCTTGTACTTTTTTTTTTCTTCTTTATCATATAGCTTAGAAATTCTTATTTGTGATCCATTCTTAAATTCCTAACACTCTAATACAGTGAGTGGTTCTTACCCATTTTTAAGACTTAGGATCCTTGGAGACTCTGAAGAAAACCTTTCTCCTCAGAATACACAGATTAACATACATACATTTTGCATAAAATGTCAGGGAATCACAACGAATTCATGAACTGTGGTTGTATTCATTCAGGAATATATACACACTAGTATATTGTGATTGTGTGTATACATGATATATATTTATATACTAGAGGCCCGGTGCATGAATTTCATGCACAGGTAGGGTCCCTAGTCCTGGCCGGCAATCAGGGATGATTGGGGCCTTCCAGCTGCCAGCTGGGGCCTTCCTGCACTCCGCACCACCCCCTGGGTGGTTAGCACATGCCATAGTGAGGATTGAACTCCTGGTCTCTCAGTCAAACTCCCGAGGGGACACTTTGCATATTAGCCTTTTATATATATAGATAATTTAGAAATATGTGCACATATATATGTATAGTTTTATATGGTTACATTAAATACTGATTCAGATCATGTGTCTACTATTCCATTAAGTTGTCTGTACTAAACATATCAATTACTTTCATTGCCATCACCTGAATACGTTTACATTTCTTATTCATCTTTATTAGAGCAGCCCTTAGTTACAAGCTTATTTGGGTGGCCATATTTCACTGCACTGTCTCACATGCGGCCGCATTCCCTAAGTAATTTGTAGGTCATAAATGAGAAGAACATTCTTAACTTGTTTTAATGATATTATTTTTCTTTGTTAGGTTTGTGAGATGGGAGCTAAATGTAAGATAACTAGCAGGCATTTTCCACTTTTCACTGTTCAGAGAATTGCTCACCATTATTCCAAGGTCACTTTGAAAGTCTTCTGTGATTTTCTTCCATTTATTTTATGCTTGTGTTTACAGTTTTGAACCACATATGAAATTTAATGTTGTATTTGTCTACATTAAAGTTAATTTGCCCCTTGTAAGCTCATTTACAACAGAGATAACATTCGAATGCCACTCTGTAGAATGTTCTGTCTGCAGTCACTAATGTAATTTTCCTATCTATATCTTTGTTGTATGCAACTTTGTGTATCTTTCAATTTAAAAGGAAGCCTCCAGGAGAAGGTTTTCAGAAAATCTAAATTAGCCTTTAATAGAGATTAATAAATGATTCTCTAATAGAATAAGGTCCTCATCATATCTTGAAAAATGTTTAATAGCTCTTTATTCTAACTTAGAAATTCAATTTTATATTCTATATTATATAAGTATGTTTATTGAAATATTCTTTTTTATAATTTTATTTTATTGTTTAAAGTATTACATATATTAGTACATATATCTCCTTTTTTCCCTCCATTGATCTCCCCCTACCTCCCCTACCCCCTGTTGCATACCCTCATTCCACCCCCCCCCAAGTGTCTTGTGTCCATTGGTTGTGCTTATATGCATGCATACAAGTCCTTCGGTTAATCTCTTTCCCCCTCTCCCCAGCCTTCCCCCTGTAATTTGACAGTCTGAACTATTCTTTAAAGTAGTGTTTTTATACTTAAAAAGGATAAATGAAGTAAACCTTATAATACATGCAAAATCCTAACTTGGATTATGATGCCAAACATTTTCCCTGCTTTCATCTTTTTCTTATATTTTCCAAGTACTTAATTTGACCTCATACAATACAATTTTTTCATAATAGTTAATAATTTCTAGATATGTTATTGAAAAAATGCATGATTAAAATTGTCTTACCTTAGATGGCACTAAAATGAAATTTTAAATATAAATGATGAAAAATGCTTTTAAAGTAGTATCTTAAACATATATGTTAAGGAATATAATTTGTGTTTTTAAATAGTATTTTTAGTAACAATTTGCTAATGTGCCTGTCTCTTCAAATAATTAGGAATGTTCAATTCTTGGGTAACATTTTCTCACAGAATCATATCTCTTATTTACCTTTCTTTAAAATTTGTTCAATTAGTTTACATTCAACATTATTTTGTATTAGTCTCAGTAGAGTAGTTAGATAATCCTGTATTTTATAAAGTGTTGCCCCTGATATTTCCAGTACCCAACTGGCACCATACATAGTTATTACAGTATTACTGACTATATTTCCTATGCTGTACTTTACATCCCCATGACTATTTTGTAATTTCCACTCTGTGTTTCTTAATCCCCTCATCTTTTCGACCCAGTCCGGAGTCCTCCTCCCCTCTGTCGATCATCAGTTTGTTCTCTGTATCTTTGAGTTTGTTTCAGTTTTGGTTTGTTGATTTTGTTCTTTAGATTCCACATATAAGTGAAATCATATGGCATTTGTCTTTCTCTAACTCACTATTTCACTTAGCATAATACCCTCTAGGTCCATCCATGTTGTTGCAAATGGTAAAATTGCATTCTTTTTTGTGGCTGAGTAATATTCCATTGTATATATGTATCATGCTGTTTACCTTTTGATCAGCTCTTTTAGTTATTCAGTTTATCTTAAGGAAATGTCAGACAAATGTACATAGATACATTTATAAGACTGGTCATTTTTTATATTGGTAAAATGTTAGAAAAAGCCAAAATGACTATCATGACAAGAATGATTAAATAAAATTGCATTATATGCACATAATGAAATACCACCATGGTGATGTATACTTAATGACATGGGAAATACATAAAAATTCAATATAATATAAGTTTCATATTTTGCAACTTTTGTTCAAAATATGTTTTAGGTAGATAGGTAGACTAGATAAGTAGGTAGGTAGGAGATAGATAGATAGATAGATAGATAGATAGATAGATAGATAGATGTAGATCTATAGCTATTAGTATAGATATAAGTGATAAAAATATACTTACCAAAAAAGAAACAGTAGTGTCTTAGTCTACTTGGACATCTATAATGAAATTATCATAGATCAGGTAACTTTTAGACAACACAAATTTATGTCTCACAGTTTGGAGGCTGGAAGTCTGAGTTCAGAGTGCCAGCATAGCTGAGTGAGGGCCTCTTCTTTGTCACAGACTTCTAGATTGCATCCTCATGTTGTGGAAGAGGCCAAGGAGCTCTGTTGGAGCCTCTTATGTAAAAGGGCACTAATCCCATTCCTAAAGGCTCCATCCTCATGACCCGAGCACCCCCTCAAAGGTCCCACTGCCTAATACCGTGGTCGGCAAACTGCGGCTCGCGAGCCACATGCAGCTCTTTGGCCCCTTGAGTGTGGCTCTTCCACAAAATACCACGGCCTGGGCAAGTCTATTTTGAAGAAGTGGTGTTAGAATAAGTTTAAGTTTTAAAAATTTGGCTCTCAAAAGAAATGTCAATCATTGTACTGTTGATATTTGGCTCTGTTGACTAATGAGTTTGCTGACCACTGGCCTAATACCATCACATTGAAGATTAGGATTTCAACATAGGTATCTTGGGGGAGACACTAGCATTCAGACCATAGCAACTGGTCATTTGGTAATATTTCAGATACTTTATGGATATATTTTATTGTGATTTCTAAAATAATATATCAGTATATTGTGTGTATAATAAAAAATAAAAGAAAATGTAATATAATAGTTAATATTAGCATAGATATTGAGCAGCATATTGTGTCTTAAACTCTTCTAAATTTTTTAATAATATATCTATCAGTATATTACTTATAAAATAAAAATAACGAATAAAAGAAAAATAAGGCACTATAATATTAGCCACTGTTTTAGTCATATATTGTGTCTTGTGCTCTTCTACTGATTTGCATGCCTTATCTCATTTAATTGTAATTTGCTACTTGTCAATCTTTATTTATGCTATAGATTATATGGACATGAATTTTCATGCCAGAATGATAATGTCATTTCACATTGGATCGGTTTTTGGATGGAGTCCATAAATAGTTGAAAACTGTATCCAGTGTGTGTGTGTGTGTGTGTGTGTGTGTGTGTGTGTGTGTGTGTGTGTGTGTTTCTGGGTAACAGATACTTACCTTTTAATCAGATTATGAGATGGGTTACTATTGCCCACAATAATTTTGCTGAAACTCACCATTCAATTCTGTACTGACAAAAAAACAAGCAAACAAATAAAAAACCCTGTGCTTCCAAAGAGGGATACTGAAGTAGAAGAATTTATATTTTCACCTTATTCATCTGAGCAGTTGAAAAAGATGACAGGTATCAAGAGTTGTGACCTGGGTCGCATTTTTAAGAAGACTGGGAAGAATGAAGAGATAAGGAATCCTGTAGTACCAGCGGTGTGTTCTACCCAGTACAGAGCTCTGCTTTTATTTATTTATGTTTTCAATATATTTTTATTGATTTTAGAGAAGAGGAGAGTGGGAGAGAGAGATAGAAACAACAATGATGAGAGAGAATCATTGATCAGCTGCCTGCTACAATTCCCACACTGGGAATGAAGCCTGCAACCTGGGCATGTGCCCTGACCAGGAATTGAAACGTGACCTTCTAGTTCAGTGGTCGGCAAACTGTTGCTCGCGAGCCGCAGTTTGCTGCTCTGTTCACTAATGAGTTTGCCAACCACTGTTCTAGTTAACATGTCGATGCTCAACCACTGAGCCATGCAAGCTGGGCAGAGCTCTGCTTTTAGAAGGTGTTTATGCTGTTTAAGTGGAATGTAATCAAATGTATACTGTACAATATATACCATATGTAGTCCAATATATATATATACACACTACATGTAGCATATATAATATTATCCTATAAAATAAAGAGCTAATATGCTAATTAGACCAGACAGGGGACCGACCTTCCAGGATGACCAGTGGGCAGGGGGCGGGGTTGCGAGCCAGCCAAGGCTGTGAAGGCCAACACATCCTTACACGAATGTCAGGCATCTGGCTTCTAGTGTGACTATAATAGTATATATAACCTCTGAGGGCTTGTTCAGAGATTTTGCAGGATGAACATATAGGAATAATGAAGGAAGAAAGTGAAGAAGGCATCCTAATGTAGCAACCTGATTAATCCTATCAATCTGGGTATCTTCTAGCAAAATTATTTTCACTTTGAATTCTGCCTTTTAAGATCTGAAATAGCAGATAATTCAAAGGGCATTAATACTTGGCTTAGGAAAATTTGTTTGTATTATTAAACACATGAATAAGTGCATCAGTGTAGAAATTTTGCACTTGAAAGAATGGCATCACGTTTCCTGACACCTAAGTGAAGAGGAGCCGAATTGCTGCCTTTTGAATTTATCCTCGTTACTTATATGTCTGCTGGTCAGTTTCCTCCTCAGAATGATGGGGGCCAGGAATGTTAGCTTTAGTCTAACTCTTCCTATTGTCCCTTATGTCCTTTGTTCCCGAACCACATCAGTAATGAGTGGAAGTGTGTTGCATCAAAGTTGCCATACCTTGAAAGGTGTTAGCTGCCAGACCCTGTTCCAAGTGCCTCACTTACCTCACTTGAATCTTCAAAGAGCTTTTATGAAACTTATTATCTGATTTTACATAGGAGGAACCTGAGTTCTGGAGGTTACATGGCCTAAAGTCACTAAAATCATTCAAGTGGCCTTGCTGGAACTAAAGCCCCAGTCTCTCTGACTTGGAAGCCCCGCTGTCTATCCTCAATGACATATACACTTCTGTGCTGTTGTTCTTCAGGGTGTGGCCTCAGCTCTCCTGCTTTCAGAATATTACAGGGCAGCTGATGAAAATACAAATTTCTGCCAAGGACTCAGAGTCAGAAATCTGGGTCCCTCCTGTGTCACATAGTGGGAATACCATAAGAAATATTTAGACTGAAATATTAAAATTTAGCCAAATGTTGTAGACACTTTAATTTTTATGAAACTACCACAGACGTATTTGTTTGGATGTTGTTTTTAGTGTGATGACTATGGTCCTGAAAAGTGAAAAAGCATTTGCAGCTCGCCTCAAAGGTAGTGGATCAGAATCAGTGAGCACGAATGTTTTTAATAAGCTCTCTAGGAATCTGTGTGTTTCCTCTGGAGCATACTAATTGATTGGAAAGCATAGCTCTACACTCTCTATTACTCCTCCCAAGGGGTGATGATATCACAAGTTCTTCTTCTTTTGGTTGTTGTTTTGGTAGCATTTGACTCTAACCACCCTCCTTGAATCTCTTCTTAGCCTTCTATATTTCTTATGTTCTGCTTTCTCTGCTAACCATTGTTCCTCTGTCTTCTCTGTCTCCTTTCTGCTTGCAGTTCCTTGAGCTGTTGCCCATGGCCCTTTTCCTCCTGTGGCTGTAATTTCTATTATTTATTGAGGCCTTAGAACATACTCTTGCTCCCCATCCCCAGATCTTATCTGAATTTCAGTACCTTATTTTTAGCCATGTTACTCTAAATCCATGGATGCCTGTATATTCTTCAGGTCTTAAATTCAGTATGCCCAAAATGACCACATTACCTTCTTTCCACACACTCCCGCTGTCATCATCTTCCCCTAGAATAGCCAATGCTGTCACAGCTCAGTCTTCAGAGCCCGAAACTTCAAGTTGTATTCATACCTCCCTTTCCTCAACCTCCATTCATTAGCCAGTCATCCAATCCTGTTGTTTCCACCTCAGAAATGCCACCTGAATCAGTCATTCTATTCTTTATTCTCATTGCAAGCTGCCATCTCTTACCTTATACTTTGGTGGTTTTTAAAAATCTTTATTGTTGAAAGTATTACATATGCCCCTCTTTTTCCCCCATTGACCCCTTCTGGCACACACCCAACCCCCGCTCCAGGCCTTCACCAGCCTATTGCCTGTGTCCATGGGTTATGCATATATGCATGCAAGTTCTTTGGTTGATCTCTTTCCACCCACCCACCCCTGCCTTCCCTCTGAGAGTCAACAGTCTGTTCCCTGCTTCTATATCTCTGGATCTCTTGTTCACCTGTTTATTTTGTTCATTAGATTCCACATGTGAGTGAGATCATGTGATACTTGTCTTTCTCTGGCTTATTTCGCTTAGTGTAATACTCTCTTACCATATACTTTGGATTCCATATTAGGCTTCTTACCATTCAACTATCCCCCACACCCACTGTCTTTTCCATATTGCACCAGAGGTATTTTAGTAATAAGCACAGTTGAACTTCTCATTCCCCACTTAATAGGGCCTTTGGTTCCCTATTGCCTGCAACATAACATCCAAATTTCATGAGGCTTATCTTAATCTGACCTCATCCTTTCTGTACCACCTCTTCTCCTCACCACAAACATTATTTTAGGACTAAACCAAACTCCTTCACCAAGTCAGGGTGTAAAACCAGACTGTCTGGGTTCATAGTCCTACTACTTAACAGCCTCAGTTTTCTTACCTGTAAACTTGCAACAATAAGAGTACCTACCAGCACTTGAAGTTTGTTGAAAGTGGGAAGAGCACTGCATGTGCCCATGATAAGCAGGCATTAAGTATTTGCAGCTGCCTCTGCTATGACCATCGTGAGAGGAGTGATGTAACATTCTCCCCCAGAAAAGACTAAAGGAATTGCTTATCACCATTGGAGCCACCTCAGAGATCTGTAGGCATAGCAAAATAAAAGCATTTTGCCTTTAGAAAGCTTGGATCGAGCTTGTATGTGACTACACTTTAGCTACCTTGTGGCATTTCTAGGCTCTCTTAACATTCTGCACCAGTGGAAATCCCACTCGTACTTGGACATATAATATTCCCTAGACTGGCAGTGCCTTCACTATCAGTAAGGAATGAGCTCTACTACAGTTCTGGAGCTACATCATTTTGCCACTTGTGTGGAAGATGGAGCAAGCTATGCAGTGGCTACACCTTGAGCTGGTTAAATCAGGCTCCAGACTTAGGCAGGACTCCTAAGTGTAGCAGAGGGAAGTTCCTTGTGTCACTTTAGGGCATCCTACAGTAAATAGGGACCCATAGAGTCAGAAATCTGGGTCCTTCCTGTGTCACATAGTGGGAATATCAAGAGAAATATTTAGACTGAAATATTAAAATTTAGCCAAGTGTTTGTAGACACTTGAATTTTTATGAAACTACCACAGACATATTTGTTCAGATGTTGTTTTTAGTTTGATAACTATGGTCCTGAAAAGTGAAATGTCAACTGCAGTGTTTCCTAGCAGAGGTTGCCATAAAGCAATTCTGCAATAAATTATTTCAGATTACATCCTACCTTATTAGTTTTTATTTATTAGAATATTAATATACTAGTTGCTTTAAAGTAGAACACACTTGTATTGGCTATGGTACTTCCTAAGTCAAATAAGAAATCTGTCTTAGAAAATTTCAGTGTTAATGGGGTAAATGAGAATAAATTTTAGAAAATAGTGTTTAATCTTTAAAGGGGGGGGGGGGGGGGTAGGGAAGAAGCCATAAAGTAGAAATCCAACTTGGGGAAAACAGTATGAGCAATCTATTAGAAGACTAACATCTAAAGTTGATAATTATAATGATAAACACTATATCATTTTTCAAGTGTTTTGGATTTCTGGTTTTCATCATTATAGTAAGAGGTAATATAGAAATGGATTTCTAAACAAGTGTTCCAGTTACATGTACACACACACACACACACACACACACACACACACACACACACACACTCTTGAAATTAAAGGTACATGTCTAATGGTAACACATACATCTGACCAAGAAAATGAGCGATGACATGTATTTTGGTAGTACCTGAAGTTTACAGGGTTCTTGCCTATTGGGATGAGGTAGAAAGAACTTTGGATTTTAATCAGAAGAACTAAATTTCAGTGGTTGCTTTTCTACTTATTATCTGTGTGAGGTTGAACAAATCTCTTAACTGCCCAGAGCTTTGGATTTCTCCTCTGTGAATTGGATATAATAGAGAGTGTCTTTGAGAATCAAAAAATAATGTACATACAAAGCCATCTGAAATTATAAAGCATTCTGCAGATTTCAGAGATTAGAGAAATAGAGACTTTAGAAATTACTCAGAGATGATTTCAAAGGTGAAATGAGTATGGCAGAGATACCTGTTTTCAGAAGTGGGAATACATGCCTGGCTGAGACCACACCCTGGGCTTCTGAGCCCAGCAGCAGCCGGTCCTCTTGGTGTAGGGCTCTGCCTTTTCAGAGCCAGGGTCTGCGTCATTCCCAGGACAGCGCTACTCAACCACAAGCCAAACTTCTTGTAAGGACTTTACAACCATTTAGTTATTGAGTTATCTTAGTAAGAAATGCTAACATTACTAAGCAAAGTCTAAATTTGTTTTTTAATGCAGGTAACGAGTTTGGACATCCTGAATGGTTAGACTTCCCAAGAAAAGGAAATAATGAGAGTTACCATTATGCCAGAAGGCAGTTTCATTTAACTGATGATGACCTTCTTCGCTATAAGTTTTTAAATAACTTTGACAGGGATATGAATAAATTGGAAGAAAGATGTGGTTGGCTCTCGGCGCCACAGGTAAGCTCTTTACTCTAAATGTTATGTTTTAGTCACTGATGTTGTACATTCTCAGAAAGACAATCGATTTAAATCTATATTCAGGTCTTTAAAACAGCACTTTATTATTCAGTGTGTAGTGCCCTGTATCATACTTCAGGTTGTCAAAATATGTTATTGAAGTCTCTCCAATCGATAATTAAAATTTTAAACATGATACCCTGCTTACTTTATTGTTTAATTTGTTGTTGTTGTTTAATTTTAGTTATTTTTATTTCAATTGGTTAAAATAAATGACAAAAGCTCTACGTGAAATTTATTTTGGAAATTGCTGGGGAAACATCTTAATTGTTTTGACTTTTTCTTTATATAAATAATGATGCTGTCATAAAAAATTACTTTGACAACATGTAGATTTCTTTCTTTTTTCCTCCTCCTTTTACTGGTTTCTAAGCTGTCATTTCAATAGGTGCTACTAAACCTGCACGCTCTTTTGTATTTTTCATGAGCTTGACTCTCTTCTGGAATTAAAGTCTCAGTTTTCAATAAGTTTTCAACAATGTAATTAATAGGTGCAAATTTTATGCAGGCTTTTTTTTCCCCCTTGCAAAAATTAGCATATAGTATGTATTACTTATAGTCCATTTACTTTTTAAGGGTGCTGTTTGAAATTACTGTTGATGTGTTTTTACTTTGGTGTCTGTGTTTTTTTTTTTAAATGGCTGAAAAAGGTACTTGTATATTCAGTAAGATTGGCTGCATGACATGAATGCCTGAATCACATTTATTAGTAATGCTGTTTCCAGAAGAGAGAGCAAAATGATGCTCCTTTTCAATAGGAACAATGTTGAATACCAAAAGGCATGCTGCTTGCTCTGGAGCCTTAGTTCCCATTTCTAAATTACCAAGAGCGGTGCTGCTGATATGCATGGAAATAGGTCCTTGCAAATCAGAGAGTGGAAGAAAGTGGTGTCGAAAAAGCAAAGGTTCCTTGCTGCCTGCTGTAAATCATGGTATAAAATAAGAAAGTGTGTAGATGTTGTAATTACTTTTCAGACCTTCTCTTTTATTAGGCAAATATATGTTGTAAATGACTTTATGCTGCTGTTGAATCTGACAAAGTTAGACAGTAATAGAAAGTTTTTAAGATAACTGCAACTGTAGATACCGCAATATAATAACGTTACATTATAACATTACATTATAATGTTACATTAAAAGTAACAAATTACTTTTGAAAAGTAATTTTATATATTTTACCTGATTAATCTGGAACTATAACAAAAGTCTTAAAGAAAATCCACTTACAAATAGACCCAATACACACACACACACATATATACTTAGTATATACAAA
Organism: Corynorhinus townsendii; assembly: GCA_026230045.1. Lineage (NCBI taxonomy): Eukaryota > Metazoa > Chordata > Mammalia > Chiroptera > Vespertilionidae > Corynorhinus > Corynorhinus townsendii. The sequence goes on from JAPDVU010000002.1 coordinate 95,581,275, forward strand.
CAGTTTATATATACCACAGGTGCCATGTTATTCATTGAAACCTGAGCCACAGCACTAATACTCTGTGCTTTGTTTGACATTGACAATGGCTGGTGACTTTTTTATACTCTTCATACACTTTTGAGACTGTTATTGGCATAGAGTTTAATATGGAAAAATTACAACATGTTCAAAAAATAATATGCTGCAATTTTCATTTTTGACTTCATAACTAACAAAGCTATTTATAAAGACAAAACAGCTTTTTTGTAAATAATTGACTTGTGGCAGTGCCTAGGTTTTATCTAAATGTTGATTATATGTTCATTCTTACAGGCCTATGTGAGTGAAAAGCATGAAGCCAATAAGGTCATCGCTTTTGAGAGAGCAGATCTTCTTTTTATTTTCAACTTCCATCCAAGCAAGAGCTACACTGATTACCGAGTTGGAACGAAATCTCTGGGAAAATATCCTTTTTGTTGTCAGTGAATATAACTATCTGCACTCAATTTTTTTTTACATCATAGAGAATAAGAAAGACTAATGCTGCTCTGGATGTCACTTGCTCTCAGTTTCAGTTTCCTTGTCGGAAAAGTTGAAATAGTTGAGTGATAAATCTTTCCTCAGCTCAGTAATACTGAATTAATCCTAAGTTTCATTCTGGCTGTGTGATTCTGGATATTTAAAAATATTTTGATCCACTGTGCAAATACAAGAGACAGTGTAGTTTTTCCTTTTGAAAATCTTGTAAGTTGCCTCAGAATTGTCTTCTTTTCCCTTCTCCACTTAGTGAGAGAGCAGGTAGTATTGTAAAGGGAGTACATTCCCTTTTCTCTGTCTTGTCTCATTTAGTGCAGGACAGCTCACCTTTGTAAGTCTGAACTGGTAACGATTCAGGGCATGGGGATGTAAGCAAAGGAAGTAGCAGGGAGACTGTTTTTGATACCCTCTGTTTATTTATTTTTTAAAAAATTTCTTTATTGATTAAAGTATCACATATTTGTCCTCATCCCCCCATTCCTATCCCAAACCCCTCCCCACGCATGCCCCCACCCCCCTGTTGTCCGTGACCACTGGTTAGGCTTATATACATGCATACAAGTCCTTTGGTTGATCTCTCCCCCTTATCCCCACCCTCCCCTACCTTCCCTGAGGTTTGACAGTCTGATTGATGCTTCCCTGTCTCCGGGTCTGTTTTTGTTCATCAGTTTATGTTGTTCATTATTTCCCCTAGATGAGTGAGATCATGTGATACTAGAAATACACTTATAAGAACCGAAAATGAGACAAGCAATAATGGTTATGCTGAGAAGCAAATGAATCAGTCTGTAGTGAGTTTCTTTCTGGGCCAACAGTTCTTTTGAGTCCCAATTTCAATGTCAAACAGTTCCTTATGTGTACATGTCAGCAATGATATTTCGGTTCTGGATGGTGGTAATGCAGGTCCGACCCTCTCTGGTTTGGTCCTGGGCAACCTGCCGCGACGCACAGCCGCTGACGGCTAGTATGGCAAGGCGTCATCAGTGTCTTCCATCTCTGGACTGTTTCTCTTCTGTCTTCATGGATACCCTCTGTTTATTCATTTATTCATTCATTCATTCATTTCACAGATACTTGCTGAGCACCTGTGTGCCAGCTGTGTGCTAGGTGCTGTAAGTACAGGAATTTTCCTGGTACATATAGTTACTGTCCTCATGGAGCTTTTAAATTATTAAAGAAGAAAAACTTAGTAATTAAATGGATAACTGTTATAAAATTATAATACAGTGTATTTTAACAGATTATAACTCAATCAGATCCATGGGTGGGGGGAGAAGAAGGCAAATTTAGGGCCTAGTCACAAAGCAGCACAAATTTTTAATAGACAGCAGAAATAATGTTCTTCTCCCCTGGAGCCCTAATCATGATTAATGTCTGCCACCCAAGCAAGATGTCTGATGCCAACGTGAAGTCCTAGGTGTCAGGGTCTCTGTAGCTACAGGAAGATACCCTCCCCCACTCCAGGTGGCTGGGACAGTGAGGGGAATGTGTTTTCCACATAATAAAGGCCCTGAGGTAGTGTGACCCCAGCACTGTGACAATATCATTAAGTTCCCTGATTCATTGTCTTTATGCTTTCCACTTACATGGTGTCAGCAGTGTCCAAGCCTTGCACCTATTGCAGTTGCAAGGCCGTGTCCTTGTTTCCAAATGTCACCTTCAGACACAACAAAAGGCAAATAGGTATTATTTTTTGTTTCTTTTTCAAGAATGAAGTTACTTTTGCAAATTTTCTTTTGTGTTGTGTATGCACAAAGGGACAGATAAAGAATATCAGTGTGATAATATGATCTGCTCTAAAAAAGAGCTGTACTATCCCAGGAAGCAAATGTTCTCACCTTACCATTTCCATGAAGAATGCAAACAAATACCAGACCTGTCACAGCTCCGACATGACCCTTCTCAGCTCCAAACTGCTAACGTAATGCCCCAGGTTAAATCCTTCTATATCTAATAATATAATATAATAAAATACATTTTATTATGATCAAATTAAAATTAATCAAACCAAAATACATTTAAAACACACTTGGAATCTAATGCAGTCTTTTTATAGCACTGTCCTTGACCCTCAAGTCAGGGAGAAGAGATGTATAAAAGTAAAATATCATGTAAGGCATAATGCAACAAATGGGAAAAAAAGAGGAATCTTCCAATGGAGAACAGATAACCAGAAAAAAACAAATAAATAAATGAGATTGACTTTTTGATTGATGTAAGCCTGATTAGGGGAGGGAGGGAACAAGGGGCAGAGAGAAAGAGAGAGAGAGAAAGGGGAGGAGAGAGAGAGAGAGAGAAAGAGAGAGAGAGAGAGAGATTGCTTGCTTGATTTCTTAAGGGAAATATTTTAAGCCTGGACCTTGAGAAATTGATAAAATTATAGTAGGAAATGTTGAGGAAGGCCATTTCTGCTGTAGGAAAGCATGTAGATTCTTAGATAATTGGATAGCACAATGGATTAATTGGAGAATGATGATCATAAAAATACTAAGGGCTAGGCAGAAAAGATAGATCAAGATCACATAATAGAAGATTCAGTGTCATATTAATTAGTTTAGGCTTTTTATGATAGTTTGTGGTTAGTCACTGAAGGTTTTGAGCTAGAGAGCTACTTGCCTCCAGCTGGGAATCAATCCCACAACCTATGTACGTGCCCCTTACCTGAGAATCGAACCCAAGACCGGTGTATGGGATGATGCTTCAAGCAACTGAGCCATACTAGCCAGGGATCAAGTTTCACTGTAAACAATGGGAAGAATGGTATGTTATTATTACTTATCTAGCAAAGCAAGGAAGAGTATAACTAGTCAGGGTAATAGAAAATATGACAAAGGAATTTGAATAATGATGGAATTTGATAAGAATGTATGCTTTGGGAAAAGTCTCATGTATCGAGTGTGTAGAAGACCTTCTTGAGGAGAGAGATTGGAAGTACAGATATTAATTATGAGAAGTTGTAGTGCACATAAAAGATAATTTGTGCATAAACGAAAGTAATGGCAATAGAATAGAAAGAGGCATGTGAAACCCTTTCTTGTAGTGAAAGAACTCAGCAATTGTTTGGACATTGGGTATAGTAGAGAAAATATAAACTTTCACTTTTAAAAAATTGATTTAGAGAAGGAGAAGAAGAAAGAGAGCGAGGGAGAGAAACATCCATACGATAGAGATAGGAGAGAGAGATGTCAATGGGTTGCCTCTGGCTGGGAATTGAACCCCTAACCTACGTATGTGCTCCTTACCTGGGAATCAAACCCAAAACTTGTGTATGGGATGATGCTTAAACCAACTGAGCCATACTAGCCAGGGCTAAAGTTTCACTTTAAACAATGGGAAGAATGGTATGTTATTATTACTGAGCTAGCAAAGCAAGGAGTATAACTAGTATAACAAAGAAATTTGAATAATGATCTTTAGAAGAAAATTTTTCACCCAAGCTATGTTGATCTCCTATCTGAAATCTATGTAACTTTAATAAACATTAAGTGAAAACATACAATTACATAGTAGAACCCACCCAAAAGTTAATTTTATTTAGTGATACAAAGTTACACTGTACATGAAAGTCTAGTTTGGTTTTGAAGAAAGGACATAAATCAAATCTTCTGAAATTTAGTGATTGTCTGAATGTCTATAAGCACCTCTTATGCAGAAACTCTTTTCATTAATGTACACTGAATGCTTCACATTTTGACCCCTTTCTATTGGGGTCAAAAAGCTGTGGTGATATAGACACCTTGGAAAACTGGGCCATGTCTTCCCAGATGCAGTAGTTGAAGCCTCAGTCATCTTTTGGATTTCTAGGACAACCTCTAGGAAACATTGTTGGTTCGATTCCTACAAGGACTTTGTTTTCTTGGGATTTCTGCCCACTTAATTCTGTCGCCATTCTCATTCATGTCTTTTTTGTCAACAAGCTATAGCTAATCCCCATGTGTTGCTGCTTCCTGTGGGGACATTTGCATTTCATAACAGTCTCTTTGAACACTCAAGAAGTATGCAAGACCTAATGGACTAAGATATCTAATGGACTATTTTTTTAGTAATCACGATTGTTACTTGAGGGGAGGGAAGCAGGAAAGTGTCTCCAGGGTATTTTAAACCACGCCTTCTAAATAACTATATGTTAGCCATTTCAGCCTAAACTTTTAGATAGAAACCATCACATCTCCTGGGTTCTGTGATGTTTTCTACTCCAATGACCCAGTTTAGTGCAGATATTTCATCTATAAATTCCTCCACAAATAATAACTAACCATTATCAGAACATTTTCTAGTTCTAAGAATCTCACTATTTTACAAGGTAAGCAATTTAAGTTTTTTAATTAAAAAAAAAGTCTTAAATGCAAAAGCATAAGTTCTGTACTCTGGGCCTGGTGCCTATTCTGCATGCCAGCTTTGCAAGTTGGAAAGGCATTTGACATGCTCCTCACAGTACCACCCCTAGTGATTCTTCCAGACCAAATACCTCTAGTTTCTTTACTGGATTCTCATGCTACTTTCTAGACGTCTGACCATCAGGTCTCCCTTATCACAACACACGCCTCATTGTTCACATTCCCCTTACTCACATTGTGTCTCCGGATTGGGAAACACAGGATTGCAGGTGTGGTCTGGCACGTGTGACATGGAGTTCGGGTTACCTCCCTCAGCCTTGATACTGCTCTCTTATTAGAGCTACGGTTACATTAGCTTTACTGGCAGCATCGCATCTTCTGCTCATACTGTATTTTCATTCAGATACAGATCTTTAGTTTTCCTTTGTATGCATGTATCTCCCTTATTCTTCATTTAGATAACAATTTTAATCTAAAACTCCAAACTTAACATGAAACATGAAAAAAATATATTGGTGTGTTGGTTTTTTTTGCCTCTAACCTGTTCATAAGAAGTGAGTACTAAAGTACTCACTTGAGTACTGGAGTACTCACTAGAGTACTAGAGTAAGACAGTTCTCTGTTATTAATCTGTTGTGGTTGTACCATGAGCAGCTGATATATCTATTCTTTCAGCTTCTTGCTATTCTAAGCTTAGCTTTAAGAGTCCTTTTATTATCTTAGCATTTTTCAAATCTCATTTTGCTTTGGCCTTTCATCTTCCTGACTTTATTCTTATACCGTTAAACAACATTGTAGGTCAGCATTATAGAATCATTTTAGATAAAGAAATTACAGAAAAATTAGGCTTTCTTAGCTGTATTTTCCTACTTTAACAAAGTGTTCTGTTCCCTTGGTATTTCCAACTGCTGAGCCAGTGAATTGAATACAGATTTTCCCTGTAAAGAATCCACAGTGGCAAGATTGGATGTATTAATCAAGTCAAGAAATTCATCACAATTTTAATTCCCTGGAAAGCGGGATTTGGTGCCAGAGCAAATTTAAAGTTTCTAAAGAAGTCATTTGAACTTCTGTCACTGTGAAATGTAAACCTGCAGTAGTAACTTTTCAGAATTCTTGAGCAGTTCCATTTTTTTTGAGCCTGTATATCAAATAGCAAGACATCAGCTTTCACCCAAGTCTGTGAAGAATAGTTGATGACTGTTCCCAAGAAACTGTTGTAAGAGGAGCTATTTGGGGGTAGTGCCAGGCAAGGTAAAGGAAACAGTTTATGGACGCTTTTAACTATCCTTCAAAATAAGTTGATACATTTGGAAAACTAAGAAGTCTGGTTTGTATCATTAAGTTCTTGAAAGTGACCTTCATGGTGATGACTATAGGTCATAGCATTGTTTCTGCAAAATGAATCTGCAGCCATATGCTAGAAAATAACAGCAGCAAAAATGCTTTGCCTATACACTGCCTCACAATGGTCTTTTTAGTTGCTAATCTTTAGTGTTCTTTCATACAGTAGACAGAAATGGGGGTATTGCAGAACTGACATCTAAATAGAACGGGTAAGTAGGCAAGTGATCAGTTTCATGCTTAGGAAGATAATATACTTTTTTTCTGATGTGTTATATTTGCTTATGGCTTCAGATCCCTTAGCAGTAGGGAAAGAGAGAGACAATACCCTTGATATAATCAGAAACATTGTGTTTCTTCCATCATATTTCTTTACTTACAGCATTATCAAACCAGCATTGAATCAAAAGGAAAATTGCTGAGCCCCCAAGGACAAACCCCTTTCTTATCTACTCTGAACAATACAAATGATGCTGCCACATTTCGAGTGATGTGGGGTTAGTGTCGATGTTAGAGGACCTCTTTTTGAGGTCCTTCTGTTTATTAGCCATGTTCATGAAGTATCTAGTTTAATATTCCTGGCCACTCTATGCGCTAGGTTGTATAACCTCATGTGACAGATCAGTAAACTGAGGACTTTAAGTAACTACCAACTTTCCTCCAGCACACAGCTGATCAAGGTGGAGCAGTGCTCTTTCTACTGTACCATAGAACCTCAGTTCATGGCTACAGATGTGGTGAGTGGTGGTAGCAGTAGAAGTATTACTGATGAAGATTTATTTCTGTAATATTCAAAATGATTTAGTTCTGGGGTAATAGGTAGCAAGAGAAAATTATACACACAAAAAATCATACAAGCTTCTCTCTCATCAGCTAATTTCCCTCTGTAACCCACCAGCACCCCTCACAAATTATTCCCATCAGCACCCTTGTCACCATCCTACACAGGAAAGAAATGTAAAACTCAGGTCAATTTTTGTGTTTACTGTATTCTAGAGTAGAATATAAATGTGTTGTGGTCTGTGTTCAAACTTAAACTCCTCTGATGCAGCACATCAATTTAGGTTGACTGTATTATATTAAAGTACACTTTAAGCCCTTACAGTTTACTTATAAGGTGTGTGTCTTTGGTATATACAGATTCATATTGTACTGAGAGCTTAAACTCTAAAATCAAATGTTTTTAAATTATTTGTCAGCATGCTGATGAGGTGGGGGTGGAAATACTAGCAGCCCATTTTCAAACTTATAATATTGAGATGTTAAGTGGAGTGATCATAAAGTGCAGCTTGTGAAGAATATATGAATCCAGGTCGAAAATATTTAAGACTCCCGGAACAGATGAGTAAATATTTGGAATTGACCTGAGATCTTTGAAATATTTTCATTAAACTGCTGCACGATGTAATTTTTTTAAATGTAAATTTAGACTCTGACATTTGCAACCTGTACACAGAGTTCTTAATGAGCAAATAAGCTCACATGGATGATTCACTGGAGTGTGATCACCGAAGGCGGAGATTTGCTATGAGTTGTTTAGTTTATAGAAGCCTTTGAAGCTCAGTTATGTAACACTGTGCTTATTAGAATCTGCACTTTATTCAGCAAATGAAAACAAAGAACTTAATTTAGGATTAGATAAATGATACATTCTTTCAAGATTTTATATACGAAGGTTAGTTTCTTGATTAAAAAAGTAGAGCATTTCAACTTAATGTTTCTGTTTTCCATGTTATAGATGTTTTGGTAAAAACAAAATTATAAGGGTTTTCTGAAAAGACCTACAACAGTGACTTTGAGTAGATGCAATAATATTTTTCTTGTGTTTATATATGTTTATATGTGTGTATGTGTGTGTGTGTGTACTTTTACTCTATGCTGCAATTTAATGATAACGGTTTTTATGTGAACAGAGACTGTTAATCCTCATAACAATTCTGTATTTATTTTAGGTTCTCCTTTTGTTTCTTTAGCTTCAAAGTGATGTACACTCATTGCCTAGTTAGACTTCTTTAGTTTCCGGAGGATAGAAATACTTGTAAACATTATCCATTGGTCATTCTGATCATTTTTCATTGTTAAACACTGTTCAGCAATCACTGTGACTTAATGATAATGACAAATGCATACCCCACCTCTGCTGTCAATGAAGTGCCTATGAATTAGGGTCATTTTCCTACCCATGAATTGAGATGAATCACAAAGAAAAACATTTTGCATGATTAAAATATTTCAACTGCTGTAACACTTTTAGGTTGGCTTAATATGTATTCATAAAACTAGGCACTGAATAATGAGCAAGCCCTTACTACACACAAATGGTTGTAGGTTTTCTTGTGGGGGGTTTATGTGTTTTGTTTTGTTTAAAAAGCTGAGTGCTGTTCAGTGTTCAGCCCTCTGAGATATTTTTTTGGTTCATAGCTCAGATGCACAGTGATGGTCTCCTTTGGTTACAGGAATGCATCTAATAGTAGCTCAGTCAAGATTCTTGTCCTCTATTGCTTGTTCTTATATGAGAAAAAGAAATGAGAAACATTATTATATCTTTGAAAATAGTACATGAATGTTTTGTAATTGTATCACTAATGGGGGAAAACATTTGTGCCTAAGATGATCATTTTTACCAATTTATAAAAAAGGCACTAAATATTTGATGGATGGGTGGATTAATGGATGAAAGGATAATTATGAGTAGAAGGCTGAGCAGACAGGTGGATGGATAGATGGATGATGGACAGGCGGATATATGAACAGATAGATGCGTGGAAGGATAGATGGATGATACAAAGACCTTATGGTGAAAGAACCCCTGAAGCTGTTTGAAACTAAATAATTAAATCACAAAGAATTACTATAATCCATTGTTTTTTTCCTTAGGGACATATTTAATTAAATGGTAGAAAAGTAAAATAGATAAAATATTATAAAAATACCTTGTACTTTTGTAGAATTTTAAATTAATATACTAGAATCTTTTGTTTGAATACTTGCTGAACAGACTTTCCTAATAAGTTCTACATCTATTATAAACAGTATATGCCTTGTACTCTGTAGGAACTTTACACTCATTATCTCATTTAGCAAATCTTTTCCTTTCCTAGGGAACAGCTTTGCAAGTAGGAAAGAATGAAATCACTGGCCTGAAAAATTTTCATATCTAACCTTTCTTTTAAAATAGTCCTTTATATAATCAGTCCAAAACACTTGGTTCTCTTCCATCTTAAAAAGTAAATTAGTTGTTTTCTTTTATCTGATGCCAGTGTTATTAACTAGAGAATTCTATGTCTAAAAGAAATTTATAATGATGAATGACAAATTACTTTTTTTCCTTCTGGGTCTCAATAGAAATTAGCTCCCCCTCCCAATGAATATCTTCTCCCTGCCAGAAAGTTGCTTTAGATCTTCTATAAATGAGATGTTTCCATCTCCATCACTTTCCATTAAGCTGTTCTAACTCAAAATCCCACAGGGTCAAACTGAGTAGTCAGTCTTTTATTTATTTGTGAAAAGGGCACCTGAATACCTCCAGAAGAGTTCTTAAAATTAAGCCATAATGTAATACTGGTTCACTATAATAATTTAAGGGCTTCCAAGAATATGGTTTGGTTTGGATGCTACAACCAAAAGAAGAGTTTGTTTCTCCAGAGGAAAGTAGAAAAAGTAGAGCCATGAACAGTGTGTTTTTGGAAACATTGGCTTCAGTAAAACCATTTGTAAGAATCATCCGTTATTATACAAATGTAGTTTCTGTTGGCCTAATGATAAATGTATAATTCACTCCTATTATGTTTGTGAAATGTATCTGTGTAGTTAATTGTGATTATTTGTGGTAGTTATGTGGTATTATTACTGGAGAAAAGCGTGGATGGTCTATCTCCATTGCTAGTGGAAGTGGGGTTCTTGGGGTACTGCTGGAATAAGCATTTCCGGAGGCCCCCACTGGAGGATGAGATGTGGTAGAAAGCTTTATTTTCTTGAAATTATATCCCTCAGCTTCCAAAGTCCAATTTCCCTTAATCCATTCTGGAAGATGTGCATCTGGATTCAGTAGAGCTAAAAGCAAAGCCAATGTCCAGAGCTTCCTTTCCATGGTGGAATTGGATCCTGTTTAGCATTAGACCAGTTGCAGTCCATCAGTCCATTGTGTGGTGTACACGTGGCCGTGGGCCATGTGGGTAAATGTAAGGGAGTGAAGAGAGGGTGCCCCTACAACAAGAGTCCCGAAAACACAAGAGAGCACGAGTGCAAACCAAGAGTGAACTCCTTTGTTCAGGAGATTAAATATCTCAAATCTCCCCACACTTGTGGTGGCCACACCTACTCTGGCCAATGACCTGTTCCCAGGTGTGACTGACAGCAAGTACCTTTTCTATGTCACCCAGACTTTACTGGGCTTGCATCTATTCTTCCCCTGCCGAGTCCCTTTCCCCAGCCATCTGCTGGTTATAGACCATGGCTTCCTGGGGAGTGTTCAACTGCAGCTTCCTGGCAATGCTGCACTAATAAATACCTATAGTGTTTGGCCTTCCCTTTGTTCCTTTTCAGTTAATGATAAGTAGGTTAAATATTAACAGTGTTATTATTAATTGTTGAATAAGGAAAGTATTCTGTATATGCTATCAAGAAAAATTATTTAATTAATTTGTAATTTAATTAAGTTCAACCATATTACCTTTTACTGGGAAACAATAAGTATCTTATTGTAGGAACATTAATTAAAATAGAAAATTTATTTTCTTGATGTGGATGATTAAGTACTAACTAACTCTCTCTGTTGCCTACATTCTCTTATCTTACTTCTTTTTTCATTTCCTATTGCCCAGTTCACTACCACAAAATGATTTCTGTTCTTCCAGAGTACTGGAATTAAAAGTCTTCTGTGCCCTGCTAGACCCATTTCTCACACTTGTGCCATTGGCTCACCTTACTTTCTTACCTCGCTTTCTCCATGTGGTGCAGCATTATCTTGATTTCCCTTTTCTCTCTACCCACTGGTTGTGTTACTCTTTTTCTCTCATATCCAAATTAAAAAATTTATCCTGTATCCTTGGCTCTCTTCTCTTGAAGAACTCACACATGCTCAAAGCCTCAACTGTCTAGGAAGATGGTCCCTAATCACCCCTCCTACCTTGATCTTTGCCCTAGTAATCAAATATAAATTTGTAAACAAATGTAATTTTGTTTAATGACTGTTAGGAAACACGAGGAGCATGCCAAAATAGTTTTTTGAGATGCAGATCTCTAGCTTGACCTGTGTCAGCCCATGTACATTCTGTAGAATCAGTTACGTAAGAGGTATATCTTAGGAGATGGTTCCCAAATTAGTTCCAGAAGTTAAATTTGTGTAACACTTTACTGTGTATGGATGCTTGTATTTACATATACGAATTCCACCCTCACATCATTTTAGCAATGTGGGTCAGGCAAGTATTCTGATCCTCAACCTAACTATGAATATCAGAAAGATTTATAACTTTCACAAGATCATATTCCTAGTGAGTGAATAAATGTGATTGAAATCTAGTTCTCCTAAGTTCTCCACAGTTTTTCACTTGGGCACCAGATAATTCATCTTTTTGTTGCCCTATAGAAATGCCATTAAAATAGGTAAAATGTATATCACTAATTATTTAAAATTTTATTTGTTTTCTTACCTTTTCTTTATAAAAGTCATGGGTACCTCTGAATAAATGTCATTTTTCTGCAGTGTTATACTATCCTGGTTGCTGACACTCAAAAATGCAGATTAATTTAAATGTAATATTTTTAAACAAACATACTTACTTTAAAAGGATAAAATAACTTTAAGGAAAATGATGATTACTCACATTTTTAAAAATTAAAACAGCATATAAACCTAAATATAGTTCAGCTTCATGTGATGAATGATAAAGTGTCATGAGAGGTTGCTGAAGGATGTTAGAGGATAAAAGGCAAAATGGACTACACATCCCTTAGAACAGAGAAAAGAACACTTTACAAAGAGGTGAAAGATAATCTTACTTACTGTTCATGTTCTTACTTGAGCATAGAAGTTATTGTATCCACAGCAGAACCATATTACTGGCATAGGTTTTACAGCAGGGGAGTTCTGATTTGTTCTAGCCACTCACAATAGATATAGCTGGGGTGGGTTTAGGGAGATGAACTCCCCTGCAGTTTTTACCAGGAGCTTTTAATTATGTAATTTCCTTTTCTTGCTATGTAATTTTTTATACCCTATTATAGGAGTTCTGTTCAGCTAGTCTTCACGTGGTCTTCAAGAGTGGTGGGTCTGTAATTCAGTTGTAATTTTGATGTGTCATGGGAGGAGGTGAGCACAGTGTTTACCTACTCTGCCATCTTAAGGGGAAACAAAATGTGCTAGAATGTTTGCTTATTTTAATTGTGTAAATCATCTTTGCGTTTGACTATCATAGCCAACACATTTGTTGATTTTGTTTTGAATTGCACAGCATGCACTTTGCACAAATAATTTTACAGCTTTATTCTTTCCTTCTATTATTGTTTTCTATGTCTTCCTAGTAAGATGAAACTAATGTGATTGTTCTAAAGATGATTGCAAGGTACTGTATTAGATTTGTTTTACCCATGAAAAATAGATTTATTAACAATCGTGTGTGTGTGTGTGTGTGTGTGTGTGTGTGTACCTGTGTATGCACACAACCACACCATATACATACCTGCAAAATTTGCTTTACACTTGTTTACAGGATACAAGCTCAGGCCCTTCTCATTCAGCTTTCTGAAGCACAGAGTGAGCCCTATAGTGTTAGGATTTTCTATTTGATCTTAAAAGTTAAAAGAAACAGAGCAATACACATTAACTTTTTTATATTCTTGGTAACTATGATTTCAAATGAAAAATAAGGATGTTTCTATTTTTAAGGATAAAAAAGTAAGATTTCAGAGTTTAAGTATTTTAATGTTTATGTACTTTGCAGTCTTAATCTAGCAGATGGTGGTAAAGTGGTACAAAATATATCTACGTGCATATATGTATGTATGATTTTGACATGTCATTTTGATATCCTGTGCTTAAGTTCAACCTTCTGTTTAGAGAAAGCTAACCAGCCAAATTGATAATGCAAAGTGTTACATATATAATTTTAGTAAACACACCAATTACAAATGATATAAAATGACTATCTCCAGTGCTCAAACCAGAGTTACTCACCTGAGAATTTATTTCTCCAAACTGACATACATTTGTTTAATGATTGAGACTTCTCCTAAAAGAAGGAAAAAATATTTTTAAATGTCCAGATAAAACTTTATAGATAATGAAGTGGGATTGTGTTAGAATTTATATTGTACAGATCTAAAATTTTAACCCCATCAAAAGAGGGAAGAAAATCAAAGTTGTATTTTTATGGCCAAAGCGGTATCAAATTATTACTTAAAATTTAGCAAAAGCATGCATAGATCATAACCCAAGGAGGCTATTAGAATAAGAAAACAATGAAAAGAAGATCCACTCTGCCGAAACCGGTTTGGCTCAGTGGATAGAGCATCGGCCTACGGACTGAGGGGTCCCAGGTTCAATTCCGGCCTAGGGCATGTACCTGGGTTGCGGGCACATCCCCAGTAGGGGGTGTGCAGGAGGCAGCTGATCGATGTTTCTCTCTCATCAATGTTTCGAACTCTCTATCTCTCTCCCTTCCTCTCTATAAAAAATCAATAAAATATATTTTAAAAAAAAAAGAAGAAGAAGATCCACTCAACAAATATGGCAAATACTAATCTAGGTGCTGGGTAGAGAGGAGGAGGGCATGGGGAAAGACAGAACCCTTTACAGATATTGTATTTTAATATTGGAAGATAGAAAACTATAATAATTAAATTTATAGTATGTTAAAAGTTGATAATACTGTGGTGAAAAATCAGGACAAGGAAAAGAGGGTGTGGGAAGTGTTTACTTTTCAGTTAGTGTATTCATACTACTTTCTTAATCTTTTCAAAAGCTTGAGCAGCAATAGCTTCAAATTTAAAAAGGTGTCTAGTCCTCAAAGAGTGTAAGCTCAAATATTAAACATTTTATATAACAGGTAAACTGTTCAGATTCTAGGGAGAAAGGAATGTAAATAAAGCTCATCTAGGAAGAAGAGGCCAAGTTGGGTGTAAACAGTAAGCTAAAGAATAAATAAATTCACATTTACATTTTTTATCACTTAAGTTATCAGTTTAAATGGTCCAGGGTATATAATGATCCTATGTAATAAAGAGGTAATATGCAAATTAACCCTCATGCCCTCACAAGATGGCTGCCTACGACCAGGCTGACAGGAGGGTTAGTGAGGAATGACCAAACAACTGAAGAGCAGGCTGTGTGGGGCGACCAGGCCAGCAGGAAGGCCATGAGGGGTGACCAGGCCGGCAGGGGCGGGAGTGTGAGCAATTGGGTGACCAGGCCAACAGGGGGGACAGTAAGAGGCTACCAGGCCAGTAGGGGGTGCAGTTGGGGGCAACTAGGCTGGCAGGGGGGCGCAGTTCAGGGAGATTAGGCTGGCAGGGGGGGCAGTGAGGGGCAACTAGGCCGGTGGGGGGGGGGCAGTTAGGGGTGACCAGGCCGGCACGCAGAGGCAGTGAGGGGTGATCAGGCTGGCGGGGCTGGGGGGAAGTTAGGGGCAACCAGGCAGGCAGGCAGGTGAGTGATTAGGAGCCAGTGGTCCAGGATTGTGAGAGGGATGTCCGACTGCCGGTTTAGGCCCGATCCTGGAGATTGGGCCTAAACCGGCAGTCGGACATCCCCCAAGGGGTCCCGTATTGGAGAGGATGCAGGCTGGGCTGAGGAGATTCTCCCCCTCCCCCCCGGCCCCGTGCATGAATTTCATGCACCAGGCCTCTAGTAATAATATAAACTGCAGCTAATAATCAGGGTATTTTCAAAGCCAGACATGGTGGTAAGCACTTGATGTACATTGCTTCAGTTGATCCTCCCAGATTTCTGAGACAGTACCTCTGTTTTACCAACAAGAAACAGCCTGCAGGAAGTTCACTAACTCGTTTGGAGACACCTACTTGATAACTGGCAGAACTGGAGTTAGAATTTAATTGTTGGACCTCAAAACCCATTAATGCTACCACTGTATTTTATTATTTTAGGATGTTCCTTCTGTCTGTATGAAATGGCTGAGATGATGCTTACTTACTGCTTATCATTATCATTATTTTCAGGGATTTTGAAGTTTCCAGTTATTTTGTCCATTTATATGTATTGCATTGGACTCCACTGAAGGCTGTATTAGAGTAAGTTTGAGAAAAGGTGTTTCTTTTTTAGCTTAAGTCAAAATTATTTTCAATTCAAAAGCATAGTGTTTGTAAATACAAAAAGTTGAATCTGTGTGTTTGAAACTCCTTTTGATGACAAAGTTTGTTATTAAAAGGTGAATAAAAATCTCTCATTTTTTTCTTTTGCAGTTCTAAGTAATTGCTAGGGCTTCATCAAATAATTGAATTTACAAGTTCTTTGGGTGATTTTTAATGACAGAGAACAACTATTTTCGAGGCAGGTGAGACTAGAAATATGGTCATGTTTTTTCATTATTCTTTCTTGAGTTAGTGAGAAACAATGACATTTTAAAATTCAAGTTATATAATCTTCTAGGACAAAGAAAAGGTCCTAATTATGTTAGTAAAGTATTCTGTAAAGTACTTAGAATATATTTTCTATTTGCATAAAGAAATATCTAGCACTAAAAATTTAGTATTATCATTCCATTTGCTATTTACTGATTTGTGTTATTATACATGCCTAAGAATAAGCTAATAATTTGCATGAAAATGCCTTTCAAAGGGCATTAATTAATATGCTAGATAATGATATTTGATCCCTTCATTCTTTGAGCTTGTTTTATTGCTTTTGTGTGTTGTATATTTTCTAGAAATGTACAGCCAAGGAAGTAAACTTGCAGGAATTGGAGTTAATTTTTTTGTGTCAATTCAGAAACCTGTTTTAGATGAAACTGTCACATCCTAGCTTATACTAGATGTGTAGTTCTGTTTTACACTTAATTAAAATGTGTGGTTGTTATTTAAATTTTTAATGAGGATAGTCTTCACAAACATGAACGTATCTGTAGCCCATGCATTAAGCTAATGCATTTACCATGGACACCAAATTTTTAATATGAACTAAGAGTAAACAAGAACATTGCCCCCTTATAGAGGTTTCATTTGGCATTCATTTTATTTTAAAATATAGTTTTATTACACTTAATAGTAAATTTTGTATTTATTTTCAAATTACTGTCTGTTTTGTTTTTATTTTTAAATTATTATAGTATTGGCACATTTTGTAAACAAAAATCAAGGGAAGAAAATAAGCTAAGTGGATATTTTCCCTTGAAAATAAGTAATAAATGCCACATTGCCATAAAATAGTTAAATCTTTTTGAAAAAATAATTAAAATATCAGAACTTATTTACAGTGATGTATATTTATTATCATATATTCTAGGCCACAGAAAGATGGAAATGCCTAAAACACACACACACACACACACACACACACACACACACATACACACACACACACACACAACCTCATACTACCAGAGATACACATTTGTAAAATATATAGCAACACATCATAATTGTTTGGTACGCCTATATTTGGAAACAGACTAGAGAGAAGAACTAAATGTTATAATTTATGGTCCTTTCTGTGGTTCAGGACAATCAACTAGGCATAATTTAGCTATATCAAATAAAGGGACAAATCTATTTGAAATGCTATACAGCCATAACTGAAGTTTTTGTGGATTATTGCTGGCAATAAATAAAATTCAATTTATGAAACTTAGAAAGGGTAGGGTTACATTAGAACAGGTGGCAAGTCTTGTGCTAGGTAGTTATATTTAGATTGCCACAAACATAAAATTCTCCTTGCTTTTCAGTACCTGCTCTTAGTCTACCAGATTTTTTTTACAGTTCCTCAGAATTTCGTATTTAATGTTTTCTTCCTTGGATATAGATTCTCCTGTAGTTTACTCAGCTCCCAGAAATTACTGCAATCATAATAATATGGGTGGGGTGATGAAAGATTCAGATATGAAAACAACATGCTAGTTTCATGTCCATAACCTTTTGACCTTCTTCACCCATTCAACACAACCCCCACTCTTATCTCTGCCAACCACCAATTTGTTTTCTGTATCCATGACCTTGTTTTTTTGTTTGTTTCTAAATATTTAAATAGTTTTAAATGATATCCCAATCATCTACTTTAAAAAAAATTCCATCATTTTTCCCCCTACTATATTTTCCCAAATTGAGCAAGGTAAATATCTTTGATCAATATTTTGTATTTAATAATTTTGTATTCATCAATTCTCAGAGAGAATCATTGATTGGCTACCTCCTGCACACCCCACACTGGGGATAGAACTGAAACCCAGGTATATGCCCTCACCTGAAACTGAACTGTGACCTCTGGGTTCATAGGTCAACACTCAACCACTGAGTCACACCAGCCGGGCTTAACATGTCTTTAATTGGGATTTATCTTACAACTACAGGCCTGATGCACAAAATTCATGCATGAGTAGGCCTTCTTCCCTCTGGCACCTAGGACCCTGGCTTCCCTCCAGCACCCGGGACCCAGGTTACCCTCTGGCCACCAGCAGCACCTGTCACCCAGGCTTCTCTCACAGCCCCAGCTTCGTTCAGAAGGTTGTCCAGAAGGATGTCCAGTCTATTTAGCATATTACGCTTTTATTATTATAGATAATTGCCATGATAACTCTTTTTCTTATTATTGC
This sequence comes from Corynorhinus townsendii, assembly GCA_026230045.1. NCBI lineage: Eukaryota > Metazoa > Chordata > Mammalia > Chiroptera > Vespertilionidae > Corynorhinus > Corynorhinus townsendii. The sequence goes on from JAPDVU010000002.1 coordinate 95,599,237, forward strand.
ATATACACACACACACACACATATATATATATACACATATATATACACACACACTTCATCTTAAAATGACATCTTATACCTCAAGATACATGGGAACTTACCACATTTGCCATCTTCATGGTCATCTTAGATACTGGAGAACCCCTTTCATTGTCACTCAGTTTGAAGCCTCAGGGATTATCTATAATAAATTTTCTTAGCTTCATCAGCAGGAGTGAAGTGCAGAATGATATAAATGATAGTACTTCTTACATCAAAATCCTTGTACTTTGAACAGACACTTTATCAAGTGGCTGAACAAACAGCAGCTTTTGAAGTGTTTGAAGAGCCATTGAATTGAAGAATCTTCATGCCTTCCCTGGTCTTTACTCATATTAGTACAAGTCTTCAGAGCATGCCTCTTACTGGGATCAGATTTAAGGACATAGATTATAAAATAATGCTTAAAACTTCTTACCTACTTTAACCTGTTGATAGATATATCATATACTTAGGAAGCTCTTGAATCTGAAATAAGAAATTGTAATATTTTAAACTAGAGGTCCGGTACACGAATTCATGTCCAGCGGGGTCCCTTGGCCTGGTGGGATGGGGCCAAAATTGGCTCTCTGACATCCCCTGAGGCACCCCAGATTGCAAGAGGGTGCAGGCCAGGCCGGGAGACCCCACCAGTGGATGATCGGGGCTGGGAAGGGAGATTGGCCAGCCAGGGAGAGACCGCGGGAGGGCTCCAGGGCATGTCCAGTCTGTCTTGCTCAGTCCCAACTGGCCAGACCCCAACAGCAAGCTAACCTACCAGTCAGAGCATCTGCCCCTTGTTAGTCAGGGCACGTCACAGCGACTGGTTGACAGGTCAACTGTTTGCTCCCTGGTGGTCAGTGCTCATCATAGCGAGCAGTTGAGTGGACTTAGCATATCATTAGCATATTAAGCTTTGATTGGTTGAATGGACGACCAGACACTTAGCATATTAGGCTTCTACTAATATTATATAGGATGGTATATTATATAGGGCCCTATTTTATCTCCTTTAAAAAATTTCCATAATAATTCTATCTTTCTGTTATTCTTTTCCTATTGTATTTTCTCAAATTGAGCAAGGTAAACTTTTGGTTTAATTTTTTTTTTTAGGTTTATTTTTTTTTCCATTTTTTTAATTAAGGTATTATATGTGTACATATCTTACCATTGCTCCCAACCCCCACCCCACTCCCATAAATGCCCTCACCCCCCAATGTTTTGCATCCATTGGTTATTCTTATATGCATGCATATAAGTCCTTTGGTTGATCTAATATTTTATATAGTATTTTATATTCACCAATAAAATAACCTAATGAATAAGAAGTGGATCCAGAGTCAATGTAGTAAACTTCATAGACATTCAGACACTATATGGAATGTGGAGAATTCAGTCTTTTAATGCCAATCTTTTTAATTTATTTAGATTAATCATTTAGATGACTATTGCTTTATCTACTTTTCTTATTTTTATTCTCTGCCATATTCATTATGGCCTCTTTATTCTTAGATCTCAATCAACTCTAGCATTAAATAAGAAACTGCATATGAAAACATTTTGCCTGGTTCTCAGCATAAAACAGGTGCCTTCTTATAGAGAGTAGGATAATTAGATCTACATTTGATGTGTGTTCCATTTTGGCCACTGAACTGATTGTGGGTCTTTGGGTACAGAAATTCCCTTCTTCCACTTTTGTTTCCCCAAATTGAGCATCAGTTTCCTTACCATCTGAGTATAGTCAGATGTACATTGAAAATCTCATTGAGGTACCTATGCCTATCCATTTGCACTATCTGAATTTATCCAAATTCCTATCCACTGACCACTTTTAGATTCCTGACTAATTTCTCTGACTTGTTATTTTCCTTGTCTATTTACTTCTACTCCTGATGTTAGGTTAATTTTCTTCATTGTCATAACCTTTCTCACAAACCTTTTTTTAAGTATTATTTTGCAGTTATTAGTTTTTTAAAAATAATCTTTATTGTTGAAAGTATTACATATGCCCCCTTCCTTCCCCCCATTGACCCCTTATAGCTTATCCTGTCCCCCGCCCCAGGCCTTCACCACCCTATTGTCTGTGTCCATGGGTTATGCATACATGCATACAAGTTCTTTGGTTGATCTCTTCCCACCCACCCACCTCCACCTTCCTTCTGAAAATTCCACAGTCTTTTCCATGCTTCTATGTCTCTGGATCTATTTTGTTCAACAGTTTATTTCATTCATTAGATTCCATATATGAGTGAGATCAACTTGTCTTTCTCTGGCTGGCTTATTTTGCTTAGCATAGTACTCTCCAGGTCTCTCCACGCGGTCTCATAGGATAAGAGATCCTTCCATGATGTAAATGTACCACATCTTTTTTATCCTCTCATCTACTGATGGGCACTTGGGTTGTTTCCAGATCTTAGCTATTGTAAATTGTGCTGCTATGAACATAGGGGTGCATACATTCTTTCTGATTGGTGTTTCAGTTTTCTTAGGATATATTATGAGAAGTAGGATCACTGGGTCAAATGGCAGTTCCATTTTTAATTTTTTGAGAAAACTCCATACTGTTTTCCATAATAGCTGCACTAGTCTGCATTCCCACTTGCAATGTACTGTATGGTTCCCTTTTCTCCACATCCTCACCAGCACTTGTCATTTCTTGATTTGTTGATGGTAGCCATTCTGACAGGTGTTAGGTGATATTTAATTGTCATTTTAATTTGAATCTTTCTGATGTAACTTTGAGCATTTTTTCTTATGTTTCTTGGCCTTCTGTCTGTCTACTTTGGAAAAGTTTCTATTTAGGTCCTTTGCCCATTTTAAAATTAGATTGTATTCCTTTTGTTAAATTGCATCAGTTCCCTGTATATTTGTAAATTAACCCCATATTGGATGTATCATTGGCAACTATATTTTCCCATGTAGAAGGCTCTCTTTTCTTTTTGTTGATGGTTTCTTTTGCTGTGCAGAAGCTTTTTATTTTGATGTAGTCCCATTTGTTTATTTTCTCCTTAGTTTCCCTTGCCCTAGGAGATGTATCTATAAAACATATTGCTATGAGAGAAGTCTGAGATTTTGCTGCCTATGGTTTCTTCTAGGATTTTTATGGTTTCACAACTTATATTTAAGTTTTTTTCTCCATGTTGAGTTTATTCTTATGTATGGTGTAAGTTAGTGGTGTAGTTCATTTATTTTGCATGTATCTGTCCAATTTTCCCAACATCATTTATGAAGAGACTGTCTTTACTCCATTGTTTGTTCTTGCCTCCTTTGTCAAATATTAATTGAGCATAATGGTTTGGGTTGATTTCTGGAGTCTCTATTCTGTTCCATTGATCTACATGCCCATTCTTGTGCCAGTACCAGGCTGTTTTGAGTACAGTGGCAGCCCACCACCACATAGTTCCCCGCCTCCCCCATCTTTCCCTCGCTGCCGTGCCACCACCGTGGTGGGCAGGCAGCCCTGGGGAAGGGAGAGGATGGGAGCAAGACACACCCTTGTGTTGAGAGCTGACTTTCAATAAATCACAGCAAGGGAGCTGCTCTGCTATGTACAAAACCAGACCCAGAAGTAGGTCTCTGTGAATGGTTTAGCATAAGGAGCTGGTGGGGGCCGGCCGGCCAGGGGGAAGAGCCATGGGATGTTGGCTGTGGGAGCGCAGTGACCACCAGGGGGCCGCTCCTGCATTGAGCATCTGCCCCCTGGTGGTCAGTGTGCATCATAGCTACTGGTCAACCGGTCATTCCAGTCATTCGGTCATAGCAGTCACTTATATAGATAGCTACTTATTTATTGCCATTTTCTGTATGCCTAGGTTTCTTTCTAGGTTTCATTTTCTCATCACAGCGGTCCCTTTAGCATTTCCTGCAATGCTGGTTTGGTGGGGATAAACCCCTTTAACCTTTTTTTGTCTGTGAAACTCTTTTTTTCACCATCTATTTTGAATGATAGCCTTACTGGATATAGTAATCTTGGTTTCAGATCCTTGCTTTTCATTACCTTGAATACTTCATGTCATTCCCTTCTGGCCTGTAGAGTTTCTGATTAAAACCAACTGACAGCCATATGGGAGCTCCTTCGTAGGTAAGTTTCCTTGATCTTGCTGCTTTAAGATTCTCTTTCTCTTTAATTTTTTGGCATTTTAAATATGTGTCTGGGTGTGGGCCTGTTCAGGTTCTTCTTGCTCGGGACACTCTGTACATCCTGAACTTGTGTGACTTTTTCCTTTACCAGGTTAGGGAAGTTTTCTGCATAATTTCTTCAAACATGTTCTCTATCCCTTGCTTACTTTCTTCTCCATCTGGCACACCTATTATGAAAATATTGTTACATTTCATGTGTCCCACTGCTCCCTTAAGCTGGCTTCCTGTTTTATTTATTGTTTTTTCTTTTTGATTCTCTGATTTAGAATTTTTTTTCTACCCTGTACTCTAATTCACTGATCAGACCCTCTGCTATCCCTCATCTGATGTGTATTTCTTCCCACTGTGTTCTTTATTAGTGCTATGTCATTCTTCATGGTTACTATATCTTTTCTCATGTTGTTGAGCATCTTTGCCATCATTATACTAAACGTACTAAACTCTATGTCTGATAAATTTCTTATCTCCATTTCATTTAGCTCTTCTTCTAGAGAATTCTGTTAATTCTCTTGTTCTTTCATTTAGAGCTTTTTTTTTTTTTTTTGTCTCCCCATTTTGGCTGCCTGTTTGGGTTTGTGTCTGTGTATTAGGTAGATATGCTATGTCTCCCAATCTCTAGCACAGGACAATATCAAACACTGTGACTGACCCTGGGTACCCTCTTTGGAGCTGTCAGCAATCTACAGCTTCTGGCTCCCTCTGCTGGGGCTGGGTATCTTTGGAAAGGACCAAGATGTGCACCAGGATTTGCTTTTCCTAGCTCAGTATTAAATCAGACAAAGACTCAAGGCCTTCAGAGACCTGTCTCTATCTACAGTCCCATTTCCACTCTGACTTGATTAGCCTCAGGCTATCGACCAGGGGATAGTGAAGTACTGCCTGAATGAGAGAAGGGGAGGGGGGAGAGGGGGGGATACCCAGCTCCTCAAATTATCTATTTCAAAATTTGTGTTTTAAGCAATGTTCTGGAAAGATGAGGTTTTCCTGATACTTGAATGATATGTGGTAGTAATTTATGACTAAGCTCTTTCATAATCATTACTTTGAATAAGTGTTTTAAGTCATTGGACTTTCTGGAGTTAAGGGTTGCATTTTCTAAAGGAAGTAATTGTGTACCCTAGGTAATATGCACAGAAGGCTGGGTAATTCCAAAAATGGCCACAGCAAAATTTTTCTTCAAATTATAGATCAGAGAAATAGGTCTAAACTGATGTTTTGAAACTTTCATTATGGGTTTTGAAAGCTTTTCCTTTATGGCTACAAATTACATATATTAAGTGAGTAGATTCTAACCATTTTTAGTATGATGATCCCTTTCAGTGTCTAAAAGAAATGGATCCTTATATAACAGTTGTTCTGAAAGAACAATTTCTCACTCCTTGATTGAGAGATTATATAGGCAAAAACAGTATAAATTCTGTCTTTTTAATGAATCTATATCTTATTAATCAAAAAATGTACATTATTTGAAATACAGTATCAAATGTGTATAATAATGTAAGTTAGTCTTCAGACAATACCTAATGCTCCTGTAGATTCCCGCTCCCTTGTAATAACATAATCCCTCATTTGGTGAGGCCCTTATAATAACCCGACTAACAGTGATGATCATTCCCCTTAATTGGGATCCCCTGCTTTTAATATATTTTATTGATTTTTTTAGAGAGGAAGGGAGAGGGATAGAGAGTTAGAAACATCGATGAGGGAGAAATATCAATCAGCTGCCTCCTGCACACCTCCCACTAGGGATGTGCCTGCAACCAATGTACATGCCCTTGACTGGAATCAAACCTGGGACCTTTCAGTCCACAAGCTGTTGCTCTATCCCCTGACCCAAACCGGTTAGATCGGGATCCACTGCTTTTAATGTTACACTTGCTTTCTTCTGACATTGTTTTTGCTTTTTGAAGATTTGTGTAAGTATTTCATTAACTAGGATGAAGAACGAAAGCTAAACTTGTTTTAGTAGATCCTTTCATTCCACAGTGCTTCATTTATTTACTGTGTCAAATACAATTACTTATTTTCACTATTCATATTTTACCACTAAGTAAATTGGTGTGTTCAATTTATTTCAAGCTATGTTTAGTGACTTTAGAATGTGCCTGTGCCCAATAGTCATCTTTTGAATCTCAATCTCTCTATTTCTGTGTGTGTGTGTGTTTCTTCTTTGAACACACCAATGTGTTGATTATCCATTTGAATTTGAATCAGAACAGGGTGACCTGGATTGAGTGAAATGGAGCCACCAGTCCCAGCAATTTCCTATAAGCAAGTTCATCTGAATCTCCTGCCTAAACAGGGTTCCCTAGGCATCTCAGTGATGGTCATTGTTTGTTACCTACATGTACTCTTAAAGTGATAATTTTGCTATAATAAAAATATCCAAACATTTCTAAAATTACAGATTTATATACCAGAAAAAACACACCATACAAAATACTTAAACCTATTTATATCCCTCCTCAGACTAAAGAAATTTAAGATTTCTCAGTATGGGTGGACCTGGAGATTATTAGTATTATGCTAAGTGAAATAAGCCAGTCAGAGAAAGACAAGAACCATATGATTTCACTTATATGTGGAATATAATGAACAAAGTAAACCAACAAATAAAATAAAAACAGACTCATAGATACAGAGAACAGTCTGACAGCTATCTGAGGGGAGGGGAGGGTGAAAAGAGTGAAGAGATTAAGCAAAACATAACAAACAAACAAAAAAATCTCATAGACACAGATAAACAGTATGGCAATTACTAGAGGAAAAGGGGGCGGTGGGAGGAAGTAGGAAAGGGTATAGGGGGCAGGGATAAATGGTGATGGAAGGAGACTTGACTTGTGTAGTGAACACATAATACAATATACAGATGATGTATTACAGAATTATACATCTGAAACATAATTTTATTAACCAATGTCACCCCAATAAATTCAATTTAAAAAATAAATTTAAGATTTCTAAGTACCTATTACATTTTCTTGTGGAGTTTTGTATCAAAGTGTCAAGTCTAGATATTCTGAGCATAATAAATTTGAACATAACCATAGTTTGTTTTGTTGTAAATAGGGTAATTCTAACATGCCTAATAACTCAATGAAGAACCAAATGTTAAATTGTAGCAAGATTATGTGATTGCAGCATGAATCCTCCTGTGGCGTGATGGATAGTATCTTGACCTGATCTTGTGTGTTACTAGCAATGTGCTGGCTGTGACCACTGGGAGGAGTAAGCTCATTTGGTTGTACTCTTCAGACCACAAATGGACACTTGGCTCACTTCTGTGTTCCTCCCCTTAACCGGGAACTGGAAAACTGGAATTAATTCAGAGATGGGAAGAACTAAAAAGCCTTATCAAATGAGGGCTGACCAAAGATTCTGAGATTATATTTAATATGTAGTTACCAATATATATATAGAAAACACACAGAGATAACATTATTATTAAATATTTGAATGGTTACTGTATTTTAAACTTATTCCGTATGGATTTTCTGGGTAGAAATAATCCCAAGCAGTAAAATTGCTGTTCTCGGTGGAGAATTTCTAACAAATGGAATGGATTGCATTAAGAGATGTATGGATTCTCCATGAATAGTACATTCAGGCCCAGGCTAGATGAGCAGGAGATGAACTGTGGTAAGAGGATAACAAGGACCCCATCAGGGTGTGGACTAGGTACCTATGAAGCCCTTTTCAAACATGAGAATCTCCGAAATCTAATAGGAATGCATATTTAGCACAAATTATGATCTCACAGTGTTCAGGGTGCACACTTTTAAATTGCTGTCTGAGAACATACTTTACCATGTCTCATTCGACTCCTAAAACCGGTCTGATTCCTTAAGAACCATACATTCAAAATTGTGCTCGATTCAGATGAGGCAGAATACGGAGGACACCAGAGATTGGATCACAGTACAGATTTCTTTTCTGAGGCTTTCCAACATAATGGGCTTCCCCATTCTCTCTTGGTAAGTAAGGTTTTTAAGATATTTTCATCGCATTCAACTTTAATCCTTTATTTTTAAAGTGATGTTTATGTCCAAAGAGATTTTTAACAATTAAGCAACATGCAAAAATTTGGGGGTAGGGTGAGTGGGAAAGGATAACTGCTCAAAAACCAAGTGCAATGTGTGGTGCTAGACTGGATTGGGTTTGGGAAAACATGGGAAGGACATTTGGTGGACAAATGGGAAAGCTTGAATTTGATAGGATTGAAAATTATTTCTCAAAAAATAAGAGGAAGGCATTTTAAAATGTTTTCTATTATGAACATTTCTATTTTTAATGCCACAGTTTACTTTCTGTCTGTTCTTGCTTTCTCTATAATATTAACCAGATTTCTACATTATTGACTGTCGAATGAAGTTTAATTTAAAACAGCTTAAAAGAATCAAGAAAAAAATATTTTTTTCTTTCATGCAGTCAGTCAGAGACTGAATTTATTCCATTTATAAAATTATCTGGTTTCTTCATATTATGGAGGAAAGCATCAAATTATACAACTAATTTTCACTTTGTGTTATTAACATAAATAAAAGAATATTGCTTCAAACTACTAGGTTTAAGTTCTTTCTAAAATGTATAATTTAGAAACTTTCCAGATCTGAAAGAATTCTACTTTATTGCCAGATAATAAGCTCAACTCCACATGCACCTGCTCTATATTTTTTCTTTTCCTGACGAGTCATATTCCTGCTTCTCTCTCTCTCACCATCATTCTCCCCCCTCTTGCATTTCTTTGTCTCAGATCTAAATTGTTTCCACCAAAGGAGGTCTTGGATTAAGATTTGTTTTATTTTCTCGAGGCCAGGATATATCTAAAATGTATAGATAGCTTTATTATAGCTGTTAAATTCTTTCATTTTTCAAAGTTTAAGTCAAGCAGGAGAATCTATGTGGAACCCTAGCTTCCTCATTTTTCTACTATATTCCCTCCTCTTTTTTAATATATATTTTTATTGATTTCAAAAAGGAAGGGGGAGAGAGAGAAATGTCATTGATGAGAGAGAATCATCAATGGGCTGCCTCCTGCACACTCCCTCCTGGGGGTCAAGCCTGCAACCTGGGCATGTGCCCTGACCGGGAATCCAACTGTGACCTGCTGGTTCATAAGTCAGTGCTCAACCACTGAGCCACACAGGCTGGAGTAGTTCCACCTCTTAAAGTGGTGCCAGCATCTCACTTTGTAAACCACCACATTATATACAAAATTGATGTTCCAAAGACAGTGCATGAAATAAATGAAAAGGGCAAGATGAAGTCATTGAGTGAAAGCTCTGAAGAAAGTACAGTGGCCACAGGAGATGCAGATGCTGCCCTAAGAATATGTGTGTGCATATGGGTGTGGTGGTGATACTGATATGTCTTTAGATATAAACATAGGTGCCTATGCATTTTTCAGAGGGAGGGCTGAAGTTTGTTAGAACGTTCAATTTTGCTATGTGAACCAAGAGTGACAAAAATAGTTTCTGAAATGAGTAAGAAAACTATCTTTAAGCTCTGAAATAACCCTTAGAGTTATCGACCCCTGAGGGGTTGGGGAAGGTAATTCGTCTTGTAAAGAGAAGTCACACAGAAGCAGCAACTGTTTGTGAGAAAGATGAACTTGAACCAATTAAACTAGACAGAAAGGAGAAAGATTCAGACAGCAAAATTTTATGTAATAAAATTATTTACTGAAAACACCAGAGAATGTTAAGGCAGAGAATCTAGGATCAAACCCCTGTCTGCCATTACTGGCTTTGAGAACTTGAATATTTTAACTTTCCTGTGCCTCAGTATCCCACATTTGTATAATGAGAATTAGTAAGAGTGTTCTCCCTACAGCAAAAGATTCTTAGTAGGCATAAATTTGTTAGCACTGCCAAGCTTTTTGGAAACTTCAAAATGCTATTGCACATGTATTTTAAAGTTATTATTATCATGGCTATTCAGTCATTTTTAGGTATTTTAAGTATGTCAAGATAACTAGGTGCCTTGAAGACATGCAATTAAGAAGACCTCAGCTTTGTGGAAATTATAAGCTTATAATTTATAGCCTTTGGGGGTGGGCACAGACTGTCTTGGCATCCTTTCATTTTGTAAAAGCAGAGATATGCTGCCATAATTAAAACAAGCAACTAACCAGTAGCAGGAACAGCCAGGAGATTCCTTTTCAAGCACTAATTGCATTGATCTTGCAAGTATGAAATGTGCAGTTCTAAACTGGCAGGTGGAATGGAGAATATACATGTCTCAATAACAGGTGTAGAGATACAGTATGGCAAGCACCTGAGACACAGAGTGGGGAGAACTTAGCCACTGCAGGTAATAGAGTTGTGATCCATCCCACCAGGTCTGAAAGGTGAAGATGAGTTGTGTCTTCCCCGTAGAAGCGGCGCCTAGTTTTCAGAAATGGCAGGTGCTTCAGGAATTACTTATTTAAGTAAATGTCTTTAGGCTCCAGAGGAAGTGATCACTAGTTTTATTGTAAAAATACAGGACCACAAATAGACCAGAAAATCCAATAAAATAGGTTTCTTCTCGCCAGAATTTTTCTTCAAAAAGCCAGAGGGAAAAATGGTATTAAAAACCAAACCTCTTATAAGAATGCCTTGTTATAAGGGAACTGATTCGTGTGCACTGGGATCCAGTCAAGTTTCTTGACCATGACCAGAGAGCTACAGGTCTCATTTCATCACCAGATCACTTCTGCCTCCCACATGCCTAGAATAACAGGGGAAAGAGGGACAAAAGTGTAACATCCCTTCATAAAAGTTCAGTCCATCATAACCAGTACACAGTATTGCCTAAAGCTTAATATATAAGCTCAATAATCCAAGGGATCTGCTGAATAAGTATCAAATCTGTTTTCAACAATAGCAACAGAAAGGCAAGAAGGAAACTTAAAATCTCCAGGCCCGTGGCAGCAGCACAGTGCCGCCAGCGCCCTCTGCACATGCTCCCTCAGTGGGCACAAAGCAGAGGAGTGCAGGTGTGCTGCTGCTGAAACGCATTTGCTAAGTCAGAGAATCTCACACCTGCCAAGAGGCAATAGGGAAGAACTTCTCCATTCTGCTTTACTGGCCATTATGGGAAAGTCCATTTTAGCATAAGCATTTCTTTATATTTTGGTTCCTGATACAGGAGCTGATACATCAGTGCACTGGAGCCAGGGGGGTGGAGGGGAGGAATCTTTCTTTCTCTTCTTTGGTGCATAAATTAAAATTCTATGACACAAATGAAGAACAGAGATTATTGAACCTGAAATGAAATGAATTAGATTCCTTTACAGTAACTCAAACACATCAATGGTGAAAAGTGAATAAAGCAATAGTTTTAGCATTTATTACTTTCCCAGGTAGGCTCCTTATCATTAAAAAGCATATCTGTGTACAGTAGTGCTCCCTTAATCACAGGTATGCATTCCAAGATCCCAGTGGATGCCTGAAGCCACAGATAGTACCGAACACTCTATGCTATGTTTTCTCCTACATGTACTTATCTATGATAAGGTAACAGAGTAACACTAATGATCCTGTAAAATAAAAGCCTAGGCAGCGTCGCTTGACATCATCACAGATGGCCACCACGATGTTGTCACAAGATGGCTGGCAGGGGAGGGCAGTTGGGGGCGATCTGGCCAGCAGGGGAGCAGTTAGGCATCAATTAGGCCAGCAGGGGAGTGGTTAGGGGGCCATCAGGCTGGCAAGCAGAAACAGTTAGGGGCAATCAGGCAGGCAGGCAGGTGAGCATTTAGGAGCCAGCAGTCCCAGATTGTGAGAGGGCTGTCTGACTGCTGGTTTAGTGGGATTGGGCCTAAACTGGCAGTTGGACATCCCCTGAGGTATCCCAGATTGGAGAGGGTGCAGGCCAGTTTGAGGGACCCAATTTCATGCACCAGGCCTCTAGTTTATAATAAAGTAGAACAGTTTATTTAATGCAAATCAACTGAACCTGGGAACGACCAGTGGAATGACTGGTTGCTGTGATGCTCACTGACCACCAGGGGGCAGATGTTCAACGCAGGAACTGCCTCCTGCTTGCAGGCCCCAGGCCAGCCAAGGCATGCACCATTAGGGGCCCCCAATTGCCCCACCAGTTGCCCCGCAGAGGGAGGCAACCAGTGGTGGCGGCAGGGGGGTAGAGGGGGTGGGGCCGGCTGGTGAGCAAGCCAGTGCCACCCCCTGATCTCCCCACTGGTCGCCTCCTGCAGAGGGAGGTGACCAGTGGTGGCGGCAGGGGGTGGGGCTGGCGAGTGGGTGGCACCAGGTCGGTCAAGGCGGGTGCCAGCGGGGGCCCCATCCACTCCACCAGTTGCCACACAGATCAGCCCTGATTGCTGGCCAGGCCTAGGGAACCTACCCTTGCATGAATTTCATGCATCGGGCCTCTAGTACTATAATAAAGTTACATGAATGTGGTCTGTCTCAAAATACCTTATTGTACTGTACTCATCTTTTCGTTTAAAGGAAGCACTTCACTGCTTCTCACTGGTCTCTCCTAATTGCCAGCATTGCTACTCCCGCATCTAAGGGCATTATTAAGTAAAATAAAGGGTACTTGAACACTAGCACTGTGATACTGCCACAGTCATGTGATAACCAAGACAGCTAAGTGACTAACAGGAATGAAGTATATACTGCATACAGCCTGGAGATGCCGACAAAGGGATGATTCACATCTGAGGGAGATGGAGAAGGGTGATGGGAGATTTCATCGCGCTACTCAGAATGGCGTGTAATTTAAAATTTTTGAATTGTTTATTTCTGTAATTTTTCATTTAATACTTTTGGACCATGGCTGACTGCTGGTAATTGAAATTGCATAAAGCGAAGCCATGGAAAAGGGAGACTACTGTATTCCTATTCTAAATTTGAGTGTTCAGAAGTAGACTTTTGGTTTAAATATGGGGGTTGGCATATATACATCTTTTTTATTGTTCCTCAGCTGTAAGTATTGAAACTACAACTTAGCAGTTGGGAAATGTCTTTTACTCTGTCCAAAATTATGAAAATGTTTAGTTTTTTTACACTAAAAAAAAAAAATCAAGCTTCTTAGAGTTTACTCTGTTTAATGTTTCTAACCTAAGAAAGATACTATATATTTCTATATAGAAATAGTTATTGCAGCACTTTTCTGATAACCCTAGTACAAAATAATGAATTAGAATATTTTTCTTAAAGCATATGTTATGAAAATTAAAATTATTTTGTTACTCATATTGTTCAAAATAATTTGAAATATTTTTTATATAACAAATATTTATATAGACATGGATCAAATGAAATTTTCATTGAATGATGTTCTCACCCTTCTATTATCTACTATTGGTAAATTTAACAATTTCTAAGAAAATTTTTTAATTAGCCTTTAAATTATTTTTTACTTAAAATTATTTTTAAATATTCTGTTTTCAAAAATTCACACCTTTTTATGTAATTAACTAGAGTCCCAGCGCACGGAATTTGTTCACTTGGGGAGGGGATCCCTCAGCCTGGATTGCGAGAGGTTGGCCAGCCAGGGAGGGACTGTGAGAGGGCTCCAGGGCGTGTCCGGCCTGTCTAGCTCAGTCCCAATTGGCTGGACCCCAGCAGCAAGCTAACCTACCAGTCGGAGTGACTACCCCCTGGTGGTCAGTGCACGTCATAGCGACTGGTCGATCGGTTGACTGTCTGCACCCTAGTGATAGCAAGTGGTTGAGCAGCCTTAGCATATCATTAGCATATTATGCTTTGACTGGAACGGATGACTGGACAACCAGACACTTAGCATACTAAACTTTTATTATATAGGATTTTTGCAATTTAATTATGATTCTAGATGAAGATACTACTTTTCCTGGATGATATAATACAGTAGATTATTACATTATCAGTTGTTTTTTTTAAATATATTTTTTATTGATTTCAGAGAGGAAGGAAGAGGGAGAGAGAGAGAGAGAAACATCAACGATGAGAGAAAATCATTGACTGGCTGTGTCCTGCACACCGCACACTGGGTATCAAGCCTGCAACTGGGGCATATGCCTGACTGGAATCAAACCATAACCTCCTTGTTCATAGGTTGATGCTCAAACACTGAGCCAAGCCGGCCAGGTGATCAGTTATTTTTTTAGCCATATTAATAGTTGGCATAGTGACTAAGTCAGTAAGGTGGTCAAAAATCACTGGGTAGATTACTATGCATTGTGACTCTACTTAATGAATTGGATTATACTGTGGCATTCTGGTTTCTTGTGAAGAGTGGATTGTAAATATAGCTGGGAAAAAATGAACTTCATGGCCATACATTATATCTCCTATAGTCATAATATGATCCTAGCTACAAGGTGTTTAGGGCTTCGTGGCTAATAAATGGGCATAGTAAATTTGTTTATCAGCATATATCATCTGTTACATGCATACGAAATGGCTTTTATATACATGTCTTAAATATAAATAGTTTATATTTAAATATATTTAAACATTTATGTTAAATCTTAAAGTGTGTTCATATTTTTTTCTATTGCTGTATGAATCAAAACCATTTTGGAATTAAAATGATAAAATGAGGGTTATAGCGCCAGTACTTAGCACTAAATTATAGAGCCCCCAAATTGTGCATGTCTGTAGTTGTCTCATCATAAGGATTAGCTCTGATTACCTTAAATCCTTTGGTGTAATTGGTAGTCATTTTCTAACCACTAAAAAAGCTGATTTATATACTTGGAACCCTAATAAAGAAACCTCAAAATTTCATATATAGTCAGGGTGAAGAAAAACCACTTGCTTAGGGAAATTCTTTCCTGTTGCCCATCTTTAAGGCTCTAGAGCAAAATAAACACATTCTGGTAATTAATCCTACAGTGAAAAAATGCTATAATTACACAATATTCCAGTTAATGATCCTATACAATTATTAACTGAGGGTTTTTGAGCAGATAGTTTTAAGAGGTCTCTCATGTGACTGGAATAAGCATCATAAAGCTTCTTCCATAAAATGACCGGCATCATTTAGTGAGAGTTCTTAGAGCATTATGGGAAAAACTCAATGCTCATATTGCAAACATTGAACTTTTTATGTCATCCCTTTGTTTTACTTTTAAATTTGGGCAAGCTAAATACCAAAAGATCACAGGCTAAGGTTGTTTCTAAATGATCAATTTAAAGTTATTATTTAATATTATTAAAGAAATCAGCCCTAGCCAGTTTGGCTCAGTGGATAGAGCGTCGGCCTGTGAACTCAAAGGTCCCAGGTTCGATTCTGGTCAAGGGCACATGCCCGGGTTGTGGGCTCGATCCCCAGTGGGGGACGTGCAGGAGGCAGCCAATTCATGATTCTCTCTCATCATGGATGTTTCTATCTTTTTATCCCTCTTCCTTCCTCTCTGAAATCAATAAAAATATATTTTAAAAAAAGAAATTAATTTGAGATTATGACTCAAACAGATACCAAAACTGAATAGGATCCAAATAGGAGGTTGACCTGATCTGTCGGTGATCTGTCTTCATACATTGCTTGACTATACACCGAGTAGGGACCTGTCAATATTTGTCCTGGGCCTGACTTGGGTGTTTCACTGCATCTTTCTCAGAAGACTTGCACTTATCAGAATCTTTTGCCTGCATGTTGGACCATATTATATCAGTGAAATGTTTCTAATGTTAAGAGAACTGAAATTCTGATACTACTGAGAAATTTAGATTGGTCTTCAGTTTTAGAATACTCCTAACAAAGCAATTCAGAACCATGCTGATTATATCCTGCTATCTAATTACTCTGATTCCCCAAACTAAACATAGAATTGAGTAAGGACATGGCAACCTCCTTTGAAAGGGTAGGACACTGTCTTTTGATTCAGGCCTGTTTTGATAAGACTTAAGAGGGAAATGGTTGAATCTGACTGTTGGTTTCTTTTATTTCTCCTCAGTTGCTTTATTCTGTGTTGTTTTAATCTATAGCTTGATTATGGAAACATGCCATTCTTTGGACTTGATCTGTCTGGATCATTGGTAGTAGTCCTCCTTTGCTCCTGGGTACCTCCAGCTTCCTTTTGTCACAAAGAGAAAATAGTGAATGGAAGCGATTGCATCAGTAATTAAATTGTGTTGAGGTTTAAAAGCTATATGACCTTAAAAATAATGTGCAAATTTTAAGTAAACAAAGTGTGGCTTTGAAATACATGGTTTCTCCTCAATTAATGACTGCAGGGCTATAATATTTATCTTTAGAAGCACTGGATTGCAAATCAGACTGGGAGACATTGAGCTACCCAATGACTATATTTATGATGTTTTTCTCAGATGATGATGATCATTTCCAAAATCATCTTATTTTTCATTGAATATGAGAAAAACTATTCCTTAGTTACTAAATTCACATTTTAAATTTCTCAAAATGCCATATTTTAAAGTTGCTTTCATCAAAACTAACCAACTATATTGGTTTATTTGATTTTTTTAAAGGAGTTGTCAGAGTTCTTTATCATGGAAACCTTGAGGGAAAACATTGTGTTCGTTTGCAGAATTGAGATGCATAAGACATACAGTGCACATGTTGATTTCACAATTATTTATTATTTTATTCATTATTTCTTCTTTCATCCAATAATTTTTGGCAACTACTAAGAGAAGTATGAAGACATAAAGCTCAGAGTCTAGTGGGGGAGACTTGATCATAAACTTGAAAAAAAATCACAAATTGTGTTAAGTGTTCAGAAAGAAACAAAAATGGTGCTGTAATGGAAAATGAAATGGAAAACTGTCATATCTAGTGTTATCAAGAAACACCTCTCATGGAGCTGGGATATTTCAAGATCCTGAAGATAAGGAAGGAGCAAGACAGAGGGTGTTGTGAGCACAAGGCACAGCATGGCAGAGGCCCCGAGGAAGGGCAGGGTAAGGTGTTTCAGGAACTGAGAGGCCCTGTGGCTGGAGGTGATGAGTGCAGAAGGGGAGAGAGACAAGTGGTGCTGAGCCGTGATGAGGGATGTGCTCATACAAAAAGGATCTGTGTCCGGAGTCTGCAGGCATGGAGAGGATGGGTATTCTCTTTTCAGTGCAGTAGCAAGCTTTTTGTTTGTCTTAAATTTGTGAGGGCCTAAAACACCCTTAGGAACCCTTATATTACTTTTAAGTTTTTGTTGCTAAAATGATAGGAGAAAATAAAAACAAGATGATAAGCAGTGCTTCATATATTACTTTTGTTCACCGGAATAGACTAACCTTGTGACCTGTAGGGTAGCCTTCCTTTGCCACCTCATGGTGCTGGAACTGCGATGAGTGCCATTTACTGGTATAGCCTGTCTGGGGAATTTGGGTTTTGTGCAGCGTATGGAGCCCTCTAGTGGCGATTGCTTTAAATGAGTCTCAGTGATACCAGAACTGTTGGAAAGGTGACATTGAGGCTCCTCAGAGCCTGCAACATTGTATGGGTAACTCTAACTTTAAGCATCTGTGAGACTATCATAACCGTTAACTTAATGACATAACATTCAGTATTTCTTTCAATTGCACTGACATGCTTGTGTTGACCTAGGTGTACATTCCAAGCCGAGTGGCCCTCATCCTTCAGAATGTGGATCTGCCCAACTGAAGAGCCCGGATTTCAGCTCCGCCAGGAAAAGATGTGTGTTTTGTTTTCCTGTTCTCGTTGTCACATAGTTTATAATGTGGAAGCTCTACAAATACAGTGCCTAGCCAAAACGTCAGATGTCTGAAATTAAAAATGGGTTTATGCAAATGAATGTCAAACTTTTCTTGATGAAGTAGAAGGGAAATTTCAGGCATTTTAGACTATATTTTCCAGATATCTAAGCAGCTAGAATTCTTAAATGAAATATTATATATCATGTCTTAAAACAATATTACTTTCCTGGTCAGTTATTTGATGCTTTTAAATTCTAATTTGAATCGTGTGTCATGTATGATCATGTTTCTGGTGGATGATCCAGTATTTTCTTAAGATGGATATTTGGAGGCTTTACTTGTCCTATTATCTCTTGTTCTAACTTAAGAGGTACCGAGATTGTCACTATGTTTTTTTCAAACTACCTTTAGAAATAATGTAATAAATATGTAGCCATACTATAAAATTAAGATGTATTATAGGTAATATAAAAGTCATTATCTATGAACTTATCCATGCTTCATTCTCATAAGTGCTTTTAGTTTTGTGATCTCTTGTTCACTTAGTATCTTGGTAGGTGCTGATATTCAGTCTTTCTGAAGGTTGTAACATTTCAGAAAATGTCTTTTTCTTTCAACAAACAAAAAATAATTGCAAGATTGCCTTTTCTAATGTTTATTTCTCTGTACTAGTATGGGGGTTGATTTATAACAAATATTAAAATGCCTATCTCACTTCTGATACCTTCCCCATGAATATGCACATGTGTATGATAGACTAGGCCTGAGGTTTAATAACATTGTTTCATTAGGTACTATTTTGTAACTTGAATTATATTAACCAACTCAGATATCTCAGCTACTCTCCAACTGTAAACCTGTGCACTGAATTAACTATCTTGACTCAGTGGGTACTCAGTCATGAAATTACCCCTCAGTATGAAATAGTAGGCCACAGATTTAAAGTCATTGATGGGTAATTCATTCATAACTAAGAAATTACAGTGTACTTATCAGACATAAAGTGTCTCTTACTTTTTTAAAGATCTAATTTTTTTTCCCTTTCAATTAGTAATGACTGCTTCTTTTTGTTGTTGTTGTTTTTAATCTTATTATCTGTGGCTTGTAAGGAGTACGTAGCAGTGTTTCTATTAAAAACTGGGTCAGTAATAGAAGAGATTGGCAAAAGGAGCTTAGAGCTAAACCTGTATGTTAACCATCTTCCTCATAACTTTTTTCAATAAAGCCTTGAATCTAGGTCTGAAACGTGTTATTTGCTTTAACTTGAAAGTACAGTAATCATTTGATTTCCTGAAAGAATCGGCAGTGCAAGCTGATGCTGCTACATGCTAGGACTTTGCTAATGTGGTAGCACTGCCATGCTGGGCACTGTGCCTGTTACTGATAACACAACGTGCAACCGGGATTATTGGTGTTCTAGTTTATAATTTCTCATGTATTGAAAGAGATGCTAATTCTCTATTATGGCTCTTTAAAAGTAAAAAGATATTACTTCATGCCTAAACCTGTTTTCTTCCCCTGGTGATCTCTGTGGTGAAGTCAAAAGGACCAGAATAATTATGTGCTGTATTTCCATGATATCTATTGACCTTACTAATATGTTCTTTAAATTTCACAGTCTATGGTTCCACATTATCAATGTAATGAACATTTGTTGCCTTTGTCAAGCGCCCTCCTCCAGCACCCCCCCTCCCCAGAAGAATCAATGCATGTTGCTAGGTAGCAATTATAAAAATACATGCAAACAAATAAAATATTAAGAATCCAAAATGGAATGAAGTTGTGTGTTTTCTTATCTATCATAGCAGACAGCTTTTACAGAACATGCCAATGTTGTAGTATATTTCACTTTCGGTCTTCCTTGTTTTATCATTAACATTCTTATCATCATGTGTGAGGAGTTATTTCTTTTTATTGGTTAAACATTTTTAATAATTGCAACAGAGAGATGCAAAATTTTATAATAATCTTTCTTCTGATGTGTTTATTACCATAAAAAATGAGAGTGATCTATCTTTGGTGAGTCTTTCAAAATAAGTATTTTTTAATTTTTTAATTCTATTATCCAAAATAGAATTTACCCTTAATGCTACTGACGCTTAGTGTTTTAGTTACTCAGAAAATACCATGATTTTTAATAGTCAAATAGCAAATTGTACACATTTTTCCTAGAATGCTTCCCACTTTATAACACTTGAACTCTGAGGGTCAATTCCTTTCATATTTTCTTTTCTGTACATTTGATGCTTCTCACTTTGTCCTATTCTTGGCTGACATATTCATCTCTGACATAAAATGAGGGATTTAGCCACCATGTTTCTCAAGTTCAAAAAATAACCAGTGACAATAAATTGATGTTCCTGATGGCAACTGAAAGAGTCCAGGTATTTTCTCCTCTGTCTGGAGCCCTCCCCTTAGCAATACCAAATGAACATTTGTCACCCATCAGGGCTCTATACAGGAGGTTGTCTGCGTAAGGAACCTATTCTTCAAATAATACAGAGGAGTGAACAGACAGACCTAGTGAAAGCGATAAAGAGTTTTGTGTTGTGTTCCACTTGTAGCTTCAGGGCGAGTGTATTTTCACTGGGGTCCTCCAGCCATTGAACTTGGTGATGACAGCAACACAAAATCGGTTTCCTGTTGCCCTTCCTGTTTAGAACAAGCCAGAGCAGATATACCCAATAGAAAGCAGAGCAGTGAGGAGGCTTTCAGGCTGGGTTCGCATGTCTCAGCCTCTTTGTTTTTGCCTATTTTGCATCATGTCCTAAACGGGGATTCTTTAGAATTGTGGGATTCATTAATCTCTATATTTTTTGTATGGAGATACGTGCTGATCTATAAACTGCTAGGTAGAATATTTTGATGAAAGAAAGTAGAAATCCAAGGCATAGCAATTTCATGTCCTTTATTCAGTAGAGTTCATTTATCATTCACAATGTGTTAGAATGGAAATGTAGATAAATTTTTCCACTAAAGCCAGCCTTCAGGGGAGAAGAAATCAAATAAACTCCCTACTTATTTTTCTGCTGTATTATCTTATTAATGGTGATTTGTAGAGAATTGCAGAGAAACATTTATACTTTAGGGCAGAATTTCTTAATTGGTAGTGTGCAAAAATGAAGATACAGTAGCTGTGTTTTTTGTCTATAATTTAAAACATTACATCTCGATTTTAACTCTTGGCAAAAAGTATGCAGAGAATGTAATGTTTACTTACATGAAAAAATGTAGTTTGTGATAGATATATTTATGCTGAAAGGCATGCCATTCAGAGGTTTGCGTATGACCTACAATTTTTCTACCATTTCTGTGGACGGGAAAGCGGTTATCTGGCCCATGTGTGCTGTGTAGACCACTTCCCCTCGAAGCCTGCACTGTGTTCCAACAGAAAACCTCATTCAAGTTACAGCTCTTTACTCCCAGTGCCTCAATTTAGAAAGCTCCCAGTTGACTTTTAGTTCTTATCCAGGATTATAAGACAGCTAAAGGAAAAGGGAAAAGAAAAAAGCCATTGTCGTAGGTTTGATAAAGGCTACTATTTGATCAACAGCTACATTGATGGTGAGTCACTGTGTGGAGACAGCTTCTAAATCTACTGTCAGGAACACGGTTCGCCACCTCTCTGGCCTCACTGCTCCGCCCTGAGTGCCTGCCCTCTCCCAGGCAGGGATGAGTGGGCTGCTGGCCAGCGAAGGGCATTTTCATTTCCTCCAGCACTCCCGATGACTACATCATCAGTGCTCTCTTTTTTGCTCATTTTGGCTTTTTCTCTGCGTTCACTAGGATGTCACAGTGAATTCCATTCCCCTGCAATCAGTGTCAGCTACCCTCCGACTTGCACTATAACTCAGTTTTGTGGATGGATGTTAACGACCCCTTGGTGTAGCTAATAGGGTAATATAAACCAAATATGAAGTGAAATGGCCACAGACACCCTCCAGTGAGGCACATCATCCAGGCGTTGAGAGTCTGTTTCTTACCCTTTCCCCTTCTGCTCTCAGCCCAGTATGCATTGCAGTAGAAGGAATAAATGGCAGAGGAAATGAGAATGCAAAGCACAGCTCAGGGCTTAGAAACAGTTTGGCCCATCTTTTGTTTTGGGAGACTTAAAAGTCTATAATCAGAAAAACACATTTTCATTAAATAATGTTTGCATTGCTAAATAGCAATTTCTTAAAGAAGGGAGAGAGGTCAACCATTGGCATGCAATCTCCACAGTTGTCTCTATACTCACAGGTTCCACATGCACATATACAGAGGTCCAACTAAGGGACCGGAGCATCCTGGTTTTGCTATCCACAGGGGGTTCTGGAACCAATCCCACAATGATACCCAGGGATGGCCGTACCCACAATAAGACATCCATCATGCTAAATTCCCTTGCTACATGGGGATATAAATTAAATGAGATGTGTTCACATTGTGCATACTTATGTAAGGTAATAGAGGAAATAGAAATCTGTGGCTGAATGATTTAAGTCCATTCGACAGCTGTGTATTTATAGCATACATAGGGGTATGTGAATACACACAGACATCCTATATAATAAAAGGCTAATATGCAAATTGTCCCCTCAGGAGTTCAACTGGGAGACTGGGAGTTCAATCACTTGCTATGACGTGCACTGACCACCAGGGGGTGGAGCAGAACATGGCAGGTGACCAGTGGCAGCAGCAGTGGGGCCCTGAGGGAGCAAGGGAAAGAGGTAGGGGGGGGGGAGGCTGGGAGGCAGGGAACCTGATCAGCCCTTATCACTGGCTAGGCCTAGGGATCTTACCTGTGCACAAATTTCAGGCCTCTAGTACATATATAATTTGTGAGTAAAATGAAAACCCACAAAGCTCACTGATTCCAACATTTATCTTGAACTAATGAATCACTTGATCTCTGTATGATACCCATACTCTATTTTAGGTATTTTTCTGACTGTATTGAGCACCAAATTTAAATAAGCAATTTTACTTGGATTTAACTGAGTTTTACAAATTTTAGAAGAAATGCAGTATATATTTCAATTCCTTTAGAGCATTTCTCACCTCAAATTATTTGGCTATTAGTGTTTTATATTTTAACTTTAGATAAAGAAGAGGGAGGAAATGAAATACATTTATTACTTCTGTATGTTCACGAGGGATTTTTTAACTGAGTTTGTAGTGTCACTTTCTATTCACTCCAGTAATATAAATGATGAAAAACACTGCATGTAATTTCATTTCACAAATACTCTAGCCATGTTGTCAACTATTGATTAAAACCAATCATAATTTAGAGTCCTCCCCACCCCCACATACACAGAGTCACTGTCTCTTCTATTCTTTCTTATGATAAGTGGATATCACTCACTATATAGAAACAGCAGTAGAATGCCTAAGTTTTAGCTAAGCAGAGGTGTGTGTGTGTGTGTGTGTGTGTGTGTGTGTGTGTGTGCGCGCGTGCGCATAAGACGTGCTTTCTTAGTACTTTTTCCTATGATGGCACTTTAGACACATTATCATTAAGTCCCTTAAACACTGCAACCTAATTATTAGTATCCTGGTGTGGGTCTAGGCTCATGCTCATCCTACTGCACTCGTCCCTCTTCCGTATGAATCATTGGTGATCTCTATATTAGTGGATCAAAATTTAGCTCTTATTAGTATTGTTCATCTTTAATTGGATTTGAACAACTTTGGTGGGGAAAGGGGATGACATTTGAAGCCAAACTGGGGCTTGTAATGCCACACACTGTTTTGTCAAGTTCCAGGAATTATTTTTGTCATATGTTTCAGAGAGAGAGAGAGAAAGTGTGTGTGTGTGTGTGTGTGAGAGAGAGAGAGAGAGAGAGAGAGAAGTTAAGAGATCATGAACCCAGCTCACAGACCCAGATTTCTAATGCTATTCTCCAAGTAAAGGAAGCAGGACTCCCAGGAGAAATGACTTGTCTAGGGTTGGGGATGTACACGGTGAGCCTGTACAAATAGTGCCTGAATGAATAGGAGCATGTCAGGGGAACACACAAGCCAACCCAAGGCACCCACTAGCCCAAACTGAAACATTCTGAGTAACCTAAGTATTACTTGGTTGTATTGTATAATGTATACAATAGCCATGAGTTCATACTAACATAAATAAATGACTGGGTATAAAATAAATGGGGAGAAGAGGCAAATCTACACAGGAGAATGCTAAATAATTTTTGTAGGTACTCTCTTCAAGGAGGCACAGTTTTACTCTCCCCACCCCCAACTCCCTCCCTTGTGTGAGGAATGTATGTACTGAGTATCTTCTAAAGAGCAGAGTAAGGAAGGAGGGAAATAAACTGCAGTGGAAAACCACTTCAGCCTGGTGATCCCAGTCAGCATCAGCAATAAGTCATGCTGATAGCATGTCCTCTGGATAAGATGTGATGAGAATGGCCAAAATGCAATTCCCAGTCACAAGAAAAACATCATAGAAACCCACAGATTTAGGGAAAATAATAGAGAAAGATTATCCTATATAATAAAAGTGTAATATGCAAATCAACCAAACAGCTGAACAGCAAAAGGACCATCTAGGACCACGCTATGACACCCACTGGTACCAGGCCAGCCAAGGCAGGTGTGATGTGATTAGTCAGGGGCCTGGCCATTGCCCCATGATCGCCCTGCAGAGGGAGGCCCAGGCCACCGACTGTGGGCTGCAGTGGGTGGGCAGGGCCTCCCTCTGTGAGGGAAGCCCGGGTCCTGGGTTCCAGAAGGAAGCCAGTGCCGGCAACTGGGGGAAGGAAGGCCTATTGCATGAATTTCATGCATTGTGCCTCTAGTGTAATATAGCAGCAAATTATACATATAAGATGTTGTATGTGTTTATAGGTATGTATAAGATTTTTTTGTGTGTATATCTCTTGGTATAATGATTCACAAGGCATATATAAATAGATTTATTTTGAGGCATTGGCTTTCATAATTATGGGGACTGGCAAGCCCAAAATCTGCAGAGCAGTCTAGCAAAATTGAAACTCTGGCAAGAGTTGATACTGCAGTCTTGAGGTAGAATTTCTTCGTCCCAGGAAAGCCTCAGTTTTGGTGGTAAATTAACCACCATATCTACAAAACACCTTCCTAGCAGCACCTAGATTCGTGTGGGGCTGAAAGACTGGTTAGGAAAGCCAGACAGGACAAGTCATAGACCAGAGTTGGCTAAAGAGGCCTGATGACTAGATGTAGTACAGTGTCCAAGATGGATTCTGGAACAGAAAACAAAAACACCAGGGAAAAACTAGTGGAATCCAAACAAGATGTAGAGCTTAGTTATGTTTTAATTGTGTAAAAGAAGTCTGATGCTGGACCAGACAGTTCCCTTTTACAGAGGAAATGTTTTTACAGCAAATCCCATCCCATGTTTCAGGGAGACAGACCAAAATGGAAAGAGGACCCTAAGAGCCAGGTGGCAGTTTTCTCAAGTGACAGAAATAGTGATGACCAGTCATTCTTCACCATCCTCTTCCCTGGACAGCGAAGCAAAGGTCTAAAATCATGACCACATGGAAGTCAATGTCTAAGACTCCTGTCTTACTGGTCTGCATTGAGTTACTTTCTCCAAAATGATATGCTTATTATTTGAGTGGTGGCCTTCAAGTAAGCAACTAAAGCATTCTAAAGCCAAGACTCAGAGTTTGGGTAAAACTTCTTCTACATTTAACTTACTAATAAACCTATGGGCAAAATAATTCATTCAGATACATTGGCATATAGTCTTCAACCATTTACCTTGGAGCAGTACCTCACGGCAAGAAATAAGATTCTTGTGAATGTTTTCTAAAAATTAAGAGCTTGGTTGCAATCAGGCTAGAAGAAGTTAGGCTGAAATTACAAGCAAATCCTAAAATCTTAGAAACTGGGCAAAACAAAAGTGTATTTTTCATTCACATCACATTTCAGTGCAGAACAGGTGTCCCTTCTCCATCTCACAGCTATAGTGCCTGGAACAGGTGACCTCAGAGTCACCACAGAAGAAGATAAACCTGGAGAATTGTAAGAATAAGTCCAGGCACAGAAGTGCTTTGGATTCCTTCTGCCCCACCTGACTGACAGAATCCACTCACATTATCCTGACCTAATTGTGAGGGATGATGGATATTTTTGTGTCCAGGAAGAGGAAACACTGCAATAAAAACATAATGTAACATCTGTCATAATTGTCAACTAAGTGTAGGAAATCTTGCACACTTAATTCCTCCTTGCAGACTCACAATTCAAATTAAATATTAGAGACCCTGGGAATTCCTATAATAAGGGAACTGATCTAATATTGTTTAACTCTGTTTCCACAAGGAATATTGCCACACATCTAGGGGAAAAAACATTATATTTGCTTAATCATATTTTAGATAGGGCAACTTGAAGATACATAACTTTCCTTCTTTAATACTTCCATGACTGATAAATTCCCTTTCAAATTGTGTGTGTGTGTGTGTGTATGTGTGTGTGTGTGTGTGTGTGTGTGTGTGTGTGTGTGGTTTACTTTCCTTCAAAGCCAGCTTAATGAAATTATTTTTATTTCCATTAAAGTAATTTCTTGATCTCATAATTTTATCATCAGTGGACAATCTTATTTCCCTAGATTCAGAATTCTCCTGATAGGTATAAAACTGGATCCCCAAACACTGATCTCAATGAGTTTCCCAAATTATGAGAAATCTGAGAACCAGAGTAATGACCAACTTCTAGAAAGAGAGTTATAGGAGTTCATGGCATGCATTCCATTTAATTATCTTACTCCTAGCTTGAACTAATATTCTGTTCCTCTAATTTTCTTTTGCTCAAATTATTGTTATTTATACATTTAAATTTTATTTTATATTGCTTATTACAGTATATATCTGTAAGCCATCTAAATATTATTTTCGAGTAAGGCAGTAGATAGATGATAGATAGATAGTTAGATCATAGGATGGATAGATAGATAGATAGATAGATAGATAGATAGATAGATAGATGTAATTTTGTTTTAACTAGGGCATGGTCCGTAGATTTGCATTTCTGTATTTTGTTACTAGTTGCTGAGGAACCACTTAGACCTAATGAGAAGCACAGGAGCTTCCCTTGATATTTCATTAGTCTAAAACCTGGCTTTTCTAGATTCATGCATACTTCTGCCCAATATTGTGACAGTAGAAAGTTAAAACTCAGTATATGTGAAACATTTAAAAATAGATATGAAAAAAGTGATGAATTTTCCTGGTTTGACAAAAACAATAAATTCTTACATGTGCTTTATCAAACCTGTGTTCCTTTATATATATCAGTAAAATTTATGTCAGAAATCTGGACGAAATATAAAAAGTTAAGATAAATGCAACATTGGACAAAACTAAAATTTAAAATCGGGTAAAAGAATATATATTTATTACCAAGGTGTAACAAAAATGAAGGCGAGCTTTAGTTGCTTTCTTCTGAAGGATCATTCCCAAATACAGGTCATTCTTGGGCCCCTGGGCAGTTATTTCTAGTACTTCTCATAGTCCTAGTACAAGATGTGATCCCCTTCTTGACATTCTGGTTTTCTAGCCAAAAGCCAGTTTCCAAAAAGGTAAGGTTGTTTATTCATTCATTATTATTCATCCATGTATTGAGATACTGTGCCAAGTGCTAGAGATGTAATGAGAAGTAGTAGAATTTCATAACTTAATATGCTGACTGAAGTCTCAAAGGAACAAATAGATTTGTTGTGTGGCAGTCTGCAAGTTTCCTAACCAATGTCCATCCTTCTGTCTTCTATAGTAATGGAACCATTATTCAGGTTCCAAAAAACATCATTTTTCATCCATATGACTGAATTCCAAGCAAAGGAAAAAATTGGGTAGAACTTCCAGGAAGAGTTCTTAAAAGGGAAAATTAAAAACTGGGGCATTGCCAGGACAACATGGCTCAGTGGTTGAGCATCAACCTATGAACCAGGAGGTCACGGTTCATTCCTGGTCAGGGCACATGCCTGGGTTGCAGGCTCGATCTCAGGCTGAGGCTTTCAAAAGGCAGCTGATCAATGATTCTCCCTTTCTCTCTGAAGTCAATAAAAATATATTTAAAAAACAAAAATGGGGGCATTTACACCCTGGCTGGTAGCTCAGTGGTTAAATCATCAGCCTGCATAAGGTTGTGAATTTGATTCCCAGTCAAAGGCATGTACCTGGTTTGTAAGTTCAATCCTCAGGCCGGGTTGGGGTGTGTTATGGGAGGCAACCTATAAATATGTCTCTCTCACATCAGTGTTTCTCTCTCACCCTCCCTTTTTCCCTTCCACTCTCTCTAAAGGAAAAAGTATCCTTGGGTAAGGATTCACAAAAAAACAAAACAAAACAAAATTGGGGCATCCTATATAATAAAAGGCTAATATGCAAATCAACCAAACGACAGAACAACCAGTCACTATGACAAGCATGACCACCAGGGGGCAGACGCTCAATGCAGGATCTGCCCCCTGATGGTCAGTGTGCTCCCATGGGGGAGTGCTGCTCAGCCAGAAGCTGGGGTCACGGCTGGTGAGCGCAGTGGCGGTGGCGGGAGCCTCTCCTGCCTTCACAGCAGTGCTAAGGATGTCTGACTGATGGCTCCTGGACTTCAAGAGTGCTCAAGCCAGGCCGAGGGATGCCCCCAGAGTGCACAAATTTTGTGCATCAGGCCTCTAGTTTACTAATAAGAACCTTTCTCTTCTCCTCGGCTGCTTGGTAGGAGAATAAAATAGTTGGAGATCTGCATCTCTCTTAGATCATGAGACAACTTACATGACAAAGGCA
Source organism: Corynorhinus townsendii (assembly GCA_026230045.1). Classification (NCBI taxonomy): domain Eukaryota; kingdom Metazoa; phylum Chordata; class Mammalia; order Chiroptera; family Vespertilionidae; genus Corynorhinus; species Corynorhinus townsendii. The sequence goes on from JAPDVU010000002.1 coordinate 95,627,768, forward strand.
GATAGGAAAATTAAAATATGCTAGACTCCTGATTTTTCTAGACCAATCATTCAACCATGGACTTCCTTTTCTTTGGATTTATTTTATGTAAAAGAAAAATAGGTCCTTATGTATTTACTAATATGTTTAGGATTACCTATTATATGCAGACAATCCAGTCCTAAATGACTCACTTATCAATGAAGCTAAATTATTTAACTGATGAAAAAAATCAAGAACAAGGTCTTGCATGTGTAAGATTCAAATAAGTAGGTGAATGAGATCATAGATATACAGAAAGAAGGTGTATTGGTATATTAAAATTAGGAAATTACATTGAATGTTTTCTGAACCCATATTAATTTGTTCAGCATGAGTCAGGATAGTTGCCGGAAGCCGATCATTGTTTGAATAATAGAGAGCTGTGGACAGGGAATTTGGAGGGCTGGTCAACCTTAATTACTCTAAACGGTCAGAGCTAATTACTAGATTATTGGTAGTTGAAGAAGCCCCCACCTGTTAGTCCTAAATTCACTGATTGGCTTTTTATTGGAGTTTCCTGCCTAGGGGATATGGGTGTATCCTATAATTTTAATCTTAATAAAAGGGATGGAAAAGCCAGAGCGAGGAGTAGTCCTCCCACTAGAGTTGGACTACCACCTGGCTCCCATTTCCCAAATTAATACTTTTCTAGTCTCTTTTTCATTTGCGTGTGGCCTTCTCCAGTACCTGAACCCTGAACTGGAACCCTGAACCACGCAGGACATGAAAGGGGTTTCCACATTTGGCGCCTGACCGTGGGACGTCTGGAGGAGATGATATTTTTCGCCTAAGAGCAAAGGGAGGAAAAATACACCAATAAAAGGTGTGGAAAAAATTCACCAAGAAAAAGGTGAGGGAGATTCACCGCACGCAAAGCCCACGGACCAACTGCAGAGTTGTGATCTGTAAGTAGGGTGGGAACATCTTTTTCAGCCAGGCTAATGGGGAAGAATTAGATTGTAAAATAATGTGGTTTATTGTTCAAATTAAAATCTTAATTGGTATTTGGAATTTAAAAACTGTAATAAGTGAAACTCTACTGATGAAACTGTCTCTGGTGCGGAGAAATTCAAAGGTGGCAGGAGAGGGCAAGGCTATCTGCTCTCCCGCAATGAGATTGCTTTATTGTTTAAAAATTATAAAAGAACTCAAAGGGAAATGCAAATTTTGGCCAAATTGGGTGTTGTTTATTGCTTCAGAAAGTGAAAAAGAAGGAAAAACTTTAAGATCTGTCTTTATCTATTAAGCATGAAAAGAAACTCAGCCAGATCTGTTGCTGAAACTTTCCCCGAAATAAGCAGGATGTTGTTATTAATCTAGGGACTGCTAAATGTTTGGCTTGCCAGTTTTAAAAGTACAAAGTGCAAATTTAATTGGGAGAAATTATATAGTCGTGGTAATTAAAATCATATATAGATATATACATATTTGATCTTTTCCATGTTAAAATTTCAAGGCTTTAACAGAGATGATTCTTGGAAAGCTCCAAGGGCCCGGAGTAATACAGGAAATTTGTTCTCTCTTCTTAAAGAAAATATTTTTGAAATTTAACTGATCTAATATACTTAAAATTGCATGGAAAGCTTTATCAAATAAAAATTAACAGCTATATTTTACTTTTAAATGTTATAAAGGTTTTGGCCTCTAAGGAAGGCAAAATATTTCTTAAAATCCCAACTTGAAAAACAAAAAGGTGGGGGGGGGGGGAGGGGAGTGATGGAGAAATCACCTGCAGGTAGGCTACACCAAGCCTTAATTTCTTCACATGTGATGCTGATGGAAAGACATCCATGGAGCTACATTGGTGTCAGAATAAAACAAAAAAAATGGTCTAGTTAAATGGAAAGATCCCGAATCTGGTTTATGGAAGGGACCTGATCCATTATTAACCTTTGGCAGAGGGTATGCTTGTATATTTCCAGAGAATTTTTCCAAACCCGTGTGGATTCCTGCTAGAAATATTAAACTGCAATAGGGATCCAACAGAGAAACTAGTTAGATTAATGAGGACCTTGGGCCTGGAGCTATACCATGCAGCTGCAGACAATCACCAGCTCAGCCACAGAGAGCAGGGACTCCAAGCAATCCACTGAAGATGAGGAGCAGGAGGAGGACAAGCCGGACAACAAACATCCCGGAGACCACCTGAGGCATGGTCAAAAGGATGGTACAGATGCCTGAGAACGTCTTTCTTGCCATGCTAATAGTAATCAGCTGTACAGTAAGATTACCTGGGGCAAATTGGGACATATTTTTGACTTATGTTCCTGACCCTTCATGGATAAGGACCCTTATGTGGGCTGATCCCTGCCTAATGTAATCACCAATCATACCAAACATCTTGGTTTATCCAGGAGGAACATGGGTAGGGCAAGGAAGTATAATTATATAGTTGTCGCCACCCAGTTTTCCTTTTGTATGACATAAAATCAAATCATTGCTCCTTTGTGTGTAAAATTAAAGAGAGGTTTCTGGCTTGCATGGATACCTAAAGAAGTAGGGGATTATCATTACTTGCTCCTGGGAGAGGTGCAGAAAATGTAACTAGACCTTGTATATACAAAAAGAAATTGACAGCCAGTTTGAAATTGAATTGTCATGGCGTAGAGCAAAGAATATCCTTACATGATATTATTCTACAATGTCATTATAATTTTTGATATTTTATAACAGCATATTGTACAATTATTCCAAACAAACTTACAAACTAATTCTTTGAATGATTGGCAGTAATATAAAAAGGACATGAAAGGGTTTAATCCCTTCTGCTGTATGGAAGGCCCTTTGAGAAGGCACTTGAGCATTCTATATTGGCCCCTCTTGCCCTTTTTGCCAAGAGGGACCTTTTTCTTACAATCCAATTGCCCACAGCTGTTGCCTGAGTTTTCTGTTCATGCTGAGGTTGAAACCTAGTAGTGGCTGGTACCATGGATTTATCTCTCGCCCAATGGTATGAGCTGGGCCCTCTCTGGAGAAGAAACCTGGGTTTCTCAAGATCTGTGATCAGTGCCGGGAGCCCGCCAAAGACCGAGGTGGGATCCCGAGGCAGGTGCTGGGTGTGGAGGCCATGGGGGCATAGACTACCAAGGAGACAGAAATGAACCTCACATTACCCTGCTTGGCCCTGGAGGATGGCTGGTTAGTCAGAGACAGGTAAGATTCCTTAAGGAAGGAACAACCTAAGACAGGCACAATCGCAGAGGGGCCATCAGGAGAGAACTTGGGGGTCAACAGAGGTGGGGCATAGACCCTCACCCCCCTCCCCCCAACCTTGCAGGGACCTGAACACTAGCCCCTTCTGAGGGAGGTCTCCTGCCCCATGGCTGCTTTGCTTCCCACGCCCAGATTAGATTGGGACCTAGGCAACAGACAGAGACTTGGCCAAGCTCAGATTGGGATCCAGGTAACAGACAGAGACTTGACCGACAACAGCTGCCCTATATTTAAATCCAGTTTAGCACCAGGAATGCTCAGGGCCTACTCAAGAATGTAAACAACCTTTTCCACTAATATTTACAGGACAAACTAAGACTGTTGTTAGAGTATTAAATTTGACAGTAAAATAGTAGTCAAGTTTTCAGATTAATTTAAATTGGCTAAATGAAATAAATAAATATTTAGGAAGGTTTAATTATACTCGACAAAAAGTTGTTCCTAAGGTATTAACAAACATTTTTTTTGTAGTTCATCTCATGGTAAAATTGTTTGACATGCAATGAACATAAAGCAGTCATATTTTTGTCCAAAAAATTAAAATTTAAAGTTATTAAGACTGCATTATAAAATTTTTCCCCAAAAGCCTCCTAATAATTAAATCAAAAAAGGGGGGATAGTGGAGTAATATTATGTAAGGAAAAATATCCTGAAAGTAAATTTTTTTTCTAGAAAATTTTTACCTTAAAAAATTTATTTTCATTTGTAATGCTAACAGCAAGACACCTATGAAAAACACAAGGAAATATGGTTTGGGCAAGGATGGAAAGGATTCCAAGTCAAATTTGCGGAAAAGATTCCTTTATTAACCTTTGGTCAAGAATATGTTTGTGTATTTTCAGAAAACAACTCCAAGACCATGTGGATTAAAAGCAGTCCAGAAATGGAAGACACTGATGATGCCCTGCCATGCTAACAGTCAGAAGCTGTCCGTCGCTGCAGATTGCCCAGGACCAAACCAGAGAGGGTCAGACCTGCATTGCTACCATTTGTCCACTATCTAGATATCATTACTGACATGTATACATGGGGAACTGTTTGACACTGATACTGGGACTCAGAATTGTTGGACATTGAAGTTGGGACTCAAATATTTTATTCTTATATGTTTATTTCTAAGTCTGCAGATTTTTTAAAGGAAAGAAACGGGGGAGATGCCAGAAGCCGATCATTGTTTTAATAATAGAGAGCTGTGGACAGGGAATTCGGAGGGCTGGTCAATCTTAATTGCTCTAAAGGGTCAGAGCTAATTACTAGATATTGGTAGTTGAAGAAGCCCCCACCTGTTAGTCCTAAATTCATTGATTGGCTTTTTATTGGAGTTTCCTGCCTAGGGGATATGGGTGTATCCTATAATTTTAATCTTAATAAAAGGGATGGAAAAGCCAGAGCGAGGAGTAGTCCTCCCACTAGAGTTGGACTACTGCCTGGCCCCCATTTCCCAATTAATACTTTTCTAGTCTCTTTTTCATTTGTGTGTGGCCTTCTCCAGAACCCAAACCCTGAACTGAAACCCTGATTCACACGGGACGTGAAAGGGGTTTCCACAGATAGTAGTTCAGAGCCTATGCAGAAAAAAATATATATTGGTAGAATGATAAGTTAGAACTAGTTTATATAAATGTTTCAGCTAAGAAGATTGGATTCTGTTTTACTGATTATTCAATAAGAATTATTTACAAAATATAAAAAAATATTATTTAGTGCTAAATGGTCCTTAAAATCTAAATGTGCTATTGGGTGGGGGGTTCCCCATAAGAACTACTTGGTGGGCACAGGGCTGAGGCAAAGATTTTGGGGCTGCTGACTGGATAAGCTTCCATAGCACCCAGATTCCTCATCCAGAGCAACATTCTTCAGCTTAAAATTCCACATAGCACTTCTTTGAACAAAATATTTCATGGGTAACAAAATGTAATATCCTTCATTGTATTTATTAAAAACTAGGGGCCCAGCATGCAAAATCTTGTGAGACCCAGGGCTCAGAGTCCTGCTGCTTGGCAGGACCCAGAAAGAGTCCCACGCCTGCCTCCTCCACCGCTGCCATGAGAGGCAGGACCCAAAAACCCGTGCCTCCAGTCAAGTCCTCCAGAGTCAAGTCCCCACCCACCCACATGTGCCTCGCCCACCCCGCGCACGCAGCCTCCTGCTGATAGGTCATTACGGAGTGATGGCGTGACGACCACAGGCTTTTTGTATAATAGATTGTTTACTCAGAGTAGCTTTTTGTCCATGATCTCACTACAGTTTAGGATGCAGGTCTACAGAACAGTAGCCAATTCCGCCTATTGTGTTATGGTGCACATAAGAGCAGTGCCTCAGGAAGATATTCTAAAATGTTCTTTACTACAACATTGGCACCTGGGAAACCAGTTGTAAAGCTGAGTGCAATTGCTTCTCTGGAGATGGGATGGCCTGGATTTAGGGGGGTTTCAGGAAAACTGCACAGGTGGAGACATGAATCAGCCACAAAAAAAATGCGTTCTAAGTCTCTTTTGTCAACAGTATAATCAAATTCCTGCTCTTAAGTCCCTGTGTTTTAAATCCTAAGAACTGTTTATTTTTTTTCTGGTTGCTGCCTGGCTTATACACAGATCAGTGCCCCACTTTTTACTGAAGAGAACTGGTGAAGTTGGGAATTGAACTTGGATTATACTTTTGCAACATGTAGCCTCAAATTTGGGTCTGATATTTGAATACATTAGTCCTGAGACTATAAGAGATAAAAGATTATTTTAGGCTAGTTTTCTGATCATGACTTGAGTTGAGAATTTAAAAACTTGAGACTTGCCTTCCTTTAATCTCAGTGTGCCCACAATTCTTGCTCATTTTTATATTGGCATTCTTTCCCAGAGTCACTCAAACCACGCATATTTGCTTTCATTAGGCTCTGTGATCCAGTTAAGACTGGTAACGATTTAAGTGATGGTTTTCCACTGTACCTTATGGACAACCATCTTATTCTCCACTAATAATGAAGTCATCCTGCCTCTGAATCTCTGTAGGTAAGATAATCAAGACCAAGACTCATCTTCAGGTGGCTCTTTATCGATTCTAGGAAATAACTTCTGGACAAATATTGTATCACTCAAGGGCATTCAGGAAAACGGACATCACTACAGGTATTGCAGATACAAAGTGGCTTATTATAGGGACAGAGAAGGGCTGGTAAAGCAAAGGTAAGAAAATTTACTTCCAGCTTTCCTAACTTCCAGAAATATAAGCCTTACAGAAAAGCCACTTCTAATCACCGTGGCTATCTGCAACACAAAGCCAGTTATTCTCAAAGGGATGCCTAATACTGCCTGAGCTGCTGTGGATAATCACAGCTACTCATAGTACTGAAGTGGGTGATTCTGGGGAGAATGCCTAGAAGCCTTTAAACTCCCTTCTGCCTTCTATGGCTGCCCTTACTCTAAGAAGGATAAGGAAGTTACTGAGCAAGAACATCTAATATAGAGAAGAGGACACGTACAAGACCACTGAAACTAACCTGTAGTGCATTCAGTCCTTGCTTTGCATAGTAATAGGGTCATGAAAATAACTATACAAATGGATCTTTATAATCAAAAAGAAAAAATGTAATTGTTTTTACAACCTTTAAAAATTATTGTCAAAGCATTAAAATCTCTCTTATTGTAGGTTACAAATGTAAAGGGGGGAAAGGTGATGAAACTAATGTTTATTTAGCATATAGTAATTAAAAACATTTGGAACACTGACAATTAACATGTTTGATATTTTTGTATACAACATACCAAGGTTATTGCAGAAGGAGCTATATAAATTTAAAAATAATATATATTAAAGTTGGTTCATTTGTGAAAAAAATGTGGGGTACTTTGGGCAGTGTTTGTTTTGTTATATCACTTAGTAGATGAAGAGAACATTTTCTGTGCCTTGGTGAGAGGAAGTGTATTTCTTTCTAAGTGTAGATCAGCTTCCCACATTTTACACAGGGACTTTCAGTGCATGACACATTGCTGAGAATTCCTCCTAGTGCCATTTTTTGCCAGCCTCACTTCCTCTGTGATGCCTTTATCCTTTCCTTACAACCGCTTTTCTCATCTTTGTCAATAAGCCCACCTTCAGCAGACGAGTGAGTATCTAGCTGCATAACCAGTCTCCTGAATCTTGGTGGCATCACACTAACAACTATTTTTTCCATAAAATCACTTACGTTGGACTCGAATTTCCCTTTCAGCATAATCACTTATCATTTCTTTGCTGCACTTTCACCTTTCTTGGCCAATTTCCTTTTCCAATTATGTATTTTTGTTAAATGGGTTTATTATGGGGAGAAAGAAGTCAACACAAGTATATGTAATTTGTGAGTGAACTGAATAACAGACCTACAAGTGACCAATCATCGACATACCTTGAAAGAGATGATGTTATTGGCCGCTGATGGTAATGCACAGCTGTTACTTATGTAATGATTTATACTCTGAAGAACTATCAGGAAGTTTATATTTTATGCAATCATTTGGTAAATACGCCATGGTAACTGGACTTGGAGCCATGTTCTTTATACTGGTATTACTAAACTAAAGCAGAGACTAAAATTCTTGTACATTGGAACCTTGCAAAGGAAGCATTACCTGTCTTGGTGACCAGTTGGAGTTCTGTAATAGTGTGGGGAGTGAGAGTCCAGAGAATATGAAAAGCAATGATAACCCTAAAAATTTAAAGAGGAAAAAGAGTAACACAAACAAATGGCATTGAAACAAGTAGCAGAGAAGTTGAGGAAAAATGAGGATATTGATTTTGAAACTCTTAAGTTTTAGGTGCTGAGGCTAGTTCATGTGGAAATGTGTAGCAATTTCCATGTATATCTCAGGAAATTTAGGAACCATAGATGTAATTTTAATGTCAAAAAAGAGGTCATAAATAAAGTTAGAAGATAAAATTGCTGAACTCATTCCTTTCCAAGAACCCACATGTATTTGGTATAATCCAGAAGTGCAAAGTTATGTAACAAAGGTAAGTTAATTTTTAGAACAAAAATAACAGCAACAATTACAAAAGATAGGCAATGGTAAGACATGTTTCTGACAAGTAAGACGAGATCTAGTTTTAGTAAAAAGCCATTAGTATATCTCCCATTTAGAATGTCAATGATGATTCTTAAAGAGAAAACGCAGTAAAATGCTGGGGGATAGGAGGAGGAGGAGACTGGGAAGTTTTGGGGAGTGGGCAATTAATGACTAGCTAACAGGAATTATATTTTTGAGATGTTTGTTAGAAAAAGAAAAGAGAGCTTGATAACACACTTGGAGGAAAAGAAAGCATGGTTCCTTAGGAAAGGCAGTAATAGTATATTGCACTGCAGAGAAGGAGCCAGAGAGAGAAAAAAACTGCAGAGGTAAGTTCAAAAGAAGTGGAGAAAGCTGTAGTTGAGAGAACAGATTCAGTGTGACTTGGACATGAATAAGGACAATCCCTTTTTTCTTTCAGGTTTATTTTCCATTGGTTTCAGATGTACAGCTAAGTAGTTAGACAATTATATTCTTTGTATAGTGTCTCTTTCGATATGTCTAGTTCCCCAATTGACACCATACATCGCTATGTTCAATATTATTGACTATGTTCCCTATCCTTTATTTACTTCACTGTGACTATTTTGCATCTACAACTTGTGCCTAAGAGTCAGAAAAGAGGGAGGAGTTATCAAGTAAGATTTTTAGGTGAAAAAGAAGGAAAGTGGTGGAGTGCTCCTTAAACGTTTCTTCACCTTAAAGAATAAAAATGCAGCATCAAGTTGAGAACTTGTGAAGAACTGAGAATGGTTATAGTATTGATTATAGGAGTTGGTAAAACATGTGTAAAAGAATTATTTAGTAGTTGTTTAACCTCATCTGGTGGTTCATATCAGATGAATCTTGACCCATGGTTACGCTGAATTGTATTTTTTTTTTTTCCATTTCAGTTCTTAGCTACCTGCAAGTTGGATTGGAAAAAAAGGAATCATAGTATTTCTAGAGGGATAGTGATAGAGCAGAAAGTTAGGCAAAAAAAGGGTGATCTTTTAGTGTTAGGAAAAATTGTTAGACAGGATGTCTGAGTGACAAGTAAAACCAGGTTGGGAGAACTTGAGAATATATAGTGACTGTAGGTTAGGGTGATGGCAAAGATCAAGCTTATCAAGGAGTGCAAGCAATTCTTAATTTTGAAAAAAATAATTTGTCTTTACAGATGGATGTTCACTGAATGTTCACCAATGTCAAATACTTTATCTTCAAGTTGAAATGCATAATTATATTTATACAACTCCGGGGTGCCTCTTCAAGCCCTGCATGAGTTTATCTCTTTTTCAGAGAGTTATATCAGACTGTTGGATCTTCTGACTTTTTTCTATGAAATTCATTTCTGACACTATTATGTAAGATTCTTTCTACCAGATTGATTTTCCCAGAGCTTAAAAACTAAAAACTTATCATTGTGTAAATAAGGAGGTTTTGCTTTTTTTTGGTATATTTTAAAGAAATAAAATTAATAGCTTTGTATTTTGGTGAATGAGCTAGAAGAAACAAGTTACAGTACAAGTATCTTTCCTTCCACATAATCATTTATATTAGGTACGGTGTATGACATATAACTGTTGAAGTTGTTGAAACAGTAACTTTGGGGACTTAATTACCTTGTTTTCAGAATATAATCATTGACCTATTAATGAAGAAATTAGTTCATAACACACTGAGTGGGAAGTTGAAGAAGAAAAAAAAATATATATGCATATGTATGCATAGGCACCCAAGATTCTTGGCATAAACAGGATATAGTGCACAAGTAAATCTGTAAGTAAATACACACAATATATTTATTTAAGTGCAGGCACTAAACCTATCCTGAGTTTACCACTGGAATACACAGCAATTCACAACTAGTCAAAGTTTTGGTTGAAAGGTGCTTTGATGTGGTAGTTGCTAGTGCTGTGCTGAGTCAAGCCCAAAGGAAAGGGCACTCGCTCTATGACGTTCTTGAACAAGGTCTTTAAACAGCAAAGCTGATGAGCTGGTGCAGGTCTCAGGAGGACGATCATTTGGCTGCACAGAAGAGGTTGAGAGTATTTAAATTCTGTGTGCACCCCTAGATTGACTTTCACACCCCTGATTTCCAGACTTCTCTTCGCTCCTACTAACCTGCCCATGCTTCTGACATCCCACCCCCAGACTGACTTCTGCTTTCCATTCCTCCTTTTGTGCCCCAAATCTTCCTGCTCAAAACCCACTTTGATTTCCTTGAAGGAGATAATGTAAGAGAAGCATCCAGCACATGGGTATATATTGGTTTTCAGTACCGGAGCTGAAATAAATTTGATTTCTTGACCCACTGATTTCCCCATCCTGAGAACTCATAGCACTTAACATTTCCTAGTGACTTACCTTTTTCTAAATATCTCATTTCATTGCTATGTACACTTCATGTATGTGTGTTTCATCTCCCTAACCATATTACTATACAACCTTGAAGCTCAATGCCTTCTGTACTATGGCTTTCTTTTTCTCAATTCAAAATTCAGTACATAACACAGTGACACAGAAAATATGCTCAATGAACTTTTGTGTGAACAAAAACTTTTCCCACAGAAGAGAGAATTTTCACCTAAAAGTATCATTTATCCCCTTGATATTTTGCCTACAAATGGCTCCTGCAATGAAGTTTACTGGCTTTAATATGCTGAAATGATAATTTAATTTTTTGTTATGCAATGGCTCAAACTAGGAGGGCTGATCAGATTTAGCTATTTCATCTTGCAGCTGAGAAAACAAGAATGCTTACTCAGATGACTTTAACTTCCTGAAGACAATGGAAAAAACAGTACTAGGACAAAACCCACATAATGTCTAAGCAGGGTTGTCATCTATCCCGTAGTACGTGGTTGTCTGCTTTCCTTCACGACTCGAGAAATTTACTTTGAATTTCTACAATATAGACTGGAGGCACAGCAATAATTTCATTACTGATTTGAACCTAAGTCACTTTCACACTTAATTCTTCATAAAAATATTTTTCAGGGTATAAAAAGAATTAGAATTTCTTGTGTTTGGACTGTCTTACAGTAAAGAGGTGGAAAATAGAATTAACTGCAACGAAATGGTGTGTTACACATCACTTTAAATTATAGATTTTTTAATTTCTTTCATTGAGCTTGGGTTTTTCCTCATTATTGACCTTCAGATGCTTCTGGATATCTTTTCACAACAGAACTGAGTGGACTAGCATCTGGCCTTCCTAGGTTATGAAGTATGACTTGAATTGGGACTCACAGCTGAGGTCACTGGTGTGCCTGTTAATGGAGACTGAAAAATTGAATAGTCAAAGCTTGCTCTTTGAAAGTAAGCATCCACCTATAATCAGTCCATTTGTTCTTTGGCCTTGATAATTTTAGTGATAACTTTATTATGAACTGATTTTAGCAGCACTTTTGGTTGTACATTTAACAAGTTCTAATATGGAAAAGAACTGAGCAACATAAAACATATCTTACCAAATAGTCAATGTTTGATGAAATTCTATAAAAACTGTCAAAGCAATCATTCAAGAAATGTACTGTGTTTCTAATGGCACACTATGAGCACAGTAACAGCTATGTATGATTCACCATAGATCACCAATATTATCTTCCTGAACACTATGGCAGTGGACAAGTAAAAAATATGACACTTTCCCTCAGATGGCTTAAAAGCTATATGGACAGACAAAAGATGAGAATGGTTACATGTATAAAATGGAGAGAAGGGAGAAGTCATGGTAAGCTGAAATGCATTTTAAATCTTTCAATATTTGGAAATGGAATTATAATTGGGTCACAATGCAGGGCAGAATTTGGATGCAGTGAGGGGAAGAGCAGTCAGCTAAAGCGGGTGAAATAGCGTTAGCAAAGACACAGATGGGCATGAGCACTGCATGTCAGCAAACAGAGCATCAGTCAGCATGGTGGGGCATCCAGGGGAACAAGGTTGGAGACACAGATTTAGGAAGGGCTTAATACAACTAAAAAGTGGAGAATCAATGCTATGTGTGTTCTTCAGCGGAGGAATTAGATAATGACATCATTCCTCTGCAATGACTAATCAAATTGATGCCTTAAAATGATTGAAAGGAGAGAGGTGAAAGCTGGAGAAAAAAATCATTAAGATTTCCAATTCTGAACTACTGCTGAGAAAAAGGGGATGGATTGGAATGTATAATTGTAAGAGGCATTTTAAGGAGGAAGCCATTGCATATTATGACTTAGTGGAAGAAAATGGAAGTGAAAATACAGACAGCAATATGCCAGCCTTACCAATGACCAAATATCTCTAATAAGTAATAAAATGTTCCTTGTGTTTACTTAGCTCTGCCACCTTGATTGTTCAATGAATTCATTCATTAAGAGGTAAGGTATCAATGTCAAGCCAGCATGCAGGAGGCCAGCAAATAACAGACAGGACCGGGGTCGTGCCTGGCACTGCGCTGAGCCCAGAGAATGCGTACCCACTCTATTTTACAGAATACCCTCATGATTGCTAAACAGGGACCACATCCTTCTCGTGAAATAAAGCACTGCAGTTTCCCAACATTTGTTCTCCTACCGTGTGCAAAACCCTCCTTTCTTTGTGTTTCATGCCACACTCTACCCCTCCTCGTAGCTGTCATTCTCCAATCACTTGTACCCTCAAAAATGTTTGAAGCATGAATACCTTCATCACCACTTCCTTCATAGTCTGAGATCTGACATGGGGAGCAGCAGCTGACATTATGAAATCCAGCATGCCTTTGTATGACCACAATCTCTCATTTTTTCAAGTTCTCTCATCCCTCCATTCCTGATGCCGATACTGTCTCAATGACCACCCGCTGCTTTTACTATGACAAAAAATACTTAATAACATACTTACATCCTTAACTCCCTTGCAAACCTCACATGATACTACAAAGCAAAGCTCCAGTCCTGATTTATGCCATAATTTACTGCCTCCCCCTACCTGTTTGTGATACAGTATAGGAATATCCATGATCTTTAACCTCAGTAGATTATTTATAACCAAGCCGGATGGCTCAGTTGGTTGGAGCATCACCGGTGAAGCAAAAGGTTTCAGGCACCATTCTGGGTCAGGACACATACCAGGTTGGGGGTTCAATCCCAGTTAAGGTGTGTATGGGAGGCAGCTGATTGATGTTTCACTCTCACATCGGTGTTTCTCTATCCCCCTTCTTCTCTCTCTAAAATCAATAAAAAAATTCTTGAGAGAGGATTAAAAAATGCATCTAGAGAAGAAAATAAAGACAAACGTTTTATACATTGAGTATATCTGCGCATCTCTGAAAACAAAAACACAGCGCAATGTCCATGACTATTTCTCGAATTACAGTGAGCTCCGTGTGTGCACGTTCATGTGTGGACTGACGTGTGGGTTCCTTTCCAGGCAAGAATTTAAATTAAGTAAAAGAAGACTCAAATTACTGTAAATCAACCCACACATGCTGCCACTCTCCATTGTTCTCTAATACCTTATACTTCTCAAATTTCTTCCCTCTGCATCCCTAGCTTTATGCAGTATCCGATCTTTTTTCCCTCCTATAAAGAAAATGTCTAGAAGTTTTCCAGATTATGTGTTGCAGTACAAGCATTAGGGATTTGGGACTTGAAAAACATTTCTCCCCCATTAAAATTTTAGATAAATAGAAAAAATAAGGGTAAGGTTATATGTGTACATATAATTGTAGATTATACATATTTATACCTAACCCAAATATAAAAATAAGAAAGTTTAAATTAAATGTACTAACATATTTACACATATCTCTACCATTCTAAGTATGTATTATAATATTCTTTTACTTAAAAAAAAAATCCCAACATGGTTCTTTGATTCTCTCATCAGAAGGGATTAATAATCAAGTTTTCTTGACCTGAAAAGTAACCTTTAGCTGAAAAATGCATGTAAGGAAATGAAAAACAGCTGTGTTTCTACTTTTATCCATTTTTTTCTGATCTCTTCTGATGTAAAAATATTTCAGCTTTCAAAAAAACTATTGTTTCATATCTGCATATGCTAAGGAAAGCTTTAAATAATTAGGTGCTTTCCTGAAGTAAGCACCCATATAAATTTAAAATGTAAGACTAAGCAATAAAGTATTCTCTTTGAATTAAAGCAAACTTGCTGAAATGATTCATTAAATCCTTAAAAATAATGCAAACTTCAAGAATATATACTCATGAATTTCCTATCTAGCTTGCAAATTAAGTTGGAAAAATCTACAAAGAAATAGGTATTGATACAGTAATGCTGATAAGTCATGCAAATTTAATGATTTTTACCATAAAAGTTCATTAAGACATGAAATTTGCATGGTTTTCTCTTATGAGTATATATAACTGGGAACTTCACATAGTCAGTGATTTCACACAGGTAGATTTTCTACCTTTCTAAGTGTGCTTCAACAGTATTACCAAAGGAAGCAGAGAATATAAAGACTGGGGACAAATTTCTTAGAAATACTCAAGCCTCATGCAGTTTTGTTACATTGGACTTGGCTTAATGACACCAGCCAAACAGAGTCAATCTCATGAATGGTTCAAAGAGCAATTGAATAGTATCAAGAAGTTAGAAATTCCATGGAGCCTGGAACTATTTATTTATTGTCTAAATAATAATTTTTAAAATAAGGCCTCTTATTTTTGCAAATATATAAATTATTCATATTAATTTGGTTAAGATATAAGAATATGAAACCAATGATAAAAAATTATAGATTTTTAAATTTCTTAGTTAACAATTAAGATAATTATGTACAGAGATATGAGTAATGTGAGTTCCCTGATTTATGCATGTGTTTAAATTAATAATAGATCTTTACTTTCCATGAATAAAGGAAAATATATGTATTAAATGCTGGGCTCTTAGCTAGATGCTGGCTAGACGTTAATATATCTATAAATATTCTGAAGTGACTGAAGCTCTGATTACTGTCCAAAAATTATATGACTCTGTTATGCCCAGATTTCGTGATCCCCAAAGACCACCAGGGAGCCGAGTCCGATGCAATAGCAAAGAGCCTTTATTCAAGCTAGCCAGGTCACTGCTCTGCCATTCTCCACTCAGGGAGTCCAGAGAGCAGCCGCCCCTACCCTTTGTGCAGGACCACTTTTAAGCACATTAACCACATCCTGTTCTTGCAGAGCAAGTGACCCAAGACAAAACAGTTTTTCCCAAGCAACGTCAGACTCATGCCATTGATGACCATGTTATTCACAGGGTCATGCTGTTCTTCAGAAAGCTGACAGTGTTCTATGAAAGAAGGCCTACGTGCTGGGAGGGGGCCATGGGACCATATCTCAAGGCCTGTCCTGGTGTCAGCACTGACAACTCTATCTGGGGCATAGTCCATGGCCTCAGTAGTGCTCAAAAATTCCTACTCTCTAACAACTCCTAACCAAGAGGAGCAGATTATGGAACTCAGGTTGGCTTGACCCTGAAGATTATATTCCTTCCACTATACCAGATTTTCTCTTCTTCTGCTACTTTTCTCAGATTTCATATGCATTTCATTTTATGATCTTTTAAATAACAAATACATACTGATTTCTGGTGAATATGCTACAAATGGAACATTTGAGAAAAGCATATTGGCAATAAGTAGCAGTTATCTATAAAAATAAATGGGGATGATCTTTCTGGAAACTGCCTACCCCAATAAACACAAAGGGTTACTAGAACTGTTGCTTGGATGTTGTTAAAGAAGAAAAGTATCCAATGACACTTGTTAAAGATGGTAAGAAAGCCCTGGCTGGTGTGGCTCAGTTGGTTGGAGCTTCATCCCGTATACCAAAAGGTGGTAAGTTTGATTCCCAGTCAGAGCACATAATTAGGTTGTGGCTTTGATCCCTAATAGGGGCACATAGGGAAGGCAATCAATGTTCTCTCTCACATCAATGTTTCTCTCTCTCTCCCCCTCCCCTCTCTTAAATCAATAAACATATCCTAGGGTGGGGATTAAAAGGAAAAAATAAAGATGCTATTCAAGGGATGCCACTGCATTAGAAACAGGGTTTTGTAGTGGGAGAGAGAGAGAGTGGGCTCAACTCCAAATCCAGCATGAACTGGAGGGAATTTATAACTAAGGAGTAGGATTTGGGTCAGTGATGGAAAATTAGTAAAGAAACTGCAGGGTAAGGGGAGATTTTGACTAGAGCATCCTAACAGGAGTCTTGTGGAAGGCAGACCAAGGTGATCAGACATCAGGGGGGGATGGTGGAGGATGAGGAACCCAATGAGATGTTGATGGTGATCTGATGTAGGGGGGTTGGGGTTGTGTGTGTGGGGGGGAGGGGGAGTTTAGCTAAACCAGCTTAGCAGCAATCTTGCTAAAGTTGGACAATGCGGAGATGAACATGGACGTCTAAAAATGAAACCCTAATTGAAAGAGTTCTGGGGCATCTGCGTAGAGTTTAGCTCCGGAGAGATTCTTTGTCAGGGCTCTCAGGACTCTTGTTCCACCTTTCTTTCTGCTCTTGTTTGTGTTCTGGCTTCAGTGAAACTTGCTTTCTCTATGGCTAAAACAGTGGTCACCAGCAGCTCTGAGCATTCAGTTTTTTAAGATGAAACAAAACTAGCTTTCAAATACCCTTCCCCCACTCCCACAATTTCTACTTATAAAACTCTTTGGCACATAGCCTAATCCGGTTTACACCATGTGTTTATCTCCTAACACAATCTAACCAGGGCTGTAGGAAATAATGATAGGCTGAGCTTGGATCAGATGATTATCCTTCAACCAGGCACTGTTGCTGGGGAAGTAGAGGTAAGTAAACAACAATTAAACCTGCTCCATTCAAAACACTGTCCCTAGGAAGGGGGAAGGGTACTGTCCTGGAAAACAAGACAATAAACGTATCTTACATATTCCAAAATGTTTCTTCATTTGCTTAAACAAATTCAAACTTTAAATTATTATATAAAAATATTTTTATTATGTATGACAAACTATTCTAAAGAAGGACTCCAAAGGAAAGAAAACTTTCTATACATACAGTGCTCTTTGCAATGTGATAGTCAATGTTTGTTACCACCTAGCATTGCATTTTCCCCTCATCCTCATAAAAATCCAATTTCCATATAGGTGTTGACTCCTCCACAGTCAAGGTGATCCACTACAGCCTCCAGGGTTGAACGTGATGGTCCCAGAGGCACCCTGCAGTGATTTGTTTGATGACCCAGACCTAAGTCAATTAGCGAATGCCCTTCTGCTGGCCATGGGCTCAGATGCCAGGATGAACATATTTCATGAGGGTGAAATTGAAGAAAATTTTCCTGGGACAACAGAAAAGATGTCTTCTGAGTCTTTATGAGACAGCAGTCAGGGGGAAAAGTTCTCTGTTCTGCCACACATTTAGATGTGTGGACACAGGAAGTCTGGGAGTGTTGGAGGCATTTTGTAACCAGGAAGAAAACTGGTCCTGAGAGGAAGCCACACTCCTAGAAGAACACAGCTGAGGACTCACAGAGGAGGGAAACCTTCGCCTTTGTGTTAATAGAACTGCAGTTTGTCCTCCCTCTGGGTAGCCAGCTAACTAAGCAAATACATAGCCTTCAGACTTAACTCATCATCTTTTTTCCTGTTACTTATATAACAAGACATCCTGAGCCATGTAACTTTAATTATGATATCATTACCAGCAACAAAAATGATCATCTAAAGAGGAATAACACATAAACTTTGAAATAGTCACTCAAATAAGTATTTTGGAGACTTTAAACATTATAATCATAAAGGCTGCGTAGCAGTAGGATACTATTTTTAAAAATATCTTTTTTATTGATTTCAGAGAAAGGAAGGAGTGGGAGTGATAGATAGAAACATCAATGATGAGAGAGAATCATTGATCGGCTGGGGATTGAGTCTGAAACTGTGGCATGTGCCCTGACTGGGAGCTGAACCATGAACTCCTGGTTCATGGGTTGACGCTCAACAATTGAGCTACACCGGCTGGGCAGTAGGATACTTTTAAGGTTATAAATTAGTTGTTTTACCTTTAATAACGTGAGCTACCAACCATTCAGCATCTGGCAATCATATTAAGTGTATTCTGGTGTTAATATAATTAGGCCTCAGTGTTCTGACATCACTGAGAAGGAGGTATTCCACAAAAGAGTCTACCCAGAACACTCCTGCTTTCTTTTTCTTTTTATGTTTTTTTTTTAATAAGCCAAATATTATTGGAATATTTTATGATATGCTAAATACTTCCTACCTTACTGGGGCAGGGTGCATAATTTAATGTTTTCATGATGACACCAGGTCATCATTGTGCATATCAATTGTATAGGATATAGGAAAGTAATTATTTGAGGAGACATTTGCCTCAAGAAACTATGCCTTTTAAATTCTTGGATCAGTGAGTTGTATTTACTTTTTAAAATCTTTATTGTTGAGAATATTACTGATGTTCCCCTTTCCCTCCTATTGCCCCCTCCACCCAGTTCCTGCCCCACCCCAGGCGTTCACCACTCTATTGTCTGTGTCCATAAGATCTTACTTTTTGTAATTATTTGGTGTATTTATGGTTCCTCTGACTTGCCTCTCTGTCAGGCTCTCAGCTGTCATTTCTGGCCGCTCTTTGATGGCCTGCCAATATGGTCATGCCCCTTCTAATATTCTGCTTTTAACCTGCTCTAGATAAGAAAGTCCAAAAGGCACACTTTTTAGAACTGTGGCACCCTCCCCCCAAAAAAAATGAGTCAGGAGTTTTTAGTGAGGGATTTGTCTAATATAACATGTTCTGGAACAAGGACACTGGTTTGTCTAAATACTTCTGAACAGATACAGTCAGGAAAATGATGTTATGATTTGTTAAAACAAAATAGAGAGATCACTTAAGTGTGAAATAAATTTTTCTGTTAAATCTCTTAAAATTAAAGGGGTTATTTTGAGCAATATTCAGATTGAATTCATTTTGACTTTACCCCAAACTAGGCTTATTGCCAAGTGACATGTAAATTTTACATCCGTGATGAGTCTCAAGCTAGAAAGCACTTTAATCAAGATGTCATATTTCAATATGCCAAGCACACACCAAGTTTCAGTGTGTTCCTTCATTGTTCCCAGCCAGAGACAGAGCTAGTCTGTTATCAGTACAATGTTTTCATAGTGTGCAGAGCTCCCCAATGAAAACATCTAAGTAAACGTGCTCCTTTTTTTCACTAAAATTACACACTTTTCTGCTGAATAAGGTTTTTGAAACAAAAACTACTGACTAAATATTCTTTAAATCTTCAGGATCTTGAATTGACATTTATTTTATTGAGTTTAAATCTCAGTGGATAGTATTTAATATGACATCAATTTGAAACACCAAGAAATTATATGGAAATGCTGCCTAAAATGTTTACTGGCTGCTTTCTATACAATTATTTTTATAGTTATTCTTAATGTATCTTCTTTGTTTAATATCAGCCTTTAGTCATTGTTCTCCCACCAGCTAAGACATAATGTTTTGTCTGATGTAACAAAGTGTCATTAGAAGCAAAAGCTGTAATGTTTGATTTGCTAACTTTGGTTTTGCAGTTTTCGATCTGAAATGCAGATGTGTAAATTGGCTCATAAAGAAAATATCCCACTAGGAGATATTTTGCTAGAAGCTTTTAAAATAAATATATTTTCCTTTCTCTAGAAGGATGAAACATCGATTATTTTTTGTTAAATCCTGTGGAGTTTGAGCCTCTAAATAAAAATAAATAAGTAAGTAAGTAAATAAATAAATAAATAAATAAATAAATAAATAAATAAATGGAGGGCTCTAGAATTCTGGTTTATAAGGCAGGTGTTTGCTTCATAGGGAATCTCCCTCAGACTTAGTGCATACAGAGTCCCCTTTAAAATGTTTGCAAGCGTTGTGCCTTTTGGCCTTCAGTTGAAATGAGCCTAACCCTTGAATGCTGCTGAATTTATAGCTCTAGTAAAACAAACTCTTCTGGCATTTCTTACACACAACTGGGTTTCCTAGCTGTTCAGAAGATTTGAGCTATAGTAGTTTGCTTCATTATTAAAGACATATGATGCCTGTTGTACAGATTTCCCCTTGGGCAACAGAGCTGATAAAAGAATAAAGAATTTCAAGAATCTGTATCTGGAAAATAAGTCCCAAGGTATGTTTCTTTTATTTTTGAAGTTGTAGGGAAGCTTGCAAAATAATTTCCATTTTTATTTAGCTTTGTACTTATTGTGAAACTGTGTGAGAATATAGCATTTACTAGTTGAAATTATTTGCCATATGAAAACAACAATAACAAAAAACACACATGTGTGATTTGACCATTTTTGCCCTCAGTTGGTGATGTTAACGAGACCTTCCTGAAAATGGGAATTTGAAGTCAGTCCTAACCAGAATCCTGATTGCAGGCATCATATAATTCCAAGGGGAGCCAGTGTGGCTGACTCCTGAATGTTTCAGACTCAACATGAACACTCTTTATCCAAGGTGTATTTTTTGCGAGGTCAGTTGATAAGTGTTTTAATGGTGGTACCTTACATCTGTCTTAATGCCTTAAAGTCAGTCCTGTGGTTTAATGATCAGAATGCCATTTATTCAATCTATCAACACGTCCAGGCCCTTTGCCAGCAGCGTTGGAGCAGAATGTGCAAGCTGCAGTGGGCCCTGTGTTTGTATGGCAGGGGACAGAGGCAATCCTGATGCAGAGGTCCACCCATCTACTGGGCTGTGTAGCTTTCCACAGCACGTAAGCGACTCCTTTGTTAATGCAGAGGACAATGCTGAAGTAAAGAGGGGAATTCACATGGGGAGGACAGCTGTTAGAATCGACTTAGAAGCCAAAGCTGGCATTGCTCCAAATGTTTTTTTTTTTTTAGCTTCTGCAGAGTTGCCATTGACAGATGGACTTGGATCTCAAGGTCACAAGGAGAAAAAAAAATTCTAGAATTTAGCATTTAGGTCCTTTAGTTGTCTAGGTTGAATAAGTTAGAGCTATACAAAAATAGTGCTATAGCTATACAGAAAAGGTGCTGTAGCTATAGCCTTAAAATACGTTTATCACAAGTATAAAATCTTATTTGCAATATAGTCCCCAAATTTGCAGAAATCCCATTGTCTTCCAGCCCTGAGCCCAGCACCCAAAGCCTTGTACATAGTAAGTTTTCAGTGGATAACTGTAAAATGTAACAATTCCAAACTATTGCTTGATTAGCTATGGGGGAAAAATTCATTTTCTTAACATATTTCCTTGCCTCTAGATTTCCTTTTTTTTTTTTTTTTTTTTTAACATTGACAAATCTTCTCTGCTTGGGAAGCTATTAAAGAATAAAATAATAGAAGTTTAAGGCTAAACTATGCGGGAACCCCTTTCACATCCCGAGTGGTTCAGGTTTCAGCTTCTGGAGGAGGCCACACACAAATGAAAGAGACTAGAAAAGTATTAATTTGGCAATATTGGAGGCCAGGTGGGAGCCCACCTCTAGGGGTAGGACTACCCCTCGCTCTGGCCTTGCAATCCCTTTTATTAAGGTTTGGGATCCACCCATAGCCTGTAATAGCCAATCAGCAAAGATTTACATAAGACTGACAGGTGGAAGTTGCTTCAGCTACCAATGTCTCAATCAGAGGACAATGGGTGGCTTCTGACAAAACTAGACTTTAAAGAGAAAGTGTATATCAGAACTTCAAATTTATAGATAAGAAAATTGTGGCTTGTAGAGATAGAACATTTTGGTAAAAGTCACAAAGTGAGCTGTGTGCAGAAGCCAGGATTAAAAACTAGGTCTTTTAAACCTCAATATTGTGCTCTCCACCTTTTAAATAATTGGAATGTGTCCATAAGTCTTACTACGCTGTGCAATAAAAGAAATGTTTTGTATATATTATTCTGAAAATAATAAACAATATTTATTGATCACTTATTTGACAGGCACTATTCTTTATATAATTTCAGTAAGTTCTTCCAACAATCCTTTGTAGTCATCAAGTAGCTTAATTTTACATGAGTTGTATTACATGTATAAGGATATTTATGTGTTTATCACTATATATACATACTAGAGGCCTGGTGCATGAAATTTATGTACAGGGGGGGGTTCCTCAGTCCAACCTGCACACTCTCCAATTCAGAACCCCTCAGGGGATGTCCAGCTGCCGGTTTAGGCCCCATCCCACAGGGATGGGGCCTAAACCGGCAGCTGGACATCCCTCTCACAATCTAGGACTGCTGGCTCCTAATCGCTCACCTGCTTGTCTTCCTGATTACCCCTAACCACTCTGCCTGCCTGCCTGATTGCCCCTAACTGCTCTCCCCTTCTGGCCTGATCGCCCCTAACCACCTCTGCCTTGGCCTCCGCCACAGTGGCTTTGTCCAGAAGGATGTCCGGTCTAATTAGCATATTACCCTTTTGTTAGTATAGATATCTATTTATTTGTCTATATATCTATCTTCCATCCATCTGTCTTTGTGGCCACAGAATATAGGTAGATGCAGAACTGGTTAAACACAGGTATAGTTTTTCTTTTGTTGAATTGTAGAAGTTTAGATTTAAGTCCTCTATTAGATATATGTATTACAAATACTGCTCTAGCCTTTTAATTTTCTTGTGTTGTCTTTTGATGAGCAGAAGTTTTAAATTTAGATAAAGTTTAACGTTTTACATTTTTTCTTTTTCTTATGTGATTTTTGCATTATCTCAGAAACCTTTATTTTATCCAAGGTTCCCAGAAATGTTTGTCTATGTTTATTCTAAAAAATATTACTTTGATTTAATGTTTTAACTCTATAAACATCTCAAATTAATGTTTTACTATTTTGAGGTAGTGGTTAAAGTTAATTTTTTTTATGCTTTTATCCCACTTTTCCAGATCATTCATTGATAATACTTCCCATTCTCCATTGAATTGCTTGGATGTGCCTTGTGAAAAATCAGAGTCTATTTCTGTATTTCTTTCCTTCTCTATTAATCTATTTGTCTATCATTCTACCAACACTGTCCTGTCTTGATTACTGCAGCTTCAAAGCAACAAATATATAAATAAAAAATAAAAGGACAATATTTATTTTTCTCATTCCTGCTTTTAGGTGTGCCACATTTGGCACATGCTTTATATATTTTTGAAGATGTAGGATAAAATATTTAGCTGTCTTTCTGGGATTTTTATACCTAGTAACCTAAAATTCCAACTACAGTGGGATCATCTCCAGACTCCTGAAATATAGAGATAATTTAATCAGTTACTTTGCTGATGCATAATAAGTGATGCCAATGACCTCCCTGAAGTAAACATACCCTGGCTCTCCCATATTTCACTTTGACTCAGTGAATTCGAAAGTTTACACTTCACCTCACCTGCAAGTATCAATTTCTGTAAATTTGTATCTTTAAACATTAAGTGTCAGGATCCCAATGATAAACTTGCTTAAAATAATAATAATAAATACAAAAAGGATTATTATTAGTTATACAACAGAAAAATCCAGAAATAGCAAGGCCAGCTTTATTTTATTATTTTTTAATTAAAATATATATATATACCTTTATTGATTTCAGAAAGAGGAAGGGAGAGGGAGAGAGATAGAAACATTCATGGTGAAAGCGAATCATTGATCAGTTCCCTCCTGCAGGCCCCCTTCTGGGGATCAAGCCTGTGACCCGGGCATCTGCCCTGACCAGAAGCCCTGACCTGGAATTGAACTGTGACCTCCTGGTTCACAGGTCGATGCTCAACCACTGAGCCATGCTGGCTGGGCACAAAGCCAGCTTTAGAAAGAGCCATATTCAAAGATTATCCTCTGCACTTCATCAGTCCCTCCCTGTACCCCACCCTCTTCCCAGCTACTTCTCTCCATCTGTTAGCTCCTTTATTCTCTGTGCTGGCTTTCTTCTCTGGCAGGCTTTCACCATACAGAGGCCCTTGGCAGCGCTTGGCTTATCAATTTAGCTTCTCTTTCAGTGATTTCTAAGTCTTGGGCTTAACTCTCTGGCTGGAACAGGGTCACATGCCTGTCCTTGAGCTTCTCGTTGTGAATCTGTTTGACTGCTATACACTACTTGCCCTCCCTCAGAGCAGGATGGATAGCGGCCAGATTTACCTGAACCACTTTGCAAGGAAAAACAGAGCTGTAATTGCCAGGAAAAGGAAAAAATGCATGTTGAGCACACAAAAATAGGAGAGTATTACTTCAGTGTGAGGACTTCAAAGGGTTGAATTTGATAACCATGCCGAAGTACTTATTTTTAAAAGAAGTCTTATGCTATAATGTTTCCTCTATTTTTTTGTGTTTTGTCCCAGAGCAAAAAGACATCAATTTCTTCTTGCAACGTAATTCAAGGGGTCTGTGATGTGAAATGAATCCTCAGAGCTTATCTGAAAACAATGAAGACACACCACGTTTGTCTTGTCAAAACTTCTGACACATTTGGTAAGATATCAAACAATGTATCTTTTTACTTTTCAATAACATTATTTTTTTTTTGGCCAGTAACATAGTGGCATGAATGCATTACTGGGCTGTAATCAGCTCTAAGCCAGGTTTGAGAGTTTATAATGTAATTTCTCTGAAAGAAATTTTCAATAAAATAATTGGCATTTTGATCTCTGCAAGGATGCTTCATTTTTATAATGATTAAAAAGTCTCTTTAGCTGGTTTGTTGGCCTTCTAAAATTTGCTGTTAGAAACCCATCGGAGTTCATTGGAGAAGAGCCATTTTAGATGGGTTGAAGGGAAGGAGAGTTTAAATCTTTTTGAAGTTATTTTTTAGTCTCGGATGCTAATCACCCAAAGTCTACATATAAATTAACTCCAACATTACCTTGAGGTAAGCAAGCTTGTTTTAACGGCACCTTTTGATCACTGGACAAAATGGTTTAGCATTTCCTTGGATCAATGAG
The DNA here is from genome assembly GCA_026230045.1 of Corynorhinus townsendii. Lineage (NCBI taxonomy): Eukaryota > Metazoa > Chordata > Mammalia > Chiroptera > Vespertilionidae > Corynorhinus > Corynorhinus townsendii. Next base: position 95,652,876 of record JAPDVU010000002.1, read on the forward strand.
GCTACAACAGTATGTCACTGGCCTCAGGACACATTAAGGGTTATTTTCAAATACCATTGCTTAGTAAAAATGTGTTAGAAAATGAATTGTTATGCCCTTAATAACACTATCTTCACTTAATTTTAGAGCTCACCTTCCTAGTTCCACAGGTAGGGCCTGAGAGTCCCTGGGATAAGTCGCAGACCACTCCAAACTGTGCATTGAGCAATCAATTCTACTTGGCCAGCATTTAGCTCAGAGACCAGCAAATTCGGTTATCCTTTCCTTACTTGTAGTTATTTCACCTTGGCCCTTTCTAGCTCCAGAACACACTGTGATATAACAGAACTCTCTGGGAAATTCATTTCTCTTACAGCCATTAACATCTGTTTTTTCATCTTCCCCTTGCTTGCCCTCAGCATCTGCGTGCTGCCCTCTGGCCCCTTTCATAGCACTCTTCATATATTTGCCTTTATTTGTTGTTGAAAACAGCATATTCTACTCTCCATCTCCTATTTTCTTCTTATTTTTTACTATAGTCTAAAGGTTAAAAACATGTGAAAGATATTTTGGATGAAATCTTATCAAGAAAAATTGCATTATGCAAGTTCTCTCTCTCTCTCTGTCTCTCTCTCACTCTCCTCTATCCTTTCTCCTTTTTCCCAGTAACCGCTACACTAGCCTTCTCAGATTGTGATCTTATATATAGGGAATACAGAACAGTCCACATTGACAATGCTCCATAACCCAAAATCTGTTCACCTGTCAGAGAAAAAAGGGTCTTCAATGCCCTACCTGTTTTGGTTCAGTGGATAGTGCACCGGCCCCCGGACTGAAGTGTACTAGGTTCTATTCCACTCAAGGGCATGTACCTTGGTTGTAGGTTTGATTCCCAGCCCCAGTTGGGGCGTATGCAGGAGGCAACCAATTGATGTGTTTCTCTCACATCAATGTTTCTCTCTCTGTCTCTCCCCATCCTTTCCACTCTCTTTCTATCCCTTAAAAAAATCAATGGAAAAATATCCTCACATGAGGATTAATAAAAATAAAAAGGGCTTTCAATAGCATACTGGCTGAGACCCTCGTACTCCCACGGGAGCACCAGGTGAAGGGGAAGAGGAATCAGAGATCTTGCTCACTTCGTGGACCTCTGTGGACTGTGGATCTACTGATTTCTGGGGTCCCTGCTCTTTAGTGGCTGCTTTTGAGGATTCTTTAGGCTTCTAACACAAAGATTCCTAAATTGTCCCTCTGATGATTGTTTCTTTGACATCTGAGCTCCCCAGGCCCTGCTGTTGATGTTGACAAAGTGGCCTTGTCCTATTCCTCTTCTGTCTGGTGTTTCTTCCTAGTGCCTGTAGCTCTTTGTCACCACATTAGGCCAGCTGTCAAAATGCAACAACATATTTTTGCTTGTTTATAAATATTTCCTTATTGCTTACCTGTAGGAATTCCATTATTTTACTACTAAACTTGATAATTCCTCTGTTATGTCTTATTATCTACATAAGAAGCAATATAAAATAATGGGTGGAAATCATAGATCTTGGTGACACACTGCCTACATTCAGGCTGCAGCTCCACCCATCACCAGCCGTATGACCTTAGGAAAACTACTTAACCTCCCCATGCTTCAGTTTCTCAACCACAAAACAAATATAATAATAATACCAAATCTAATGTTATTGAAAAAACTTGGTGTCTACAACCCCTGTCTAAAACTCTTGAGACTAACTATATCCTAAAATTAAGAAAATTTTAAAGAAATATTTTCATATAATAGATTACTCAATATATTACACAATACCCAGCAACAGAGATTGGTCAGCATAGTCAAACAATTCTACAGAAAACTATATTAATATTCACCCTTGGTCAAATAAAAAAAGAGTAGAAATAGCTACATAGCAGTTCACGTCAAATTTTGCTATCAAATGGGTTCAAGTTTAATCAGGTGTTGCTGCCAAATAAGTTATGAAAAACAGTGTGTTTCAGGCCCTGGCTGGTGTGACTCAGTGTGTAGAGCATTGGCCAGAACACGAAAGGTCTCGGGTTTGATTCCTGGTCAAGAGCATGCACCTGGGCTGCAGATTCCATCCCCGGTCCCAGCATGGGGGCAATCAATCGATGTGTGGAGACACATTGATGATTCTCTCTCCCTCTTTCTCTTCCTCCCTCTCCCTCTGATCCACTCTCTCTAAAAATATCCTCTGGCAAAGAAGAAAGAAGGAAGGAAGGAAGGAAGGGAGGGAGGAGATGGGACCATGTGAATGTAGTGCTTAACACATAGTAAGTTCTCCAAAGACATTGTGTATCATTATTAATATTATTTTCAATGAAAGCATTTATTGAGTGCCTACCACATGCTGTTTATTTTGACATTTTATGGAACCTCTTGGTTGAGGTTAGAGAGCCCCTCTTCTTGTGATAGGCTCTGATTTATTCTTTGTGTGTGTGTGTTTTTAACTTTATTTATTTTTTATTGTTTTTAAAGTATTACATGTCTCCTCTTTGGCCTGATTAACGCCCCCGCCACTCCCACCCCCAAGGGCAAGCCCCCACTACCTCAGTGTCTGTGTCCATTAGTCATGCTAATATGCATGCATACAAGTCCTTTGGTTGCTCTCTAACCGCCCCCTCCCCGCCTCCACTGCCTTCTCCTCCAGGTTGGATGGTCTGCTCAGTGCCACCTTGTCTCTGGATCCCTTTCTGTTCATCAGTTTATGTTGATTATTATGTCCCACATATGAGTGAGATCATGTGATGTTTATCTTTCTCGGACTGGCTTATTTCACTTAGCATAATGATCTCCAGGTTCTTCCACGCTGTTGCAAACGGTAAAAGTTCCTTCTTTTTTACAGCAGCATAGTATTCCATTGTGTAGATGTACCAAAGTTTCCTAATCCACTTATCTACTGTTGGGCACTTAGGCTGTTTCCAAATCTTAGCTATTGTAAAATGTGATGCTATGAGCATAGGGGTCCATATATCATTTCTGATTGGTGTTTCTGGTTTCTTGAGATATAGTCCTAGAAGTGGGATTACTGGGTCAAATGGGAGTTCCATTTTTAATTTTTTGAGGAAACTCCATACTGTTCTCCACAGTGGCTGCACCAGTCTGAATTCCCACCAGCAGTACATGAGGTTCCTTTTGCTCTGCATCCTCGCCAGCACTTGTTGATGATAGCCATTCTGACAGGTGTGAGATGGTACCGCATTGTCGTTTTGATTTGCATCTCTCAGATGAGTAGTGATTTTTGAGCATGTTTTCATATGTCTTTTGGCCTTCTTCTTTCAAAAAGTGTCTACTTAGGTCCTTTGCCCTTTTTTTTTTTTTTATTAGATTGTATATCTTCCTTTTGTTTAGTTGTATGAGTTCCTTATAAATTTTGGAGATTAAACCCTTATTGGAGAGAACATTGGCAAATATGTTCTCCCATTCAGTGGGCTTTCTTGTTGTTTTGTTGATTATTTTATTTTGCTGTGCAGAAGCTTTTTATTTTGATGTAGTCCCATTTGTTGATTTTCTCCTTAGTTTCCATTGTTCTAGGAGCTGTATCAGTAAAGCTATTGCTATGACATATGTCTGATATTTTGCTGCATTTGGAGTCTTCTAAGATTTTTATGGTTTCCTGTCTTATATTGAAGTCTTTTAACCATTTTGAGTTTGTTTTTGTGTATGGTGTAAGTTGGTAATCCAGTTTCATTTTTTTTTGCATGTATCTGACCAATTTTCTCAACACCATTTATTGAAGAGACTGTCTTGACTCCATTGTATGTTCTTGCCTCCTTTGTCAAATATTAATTGAGCATGATGACCTGGGTCGATTTCTGGGTTCTCTGTTCTGCTCCACTGGTCTATATGACTGCTCTTGTGCCAGTACCAGGCAGTTTTGAGGAGAGTGACCATGTAAGATAGCTTGCTATCTGGCATTGTGATCCCTCCAACTTTGTTCTTTCTCAGGATTGCTGTGGCTATTCCTGGACTTTTTTTATTCCAGATGAATTTTTGGAGAGTTCATTCTAGGTCTGTGAAATATGCCATTGGTATTTTAATGGGGAGTGCATTGAATCTATAGATTGCTTTGGGTAGTATGGACATTTTAATGATGTTGATTCCACAATCCACAAAGAATTTATGTTCTTCCATTGGTTTATATCTCCCTCTTTCTCTGTTTTCAATGTCCTATTGTTTTCTGAGTACAGGTCTTTCACCTCCTTAGTTAAGTTTATTCCTAGGTATCTTAATTTTTTGTGTGTAATGGGATTGTTTTTTTAGTTTCTCTTTCTGTGAGTTCATTGTTGGTGTATAAAAAAGCCATAGATTTCTGGATGTTGATTTTGTATCCTGCTACATTGCCAAATTTATTTATTAAGTCTAGTAGATTTTTGATGAAATATTTGGGGTTTTCTATGTACAGTATCATACCATCTGTGGATAAGGACAGTTTTACTTCTTCTTTTCCAAAGGATTATGAAAAGAGACTATGAACAAATTTATTCCAACAAACTAGACAACCTAGACAAACTTGACATATTTTTATTATTTATTTATTTATTTATTCATTTATTTTTTGTTTTTGTTTTTTAAATAAATCTTTATTGTTCAGATTATTATAGGTGTTCCTCTTTTTTTTCCCCATAGCTCCCCTCCACCATATTCCCTACCCCACCCCATGCCCTTACCCCCTGCCACTGTCTTCATCCATAAGAGTAAGATTTTTGTCCAACCTCTTCCTGCACCACTCACACCTGCTTCCCCTGAGAATCGTCAGTCCACTCCCTTTCTATGTCTCTGATTCTATTATATTCACCAGCCCATTCTGTTCTTCAGATTTTTTATTCACTTGATTTTTAGATTCACTTGTTGGTAGGTATGTATTTGATGTCATTTTGTTGTTCATAATTTTTATCTTTACCTTTTTCTTCTTCTTCCTCTTCTTAAAGAATACCCTTCAGCGTTTCATGTAATCCTGGTTTGGTGGTGATGAACTCCTTAGCTTTTTCTTGTCTGTGAAGCTCTTTATCTGACCTTCAATTCTGAATGATAGCTTTGCTGGGTAGAGTAATCTTGGTTGTAGGTTCTTGCTATTCATTACTTTGAATATTTCTTGCCACTCCCTTCTGGCCTGCATAGTTTCTGCTGAGAAATCAGCTGACAGTCGTATGGGTACTCCCTTGTAGGTAATTAACTGTTTTTCTCTTGCTGCTTTTAATATTCTCTCTCTGTCTTTTGCCCTTGGCATTTTAATTATGATGTGTCTTGGTGTGGTCCTCTTTGGATTCCTCTTGTATGGGGTTCTGTGCGCTTCCTGGACTTGTAAGTCTATTTCTTTCACCAGGTAGGGAAAGTTTTCTGTCATTATTTCTTCTAATAGGTTTTCAATATTTTGCTCTCTCCCTTCTTCTGGCACCCCAAAAATTTGGAGGTTGGTTCACTTAAAGTTGTCCCAGAGGCTCCTTACACTATCTTCATATTTTTGGATTCTTTTTTCTTTTTGTTTTTCTGGTTGGATGTTTTTTGTTTCCACATATTTCAGATCGTTGGTTTGATTCTTGGGGTACGTTGATCTACAGTTGAGTTTCTGTATATTCTTTATTTCAGACAGTGTATGCTTCATTTCTGACTGATCCTTTTCCATTTTTTGGGCATTCTCATTAATATCCTTAAAGGTCTCATCAAGTTTCTCAGTGGTTTTAAGAAGATTCTTGAGTAACCTTATAAATGTGGTTCTGAACTCTATGTCATCCAGTAGTTTGCTTTCCTCCATTTCTTTCATTCGTGACATGTTTCTTTGTCTCCACATTTTGGCTGCTTCCCTGTGTTGATGGAGTAGCTTTGTGTGGTAGGTGACCTATAGGGGGCAGTAGCTCAGCCTCCTCAATCACATGAGGTGGATGCTCTTGGTACACCCCTTTGTGGGCTGAGTGCAAAGTCTTGGTGTAGTTAAGCCTTAATTGCTGTTGGTACACCGGGAGGAATTGACCTCCAGGCCAATTAGCTGTGAGCACTCACTGTGTCTATAATGGAAGAACTGCTGTGCTGAAGACACGCTTATGGGGTAGGACTTATTTCAGTGGGACTTTGGTGCTCACCGAGTCCGCCTATTGAATGTGTCACTTATGGATGTGAGGAGTTGAAATCTGGTGTCTCACACTGACCACTACGTACACTGGCTTCTGGATCTCCAATGGGGTGCAGGTCAGCTACTGTCTGAGGCCACTCAGCAGGAGCTACAGCGAGAGCTGCAGTTTTCTCCTCTTTGCTTGGGGTTTGGAGGTTTTGGAGCTGTCTGACCTGGGCTGCAAGTTTGCTAGGTTAAGCTGCGATAGGGCAGGCCTCTCTTATGCTAAATCCGATGCTTGGAGCTTGGGTGGGTGTGTAGCTTGTGCAGGGCGGGGTCTCAGGGTGTCACTAGGCTAGGGCGTGGCAAACAGCAATGGCTGCTAGTTAGCGGGCTCTGCGTCCCGGAGGGCATCCGTGAGTCCAGTGCCCCAGTGCAGTAAACAATTATTCCTGCGTGCAGCTCTGCAAGCAAGCCACCCTCACTGGCAGACAGTCCAGCTTCTCCCCGTAGGAGTTTGGGTCCCCCGCGTCTCCCCAGAAACTGTATTTCAGAGTAATCGGGGGCTTGTCTCCCTTTGGGTTGGAAAAAGCAATGCCTGCTGCCAGCCCGGATCACACCCCTCTGTACCTCAGCTTTTCAGTGCTCGTGCACATCTCAATGCTCTTTTCTCTTCCCTTCTAGTTGTAGAACTTCCACTCAGCCAGCTTTCCCGTGGTTCTGGGTGATAGATGTTTTGTATTTTAGTTGTAGTTTTGAAATTGTTGTGCGAGGCAGCAGTTTAGGTGTTTACCTATGCCGCCATCTTCCAGTTGTTTTTTTTTTGACATATTTTTAGAAAAATAAAAGCTTCCAAAACTCAATCAGGAAGAACAAAAATATCTGAATAAGCCAATAACTACAGAAGAAATTGAAGAAGTAATCAAAAATCTTTCAGCAAACAAAAGCCCTGGTCTGGATGGCTTTACAGGGGAGTTCTACCAAGCAATCAAAGAAGAACTAAAACCTATCCTCCTCAGACTATTTCAAAAAATTCAAGAGGAAGTCACACTTCCAAGCTCTTTCTATGAAGCCAGCATTACCCTAATTCCAAAACCAGATAAAAACACCACAAAAAAGAGAACTACAGGCCAATATCCCTCATGAACATAGATGCTAAATTCCTCAACAAAATTCTAGCAAATCAGATCCAGCATTACATTAGAAAGATCATACACCATGACCAACTGGGATTTATTCCAAGGATGCAAGGATGGTACAATATCTGCAAGTCAATAACTGTGATATATCACATAAACAAATTGAGAGACAAAAATCACCTAATCATATCAATTGATTCAGAAAAAGCATTTGACAAAATCCAACACCCATTTTTGATAAAAACTCTCAGCAAAGTGGGAATAGAGGGATCATACCTCAACATAATAAAAGCCATATATGACAAACCTGCAGCCAACATCATACTAAATGGACAAAAATTATATTCATTTCCCCTAAGAACAGGAACAAGACAGGGATGCCCACTCTCACCCCTCCTGTTTGATATAGTACTGGAAATGCTAGCCAAAGAGGAGGAGACAGGTATTAGAAAACTTTGTCTAACAAAATATTTTTATTTTCTCCTCTGAATAACTTTAATATTCCAATATAGTCTACATTTGGTTTCTTTTTAAAATTATTTTTATTAAAGTATAATTGAAAAGTGACATTATAAGATATTTAAAATGTATAATGTGATGATTGATATATGTTATCAGTGTAAACTATTCCTCCACATCCAGTTAATTAACACATTCATCACTTCACATATTTACTTTTTTTTGTGTGTGAGAACATTTAAATTCTACTCTTTTAGTAAATTTCAATTATACAATTGTCCCCCTTATTTCTGGGGACTTTGTTCCAAGACCCCCAGTGGATGCCTGAAACTGTGCAGAGTGCTGAACCCTATATATACTGTTTTTTGCACTATGTGGTAAAGTTTAATTTATAAAGTAGGCACAGTAAGAAATTAATAACAATAAGAAACAATAAAATAGAACAATTATAATAACGTACTATAATAAAAGTTGTGTGAATGTAGTTTCTCTCTCCTCAATAACTTCTGATAATGGAAACAGCTGCTAAGTGACTAATTGATGGGTAGCTTATCCCATGTGTATATGCAGGACAAAGGGATCGTCTATGTGCTGAGCAATACTAAATGGGAACCAGGGATTCACCATCATGCTGCTCAGAATGGCACACAATTAAAAGGAACCATATGAATTGTTTATTTCTGGAATATTGGACCATGGTTGGCCACGAGAAACTGAAACCGTGAAAATCTACACCATGGGGGCGGGGAGCTCTTGTCATCTCCTGTGTTCATTACGTAATGCATTAGGTTCACAAATGTGTCTGTATAAGTAAGAACAGGTAATCTAACTAATTGGTCAATTTCTCAACATGTGCACTCAGGAAACTCACTTCATTACATAACGTACTTCCCGCTTTAACTGACACTCCCTCACCCAAATCAGGCCCTTATGTGGAGGTTTTACTGTACAACGTTTTGTTTCCTATTTGAGACACTGAGAAGTGGACATCCCATGTCTTCTCCTAGATATTACATGGTAGCGAGTACATGCAAAATATTATGACAGGTTACAAGATACACAAACTATACAACACTCATGTTCTTTTTACCTTCCCTTCCTAACTTACATAAATTATGTCTGGGACTGCAGAAAGGAAGACAAGCTACCATTACTCTAACCACAGTTTATTAAATCTATGTGTTCACAGATGAAAAAAGCCTTGTTCCAAGCCAACTGGACAGGACTCTGATCTTTAGGTCAGACCTCACATATTTTAAACCCTAATGCATTTAATAACCTACTTAAATGATAAAGGCCATCAGAATACTTCTCAGAAAAATTTCTATAACTAGTATAGTCCTCTGTTTTCATTTTTTAAAAAATTTACTGTTTTATAATTAAAGACGAAGGAGAGAAATAGCCTACAATTTTTTTGTGTAAGTAGGTTGGTCACTCCTTTATATTTTTTTACTGTTAAATAACCACAGGTTGAATATAAAATTATACTCACACACACACACACACCCATATGGTGTTATTGGATATATACATCTCAAAATATCTATGTAGCCATAGATAAATTAATAGATAGCTATAAACAAAAAGAAATACAGATATCTCCTTTAAAAAGGCCATCTAAACTATTTCCCTAAAAAGCCTTTTTCAGGACCCATCTCCTCCATCCACTCACTGAAATGTGAAGTTCACTCAGGAGGCCTCTTTATTTCAGCCTGAAATTCCTAATTTCTGAACACTTACTATGGCGCCCTTCAGGATTACTGCTAGTGAAACCTAAATTCTGTGGCCATTACCCCCAAAAGTATTTCAGGCTGTGAAACAAGCTCTTAAAGGAAAGTAGTTTTTCAAGCCTACATTATGGTGCTTTTAAAGGGAATAAAAGCCTTAATGAGAAAATGAGTCTCTTGAGACTTCTGGCTCAAGGTCAGCTGTGCACACTTGCCTGCTGTTGGCAGGGAATATGTTAAGGGACATTTCAGGGAGCCCGTTCTGTAAAAGGTCCAGGATGAAATAGGGTCACAGCCAGTTCTCTGGAGCCTCTGTTGGGCAACTTTATAATTCTCCGACAGATTTACTCTGAAGCTATTCCCACGCAGTAATACAGAGTAACCCAACCTCTCCCCTGCCACATACCATCCAAGGAAGGGAAATGGAGTTGCTAAGGAACCTGCTACAGCAGCACCTGATGGAACTAACACTTGTCAGCTAATAACAGTTTAGTGTGAGTAAATTTATCAGACTCTTCCCAAGTGGATTAATACATTGTCAGCTTTGGGAGGGCTTGGGCCCTATATATATTTATCTTTATATCTAGTCACAGCTAATGCAGTGCCACATAAATATTTTTGCAGAGTCAGCTAAAGTCAGTCTACTCTACAGTGTTGCCCTCAACTGGCTCCTCCAGGATGAAAGCGAGGAGGAGAAAGAGAGCCCATTTTTAGACACCAGACACCGTTATGTGTTGCTGGAGTCTATTCCATAGGAGTACAAAGATGTGGTAGCTTTCAGAGGAGACTTGGAGGCTGATTTACTTACCTGCACCTTGCAGTGAGTGATTAGGGGAGAAAATGATGCTTCAGATTCAGAATAATGCACCTCAAACTAAAATGAGTATTGTGAATATTGCTGAATAAAGTATAATGGATAATGTCTAAAAATGGCTGTGCATAAGTCTCACTAGGTGGTCTCCATTAGTTGGCGGTGTAGTTTAGGTGCGACTGCCCCTCTTCTGGGAGAGTGGCTAAAAGCAGCTTTGGTAACAGGATACAGAACACAGGACTGGCGTCATTTTGTTCATTTCAGCTTCCCAGGCACCCATGTTTAAGACTTCTTGGTAAGCTACAATTCACACTTCAACAGTCTGAGGAACAGAGATGACATTAAATGTAATTACATTTAATATACGGAGTGCAAAATAATAGTAACCTGTAAACTAGGACAAGTAAGAGAAAGGGAAAATCTAGTCTGAACCTCTTTGCTCTCCACCTCTTTAGCATTAACCAAGGCTCACTGTAGCATGAATTATAAGGAGATGAATTCACTGGGGTGGTTCTTTGTTATTTTACCTGCACCCAGAAATGTAATTAAGAAGCGAATCATATTATACTTTGATGACATATACAAAGTATGTTAGAAATGGCATTACTACTGCAGAATTACACAAAAACACAGACTCCATCCCCACTTCTAATTTATCACAATAGTGATAAAAGTTCTCAATGCTGCCAAGCAATGAAATTGAATGAGAATTATTGAAATGAGAATTATCAGCATTTTGTTACGTATGGGCAGAGCTAAACTTTTTTCACCCTTACCGAGCTAATTATATAACTTGTGAAGCATTTTGCTGCTTTTGACAGCAGTGTGTATTTAACAGTATCACTCCTTGGTATTCTACTTGGAAGAACTTTTTTCTCAAGTTCTTGTTTGCCTGTGAATTCACAGATAAACTTCCAAGTCATCAAAGTGGTAAGTAGAGTTACTGATAAGAAAATGAGACACAAGTTGTTTAGGTTTATGAACTTCATTCAGTTCAAGTTCAAGCAGCATGTCCTTCCTTCCCCGAAGGGGTGAGGGTACACCATCCACTTAACTGCACCCGTCTCCTCACCCCGAGCCTCGGGACATGGTGAGATCACCTGCACGGGCCTCTTCACCAGGATGAGACATGCTGACAGATGTGACCATTTTGTTCTTCCAAACGTTTTGTTCCATCATGTGCCTGGAAGAGGCTTCAAACATGTATGTCACTCCTTGGTGTGGCCTTCTCTTCTGCCAGCCCGTCCAGACCCCACATCTAATGCTCTTATGCTGGGAGCTCTGGAAACAAATCGCACAATGTGACAGTGACCCTCCGAGCAGCCATGGGGCTTTATGATGAGACATGTCTCGCATCTGAGGACCCATGATCATCTAGGCTGTTCTCAGCTTAGATACTGTCGTCCCAGGGAGTCTCTTTCCTCTTTAAAGGAAAGTCATTCTTCCTTCCTGACCCTTGACCCTTCCCCTGGAACTTTGGTACAGGATTCCAGAATCTTTGTGGCAGGAGAGAATATGGGTGAGGGTTCCTTTTTTAGGGCAAGAGTAAAAAGAAAGGCTCAGAGATGGGAGTGACATCAAGACAGACAATGATGAATTGGCCTTAGCCCTGTGATCCTGGAGCACAGCGAAGGCTGAAGAACACCTCCCCACCCTTTGTGTTCCAGGAAATAGCATAGACAGAGGTGCACCCTCCCCCATGTGACTTAGAGATAACTCACCAGATGGCCCTGTTCACCTAGACTAGTGGTCGGTAAACTCATTCGTCAACAGAGTGGCAAACCGCGGCTCGCAGTGAGTGATTAGGAGAGAAAATGATGACCACTGAGTCCTAGGACAAGATCAGACACAGTCTCCAAATTTCCATTCTTTGCCTCATAAATAATTAGCTGAAACACGTGTCCCATTGATCAACCAGAACTAAATACAGGTCAACTGAATTTAAGTTTCTTTCCTTGCCCAAGGTTTTTAACTTTGACTCACCCTCAGTAGACAATCCCTCTGGCTGGCCTCACAGGAAAACATTCTCTAATCTGTCCCCTCAGGCCACACTTATTCCACTTGCCCACACCTGGTTCTTTCTAGCCTTGTTTACTCCTCCTTAGGAAAAAAGCCCCTTTTTGCTTAACTTGAGGCACTTGTAGATCTTTGGTCAGACTATTCTTCCTGTTACAATAGCCCACCTCCCCTATTGTAACAGTCCCTTTCCCCAAATTTTACCACTCATCTGTTCTTAGGTCATATTAAATGCATAGACAATCCTTCTTTCAACAAGTCTCCCTCTTTCTCTCTCTCTCTCTCTCTGTCTCTCTCTCTCTCTCTCTCTTTCTTTCTCTCTTCTTTATCAAGACTCTAATGTGGCTATTTATGTTTCTCTAATAAAAGAACAGGTATGATGAACTGGACAAGTTACAAGTAGTAAACAGTAATTTTAAAAATTACTAGATAGAAATTTTTTCTGTATCTCTGAATTTCTATCTACCTTTAAGAGTGCTTGGCAGTCTCAAACCTCATATTAAGATCTCTGTTCATCTTCTCAGTTTAACTCAGAAGAGAAACAAGTATAAAAAACAAGCAACTTTTGTTTCTTTTTCTCTCAGTAAACAGCATGATTTGCCATAAAAACATTAAACTGCCATATTTGAATAAATTCTGAGGATTTTAGATAGAATATGTAATGCTTATTCTAACATGGTATTGTTTTGATATTTTTTTCTTGTGGGAGAGGATTCATTCATGTGTTTCAAGTTAAAAATAGTATTTGTTTTGCTTAGCATTCATTACTAACCAGGGCCTATGCAGACTTTCATGATTTAAGCCTTTACAAATTAAATTTGAAGGACCACTATTTTTTTCTATCAGAGTAAAACACATTCTAAATCCCAATAAATCTATTTCTTTAATATGCCACTTGATGTATAATAGTGCAAACAAAAACACATAATGGATTCCTCTTGAGAAAGGAATATGTATTCACTACTGATGAAAGATCTTTTGATAATTCACTCTTGGCTTCGCCGTTTGATTTATATCTTTTTCAAACATTAATTTGTTTTTAATTTTTCCTGCCTTCTAAGGTTTTCTCATTTCAGTGACATATACGTGACAGATGAGGTTGATGAACTACAGAAGTAAAGATCCTAACTCAGAGGAAAAACTTAAATTATTTTGCAATCCCATAGAGTGCATGAAAGAAACTGGGAAATCCGCATTTCCAAGAGCTTGATCATAGCATTTTAGAAACAAGTGATGAAATCTACAACAACAATAACAAAAAACATTAAAAGCGAGTGTATTTCTTTAGTCACTACTGAATGTCTCCCTTGAGTTTATTTTTTCCAAGCCTACAGTCCATTCAATTGCATACTCTAAAAGTGACGGCAGAGACATAGGAGCTCGACACAATCCACTATTTTTATTATAGGTCTTAATTTTAAAAATGTATACCTTCTCTGAACTTTATTTTCATTTAGGAAACAGTAGTAACTTATTTAACTATCTTCAGTTAAGGGAGGAAGCAGTATAGATGACAATGCCTCAAGGTGAAACTCCTTGTTTTAAAAAAAATAATGCACCATCCCTTTACAAGTTCAGCCTGTGTACTTTCAGTACTATTGTTTCCCACCAGTCCAGTCAGAAGCTGTTTATTAGAGTATTTTTCTTTATTCTGTCTCAGTAATGGAAAATATGGTTTGGTGATCTATTTTCTCTATGATTATATTGCATGAATGTATTTTATCTATTTCTTCAATTGTCCTTTAATTTCCACATATGGGCTTTGCAAAGATGACAGATTGGAGGCTAAGACATGAGCTAGAATACTGGAATCCCAGCACGGCTTCCTGTGGTAAGTAAGGGTCATTGTGTTTGTTTCCTCGTCTGTAAAATGGAATTCTGGTGGGGGAAAAGGATTATATATTTGAAGAATTGAGCTGGGGATTGACTGGTTGGTTGATTGGTTGGTATTTCTAAACTTAGTACTTAATTGAGGATGATGTGTTCCATTTATTTAAATTATTCATTTCCCCCAAAGCACCTGTGAATTTTGCACTTGTACCATTAATCTGAATTGTCTTAGAATCATCTAACCTAACTGTGTACCCACCTGGTCCTGTTTTTGGAGTAAGTGTGGCTCATAAAAATAGGCAACCAGAGCCATTTATTTATTTTTCTTAAAAATACATTTTCTTGCCTGGCCAGTGTGACTCAGTGGCTGAGCGTCCACCCATGAACCAGGAGGTCATGGTTGCATTCCTGGTCAAGTCACATGTCCAGGTTCCAGACTCAATCCCCAGTAGGGGGTCTGAAGGAGGCAGCCTGTTGAAGATTCTTTTTCATCATTGATGTTTCTCTAGCTCCCTCCTCCTTCTTCTCTCTGAAATCAATTAAAAATATATAAATATATATAATACTAGGGGCCCAGTGCACAAATTTGTGCACCTTGAAAGGAACTGTGGGCTGTGAAGCTGCGGTGGGCACAGGGGAGGGTCTCCACCCACCCTCCATATTCCAGCCTGACCTTACCCACTGTGGCCTCTAGTTCCCTGTCTCCCAGCAGCCCTGCTCCCATTGCCACCACTCCCACACGCAGACAGCGCCAGTCCCACTCGCACCAGCTGATGGCGTGGAGTGATTGGGGCCAGCACCAGCAATGGCTGTGAGTGGGGCTGGCACCGTCAGCAGATGTGAGCAGTGGCTGCTGCCCCGATCACCCCCCAGGAGTAGGGGGAAGTGGAGGAGCCCTCCGGGGCGATCGGGGCTGGCAGCCAGGCTCCAGCAGTAGGAGTGAGCAGCAGGAGTGCAAGCAGGGCTGGTGCCGGCAGCAGGAGCGAGTGCTGGGCAGGACTGCAGCGCGTAGGAGCAAAGAATTTTCAGTAACCACCAGAGGCTCGCCTCCATGATAGCGACTGGCGCCCTGTCTTGGTCTGGCGCCCCCGCTCACCTGTTTCACCATCCCACTGAAGCCAACATGCGCCATGTTCCGTGCTCTGCCACCTGCTGTCAATGCCCGCCATGTTCTGTGTGCACCCCCTGGTGGTCAGTGCACATCATAGCGACTGGTTCAGTTGTTCCACCATTTGATTTATTTGCATATTAGCCTTTTATTATATAGGACAGGATGTTTTCTTATTTCACATACATATACTCCAACTTTATTCTATTACAATACTTTTGGGAAGTAGATTATTCAGAAATAAGTAAGAATAATTTCAGATAGTAAAATCCTTAGGAATAAATCAGTTTGGCTAATTTGTTACTTAATATCCCTGAGCAATCCCCTTGTTAAGAGCCCTGGACTAGATTTTGGCTTATTTGTTTAAATTTAGGGGTCTTTAAACTGCAACTAAAACAAGGTAGGCAAAAAATTATCCTGTTAAATGGTGATCATTCCCTCAGCTCCATCATGGGCATCTCTATGAAGCAGAGCAGCTGGCTATTTCAGCTTACATGTGGGAGATTCTGTGCAATGTGACAGCATGCAATATCTTCAAAATATGTGCTTGAGGATCGATTTGATCATTTAATTCTCACAGTTTAATTTCCACATGGCCACATGTTTTCAAAGCTATAACATAACTATTTAAACTACAGAATTCCTTAGCAACCCACCTACATGACAGACTTATTTAGATGTGTTCTATGAATTGTATGAGGAGATTTCTTGAAAACCCCCCTTTCTTTTTCTGTTGTTTTTTTTTCCATCAAGAACTGATACATTCATCACTGACAAATGGCCTAATAATTAACAATTATTAGTGTAAATTTTGGAAGAAGCTATTTATAAACACTGTTTTAGTTTTCCACATCCATGCTCCAATAGAATATTTTAATAAAGGCATCCCCATGTTTTATCAAATAGTTTTTTTTTAAAAGTCTGGTCATAATATTCTTATAATTTATTGCCTGATCATTTATGGTTTTGAAACTAAGAATATATTTATGTGTCTTGATTACCAGAATTATTTTTTCAAGTAAGTATGATTATATAAACAAACTGACTAAGATGAAATGCTATAGCCATCATATTAATGCTAGGTGTTAGTCATATGTTTTCATTATTCCCCATGACAATCTTGCCAGCATATTTATTTTATGATACAAAAAAATGTGGCTTAGACAATATAACTTGCTCAAGTCACAGAGGCAGGGACTAGCAGCACTGGGATTCTGACCCAGTCCTCCTGTGTCTAGTTCTGACACAGAGTTTCCCCCAAAAATTATTTGTGGAGAGATGATTGAATAGGAAGTATTTGATGAATCAATATAGATATACATATATTGTCTCTATATTGTATTTTACACTTCATAAAAACAAGGGTAAATAGACATCCCACATGTCTGCTCTACTGGGGAAGCGTTTATTTAGAATATTCACAGAGTAACAGAAGTGCAGATGTTGGGTTTTCCCATTGCACTTTGGCTGAAATAGGTATCAGACTTGGGGGAGAGACCTCAGCTCTCAAGCTGTGGGGGTTTTAAACTGTATAGTCACCCCTGCCTGTCATGATTAGAGGCCCAGGCCTTGTGGTCACAACTCTTTGGTGTATTGGCCAATGACATGACCTGTCATCTGAGCTTTCTTAGTTCAAGAAGTACCAGCTCCTCCCTTGACTTAATCATGAGATGGAGTCTGTCTCTACTGCTACCGGGAATATGATGTTCCCCACCACCTGTCACCCTACCAGCATTTTTGCCTTAAGCACTTGTATTGCAAATTTCTGTGGAACTTTGCAATAGGTCAACATGCAATAGCAAATCAGTTTGAATAACTTATCTCTTACCTTGTCTGTATGATATTGTTGCTGTAATTATTTTATTTCATATATGTTCACAAAAATCGCCATTGGTACCCTGTCTCCTTGATATCATCTGTTTAATCTCTCATTGAGTTTATTTTCTTTTTCTCTTATGGGGAGAATATATACACTTACAAGAAAAGAAAAGGACTTATGAATGAAAATAGCAATGATAGTGGTTACAATGATAAGACAGAATTAGTTAGAGAATTACTTTGCTTAATACTTTTTTTTTTCTTTGCTAAACAAGGCCTGATTTGTTAAGAAATGAGATGGAGTGAACAGTTACCTACAAGGTATGATAAGAGTCATTAGGGAAAATTCCTTGTTTCTCAAATACTCCCTTTTTCTTTTCTTTGACTAAGCTTTGAAAATTCCTGCAGTAAAAGATTGTTCTGTTTAATTAAAGGCTTAAAATGACAGTTCTCATGGGATGGCTTATACAGAGTAACTAAACTATCAATCCCTTCTGTGTGAATAAATTTCTGAAGAGTTAATATGAAAAGGAATTTAGAAGGGCCCACTAGCAAGGAGAGCCTCTATAATCTTACTGAATAATAGACTAGGACGACAAGGGTAGCCACTCAGTAAGAAAATATAGTTGCTGTCATTTAGGCCACATTTGTCTCTTTAAAGATTTTTGCGCCTAATGCTGCCCTGGCCTATGACTTATCAAGTGACAGTTGCTTATTCTATTTCTAATGTTCACTCTACATATGTCCAACATCTGGATAATTGAAAAATTTCATTTAGACTCTCAACATATTCAGGTTTTTAGACATAAACAGCTAATCAACTACTTTTCTTTTAGATGTTTTCCTAGATGATAAGTCGTAATCCCAGATTCCAGGATCACCTTGAACATTTTAGTTTAACCTACTTAACAAAAGAATACACATGAAGATGATAAAATACATATTGTTTTCTCTAAGTTGGGTATTATAAATAAATCTATGGGTCCATCTCATTCAGTTAAGATTATGTACATCTGAATTTAGCTTGTGTATGCCAGGGGAATATAAAGACAACATTCAATTTACTTATATTCTATCACTTTTCATTCAATAGAATCAATAAGTAAAAGTGCAAAGGATGTTGTATATATTGTGCTTTAAACAATCTGTGGCCTTTTCTAACTTGGTCTTAGGCTACCTTCTATATATTTTTGAAAGGCACTAGCGTATAAGTCATTTGCTTGCATATGACAAAATATTCTCATACTTTCCTAGGCAGAACAGGGAACAATCTTGCTATATTTTAGGAAATTCAATGACAAGAAGTACAGCCACTCTCCACAAGGGACTGAAACTAAGAGCCCCCAAACCGAGGCAATGAAGACAACTCAAACCAAGGTAGCCGACTTGTCCTCATCTCTCCCTTCTTTCCCTGGGATCACATGGCCTTTCCTTCTTCCCTCTGCACTTGCAGTGAAACCTCCACTGTTTGCCCAACAAAACTGGTAGGCAAACATGATTGTCTCAGTCCTAATTTTACTTGTTTTTCAGAAGCTGATACTCAAAATTGGAATCTGTTCCAATTTAACATTCTTGAGAAAGTAAATTTGGGTCACCATATCATACATTTATAATCTCATTCATCAATATCACTTGAGTCATTTTTGAATCATCAAGGAGTTTCCCAGGTTATTTCATCTTCCCCTGTCTAAATATTTTGGAGTACAAAATGTTAAACTTGGTACACAATGTCTTTGCTTGATATTTAATTCTATCCACAAGTAGTCATTTTGATAATAGAATCATTGGTATTTGTACATATTTATAGGTGTGTTACAGTCTCCTCAAAATAAATAACTACTGCATGGATTTTAAAAGTTATCTTTAAATCTCTTATTTATCACTAGAGGCCTGGTGCACAAAATTTGTGCCTGGGGCGGTGGGGGGGGGGGCGGTGGTGGTTGTCCCTCAGCCCAGCCTGCACCCTCTCGAATCTGGGACCCCACAGGGATCGGGCCTAAACAGACAGTCAGACATCCCTCTCACAATCCGTGACTGCTGGCTCTCAACTGCTCACCTGCCTGCCAGCCTGATCACCCCCTAACTACTCCCCTGCCAGCCTGATCGATGCCTAACTGTTCCCCTGACAGCCTGATTGCCCCCAACTGCCCTCCCCTGCAGGCCCGGTCACTCCTAACTGCCTTCCCCTGCAGGCCTGGTTGCCCCCAACTGCCCTCCCCTGTTGACCTGATTGCTCACAATTACCCTCCCCTGCAGGCCATCTTGTGGTGTCCATCTTTGACCACATGGGGGTGGCCATCTTGTGCGAAGGCATGGGGTCAATTTGCATATTACCTCTTTATTATATAGGATAACACCCAACCATAAAATCATGAGATGAACCCTGAAAATTAAACATACAACTTTTTTGTGTCACCAATTTACTCCATTCTTATATATTTACTAGATTCAGTCAGATCTCTTCTGTATGAAAAATGAATACTTTTTAACAAGCATAACACAACATTCCTCCCCATAATGTAAGATTTTGCCCAGTTATCATGTCTTGGTGAAGACACCTCTCTCAATTTCCCCTACAAAGGCCACTTTGCACCCTCCTTCCTGCTACCATCACACATGAAACATGCCACAGTGGCAGTATTAATGTTTTGCAATTGTTAAATTTTCTCTTTCTTGGATTAGGCAATAAGTTTTGATAGGCAGTAATTCTGTCCTGTTTGATTTATATGTGCAGTGCCTACTACCATGGTGATAAGTACACAGTAAGCTTACAGTAAAAGCCAGTGATCACTAGAAATGGCTAAGTATAGTACAGATGGCAATAGTATTACGGTGCTCTGCAGTCAAATGAAGTTCATTCACTTCTCAGTTACAAATGTATCCAGAAATGACTCACTATTTGTCTTGCATTTAACCTTTGCTATACATTTATCTTTTCATGTATTTTGGAGGACTCTCAAGAAAAGTTTTTGTATATCACAGAGGAAAGAACTTTCATATATGATAAGTATGTGAAAAATTTGTGTGACACCTGTAATACTGACATGTAGCAAAGAACAATCTATTAGCATCTTTGGAGTACAGGGAAATGAGGAGTAACTACTGGGTTCCAAAATAATTAGTGTGCAATGACATTGTTTCTGATTCAAGCTTCTTATGATAACCTATGTTATATTTTTAAAAATCACCTTATGATTTTCTTAAGCTATAAATGACAAGTAGGAACATTTTAATGGAGAGTAAGCATGAGAGAAAAGTGAAGTGTAGTAGTAGTGTCACATTTTAAGTCACAAGCTTAGCAAATACATCGCAGTTTATCCCAGTTAACAATTTGTTTCTGTCTTTCTCAATGTCTCTGTGGTACATATTCAGACTTACCAGGCTTTGTCTCCACCCCCCTCTCTGTTCTCCTCTCTCGGGGTGACATTTGGACACATTGAGAGCATACATCATGTTGTGTTATCCTTATCTGCCGGTTTCCAGGTATCTCTGGTTGAGGTGTCCATCATCTTGCCTCATTTCAGTCCTTGATTTCTATCCTTGTTGTATCTCCTGTGAAGTGTTTTAATGTCATTTCTCTCTGCACAAGAAAATTCGTGGGATGCTGGACATCTCCTTCTGTTACCCAAGACATACGCCTCAATTATTCCTAGCAATAGGAATAATTGAGGCGTATGTCTCAAGGAATCTGACACTGTGATGGTAAAGTCTGCAACTTTGGGCTGTCCACCACACATCCACCAAGATGTCACAGGAGCATCTGGATTTCTTTCACACTTTGCCCAGGCTTGGGAGAATGAGGAGGTCAGGACCTGTTCTCTGTTCTTGCCTTCATTAATACTCTGTGGTTGCTGCCTTGTGTTGTCAGGTTGCTTCTCCAAGGGGCTTTGTATTTTATGAGTTATAACTTAAAATCAAGGAATAAGCCCTCCTCTATTTATATGGATATTTCTAACAGCCCGTACTAGAATTCTGATTCCAAGGGAGATAGTACTTTTATGTCACACAACTGCCTTTCACTTCCAATTTATCCATGTATTTTTTTCTACCAGGACCACAAGACCCTTTCTCTTTCTTTGAAAATGTATATTGTTGAAAGTATTACAGATGTCCCACTTTTTTCCCATGAACCCCTTCTAGCCTCTCCCTGGCCCACACCACAGGACTTCCTCTCACTATTGTCTGTATATATTGTTTATGCATACATGCATACAAGTTCTTTGGACCATTTATATGGTTTTACATTATGCTGTGGACTGAATTCCCTCCTCACCTCCCTCCCCAAATTTATATGGTGAAGCCTTACCTCCAATCTCGATGGTATTTGGAGAAAGGGCCTTGGAGAGGTAATTATGTTTAGGTGAGGGCCTGAGGGTGGGACCCTCTGGATGGGATTAATGTCCTCATAAGAGGAGATGCCAGGAAGTTTCCCTTCCTGTCTCTACTGCAGAGGACACAGCCAGAAGGTGGCTGTTTGAATGCCAGCAAAAAGTTCTCACCAGAACCTGACCATGCAGACACCCTGACCTCAGGCTTCCAGCCTCCAGAATTATGAGAAAATAAATTTCTGTTGGTTCATCCACTCAGGCTATTGTATTTTGTTATGTCAGCCTGAGCTAAGACACATTATATCCTTCTTCCTACTACGCGACTCAATCTTTTTTTATTTTATTTTATATATTTTATTGATTTTTTTACAGAGAGTAAGGAAGAGGAATAGAGAATTAGAAACATCGATGAAAGAGAAACATCGATCAGCTGCCACCTGCACAGCCCCTACTGGGGATGTGTCCACAACCTGGGTACATGCCCTTGACCGAAATCGAACCTGGGACCTCAGTACATAGGCCGACGCTCTATCCACTGAGCCAAACTGGTCAGGGCATACATGGCTTAATCTTTTTTTTTAATGTAATAAATCTTTATTGTTCAGATTATTATAATTGTTTCTCCTTTTTCCCCCCATAGCTCCCCTCCTCCCGGTTCCCACCCTACCCCCTGCCCTTATCTCCCTCCCACTGTCCTCATCTATAGGTGTACGATTTTTGTCCAGTATCTTCCTGCACCTCCCACACCCCTTTACCCCTGAGAATTGTCAGTCCACTCCCTTTCAATGCCCCTGATTTTATTATATTTACCAGTTTATTCTGTTCCTCAGATTTTTAATTCACTTGATTTTTAGATTCACTTGCTGATAGATATGTATTTGTTGTTCATAATTTTTATCTTTACTTTTTTCTTCTTCTTCCTCTTCTTAAAGAATACTTTCAGCATTTCATATAATACTGGTTTGGTGGTGATGAACTCCTTTAGCTTTTTCTTATCTGTGAAGCTCTTTATCTGACCTTCAATTCTGAATGATAGCTTTGCTGGGTAGAGTAATCTTGGTTGTAGATTCTTGCTATTCATCACTTTGAATATTTCTTGCCACTCCTGTCTGGCCTGCATAGTTTCTGTTGAGAAATCAGCTGACAATCGTATGGGTGCTCCCTTGTAGGTAACTAATTGTTTTTGTCTTGTTGCTTTTAGTATTTTCTCTTTGTCTTTTGCTCTTGGCATTTTAATTATGATGTGTCTTGGTGTGGTCCTCTTTGGATTCCTTTTGTTTGGGGTTCTATGTGCTTCCTGGACTTGTAAGTCTATTTCTTTCACCAGGTGGGGGAAGTTTTCAGTCATTATTTCTTCAAATAGGTTTTCAGTATCTTGCTCTCTCTCTTCTTCTGGGACCCACATAATTCAGATGTTGGTATGCTTGAAGTTGTCCCAGAGGCTTCTTACACTATCTTCAAATTGTTGGATTCTTTTTTCTTTTTGCTTTTCTGGTTGAGTGTTTTTTGCTTCTTTGTATTTCAAATCTTTGACTTGATTCTTGCGTTCCTCTAGTCTGCTGTTAGGTCTCTGTATAATATTTTTTATTTCAGTCAGTGTATGTTTAATTTCTAGTTGGTCCTTTTTCATATCCTCGAGGGTCTTGCTAAATATATTGGTCTTTTCTTGGAAATTCTTGAAAAACCTTATAACCGTGATTATGAACTCTATGTCCAGTCATTTCCTTTCCTCCATTTCTTTTGTTTGTGATCTATTTCTTTGTTTCCACATTTTTGCTGTTTCCCTGCGTTGTTAGTGTAGCTTAGTGTGCTAGGTTTCCTATATGGCCCAGTGGGTTGGCCTCCCCAGTTACGTGAGGTGGACACTCTTGGTGCACCCCTTTGTGGACTGTGTGTACAGCCTTGTTGTAGTTAAGTCTTGATTGTTGTTGGTATCACTGGAAGGAATTGACCTCCAGGCCAACTGGCTGTGGGGATCAGCTGTGTCTATGCCGGAAGAAGTTTGGTGCTGGAGACAGCCTTTTGAGATAAGACTTGCAAAATTGCAAAAGCCTCTGTGCTCAGCTTGGATGGGGCAGAGTCTCAGGGCTGAGCAGACAGTCTTGGCTTCCCATCAGCCCTGCCCTATGAGGTCCCTGGGTCTCAGTGTTCCTCAGTAATTGCTGCAAGCACCTCTGAGAGAAAGCCACCCTCGAGATTTTCCCACTGCCAGACAGTCCAGTTTCTCCCCCAATGAATTTGGATTCCCAGATTCTCGCCCAGAACTGGAGTTCAGCACAGGAGGGAGCTTCCGGTTCCCTCCAGCTAGAGAAAGCCAGCAGCACACTAAGCAGTCAGTCCTCTCTGCGCACCTCCAGACCTCTGCCTTTCGCACCGCCCCTGAATTTCTGCCTGACAGTCCAGATTTCCCATCCTCCTAACCCCCCCGCCTCATAAGAGCCTGGGTCCCCAGGGGCTCGCCAGGAACTGGGGTTCAGTGCAGTTGGGAGCTTCCTACTCCCTCCTGCTAAGGAGAGCCAGCGGCAACCTCAGCATTCAGTCCTCTCTGTGTGCACCCACGCGTGCGCCTCCAGACCCCTGCCCTCCATGGCTCCCCCGAGTCTCTGTGTGCCTTTCTCTCTACCTGACAGTCCAGACTTCCCCCGTATGAGCCTGGGTCCACGGGGTCTCACCTGGAACTGGAGTTCAGTGCAGTTGGAACTGGGGTTCAGTGCAGTCAGGAGCCTCCTTCTCCCTTCTACCAGATAAAGCCAGCCGCCATTTCTCTTTGCATGCGTGTCTCTGTACCTCAGCCCTTTGCAGCTCCTCTGATTCTCCATGAGCTTTTCTCTTTCCTTCTAGTTGTAGAATTTCCACTCAGCCAGCTTTCCTTTGGTTCTGGATGATGTCCGTTATGTCTTTTAGTTGAAGTTTTGAAATTGTTGTGCAAGTTTAGGTGCTTACTTATGCCACCATCTTGATTTCTACCAGCTTAATCTTAATAAGAAGTATTGTTGGGGGACCAAATGGGATTTACCAAGAAGGCAAACTGTACTAGAGATGTGATAAAGTACATTGCTGTTATGGATAAAGTAACACAATGCAGACCACAAAGTTCAGACTACATAATAAGAAATCAAGCGTATATTATTTTTCAAACTGTGGGCTGCAACCTATTAACGGACAGTGAAAACAATTAAGCAGTTCATGCTTAACCCTTTTTGCAATGATGTAGAATTGAACAAGATGAAGTGGGAAATATCAGTGCATTTTGTGAATATTTTTATTATTTAGTTGTGTGAACATGAGCATGTTGGCTTCATGTGTTTGTATACCAGTTAATAATATAAAATAAACTTCTTTCTGAGATATTAACTTGGAGCTACATTCAGCAGGCCCACATAAATCCTCCCATTTCATGTCTTCACGGTCTTCAACAGAACTGTGGGCAAGAATGTTTTTGTTATTATATGTTTATTTCTAGTCTGCAGAGGCAAAATTTTTTAAAGGAAAGAAATGGGGGAAAAATAGATACAGAGGCAAAGAAGCATTGAACAGACTATCAAACTACAGTGGGAAGGTAGGGGAGGTTGGGCGGGGGGGTGGCTGTAAGAGATCAACCGAAGGACTTGTACGCATACATATAAGCATAACCAATGGATATAAGACACTGCGGGGGGGGGGGGGGGAAGGCAGGTGAAGGCATGTACTGGGGGGTAAGGGAGGCCGGGGGGAGGTCAATGAGGAAAAAAAAAGGAAACATATGTACTACTATTTGTAATACTTCAAACAATAAAAAAAAAAAAAAAAAAGAATGCCTGCTGAAAGGGACCATGACTGTCTTGGAGACCAGTGTGTGCTTCTGTCCTCCCGTTTGTCTCCACATCCTCACTACCAGTGGGTTGTCTGTATTAGATTTAAAAATTGATAATGATGTCTTCCTAATCACTTTTGCTTCTTTCCTTTTTAAAAAAAAATAGTTCATTTTATAGACTTCTTCCAACTTTTCCACCTTCCTCACAGTCTACCTCTGTCTCCTTTAATATCCACTGGATATGATTCAACTTACCTAAACACAGTTTTCCTTATTTGGAAAATAAGTGATTTGGCCTTGCTTTTATTTTAAGGTTATTCTTTATGTTATATAGGTGTTTTGAGTAGATCTGAATTATGAAATTCTATAACTCTTTTGCTATTACTTTAGACAATTGCAGCAATGACAATGTTTCCTGACCTGGAATTTTATGACCAGCCTGTCTGAGGGTGTATTCTCAAGGATTGCAAAGCTTTAAAATTTATTGCCATGTTTTTTTTTGTTTGTTTTCTTAGCCTTGGGAACTCAGACACATTTTTTTCTGGATGGAGTGATGTATGCAAGGGCTCAAGAACTTCACGCTGTTTATCATAACCAAGGAATATTGTGCTGTATGTGGGGATACAGGCTGAAGCAAGAGATATAAGCAGGGCTTGGACCATGGACAGCCCTTTGAACTTTATCCTGAGGTCAATATGTGAATAGGTGGCATGGGGGTGGGACATTTGTGGTAGATAAGTTTAGAAAGAACATATTCAAAGAGAGAGGAAAAATCAGTTTTTATGTTTTAGAAACATTGCCAAGGTAGAGGACAGGTTGGAGGCGACAAAAACGCAGGTCTAGTCAGAAAGGCTTTACTGTGAGAGGAAGAAATAGTATCTGCCTGCACCATCAGCACCAGTGGTCAGTGGGAAGGAGAGAGGTAGAAAATTTGAGATATATTTTGTAAACAAATTAATCATAACTTGATATTAGACTAGATTTTGGGAATAGGAAAAAGAAGGGGGAGGATGACTTTGGCATCTGGTTTGTGCAGTGAGGTAAGGGGATGAAAAGGTCACTTTCTGAGAATATGTGAGGAAATGGTGGAGTGGGAGGTAGGAAGAAAGAGGAAAAAATAGTTTACATGGAAAATGGGAGAGAAAGCCGCCTGGACACATTGCGGTAGCATCTGGCAGTGGGAGGACTCATTGGGAGCAGGGCACTATGAATTGGTACTTTTTCTCTAGCAGCATTCAACAGCCAGCAGAAACTATGTAGTTTTATTGATCCAGAATTGGGGAGAATGCAGACCATAGATAAGAGTGTGGAGGGTATTCTAGACATATCAGAGCCCCATAAAATGTTAGATAGGTGCTTTATGTAGATCAGTTTGGATCGTGCAGAACACATAGGATCAGCAGCCACAGGAGAAGAATGGACATAGGTTGGGCAGAGGGATTGAAGCACAATGCAACGCTAAGGGCCTCAGCCAATTCCACCAGGAGAGCTGGACCTGGGATGACCCTTTATATTGGTCTCTTTGAGGAAATGGGCCTGATTTTATGCTCCTGATGGACCTGGGATGCTATGTGGAGGGAGGTGTGACCTGGGGTTTGGCAGCTCTCTACAGCTTAGGGCAGTGATTCTCAAAGTGTGCTTCTCAGAACGGCATCATCACCATCACCTTGGTGCTTCTTAAAAAGGTAGATATTGGGCCCCACCCCCTGAATTACTAAATGAGAAATCTGGGGGCACAGCCATTTGCTCTTTAAATTCTTCAATGATTTTCATACATGTTAAAGTTTGAGAACCACTGGCTTTGGGAAATTTTGCTCCGTTGAAAATTGCCAGCAGTCTGGACTCTCAGCAGCTGGGTAGTTAGAGCCTCACTCTTGTGTGGGAGAAATGAGGACACGCACTACATCATCAACAGGTGAGGTCAGAAATACCAGGCAGGAGGCAGTGGCTTCTATGGGTTAAGAATATTGAGGGCAGGTTTAGTAGGAAGGACATAGGGGACAAATGAAAGAATGTGAACATTAATTATAAAACAAATTGTAGAACATCTTTTTCATTTATTATTTTTATTACCAGTATTCATCTAATATACAAAATTAAGTATTATTTAATATCAACAACTCTTCTGAAGTCAACTACAATTATAAGGAGTTTTATGTTGTGATTAAGCAACAGAATAGTTTCCTAGTTCAAATAGTTAACTGTAATTTACAATATGTTCTTTTTTCCTTTTGTATATACAAGCTGGTAATAGTTAAAGAGGGGGCACTTGAAAGTAAATTAAATTCTATTATAAAGAAGTATTAATCTAAAACAAATGCATGGCTCCTTAGCTGATTAGCATAAAAGTCAGGTTTTTATTAAATAAAATACCTAATAATTTATTAATTTACTTGTAAGCTTTTGTAAAACTTGATTTTAAACACAAATTGAATCACTTTTTTCTCCAAGGCTGTTGGTTATTATACACTTTATTTACTAAGCTTCTTCATCTTAAATCCTTAGAACAACAACCTTGACTATGGAAATATTTATTGCCAATGCATAATTTATTTAATGTAAAGAACAGTTTGATGGTTTAGTTCATTGGAGTCTAGATGCTATGAAGTGGACATTTTGAAATTTCCCTACCTCTCAGGATTGGAGGTACCTGGAAAATGACAATCCATCTTAAAAGGGGGATATGGAAGAAATCTGTGAAGTCACTTGATCTTTTTTTTTTTTTTTTTAAGATTTCATGCAAAAGAATTACTTTTGCAGGAGCCAGTAAGGTTTCTGTGCCACTTGAAATAGAATAAATGCTTTCTAGTAAATATAAACAAATGAAGACATAACAGTTTTGCATAGCCCTGAAGAGGAAACTTCTGATTTTTGGTGTAGTCACTACCCAAGGACAATTAGTATCTCTTTAGGAAAAAAAAAAACACACAAAACTAAGGTGTAAATTTCTCAATGGGAGCAATTTAAAACAAGGTAAAATATGGAGTGAAGACCAAACAGAGTATTATAATGCAGAAATAGATGTCTCAATTTGCATGTGGTAGATGCTTTCTAGTTTTTAAATGACAGAATCTTCTAACAGACTGGAGTGGGTGAGATATTTGTTCCTTGTCAGTGACTAGTTAGTGTTCCTCCTGCCTTTTTATTATTCATCATTTTACTGGTGTGGAGCAGATAATAAGCAAAACTGGACAGTGGATGCATGGCTGCTTAGAAGATAAAAGGGGAAGTTGAACTTGGTAGTTTGCAACAGCTTTTGATCAGCAGTGTTCCTTTGGAATCATAAAGGCAAATGGAAATGGTTGTGGAACTCTGCTGTGAGGGGGTGAAGGTAGATATCAATTATCCCTATCTCTTTAGGTAAAGTATTCTTATTATTCCCATTAATCCTTTTCATAGGTGAATTATTTTCGAGGAAAACTTGATTGAAATGATAGTCTTTGTGTATTCTATTCACATTGCCCAAATACATTACTGCAAAGAGGAATAGCTTTTAGTGTGTATTTTTAACATTAAAGCCAGAGTGTTATATCATTTACTTCACTGCTAAATGCTCTCTCTCTCTCTCTCTCTCTCTCTCTCTCTCTCTCTCTCTCTGTACACTACCCTGATTTTACTGAACATCAATCCCCTGCTCCCATAAAGATCATGTGGTGTGGAAAGCTGACTCGATTACCAGGTCCACAGGGGCACATGGCTCCCTGGCCATGGTGAGTTGTTCAGAGGTGGGCCTGTGGGTTAGTTGGTCTGATCCAAATGAATCTCAGGTCATTTATTCCGATTTTGTGGCAGAAATGCTCTTCTCTGCTGGATAGAAATGCTATCCAGCAGAGAAGAGCATTTCTTGGGAGTGTGATTTCTTGGGAGCCACAGTCATCCATCTAGGAACAACGAAGAAAGAAGTTTCTACTGGCTGAAGGAAACACCTAGAAAGAGGAGTGGAGACATGCAAAAAGAATAAAACGAAGTCTTGCAACCCTTTGGAGCTGTGGGTCAAGCACTACTTAAAAGACTTTGCAACCATAAAACAATAAATTATCTTAATTAATGAAGCCTGTTTGAGTTGTGTTTTCTACTACTTGGAAACAAAAGCATTCTGATAAATGTGGTAATCCTCTATTCTCTGATCAGTAAATCATATTAAAAGAAAAAAGGATAAAGAAACAGAAAGAGATTAACATAAGCAGCAATATTTCTATACCAGTTTAACCTTCTCTGACTTTCCTGAATGATTTGCATACCAGGGATGCACACAATTCCTTCTCTTAATTGCTTATCTTGTAGCAAAATAGTTGAAGCCATACAATACCTAATATCAGTGAAAAATTTAAAGATTTCTTACTTTATTTCCTTTTCCTTCATTCATTGTAATGTAATCAAAGTATTATTTAGGAGTCAGGAAGGTTTCTCAACACTATAAACAAAAATCCTGTTACATTCAAATATTTTGCTCATGGTAATAACATAGAAAAAGAAAATGGGAAATCAGAGAACAAACAAATTGTTTCTTCTCCTATTTCAAAGGTTACCTGGAGGTATCTATTGCCCTTTACTATATAATTAGAAAGATGCATTACTTGAAGTTAAAATTTCCAGTGAATAAAAAACATGTTTTCATGAATATATTGATTTAAATAACTTAGAAAAACTCATATGCTTTTAATGCAGGTCAAAACTCACCAGTAGAGAAACATCATTAAATAATAAAAAAATGTCTGCTTTTTAAACTTGAATGCATAGGTATATTTAGATAATAGTTGTTGACTGCACATTCTAGTGTCTTTGTTTTTGTTTTTGTTTGTATTAAGGGACCACAATAAAGAGCCCACTAGTAATGTTATCAATGAAGGAAATAATTGGGTCTCTGGGAGATAAATAATAAATCAATATTAGATAACAGATCAGCAGACATATGACAGACCAGATGTCTCCTGGTTGAAATCTCTAGATATAAAAAGGCAGTGACCATGACAACTGAAGTGACCATTAGACCGGTCACCATGCAGTGCTAGCATAGATGCATAGACACAGGTAAAGTCTATGAGTGAACTAAGAATGAACAAGACAAATGCTTGCCTTCACAGTGCTCGCAATGTAAGAAGGTTAGGTCAGGGATGAGAATTCAAAATTGCCACCAGCATAGACCTGAGGTGCTGCTTCTCAGAGCGGCCAGAGATACACCCGGTAGTGGACTGGGGGCATGACTGAAGGGCTGGCTCTGATATAAAGGTGAGGCTCTTCTGGATTTCCCAGAGGATCCAATGGCTGCCTAGGGGGTGGAGCTTTTGATGCTGACTGGCATAGAAACTGACCAACCAGAACCAAACCTGGGTGAACTGCGAAGGCAGAACCTAAGGTGGGGGCTAAGGAGGGGTTTTAAGGGCAACAGCTATTTGGTGTAAGGTGTAAGAAATTCAATTTTTTAATGACTGGTTTGGCAGTATGGTGCATATGGCTGGCTATCAGTCCAGATATAGGGGTTATGTATTTTTGTCTGCCAAGAGCATCTCCTCCTGCTGAAAAAGGCTTCCCCTCTCCCCCAATTTAAGCAATCCTATCCTATATAATCTATCTATACTAATAAAAGGGTAATATGCTAATTAGACCGGGTCGACCCGCCATCTTCCTGACATCTGACTTCCTTCTGGACAAAGCCATGGTAGTGGGGGCTGAGGCAGAGACAGTTAGGGGCAATCAGGCTGACAGGAGAGAGCAGTTAGGGGCTAGATCAGGCCGGCAGGGGGTTAGGGGTGAGATTAGGCTTGCAGGGGAGGACAGTTGGGGGTGAGATCAGGCCACCAGGGGAAGGCAATTGGGGGCATTAGGCAGGCAGGCAGGTGAGTGGTTAGGAGTCAGTGATCCTGGTTTGCGAGAGGGATGTCTGACTGCCAGCTGTTGGACATCCCTTGAGGGGTCCTGGATTGGAGAGGGTGCATGCTGGGCTGAGGGACACCCCCTCCCCTGTGCATGAATTTCATGCACTGGACCTCTAGTATTAACATATTTAAAGAAAAAAAGTGCCAAACAGAAGAGGCATCAGCTGACCATGAAGATGCAAGAAGAGAAGCCATATCCTGGGCAAAAGATAACAATTATAAATTAGAAAGGGGATCCTAGTCTTTGGACTTCAAGTTACTTATGTCCCACTTGCAAGGCTGACCCTTAGCTTTGGAGCCAGGGAGCCCTCAAATCTTTCTGATCTGAATGGAAAGTCCAACTCTATTGTGAAATTGAACAATAGGTCTTCTCACCTGTTGCCATTAAACATTCAATTCCTCTAACTCCCTTGTTGTGATCTCATGCTCACCAACAAATCTCTTTCCTTTTCTGTTTTCGGTCCTTGTTGCTGTAATATTTGACAGTAAATCAATAAAACGAACTTTGAGTGGCCACAAAGGTTGGTCACTGGGAGTCATGTGCCAACCCTGTTAACTCAAATCTTCAGTTTGTGTGAAACTTGTATTTCTTAGTGGGTATAAATAAATTGATCCTTTGAATAT
The DNA here is from genome assembly GCA_026230045.1 of Corynorhinus townsendii. Taxonomy (NCBI): domain Eukaryota; kingdom Metazoa; phylum Chordata; class Mammalia; order Chiroptera; family Vespertilionidae; genus Corynorhinus; species Corynorhinus townsendii. The sequence continues at coordinate 95,684,449 of JAPDVU010000002.1, forward strand.
ATACTTATGGTTGTTTATCAACAACTGTGAAACAATCATTCAGGACCTGATTCCACTCTGGGACACCAATAAGAGAGTATATTTGGGGACTTCTCAATGAAGGAGCATTACAGAAAGCATTTGTCTGTGTGATTCTACTTACTTACCCATGCATTAATTAGTAAAGTATCCATCAGAAAATTGTCAGGCATTGTTTATACCATGTATACAAAGTTTGATAATTTGCTTACATTTTTTCATAGCCTCCTATTGCCTTTAGGATACAGTTTGAGCTGTTTAAGGTGACATGCAAATCCCTTCATGATCTGACTTCTTTACCTTCATCTCTTGATACCTTGCAGCCTAGAATAGATGCTTTATTTTTGGTCTCTTATCTGAACTACTTACACTTCAAGATTCAGCCCAAAGAATGTCTTAGGGGAGTCACTACTCCATTTCTTCTTTTCCCTGCCTCAATACAGCCATTTTTTTGAGCTTTAGACTTTGCTCTTATAACACTCTTGGCAATACTATGGTGTATTGTAATTATTGACTTATCTATCTCACCCATGAGATTATACACCATTTTAAAGATACAACTCTGAATTTTATCTTGGTATAAGAACAGTTATTAGGGTCTAAGAACAGTTGCTTATATATAAAAACCAAGAGAGCTTACTGAAGAGATGAATACATGAATGAATAAGTAGAAGAGATTTGATTCCCAACCCAATTCACTTTCCCTGTTACTAATTATATTAGACTGACCTGATGACTCGATTCTTCACTTCTTCTTGTGTCCATGCCCATTGTCATATACCTTTGGTAGGGCCTTCACACTGACTCTTAAACTCAACTAAGTGCCTTCATTGAGGCAATAAAATGTAGGTTAAAAAAGATGCAGAGACTGGTGGAGAGGCATATGAAGTAGAACCACTTTGCAGAAGAATGAATTAACCCATGCAAGCTCAGCCACGCCCAGCCTAAATCAGCTGAATCCCAGTGATGCATCGTAATAAATAAATGCTCACTGGTATAGGCCACTGAATTTCTGAGTGGTTTATTATGCAGCATTGTCACACTATATAACAGATACACCCATGATCATTGATGATCTTAACTAAGCAATATCCCTAGTAAAAGCAAAGCAATAATTAATGTTGACCATAGGCAGTATGGAGTAATACTTAAAGTTTCATAATCTAATGCCAAACTGTTTGGCTTTTAACCTCATCTTTGCCACTTACCAACAGTTTGACATTGATCAAATTACTGATTCATTCCATGTTTCAGTTTTCTCATCTGTAAAATGTGGAAGATTAGCATATGCCTCATACATTTTGTTATAAGCCCTAAGTATGTGAATACATATAAAATACTTAGAATTGTGTCTGGCATGGAATAAGTGCTCAGAAAATGGTATTGTTCTTATGTGTAAATAGAACCTTGTGTAATGAATGTCCTCATTGCTCTTTCCGTTGATGCATTCTGCTATGCTCATCTTAGCCATGATGATTCTATTTGTCTTTGAGGAATTATAAAATATTAATGTTTCATCATTTCATTCGACAGCATAGCTCTTTTCAACTCAGAAGTAGGCAGAATTCTAAATTGTAAGCCACACTTATGTAACTATAAAAGTGGGAATGAGATTTCTGAGATAGGCACATGACATATCCTAATAAAAGACAGAAAATTAGGAGCTGAAAAAGTAAAGCCTATTCATGACAGCTAATATCCAACTTCCAAAATCTTGATACTTCCTATCACTTCATTTCCAAGCTATCCAGAGAACAACTCACTGGCAGATCATCTCTGACAGACCCTCCAGGGTTAAAAGAGCTTGGACTGACCTTCAAACCTACTGCATTTTTGTCATTCTGGCTTTTTGCCAATGTTCATACAGCGCTTAGGGGGTCCCAGTTAGTTGGTACTGGGGGTTATCTTATGGATCAAGTGACAGAAAGGGTATGGATGCCACTCTTGCACTGTGAGAGCCTTTAGAAAAGGAACCCTTGATAGTAATAATTTCTCAATCTCCTTAATGACTCTATCATTGTGCATAAGGCTCTCAGTTACACAGAAAACTCAAGAAGCTGCGAAAGATAATATTCAGCTTTGCCAGAAGTTGGCAGGGCAGGCAGATGAAAAACAAGGAAGCCTTTGGACCTAAATAACCCTTGCCAAGGGTTTCTAGCCAAGAAGGCACTTCTTAGACATATCCAAGGATTCTTCCCACAAAGCACTGGCAATGTATCTCAGGTGCAATGAGCTTGTCATTACCATCTGTAAAGAAGAGAGTGAAATGCTGACTGCAGCAATCGCCGGGACTTGCCATCTCTCTCCAACACAGGCACATCCCTGCGTGATCCGCTTTCAGTCAGCTACTGTGCAGTGCGGTGTTCCAGCGTCACTGGTGGTCCCTGCGTCTGGTAAGAGCAGTGTCCTCTTGATAGGAAATACCGGGAATTATATGAACAGCCTGGATACATGTCTCAGCACATTTGTGGACATATTTTCAATTATTAACAGGCCAGAATTGTGGTACAATACATGTGGATGTGAACAGAATTAATTATGATCCAAAGCTAGTACAAGAGGACATGGCCTTGTGGGTGACAATCGAGGGGCTGTTAGAGCCGTTGCTCATCACCCGTGGTGTAGAAGTAGGAATAGCTTGTAGATTTGGCCTCCGGGTTACCTTCTCCTGACAGCCTGCTTAGGAAGATGAGAAATGAGGATTATGATATTAGAATATAAATTTGGTCTCTGGAGAAGCACTTCCAGCTTAAAAAAACTATAGGAAGCTTTAAAATACTCAGAAACCATTTCACAGTAACTCCCTGGAAGTATGGAGCTGGCCACACATAGCAGCGAAACATAGGAGAGTGTCTTCATTCAGAAGAAGACAAATAACAGCACTGCCTTACACTGCGATGACCACTTGCAATGCTAAGGGTAGTCCTTGGAAATGAAAGCTGCCAGGACATTCTGCTGGCCTGTAAGCTTTCTGACAAATGTGGTTAATAGCAAAAAGTGGAAAAAAAAAAAAAAAAAAAGAGGCCCGGCCTGTGCTTGGGGGTGCTAAACTAGCTTGAAATCCATGGGGTTTATCAAGCATTACCCCCTTTCCAAGACCTCCTTTCGATGTGGTGAAAAATGAGGCACTAGAGCAGGTCCTGGATGCCAACTTTTCACTCTGGGTACACGTGGGGAAGACAGCCAGGGTGGGACTAATTCATTAATCTCCTTTAAGCTTTCTACCATTACTCACAAGGCCTTACATGAAATGCTCTGTTTCATTTTTTCTGGAAACAGTGGAGCTCTATTTACATCAGAAGGGACATCAAGTACCACAACAATCACTAAAAATGAAACCCTGTAGCTCAGCCTGCCATGCAGCATGGAAAGTGTGCAGCTGCAAATGCATTTCACAAGGCGAGTCACGCGCCAGGAAGGGAAGACAGCCAGATGCCAAAATAGCTTACGGAGAGCACGAGAGAGGGGCAGCCCAAGAACGGCAGGCAACAAAACCTTTAAGGCTCACAAAAGAGAAATCATTGGCTCAGCTCTCTAGAAACAGACAGACAGAAAGAAGGATAACAGAGAGGGCAAGCTGGGTCTGCAAGGGCAATGTCAAGCCCAGAGATAAGACCTGCCCAGAGGGCCGGTGGCTGCAAAGGCCGAGTCATAGCCATTTGAACCCAGGGTTTAGAAAGACCCTGAGTTATATATCAAACTTGACAGCTGTTTTTGATACTCTCAGTCTTCTGTGTCATTGTTAAATATAAAGAGCAGGAAACTAAAGAGTTGCAGAAACATCTTAAATATTAAAGCTATACAAACGACACTCTCAGCAAGAGATCACAGCCATAAACATTTCAGAAAAGGTTGTCTAAATGCGCTATGTACCTGTTATTTTTATATACTCTGATACCTCCATGTAGGCCACAAAAATGGGAACATATATTTCAACTTAGGTTAGCATCTTCCCTTCTCTGCTATTCTATTAGTTTGTTGACCTCTGTTTCCACATATCTGAGCAACACAACACTTAGAAACAGTGCAAGTGCAACTGATACAATAGTTTCTTATAGTCTGCATTCACATGTATCCTCGTTCTCTAAAATCTGAGCCCATTCAAACCTCGAGGGAATTCTCCTTGCTTCTCAAAAGATCCTACAGTACTTAATCTCTATTCATGTGAAACAAGAAACAATGTCCTTCTCATTTTATTCTGAAGCCAACTTTAATGCCAAAGATGAATGTGGATATGAGGGAAGTTGACATTTACTTAGAATTATTATTCAATCAAAGTTCTATTTTCTTCTTTATGATGATTTCATTTGTCAGAGTAGTTTTAATGCAAAGCTTGTGATCTCTCCCTCTTCCCCGCCCCCCCCGCCCCCCAAACAACTGATGCTACCATCTGTGCCACCTGAGGCTTCCTTTTGTTGATTATTTTTACAATGTAGCCTCTTGCAATGAGACACAATGAAAACATAAATAATTTGAGCATTGTTTTTGCTGGGAAAGACGGTTCCAGATGTTAGTATGTTGCCAGAGTACTGATTCCAGAGGAGGTAAGGCAACGTAATAATCTTCCCACAAAAACAGGCCACTTTTTTTCATCCTCTTTAAAATTCTTTGTTTAGTTTGATTACAGATCCACATCAGAGGCTTCTTTCAGGTCATAGGATCTGCCTGCCTGGGAACTTCCCACTGTGCTGATGAAGCACCATTCACCCAGTCTGAGCCTCTGGAGTCAGAACAACCCCAGGGCATTTTTGTTTTCTGTTTTATATCTCCTTTGTTCTTTCCCTTTGTTCTCCTCTATTCAGAGGTAGGTGAGTGCTAATGCCAAGTTGTTAAAAGTGTATCCAGCAAGGGGAGGATATGAGCCGTTTGGATTCTTTAAAATAGTTCTTGCTTATTTTGCCCAGTGCTTCAGAGAACAATTAGAGGGTAGACTTCCCATTGAGACAAGGGGCTTACTCCTCCCATATCTTAGGTTAGAAATTGTGTTGATCAGTAAAAACTTATAAACGTTGATGATTTGCCCCAGTTCTCTCATAATTAACTCTTAGCCTCCTCCCTCCATGCCCAGTAGAAATGCTTTCTGGCTATTCTTTCTATAACAGAGCTGTCTTCCAAAAATTAGATACATTGGAGATTGACTCTGAGAAGTTATGTTTAGAGAATGCTGGATTCCAGCGTGAGTCGTATTGTCTGCTATCTTTCCACAGCAGGCATCCTCTGGCATGGCCTCTTGGAAAAGCATGAAAATGAAAGAATGTGCTGAACTAAATTAATAATCCGGTAGTATTTTTTAAAATTATAATTTTCAGAATATATCATCAGCCAGGGTGTAATAATAAATTAATATCTTTGTAAATATTTTTAAGAGCTAGAGCTTTGAATTGTTATGCCCAGATATCGGGGTCCCCAAATTCAACCACCAGGGAGCCATTTCCGATGTAAAAAAGCAAAAGAGTCTTTATTCAAGCCCGGGCTTGGCTCCCAGCCTCTTTACCGACGCAGCGGCGAGACGAGAGAGCGAGCCCCAGGGGAACAAAGGTTATATAGGGCTAGTCATTTGGGTGGGCTTAGGTGGGTGACGTGGGTTACAGAGAGTGGTCATTTTGGTCAGGGTTTTTCTGCAGGGTTTTATGGCACAAAGGTCAGGAGGTGGCCAATACATTCCAAGGTCTGAGCCATCCCCCTACCTTTGCTTCTTGATAGCCTTATTAGGACCTTAGCTACATTCCTGGAGCTTCACTGGTCTACTCAGGCAGCGGTTGGGGGAGTTAGGACAATTCTGACATTCCTGTGGTGACCCCCAGTGGGGAGGGTCAGCTGAGGATCTAGCTCTGCAAGATGGGAGATAGTCAGTTCTGCTTTCTTCTTTCAGAATCAAAGTTCATTTCAGGTTATTGACCCTTACAGCCTCCTGTTAGCTGTTTCTGATTGATTCTTCTTATTTTTGCATGATTGTGCTCTCCCTAGCACACACGCATAGTCTTTGGAAATACTGGTAGGCATTTATCGGCCACAGGAAGTAGATTCCTCTAATGCCCTTTTATGCCAGGAAAACCGTAAGGAACTGTTCATTTTTCTCCTGCACATATTTCCCCTTCATAGCCAAAAGAAAGCCAGATTTCAAGCAGCAGAACTTAGAACCAATAGGTGCTAGAGATTTTGACTTTCTACATAATTCTTACACAGAAAGGTTGGTTAAGTATGTTTTACTCAATTAACCACAAATGTGCCCTGTGCACCACCAGTTTGTAATTGCCCTAATTGATTCTGAGGAGAGATCTTTGGCCAGAGTCAAGCCAGATGTAGGCTGTGTTAGTGATTTTGATGGAAATAACCCCAGGAACCTTCATTTTCGCAGCTTTCATATAAAAATGCCCAAGAAGCTTGCCCAGGCTTCTCTGCTTACTTAATTATATTTTTGGTAATTTATTTTACCAATTGACTTCTAGCCAGCACAGGTTATGTTTAATCTTGATGAGGTTGCACAGACTTGTGGGAGAGAAGGAAATGTCCTAGCTCATCATCTTTTAATCTTGCTTTATCAGACCTGTATTCTGGAAATTGTATGCAAATTCTGGTTCTCAGATATGTTCTTTAAAAAACTGTTTCTTCCTTTCTCTCCCAGTTTCTGAATTATTTCATTACCATAGGGTGAATTGTCTGTTTCCTGTCTTCTAATCACTGATGTTGGAGATATTCACCATTAGCCACGTATTTTGCTATATTATAAGCATTGTCTTCCCAAGCCTATCCAAATGACAACATAATTTTGGTAAAATGAGGCTTTAAATAGAAGATTGGGTTAAGATAAAGTTCTATTAGCCACTACAATCAGATCAATTCCAGAATTCTCAATTAATTCTTAGAATTTAATAATAAAATAGTGTAGATATTAAGGTTTTAAGAGGTTAAAATCCTAATATATTTAATTGAAGCTACTTGAAATAATAAGAGGGGACAACAATAAACAAGAATGTGCTTTGGCTAAGAAAAGATGTGAGGAGTAAATATGCATTTTCTTAAGGGAAATGAGTGTACTTTTTAAAAAAATCCTCTCCTAAGGATTCCCTCACACCCCCACCCCCCACCCCCCAATGATTCCCAGAGGGAGTGGAAAGGAGGGAGGAGGGAGAGGAAGAGAAAAACATCAGTATGAGAGAGACACATTGGTTGGTTTCCCCTAGGGCCCGGAATTGAACTTGCAACCCTTTAGTCTGAAGGCTGATGCTCAAACCACTGAGCAAATCAGCTAGGGCAAGAGTACTTTTCTCTAAATTAGAACTTCTGGTTATTAAGGGCAATCTAAATGCATACAGAAAAGTAGAAGAGAGAAAGAGAGAGAGAGGGAGCGAGAGAAATAATTTTACCTTGTGTAATGAAGCTGGCTAAAAATTGAACTATTATTATTAGGGCTCTAAAAAGTAAGTGTTAATATCAATGGTGTTCTTATTGAAAGCTAAAACAATTTATTTCATCTACTAAAAGTATTAAGTATTCTTGGACCATTGGTTTACTCCTGATAAGAGATTGTAACAGGTTTTCCTTTTCAAGTAATCTGCTAAAAAAGGAAAGATTCTTTGTTTTATGAAAATAATTTCCTGTTTTATGTTGTTTTAAACAGGTGTTTGTCTTTAATTACTTAAGAAATTGTATCTTCTCAATAGTAAGAGCTAGCCTTCTGTACATGTCCTTGAAATCTTTTATTGCCACTTTGATCAAATAGATAATTAAGTATTATTTCATAATAATCTGTGATTTATTTAGTTCTGTGTTTTAAAACCTTTTGATACTTTTGCCTAACTTTTCAAGAATCAAATTCTAAATGATGTCTTTTGACCACACATTGTCTTTGAAGTTTTTAAGTGGGTCCTTTAAACATTTCAAATTATTCTCTTCCCTCATAAAAGGGAGATATTAAACTAATTAGACTTATTTGGTATTTTAAATTACATAGGAAGCATCTATATGTGCAAAAGCCCAGAGACCATTATGGCGGAACGACTGGAAGGACCAGAATGACCCATCAACCAGTCGCTATGATGAGCACTGAACACCAGGGAGCTGCCCCCTGGTGGTCAGTGTGCTCCCACAGGGGGAGTCACTCAGCCAGAAGCTGGGCTCATGCCTGGTGATCCACGGCAGCACTACCAAGCAGCAGCAGCAGCAGCAGCAGCAGCAGCAGCAGCAGCAGCAGCAGCAGCAGGCACAGCGGTTCCGGCCCCTCCCTGGCTTCCTGGTGCTTGGAGGATGTCCGACTGCCAGTTTAGGCCCAGTTGGACATGCCCCGAAGGGTCCCGGATTGCGAGAGGGTACATGCTGGGATGATGCTCAATGCAGGAGGAGGGGGAGGGGGCACAGTGAGGCCTGGAGGTGCACACTATAGCCCAGGGATCCCAGGAACCGCAAGCCCAGAGCTTGTTTTCCAATAAAAATTTTTTTGAAAAAAAAAGCAGCCAGACACCACTTCCCTTGGAAGAGTGGCTTCAGGAGGGACAAGCCTCCCCAGGCCCCATCTGGCCCGGCTGGTGCACTGTGAAGGACCACGCACTGACCATGGCGGCGCCCCCTGCCGCACTGCCCCTTGGTCCCATGGCTAGCAGCGACTCACCAGTGACATGCAGGAAGTACAGCCCCTCTGACTTCAAAGCCAGCTGTGCTGACAGCTGCTCCCCATCCCGCTCCATGCACATGCAGCACAGGCTGTGCTGCTTAGCTCTGGCTTCCTGCCCTCCTCTTGGTATGCTAGTGCACTAGGGGGCGTGGCTTTGGCCTCCCCCACCAATAGCACTGCAACACAGCCAGAGAGTGGCAGGACACAGCCGCCAGGGCTGGCTGGGCATTGATTTGGCCACATGACTGATGTCCATGCCCAGTTACACTGTTTACATTTGTAAGGAAGCAGGGGAGCCCACTCCTACAGGCTAAGAAAGGCCCTCTGATCTCCATGTTTCTCCTCGCATCCAGAATCAAAACCTCTTGGGGATGAATGATCCCAGCGATGGCCCCAACACATGCTTGATGTCACTGTCACAGGCATTTCCAGTCATTACAGCCTGTTCCTCAGCCCACAGTGCCCTGTTCCACCCACTGCCACTCCTCACCTGTCACCCCCTGAGGGCCACCTTATGTTATCCTATCTGAAATGTGAGCAAGATCTCAAATGCCCCCCTGTCAATAGCTCCCTTGCTCTACCTTTCTTCCTCTAAAAACCTTGCATTTTAAAAATATACATTTGATTGATTTTGGAGAGGGAAATAGAGATAGAAATATCAATGATGATAGAGAATCAGTGATCAGCTGCATGCTGCACTTACCAAACTGGGTATCAAAACCTCCTGCGGCCCCTCCCCCTGGTAGGCAGGCCCTGATAGGGCAATGAGGGGAAGAGGGGGAGGGGGAGGTGGGGAGATGGGGAACCTGATTGGCCTGATCGCTGGCCAGGCCTAGGGGACCCTACCTATGCTGAATTTCGTGCTCTGGGCCTCTAGTTTTAAAATAAGATATGATAAGCCTTCTTAGGTTATGTTGCATGGGTTAATGTAAAATGTTCTAGAAACTGTATAAAATTTCTAAAAATCTGATAGTCCTGGTATAATGTTATTATTTGAAATTCTAGTTATTTTAGAATATTGTATGTCACAGAAAAAAACAAATTTCCTTGTGAATTCTATTGTAGTTGCTTCTCATTAGATCTTTAACAATGGTCAAAACTTCTTACTGTTATTCTCTTACCTTCTAAAATTGCTGTCATCAAAATTGAGACTCACACTAAAAGGACTAAACTTGAATATCAGGGAAATGTGCTAGCTGACTTTCATGCACAGGTAGCAGGAACAAAATCTGTAAAGGCTGTGGCTCACATGCATGAAGTCCATTCTGCTTCTGAAAAAATGACCCATTACTGGCCAAATTTTGCCATCCTGATATTCTTGTAAAATGGGAATAGCTGGCTCATAAATCAGAGAAATTAAGATGGGTAAACAATGCTTGTAAGTTAAACAAATAGTCAAGTAAATCAGAGAAATTAAGATGGGTAAGCAATGCTTGTAAGTTAAACAAATAGTCAAGTAAATCAGAGAAATTAAGATGGGTAAGCAATGCTTGTAAGTTAAACAAATAGTCAAGTACATGGGACACTTGGTTCTTTCTACATCCATAGAAAACCCCATTGTTGTGGTTTATGTATTCCTTCCCCTATCATAGTACATCTAAGAAAAACTATTTTGTTCCCAGAGGCCTCAGACCTCCTCTTATAAATGCTTTGAGCACCCTGGACTTGAGCTGCCATTTAGTATTGGTTATTAATATGTTCTTGTTGTTGTAGATATGTTTTCTGGATGGGTTGAAGCCTTCCCTTGCCACAAGGCTGATCCCTCACAGTGGCAAGTAAACTGTTAGAAAATATGTCTCCATTTCACAGGAGATAGTCGCTAGTAGACCAGTGTCTATTGGTGTAAAACCTTCTGTGAAGCCCTTGTTGTCTCATGCTTGTATGACGAGCTACCATAGTATTTAATGTCTTATGCTCACGCCTATTATTAACAGAGCAAGAAAGCTTTCCTGGACCCCAGTTCAAGGGATCATGTTGGCTCTTCTAGAACCTGGTTGCTGGATATGGAAGCCTCATCAGAGGAGAATAGCCATCAAATCCCATTGAAAGGGTCCTTACCGAGTACTCCTGACCATTGACACTCCTAAAAATCTAGAAGGCATTGAGCCTTGCATAGATATCTCACATCTAAAGAAGGTTCCACTGTAATGAGGAATGAATACACTATTCTGATATAAAGCTATTCATATTAATCTTCGTAAATGTTCAACCCAGCTTATTTAACCTGATTTTTCTCTCAAAACTAGAAGTTACATGTTAAAAGTTGGGTTTTTGTTGTTGTTGTTGTTTTTAGTATACTTTACAACCCAGCACTTTCAGTTCCTGTGTGAATCTGAGGATCAGCCTGACTTTCAAGACCTGGCTAATGCCGACTGCCCAGACACAGGAATCTAACCAGATGGCCAACTCAGGGATGCTGATCATGAGACTCCATATCAAGACCAGCAAAGATACTGCCTGTTCTGTTTTTTCCTCTCCATATTTATAAAAACCTCAAGTTGCAATGAAATTTTAAGGTGAGGTTTTTAGGACTGGGAAAAGTCCCCATCTTCTTGAGGTGCTGGCACTCAAATAAACCTCTTTCTTTTTTTCACCACCACCCGCCTCACAAGTTTGGCTTTCACAGCGACAGGCAGCTAAATCTGGGTTCAGTTACACCTGACATCTGACCCTGCTCAAATGCTGGAGATCTTCAAATCCAATTGACTAGGGAGAGAAGTAGCTGAAATCGATGTGGACTGCTTCCAACCAAGATGCCAGATCAAGACTTCCTACTTAAGGTAAGCAAGAAACCCTTTCTTTGTTTCTTTATTTTCTTAACTCTAGCATTGGCCTGGGAAGGTAATGACATCATCCACAGCTAAGGGGGTGGGGGTGGGGGGTGGGCAGTGAGGGAAGTTTAACCTCTAGAATTTAGAACATTTTATTTCAGGCTAGGAAAAAATCTAACTGACCACTGATTGGAATGGACAGTTATGCCTCAATAGGATTTGTCTTTGGTGGTTATCATTCTCCTTTGGTCTATAAATGCCTAGGTTGCTGGCACACAGCTGGGAATGCCTCCTAGATTACCAGACTGGCTCCTAACTGTTCTAGGAAGGACTTACCCAGAAGCATTCATGCTTTAGGAATAACTTCCATTGGCAGGGTCATATTTTTCAGGCTGGAAATAGATACAAATGGAAATATGATTTAAAACCTTTAAGCATCTCTTGGAGACATTGCAGATTTCATTGCTAAGACACTAGCTGCCCAGAAAATATCCTTAGACTCTCTGGCCAAAACTGTTCTTGTTAATAGAATAGCACTTGGTTATCTTTAGCTGAAAAAGGAGGTATCTGTGCTGTGGCCAACATTGCTTACTGTACCTGGATAAACACTTCTGGGGAAGTTGAAACTCAGTGAAGGTCATTGAGCAAGCCATTTGGCTTAAAAGGGTGATGCCTTCAATGTGTCTTTTGTTGATTGGTGTGGGTATTGGGACTATGGCTCCAAAGTGCACTCTAAAAATTGGAAATTATTTATAGCTATCATAATTTTCTTTCTGGTGTGTTACATTCTCTCAAAAGTTTTAAATGCATTGTTTGTAGCCACTGACCACTAGGCAAATGATATCCCTGAGAATGGAATGTCAAAAACAAAAAAACAACAACAAAAAACAAAGGGAAAGCCCTGACCAGTTTGGCTCAGTGGATAGAGCGTCGGCCTGCGGACTCAAAGGTCCCAGGTTCGATTCCGGTCAAGGGCATGTACCTTGGTTGCGGGCACATCCCCAGTAGGGGGTGTGCAGGAGGCAGCTGATGGATGTTTCTCTCTCATCGATGTTTCTAACTCTGTCCCTCTCCTTCCTCTCTGTAAAAAATCAATAAAATATATTTAAAAACAAAAAACAAAGGGAAAGACTGACTGGCCAACTTAAAGATTGTGAACCTGCAACTGTGACCTATGAGTATCACAGTGCTTACGCAAAGACATCATAATTTGTAAATATCAAACAAAGTTCACTAAGAGCTGCAGAAACTGCGGAGCAATAGCTGAGAGTGATGCTAATGCCTTAATTTTTTAAAATCACATCTCTTAGTTAAACTAAGAAACTGACCAAAAGGGGAGAATTTTTAAAGAGAAAACCACAGGCCCCAAATGGTGTCACTTGTGCTAAAGCCCATGATAACCAAACCCACAAACACCTAACCTAATTGCAGTTCCAATTACTTCAGGAAATGTAATCTTCATCAACTGCTTTGGACTTTTGGTCAACACCAATGACAATCTGACCAGTGTCCCTCTCCATTCCCATAGAAAGAAGAGGCAATCTGCATGACAAAACCCTTACCCACCTTCCTCCCTCCCCCATCCCCATCATAAAAAAAAATTCATGGTCTAGAAAGAGCCCTTTCTTTCTTTTGCTAAAACTCCCTGCTGTACCCTTCTTCTCATAAAATCTTGTACTGCACAGCCTTTTGGAGTGCCCTTCTGATTGTTAGATGGGATACTGTCCTATTTATGAACCACTTAATAAAGCCAATTAGATGTTCAAACTTACCTGGTTGAATTTTTTTTAACAATATGTAATATATGTCTGTGTGAATATATATATATATATATATATATATATATATATATATATAACAAAAGGGATGGGAAACTTGATCAGATAGCTTTTTATTTAAAAAATAGAGCTAAAGGAATATTGTTGTAGACTACAAGGGGTACAGCTTTTGTAATGGAATCATGGGGTGTCACAGAATTTTAGAATTATACACTGAAAACTAGACCAAAACTCCAGTTTTAAAAACATCCTTTATGATATTGAGCTTTAAATTTCACCAAACCATTTTTCCTGGTGCTGCCATTTAAAATCACTTCTAATAAGAAATTATTTTTATGCATGGTAATTCTTAAACATTCGAGATTAATTGTAGATAATAAGAATGCAATACTGATATCATTGTAATTAGTTAGTTATTAATAATAGAAAAGGAGCAAAAGGGAAGCCAGACATTGTAAGCATGGCCATTTGGGCAGCTTCACCAGAAAGCTGCAGTTTCACACTCCCCAGGGAACCACAGGCCCATTCCCTGTAGAATTACTATAGGAGGAGGGTCAACAAAGGGAAGACAGAGCATGTGCAGTGAAGTTGGGGTGATGAGGGATGGTGCTTGTCAGCCATACCAGGGTACAGAGATCATTGGCCAGAATGGGTGTGACTGCTGCAAGCCTTTGATAATTTGGGAATACGTAATTCCCTAAAGGAGTCTGCTCTCTTGTTGTTCTTGGCTTGCTCTTGGCTCTCTGATTCCTTTGGTTTTGCTCTTGCTTCCTTGCATTTGCCTGTGTTCCCTACATAGCTACGTGGCCCTGTGAACCCACAAGCAATGGACTAATGGACTGAAGCAGGGAAACACAGACTAACCTAGCCTGATACTGAATTGAACTATGCTCTAACAAGGAACAGAAACTCTGGACACCAGCTGCACTTCTTCTATGACTGAACTAACGAAATGGAACCTTGGAAATTCAGGGATGTAATTCCACAGAAACAACGCTTCCTATAATATTACATCCCCCTATGAGAGCTTCAAAAAATTCCTTTTCTCGAGATATGGCAAGATTTCTATTCCCATAAGCAATTGGTGTGGGTCAGAACCTCTCCTGGTAACAATATTCTCTTATATTTGGGTAGGGCTTTAAAGTTTTCAAATATCTATCTTATTTCCAAAAATATATATGAAATGAGAAAAGTTAATCTTAGAAAAGTTAGTCTTTAGAAATTTTCTTGGCACTAAGTGATCAGGTGATAGATAACAATTTCAAACATGAAGTAACAAAAGGAAGAATGTTGATTCCAATAAAAGGTTGAACAACCAGGCAACCAATATTATAAGAGAGAGCTGACCTCAGAACGACTCACCCAGCCTAAAAACAGGGCTTCCTCTCTATTTAACTATCTTGTTTAGCTCTCTGTTTATCAGGTTCTTTTTTACTGTGGGTTGCTTTCCTTTCTTTGCTTTAACATAATCAGTAGTCGCTTCTTAGCTGTTATCTCCCAGCTTTGACACAAATCCCATGCAGGGCCTCATGGACTCATCAGGACCATCTTCCTACACCTGCCACAACAGTGTAGTTAGACACAGTGTAGCAGGTCCCATGGGAATGGTAGATAGTTTCTGGAAAGTCACACAATTACCTATTATATCAATCAAAATTATAGATGAGAAAACTGAGACTTAGAGATACCAAGCAATTTATACAAGAGAGTACAGTATCTCTTACAATTGACAGGTCAAAACATTCAGGTATTCTGGCACCTTGCCTCTCTTTGATTTTTAGCAGTTTCCTTTTTACTAATTTGCATTGCTCTTATTTTAAGCTAATTATCCTTATATAGTCATTCAATTACACTTTTCTGCAAATGTTCACTTCATGAATATTTTGATTAGAATTTAGTAAAATTAATTTATAGAGCAAGGAAAAACAATCTAAATATTTCTCCTAATGCAGTGGTTGGCAAACTGCGGCTCGCAAGCTCTGTTGACTAATGAGTTTGCCGATCACTGGGATAGGGGCTTAATCACAAGGAACAACAACAGGCTGTAATTATTGGAATCGAGAGTCTAGGTCAGTGGAAGACCACTGCCCCAGAGCAACAGCCACCAAATCGCAGCCAACACTGCCGATAACAGTAATCATAGAATTAAACACATATGCACAAAAAGACACATATTTTGGAAATTAGTCCTGTTATATATTTGCTCTGTGAAGAGCATGCTTGAGATTCTAATGAAAGACTCATACACATGTTTTGTGCTTTATATTTCTCAAATGACTGTTTTACTAGTATTATTCTATGAGATTTCTGAAATTTCTATGATAAAAACTGTAACTAATCTTTATAACATAAAGAAATAGTTGATTTTAGAATCCAGTTGAAATAATTTATCAGATTACACTTTTCCAGAACATTCAGTATACCAAAGAGACACTGCTAGAAGACAGTGGGACATCATCTTGATATAAGTAGGTTAATCCCAAAGAAAAAGATTAAATTTTAGAAAAAATACAATTCATTTTTTCATGCATTGTTTCATAAAAGCACAAATATATCTCAGTAGCTTATTAAACAGAAAATCATTTCAATAGGTGGATTAGACAGAACTCGTAAGAAACTGTGAATTCAGGCCTGTCATAAAAATTTACTAAAGTTTGCCATCTAGAGGTCTACAGGGGTATATTTTGGAGAGTATTTTCAGATGCATTTTCTATAATCTATTAAAGTCCTAATATTTGATATGTTTAATGTATTAGATAAAATAAACACTAATGTAACAGGAGATCACTTTACTGATTACTGTATCTACACAGAATATTTTAAATTTTGGACTTTTAGTCTTAAATGAAAGCAAATATGCATCTATTTTTACTTATACAATCATTTTGGTAGTTACATTATAAGAAACCTTTTTGGCAAGCCCACTTACAAATTGCTTCACACTACCTGAGAGAAAGAAAAAGGATACATTACACGTTGGTAAATGTATCATGGTGCATGTGATAATTAACATTTTCTTGATTAGCAAGACTGCCTATTTTAGGATTATTTGTATTCCTGGTGAGTACTGCTGTTTGATGGCTGAAAAAAGAAAGTTGTTCATGTCAAATAACTATAGAAATGTGGAAAGCAAAATTCCTGATAATACAAGAAAAGGGTATCACTCTAAAACTTTTTTCTAAGGCCCAATACTACATCCTCAAGTGTGTGCAAGCACGCGGAATCAATGTGAATTTGTGAATTATGGTACTTTAAGAAGTAATTGTAATGCATAGATCATTGTTGAAATAGATTACCCAGTGGAGGCATTTATCAAGACTGCAATTGTGTTTTCATGAATGTTTTACAGTTGTCAGCTTATCAATGTTAAAACAGAGAATAATGAGCTTTAAAATGTAGGTTATAGGGCCACAATAGAACCTACTTCTAATGAAAACTTTACAGTCAACTGCGTTGAAGGTTAGGAACTTTGAATTCTCACAATGTCACAGGGTGCTGGTTTTGGTGGTAAGAGAGACAAGATGTTACTGTTGCTGTCACTATTAATGCTTTATTTTGTCAGGAGAAAGTAGTGAGGATTCCATGTGATCCAGATAAACGTGTTCAATTTTTAACAACCGTGGGGAAAATACGGAAAGGGCTCTGTTTAACATTTAAAAAAATTTTTTAATTGTTTTTTTGTTTTTTGTTTTTTTGTTTTTAGAGAGAAAGGAAGGGAGAGGGAGGCGGGGGGGCGGAGAGAGAGAGAGAGAGAGAGAGAGAGAGAGAGAGAGAGAGAGAGAGAGAGAGATGGCTGAAACATCAATTTGCTGCCTCCTGCATGCCCCCTGCTGGGGATTGAGCCCACAACTGGGGCATGTGCCCTGACCAGTAATCTAACTGGCAACCTTTTGGTGCACGAGATGATGCCTAACCAACTGAGCCACACTGGCCAGGGCCTATCTTTATTTATTTTTTTTAATTATTTCTATACCATAACCAATAGTAAATCATCGTGTTTACTTGTTTTTCTATGTTAAGAGACCATCTAGTTTAAGATGTACCTTGGAATTAAAATCAACATTTAGGGGAAGAGTATCACCTCACTAACTTTCACATTTACATTTGATTTTAGGATGTTAAGATGCAGTGTGATGTCAGACTTCCTATATGGAGACAAAAGTGTTTCTTAGAATTGAGAAATTGCTGTAATAAAAATGGCTTTATCTAGTAGAAGTAATATGCAGCTCTGTAATTAAGTATCTCATGTTATGGTGTAATTACTCCATGTTCTTACATTGACCTCCAGGAAAAGAGTGTCTAAATATCACATTATAATTTTAGCATTTGTCTTTTTAAATAGTCTAGGTCCTGTGAAATGCAGTACATTGTGTTGATAAAATATCCAAGACAATTTCCCAAAAAAAGGTTATGCCAGTAGCAGTGACTTGCTTTTGCCTCATTTGAAAACTTTTCTATCTTGAAATTGACTTAAAAACAGCAGTGAGGTATGGACACCATGTGAACTGTGGCTGTGTTCACAGCCCACTAAAGACAGCAAACATTTTGTTAACAGAACCAAGTCTGATGATGAGAAAAGCTGTTTTGGAGTGTGTCCTGAACCTAAAGCAGCCCCTTTTACTATGGTCCAAGCATGCTGTTTATCATAGCAGGAATTCCCATCTACTGGTAAGTTGATAAACTTAATGTCATATGGAATTTTCCTGACCCCAAGAGCCATCTTCCCATTGTGATTGTAATTGTGTGTGTGTGTGTACTTGTTAGTGAGGATATTGTGCTGCTTTGTCTTCAAAGATAGCGTTGTATATATTTCAATAGTCATTATCTTCAAATTGTTGCCTTATCCAGGGAAGGTAATTCATTTTCTTTTAAAAATGGAATCCACTAATATAAGTCTCATACATTAAGGAGCTTATAAGTCTCATACATTTAACTTCTTTAAAGATGCTAACTTGGCATAATGGTTAATCTTATGACTGTATAATTAAACCACTTACGTTCATATAACCCAGTTTCTGCCTAGCTCTGTAACCTTGGGAAAGTTACTTAAAATTTTTCTGTGGTACAATGATCTATGATTCAAATAGGAAAAATAGCTGTACATACCCTTATTGTGAGGAAATAATAACTGAAACAAAAGAGGTAAGTATTCACTATTAGTATGATATTTCATCACCAGTCAATAGCCTTGAGACCTGCTTGCTTGTCTAGTTTGTTTCTCCATGTCAACAAAATCTCTATTACTCTTTCTGACAAGAGACTCTTAGGTAAAAATCAACACCTGGATTTTATAAGAAGGTTTTGAGGTTATTGAGTGTAAGAGGCAAACTTAGCTTCAATTTGACAGAATTCTGCAATAATTTTAAAGATACATGATTTTCTAAAGAACTAAATATACATTCTACAATATAGCACATAATATTGAAGAATAATGAGAGGCAGTATTGTTATTAGAGTGAGTGTTGGTACCATACCTGAGTTACAATTACAGGTCTGTCACTTGGTCAACATCTTTAGGTCTTATATTCCTCATCTATAATTTAGAATGATAATGCTTTCATTAGGGTGGTTGTGAGCTTAAGCAAGATAATACAATCTGTTTTGTGTTTTTTTTTAAATAAATTTTTATTGTTCAGATTACAGGTGTTCCTCTTTTTGTTTTCCCCCTATAGTTCCCCTCCACCTGATTCCCCACCCCACCCTACCCCATGCCCTTACCCCCTACCACTATCTTCATCCATAGGAGTAAGATTTTTGTCCAATCTCTTCCCGCACCACTCACACCCGCTTCCCCCTGAGAATTGTTAGTCCACTCTCTTTCTATGTCTCTGATTCTATTATATTCACCAGTCCATTCTGTTCTTCAGATTTTTCATTTACTTGATTTTTAGATTCACTTGTTGGTAGTTATGTATTTGATGTCATTTTGTTGTTCATAATTTTTATCTTTACCTTTTTCTTCTTCTTCCTCTTCTTAAAGAATACCCTTCAGCATTTCATGTAATCCTGGTTTGGTGGCGATGAACTCCTTTAGCTTTTTCTTGTCTGTGAAGCTCTTTATCTGACCTTCAACTCTGAATGATAGCTTTGCTGGGTAGAGTAATCTTGGTTGTAGGTTCTTGCTATTCATCACTTTGAATATTTCTTGCCACTCCCTTCTGGCCTGCATAGTTTCTGCTGAGAAATCAGCTGACAGTCATATGGGTACTCCCTTGTAGGTAATTAACTGTTTTTCTCTTGCTGCTCTTAATATTCTCTCTCTGTCTTTTGCCCTTGGCATTTTAATTATGATGTGTCTTGGTGTGGTCCTCTTTGGATTCCTCTTGTATGGGGTTCTGTGTGCTTCCTGGACTTGTAAGTCTATTTCTTTCACCAGATAGGGAAAGTTTTCTGTCATTATTTCTTCTAATAGGTTTTCAGTATTTGCTCTCTCTCTTCTTCTGGCACCCCAAAAATTCGGATGTTGGTACGCTTAAAGTTGTCCCAGAGGCTCCTTACACTATCTTCATAGTTTTGGATTCTTTTTTCTTTTTGTTTTTCTGGTTGGATGTTTTTTGTTTCCTCATATTTCAGATCTTTGGTTTGATTCTTGGGGTATGTTGATCTACAGTTGAGTTTCTGTATATTCTTTATTTTAGACAGTGTATGCTTCATTTCTGACTGGTCCTTTTCCATTTTTTTGGCATTCTCATTAAGGTCCTTGAAGGTCTCACTAAGCTCCTCAAAAGAGTCATCAAGTTTCTCGGCGGTTTTTAGAAGATTCTTGAGTAACCTTATAAATGTGGTTCTGAACTCTATGTCGTCCAGTAGTTTGCTTTCCTCCGTTTCTTTCATTCGTGACATGTTTCTTTGTCTCCGCATTTTGGCTGCTTCCCTGTGTTGATGGAGTGGCTTTGTGTGGTAGGTGACCTATAGGGGGCAGTAGCTCAGCCTCCCCAATCACCTGATGTGGATGCTCTTGGTACACCCCTTTGTGGGCTGAGTGCAAAGTCTTGGTGTAGTTAAGCCTTAATTGCTGTTGGTACACTGGGAGGAATTGACCTCCAGGCCAATCGGCTGTGAGGACTTGCTGTGTCTATAATGGAAGAACTGCTGTGCTGGAGACACGCTTATGGTGCAGGACTTGTTTCAGTGGGGCTTTGGTGCTTGCTGAGTCTGCCTCTTGAACGTCACTTATGGATGTGAGGAGTTGAAATCTGGTTTCTCACACTGACCACTAGGTATACTGGCTTCTGGATCTCCAATGGGGTGCAGGTCAGCTACTGTCTGAGGCCACTCAGCAGGAGCTACAGTGAGAGCTGCAGTTTTCTCCTCTTTGCTTGGGGTTTGGAGGTTTTGAGCTGTCTGACCCAGGCTGCAAGTTTGTTAGGTTAAGCTGCGATAGGGCAGGCCTTTCTTATGCTAAAGCTGCTGCTTGGAGCTTGGGTGGGTTTGTAGGTTGTGCAGGGTGGGGTCTCAGGGCATCACTAGGCTAGGGCATGGCAAACAGCAATGGCTGCTAGTTAGCCGGCTCTGTGTCTCCAACTGCGTCCCGTGCCCCAGCTCAGTAAACAATTATTCTTGCGTGAAGCTCTGGAAGCAAGCCCCCCTCACTTTCCGACCCGGTGGCAGACAGTCCAGCTTCTCCCCGTAGGAGTTTGGGTCCCCCGCATCTCCCCAGAAACTGTATTTCAGAGTAATCGGGGGCGTGTCTCCCTTCGGGTTGAAAAAAGCAAAGCCTGCCACCAGCCTGCATCACTCGCCTCCGTACCTCAGCTTTTCTGCACTTGTGCACGTCTCAATGCTCTTTTCTCTTTCCTTCTAGTTGTAGAACTTCCACTCAGCCAGCTTTCCCGTGGTTCTGGGTGATAGACGTTTTGTCTTTTAGTTGTAGTTTTGAAATTGTTGTGCGAGGCAGCAGTTTAGGTGTTTACCTACGCCACCATCTTGGATTCCTCTGTGTTTGTTTTAATAGGAAGAAAAGGCAACAGGGCTGGAGGAGGCGAGATGTGGACACATCACCCTTCACTTCCAATAATTCTGATTGTTTTTCTCTGTTTGTATGAACTATATCCCGTGGCCCTCCTTACTCACCGCTTCTTCTACTAAAGTCTCCTTCTGTTTCATGTTTGTTTCCTCTTCACTTCCCCTTTTCTCTTACTGTTACTTTCCACTAAGCCCAAAGTAGCATTTTGATGAAAATATTTTTCTAAGTTTGCTAAAAATGATTCATGTTGAAAATTGTCTATGATGTAGATTATAACATGGCTAGCATGCATGGTTTTGAATAAAGAAAATACAAACATTAAATATATACACATACAGTATATGTCTATCACCAATTGATCTGATATTCTTTAAGCCAGAGATTGGCAACAATTTTTGCCAAGGGCCAGATAGTAAATATTTTATAGTTTGTGGGCCATATGGTATTGGTTGAAATTATTTAACTCTGTCACTATAGTGGAGAATCTGACTTAGACAATACAGAAAAAAAATGAGTATGGTTGTGTTCCCACAAAACTTTGTTTCCAAGCACTGAAATTTAAATTTCATATAATTTTTATAAATCATGAAAAATAATTAAATAAAAATGTCAACTCTTTAAAAATGTAGAATTACCATTAGGCCATAGGGCATACACATACAGATGATAAGCCACATTAGGTCCATGGGCCGTAGATGGGAGTCCCTTCCTTTAAGCTCTGATATTTATGCTGATGTTAAGGAATTGTACATTCAAAGCCCCAGCTAATTAAAAACACATTAGGAGAAAGTATATTAGATTGAGTGAGAACAGATTATAGAAGACTTGGAGTAACAAGAGGCATTGAGATAAATTATGTTTTCAGTAGGTTGCTTTATTTACTCTAAGCAGGAGAATTAAGTGGTTCAAACAATGTTTTAGGAAGATTCATCTGGAAGTGCTGTGCAGTGTGGACAGCAAAAACAACAACACCCAAGAATTAAAGTGAATTCTAAGCACACTTTTGTCTTAGTCAGGTGTCAGCTTGAGCTGGCCTTCACATGGGTAATGGCTCTGAGAATTGTGAAGGAGCCAAAAGAGAATCAACAAAACTTGAGGAACAGTAGGAATTCTAGCTTTTCTGAAGAGATTCACAACAGAAGGCCCTCTAAGGTTTCGTTGTTTGTTTGTTTCCATCTTTGTTTCTTCTTAGTTTAAAATGTTATTTTATTTTTATGTTGTAGTCAGGTAAGTCAGTATGCTTGCTAATGAATAGGGACTAACAGGGACAAGTGAGTGGCCCAGCTGTGAGTAAAATAAGAAAAGGCTCACATTCAAATCCTACAGCTAACAACTGAAGTCATGGTAGTTAACAAAGCATGGAATATGTAAACACACTTGTTTTTCTTTGTTCTATTAGTAGATAATGAGAGAAAAATGGTTTTGTTCAGATCCCATTTTCTGGACATTTTTATAACACTCCATTCAAGGATGTTCATTCTAAGTAAAAACATTTATGTTACCTGAATCACTGAGGATTAAATAACTCAAGATTTTCTCTAGAAATCTCAATTTTTAAACTATCATGTCTCATTCCTTTCCGAGGATACTACCCTACTCATGGCTGTCCTAAGTGAACTTTTTATCCATTGTAATTATGTAGTTTTACTCTTGGAAATACCTTGTGCTTTCAAGAATTGAGTATAGAATAGTACCCTAGAGCTCTGAAGTTCTAATTTATTTTATCCAAAAAAAAAACATGCCACTGTTCTTTTAAATAAAGTATTCCCCTAAGCACAGACTGAGTTCAAATAACACATTTGGTGAATTCCCTGAAATTGGGTGGTGCTATGTGACAAGTTAAATGCACTAGTTTTTATAGGGTAGTTGACAAATGTCCATGTGAGAAGTTGCTTTGGTCCTTGTGGTGTGTCTTTTTGTACTTTGAATGACAACCTCCCATTTCCTTTTGTAAACTGAGAAGCAAAAGCATCTTTCTCTATTTTGAGTAGCAAAATGATATCCACCTATAAAAGCATGCTGTATCTACATGTCTTTGGGACTGTAGTTTGTGGCTGGCAAAACAGAAAGCTTTCTATCAGAATCAAACAGGTTCATTAATTTAAAAAATTTATTTCATGCAGAATCACAAAATAACGTATTATATGCATACTTTAAAGATTTCTACTAATCTAAATTCTATAAATATATGCTCATTTTTAATGTAAGACCAAAGTTGTTTTTTGCTCATTTGTTTTTTAAAAATGGGCCCAGTTCATTGTCTTTCTGTCATAAATTATACATATAATATATCTTGTATGAAAACCTGTTGTTTTATTTATTTTTTCAAGTGAAGCAGGAACTTAAAGAACATTATGAAGTTAACTAACCCAGGTATAGAAGCCTTTATGTTTAATATTTTCCCTTACATTGTTTAAGTTGTGTCTCTTGAAGACAGTTCAGCCATATTGGCAACTTAACTTTTATTGAGCCTTAGCAAAGTATCCAACTTAGGCACCACAGAAATAACAGAATCAAAGAAAAACATTCACAATCATATTTTATCAGTTTAAGCAATATATGGTCAAACTACATAATTGCAATGATAAACATAACTTATATAATCAAACTGTACTTGGTAACAGCAAAAACATAAAAATCAAGTAGTGGAAGGAAAAGTATTAGAACATATATGACAGAGCCTATTTTTGAGCATTCAGTATGCTATAGATATCAGATATGATGTCATAGAGCAAATTAAGAATTTTGGTTAATATGATGGAGTATTTAAGTGGTAGTTGTATGGAAAATGTATTGGATTTTAAAGTCATTCTATTTAATTTTTTTGACAACTTTTGAGATGTCTAGAAAGTAAGTTTTCAGCTCTTGAGAGCAAGGGATGAATCTTTATGACCAATGCTTACTACAGTGCCTGAATTATTATGTGAATTATTAAATTAATGGATGGTTTAATAAATATCTAATCCAAAGGGAATAAAGGGTAATATTCTTTCTTTTACATGGTTTCTCAGGACATGCCTCTAGATTGCTAAATTAATTCCACCACAAAAATGTATTCACCTTTATATTACTATGGGAAATGTTTTCTTTGCTCATTATATAATAACTAGATGCCTGGTGCACGAAATTCATGCATGGGGGGGAGGGCTGTCCCTCAGCCCAGCCTGCACCCTCGCCAATCTGGGACCCTTTGAGGGATGTCTGACTGTCTGTTTAGGTAGGATGGGGCCTAAACGGGCAGTTGGACATCCCTCTCACAATCTAGGATTGCTGGCTCCCAACCACTCGCCTGCCTGCCTGCCTGATTGCCCCTAACCGCTTCTGCCTGCCAGCATGATCACCCCCTAAGCATTCCCCTGCCAGCCTGATTTACACCTAACTTCTCCCCTCCTGGCCTGATTGCCCTAACTTCCCCCCCTGCTGGCCTGGTCACTCCCAACTGCCCTTCCTTGCCAGCCTGGTCACCCCAACTGCCCTCCCCTGCAAGCCTGGTCACCCCTAATTGCCCTCCCATGCTGGCCTAGTCACCCCTAACTGCTCCCCCTTGCCAACCTGGTTACCCCTAACTGCCCTCCCCTGCCAGCCTGGTTGTCACCAACTGCCCTCCCCTGCAGGTCTGGTCTGCCCCAACTGCCCTCCCCTGCATGCCTGGTCACCCCTAACTGTCCTCCCTGAAGTCATTTTCAAGACCCCTTATTTCTTACTTCTATTCAGTTGGATCAAGTTTCTAAACTTTCTAAATCTCCATTTTCTGGCTAATGAAAAGAAAATAGGATTCTACCAAGTCTCCTATCTACCTACTCCAGGACTTCTGTGAGGGTCAAATGATATAAGGCACACGAAAATGTTTCACAAACATTTGGTTAAACTGTAAAATTTTTGCACCTGGCTATAAAGCAAGTCTGGGTTCCTGAGCTGAAGAAACTTTAAGGGGGTTAGTCACTAGGGAGAGGAAGCTGGGTGTTGTTATGTGATATCATTACCTGGAGCCCAAAGTGACTGTTTCTGGGCTGTGGGCTGCATTTTGAGCCATGGGGTCTCAGCAGTGTTGGCTGCAATTTGGTGGCTGTTGCTCTGGGGCAGTGGTTGGCAAACTGTGGCTCACAAGCCACATGCGCTCGCGAGCCGTGATTTGCCGCTCTGTTGACTAATGAGTTTGCCGACCACTGGACTAGACTAAATGTTACCGTGTACTTGGAAGCTGTGAGGATTAGGCAATTGTGGCATATTGTGGGCAAAGAGGTAAAGGGTAGTATATGACAGTGCTAGGCAAACTCATTAGTCAACAGAGTGGCAAACCGCGGCTCATGAACCGCATGTGGCTCGCAAGCCGTGGTTTGCCGACCACTGCTCTGGGGGGATGGCGGGGCCTGTTTCCCACTTGGGGGAAGCCGAGAGTTGCTTTGTCAGCACCAGGTCCACAGTCCCGTTTCTTTGTAAATGACCAGTCTGTGTCATGGCAGCTTCTGTGTTGAGCATCTTCACCCTGGTGGTCAGTGCGTGTCATAGTGACCAGTTGGATAGCAGGAGGGACACTTAGCATATTAGCCTTTTATATATATAGATAGGTAGAAAATCCATACTCAGTATAAATTTACTCTGTCTTCAATTAGCTCAGGTAACCAGGTCCTACTATATCTCATTTGATTTCCACTCTCAACAGAATTGAAATAATTCAAAGATTAAGAGTGATAGTGATCTAAATACCTAATTATATAGTTTTTGCAGTTTAAATCAAGCATATTCTCTGGATAGCTGGTCATCTATTTTCATTTCTTATTTCTTACACTCCTATCCTTGCAACCTATGTACATTTTCCAAAATGCAAAAAATTTAGGCTTCCTGTAAACTAAATTAACTCTGGGTCATCTGATTCGCCAACTGTATTTTACAAGTACCTTTACTTTGCATCATAAAAATAGTAAAATAGTAACTTCTGATTCCAAAATGGCATGCAGGCTTCTTATTGCATCAATAATAATTCCCCACTGTAGTTTAATTGTGATAGTTGGTGTAAGTTTTCTGACTTCTTTTAGAAATGTTAATAATGACAGACTTTTAAAAAATCCTGTCTAATAAAACTCCAACACACAAGATGGCCGCCCCCATGTGGTCAAAGATGGCTGCCACAAGATGGCTGTCAGGGGAGGGCAGTTGTGGGCAATCAGGCCAGCCAGAGAGGGCAGTTGAGGGGGACCAGGCCTGCAGGGAAGGGCTGTTAGGGGTGACCAGGCCAGCAGGGGAGGGCAGTTAGGGGCAATTCGGCTGGCAGGGGAGCAGTTAGTCATTGATCAGGCTGGCAGGGGAGTGGTTAGGGGGTAATCAGGCTGGCAGGCAAAAGCAGTTAGGGGAAATCAGGCAGGCTGGCAGGCGAGTAGTTGGGAGCCAGCAGTCCTGGATTGTGAGAGGAATGTCTGACTCCCCGTTTAGGCCCCATCCCAGTCAGGCATCCCTTGAGGGGTCCCAGATTAGAGACACTGCAGGCTGGGCTGAGGGACACCCCGCATACACACACCATGCACGCATTTCATGTACCGGGCCTCTAGTTCTTAACATAAAGTAATAAGTGCAAAGTCTGTATATAATACACTTTTGAATGATGTGAAATAGCTTTGAATAAACTCTTCCACCCCTCATAAAACTATTACTTTTATATAGACTCTGATATATCATATTATTTTTTATAGACTCTGCTCTGTGCTATGATGTGCATAGGTATGAGTGTACTCAGCATGGGAAGAAAATTCCTTCTGATAAAATGTTTCCCATTTTCCCCTAACATTTCCCCTAAATATTTTTTTATGGTACCCAATGACTACAGAAGTCAAAAGTCTATTAACTCTTTCTCTGTTTTTCTTGATCTCTTACCTTTCTTTTTGTCTATTTTGTTCTCTATGGAATCCCCAGATGATAAGCACTCCTAAACATTCTACAAATTATTTTCAATTTTCTGCAATCACATTTTCTTCCTGCTCCCCAAATAGAGTTTCCTTTATTAGAGCAGTACTCATCTTTTTTACACAGAATTACCACTATGTGGACAACTCTCAAATCTCTTTCTGAAGTCCTGGATTCCTTTTTAATTCTAGTCCTACTTAGGCAAACATTGGCCAGTGCCTTCACTTGAATATTCATTTGTCCAAAACTAAAGTCACCAATCTCCTTCTCAAACAACCTAAACCTCCTTTTTCTTCAGGAAGTATTTGCACCCAGTCATTTTACTTATATTCTAGAGGTTAATATTACAGTTCATTTTCACATACTTCCCACATTCTAGAGTTAACATTTTGGGGTGTTGTCAGCAGCAAGAACTGTACCAGGTATTAGTCCAGTTAGGTCAGATCAGATCTATTAAAAGTATTACAAATAGTAGTACATATGTCTCCTTTTTCTCCCATTGACCTCCCCCAAACCCTGGCACATGCCCTCACACCCATAGTGCCTGTGTCCATTAGTTATGCTTATATGCATACATATAAGTTCTTTGGTTGATCTCTTACCCTTTCATGGCCCCTGCCTTCCTGCTGAAGTTTGACAGTCACTTAGATGCTTCTTTGTGTCTGTATCTATTTTTGTTCATTGGTTTATGGTGTTCTTTACATTCCAAAAATGAATGATATCATGTGATATTTATCTTTCTCTGACTGGCTTATTTCACTTAGCATAATGCTCTCCAGTTCCATCCATGCTATGGCAAATAGTAAGAATTACATTTTTTTCTTTTTTACAGCAGCATAGTATTCCATTGTGTAGATGTACTACAGTTTTCTAATCCACTCATCTGCTGATGGGGTACTTAGGCTGTTTCCAAATCTTAGCTATTGTAAATTGTGCTGCTATAAACATAGGGGTGCATATATCCTTTCTTATTGGTGTTTCTGGTTTCTTGGGATATAGTCCTAGCACTGGGATTACTGGGTCAAATAAGAGTTCCATTTTTAATTTTTTGAGGAAACTCCATACTGTTCCCACAGTAGCTGCACCAGTCTGCATTCCCACAAGCAGTTCATTAAGGTTCCCTTTTCTCCACATCCTCCCCAGCACTTGTCCTTTGTTAATTCGTTGATGATAGCCATTCGGACAGGTGTGAGGTGGTACCACATTGTTGTTTTGATTTGCATCTGTCAGATGATTAGTGACTTTGAGCATGTTTTCATATGTCTCATGGCATTCTGTAGGTCCTCTTAAAAAGTGTCTATTTAGGTCCTTTGACCATTTTTTGATTGGATTGTTTATCTTCTTTTGTTAAGTTGTATGCGTTCCCTATAAATTTTGGAGATTAAACCCTTATCGGAGATAACATTGGCAAATAAGTTCTCCCATACAGTGGGCTTTCTTGTTGTTTTGATGATGGTTACTTTTGCTGTGCAAAAGCTTTTTATTTTGATGTAGTCCCATTTGTTTATTTTCTCCTTAGTTTCCATTGCCCTATGAATTGTATCAGTAAAGATATTGCTATGACAAATGTCTGCTATATTGCGGCCTATGGCTTCTTCTAAGATTTTTATGGTTTCTGTCTTACGTTTAAATCCTTTATTCATTTTGAGTTTACTTTTGTATATCATGTAAGTTGGTGGTCTAGTTTAATTTTTTTGGATGTTTCTGTACAATTTTTTCAACACCAATTATTGAAAAGACTGTCTTGACTCCATTGTATGCTCTTGCTTCCTTAGTCAAATATTAATTGAGCATAATGGCTTGGGTCGATTTCTGGGTTCTCTGTTCTGTTAAACTGGTCTATATATCTGTTCTTGTGCCAGTACGAGGCAGTTTTGTGAACTGTGGCTTTGTATATAGCTTGATATCTTGTATTGTGAACCCTCCAACTTTGTTCTTTGTTCTCAGGATTACTGCAGCTATTTGGGATCTTTTGTATTCCAGATGAATTTTTGGAGAGTTTGTTCTAGGTCTTTGAAGTATGGAAATTTTAATGATGTTGATTCTACCAATCCATGAACATGGTATATTCTTCCATTTGTTTATGTTTTCCTCTCTCTTTTATCAGCATCCTGTAATTTCCTGAGTACAGGTCCTTTATCTCCTTGGTTAAATTTACTCCTAGGTATCTTAATATTTTTGTTGCAATGGTAAATGGGATTTTTTTTTTCAGTTTCTCTCTCTGTGAGTTCATTATTGGTGTGTAAAAAAGCCATAGATTTCTGGGTGTTAATTTTGTATCCTGCTGCATTGCCAAATTCATTTATTCTAGTAGTTTTCTGTTGGAGTCTTTAGAGTTTTCTATGTACAATATCATGTCATCTGTGAGTAATGACA
Organism: Corynorhinus townsendii; assembly: GCA_026230045.1. Taxonomy (NCBI): domain Eukaryota; kingdom Metazoa; phylum Chordata; class Mammalia; order Chiroptera; family Vespertilionidae; genus Corynorhinus; species Corynorhinus townsendii. Next base: position 95,713,867 of record JAPDVU010000002.1, read on the forward strand.
ATTTTACTCCTTCTTTTTCAATTTAAATGTCTTTTATTTCTTCTTCTTGTCTGATCACAGTGGCACATACTTCCAGTACTATGTCGAACAGGAGTGGTGAGAGTGGGCATCCCTGTCTTATTCCTGTTCTTAGGGGAAATGGTTTTAGTTTTTGCCCATGGAGTATGATGTTGGCTGTGGGTTTGTCATATATGGCTTTTATTATGTTGAGGTATGATCCTTCTATCCCACCTTGCTGAGAGTTTTTAATCAAGAAAGGGTGTTAGATTTTGTCAAATGCTTTTTCTGTATCAATTGATATGATTATATGTTTTTTTCTCTAAATTTGTTTACTTAGTGTATCAAGTTTATTGATTTGTAGATATTGTACCATCCTTGCATCCCCAGAATAAATCCCACTTGGTCATGGTGTATTTCTTTCTAATGTAATGCTGGATCCAATTTGCTAGAATTTTGTTGAGAATTTTGGCATCTATGTTCATGAGGGATATTGGCCTATAATTCTCTTTCATTGTATTGTCTTTATCTGGTTTTGGGATTAGGGTAATGCTGGTTTTGTAGAAAGAACTTAAAAGTGTTCCTTCCTCTTGAATTTTTTGGAATAGTTTGAGGAGGATAGATTTTATTTCTTCTTTGAATATTTGATAAGACTCCCCTATGAAGCCATCTGGTCCAGGGCTATTGTTTGTTGGAAGTGTTTTGATTACTGCTTTAATTTCCTCCATAGTTATCAGCTTATTCAGATTTTTTTATTCTTCCTGATTGAGTTTTGGAAGGTTGTATTTTTCTAGGAATAGCTCTAGGTTGACCAGTTTGTTGGACTAGAGTTGTTCATAGTATTTTTTTATGAGTCTTCATCTTTCTGTGGGTCTGTTGTTTTTTTGCCTCTTTCATTTCTAATTTTGTTTATATGGGTCCTCTCTCTTTGTTTCTTGGTGAGCTTGGCTAGGTTCATCAATCTTGTTTATCCTTTCAAAGAACCAGCTCTTAGTTTCATTGGTCTTTGTAATGTTTTTTTAGTCTCTATGTCATTTCCACTCTGATCTTTATTATTCTCTTCCTTCTGCTCACTCTGGCCTTTTCTTGTTGCTGTCTTTCTAATTCTTCAAGTTGCAGATTTAGATAATTTATTACCATTTTTTCTTGTTTTTTTTTTTTGTTTGTTTGTTTTAGGTAGGTCTGTAATGCTATGAACTTTCCTCTCAGAACTGCTTTCACTGTGTTCCATAGATTTTGGATTATTGTGTTTTCATTGTCATTTGTTTCCAGGATTTTTTAAAATTTCTTCTTTGATCTCTTTGGTAACTCAATCATTGTTTAATATCATTCAGCTTCCAGGTGGTTGAATTTTTGTGATTTTTTTTCCCTGTAGTTTATTTCTAATATTACACCATTGTGATCTGAGAAGATGCTTGATATCATTTCAATCTTCTTGAATTTGGAGAAACTTTGCTTGTTGTCCCAATATATGGTCTACCTTTGAAAATGTCTCATGTGCACTGGAGAAGAATATATATTCTATAGCTTTGGGGTGGAATGTTCTGAAGATGTCAATTAAATCCATCTAATCTAGTGAGTCATTTAGGATTGCTGTTTCTTTGCTGATTTTTTTGTCTAGAGGATTTATCCATTGATGTTAATGGGGTATTAAAGTCTCCTACTATGATTGTATTGCTGTCAATCTCTCTCCAGATATCTTCCAGAAGTTTTTATTTTTTTTTTAATGTATTTGTGTGCTCCTGCATTGGGTGCATATATCTTTACTAGATTTATATCCTCTTGTTGTATCGATTACTTTAGAATTATAAAGTGGCCTTCCCTGTATCTTGTTATGGCCTTCACTTTGAGGTCTATTTTGTCAGATATCAGTATTGCTACCCCAGCTTTTCTTCATTTCCATTCCTTCACATTCAGTCCCTGAGTTTGAGGTGGGTCTTTTGTAGACAACATATATATGGGTCATGTTTTCTTATCCATTTAATCACTTGATGTCTTTTGATTGGAGCATTTATTCCATTTACGTTTTATATTATTATTGATAGGTACTTGTTTGTAGCCATTTATATTCTTTGTGCCTGTGTTCCTTCTCCCCCTTCTATTTCTTCTTTTTACAACAGTCTCTTTAGTTAGCATTTCCTGCATTGCCGGCTTGGTAGTGATAAACTCCCTTAGTCTTTTTTTGTCTACAAAGCTCCTGATTTCCCCTTGAACTTTGATTGATAGCCTTGCTGGATAGAGTATTCTTGGATTCAGTCCCTTGCTTTGCATCACTTTGTATACTTTATTCCATTCACTTCTGGCCTGATGTGTTTCTGTTGAGAAATCATTTGATAATCTGATGGGAGATCCTTTGTAGGTAACTATTTCTCTCTTGCAGGCTTTAAGATTCTCTCTTTGTTAACGTTTGCCATTGTAATTACAACATGTGTTGGTGTGCGGCTTTTTGGGTTCATCTTGTGTGGGATTCTCTGTGCTTGTGTGACTTTTTTCTTCCCCATATCAGGGAAGTTTTCTGTCATTACTTCTTTAAATAGGTCCTCTAATCCTTGCTGCTTTTCTCGTCCTTCTGGCACTCCTATTATATGTATGTTACTTCATTTTAGTTATCCCAAAGCTCCCTTAGGCTCTCCTCCTGCTTTTTAATTTTTTTTTTCTCTAATTGCTGTTCAGATTGGGCTTGCTTCTCTACCTTATCTTCTAACTCACTAATTCAGTTCTCCACTTCTCCTACTCTACTGTTGATACCTTTCATCGTGTTTTTTGATTATAGCTCTATCACTTTTGACTTCCTCCTGATTCTTGCACAGGTTGTTGATTTTCTTGTTCATCAGATTTATGAACTGTGTGATCATTACTCTGAATTCTTTTTCTGACAGAGCACTTGCCTCCCTTTTATTCAGTTTCTTTCTTGGCGATGCCTCCTTCTCTTTCCTTTGGGGTTTGTTTCATTGTCTCCCCATTTTTGCTATCATCAGAAGGCCCAAGTGCCAAGTTAATGAGGCCTGAGCCACGTGTGGCAGGAGCGCTGCACAACCTGAGCATCACTGAAGAGCTCAGGGACCAGGATGTGTGGTTGCCATGGTTTGGTGAAAGCCGTGCATGCTGAGAATCAGAGTCTCCGTGCATGTGCCTAGAATCAGAGTCACATGTGCTTGGTGCAGCCTCATGCACATGCTGAGAATCAGAGTCCCCATGTGTGTGCTGAGAATCACAATCCTCATGTGTATGCACCGAGAGTCAGAGTGCCTATGTGTGCATGCTGAGAATTAGAGTCACTGGCGTTCGGTGTGGCCTCATGCGCTCACTGAGAAACAGAGTCTCCACATGCGTGTGCCAAGTATCAGAATCACTGGCACTCGGTGCAGACCCAGGTGTGTGCCGAGTATCAGAGTCCCTGTGCACACATGGTGAGAATCAGAGTCACTGATGCTCAATGCACCCTCATGTGCACATGGAGAATTAGAGTCCCCACCCACAAGTGCCAAGAATCAGACTCACGACCACTGAGTGCGGTTGTCACGGATCAGCAGGGGGACTCCTCACCAAGAATCAGAGTCCCCACACATGTGCAGCAAGAATCAGAGTCACTGGAGCTTGGTGAGGCCTCAGGCATGCTTTGAGAGTCATTGTCACTGGTGCTCAGTGCGGTCTCGTGTGCACACTGAGAATCAGACTCACGGGTGCTGGGTGCAGCTGCCGTGGATCATCAGGGAGACTCCACACCAAGAATCAGAGTCCCTGCGTGAATGTGTACCAAGAATCAGAGTCACAGGCCTCCTAGGGGCCCGGGTTGCACGGCCACCCTGTGTTGGCTGGAGGCTTGCTCAGGGGCCATGGGTTGCATGGGCCCTATGCTGCCGTGACTCACAGGAATCTGCAGCTGGGATGTCTGGAGTCTCAGTGTCTGTGGGTCTGTAGCTGTGGTAGCAGATCTTTGTCCAGAGTGGCTGTAGGGTTTCACTTTGCATCTGAGGCCTGTCTGGGTGGTGGTGAGGCAGGGTTCCGAGTCACAGCAGTTCTGCCCTTCAAGATAGCATGGTTTCTGTGCCTGGGAGTATTTGCAGTGGCAGCAGGGTCTCGCAGTCTAAGACTGCCCAGGTTGCCAGCCCCCTAAAGTCCTGCAGGATCTAACTGTCCCTAACACACACACCACATGTCCACACACTACCATTTTGGTCCCTCACTCTCTCACACTCTCTCCCTCACTGCCATCCTGCTGGTCACCATCTTCCGCCTCTCAGCACTCCAGGCCAGATTTTGATTCAGCAACCTCAGTACTTGAGTTCTGGCCAGAAAAGAACTCAGAGTCAAGACTCAAACTATAAGAGAAAGTTTATTTCAAAAGTCACAGAAGCAGAAGTGAATCATAGAAGGAATGGGCTCAGGAAACAAGTTACAGAGACAAAAAGAAGGGGGCCCTTAAGCTTAGGAGAGAGAAAGGTAAAATGCAATGCACCTGGAGGGAAGAGGAGGGGGAGGGTAAAGGCACAGTGTACTCCTCTGGGTCCTCAGTCTTGAGGTCTCAGGGGAGTAGCCCAGTAAAATATTCAGGACTGTTAGGTGTGTCCCTTCAGAGTTGTGGTCTCCACTGATTGGTTTGCACTGGGGTAGGGTCTTTGTCAATGCCTGGTTTGCTGCTTTTCTGGGCTTGGAACTGAAACACAACTGAGACCTAGATACATTTGATGCAGGTCAGAACCTCCCTGTCCTGGGGGTTTAATGCTTAAGGCTATTCTCTGCCCTCCTGGCTTGTTCTCCCTCTATAGGAGGGTCTAACCTGCTTGACTGGCAACATGCCAAGGGATGAAAGGTCAGAGGAGGTCAGAAGTGTATGAGCAGCAATATGAAAGGTGAGGGGGTATAAACCCGCATGATCAGCGATATGCCAGGGGAGGAAGGGGGCAATGAAAATGCATTTCATGCACTGTGCTTCAAATAGCTCAGGGTTTTTCTGTAGCATGCCACGTAGGAAATCAGGAACTGACATTGGGAATCTAATTGTGATGTGCAGTGTAAGTACTCTGGTTTATAGTCCCAGGAAATAGAGGCACAGTGTTTGGGAACTACATCTGGCATGAAAACTCAGCTTTCATCATTATACATGTTGCCCTCAAAATTCAATAAATAAGGTGGACATATAAGTGGACATGAATGCTTAATGGATTACTGACCATGTATACAGTTGTCAATTGAGGAAAGTGCATTTACTTTTTTCATCATAAGCAAAAAAATGATTTACTTTAGTTTTTAAATTTTATTTATTTCTTTGTTTATTTTTAATTTATTGATTTGAGAGAGAGGAAGGAAGAGATACAGAGAAACATTGATTTGTTGTTCCACCTATTTATGCATTCATTGGTTGCTTCTTGCATGTGCCCTGACTGGGAATCAAACCCACAACTTTGGCATATTGGAATGATGCTCTAATCAACTGAGCTACCCAGCCAGGGCCTCATTATTTATTTTAGAACTCATATTTAGATGGTGCCATTCTCTTAACTCTAGCTGTAGTCTTTGTCTTTAAATGATAGAATTGGATTTGATAAATTGTATAGGTCCTTCAAGCTCTATGTCTCTAAATTTTCATTGTTAATAGTTAACAGGGCTGTGTTTAGCAGAAGGTAGAATAAATGTACTCTTTTAGAGGTCAAGAGTCACACTAGTTCGATTATTTAAGAGAAGTTGATATTTGTCAATTACACCTTAATAAAGCTGAAATAAAACAGAAGACAAATAATTTCCCCCCATATAATAATCTATCATTTGTGACTCTGATTAACATGACACTAACAAGAAAACAACTAGGTAAAAACTTGAGAGTGAAAAACATCAACTAGTGGTTTGGGCTGTATTATGGAAATAACGAAGTTGAAATTCTTTTCATTCTCTTCTTCTCACTGAATTAATTTGTGGTTTTTATTTTACATAAACACATTCATTAAAGAGCCTAGAGCTGCTTGAACTTGACAGTCACTCCTCCCCTGACACTTCTCAGAACAATGGCTTGAAAGATACATTTTTTAACTTCCTTTTCCTCTTTTTCTTTTGTCTTCTTGGAGTATTATATATCTAAGTGACAGGAGTCTTACAAATATTTAGGAAGATAAACACCCTGAGTCTGTTAGGTACAACAGAAGGATTCATACATCACTTACGTGTCTGGTGCAGGGGAGGACAATCACCTTGGATGGGTTCGCTCCATTATGGCTGATTGCTGTCCAGGACATCATTAGTGGTGATTTTGTCCTGTCATTTGTTTATAGATGCTATGAAGGATACTGATCCCAAAGTGGAATTTCTGCTGCAGGGCAAAGAATCATATATTGTTATTCACTTGCAAGATGATGAATACTATAAGATTTGGAACAGCTTCTGCAAATAATGTTCAAAGAAATGCACATTTTATCATTTTCTACAAGAGTCCCACTTTTGAAAAGTAGGTGAATATAATCACTATTTTACAAATAATTCTTGCTATTGTAAATGTTTTTAATGGTCAACTCTCAAAATATTAATCAATTTTTCTTTTGCCAGGAAATAGAAATCTGGAAAAACTAAGTCTGTAACACTTCTAGTGAAAAGTCCAGAACATCAGTTTCCCCTAATTTCATATGAAACCAGGTTGACTATCTTTTATTTTTCTCTCCTCAGTGAATTGATTACGTTGAGGCTAAATTACTTACTTTATTATTACGCATGCATGACTTACATTCCGTAAGGAGTCTGGGTCATGGCAGGCTGCTCAGGAGATTCATGAACTTATGATTTATGGACCTGCTGCCAGTTTTGCAATTTCCCTCACATTTAGCGGGACTGTGGGCTGTCATTGCCATTCTCCTTTGTCTGAAAGATGGTTAAGGAGATGGAGAAGGAATACTGGGAAATCCTCACATAATCAGAGGCTATCCCCTAGGGTCTGAGTAACCCTACTAGGTGCACTACCTTCTCCCAAATGTCAAATGTTACCTTCTAAATAATTATTATGTTTACTTAAGGGAAAATGAAATAAAGTAATGTAAATGTCATTTGAAGGGTAGCCATGCTAAAGAGGCCTTCTGCTATCTTTGCACTGGCTATGGTAGATGTGGGCATATGTTTTGTGAACCTGTTTCATCCATAAGAGACACCTGAGATTCAGAAATTATTTTGCATTTGCTTGACAAAGGAAGCCTTCCCCAACCTCCAGGATTGTATCTCTGTGTCACTCATGATCACCTTTCCATGACAGCTTTTCCTCCTCAAATACATTCTATACTAAAACCCTGCTTTCCACAACTTTTGCATGGCTCTACATATGAAATACTAAAATATCACCAGCTTTAATGAAATAGTCAACCAATTACTTGAAGAATTTATATTTATAGCCTGCTGACTAGCTACCCTCCAACATGAGCTAGGTTATGCATTTCTGGAAACTTCAAATTAATCCTTTTTATTACAGAAGTAGGTACCCATGCAAATGAATAGAAATAGCTGATCTCATTAAAGGCCGAATTGAAACCAATTCTTATGGTGGCAGTAGCTACAACTTGTGATAATTTCCCTAGCTGCTATATGAGTTAAGTCCTGTAATTACATTTAAAAATTCTAAATAGCATAATTTTAGGTTACATTATATTTTTTATGTGTATATTTGTATGTGTGTTGATGAACAAGGTGTAGAATTGTATTTAAATAAGCTTGAATTTTAATTAAGTTGGCTTGATTTTTATATTCGTATGGCTTTATATATGACTTTCTGCAGACACAACATTTTCCTCTAATTCTTTTTGATTCTCATTCTCATTTTGAGAGACTGATTCTTAGATTATGATTCTCATTATGAATGCATACTAAGCTAGAGGTCTATTTTTATGCTCATGGACTCAAACCATTCTGGGACTTTAATTTCTTTTCTATAGTTTGAAACCAATTTTTAAATTTAAAATGATGAAGACATTTGTCCTTGCCCTAAAGCCCTGATTTAAGATTTAGACTGAAGGTTAAATATCAAAATTTTAATACAAATCAAGTGCATGCATTTCTGAATAAAGATCTGACACCATCTGTACAGGCATTGATTCCTCTAGCTAGAGGGCTGGAGAGTCTGTTTACAAAAGAATATACAATTTAGACAGAACAAGAGCCCTTCTATCAAATAGAAGAGAAGAGTCATGTTCATTTGTCATTACAAGCACACCATTTCCTTTTTGGTGAGTTAATGCCCTTCCTTAAAAGGAGATTAGTCCTTCAAAATAAAGACATTGGAGCTGGCAGGCAGTATCCAGGAGTAGATACAAATTAGAAATTCTTTAGAAGCCTGAGGTCAGACCCATTCAGAATCTCTTTAAAACATCACCAGAGAATACTGGTGTATCCACATTTGCCCACCAGGATTATTTTAGAATCATGATCACATAAGTTTTTACAGTAAGAGTTTGCATGCAAACAAACATCAGTTCTCAATAGACAATGTGGAAACTTTGGTTAATGCAACGACAAAGCAAACACAAAGACAGTGAAAGAAAGATTCTCATCTTAATGTATGAAAGAAAGGGTCATACTTGATTTGAACTAACTTCTGTCCTCTACAAGTAGATGACCCCAGCTTTTTAAGTAAATTACCCTCAAAATTAGGTGCAATGGTTAATTATCCTGGAAGAGAATTTAAATTCAGCCTTTAATTCCTTTCATAGATGAACCTTATACTACAAACACAAGGATAATAATAAGCCAAGAAACATTTAAATATTTATGCAGATTCTACTTCCATTTTTATCTGGAAACTTTGCAACCCTAGTAGAAAGACTGTTTCTTTTATCCTTGCATGTTATCATTTCTAGGACTTTATTTTTTATTTTAGTTTTTTAAAATATATTTTTATTGATTTCAGAGAGCAAGGGAGAGGGAGAGAGAGATAAAAACATTAATGATAGAGAAAATCATTGATTGGCTGCCTCCTGCATGCCCCCTACTGGAGATCGGGGCCACAACCCAGGGGTGCCTTTGACTGGAATTGAACCTGGGACCCCTCAGTCCACAGGTGAAGTTCTATCCACTGAGCCAAACCAGGTAGGGCCATTTCTAGGACTTTAAAAGTAAGTATGTTAGTACAGAAAAAGGCAGTGAAGCCCAATGATGCTATAGCTTTGAATTAATCACAATCAGGAAATTGGCTAAGAATAACAACATGTATCATAAGTAAATTGAAAATTATTCCAGGTATTATAGTGCAATACAAATATATAACATTGATACCACATTAAATATATTTATATATTTTAATATTTCCTTAATGTCTTTGGAGTCACTTAGAAAACTTACATCAGTTTAGGAACTTCATTAATGGCATTGTAATCTTGTGAAAAGAAATTAGTTTTAAAGTTATATGGTTGTTTGAATTTAGGGCAAAGCCTGATTATTAGCATAATTTGTTTTATATCAACCAAGGTTTTAGACTTTTTTTCAGAGAGTGATTCTGAGGCGTATTATTTCAATAATGATACTGTTGCCCTTGTTTTTATAATAGTTTTGATAGAAAAACAAAAAAGTGTGAAGTCTATGAAAGCATGTTGTTTTAGGTAGAAAAACAATGAAAGAAAGGGAAGAAGTCTGAAAAGATGTAGTGTAACAAAACAAAAAACCAAAACAAAAAAACAAAGAAAAAAACCCAAACCACATCCTTATACTTGGTTCAAATCCTGGCCTTAAAACAGACCAGCTGAGTGATATGAAGCATATAACTCTAAAGGTTATTGTTTTTTTATCCATAAAATATGAAACATAGTTTGTACTGTGCTTAGTCTTTGCAGGGGTTAAAGGAGATGATAAAATGATATATGTGAAGAGCTTAGAATATAATGCTCAATACATGTTTCTACTCCCACTACCCTCTCCGGTGATAGAAAGGTCAGGATGCAACAATTACTCACATACCAGGCTGTGTTAGACGGCCTCAAGAGAGATTTCTCCATTTCTCAGTTTTTGGATTTTCCTTCCAGGTAGATATGCTAGCCAGTAGTCCAGGCAGAACTTCAGGCACAGCAACCTTCTGATTTATTATGGACACTGCTGTAATGGAAGTCAGTGGGCAAAGCAAATGGTAGGCACTGGAGCTCAGTGAACTTGCAGATGCAATTTAGCCCTCTTATACTTAGCTCAAATTCCTTTCATCAAAACTTTCCAGTTTTGTCTGCAATACAGATGCCTACTAACCCTGATTTAAAACCTAACCCTCAAGGTAAATCTTAACAGACCTCATGTGGCCCAACCTGTACTGTACACTTTATTTCCAAGCACCGTTATGATAACAGTAGAGGCCTGGTGCACGAATTTGTGCACCAGTGGGCTCCCTTGACCTGGCCTGCGGGATTGGGCTGAAACCAGCTCTCTGACATCCCCCAAGGGGTTCTGGATTGCAAGAAGGTGCAGGCTAGGCTGAGGGACCTCACTGGTGCACTATCGAGGCCAGGGAGGGATGTGGGAGGTTGGCCAGCTGGAGAGGGACCGCGGGTGGGCTCCAGGGTGTGTCTGGCCTGTTTTGCTCAATCCCAATCAGCCGGACCCCAGCAGCAAGCTAACCTACCAGTTGGAGTGTCTGTTCCCTGGTGGTCAGTGCATGTCATAGTGAGCAGTTGAGCAGCCTTAGCATATCATTAGTATATTATGCTTTGATTGTTTGAACGGCAGACCACATGACCAGAAACTTAGCATATTAGGCTTTTATTATATAGGACTACCATGTGAGGAGTATCACTGCCCAGTAGGTTGGGGTGGGTTCTGTGGTGGACAAGTTTTTCTGAAAACAATATAGAACATGCTTCAACTTCCACATTGTTTATGGTTCTCTTCATTTGTAGATATAAGGATTCTATAAAGTGGTAGTAAAAAGTAATTGTGTAGGCAACATAGTGATGATTAAAGCATCTAGTCATTAGCCTTGTATTGGTCAAAGAAAAAAATAAGAATAGTCACTAAAAAGAAGTGTGAACAACTCCAAGACCATGTGGATTCCTACAACAGAGAGGAATTGACAGGACTGCTCCAGCCATGAAGACAGAAGAGAAACAGTCCAGAGATGGAAGACGCTGACGACGCCTTGCCATACTAGCAGTCAGCAGCTGTGCATTGTGGCAGGTTGCCCAGGACCAAACCAGAGAGGGTTGGACCTGCATTACCACCATTTGTCCACCATCCAGAACTGAAATATCATTGCTGACATGTACACATAAGGAACTGTTTGACATTGAAATTAGGACTCAAAAGAACTGTTGGCCCAGAAAGAAACTCACTACAGACTGATTCATTTGCCTTCCAGCATAACCATTATTGCTTGTCTCATTTTTGGTTCTTATAAGTGTATTTCTAGTATCACATGATCTCACTCATCTAGGGGAAATAATGAACAACATAAACTGATGAACAAAAACAGACCTGGAGACAGGGAAGCATCAATCAGACTGTCAAACCTCAGAGGGAAGGTAGGGGAGGGTGGGGTAAGGGGGAGAGATCAACCAAAGGACTTGTATGCATGCATATAAGCCTAACCAGTGGTCACGGACAACAGGGGGGTGGGAGCATGTGTGGGGAGGGGTTTGGGATGGGAATGGGGGGATGAGGACAAATATGTGATACCTTAATCAATAAAGAAATTAATAAAAAAAGAAGTGTGAAAATTAACTTATTACATCTCAAACTTTACAAGAAGAGAAAAGGTTCATTATAATACTGTTTTTCTTTCCACCTCTAACAATCCTTAATATCCAAAGCTCCTGGAGTATGGTTTCTCCAACCTCCTAGCCTTTAGTGCAATCTCTTTTTTCCATTTCCCCCATAATATTGCATCATAATAATACAAACGTCTGCTTGGAATTGCAGGATGATATTCATCATTTGGGGAAATGAATAAATTTAACAAGCCAACCCAAAAGCATCTTTAGTGGGAAGTAAATAGGGAAAGGCTAGAACTATTGTTGTTATTTTTATTTTGCTTTTAAAATATGCAAGCTTAAAGTGCCAATGGGCAGAGAATAAAAGAGGTATATTGACAATGAATATTGTCAATGGACTACTGAAGCAACTTAGTACAAGGGGGGATCAAAGACAGCAAATCATTTCTGCTTTATTAATGTTTGATGACAAACTCTTAGGGAAATTAACTTTGGAAAATAGAAAAAGACACGAATCTGAGTTTTGTATTCTGGTTGAGTGGAATTTACTCCCTTCGGATACTGCATATCTGCTATTTGGAGACATTAATTTTCTCTCTCCTTTTCAGAACTAATCAATAAAACCAATGAAAAGTTATAAATGCTTTTATTGCTTATTGCCTTAGTAAACAAAAAAATAACTGATGTCTGATAGTAATTCATAAATTAAGATTAAGTAGTGTTTATCCAAAAATAACTCCCGAAGTTGTTTAGGATCTAGAGAAATGTTTGTGTAACCCATTATCTGTGAGGCCTGCCTTTATCATGCTCTCAGGATACTTCAGTCCTGACATACGCAGAGGTGTTGACCAGGTAACTTTATGCTACCTTCCACGTTAAGATTCTACAGTAGTCAGAATAAGTCACAAAAGTTTCTTTATAAAAAGTGTGAGAGCAAAGAAGAAGTAAAGAAAACTAAAGCTTGTGTATAGGTATTCTAAACACAAATAACAATACACTCATGAGAATATTCAATCCTGGAGTGGCTGGGAAAATGATTTTATTTTCTTGCCCTAAAAATTTTATAATCTGGAATTCTATCTGGGGTGCATTATTATTTTAATGCAATAGCAGTATAGCAACACAACCGTGTAATGCTATGATAATCCTATAGAAAATGTGGAGAATTGTTTTGAGTCAGATATAGCCAAGGTTATCCAGTGAGGAAATCATTTTAAATCAGATGCAGGAGTAGCAAACTGTAAAAAAAAAATAATATTTCAAAACATTCCAGGTAACATTGGAGAATATCAAACAATAAAGAAGATAATTCTAGTATAGACAATGTTTGATGAAAATGATTTCTTGAGCATCAACCTATGAAATGGGAGGTCATGGTTCAACTCCAGTCAGGGCACATGTCCGAGCTCAATCCCAAGTGTGAGGCATGCAGGAGGTAGCCGGTCAATGATTTTCTCTCATCACTGATGTTTCTCTCTCTCTCTTCCTCTCTCTTCCACTCTGAAGTCAATAAAATATATTTTTAAGAAAAGAAAATGATTTCTTGAAGATCCTAAAAATAAATATATAACATTATGCTTCATATTATCAGTATTCTTATGCAGAACAGCCAGTAGCTTATTGGCAGTATATGTAGCTCATAAAACTAAACTAAATAATTATGAAGAAGACAACTGTAATATCCATTTCTTTTATAAAATTGGAAATCTTCTTTTAAAAAATCCAGATATGTCTGAAGTAGACTAACTAGCAAGTCTCAGGATTGTTTATTCCAGTTGGAAGAGACTGAGGGATCAGCACCTTTTCAGAACCCTGTAAGAAAGGTGTCAGGGGACAGGGAAGGACCAAACACAAACATAAGTTGTACATTGTTCACCTGAAATAGTTGTTCACATCTATTTAGTGCTTCTCATATAATATACTAGAGGTCCAGTGCACGAAATTCGTGCACAGGAAGTGAGAGGATGGAGGATGGGTCCCTCAGCCTGACCTGCACCCTTTCCAATCTGGGAGCCCTCAGGGGATGTCTTAGTGATGGCTTAGGCCTGCTCCCTGTGGTTCTCTGCTCTCTGCGGACCTGCCTGCTCATTGCCGTCACAGGCCCTGCTGTCTGCTCTCTGTGGGGGCCTTCTTGCCCCTTGCCACCATGGCCAGGAGTAAGCAGGGCCCTGGTGTCTGCTCTCTGGATCACTGCCATGGCCAGAGGCAAGCAGGGCCCTGCTCTCTGCTCTCTGGCTTGCCACCACAGCCAGCGGCAAGCAGGACCCTGGTGTCTGCTCTTGGTGAGGGCCAAGCAGGACCCTAGTGTCTGCTCTCTGTGGGGGCCTGCTTGCCCCTCACCATGGCAAGGCTAAAAGGATGACTCCAATAGGGCTGAGGGGACTGGGCACTGCCATCTTGTGGCTATGGGGACCACCATCTTTCATGTGCACGAATCCATGCACTGGGCCACTAGTCTATAGTAATTCTTTTTTTTCAAATATATCTTATTGATTTTTTTTACAGAGAGGAAGGAAGAGGGATAGAGAGTTAGAAACATCGATGAGAGAAACATCTATCAACTGCCTCCTGCACACCTCCTACTGGGGATGTGCCCGCAACCCAGTTACATGCCCTTGACCAGAATCAAACTCGGGACCCTTCAGTCCGCAGGCTGACACTCATCCACTGAGCCAAACCAGTTTCGGCAATTCTTAAAAGATTCAAATTATAATTGGTTTCATTGTCCCTTGGCTTGATCTGTATTACTATGTTAAATCTAACCACACCCCTGATTAATTTGAATACATTTGGTGTCTTCAATGGATCTTTTAATTTCCAAGTACTCAAGAGGTGTTTTTAGAAAGACTTTCTAAGTTTTGATAGTCAAAGAAAGGTGGCATTTAGATATTTTATAATACTCATGGAAGGTGCTGCTAATAGATCTGCAGACAGCCTTCTTTGGAAGAAACCTGCATTTTTATTTATACAGCTGATGATGCCAGCATTGTGAGGAAGAACATGAGTGAAATGCCTACACACTGTACAAAGGGATTGCTAAAAATAACCCCAACTTGTCTGAGAATCTCCTATAAGGTGCTTCCACCCCCTTTGCTTTTTTGTTTTGAGTGTTCTGTCCAATCATATTGCAGGAATCTGTCAGGTGCTTATTTGTATTATGGCTGATTTGGACAATGCAGTGCTATCCAGGCTGTAGAGAAGGTGGTTACAAATCCAAAACAAACACATTATCCAGCACTTACTGTCCACTCACTTTGTATGCCTTCATGAATATGAAGCTTTTTTCATTTTCCTAATTGAGTCCCTAGACCTATTATTAACATATTATGATTTATAAGACAGTGATTTGTTTTATTAACAACACTGAGAAAGCAAAACCCATTTGTTCCTCCCAAGGGTTTGAGAGCACATTATAAGCACAGGGTGGTCAAAATAAAAACAAATACAAGTACACAGACCCTGATTGTTCCTAATTGGAGAAAACACCCATTAGAGCCAAAAGGCTAAGAAACAAATTGTTTGCCACAGTAAATCATTCTCCTAAATATCATTATTTAAAACATTTGAACTCTGTTTAAGGATATAAACAGTGATGTGGGCTTCACAAGGAACACTGAGACAGCTGGCTGCCTTTAAATCTCAGTAGCAACCACATCGGAGGCTGCCAGGGCTTTTACTGCTCCATTTTCGCTAAAGGCTGGATTACTGAATCCCCATTATATCCTCCATCTCATTTTCATCTCTATTGCACCAATTAGGCTGCATTGAGGCTTATAGGGGCTTACATTGAGTTTCAGATAGATGAAAGAAGCCAGTCTATACTCTTTGTGATAAAAATAGTCATTAATTATTGAGACTTGTAAACTGTTTATCAGCCTTCCTAATGTGGCCCACCAGGTGCTTCTCATCCTATAGCTAATTAGCAAAAGAGGAGAAAAATCCTCAGGGACTAGATGATCTTTTTTGCTTAAAAAAGCAAGTCAAGGTTAAAAATCAATCTAAAATATAATGAAAACCTAAGTCAATATGCCCTGACTGGCAAAAGACTGCCTTGCTTTGCTTTCAATCCATGTTTATTAGAGAAAAATATCTTACAGTATTGTTCCATGGGTTAACTAATTACTAATAAAATATTTTCCCCCTATCTGATATAAAATAATGTGTTCTGAGGAGTTGAATGCATGAAAACACATTTATAAATACATCAAGTGGAGTTAAATAATTACCAAAAAAAGTGAAATGTCATAGGAATTAATGAAGTAATTCAGTAGAGAGGCAATCCAACCAGTAAAGAGTCTGCTGAAAGAAACAATGGATAGTCTCACCTTTGAATGGACAGCTTAAATATGCTGGTGGAATTTCAGGTTAGTCTGTTTCAGAATTGACTGCCATATTCAGTATTTTAATTGTTAACAATAACCTTATGTTTAATTGGCAAAAATGTCCATTATGCTACTTCATTAAGGCAATCAGAAGCATGGGGTAGTAAAAATCAGCATGATTAACAACTTTCATGTGGTAGACAAAGTAGAAATGAATAGTTTTTGTGTATACAAGTATCCCACAAGTTGGAAAGATAGAAAGCATGCATGTATGGAGTGGAAGCATGCATTGAAGGCTTCTTTCTTGATGTACATATTTCATAAGTAAAAACCATGCTTTTAAAAGGAATGCTGTACAGCCATGTTTCTTGCATTTCAATATGACCGATATTCGTGAATGGGAGTACAGTTTTTCAAAACAATGGCCAAAGAAAATTGGAGTGATGGGAAATCGGCTAAATTGATTTTTACAAAAGCCTTGTAGAGAGCTTTAAAGATGAACATTGTGTGGAGGGGAGAAACAACTATGAAAGAAATTACAAGTGGGTTGCACTACATTACAAGCTTGAGATTGCTTATTAAATGCATAACTTGTTTTTCTGCTATACCAGTCATTTTACATAAGTGTGTGATTTGGCTTCCATTTATAATGCATAACTGCAGCATGCTTCAACAGGGCCACAGGGAATACTTGTTATGGGTTGAATATTTGGTTAAAAACCTTGGAAAAGTTCCAAAAGCATTTCCATACCCCTGGCAGATTTGGATAAGCATTTCTTTTCAGTTTACTCCTCTCCTTGGCAAATGGAGAGGAAACAACTGCCCTCCAGACACAGGACAGACAATACATTCCCATTTCCTTTCTTCCTACTCCAAATTTTTATAAATTGATGGTATTTGTATTTGAAATTAATTTAAATTTATACCACTCCTTGGGGAAAAGGTATCTTAGAATCTGCTTATAAGATGTTGAGCTACTAATGTGCACAATATTTATATATAATTATTTTAATAATAAGTAATTATTATATTTAAAACCAACGATGAAGTATTGATTTCTTAGTACAGTTTTTAAGTAAAATTCCATTGCACACCAATCCTGAGGAGCAGGAAGGGATAGAGAGGAAGTGTTGTAAAAGCAGGTAAGTAAGAAGAAATTTTCCCAAAACGTAGAGAGGTACGTCCTTATATGCTTGACCAAGTGTAGATTCTGACAAAGGGAACAAGAAATGGGACTCAAGGTTGTAAGAATAGAGGAGAAACTTTTAAACATATTCCAGGACTGTTCATTTTCTAACTGCTTTGCTATGTCTTGCACACACAATTTGAAAGGCTTTGCAGGAACAATCTGTTAGCAGAGGGGACACATTATTTTTCATTTAATAAAAAGCATACAGAGGAAAGAACCAAGATGGCGGCATAGGTAAATGCCTGTACTTGCTGCCTCCCACAACCACATCAAAATTACAACTGAAATACAGAACAACTATCATTCAGAACTGTCGGAAAGCTGGCTGAATGGAAGTATTACAACTAGAGAAGTAAAGAAGAAAGCACACTGAGACTGGTAGGATGTGTGGAGGTGTGGAATGGGCTGGGACCTCCCCCGTGCAGGGCTGACTGGCAGCCATTTCGGTTTGCTCTGCCCTGGTGGTTCCCTGAGACCCCATCCTACCCAATTTACAACCCCACCCAAGCTGTGCACAACGGCTTTTGCATATGAATGGTCTGTCCTTTCTTAGGCTAAAAATCTGTCAAACAAGCTGCAACTGAGTCAGGGAGCTGAAAATGTATCAACAAAAGGCCCAAGACCTGGCACCAGCACCAGCCTGCCTTGCTTCACAGTTAGGCCTCACCTGGGCACTTCCAAACCCCATACAAAGAGAAGGAATTGGCAGATCTGTCTGTAGCTCCTGCTGGATGGCCCCAGGTGGTGGTTGACTTTACACCACCCTGGAGACCCAAGAGCCAGGGTACCCAGTGGTCAGTGGGAGGCCAAACCAGATTGCAACTCTTCACATCCATAAGAGACACACTCCAGGGGCAGACTCAGTGAGCACCAAAGCCCCAGTGAAGCAAGTCCTGCTCAATAAGGGTGTCTACTGCACAGCAGCTCTCTACTGTAGTCATAGCTGGTCCTCACAGCCAATTGTTCCTAGAGGTCAATTCCTCCCAGTGACACCAACAGCAATCAAGGCTAAACTACAACAAAACTGTGCACACAGCCCACAAAGGGGTGCACCAAGAGTGTCCACCTCAGGTGATAGGGGAGGCTGAGCCACTGGGACCCTACTACACAAGGCCACTCTATCAAATCAAGGAGACTTAGCAGCTACCCAATAATATAGAAACAAACACAGGGAAGCAGCCAAAATGCAGAGACAAAGAAACATTTCACAAGTGAAGGAAATAGAAGAAAGCAAACTACTGGATGTAGAGTTCAAAACCACAGTTATAAGGTTACTCAAGAATCTTCTAGAAACCTCCAAGGAACTTAGTGAGCCTTTCAAGGATCTTAGTGAGAATACTAAAAAAATGGAAAAGGACCTGTCAGAAATTAAGCATACACTGACTGAAATAAAGAATAATATTCACGGATTCAACAGTAGACTGGAGGATCCTGAGAATCAAATCAATGATTTGAAATATGAGGAAGCAAAAAAACACCCAACCAGAAGAGCAAAAAGAAAAAAAGAATCCAAAAATATGAAGATACTATAAGGAGCCTCTGGGACAACTTCAAGCATACCAACATCCGAATTATGGGGATGCCAGAAGAAGAGAGAGAGCAAGGTATTGAAAACCTATTTGAAGAAATAATGACAGGTAACTTCCCCTACCTGGTGAAAGAAATAAACTTGAAAGTCCAGGAAGCACAGAGAACCCCAAACAAGAGGAATCCAAAGAGGACCACACCAAGACACATCATAATTAAAAAGCCAAGGGCAAAAGACAAAGAAAGAATCTTAAATGTTCTCTTCCCTATAAGGGACTTCCCATATGACAATTAAGAGATTTATCAACAAAAACTATGCAAGCCAGACGGGAGTGGTAAGAAATATTCAAAATGATGAATAGCAAGAACCTACAACCAAGATTACACTACCCAGCAAAGCTATCATTTAGAATTGAAGGTCAGATAAAGAGCTTCACAGACAAGAAAAAGTTAAAGGAGTTCATCACCACCAAACCAGTATTATATAAATTGCTGAAGGGTATTTCTTAAGAAGAGGAAGAATAAGAAAAAGGTAAAGATAAAAAATATGCACAACAAAGTGACAACAAATACATATTTATCAATAATTGAATCTAAAAATCAAATGAATAAAAAATCTGATGAACAGAATAAACTGGTGAATGGAATAGAATTGGGAAATGGAAATGAAACAGACTGATGATTCTCAGAGGGAAAGGAGTGTGGGGGGTGCAGGAAGAGATTAGACAAAGATCTTATATACATGTATGCATTACCTATGGATACAGACAATAGGGTGGCAAGGGCCTGGGGTGGGGTGAGAATCAGATGGAGGGGAGCTATTGGGGGGAAAAAAGAGGGACATCTGTAATAATCTCAACAATAAAGATTAATTTTATAAAAAGCATATAGAGACTGAGAAATGATGTGGGAATAATTTTTCCTTTTCACATTGCCACTTTGCAGTCTACAGTAGGCACCTAAATATAATGGACACTTAGAAACCATTTCTTTCTCTGACATCCCTTCTTTCACTCCATTGCTCCCCAACTCATATACCTTAATTCCTTCCACATCTTTTCCAATGGTATGTGCTGTCTTCATTAGGATTTTAGGACCTTGGTTCCCTCCTAATAGGAAGTTTTAATGTCAAGGTCTAGAAGAAAAATCCTTGGTTGGTTTCGGTGTGGCTAATATCAACTATGTACTCATGTCTTTAGGAGGAATAGGCCTAAGTCTTTCAAAATAATCATGGTGCAGTATCAAAACACCTCCTCACCATCAGAATTGAGGAAGTGAAGGAATAAGAAGAGGATAAAAGTCCTTTCTGTTATTCTCCCTCTAATAATCTATGAGTTTTCACAACAGATATCTGTTTATTTTTCCTCAGTGAGTGGGTTTGTGTTTTGGGGTTTGGAGGTAAGACATCTCTAAGTACTACATACCTAGGCGATGTCTTTCTTGGACATAATTGGCAGATCATAGATCAGTTATGCAGAGGAAAGAAAAAAATTAAAACTGAAGTAAAGAGGAGCACCATGGGCTCCTATAATTGAATAAATCAGGGCACAGTGTGGTCTGAGGCTGAAATATTTTCATCATAGGCTACATTTATCGATGTTTTTCACCTTCTTTCTCTTGGTTTTGGCTTTCCTCTTCAGCTTCAAATATCACAAGATGGCTGTCAACACTTTCAGAGTAAAACCGTTGTCCTATTTTTAAAAAAGGCATAGATTTGCATTCTGCTTTATATAATGATTAGGAAACAGCTAGTCAAATAGAGCAGTTTTAATTGACTAAAGATGGGAGTGATGATATAATTATTTTCTGAAAACATGGTTGAGTCCCCTGGCTATTTCTTAGTAGGAATAAGACTAAATATCCTGTGTTTATTTTCAGAATGAAGCATCTACAGGTAAATAAACCTTTCTGATGCCAAAATTTGCTGTGTTCCTTAGTTTAGATTAAATAAAGTTACCTTAGAACCCTTCAACCATGGACAGAACAAAATATGACTAGAAGGTAAAATATCTCTTCCCACCACAATTTATTTAATTCACACAAATATTTATTAAGGCCCTACTATAGACCAAAGACATACAATAGAAATATATTCCTTGACATTATGTATTCCTTGATGATATGGTCCTTTGATTTACTTAAACATTTTGTTTTTGAATCTTTCTGAAGTTCATGTGAGAACTAATGATACTTGCTACTCCATAGGTGAAGTCAGTGCCACATATGTGGGGAAAAGGCTCATCTTCCATCAGAAACAGTTGCCAACACTAGTCAGCATATGAGCATGAGGAAAAATCCTGAAAAGTGAGAACAGAAAAGTGAGGTTTGTCAAACATGGAGGTCCTCAGGCAGGTCACGGACATTAGTGCTGGGGATTTGAGTCTGAATCTATACTTCTAGGTTGCTACCAGAAAATCCAAGGCACATGTGTGGGAGTTAATTAGGGTAGAGTTGATATTTAATTTAGGATTTTGCTTAATTATCTTTAAAGTTTACACTGAGTGGCCAGATTGTTATGACCACCTGACGTTTGTAGGCAAATTAGCTGTACACTACATCGTATGGGATATGGAACCCAAGGGCTGTTGGAACACCTTTGCTGTCTGGAGATAAAAAGTCTCCAATTCGCACAGGAACACAAGGATTGGACAGTCGAGCATTGGAAAAAAGTCATGTGGTCCGATGAATCACGTTTCCAGTTGCATCATGCAGATGGCAGAGTGAGAATTTTGCAGAAGCAGCATGAAGGCATGCATCCCACATGCATGAGTACAACCCTTCAAGCTGGTGGGCGCAGTGTTCTGGTTTGGGGCATGTTTTTCTGGCATGATTTGGGCCCTTTAATTCATGTGGAACAACGTCTGAATAGCACAACATACCTAAGTATCATTGTTGATCAAGTTCATCCTATCATGTTGATGGTGTATCCCAATGGAGATGGCTTCTTCTAACAAGACAATGTACCATGCCACAGTGCTCATATTGTGCAGGAGTGGTTTCAAGAACATGAAGAAGACTTTACCTTGCTTAGGTGGCCCCCACAATCACCAGATATCAATCCAATTGAGCATTGGTGGGACGAAGTTAAAAGAGCCATCAGGCAGCTTCTTCCACAACCATCAAATCTCACAGAACTGGACAGTGCTATTCATCAGGCATGGTGTCAGATTCCTCGCATCACCTTTCAACATCTTGTACAGTCAATGCCAAGAAAAATCGCCGCAGTAATGAAGGCAAAAGATTGCCCAACGAAGTACTGATGGGGTGGTCATAAAAATCTGGCCATTCTGTGTATTAATAAGCATTTTAAGTAATATATTCTGTTAACGGAAAAGTTGTTTTGCTGAAGTTGATAATTTCAGATTTTCTGAAATGTTCTCTGTCACAAAAAAAAATGAACTGTTGATGAAACATTACTTACTGAATACCATGCCTGGCATATTGAACCCAAACATTTTTAAAAATTATGAAATATTGGATTGTGGCCAAAATGTGTACATGACCTTGAGTGATGAAGAAAATATTTATAATCTTCATCAGTGGTTTAAGGTAAGAAATTTCTTTACTGAACCCATTTATTGGTTTTTGAGCACTGTATCAGACATTATAGTTCTTATCCTCAAAAAAATTCATATTTGCCCAGGGATGATTGATTCTATTCATTTATTATCATGTGCCTAATATGGGTCAAACACAGCACTTAGTTCTAGGGAAAAACATGATGAAAACAATTGATTTGTTCCCTGCCCTTTTGTAGCTTAGATCCATTGTTGAAAGATGGGGAAAATATTTAATCAAATAATCTTACAATGTAATTGCAAGTAGGATAAATGGTACCAAGAAAGGGTTTTGGTTCTGAAGAGTGCATATTGGAGAGATTTGGTCTAGTTGGTGAGGCTGGGAAGTGTTTCTAGGAACATAATATTTAGCTGATATCTGAAGGATGCTTAAGATTTAATTAGAAAAGATGGGAAAGAGACTAGCCATAGAGGTCAGTACTGAGGCCCTGAATGGGAGGAAACATAGCTCCTTCCTGGAGTTGAGAGAGCTATGTGACCAGAGTACAGATGTTATTGAAATAAGGGGCTAAGGCAGGGGTGTCAGACTACTTGGCTTGGAGGGCATAGTAAGGTTTTAGACATTGTCTTAAGAGTTCTGGGAAGCTACTGAAGTGTTTAAAGCAGAGTGTGGGGTGTTTGAATTATAATTTCATTATGATTGCTCTGGTGGCTGTATATGGAGAATAGATTGGAAAGGGACACAAGCAGAACTTTCAGACAGCTTTTGATGAGAAAAATTACATCATCCAGACCAGTAGTGGTGAAGATAGCATCCTATATATAGATCTATGAGGTATTTAGAAGTAGGGTGGGGAATTGGAACGTGGTAATGCAGTTACTGTCAGGAGCCAAAAGAATGAGTTAGAGGTCTACTTACTCTGGCAGTGGGTGTGCTCCATGATCAGATACCTACGTGCCTCCCCAAGCAAATAGCTGCTGATAAAGTCAATTCAATGCATCCTTCATTCCAGGGTCCCTGATTATTCCTGGCCAAATAACCAGAGACAAAATAAACAGATCTGGAAGGTAGGGAACCATTTTATCAAGTCCTTGCCTTGATTCAGCTCTTGCTCTAAAGAGAAAATTTTCCAATTAGAAACATTGTTCTGTGAATTATTTTTATAACAGCTAATAAAAAACAAATCTGATTGCAAATGTCATACCTTTAGAAGAAGACACTAAAACCTTAAACAGCCTTGAGTGCTTTTTAGTTAATGTTCAATTTGTCGCTAATATACTACAGGATTTAAGTGTTTAACTTGTTAAGAGATTGTAAGTTAACTTGGATGTTTAAAAATGAGCTGTTTTAAAGAGTATTACAAGTGAGCAGGTATATAAGAGAGTGGATAATAATTTAAAGTACCTGACTGAAAAATAATGATATGTATGTGCTAATGTGTTTAGTAAAAGCTCTATATCGTGATTCTCAAGCTTTCTAACGCCGCGACCCTTTAATACAGTTCCTCATGTTGTGGTGACCCCCAACCATAAAATTATTTTCGTTGCTACTTCATAACTGTAATTTTGCTACTGTTATGAATTGTAATGTAAATATCTGTGTTTTCCAATGGTCTTAGGCTCTATAGCAGCAGTTTTCAACCTGTGGGTTGTGACAAAATTACAGTTATGAAGTAGCAACGAAAATAATTTTATGGTTGGGGGTCACCACAACATGAGGAACTGTATTAAAGGGTCGCAGTGTTGGAAAGGTTGAGAACCACTGCATAATGGAGAATCAATGGCCCTTAGCCATTGCCACCTCATCCTGTTATCTTTACATCTACCAGTTCCTCCTTAACTTATAATGTCTGATATTACCTGTGCTTATTTGTTACCCACTTCCCTAGTACACCCTCCTAACTTACCACTGTAAAACATTAACTGCCACCTTGTTGAAAGAATATTTCTGACCTACCACCAGTGATGGTATCCCCATTGCCTGCAGGTTGCTTGGTCATCTAGTCCCAATACACCATCTTATGGCCTACTTTCTTGGACTCCATTTGTGAGCTGAGTTTGAGCTTGGGGTGAAAAGTGTTTATTAAAGATAAAGTTCTTTGAAAGAAAGAGGAGGAGGTGAAACCTAGTCATGAAAGTAGTTGAACTGCAATGTAGGCCCCACAAAGCCCCAGCCACTTTGGTAGGGAGTTTTGGAGTGAGTAGTGCCCATTAGAGTATTGTATCAGGCCAAAATTCCTGGGACTTTATACCCTCACCTTGCTCAGTCAGTTGATATGGTCTCAAAAATGGTGTGACTTCTGAAAGTGAGGCAGACTCTGAAGGAGCTGAGAGCTGAAGGCTACCTGCTGAATATGCCGTAGTTTTGCAGCAGGTTCATTCTTGAAAATATGTCTCTGGGTGGTACATATTTGTGTCTACCACAGAACTCTTATGTTTTGTTGATCAATAAATATATTTTTATAGATATAAGTATATCTTTGATTTTTAATATTTTCATTGCAATTTTTGGAAATTCTGCTCATTCTTACCATTCTAATTGAATACTCTCCTTCACACACCTTCTTCAATCTCTTTAACTTTTTTTTTTTTTAATCCTTGCCTGAGGATAATTTTCCATTGATTTTTAGAAAGAGTGGAAGAGAGAGGGAAAGACAGAGAGAAATATCGATGTGAGAGAAACACATCAATTGGTTGCCTCCTGCACGAGCCCCAACCAGGGCCCGGGCCAGGAGGAGCCTGCAACCAGTGTACGTGCCCTTGACTGGAATTGAACCTGGGACCCTTCAGCTGTAGGCTGACGCTCTATCCACGGAGCAAAACCAGCTAGGGCTTCAATCTCTTAAATTCATTTAATGTTCCCCTTTTTTGCTTTCATAGTATTAGGATTATCTTTCTATGCCATACTTGTAATGAGATTATAGATAAAAGGGATAGTACTGGTGAAAAGTTTCTATATGTGTTCTCCTTAATAGAAAGAAGTGTTTTTTCTCCCTAAAATCTGAGAGAGATAAAGATAGAACACTTGAGCTGGAGTTAGTGGTGGTTTTTTTTGTGTGTAAGAGGTAGATAGAGTATTTTTCCATACTAGAAGGATGTGCCTGATACTGCTGCCTCATAAGCTTAGGGGGAAGATTGAATCTGGTGGAGCAAAGTATGCACATGGACAAGGCTATGATGAGAACACAGAGGGAACCCAAAATGCAACAAGAATTGAGGTGTTCTTGAGACAGGAAAGGAAAATAGAGCTTGCTGAACCCACAGCAGAGAGCAACTAGAATCCAGAGGACAGGAAAGAGTGTCCACATCCTCAATGTCCTGTAAGCTCCACCTCTCCACATATTCATTGGTTTCTTGTGGAACAGTAGTGGAAATAGAAGAAACAACAGTGATGGGAGTTAAACTTTGAATTAACTGAATAATTAATACATTTAAATAAGAATATCAAACAGACTTGAAAAACCAATCTCATCATTGCGATGCACTAGGGTGAAGACTTGAAGCAAGATTAGATCACACATGAAAAATAAATTCCCTCATTTTTCAGCATACATGTACAGTAGAGTATAAATTTCAATAGTTTTGTTTAGCATTCCTGAGGGTATTGCAGGCTCCCCTGTTCAGACACAGCCCCTCCTCATCTTTTTAATCTTTAGGCCTGACAGTTACAGGTCCTCAGTTAATGTTTTCACCCTTTGAGTAGGGGCCTTGCTTCATTTTTCTGCATTCCTAATAGTGCCAAAAACTGAATTTTGCAATTATAGGTCATTTAGAAAATACTCTTTATGTTTAATTGTATAATTCATAGTCAGTCAGTTTCTTCTTCTGTATGTATATGGACTTACATTTATAAAAGAAGTGTACTCCAAGCATTTTGACCAGTTTTGAGATTTGATTTATCTGTCCTCCTTCATTTCTATGTATTATAAAGTTTTTGTGAAGCTACTTTCCATTTCAGCTTCAATTATCTTTTGGTTTTAAATTTAATAGATTATTTTGGTGCTGATTTTTCTTTGCTTATATAGTTTAAAAAATATCTAATACACGGCAAGTGCTGGGAGGATGTGGAGAAAAAGGAACCCTTGTGCATTGCTGGTGGGAATGCAGACTGGTGAAAACTAAGGAGAAAATAAACAAATGGGACTACATCAAAATAAAAAGCTTCTGTACAACAAAAGAAACATCAGCAAAACAACAAGAAGACCCACTGTATGGGAGAATATATTTGACAATGATATTTCAAAGAAGGGTTTAATCTCCAAAATTTACAAAGAACTCATACAACTTAACAGAAGGAAGATAAACAATCCAATCAAAAAATGGGCAAAGGACCGAAGTAGACACTTTTTGAAAGAGGACATACAGAAGACCAAGAACCATATGAAAACATGCTCAAAGTCACTAATCATCTGAGAGATGCAAATCAAAACAGCAATGAGGTACCATCTCACACCTGTCAGAATGGCTATCATCAACAAGTCAACAAACAACAAGTGCTGGCGAGGATGTAGAGAAAAAGGAACCTTCTTGCACTGCTGGTGGGAATGCAGACTGGTGGAGCCACTGTGGAGAACAGTAAGGAGTTTCCTCAAAAAGTTAAAAATGGAACTCCCATTTGACCCAGTAATCCCACTTCTAGGACTATATCCCAAGAAACCGGAAACACCAATCAGAAAGGATATATGTACCCCTATGTTCATAGCAGCACAATTCACCATAGCTAAGATTTGGAAAGAGCCTAAGTGCCCATCAGCATATGAGTGGATTAAAAAACCATGGTACATCTACACAATGGAATACTATATTGCTATAAAAAAGAAAAAACTCTTACCATTTGCAACAGCATGGATGGACATGGAGAGCATTATGCTAAGCAAAATAAGCCAGTCAGAGAAAGATAAATATCACATGATCTCATTCATTTGGGAAATATAATGAATAACATAAATTGATAAACAAAAATAAATTCAGAGACAGAGAAACATCAAACATACCATCAAACCTCAGAGGAAAGGCAGGGTAGAGATCAACCAAAGGACTTTCATGCATGCATATAAGCATAACCAATGGACACAGACACTAGTGGGGGGTGAGGGCATGTGTGAGGGGAGAAGGGGTGGCAGGGTAGAGGTCAATGGGGGACAAAGGAGACATATGTAATACTGTATGTATTACTTTAAACAACCAAGAATTAAAAAAAAATACTTCTTAGCAAGAAAATGGGCCTAATAAGTATTTATTGCTAATTCACTTAATTCTTAATATTTCTTTACAGGTTTTTAAATATGAATAACACCATTTACTGGAACAGAAAATTTTGCAAGGTTAATTCTTTCTCTAATTCTTACCAATTTGCTGCAACAATGTAATTGCATTGCCTCCATTATGGTTAACAGGAAAGATTAGGTATGTAGCATTTTATTGTCTTTGACAGCTTGATGAATTGTGACTTGAAGTGAGCAAATGCTTTGTTCTAATTGTCTCTTTTTCATTAAAGCTGAGAACTATCCTGGGACTTTAGGAGAATACTCTTCTTACTGCTTTTAAGTTCTAGTTGTTCACGCTGATAAATGTTCTCCACCTGATCATTGTGCAGCCAGCTCTTTGTTTCTATTCCACCTTTTTTTTTTATCATTTCAAGGATAAAACTGATGAAGATTAATCAATACAACACACTAAAACAACTGTTAGAAAAAGTGATTCCATTTTCCTGCATTTCAAAGAAATAGAAGAATAAGATAAAAGAATATTTGATATTATGCCATTTTCCCATGTATACACCTGTGCAGCATGTATAGGTGTGTTTTTTATACCTGTGCAAGTTGAATCTGTGGTTCATTAACCTGATTATCTAGCATAGTTAATGCAGGTTGGACATCATTAGTTTGATCATTTGGAGTGAACATTTGCATTTCTCTTTTCCAGAGGTATAAATAATTTCTGATGAGTTGTTCCACAGAGTCATTTATCCACTTGTTCATTCACAACTAATTAATTTCATTCAATTGACACACTCTTATTGAGGGTCAACCAGAGCCAGACTTTGTACTATAAGCAGTGTGGAAAAAAGATGAATGCGATATAGCCAATCCTTAAAGAGGTTATATTCTGCTCTTAAGGGAAATCAGATGAGAGACTTTGACTTCAGTCCCATCTTTTTGCTCCAAATAATAATTATATTATTATTTCTTTTATGGGTTAGGAGGGCAACTTCATGCAGGGAATAGCTGAAAAGAATGTGTTGGACATTTTCACTGTACTGCACAATTCCAGTTGGTAACTTTAACATGGTTAGAATACACAATGTCCCACTGGTATAAAATGAAGAAAGAGAAATATGTTTAGAGTATGTTATCCTTTTTGCTAGGTTAAGGAATTTGGTGACTTTATTGTGAAGTTAGGAAGATCCATTGAGCGTTTTAAGAAAATAAATGAATGGATTATCTCTGAGTTTTAAAAAGCTAAATGGTGGCATTGCCTGTCAGTTAAAGGCAGGGAAAAGAGTAATTCCAATATTCCATTTGAGATAAGGTGAATGTAAACATTTTTAATACATTTGTGGTGAAAAATGGCAAGTGTGTCAACTAATTTAATTCCAGGTAATGATGACTATTGTACAGGGAAGGGAGGTGGTTGGCATTTCTCTCTTCCTTTCTGCTTGACTTCTGCCACTTTTGTTTTCTCTGGTGACTCCATCCAAATACCCCTTTAACTTGTGCTTGATTCCTGGGTGGTCTCAGAGGAAAGTATCAGCCTTTAAGACTTGGTAGTTTTGCAAGAAAATGTGTGAAACTCAGTAAATTGAGGACATTAATCAGGGTGCATTTGATGGATTATTTACAATACTAGAGGCCCGGTGTACGAAATTCGTGCATGGGGATGTGTTTCCCTCAGTCCAGCCTGCACCCTCTCTAATCTGGGACCCCTCAAGGGATGTCCGACTGCCTGTTTAGACCCTATCCTACTGGGATCCTACTGGGATTGGGCCTAAACAGGCAGTCAGACATCCCTCTCACAATCCAGGACTGCTGGCTCCCAACTGCTTGCCAACTGCACTTCCTGATTGCCCCTAACTACTTCTACCTGCCAGCCTGATCACTCCCTAACCACTCCCCTGCCAGCCTGATTGCCCCTAACTGCCCTCCCCTGCAGGCCTGGTTCCCCCCCAACTGCCCTTCCCTGCAGGCCCGGTCACCCCCAACTTCCCTCCTCTGCCAGCCTGGTCACCCTAACTGCCCTCCCTTGCAGGCTTGATTGCCCCCAACTGCTCTCTCTTTCAGGCCTGGTCCCTCCCAACTGCCCTCCCCTGCTGGCCTGATCACCCACAACTGCCCTCTCTGCAGACCTGGCCCCTTCCAACTGCCCTCCCCTGCTGGCCATCTAGTCACAGCCATCTTGTGTCCACATGGGGGCAGCCATCTTGTGTGTTGGAGTGATGGTCAATTTGCATATCACTCTTTTATTAAATAGGATGTTTCAAAGAGTTGTTCTGGTCAAGAACACTCAAGTCAAAGGGAATGCTGCTGTTGGGTAAGTGAACCACTACATTCTTGAAAAGAGAAATAACTCTAAAGCAGTGTCTGAAGAAATAAGCCATAGATGGTGTTCAGTGGCTGGCAGAATAGTGTCCCGAGTTAGGAGAGGTCACTTTGATACTTGGTTCCCTTGCCTGACTCACATTGCATTTTCTATTTAATGTGGATAATTTTGGAGTCCCCTACTCCAAATTACTTTTCTTTTTACTGACTTCATTTCTTGGGCTCAGTGATCCTGGTTCCATGTTTAGTATCTCTCTGAATAATTTGAAGGATGTTTACTTGAATAGTTCAGAGCCAGAGCTTAAAGCCATGTCTCCACCAAGAAGACCTTAATGTTTCTCTCCCTTGACTAAATGTTAGACAAGTTTCTTCTAGTCTCTAGGCCCCTGACCTCCCTTTTCTTAGAAAATTTACTATAGAAAACTAGTTAGAAATTCTTCCCATCCTTTTGATGTCTAAATCTTTTAAAGGTGTCTCACCAGCCAGTTTTCCAACCAAGCAGTCTTTCTCAGAGGCCTGGGAGCCACCTCTTTAATATACAATCAGCTTGGAAGATAGTATCTCTGTCTCCCAATATCTGTGGGAAAGGAAGAGCTTAATTTAGGCAAGAGACCTTGCTCTAAATTGAAGAAGTACCTCCTGATACATATATAAGAGAGTGAGTAAAGCCAATTAACAAACACAGATGACCAATGTTTCCCCATTCCAACTATGCTACTGCCTTCAAGTTTCCTCTAAACTCTTCCTTTTCCTTTTTACATCTGGAGTGGTGGATCAATGACTCTTGCATAATAATATGAAGGGAGTTATATCACTCCTTTCTAGGCCATTGTGTTTTTGGAAATAGCAGAGTTTAGCTATATTCTCTCCTAGAGGAAGGAAAAATGGAGGACTTGTAACTAAGTATATTATAGACTCAGATTAGGTGAGTTATCCTTGGTGTTCTAAGCATTAAAGAAAATAGGTCTCTGCTCAGATATGTTTAGTGGTTGGGAAGATGGCAGCAAAATCCATAATCTGAAAACTCAGAATGATGAATTTCCTGAGAAAGAAATAAAACACAGTAAGGTGGCCATTAGTAAGTAGTGGAAATAAAGCAGGGCTGGGTAGTAGGAAGAATCCCATCTACACTAATAAAAGAGTAACATGCAAATTGACCATACCTTCACCATGCCCACCAGCCAATCAGGAGTGACTATGCAAATTAACCCAACAAAAATGGCAGGTTAATTTGCATATGCAGGTGCTGAGTGATGGGGGCTGGATGCTTGCATCATTGCCATGGTGACAATGCAAGTGTTCCGCACCACCCCAGCTGCTCTGGGCTTCTGGGCAGCATGGGAAGGCAGAAATGCGGCTCTGGGCCAGAGCGAAAAGGTAGCTCTGGCTGGAGCGAAGGTAGTACCGGCAGCCAGGGGAAGCAAGGCCAATTTTGCATGAATCTTCATGCATCGGGCCTCTAGTTCAGTATAAAAAACTGAAAGCCAGTGGAATGATATCATTGCAGAGGAACTTTGCTGGGTCCAGTGGCTGTATTGAAGATGAAGGGCCTAAAATATATTTAAGATTATTATAAAAAACAACAGCAATTTGGAGCAGAAATTGTAGGTACTTGTCCTAGAGAATAAAATTATTTGAGAAAAACCAAAATATGGGCTGCTCAGAAATGCATCCAGGCTGATTGACTTCTATCAATACTTGAAATTTATTTGTCTACTTAAGTACTGAAAAATGCAAATAATCTGCCCTACCTGGTTTGGCTCAGTGTATAGAGCATCTGCCTGTGGACTAAAGGATAGAGGGTTCAATTCTGGCTGAGGCATGTACCTTGGTTGCAGGCTTGATCTCCCGCTCTGGTTGGGGCTCATGCAGGAGGCAACCAATTGATGTGTTTCTCTCACATTTATGTTTTTCTCTCCTTCTCTCCCCTTCCCTTCCACTATCTCTAAAAATCAATGGAAAACATATCTTCAGGTGAGGATTAACAACAACAGAAAAGCAAACAATCCAATGAATTTATGTGAAAACCTAGGTTATTGGATTTAACACATTATACATAAACCTTTTAACTAACTGTTAATCATTTTGTTGGGAAGAGAGCCCTGAGAAATGAGGGGGTTCTGGACTGTGTCAGTTCTGTGTTTTCCTACTTTCAATTAACATGAATGTTATGAGTGCATGGGTACCTGAACCTACTGGTCAGATACATTCATTGTGACAATGGTGGTGGTTTCTCTAGTATTTGAATGCATGGTTCAGAACTGCTTGTAAGCTTAAAGTTTGTCAAGGTTCTGACAGTGAAATAATGTCACTTCTCACAAGAAGAAAATAATTTACTCTCCTCATCCAAGCATCATTGGAGGCAGGGGTGCTATAAACTATCTCCCATTCTGGCCAGTGAAAAGTCATTAAAAGTCACTGGTACTTGGAGACTTACTGTGGGCAATCGAGGCTTATAAAGAAGGAACTGTTGTTCTTGTGATGCAGCATTTCATTACAGTGACTGAACAAATAGCTGTCACCAATGATATTTTATATGTAACCTCGGGCATTGCTAAAGTCCTCCTTTCTATACTCTTGAAAAAATCCCCAAACCAGTTTGTCTTCACTTAACAAGTAACAGTGTGTTTTCACTCTCCGAAGCTTTCCATGGAAGTGTCATCAGGAATTCAACAAACTCAAGTACAATGTGAACTTTTAGATGAGATCTAAACATCTGTGATATTAATGATATTTTTGATAGTGGTTCCCACTGTAAAATATCTTCTCATTACATTACATAGCATCCTAGCCCAAGTGACTAGATATGAATGGGACCTTTAATAAGAATAGACTCCACGGCTCTGCCACACACCTAACCTTGGGAACTAACTGTACTGCAGTCTTTAGAGACATTTCATGGCATATTCAGTATAATTTGCTTGCTTTTCTGTCTCCACTGCAAAGAAGGAAGCCCATCAATTGTTTGACCTCTTTGGATATTGGAGGAAATGTGTTCTAGACTAATTTTACTAAAATCATTATCCCAAGGCACAAGTGTCCAAACTTGACTGGCAGATTCATGTTATACCTGTAATGAGCCTTAGCAAAAACAACCTAAATCAAAACAAAACATAACAGACAAAACCTCCACTGGCATTCAGTGGTTTCTAGGCTTTTGTACTTGAAAACTTATTCTGTGGTCTAGCAACAGCTGCTGGCCTCTGATGGGGCAACTCATCCTCACTACAAGAAGAATTTTACTTTTCTTATACCTTGTGTCTTTTTCTGTAAGGCCTCATCACTGAATCATACATCTCATAAGACAAGGTAACCCTAAAAAAAATCTGTTGGAAAAAATGGACATAATACAACCAATCAATTGCTGTGCTTGGTTTCTTAGTCTTGGTCAGCATCATAAATAGGCGACCCAATACTCATTCCTCATCCAATGACCCACCTAGAGTTTCATCCAAACTGTGAGATCAGTAAGAGTTTTGTCGACAAGATTTTTCACCTTAAAAAAGGGCATGAATCACTGATAAAAAAACAAAAGAAAACAGAAAACAACACCCTCCTTCAAGGTGGGCAAATCCTATAGAATGCCTTAACCACCTGCCAGACGTATTGAGAGTGAATTGTTGGTTACCCACAGTGGTTCTATGTTATGGACTGAATTTTAATCCCCATCAAGGAGCAGCATTCCTGGCATAGATGGAAATAAACATCTACATAGATGCATAGGTACATGATAAAGAATCTCTCCTGGACTAAACTCTATGAGGCTCCCTGGACTTTTCAACTAGACCTCCAGTTTTGGACTTCAACGTTTATCTCTGAATTGTCCAATTTTAGCAAGAATTCTGCTAAATTGGTTTAGCTCATCAACTGTAACACTTGACATACTCAGGAACTGAGTGAATATGCTTGTTGTTACATATAATAGCAACCTGTAAATCCCAATACTTAATATATATATATATATATATATGTACACAAATATGTATTTATATTTAATGATTTTAGAGAGGAAAGGAGAGGGAGATACATCAATGATGAGAGAGAACCATTGATTGGCTGCCTCCTGCACACCCACACTGGGGTTCAAGCCTGCAACTCAAGCATATGTCCTGACAGGTAATTGAACTGTGACCACCTGGTTCCATAGGTCAACACTCAACCACTGAGCCACCCTGGCAGGGCTACTTTTATTTTAACATCACCTTTTTCAACTTTGTTTCCTGTTTAATACAAATATGTAGTCTCATAAGTTTAACTGTTGTATTAAAACATTGTTACATGTCAAGAGTGTGGTTATAACCTTTATTTATATAAAAACAAATATTTAGTCAATTACCGTGTCTTAATTTAATCTTCTTATACCTTCTATTTTAGACCCCCCAAATGTCTTCACTACCCTATTGTTCATGTTCATTTTTAAGTAGTTAAATCAGTGCCATGTTATAACAAAAATGTAGTGATATAACTAACCAGTCATTAAATATTTACTTCTACATCTTAAATTTTTGTTCATATCTTATCATTTTTGATAACTAATCAGGTTCCTCATCCTCTACCATATCCCAGGTATGTCTGATCACCATGACCTACCTTCAGCAAGAATCCTATTAAATGGTTTAGCCCAAATCCCCCCTTACTCCTCATATTTTCTCTTAGTAATTTTCTATCCACAGACCTACACCCTGCCACTTGGCTATAAATTCCCACTAGCCAATGCTGTATTTGGAGTTGAGTCCAATTTCTGTCCCCAACTACAAGACCCATTGCTGTGGTTTCTACACCTATTGCAATGGCTCACATTGAATAAAGTTTTCTTTGCCATACTTTAACAAAACCACCATAATTGCTAGGAATGCCTGATGAGAAAAGTTTTGACACTCATGGAATCCTCTATTAGCCACCTATTCTAGATTCCCCATTAATCACATTTACAAGGCTAGCTGGATGGCTGCCTGCTTTTCTTTAAAAGTTCACACAGTAATATCTACTTTGCCTTG
This sequence comes from Corynorhinus townsendii, assembly GCA_026230045.1. Lineage (NCBI taxonomy): Eukaryota > Metazoa > Chordata > Mammalia > Chiroptera > Vespertilionidae > Corynorhinus > Corynorhinus townsendii. The sequence continues at coordinate 95,748,606 of JAPDVU010000002.1, forward strand.
GCTCAGCAACAGTGCCCCCAGGAGTCATGGAGTAGTAAGAATTTGAGGAAGATTTGGCCATCTTCAATATTTTTAAAATTTCTGTTTGCTGTGGCAATGGTGTAGAGATGAACAATTTATAACCTTTCTGAATATGTGGATAGTGTGTATTGCCAAGATTGAGGCCCCCTGGAGAGACATGACTCAGGATAGTCACTTTGCTTCTCACTGTCATCTGATTACCTTCTATGCTGAAAAGTTGCTTTTGATAACAAAAGGGTGACTTCTGAATCTCTGAATATATTTTCTAAGTAAATATACATTCTAACTTATAACCAAAGAGGGATCACAGGCCTCAATTACTCAGGCATAGATATCTCTGCCCCCAGAAAGTGTGTGGATTTGTGTAAATTTCCTATTTCAGATATGGATGAAAAGGTGGATAAGGTCCTTCACAATTGCTTCAAGCAGTGGCTTGCTATCTGTCCCAGCTGCCGGAGACCTCCCAGCAACTTTGCAAGGATCACTATGACCCAGAATCCCTGAGAGTTAATGGAAAGATAAATACTTAATGAGCCACTTGGGGCCAGGGGTAGAGTGAAGAGAGACAGATTTGGATGACTCTGAGGCTCATTATCCTCCTCCCTCAACTCTCACTCTCTTTTGGAAACTTAGCAAGCAGCTAGCATAGCAGCTTTGAATCAGCTCAACAGTGAAACAGCCTGATACCTGAAGCTAAGCTCAAAGGCTCTCTGGCTGTGCTCTACCTTGACTCTCTACTCAATGCCAAGAGGTTAGAGGAGTCAATCACTCTGCTGCATCTCTGCTTGTGAGTTTTCCCAACTAACCTTTTATTTTATAATTATACCTATAGTGCTGTGGTGGATGTGTGTCCCTGCCTGACATGCAAAAAGATTACAAATATCATTTCTACCCATGGAACTTTGTTTAAACTCTAATGGTGGGAAGTAGGAAGATCTATTAAGAACCCAAGAGGAACCATAGATTTGTCAACATTATTTCAAGTAGATGTGGATAATTCAAAACCTTTGAATATATAATGCATAACTTAAGAAGTTTCAAAAGTAAGATGCAAATATATTTTAATAGACTGTTCCTCAAAAGACAGAGGGAAATAATTACAATGCCTTCCTTTAGTGCATGTAGATAATTCTGCTTCTATTACCATTAGAGTATGACTGTAATATCCAGATATGAAGTACAATAAATCACAATGCACAGTTTCAGCTCAATGAACAATGCTTCAAATGGAAGTGATCTTACATACTGGAAAGGAAAACACAGGTGTTTTCTTTCCAGTGAGATTTCCATAAAGATGGCATACTTACTGCAGATCATTGAAGCTCACACTAACTACAAATCTTATTTTTATTTTGAATGCTTTGTGAGACCAATGATGAAATCGGTGTTTCCATATGGCATTGCGTGGAACATTTGTGACTTCAATGCAATTCTTTGAGTTATAAAACAGTTTTATTTTAATTTTTGTTTTGGGAGATCAGGGATCATGATTAATAAGAAATACAACCTATACTTTTGTATGGTTTGGTATGTTTGAAAACATGAACTCTAAGAGGGCAGTTGTAGGGGAATTCTGCATCAGTAGTACAGGAATGAAACTAAAAAATGGAATGTGGAGTGATTTCCAGAAAAAAAAAGGGGGGTGTCTTGCAAGTTACTAGCAGCTGAATTCATAGTTAGGTAGAGAACTCAAAGTCTTAGTCACAGTAAGGACAGTAATAGCCTCTATTCACTCTAGACACTTTGAAAGAACTGATAATACTCCTCACCATTGGACTTATTAAAAATACATTAGGACAAAAATGATTACTTTTAATATGGAAAATCAGACATAGTTACAGATAATGTGATTCATGAATCTTCAGGAAGAAACAGAGTAAAGATAGCTACAGTTTTATTTTACTGTAAAAAATGCTGCACTTCAAGCTTTTGGAAATTACTAAAAATTTTAGTGGCATAACTTCAGAAATGATAAATGGCAGGGCTCAGAAGACCAATGGTATTTTCCTCTAATAGGAACAGAATTAAACCTAAGGCAAAGTAAAAGTTTCAATATGATGATGGACTTGGCCTGTCAATTGTTAAAGACAAAGCCAACTCTTTCTACTAGAAAATCATGAAATTCCTTCCACTTGATGAGATACTTAATATTCTTATTTAATTTTCATGAATGCTATACCCTTGCATGTTCTATAAATTATAGTTGAAACCTGGATAGACAGCCAAGGTCCCCACAAATGAAGCACTTATACATTTTTGTCATATAATTTGGAAATATTTTCAAATCATGTAGAAATGATCCCAATAAAATAAGAATACCACACAAATATTGGAACTTCTTTGGAAATTATTGAAGCTTGCCCATTGATTATTTACTGGGTAACAGTATTCTATTTCTATAAATTATTTCTAAATCTTTATTTTTATTTTGGGGAAATGGATTAAACTTAAATATACATACAGACATAGGGAAATATCACAGGGCCTTTCTTTAGTGCATATAGATGATTCTGGATGTCCCCCAAAGTGTATACACACAATTTGAATGATTATAAAACCAGTGTTTATTAACATATAGTTCATTTTCAAAATTTAAAAAAAGTAATATTTTTTTTGTCAATGCCTATTTTCAAACTGATGACCCTCTGGTCCAGGACTGCTGATAATGTGAAGCAATAGTAGCAAACATCAAGAATCATTTTATTCAGAATTTGTGTGCCCTTAGTCTATTGACTGTTGCTTGTTTTGTACTGAAGACTTTATCTTTTATGTATCTCCATGAAAAAAAGTCTAGTGACACACTTTAGGATAAATTTTCTTTGTTAACAGCTTAGTCTGGCTTCACTCATTATTTGAAATCAGCTAGACCTGAAAAAGAGTGAAAATTGAGTTATCAGCTGTTAAATTGTGTATATATATATTTGTATATATATGTATACATATATAATTCAATGGAATTAATTATAACATTGTGCAACTATCACCACTATTCCCAAAATCTTTTCATCACTCCAAATGGAAACTCTGTAATTATCTATAACAATAATAGGGTAATATGCTACATTAGACAGGACAGCCAAACATCCTTCTGGATGAAGCCGCTGTGGTGGCAGCCAAGGCAGAGGCAGTTAGGGGTGATCAGACAGGCAGGTGAGCAGTTACAGGCTATCAGGCAGGCAGGTGAGTGGTTAGGGGCAATCAGGCATGCAGGTAGAGTGGTTAGGGCCAATGAGGCAGGCAGGAAGAGGGTTGGTGTGAACAGGGAGGAATGCAGAGTGGTTAGGGGCAATCAGGCAGGTAGGCGAGCGGTTAGGGTTGCTCAGGCAGGCAGGCAGAGTTATTAGGGGCAATCAGGCAGGCAGGCAAGTGGTTAGGAGCGATCAGGCAGGCAGACAGAGGCAGTTAGGGGCGATCAGGCAGGCAGGCATGTGGTTAAGGGCGATCAGGCAGGCAGGCAGAGAGATTAGGGGTGATCAAGCAGGCAGGCAGGCAAGCTGATAGGAGCCAGTGGTCTTGGATTGTGAGAGGGTGCAGGCTTGGCTGAGAGACCCCCCCCCCCCACCCCAACCCCCGGTGCACAATTTTCATGCACCAGGTCTCTAGTTAAGTAATAACTCCCTATTTCCCTTCTTGTCAGTTCCTGGTAACCTCTAATTTCTGTCTCTAGGAATTTGCCTATTCTAGATAGTTCCTATAGGCAGAATTATACAATATTTTTCCTTTTGTCTATGGCCTACTTCACTTAGTAGAATGTTTCCAAGGTTCATTCATATTATGGCATGTACCTGAATTTCATTCCATTTTATAGTAGTTGAACCAGAGGCCCAGTGAACCAAATTTGTGAACTTGGAGGGGGCCCTCAGCCCTATTGTGAGAGGGTTCAGGCCAGGCCGAGGGACCCAACCAGTGCAGGATTTGGGCCTGGGAAGAACATGGGAGGTTGGCCAGCCAGGGAGGGACTGTGGGAGGGCTCCAGGGTATGTCCAGCCCATCTTTCTCAGTCCTGATCGGCTGGATCCCAGCAACAAGTTAACCTACGGGTCAGAGAGTCTGCCCCCTGGTGGCTAGTGAACATCATAGCGACTGGTTGACTGGTTGACTATCTGCCCCCTGGTGGTCAGTTCACGTTATAGCAAGCGGTTGAGCAGCCTTAGCATATTATACTTTGATTGGTTGAATGGCAGACCAGATGACCAGACACTTAGCATATTAGTCTTTTATTATATAGGATTATATTTTGTTGGTCCATTCATGTGTTGATGAAACCTTTGATAATTTTCACCTTTTGGTTATCCTAATATATAAAAAGCCAGGGCCATCACGACCTAAACAACTAGATGGATGATCAAACAGCAGGCTGAGTGGGGCAACCAGGCTGGCAGAGGGTTAGTGAGGGACAACCAAAGGACTGAACAGCAGACTGTGTGGGGTGACCAGGCTGACAGGGGGTTAGTGAGAGATGACCAAACAATTGAACAGCAGGCTGCATGGGGTGACCAGGACGGCAGCAGGGTTATTGAGGGAATACCAAATGACTGAACAGCAGACTACGTGGGGTGACCAGGCCAGCGGGGGCGGGGGGGGGGCAGTTGGGGGCAACCAGGCCAGAAGGGGGGGGCAGTTGGGGGTGACCAGGCTGGCAGGGGAGTGATTAGGGGGTGATCAGGCTGGTAGGCAGAAGTGGTTAGGGGCAATTAGGAAGGCAGGCAGGCGAGCGATTGGGAGTTAGCAGTCCTGGGTTGAAAGAGTGATGTCTGACTGCTGGTTTAAACTGGCAGTTGGACATCACCTGAGGGGTCCCAGATTGGAGAGGGTGCAGGCTGGGTAAGGGACACGCCTCCCCCCAGTGCACGAATTTTGAGCACTGGGCCTCTAATCTCTATATATAAAAACCTACGTGACCATTCAACCAGTAGATATGACATGCACTGACCACCAGGGGGCAGACACTCAACACACAGGCATGGAAACAGACTGATGAATCTCAGAGGGAAGGGTGGAGTGGGGAGGGTGGGAGGGAAGTGATTAACTAAAGATCTTATATGCATACTAGAGGCCCAGTGCACAGAATTGTGCACTGATGGGGTGCCTCAGCCTGGCCTGTGGGGATCAGGTCGAATCTGGCAGTCCAACATCCATCCCCCATGGGGTCCCAAATTGTGAGAGGGCCTCTAGTTGTGAATAATACTGGAATGAACATTGGTGTGCAAATATCTGTATGAGTCCCTGATTTCAATTCTTGAGGGCAGTGATCAGCAAACTCATTAGTCAACAGAGCGGCAAACCGCAGCTCGCAGTTTGCAGACCACTGCTTTAGGGAATATACTTAGGAGTGGAATTGCTAGATTATGAAGTCCTTCCATGTTTATCTTTTTGAGAAATGAGCAAACTGTGTTCCACAATAGCTATACTATTCTACATTCTTATTAGCAATATATAAGGATTCAATTTCTCTACATTCTCACCAATACTTGTTTTCCTTTCCTGTATTACAGCTATCCTATTAAGTGCCAAGTGGTATATCATTGTGATTTTGATTTACATTTACCCAATGACTAATGATGTTGAGCATTTTTTCATGTGTTTATTAACCATTTATATATCTTTTTTAGAAAAATGACTATTTGAGTTTGCCCATTTTTTAATTGGGTATTTTGTTTTTTGTTGTTCTTGAGTTGCAGAATTTCCTTATAATTCTGCATATTAATTCCTTTCAGATATATAATTATTGAAATTTTCTCCCATTCTTTTGGTAGTCTTTTTTATATTTTTAATAATGTTCTTTGATGCACAAATATTTTAAATCATGATAAAGTAAGAATTTCTTTTTTTGCTCCCTTTTGTTACTCATGCTTTTGGTGTCATGTTAAAAATCCATTACCAAATCTAAAGCCATGAAGATTTATCCCTATGCTTTCTTTTAAAAGTTTTATAGTTTTAGTTCTAATATTTAGGTCATTGATTAAGCTTTAGTTAATTTTTGTGCATGTTATGAAGTAAGATTCAAAATTTATTCTTCTGCATGTGGAAATCCAGTTGTCTCATTATCATCTATTGAAATTATTATTCTTTTCCCAAGAATGGACTTGGTGATTTTATTGAAAGTCAATTAGCCATAAATATACGGGTTCATTTATTGACTTTCACTTCTATTCCATTGGCTGATTTATCTCTCTATCCTTATGCCAGTAATACACTGTTTTGATTATTGTAGCTTTGTTGTAAGTTGAAATTCGGAAGTGTGAATCCTTCAACTTTATTATTCTATTTGAAGATTGTTTCAGCTACTCAGGGCTCTTGGAATTCCATATGAATTAAAGTATTGGCTTGTAATCAGTGTAAGTATCTGAAACACATCAAATTGGAAACAGAGATGGTCACATTGGACAAAATATATGCAGTCATAAGAGAATCTCTTCAAATATATTGTTAAAGACAGATGTAATAAACTGAGTCTCAATATATTTTAAAAGATTGAACTCATGCAAACTATGTTCTCTGACTTCCATAGAATGAAACCAGAAATCAATTACAGAAAACAAACAGAAAAAAATTTTAAAATATGTGGAAATTAAAGAACACACTCTAAAACAACTAATAGGAAAAAAAAACATAAAAGAAATTAGAAAATACCTAGGGTGAATAAAAATGAAAATATAATTAGTCAGCAAAGGCAATGCTCAAGTATAATTTAGCTGTATATTCCTAGACAGATTTCTCTGAAGCTTTTTGGGATTTATTTTAAATTTATTTTTTTATTGAGATAATTGTACTTTCACATAAAGATATAAGAAATAATAAAAGAAAGCTTATATACCTTTATCAAGTTTTCCAGCTTTCTGCAATAGTTACATCTTTGATAACTAGATGTAACAATTAAGAAATTGATGCAATCTACTGATCTTATTCAGGTTTCACTAGTTTTACTCACACTAGTGTGTGTGCATGTGTATTTGGTTCTATGGAATTTTCTCATATGTTTAGATTTGTGTGATTACCATAATACTAAAGATATAGAACAGTTCTGTCATGAGGATCTGTCATCTACCCCTTTTATAACCACAGCCACCTCTTTCAATATCCTTATCTACTTGCTTTCTAACCTCTATGAGCCTCTAATCTGTTCTCCATTTCTTTAAATTGTCATTTAAGAAGTGTGACATAAGATAAATCATATACTGTGGGACTTTTCGAGATTGTCTTTCCCACCCAGCATAAATCCCTTGGGTTCCATCCAGGTTGTTGCATTTATCACTGTTTTTTTTCCTTTTCATTCTCCTTGATGAGAATATACTACAGTTTCTCTTTGTCCATTGAAAGTTACTTGGGTTGTTTACAATTTGGACTATTATGAATAAAGCTACTATGAATATCCCTGTACAAGGCTTTGTGTGAACATAAGTTTTCCTTTTCTGGGATAATTACTCAAGAGTGCAAATGCTGAGTTGTATGGAAAGCACAAGTCTAGTCTAGTAGATTGCATTAATTTCTTAATTGTGATATTGTACTCTAGTTATTAAAGATGTAACTATTGCAGAAAGCTGGAAAACTGGGTAGATATATAAGGTCTCTTTGCATTATTTCTTATACCTGCATGTGAAGGTATAATTATCTCAAAATAAAAAATAAAAATTTTTTTTTTTTAAATCACAAAAACTCGCAGAGAATCCTGTCTAGGAATATACAGCTAAATTCTATACTGCTTTCCAGAGAAGTTGTAGCATTTTACATGACTACCTGCAATGTATGAGTGATCCTGTTCTCTGACAATTTTAGGTTTCTCTGCTGCTGTAACCAGTAATATTGGCTGACTTCAGAGCAGGTCCAGGGAAGAAACAAAAAACAAAACAAAACTGAACGACAACAAATCCACCAGGGATTCCTCATGCATTCTACAGCTGAAGAGTTTCTTTGTCCCAGTCTTGTTGCTTTAAAATAAGGTTTCTCTGGGACATTTTCCTATGGATGCCCTCTGTGTATTTAGGGGCTCAGCTTGCTCTTAGATCAAATGTGGAAGATAAAAGAGGGGAAAAAACTCTTAATTCACCACTCTGCTAGACTTTCTTCAAGTGTTGATACATCTCCTCAATCTGTCTGTTATTGTCTATTTTTGAGAGTCCTTTTGTCATTTCTTTTTGTATTCTGTCCAAAGTTTTAGTTATTAGCATTGCAAGCTATTGTGAGCTTGCTTTATCGTGGCCATTACTGGAATCATTTCACACAACATGAATTGTCAAACTGTCGGTACATTTCAAATATATTGCTGCTCCAGCATTTTTTTTTTCCCAGATCTCTTTGATCTCTCTCTCTCTCTGTGTCTTTTTTTTTTTTTTTTTTGGCCAGCTGGGAAAGATACTTGTAAAAGTGTTCTAAAGTGAACAATGGCTGAGTGATAAATGTCATCTAGCTGATGATCTAATATATGAGAGTACAGCTTCTGACAGTGAAAATGATGAATAATGTCAATAGTAGGGTGTGCCTCAAAAGAAACCAGAGAATATTTGGAATTCTTTCATGGTGTCCCCAATTGGAGTACTTAGGAGCTTTTACATTCTTCAATGGGAGATGATTAAGTAAAAGGCTTGCAAAGTAAATTCTTTTATGTAAAAAAAAAAAATGGTGAATCCAGTTTCTATTTTTGTTTCCTCTGATGTTTTTTTCATTTTGCTTTTCTTGAGGTGAAAAAAAAAATCACTGTAATTTCAAAGGCATGAGTTTAATTCATGATATATTAGGTGTCCAAATTCCTTCTGGGATTCTAGTCTTCCCGTAGGAGAGATAGTCATGTACAAAGTTTCACCTAGTGGTTTGTCTTAACAGTTGATTTATCTCATTTACCTCTCTGACTCATCACTTAAGGCTGGAACCATGATTGGCAAGGATGTATAAAAGAAGTGATCCTCTCTGGGACATATCAACAATAGGAACCCTAAGTATTGCATTCTAGTGTTCAATATTAAGGTAGTATGGCAACTTTTTAAACAAGAATTCTAGGATATTTTCTATTCCTGGTGGCCTGGGAAGTTCACAGAGTTTCAATTCTAAAGGATTAACTTAGCAACCAGGTCTACTATTTGCGAATATGTTACCTTGGATAGTTTATTATTATGAGCCTTAGAATAGGTTTCTGAAATCAAGATGCAATTAACATTATCAATCACCAGGATTTTGTTTTGAGTTCTAAATAAACACACACACACACACACACACACACACACACACACCCTAAATAAAGAGGTAAATTAATGCAAGGTCAAATGACCAGAAATTTAGTTTATTTGGGGCTAGCAGAAGAATTGCAGTTCTGGAAATGCATGCTATAGTAAGCCACAGGTGAAGTCTGTTGAGGGTTTCAGATGAAGTTTATTTATGGACAAGGAGAGCAAAAAGGGGGAGTCCAGCCTGAATCTAAGCAGTAAGTTCATTGGCTTGAGGATAGGGAGAGAGCTTGGTGGATATTCATTGGTCAGGAAAAAACTCTCAGTCATATGTAAATCAGGCATATGTATGAGCATCTGCATCTAATATCCTTCAGTTCCATTTTAGGTTGAAGTTCTCCCGCTCTCTCTCTCTCTTTCTCTCTCTCTCTACACACACACACTATATGTATATGATGTATATACAATATATATAATGAATCATATATAAATATTTAGTTTAACATTTAAACACATGTGAGTGCTTTATAGGATTTTAAACAGCACAAAAATAAATATTATTTTCTGTAATAATTTATGCCTAAAGTGCAATTTTTCTCCCAGCGGAAAAGGAGACTTAGAAATATTAGTAAATTCCCAGAAGATAGTTATTAGAGTAGTTTCAGTATTTTGTAATGTATTTTCATTAGAAATATCTTTAGGTGATTACAGAAACTGAGGATTCTCTCTATCCTGATTTATAATTATACTTGTATTTTGCAGCTCTCTTTGAGGTTCTGAGCTTTTGTACTCAACATTTTAGAATCTACATAAGAATTGCTATGTCCTGTCAATTTTACTATAATCAAATACATTTCAAAGCCAAACATTATGATGTTTAAAAAAGGACAGAGGACAATTATATTTGACAAACAATTTTTACATGACCTGAAACTGTCTTAGGATTAAACACCCTTTTATGTCCTGATTTGCTTGGAAGTATTTGCTTAGTTGAAACTTGTGGAATCATTTCACTTTACTTTGTGGGCTGATTAAAAAAGTTGAAAAAGTCTCAACCAAGATTTAAAATTTTGCCTCTTTGCTCTCTTGAATGAGAGCTCCCAACAGAGGAACTACCAATTTTGTATTGAACACATTTTGAGTTGTTACAACTAACAATGTAATCATTTATGCAATTTCCATGAATACCCAGGAGACGGTAATGCTTTTCTGTTTGTGGAGGAGTACAGAGTCATTGCTCAAAACACTTGACATAACTATGAGAAAACATCTAATGTTGAAAATAGAAAACAGTTTTCTTTTTGTTATGTTTAGTATAAAATAGAAGCATTCATGTTTTTCTCACAGTTTAAAACTAGGCATGTGGAAATTTTTTGTGTCATTCAGAGGGCAAATAAAATAAATAATTCACACTGAATTATCAATTCTGTTTTAGAATCTGAAAAATTTCCCTATGTATGAATTTCAATTAACCCTGTTTTTAATAATCATATTTGAACTCTCTTGAGTATATTCATTTTTCAATAAAAATTTGTAAACTGATGGAAAGGTTAAAAACAAATACTAAAATGTTAGGTTATAAAATTTGAAATGTGCAATATTTCTCATTTGTCTCCCTGATTGCCTTACTTGGAGATTCCCTTAATATCCCACCAACCTGCCACTCCATCCTCAATTCTTGCAAAAAGGGTATTTTAGATTTCAAAACTTCAAAGTTTTTAAGAAAGATTCAGAAGATTAATGCTATTTTGAAAGATTGGTTCTCAAAATAAACACATAAAGGAAGCACATTTTCTGAAAAGAATTGGAGTAGTTTTGATGTTCTTTTCCTGAAATAAATAATTTAGAGAGATAGGGCTGCACCTTCAAAGCCTCTGTTTCTTTAACAGAGGTCCCAGAACATAATCACCTCTATTCTTTCAAGTGACGGATTTTACCAGGTTGGAATTAATTCATAAGCACTCTTGGAGATTAGTAAAAAGGCCACCTCTCACCCCTGGAAAGAAAAAAAAAACATTTCCCCCTCAAGATTAGAGAAGATGAAGGATAGGCTCTTAATTCCCTAAGTAGAGTTCAATGTTCGATTTTATAAACCCAGTAGCTAAAGGTCAGGTTATTGTTATAACATCACACACACACACACATATTGCTCCTGTGAATGATTTTTTGGGGGCCGTTTTCCTGTGAGAAGTCACCAAATAAGAGATGTCTTTGGCTAGTATTGTTATTTCTTTACTTTTTGGCTAACCATAACAAATCTCAGCAACAAAATCAGTGGTGATATAGCCTATACTTAAGAGTACAGGCATGATGTCATTCACCTTTAATTCAAATCCTGGTTCTAAAGTTAACTAGCTATGTAACTTTGGATATCCTACTTACACTCTCTCTCCCTTAGTTTTCTCTTTCACAAAGGAAGAATAATAATCAAACAAAACTGATAAGGTTTCTTTAGGACAAAGCAATGACTCAACATGTAAAATATGATACATGATCAGCTTTCAATGGAATTTAGATGTTTTTATTATGATCAATCCTGTTTTAATAATCATCAGATCATCACTATTACCAGCATAATCATCATTATTAAATTCAGAATTTCTGTTTTATTGGATTACTAGATGCCAAGTGCATGAAAATTCATGCACTGGGGTGGCCAGGGGGTCCCTTAGCCCGGCCTGCCCCCTCTCACAGTCCAGGAGCCCTCAGGGGCAGGAAGCCACCTGGCAATCAGGGGAAGGTGACGCCCCATCACACCTCTGCTGCTGCCACTGTCGGCAGTGCAAGCCTCAGCTGGCCCTGGTTACCTGAGTCTCGGGCAGCCCTGGGCGGCTGGGCAGCTGCCATCTGAGGCTCGCCTGTGCCTCGGGCTGACACTGGGTGGCTGGGGGACTGAGGGGACTGGGGAACTCTGGAGGCAGATGCCCGGCAGGGCTGAGGGGACTGAGCACCGCCATCTTGTGACTGTGGGCTCGGCCATCTTTGAGGGCGGGGCACTTAATTAGCATATTCCCTCCTTATTGGCTGTGGATGTTGCCATCTTTGTGATGGTGTGTGTCAATGAGCATATTCCTCTTTATTAGATAGGATATCAATCTTTTATCTTAGTGGATTAATTTTGTTCCTGTATTTAGTAGAGGAAAGTGCATGTATATTGTGTTGGGGCATTTAATGGTTTTTTCTCTCAATTCCTCAAAGGCTGAACTTAAGAATAAAATAATGCATCATATTGAGCAATACATATGCACTTAGATATATAATTATTTTAATTTTATGTTCCAAAAAACCCTCAAAAATGCCTTAAGAACATTGCATTTTGAAAATTTAAATTTAAGCATTTTGTAAGAGGTTCTTAGATACTTTAAGCATATTTTTTAACTCATATAGAAATCTACTGTGCATTGAAGGTAAAATGAAAATTTGTACCATTTCAGTACATAGTCAAGTGAGGAATTGAAAAGGAATAAAGTAAAAGAAAAACAGAAATCCAACTTTATAGCCTAACTCCATATTCATTCCAGTACTATGAATAAAATTATCCCTTTTCTTTTAAAAAAGCTGTTATAAGGCTTTTCTCTTTGGTACTAGGATATTAAAGATCATATGGTTCTACATCTTCTTCTCAATGAAAAAAATATAAAACTAACCCTCCAAGATGCTGTATAGTTGGGGGTCAGGGGGGATTGTGGTGAGGGGCACGGAGTAGGATAGAATGAATCCATAAGGGAAAAAACAAACGATTCCATTTAAAAGTTAATCAGGCTATATGTTCCAGAGGATCTATAATCAGGAGATATTGTTCAGAGGATATTGAATATTCAGGAATCTTGTTCAAAAAGAGCTAATATACTTATTTATACATTTCACATATTATTTCTTCTTCTTCTAAATGTATACTTCCCTCTCTTTGCCTGGATAAAACTACTGTTTTTCATTTCTCTGCTAATACAGAATTTCTGCCTCATCTTCTTACTTTTACCTTACTTTCTAATCATACCTCCTATCAAGGAAACAATAAAATAACTTAAAATATTTTTAAAATTTCAAATTACAGTTAACATACAATACTATACTAGTTTCAGGTGTACAATCCCATAATTAGACACTTATATAACTTATGAGGTGATCACCCTAAGTCTATATATACAGAAGTTATTACAATACTATTGATTATAATCCCTATGCTGTACTTTACATTCCTGTGACTAGTCTTTAACTATGAATTTTTATATCTAAATCACGTCACCTTTTTCACCACCATCCCTACTCTCCACTCCCATCTGGAAACCGTCAAAATATTCTCTGCATCTTTGAGTCTGTTTCTGTTCTGCTTGTTTATTTATTTTGCTTTTTTCAGATTCCACATTTAAGTTAAATTACCTGGAATTTGTCCTTCTCTGTCTGACTTACTTCACTCAGCACAATACCCTCTACATCTGTCCATGTTGTTGCAGGTGGCAAGATTTCACTCATTGTTGTTTTTTTAAATATCTGAATCATATTCCATTATAAATGCACTACTTCTACTTTATCCATTCATTTATTGATAGACAATTAGGTTGCTTCCATATCTTGGCTATTGTAAGTAATGCTGTAATAAGCATGGGAATGTGTGTGTCTTTTCTATTTAGTGTTTTGGTTTTCATCAGATAAATAGCCAGAAGTGGAATTTCTGGATCTTTCTTTGTCTCTTGTGGTAGCTTTTGTTTTAAAGTCTATTTAGTCTGGTTTAAGTATTGCTACCCAAACCTTTTTTGGAAGATAGTTCATGAAATTTCTTTTTCCATCCCTTTACTTTCAGTCTGTGTCTATCTTTCAATATGAAGTGAGTCTCTTGTAGACAGTACATATATGGGTCATCCAGCATATGTCTTTAGATTGGAATATTTAATTTGTTTGCATTTAAAGTAATTGTTGATAGATATGTATTATTGCCATTGTAATTTTCATTTCTCCTTCTCCTCCTCTTCCTCCTTTTCTTCCTTCTCCTCCTCCTTCTTTTTCCTGACCCCCACCCATCAAAGTATATTTCTAACTTTATTTTTATTTCTAACTTTAGTTTTGAATTGTCTTCCTAGATGATGTTACATATGTTAATAACATTAGTATAACAACTCCCTGAAGAGAGGTTTACTTTTTTCTCCCTTTTTATTGAATTTTTTAGGGTGACATTGGTCAACAAAAGTACAAAGGCCTCGGATGCACAGCTGTACAACACACCACCTATACAATCTATTGTGTGTTCACCATCCCAAGTCAAGCCTTCGTCCATCACAATTTATCCCCCTTGCACCCTCCTCCATCACCCCTGCCTCCCCAGCAATTACCATAATGTTGTCTGTGTCTATGAGGTTTTTTAATTTTTTTTTCTTTTTTGCTCAGTCTCTCCACTCATCCCACCTTACACCCCAATCCTCCCAGCCTGCTATTGTGATAGTGGTTTGGTGATGATAAACTCCTTTACCTTTTCCTTGTCTGAAAAGCTCTTTATCTGCCTTTGATTCTAAATGATAGATTGGCTGAATAAGGTAATCTTGATTGTAGGTCCTTGCTTTTCACTATTTTGAATATTTTGTGCCAGTCCCTCCTGGCCTGCAAAGTTTCTAGTGAAAAATCAGCTGACAGTCTTATGGAAGATCCCTTGTAGGTAACTAACTGCTTTTTCTTGCTGCTTTTATGATTCTCTCTTTGTCTTTAACCTGTGGCACTTTATGATGTGTCTTGGTGTAGATCTTTTTGAGTTCATCTTATTTGGGACTCTCTGCACTTCTTAGACATTTATGTCTATTTTCTTCACCAGGTTAGGAAATTTTTCTGTCATTATCTTTTCAAATAGGTTTTCAATCTCCTCTTCTCCTTCTGACCCCACTGTGATGCAAATGTTGGTATGCTCGAAGTTGTCCCAGAGGTTCCTTAGAGTAACCTCATTTCTTTTTTGTATTCTTCTTTTCTTTTTGCTATTCTGATTGTTTTGGTTTGTTTTTCTTCCTTCTTTTCCAAAATGCTGATTTGAGCCTCTGCTTCATCTATTCTATTCTTGATTCTCTGTAATGTATCCTTCATTTTAGTTGTTGTATTTTTTTATTTCCAACCGCTTCTTTTTCATGTTTTCTATGTCCATTTTTATGTTTCCTATCTTTTTGTTGAACTTATCACTAAGTTCATCTACTCTTCCCCTAAGTTCATTGAGCATCTTTATAATCAGTGTTTTGAACTCTGTAACTGGTAGAGTAGTTGTTGCCATTTTGTTTAGTTCTTTTTCTGGAGTTTTCTTCTGTCCTTTAACTTGGAACATTCTTTCATCATTCACCTCTTCATTTTGGCAGCCTCCTTGTCTTTGTTTCTATGTATTAGGTAGAGCCGCTACATCTCCCAGTCTTGGTAGAGTGGCCTTATGTAGTAGGTGTCCTACAGGATCCAAGTGGTACAGCCTCCCTAGTCATCCTAGCTGGGTGCACTAGGTGTGTCCCTGTGTGGGATGTGTGCACTGTCTTGTAGTTGAGCCTTGATTGTTGTTAGTACATCAAGGAGAGGGCTTGATTCCTTCCTCCCTCCCCCCGCCCTCTGCCTCCTGCCCCAGACAGATTGGCTGTGAGGACTGGCCACAACCACCATGGGGGATCTGCGGTGCAAGGGCTGACCCCATGTAGCAGAACTCATTTCAGCAGGGCTCAGGTATCTGCCTAGTCCAGCCCTCTAGTGTGTAGCTTGTGGAATGGTTGGGTAGTGCTTGGGCATGATCTGAAGCTGTTTACTGGGTGTGCTGACTCTGGGGCCTCCTGGGAGGTGCTGGCCAAGTTCAGCCACCACCTGTGTCCTGCCTAAGGCCACCCAGCATGAGCTACAAAATGATCTGCAGATGGTGCTGTTTGTCCTGGGCTTGGAGGAGCCCAGGACAAGAGAGGCTAAGCTGCAAACTAAGGCTGGCTGCTGATAGTGTCATGTCTGAGCCACTTAGCAAAAGGTATTGGGTATGCAGAGGCCAGATACTCAGTAAAGTGATTTTCATTGCCTCAGTAGCTGTATATCTTTTGCGAGACAGAAAGACCCTTCCTTATTTCTTATGTTTGTTGCTTAGTAAGCAGACCTAATAAATAATTCTCAAATTAAAGAATAAATTTGACATTAAACTTAAATAAACATATAGTCCTCACTAGAAAATTTGGTCCACATACAAGGTGAAATAAAACCTGACTGAATTTTATCATTAGCTTGATCATACAAAAATTGCCTTATTTCTCTTCTTGGCTTTGTGTGTGTAGACACTATTTTGTTTATAGTGCCTTCACATAAAATTTTATTTTTATCTTTTTCCTCTATAGCCTGATAACAACACTTTAAAAGACTCCTTTACTCATATTTTTATAGAAAAAGTTAAGTTTTCAGATGAATAAAAATATTGCAAATAATGCATTAATATGTTTTTATGTTAGCAATTAACATAAACTTTAAACAATGTTTCCTTGATTAGTTCACAGAACTGTGAAAAGAGTCTTGTAAAAAATGTTTAGGTAGCATTGAACAATGCTACAAAACAAATGTGTTTTTCAAATGAAGGGGTCTTATATTAATAAAGAAAAAGGAAGAATGGGAAAAAAGGACAAGCACTAAATTAGAGTGGATTTAACAATATTGTAGATAGAAAGTTAATATTGAGAAATCATTGTATTTACATATCAATTATAATTTCAATAACATTTAAAATACACATGCCTTGCTGGAGAACATTATGCTAAATGAAATAAGCCAGGCAGTGAAAGATAAGTACCATATGATTTCACTCACATGTGGAATTTAATGAACAAACTGAACTACCAACCAGGTGAGAGACAGACTTATAGACAGAGTGCCAGAGAGCAGGCAGACTGTTTGGGCAGGAGTGGGTGGGGGGAGGTTTGAGGGATGAGAAAAAAAAAACAAGAGTGAACTCCGGGTCATGAACAACAGTATGGTGATTGTGGGGTTGGGGAGGGGGCAGGGAGAGGAGGATGGGTGGAGGTGGAAGAGAGCATAGAGGAGATAAATGGTGATAGAAAAAAAAATAAAGTAAAAACTAAAAAAAAAAAAAAAAAAACACAAAAACCCACATACTATCTCTAATAGTAGCAAAAAGTATAAAATATCTAAAAGTGAATCTAATAAAGATTGTGCACAACATGAATACTTAGATCTATAAGAAATTTCTAGGAGATATTAAAAAACTAAACACATGGAGAGTTATATCATAAAGTCCATCATTAAACTATATGGTAAATATTAAGTACACTTAGTATACTTTATTGTATGTAATTCATCATTAGCAAAAGGACGGGGAAAGAAAGAAAAAGGAAGAGAGAGAGAGAAAGAGAGGTAGAGAGAGAATGAGAAAGAAAGAAAAAATAGATGTCTGATTCCAGCATAACTAAAGTTTCTCTCTGCTCTTCTTATCTCTTCTTATTCCAACATCCCTCCTTCTTTCCAAGGACATTGACCTTTCTTTAATTTTAGGTTTGTGAAGTTTAGAATAAGTTTTTCTAATTATTCTGATTTATCTGATTAAACTTGTCATATCCTTCATTCTTTTGAAAAAAAAGTGGAATCTAGTTTGTTGTTTTTATTCTTTTCCACAGATTGAAATATATGTACATATATGTTATTTGTTATTTGTATTATGTAGGGTGAAATCTGCCAAAAACAAAAACATTTGACACTATAACTCATCATTCCTGGCATTCACTGTATATCTCACCCTCATAGAATGTTATTGTAAGCTGAGATTTATTTTCAGGTAAATATACTTTCTGGATATGAGTGATGTTTCACAACCTGGCATTAATATAGATACTGGTACTCTCTATTCCTTAAGCATCCCTCTTAATCAATTAAGCTGTGTCAAAGCCATCTTGCTTGTTGATATATTTTTTTCCATGAGAAGGTGGAATTCAAATTGTTATATAATAATTTTGTAAGTTGTCAAATTTCATTTTAATTGCAGCCTTTAAAATTCTACACTTCCTTGAATCTTTTGTATTCAGTGGCTTAGCAGCTTTCTCTCCACTTTTTTACTTTCAATGTTTATACATTGTCAGGAGATACATATGATTCAGATTCAGGCCACACAAAACCAAAAATAAATATTCTGAACCCCAATTGAAAAGCATACCTAAATATTTGGGTTCCATGTAGAGCCTCACACAAATACATAAGGTGACATTGTTATGAAGAAAAGAGTCCCTAGAGGCCCCTAGAAAATGCCTTCACCTCTACAGTCTCCAGTGGTTATACTCAAATAGAACTTAATGTAATCTTTACATTTTATGTGATTCCCTGTATTTCCTTGGAACATCACTGTTTGTTTTGCAAGAGAGGGATCTTGACTTAGCCTGTATCATGGGATTACTAAATCCATCTCCGGCCATCACGATTTGACACCATGCCTGATCTTTTGACAAGTTCTTTGATTGTGGATTTTTTCTCTGTTGCATCTTGTTCAGAATAATTCTGACCATTATCTGAAATAACAATATTAAGAAGGACAGACAATATTAAGAAGAATTTTTTCTTTTGTTAAGAAGCAAATGCTGTGGCTGTTCTGCTCAGAGGCCCTTGGGTCCATCCTTAACTCCATCCCCTCCTGCATCCCAGTAGTCTCCCTGCTCCAGTGTGCTTTTGCCCCCTCTACCGAGGTCAGTCCTCCGTTTATCAGGGATGCTCTGCTCACATTGGCAGAGAGCTCGAAATGTCTGGGTGGGACTTTCCTCCAGCAGGCCCTCAGCCAATGCCTCACACCTCAAGTTGGAACAAATCTGAAATTCCAGAGTTCTGCAATAAAGGGCCGAAGGTACTCTTCTCAGACACTGGATGGGGTTGCAGCCTTGGTTACCTTCTTACTTTTCTCTGTCATGTGCTTCCCATTGCCCAACCAGTTTCCCTTGGTGATCTCTCCTGGGATTATTTCCTTAATACAGCACCAGCAAAAGTATCCTCTTCTTAAGAACTGCTTCCAAGGAGCCTGACCTAAGACAAACTATAAGCACATTACTCACTTCCAGCCCATGGGACAAGTTTCTAAAGATAATTCAGCTCTCTTTAGCAAATTTTTGCAATATTTTTAAGACTGAGTAAGTGTTAAAATTATTTTAGATTGGGACCTCCCTAAAACCATTATTGGTATTTTACATACTAAGAATTGGTCTCTTGATTGTCTTCTGACTATACTTAATGAATTTATAGTCTCCAGGGGAAAAGACGTCAGTTGAATGTAGCGCTCATAATTTGCTTATTCTTTTATAGTGCAGTTATGCTTTCCACTCTGAGGAGCAGGAAATCTTATTTCTGAAACCTGAGAAACAATATAGGAATTGTTAACTTTCATGTATTTTTGATATGCTAATGTTTTGATATGATGACAGTTGACTGCTAGTCAAAAAGGATCAAAATGACATTACAGCACTGTGTATCATGTACTACAGTAATGCAAATACTAAGAGCCGGAGTTCTTCCTTAGAGAGCAGCCAACTGGGGCAGAGAGATTTGCAAACTGAGCTCACCCATAGCATCCACTGTACCAAGGAAGTTGCCAGAGAGTGACTGTCACTGAGTCTCCTGCACAGCCATTGAGTAAGTGGGAGCTTCAACAGAAGAACCTCCTGACTCTGGAGGCAAAGCGCCTTCTTCTGTTTTGGTCTTGTGGTAAACCTTCAACTCCTTATATTGACAAAGCCTGAGATTGTGCCAACTGGCACGGGATAAACGTTTGAGTCGAAGGTTAACATCACAAAGTGGAGTTAAGAAGGATGGATTTAGAGAGGCAACAAATTGATCACACATACACAGTTTAGATGGTCTGATATCCAAAATTAAGTAAATATTCAATTTTGTTGTGTGCTTAGCTTTATTTCAAAAAACACAGAGCATTCTAGATTTTTTTTTAATACAAAAGCAAAGTCACTAAGTTATACACGATCAGAGGGCAATGGATTATTTTTTTTATTAGGTTCTAGTAATAGGGGTTAAAGCTAGATAATTCAATAGATAATTCAAGCACTCCTTTTTAAATTGTGTACTTATATTTTTATTGTTCTGAACTATATCCTTCATTTTGTTTAGTTGTGGTTGTATCTGAATGAGAAGAGGAAATGGGAATAAATGTATATATCCAATTCATTGCTTAATTTTGTTTTCAGGGTTATTAACATTCATTCTGCCAGTCACATAAGAAGTGGTAATCTCTGGAGCACATACCCATCACACTCTTTGTTTCGATGAAAGGAATATTTGAAATATTTTTCTTTTTTATGCTTGATTAAGTCATAAAGGTAATGTGGTATTGTATATATCTCACATGGTAGCAACTTCTTATTTTACAGATGAAAAGTTTGATAGCTAAAAAAGTCACAGGTTGCTCATGACAGAATCCATGCATAGTATACAAGCATCTAGGCATCCAAGTATCCAGACATGCAAATCCTTTCTATGAAGTCAGATGGGGGAGGGACAAGTGTGGCATTGGTTGGTTATTGCCATACAAGTCACCCTAATATTTAGAAACAAGCATTTAGTTAGATTATGATTTTTACAGTTTGGCATTTAGGTGAGGCTTAGCTAGGCAGTTCTTCTGTTTTGGGCAGGGTTCTGTCACCCATCTGTGTTCTCTGTGTGGTGGCAGCTTTGCTGATTTCAGCCGGGCTCCCTCATCTGTGGGCCTCAGCTTTGACAACAATGCTGACTGGGGACCATTATTTTGCCTACCACAGATGGCTAGCAGTCCAATATTTCCTGTACAATATTACCTTTATGACTTCACCAAGCATAAATAAAGAAAAATATTCCTGTACAATGTTGGCATTTCCCACTCTCCTTCTCTTGCAATCAGGCATGTTGTTTGTCTTGTCTAGTTTCGTGGATGAGAAAAAGAAAAGCTTTGAGAGATGGGAACAACATAGACTGAACAGGCTGAAGTTGGAAGAGGTAACAGATGCTGTAGGTGCATACCACATTCCCTTCGCCTGTGCCAGATGTCATCTGCAAATAGCACAAGGGGAACCAAAGTCCACTTTGTGAAGGTGGCCTCAGGAGCAAATGGCTTAGTTTAAAATATTTGTTTCTGAACCATGCTTCTAAAACAAGAACTGGGTCCAGTGGAAGAGAATACAGCAGTGCTCACAGAGATGGTACAAGCCAGTATAGCAGGTACAGAGTAGAGAAATCTTAAAGGAATATGTGTGTGGAGGGGTGGGTGGTCATAAAGAGGCTCTCAGTGTTGGTGGGAGTGATGGAGAAGAAGCTGTTCAAGAGTGACAGTCCAAGTTTGTCCAGTATAATTATAGGTATAATTAATAAAACAAAAGTTACCCATAGATTCCCCCATTCATATGGTATGTAAATATGACTGGCTCCCTCATTTATCATCCTTTTTGTTTTAATTTTTTTTTCCTCCAAGTTTTTCAATGCTTATCTGTAGTTGTAGTGCAGCCAGAGAGATAGGGTATTCTTTATACAACCTTCCTGACATAGATTTTCTTCTGTTTTCACCTGTGGCTTAGCATTGATTTCAGGTGGCATGGAGGGAGTGACTGTTTCTTCCTGACAATTTATGAACTGGCAAGGATGGGTGTAAGAAGCCGGAAATCTGTTCTTATACTAATAGCTGTATTTCACTTTCTGTATATTTACCTGTAGAATGCCTTTTCATTTTTCTAATTAGGTGCATAATTTTTCAATTACGTGCTGTTCTTATATCTGGATGGAAACAACACTTAACTGCTAAGAGACAGGCAAGCTGACTTGGTGCTGTTGAGAGCAAATGAAACCTAAGTATTAAGAAAAGAAACACTTGGAATTCAATGAAGAAGTGGGGGCTTATGTGACACTCTAGTGCTGTGGGCTGGAGTTAAAAGAACGTAGCAAGGGAATTGAATCTCCCAGTGCTCAGGCTTATGACGGCAACAATAAAGCGATTTTTATCCTCTAGTCAACAGCTTTCTTCTGCCAAATTTCCCAAGACTCATACAATGAGAGCATCCATCCCAAAATGATTAATGCAAATTTAGTAATTGTGCATATGGATCATTTCTCTGTCACCCATTTTACTCATAAAATGTGCCTTTCTCTCCATGTACGAATTGCTCATGTTTTGTGCCATTCACCTGTTGCTGGGGGCCTGGAACAAATTACCTCTTTATGTGAGGCTGCAGGAAGAAGAAATTACCACATTTGTGGCTGGCACCCACTACTAACCCTAGCATGTAATTATTTGAGTCAGAATGATTATAGTCACAGAGTCAGATTTATCTTGGGTATCAGAAGGATAGCATATGAGGTCTGATCCACAGCTGGACAATTTTCCGAAGGGAAGATAGGTGGAGGGATCTAGGGCTCTGTTAAAAAAAAAAAGATACATTTCTAGTAGCAAAGATATTTTAGTAGAAACCATTGAGACCTCAGGGGTTCTGGCTTTTGTAAAAATTTAAGTGAAATGAGTGCAAGTGCAAGGTTTTGAGTAGAGAGCCCTGGGGAAGTTAATCAGGACAGGAAGTATTTATTGTGTTGCCAATCTCACCATGTGACCTCTCCCAAAGCACTTCATACAAGACCCTCAAACTTAATCAATCATTATGGCTAGGTGGAGTAAACTAGAAAGCCCCTCAGGCTTATGTTATCCCTTTCAAGTTTCTGGGAAGCATTGATGCCTGCCTAACAGGCCCTTTCTGGAAAATACTAGCTCCTACTCAGAGGACACCAATCAACCCCAGGCTGTGTGCAGCCGGGCTTTCATTGACTGTGCAAGATAGGGTAGCCATTGTAAGGTATGGGCCTCCTCCAAAAAGCCATTTGCTGGTTAAACGTCTCACTACTTTCAGACACTCCCATTTACTAACCTGAGAGGCTCTATGTTCACTCACTCTACTGCCATGTTACATCGAATTTTTCTTGCACGCCACAGGCTGTCAAGCAGATTTTTTTAAAATGACCTTTTAAGTGCCAGTAAATGGTGGTAGATTAAAAACAAACACGTTTCCATATTGAGAATTGGAAGAAAAGTGGACAAAAAGCACATGCCTACTTAGAAATGCCACCAAAGGATGTCAGCCACAGAGAATACAGCGACCTAATGCATCCCTTTCTCAAATGCTTAGCAACTACACTTTTTGAAAAGCAGATGATTTGAAGCCCCGCTTTTAAGGAAGCTTGCTGTCTCCTCTTCTTACTTTAGGATAAATAGGGAAATGAGAAATAATAACTACAACAAAACACACATACTAAAATTGAAGGTTTCTGTTGATAGGTTTGTAGGGGAAAATTGTCAGAAGCATTGAAATGGACAAAAAAACAATAATTACTGAGTGTCTTTGTTAGCATACTTTTCCTGGTTTTCTGATTCTATTTGGTCCTGCTTTGAAAAGTCCTCTTTGAGCTATTTACTAATGCAAATAATTCTTGCTCAAAGAAATGAAAATGAATTTTGTTCCGTAGGATGAAACCAATTATTGCCTTATAGATAGTATTCAAATTCACATCTATTTGCCCATTTATTTCAACATTCATGATTGTCTTTATATTAGTTTCATATGCACAACCCTGTAATTAGACATTTATATAGCTTACGAAGTAATCACCCCGATAAATCTAGTACACATCTGACACCATATAGAGGAATTACAACATCATAGACTATGCTGCACTTTACATTCCCATGACTATTCTGTAACTACCAATTTGTATCTCTAAACCCAGGCATTGTTCATTGGTTTTTTTACTGGTTCAACTTGATATCTGGGCTGAATATCCTTCAAAGTAATTTTAAATTGAAGGCACAGGTGTTGAGATGAAGTTTAAAACCATTTGATGGCAAAGATACAGAATCAGATGGTTTTGTCCTCCTACTTCTTCAGTATGTAAGGAGTAGCTTACACAGGAATATCTATGATTGCTCCTAATCAAGTATTTATATGCTTCTCTCTCTCCCCCCCTTCTCATGTGTGTGTGTGTGTGTGTGTGTGTGTGTGTGTGTGTGTGTATGTATGTGTGTGTGTGTGTGTTAATCCTTACCCAAGGATATTTTTTCCCATTAATTTCTTAGAGAGAGTAGAGAAAGAGAGAAACATCGATGTGAGGGAGACACATAGACACATGGATTGGTTGCCTCCTGCATATGCCCCAACAGGGCCAGGAACAACCCAGTTATGTGCCCTTTAGGGGTATCAAACTCACAACCCTTTAGTGCACTGGCTGATGCTCTAACTACTGAGCACACAAGTCATGGCAAATATTTGTATGCTTTGATGCAACTTTACTGTTATGAATATTGTAAGAAAAAGGTCAACAAATGAATTTAGAAGATCATTGAACTCATTGGCTCTTTAGAAGGGGTGGGCTTCATAGTAGCTTACATATCCTCTAGTAGCTATTTTTTAAAATTTAAATTCTTTACCATTGAAAGTATTACATATGTCTCCTTTTTGCCTCATTGACCTCTCCCCACCCGCTCCCACTCCCCAGCATATGCCCTCACCCCACTACTGTCTGTATGCATTGGTTATGCTTATATGCATGCATACAAGTTCTTTGATGATCTCTTTCCCCCCTCCCCCACCTTCCTCTGCCTTCCCTCTGAGGTTTGATAGTCTGTTGGATGCTTCTGTGTCACTGTTTCTATTTTTGTTCATTAGTTTATGTTGTTCATTATATTCCACAAATGAGTGAGATCATGAGATACTTATCTTTCTTTGACTGCGTTATTTCGCTTAGCATAATGCTCTCCATGTCCATCCATGCTGTGGCAAATAGTAAGAGTTCTTTCTTTTTTACAGCAGCATAGTATTCCATTGTGTAGATATACCACAATTTTTCAATACACTCATCTGCTGATGGGCACTTAGATTGTTTTCAAATCTTAGCTATGGTGAATTGTGCTGGTATGGTGAATTGTGCTGGTGCATATATTCTTTCTGATTGGTGTTTCTGGTGTTAATTCTTCTTTGAATGTTTGGTAAAACTCCCCTGTGAAGCCTTAGGACAAGGACTTTTCTTTGCTGGAAGTATTTTGATTACTGCTTCAATTTCATCAGTAGTTATCAGCTTATTCAGATTTTCTGATTCTTCTTGAATGAGATTTGGAAGATTGTATTTTTTAGGAGTATGTCCATTTTGTCTAGGTTGTCCAGTTTGTTGGAATAGAGTTGTTCATACTATTGTTTTTACAACCTTTTGTATTTCTATGGGGTTGTTACTTCACCTTTTCCATTTATTATTTTGTTTATTTGGGTTCTGTTTCTTTGTTTCTTGGTGAGACTGACTAGAGGTTCCTCCACCTTGTTTATCTTTTCAAAGAACTAGCTCTTGGTCCTATTGATCTTTTATATTTTTTGATTGGTCTCTATGTTATTTATTTCTTCTCTGATCTTTATTATTTCCTTCCTTCTATTTATTATGAGCTTTTCTTGTTGTCTCTTTCTAGTTCTTTAAGTTGTAGAGTTAGATAACTTATTACCAGTTTTTCGTCTTCTTCTTCTTCTTTTATTTATTTATTTATTTATTTATTTGAGGTAGGCCTATGGTGCTATAAACTTTTTTCTCAGGATGGTTTTCACTGTGTCCCATAGATTTTGGATTGTTGTGTTTTCATTGTCATTTGTTTCCAGGATGTTTCTTATGTCTTCTTTGATCTCTTTGGTAACTCATTTATTAATAGTATGCTATTTAGTCTCCATGTGTTTGATTGTTTTTTATTATTTTTATTGTAGTTGATTTCCAATTTTATGCCATTGTAATCTGAGAAGATGCTTGATATGATTTCTATCTTCTTGAATTTGAAGAGACTTTGCCTGTGTCCCAATATGTGCTCTATCTTTGCAAATGTCCCATGTGCACTTTGGAATAATGTATATTCCATAGCTTTGGGGTGAAATGTTCTGAAGATGTCAATTAATTCCATCTGATCTACTGAGTCATTTAGGATTGCTGTTTCTTTGTTTATTTTTGTCTATAGGATTTATCCAGTGGTGTCAATGGGGTATTAAAGTCCCCTACTATGATTGTATTGCTGTCAATCTCTACCTTGATATTTTCCAGAAGTTTTTTTTTTTTAATGTATTTGGGTGCTCCTGTATTAAGTGCATATATGTTTATCAGAATTATATCTGTTTGTTGAATAGATCCCTTTAGTATTATGAAGTGGCATTCCTTATCTCTTGTTATCACCTTTGCTTTGAGGTCAATTTCATCAGATATAAGTATTGCTACCCCAGCTTTTTTTTTCATTTCCATTTTCCTGAAAAAATTTTTTCCATCCCTTCACATTCAGTCTATGTGAGTCCTTTGTGAGGTGGGTTTCTTGTAGATAGCATATATATGGGTCATGTTTTCTTATCCTATGTCTTTTGATGGGAGCATTTAAACCATTTATGTTTAAGGTTGTTATTGGTAAGTACTTGTTTGTTGCCATTTTTATTCTTTATGCCTGTGTTCCTTCTTCCCTTTCTATTTCTTCTTTTTATGGTAGTCCCTTTAGCATTTCTTGCATTGCTGGCTTGGTGGTAATAAATCCCCTTAGCCTTTTATTTTGTCTATGAAGCTCCTGATTTCCCCTTCATTTTGAATGATAGCCTTTCTGGATAATGTATTATTGGATTCAGTTTCCTGCTTCACATCACTTTGTGTACTTTGTTCCATTCCCTCTAACCTGATGTGTTTCTGTTGAGAAATCAGTTCATAGTTTAATGGGAGATCCCTCATAGGTAACTTTCTGTCTCTCTCTGGCAGCCTTTAAGATTCTTACTTTGTTGTTGATGTTTTCCAGTTTAATCATGATGTGTCTTGGTGTCAGTCTTTTGCTGTTTATCTTTTGGGACTCTGTGTGCTTCTTGGACTTGTGTGACTTTTTCCTTCCCCATATCAGGGAATTTTTCTGTCATTATTTCTGCAAACAGGTTTTCTATTCCTTACTCAACTTCCTCTCCCTTTTAGTTCCCCTATTATGCAGATGTTGTTTCATTTCCTATTGTCCTAAAGCTCCCTCAGAGTCTCCTCCATCTTTGTAAGTTTTTTTCCCCAGTTGTTGCTGATTCAGTCCTCAGCTTCTTCTAGTCTACTATTGAAACCTTTCATTGTGTTTTTTTTTGAAGCTATGTCATTTTTCATTTCCTCTTGATTCTTACACATGTTGGTGAATTTCTCATCCAGCCTTTTGAGAAACCATATAAACATTACTCTGAATACTTTCTCTGACAAATTGCTTGCCTCCATTTCATTTAGTTCCTTTTATGGTGATTCCTCCTTTTCTTTTATATGGGGGTTGTTTCTTTGTCTCCCAATTTTTGCTGTTCCTTTGAAATTGTTTCTATGTATTAGATCCAACTGCTATGCCACCCAGATTTTTAAAATGTGTCTTATGTAAACAATGTTTTGTGAAAGCCAGTGGTGCAGTCTCTCTGATCTTCTGGGGTAGGTATTCTAGGGATGCCTCTTACTATATTTGGCTCTCTTGGTATAGTTGGGTCTTGGGTGTTATTGTCCTGTTTGTGGATGGAATCTCCTCAGGGTGTCCATTTATGTGGCTTGCTCTCTGATGGAACAGCACAAAATACAAAATGATAAGACATGACAAAAAAGGAACAGAACACGAATGTATACAAGACACCTATAACCCCAATAAAGTGACCACCAGAGAAAAGAGAATGGGGAGAGAAAAGAGATTTTAAAAATGATAGTGAGAAAAGATAACAAGAGAAGAAAAAATAATATGGGGAGAAAACACAACAAAACAAACAATTAAATCAAAAAGCACAAACAAAAAACAAGCAGAAAAAGGGGCAGGAGAGACTCTGTAGAGACAGATCTTAAATACTGAAAATAAGGTTAGGGAATTGGATGAATAGGGGAATGACCATGGTTTAGTATAAAGAAGGCAGCAAGAGAATGAGTGGAGAATAAGAAAAAAAATTATTTATTTATTTATTTACTATTTTTTGAAAAGGAGAACAGAGGAGTGAGAAGATAGGCTTGAATTTAGAAAGTGAAACTAATTAAAAGATTAGGGAAAGAACAGAGCAAGTGAGGAGAGAAAAAATAATTTCGAGTGGTGAAGAAAGATAAAAGAAATGGGGAAACAGAATAGGAGCAGGGAAGAGAAAATTTTATACACAAATAAGCCAACAGAGACTACAATAATAATAACACATCAATAGAGCAGGTAAAGATCAATTTTTAACAAGGGGTAAAAAGAAAGGAAAGAGAAAAGCTAAAGAGGGGAAAGAAGAAAAAAACAGGATGAAACAGGAAGAACGAGGAAGAAAAAGGATAAAGAAAAAAATGAAATAAAATAACAATAAAAGAAAAATAATAATACAAAAAATTTTAATTAAAGAATGAAGTTCCATTGCTTTCAGTGTTTCAATGCCCCATAGGGGCTGGTTTAGGACCCCACTCTTCTGTTCTGTCTGCCAATTCTGGGCTTCCTGGTAAGTAGCTAGGTGCTGAGCACTGTCTTCGGCATTTAGCACCATGTTGAAGCTCCAAGCAATCCAGTGCTCCTCTGCTTGTGTCTATCTCCACAGGATTTTGCTGCAAGCAGGCATATTGGACCTGGCTGCTTGCCTGTCTGCCAGCTATCAATATTAATTACTCAAGTTTTTCTTTCTGACAGGGCTTTAGGAGGGGTGGTGCTGTTTCACTTTCAGGGGATCAGATGGATATTCTTTCCCTGACCCAGAGATACTTATCTGTGAGTGGCCCAAGATATAATTCTGGCCTTTGTCAGAGATCCTTGTATGGAGTCCAGTGGGTTTGGCTGGCAACCTGGGGTTTTTATCAGTCTGGTTCCTAGAATAGTGGGGCAGACCAACTCCTCTTCCAACCCAGGCACTGAGGGCTCTTTGGGGCTATTCAGTTTCCTTTGTATAGCTCAAAATGCAGGTGAGTGTGTGGCAAGCTGTATTACCTGCCTTGAGGTTACTGGGAAGGGCTAGCTCTTCAGGAGAGAAATGGCCCCTTGGAAGGTTAGGAATGTCCCAATTCTGGCGTCCTGGGCTTGTCTCCCTGCCTGCTTTCCTCCCAGTCTCTCCTCAGTCTCCACAAATCTGTGCCTCTCCCTGCTCCACAGCCTCAGGTGAGTTCTTGCAACTGAAAAGTTCTATGTTCTGGGTTTAGTGAATAAAAGCAAAGACTAAAAAAGGGAAACAACCATGAAACTGTAGGTTTCTCTCCTGCTGGCACTGTGCTGCTCAGGTCACTTTTCAGGCCACCTTTTGGGGTACAGCCTTTCATGGCTGTGGGTTTAGGTCTAGATTCCCTGGCAACCAGCAGCCCTGTAGCTTTTCCTTTTCTCATTTGGGTGTTACACCTGTCGCCAAGGGATGCAGCCTTGTGCAATGCAGCTTCCACCTCACCCTCTTGGCCTTGTGGCTGGGTGAACCTCTCCAGCTCAGATCCCTGTTCCTACCATTCTCCAAGCATCCTCTGCACTTCCTTGTTGAAAATTGTCTCCTCAGCTGTGTCTAATTTGTTAATTCTGGGTGGTTGTTCTCTGATTTAGTTGCTTTCTAGTCTGGCCCGCAGACCAGGTGCACAACACATCTGCCTCTTCAGCCACCATTTTCTCCTCCTCCATTGATTTTTAGAGAGAATGGTAGAGAGAAAGACAGAGAGGAATATTGATGTGAGAGAAACACTTCAATTGTTTACCTCCTCTAGTAGCTATTTTTTGACTGAGACACAAGGAAAGACCTGATTCAGCTAATCCAGTGGTCGGCAAACTGCGGCTAGAGAGCCACATGTGGCTCGAGAGCCGTGGTTTGCCACTCTGTTGACTAATGAGTTTGCCAATCACTGACCTAGACTCTCGATTCCAATAATTACAGGCTGTTGTTATTCCTTGTGATTAAGCGCCTATCCCAGTGGTTGGCAAGCCGCAGTTTGCCGACCACTGAGCTAATCCAACCTAGATTACATTAAATTCATATCATAGGGAAATATTCACTTGAATAAGATTTACACCAAGGCTTCAATTGATAAATCAAACGTGTTTTGGAATCTGGCTTCCTATAAAGTTTTTTCTTCTTTTCTCTTGTTTCTCCTTATTTACAAAATATAGTGTCTTTTATTGAACCATAATGAATCATCCTCCCTAAAACAAAGGTATAGTATAAGCCCTTCATTTTATTATTTTTTTTATTTTTTGGGGGAAATGTAATCAATTGTTTGGGAATAAGAAAGAAGAATGAAAACTCTCATTGTTTTGATATGAAAAGTAATGGGATGACTTAAACTTGCATTGATATACCTAATGAGTAATTTCAAAACTTCATTTTCTGAGGTGTTTGATAAGTTTAAGCTGAAGGCAATAATTTTTTTTCAAATTATGGGCTATACAAGGAAATACAGCAGAATATAACATATTACCTGATACTGGTTTTTCCTTCTGGCTTTATATTGCTGTATGACCAGAAAGTGAGACAGGGAGAAAAGAAAGATTACTAATTAGAATTGTATTTCTACAAAAAGTTATAAGCAGAAATTGCCTGTATTTATGCTATTATCTCATTTTCAATGATAAAGTTTTCTTGCACAAAGATTAGGAAAGTTCTTTTAAATTTAACTATAGAATTCAATACTTCTGAAGTTATAACCTTAAGTTAATTTACAAACTTCTCTATTTCAAACCTTTATACACACTCTGCGTCAATGACACTAGACTACATTCTGATCATAGAACATGTGCAATGCTTTGCTTTGCAAAAACCCTTTAATTCATGCACTGGAAGAGGGGGGTGGGACCCTCAGCCCAGCCTGCCCCCTCTCACAATCAGGGAGCCCACAGGGGTGGAAGGCGACCTAGCCATCAGGGGAAGGCGATGCTCCATCACACCTCTACTGCTGCCACTGCCTGCAGCGCAAGCCTCGGCTGGCCTTGGTTACCTGAGCCTCGGGTAGCCCTGGGCAGCCACCATCTGAGGCTTGCTGTGCCTCGGGCCAGTCTTGGGTGGCTGGGGGAGCTGGAGGGGGCTGGGCACCACCAACTTGTAGCTGTGCATGCCACCATCTTTGAGGGCATGGCAGTCAATTAGCATAGTCCCTCCTTATTGGCTGTGGGTGCCACCATTTTTGAGGGTGGACAGTCAATTAGCATATTCCCTCCTTATTGGCTGTAGGTGTTGCTGCCATCTTTGTGGGCAGGGCAGTCAATTAGCATATTCTCTCCTTATTGCTGTGGGCACTACCATCTTTGTGATGGTGTGAGGGTCAATTAGCATATTCCCTCTTTATTAGATAGGATGTTATCCATAATAAATTGGTAGAAATATAAGATAAATATAAAAAGGATTATAAAATTCAAGCCCTGATTCATTATTATTATTATTATATTCAAAACACATTTTCAAATAGCTATAAAAGTTTTTAAATCCTTTGAATCTCTGTACTTATGTCTGCCTGGGTCAGTGACAGACATTTCAATGATTCTAGGCGGTGCACATTTGCTGGGTAAACAGCAGAGCCTCATCTTCCTCACAAATGCAATCAGCTCTAATTATTTTTTCTATATATCTCTAAATAAAAGTGATCTAACCTTTATTTTAAAGAATAGCTTCATATTATTACTTTTCTTACAATAATTTCTTAATATCCATTGTATGAGTACTTGAATAATATTTTGTTTTGAGAAAAACTCCATCCCAATGTCTTCTATAACAATTATTCCAAGTAAGTCAAATATAAGAGTTTGA
The DNA here is from genome assembly GCA_026230045.1 of Corynorhinus townsendii. Lineage (NCBI taxonomy): Eukaryota > Metazoa > Chordata > Mammalia > Chiroptera > Vespertilionidae > Corynorhinus > Corynorhinus townsendii. The sequence continues at coordinate 95,780,485 of JAPDVU010000002.1, forward strand.
ATATTGACTATGATTGATAATATTCCCAAATGCATTGAACTCCTTTAGCAGTCCTGCTGTGCTTCACACTTTACTTTGAGCTCAAGTAGATATGGCTTTTACTTTCATTCATTCCATATTTATTTTACATTTCCCCTATTATCTAAGTGTGGCAAACAAAGGCTCATACCTTTCCTTGAACTTTTCCTATTCTCATTATCCATATTCAATAAGTTATCCATCATTATGAATTTAATTTCTCATATCTGCACCCTCCTTTTTGTCTCCATTGACCATATCTTGGTTCTGAATATTATTTAAACAGAGTTGTACAATAGCCTTCTATGTTTTATCATTACAGAATACATATGTAATTATATAACTTCCTTCCCCAGCTGCCAGCACCGGCTTCCCTCTGGCACCCAGGACCTTTGCTTTCTTCCAGTACCTGGGACCAAGCTTCCCTCATAGCCATGGCTTCATCCAGAAGGTCGTCCAGAAGGACATCCAGTCTAATTAACATATTATGCTTTTATTATTATAAATATGGAAAGACTTTGCCTTTCTTTGGAGAACTTCTTTTGCCTAAATTTTAAAAACAGCTACTTTTGAGAGTATAAAAATAAATTCAACACCAGTTAACTTAAAAAAAATTGAAATGACCTGTAGAGGACTGGGTGGGATGATTCAACATAAAAGGATTCAATCCCCTGTAACAGACCATTAATGTGAGGTTTCTTTATTTATTATTTTTAATAAATGGTCTCACAATTATGCAAGTTAATGATTAAATTGATGATAAATACTAATAAGAGTAGAATTTTTATGGAAATATTATCTGAAAAAATTACTTTTAGCTGTAGAAGCCTCTATAAGTAAACGCATTCTATAAATTTAAGATTAATCATAGCAATGATTTATATAATATTGAGTATTAGAAATAGCAACTTCTCTTTTTCTAAATGTTGCTGAAAACTCTGAAATCACTGTACAAAGGAAGTTTTAGGATAGAAAATATTTAATCTTTTAGAAGAATTAGATGGAGTAAATGACACTATACTAATCTTGATAATGACAATTGGTTTAAAGACCTGTGTGTTGCCTGATTATTAAGTTGAATCACAATCCATGTAAGTTCCCCCCAAATTAAGAATTTTATATACTTGTAGACTATAATCATTAATAACCATTTTTTTTCAAATTATGAATGCTATTTTTGAATGCAGCTGGCCTGTTTGGCAGTATATTTTAAGGAAGTTGTTAGAGTAATATAGGAAGGTACCAAAGGTTATATTACTGACAGCTATCAGTAAGATATCTTAGCCTGAGGATCACATATTTTTCTTAAAAATAAAGAAAAGCTAATAAGATACCAAAGTACATTAGCTGATGAAAAGTAAACCAAACAATATCATAGCTATCAAAATAAAATAATTCTGTGAGAGGATTGTCTAGGAAAATGAAGAAAAATTAATATTAATAAATGACTAAAATTCAATGAAAAGTAAACTAGATTTTCCCTTTAAACATAATGGTTTGAGCTTTTACATAATTATATTAAGAACAAATTTGAAGTTAAAGTATAGGAGTTAGAAAATATAAATTGGTAAGTTACCATGCCATTCTAAAATGGAACTTTCAAATACTATTAAAAGATGCACATTGGGTAAATATGTAATAGGATTGACACTTTCATCATCTCAATTTAAAACATACTTTTGGAGAGAAACCAAGATGGCAGCATAGGTAAGCACCTAAGCTGCTGCCTTGCACAACAATTTCAAAACTGCAACTAAAAGACAGAAGAGACACCACCCAGAACCACAGGAAAGCTGGCTGAGTGGAAATTCTACAACTAGAAGGAAAGAGAAAAACTAACGGAGGACTGGAGGAACAGCAAAGGGTTGAGGTACAGCAAAGAGTCTTTGTGCGCACAGAGAGGAAGGGCGGCTGAGAGCCTGGCTGACTTTCTCTGGCGGAAGGGGGAAAGAAGCCCCTGACTGCACTGACCCCACTTCCGACTGCACTGAACCCCAGTTCCGGCGAAACCCCGTGGACCCAGGCTCATACAGGGGAAGTCTGGACTGTCACATAGAGAGAAAGGCACTCGGAGACTCGGAGACCCGGGGGAGACCCTGGGAAGCCCCAGCAGGTAAGAGTCTGGAGGCACGTGCCAGTGTGCACAAAGACTGGAGGTTGCCACAGGTTTTCCCTAGCAGAAAGGAGTTGGAAGCTCCTGACTGCACTGAACCCCAGTTCCAGGTGAGCCCCTGGGGACCCATGCTCTTGCGGTGTGAGGGGGGAATCTGGACTCTAGGGCAGAGGCTCGGGAGGCAGGGAAGGCAGAGATCTGGAGGCGCGCCCATGTGTGGGCGCACAAGGGCAGGGCTGACGGGAAGCCAAGACTGTCTGCTCTGCCCTGAGACTCCACCCCATCCAAGCTGAGCACAGAGGCTTTTGCAATTTGGCAAGTCTATTCCTATAAGGCTGTCTCCAGCACCGAACTTCTCCCAGTGTAGACACAGCTGATCCTCACAGCCAAGGGGCCTGGAAGTCAATTCCTCCCAGTGATACCAACAACAATCAAGACTTAACTACAATAAGGCTGTACACACTGTCCTCTTAGGGGTGAATCAAGAGTGTCCACCTCAGGTTAACTGGGGAAGCTGACCCACTGGGCCATACAGGAAACCTAGCACACAAAGTTACCCTACCAACTCAGGGAAGCAGTGAAAATGCGGCGACAAAGAAACAGATCACAAACGAAAGAAATGGAGGAAAACAAATGACTGGATATAGAATTCAAAACCACGGTTATAAGGCTTTTCAAGAATATCCTAGAAAAGGCCGATAAATATAACGAGACCCTCGAAGATATGAAAAAGAACCAACTAGAAATTAAACATACACTGACTGAAATTAAAAAAATATTATACAGAGACCCAACAACAGACTAGAGGAACACAAGAATCCAGTCAAAGAATTGAAATACAAAGAAGCAAAAAACCTCCAGAAAAGCAAAAAGCAAAAAAAAATTCAAAAAGTTGAAGATAGTGTAAGAAGCCTCTGGGACAACTTCAAGCGTACCAACATCAGAATTATGGGGGTGCCAGAAGAAGAGAGAGAGCAAGATACTGAAAACCTATTTGAAGAAATAATGACCGAAAACTTCCCCCAACTGGTGCAAGAAATAGACTTACAAGTCCAAGAAGCACACAGAACCCCAAACAAAAGGAATCCAAAGAGGACCACACCAAGACACAAAATAATTAAAATGTCAAGAGCAAAAGACAAAGGGAGAATATTAAAAGCAGCAAGAGAAAAACAGTTAATTACCTACAAGGGAGCACCCATACTATTGTCAGCCGATTTCTCAACAGAAACTATGCAGGCCAGATGGGAATGGCAAGAAATTTTCAAAGTGATGAATAGCAAGAACCTACAACCAAGATTACTCTATCTAGCAAAGCTATCATTCAGAATTGAAGGTCAGATAAAGAGCTTCACAGATAAGAAAAAGCTAAAGGAGTTCATCACCACCAAACCAGGATTATATGAAATGCTGAAAGGTATTCTTTAAGAAGAGGAAGAAGAAAAAAGTAAAGATAAAAATTATGAAAAACAAATGCATATCTATCAACAAGTGAACCTAATAATCAAGTGAATTAAAAACCTGAGGAACAGAATAATCTGGTGAATATAATAGAATCAGGGGCATAGAAAGGGAGTGGACTGATAATTCTCAGGGGGGAAGGGGTATTGCGGGATGCAGGAAGAGACTGGACAAAAATCATACACCTATGGATGAGGACAGTGGCGGGGGGGAGGTTAGGGCAGAAGGTGGGGTGGGAACTGGGTAGAGGGGAACTATGGAGGAAAAAAGGAGAAACAATTGTAATAATCTGAATAAATATTTATTTAAAAAAATATATATATACTTTTTTTTGTTCATCTTGAATTTTAAATATTTAAATTATATTTAAAATACAATATATGCTATCTTTGCGGGGCCAACCTGCTGTAAAAAAAGATTTCAAAATTCAAGAGTTTAGAAAAAGCAGGTGTTTATTTCTTACTCAGGGAATAGTTCCAATGTATGAAAAACATAAAAAGTAGATAGCTCACTGATGCTCAGTTCAGCTTCATATGTGTGTCCTTATCTGCACAGCCAAAGCTGGCTAAAGTTCATCCCATGCAGCCTCTTAGAAGGGAAAAAGATCAGGATATCCAAAACAAGCAATTTTGTTAAAAGGAAACACCCAGGCAATTTCATGCCTGATTATTGCTCACATTTCCTTGCAAGAGCTTAGTCACCACATGGTCCTACATAGCTGCAAGAGAGCCTGGGAAATGTTAACTGGCTGTCTATGAGTCTTTTTAGAACTGATCAAAGGAGCAGGCAGAGGGGAAAGTAGTTACTGGAAAATAATCCATTATGAGTTTCTTTTAAGAATTGAATTATGTACTCCTAGTTTTACTGCTAATTTTTTTGAATACTTTCCAGATAATTTTATCTTGAAGGGTTTCAGAACATGCCACTCCTTTGGACCACTGATTATTTTGAGCTGCAGGCACTTGAGAAACAGCAGGTGCAGGACGGCTCTGTGACCCTCTTTCTACATAAAAGCAAGTCACAAACTTTACTCAAGTTTCTCTCTCTGTATCAGGGAGGACAAAATGTTCTTATTACTAGAGATGAAAAGTTGACACCAAAATGAATCTGTACAGACAAACTGATTAAAATAACCCTTGCCTTCCATTAGTTTTCCCCATATATTGCCAAGTCACCATCCCACAATTTATTCTCCCTAGGTGCCCGTTTGTCTCATTATATTCCCATATTTGTTGTTCTTTGTTTCAAGAAGAATTTAAGTTTTTGGGCCTAATGGCTCTTTCTGGGCCTAATGGCTCCTTCATTTTCCTTTTAAAGACTCCCATGTACATGTTTTCTCTTATTAATCTGTTCTATGTAAATTTGATTCTAAGCCAGATTATGAAAGCAAAAGGAGTAGAAGGAACTTTTTCCTTCCCTACAATATTCATGAAAAAATTTAAAGATGACAGCATTTTCCCCTTTTCTAAAGTGTACCTTACTATAAATATAGTTTTGTGGTTTGTTTCTTAATGCATCTTAGAAATATTTCTATATCAGTACATAAGCATGTCCTTTTCCTCTCCTTAATAGCTATGTAAGTGTCCAGTTGTATAAGTGAACTGTAACTTATTCAACTTCTTGCTGTTTGATGTTTTGGTATTATCAAGGTATTTCTTTTTCTTCTTTCTTATGACCAATTCTGCAATGACCTCCCTTATCTATAATAATAAAAGTGTAATATGCTAATTAGACTGGACAGCCAAACAACCTTCTGGACGTCATTCCGGACATTCTTCCAGATGAAGCCGCAGTGGCAGGGGTCAAGACAGGGGTGGTTAAGGGTGATCAGGCAGGCCGGCAAGCAGTTAGGAGCGATTACGCAGGCATGCAGAGTGGTTAGGGGCAATCAGGCAGGCAGGTAGAGGGATTAGGGGCAATCAGACAGGCAGGCAGGCAAGTGGTTAGGAGCCAGTGGTCCTGGCTTGCAAGAGGGATATCCGACTGCCAGTTTAGGCCTGATCCTAGCAGTCAGACATCCCCCAAGGGGTCCTGGATTGCAAGAGAGTGCAGGCCTGACTGAGGGACCCTGCCCCTGTGCACAAATTTTGTGCACTGGGCCTCTAGTGGTATATATACCTTTGCATTGGTGTATGAGTATATCTTTATACATTTCTTTTATTAATATCTTTATTTAATATACTATATATTTAATAAAAAGCACCCATTCTAAATGTACAGTTTGGTGAGCTTTATGTGTACAATCATGCAAAGATCATGACAATCTAGTTTTAGAATAGTTGTGTCACCTTTAAAATGTTCCTTTATACCCTTTTTGCAGTCAATCAATTGCTGTAGTCCAATTATCAAAGCCATAAATGTAATAGTGTTGTTATTTTGTCTGTATTATATTTAACTAGAGGACCGGTGCACTAAATTTGTGCAAGGGAGGGGGGTTCCTCAGCCCAGCCTGCACCCTCTCCAATCCAGTACCCCTCGGGGGATGTCCAAATGCCAGTTTAGGCCCGGTCCCTGTGGGATCCCTGTGGGATCCTTGTGGGATTGGGCCTAAACTGGCAATTGGACATCTCTCTTGCATTTGGGACCACTGGCTCCTAACCACTCACCTACCTGCCTGCCTGATCGCCCCTAACTGCCCTCCCCTGCCAGCCTTATCAGTCCTAATTGCCCTTCTCTGCCAGTCTAGTTGCCCCTAACAGTCCTCCCCTGCTGGCCTGATCGCCCCTAACCACCTCTGCCTTGGCCCCCACCACCATGGCTTTGTCTGGAAGGACTTCTGGATGGATGTCCAGAAGATGCCCAGTCTAATTAGCATGTACCCTTTTATTAGTATAGATAGAAAGAACCAAAGCTGTCAATACTCAAGTGTATTTGTATCAGTGATTATAGCATAATATCTTACAGAAGATTAATAAATTATTTTAATAGTAGAATAATAACTAGAATACTAAATTATTAATTCTATTTAGTATTTTTTTTCTGTCAGTATCCTGCATGGTCTTGACATAACATAATTTTAAAAATAATTTAGGAAGTTCTCAGCTACTAACAGTACTCTGGTTGGCTATAAAGGCTGTGTTAATTTGGTTCCAGATTCTCATGGTGTAGCTCAGCAATACATAGCATTTTTATCTCATGGGAAAAAACTGCAATTAGAGAAGAAACTGAATAGTTTTCACCTTAACTAAAACTCCTAGATGAATCACCTTATAGGTAACTCTTTGTTTTGTTTTGTTTTTGTCTTTTTTTAAATGAAACTTTATTGTTCAGATTATAACAATTTTTCCTCTTTTTTCCCCCCCTTAGCTCCCCTCCACCTGGTTCCCACCTCACCCTCTGCCCTCACCCCTCCCCACTGTCCTCATCCATAGGTGTACGATTTTTGTCCAGTCTCTTCCCACACCCCCCACTTCCCCTTTCCCCCAAAAGTTGTCAGTCCACTCCCTTTCTATGCCCCTGATTCTATTATATTCACCAGTTAATACTGTTCATCAGATTTTTTATTCACTTGATCTTTAGATTCACTTGTTGATAGATATGTATTTGTTGTTCATAATTTTTATCTTTATCTTTTTCTTCTTCTTCCTTTTCTTAAAGAATATTTTTCAGCATTTCATATAATACTGGTTTGGCAGTGATGAACTCCTTTAGCTTTTTCTTATCTGTGAAGCTCTTTATCTGACCTTCAATTCTGAATGATAGCTCTGCTGGGTAGAGTAATCTTGGTTGTAGGTTCTTGCTATTCGTCACTTTGAATATTTCTCGCCATTCCCGTCTGGCCTGCATAGTGTCTGTTGAGAAATCAGCTGACAATCATATGGGTGCTCCCTTGTAGGTAACTAACTGTTTTTCTCTTGCTGCTTTTAATATTCTCTCTTTGTCTTTTGCTCTTGGCATTTTAATTATTTTGTGTCTTGGTGTGGTCCTCTTTGGATTCCTTTTGTTTGGGGTTCTGTGTGCTTCTTGGACTTGTAAGTCTATTTCTTCCACCAGGTGGGGGAAGTTTTCGGTCATTATTTCTTCAACTAGGTTTTCAGTATCTTGCTCTCTCTCTTCTTCTGGGACCCTCATAATTCTGATGTTCGTACACTTGAAGTTGTCCCAGAGGCTCCTTACAGTATCTTCATACTTTTGGATTCTTTTTTCTTTTTGCTTTCCTGGAGGAGTGTTTTTTGCTTCTTTGTATTCCAAATCTTTGATTTGATTCTTGTGATGCTCTAGTCTGTTGTTGGGTCTCTGTATAATATTTTTTTTTTATTTCAGTCAGTGTATGCTTAATAAACTGATTGAAGCATTAATATAGTTATAATATAGATATAAAAACCCTCTTTTATATCCTCGAGGGTTTCATTAAATTTATCAGCCTTTTCTAGGAAATTCTTGAAAAACCTTATAACCATGGTTTTGAACTCTATATCCAGTTATTTGCTTTCCTGCATTTCCCTCATTTGTGATCTGCCTCTTTGTCTCTGCATTTTAGCTGCTTCTCTGAGTTGATGAAGTGGCTTTGTGTGCTAGGTGTCCTATAGGGCCCAGTGGCTCAGCCTCCCCAGTTACCTGAGTTGGACACTCTTGGTGTGCCCCTTTATGGTCTGTGTGTGCAGTCTTGTTCTAGTTAAGCCTAGATAGTTGTTGGTATCACTGCGGGGAGTTGACCTCCACGCCAATTGGCTGTGAGGATCTGCTGTGTCTATGCTGGGAGATCTTCTGTGCTCCGCTTGGATGGGGCAAAGTCTCAGGGTGGAGCAGACAGCCTTGGTTTCCCATCAGCCCCACCCTACGAGGCCCCTGTGTCTCAGTGTCCCATGGCAATGGCTGCACGCACCTCTGAAAGAAGGCTGCCCTCGAGTTTCGCCCACTGCCAGACAGTCCAGTGTCTCCCTGAATGAGTCTGGGTACCCAAAGTCTCACCTGGAACTAGACTTCAGTGCAGTCAGGAGGTTTTGTTTCCCTCCCGAATGAGAAAGCTAGCCTTGTGCTTGCTGCCTGCCCTCTCTGTACGCAGTGCCTCTGCACCTCTGCCTCCCGGAGCTCCCGAGTCTCAGTGTGCTTTTTCCTGACAGTCCAGTTTCACCCCGTATGAGTTTGGGTTCCCTGAATCTCGCCCAGAACTGGAGTTCAGAGCAGTGGGGCGCCTTTGTCTCCCTCCTATTCGAGTAAGCCAGCCGTGTATTCAGCCGCCCACCCTTTCTGAGCACGCGGGTCTCCGCACCTCTGTCCTCCGCTGCGCCTCTTAGTCTCAGTGTCCTTTTCTCTTTCCTTCTGGTTGTAGAATTTCCACTCAGCCAGCTTTCTGTTGGTTCTGGATGATGTCCATTCTGTCTTCCAGTAGCAGTTTTGAAATTGTAGTGTGAGGCAGCAGTATAGGTGTGTACTTATGTCGCCATCTTGGTTTATCCGGTAACTCTTTGATTACTGATTTGTAGGTTGGAAAATTGATTAATGTACTGATCAGCATAATTATTTTGAGAATCATTTACACTGTTTCATGTATTATTAGTTCCTTTTTACAACCGAGTAGTATTCCATGCTATAAATATACCACAATTTTGTCAGCATAATAAGAAACAACTTTAAAAAATTTACCTAAAATCCTTTTTTCAAGGAATATTAATCACTAATATTTTGTAGTATACACTTAAGATAATTTTCCATGTTTTTATACTCTCTTAGGAAAATTTATCCTCCCCCAAAATAATATACTATATGATTTTCATGATCCACTTATTCATTTATCAATATATGATGAACATTTTAAACAACAAGTCATTAACTGTTATTTTCCATTCATTACTATTATAAAAATGTCATGAATGAGATCTTTGTAAGTGTAATATTAATTTCCATATTATTTTTTTATTTATGCTGACAGCAGTATCTGTTAGGCTTTATTTGATATTTAAAAAATCAGAAGATGTCTTGTTGGTGGTAAACTGGGGACCGAGGTCTTAGGATGATATTGAAGTGTTTATCACCAGGATACACCTACATTCATCGATGAAGTTTAAGGGAAATAAAAACAGGTACCCACCTCTGTACACATGTTCAAAAGCCCACATACACATCTACCCACCTAAAAAACCTGTATGACTAATTTAAAATTCAGTTATTTTACTTTTTCATTTTTTAGAAAAAATAGTTAGGCTATTTAAGTGTAATCCTGATTAACCATAGCTAACAGCACATGACATGAGAGAAGCCTGAGACAAGTCCCTGGGGCAAAAAGCTACAGATATGTGGAGCACTAAGAAACCAAGTCGCTCCTCAGTCAGGGGCAATTACACTGATGCCTGAGAAATACAGCATTAGAATCACTTGACAGTTGGAGTTGAGTAAAAGATTATCAAAAATGCTGTATGCCAGGTCCATGCCTAAGGCAGATGGCCTCGTTGACAAGCTTGCCCAAGCTAACTATATTAATGCTTCAGATCAGTTTAAAAGGAACTAGCAGGCAAGTCTCCTTAACTAATCACATTAAAATTGTTGACGGATTTCATGCCTGCTTTTCTGCTGCATAACTATTCATCAGTGATGTGAAAAGTTCATATAAATTAATTAGAATATGTGCCTCTGTTGGCACTAAGAATCTGTGTTTGTTTGTTTTTTATTCTTGTTTTTTAAAATACCAGTATGATAATCTTTGTCTTTTTTTAATTTATCTTTATCATTGAAAGTATTACAGATGTTCCCATTATGATTTTTGTTGTTTTTTCCCATTGCCCTCTTTCCACACCCGCCACTCCTAAGCCTTTGCCACACTATTGTCTGTGTCCATGGGCTATGTATCTATATATATAAAAAGCCAGCTACTGTAATGCCATAATGACTGTAATGACCAGTCGCTATGATGCCCACTGTGGCCAGCAAACTTGCCCGATTAGGGAGTGGGGCTGGCCGACCAACTTCTCGGCCCTTCCCCACTGCCAGCCTGCCCCTGATCAGACTCTCTCACCCAGATCAAGGGTGGGGAGGGGCATTTGGCCAGCCCCACCCCCAATTGACCCGTCCCACCACCATAGGCCTGCAGCCCCTCCCCCCAGCTGGCCCTACGCCTGATCTCACCCCACCCCAATACGGGGTGGGTCTGCCCGGCCAATGTCCTGCAGCCCTCCCCAACAACCCTGCCCCTTATAGGCCCCCACCACTCTAATCAGCCCACAGACCCTCCCTCTGGCCAGCCCCATCCCTAATCACCTCATTTGAAAGTTTTGCTCATTTAATACATTCACAGAGAGTAATTCCTTGACTACCAGTTTAAACTGAAGCTTGATACCCCTACCTCCATTCTTCTGCCCTTCCTTATGCACGCTCCCCAGTTATTTTCTTTCTATAATACATACTAGCACTAACATAATATGTTTTACCCCTTACATAGTTTATTATCTATTTCCTCTTACTCGAATAGATGTGCAAAAGAACTGATATTTTTGTGTTTATTTGTAACTAATGGAACAATGTGCAGCACATTATAGACTCTTAATAAATATTCACTAAATGAGTGAATAGATGAGTAATTTCACAGTAGATAAACTGAGGCTAGGGAGGCTAAAATTACCCTGTTTATTTGTTTTCTTAAAAATTGTCAATTCCCTATTCTCATGAAGGAAGCAGTGTAAGAGCAGGTATCTTATTATACCTGCTACGTACCCAGAAAGTAAAGAACACCTGGTATATACTAGCTGAATAAAAGACATCGCTTTTTTAGTGATGCGACTAAAAGATTGCAAAAACCATTTTCAAATCTCTGAAGTTATTTTCATATAACTGATGTCAAGTTTAAACACACACACACACACACACACACACACACACACACACACACACACACACATTTATTTGTCTAATTTCAATTGGAAATTAGAACATGTGAGAGGAGGGATTTAGACTATCTATCCTGTTGCTCCCAGAATGTTGAAAGCTTGAAGCAAATTTGGGAACCAAGAAGACTTGAACTTTCCTCAGTCTTGCCTGGTTATTACTCTATGAAGAAGAGATACGTGCAGAGAAGATAGATATCAATACCCAAGGGCTGGTCTTTCAGAGCAAATATTTTTAATATTTATATTGAGTGCCATGGGTGGTGGTGATGAGAGATGAGGGCGTATGTAGTGGCAGAAATGTGAGAAGTCAACTTAATGGGGCTAATGAGTGGGAAGGGGGTCATCTAAGGATATATGAGACTTGCCACTGAGAGGCAGATGTAGTTTATCTAATTCACTTTTCAACTCTTGCTAGAAGCACTGTGTAATGAACTTGGCTTTCTTCCTTGATGTTAGTGAGGTATTTACCTAGAGGTCAGAAAAGAAGAATATTGGTGTCATTTGTTGTTGTTGTTGGTGGTGGTGGTGGTGTGTATGTATGTATTCTAAAGAAAATTTTAACATTGAGCTAATGTAACTTATTTATGTTTTATATTTTTCATATTCTTCATTGATTATAATTCCATTTCCTCATTCATATCCTGTATTTATTTGAAATATATTTATGTAATGATGACATAAATCTGATGAAGAAGTGTCTAGCATATTGAAAAACAAAACTGGGAATAAATTTTGATTTGTATGTAAAAAAGTAAAATTGATGTAGGTCCAAAGCTTAAAATGGAGAAATAAAGCTTTAATCTATGGAAGAATTTAAGGTGGTCATATATTTTTAGATATTTTAATACTATAAACAATGAATTCTAGCCAAAAACCATTTTTTTTTAGAATTGTGCCTTAAATAAGAGTACATTTTCTAAGATTTTTAAACATTTTGTTTTTCCTTTGGTTATCTAGATTAATTTTATTATAGTCAAAGCTCCCTACCATTCTCATATTATAAGACTGGTCAGATAGTAAATGGTTTCCTAAAACAATAATGAGGAAATATTAACCTAATAATGTAATGTAAGGAGTTATTTCTCATTTCTATAAGACTTCACCTAATGTTGCTTTATTATATATATATATATATATATATATGTGTGTGTGTGTGTGTGTGTGTGTATATATATATCTGTATTTATTGTGATTATTAGAATACTATATATAGCATGTATTCATTTATGAAAAATATTATTGTGTATGGATTATTATGTTTGCATGTTTAGTCATCTTGGTAACAGGTATATCAGAAGCAAATAGATAAACTATTAATAGAATTACATTTTTAAAAGTTATAATTTCATAAAAAAAACTTGATTGAACAGAAAAAATAACAAATTTAGATTTTATAATTAATGTATTTTTTAAAGTAGTGCAAGAACCAATAATCTAAGTACTTAAATTTCAAAGTTAACTGTTGAAATAAAGCATACTGCAGCATTTAGGTATACCTCATTATTTGCGAGAGAGTATAAATTACATTTTGAAAATAAAATTTTTTTAAAAATTCAAGGGAATATTGATATGCATAAGTAATATTTTTATAACCTAATATTTGATGAAAGAAAACAGATTTTTAATGTTTTACATTATAATTATTTCACTTTGCTTGTGGCCTTTAAAAGTTTCACTTTGATTGTGGCCTTTAAAAGTTATTTTTCTCCATGATTTTGCTTGAAATGAAATGTAATATTTATCAATGCAATAAAGCATTTGAAAGCAATTAATTTGCATTAAAACATTTGCATTTTTGTAGCTGCTAGAGAAATCTGATGTGAGCAGAATGTCAAGCAATTCACAATTTTTATAATTTTCTTGGGACATGAGTTATAGAGATGAGCTTACCTGAAATAAATGTATGGTGTCTCATGATAGCTGGGTAGTATCACCACTGAAATCCATATTCACTAAGTAGGCTGTTATTTGAAATAACATTTTCTAGTTATTTCAGAATAACACTGTCAATGATATGGATTTTCTGGAATACCAAACAAATATTTTTGGGAGCTCATCAAGCTTCTGACTTACAGCTCTGAAATCATTCCAATGTTACTCTCAGAACATGCTCTGTTTGTTTATATTATTATGAAATTAAACCATACTAAGCCCAGAAGGCAGATACAATCATTCTTTGAACTGTACAATAAATCCTGCTGCTCTGAAAACTTAAAAGTCTATTTGCATTTGACAGGGGTATTGAAATGCATCTTAATAGATTTAAATATGCAGCTTTCATAAATATCAACCAAATATAACCATTTCCTGGTTGTGATCCAGTGGGCTTCTAATATTAAGGTTCATTTCCTTGTTTTTTTAGTTAACTCTTATTTATTTTTCCTATTTGCACAGCAGCAAATATGAGGCATTAGACTTCCAGATGGATTAAACTTCAAAATTATTATCTTGTGGAAGTAAACAGAAATCACTTGTTTAGTCAGCAAATATATGCTTAATAAAAAAAATATTATGCTAAGCTTTTCAGATCTGCTATTAGCTTAATAAGTAAAAATACTCCTTTTTTTAACTTTTCTGTAATCTCAGGAACAAAATAAAAAGAAATCTGTGTTCCAAGGGGGTTTGCATGATTACCTATAATTATGAAAAGTATGTCTTACCATAACAACTCTATCTATGGGTAGACATCTGTGCTTGAAAAGTTTTTCTTCGAACAGAAGTTGACATTGAAAAAACTGTATTTTCTTCTTTTCAATTTTGCTGGAGAGTTTCAGAACTTCAGATGGAACTATTACTTAGAAAATTCTCCCTTACTCCTCAGCAGATTAAGGGCAATTTGAGAATTAGTATTCTGGCCTCACTCATCCTATTTTAATTGGAAAGCTTTATCAGAATGGAGGAGATCCTCCCCATACTCAGGAAATGGAGCTAGCAGAAGGTTTAACTAAGAAGCTTTGTATGGCTATTTGTTCTAAATATTGCTTGAGTAGCCTAAAAACAATGGCATAAATAAAAATAAACGTCCTTCAGAATAATGAGAACATTTTATTCATTGCACCTGATTCATTCTCATCACAGCTGATGTGTAGAGGAATGATTAGAAATCATATAGACACTGATGAGGAGTGAGAGGAAGTTATTTAAAAATCTACTGCACCTTGTGCTCAAAATATCTCCATTAGCTTATAGTCACTCTTATAAACAACTTGGGAAACCATGTTTTTTTTAATCCTGAAAAAGCTTAATTTTATGAATATTTTAGTACAGTTAGCCAGATTGAAATTTTTAAAAATTTAACCATAACATTTTCTCTATTCATAACAGATATGACTACAAAAAATTCAAAGAAAAACAAAAGATCAGCAAATGTTTCCTAGAAATTGTAACTTTTCCATATATGCAAAATCAACTCTCCTGTTGGTCTATAAGTTGTTTTACAGCAGCATACTAATTATTAGGACATCAGTAATGCTTTTTTAATGATATAGGTAGCTTCTATCTACTATATTACACACATTAAACCAAAACTCAGTGCAAGGCAAGTACCTTGCAAATGCCTTTAAACCCATACTTAATTGAAGATAGGTCAACATCATCATCTATTTGCTTGGTGGTAAAGTAAGAGACATAAATATCAAACAGGGAGGAAAGTACATACTATCTGTTTACCTGGTTACCTCTCATCTCTTAGACACACTTATGGTTAGTTTTCACCTTAAAACAACATGACTTGATTTGATCCAAGTTTAAAAATTTCCATTTTAATATCAACCTAAATGTGAATTATGTCAGAATTATATAATATGAATGAATGAGAGAGAATAATTTATTCATTTATTAGCTAAATAATTTATACCTATAAGTATTTAATACTGTTTTGAGTCCTGTTGAATCATGAGTTCTTGCATGATTATTAGATGAACTCTTTAAGTTATAGATTCTTAAGAGAGAAAATATCTATTTTTATTTTTTATTTTTTTTAGTATTCTTTAGGTTGGCTATCCCTTTCTCTTGGTAGAAATGTGTCTGATGGATGCGTGCTATGAAACATTTTTTAAGCATAATGTTGAATTCTAGCACAATTTTTTTCTGTATTCCCTCAAGTCTCTATTCCTCCTTTCTTAATCAAAAGGCCTAACTGGGCTTCTACTGATTCCACTCCATGGCTCTTTACATGGTCCTATTTCTGACTTTTCTATTAGTACAGATATACCTACTGTAATGTAGCTAAATAAGAGGCACACTACTCTGTCTCACCCAAATACTGCAATTTGTCTCTGTCTCTTGACCTTTGCTATTTTGAACACTGGAATAATATGTTCTGAGTTTAGTTTTCTGTTATACAGTGATTTTTAAGCTACTCCATGACCAGGGTTCCCATATCCTTAAACATAGTTCTCACGTGTCTCTTCTTAACAAGTATGGTTACAGAGTCAGTGGCTTTATTGTTTTTCTAGTCTTGAAGACCATTTTGTGTAGGATATATCAGTAGCCCCACTGATGAATTTGACTCAGGAAAAAGCTGAATCATGTTGTCCATACACTTTCCCTTTTTCTCTAAAAAGTCCCTTTAAGTACTTCTAAATAGCACAACTCAGGATTTCCCCAAAGTGTGATCCAAAGTTTACTAATATTATATTAATTTCATAATCTTATATAATAAAAGCCTAGGTGGCATTGTACGATGTCATCACAAGATGGCTGCTACAAGATGCTGCCCTCATGTCATCACAAGATGGCCACCACAAGATGGCCAGCAGGGGAAGGCATTTGAGGGTAATCAGGCCAATAGGGGTGGGCAGTTGGGGGCAAACAGGCCAGCAGGGGAGGGCAGTTGGGGTGACCAGGCCAGCAGGGGAGGGAAGTTGGGGGTGAGATCAGGCCTGCAGGGGAGGGAAGTTGGGAGCAACCAGGCCAGCAGGGGAAGGCAGTTGGGTGTGACAAGGCCTGCAGGGCAAAGGGATTGGGGGTGATAGGGCCAGCAGGGGAGGGCAGTTGGGGGTGATCGGGCCGGCAGGTAGAAGCAGTTAGGGGCAATCAGGCAGGTAGGCAGGTGAGCGGTTAGGAGCCAGCAGTCCTGGATTGTGAGAGGGATGTCCGATTGCCGGTCATCCAGCACTCAACCATCCCCCAAGGGGTCCCAGGTTGTAGAGGGTGCAGGCGGTCCTGAGGGACAACCCCCCCCATGCATGAATTTTGTGCACCGGGCCTCTAGTGATCATATAAAAAGATAAAACATATTAATATATACGATTGGCTAATTGTTACTGTGGTTAAACAACTTTAAAAAATGATACATTAAACCAAGTTAACCAGGTTTTTTTAATCATAGTATTTCTCATTGTCTTCAAGTTTCTTATGTCCTTTGTGAATATCTAGAAAGTTTTCTATGAAGAGCATCACAAATTTATAAGATAGACTTTGAGAAATGCTAATGTAAATTTTCCGCTACTCTCCATTGTCAGAAGTGACACAGAGAGGACTTAAATATAGCCTGTTTTACCCAAACTGTTATATCCCTAGGTTGAAGATGATCTAGCAATGAGAAATGATAGAAATGTAATCCCATTACATAGAAACATTATGTTCTGTGGTGGAGCTTAATCCCATGTCCTTCTTTCTCAGCCACCACACATTATTTCATATCTCATCCTATTTAATCATGTTCTAATATTGCTTTTTTGAACATGCCCTTTCTAAATAGATCATATGTATCTTTGAGAAATCCTTACAATACAATTCCTTCTTTAGATTTCTATCCTGAAGCATTTGTCAAGGACAAAATAAATGTTTAAGTTTAAAAGTTAAAAATATCAAATACTATTTGAAAATAATCATATTAAACAAAATGATTGAGTTATACTGTTCTTGATGTAAAACTGTGTATTATTAGTTATCTAAATCTCCAATGAGCTTTTGGGTAAGGAAACTAAGTAGTATCTGTTAAAATTTTTATAATGTGTGATTCTAAAAAATGATCAAGTGCCAAAAAGCAGGTTTATCCTATGCCATAAACAACTATGAAACTGGACAAATATATAAAGAAACTGTTTTAGACTTTGGATAAAATTTCTCATAGAACTATTATCATCAGAAGAAAAGGAACTCAAAAAATAAGCTCCAAATTTACTTTTTTTTTTTTTTTTTTTTAATCTAGAAGCACATTTTGAACTTTGGTCTAGGAAGTGGAGGCTGAGGAAAAGTCAGCAGGCTCACTGGATGGAGGAAAACTTAGATTAGTTTGGGCAAGTGAGGCAGGTTATCACAGAGAATAGTATAGAAACTAGCATAAGGATACCTCCAGTCTTTGAATGAACTCTAAACTGTCATGTCATCTCACGATTCTAAGAGACCTGGGAGAGAATACCTACTGGAGGCTGGAGGCTGGACAAATGTTTTTTTTCTTGTTTTTTTTTTTTTTGGTTGTATAGTAATAGGAGAGACTGGAGTTCTGAAGAAGCAGAGTGCAGAGGCTTTAATGAACACACCACCCATCTAGTTGAGACTGTTTAAAGCTCTCAGTTGGGATCACAAATGAAATACGTAATAACCATGTTCAACCACATTCATGCTCTGAATGCTCAGATCAATTATACAGGCTAAAACAAAGTAAAAACAAGCCACCTGCCAAACCAATGAAACTTATAAAATGAGGTAATTAAAATCTAAATGCACCTTTTTTTTTTTTTCTTTTACCGCATACCAAATCCAAAATTTCCTCTGTGTTCTCTTGCTATGCAGTTTGGCCCCACCTTCCCTCTGTGATTCATCTGACTGTTTCATGTTTCTATGTTTTAGGATCTATTTTGTTCATCAGTTTATTTTGTTCTTTAGATTCCACATATGAGTGAAGTCATGTGATACTTGTCTTTCTCTGACTGGCTTACTTCCCATAGCATAATACCCTCCAGGTTTCAAAGAGTAAGATACCTCTCTTTTTTACTGCTCTATAGTATTCCATGGTATAAATGTACCACAGTTTTTAAAAAAATCTTTATTGTTAACATGTTAAATGCCGAGTCAGTCACCAGTGACTGACACTATACTTTACTGGAAGACGAAACAGGCTGGGCACTTAACGTGTTAAAAGTATTACAGAGAGCAGTCTGAGGAGTTGGCTGCAGGCTAGCCAGACTCCTAGCCACAGTGCGAGAGACA
The DNA here is from genome assembly GCA_026230045.1 of Corynorhinus townsendii. Taxonomy (NCBI): domain Eukaryota; kingdom Metazoa; phylum Chordata; class Mammalia; order Chiroptera; family Vespertilionidae; genus Corynorhinus; species Corynorhinus townsendii. Next base: position 95,799,055 of record JAPDVU010000002.1, read on the forward strand.
GCGGCCACCCTGAAGCTTTCATCTTTTCTCAGCCCCATTTGGTGCACAGGAACAGGGATTAACAAAAATGAAAGTTTTGGACCACTGGAGGAGCAGCCACCACCTGCAAGCGCAGGAGGAGCAGCTACCCTGTGACTCCCCCCCCCTCCACCCATAAGCAGCCGCTGCCTGCAATCATGTGAGAAGCAGATGCCCTGCAATTGGGCAAGGTTAAGCTGCCATGTGACTGTGCGAGGAGCAGCAGGCCCAGAACCGCATGAAGAGCAGACACGCTGCGACTGCACAAGGAGCAGGAGCCCTACAACTGCACGAGGAGCAGTCTCCCCAGGAAAAACCACCACCCACAACCACATGAGCAGCTGTCCCACAACCCCCTGAGGAGCAGCTTCCCCATGAGCAGCTGCCACCCTGCGACTGCATGAGAAATGGCTACACCATGATCACTGGAGGAGAAACTGCTACTCACAACCACCCAAGGAGCAAATGCTGCCCAAGACCACCTGAGGAGCAGTCACTGTGTGACCTGCCATCAAGCCCACTGCTGCAGCGACAGGCCCCTGAGACTCGACACCTAGATCCTTTGGTGAGAGCAAAAATGGGGAGACAGAAGAACAACACCCAAAGGAAAGATTTGCCAGAAAAGGAACAAAATAAAATGGAGGCATGCAATATGTCAGAAAAAGAATTCAGAATAAGGGTCATACAGTTCATAAACCAGATGGATGAGAACATCAACAACCTATGTAAGAATCAAGAGGAAATAAAAAGTGATAAAGCTACAATAAAAAACAATATGGAAGCTTTCAACAGTAGACTAGGAGAAGCAGAGGACTGAATTAAAGGATTAGAAGACAGGGAAGCAAAACATACCCAATCTGAACTGCAATAGGAGGGGGAAAAAAATCAAGAGACAGGAGGAGAGCCTGAAGGAGATTTGGGAAAACATGAAACAAAGCAACATACATATAATAGAGATGCCGGAATGACAAGAAGAGGAGCAAGGGTTAGAAAACCTATTTGAAGAAATAATGTCAGAAAACTTCCCTGATTTGGGGAAGAAAAAAGTCACACAAGCACAGAGAGTCCCAAACAAGATGAACCCCAAAAGACCTACACAAAGACAAGTCATAATTACAATGGCAAACATTAATGACAAAGAGAGAATCTTAAAGACTGCAAGAGAGAGACAGAAAGTTACCTACAAGGGATCTCCCATTAGATTATCAAATGGTTTCTCAACAGAAACACATCAGGCCAGAAAATAATGGAAGGAAACTTACAAAGTGGTAAAAAGCAAGGGACTGAATCCAAGAATACTCTATCCAGCAAGGCTATCATTCAAAATTGAAGGGGAAATCAGGAGATTCACAGACAAAAAAAGGATAAGAGAGTTTATCCCTACAAAGCCAGCAATGCAAGAAATGCTAAAGGGGTGTTGTAAAAAGAAGATATATAAAAGGAAGAAGGAACACAGGCACAAAAAATAAAAATGGCTGCAGCCTTAGGCCCCATGAGACTCGACAAGTGCCTATCAATAATAACTTTAAAGGCCAATGGCCTAAATGCTTCAATTAAAAGGCATCGAGTGGCTGAATGGATAAGAAAACATGACCCATATATAAGCTGTCTACAAGATACCCACCTCAGAACTAGAGACTCACACAGACTGAAAGTGAAGGGATTGACAGATATCTTTCAGGCAAATGGAAATAATAAATAAATAAATAAATAATTGGGGTTGCAATACTTATATCTGACAACATAGACCTCATAATGAAGACCTTAACAAGAGATAAGGAAGTCCACTTCATAATACTAAAGAGATCGATACAACAATAGGATATAAATCTGGTAAATGTATATGCACCCAATGCAGTAACACCCAAATACATTAAAAAAAAAAACTGCTGGAAGATATGGAAGGAGAGATAGGCAGCAATATGATCATAGTAGGGGACTTTAAAACACCACTGAAAAAATTGGATAAATCCTCTAGACAAAAAATCAGCAAAGAAATAGCAATCCTAAATGATTCACTAGATCAGATCGACTTAATTGACATCTTCAGAACATTTCATCCCAAAGCTACAGAATATATATTCTTTTCAAGTGCATATGGGACATTTTCAAAGATAGACCCCATATTGGGTCACAGGCAAAGTCTCTTCAAATTCAAGAATATTGAAATCATATCAAGCATCTTCTCAGACCACAGTAGCATAATATTAGAAATCAACTACAATAAATAAAAAATTCAAACAGTTGCAGGCTTAATTGCATTCTATTAAACAATGATTGGGTTACCAAAGAGATCAAAGAAGAAATTAAAAACATCCTGGAAATGAATGACAATGAAAACACAATAATCCAAAACCTATGGGACACAGTGAAAGCAGTCCTTAGAGGAAAGTTCATAGCATTACAGGCCTACCTCAAAAAACAAGAAAAACTGGTAATAAATTATCTAACTCCACAACTTACAGAATTAGAAAGAGAGCAAAAAAAAAAAAAAAAAGGCCAGAGTTAGCAGAAGAAAGGAGATAATAAAGATCAGAGCAGAAGTAAATGAAATAGAGACTGTAATAATAATAATAATAATAATAATAACAACAACAACAATACAAAAGATCAGTGAAACCAAGAGCTGGTTCTTTGAAAGGATAAACAAGATAGATGAACCTTTATCCAGGTTCAACAAGAAGCAAAGAGAGGATCTAAATAAACAAAATAAGAAATGAGAGAGGTGAAATAACAACAAACCCTACAGGAATACAAAAGACTAAAAAAATGCTACAAACAACTCTACTCCAACAAACTAAACAACCTAGAGGAAATGGACATGTTCCTGGAAAAATACAACCTTCCAAAATTCAATCAAGAAGAATAAAAAACATCTCAACAGGCTGATAACTAAAACGGAAAGTGAAGCAGTCATCAAAAAGCTTTCAGCAAACAAAAGCCCAGGGCCAGATGGCTTCACAGGAGAGTTTTACCAAGCATTAAAAGAAGAACTAAAACGTATCCTTCTCAGACTATTTCAAAAAATTCATAAGGAAGGAACACTTCTAAGCCTTTCTATGAAGCCAGCATTACCCTAATCCCAAAACCAGATAAAGGCACCACAAAGAAAGAGGACTACAAGCCAATATCCCTGAAGAACATAGAAGCTAAAATCCTCAACAAATTCTACAAATAAGATCCAGCATTACATTAGAAAGATGATACCCCATGACCAAATGGGATTTATTCTAGGGAAGCAAGGCTGGTATGATAACCGCAAATCAATAAACATGATATATCACATAAACAAATTGAGAGACAAAAATCACATAATCATATCAATCAATGCAGAAAAAGCATTTGACAAAATCCAACACCCTTTCCTGATAAAAACTCTCAGCAAAGTCGTAATAGAGGGATCATACCTCAACATAATAAAAGCCTTATAGGACAAACCTACAGCCAACATCATACTCAATGGGCAAAAACTAAAGAAAAGGAACAAGATACGGGTTCCCACTTTCACCACTCCTGTTCAACATATTACTGGAAGTACTAGCCATAGCATTCAGATAAGAAGAAATAACAGGGATCCAAATTAGAAAATAAAAAGTAAAACTGTCATTATTCACAGATGACATGATATTATACATAGAAAACCCTAAAGACTCCATCAAAAAACTACTAGAACTAATAATTGAATTCAGCAATGTAGTAGGATACAAAATTAACGTAGAGAAATCTATGGCTTTTTTATACACCAATAATGAACTCACAGACAGAGAAACTAAAAAAAAAAAAAAAAATCCCATTTACTATTGCAACAGAAAAATTAAGATACCTAGGAATAAGTTTAACCAAGGAGGTAAAGGACCTGTACTCAGAAAATTACAGGACAATGAAAAAAGAGATAGAGGAAGACATAAACAAATGGAAGAACTACAGTGTTCATGGATTGGTGGAATCAACATCATTAAAATGTCCATACTACCTAAAGCAATCTATAGAGTCAATGCACTCCCCATTAAAATAGAACAAACTCTCCAAAAATTCATATGGAATAAAAAGACCCTGAATAGCTGCAGCAATATTGAGAAAGAAGAACAAAGTTGGAGGGATCACAATATAGATATCAAGCTATACTAAAAGCCACTGTAGTCAAAATTGCCTGGTACTGGCACAAGGACAGACATATTTACCAGTTTTACAGAACGGAGAACCCAGAAATCAACCCAAGCCATTATGCTCAATTAACATTTGACTAAGGAGGCAAGTGCATACAATGGAATCAAGACAGTCTTTTCAATAAATGGTATGGTGAAAATTTGACAGATACATTTAAAAAATGTAACTAGACCACCAACTTACACCATACACAAAAATAAACTCAAAATGGATAAAGACTTAAATGTAAGATGAGAAACATAAAAATCCTAGAAGAAGCCATAGGCAGCATAATAGCAGACATTTGTTGTAGCAATATCTTTACTGATACAGCTCCTAGGGCAATGGAAACTAAGGAGAAAATCAACAAATGGGATTACATCAAAATAAAAAGCTTCTGCACAGCAAAAGAAACCATCAAAATAAACAACAAGAAAGCCCACTGCATGGGAGAACATATTTGCCAATGTTATCTCCGATAAAGGTTTAATATCCAAAATTTACAGGGAACTCATACAACTTAACAAAAGGAAGATAAACAATCCAATCAAACAGTGGGCAAAGGACCTAAATAGACACTTTTTGAAAGAAGACACACAGAAGGCTGAGAGACATATGAAAACATGCTCAAAGTCACTAATCATCCAAGAAATGCAAATCAAAATGACAATAAGGAAGCATCTCACACCTGTCAGAATGGCTATCATCAACAAGTCAACAAATGACAAGTGCTGGTGAGGATGTGGAGAAAAAGGAACCCTCATGCACTGCTGGTGGGAATGCAGACTGGTGCAGCCACTGTGGAAAACAGTATGGTATTTTCTCAAAAAATTAAAAATGGAACTTCCATTTGACCCAGTGATCCCACTTCTAGAAATATATCCCAAGAAAACAGAAACACCAATCAGAAAGGATATATGCACCCCTATGTTCACAATTTACAATAGCTAAGAATTGAAAACAGCCTAAGTGCCCATCAGATGAATGGATTCTTACCATTTGCAACAGCATGGATGGAACTGCACAGCATTATGCTAAGCAAAATAAGCCAGTCAGAGAAAGATAAATATCACATGGTCTCACTCATTTGTGGAATATAATGAACAACATAAACTGAGGAACCAGAGTCACAGAAGCACAGACTTTCCAACCCATGAGGGAAGAAGCGGGGGGTGAGGGTGTAAGTGATCAACCAAAGGACTTGTATGCATGCATATGAGCAAAACCAATGGATACAGATGGGTGTGTGTGTGTGTGTGTGTGTGGGCATGTGCTGGCAGGTGGGGCATCTGGGAAGAGGTCAATGGGAGGAAAAATGAGAGTTATGTAATACTTTAAACAATAAAGAATATAAATTAAAAAAAATAAAAAAAAACATGTATTACAAATCGCTCCTTTTTTGTCCCATTTACCCCTTATAGCCTGCTCCTTGTCCCCCACCCCAGGCCTTCACCACTTTATTGTCTTGTCCATGGGTTATGCATATAAGTTCTTTGGTTTGATATCTTCCCACCCACCTACCCCCACCTTCTCTCTGAGATTCAACAGTCTGTTCCATGCTTCTATGTTTCTGGATCTATTTTATTCATCAAAATTTATAGGGAACTCATACAACTTAACAAAAGGAAGATAAAAAGACTCTTTTCGAGTTATTTTGTTCATTAGATTCCACATATGGGTGAGATTCTGTGATACTTATTTTTCTCTGACTGACATGTATTTCACTTAGCATAACACTCTCCAGGTCCCTCCATGCTATTTCAAAGGGTAAAAGTTCCTTCTTTTTTATAACTGCATAGTATTCCATGGTATACTGTAAATGTACCACAGCTTTTTTTATCCATTCATCTACTGATGGGCACTTGGGCTGTTTCTAGATCTTAGCTATTGTAAATTGCAATGCTATAAACATAGGGGTGCATATATTCTTTCTGATTGGTGTTTCGAGTTTAAGAGCTGTATTTTAAGTGGAATTTTGCACTGGCAATCATGCTTGTGCCTGTCATTCTATCAAAGACAATGTGTAATGTGGCTCAGTAGGTAATTATACCTATTCTTATTTACTTATTTTTTATACATATTTTTATTGATTTCAGAGAAGAAGCAACAGGGAGAGAGAGATAGAAACATCAATGATGAGAGAGAATCATTGGTTGGTCGCCTCCTGCATGCCTCATCCTGAGGATCGAGTCCGAAACCCAAGCATGTGCCCTGACCAGGACTCAAACAAACCATGACCTCCTGGTTCATGACACTCAACCACTGAACCACAGTGGCCAAGCTATATCTATTTTTAATTAGATTTTTTTCACTCTTAGTAATACTAAACTTACTCTGGGCATTTAATTAAAAGCTTTTTTAAAAAATAATTTCTAAATCTTTATTGTTGAAAGTATTACATATTTCCCCCCATTGACCCCTTGTAGCCCACCCCCATCCCCCCCACCCCCCGCAGGCCTTCACCACCCTATTTTCTGTGTCCATGGTTTATGCATATATGCATACAACGTCTTTGGTAGATCTCTTCCCACCCACCCACCCTCCCCCACCTTCCCTCTGAGATTCTGCAGTTTGTTCTATGTAAAGTTTCTTCACTAGTTTAAAGAGATAAGAACCTAAGCAAAGTTTAAAGTTAGCTCAAATCAGTCTTAAAATATCATCTTCTGTAGATCCTCCAAGTTTGCCCAGAATCTGGCAGAACCAAAGATATAATTGGTGTGTTTTCTGGGAATTAGTTAACTTTTGCTAATGAAATTATTCTAAATTTGCATCTTTCTCTTCCTTTTTTAATTTCAGAAATGTCTCATCACAATGTAATTATTTAGTTTTCTCAGATGATCAAGGTTAATCCTATTACTGTGTTTACTACCATTTTGCTATTTTGTAAATAATTTTTCTTGAGTCTCTACTCCCAAGGAAGCCTCATATTTTCTGTTGTTTTTGGTTTTGTTCTGTTTTGTTTTGTTTTCTATATATAATCAACAGTGGATCTTTCATGACTATTCATTTTGAGGTCCTCAAAATGCAAAAGTGTGTTATAATTTCTTGATTACCTTCTATTTGAGAATAGTCAACCTTTTAAACAGTTTCACTGCTTTATAACCTTGAGCCATAGATATCTCAGTTACTCTCCTTGTGCAGATGAGATACAGGACTTCAGTTTCAGGTAAAGGGATTTCACTTGCCATAAACTTAGTGATTTATTCAGGAGACAGAAAAGACTTTACACAGGGAGGGTTAGATTGGACTTGACTTCTCTTAGAAAGAAAGTTGACATTATCTACAAGAACTTTCATTTTTTTGCTAGTTTCTCTTAAACCTTTTTCTTTCCATAAAGCTTGAATCATCCATCATACTCACCACACTCATTGCTTGGTACAAAGAAGGATCTAAACAGAGTTATGTCTCAATGGGTATGTGTTTCTACTGATTTTTCTCTTATAAATCAGTGAACTTTTGTGATTTCTCTAACAGAAATTTCATGAAATTTCTAACAGAAATTTCTGTATCAATGAAAATATCCTAAGAAGTTCAGAGGTTTCCCCACAATTTTGTTGTTGTTGTTGTTGAGAAGGTTGGGGAATTGAAAGTCAAATTTAGAGAAATTATTTCTTATTATCAAAATCCACTGTTTTATGGTAACAAATTTGAAAATAATCTTAGCAACTTAAACATGTTTTAGCTACCTTGGTTTCTATATAAAGGGGCTCAGAGACAAGCTGTAGAGGAGTATCCTTTAACTTTGCTTCCCTTGAAGCAGCAATTTCAGTATGTGAGTTCACAATTGCATATGTATATTTGTCATGTTTTATTTCCAGAAGGGTTACATTAATATAATCATTTAACACTACTGATGCTGTTCAGTTCACCAATGGGGAAAAAATAGGTCAGTTTATGGAAGTTTGGGGGATAGATATAGATCTTTGCTCTCCTAGCCCCATGTGTTTAAGTGTTGTCCCTGATAGCAAGAAGGGCCAACTTATATTTTGGTGATATAATTACCCAGGAAGGCTCTCTGCAATGGGTAGCCTGTTGCCAGTCTCTTGACAAAATGTTGAGTAGTGTTTACCGAAAAGAAACTTAACAAAGAACAAAAAGGCAAGAATGTGTTAAGTCACCAGTTATCATAACTGATATTTTCACAATGTAGACCAAGAGCGTTGTCCCATATTGTTACTGGAAACCTTTGGCGCAGACATCAACTCTGAGTTGATGTCCCTGCACTTGTAATATTCCTGCATTGCTCTGGACTGCATAAAGGTACTTTAGGCCCTTGGGCTTCGTAATTTCTGATTTTGAATTATGAATCTCAAGTTGGGCTTTTCTTGCCACCTTTGACTTCATGCACAGATTCTGGCTTGGCAGAGTTCCTAGAGGCCTTACTGGTTTCTCCAATTTCAAATGAGAACTGTTCAGGATTTGTGGAATTTCAGCTTGAAGTCCAGACAAAAATGAGGTTGTAGACAGCCTTTGGTTAGTTAGGTTTAAACAAAGCAAAAAAGTTCTTAGAGTCTCAGGATCTTCATACGTAGGGTACTCAGGGTCATGCTCCTGCTTGTCACTTTACCAAAGACAATGTCCAGTGTCTGGAATTTATGATCACCAATGCAAAATTCCAGTTAAAATTTTATTTCCAGCTGTCTGGATTAAGGTCGATGTTACTCTGCACATCTAGGAGTTGGCAGATCTTTCCAGTCAGTTGTTAGTTTACTCTCATTGGGCACTAGTAGCACATGGGGAAATTGTATCATGTTATTAAGGGCATGGGCTTAGAGGGGCTGTCTTACTCAAGCACAGATGAAAGATCGATTGTCCTGGTGCTGGTCGTCTCTATTAACCAAGGTAGCATTTGTGTTAACTCTTACTATCCATTCATCTCCTCAGAGTTTCTAGAATACAAGCCAGTTTATCAACTAAGTACTGAATTCTATAACTAATTTTAATCAGAATATGTATTTGTCATCTCCTTTAACGATGTTGTTTTTCTTTTCTTCTTTTCTTTGTATTATTGCATTCTAAAATTTTTGTGATCAGTTTGAATTTCTTTCAAAGGATTAGCTATGGTAACTGCACATAATTCTGCCAAAGCCTATTCCACGTATTTTATGTTTTGAAGGATGAACTTGTGTAGTTGTTGCAAATCCAATAATGGTAAGGCTTTGTCTTATTGAGTGTAATTTATGTAATGTGTTTTAATAGATAACAGGAATTATATGGTCAAATGACTTGTTTTTGATCCCCAACGCTCATCTTAGCCTGCTTATAAATGGAGATTTGAGACACTATATCTTAAACAGTGAAATTATTTCTTCAGAATAAATACACTGAACCTGTAAAATGAAACAAAATGAATTTAAAATGAAGAATAATTTTAACTCTGTATGCTGGGGTTGGAAGCAGGTGAGGAGGGAGGTTGTGCCTAAGGTGTTTATTCATGTGGTAGAAAGAGAACAACTATTTTTAAATTTAGAAAATGTTGGTTTGAACTCAAACCAGGATAATATTTGGGAGTTGATTAACATTTCAGAGCTTTAGATTTCTCTTTAGTAAAATGCAGTTGACAATCCTTATATATTAGTCTTGGTTTAAGTACTTACTAACATATGTTGCCTAGTGCCTTCAAAAGGTAAGTACTCAATAAGTGCTAGCTACCTTACTCTCCCTTTTTCTCAAATCTTCTGCCTTTGCATGAGATCTGCTTTTTTTTAATATATATTACCAAAAAATGAAGCCACAGAATAATACTGCCTAGGCAAGTTAGGGTTTGTAGAAGTTTGATTTAGACTTACATCAAAACTAAAAAGACATATCAAATGCAAATACTTTATTCTCTGAGAATAAAGATGGTTTATTACAGATACAGCAGCATTGCTCCAACCAGCAGACTTCCATTTGGGTTCCCATACCATACTTTCGGCTAGATTACAAGGGTTTAATACATGTTCAGCCACTTTCTAGCATATGATTTTTAGATGAGTAATTTATCTTCTGCCTCAGTTTTCTTATCTGCAAATTTTCAAATAATTACAGTACATTTCTCAATATGGTTTTTATAAAGATAAAATGAGATAATCCATGTAACATACTCAACAAAATACTCAATTTTAAGTAATACAAAAGATGACTTATAATTTCTGGTAATATCTATTTGGCCATGTGATTACTTATTTTTTTTTATCTTTATTGTTGAACATATTACATATAACCCATTTCCCCCCTTATTGACCACTTTTAGCCCGTCTCTGCCCTCCACCCCAGGTCTTCACCATCCTATTGTCTGTGTCCATGGGTTATGTATATATGAATACAAGTTCTTTGGTTGATCTATTCCCACCCACTCATACTTCCCCACCTTCCCTCTAAGATTCAACAATCTGTTCCATGCTTCTGTCTCTGGATCTATTTTGTTCATCAGTTTATTTTGTTCATTAGATTCCACATATGAGTGAGATCATGTGATACTTATCTTTCTCTGAGTGGTTTATTTTGCTTAGCATAATGCTCTCCAAGTCCCTCCATACTGTTTCAAAGGGTAAGAGCTTCCTTTTTTTTTTTTACAGCTGCACAGTATTCCACAGCTTTTTAATCCACTCATCTACTGATTGGCACTTTGGCTGTTTCCAGATCTTTGTTATTGTAAATTATGCTGCTATAAACATAGGGGTGCATACATTCTTTCTGATTCCTGTTTCGGGTTTCTTAGGATATACTCCTAGAAGTGGGATCACTAGGAAAAATGGCAGTTCCAATTTTAATAGATGAGAATTTCCTCCTGCTCTGGTTGCCTCTGTATTACTGATCTTGCTGAATGAATCAAGGAGTGAATAACAAGAGCTTGTTTAGGCCAGTGCAAATATTCCATTACGATTTCATATTCCAGGAGATGTCACAATAAGAGAAGGATTGCTAAGCTGTATTAGATAGATACTTTTGAGAATTAATAATAAATAAAAAATCTATCTTATTCATGGAGTCTACATTCATGCTTTGTTACTATAACTTCTATCTTTTATTAGTTTGGTCTAGGACAGTGGTTTCCAACCATTTTTTGGTCATGCCCCACCTAAGCATCTCTAAAATCCTGACTGCCTGTCCTACCCCCCGTGACATATAATTCTTATTATTCATAGAACCTGACGAATACTGGTTTTGGCTAATGAAAACACTTTGCACTTCATAAAGTTAAGCAATGAAATAGAACAACTATCACGTGGGCAGTAGTAGTATTCGAGGCGTAATTGATTTGAGTAATCTGCATCGAATTCAGTGTAACTTAAGTGTCCACATTCATTGTGTGTATTTGGTGAGAATATGCAAAAATATCCTGTCACCTGACATTAATTTTCTTGCAGCTGATAATCTTTTAAAATTTTTTTCACACAAAAATATTGACTTACCTATGAAAGTAATAATTGTGCTTTGGATTTTTTCACAGATTTCTTGCTACAATCATATGCAGAAAAAATACATTTTTATATATTTTGTATAGCTTGTAATGTTAAAAGAACACTGAGAAGAGTGGGGCTGTTTGGAATGAAAGTTACCTCACTTTTCTGTGCTCATGCACTCTCTAGTCAATTCTATGCTCTCACTACTCCTGTCTATTAGCAGGTTTTTCCCCTCTCCATTGTCACCAGATGACCATCGTGTACATTCTGGTTTTAATTTTTAAACTGTGTATGTCACAATATATTTATATGCTGTACATGAGGCCCTTAGAACTATAATAAATGCAAAAAATTCACTGTTAATAACTTATTCTCAAATTGACCCCCTTAAAAATCAAATTGCCCCTCCTGTGGGACCTGTGCCCCCATGCTGGGAACCACGGGTCTAGGAGATCTATTGGTAGTAGCAATGGTTTAAATGACTTATGCTAGCATAAATTCAAGGAGCAGATATGTGAGGAATCAATTATGATTAAAAAGTAACTTTCCAGGGACAGGATGATTAGAAATTGTCTAATGAATACTAGTATATTCTGCCCTCAATGGCTTTTCTATACTGATCATTAGCACACAGAAAATGTGATAGGTAGAAAGTTAAGGTACAATTTTATTGAAAAATCCGACCATGTCTATCATTTTGTGTCATTTCCAGTGTAAATACCTAATTGATTCAATATTTGCCATTGTCTAAGTGAAAAAAAAAAGATTCTTACTTCTCATTAGCAGTCATATAGGCTTACAGAGGTACTGTGTGAAATGCAATAGACATAAAAAGTAAATCTCATTTAGTGATTATGTACTTAAAATTAAGCACATAAGTAAAGAGAAAATATCAATATGAAAATAAAAATATATGGATATATGTACTATATATCTATATATACACATATATAGTAAATTTTTAATTAATAACTGGGTGGATTTTGGTAGACAACATTTCAGATGTTACTGGCTGGAAGTACTGAACCTGAAACTACTAAAAATTAAGTGATTCTGAAGTATATACAACTTTTTAGTGGCAGACCAGGTTTTAAAATTCACTCCTTGATTCCATTAAGTCCTAGACCTTACTCCATTAAGCTATGCTAACTCCATTTAAAACCTATTACCAGATTTTTTACATGGTTAGAATTCAGTGTTTGGATTAAGTAAATCCAACACAACTGAAGTAGCATATTCCTGAAGAGATGCACACATATTAGCATATGGATTGCTATTCTGTTATCTTTACATAAGTTTTCAGTTTATCAACTTATAAGAGTCATATATAGCTCAGGATTTCTTTCTATGTTGTTAAGGTACTTTCTTTCATGATTATTTCCTGAGTGACTGATATTAGTTTTGCAGGCTCTGTAGGCTGAACTGATATCTCTTAAATCAGTGTTTGATAAAGGAAGTTGGTTAATAAGGCATAGATCATTACAATTGCAGACCCATCCTAATTTATACTAATGATTAACAGGACTCAAATAAGAGTCTGCGAATTTAAAAAATGAAATGGCTTGATTAAACACAATGAATTTTTATGTATTTTGGAACCACACAAAGAGAATAATAATTTTTATGTTATCTATCTCTGATAGAAAACCATCAATACAGAAAACAGAGAATTGCTTATAAATAGCTTATGTGAATGAGAGGATTTTCAGACTCATAATAAATCATGTCCTATTTCAGTAAACTCTACAGGAGTTTGGCTGTGGTCCTTATACTACAATTTTGATAAAGTATTTTCTGACATAAAGGGCAATTATTTGGGCATTCTTGTTGTATGGAAAATTTTATTGAAACAGTTTCTGTCATAATAGGATTTGACTATAGATGGATTTAAGTTTAGTTACTATCTTTGGGAATTGGCACATAATATTCCTGTTAAGATTTCTCTTATGTTAGAAATATCAAGAGCCATGAGTTTAAAGGGAGCCTGAGGCTTCAAAGTATTTCCTGAGAATTATCCTGTCACCACAGGCACTAAAGAACAGCAGCGCAGCTATTCTTTTGAACCATTTACAGAGTGGTGGAAAAACCCATGTTTCTGTGTCCAAAAAACAAATGGATTGACTATATTGCATGTTCTTGACCCCAAAGATATTTTTATGTTATGCACTGATGCTAGCTTTGCAATAGTGGTGTGTATATGAGTATGTGTGTGTGTGTGGGGGGGGGGGAGGGGTAATAGGAAACACACAAGGTGACTTTTGAGAAATTAATCTTTATTAATATGAGCCATCTGTTAGCCAGATAAGGTTATAATGCATGTAAAACATTATATTTTCACCATTGGCAATGCCACATAAGAGCAAAAGGAGTGGAGGGGAAAGATACTTTAACGCGTGAAGTGTGCAGTGATGCAACCATTTTTTAATGTCCTTACAGTACTAAATTGGGTTCTATGAGGCTTTGCTGGGAGGAGTTCTTATAGTCTCTAATTACAGCATTTATTATCAGTCTTGGCTTAGCACAAAAATACTAAAGCTATGTTGCTTTGGTGTTAAACTCAGGTCTCTAATACCATCTCCAGCAAGTATGTGCAAGCTATTTAGGAGTGGAAGAGGGCATGGGATATTGGTGGTATGGGAAGCCATGAATTAGTTAACCCCAAAGCCAGCCCCATAGCCACAGATGGGAGAAGATGACCCATTGTGGGGAAATTCAGAACTGCAAACCACAGTGTTTAGAAGTGAGTACTTTCAAAGAGGTTGACTAAAGCTTTTCCTAAAGAATGAGATGTGTTCTCAGAAGGGTAAGACTCCATACTTGTGTAGGTGTGCATATAAAAATATACAAGTAGATACATGTAGAGAGAGGTATGAAGTGAGGGAAGAGCGAGCAAGCATAAAAAGTAACATATTCAATTGAAAATATTTTCCACACAGGCTGCTTATCTGAAGATGATTCAAACCAAAATACCTGCAAAGAATCACACTGCATAATTTAGAACTAGGTACCCAAATCTAAGAAATACGTGTAGAGAAGAACTTTTACAATCACTACACCCAAATAGTGTCCAGTGGTTAGTCTCTTAGGATATGATTTGGCTTTTGGCTTTCATTTGAGGAGAATCCTCCTCCTTCATCTCCTTCAATAGGCCCTTTTTCTTATATCTGCTATAAAAAGATAAAAAGATAAATAATGAGAATTGGTTACTTGGGAATCACATGGGGAATGAGTAAATAGGACCCTGCCATCCCCGGTGGCTAGTGGGAGGGGTCCATAGCAAGGCGCTGAGCCCCCTACACTTTGTGTCTGAGACTCCAGAACATGTGGCCAACACCCCCCGCCCCTGCCACCCCCTCCGAAGGGATGCCATTTGGGATGCATTTGCAGACACATGGATTATTTTAAAGTTAATGCTTTTAATTCACCATTTCCCACTTGTCATTTTTTATTGTCAAGGCAGATTCTGCTGGTGTGTGTTCCTTTGCGGGGGCAGCAGGGTGTTCTCCACGGGCAGAATCCGATGAGAGACAGAGACAAAAGGCCCAGCGAGACATGGGGAAGGAGTAAACAGAACAGGGAGAAAGGAACAGGGAGAGAGATGCACTGGGCTAGACAGACACACGACACAGCGTGCTGTGGACGGGGATAGAGCTTCCTGGCCCAGTGAGAGGGCTCATTCCGCAGAGCAGCGGCTCCGTGGGCACATTCACCCTGGGCACAGCTCCCAGGCCTGGAGTTGGTGAACTGAAAGCCTTAGATAATTAGAGCTAATTACATGTGTGCAAACAGCCACCCCTCCCCCGGCCTGCTCCCATTACACCCCAGCAAAGGGGGCTTTGCTGGCACAGCTGGGGCTGAGCACCTGGGGGAAGGGCACACAAGCAGAGAGCCCTTGGGGACCAGGGGTTGGAGTGACCCCTCCACCTCCAGAGTGCCCCCGGCAATTACACACTCCAGCACATGCTGCGGCCGGGGATGGCAGGTTGCTACCGGGTTAGGAATTGGACCAGAACTTGGTCTGGGCTCCCTTTGGCCCTGTGACGAGTGGGCCCTGGCGGCATGGGCCCCAGCATTTGGGTCCTTAGGTTTCTATTATCTTGCCTCGTGAGCATTCCCGTCTCTGAGAAGAAACCAGATGGGGCTCTCCTTGTATCCTGCCACGGGGAGTGCCTGTCTGGAGCTGAGGCCGCGGGATGAGGAAGGGACAGAGTCTGGTGCCTGGCTTTTGCTGATCAGTTTGTCTGCCTGGATGCACCACAGTACCCCAACAGAGTGACTTTTCTGGGCTTTTATTTTCGCATCCATATCGTGCATGCCTCCTCTGAGACACAGAGTCCAAGGGGAAGGAGAGAGGTGTGAATTCCTCATGTGTGAATGAGGCTTTACACTTTGACCTGCTGGCCTGAATCAGTGATCTAATTTTGTGGTTTCAGGAGCCTTTGGTGGGTGAGTTGGAGTGGTGGCAGGGTAGGGTTTTATATTTCCATAGAGGCCTGGTGCACAGGCGGGGGCCGCCGACCTGCCCTGATGGGGGCCCCCCTATCAGGGTGGGGGTCCCCGCTGAGAGGTGGGACCGGCCAGGGCAAGGGGCCATGGTTGTTCTGGTCGTTGTGGTCATTCTGGTCTTTCTGCCATTTTGGTTGCTGGTCTTTTATTATATAGGATAGGTTTGTAGTGGACCATTACACCTTTTTAAAATAACCCGTGGTTAGTTCTAGTAATTGCTTTATCAACCTTAAGAATTATCTAATTTTCATGTTCTTGTCAATCTATCTCCTGACTGTTTCTAGGTATATTATAATTTTCATATTGTCTTTGTTTATAACATATATAATTTTCACTGTCATTCCATAATTTCTCAGCTGTGTTTCTATGTTTTAGAAGTTTTGATGATCACCATCATTTTTTTTTTTTTTGGTATAGGTGTCTGGGTTTTATTCTTGAGTTGTTGTTTTCTCAAGAAAAGTTAGCAGATTCTATGCCCTGATTTCTTGCATGCATAAAAATGTATGTCTGTGGTTTTTATAGTTTAATAATTTCACTGTGCATAGCAATCTTGGATCATATTTTAAAAGTTGATTTCATTTTTAACATTTGGTAAATATAAAGCATATTGTGGGGCATGATAATAAACCAACCAGTGGCCATACCAGCCGACTTAATATCAGAGCATTACCAACATCTTTACTCTACCTCATCACTCATTGCTTGTCTCCTCCAAAATGTATTGCTCTACTTCAGAGGCTGCTGGCAACCTACTATGACCAGGGAGATACTCTCAGGTGGACAAATTTGACTTAAAAGTGATGTAATAGTTTTATGCCCAACTCCTTCCCTGATAACTGAGAGAGGAACTGAAATCATTCTTGATGTTTCAATGGGCTAAAGTGACTTCAGCTCTCAATCCACCCTCCAACACCCCACCTTGTCCCACTGCTACCTTTACTGGACCTCATATGCATCTACCTAGGCTACAATAAGGGAATCTTTGTTAATTCATGCCATCTATTGTCAAAATCAGTTTTTGAGGTAGACATATCATCTGTTGACTCATTTTGAGCTTATAATCGAGACTCTCTGCCTCCCTCCACTGCCCCCCAGCACACAGTGAAGAGCTATGAGAGCTAAGCCAAATAAGTTCACCTCTCAGGGCCTTATTTCTGATGTGTAAAATGAAAAAGGTTGAACCTAAGGAATTCTGAATTTCTTCCAGTTTTAACTTCTTTGAGTTCCTAAGAGACTTCACTTTGTACTTTTTATGTAGATTCTCTCACCCGTAGCAATATGGGAATATAAATCTGCCTAGAGACATTTCATTGATTAAACAACATAAACTGTCAAGATAATTTTTCTCAGCTGTACAAAGCCTATATTCACAGATGTCCGAATACTGGGTGGTCTGTGTGTGTGTGTGTGTGTGTGTGTGGTATGTATTTATATATAACCAGTTGACTATGCTGGGTTGTAATGGGACAGGAGGTAGAGAATATGTTAGAGACAGAAAATGCCAGTGGGAAAGTAAGGGGAATCGGCGGTGTGTATTTCTATGCAAAAACTGTCTATCTCTTTTCTTTAACTCAGAATGCCTAGTGTACTATCATCCCCTGATTCAATTTCATACATAAGAAAGAGAAAGAGAAATATTTTGAGAGTAATAAGGTGAAAGACCAAACAGAACACTTAGAGAAAATCTAACAAGTATAGTAACAGTGTAAAAGGACTTAGTGACTTGTAGATCTTCCATTGTCATATATAAACACACTCCTAGATTTTGAAACACTTATTCTCTTGCCCATACTCTGCAAAATCTCAGTTTTTATCTAATATTAGATTTATATGGTCAAGATCAAAGATGATTGTAAATGATGGAAAGGTCCTACATACCAGAGGCTGATTCCATTCAATACTTGAGAAGGGAGAGAATAGATAAGAAAGAGAAATGATACAAAGAATTTTTGCTTCACTGACCATGGGTTGAAAGTCCATAGGAGATGTCTTAAGATTCTAAAATAACTTCACCTATGATTTTTCAAGAAAAGTGAATAAGAACAGAGGCGCTTCTCCTGTACTTTTTTACCTCTGTTCTTTATTGCATAGAATATTGACATGCTATGTAAGGGACTGGTTAGTACATAATTTTGTGTGATGTATGATAGACTTACCAAGAGATAATTCATTTTGTTATAGCCTGTATTGGGCCTCCATTCCCTATTGGAGGCCATAATATGGAAAGTATAGGCAAATATATAAGAAATCTTTAAAAATAGAAAATTTGTACAGATGCTAACCGACAGTATAATAACTAACATTAAAGGTATTCTGATATTCTTCATCTGACATTTGTAAAACAAAATAAAAGGAAAACACTTTAAATGCATATTTAAGTTATATTATTCCTCTAAAATGTATTGAAAAATATCACACTCCTAAAAACAATAGCATCCCATGGGATTTTATAAATTCACAGACTTTCTTGAAAGTAAATGAACTTAAGTGGAATTATCAAGGTGACTTCCACCATTACTGTTGTTCTTTTCTCCAGTAACTAATGACAACCTTTTCCCATAGAGCTGAACATAAATGAGCAATGCCACTGACTTTCAGTAATAAATGGCAAGGAGACAATAATGGGGAATACCTACTATTTTTCTTTGCTATGTGTCCTGAAATAAAAAAGAAAAAAATATCTAGTTCATCACTCATATTTTTATTAAATGTAATTATTTTCAAACCACCCCAAAGGTAAAGTACTGGTGGATTTAAAAAAATGAGCTGTTCTCACATATAATGTGACCATTCACAACATAAACTTAAGGGATAAATCTGAATTTTCACACAATTTTGATTTTGCTGAAAGAATATCAGCTCCATAACTTCAATGAATGAACCATATCTAAAATAATCATCAGTTTCACCTACATTTGAATTTTGAAGGATAATTTCTAAGTTCAGTTTAAAATATTTGAAAGTGAGGGAATATATCACTTTATTTGGGAGGTGAAGTTGACAGACAGACTTTGAATGTGGAATCAGAGCCAATTGTTTTGAATCCATTTAAAGTTGTGTGCCCTTGGAGAAGTCAGAGTTTCTGTTTCCTGAAATAGCAGATGGGGATGATGAGGCAGACCTCTCTAGTTTATTCTGAGGTTATGGTGGACACCTTATTTGCTCCACTCATCCATGGTAGGACCCCAGTCATTTCGTATGTGTATCTCTAGTGCCCCACCCCCCAACCTGGACTGGGGAGAGCATAGCACCCCAACTAAACCAATGAAGCTTCTATTAGTGCAATTTGGGATTGGAGGAGGGTGAGTGATTGTTTCATTGTTTCCAAATGTTTGTACCTGGACCTCTAAGAAGCTACCCTTCAAACTCACCACATGGATCAGGAAAGAAAAGAAAGGAGAGAAATTAAAAAAAAAAATGAGTTAGATCTAGAAAGATAAGGTACAAACAAGGGTTCAGACAGCTTTCCATGACTTCATATTGCTTACCCTGTCTTTGCATTTCATGTGAATTTTCTGCATAGAAATAGCAATCTCTTTCCTGCCAATACTAGCTCTAGTTACATTCTTAGATTTGTAACCCAAGAAGCCCTAATATAAGAGTTAAGTGAGAATGTTCATGGAAAAAAATAAATTTTAATTATAAAGCAATTTGGGGGGTTGTCACAAGATTCTTAAAAACACACAAAAACAGTTAAAACTCCCTAATGTATATATTAGTCTTCAAGGGCTGTCATAACAAAATACTACAGACTGGGTGGCTTAAACATAATTTTATATTCTCACAGTTCTGGAGGCTAGAAGTCCAAGATCAAGGTTGGTTTCTGATGAGACATCTCTTCCTGGTTTGCAGATGCCCACCTTTTTGTTATGGTTTTTCATGAATTTTTTTTTTATGTGCCTGTGTAAGGTGAGAAAGATCTCTGATGTCTCTCACTCTTTTTATAAGAATACCAGTCCTAATGACCTCATTTAAACCATAATTACCTCCCTAGAGGTCTTATATCTATACTAGAGGCCTGGTGCATGAAATTCGTGCACAGGGGTGATGTCCCTCAGCCCAGGCTGCACCCTCCAATCTGGAACCCCTTGAGGGATGTCCACCCTCCCACCAGGATCGGGCCTAAACTGGCAGTCGGACATCCCTCTCACAATCCAGGACTGCTGGCTCCCAACTGCTTGCCTGCCTGCCTTCCTGATTGCCCCTAACCGCTTCTGCCTGCCAGCCTGATCACCCCCTAGCTACTCCCCTGCCAGCCTCATCGACGCCTAACTGCTCCCTGGCCGGCCCAATTGCCCCTAACTGCCTTCCCCTGCTGGCCTGGTCACCCCTAACTGCCCTCCCCTGCCAGTCTGGTCGCCCCTAACTTCCCTCCCCTGCAGGCCTGGTCCCCCTGCAATTGCCCTCCCCTGCAGTCCTGTTCCCCCACAACTGACCTCCCTGCAGGCCTGGCCCCTCTCCCAACTGCCCTCCCCTGATGACCTGGTCTCCCCAACTGCCCTCCATGCTTGCCTGATCACCCACAACTGCCCTCCCCTGCAGGCCTGGTCCCTCCCCCCCCCAAACTGGGACCCTGCTGGCCATGTCCCCACCAACTACTCTCCCCTGCAGTCCTGGGTCTCTCCTAACTGTCCTCCCCTGCAGGCCTGGTCCCCCTACAATTGCCCTCCCCTGCAGGCCTGTTCCCCCACAACTGACCTCCCTGCAGGCCTGGCACCTCTCCCAACTGCCCTCCCCTGATGACCTGGTCTCCCCAACTGCCCTCCATGCTTGCCTGATCACCCACAACTGCCCTCCCCTGCATGCCTGGTTCCTCCCCCCCCAAACTGGGACCCTGCTGGCCATGTCCCCACCAACTACTCTCCCCTGCAGTCCTGGGTCTCTCCTAACTGTCCTCCCCTGCAGGCCTGGTCCCCCTACAATTGCCCTCCCCTGCAGGCCTGTTCCCCCACAACTGACCTCCCTGCAGGCCTGGCACCTCTCCCAACTGCCCTCCCCTGATGACCTGGTCTCCCCAACTGCCCTCCATGCTTGCCTGATCACCCACAACTGCCCTCCCCTGCATGCCTGGTTCCTCCCCCCCCAAACTGGGACCCTGCTGGCCATGTCCCCACCAACTGCCCTCCCCTGCAGGCCTGGGTTCCCCCCAACTCCCCAACTGCCCTCCTCTGCTGGCCTGGTCACCCCCAACTGCCCTCCCCTGCAGGCCTGGTCACTCCCAACTGTCCTCCACTGCAGGCCTGGTCCCCCCACAACTGCCCTCCCTTACTGGCCTGGTCCCCCTACAACTGCCCTCCCTTGTTGGCCTGGTGGCAGCCATCTTTGACCACATGGGGGCAGCCATCTTGTGTCTTGGAGTGATGGTCCATTTGCATATTACTCTTTTATTAGATAAGATATAATCATATTGGGGGTTGAGGCTTGAACATATGAATTGGGTAGGCGGTTACAATGCAATCCATAACGGTAAGTAAATGATGTACCTTACTGCACAGATACTAGTAGTTACACAAAGCAGAATCCACAGTAGCAATTTCATTTGGAGCTTCCTGGCCTTCATCCTGTGACTGTTCCTGCTACCAGGCAAATCACCTGATTGAGGTGAGGATTCTAGAAGGTTCTTAAAAAAGTTCCATTTGCTTGCAAAACCACTAAATTTTTCTAATACTACTTAGACTCTTCCCACATTTTTTTCTCACAATTCAGGTTATTAATCTGCTGGCTCAGTAGGTGAGAGTACCTGGTAACAACTCAAGTGTGTTCATTTTTTAGTGAAACTATATCCCCTGAGTTAATTTCCTATAAATACCATCTCCTTGGTAATCTCAGGATTTAGCATGTTTATATCTATTCCTGAACCTATACAAAGGTGAGATATTATTATTAGTAGTAGAAGCCTGGTACATGAAATTCATGACCTGGGGCCGGGGTGTCCCTCAGCCCAGCCTGCACCCTCTCCAGTCTGGGACCCCTTGGGGGATGTCCGACTGCCCGTTTAGGCCCAATTCCTGTGGGATTGGACCCAGGATTTGGGCCTAAACGGGCAGTCAGACATCCCTTTTACAATCTGGGACTGCTGGTTCCCAACCACTCACTTGCCTGCCTGCCTGATTGCCCCTAACCACTTCTGCCTGCCATCCTGATCACCCCCAACTGCCCTCCCCTGCTGACCTGGTTCCCCCCAACTGCCCTCCCCTGCTGGCCTGTTCACCCCCAACTGCCCTCCCTGCCAGCCTGATAGCCTACAATGGCCCTCTCCTGCCGTCCATCTTCTGGTGGCCATCTTGTGATGGCCATCTTGTGGTGACCATCTTGTGGTGGCCATCTTGTGGTGGCCATCTTGTGGCAGCCAATTTGTGGCAGCTATCTTGTGATGATGTGGGGGCAACCATTTTGTGATGACGTGAGGGTGTGAAGGCCACCTAGGCTTTTATTAGTATACATTATTATTATTATTATTTTCATTCAGTTACAGTGATTTATAACCTCTCCTTGAATTCAACAATCCTCTCAATATGAGTACCTATAATTATTTTTTATTCTTCTGAAAATCTGGTGTGCCTGAACTAAAACATAATGGCCTGGTCACCCCTGATGTATATTAATAGCATCAGCAGAAAACTTGGAAGCATGTCAATCTAACATTTCTATAGTCCTTCTTTAGATCATGTTCTTTAGAAAAATTATAAGTAATATATTGTAAGAAAAGATTAAAGCAAGCAAAATCCTACTCTTTGACCCAGCCACCTTTAGGCATCAACAGAAAGCTCAGGATGGCTCTGCTTTGGGACTTGGTTGGGAATCCCTGATAAGTCTGGATGACTGTGTTTCCTTTCCAGATTGTTGTGCAACATTTCCAGCTTAGGCAAAGATGGATGAAACTTGGTTTGGAAACCACCAGGAAAAAATTGCATTTTACTCTTGTTCTGTTGGACACCACTGCAAACCCAAGACTCAGGTCATCCTTATCCTGCATCTCACATCCTTATATCCCATTATTTTTTATTACCTATCTACCACCTTCCTTAAGACATGAAAAATTCTTTACTGTGCAGTCTGGCACTCACTGATGGCCATTAGCAAAATCCCCTATATTCTCCTCCTTCACTTTTCTGAGTGTTTCTGTCATCTGCTTGATTTAATAAAATCTGGTTTTCTTCCTGAGTACACATGTCTCCAGAAACTCCATGAATTAGTGGATTTGGAAACTTTCTGAATTATTTACCACAAACTATATAATTGATATCTCTAGATTTCCACTGTCCAATATGATCATCACTAGCACTTGAAATACGTCTAGTCTAAATTGAGACGTGCTTCATGTGAAAAATGCACAGTGGATTTTGAAAACAGTACAAAAATAAAAAAGAGAATGTGGTGTCTTTGATTAATAAATTTTCTTACTGATTACATGTTGAAGTGATACTATTTTGGATATAGTGAGTCAAATGAAATATTGTATTGAATTTAATTTTACTTTTTTCTTTTTTAATGAGGTTACTGCAACATTTAAAACCATATGGCCCACATTATATTTCTATTGGACCATTTTCTCTCACTCTTCCTTTCACAAAATTCTCAGCATTGTATTTCATTTCATCCAACAACTGCTACCTGCCCCTCTACTGTCTATAGCCAACTTCTAATCCCCAAAGCATTTGCTCTTTCTCTCTCTCTCCCTCTCTTTCTCTCTTTTTCTCTCAAAAGATTTTAGCTCCTGGCTCACTGTCATTCTTTCCAATATCCTATCATAAAGTCCTTGTGATTTAAATACCCACCTAGATCATCTATACCAGTGGTTCTCAACCTTTCTAATGCTGCGACCCTCTAATACAGTTCCTCATGTTGTGGTGACCCCCAACCATAAAATTACTTTCTTTGCTACTTCATAACTGTAATTTTGCTACTGTTAATGAATTGTAATGTAAGTATCTGCATTTTCCGATGGTCTTAGGTGACCCTGCTAGCAGTGGTTCTCAACCTGTGGGTCATGACCCACAGGTTGAGAACCACTGCTGTAGAGCCTAAGACCATTCATTAACAGTAGCAAAATTACAGTTATGAAGTAGCAAAGAAAGTAATTTTATGGTTGGGGGTCACCACAACATGAGGAACTGTATTAAAGGGTCGCAGCATTAGAAAGGTTGAGAACCACTGATCTATACTAATAAAAGGGTAATATGCAAATTGGTCACAATGCCCTCACAGTAACAACTGAACAGCAGGCTGCATGGGGCGACCAGGCTGGCAGGGGGGCTAGTGAGGGCCAACCAAACGACTGAACAGCAGGCTGCGTGGGGTGACCAGGCCAGCGGGGGGGAAGGGGGGCAGTGAAGGTCAATCAGGCCAGCAGGGAGGGGCAGTTGGGGATGACCAGGTCGGCATGTTGGGGGGGGCAGTTGGGGGTTACCAGGCCAGTAGGGGGGTTAGTGAGGGATGATCAAACAACTGAATAGTAGTCTGCATGGGACAACCAGTCCGGCAGGGGGGGCAGTGAGAGGCAACCAGGCCAGCATGGGGGACAGTTAGGGGTGACCAGGCTGGCAGGGGGGGGCAGTTGGGGGTGACCAGGCTGGCAGGCAGGTGAGCAGTTAGGAACCAGTGATCCCAGATTGTGAGAGGGATGTCCTGGATTAGAGAGGTTGCAGGCTGGGCTAAGGGGACTCCCCTCCTTGTGCATGAATTTCATGCACCAGGCCTGTAATCATTCATTAACCGTGGCCTCTCCTTAACATCCTTTCAGCCAATGATTTTCCCCCCTTTACTTTCCCTTAGGCACTCATTATAATTCTCACATGATACAACTTGTAAATATAACACTCATGATCCCTCTGTAATTTCAGTTTTCAAGCAGACTACTACCTCTTATTTTTCTTTATAGCACCTAACTCTGAATACCTTTCCACTCCATGATTGATTCTAATATTTGTTCACACTCTTTTAAAGCCCATGTTATCAGCCTTCCTTACCCAATCAATGTAAAGGTCACTATCCCTTGTTATAATCACTCCCTTGCATACATTACCCACCTCCTTGCCCCTCTCTCACTTATTCATTAGGTAAAAACCCAACTCTGTTTAAATGTAATTACCTACATTCTCTATTCTTGGATTTTTGAAATGGAGCAGATCTGGGTAGAAACCACCAACTATCTACATGCCCTCATCTTAGATCCATGGCCTTGAAACTTAATTGTGTTTCCAGTACTGTTGAGGAATCATTTACTCTCCCATGTGACTATTTTATTCCTGTCCCTCTCTTTTTAAACCACAACTCTCATTCTCTATAACCACTTTAAGTATATGACCTTGCTTCCTAGTTCACTGGAAAAAGAGAAATAATTGGAAGAGTATTGTCATAAACCTTTAACATCCCATCTACCCACTGAATCTACACACAGGTATTCTGCTCTTATACTATTTTGATAGGTGGAATGTTTCTGCTTTAAGTCCAATCCTTTTATCCAAGTACTAGATTTTATGTCCTTTCACTTATCTTACTCCAGAAATCTTCCAACATTATTATTTTTCTAAGACTAGATCTTTTCCACTAGCATACATACATACTACATTTTTTTATCTTAACCCTTTCTTAATGCTACATCTTCCTCCATTTACTGCTCCATTTTTGGGTTCTGATTTGTGGCAAAAAATGTGTCCAGAGGTTTTCTGTATGGTCTTTCTATAGATCCTATCCTCCATGCTCTCTTAAACCCATTTGAATCTTTTATTTGTCCCCATTCAACAAAAATACCTGTGAAATAATTGCCATTGGAATCACTATCTAAATATATGTTGATATTTTTCATTTTAAAATAATCACAGTTGATCAATTATTCTTCCTTGAACACTTATAAATTGCCTTCTTTCTATCTTGCATGCTGCTCTTTCTTAATGTCCTTTGTCTGTCTTTCATTATCATTCTGACCTCTAAGTATTGGATTGTCAAAGCTCAGACTTGAACTTCTTTTCTGTAAGTTATATTCAACCCCTTCATGATATCATTCGGTCTCATGGCATTAAATATAGTTTTGTATTTACATTTCTAGTTTGTACCTCCCTTTGAAATTCAGAGTGAAAAAATATAACAACTTATTAATATTTCCACTTAAATATCTAATAAGCAGATTGTCTAATAGAGAGCTCAAGTATAAAATGTTTAATATCTGATAATCCTCCCAAACATGGTCCTCCTACTCTCTACCCTATATCAAATAGTAAATGACAACAAAATATTTCTAATTGTTCAGGCTAAACAACTTAGAATCATCTCTACTTCTTTTTTCTCTCCAAAACACACATCCAATCCATTAGTTAAATACTGCATCCCTACCTCAAAAATATATCTAAAATACGACCATTTCTAATTAACTCATTTATTACTCTCTGGCCAATCAACCCCATTTCTCTTCTAGATGTGCAATAATTTCTTAATTGTTTTCCCCTTTCCAATTTTGTGCTACTCATTGCCCCTTCTCCTTCTATTTGCCACACAGAAGCTAGAGTGACCTTGTCTAATCTCATCAGGTCAAATCAGCCCCTCATCAAAAGCCCCTCACATTCAGACTAAAGTCATACTTCCTATGGCCTTCAAAGCTACATACTCTATTATTTCTCTGACATTATTTTTCTTCATTCACTCAGATTGCTGTTATTGGCCCAATTGCTATTATTAAAATATGATAGGCACAGCACTGCTCAAGGTATTTTTAGTAGGCGAGAACAGGAGATAAAACTAGAATGTCCATTGATAATTTAGACTTGATCCTTTAATCACTGGAGAGTAATTATAGGTGAATGGATAAGTCAGTTTGCATTTTGGAAGTTAAACTATGTTAAAATTGTGTAGGATGGATTGAGGATGGGAGAGAATCAATGTAGTTTAGTAAAACTTAGTGATATTTTTGGAGGTTCCTAACTAGGTTTTGGAAGAAAGGTAAGATGGGTATGAATAGCATTTTGAAACTAGAATTGAAAGGCTCTCTCACATAATATACTGGATTGAGAAATAGGGAAGAGTAAAAAATGGCTGAGGCATCCAGTTTACTCTGAGTACTTCTCTGAGCAAGATGAATAGACAAGGTCTCTATCTTTATCAGTTTGGGCTGCTATAACCATACACTTGATAATTCAAACCAACAGAATGTATTTTTCACAGCTTTGAGGCCGGAAGTCGGAGATCAGGTTGCTAACATGGTTGGATTCTGGTGAGAGCTCTCTTCTGAATGGCAGACTTCCAGCAATTCGGTTGCATCCTCACATGATAAGATAAGAGCAAGCTAGCTTTCTGGGCTCTTCTTAGTATAAAGGCACTAATATCATTCATGATGGCTCTACCCTCACCCCAAAGGTCCCACATCCTGTTACCATTACAGTGGGAATTAAAATTTCAATATATGAATTTTGGAGGGATACAAACATTGAGTTCACAATAGTGTCTCACATCTACTCTTGATATTACACCATCTCATCTAATGTCTATGGCAGGATGTTTTGGTTCTGGTCTGTACTCAAGTACTGACCTAAGTTCAGTAGACCCTGTGAAGACCATTTCAAGGGAAATTTAAACTAAGTCAGAGACATTGACACCACTCTAGCACACTGCTTCTCTGTGTATGTGCTAACTTATAAAAAGGGGACTTAACGCTGCAAGAAATCGTATTTTACAAAAAACAAATGCTATTTAAATAAGGTAAAATTATGACCTAATAAATTGAATACAACAACAAATAGACAACTATTCTGAACTACAAAATCTTTAATTCAAAATGAGAAACATTTCCTAAGTAAAATATTTGTGTTCCTTTTAAGAAATAATTAAGGTTTATGCCCTGTCTTTTTTATCACTCTCTAGGTACCTTGTCCTTGCAAATTTTTACTGTCTGTAATGTTTCTGTGCCCTGACTCTGAGCACTGTTAGAAGGGCCTGGTTTCACTCTGTCTCAGACTCTATGACTGAATCATCTTTTTAGAGCAGAACTCTGATCTTGGATCCCACTTGCCAAGTCTACACCCTCTTAGGAGAAATATAGCAAAAGGTTCATTTGTACATCACTTGAAAGAACATCTTTACAAAAAAACCCTGCTATGCATGTCAAATGTCTTTGGCCTTTCTAAGAGGCCAAGGGTGTTTAGACTGGGACTCCGGTTGTTTCATGTGTAGAAGCTGCCATTTCCGAAGCAAATACTTTTGAAGGTTTGAATGCCAATACTTACAGCTACTGCTCTTTGTCCCTAAGGACCTAAAGAATCAATGATGTTACATAGATAGCTTATTTAAGGCAGTTTTGTTGTTTCTGTGCAACCTGAGTGCTATATTGCATGACAGGTAATTCTTTAGTAGTTGAAAACTGTTTTTATTTTTCATAGCACATCACATGAACTCTCTCTTCCTTTCTGCATTGCTATGCATGTGAACCCACAGAAGTGAAATACTTTATGATGTAATTTAACATTTCACAAAAATTTATCAGCTACTATTGAAATGTAGCAAGGGAAAGGTCTTATTTAGATTATTTAGTGCCTTCACTGAAGATACATGTAGGGTTATTTTCATTATATTACTGGGTTCAGTAATAACTTCTACCTATTCATTTCTTTATTATAATGCATAACTAGTGTAGAGAATGTAGAAAATATAGAAATTAAAATCATCAGAGGTCCTGATGAGGCAGTTCAGTTGGTTAGATTATTGTCCCTATACACCAAGGTTGTGGGTGCTATCTCTGGTCAGGGCACATACAAGAAGCAACCAATGGATGCATAAATAAGTGGAAAAACAAATTAATGTTTCTCCCTTCCCCTCTCTTTCTCTTTCCTCAATAAATTAAAAAAAAATAAATCATCAGGAGTCTCAAAAAACAAAAATAATCATTGCTGTGATTACATATACATACCTCCTTGTACGTTTCTGAAAAAAAGAACATGTTATTTTGTTACCTTTATATTTTTAAACGGGTTTGGGCTGGGTCTCAATGTGCTATGTTGACCATATTTAAAGACTACATTAATCCTTGGAAAATTCCACATGAGTAGAGTTTCAGCAATGTCTCTAGTTAAAACTCTATTTTAGTTCCCATAACTTTTGGCTTGGATATTTTATGGACTGAATGTTTGTGTCATTCCAAAACCCATATGTTAAAAAGTTTAATACCCAAGAAGATAGTTGGAAGTGGGAGCTTTGAGGGGTAATTAGGTCATAAATATGAAGCCTTCATGAATGAGATAGTGCATTTACAAAAGAAACCACAGAATGCAAACTCTGCTTTTCACCATGTGAGGATACAAGAAATGGGCAATCCACAACCTGAACGAGGGCTGTCACCAAAATCATACTTTGCTGACACCTTAATCTAGGACTTTCAGCCTTCAGAACTGTGAGCATTGATATTCTGTTGTTTATAGTGACTCAGGCTATGATATTTTGTTAGAGTAGACCAAACTAAGACGGATATATTATTTATAAATTTCTATTCAATCTTGACTTTAAAAATAGTTCATATACATATTTAGAAATTATAGATTGATGGTGAAAAATTCTAGGATTCTCAGAAGCATTTGGTCTTGTCAATTTAGGCTTAAACTTGCAATAATTACTAAGACTAGCAATAGGAAAAGTTTGGCAAACATACAATGTTGTTAATTTTATGGAATTTCCTACAATAGAGCAGAAGCTAGTTAGCCCCAAAAGACAGAGGAATATTAGTTTTGTATCTACCTGCATGGTTATGAAATGACCATCTTGTTCTATACTTTTGTTATCAGAATGTTTTTGCCATGCGTCCCCCTGCCTGTGTGCACTGGCCCAAAGAAATGCATGAGCAGGAGTTTGTCTTATTGAAAGAAGAAATAGTTTAATATTGAATTGGCTTAAGCTCTAAAAAAACTGACTCCCTGATGGTGTGTTGGTTACAGATTATTTGGGGCAAAATCACAAGACACCGTGAATTAGGGGTTGTGGGGTTGTGTTGGTAGCTAACTGTTGGAGGTAAGGTAACAGTAATAAATCATCTCTTCAAGTATGTAGGACAGCTCTGAGGTCTTTTACAGCATCCTTCTGTCTGGTCTCATGAGAAACTGCTTAGAGAGTGGTTCCACCTAGGGCTCAGGAATTGAAATATAATTTAGGTAAAGTTATTATCTTTAGGAAGATGGAAGGAGCAACTAAATTGAATAACACCCACTTAGAATTTGTGAATTAGACACTGCTAGTGATACAATTCATAGCCAGAAAGGGCAGAGGATGCCTAGAGAACAGTAGGATCAGCGATCTGGGCCAGAGAGAGATGTGCGACCACTGGGCCAGGAGGGTCAGAGAAAGTTGCACTACACCAAGTCTGGGTCTTTTGGGGGCAGGCATGACATCCGACTGTGGAAAGGAAGTTCACAAGGCCGCTAGTGGCTGGGGAATCTAGAACTAAGCCCACAGCTGCAAAAGGCTGCACTCAGAAAGGTGCTTGAAGAGCTGCCCAAGCCATGCAGTGCCAGGGGGAGAGAAACTTGAAGTTGCATGGTTGTTTTGCCTCGGTTTTATATTTGCTTTTATTCACTAAACCCAGTTCCTAGGACTTGTCCATTACAAACACTCACCTGAGGCAGCGGTGCAGACAGAGGTGCAGATTTGTAGAGTCTGGACAGAGGCTGTGGAGGAGAGCTGGATAGGGAGAGGTGACCAGACATTTGTTACCCTCCAAACCTAAGCAGCCATTTTACTTCTGAAGAGCCAACCAATCCCAGAAGCCTCAAGGAAGTTAATATAGCCACACCCAGGCTACACCTTGAGGTTTACAAAGGACACAAAGACTTTGAATAGCCCCAAAGAGCCCTCAGGGACTGGGTTGAAGAGGGACCTTTTAGTCCCAGAAAGCGATACAGCACCATGCCCACATAAAGCCCTGTCAGAGACAGACACTTGAGTGATTAAGATTAACAGCAGGAAGACGGGCAAAGTGGGTAGATCAGACCTCATTGATTGCAGTCAAGGCTGTGGAAACAAACACAGAGGAGCAGTGGATCACTTGGAATATCAACGTGGTGCTCACTACCTAAGAGGAAACTGAGAAGTGGAAGACAGAATAGAAGAGTGGGGGTCTTAAACCAGCCCTCATGGGGCATTAAAACTCTGCTTAAGTGAACTAAAATGCACTCTTTTATTTTTTATCTTTTATTAAAAATGTTTTCATTCTTTTTTTCTTTTTTTATCTTTTATTTTTGTATTATTTTTGCTTCATTCTATTCTTACGTTTTTTACTAGAGGCCTAGTGCATGCAATTAGTGAACTTGGGGTGGGGGGGAATTCCCCTCAGGCCCACCTGTGCCCTCTTGCAGTCCAGGAACCCTTGGGGGATGTCTGACTGACAGTTTAGGCTTTCTCCCTTTAGGCGGGGAGCAGGCCTAAGGTCAGTTCGACATCCTTAGCACTGCCATGGAAGCGGGAGAGGCTCCTGCCACCATCGCTGCGCTCATCAGCCATAAGCATGGCTTCTGTCTGAGCAGCGCTCCCCCTGTGGGAGTGCACTGACCATCAGGGGGCAGCTCCTGCATTGAGTGTCTGCCCCTTGGTGGTCAGTGCACATCATAGTGACCAGTTGTTCTGCCACTTGGCTGGAACCATCTCTCCAACACCCCCAAGGAGTCCCAAATTGCAAGAAGGTGCAAGCCAGCCCTAAGGACACCACTGGTGCACAATTGGGGCCAGAGAGGGACATGGAAGGTTGGCTAGCTGAGGAGGGACTGCCAATATCCCTGATGAACATAGATGCTAAAATCGCCAACAAACTTCTAGCAAATCAGATCCAGCATTTCATTAGAAAGATCATACCCCATGACCAAATGGCATTTATTCTAGGAAAGCAAGGTTGGTACAATATCCGCAAATCAATAAGCATGATATATCACATAAACAAACTGAGAGACAAAAATCACATAATCATATCAATCAATGCATAAAAATGATTTGACAAAATCCAACACCCTTTCCTGATAAAAACTCTCAGCAAAGTGGGAATAGAGGGATCATACCTCAACATAATAAAAGCCCTATAGGACAAACCCACAGCCAACATCATACTCAATGGGCAAAAACTAAAACCATTTCCTTTAAGAACAGGAACAAGACAGGGATGCTCACTTTCACACTCCTGTTTGACATAGTACTGGAATAGTAGCCATTGTGATCACACAAGAGGAAGAAATAAAAGGCATCCAAATTGAAAAAGAATTAAAACTGTCATTATTTGCAGGTGACATTATATTGTACATAGAAAACCCTTAAGACTCCATCAAAAAATTTCTAGACTTAATAACTGAATTTGCCAATGTAGCAGGATGCAAAATTAACACCCAGAAATCTATGGCTTTTTTAAATACCAATAATGAACTCACATAAAGAGAAACTATAAAAAAAAAAAATCTCATTTACCATTGCAACAGAAAATTAAGATACCTAAGAATAAATTTTAAATAAGAAGGTAAAAGACCTGTACTTGGAAAACTATAGGACATTGAAGAAAAAAAAAAAGATAGAGGAAGACATAAACAAGCAGAAGAATATACTATGTTCATGGATTGGCAAAATCAACATCATTAAAATATCCATACTACCCAAAGCAATTTATAGATTCAATGTAATCCCCATTAAAATACCTACAGCATATTTCACAGACCTAGAACAAACTCTCCAAAAATTCATCTATGTATATAAAAGCCTAAGTGACCTTTACGACTGGATGACCAGACAATCAGACAACTGGCCAGTAGTTATGATGTCCACTGACCACCAGGGGACAGATGCTTAATGCAGGAGCAGCCCGCTGATGGTCAGGGCGCTCCCACAGCCTACCTCCTGTGGCCGGCCAACCTCCAGTGGTCCCTCCCCCCAACCAGCCAACCGCCTGTGATGCCTCGCCCTGGCCATATGGCCCTGATCAGGACTGGGTGAGATGGCCCTGATGGGCCCTGATGGCCAGCCAGGCTGAGGGACCCCACCCATGCACTAATTCATGCACCAGGCCTCTAGTATGGAATAAAAAAAGACCCGAATAGCTGCAGTAATATTGAGAAAAAAGAACAAAGTAGGAGGGATCACAATACCAGATATCAAGCTATATTACAAAGCCACTGTTCTCAAAGCTGCCTGGTACTGGCACAAGAACAGACATATACACCAATGGAATAGGTCAGAGAACCCAGAAATCAACCCAAGCCATTATGCTCAATTAATATTTGACAAAGGAAGCAAGAGCATACAATGGAATCAAGACAGTCTCTTCAATAAATGGTGTAGGGAAAATTGTACAGACACATGCAAAAAATGAAAATAGTTCACCATCTTACACCATACACAAAAGTAAACTCAAAATAGATAAAAGACTTAAAAGAATGACAAGAAACCATAAAAATCTTAGAAGAAGCCATAGGCAGCAAAATAGCAGACATATGTCATAGCAATGTCTTTACCTATATAGCTCCTAAGACAATGGACATTAAGGAGAAATTAAACAAATGGGACCACATCAAAATAAAAAGCTTCTGCACAGCAAAAGTAAGCATCAACAAAACTATAAGAGAGTCCACTTCATGGGAGAACATATTTGCCAATGTTATCTCTGATAAGGGTCTAATCTC
Source organism: Corynorhinus townsendii (assembly GCA_026230045.1). Taxonomy (NCBI): domain Eukaryota; kingdom Metazoa; phylum Chordata; class Mammalia; order Chiroptera; family Vespertilionidae; genus Corynorhinus; species Corynorhinus townsendii. The sequence continues at coordinate 95,832,737 of JAPDVU010000002.1, forward strand.
CAAAATTTATAGGGACTCATACAACTTAACAAAAGGAAGATAAACAATCCAGTTAAAAAATCGGCAAAGAACCTAAAGAGACACTTTTGAAAAGGGGAGGGAGAGGTTAGAGTGCAACCAAAGGACTGCCCATGCATATGGACATAACCCATGGACACAGAGAGTAGGGTGGTGAGGGCACGTGCTGGGGAGAGGTCAATGGGGGGAAAAGGAGACATATGTAATACTTTAAACAATAAAGAATTTAAATTAAAAAAGGAAGCTGTATCTTTAGCCTGTAAGAAGTCCAGATCTTGTGACCATTAGTCATGTCCTTGTCTTCTGCTGACTTGGGGGTGGCTGATTATTGGGATAGAGGTTAGTCTCTGGTGTGAGGGAGGTGGGTAGAGAGTGAAAGAGAGGAGTATGATTTCAAGAACTAGGCTTTTAAGCTAAGTTTAATCAAAGTCATAGGGACCCTTGGTCTCACTGCTTATATATGTAAGCCTGACTACATGATTTGTTAACCTTTCTTTGGTTTTGAACCACAAGCTCATATGAAGTGCTTCATCAACATCACTTAAAATTATCACAAGAAATTGTTTTGCTTAAACCTGCTTATTTTCACATCTAATTATTACAAAAATTGTATCTGAAAATTGTTTATGCATTAAGAATATTACTTGACTCCAAATGCAACCCAAATAGGAGGACTGTTTAGTAATTTATAATACTCTGAAAATTTCCTTATATTGCTGAAATATATGGATCCAGAAGGCAGGTGGATATTATAATAGCACTGCATAAAAGATGTAAACTTGAATAGAGCAGATTTGAAATGAGTAGAAAGAGCAACTATCATTGGCTTTTTGAAGAAAGTCTTGCTGTTTGACAAAACAGGTTGCACTCTCCAAAAATCATGTTAGTTTGGAAAAATTGGATATATTCCTCATGGATCACATTTCTATATTTCTATGGAAGCAGAGAATTTATCCTCTGAAATTTTAGAGATATATTAATTAGCACCTAACTCAGTTTCAAGTTAGTGGATAAGTAAATCAACCAGTGGTGAAGCTTCTAATAGAAAACTGCACACATTTTAAGGAACAGACTATCTTTGAATTTCAAGCTCAAGAGGTATCCTTAGATACTGAGAGGTAAAATAGTATTTAATAAAATTAAGTTCAAAGTTTTCTGATTTTGAAATATTTACAGTATGAATTTAACCATAAGCATTATCTTAATGCTTTCTTTCTCATTAGAACATTTCAACATTTTATGTGCACCAGTTAAAATATGTTATATGTTTTTCATAATTTATACTCACAAATATTGTTTTACTAGAGTCCAGTATATGAATTCGTGCACAGGTGGGATTCCTCAGGGTGGCCTGCAGAGAGCGGGCCCCAGCTTGCTCCCTGAGCCTCGCAGTCCCAGTTCATGACCCCAGCCTCGCAGCCCCACAGCCTATCTGCTATCCCACTTTGGCCTAGCATCTCCCCCTCCACCTGCTCCACCACCTCTCCATGGTCCTGCTTTCTTCGAAGTCCATCAGGGCCCACTGCCAGCACCGCCAAGCCAACACCTGCTATGTTCCACCCCGCCACCTCGTGGTCAGCGCACATCATAGCAAGCAGTTGAATTCCCCATCTCCGAGTCAAACTCCTGGTGGAATGACCGCTTGAGGGGACAATTTGCCTATTAGGCTTTTCTTATATGGATATTCTGAAAATTTTTAAGGTATGAATATTTTAATGGATGTATTAGTGGTTATTAACCAATTTGATAGCTTGTGAAAAATCATTTTGCAATAATTACAATGAAGATTATCAGTCATTCCTAATAGAGTATGACAATTATAGTTCTAAAAACGATTCATCTGACATAATTTAAACTAAATTAAAAGTTTCTAGATTCTTTTGATCTACTATTCTTTGATTAAATATTAGTCCTATTTTCTCTCAAAATAAAACTTTAATTCTTCTATTTATTGTGATTTATAAATCTCTACAGAGCAAAGAAAAGTAAATGAAAGTATTTGGTCTTTTTTCTCCTTTCCCCCTATAAGTTCATCTCACTTATTTCATATGTTTTGTTTATTTGATACACATACTTTAAATATTCTTATAAGATTATTTACTCAAATTAAGGCACAAAAAGATAACAACTACCTGCATTTCACAATTATAACTGTGAAAACTGCTCTAAGGCCAAAAGTCTAATTGAATAAAATCAAATAGGGAAAGCACATGCAAAAAAAGACTCAGAATTTTCAATTTGACTGTAATAACAAAATGAATGAAGTGTGCTGTGTCTGCCTTCAACAGTTAATGCATTTGAAGGCTCCATTAGCTTTGAAATATGACTAAATTTGGATGGAGGTGGTGGGGTTGGGGGTAGGGGAAAACCATATATTAAGAACAGTAGAAAGAAACTAAGAATATTTGGCTTGTAAGAGAGAAAACTCTAGGGGCAGGTATGAGAGCTGTCTTAAAATAGTTGAAGAACTTTGATATAGAAGGAAGATTAAACTATAATAAATGTTTTAAACTATTTTATATCTGAAGAACTTTCAATTCTGATATTATATGATTCTGTGAACAATACTAACCTCTTCATGAAACAATGATTGTGATCACTAATAAATTACAATTAACTTAATATTTAATGACCTGTTTTTCAAGGTTTTCCTCATTTGGTGACCTCAATGTTATCTGTGTTCACCAGCAGTGGTGAAAACATCTGTAAAGTAATGCTGAAGCAAAGAAATATAATTGGGCCTTGGGGATTTGAAAAGCTCAGTAGGGTTAGTCCTTTGAGAAAAGTATTAGCTTAAAATCCCCCAAATCTTGGTTGATATATATATTCTCCTCATGGCTGTACACAAGATCTAAAGGATGGTATCTTGGGCTTATGTCATTCAGTTTAAGCCTCTGAAGGATAGATGACAGGACAATTTTTCAGCTTATTAAGTGAAAATTATGGTACTGCTGACTACAGACTTGAACAAATTTTAGTAATTGCTACAGTGATTAAGGATCATCTCTAAATGCAACACTACAAAACTCATTGCTGTTGAAACCAGCAGCACTGTAGCCTATAAACATAGAAGACTATATTTTTCCACTTATAATTGAGTCATTGCTTAGAACTCCAAGATTATGCCTATTATAAATATTTACAATGGCCAGCCAATATTCTTACCCTTGGTGTATGGAGATATGTTTTCTTGGTGATAATGACCATTATGTAAAGCCCATTACTGATGGGGTATAGTATAAGGTTCAATTGTTAAGGACAAATTCCAGTTAACTTTTCACTAATTTAGAAAAATAGGATTGATAAAAGTCTAAATATGTAAGGTAAAAGATCATTTGAATTTAAAGAATTCCTGAGAGCACTAAGATTACATAGAAACAACAAAATTGTCTTCAAATAAACCACCTAGGTAACAACATCATTGATTCTTCAATTCAAAGAAATTATGATCCTGGGGGACTGAGAGCAATAGATATAAATGCTGGTTTTCAGAGCATCAAAACTGTTTTCTTCAAAGAGGACAGCTTAAGGAGATGAAACAATTTGGGGCCCTGTCAAAAGACCTTTGGCCTCCTAAGAAGTCGATGAAATTTGACATGCAGTGCAGGATTTGTAAAGTAGCCCCCTTGAGATATATTCAACGAGAGTTTCTGACTGATGATAGTTGTTCTAAGCCATCCATTCCCTTAAATCTTTAAGAATGTTTTTACTTATTAAAAAAAAGATGGGGGGAAAAAGACAGGAAAGACATGCCCTAGAAAAGGGGGTACTTAGGTGAAAACATATAATACTAACTGTCCTGTTTCCTAGAAACAAATTAAATAAACAAACACATAAACCAAAGAAACTCCAGAAGACTATATGCTGCTCTAAGAGCTAATTTTTCAGGACTATTCAGGGGACAACTACATAAAGTGTGAAAAAAAAAGAGTGTCTTACTTAATAATAGAGAAACATGTAAATTGACCATACCTCCACTTTGCCCACAGCCAATCAGAGTGGATATGCAAATTAACCCAACAAAGATGGAAGTTAATTTGCATACATACTTGGGTCCCAGGAACCTCCTCAGCACCCAGGTCACTCCCAGCCGGCCATGGGAGGGGCCAAGCCTGCGATTGGAGGGGTTGGTCGGGGTGGGGGCTGGCGGGGGGGGGGGGGGGGGGGGGGGGGGGGGGGGGGGGGTTGGTGGCACTTCCCAAGCCTAAAGCCTGGGGCTTGGGAAGGGGCTGAGCCTGTGACCAAACACAGACCATCGGGAAGTCAGCGCTGAGTTGCCCAACTGCAGCCTGGAGACCCAACACTGACTGCTCAGGTGGCTGAGACCCAGAAAGTGAGTCAGGGTCTGATCTGCAGCTTCAGTGGAAGCTGTTGATCAGTGTACTTACCTCTTTCTTTCTGATCTTAGCCAGCAGCCAGGATTTTCTTTCTCTCCTGGCCTGGGGGGTGGAGAGGGTGGGGCTGCTGTTAAGCACTCCCTCTTTGATCAGGCCCAGAGATAGGCCTGGAGATGCTGACTGGCATAGGAACCAACCAATCAGAACCAAAGGTGGGTGCTGTGGGGAACCAATGGCTGCCTAGGAGGCGGAGCTTCTGATGCTGACAAGCATAGGAACTGACCAATGAGAACCAAAGGTGGGTGCTGTGGGGAGCCAATGGTTGCCTAGGGGGTGAAGGTTTTGATGCTGGCATAGGAACCGACCAATCAGAACCAAATTGGCCAGTAGAGGAGGGCAGTTAGGTGTGAGCAGGCTGGCAGGCAGAAGCAGTTAGGGGCAATCAGGCAGGCAAGTTAGCAGTTAGGAGCCAGCGGTCCCAGATTGTGAGAGGGATGTCTGGCTGTCTGGACATCTGATGTCTGGATGTCTGACAGCAGTCGGACATTCCACAAGGGGTCCCCAATTGGAGAGGGTGCAGACTGAGTTGAAGGAATCCCCCCTCCATGCACGAATTTTGTGCACCGGACCTCTACTTTATAATCAAAAGAAGTGATAATTGAAGGTCACCTTATGCTTAACTTTCATTTCTAACATTCCTACTAATTTTTCTTCCTATTGTTATCAAGGAAGGTCCCCTGAAAAGTAAAATCAATACTAATTTCAATTATGTTTTCTATTTAGAAAAGTGAATCAAGCTTACCAAATTTCCTCTCTAGGTAGCGGTAACTGGCTTCTTATAAAGAGGGATGTCATTTTTATGATGTGGACAGTGGAGGAGGTTAACTGCTTAGTGGCAATTGCATTGGGTCATCTGCTCTCTGGGCTGAACACCAGTAATAGTTGTATTACAAGTGAGTTTGGCCCTGATTAGACAACTGTGTGTAGGGCAGAAGGTTTAGTCAACTTTAGGACTTTTGAGGATGGAGTGGGTTTCTCTCACTGCAGGGAGGTAAAAGGAGGGCAGATTTTGTGAACAAACTTCTAAGCTGTGTTCTTTCCTGCCCCTAGCCTTTGTCAAGGCAAATAAATACTTATAGCAGCAACACATTTAGCTTTGTGCCTTTTCTGAATAAATCCATTTGTTGGATTCTGGAAAATAAAAGGAAACAATTGCAAAGTGGCAACAGTCAAATCTGGGATCTTCCCCACTCCTGTGACTGTTTAACTAGGAGCTGGTGGAAACAGAGGGTATGGGGCATTTCTTAGTGAGCTGATTATGTCATGCTTTTTTGGTAGATGCTAAGCACATAAGGTTACTTAAATTTAAATTAATTAAGATTAAAATTCATTAATGATTCCATTTTTAACTCAGTCACACTAACTGCATTTCAAGTGCCTCTAACCACATGTGACCTGTGACTAGTGCACTGCTGTCCCTGTTATCACGCGACCCTCTATTGGGCAGCATTGTAAGATATCTGATTGCAGTTTTTAAAGAGCAGTAGCCTGGGTGGCTGACCTGGGACAAGTTATCTCCCTTTTTACAGTTCAATTTCCTAAATGAGGAGTTTGTTTGAAAAACCAGGAGGTCAGTTCAGCAGTGATGCACAAACACTATAAGGTTCTGTTGCACAATGGAGTTAGTAGTCACCTGGAGTCTCCTGAAAGTGTATTCATATTTCAAAAATATCTGAATTCATGATTGCTTCTCAAACTGCAATTCAATTTTGGTGTCTTCAGGGGTGAGGCCCATTGGCTTCTAATAAGCAAATAAACAAACTCTAAAATGTCATTGCTGATAGAGAGTATTGTTCAATACATGAAAATACAGTGCTAAAAGATTTTTCATAATCCTTATTATCAGCCGATCTCTACTGTCATTTGAATTGTAAATATTAAGGTTGTGTTGGTAGCCACAGCTGACATGAAAGTTTAAAAGAATACCATAGTTACATTTGTGATTTTATTGCAAATTGTTTCCACTAGGGAACTCTTGGGCTGTCGGATTAAAATGGTAAAGAGACCTTTTACTGCAAGAGCTCTGACAGTTATCCCCTTAGCAAAGTTTGCTTTTGTGATAATTACACCTCCTCTTGTTTACCAAATGAATCACTTTTCAGTGCTGCTTTTAACCTTGACCGATTTCCCTTTGATGATTATTTTTTGCTCTGATGAGATGTTTAGAAATACTGTGCACATTTTCTGCTGCTCTTTTTGAGTGATATTTACTCTTGGTTTTCTTTAAAGCAGGTTTTAAAGTTTATTTTAGAGGCAGTTTAACTTGGGGGAGAATGTCAGCAAAGTCTCTTTCATCTGCAAGAGGATGAGTGTGTGGTGGTTAGTCAGGATAATGGTATCTAATTTCCAGGTGTCCCTTAGGCACATGGATTCCACCCTATATACTAGGCATTATGGGAGGAGAAGTTAAGAGGATTTAGAGATCAAATGATGAAGATGAAGCAAATGGTGCCGCTAAGCCAGAGTGGGTTCAGCAGGGTAGTGTTTTCTGTGGAGCAACAAAAATCACCCTAAGGTAGAAGACTATTGAGATGCTGAAATCATGTACTAGAATTCAGGTTCATGTTTTATGATTTAAATGTGACACTTGGTAATGTTTCAAGTCCCAAAATATACATAAAATTGCTTTGGCACTGAATATGTGTGCATGTAACAAACTCAGGACCTATCTTCATTTGGGAAGCCACTAAGAGTTTTCTTGTTTGTTTGTTTGTTTTTTAAATGATAGTCATGGTAGCAGCAGAGAAGGTAGAAAAGAGACCTAAAAAAAGTATCAAGAAATTTCAAAGGTTTCATAGAAGTGACAACTTCAGTGGGAAAAGAGGCAACCTAGGAGATAGGCATAAAAGGAGTAGCCATTGGGCAAATCCAAGTATCATTGAAGTGGGAAAAATGGCTTCAGAGACGGTAGAGATCTGGGACCACAATTAGATGTAAAAGGAACTTGGGAGAGGAGAGTTTTTAAGACCCCTCAGTAATTCCTTATCTTCACTAGAATAATGTTCCAAATCCTTACTGTGGCTGGTGAGACTGCCCAGGACCTTTGCCCTGCCTCATCCCTGGAAATATTCTCCCTCAAGCTCAATGCTTCTAACTCAGATTTTAGTTTACATTTTCTCTTATCTCATCACCTTCATACATGCTGTATGTCTTATACTGCCCCCTCTCCTGACAACCTCCTCACCTTTCAGATCTTTCTTCAGGACACTCACCTGACTCTTAGACCAGGTTAGGTCCCCTCGACAACAGCTTTCCAAGAAAACTTGAACTTCCAATAGCATACAAACAAAAATAGTATTTGATTTTTAATTATCTGTCTTTCCTACAAACTATACACTCCTGGAAAGCATGAACATTGTCAGTTTTGCTCACTATTGCTTCCATAAGTGGAAGCAAATATCCTCACATACAAAAAGTATTAAAATCAATACACTATATATAAAATATATATGGACATACATGCTACACAAAATACACATAAGTATACATATACTTTGATTAATCAATTTGATTAATACATGTACTTTGATTAACCAATATTAACAGGTGATAGACATTACAGAGATAATTTCATATACAAATTGGGCAGTATATTACTGGTATTTCTGCCATACACAATATAGGTGTTCTTGGCTAATTTTTATTCTGAAAAATTGCACAACAAAAACAACAGCGCTTACTGGAAAAATAAAGTTGGGCAGAGATTCAAAATTATTGTTACTTTTTAACTAGAGCAGTAACTAAGATATTAATTGGTATCTGGGAATATAACACAAACAGCAGAGGCAAGCAGCTAAGTGTGGCTAACGTCAGCCTCAAGGGATAATTTCTTCAAAAACCATCAGACAATAGATTTTAAATGCTGGCTTGTGAGCACTGAGATGATGCAGACCGACTTGTGCTCCCAACAGTGGGGCTGCCATGTAAGAGCCATGGGAAGAAGAGGAATGTGCCATGAGCTAAAAGGTGTGTGAAACTTGGCAGTGAGCCTTTTTGGGAAGGAGCCCTGCATGCAAGTACTCATTTTTACTTTGCTGAAAACAGAGCTAAAAGGGTTTCTGCCAGTGTAGCAGATAAACTGAGAGATTTTCCTTTCCTAGTGAAAACTCTGGATATTCTGGCTCCCTTTTCCTAGAAAAACCTGCATGTAAACGTCCAGTATTTCCTAAGTCCTGATCATGTATAAGGTAATCAGGGTTAGCAAAACATACATGTGGGGCAGAACAAACTGTATTTGCTCACTAGGTAAGTGGTATTGGAATTGCATTCTCTTCATGCCTACCAATGCCCACAGTTACTTTTAGAAGGAAGAAGAGTCAAATAAGTTAACCCTTCCTCACCTACAGAAGAATAATATGTATCTTAAAAAAGATATACATAAAAGTGCTTTGGCACTGAATATGTGTGCGTGTAAAAGAGATAGGGGTAGAGTGAGAGAGAAGAGAGAGGGGGGTAGGGGGGAGATGAGCCTGGGTTCTACAAAGAGGTCAGAATCATTATGAGTGTGTTGTGGAATAAGGTATTTACACAATCGGAGATGCTGTGGCAGTAAGGGTCTAACAAGGGGAGTTGTAGAACATCAGAGGAAAGTCCGTTCCCAGGACTTCTGAGGCACTGATGTGGGTGGACAGGTTGATACTTGCAAAGGGATCTGGGAAGGCTGTTCCCTCCAGCTGATGGAGTGGGACAGGGGTTGTGGGGAGGAGAGCTGCTGAAGTCTGCTGTCTCTGCACATGGCAAGTTGGAAGGAAGAGCTAGATGTGCAACACAGAGCTCCAGGGCTGCTGGAACTTGCCACACCTGTGTCGGTCTCTTCCCTCATGCTACTGCAGTGGCCTTCGCAGAGGAGTGACTGCATTTTACTCTGCCTTCCAAATCACGCATAGATTCCTTTTGTGAAAAATTGTAACTTGGAAGCATACCGAAAAGGAGAGTCTTGGAAATATAGTCACGGCTAAGACAAGTTGACATAGCAAAATACATTCAGTAAGTTACTCTGTAAAGGGAGGCAAACACAGAACTGTGGAGAGCTTCAAAAGTAATTTTGGCAGCATTAGGACAGACTGAATGGGAGAAACACTGGGAGTTTTGGAGGAGTCCAGTTACGAAACTCAAATGCTTCTGGCCAGGATATTATGAAGAACTTCACTGAAAACATGATGTTGAAAGTAAAGAAGTGGAAAACTATTCTTTTAAAGTTTTTTTTTATTGTTGAGAGACCAGTCAGAGAAAGACAAATATCACATGGTTTCACTTATATGTGGAATCTAATAACAACATAAACTGATGAACAAAACACATCCAGAGACATGGAAGCATGGAATAGACTGTCAGATCTCAGAGGGAAGGGGGGTACGGGAAGAGATTAACCAGGGAAAACTATTTTTTAAAGAGGGGTTTCTAAGAAGTTTTGTTCAAATCAATTGTTTGGATTATAAACCATAAGTGGTCCTTAGTGACCCAGCAATGAGAGCAATTGCTGATAGTGCTGTTCCCATTTAAACCCAGGTATCTCTGGGCTTTTGCTCTTGCAGACCTCTCTTCCTGGAACTATTTCAGATATTTGCATGCCTCATTTTACTCAAGCCTGGGCTCAAATGTTACATTCCCAGGGAATAAATTAAAATAGCGTGCCAATATTGTCTTTCCTTATTTAAGTTTATATTTACTTTTAAAGATAGCGTTAATTTTTTTAAATTATTTTACTGTCTTTCTTCTCTGTATATGTGCAACTCCATGAGAGAAGAGTTGTGTTATGCTTTGTTTATTGCTGTATCTCTGACCCTGGAAAAGAGAGTGAATGCCTGTGTGGCCTTTATCATGAGTAATACTGGACTATCAGCAACTTTATAATAGTCAGGAATAGGAATCGAGTTTTTAAAAATATATATTTCATTGATTTTTTACAGAGAGGAAGGGAGAGGGATAGAAAGTTAGAAACATTGATGAGAGAGAAACATTGATCAGCTGTCTCCTGCACACTCCCTTCTGGGTATGTGCCTGCAACCAAGGTACACGCCCTTGACCAGAATAGAACCTGGGACCCTTCAGTGCACAGCTGACGAGGGAGAGAGGTTTTTGTTTTTTGTTTTTTTCCTTTCCAATGGGATCATTTTTTATATTGGTACATTATAGATCAATTTTGTTGGAGTTCCAAGACATAGTGATATAGGGTCAATAGATGTCTTCATCTAAAGCCTAATTATAAGAAGGACAAAGTCAACTTAAGTTCTATTTCAACTGAATGCTTAGAGGGTCTAGAAATTAATCTAGTCCATATCCCAAATTACTGGGCTGCTAAAGTAAGTTCAAACTCTACCTGTATTGGGGATAAACATTTAAATCCTTGCCAGGTACTACATTAACTGTGGCTGATGGTGTTGATGGAAAATCTTCCACACGTGCAGTTTGACAGGGTTGGAGCAGTTGGGAATGGACAAAATAGTATGAAGTGATTGCATGAAAAGCTAAATATATTCAGTAATCATTCTGTTCTTAGATTTTGCACATGAGCCAATTAGTTCAACTGCTGCAGTTATGAGGCCATGATTGAGCACGTCTGTGAACTAGGTAGGCATAGTTAGGCTGTAGAATTTGGCTTGAGGATGGGGATTCAAATTCTGCTAATGTACTAAATGGTAGCTTGGGAGCAGTCAGTGGCAGTATAATGGCATGGGACATTGTGGAAGAAGACATACTCCAAGAGGAACTGGGAGGATCTCAAGAAGCCTCCAAATTTTTGTTTGTGGTTAAACCTGAAAATAACATGAAACCATTGTTATCTGTGTTCCTTCCCAGAGTCTGGGCTTGAGAAGAGATTGGGATCCTCAGAGCAGAAGATTGACATGGGCATTGAAAGCCAAATGGACAAAAAAAAATGTCTTGTCTAAAATGCTAAAAAGACCTACCAAAAGGGCAGCTTCACTGCCCTGAGTTAAAAGTCACAAATCAGTGCTGGGTATTGTTGATTAGAAAAACAAAGCAAAACAAAACACTAGTGACTATGACAGAAGAAGCCAGGATGATGTCTATTTGTTTTTAAATTACTGGAGTGTTGGCAATGTGACTTCATGTGCTGACAGGTGTGTGTATTTGGGTGGAAGTTTAATTGTTTTAAGGCCCAGAACAATCCTGTAACTCTCAGTTTACTGTAAATTCAGCTCTGTTGCAGACCAAATCATTTAGCCTGCTATTTGTCTTTCAGAAAACATAGCTTCGTGCTACAGAAGTGGACATCTATCTTAAGATACAATTTCTGGGTTTATCTCAAAGAATTGCATATGCATAATCTATAAGTGTGTGTGTGTGTGCGTGTGTGTGTGTGTGTGTGTGTGTGTGTGTGTGTGTAAGTGATGTGAACTCAGGTAAGTCCAGGCTATGGATGAGGTTCCATTGGTTCTGGTATTCTCTGAATCTCTTATGCTGAGGGTGCTTCATGCCACCAAGATAACTTTGAGGTCAGGGAGGAAGATATTTTTTCTTATCCTCTGGTTTCTTTTGGTCTCACAATCAAACAGACATGAGACAAATTAAGAAGAGAAATGGACCAAGTTTCAATTGTATGTGCATGTATAGAAACCCCACATACATGGGAGGTTCAGACACAACAAGGTAAAGTGAAGTATATGTGACATCTTAAACTTAGAATGAGGTAAGGTGTTTGAGGCTACAGAAGGAAGGAAGGTCTTCACAGGATAATAAGGAGAGCAAATGTTTAGTAATTAAATGTTTGTCCTATCATATAAATATGTCATGAAAAGTTATTTCTGTTAATAACTCTAACTCTGGAAAGACCCAATTTTAATTTTTTAAGGGAGACATCAAAGTTTCTCTTGAGCTTGCAGGGTCTCCATTGCCTTCAGCTCAAAATAGCCTACATGCCAATGTAGCACCTCTGAGGGAGTTGGTTTCGAACCCCTCAGAGGCTATCCTGAGCAGCTGCAATAGCTTTAGTGGGTGGTTTGTAAATGTCAGAGCCAGGGTTTCAGGAATTATAATAAACAACATTTCTAGACTAGATAACTCTGCCCGTATGTTCATTAGTCTTTTAGTGAATGGGTAAATTTTTTTCTGATCAGAATGTGAATCAGTGCTGCTTTCTAGTTTAATTATAGAGACAAGAAATAGGCTGACACACTGATGCAGCATTCAGCTTGGGAGGGCCGTGGAAGGAGAGGAATTATTATAGACGTCTGGATGGTGTCCTTAGTTCCCCCTTCAGCTATTGAGTCTCAGCTGTCTGCAATCACGTTCTAAGTCACAAATGGTTTGCATTGTGTTGCTATTTCAGTTTGACAGACTGTCTTTCAGCTCAGAAATTGTGAACAATTCACCAGGATTGTTAATTTGTGCTAGAACTTTAGCTACAATAGCACTAAGTATCATTCTACAAAAATATTTTAATAATTCTGTGAATATTCAGTAAAGCCTCTTTAGATTGAAAAGTAAGGTGCAACTCCCCTACTAAGAGCAGATTTTAAATTAACTCTATTCAGATAAACCAATAATTTTATTAATGAAAAGTAAGGCAATTACTTTGCATAATATACAATTTGGAGAAAAAGATACCCAATTAATTAGACATTTCTCTTTTTTTAAATATATTTTATTGGTTTTTTTACAGAGAGGAAGGGAGAGAGATAGAGAGTTAGAAACACCAATCAGCTGCCTCCTGCACACCCGCTACTGGGGATGTGCCCGCAACCCAGGTACATGCCCTTGACCGGAATCGAACCCGGGACCTTTCAGTCCACAGGCTGATGCACTATCCTCTGAGCCAAACCAGTTTCGGCTAATTAGATATTTCTGAAAACAGCAGATATTTTGAACCACTTATTCTGCTGAAAAAGTTTTGCTAAGTTCTCATTTTCCTAACTGTTATAAATATTAAATATTTCTCTTTATCAGTAAGTGTGGATGCATAGTTGTGTCTACTTACTTGTATATTTCTCTCATCTGCATACACAGATATGCCTATGTAAGATGCAGTACACTCTGGCTGAGTATACTGGGAATATTTATCCTGGTTGATTAGTTTTTTCAGATTTTAGAATGTTCCTGCCTCACCTTTTGCAGGAGTCATTTTGGGGAAATGTACGGAAGGGAACCCAAGAATTTAAGGAATGTAGGCTTCTTATCATGTCATTCAATTACAACATTGAGTTTATGAAAGCTTTTTAAAAAGATTTTGAATGTATTTTAAAAGGACACAGAGGTGGCATGCTGATTCCTTAGAAAGGTGATAAACTCTTTATGCCACTTGATCCAAGAAGGCATACAGAAAGTAATTTAACATCGTTCTATCTGTCCCTAATGGAATTTGCAATGACTTTCTTCCTATTTCTTCTCATTGTTTTTCAAGGTAATCACTAATAGGAGTGTGAAATGGAGTCTCTTAATTGTTTTCACTTTTTTAAAATTCCAAACACACAGTTTGAATATTGTAGATCTTGCTTTTGAAGTATTTCTTCATCTGGTTCTCATCCTGACTAGTGGGGGTTTTTTTGTTTTGTTTTGTTTTTTTAATTTTGGTTTGTGGACTCTTTCATTTACCCAAGGACAGTTGAAAATAAATCAAAGGTTGTCTCACTTGGGAATTATTTAAAGTAAATAAATAAATAAACAGGACTAATAATTAGGCAACTCATTGACTAGGCTGTTGAACCAGCTAAAGTGGGAAAGAAATTATTCAAGTTCTAAACCTTTCTATTTGCAAATTAGCCAAAATCAATTGTATTTTAAGCGTTGCATCACCTTGATTGATTTTACAATGGATAACACTTTGCTGTTCACATTATGGTGAGCTGTGAAGGGCTTGGCAATGGGCATCTTTTCTCAAGTGGTCTGCCTTAAACTTTTTAAATAGTTTCTACTTTCTAAAGTTGAACAAACTTTGCTGCAGAATGCAGCCTGGGTTTTCCTGGAGGTTAAAATGCATCCTTCAGATTTTATTTTTTTCAGATAGCATTCCTTTATTTTCTTATAATCACTAACAGGTTTTAATTAATTTTTTTATGCCAGAGAAAATATTTTTTAAAATTTAGGGTTATAATGGATATTGATACAATGAAAATTTATATAGGAACATAAGCCTCAAATTTACTTGACTCCATGTTAGTAAAAAGGAGGGAGTAGATAAACTCTGGCTTTGACATTCAAAAATGGAGATTTTGAACATGCCTGGAGGGCATCTTTGTGCTTCAGACCCACCCCTTCTTCCCTACCTTGCTATCTGCCCCCTGCCCCAACACACACACCATTTATTGTTTTAAAGATTGAATTAGAAAATGTGAACTAGTTTTACAGCACTAAACACAAAATGGCAATAAATAAATTCAGTTTTTCTTTCTTAAATGCAAACCAGGACACATAATACTAAATTAAATGGATAATTAATGTGTGTGTGTACTGTTCCCTACATTTTCTTTTCCTTTACGTTTTCTTACTTCTGAAAACTCCATTTCTTCCACCACAGAGCATGGGATTATCTCCAATTATATTGCCATGGACTTTATCTTCAACTATCCTGCCAAGCACATGCATTGAAAACAGGAAGTTGGGAATTAAACATTACTCTAGTGGTAATAAGTGGTAATTCTTATGGTTACAATTGATGGAAATGCCAAGGTGATACAGACTAAATGGGATAACCTATATTTTATATTTTTGGCACATATAAAATACATGTTGATTTATTAGAGTTAGGAATATTGTAGAGTTAAGAACATTTGTGACTATTTTGCTAGAATGTTTCATGAAGGATATATACTTTATACAATGGGAGAAAAGTTAGATGGGCTACAGCTTAAGTATATTATTTATAATGATTAATCACTTATAAATATTGATAATACAGCTTATTTTCAGACACTCTCTTGGCTGAGCTAGAATTTCAATTTGCAAAAATTGGCTAGAAACAAACATCAGTAATTAGTCTCTAGTTTGCATAAGCCTTGCTTTGCGAAATATTTGCTCTTCTAAAGAGTTAGCAATGGGTGTTTGCCTATGTACAGGATTTGTGGGCAGTAACAGTGAAACTTATTATGACTTTCATAACTGCCATCATGTATTTTACATGGGCTTTGCATTAGATAAGACTCACTTGCTTCTACTCATCTTATAATAATCCAAATTTGACATTTTGGTTATTTTCCTTAAGATATATTCTTACTTGATCATCTGTGTTCCCAGGAAGTTTTTTTTTTGGGTTTTGTTGTTGCCATTATAGCTTGCCACAGAGAGTCCAAGCGGCTTTGGAATCTTAAAGATGTGTTTTTCTTCCCCTTAATATCCAACTTATGTATTAATTAACAAAAATCACATTAATTGGAGATGGTTTCTGTTTTAAAGGCAGGGATAAATTCTTTCTGAAGTCCAAGGGTAAAGCCTCAATAAGCACTTATAAATAAGCACTTTTGGTGTTTTCTACTTATCAGGTGACCTCACTTTGACACAAACTAATCTAAAACAAGTTGTCCAAAGTGAGGCATGTTTACAGAGGGGCTTGCCCCAGAAGAATAGATTAGAACTTATACTGCTATGTAGTTTTATTTATTTTACCTATTTTCAAATATATTTGATCATTGTTCATTAACATCTTTATATTTGTTTTATAATAATACAATTTGCCCTTGAACAACACAGATTTGAATTGCACAGATCTACTTATACATGGATTTTTTCAGTAAATACTATAAATATGCTTTCTCTTTCTTACGATTTTGTTAACATTTTATTTTCTCTAACTTACTTAATTGTAAGAATATAATATACAATACATAAAACATATAAAGTATGCATTGATTGACTTTATGTTATCAGTTTGGCTTGCAGCCAAAAGTAGGCTATTAGTAGCAGTTAAATTTGGGGGAGTCAAAAGTTATACTCAGATTTTTGACTGTGTGGAGGGCTAGCACCCCAACATTGTTCAAGGGTCAACTATAATATAGTGTGACAGTGTTGCATTTATGTAATTTATAAAAAAGTAAGTGGCTATTTGGGAGTGTGATCATTTTTTTTCTTTATTTTTTAAATCCTCACTCGAGGATATATTCATTGATTTTAGCAAGAGGAAGGGTGGGAGAGAGAGAGAGAGAGAGAGAGAGAGAACATTGCTGTGAGAGAGAAACATGGATCAATCGCCTCTGAACCCTCAACCTAGGTATGTATGTGCCCTAACCTGGAATCGGACCTGTGACTTTTCGATTTATAGGATGACATTTCAACCAACTAAGCCACACTAGCCAGGGCAGCAGTGTGATGATTTTTCAACTGGTAAGTAAGTGTACACTATTAAAAAATGTTTTGGTATTCCTTGTTCATAATAGTCTTCTTTGCTCACTGTATTATTTTCTAGATTCTCGATGCATAGAAGCAAACACGAAATAGGAGACTTTGTGCTGTATTTCTGTTCACTGGACCTAATGAGCACTTTTTCATTTCCCAGCTCCATTCGAAAGCTCACCCTGGGTTCAGGAACTTTTCTCCCCTCCCCCTTCCTGTTTCCCTCTTCAAAAGATGTCTGGTGTAAAAATAGTGCAAAAGCAAAGGTGATGGTGGGGTGAAAGAGTTTTTGCCAGTAGAGTGTGTCTGAACACTGCATGCACATCCTCTCTTTTCTCTTGTGCTTGGTTGTGTTTTATCACATCATCCAAGATTATATTTTTGCCCCATTGGCAACTATGTGTCCTAGAAATTGGGGTTCACAATGTCAGAGAACATGATGGGCAGGATAATACTTAAGTTTTT
The DNA here is from genome assembly GCA_026230045.1 of Corynorhinus townsendii. Classification (NCBI taxonomy): domain Eukaryota; kingdom Metazoa; phylum Chordata; class Mammalia; order Chiroptera; family Vespertilionidae; genus Corynorhinus; species Corynorhinus townsendii. Next base: position 95,849,899 of record JAPDVU010000002.1, read on the forward strand.
GATTGCTGACATTTCTTTGTCATGTTTTGTCTCACTTTGCTCTATTGCTTCAATAGAACTTCTATTTGAGCACATATTGCTTCCTCAGCCTGGGATGCCCATAGCTGGCCCCGCTAAAATAGGTTTCTATGAACACACAAGAATGGGTGCATGTTACCTTTATGTAGTCACATAATATTCTAAACTTACCTCCATATTATAATTCTTTCTTTGGATTTTTTTATTTTAAATTTTCTTCTTTCATTTTGTATTTCATATTAAGGTATCTGACACATTTGAAATTTGCTTTTAATAGCTTTATTAAGGAACATACAATAAAATGTAAATATTTGAAAAGCATAATTTGATACATTTTGACATATATACATACCCATGAAACCATCACCTCAATCAAACCCATGAAATCACCACTCCCAGAGGTCCCTCTGTCCTGTTGGAACCCCTCTCTCCTGCACCCAAGGCAACAATTGGGTGCTTTCAATCACTTTAGGTTAATGTTCATTTTTTAGAAATGAGAGCATATAGTCTGTCTCTATTTCTCTGGCATCTTTTACTCAGCATAATTATCATGAGATTCTTCAATTGTTATATAAATTATAGTTAATTTCTTTATATTTTATACTAACTAATATATACTTTATATTTATACTAACACTAGAGGCCCAGAGCATGAAATTCACACATGGGTATGGTCCCTAGGCCTGGCCTGTGATCAGGGCCATTTTCCCAGGCTGCCAGCAGGTATCCAGCCGCGGCCTCCACCGCCACCCCCCATTTGCCATTGGGAGATTGGAGCCTGCAGGCGGTTTGAAGGACCAAGAAGTTGGCTGTTCTTGCTCGCTCACCGGCCCTGTCGCCTGACACCTGTCGCCCTCTGTGTGTGGAGCAACCAATGGGGTGGGAGCCTTGGCCTGGCACTGCCCAGTCTGCTGCCACCCACCCCCAGTTCCCTGTTCCCCACCAGGCGATCAGAGCCTGAAGGCTGGGGTCAGCTCCTGCATTGAGCGTCTACCCCCTGGTAGTCAGTGTGTCTCATAGCAATTGGTCATTTCACTGTCTGGTCAATTTGCATATTACCCTTTTATTATTAGGATTAGAGGCCTGTTGCAGGAAGATTCCTGCAAGAATAGGGCTTCCTGCTGCCTCAGCTCTTGTCCCGTCTCTGCTGTCTGGGCTCCAGTTCCACCTCTGCTGCCTTGGCTCCCTCCCTTCTCCCTTCTGCAGTGCTTGGCTTCCATCTATGCTGTCTTCAGTCTTCGCTCCATGCCTGTGTATGCAAATTAACTGCCATCTTTGTTGGGTTAATTTGCATACTCACTCTGATTGGCTGGTCAGCATAGCCAATCAGAGCGCTTATGTTTGTCAATTTACATGTTTGTCTATTATTAGGTAAGATTCTGTTGTACAAATTACCACAGTTTGCTCATTCACCTAATGATCATTTACAAATATTGGCTAATAAAAATAAAGCAGCTAGAAAACATTATGTATGCTTTTTAAAAAATATTATACTGTGGTAAGAAGACTTTAAATGAGATCTACACTCTTTAAATTTTTAAGTGTACAATATAGCATTGTTAATTATAGGGAAAACATTGTATAACAGATTTCTAGAATTTATATATCGTGCATAATTGAGACTTGATGCCATATGTTTTCTTTTTGATTGGATGAATAACTAAGATTTGAATGACTGGATAAGAAAATAGTCTAAGTTTAACTTTAAAAAAACCAACTTTTTTGAAAGTGGCCTTACTGTTTTTCACTCCTAGCAGCAGTGTATGAGAATTTCAATTGCTCTACATTTTCACCTACTGTAATTATGGTCAGTCTTAATTTTTAAAATTTAAATAGGTGTACAAAGGTATTATGTTGAATTTTAATTACAACAATGCCTAATTACTAAATATGACAGGCCATTTTAATATCAGCTTACTTACTATTCTTATATATTCTTTGATGAAGTATCTATTAAGATATTTTGCCCAACTCTTATCTTATTTGTTTTATATTATTGATTTTTGAGAGTCCTATATATAATTGGAAACATGTTCTTTATCAGATACATGATATGCAAATATTTTCTCCCATGCTGCAAGTTGAATTTTATTCTCTTAACAATACTTTTTGAAAAGTAGAAATTCTTAATTTTTTTAAACTTCAATTAATCATTTTTAATAAGTAGTGATTTTAGTGTTATGTTTTTAAACTCTTTGCTTAACTGGAAATCACAAAATACACTGAGTGGCCAGATTATTATGATCTCTGAACACATAATAATCTGGCCACTCAGTGTATATCTTATCTAATAAAAGGGTAATATGTAAATTAACCATCACTGTCACAAAGATGGAGGTGCCCATAACCACAAGATGGTGGTGCCCAGTCCTCTCAGCCCCACCGGAGTCCCCAATCCCGGGGGGGGAGGAGGGGGTGGGCACTGAGAGTGGGCAGTGTGAGCAGCCTGGTGGAATGTTTACATTGTTGCCGTGGCAATGAGGCAAGTGTTCTGTGCCCGGCTGCAGATGGGCCTCTGGGCCACGGAGAGCCTCTGGGCAGTGGGCGTGGAGCAGCCAGGCCCCGCAAAGGGCTACTGGCTCATGGATTCGTGCACAGGGTTACTAGTCCTATATAATAAAAGGTTAATATGCAAATTGTCCCCTTGACCAGGAGTTCGACCAGCAAGTGGGCCGGCCAACCGCCCATGTCCCCACCCATGCACGAATTCTTGCACTGCAGTCAATAACCTCTTATAGTTTTTTTTTTTTTAATCTTTACTCAAGGATATGTTTTCATTGATTTTTAGAAGGAGAAGAAATGAGAGAGAGAGGAAGAGAGAGAGATAAGAGAGAAACTTTGATTGGTTGTCTCCTATCTTCACCAGGACCTAAGATCAAATTTGGAAGTATGTGTCCAAGAATTGAACCCCCAACCTTTTGGTGTACAAAACAACACTACAATAAATTGAGCACTGGCCAGGGCATTTTATATTTTTAAACAGTAAGAAAAGTGTTTTACATTTTTCCCGCTAATCACCATTTTAGTTCTCTTAAATTCTTTGAGTAGATCTAGATTTCACTCTGGTATCCTTTTCATTATGGGTGTAGGACTTTCTTTGCCAATTATTGCTATACAGGTCTGCTGCTGATGAATTCTTCCCATTATTGTATGTCTTAAAAAAACAAAATTCTTTATTTCACTTTCTTTTTTTGGGGGAGGGGGTGGATAATTTTGTTGGAATTGAGTTCTGTCAAGGTTTTTGTTTGTTTGCTTGTTTTGGTTGATTTCTTTTTTATTTTATTTTAATTCTCTAAAGATTATTCTCTATTTGCTTAAATTGTTTCCAACAAAGAAAATCTGCTGTCTTTTTAATTTTAACTATGTACACAATCATCTTTTATTCTCTGGCTGCTTTTAAAGCTTTCTCTTTAACACTGGTGTTAAGAAATTTGATTATGATGTATGTTGGTGATTTATTTTATTATATTTATGCTTCTTGAATTTGGAGTTCAGTGGGCCTTCTATATTTGCAGTTTTGTAATATTCTTTAAGTATGGAAAAATATTGACTGTTATTTCTTCAAATATACTATCTTTTTTCTCTACTCTCTTTTCTGTTCTCATTGACTCTAATTATGCGTACATTTGGTCTCTTAAATTTGCCCCAAATCTCACTGATGCTCAGTTTATTTTTTTCCAGTTTTTCCCCTTTGTTTTTCATGTGAGATAATTACTATTGATATGTTCTCAAGTTTGCTAATCTTTTTTTTTCAATGTCTAATTTAATGTTGATCATATTTTGTTTATCTCATACATTTCTACAAATTTGGTTTCATTATTTTTAAAAATGTATATTTTTATTGATATCTGAGAAGAACGAAGGAGAGAGAGATAGGAGAATCAATAATGAGAATCATTGATCAGCTGCCACTGGAGATTGAGCCTGAAACCTGGGCATGTGCCCTAACCGGGAATCGAACCATGCTCTCCTGGTTCATAGGTCTACACTCAACCACTGAGCAACCATGGCCAGACTGATTTCAATATTTTTTTTAATATCTTCCATGTGTCTGATTTATATGATCAATCTTTACACTAATTGCTTGAACTATAAATTTTAATTACATTGTTTTAATGATCTTGGTTAATCATTTTATTATCTATGTCATTTCTAGATTAGTTTCTATTTTCTTTTCATCATATATTGTATTTACTGCTTATTGCATGCCTGATAAATTGTGAATAATGTCAGATCTTTGCAATTTAAAATTTTGGGAGTGTTGAATATATACTAAAAGTATTTTTGAGTTTTGTTCTTGGATAGGTTTAATTTACCAGTGGAATAGCTTAATCTTTTCAATGCTTGATCTGAGTCTTTGTTGGCACCAGAGTGGCACTTAGTAAAATTCTTCTGAGATCTCAACCTGATGTCTCATGAATTATGGGATATTTTACTCTGGCTGCTGGAAACAGATACTGTTCCTGGTCCTATCTGAGGTTTGGTTATAGTTTCTCCTAACCCTTTTAGGTGGTTTCTCTTTGACCTGTGGTAGTTTCTTCCCATGGATCAATACACATTTAAGTAGAAGGCAATCTTCTGCGGATCTCCAGAGCGCTTTTTCTGTGTGGCTTTCTTTTCCTGGGTATTCTGCCCTGCAATTCTGGCCAACTTGGCCTCACCTTACTCCCCAACTTATTGTGCATGTACACCCCCGCCCTTCCTGTCTTGTAGCCGGGAAATTCTAGCCAGATAGTAAACTGAGGCTCATTTTTTAATTTCAGCTCTATGAAGAATCACTGCTTTAATGCCTGATATCCAAAGTCTTTAAAACTACTTTTTCATGTTCTAACTACATTTTTTTCTTGGTAAACTAATTCTGATCCTTGTATCTCAATCTTGATTGAAGTGGAAGTCTAAGGTACTTAATTTTTAAAACTTATTTGTAATTACTGACATTCTTATTTCACTATTTCAAGAGATCATGAGTTCCTAAAAACAGAAAATATGTGTTTTATCATTGCATATCCATTAATTGGCATAATATCTGGAATATAAAAAAAAGCTCTATTCATTGCTAAATGAAGTTACTTATGATGGAATTATGTATATCCATATCTACAAAAAGTAACCAATCCTCATAATGTGACCTTGACCTTGTCTACCTTCCTCATTTAATAGTTTTCAAAATTGCTTTCAGGAATCACTGAGATTTCATAAAGTCACTGCAGGGGCCACATGGATTTGGGTTGAGAGGCAAGGAAAAAATATGGACAAGGTTCAATTTAATTTGCTCCACTTTATTTATATATTGAGTTTCTATATGTGATTTATTTGAAGGAGTAAATTCAGTGACTTATGAAAAAAATATGAAAATTAACTGCCTTACTACATTGCCTTTCCCAAGGTTATTTATATTTAACAGATTGCATTTAAAGTAAAAGCCCCTTCAAGGACTGAAAGTACACAACATCTAATTGTAAAATGTCTCAGTGTTTTACCGGAGATTTGGAAGATTGCAGATAAAAGGCCTTTTTGGTGTGCTTTGAAGTATACCTTATAAGTAAATGCTTTCACTAGTCGTCAAAATTGTGTTTGTTAAAAAGGGAAATTATGCATGGCTTTTCTGTGACTGAATATCATTTTGATTAAAAGGAAGAACTTCAACTTTGATGGTTTCCTCTTTTGAAACAATGATAAATGACAGAAAATTTGCCATTCTCTGTTCTCTATGAGATCTCAGTGACTAAGATGAGCAAAGAATACCATAAGAAACCCGCTGAAAAATCAGTTATAAAATTGTTCTAACCCTTCTTGTACAGAGGGCTGGAATATGAGAAAGCAAAAAATCCATTTCTGGAAAAACAATCAGAAGAAAAAATTATTCAAATTGTGTGATGATCAAGAATTAGCAGAACACCATTGCTATACTCTTATCTATCCAAGTTTTGACTTATGTCTGATGATAGCTAGTATTCTGCTATCCATTTATTTGTTTTGTTTTAGCTGTTCTTATTGCAGCTACTTATTTTTTTATATTTTCCCTGTTATTCAGTGAACTGCAATCATTGGAAAACATAGTATCTCTATTTTTCTTATTTGATAATGAAAGTTTTGTTACAATAATCTTTGAATATCAGTAACTTATTTCAAATTTTTCTCAAAAAGACATCCATGCTTATGATGTTTGTTTTTCCTGCTCAATATCAGTGACCTACATAGGCCACTGGCCTGGGCTTAAGGAAAAATAATGTTTATCACAAAAGCCAATGATAACTTTTGACATCTGTGCTAGATCCATTTCCTACCTGCTGTGCTTAATGTCAGAATTCAGTTCTATCATTAAAATAAAAACCTTGTTGGCTCTTCCATCAATGTACCACATATATCAATTTTCTCCAAGGATCATGTACAATTTCGAGGTACCAGTGCCCTCTGGACTTCCTGAAATTTTAGATTTTGCTACCCTGATATATGAATTGATCTTGTGCATTGTAGGATGACATGTGACATGTAAAAATACAGTATTTCTTGATTCCTTTCCCAACCTCAAGCCCTGAAATGACCTACTTCTTCCACATCTCTGCTGGATTCACTTGTGATTCCTCTCTCATCCCATAAAGACTATTCTTCCATTGGAGACGACTGATTGTTTGGTTTGTGCAGGATAATGTCTTCATCAAAGCCTGCTGTCATGGGCAAAGTGGGTCTGAGCATGCAGCCTAAATATATATTTCCAGTGTCATTCTCCAAAATGTGCTGTCTTTTGAATTTCAGTTTTAAAGGGCCACTGAGAATATTAACTCAGAGTCATTATTCTGTAGCCAAATGATTAAAACACTCGGTGCCAGCATTTGTAGGAGTCTATTTTTAGTAGAATTATGGATGTTAGTGTTTCAACGTTGATAAGAGGCACAGGAACAGATACCTCTGATCTTGGACAAGAGGAGTAACTGGTAGATATGGGGTTCTGAAAGGAAAAGATGCACACTTTTTTCTAGAGAGACAGAAGCAATGGTTCCTCTTGTTGAGTTTGCTTTGCAGCTACTCCTAATAAGGATACTTCTGAGTACAAGTTTTCTAGTTTACTAGTTATGAAGAAGACAGGTGCTATATCCTCCATTTCTTATTCCTTCCTGGATAATGGTAGATCCATCCATTTGGTTACTAATGCAAAAACAGGGGTATTGTCCTACACTAGCCAGGTGACTGAACTCTGTCCTTTTTACTTTGGTAAATATGTCTATTTTCTGTTCTCTACTCCTTTTCTTTTAGAATATTATCTAAATGTCTGCAAGAGACTTCCTGATTTATCTCTTTCTATAGGCCCCTAGAGTGGTTTTTATAAATCTCTATCATGTTACTTCCCTCCTTTAAAATCTTTGAGATTCCTCATCACATAGTACAGTGCTTGGGAGTGGGAAGGGTGGGTGAATTTTGTGCAAACCTTGCCTCATGATTAAGATTTGTACCTCTCTTCCTGGACTGAGAATCAATAAACTATAAGATAATAATAGCTAACATTTGAAACAGCTAGTATTTTAAATGCTTTATATGTATTTACCCATTGAATGTTCACAAATATCTATTGGCATCTACTCTTTTTAGTTCCATTTTAAAGATGAGGAACTGAGGCATAGCAAAAATAAGTAATAGTTTCAAAATGACAAAACCTATCAGTGGAGCATGAAGCAAACTGGAGATATTATAGACCCCAGAACTATGCTCCTAGCTATACTGTGTTTAGTTGAAGTTCTAGTATTTTTGCCTTTATGTCTACGTAAATGTTAGTGATTTACATTGTAATATCTGCTATGTTATTCACCTATTGTCCTTCAATCTTGTAACACTCCTGTACTATCTTCTTTGAACTTCCTTCAGGCAGGACTAATTTAGTTGTAGACAAGCATGAATATTTTTAATCCTAGAATGTTGTAAATATCCTGGTAAAACAACATTAATATAAGATAATTTCTCATCTACCTAGATGCCTTAGATATTAACCTACTTGAGAGTAAGGCACTCATTGAAGAATATGCCAATGGAAAACAGGAGTTGGCAAAATCGATGAACAATTATGTAATATTAAATTTTCTGGGGATACACATTGTCTTGGATTTCTCTTTCCATGATAAGATGGTTAAGTTAACCAGAGAGTAAAATGAAAGTCTTCCTAGAAGAGACAACATTGGTTTAACACCTATAATAAGCAAATTACTAATATTGAAGGAAGTACTGGTTGCGTACAATAAATCAGAGGCAGGTAATTAGATCATCTGGAAAAGTAAGCTACTTCACATCGACATTGTGATGCTGGGGTGGCAAAATGCTAAAAAGGAAACTTTCGACACTATGATATGACATAATGAAACTTGTTAAGAAACAATTGTTATATTTCTTTTAAAATCACTTTGTTGGTCATATGGCTATCTTTTAAATATTATGGTCTTTCGGTTCAAGTACCTTGCTCTTAAATTTCTAGATTCACTAATTATTAACTGACCACTTGAACTAACATTTATAGGAAGGACCACAGCATAGAAAAGAAGCCTTTTGATTTGCAAATTATCTAAAACAACACAAAAACAGCTATGCATGTTATGTAGAAAGTGGGAGAACATTTATATGAAATAGAAAATGATAAAGTATCCATTATTACTGCATCTTAAAAAAGGCTGCATAAAATGGCATTGATGTTCTCTTTCCTGCAAGCAGGCACCACACACTTTCTTTTTGACATGTTTCCCACTTGTTTAATTAACCCAGAGAATGTAAATTAGTAAGAAGGGCATCCTTAAATCTGAGTCATACTTTCTTCCCCATAACTCTCCTTACCTCAATTAAGTGTGAAATTGTCTGACTTTGGTTTTATCTATGATGAAACTTTTCAGGAGCATTGAGGAACTACTGTGCCACCTACTCTTGTAGAGTTGTTGGGATAAAGTGTGCTAGTTTAGCATTAAAAAAAAAAAAAGCTTTATTGAGATATGACATGCATACCCTAAAATGTACCTGTATACTCACAGAGTTGTACAATATATCATCACATTCTAATTCCAGAACATTTCTGTCACTTAGACAGAAACCTCATGCCCATTTATAGTCGCTTGCTATTCTGTTCCCAGCCCTGGGTGACAACTCATCTACTTTCTGTCTCTATATATTCCTAACTCTATTTACTTTTGGGGGGTAATTTATATAAGTATAATCACAATATATGCTGTTTTTAAGGCATTATTGAAGCAGTTGAGAGAGAAATTTTAGAAGCTGCCTTTATTCTCTACAGAAGAACAGTATTCTATATTCTAATAAGGGTGGGAATTCTATACTGTTTGTACTTTTTACACTCTGTGTGGCCTTGGGCAGACTACCTAACCTTTATTCAGTTTCTTTGTAAACCAGGAATATTAATAGTACTTGCCTTATAAATATTTTGAAATTAAATGTGTTAATATGTATAATGTTTTAGAATGGAGCTTGATATACAGCAATCCTATATAATAAAAGCCTAATATGCAAATTGACTGAATGGCAGAATGACCAGTGGAACAAGTGGTCACTATGGCACGCACTGACCACCAGGGGGCAGATCCGCAATGCAGGAGCTGCCCCCAGCCCACATGCCCCAGGCCAGCCACGGCGGGTGCCAGTGGGGGCCCCCCTGGTCACCCCACAGAGGGAGGCAGTGTTGGCAGCGGAAGTGGGGGGACAGGGCCGGCCGGTGAGCAGGCGGTGCTAGGCTGGTCAAGTGGGTGCCAGGGGAGTCCCCTGATCGCTTGCCAGGTCTAGGGACCTTACCCATACAAGAATTTTGTGCATCAGGCCTCTAGTATTAGATAAATTCCAAAAATATTATTGCTAGCTTGATTATCAACATTCTGTCCCTGAAGAAAAGAAATCTAGTTGGGCAGGTTTGTGAGTCTTGGTGAATTGGTACTATTCTCCTTAAAGTGAACAGTGAAATGTAAATCTCTCCTTAGTGCAGAATACTATGAACTAAATCTTCTACTGAGGTCAATTTGCCACATTTTTGAATGGCAACTTCCTAAATCAGTGATAGAACCATAGTTTCCTCTCATAAGGAAAAGAGTAAAGAATATACCTTTTCCTGAGGCCCAGTGGACTCTTTCTTCCTTGCTGGGAATAGATGAGTGTGAAAATTCTATCTCCACAACAGAGGGGGGGGGGAAACAAGTGGTTATGGGAAAATTGAACAATCTTCTCCATTCTAACAACAAAAGGGAAGAATGTCCTTTTAAAAAGGCCCTATACCAAGGCCAATTTCTGCAGCACACTTCAAAATAATCTCTACTCATCAACCATTCTGTCATTTCCAATAGATTTTTTTTCAAAGCTAAATAGAATAGCTTATTTACTCCAGACTTGTCTTGTGAAATCTAAACTAGCTGACCTATCTGTCTGTCTCACAACCTTAGCAAGTGGGAGAAACTTAGGGGGCAGTAGGTGTTATATTCTCAAGTAGCTGCAAAATAGGAGTACCCTTGAAAGATGGGCATTCTCTTTACTTGTCTTTTGCCTGGAACAACTCTGACAGTCTGGTGTCTAATCCTGATAAAATTTTATAATATCATTCCACTACTGAGTGGGTAATAAGAGAAACAAATTATTTCTTTTTTAAAAAAATCTTTATTGTTTAAAGAATTATATATGTCCCCCTGCTTCCCCCTTCTAGCCTGCCCTGCCCCCACCCCAGGCCTTCACTACCCTATTGTCAGTGACCATGGGTTATGCACTTATGCATACAAGTTCTTTGGTTGGTCTTTTCCCACCCACCCACCCACCCTGCCTTCCCTCTGAGACAAATAATTTCTAATGAACAAATGCCATTTACTATGAAGTTGCATTTTCTGGAAGGTGTCCCAAGTATGAGTGTATTCTTGGGTACACAAAGTGAAACGCTCAGGGAGCAAGTCAATCACTTGACTAGATGCTTCTGTTATGAAAGTTTTACATGCAGGGTGGGGCAAAAGTAGCTTTATAGTTGTTCATATGGGAAATAATACAATAAATAATACAAGAATAAGCTCTGTGTTTATGGTACTCGCAACTGTAAACCTACTTTTGCCCCACTCTGTATTAAAACAACAACACACAGAATGTTAGATTTCAATTAAATTTTTACAACTTTATTTATTTATTTATTTATTTTGTTTGTTTGTTAATCCTTACCCAATGATGTTTTTCCACTGATTTTTAGGGAGAGCCGAAGAGAGAGGGAAAGACAGAATCATTGATGTGAAAGAAACACTTCAATTTCCGCATGAACCCTGACTAGGGTCCAGGCCAGGGGGGACCCTGCAACCAAGGTACGTGCCCTTGACCAGAATCAAACCTGGGACCCTTTGGTCTGCAGGCTGACACTCTATCCACTGAGACAAACTGGCTAGGGCTAAATTCTTACAACTTTAAAAAGGGTTCGAAACTCTGGGTCCCATGGTTAATTGATTTTCTCAAGGAGAGTCTGATCACACTAGTCTAGTTTTATTCAGTGCTGCCAATAATCTACCTGTCATTGGAGGCAGCAATAGTGAAATGGCTCTAGTAAACCCTTTCAGGTATTTCATACATCCTTTCATAGGTAATGCCAAACCACTTCTCCAGAATAATTTTTACATTATGTGACCACTCTAAGCACTTTTTAAAAAGTACTTTGAATATGTCTATATATATATATATATATATATATATATATATAGTATTAAAATATAATTAAGTTTATATTATGAAATTGATAGAAGTGGTATCTCCAATTGGTGGGCAAAGGGTAGGTATTTCAGTGAACAATGTGAGTCAAGTGATTTATGATTTACAGGTTAAAATTAAACATTTGTTTCACGGCATGCAAAATAATTTTTACATGGACTAATGTTTTAAATATAAGAATAACAACATAAAGCCTTAGAAAAAAGGTCAATATCTAATCTTTTTTTTGGAAATGACTTCTAAGCATGAAAAGCAAAGCTCTATAAACCATAAAAAGATGAACTGAGATATTTAGCTATGGCATATACAGATTTACACATTGTAGAGCCATCTCAACCAAAATTAAGGACAAATAATGAAATGAGAAAGATAGGTTTAATACACATGGAAAAGTAATGACATTCGTGAATATGAGAAGATATTATTGTATGTTAGCAAATACCTTGATAAATGACAAACTGTTAACAATCTGTTCACCAAAATACAAGACCAATAAACATTTTAAAATGTTCTAAATTACTTATTGAAGAACTAAAATTAAAATACTACATTTGTGTTATCAATTGGCAGCTCTTTTGTTATTTTAAAATGACACTGTTGGATAGTATGGAGATAAATGAATATTATTACATATAGGGGCCCAGTGCAGGAATTCGTGCACCTTGAAGGAACTGTGGGTTGCGAGGCTGCAGTGGGCACAGGGGCGGGTCTCGGCCCATCCTCCGTGCCCCCACCTGGCCCCTCCCACCATGGCCCCCAGTCCTCTGTCTGCTGGCAGCCCCTCTGCCACCACTGCTCCCATGGGCTGATGGCACCAGCCCCACTTGCACCTGCTGACAGCATGGAGCAATTGGGGCCAGCACCAGCAGTGGGTGCGAGCAGAGCCGGCACCATCAGCGGGTACAAGAAGTGGCTGCCAGCCCCGATCACCCCTCAGGAGCAGCGGGAGGTGAAGAAGCCCTGAAGGGCCATCAGGGCTGGCAGCTACTGCTCTCACCCACTGATGGTGTAGAGTGATTGGGGCCAGCGCGGGGCGCCAGCAGTGGGTGCAAGTGAGGCCCATGCTGGCAGCAGGTGTGAGCTCCCGGCGGGACCATGGTGTGCTGAAGCAAAGAATTTTCAGTAATCACCAGAGGCTCACCCCGATGACAGCAAATTTCACCCCACCTTGGTCTGGCACCCTGCTCACCTGCCCCACCATCCCACCGCGGCTGATGCCCACCATGTTCTGCACACGTTCCTGGTGGTTAGCGCACATCATAGCAACTGGTTGTTTAGTTGTATGGTTGTTTGGTTGTTTCACCATTCGGTCTATTTGCATATTAGTTTTTGATATAGAGAGATTGCTAGTGAGTCTAAATTGGTATACCTTTCTAAAGAGCAATTTAGCAAGTTGTAAAAAAAATTAAAATGTTAGGGAAATAATTAAGCACAATTTTAAACATTTAGTGATAAAGATGTTCAGATAAGTATTTAAATGACAGTAAAAAAATAAAATTAGAAATATTGTTAACAATGTGAGCTATATTAGGTAAAGTATGGTATATAGAAAGTACATATATGCATTTAATGAATTATGCCATGGAAGTGTCATTTAAGTGGGAAACTTGTGAATTGAAAAAGTTGGTTACAAATAACATATAAATTATTCAATACAAAAATCCTGGAAAATATATCCTCCAAATACTTATAGTTATTTTCTTTGTAATGACATTATGGGTGATTTTAATTTTTTTCTTTGACTTTATTGACTCCAAGTGTTTTTAAAACAATATATCATTATTTAGGAAGAAAACAAATACTATAATATGCTTTAGGCTGGTAGTTTATATCATGGGTAAGCCTTCTACAATCATTATTGTCTGGATTCCAATCTTTTATCATTATAACTAATGTCTCATTTAGAGTTTTCTTATTATAAAATAGAGACAATAAACTTACCTCATAAGATTAGTTTGAAAATTAATTGAGATTAGGCAAAGCTGTTGCACTATGCTGGGTTTTTACTGATTTTGCTCAAAATATTAGCCACAGTTACAAATAGTTATAAACTTCAACATTGCCCAGAATAGATGTTGAAATTGATTTTCTAGTCTGCTCATGTTTTCATGTTCACTGAAAGTATTTTCGGGTGTTGTACATTCGTGCATTGCACAAGGGCACCAGGCACTGGGTGGGAACAGGGGCTGAACCAGCCCTCATTTCACCAGTCTCGTGCTTTCCCAGTGAAAGGGCACCCAATGGCCAGAGAAGCACGACAGGTTTGTTCTTGTGTAAAATTCAATGTCTCCCTACAATAATAATAACTAACAATGTTCAGATGTTACATTTTATATCTTACAAGGTTAATTTTGTCTACCTTCCCACAAAAAAAGGAGAAGTGCATTCTTTTTCTTTCTACTGTAAGTACATCACAACTATCAAAACTCCACCAGTGAGTGAAATTCAATCAGGTCACCAACTTAATAATGTTACCCTAACCTGAAAAAAGTTTCAACTTTGTCATTATTTTCAATGGCCTAAATCATCTTCAAAATGTGTCAGAGGAAATGCTAAATTTTACACAGTAGCCATTTCAAATAACAGACTAATATATCAAGCTGTACTGTGTTCTTTCTCATATTCTGTGCTATTGAAATCTACCTGCTGTTTAAATTCCACAGCCTGGCACTCTGATATTAACCTTGAGCCCTAAACGCTGCAGGATTTACCAAATATACAGACAACATCCTATTAACTTACTCTTTGCCTTCCTTTCTCTGTATCTCTCAGATATGAGCTTGTAATTTTCTGTGGTGGGGCACTTGTGTGTAATAGCTTGTGCCATCTAATTGAATGAGGGCTTTAAAGAACATTAAGCACTTAGAGGGAAATTGTGCCAAAATATAATGCCCTTTCCGGGCTGTCAGCTAGCCGCTGGGTCCTAATCAATAGGCTAATAAACAGCTGTAGAAGAGAAACAAGGGTGTCAGAAAAACTGTGTACTCTAATGAGTAGTGAAACAGAGAAAGCCAGATCCTTTTCAAAGGGAGATGAAAATAAAAATTAAAGAACTGAGATAACGGAATTAATTCAATATTCCACAAGCAATTTTGAAACACCTACTCTGTACATAGTCCCGAACTATGTGTCAAGGAGAATTAAAAAGTAAACAGGTGTTTTGTTTTGTGTGTTTTTTGTTTGTTTTGTTTGTTTGTTTTTTAATATTGGCAGATCCTGGGAACAGATGACTTTGAAATAGGACTATCTACTTCTGAGAGTTTGATGTTATTGCTTATATCAGCATAACAGTACAAAAATCATATGTCCTTTATTACCACTAAATGTGTCTTTCTGTTTTTCTGACAAGAATGGAATTAAGCCAGGATACTTATTAAATAAAATAAAAATAGAAAAGAAAGCTGTTATGTGAGATGGGTGATAGAGGAGGGTGACTTCAGGAATGAGCTATTTTCTCTTAAATCCATGTTTCCTAAAGAACTCTATACCCATCTCTAGGGGCACAGTAATTAATGATATTGGGACAAGTTTATTTATAATCACATAATACGTGAAATCTTTAACTCTAGATTAAAGCGTTAGTGGCTAAAACCTATTGATGATTGTTCCACTAGTAGTGAAAGGGGAAAGGGAAAGAATGAGAAAAATATAAAGTGCCAACAAAGAAGCAGAGAAAATTTCAGTCCTTTTCACAATTGGTGAGAAAAATCAAAACACTTTTTTCTTCTTAGATATATTTTTATAACAGTCAAGCCTACAGCATGTATCAGTGGCAGATCAAATATTAAAAGCAAATTTTAAGAAGTGAAACTCAAAAAGGAAATTATAAAGCTCAGAGGATTTAGAGAGGAGTTGTCGGCTCAGGGAATTCCAGAGCTTGGGGGCATAACAGGTGAATGCTCTGTTACCCATGGATGAGACCTGACAAGGGGGTTGATGAATTTGAGATTTATTATTACAAAGTAAGGACTGAAGGCACATATAAATGGAGGTCGATTTTGATAGCAGTGAAAGGAAAGTTCCACAGAGTTACTGAAAAACTCTGAGCCAGATGTTAAAGTCGATGTACTGACTGATAGCGAGTGAGTATAAATATGCAATAATTGAAATAAAAAGACTGAATTTGTTGCCATGAGAAAGTGCAGGGGTTGCATCAGTTGAACAATGGTGCATTTTGTGAGTGTGACACTTTCGAGAGTGTCCCTATTACCATAATCCAGAAGTCATAACAGCATGCATTGTAACAGTAAAAGCAGCACAAGCAGTTTATAAAGTAACTAGAGGCCCGATGCATGAAATTTGTTCAAGAGTAGGTCTTCCTTCCCCTGGCTGCCAGCACTGGCTTCCCTCAGGCACCTGGGACCCGGGCTTCCCTCGCAGCCCTGGCTTCTTCCGGAAGTCGTCCAGAAGGACATCTGGATATCTAGTCTAATTAGCATATTATGCTTTTATTGTTATAGATAGTGGATAAAGTTCTTTGAACCCTTGGGTTAGCTCAGTGAAAGAGGGGTAATCAGCATTCCAGCTGTAATGACAAGAGAAAGAAGCTAGATAAACATATGGCTAATGTAACAAATCCAAAGTGGAACATTGTACTTTCATTCCCATTTCATTAATCCAAACCTAGTAATGTTGCCATACTTAGCAGTAAGGGATATTGGGAAATGTGTCAAACATAATCAAAAGAATTAGGAGATAAAAGATACTGGGAGACAAAATCAACACAATGCTTGATTTGTTTTATGTTGAAATTTTACCATTGATTACCTACTTAACAAATAATAAATATGCTGATAATTATAAGTTATTATATGTTTATTGTTATTATAGAAATCCCTATATTATTTCATTTTTATTGTGAAAAATTTCAAATATACAAAAAAGAAAGAATTGTGTAGAATACATCCAAATATCCATACTTAGATTATATAATGTATATTTTGCTCTATTTGTTTTATAGTATATCTACTATCCATGTATTCTTCTGTCCACCATTAAATCCATCTGTCTTTCTGACTTCACAGTGAATTGCAAACATGAGTATACCTCCTCAGCATGTCTTCTTTAAAGCCATTAATTAGAATTCAACATTTGATTACAGTTCTTTTTTTGAAGTAGAATTTACATAAAATAAAATGCACACATTTTAAATGTGCCATTCAATGAGTATTTTCAAAAACGTAAACCTTTGTAACCCAGCCGATGTTGCTCAGTGGTTAAACATTGACCTATGATCCAGGAGGCCATGGTTTGATTCCAGGTAAGGGCACATGCCTATGTTGTGGGCTTAATCCCCATTGGGGGCATACAGAAGGCAGTCATCATGATTCTCTCTCATCATTGATGTTTCTCTCTCTCTCTCCCTTTCTCTTTGAAATCAACATATATCCTATTTAATAAAAGAGCAATATGCAAATTGACCATCACTCCAACACACAAGATGGCTGCCCCCATGTGGACACAAGATGGCCTGCAGGGGAGGGCAGTTGTGGGCGATCAGGCCAGCAGGGAAAGACAGTTGGCAGGGAGTCCCAGGCCTGCAGGGGAGGGCAGTTGGTGGGGACCAGGACTGCAGGGGAGGACAGTTTGGGGGTTAGGGTCAGGCACTTAGTTTGGTCTCAGCCAGCTGAGTTGCCCATTCAGGTCCTTGCCTGCTTTTGCTGCCATTTGTAGTCTCTTGTTTGAATTCATTCCTATAATCAAGACAAGAACTAGGGGCACAGAGTACTGTCCCTGCCCAGAGGCTGTTTCTGGCCAGAAACCCCCTTGACCACAGCCGACATTAGGACTGAAGAGACATTTTTGTTTCTTGTTTTGTTGAACCAGTTTTCTTTAAATACCTTGGTAATATAATACCTTGGTATAGGTATTAATAAGAATTCTTACTGTTCTAATTTTAATTAGAGAACAGTTAAGTTTTAATTATTTTAATGTTAGCCTCTTCTGACATATACTTGGAGCCCTTTTACACTTATCAAAGGTAGGGGAATTAAATTTAATTCAAAAACCCCAAGAGTGAATTAATTTAAGAAGCTTTAAAATTGTAAATATGTTACAACCAATTTCTCACATTTATTAAAAATGCATCTCCAATTATTTCAGCAAATGATTCTTTTTCACCTTAGTATAAACAACTAGAGGCCTGGTGCATGAAAATCATGCACTCGGAGGGGTATGTCCCTCAGCCACCCTGCACCTTCTCACATTCCGGGGACTCTCAGGGGATAGCTGACTGATGGCTTAGGCCCACTCTGCTAAGCCGGCAGTCAGACATCCTTAGCGTTCCTGCCACAGCCGCTGTGCTCGTCAGCTATGAGCCCAGCTTCTGGTTGAGTGGCACTGCCCCTGTGGGAGCAAAATGACCACTAGGGGGCAGCTCCTGCATTGAGCCTCTGCCCCCTGGTGATTAGTGCACATCACAGCAACCAGTCATTCTGCCATTAGGCCAATTTGCATATTAGCCTTTTATTATATAGGATGTAATTTCCAAAGTTGAAATAAAAACTTCAGGTTAAATGTGCTTCATGTAGTTTCGCAATCAAATAATTATATGCCTCTTCATAAAGAAGTGTGCCATTGTTTTCTAATTGGTTTAAAAAAAACAAAAGGCAATTTTCTTTAAGTTAGAAAGAAGCAAGAGATCTTTAAATTGTTTATATACTACATGGGTTTACTTAGCATGTTGTTAGCATTTTCTTATTGAAGTAAAAGATTCTTTATAAAACAACTTTTCTAATGTAGCAGAAGTAAAAAGTAAGGAAATGAACAAGTTGGATGTGCAACTTGATCTTCAACTTAATATATTCTGCTTTGATCCAGAAATAGACCACTATCTTGGAATAAGCTTCCAATGGCAGCTTTGTTGATAAAAATTATTAATTATGGATATTTTCATAATTCAAAATTATCACAATATTTTTAGGATTATTAAAATTTGGAGGTCAGAATAAGCAATAAGCACTCATTACAATTGCTCCATAAATGCCAGTTTGAGAATCACTGATAAAAATGAATATGTTATTTGACTTCTCCCAGGTATTTATCCTATTTTCTAATAAACACCACTTAATAACCAATCCATCCCATCTAAATGGGCTTGTGGGTCATCATTACTTTCATGTTCTTTTATGTATTTTGATAACTCTCACTACCTCTACTATTTTCTACATTACTCAGTTTGGAGTGTGTGTGTGTGTGTGTATGTGCGTGCTGGTACCACACCATTTAATTCATTATAACTTTATTAGAAATTTTACTATAGGACAAGAGAAATTTACTTTTCCCTTTTCTTGATTACTTTTAAATATAGCTCTTCTCTTGGCTCTTTCCAGCTCTTTTCACGACTGTCTCCTAGTCACCAGCACTTATCCTTTAAAGAACAATTTTAGATGAATTATATTTGATCATCAAAAGCCTCTTCTGACTTGACTTCAAAGGTCTCCAGGAAAAATAAAATTATTCTCAATACTTGTAGACACTTTCTGCATCTCTATCCCATAGAAGAGTTTTATAAAAACTTCAAAGCCAGTACAACCCACTAAAAGGATATGTTTACTTATAGTCATTTGCCTTAATTGGATTGAATTTAGCTCATTTTTTTTTTGCCATCCCTTTCTCTTTCTTCCTTACTTACCTCCTTCATCTCCAAGTTTTCTCTTTTTATTCTCTCTTGAATCCAATTAATCAGGCTTTATCTTTATACCAATAATCTCTTTATGTTAAAGTCACCAGTGACCAGAAATTTACTTTATCCAATGCTATTTCTCATTTCATTTGTGTCAGCAGCTGTTTTTACTTGAAGCACTTCCTTTCCTTGGCTTCTCTGATACTTCACTTGCGTTGTATTCTTATTAATATGTTGACTACCAATTTTTCTGTGGTTTTTTTTTTTTCCCCTCTGAATTCTCAATGTGAAAATGCCTTGATCCTGGCTCTTGGCTTCCATTATTCCTCTGACTACATTTCCTAAGACTCCTTCCCTTATTCCTTCACTCAAGTCACATAGATAGTCTTGTTATTTAAGAAGTGGCAGACATGCTGTTGCATCAAGACCTATGCAATTTCCCTTTTATCTGCCTGGAATACTCTTCCCTCACATGTCCACAGGGTACACTCTATCACTTCCTTCTGGTCTTCACTCAAAGGTCACTTTATCAATGTGGACTTTTCTAACCAATCTGTTCACAATATACACATATACCCTTTTCCACCCTCTGTAATTCACATCTCTTTTCCTGTTTATTTTTTCTCTTTAGAACTTAATATCATCTTGATTATTGCATGTGTGTGCACACACACATACACATATACATACACACATACTCATATACACTATTTATTGTCTCCCCAATTAAATTAACATATTATATATAAATATGGGTTCTGTATTTGATCCAATACATTATATCCAGCATCTGAAAAAAGTTCATGGCTCTAAGTAAGTATTTATTATATACTTTTGGAAAACAATAACAACTAATGAATGATTTTCAAGTTTTCTGTCGTTAAGTTAACTCAATTTTTGCTTTATATATTTAAATTTATACTAGCTATTACAATTTTGTTCTAATCACTTTAATCTATCTTTACAGTTTGCATTTTTTAGTTTTAGTCTTATAGGCTGCACATACATTATCTTTTGCTTTCTTTCATTAATTACAGAGATTTGGCTCTGCCCAAATTTTTGAGATTCACAAAATTTTTTCTCAAAACTAAACTTTGCTCTTATATCTTTTCCATTTAATCTTGCAGAGGAGAAACAGAAACTGGTCAGATTTTACTATTTGTAGACAATTTCTTTCTAGCAAGTTGATTGCATAATTTTTTACTTTATTACTATACTTCTCACATTTTTGATGAGATAAGTTTATTTTGTGTCAGTTTTCTTTTCATTTGTATATCTGGGACAGTTTAACCCTGCCATACTTAACAGAGTCATGGCAATTTTCTTTAGATATATAAGTTTCAATATTTTTCTTCTAAACATCTTTAATTTTTAGTTTTTATCTTACTTTATATTTTATATCTATTATATTTTCTCTTATTGTTTTTTATTTTTTAAATATATTTTTATTGATTTCATAGAGGAAAAGAGAGGGAGAGAGAGAAAGAAACATTAGTGAAGAGAGAGAACCATAGATCAGTTGCCTTCTGTACCCTTCACACTGGAGATTGAGCTAGCAACCCAGGCACATGCCCTGACCCTGTATCAATCCATGACCTCCTGGTTCATAAGTCGACATTCCACCACTGAGCCATGCCACCTGGACTGTCTTACTGTTTTTATCATTTTATCTTTTAGGTACATATTCTGACTTTTTTTATTCATTGATTCAGTAGACTATTTTAATACTTACTGCTTGCTTTCAAGTCTAAAAGGGAGGACTTTAATTTTGCTGTTTAACTTTTATCTTCCTGGAAACTTTTCATCTGCCATTCAGGAATATTTCGTTTCTTCCATTTATCTTTGATTATGTCCTGATGTCTTTCATTTCAGTTTGTTTTCTTCCTGTGGATTTTTGTACATATTTCATGGAAACCTTCTCTGCTTGTATTATTATTTTTTTTCTCTTATTCCAAAAGTAAATGATTTTGGGAGGTTTTTCCCCTTCTCTGAGTTTACAAATAATGTGTACTTTATCTTGTGTTTAAGGAGTTTTATTCAGGACTCGTTACTTTCTTTTCTTTATATTCATACTTCAGGAGTGAGAAATTTATCAAATTCAAATCAATGTTTGACAACAAATTAGGTTTGTTAAACTCTCCTTGACTTTATATTCATTTCAGTGTTGTGAAATCTTTTTTCTATGCACAGCTGGAGAGCATGTACACTGTACCCAAATAGTTACTGTTGTCTAGAAGAATTCATTAAATGTTCTTCTTAACTGAAGTGGAAACCTCTCCTAAGCCATTGTCTTATTTTCTGAAACTCTAAACTATTTGAAAAATTACCATCCTTCTAATGTACTTCTACCAGTGATATAGTTCCATGCATATTGTTATATAAATACTAGTAAACTATGTGTTCCAAACTACCTAATTGATCAGAATCAGCATTTCCCTGGCTGTTTGTAGAATGGAAGTTACATGATTTTGAAGCATTATACAGGCAGGTTTCTACAGGAAAAGCAGTTTTCATCAGTATAGAGAAGGCTATTCTGTATCTTGTAACTGGATATCTTGGCACACATGTTCTTCACGTTTGAGGCTAGAATGTTTTCTCTACTTTAGAGTGTACATAGTGTATTCATTAAATCTCTCATACATTATCCTTATTGTTATGACATGGGGATTTTAGGTTTTGATGAATGATTGGTGTTAGTGTGAGTTTTCAGTGCTACTATGCATAACTGATATTTTCACTACTTTCCCTTTAATTTTTGTGGTGAACTATACGACACTATGCTGGGATGGGGTCTATTATGAAATACCATATTAGCCATAAGTATTTGGCATTAAGAATTGAGAAATGTTTTTTTGCTGTTGTTTATTATCAGATATATTAAAAGTGATATTCAAGTAGAGAAAAGGTAGTACTTAATACCAGTAACAATATTGATGTTATTTTATGTAAACTTACCAAATTACATGTTCTTTTGTTACTTTTAATCATTACACTTCCCTAAAGACAATTTGAAAAATCAGCAAATTGTCATTAAACCCAACTTATCATATTTGTTTCCTATACTAGAAGCTATTTTATTATGTTTTGCTTTTTTTAAACTAAAATTCCACATAAATTGTGTAGGGGATGTTGTGGTGAGAACAGAAATGGCTGAGCCAAACCTTAAAGATAAAAAGGAAAGAAAGGACCAAAAGAAAACTAAGTACTAAAGACATAGTGAAAAGAAAAACAGAAAAAGCAATAGTCTTAAAACTTATATGTTTGTATAAGCCCATCTACATTTTCCCTAGCTGAGGGAGAAAGAGAAACAGGCAGACTGCTTCTTATGTTCTTTTCTCTTTGGTTTCTATCTTCTATAATGTCTTTCCAGAAAGAATGCAATGGGTGAAGGAGAAGACAAAAATCACTCTGGGATAGTTCTAACCCTATCAGAAGAAGTAGGAAGAAATAAACCCCAGCCGAGGCCCAGAGCCCATTCAGTGTCTCAGCCAAATGCCTGTCTTTCAAGTACTTACCAGTCACACTTCTGTTTTGCTTCCACGGTTCTTTTACCCTCTACTATTTCCCTTTTGTGTAGTTTATATGGGCTTTTCCCCAGGAGAAAAATCAAAGAGCACTGCATTTGCCTAGAACTTAATACCTTTGTTCCTTTCCTGGGAGCTGCACACTTGCAGCAGTGATATACTAGTAAATGTGCTGCCCACCAAACTTGTCACTTGTTTAAAAAGGAGCCCTTTATTTGACTAGCAGAGACAGGAGCCAAACGAGCCTGGGTCTTCCTGTGCCACCAGCAGTGCAATTATGAGAATGGAGGCTAGGAAAGAACAAAGCAGTCACCCCTACACACAGGTTCTGTCCTTGAAATAGCTGCCTGCACGTGGGGCCCGGCCTTGGCCTGTTAACCAAACACTGCAGCATGGGATTTAAGGAATGACAGTAATTCATTGGTGATTGCTGATGTTACAAACACAGTTTTTGAAAAGGATTGTTCTTTTTTCTCTGTGTCCTCTGATAAAGTCTTATAGTTTCCATAACCTTTAGAATTCATAATCTTTAGGTAATGAATGCACTTTGTAGAAAAAACAAGAAAGTGAAGATCTGCAAACCTTTCCTTCACAGATGAGTTTAAAAGTGCTGTCATTTACTTCAACTGTTGAAATGGAATGGAACTTTCTCCATATTTAAACAGTGGTATTCTCTTTTCATTCTGAAAAGCAATGAGTTGTCACAAATAGACATCTTGCTATGAATAAAGATGATGAGTGACTCAGAGATATGCTTGACAAGTGGGAAATGGTTTGAATGTAGAGTTTATATGCTCTTCTATCATCTGTTTGGGAGACTGAACGGGTCTGATTGCAATGGGTAGCAGGTACATGGACGGTAGTCTCAGAGTGTTCTCATACTCCCCAAATTGCCAACGGAACCTTTTTGGCGCGCTCTTGTTTGTGAGCGGATGATAATGGTTTTCTGGCAACTGGCATTGCTTGATCCTGATTCAAGTTGGCAAAGCCTCAATGGCCCTCTACCGTCAGAATCCTGCCTATAGGAGAGAGTTGGAGACTACTCTTAAAGAAGGTTCATCTTTAGTATAGATTAAGTGTTCTGTGTGGGTCACACGGATAGACCAGTGCAGAGATAACTCACTGGCATCTGAAAGCTGATTCTGAAACCTGGGAAAGAGAACAGAAATTAGAGAGGAAGCCTCAGAGGTCCCCTGTGCTTGGAAAGACTGTCTTCTTAGAAGTCCTTATTGGTAAACGTCCTAGTTCTCTTTCTTTATCTGTGAAAGTTGTTTAATAAATTAAATAATATCCTGACACTATAAAACTCAACAGTGCTGTTGGACTATAAAACAGATTGCTAATGTTCATAGCAAATACAAAGTACCTATTTTTCTTCCTAGTTAATGTGGATGTGATTGCTGCTTTGTACTCGATTTGTCTAAATGTGTCATCTGCTTCATTATTAGATCAGTATTTAGAAAGTGCTTCTTGCACCATTCTCACTCTTGTGCAATGCAGACATATCGCACTATTCATTTTTCTCCATGTACCCTTGCCTTTTCCTTATTAAAAGTATTGCCTATGAGGAAATTTAGAGTGCAAGTGGAAATCACTGTAAAATCTTAGCCAAAGCAAAGCAATAATTTGTAATTGCCACAGCAGTTAAGAGCAGGTCAGCGTTGCATCAACTGTCACTCAAAAAGGGCTTTCACACAATACCAGTGATCACAGGCTCTGAGTTTCTACATACATCTTTTTCTTTCACTTATATCTAGAAATCCAGGAGTATAAGAATGATATTATGGAAGGCTAATATTATGACACTTCTATTTTGGGAAAAATAAATTATCTGTGAATTTCTGCCACACTTTGCAGTTGTCTATGATGTGAGAGAACGTAGCTGCCTGGAAACAGAGACCTGGATCTGGCAATGAGGAGAGAGAGGCCAGCTCCATGAAGGCAGAGTGTGTGCCAATTTGGGTAACACTTTTTGTTCATATACTTTCTCTGTCTGGGAACCAGTGCAGAAAATTTAAACGAAGAAAATAAGTCCTGATCTTCCCTGCTTATTTTTTAGTTTACTAATGCTCACTCCAGTGTTACTTTTTCAATTTTTTCCTGGTGGGTTCTCATTTGTTGTTGCTAAACCTCACCCAAAGATATTTTTCCATTGCTTTTTAGAAAGAGTGGAAAGGAGGGAGGTAAGGAGAGAGAGAGAGAGAGAGGCATCGATGTAAAAGAGATACATCGACTGGTTACCTTCTACTTGTGGCCCATCCAGGGGGTAGGGAGTGAACCTGCAACCCAGGTATGTGCCCTTAACTGGGAATCAAACCCATGACCCTTTTATGTAAGGGCTGATGCTCTAACTACTGAACCACAAAAGCCAGGCAGTTCTCTCTCTCTCTCTCTCTCTCTCTCTCTCTCTCTCTCTCTCTCTCTCTTTCTCTCTCAAGCATATGAGTCACATTCTAGAATAATATTTTACTTTTTTTCCCAATCCCCTGGACCCCTCCTCTTTGGCAACCACCAACTTTTTCACTATATCTATGGATATGTTTCTGTTTTGTTTATGCATTTGTTTTGTGTTATTATATTCCACATATAAGGGAAATCATATAGTATTTGTCTTTTGAGGTCTGATTTATTTTACTTAGCACAATATTCTTAATTCCATCCTTGTTGTCACAAATGTAAATATTTCATTTTTTTATTGTTGAGTAATATTTCATTGTGTGTGTCTGTGTGTGTGTGTGTGTGTGTGTGTGTGTGTGTGTGTGTGTAATGCTGCAATGAACAAAGACATACCAGGTAGAGGTGCATATGTCTTTTCAAATTAGTGTTTATATTTTCTTCTAATAAATGCCCATAAGTGAAATTGCTGGGTCATATGGAAGCTATATTTAAAAATTTTTGAGCAGCCTCCATACTGTTCTCCACAGTGGCTGCACCTATTTGCCATCTCACCAACAGTGTACCAGGGTTCCCTTTTCTTCATATCCTCACCAGCACTTGTTATTTGCTGATTTTTTTAATGAGAGTTATTCTGACATGCGTGAGCCCAGTTACTTTCTTACTGTAACAGAAGTACTTTGTTGGCAGTTTGTTCTGTCATTTTTCACTCAATTTTACTCTTAATATGTTTTACAAAATTTGTCATCCCCTTATTTTAAACCAGTGGTTCTCAATGGTGGTGTTGCCCCCATGACACATTTGGCAATATCTGGAAACATTCTTACTAACTGGAAAAGTGGGTGCTCCTGACATGCATTGGGTAGAAAGTGAATGTTGCTAAATATCCTACAATGCACTGAAGAGATCCACAACAAAGTATAATCTGGCCTAAAATGAAAAACTCTGCTCTAAGCTCTTGCTTTGAACATAATCTATTCTTTACTTAGTAGAATTATTTCTATACAATAGAAATATCAGATATTTTGTTCAGCTACTAATAGAGTTTCCTAATACATTGTATCGTATTTAATAATATTTGTCAAAAGGATTAATATACATTAAACTAGATTAAATATATGATGTAGCAGGAACAGCGGCTTTGAGAGTAGAACTGGTTTTGATTCCCAGTTCCAAAATTAAATGTTTGTGTAATCTTGATCAAGTTACTTCACATTTGAGAGTCTCAGTTTTATACTAATACTAGTGGCCTGGT
Organism: Corynorhinus townsendii; assembly: GCA_026230045.1. NCBI lineage: Eukaryota > Metazoa > Chordata > Mammalia > Chiroptera > Vespertilionidae > Corynorhinus > Corynorhinus townsendii. The sequence continues at coordinate 95,876,417 of JAPDVU010000002.1, forward strand.
GCATGAAATTTGTGTAAGGTGGGGAGCTGTTCCTCAGCCCGGCTTGCACCATCTCCAATCTGGGACCCCTCAAAGGATGTCCTACTGCTGGTTTACAGGGATCAGGCCTAAACCAGCAGTCGGACATCCCTCTCACAATCCGGGACTGCTGGCTCCAGCTGCTCACCTGCCTGCCTGCCTGCCTGATTGCCCCTAACCACTTTGCCTGCTGGCCTGCTCATCCCCAACTGCCCCCCTGCTGGCCTACTCACTTCAAACTGCCCCCCCTGATGTCCTGATCACCTTCAACTGACCCCCACTGATGGCCTACCAACTGGCCCCCCTGCTGGTCTGCTTACCCCCAACAGCCCCTGCCATCCCATCCTGGCCTGATCACCCCCAGGTGACCCAAGGTCCCAGCCCCTCCTTTTTTTCTTTTTCTTTCTTTCTTTTTTTTTTTTTTGTTAGCGCCTCCTTGAGCGGAGGCCAGGGCCAGCTGGAAGCAAGTATCTGGGATTTATTTATCTTCTATAATTGAAATTTTGTAGTCTTGAGCAGAGGCCAGGGCCAGCCAGGGTGGGTGGGAAGCTTGGCTTCCTCCATCGCCGGGGGCAACCCAAGCCTCCTGCTTGCTCCAGCTCCGTGGCCACAGCCATCTTGGTTGGGTTAATTTGCATACTCACTCCTGATTGGCTTGTGGGCGTGGCTTGGCATAGCAGAGTGATGGTTACTTTGCATGTTTCTCTTTTATTAGTGTAGACTAGAGGCCCAGTGCACAGATTTATGCACCAGTGGGGTCCCTTAGCCTGACCTGCGGGGATTGGGCCAAAACCTGCTCTCCGACATCTCCCAAGGGGTCCCGAATTGTGAGAGGGAAGTTTCAGGTGACATACCTTGGAAGGGGCTTCCTCCTCTCTGGTTTCAGTGCATCACCCAAGAACTGCAGCTGCCAAGTCACTGCAGCTCAACAGCTCCTGCGTTAAGCATCTGTCCCCTGGTGGTCAGTGCATATCATAGTTACCAGTCAAAGTGTCTGCCCCCTAGTGGTCATTGCGTGTCATAGGTACTGGTCAAACGGTCGAATGTTCACTTCAGCTTTTATATATATAGATAAGACATTAGTACTCCCTACTTAGAATTCAATGAAATATCACATACATAAAATCTTTGGCACATAATAATTTCTTAGAAGACTTACTTTCTCTTTTATATCTGCATAGATTTCCCAAGGGTAGACAAATAAATTTTTTTTGAATACTTTATGCATCCTACCTTTTATTTTATTTTTATTTTTTATATTTTTTATTGTTTTAAGTATTACAAATAGTAGTACATATGTCTCCTTTTTTTTTTCCCCATTGATCTCCCCCCAACCTCCCCTACCCCCCAGGACATGCCTTCACCTGCCCACCATCCCCCCCCGCCCCAGTGTCTTATATCCATTGGTTGTGCTTATATGCATGCGTACAAGTCCTTCAGTTGGTCTCTTACAGCCCCCCTCTCCCAACCTCCCCTGTCTTCCCAATGTAGTTTGACAGTCTGTTCAATGCTTCTTTGCCTCTGTATCTTTTCCCCACCATTTCTTTCCTTTAAAAAGTTTTGCCTTTGCAGGCTGGAAATAAACATATAATAACAAAACAAGACAAAACAAAACAATGTTTGAGTCCCAATTTCAATGTCCAACAGTTCCTTATGTGTACATGTCAGCAGTGATATCTGGATGGTGGGCACATGGTGGCAATGCAGGTCCGACCCTCTCTGTTTTGGTCCTAGGTAACCTGCAGCAGTGCATAGCTGCTGACTGCTCGCATGGCAAGGCGTTGTCAGCGTCTTCCATCTCTGGACTGTTTTTTCTTCTTGTCTTTGTGGTTGGAGCACTCCTGTCAATTCCTCTCTGTTGCAGGAATCCATCTGGTCTTGGGGTTGTTTTCTGAAAATATACAAATATATTCTCTACCACAAGTTAATAAAAGAATCTTTTCTATATAATTGATTTGAGAACCTTTTTATTTTTGTTCAAACGATTTTCCTTTGTCTTTTTTAGACACCATGTGTGTTTTTAATGGCCGTCTTGCTGTTAGCATTGCAAATGAAACTTAATTTGGTAAAGTAAAAATTTTCTAGATGTAATTTACTTATAGGATATTTTTCCTTACATGATATTGCCCTATTATCCCCCCCCCTTTTTTTTATTAATGGAGGTTTTTGTAAATTTTATAATGCAGTCTTGATAACTTTAAATTTTAATTTTTTTTCCCCACACATATGACTGCTTTAGGTTCATTGCATATTCAGGAATTTTACCACGAGATGAACTACCAATAGAAATTTTAGTATTACTTTAAGAACAGCTTTTTGTCCAGTACAATTAACTTTACTTGAATATTCACTTAGACAAATAATTTTTAAAAATTGAATAGCTTAAATTAGTTATTCTATAAAATATTAGTTATTGGGATGCCATCATTTGTGAAATTGTGATTCTTCTGGCTGTTTTTTCCCCCTCTTTATTATTGTTATAGCCTTACAGTAGAAAGATTTAGTCTGTATTTGGGTCTATAGGCTGTTACCTGTTCTTTTGTGCAGAAATGTAAGCACTAAATGCTCCAGATGGTACCACAGATGCAGGAAGGTTAAGAGATGTAATCAATCGTCATACCCAAGGGAGGCACTCAATGTGATTTTGAGTTTATTGTGAGTCTCCACTGGCTGAATTAGAATGTCATATTCTGTGATGGGATAGTAATAGATTAGATGCTTGCTCCTCTCTGTTTTCCTGGATAAATAAAGGGAAAATTCAGTTATGAACTGCCTCACTGAGTGTCTGGCACTGCCATGTTGACCTAATAGGTGCAGTCACACTTCTTTTACTTTATATTGAAAGTATTTATGCCAACACCTCCATATCTGCTTTGTCATCTGAGCAAATGAGTCATAATAGATCAGGATATGCCAGAAAGCTATGCATAGGAGGGAATGAGGAGAGGGGGAAAAGTTGCAGTTCTGAAGGAGTCAATTTCAAAGGTCACTCTATTTGAATATGGGAGCAGTACCTAGGAATGTTGGCAATAGAGTTCTTTCTTACATATTTGGGAATTCATAATTGGGAAAGGTTATTTTTAAAAAGTCCTCTTTTGCAGGGAGAAACAATAGCATCTTCTATATTATAGAAGGCCAGTGGACATAACGCTGCAACACCAGAATGACCAAATGACCAGTCACCAGGAGGTGCATGGAGCACCTCTCGGTCCCCTCCCCACTGCCTGTGAGCTGCTAGCGGCGGGGCAGGGCTTGCAGCTCATGCATTGTGGCTCGGACCCTCCCCCGTGGCCCACAGGCTCTGATCACAGCAAGGCTGGCACTGGCAAGTGGGCGGGGCAGCAATCAGGTGGGCGGAGCAAGGCAGGTGCAGTGAGGCATGTGCAGGTGGGCGGAGCTGCAAGCGCAGCGAGGTGCACGCAGGTGGGGGTGGCTGCAAGCATGGCAGGGCAGTGGGCAAGTGGGCAGGGCACACATGGGTGGGCACAGCGAGACAGGTGAGGGGAGGCAAGCGCGAGTGGGTAGGGCTGTGAGCAGTGGAGAGCGATTTTGCGCATTGGGCCTCTAGTGTATTGTATAAGAAATTTAATAGCCTTAAACCTCCTAAAGTCTTTTGAAAATTATTAGATTTTTAGTGAGTCTAGGTCACGTAATTTCCTTCTTGATAACTATACTTTTGACAACGTAATTTAGTCCACCCATAACGATATGGGGGTGTAGCCTTTCAATGGTATTAGAAAATGTGAAAAAAAATAGAAAAATTGAAAGAAAAGAAAATGTGAAAATGTTTTGGAAGATAGAGGCTATGATTAGTTACTGTTCTTACAAACGTGGAGAGGTCATCTCATTTTAAAACTGGTTTTGTGAAGTGTTTCACTTGACATCACACTGTGGTAACTGAAGTAACAATTCCGGGCGAGGGTTATTGACAGCCTCCAATATGGCTCTCACATGCTTCCAGAGCAACTGCTCTCAGCGAGGATGCTCAACTGTGATGAACTCCTGCTAGTTTCCACCTAACCCACATTAAGTGACATTACAGTTAACAAATAAATTGGTTACACACTAATGTCTTGGCTGATATTGCTTGTGGATAATCTTCTCAGATAAATTAATGTAGCTTGAAAGATTATTTATTAAATGTATAAAGTAGCTTGAAAGATTATTTATAATTATTACATTGAGGTAGATACAAATGTTTCCGTGTGTGTGTGTGTGTTTAAGCACAATTACCTTTGCATACCATTGGTATTAAAATTTTTAAGAAGTCTTGAAGTGAAAAAGCATAGGACCTAATTGTCTCTTTGGGTTTTCTTGAGTTTATGCAATATATTTTCATCTTTTTGTCATAATTCCATTTTTAAATAACTCTGTTCTGCCCCATGAGAGACATTTTAGTTCTAAATGTATGCAACCAAATTATCTTTTAATCCTCATTTTCAAACTGCAGTTCAATCAGTATACTGCAGATGGCACACAATGATGATAAAATTATGCATATGTTACATTGAGGGATTGAATATGCAAACAGAAGGAGCTGGTTAACTAAGACTTTTAAATTGCCTTCAAAACGTTACCATTCTCCTACATAATGGGAGGAAAACTGCAGATAGTGTTTTGCTTGGTTTTAGGATTTGACATTCTTTAATATGGCAAAGGAAATGCAATTATAATCCATAATAGTCCACATTAAATTTTGCCAATGTCAACATAGAAGCAAATGTTTCCCTACACAAGTCAGTATAAAGGGATGAATTTTACATAAATTGTTACCAATGTTTCTCAAATTATACCATACTCATGAGAAGCTCTATGTGGGAAAACCCAATTGAAATTGTTGTATTTCACATATTAATAGGCATTTCTTATTCTAAACATATGATTGGATTATCAAGTCTTCTACTTTTGTTTGCATCACTTTAAAAAAACATGGTAATAGTGGGGGGAAATACCAAAAAAGAAAGAGAACAAAAGTAATTCAGCTCAGATTACCAAAGTGTTATCAACTGCTGATACTTCTTTTATAGCTCTATCTTTCTATAATGGGGAGCTGCTCAGAAGATCCTTATGTTTGGATATAAGCATAGTTACAGACATTATCTATTTGTTAACTTACCATTGAGAAAACCTGCTCAATTCCAATTATCATAATTTTTACTTTCAGTAAATGTTCCTATTTTTTAATAACTATTAATATAATTTTTAAAGATTAGAAAAATTGATGTTGGCTCACTAATAAAGTCTTTTAGGTGAAGCTTTGGTACACTATTTTATTAGTGTTTGTTATATGAGTGAAAACAAGAAAATATGTCACCATCTCATATATGTGTTTCTCTACTTCTCAGCCTCAATCCAAAGGTTATAATTTTAAAATGTTTAGTTCTACTGCCTGAGCTGGATTTGTGTAAATTGGTGACTCTATTTTTTTTTTAGTGATCTAACTTGAGGATGTCCTTTATTCATATGGAAAACTAGGTATTTTATTTTCTGTATTTTCATGCATTGATTTTGATGAACATTTCATGCTAAAGGAATTTCCAAAGTAGAACAATTCAGAATCCATGAATAGTAATTGAGCCCTTTAGTTCTGCTCTAAACTTAAAACCATTATTCTCCATTTAAAGTAGACAAATCATGTTGCTCTACAGAATGTGGCTTTGTCATTTTAGTCTTTGTGTGTGTGTGTGTGTGGTTGTTTCCAGTGAACTGGGCTGGAATACTAAGCTCTCTTTGCTTCTTATGTTCTCTGTTGCTGTGCTGGGCACATTTAGGGTTCTGTCTGAAATGGGCAAAAAGCAATTCTGTTGTTCATAAAGAATAACTTGTAACCTGGTGTGGGTGCCTGTACATTCTTTATTTTGTGACAAGAATGCGCTATTTGCCAGGCTTTGAATTTCTGGCAACTAGGGCTGCCTGAATATCAGCTTAAATGTACTGTCTCACATAAACAATCAAATGTAAAACATAATGAAAGTATCCTCTTCTGACTGCACCTCTCATACCAAACATATCAGCTTGATACACTATTCTATGTATATGAAATTGTACCTGTCAGAAGCCAATTTAAGTTTCACATAAAAACAAAAATTAATAGACATTTAATGTAGTAAAATATTGCTTTTAGTATTAAAAATGGACTTCTTGCATTTGGAAAAAATGTAGCTATTATGGTGCTTGCAGGGTGATGTAGCCAAATGTGATGAGAGCAGAGCAGGGGTAGGGGGTGGGGGGCAATCCATTTCTAACATGAGCTGTCATGTTATGAACGTGAATATCTTTCTACCCTCATGGTCTTTTATGTTTGCCTGATGAAGAAGAGTTTAAATAGTACTTAAATGACAAACGCACTTCTTTATCCAAAATAATAATCTGTACTGGAAGCAGTATAGTAGAGGGATTTTTAGACCTGCCTTAGCATAAAATTTACTTGTTCAGACTTGAATCACAGTTTTGTCCTCTCACATCTGAGATGTCCTACATTAATAGTCACTAAACAAATATTGTGTACTTTGGTGATCTTTTGGCTCTTATTTCAAAACATTTCTACATAAATTAACATATAATATCATTAATACTACTTTGTGGCCTTTATTGAATACTATTTAGACAATGATGACAGCTATAAATAGAGCTCCCCTTTCATTCTTCCTCCCTCCCTCCCTCCCTCCCTCCCTCCCTCCCTCCCTCCCTCCCTCCCTTCCTTCCTTCCTTCCTTCCTTCCTTCCTTCCTTCCTTCCTTCCTTCCTTCCTTCCTTCCTTCCTATGCCTGTTCCTAGGAATGTAAAGCTAAATAAAATTGTATTTCTGGCAACAGGTTAGCTTCATTATGAAATTTACATTAAAGTATTGCTTATGTCTATCAGGAGCCAAGGCTAATGAAATATTTCTCATACACTATGGCCCCAACATCAAGCCTCCCCCTTCATTTGCTGCTCAACAACAACAAACAATAACACATAATAGCAATGTCTTCCAATGCTGGAAGAAAACATGCCAGTAGGGAACTGTATAAAAGCTTCCAATGTGATCTCCTAACAAATCTTTTAGTGCATTTTTTACCATTAAGGAATCTGCCTTGGTTGGTGAATACAGAGCCTAACATCTCTAGTAACATGTGACTCCACAGTAGAAATAAAAGCTTGACAGATCAATCTGGTGATTTACATTGATGACTTAAATTGGAAGTATAAAAAGGAAGTACAAACCACACTGGGAACTTCTGCCATTCTGCATGAGTGAGGAGGATAATGGGCAAAAGGTCAAAAGTATTTTTTTATGCAATATATATTTTGAATGAATTTGAAATATACTAGAGGGTTACAGATAAAATGCAGGACACCCAGTTAAGTTTAAATTTCAGCTAATAAACAACTTTTGTTCTCAATATGTTGCAGATAGCATGTAGCACACTTATGCTAAAAGTATATTTCATTATTTAACTGAAATTCAAGTGTAACTGGTTGTTGTGTATTTTTCTTTACGAAATCTGGCAGCCCTGGTGTACAGACATCCTTAGAATGGTAGGGGAAGAAGGAGCAAGTGAGCTCCAGACTAGTTTGCCTCTCTTGCGTAACTTCTATTCCTTGTTCCACACGCTGACATGAGAGAAGTGTGGAAGCTGGGGTCATGAGCCTTCAGATCTAGGAAGGACAGCCTGAGGGTCCTGAGTGTTGGAGCTATAAGACTTAGGGAGATAAGGGTCGACAGATGCAGCATCACATCTGACTTTTTAAATCAACAAGGCATTGAAATAATATGTAGGTTCTACTCTCAAAGTATTGCCATAAGCTAATCAGGTAAGAATTTATCTAAGGAGTAATGTGGGTTGGATTATGAATAGAAAATTAAAAAAAAAAATAACTGGAAGAAGCAGGGATTCCAAGCCAAACACATTTTTGTCAATACTTCCTATTTTCTCTTTCTTCCCTTCTTTCTTTCTTCCTTTTCTTTCTTCCTCCCTCCCTTCCTTCCTTCCTTCCTTCCTTCCTTCCTTCCTTCCTTCCTTCCTTCCTTCCTTCCTTCCTTCCTTCCTTCCTTCCTCTTTTCTCCCTCTCTCCCTCCCTTCCTCTCTCTCTCTCTCCCCTCCCCCTCCCTCCCTTCCTCCCTTCCTCCCTCCCTTCTTTCTTTCTTTCTTTCTTTCTTTCTTTCTTTCTTTCTTTCTTTCTTTCTTTCTTTCTTTCTTTCTTTCTTTCTTTCTTTCTTCTTTCTTCACAGCTTTCACTGTGAAGCTGTTCTATTCATTTTAAAAAATTTGTTATTGTTATTATTTTTTTGTTAATCCCCACCTGAGGATATTTTCCATTGATTTCTAGTGAGAGTGGAAGAGAGAAGAAATAGAGAGAAACATTGATGTGAGAGAACCACATCTGTTGGTTGCCTCCTGCAGGAGCCCTGACCAGGGCTCTGGCTGGGGAGGATCTTGCAACCAAGGTACCTGCCCTTGACTGGAATCAAACGCTCTATCCACTGAGTTAAACCGGCTAGGGCAATACTTCCTGTTTTCTCCTTTGGGGTTCTCTTAAAGATGTCTGTGTGTTTTTGTTTTGTTTGTTTGGTTGGTTGGTTTTTGTTTGCTTGTTTTGTAGAGGAAGTGCAAAGAGGTGGAAATGTCCAATTTGAAATATTTCCATTTTTCTTGGAAACATCACAGTAAAAGTTCCATTACCAGTCTTTGTGCTAAGTTACATCATGCTCAAATCAACTTAATTCTATACTGAAAAAGTAACTATTTTGAGTGCCAGGCAAATTGAGGTGCCTTATAAATTCTCTGAACTAGGTACTTCCATTTTCATTTAGGAAGGCAACGTTGCGCATAGAAAGGTTAAAATGCGTCCAAGATCATACATCCAGAAAATGAAGAAGCTAGGATTAGAATCTAGCTGTAATAAGAAAACTTTTAAGGTTGTTTAACTGCATACGAAAAAATCAAAATTACTTCTATACAGCTTGAGCTGTGGTGTTTAAAGTGTTATCCCTTCTCCCCCTTTTTTTTGTTTACTCTCTGAAATAGCCAAAGTATGAGTCCTAGACCTTAAGTGCAATATTCCTAGAATTTAATCTAAAGTAAGACCTGGGGTAAGGTTCTGGGAAAGCATTCTGATTTGGAATCTAGGTTTGCACACTTTTAGCTATCATAATTCATATTCTACTTATCAGGTACTCAATTTAAACAGTGCAGGTGGTAACACTAACTACCCCACTGAGATACTGTAGGGATAACAATGGAAACAGACAAACAGAAATACCCCCTTCTAATGCCAGCTTCCTTTTGCATGTGAACTATGAGAGGTGATATGAAGATGAAATACCAACAATAGCTCCTTGATAGACATAAATGTAGACATTTCTATCCATTCACCCACTCTGCAGATAATTACCAGAAAAAGACACACACAAAAAAACAAAAACAAAAACAAAAACAAAAAAACTATAGCTTTTATCCTTAGAGAGTGGGCATAAAATTCAAAACAGGCAGATGTGACTTTTTTTCTAAAAAAAATTACTGAATTCATGCATCTTTTTTTTTTTTTTTTTTTTTTTAGCAACAGAGAAGTTAGATGAAGTTTCTTTAAAAATTAGTTAAAATGCAAACCCTGGCTTGTCTTACAATCAGTTTTTCAAAGAAGAATGAACAGGACTTTAGAATTTAAAGATTATAATTTGAATGAATATTAATGATCAAGTGTGTGGAGTTCAGAGGTAACTGACCTCAGACCTCGTACAGTGTACATAGTAGCTGCTTAGCTGGGAAAACCAATTTTTCACCTTTTTTATTTTATTATGTCAGAAATAGGAGACACTCCACTATAGCCTGGATTTTGTTCCTTGTAGAGGTCAAATCAGGGTCTGGTTGAAAAATTCATGATCCAGAAAAGGTAATTTTTAATGAATATTTATGAACGATGTCCTTTCTTATCAGAGCTGTACAAGTTTTCTGAAGCTTGCCACAAAGACTGGCTTGTGATTTTTAACAAAAACCTCTGAATCAAAATGAGGAAAATGGACTTGATATAGTGTCATCTGACTCGTTTGGCTTCCTCTGTTATGCATCGTCATTGCATATAGAACAACATGGGTCAACCTGTCCGCATCATTGCTGCTGCGGCATTCTTTCCTTTCCTTTTATGGTCCAAATGCCAACATGAAAGAACATTTAAAGGACATTATACCCTTTCTGTATACTTTTAACCTTCAAGATATGTTTCCCATAAGGTTGCTAAAGACTCAGACCAAGTAATAATAGAACTATGGACTTTTTCTCTAAGGGCAGTGTCTCTTATATTCAATATGTAAAAACAATAACTTCAGGATATTGAAAAGGCTTTTTAGCCAAATCATGATTTTTCTTACACTGTGTCTTAAAATCTGCATAAACCAAGAGATGAATATCTAACAAAGCAGCTATTGAAACGTTACAGAATTAATATATTAAATATTAGTAACTACATATATATTATGTTAATATAACTAATACATGTATTAATCATGTATGTAAATATGTATATATATTCATCCAGAAAAATGTTAGATATTTATAAGTAAAATATTTTGCTACATTTTCATTTGATCAAAGACTAGTAAATACATGCAAAATGATTCTTTAAGTTATTCTTAGTCTAATAGAGCATAGAAATGCAACTGTATTATGAAAATAATTTAACTTGCCTACAAACTTGTTAAGGGGTTAATGTTCAGCTTCTGCCACTTTATAATAGGAAATGTCTTCCTAATACAAACTTACTACTTATGGATTTTACCCTCAAGGTAGCATGTAATAGACACACATTATTACAGCATTAGTCTTCATGCACTTTCCTGAAATGTTGCTCTGATAAATTAGGATGACAACCTATTTATCATTATAAACATTAGAGGAAGGCATGATGAAATGGAATATAGTTCCTTACAGAAACCAAACTTTGTCCATAAGGATTCTATCTTTAGCTTTTGTGAAGATGAAAGTGTTTGTTGAAAATGACCAATGCCACATATAAACCACGTTGATTTTCAGTCTATTGCTTTTTAGTATTCAGAAGCATTGGAAGTTGAGGCCTTTGAAAGACCAAAACTACAAATATATCAAAAGAATTGGACTGAACTAAATGCTGTGTGCCTAACTCTCTTATGATTCCAGACTTCACATCAGCTGTAACACTTTGCTGGAATGTTCTTTCCTGTCTCAATAAAGAAACACACAGTCACACCTCATATGTAGGCTCTTTAACTCCTACTCATCCTTAGATTAGATGATGCTCCTTTTAGGGAGGCTCACTTCACAGCCCCAGATATTGGAGCCCAGTCATATTGCACTTGCCTAGTGTTATTATATTGTGATTGTCTGGTGACATCATTGTCTTCTATACTAAAGGACTGTCCATGAGGGCTAGTACTATCAGATCTTGGCATATGCACTCATTCATTTGATCAGTCTTTATTTTCTGAAGCCTGCCAATTCCAGAGAGTGTTTGGAGCATTGCACATAGAAACATGTACTAGACTGATAATGTACAAGATGGGTTAACAAAAAAAGAGAAACATATGTTCAGATTTATATTTTTTTCTGAATAGATATTCTGAGAAAATCAGATGGATGTAGTACAGAGTGATTGGATGTGGGTGTGATAGCAAACTTAGATTAGTGGTGGTATTAATTAATGGGTAGCCATGAACATGAATTAGTAAGGACAATGAGTCAAATGCTCTGGAAACTGAAGCCTTTGCTCTTCTACATGTCCCTTTAGTGCTTTCCTGATTCTTATTTTTCCTCTCACCTTCAGTAGTCTGAATATCCACTGAGTCTAAAATTATTTTCAAGCTATTGTTTCTATATGATCTTATGTTTCTATTGACCTGTCGGAATTTTGAAATATAAAATTAGAAATAATCCATTAAACAATGTTTCTAATTTTTAATTTCTTTTTCTTTTTCTTTGTTTTAAAATAGCTTAGTTTATTGGTAGAATCAAATATCCAAATGATATTCCAAGTACCATGGTACTTAACAGGAAATTCTTACTGGAAGGGATAATGTTACTGTATTGGTAAATACTAGTGATCTCATGTGCATATTTTCATTGAAACTTCTTTATCTTACTATTACTTCTTGGCAATGTTTTTCATTAATGGACTATATTAGAATTTTCCTTCAAGGGGACGTAGAGGAGTCAGGTAATAAAAGGAGTACTAGCTCAGTTGTGTTCATGGAGCACTCCAGGAGTCTTGGCCTCAATCCCACGTATAGAATTGGAATGGGCATATTTGGTGGCTGGCAAATGTCCAACATCAGTTTCCTTGCCTATAGTGTAAGTGCTGACACAGTAAGGAAAGCCAAGTGGAAGTTTTTCAAGCTTAACCATATTGCTAAATAGTAAATTAAAAACAGTACTGTATTTGTGACACTTTTAAAGACCTAAATAATGCAGATATAGTGATTCCAGTCTTACCTCCATCTACTTTATTAGTCTGCCTGCTACCAAAAACAGACAGATCCTGAAGGATGACAGTGAAGTACTGCAAACTCAAACAAGTATCTGTCCCTATTGCAGCTGCTGTGCTGGATATCTTGGCTAGAACAGATTAACATGGACTCAGGTACTTGGTTTGTGGCCATTGATCCGATAAGTGAATTATTTGTTATCCTCAGGAGTAAGAAGAACCAGAGTGGTTTACATTTAAACAGGGCAGAAGAGAGAATGCAGCTGTAGTCTTGTCCTAGGTCTATGTGCACTCTCCTCACCCTGTCATAATGTAGTTTAGACCACCAGGACATTCTGCAGAATATTTTATTGTTCCATTTGATTGATTATATCATGTTAATCAATCCAGATGAGCAAGAATTTGAAAGTATATTGAAGGTATTTTAAAGACTTATACACTTTATATAAGGTGGGAAATAAATTCATAAAAATTCAGGTGCCCATCACATAAGTGCATACATATAAATAAATAAAATATATTTGATGAACACAAAATGACTCAAGATACGCATGCCAGCAAAGAAACAGTCATAGCTGTGCAGAGAGGATGAGATTCAGACAAATGAGAAACTGAAAAAGACAATCTGAGGGTGATCAGGGACAGAAGAGAGTCCTTAAATGCTAGGGATTGAATAAATTCCACGGGGTTAAGGATCTTTGCATGGTTCAATCATGTACCCCAAGTCTAGAATAGTTCCTGACATGTAATAGGTACTCAATAAATATTAATTAAGTCAATTTTAGTTAAAACTTCAGTTTTGAGAAGTTAATGACACCATGAATATATGTGTCACTTTTATTTTATTTATTTTTATTGTTTGAAGTATTACAAATAGTAGTACATATGTCTCCTTTTTTTCCCCCCCATTGACCTCCCCCCGGCCTCCCCTACCCCCCAGTACATGCCTTCACCAGCCTGCCCTACCCCCCACCCCCCGTGTCTTATATCCATTGGTTGTGCTTATATGCATGCATACAAGTCCTTTGGTTGATCTCTTACAGCCCCCCTCGCCCAACCTCCCCTGCCTTCCCGATGTAGTTTGACAGTCTGTTCAATGCTTCTTTGCCTCTGTATCTATTTTCCCCCCATTTCTTTCCGTTAAAAAATTTTTCCTCTGCAGACTAGAAATAAACATATAATAACCAAAAAAAAATGTTTGAGTCCCAATTTCAATGTCCAACAGTTCTGAGTCCCCGTTTCAATGTCTAACAGTTCCTCATGTGTACATGTCAGCAGTGATATCTGGATGGTGGGCACATGGTGGCAATGCAGGTCCGACCCTCTCTGGTTTGGTCCTAGGCAACCTGCAGTGGTGCACAGCTGCTGACTGCTCCTGTGGCAAGGCGTTGTCAGCGTCTTCCATCTCTGGACTGTTTTTCCTCTTGTCTTTGTGGTTGGAGCATGCCTGTCAATTCCTCTCTATTGCAGGAATTCACCTGGTCTTGGAGTTGTTTTCTGAAAATATACAAACATATTCTCGACCAAAAGTTAATAAAGGAATCCTTTTTATATAATTGATTTGGGATCCTTTTTATTTTTGTCCAAATGATTTTCCTTTGTCTTATTTAGACACCATGTGTGTTTTTCATGGGTGTCTTGCTGTTAGCATTACAAATGAAAATTAATTTTGTAAAGTAAAAATTTTCCAAATGTAATTTACTTATAAGATATTTTTCCTTACATGATATTACCCTACTACCCCACCTTCCTTTTTTTTAATTAATGGAGGTTTCTATAAATTTTATAATGCAGTCTTGATAACTTTAATTTTTAATTTTTTATTTTTTTGCCCAAAAATATGACTGCTTTAGGTTCATTGCATGTTCAGGAATTTTACCATGAGATGAACTACCAATAGAAATTTTAGTTATTACTTTAAGAACAGCTTTTTGTCCAGTACAATTAAATTTACTTGAATATCCACTTATTTCAATTAAATTATTTAAATTAATCTGAAAACTTGATTACTATTATACTGTCAAATTTAATACTCTACCAACAATCTTAGTTTACCCTGCAAATATTAGTGGGAAGGATTATTTGCATTCTTGAGTAGGTCCTGAGCATTCCTGATGCTAGGCTGGATTTAGATATAGGGCAGCTGCTGTCGGCCAAGTCTCTTGTCTGTTACCTGAGTCCCGATCTGAGCTGGGCCAAGTCTCTTTCTGTTGCCTGGGTCCCGATCTGAGCTGGGTGTGGGAAGCGCGAAGCAGCCATGGGGGCAGGAGACCTCCATTCGAAGGGGCGAGGGTTCAAGCCCCTGCAATGTTGGGGGGTGAGAGTCTGTGCCCCACTTCTGTTGCCCCCCAAGTTCTCTCCTGATGGCCCCTCTGCGACTGTGCCTGTCTTAGGTTGTTCCTTCCTTGAGGAATCTTACCCGTCTCTGGCTAACCAGCCATCCTCCGGGGCCAAGCAGGGTCATGTGAGGTTCAGTTCTGTCTCTTTGGTAGCCTATGCCCCGTGGCCTCCACACCCAGCACCTGCCTTGGGAACCCCTGGCCTGCTGGCAGGGTCCCGGTGCTGATCACATATCTTGGAGAACTCGGGTTTCTTCTCCAGTGAGGGCCCAGCTCTATGTGTCACTTTTAGAGAGATATGACTTAAGACACTCCTCCAGTCATGTCCCAGCATTATACTTTGCATCAACTCTGTGACTGGTACTTTCTCAATGCTCACCACACTATCTTTAATAACACTGACTCCTGCCCCCCAGGGCATCATCATGGTGGGTGAGAACTTTATATTAATGTCATCTAAGGAGGCCAGTTGACTTTACAGATATATTTTTTAAATTAAAGGCTATACTGTGATGGGGATTGTTTGCTTAATGTCTGTTCCCTAGTTTTGAAGTTTCCAAAAACAATTGTCTGTTAATTCATTTGAAGCTGATACTGTGCAGGCAGGGACTGACTCACATTAATACAATGCACAAAGGACCAATGCATGCGTCAGGTTCACCCCATATTGTTCAATGAGAATCTCTTCACTTCTAAGAATGTTTGTCTGTTACTACTTGGCAGATGCCCTCCTCACTATCAGGTGCTTGGGAACTGTTAAATAGATAAATTTTGAATCAAAACAAAATGAAGGTTAGTATTAAAAAGGAATATCTCATCCACATAGAATAAAATCTATTGAGACATCTATGTTCATAACATAGATGCCTTTTAAATCATCTAAATGTTCATTTCCCCCTGTGTTTCTCCTACTTTGTGGGAAAAAGAAATAAACATAAATAAATAAAAAAAGAAAACAAATGGAAACAAAAAAGAAAAAGAAAAAGAAATAAACACAACCACCATCTTGCTACCCCAACTTACCCGTTATTCTACACTTAATTTTGACCCTCTATTCCTTAATTATCAATCACACTCCAATCCTATAGTCCTTGGCTGTCTATAGATCTGATTTTTATATAAACTCCCTGATCACCCTGGTAGGGCTTGGGATTCTTCCTGTCTACTTAGCCATACATTTAATAGCATTACATTCAGTTATTTCTCCAGATGTGTTCCTGTTATAAATCCTCTAGAACTTTAAAAAAATAGTATGATTAACATGGTAAAGTAAAGCCAGCTGTGATGGCCTGAGTTATACATCATCTATTATAAGATTTGGAAATTTAAAAATTGATATTTACATATCAAAATTATGAAAAAACACTGTCTCATATAGGGCAGAAGTCATGTGAGCATTCTGCATAGTGCAAACTTGATAAATATCACCTCACTACAGCTAATTTAAAATAGCATTTGCTCACATCCTGGGTCTATGTAACTATGTGTGTTCTGTTCTTACAGATGAGAAGTTGTCTCATGATTATGAATTTTGACATCTCTCTGACTGATTGAAAATAAATTGTGCAAGTCAAATGAATCCTTACGTAGGTATGAAATTTAATAATTTCCTATCACTTGCTATGGCCAACGAAGATTTGTTCTTATTTTGGGCACTGTTTATCTAGTAAACCCTGGTGTTTCTAATGACTACTTACTAGTAAACCAACTAAGCCCCAGAGACGTTAGAAGCTCAGGAAACGGAAGCAATGGAGTAAACAAAAAGCCACAATTCATTTCTCATTAAAGAGAAATCACTACACTGTATAATTAAATTATGTTTTATTTTTTATTAAGCAGTGGAAGTAAACAAAACAAAACAAAACCCTGATGTTTAGATGCCATAGATAATTCAAATCTTGGTAAGGAGCTAAAGTAAAAAATGCTTAATAACCTACTTAGATTTCTGATCAGCACATGAATAGGCAGTTGGGCTTTTGCTATGATTAAAATATATCAGAGAAAACATTTTAGGGTGCTAAACTCTATATTAGACATGTCATCAGAAAAATACCATCTTTAGCTTTTTTAGATACGTAAAAACGAACCTCCAAACCCAATCCAGAACACTTCCCTCTCTATAGGAAATAATCCCGTGATCGTTATAGTTTTTCAGTAGGTAAAATATTACATATTTAAGTTTAGTTTTCAGATAATTTATTAATCTTTATTCTCCGATGAAAATGTAATTGTCTTTAGTTACTTAAAGCATTTATATCTTTATTTAATAGAATAAAGGATTAAAAAGAGGCTATATTTCCCATAAGTCAATGGTTGCCTAGTAATAACCTATTTATCTATATAATCCTCACTTAATGATTAGGACTGTCAGCTTACTCACTGATATCCAAAAGGTGTTAATTTGGTTCTTTAAAGGCAAGTAATATATAATTAGTTAGCATACTAAGGGGTAACAATCTACTGTCTTTAACATGGCATCTATAGGAAGAAAAATCAAATAAATTTGAGGATTTTTGAAAGCTATACTAATTCCAAGGCAGCTAATCTGACATTAAAAAAAAAATTTAGGGGCAAAATCAGCCTTGACAGATGAGCTTTACAAGCCTTTGAGATGATCATCATGTCTTTGCTTTAACAAAACAAAATTCAAACAATCAAATAAGCCCCTGGGATCTGACTTAAATACTGAAGTAAAAATTATTGATCCCAATGTCATATGTGATAAGTGATAAACATGACATTTATACATACATTGAGATAACGTAAAATGTGAAAATTTTCCTAACAGTTTCACAGCTTTTCATCTCCCAAACATTACTATTAATCAGAATTTATGAGGATGCACATACTAGGTATTATAATAAATAGCTTTCAAAAGTTAGTTTAAACATTTTCAAAAAAGGCAGACAGTTTTCTGCACTTTTGTAATAGAAAAAGAGGCATATTTCAAATAGCTTGTAATCTTGAGAAGAAATATTTTCCTGGAAAATAGTTTTGAATATATTTATTAAGCATTTCTGATATTTTTAAATGTCCAAAGATAATTTAAAACTAATCTAGTGAAAATCCCTCAAGTATTCTATATTACATTTGTGACAACATATGAAATCAAGGTTTTGAGGTGTATGTGTGTGTATGTGTGTACATAAATATATGAACCCATATTCTCACATTATGTATAAGAATACTCCTTGTCACTTATTTTCAGTTTTTGTATTTCTTTTCCTTTTTTATTACATTCAATTTCTTTCTCTTTACTTTTTTTGTCATTAAAAACAATAACCATTAAAAATAGTAACTAAGCAATTTGTGAAATGTTAAAATTTAAGAAAATATTGGAAAATGTGAAACAAATATTAAAAGTTATTTTCTTTCTTTCCCTCCCTCCTTCCCTCCCTCCCTCCCTCCCTCCCAGCTGTGAAAATTTGAGGGAGAAGTGAAATATCAATTCCCAAAAGAGTTACTTATTTCAAAATGCTGCAAGTCAATTTAACAAATATGTATTGAACATCTAGCCCTGCACTTGGGAATGCTGTGATATAAAGAATTTTCCCAAAGGTAACACTATTAATTTTATTTAAAACTGGCTGCTGAGAATGTCTACTCAAAGTTGTGTTTGTTCTTTATGTATAAACTAAAGGCCCAATGCATAAAATTCGTGCATGGCAGGGGGGTCCCTCAGCCCGGCCTGCACCTCCT
The DNA here is from genome assembly GCA_026230045.1 of Corynorhinus townsendii. Classification (NCBI taxonomy): domain Eukaryota; kingdom Metazoa; phylum Chordata; class Mammalia; order Chiroptera; family Vespertilionidae; genus Corynorhinus; species Corynorhinus townsendii. The sequence goes on from JAPDVU010000002.1 coordinate 95,894,907, forward strand.
CACAATCCGGGAGCCCTTGGAGGATGTCTGACTGCCAGTTTAGGCCCGATCAGAATTAAACTGGCAGTCAGACATTCCTCTCACAATCTAGGACCCCTTGCTCCTGCCTGCCAGTCGCTATGACACACACTGACCACCAGGGGGCAAATGGCTGAACCCAGGACCTGCGCCCTGATGGTCATTATGCCCCCACAGCAAGAGCGCTGCTCAGCCAGAAGCCAGGCTCACCGCTGGCGAGTGCAGCAGCAGTGGCAGGAGCCTCTCCTGCCTCGACAGCAGTGCTAAGGAGCAGCGGTAAGGAGTGAGCAAGTGGGTGGTGAGGAGGGAGCAGACAGTCGACCAGATGACCCATCAACCAGTCGCTATGATGTGCACTGACCATTAGGGGCCCGATGCTCCAACTGGTAGGTTACCTTGCTGCTGGGGTCCGGCCGATTGGGACTGAGTGAGATGGGCCTGACACGCCCTGGAGCCCTCCCGTGGTCCCACCCTGGCTGGACAACCTCCCGCATCCCTCCCCATCCCCAATTGTGCACTGGCTTTTACCTATTCCAATGCTTGAATCTGTTGAGTCTTTGTAATATTGGGAATTGATGTTTCACTTCTCCCTCAAATTTTCACAGTTGGGAGGGGGTGAGGGAAGGAGGGAGGGAGAGAGAGAAGATAACTTTTAATATTTGTTTCACATTTTCCAAATTTTAACATTTCGCATTTTTAACATTGTTTTCTTAAATTTTAACATTTCACAAATTGCTTAGTTACTATTTTTATTCTGATTCAGCACCTTTGGAAAGCACCTTTTCTGTGGTGGATTTAATGGAGAAGCTAATATGGAAGAACTGCAGGTGTGGGTGGAACAAGGTATAAGGCCAGATGCTCAAAAATGGAAGTGGAGAAACAAAAATATAGGGCTCCCACCACATTGAAAAGAGCAGGTTCCATAGTTTTAAGGACAGTGAAAAAATTTCCATAATCAGGGGAAATATTCCCTCTAACGCTATAAAATATTTTGTGATGTTATTTTATTTACTAGTGGCCCCGTGCACAAATTTCGTGCACAGGGGGAAGAGGGGTGTCCCTCAGCCCGGTCTGTACCCTCTCCAAACTGGGACCCCTCGAAGGATGTCTGACTGCCGGTTTAGGCCTGATCCCTAAACCGGCAGTCAGACATCCCTCTTGCAATCTGGGACCACTGGCTCCTAACCGCTTACCTGCCTGCCTGCCTACCTGATTGCTCCTAACCACTCTGCCTGCCGGCCTGCTTGCCAACTCCCCCCTTCCCCCACCAGCCTGCTCACCCCCAACTGCCCCCCTGCTGGCCTGGTCATCCCCAACTGCCTTCCCCTCCTGACCTGATCACCCCTAACCACCTCTGCCTTGGCCCTGCCACCATGGCTTTGTCTGGAAGGATGTCCGGAAGGTCTCCCAGTCTAATTAGCATATTACACTTTTATTAGTATAGATGTCCCACTGATTATATTAAAATCTCAGGAAACTCTTCTAACTTGAAAGAAGATCTTGGGATATGATTGAGATCATGAAGAATATAATTCAAGTAGGGGAGTTAACAAGAGATAAGCAAGGAATTCAAGTTTCTAAAAAATGGGCTGGACTATGAAAAAGTGAAAGCATCTAGAGGCCCTCAGGAGGCAGGCAAGTCCCAGCATTAAAATTGGGAAACAACAAAAAGGTATGGCTCTGATTCAAAGTTTGATTACAAAAGAATCAAGTACCATGAAAATGAGACAGTGAAGTCAAATAATGCATAGTATGTTCTCAAGAAGTGGGTTTGAATTTCCACTTCATACTATTTGTAGAACCTAGGTCAAGTTTCTCAACTCTCTAAGACTCAGTTTTCCAACATAGGATAGGAATAATAATAGTACCTACTCCTTAGGACTTTTGTGAGAATTAAATTTGTTTATTTTTTAAAATATATTTTATTGATTTTTTTTTTTTTTTTTTTTTTTACAGAGAGGAAGGGAGAGGGATAGAGAGTTAGAAACATCGATGTGTGAGAAACATTGATCAGCTGCCTCCTGCACACTCCCCACTGGGTAGTGTGCCCGCAACTAAGGTACATGTCTTTGACCGGAATTGAACCTGGAACCCTTGAGTCTGCAGGCCAACACTCCATCCACTGAGCCAAAATGGTTAGGGCTAAATTTGTTTAATCTATTTTAAAGTGTGATGCTATGCCTGGCCCATAGTAAGCACTTCATAAATGATAACTTGCTCATTATGTGTAGGTAGGAAAAACATGACAGGAGGCAGGTGAGAACAAATGGAGTGATTCCTGTGATATTTTTGTACTCTTCAAATCAAAGTTGAAGTTTGACATAAGGGATGATAGCTTTAAATTTTATATAATGGCAGACACAAGTAACACAAATAGATTATCTGCTATCCTCATTGACAGTGCCTTCCTTTGCACTTCATAGAATTAGATTACATCTAAGTAAAGGAATCATTGCCTCAGATACTGATATACCTTAGTAACAAACAAGAAGTGTAAATCTTAAGAATATTAGTGGACATTCTTAACTCTTTTCAAAATGTGCACCATTGAAGATGCTTATGGTTGACATCCACTCCAAGCTCTAAACATGTAGGTAGTGCATAAGGCAAGCTGGGCTAGCATGGTTCAGGTGATGTTATTATTGAAAAGTGGCTAGCCTGGTTAGAGTGGCTCAGTTAGTTGAGCATCATCCTGTGCACTGAGAGTTTGCCAGTTCAATTTCAGGTCAGGGCACATGGCTGGGGTGAAGGCTCAATCCCAGCTAGGGGGCATGCAGGAGGCAGCTGATCAATGTTTTGCTCTCACAATGTAGCTTATTCACCTGTTTTAAAGTGATAGATGGGGTTTATAACAATTGAGGCATTGGCTTATTTCAATCTACATAATTTGAAATTTTCACAGTCACATCCTTGAACTTCAAACAGACTTTATTTAGAAGTTTTTTACATTAATGTGTATCAGCAAAGGATACTTTTGGGTTCATAAAGGTAAAGCTGAGTGGGTATTCATGTTGTGCACTTGAGAGATTTGGTTGGTAAAATAATGAATAATAAAATCAACAGTAGCAACTATTAATTTAATCAAATACAAATGTTATTTTAACACAAATAATATTAATAATTTGGGGAAAAAACAGGCCTCAGATTAAAATAAAATAGAGTAAAATACAAGAGCAGTGGTAAAAGAGAAGCCAGTCTATTCTTAATCAATATAATTTATCTCCAATAAAATATAATTTATCTGGTTTAAACATTATTTTTTGTCACAAATGTATATTGTATTTTATGTATATTTAAAAGCAAGGAAGGATTGTGATGGTGGCAGCAGAGTGGCAAGGACACCACACCACTCCCTACAGAAGGAGCCACCTGTGAGCATGGAGGTAGGTGGTGCTTTGGGACTTTCCTGAGAGAAAGTGTGATATAGATTCTTCTGAGAAAGGCACTGAATACTTTCCTTGGGGGAAGGGGAGATTACACAAAAGAAAGAGGGTTTTGACCTGTATAAACAAATAAATCTAATCATGCATATTTGAGGATTATTAGGGTATTACAAAGCTATTAATTTCCTCTTTGCTTATTAGTCACTGCAAGTAAGTGAGTTTTAGTGGACTCATAGTGTTGTCTCTCCAACTTATTAATATCAATACAATAAATGTATATTCAATTTATGAATGCACTTCCTTGATGGTATTTATGAATTGCATTAAGATTGCAATAACCTGTTGCTTAACCAAACTGCTTTACATTTTTACCAACAGATAAATATGAAAACTCCCAGCATAGAGAGGAAATCTATACTAATAAAAGGGTAAAATACTAATTAGACCAGATAGACTGGACATCTTCCAGACATCCTTCTGGACATCCTTCCAGACATCCTTCTGGACATCCTTCCAGACAAAGCCACAGTGGCAGGGGCCAAGGCAGAGGTGGTTAGGGGCAATCAGGCCAGCAGGGGAGAGCAGTTAGGGGCATCAAGCAGGCAGGCAGAGGCAGTTAGGGGCAATCAGGCAGGCAGGCAGAGAGGTTATGTGTGATCAGACAGGCAGGCAGGTGATCGGTTAGGAGCCATTGCGAGAGGGATATCCGACTGCCGGTTTAGGCCCTATCCCACAGGAATTCCTGTGGGATAGGGCCTAAACCGGCAGTCGGACATCCCCTGAGGGGTCCCGGATTGGAGAGGGTGCAGGCCGGGCTGAGGGACCCCCTCCCGAGCATGAATTTCATGCACTGGGCCTCTAGTTATCAATAAAATGAACATGCACTTTGCAACACCTGTGACTTTTTAATTAATAACTTATGCTCTCTCTCCATGATCTTCCTTGAAATCAACTCCAAGCCCATTCTGTGCATGTGTCTGAGGGAAGAAGATATATAGACACATCCCTACAGAAACATGTTTTGCTCTGCATTTGTAATGGGAGGTAGTGATTTGCTCCTATCAGTGGTCATTTTTTGTTGTTGGTATCCAGAATAAGTAATAAGTTATTTCATGCATGTGAAGGCACAGTGGGAGAATAGGGCTGGTTTCTTCCTAATCATTATGTCAGAGAAGGGATGCTTGAGCTGTGGTTCTTACCTAAGCATATGGACACTGGGATTGGATAGCATACCTGTCACCTACATAGAATTTCCTGATGCATGGCCCTTCTTCACACTATTCTTAGAAAGGCAATAATATCTGGTGGCTACTATTCAGTCAATTGAAGCTCAGGCTTACAAAAGAATAAGAGTACTGCTTACCTGTGGCGAAGCACAGGACTTGGCTGGAAAGTCTTTAAGGAGAATTCTCTGAAAGGTTAGGGGCCTCTAAGAGTTCCTTCTGAAGGTGGCAACCCTTGCCTTGACTTTTCCAAACAAGTCTGAGCCCTCAGGGGGGTTTACTGGAATCTCTATGTTTAGTCTTTAGATACAACATTGTAGAAGCATGTGCTTTCTCAAGGATACTTCCTCTGCTGATTGTATCTAGAAGTTAATTTTAATTCATGCTGTTGTTACAATAAAAGACTAAGGAGGCAGGTAAAAGAAGAGTCTGGTGCCTTTTGCTAGGAAGCCCCTTAGCCCTCTCTTTCACAGAAACGTGTGTCAGAGTAATTATTCATCCATCGTTCAGGGACTCCTGGTCAGTCCCAGCATTCACCTTTCCTGAAATGTCTCCTCCAAAATTTTCATAGAATCATTAAAGAAATTCTGGGTAGACATTAGGGCAGTTTGAGTCTCTGATTATTAAAGTACTAATCAGATAGCCAACTCCCCTTTGGAATATTTTCCTTTATCTTTCATTAACCTGAAAAGGACTCCCACTTGCTCTGCTGGAAATGTCATACCTGACTCATAAAAATTAGCTGTACTTCTCAGTTCACCTAGACTCCATAATGCTGGAAGGCAGCTAAAGGCAAAAGTGAGTCCTGTATACTGAACAGCATTGGAGCCCCTGTAACATAGAGTGGGAAACATTCAGAGGGCACTATGAAGCTCAATTTACAGAAATAGACTGAAAATTGCTGCCCACTGGCCCAGCAGACAATGCTGAGGTGCAGCCATCACAGACCAGGTTGTTCAATTTGAAGAAAAATCTGTGTAGCATCAGACATTGATGGTTTCTGTTCATCCCTGAACACAAAAAAATAGTGACCTAGCTACCAACACCTGTCTTGATAATCTGGTGCCAGTTTGATGAGTTTTAGATGTTCTCTTTCCTCTTATTTCTACATATATTAGAAAATCCCCTGTTTAAAATGCTCAGGGTGAAACAGTTAGCTCTACTATCACTTTAGCATTGATTCCTTTTCATAAACATCCTGCCTATATATCCTGGAATAAAATTCCTTAGTCCTCTTATTACAGCATTGTGTTGTAATATTGTCAAACCCTTGGCTTCTGAATTAAGTTATTTTCATCAGAGATATTGGGAGAGGTTACATGTCACATTATTCCAACACCTTCTGACCATGCATTTTATTCCTTTACCCCTAGTAAAAATATCTGAGTTTTATGTCCCCAGGAACTGTTTTAAGAAAGTTTAATGGAATAGATAAACTACATTAATTGAGCTCCCTCAATTAATGTCTTCCTGGGATATCTTATTTTGGAAATGACTTTTGCCATTTTGACAGAATTTAGCTTTGATGTGCAAGCCAAATTGCCCTTCTTCAGCTTTTTCAGCTACCAAGCACTTGAACTTTCACTCACATTTTTCTGCTTAGCTTCTCCTGACGGGCCTCTCTAGATACCATTCAGTAGGCTGACTGAAATATAGCCTCACTCCAGGTCAAATGCCTTTAAGCTGAAAACCATTTCCAAGAAGGATGAAAGTCGTAGATATTTTAAGTTTGTCTATTTGGCAGTGTTGAGATAAGAATGAGTCTTGTTCTCCCTAGTCCCTCACCCCCCCCCCCATTTTTTTCAATACTGTTCGGGAAGAGGAATTCAAATGTTCAGTAATTCTTATCACACAGATGAAAAACATCTATAGAAAACATTGCAACAAATTGAGAAACCTTTGCAATAATAAATAAGTAAAATATAATGTTGATGGACTGAAATCATTTTTAATTAATGAAAATGTAATTTTTATTTGAATATTTAAGAGTCAGCTTTAGACATGTGAACTCTCATTGAGTTAGTAATCTTAGATAGACCATAGTTTTTAAAATGTGGATTGAGGGGGGAGAACAAATCACATGAATTTATTCCTAGTTAATTTTCAAAAGACTGCCTACTGAGTAGTTCCCCCCTATCCTATTGTCTCAAAATATCAACATTACAGTCCTGCTTTGTTTTAATTGACATAAAAAATCTACTTAAAAGAGGTAAATAATATCTATAGATGAAAAGGGTAGGGAGTGAGTGGACTTCTCTTTTATAAAATAGTTTATCTAATTTGACTAAAGACCATCCTAAAGAGCTAGAGACCATTTCTTGGGAAATATCTCTGGCATTTTTATTGCATAAGAGAAAGTTTCTTGGGAGATGCAATTCAGGCATTTTTACTGCATTGAGGTAATTTCAGGGGACATAAGACTCAGACATTTTTACTAGAGGTAAAGAGACAAGATGCACAGCCAGAGTGAAGGGGTTGGTGTAATATGACATATAAACTCTCCCAGCATCCCCGAGGAAAATAATTTGATTCAGAAGCTGAGAGTTTGACAAAGCTTCCGGAAGAATGCTGACAGATCAGAGTGATTGGCAACCACTGGAGGCAGGTCCGGGATTGGCTCCACTTGCTTTAGTGGGAGGCCTCAGACCCCATAAGAGTGAAAGTGGGGAATTCAGAGAGTCTTCCCTCACTTTATAATGCAAGCTCTTTTGTAATTTTACTTTAGCTGGCTCTGTCTTTACAAAACCCCTTTCTGAACATTTATCTACCTGGCTACACTTAATTCTGTGTATTGATTTATCAAAAGAGCACATATTTTACAAATGGGAATAGAGAATGGCTTGTTTCATACTTTTAAAGTCATGGCATTTTGGTTTAAGGGAAGGGAGAAATGGCACACACAAATCAGATACCTAAAACATCACACTTGGTCTGTTCATTCACTAAAACTCATAGTATTATTTTATGTAGTTTAAAAAGTTTAAGAAATAACTATTTCAAATATTGGAATTAGTCATGTATCTCTTTTTAAAGAGAAAATTATCTGTTGATAACAAATTATTATGTTAAATGAGTTAAAATGGGAAGCCACATATGACTTTAATTAATTTAAATTGGGACTTTTTACTTATGACTTTGTTCCTATTTTTACTTGCTCTCTAGTTTTGTTAAGCAATTACTTAAAAATGTATTTCTTACTTCTAGGTACTTTCTGGACATGGCATTTATTCCCAGGCATGACAAGAACTAAGTTTTTAAAGGTATTATTCTGTAGGGAAAGGTATTAGTCTTTCCCTATAGCACCTTGTTTAATTCTTACTATTTTATATAGGTTCTTATAAATGAGGAAACTGACACATGAAACTTTGAATGTCTTTCTACCATCAACAAATCAACATATGACAAGTGCTCGCAAGGATGTGAAGGAAAGGGAACTCTAGTACTCTGCTGGTGGGAATGCAAACTATGGAATATCAGAGGGAAGGTGGGGGTTGGTGGGGGGCGCATGAGAAGAGGTCAACCAAAGAACTTTTATGCATGTTTGCATAACCCATGGACACAAACAATAGGGTAATGGAGGCCTGGGGTGGGGACAGGTTATAAGGGGTCAATGGGAGAAAAAATGGGACATATGTAATACTTTCAACAATAAAGATTCAAGGAATAAAAACTAAAAAAATTACAAGATTAAAAACTGGCCATGTTTTATTATAGCAGGCATCCTTAAATGTTACTGATGATGATGGATGCTTACAAGTATAATAACTCATTGGCGCACACATATACAGATTTTGAAAAACAAAGCACCCAAAAGTCCAGACCAGTAGAGCACTGCAGAAACTTTTAATCCTGATGATTCTTAATACTAGTATGTCAGCTTCTTATGGGCTATGACAAAACAGGAAAGCTTAGAGGCTATGTGTAATTATGACTTCACTACTTGCAACTCTATACTTTCCATAAGATTATAAAGTGTAGTATATTAGAAGTACATGAAGGACACAGCATCACAGAAGCAACCATGCATCTCTGAAAAATTATATTGAAATATAAATTATTTGCCACACTGTACAGGATATATCCTTACTGTCCCTAAAAATATGTTTCTCATCTTGTATGAAATTCAAAGTGAGGCTAACTCTGTCACCCTGTTTTTAGAAAAAAAAAAAAAACAGTATGTTTTTAAATTATATTTTAGGAGATTAAACAATTTACTTTCTCCTGAGAAAGCATATACCCTAACCCCACGTGCTCTTCATTGGTACTAATAACAGTCATATAAATCCTCTCCCAATATTTTGACTGCTTTCCTGTGCTTCCTTATTCTAGAGTTCCACCCACCGCACCAGTTAAACTTTCCTTAATATCTCCTGGTCAGCACTGATCAGTCAACTCATGATAAAAAAAAAAAAAAAATGAGTGAATTAATTTTGTTTGTTTAACGTGGACACATACTATTTTTGTGTAGCTGAATTATTTCAGTTACAGGCTTAGACAGAGGGCTAAAAATGCAGCCATCTCAGACAAGCCAGAATTTTTCTTTCTTCTCACATATCTAAAGTAGAAACTAAAATTTCTTCTATTTCATTATTCTGCCTTTTCTACAGTGCTGTCAATTCAATTGGAGGAGTGGTCACCCTAGACTAGCATTTTAGCCTCCAGAAAAGAAACCAGAGACTAAAGGGAAGGCATTTCATTTCCTGGAAGTGACACCTATAAACCTCAAATTCCTTAGGAGAGCACTCAGTAACAAGGCCGCACCCAGACTCCAGGCAGTTTGGGGATTGGAGTCTAGCCAAGAGGCCAGTGCACTGCCAAACCCTGGAAGTGGGTTCTGGCTCTCAAAGGAGGAAGGGAGCAGTAGAGAGAAAGTTTCGAGCCTTGTCCCTCGCTTCACTGCTAGTCCATCTGGCCCCGGACCCACGACCGGCTGACCCACGAAGGACAAACCTGCTGACCCACTAAGGACAAATTTGCAGGGCTCTCGCGTGCATCACGCCTGGTTCCTCCAGCGTCGCCGTCACCGCTATGAAGATAGTGGCTCAACCGCCTGAAGGTTTCCCAGGCAGCTGCAGATTTGGAACAATTATGTTTGCAGAATGCTCAACACGACCCCCTGCTGACTAGGCAATCGTCGGACCCTGCTCCTTGTTGTAGTGAAAGGAATAACTTTGAAGGTGTTCTGAACCACTTTCCTGAAATGGTGAATAGAAAGAGCTAAATCTGAAGCCTGTACGAAAAGCTTACCCTATATATAACATGTGCCATACTATACAAACTTCTGTTTCTGTCAGTCCTTAACATCCACCTCTCTGAATTTTCATGACTTCCTATTTCACAAGGATTATTATTTTATATACACTGGCAGCAGCTTGCAAATAAATTACTTATTTTAAAAAGTTAAAAAAAAAAAAAAAGAAGGGAAAGTAGAAACTGTCACAGCCATAAATTTTAGGCTGTTAATGTTTACACTAACTTGATGCCTCCCTCTTTCCTAGTTTTTATTTCCCTTCTCTTTGGTTAAGATTATTATGCATTTATTGAACCTCTTTCAGAGAACAAGAAGGGCATGTGGCCCCCAAGTGTAGAAGGATGGTGAACGATACTACTTTAAGCACAAAGTGGGAAATTATTTAATTTACAAAAATATATTTTACCCTAAATGTTTGAGGAATATACCTATGGTTTTAGGGAAGTATACTGTATAGTGTGTTCTAAATGAGCTTTCTATTTCACCAAATGGTAATTCTGTCCTTATTCCATGAGTAGAGCTGAGTATAATATTTTGAAGATCCAAGAATTTGAACACAAAGAGACTTTCCTCAAATAATTTACTAACCACTGAGGATTCTCAGTGAAAAATCACCAAACAGGGCAATGATGCAAGAGCTGTCACAGAGGAGAAGAGATGAAGGTTTTTTTGTTTGTGCTTTCTTTGAGGGGCAGCCAGTGTGTACTCGTATTTAGTGAAACACTTCCTATCACATATATTTCCAAAGGATTTCCTTACTGAATTAGTGTTTATATTCCATGTGATTCATGAAATATCTCATTACAAATATACAATGATCATATTAGGCCATAAAAATAATTACACCTTCTAATCAGGGCAGTTTATCTAAATTTTAGCATATAACCTTTGTTCTTTGATTCTATCAGTCATGAAAATGGTATAATTATAAACTTTATAATGTCATAATATTTCTTTTCTTTAATGAGACAGAAAAAGAGACTCTAAAATTTAATGTTCTTAATCATGTGGGAAGTTTTCTGAAAACATGTACTTACAGGCTCTACAGGAAGATTCTGGTTCTGTAGGTCTTGCAAAAGGGCAGAAACCATCATTTTCCACAAGCTCCCCTGTTGATGATGCGGCTGCTCTTCTTCTCACTTTAAAGAAGACGTGGTTTAAAGAATACATGGGGAAGTTTACACAAATAGACACCACTATTGATAGACCTTCCTTGCATAGTTTGATTTTGGACATAAACTTCCTTTTTTTGTGAAATTGTTTTTGTCAATGTGATTGCCTCCTCTTGCAAGAGAGGGCAATTATTCACATTTGCCATATTAAGACAAAATCAATGTATTCAAAATGCTTACATCTTAATGAAAATGTAACCTCCACAAGAGATGTAATTGGCATAGTCTCTATATATCTTCACCTATTTTTAATGAGAAAAATATTAAAATGAGACAAGTGATTTTTATAACTATTATTATCAAAGGTAGCATTAACATCTCTTCTTTATTGAATGTGTATTTTGCCTCCTTGCTTTTAGATTACAACTTACATTTAACGGTAAGAAAGGAAAGAAAGGAAACAAGGGAAACAAAAGGAAGGAAGGAAGAAAAGAAAGGAGGAAGGAAAGGATGAAGGGGGAAAGAGCATAGAATAAAGAGATAAAGTAAGAAAAATAACCTTTGGAAAACAACAGTACTTTATATTGAGAAATCATATAAATATAGACCATAATCCAGCTATGTATGTTCAAATAAATAAAAACACCATTGATACTTTTAGCCTTCCTGCCTTCCCTCTCCCAACTCTCACTGGAAAATAGTGTCCAGTTTTTTTTTTGTTGTTTGTTTTTTTTTTAACTAATCGTTAACAGTTAGGAAAGTAGCTTATTTATTAATATGAAATTCAAGTGCCATCCTCTCATTCCATTAAAGTGTATTATTTCCCAAATTTGAAAGATTGTATTCAGGAACACAGTCATGGTTCTTGACTTTCAAGACCTGCCTCTGCATTTTCACAAAGCACAGTTTGTCTAATTTTAACCTTTAATTTCACTAAGTAGATAATCATAACCAAGAATAGCATGCTGATTTCTTGCCAATTCTTCCCACCTTTAACTCTACTATCATTAATGCCTATTGATTTGGGTCTCCTGCATCACAGCACTTAATTAATTTCAACACAGCAAAATATTTTGGGATTTTATATACAGGATCTCATTGATTTCTTGTCTTGCCAGTTTTAATCAGATCTGGGAAAAGGGAAAATTATGTCAAGGCTGTCTACTCATTTACTGGTTAAAAACATTATATAAGTACAAAAGTACTTCATTTGAATAAAGTATCTAAGCCTTGAAGTAATCGGTTTACACAGTGGGCATTGCATAATAATATTTGGTTAAAATATAAAAAAAGAATGTGTGCTCTAATTAACAGATCTAGCATACATCTCACATGACTAGTTAATGACAAAGGGTACTTTTTACATATACAATCAGATCTTTATTTCACCTCTGTGTGATTAATGTAGAAATATTTTTGGTCCAACTCTCACATTAAAATGCCTGATAGTATGAAATCCATGGTACCCTGATATGTGTTTCTGTACTCTGCTTTAGTGATAAACCAAATAGTCAAATACAGCATTTCAAACTTTGTTCTTTGAAGGCAGTCTTTGAAAGAATAACACCTGCACTGCTGTTTTGTGGTACAACAGTGACAACTAGTGGCCATTGGATTTCAATTGAGGCTGACAATTTGTTGCAGGCATCTTATAGATTAACAAGGACCTTTATCTAGCTTTAATAACTAGCACTCAAATAACCTGCTTCTTGCTCACCTTCATCCTATCTTGTACTAAAAATAGGTAGGTATCCACCACATGTCTATCTGAGAAATATTTTGTTTTATTAACCAAGTATCTGTAATATAGATTAAAATGGTCTTACTAAGAGGTCACTGCAAATGCTAACATATTGGAGGTGACTGAAAGATTCTTAATGGGTTCTCCCTGTGTGTATAAAAATGAAATGACCTATTATTTTTTCTTTTGCCTGCAAGGGAAAGAAAAGAACTGCTGGAGATATGTGAAAAACAGGTCAAAGCACTCCCTGGGCAAACAGTTAGGGACTGTGTAATTATTCACTACCTGAACACCCAGATTGGTCTCATCTTCCCCTTCTGAAAAGCCCATTATTTCTTTCGAATGGAGAGTTTAATGGAGTAAAGCTTTGCTAGAAGTAATGAGCTGAATAATGTGGAGTTCAACTTTGGATTATGGACTTTTGGAGACTCCAGGCAGTTAAAGCTAATGATTTATTCCCTGTATTTATTTTAAATGTTTTCAGACAGATCTATTTATATATCCTTAACACTCTGAGACACAGAAAACTAGACCCACCCTTTTCCCCTTTAGCATCTATAACATTCCTACTGTCTCAAACTGTCTTTTTACTTTTATTTTTATTTTTAGCATAGTTCCAAAGCTTCATTTCCTCCTCACTGGCACTGCTCTAAGAGTGCTTATGGCAAATTTGCTTCTGTAATCATAACTTGAACCCATCTGGGGCTGAGATTGGCTACAAGCTTAGTATTTCCACTTAACAGATTCATGATTAGCATGCACAGAAGGAGTAGAATTAGGATGAATGTTTTTGGAACAGTACAGATAAATCCTCATAAATGTAGTACAACAGCTCTGGAAACGCACAGTGCGGAAATGTAATGAAGCTGAACTCTGTAGAGAGTTGGGTATTCTCAGTACCATGCCTCTCCTAATGAACTCATTTAGATTAGAAAATGGATTTAATATTTTATTGGAATTAACCTGAGCCAGTAAAGAGGATTACAATTTCTTTCCATAAATATAGTGATATTACAGGGTGAGGTAGCATGTTACATGAATATTAAGCACTTTATGAACATTGTCATGAAGCCAAAAAAAGTTAGGTGATTATGTTTTAATATAGTGGGACTGTTCTTACAATAATTAAATTTGAATAGCAGTAAAGGGATATTTTTAAAAGGTTTAAATCAGAAATTTGTTGCCTTTTCAGAGCTAAAATGCCATGTGATTAAAATGAAACTCAGGATAGAACATTTTGACAACTGGCCTCAGCAGAAGCTATATTTTCCCAAGTGGGAAATAAAAAAACAAACAAAATTGAGCGGGGAGGAGGGGAGCTAACCTTTTGAATTTGACTAAAGAGAAGGATTATCTCATTACTAATCTGAAGAAAGTTCACTTACCCCTGGCTATTTTGATAGATAAGCCAGCCAAAAAAATAGAACTGTACCGAGTTATTGGCTAGGCTCTTTCCCTGTTTCTGTCATTCTGTTTGTTTGTTTTCAGCCAAATTCACTTGTAGTCTTTATGGATGATGAGTGGGTGCTTTTCAGATAAGATGTATACAGAGTCTATAAATGGGAAATCCATGAGCGCTCAAAGGGCATGCATGCTTTTCCTCCCCTAACAACTTCTAGCCCTAAACTACTTCTACCATTAATTTTTGTAAATCTAGCTGATGTATTACAGACAAGGTAACTAATATCACAGTTTTGTAGTCTTAAAGAAATAAAACTAGAGCATGAAGTTGATCCAGCCTTAAACAAAGGGCAAGGTCTGGCCCTGGAGTGAAATTTCTATCCATTTTGTAAAGTCAGCTACTTGTGCATTCATGCGCCCTAACGTTCGCTGACGTTACAGGACAAGACGCAGGCAACGCTGCTTGCTGGAGGTCGGTTGGGTCCTGAGGCTGCGCAGGAATCTTCTGATTAGAGCTGAACACGCGCTGTCAAGCTGTTCAGGCAAGTCCACAGAGTTCGTTCAGTAAAGCTTCCCACCCCCTTCGTTCCACCTACACTAGAAAAACTTTTTGCTTTAGTTGGGTAAAGACATGTGAGGGACTGCTCCATGTGCAGGTTGCAGATTTCTCCAACCCATATATGCAGAGAGTTCCACTACTGCTGCTTTTTTTTTTTTTAGCTTCAGTCACACCGAGACTTTGCCATAATGCTATTAAACTGGAACTGAAGAAAATCAGCTACTTGCTGAGTGTGCGGGGAGAGGGTGGGGGAGGCGAGAGAAGGAGAACAGGCCCCAAACAAGAGATGTCAGCATTAGTGCTGCGCAGCTGGTGAAACTGTGGAGGAAGGCTGGTGTGACCTGCAGGGGAATGTGTCCTGCTGGGGTGCTGATGAAGGACAGCATGCTGGGGACACCATTGGGAACAGGAGGAAGGGAAAGCAGGCAGAAGAGGACTTGGGAAAGAGGGCTGAGGAGGAGACACTGCCAGGAGCTTGGAATTTGCTGATGTCACCGAGATCCAGGGCAAACCCTTTTGTTGCACTTTATTTTCATTTCTGCTTTTTGTGTCTCTTATTTTGCTATTTGATAGGGTCATATACTGAGTACAAGAGTTTTTACCATAATTAGCCCAGTATCCATCTCCCTCAGAGGCAGACAGTGTGTGGGTAGATGGGGATGAGATGGGAAGTTATTAGCAATGCTACAGAAATAAACAGAGATATCCAGAAATTTCTAACATCTCACATTCCTGGAAAGTATTGGCTGCAAGATATAATATGCCTTTAAACCAGGCAAATCGGCTTGCAAAATGATTTTCTAAATTTCCTTATTGACTTTTCTTTAATATGTCAGTGGTTAGTCTGGCTGACTTATTTCAGAGGCTCTCTTGGTGAGAAGATTATATATATATGTATATATATATTAAAAGCCTAATATGCAAATTAACCAAATGGTGGAATGACCCATGGAACAACCAGTCACTATGATGTGCACTGACCACCAGGGGGCAGACGTTCAACGCAGGAGCTGCACCCAGCCTACAGGCCCCGGGCCAGCCAAGACAGGTACCAGCAGGGACTCCCCCTCCCACCCCTGATCACCCCACCAGTTGCCCTGCAGCTCAGCCCTGATCACCAGCCAGGTCTAGGGACCCTACCCATGCACGAATTTTGTGCACCAGGCCTCTGCTGGCTGGGTACTACCTCCTTTCCCCTGCCAGACCTTATCCCCTGGACAAACTCCCAGTTGAGGGGACAATTTGCATATATGCTTTTATTATATAGGATTCTGTGTCTACAGTTTTCTGTTTTCTGGAAGAGGAAAATACAGGAGAAATAAATGATATGCCAATAATTTTCATAGCCCTGAGGATAGCCTGTGAGAAGAAGCAGGAGAGCAGAGGCAGTTAAGAAGCTAGAAGAGGATCCTCATTTTCTCTTCTTCAGGCTTATGGGGACGCTGCATTAAATAAGTGTGCAGCCGCTCTCCTGTGCTGCCTTTTGGATTCAGAAGCTGATTTGCAGGCAGTCTTCTGGCCTATGGGTCAGCTTCCACAAAGCAAACGTGGCAGTTCCTGGCAAACAGACCATGCAGCCGATGACAGAGGGGTAAGTAGCTACTTGGTAACCAGTGCACATTGTCCTAGAATTAGAGCAGAGAGAGAGTGAATTCCTGAAGACTTGCACCTTTAAAAAGAAATTTTATGCTAAGTTCATTTAAATCACTCCCCTTCCCTTACACAGTCTGCAGTGGGTTTATTGGTGAACCTTTCCCCCCATGCCCTCCCCTCCCCCCCAAAAAAGGTCAAGTCCTAATCCTCAAAACCTGTGAGTATGTTCTTATTTGGAAATAGTCTTTGCAGATGCAATTAAGTTAAGGATATTAAAATGAGATATTCCTGATTTAGGAGGAGCATTAAATCCAATGACTCTTGTTTTATAAGAGAAAGCTGAGGGAGAGACTTGAGATACAAAGATTTGGAGACACAGGAAAAAGGCCATGTGAAGACAGAGGCAGAGTTTAAAATAATGCTGCCGTAAACCAAGGAACACCAGGAAAATACGTTGAAATCAGTCTATTTATTTTTAAAGAATTATCTTTTAAGCCACTTTGGGGGACAGGGAATTATACAATTTCTAATGTGCATAGAATAATACAGTGAACAGCATGTATCCACCATCCATCACCCTGACTTCAGAATTATCAATTTGACAATCTTTTTTTTCACATACAGTGCTTGTAACATCAAGTCAGTTCCTCCGTTCCTTATTTGTGTGCTTCTTCCTCCACACTGTCATCTCCAAAACAGTAATGCCTGGAAATGTATTAGTTCCTGGATGACCCTTGAACACTTATTGACAGATGTGGGACATCGAAGTGTAACTCCTATGTATTGGGTCCAGAAATATCAAAGGTTTCATTTGTACTCCTGACTTCTGCTGCAGAATTTTTTAATGTGACCTTAGGTAGGACAATCTAGGGATTTTTCAAACAATGTGCAATGAAAAATTTTAAAACATGCAATACCTGACTATTTAGTTCAGGGTAATTGACCTCTTTTCTCTTAGATTATCAAATTAAAAAAATGATAACAGGCAACACAATATCTGTCCAGTGTAAATGAATCTAAATTATACCTATTTTTTGACAGATCTGCAAAAAATATATTTTTTGGTGTGTGGCAGAATTTTAGTAATTAGTTTATGTGTGCCATGAGTTGAAAAAGGTTAAAGATCACTGAAGCAATCCATAAAATCCCACCTGTATTCCCAGTCCCTGTATCTGCTCTCTCTGGGTGGTAGTGGGTGTAGCAAATTAACATAATAGGCCCAGGAATCTTTGCCTCCAGATCAGCTTTGGGGGACTTTACTCACTAAGACCCTATTGTATTACTAGTAGCCCTGCGCAGGAATCCGTTTGCCAGTAGCTCGCCAGTAGCTCTCCACCTGCTACCCCGCCCTCCTGTAGCTCCCCCCCCCCCCCCACCCCTCCACACTTCACCACCCCCATCATAGCTTGATGCCCTGCCCCTTCCTGTAGCTCTGCACCACCCACTTGTAGCTTGCTGCCCCACCCTCCTGCTGATCCGTGATCCGGTCATTACGCTTCACGGCTTCACGGTATAACAGCCATTTGCATATTAAATCTTTATTATACAGGGTATTGAAATAATTCCTAACACAAGAGCATTTCATTTATATTTTGATATGTACCTCAAAAATTTAAGGACTCTTAAAAATATATTACTATTATTACACCTAAATATGACAATAAAATTTCTCATTACATAAAATAGCAGTGTTCTAATATACAATTATCTCATAAATATAATTGCTTAGTAGTTTGATTCACTTGCTATACAAATAAAGTATTCACATTACATTTGATTTGAAATGTCTTATCTCTCTTAATATAGAGATTTTGCTCCATCTTTCTCTGTTTTCCTTTTTCTTTGATATTTGTTTGTTAGCAAAACATTGTCATTTTTCTTTAGACTTTCCAAGTTTGGATTTAGCTGATCAAATCTTCATGGTATTTTTTTTTGGCATATTTGTGTAGCCCTTGTATCTTGTGTTTTTTGGTATCTGAATGTAAAAGCTTGATCAGATTCAGCTGTGATATTTTTGTTAAATCTCTTTCATTGGTGGCCATGTGTCTTTTTATTAGGAGACATATAATTTTGTTTCTCTTTCTGCTGTTTAGTGGTCATTAATAAATAAAGTCTCCGTCCATTAATATTTCAGGGACTGCAAAATGGTGCTACTTTGTCTCTCCTTTTTATTTTTTTAAGAACAGTAAACACCTTTATTACATGAGCTAAGATAGAAGGGAGGAGGAATTATTTGCCTTTCCTGGGCCTTGATTTTCCTCAGCTAGTACTCCAGCTCCTTGCCCTCGCACATGGCCACTTGCTGGGCCACTCTGGCCTCGTCTTGACGTGATGCACACAAGAAGTTCGCTCTGCTGGGACTGCTCCTCCGGAAGACGGCTGATTGTGGCATTCTTTTTCTTCTTTATCATCATATTTCTTCTGAAATGTTGTTTTTTAATCATTTTTTAAGATCTCTTCCTCCTCAGGTCAGCTTGGGTCCGTCTTTCGGCCCAGGGGCAGTGCATAGTGAAACTGGTGCAGTTCTTTACCAGGGTCTTGGTACGGATCAGGATCAGTTAGTCACTGGATGCATTGTAGACAGGGTCTTGGTGCGGATCAGTTCATCACTGGATGCATTGTAGACATCCGTAATCCTTGTTTTGTGTGCATAACACTCAGAGCTGCAGAAGAAGTTGCTTGTTCCAGTTATTTTGAGAGATTCCCATGGCTTGGCACCAGCTGGAAAGACTTTGTTTCTTTTAATGCATTTTTTATTTATTACCTGGATTAATTCTAGTAAGACAAATACTCATCCTGTCTTTGTAAGATTATGAATTCATTAATTTAAATGAACTTAATGTGCTTTCTCCATTACAGTGATTATCCTTTTTGTCCATTCTTGTGGCCAATGACAGCCCAGCAAAATGGACTGGTGAGTCCTCTTGGTATGACTAGAGTATTTATTTATTTATTTATTTATTTATTTATTTATTTTTGCTAAGAGTTATGAACTTCCAAAGTCATCTTGGAAGCTCACATGCATAGAGTTATGCATTCAGCTCCATATTTAGAATGGACATTTTTCCAATTAGGCCTTATTAACTTTTATGCAACTGGAGGCCTTTAATTTGATGCCTTATCAGTAAGTGCAGGTAGGATTCCTTTTTAAGATGAAATATATCATGAGTTTAACTGATTCTTTTAATTACAGTTCAAAACTACTGAATTTATTTTAAGCAATTCTAACTTTAATTTAAATATTATTTCTGCCACACAGAGATAGCAATTCCCAATAATCTAGCAATGATAGAATGAGGATATTGCATAACTGCTCAGTTGCTTTATTCCAAAAAATATTAAAAAAAAGTTTACATTGACAATTACAATTTTCACCAACAATATGATTATGGAAATCAGAGTAAGCTTCTTTGTACTTAAATTGCTATATCAAAGACTCTTTAAATAGCTAATCTCTGGGTGCTAATGCCACCAAGTTTCACAATTTTGTTTATTTGTTCATTGTTATTTGTCATATTCTTTTCTATTTTCAGGATCAAAAAAAAAATAGGAGTATCCAGAGATGTCAAGCTTCTATTTCTTTGCCCTTAATGCTATACTCTCACTCTATGTTGTTTTTTCATTCCACTATTAGTCTAATATAAACATTTATATATTCATATACTATTCTTTCTTAGATAAACAGTGATATAACATACTCATTTTTACTACCTTATCTTTTTTTTCTTCTAATGATAAATCTAAGAAATTAATTTAGGGTATTATATGGAAATATCCTTATTCATTTTTGCAGTAGAGTTGTGGAGACTACCTTAACTTATTAAGCAAGTCCTATATTGATAGATATTTAGGTTATTCCAAATTTTTTGCTAATATGAAACAGTCCTTTAATAACCTTGTACATATTCCTTTACCTATTATTGCCTGTATATCTTTGGGACACATTGCAAGAGATGGGATTATTTAGTCAAAGGCCAAATGAACCTGTTATTTCAGTAGATATCAAATATTTCTTCATAACAATTGTACCACTTTAGGCAAGCATGTTTTTGTCTACTTAAAAAAAAATCTCGTTGAGTGTCTTTATTTTAGGTGAAACAAGATGTTATATTTTCTTTACTTCAAATAAATTAGTTAAGCCTATTTACATGTATTGATATGATTAATATATGTAGCCTTAGCTCTGTCTTATTATGTTATACTAGAGGTCCAGTGCATGAAATTAGTGCACAGGGTTGTGGGGTGTCTGTCAGCCCGGCCTGCACCTTCTCCAATTTGGGACCTCTTGGGGTATGTCCAACTGCCAGTTTAGGCCCGATCCCACACTAAACCGGCAGTTAGACATCCCTCTCACAATCTAGGACTGCCAGCTTCTAACAACTCACCTGCCTGTCTGCCTAATTGCCCCCTAACCAATCCCCTGCCAGCCTGATTGATGCCTAACTGCTCCCCTGCCAGCCCTATCATCCCCAACTGCCCTCCCCTGCTGACCCAATCTCTCCCACCGCCCTCCCCTGCCAGCCTGATGGATTCCCAACTGCCCTCCGCTTGCCAGCCTGGTCTCCCCTAACTGCCCTCCTCTGCCGGCCTGGTTGCCCCTAACTGCCCTCCCTTTCAGGCCTGGTCACATCCAACTGCCCTCCCCTGCAGGCCTGGTCACCCCCAACTGCCCTACCCTGCCAGCCTGGTCGCCCACAACTGCCCTACCCTGCCAGCCTGGTTGCCCCTAACTGCCTTCCCCTGCTGGCTGGTTCACCCCCAACTGCCCGCCCCTACCAGCCATCTTGTGGTGACCATCTTGTGATGGTGTGGGGGCAGTCATCTTGTGACAACATGGGGCATGGCCATCTTTTGGTGGCCATCTTGTGACAACATGGGGACAGCCATCTTGTGGGGGCCATCTTGTGACGATGTCTTGGTGGCTGTCTTGTGACAATGTCACGCAACTCCACCTACGCTTTCATTATATAGGATGAATATGTTTTGTCTAGTTCTGACCATTGAACTAAATAGAACACCCAGTGCCTTAGAACATAATAAAAAGTTTCCACAGACATTCTGTCAGTTATAACCATTTTTGAGTGAACACTTTTTTTTATAATGTCTTGTTGCAAAAGCAAGCTAATTTAATGAAATATTCTGTATGATAAAGCTAATGGGACTAGAGTCACAGTACTTTTCAATGCCACACTGAGTATAAATCTACTTGCTAATATACTGCATAAAAGAGAGAAAGATGCTATGGGTTGACAAGAAGAAGTTGTGAGCTGTCCCTAAGTACTCTCAACCTACTATAGGTTAGAACTCTTCTTCCATCTGACTTTCATATTTCTGTTTCAACTATTGCATGTAGCAATGTCAAGAGCAGCAGTCAAACAAGAGTTTTCACTTGGTTGCTGTATTTCACTGTGAGGCTGATTTCATGATTCATATTTTGGTCCAAAAGGACCCATATTGAATGACTCTCTAGGCACAGATTATCTTTGTCATCAGATACATTTACTGCCTGATATGTATGACTTACCCCTGGCCGGATGTAATATTTGTTACAACTGGGATTTCTTACTTTGACTTGGTATTTGATGGATGAGATTACTTCTGTTCTGCAGCTGTACATTGTGCAATTGGAAAGTTTCTTTGAATTCAGTGTTTCAAAAAGAGTTGGGCCCTAACCAGTTTGGCTTAGTGGATAGAGCATTGGCCTGCAGACTCAAGGGACCCAGGTTCGATTCCAGTCAAGGGCATGTACCTTGGTTGCAGGCACATCCCCAGTAGGGGTGTGCAGGAGGCAGCTGATCGATGTCTCTCTCTCATCGATGTTTCTGACTCTCTATCCCTCTCCCTGCCTCTCTGTAAAAAATCAATAAAATATATTTTAAAAAACACACACAGTTGTGATTTTCATTGTGTTCTATAACATTTGAAAATGAAAATAGACCCTGTGTACTGTTTCTAGTTTTTCCTCAGCCATTTTGATACAAATACATGCATGCAGATGTATAACTGATATGATTGGATATTTTCAGTACACTTTTCTCCCATTATTTCATTATGTTTCTCACCTTTCTGGAAACTGATATGTGGAATTTCAGTAAAAAAAATAAAATAGCTTCTAGTGTAGGAAACAACTATGATAAGTAGGGTTCAACTGCCATTTACTGAGTTTTGAAATTGTCTTTAGGGAAGTGTAATGATTAAAAGTAACAGAAAAAAAACCAACACATGTTATTCTGGAAAGTTTACATAAGATAACTTCAATATTGTTACTGGTTAATTAAAAATTCTTTCATAAATGTGTCTTTTGAATATTCTTGTTGATATGGTATCTCTCTGTAGACAAACTGACCTAATAAATATGCTAACAATTTGAAGAGTTTGATGTTAAGAATTGATGGGGAGTGGGAAAGTAAGGGAAAGGAGTAATTGATGATGAGTGGTCCAGGAACCCATCTCAACAGTTGATAAAATAATTTGAATATCTCAAGTAAGAGACAGAGAGAGAGAGACAGAGAGAAATCAGTGAGGACAATTGCGTATATATTTATAGCTCTTGACATTTGTGAGATGGCAGGGGGGAGTTTACATGAAATAATCAATATTTTGATGGCATAATAAATGGACAAAGAGACTAAGTACCCTTTCATCTACTTAGTAGAGGCCCAGTGCATGGATTTGTGCACTGGTGAGGTCCCTCGACATGGCCTGAGGGGATCAGGCTGAAACCAGCAGTCCAACATCTCTCAAGGGATATAGTAGTACATGAAATAGCAAGTGGCTGGGGAGGAGCCCGAGCCCAGGCTGGGTGCCACACAGCTCCTGATCATCCTGGCCCCACTGCTCCTGCCACTGCTGCTGCTCAGTAGGCTTGCTGCTGCTCCGCTGTGGTCTCCGTGTGCCTGTGCTAAGGCAACACCAGTGCTTAGCACAGGCACACAGAGACCACAGCGGAGCAGCAGCAAGCCTACTGCTATACTGTAGGACCAAGAAGGGGCCATGGGCTCACACCCAGTCAGTCCCAATGCCAGTCCCAATCCTGGTCCAGATGCGGGAGGGATGCACAGAGGGAGTGTCCGCGGGAGAGGCTCATGCCGCTATAACAGCGCTCGCCAGCCGTGAGCCCAGCATCTGGGACCTGTCGGTCAGCTGAGTGGTGCTCCCACTATGGGAGCACACTGACCACCAGGGGGCAGCTCCTATATTGAGCATCCCCCTGGTGGTCAGTGCACACCATATTGACTGGTTGGATGGTCGAACAGTTGAACAGTCACTTAGGATTTTATATAGAGAGACTAGAGGCCCAGTGCATGACATTCGTGCATGGCGGGGAGATCCCCTGAGCCCAGCCTGTACCCTTTACAATCCGAGATCCCTCGGGCAACATCCCTCGCACAATCCTAGACTGCTGGCTCCTAAACACTCACCTGCCTGCCTGCCTGATTGCCCCTAACTGCCGCCCCTGCTGGCCCGGTTTCCCCTAACTTCCCTCCACTGAAGGCCAGGTCGCCCCCAACTGCCCCCTCCCTGCCAGCCTGGTCACTCATAACTGCCCCCCACCGCTGGCCTGGTCACCCCTTACTTCCTCCCCTGAGAGCCTGGTTGCTCCCAACTGCCCCATTTGCTGGCCTGGTCACCCCCAACTTCCCCCCCTGCCAGCCTGGTCACCTCCAACTGCAACCCCCTACCAGCCTAGTCACCCCTAACTGCCCCCCCCACCAACCTGGTTGCCCCTTACTTGCCCCCCGCCAGCATGGTTGCCCCCAACTGGCCCCCCTGCTGGCCTGGTTGCCCCTCACAGCCTCCCTGTCAGCCTGGTCACCCCACACAGCCTGCTGTTCAGTTGTTTGGTCGTCCCTCACTAACCCCCCTGCTGGCCTGGTTGCAGGCAGCCATCTTGTGAAGACATGATGGTCAATTTGCATATTACCTCTTTATTATATAGGATTATTACTACTTCATTCTAGAATTAGAAAAACAGTATAGCATAGGATTTTGGCCAAGAAAGTTATCTATGTTCCCTGATAAAAGGAACAATTATTTTGAGACATGATATTATCATATGAAATGTTTATTAATATTATCAAGAATAAATAGTGTGATTGCTTAAATATAGCCCATTTTGGTGTTCAACAGCTTTTGGACACTTTTCATTTGCTTTTTAAAAAGATCCTCACCCGAGGACATGATTTTATTGATTTTAGAGAGGGAGGAAGAGGGAGAGAGAGGGAGAGAATTATCAATATGAGACAGAGACATCAAAAGCTGCTTCACATACACACCCCAATTGGGGATCACACCTGCAACCTAGGGAAGTTCCCTGACTGGGAATGGAACCAAAATATTTTGGTATATGTGATGATGCTTCAACCAACTGAGCCACCTGACAATGGTGGAGACATTATCTTATATTAAGACTAGAGGCCTGATGCACAAAATTGGTGCATGGAGGGGTGTGTCCCTCAGCCTAGCCTGTACCCTCTTCAATCTGGAACCCCTCGAGAGATGTCCAACTGCCCATTTAGGCCTGATCCCACTGGGCAGTCAGACATCCCTCTCATAATCCAGGACTGCTGGCTCCCAACTGCTCACCTGCCTGCCTGCCTGATTGCCCCTAACCACTCCCCTGCCAGCCTGATTGATGCCTAATTGCTCCCCTGCCAGCCTGATTGCCCCTAACTGCCTTCCCCTGGAGGCCTGGGTCCCCCCCAACTGCCCTTCCCTGCAGGTCCGGTAGCCCCAACTTCCCTCCTCTGCCAGCCTGGTCACCCCTAACTGTCCTCCCTTGCAGGCTTGATCACCTCCAACTGCCCTCCCTTGCAGGCCTGGTCCCTGCCAACTGCCCTCCCTTGCTGGCCATCTTGTGGCGGTCATCTTGTGTCTACATGGGGTGGCCATATTTAACCACATGGGGGCAGCCATCTTGTGTGTTGGAGTAACAGTCAATTTACATATTACTATTTTATTAGATAGGATATTATGTACTTTCTCATACCTTCCCAATCTAAATTCTAGTCCTGCTATCTGGAGAAATTCAATGTAAATTCAGACTACTTTTGGAATACAGGGAAATCCTTCAAATATCTGAAGATAAATATTAAGTTAGTCTTATATCCCCACCACCCACCCACTCCATTCTCTCTGTAGATAAGACATTCCTCAGGACAACCTTACCTGCATCAAAACAAAATTTTAAAATATGACATCCCAATCAGACACAATATTTAAGTTGCTGGATGACAAATCCAGCATTTGGTTAATCTACTTTATCTTTAAATTTGGACACCTTATTTTCATTTAATCATTTATTATTTTACACTGAGTCATAATGCCAATTTCTTTCATATTTTTAGTCAATAAAATCTTTAGGCATTTTTAAATATAAACTATGTTTTTTTAAGCTTTCCTAAACATCTATACATATAAAATAGTATCCTATCTAATAAAAGAGCAATATGAAAATTAACCATCACTCCACTACACCCACCGCCCATGCCCACCAGCCAATCAGGAGCAAGTATGCAAATTAACTCAACCAAGATGGCGGTTAATTTGCATATCCAGGAGCAGAGCAAAGACTGAAGACAGCATAGAAGGAAGCCAAGCATTGCAGAAGGGAACGAAGCTGTGGAGAAGCAAGCAAGCGGGGCTGCGGAGAAGGGAGGGAAGCAGGTGAGGCAGGAGAGAAGGGAAGATAGCAGACCTCTGCAGGAAGCCCTATTGCAGGAATCTTCCTGCAACGGGCCTCTAGTATATATATAAAGGCTATGTGTCCATCTGACTGAGAGCTATGAAGCACATTGAGCACCAGGGGGAAGACACTCAACGTAGGAGCTGCCATGACATGCACTGGCCATTTAAAAATGAACAGCACCACAGACCTGAATCCAACAAACCAACACTCACCACCCCCTAATGAGACACAGGCTCTGCCACCACCCTGGAGCAACAACCTACCAAATCCCAGCCAACACTGCCAAAATCCCATGTCTCAAAATGCAGACCACAGCCCAGTCCAGCCCAGAAATGGTTGCTGTGGGTGCCGGGTAATGACATCACATAGCAACTCCTGGCTTCCTCTTCCTAGTGGCTAGCCTTCTTGGAGTTTCTTCAGCCCAGGAACACGACTTGCCTCATAGCCAGGTGCAAACATTTTCAAACTTTATCCAAATGTTTGTGAAGCATTTTTACATGACTCATCTCATTTGATCCTCACAGAAGTCCTGGAGTAGGTAGATATGAGACTTGGTGGAATCCTATTTTCTTTTCATTAGCTAAAAAACAGAATTTTAGAAAGTTTAGAAACTTGACCCAACTAAAAAGAAGTAAGAAATGGTGGAGCTTGAAAATGACTTTAGGGTTTCTCACTGCACAGGATATATATAGTCAAACACTACTGCAGTTAAATATTTTACCCTTTGTTCTCCCTGCGTGATCTACAATAATAATCTGGTTTGTGTTGATATTTACTCCTGTGTTGCTGACAATTACCTGAAAGAGAAGTTGGGGTGCTTCACTGGTCTGGAAAAAGTTTAGCTACATCAGAAAGCAGGTCTAATTAAACATGTTTATTCTACATCTATAAAAGGCTAAGTTGACTCACGCATGCCCGATACATATAAAGCTCTCCCTGGTGCCAATTGCACGCATGTGTTTCCATCTGTCATTGTCGATCGTGAATTTGGTTGACGCTTCTATTATCGAGAAGTGGCAAATAGTGATATTAAAATATTTCTTCTAATTAATTTCCTTTCAATGTACATGAATCTGTACACCAGTCACTAGTAAAAGTGATTCTTTGAGCTCATTTGCAGAATAGTTATTTTGGTTAAATTGAATTTTGTTAGTTTGGGCCCATCATTTACCCTGTCATTTTTATTTTTGAACTTGGATAATATTATTAGATGCATTAGTTAATCCTCACAGATTTAAGTCATCTGAAAATTTAATCATAATTTTTCTTTCTATGTCTCAGGCATGAACAAGAATACTGGCTGGCTCAGGATCAAGGACAGAGTACAAAACTATGCCATTACTATAAGAATACTAGAGGACTGGTGCATGAAATTCATGCACTCGGGGGGGGGGGGTGGTGTCCCTCAGCCCAGCCTGCACCCTCTTGAAGTCCAGGAACCCTCAGGGGATGTCCGCCTGCTGGCTTAAGCCAACTCCCCACTGGGAGTGGGCTAAGCCAGCAGGCGGACATCCCTCTCTCAGTCTGAGACTTCTCACTCCTTACCACCAGCCTGCTCACTGCTCCTTACCGCTCAGCTTACTGTTCCTTAGTGCTGCTGTGGAGGCGGGAGAGGCTCCACCACCGCTGCTGTGCTCACCAGCCATGAGCCCACCTTCTGGCTGAGTGGCGCTCCCCCTGTGGGAGCTCACTGAACACCAGGGGGCAGCTCCTGCATTGAGTGTCTGCCCTCTGGTTGTCAGTGTGCATCATAGCGACTGGTTGTTCTGCCTTAATGGTCACTTAGGCTTTTATTATATAGACTAGAGGCCTGGTTCATGAAATTTGTGCATGGGGGGGGTGTCCCTCAGCCCAGCCTGCACCCTCTCCAATCTGGAACCCTTCAATGGATGTCCGACTGCCTGTTACCGGGATAGGGCCTAAACGGGCAGTGGGACAACCCTCTCACAATCCAGGACTGCTGGCTCCCAATTGCTCACCTGCCTGCCTTCCTGATTGCCCCAACAACTTCTGCCTGCCAGCCTGATCACCCCCTAACCATTCCCCTGCTAGCCTGATTGCCCCTAACTGCCCTCCCCTGCAGGCCTAGTTCCCCCCGCAACTGCTCTCCCCCATAGGCCTGGTTCCCCCCCAAATGCCCTTCCCTGCAGGCCCAGTTGCCTCCAACTTCCCTCCTCTGCTGGCCTGGTCACCCCTAACTGTGCTCCCCTACAGGCTTGATCGCCCCCAACTGCCCTCCCTTGCAGGCCTGGTTCCTCCCAACTGCCCTCCCCTGCTGGCCTTCTTGTGGTGGCCATCTTGTGTCCACATGGGGGCAGGATCTTTGACCACATAGGGGCAGTCATCTTGTGTGTTGGAGTGATGGTCAATTTGCATATTACTCTTATTAGATAGGATTCCTAGTTATTCATTGATCCATAGTTTAATACGTGTGTATTCATTCAACAAATATCTACTGAGTTTTTATTATACATCAGAAACTATTCAGATTACTGTGGATATGACAATAAAAACATACTAAATGTATGTCATCATAGAGTAGACAGGGCTGCTGATTGCCTATATGGCACTTTTGTGCAAATTATAAAAAAAGCACCTCATCAGGTGAGTTCAATCTTTTATACTTAGTAAAAGGTACCTCTGATTGAGGGGAAACTGTCAAGTGAATGGCTTGTTAAGAGGAACTGGCTGGGATTCAGCTTTAATAAGAACTGTAGCTGTCAACTTGATTCAATGTACAACCTGCACAACTTTCCATGATGACTCCTGAACAGTCTGATATATTTACTTTCATGTCCTAATTAATTTTTACTCATTATTCAATGTTCAGATTTGTCAGACTTGCTTATCATTTTTTTAAAAGATGGATATGTTAATGAATAAAGAAGGATTAATTGGCCCACACTGATTTGGATCAGTGTATAGAGTGTGGGCCTGTGGACTGAAGTTTCCTGAGTTCAATTCCTGTTAAGAGCATATACCTGGTCATGGCATGTGCAGGAGGCAACAGGTCGATGTGTTTCTCTCACATTAATGTTTCTCTCCCTCTGATCCTCCCCCTCCTTTGCACTCTCTCTAAAATATCAATGGGAAAATATCCTCTGGTGAGGATAAACAAAAACAAACAAACAAAGAATGATTAATGTACTTTATAGAAGTTACAAGAACAAGGAATGGAGGGCACTCAAGTAAGGCATGTTCTCCCAAACAGTCTACTAGGTGTATCAGTTAATAATGCAGATTTTGTAATTAAAGGAAACATGATAATTTCAAGAGAAACATCAAAAGTGCTTTATTCAAAGTAATGTCCACCACTAGCTACACAGTTCCCCCATCTTTCAGGTAATTTGTGGATACCATCACAATAGAACTTTTCTTGTTTTGAGGCAAACCATTCAGAGACCCAATTTTCCACTTCTTCGTATGTTGTGAAGTCCTGCTCAGAAAGTGCATGTGCCATCAATTGGAACAAGTGGTAGTCTGAAGGAGCAAGGTCTGGTGAATATAGCAGGTGGGTTAATACTTCCCAGGCAAGATCTTTTAACATGTCTTTAACTGGTTTTGAAGTGTGTGATGGTGGTGGCCATGGAGCTGGAGAGAGCAGGATGCTTGGATTGCCCCCAGCGATGGAGGAAGCCAAGCTTCCTGCCCACCCTAGCTGGCCCTGGCCTCCGCTCAAGGCTACAAAGTTTCAATTATAGAAGATAAATAAATCCCAGATACCCTCTTCCAGCCGGCCCTTGCCTCCGCTCAAGGAGGTGCTGGAAAAAAAATAAGGAAAAAAGGAGGGGCTGGGAGCCTGCATCACCTGGGGTGTGGCCAGCCTGAAAACAGCCATTAGCCCCTCACCCAGGTTGGCCACGCCCCCCCAGTGGGGACCCTTACCCCATGGGGGCGTGGCTGGCCTGAAAACCACCACAGGCACCTTGCCCAAGCTGCCCCATGCTGCAAGGGACAAACCATCCAGCCCCCACCTGTGCACCAGGCCTCTATCTATACTAATAAAAGGGTAATATGCTAATTAGACTGGGAGACCTTCCAGATGTTCTTCCATTTTTCTGGACAGAGCCATAGTGGTGGAGCTGAGGTAGAGGTGGTTAGAGGCCAAGGGGGGAGGGCAGTTGGGGATCAGGCAAGGATGGGATGGCAGTTGTGGGTGATCAGGCTGGTGGGAGGTGGGGCTGTTGGGGGTAAGCAGACCAGCACGGGGGCCAGTTGGGGGCGAGCAGGCCAGTGGGGAGGGAAGGTGAGGGTGAGCAGGCCAGCAGGGGGAGTGTTGGCAGTGAGCAGGCTGGTGGCAGGGGGCCATTGGGTGCAATCAGGCAGGCAGGCAGGCAGGCAGGTGAGTGGTTAGGAGCCAGCAGTCCTGGATTGCGGAGGGATGTCTGACTGCCGGTTTAGGCCTGATTCCTGAAAACCGGCAGTAGGACATCCTTCGTGGTCTCCCAGATTGGAAGGGTGTAGGCCAGGCTGAGGAACACCGCCCCCTCCCCCCGTGCACGAATTTTGTGCACCGGGCCTCTGGTAAGGATATAAAAGCCCAGTGACCAAAATGGCAGAATGACCAGAATGACCAGAACGACCACTGACTATGATGCACACTGTGGCAGCCAACCAGCCTGATCCAGGCCCCAATCAGTCCCCACTTCCAGTTGGCCCGGCCCCTGATTGGCCCCAAACACTCTAATCATGGGAGTGGCCGGCCACCAACCACACTTGGCTCCACCCCCTGGCCAGCCCTGCCCCTGATCAGCCCCCTCCCCACCCCAATTGGTGATGGGGTTAGCCAGCCAACTACCCACAGCCTCTTACCCCTGCCAGCCTGGTCCAATAGGACCCCATCATGGCAGGCCAGCTGGATCCCACCCATGCATGGATATGTTCACTGGGCCTCTAGTAACATTATATTAACTTACTAGAGGCCTGGTGAATGAAATTCTTGCACAGAGGGGTGTGTGTGTCCCTCAGCCCAGCCTGTACCCTCTCCAATCTGGGACCCCTCAAAGGATGTCCAACTGTTCATTTAGGCCAGATTGGGACATCCCTCTCACAATCCAGGACTGCTGGCTCCCAACCACTCACCTGCCTGTCTGCCTGATTGCCCCCTAACCACTCCCCTGCCAGCCTGATCGACACCTAACTGCTCCCTTGCCCACCGATTACTTCTAACTGCCCTCCACTGCTGGCCTGGTCACCCCTAACTTCCCTCCCCTGCAGTCCTGGTCCCCCAACTGCCTTCCCCTGCTGGTCTGGTTTCCCCCAACTGCCCTCCTCTGCCAGCCCAGTCACCCCTAACTGCCCTCCCCTGCTGGCCATCTTGTGGTGGCCATCTTGTGTCCACATGGGGGTGGCCATCTTTTACCACATGGGGGTGGCAATCTTGCGTGTTAGAGTGATGGTCAATTTGCATAGTACCTCTTTATTATATAGGATATTAAATTTATATATATAAGAAAAGGCTGCCCTAACCGGTTTGGCTCAGTGGATAGAGCATCGGCCTGCAGACTGAAAGGTCCCAGGTTCAATTCCAGTCAAGGGCATATACCTTGGTTGCAGGCACATCCCCAGTGGGGAGTGTACAGGAGGCAGCCAATCGATGTTTCTCTCTCATTGTTGTTTCTAACTCTCTATACCTCTCCCTTTCTCTCTGTAAAAAAGCAATAATAAAAAAAAAAGAAAATGCTTTTCCTTATATATTTTATAAAATATATTTTGTTCCAATGTACAATATTATATTAGTTTCAGATGTACAACCTAGTGATTAGGCATTTATATAACTTACAAAATGACCATCTTGATAAATCTAGTACCCATCTGACACCACATATACTTATTACAATACTAGAGGCCCAGTGCATGAAATTCATGCAAGAGCCTTGGCCCTCGCAACCCCGGCTCTTCAGTTCATGTATTTATGCTCTAATCACTGAGCCAAACTGACTAGGACTCTGAGAAGACCTTTATCTGTTCTTATATTCTAAATGATAGCCTTGTTGGGGAGAGTGAACTTGGTTGTAGGTACTTGCTTTTTATCATTTTAAAGATTTCATGTTAATTCTGTCCTACAAAGTTTCTGTGGAGAAACCAGCTAATGGTCTTATGGGAGTTCCCTGGCAAGTAATTTAATATTCTCTCTTGGTCTTTAACCTTCGGCATTTTAATTATTATGTATCTTGGTGTGGGCCTCTTTGGGTCATCTTGTTTGGGACTCTGCACTTCTGGAACTTGTATGCTTATTTCTTTCACTAGGTTAGGTAAGTTTTCCAAGATTTTTTTCTCAGACAGGTTTTAAATTCCTTGCTTTCTCTCTTTTCCTTCTGGTACACTCATGATACAAGAGGTTTGTACACTTGAAGTTGTCCCAGAGGCCCCTTAAATTACCCTAATTTTTTTATTATTTTATTTTATTTTGCTGTTGTGTGGATACTCTTTCTTTAACTTCCTAATTGCTGATTTGATCCTTTGAGTAATCTATTCTACAATTCCTTTCGGTATGTCCCTGGTGAGTTATGAGCTGCTGTCCCAGTGATGGAGCTCAAAGAAGTTGAGTTTGAATAAGTCTGTGAGCAGGCCCTTTATGAGTAATGCCTGGGATTCCAAGAGAACTCTATCCCACTCAGACTCAATACCTGTTGGTTTTTATAGCCAGAAGTTGTGGGGACTTCTCCTCCTGACACTGGAATCCTGGGCTGGGGAACATGTTGTTGGGCTGGGCCTTCTCACTCCTCAGGGGACTCCTCTGTATCCAAGATATACCTCCCAGCTTTTATCCTCCACATGTGTGCTGGAAGGGCCCACTCTTGTCTCCACAGACACTATCAGTCTCAATGTGGCTTCTTCTTTATATTCTTA
Organism: Corynorhinus townsendii; assembly: GCA_026230045.1. Classification (NCBI taxonomy): domain Eukaryota; kingdom Metazoa; phylum Chordata; class Mammalia; order Chiroptera; family Vespertilionidae; genus Corynorhinus; species Corynorhinus townsendii. The sequence goes on from JAPDVU010000002.1 coordinate 95,927,728, forward strand.
GTTATAGGATTTCTGCTCCAGCTAGATTCCAGGTGCTTCTCTGTGATGGTTGTTCTGTAGTTTAATTGTAATTTTGATGTGGTTATGATAAGATGCATTTTCCACATTTACCTACTCTGCATTTTATCCTAAAATTGAGAATTAAGAAAAAATTTAAAAGTATTTATTTTATTTCATTTACCATAAAATAAAACCTCATAAAAACAATCATTTTTTATGAGAAACAACTATATTTTTAAAACAAAACAATAATTTGACAAGAGTCACATTGTTTTACATTTTTAAAGTCTCTTTAATTTTTTATCCAAGTAGCTGTGATATCACCCATCATACAGTTTTGGAAAATGCAAATGTTTACTTGTGGGATAAGAACAGAAAGGACAAATAGCACTTTAATATCATTTTAAAACTAGCTATACCTCATGGATCCACTGAAAGCATTGTGGAGATTTTCAGGAGGCCTGGATCTCTGCTGTCCTATGGGAAGATGAAACCATAGAAGGAGTGGGGTACCTGTCACCATATGGAAATCCATGTTCTACAAAGACTACCAGTGTTGGACTGTGACATGAGAGAGAAAGACACTGTTCTTATGTTAAGGACTAAGGTTGGGAATTTTATATATTAGAGTTGCTAGAATTGCCCTGTCTAGAACAGAAATCTACATAGAATACTAATTTTGATATAGAAAAATTTACTCTTTAATGATACTTTTCCAGAAATCAGCCATTTTTTCTGGAAAAATAAAACATACTCATTAAAATCCAGCAAATGAAAATTAACATACAATATGCATAGTAGATATTTTGGATTTAACAGGATTTATTTAATTGGGAAACAAATTTTAACAGGAAAACTGAAGACATTGAGTCTATTATGAGATGGCCATGGGAACATACTACTACTTTCTAAGTATAAAACTTTATTTAGTTGGAAGCTAAAAATACTGTGTGTATGTGTGGTGATGGTAGAATGACAGAGAAGAGGTTGGAATTGCAGTATCTTGAATTTGGATTAAACAATAGAAATGATGACATGAACACTATTGTTTTGAGACAAGAAATTGAGCTACTTAGAGCTCTAGAAAATATTAATCTTTAGATAGATGAGTAAAGATGTGCCAATGGTTATAGAAAGAACATCAAGTATGTGAGTATGTCATCATATTGTAGTGATAATAAACTCAAAATAACAATGCTTATTAGTTGAGAATTACTGTTATGATCCTTCCCAGGGAGGGTATGAGGAAGAAAATAGAATCCTAACTTATTAATCTATGAAATTTATCATTCGTGAAGAGGGTGAATTTATTTGGTGTCCTTTCTAGATCTGTGTTTCAAATGATTTCTTGAGCTCATTTGGTATAAATACCTATAAAGCATTATGTAAGTTTGTCTGGCATCTATTTGTTAAGGGAAAACATTTTGTTTCTAATAGATGGTCTTAATACTATGAAAATATTATTTTCCTCTCAATTTTTCAGTTAAAATTAGGAATGTAATTTATTGAGAAATTCCAAGAGTGATATGTAATTTATTTGGTTATACATTATGTGATATGGGAAAAGTAATGAGCAAGTACTAACTTAAGTTATTAGATATTAGACACTATCCAGATTTTGGCTTATGGTTTAAAAAAAAAAACTTGGAAAAACAGAATAATTGATGAGAAAGGGTATAATTTTAGTTTTTTTCCTTTAAGCTACTTCTTTCCCTGTATGTAGCACATACACTATTATTTATGAGTTAAGAAGCATATTTACACACTCCACTGAACACAAAACTAACTACAAAAAATAGAAAATAGCTTATTTCCCCCCAAGCAAGTACAGATTGAAATAGAACATGAAGATGGGAAAAGAGAGTCTATTTTGATTTATTGATCCTTGGACTTCCTTGTTATTCTGTTCCTCAGACACTTCCCTTGACTCTGTCCTTTTAGCATCAAAGACTTTGGATGGATCTGTTGATTTTCTATGTTCTCTTTCACTCTACCTCTCTCCCCTTGCCTTGACCTGCAAGGTGGGGTTCAGGATCTGAAGGAGGTGCTGATGCACAAATGAAAATGCTATGCAAGAAATATGAATTTAGAAGCCATTGGAGGCCAGGCGTTTCTCTTTCATGAAGAGCACACTGACCTCTGGCTTGTCTGCTTTTTATTTACTTGAATGCACATTTGCCCTTTAGCAATGCATGCAGGCATATCAAAGGTAAAGTTTGGTAAACAGTAAAAGGATTATCAGATTAGGGGTTTACCTTGAGCCACCACTATCTCAACAATCAGTGCTTAGGGCCAGCTCTGCTAATGCCCAAGGTCCATTGGCCTTTTGCATTCCTTGGTGCACTCTCATAATAGTATCAGCAGTGGGTGGCTTCCCACATCCCCTTCTCCCTCTCTCCCTCTCACCTTCTCTTCCTCTTTCCCTTTCTGCCTCTCCCTGCTATTTAGTATTCTTCTTTTCTCAGTTGTTCTCACTGCTCAAACAATGATACTTAGTGTGATGTTTTACAGGGGAATTCTGTGCTTCTCGTGGAGAATGGCAAAAGCAAAAGCAAAGGATAGAATGAAAATGAACCCAATGGTTTAATGCAAATATTGGTGGTGAGATAGAGACAGTTGAAAGGTATAAAAGTGGAGGAGTCTTAATAGAAGGAGATGGTGATCATGTTTTCAATCTCATGGTTTATTGAGTTACTGATCCATCGGCAGTGAGGAAGGTAGACAAAGGGTCCTTCTTCTCTCAGTTAGGCAAGACTCTAGGTGGCTTAGCCTGGGCAGCTCACAGACATACTAAAGACACTAGTACATATTAAGTTGAGGTCTATAAACTCTTAGTCAGTGTACATTCCTACAGATTCTAATAATGGATTCACCAAGAATAATGGTGTATGCTATTGTGAGTTTTATCTTTTGTGTTCATATTTTCTATTTTAAAAAACATTATTTACTTCTCTTTTTTATTGAATTTATTGGGATATCATTGATTAACAAAATTATATAAGATTCACATGTACAATTCTATAATACATTATCTGTAGATTGTATTGTGTATTCACCACTCCAGGTTAAGTCTCCTTCCATCACCATTTATCGCTCCTATACCCTCTTCTGCCTCCCCCACCTCACTTTGCTTTTAGTAATCACCATATTGTTGTCTGTGTCTATGAGATATATTTTTGCCTAGTTCTTTCACCTTTTTCACCCACCCTATACCATATGATTTCATTCATATGTGGAGTCTAATGAACAAAATAAACTAAAAATAAAAATAGATACATACAAATAGAGAACAAGCTGACAGCTGTCAGTGGGGAGGAAATTTGTGGGTTGTGTCTATAATTTCATATATAATTTAGTCATATGTTGGGGAAATTTTGGTCATGATCTGGGTGACAGATGTCATTTTCACAAAGAAACTTCATATTTGCCTTTGAGCTGCAGGCACACAGGTTTCAGTTTCTAATAATTATTTGATCTGGGCCTAGTGATCTCTTTTAAAATTGTTTCTGCTGTAGAAAACGTTCAAAGTAATAAGCAGTGAAAGAGATACTCAAGAATGGTTGGCTTATGGCTCAAGGAATGCTTGGGATTAATATTATGATGATTTGAAAATACTGTGGTTTTCCTCTTAGAGTAAAATATAATTTAATTTTATAAAGAATAATTTTGTTGCTGGTTGTGCACGCAGTGAAACTCTTTGGTTAAAAAAAATTGCTTAATTCAGATGCACAAGTAAGACCTATAACTAGGAGACCAAGTTCAGCCATCACTCTGAGCCTCTTTCACTTTTTGGCAGCTCCAGAGAAAAAGAAGAAATTCAACTGAAGCTACTCTAGGGGGATTTTGTGCTTTTTAAATCACTTGAGTTTTCCTGGGGATGAATCTGAACCTGGTTTTAAGGACCAAAAGATTCGACACTATTCATTATTTCACTGTTCTGCTTCTGAAATCAGATGTGCTGTTTCAGTTTCAACTATGAAGTTTTTCCGGTGTCTGAGCTGATTACCATACATAGGTTTAAGCAGACTCTCATTTCCTTATATTCTCCTCTTCCTTCCTTTAGGTCCTTCTGCATGATTTCCCTGTCCTCACTGTCTGCTTTGTGTTTCCTTGCTCATTTTACAGCCAGCTTGTCTGCTCGAAGCATATCTATTCTCCTAGGAAGGAATTTATACTAGTATGTCTTCTTGTCTGTAGCCCACTGTGCTCGAGGGCTGTGGATGGAAATAGAGAAGGGCTTGTGGACATTTCCCATTGTCCTTAAATACCCAGGGGTCTGCACTGTGATGAATTAACTGAAGATTGTAAGAAACATAAGAACGTACAGCTATGATCTCCTTTTTTAACCCACGTTATATGGTTTTTGGTGATGGATTTTTTTTTTCTGTGATTCATCTAGTTTCCTTTTTGCTCAGTTTTGCAAAACAAGCTGAAACACATTTTATTTTCCTGCTGTGAAGCAGCCTGAACAAAAATTTAAGGCCATACCATTTTTCTGGTCTCTCACTAAAATACTGTAATGAAACATTTATAATAATTTAATTAAGATTCATAAAATCTGCTCCTATTTTATTTATTCTCTTTCCAAGGGAGGATCATAAAAATGCCAAGACATCTCAGTTCTTGTTTCTTTCTGGTTTTTCTCTTAACCATGCAATAGAATATTAATCATTGCAATTTTGAATACTCTGAATGCTATCAACAGTAACACTTTAGAGAGTGGGCACAGGGAGTTCACCTCTTATAATTACTTCTCTTCTTTTAATCCTGAAGTACATTCACTGAAGTAAGTGAGCATTTCCTAATAGCACTTCCAGGATGTGCTTTTCAGCCTATGCGCCTTTGCCTGCCAAATAAAAGAATGCACACCCGTAAAAGAATGCAAGGATCCTTTTTTTTTCCCTCTGCCTCCCACTCGTATGGTTTTTCAGAAGGCTATAATCAAAACGCTACAGCTTTCTCTCTGATGTTATGTTCTTTACATGACATCTAGAGGCCAAAATTGATGTGAGCTGTAATTAATCTTTCCACGTGGCTATGCAGACCCTTGATATATTGAGGAAAAGGCACACTGTCTGCATACTTAAATTTACAGATCATCCCAGCACCAATCTATATTCTGAGTGATGCCCAGTTTGATCCCATCTTCCTACGGATATAAAAGATATAGGGGGAAAAAACCAGACCTAAAATAATAAAACTCCTTTCTTCAAGTATGCATTTTAAATGCAATAATGTCTGCTGGTAATTTTCACACAGACTGTAAAGTAATCTAATTAGTGTTCCTGACATTTACCCATGACAGTCAAAATGCTACTGATAATCCGTAATGTAAATGTAAAGAGGCTGATTAAATTTCCTTTTCTTTTCCATCAAAAATTTTAAGGGCAAAAATTCATTTTACTGTCCCTTTTGTTTTCTCAGAACACTCTTCTGACTCCAGCTTTAATCTGCAAATTCGCACAGACAAGAATTTAACTCATGTGAAGAATAATTGATACTGTCACCACTTGGCTATGAAGCAGTTCTCTGCATTTTTTCTATAGTCTTCACAAAATAAATATTAGAACCAGAGAGTCATTATAGTTGTAATTAAGGAAAGAGTTCAAGCATCCTTTTGTAAATATTTTGAGTACCGGAAAATATAAATGCCACCGTTTTAAAACGGAATCGTGGGATAGATAAAAACATTAAAATGTTTATATACTATGATAATGCAGTGAAACAAAAGTTTGTGCCTCCCCTGCCCATTCATATGCTGAAATTCTAATCCCAGTATGATGGTATTAGGAGGTGGGGCTTTGGGATGTAGTTAGGTCATGAGGCTGGAACCCTCATAAATGAGATCACTGACCTTAAAGAAGGACCTCAGACAGCTCACTCTCTTTCCAGCACATGAGAATACAAAGAAAAGCGGGCAGTGTGTAACCAGCAAGAGGGCTCTCACCCCAATTTGAGCATGCCAGCACCCTGATCTTGGACTTCCAGCCTCCACAACCGTGAGAAATAAATACCTGTTGTTTATAAACCTTCTTTAGAGTACTTTTGTTGTGATGTAACCCCCATCTTACAAAGGACGCCTCAAAAAAAGGTCGACTTATGGAGTCATTTATTAAAAGCCGGCGGCATACGAGGGAGCAAAAGCTCTCCAGACCTCGCAGCCCCGAACAGCTAGCCACTTCTGGCTTATATGCAGAATATCACAAAAGTATTGATTACATCTTTGGGTCTGGAATGAGGAACCTGTTTTGCGAAAAAGCATTTTTTTACAGAAGCAGAATTTGAGCAAGTTAGTTATCTAAAGTATTTACAAATCACTGAATCAACAAAAACACATTATCTGGGACCACCTGGGCAATTTTAGAATAATTGTGCTGTCTAGATTCTGAGATCACTGAGTCAACCAAATCTCAGTTATCTGTAGCTGCTGAGACAATTTAGGATTACTATCTGTCCTGGAGGAATGTGCTTCGATGACCAATGAGATCACAATCAATGGGATATTCAAACCATCATCAATAGAGTATTCAATCATACATAAGTTCAGAAAATCAAAATAACTTTTAAATGAGTACAGAACCCAAAACAGCAAGGTTAAAATATTAAACAGCATTTTTTACCCAAGTATGGTTGCTACCATACTTCACTTTGTTAGAGCAGCCTAAAAATAAATGTCTCACACACGGACACATACACACACAGTCTTTTATATATATATATATATATATATATATATATATATATACACACACACACACACACACACACATACATACATACATACTGGTAGTCACTGATAAACATAAATATCTGGTTTAAAATTATATAATTCCAACTCATTCAAATGATGGAGTAAAAAATGATTTTTGTACATCTGTTGGTGTGTACAGATGTGTGTATGTGTGTGGTTACCCTGATCAATTTTCTGCTTTGTGCAATGCTTTGTTTTTCAGCCATCTATGTTGTTATGTGCACACGTGGCTCACTGCATCCTACTGCTGCCTGATGGTCCATGTTCACCACACTGTACTGGCCGATTTCCTGGTGATGAACACCTAGGATGCGCATGTTTTCTATCACCATAAAAAGTACTAAGATGAGTCTCTCTGTAAATATCACCACACTGATTTGTTCAAGTATTTTCTGGACAGATTTCTGTGTCATAGAAACATCTATATGTAATTTTGTTAAATATTGCCAGGTGCCTTTTCAGAATGGCTGTTGCCATATGCAGTGCTAGCAAGACATGAGAGTTTCTGTCTATCCACATCCTTGCCAATAATTGGAATGATCCCATGTTTTGATTTTCAACATTCTGATTAATATAAAACTACATCTCACTGTTATAATTTGAAATTATTTGATTAATAGTAAGTTTGAACAACTTTCATATGTTTATCAAATATTTGGATTTTTGTTCTGTGAGTTGCCTTTCAAACCTTTGTTTACATTTCTATCAAGTTTTGTGTCTGTTTTTTGAAAATTTGCAATTACTTGTATACTCTTTTACATTTATTTATATTAAATGTTGCAAACATATTCTTCCAAACTTCTCTCTATCAAATGGTCCTTAATTTGCTGTTAAATCATTTATTTTGGTTTATGATTTTTGCTTTTTAGATATTTGAAGTATTTTGTCCATACACCTATATCATAAATTAGCTGTATATTTGCCTTTCTAGAATTGGGTCTTTAGTCTGAAAGACACAGTTATCTATTATGTAAAGTAGGGACCCAGATTTAATTTTCTCCACTTGTAAGTATTTAATACAGTATTGTTTTAACTGTAGTCACCATGTGGTGTATTAATTTCCCAGAAGTTATTTATCTTATAATTGGAAGTTTGACCCTTTGACCAAGCCCCAGGCTTGGCAACCACCATTCACCATTCTATGTTGTTTGTATGAGTTTGGCTTTTCTTTCCCCTTAAGATTCCGATGATAAGTGCTATCATACAGTACTTGTCTTCCTTTGTTTGACTTATTTCACTTAGCATAATGCACTCAAATTCCAGCCATGTTGTTTGGCAGGATTTCCTTCTTTTTATGGCCAAGTAATATTCCATTGTATATATGTGCCACATTTTCTTTATCCATTCATCTGTTCATAGAGACTTATCTTGTTTCCATATCTTGGCTGTTGTGTATAATGCTGCAATGAATATGGAGATGCAGATATCTCTTTGAGATAGTAATTTCATTTCCTTCAGATGTATACCCAAAAGTTGGATTGTAAGATATACAGTAGTTATATTTTTAATTTATTTAAGAAATTCCATACTGTTTTCCGTAGAGGCTCTACCAATTTGTATTCCCACCAACAATGCACAGGGGTTTTCTTTTCTCCAAATCCGCTCTAAGATTTGTGATTTTCTGTCTTTTTTTTCCCTTGTCTTTTGATAATAGCCATTCTAACAGGTTTGAGGTAGTATTTCATTGTGAGTTTCACTTGCATTTTTTCTGATGATTAATGATGCTTAGCATCTATTTGTGTATTTGTTGGCCATTTGCATATCTTCTTTGGGGAATGTCTATTCTTGGCCTGAGTCCATTTTTTAGTTGAATTGTTATTGTTTTTTTGGCTATTAAGTTACATGTGTTCCTGATATATTTTGAATATTAACACCTTATGTGATATGTGGTTTACAAAAATCTCCCTCTAGAAGTTGCCTCTTTATTCTGTTCATTGTTTCTTTTGCTGTGAGGAAGCTTTTTGGGTTGATATAGTCCCCTTATTGATTTTTGGTTTTGTTGCTTGGCTTTTGGAGTCAAATACAAGTAACCATTGCCAAGACCAAAGTCAAGTAACATGTCCCCATTTTCCTCAAGGAATTTTATGGTTTCAGGTCTTACATTCAAGTTTTAAATCCATTTCAAGATAATTTTGGGGAGTGATGTAATATACACTAAGTGGCCAGATTATGATGATCTCTGAATGCATAATAATCTGACCACTCAGTGTGTGTATACATATATATATATATATATATATATATATATATATATATATATATATATATATTGAAGGCCCGGTGCATGAATTTGTGCATGGGTGAGGTCCGGCCAGCCTGGCGGGGGGGGCGGGGGGCGGGGAGGGTAGGGGGAGGGATATGGCTGTTGGCCGGCCTGCCTGCTGGTCAAACTCCTGGTCAAGGGGACAATTTGCATATTAGCCTTTTATTATATAGGATATACACTGAGTGGCCAGATTATTATGCATTCAGAGATAATCTGGCCACTCAGTGTAAAGATCCAATTTCTTTATTTTTCATGTGGATATCCAGTTTTCTCAAAATCATTTCTTGAAAAGACTCCCTTTTCCTCATTGAATATTCTTGGTTCCCTTATCAAATATTTGTTGAGTGTGCCTTGACTCAGTGGCTTAGTTGATTGGAGCATTGTCCTGTACACCAAAAAGGTTGAGTATTCTGTTCCTGGTCAGGGCATATACCTACGTTTTGGATTTGATCCTCAGTCAGTAGTGTACTGGAAGCTACTGATCAATGTTTCTCTCTCACATTGATGTTTCTTTCTCTCTCTTTCTCTTTGTTTTATTCCATTGGTCTATGTATCTGTTTTCATACCAGGCCAACTCAGAAAAGAAAGGGGATGCCTCCAGAGAGAGAGACGTTGATGTGAGAGGAACACATCAATTGGTTGCCTCCTGCACAGGCCCCGACTGGGTCCAGGGACCAAACCTGCAACCAAAGTACAAGCCCTTGACCAGGAATGGAACTTATGACCCTTTGTGAGCTGCCTGACACTAACTACTGAGCAACACTGGCCGAGGCCAGATCAACTTATTCTTTACCTTCTTATGTTCTCTGACAGGCTGTTACCACAGAACCCACTAGCTGGCTTCTTTGTCTTCTGGCTTCTTATTGTGTTCAGTTAATGAGAGTTGCTGGCAGGAGATCAGAGGCTAGCAGTCAAGTGAATTTAGGACATATTTTCTCCTGGCCCCCTCTCAGCCTTGCCATCCTAGTGGTGTTTGAACTCCTCCACTGATGATCACAGCTCCTGTTGATAACTCTATCTCCTACAGCTATCATTCTTTCTCTGGCTCTTATAAACATTTATTTTCCTGTTGAGGCTTCAGGGTATTAACAGCTTCCATTATTGCTAGCCCTGAGACACCATCCCATCATTTGTTAGTTTCTGCTAACCCAGTTTACAAAATAGAAGGAAAAGAATCAGCATTGGGCAATGTGCCACATTCAGAGAGAACTGTGCCAATTTCACCAGGTCAAAAAACTCTCACCTCTTCTTGCCCTCCAATGCCAGAGGATCTCCAAGCATCCTATTATAAAAAGGATAAGAAATAAAAGAACAAGGTTTGGGAGAAAGGAAAGTGCAGGCTTACCATTCTACTCAGTCCTGACTTTGATGTTGAAAGCAGTAAAGGTCTGGGTGGGAGAGAAGCTTTAAATTAATTGGTTGTTTTATCACTTAAATGGGACTGTTATAAATGAAAGTGACTAGAAGTTTTTAAAACATATTTTTTATTGTTGATAGTATTAGAAATATCTCGCATTCCCCCCCCCCACCCCCTCCTCCCAGCCTCTATCCACCAATCCAGGTTTTCACTACCCTATTGCCTGTGTCCATGGGTTATGCATATTCTATATAATAAAAGCCTAATATGCTAAGTGCCCAGCCGTCCAATTGGATGTTCAACCAATCAAAGCATAATATGCTAATGATATGCTAAGGCCGCTCAACTGCTTGCTATGACATGCACTGACCACCAGGGGCAAATAGCCGACTGGTTGACCAGTCACTATGATGTGCACTGATCAGCAGGGGGCAGACACTCTGACTGGTAGGTTAGCTTGCTGCTCAGGTCTGGCTGTTCGGGACTGAGCAAGATGGGCTGGACACACCCTGGAGCCCTCCTGCAGCATCTCCCTAGCTGGCCAACCTCCCACATCCCTCCCCGGCCCCGATCATGCACCAATGGGGTCTCTTGGCCTGGCCTTTGCCATCTCACAATCTGGGACCCCTTGGGGGATGTCAGAGAGCTGGTTTCGGCCTGACGGCAAAACAACCAGTCACTGTTATACACACTGACCACCAGGGGGCAGACGCTCAATGCAGGAGCTGTTCCCTGGTGGTCAGTGAGCTCCCACAGGGGGAGCACCACTCAGCTAGAAGCCAGGCTCATGGTTGGTGAGTGTAGTGGTGATGGCGGGAGCCTCTCCCACCACTGCGTCAGAGCTAAGAATGTCCAAATGATGGCTTACGCCTGCTTGGAGCAGGCGTAAGCCATCAGTCAGACATCCCCCAAGGGCTTCCAGACTGCGAGAGAGCACAGGCTGGCTGAAGGAACCCCCTCCAGTACACAATTTTTGTGCACTAGGCCTCTAGTCTATATATATAAAAGCCTAAGCTACTGTTACAACAGAATGACTGGTCGACCAGTCACTATGATGTGCACTGACCACCAGGGGGCAGATGCTCAATTCAGGAGCTGCCTCTTGGTGGTCAGTACACTCCCATAGCCCATCTCCTGCATCCCTCCCCCCTGCAGCCTCTCCCCCCAGCTGGCCCCCTGACCAGCCCTGATAGGGGGGCTGGCCAGCCAACCTCTCATGGCCCCTCCTTCCCTGCTGGCCAACCTCCCATGGTCCCTTCCCCCAGGCCCTGATCGGGGGGCTGGCTGGCCAACCTCCCGGGGTCCTTCTCCCTGGCTGGCCAGTCCCCCAATAGGCCTTGATCACTGGCCAGGCTAGGGACCCAACCCATGCACGAATTCATGCACTGGGCTTACAGTAAGTATATAAGTTCTCTGGTTTGTCTCTTCTCAACCTCCCAGCCCCACATCAAGGTATGTCAGTCTGTCCCATGCCTCCATGCTTTAGGTCTTATTTTGTTGGTCAATTCATTTTGTACATTAGATTCCAAAAATAAGTGAGATCATGTGATGTTTCTCTTTCTCAGTTTGGTTTATTTCACTTAACATAATATTTACCAGTATAGTTTGATATACAGTGTTATAATCCCTCTTACTTCATAAGAATTTTTTAAATTATCTAAATGTATCCAGGAAAAGCTGGGTTTGTCTAAAATTGCAAATGTAAGCAGAGAAGAACAAAGAAGGAATCTGTATATTGTTTTCTTTGTATCCCATTGAATTAACTTCAGTCAATAAAAGGGTTTGTTATATGGACATTTATTTGCATGGATATTTCTCACATATATGTCTGTTCAATATTAAGACATTAAATGATAACACTTTTTGGAAGGAAGGTATAAAAAACATGTTACAACAATATTATAGTCTATATAAGATGCAGTAAAATTATAAAAGTTAAAGATGTATATTGTAAAAAAAAGAAAAGAAGTGAAACTCCTTCAAGAACAATGGACAAAATTTTAGAACCTGGCTATTTTAAACCCAGTAGGACTTATGTTTGACCTTTCAACATTTTTCAGTCAGACAACCATGCATAGCCCAGTAGTTGAACAAATTTAGTTTATTTCTTCTTGCAGTGAGAGACAACACATCCCAGGGAGAATCATGGGAGCATTTCAGTAAGAGGTGGTCAGAAAGTACTTATAGGATTTAGGCTTAGGAGACGTTAAGAAAACAAGCATTTGCTCTGGATTGACTATGTTAATAAATCTTATCTAGAAGAAGACAGGCTTAGAATGAGGCTAATGCCATAATTAGCAAAGATGCAAAAATCTTTCTTATTATCTAGGACAGGCAGGCAGCTGGTCACTTTTGTGCCAGACCAACTCCTAGCAACACTAAGGCCTAACTAATAGATCAGGTCAACCCAGCAAAGACAGGGGATGCTTTTCACTTTTTTGTACCCCATTTATTCAATAAGTCTTGTCTCAAGTGGGACACTTTCACATAGATGAGGATGGAGAGGCAATAGGGTTCCTAAAAGTTCTCATCAAGTGTGTGTGGAGGACCCTTTCCAAAAGCAGATAGTGCTATCTCCTAGTTTGTCATTGAAGGAGCAATTGAATGGGAAGAATCTCTCACTGAAACACCCAATGAATGAGCGATAACATTGACAAATATCCAAAATGTAAATTTTCTCATTGCTACCAAAAGAATGACTGTTCCTCATATGCCAATATGTCCAAATATGCAGATGGTGTTTTTCACCTACCTTCCACAAATTACATAGTCATAGAACACAGAACCTATATAGACTTTAACAATGAATTTATTGTGAATGTTTGAGATCTATACAGAAAGGAAGATGATATATTGTGTAGGACGTAGTGACCCAGAACAAATAACAAATTGTTATTCTTCATTATGCTTTTACTTTAGTTTTTTGATGTTTCCTTTTATAAGAATTACTCTAGATTCTCTGTTCACATTACATACTTTGGATTTTCTATTATAACTATCAAATTCATCATCTTTGTACTCTTAAAAATCAAATAATATTATCTATTTTTTTAGAAGAGAAGCCATCTAATCATAGATCTAACCTTTTTCAAAGAAAGAATTTACCTTTAATTGAGGGAAATAATAAATTGATCACATGGAATTGTTGTTTATCTAAGTACTAGAGGCCTGGTGCATTAAAATTCATGCACTGGAGGGCGGTCCCTCAACCTGGCCTGCCCTCTCTCACAGTCCAGGAGCCCTCAGGGGTGGGAGGCGACCCAGTGATGAGGTGAAGGCAACACCCCCATCACACCTCTGCTGCTGCCACTGCTGTAAGCACAAGCCTCGCCTGCCCTGGTTACCTGAGCCTCAGGCAGCCACCATCCAAGGCTTGCCTCCACCTCTGGCGTCAGCTGGGCAGCTGACATCTGAGGCTTGCCTGCGTCTCGGGCCGGCCCTGGGAGGCTGGGGGGCTGAGGGTGGGTCTAGCCGCACCATGCACCTGCCACCCCCTTGGCGGAGCTGAAAGAACTGGAAGACTCCGACGGGGCTGAAGGGACTGGGTGCCGCTATCTTGTGGCTATGGGTGCCACCATCATTGTGACGGTGTGATGGTTAATTTGCATATTCCCTCTTTATTAGATAGGATAATATAGCAAATTAGATTGATTATATTTTCTGTTATGCAAACTTGTTAGCTATTAGTTGCACTAAGAGAAAGATCCCATTGTTTTTCTATCTTCTTTAGTTTTGACAATTCTATAGTGTACTAAAAAATGCTACTTAGGTTTATGAAGACTGCAAGTTAATTTGCATAAATAATACTTCTAGGTTTGTACAATGCACAACTTACATACATAGGTATCCAGTGTTTACTAATACCCCAAATCTAAAAAGATAATACATAAGTATATTATAGCACCTATCATTATAATTTAAAAATATAAAAACAAATGTTTATTCTATGTTTTTGTGAACATCAAGGGCTATGAAATATGTTTAAATAATGGCTGGCAGAGGAGATAGTAATATTTTATAAATTATATCTGCTTTTACTCATTTTGAATATAAATAAAGTTTCTGTCAGTTCATTTTTTTTTTTTATGCTGAGATACAAATATATGTAGAAGTTAGTTAGGCAAAGGGTAAGGGGCTAGAGACCAAAGTTAGGGTATCTGAAAGCTCAAAGTGAAAGATGGCATAAATGAGGACCTAGAAGTAACGGAAAATACAATGCTGGGAATTTAAAATTCTTATTTTGCTTGTATATAACAGAGAATATGAAGTAGAGAGTGGCTAGATATGAAACAAATTGAGTATATAAATTATCATATCAGTAGTCAAAGGCTACATTATAATAGGCCTTCAAACATGTTAAACATTTTAGAATGAAGAATAGGGACACCCTGAAGAGGGGTTTATTTTTTTATTTGTTTTATTTTAGGTTTTATATATTTGAAAGGAGTGATTTATATATAAAAACTACTTAAAATATCTGAAGATTTTACATTTATGTAAACCCACCAGTTAGATTGTTATGAAACATATTCATTATCTCTAAAACAAGTGTGTCAAACTCAAAAGCTAACACAGGCCAAATAAGCAAGGTTTAAGTTTATGTGGGCTGCAAAAAAACAAAAACTTCAATTTTCATAGAAATGTAGGGTTATTTTGATAGAGACATTCTGAATACAAAGGGCTGAAATAAATGGATAATCTTTAGTATAAAATAATTATACATTTTAATAAAATTAATATTTTTCTTGAACATTAATTTACCAGATACTGAGTAATTGCACAAATTAATAAACTTAATGCAAATAAATCTATTCTTTTGTTCTCCAAAACTGAAATCTTTCCTGTTGTGCACACCAAACAAGTGAGCCCAAGACTAATGATGTGGCAATTGGCTGCTGAAATATTCGTTGCCAGTATTAGTGGAGAGAAATGGTGCACCTGTGTGTAAGGCGTGTAAGGGAAATGAATGCAGCACGATTATAATAATCAGTCATTAGCAAACATTGTAGTTTGTTATTAACAATCCTATCTAATAAAAGAGTAATATGCAAATTGATCATCACTCCAACATACAAGATGGCCTCCCCCACGTGGTCAAAGATGGCTGCCCCCATGTGGACATAAGATGGCCACTGAAAGATGGCCAGCAGGGGAGGGCAGTTGGGAGGGACCAGGCCTGTAAGAGAGGGCAGTTGGGGGCAATCAAGCCAGCAGTCCTGGATTGTGAGAGGGATGTCTGACTGCCTGTTTAGGCCTGATCCTGGTGTGATCGGGCCTAAACAGGCAGTTGGACATCCCTCAAGGGGTCCCAGATTGGAGAGGGTGCAGGCTGGGCTGAGGGACACCCCCCCCCCCGCCACCGTGTGCATGAATTTCATGCACTGGGACTCTAGTTATGTATAACAGGATAGTGTTAAAATTAAGTTTAAAATTTTTAAAATTTTTATTAAAATGTTCCTTACATACAGTTATATTGGCTGGGCTGCAAAAATATTCGTTTTGGCCACATGCTGCCCGTGGGCCGGGAGCTTGACATGCTTGCTCTAAAAGCTCCCTTTTTGATATCTATATTTGTTACTTATTTTTCTTGCCACATTTCACTAGTAAGAAATTACCAGAGCTGGGTAAATAACACTCCTGCTGTGTCCTTTGGCTAATGGTGCTAGTGACAGGACCATGGTCAAATGGGGCTTTAGCCATCCAACGGACAAGGGCACGGGGCTGTTCCGGGGTCTATAACTAGGACCACATTTATTGAGTCTGTCACTTGCCTTCACAAAATCACCCTATTTGGTCATCGGCTGCACTGGATTTCACAATCACCTACCTGAATCCTGAAGCTCCACAAAAGCATTTTTGTCTGTGGATTGCTGCCAAATGATTGATGCTGAAAGGGAATATGATTAGGGGACCTCCTATTGTGTCTTCTTGCTGACATCCTATCCTATTTTCCTGTATTATCTTTGTCACGGTGTGATATCAAGAAAATGGTGTCCTCATAAAACAGGTTATTAAAGGTTTATTTGTTTCTAAAATGTTGGATAAAATTCAGCAATAAAATCTGGGCTTTCAACCTTCTTTGGGGGGGGGGGCGTTAATTACATAGTTGATTTCTAAAACAGAGAAAGGTTTATTAAGAACTTGTTTCAGATATTTTTGAGATTGCTTTGTTTAATAAAATTTCCACAGTTAAAAACATATCTTCTGGCATATCTTCTGTAGTTGGAATGTTTCTCAGTTGTGGTGTCTACAGAAATACAAGTTCTCTGCACAGATTATAACACGCTAGCAAAAGATGGTCATTCTTTTACTAAACTTTGTATTTGTAAAACCTTAATAAGCAAACACTGTGGTGAGAAGGGGATGTGATTCCTGGAGCCTGTTCCTATTATAAGCGAGGTTCACTGTGCATGAGCACTTCTGCCTCAGAAAAGAACTGCAGAGTGCTGTTGTCATTTCTGATTTCTTGTTTCTCTTAGAGATCCTTTGTGTGGTAGTCAAGTGTTTTCTGAGTTTTATTTTTATAAGATTTTGTCTGTTTTATTTGTTATTAAATGTATTGATTTCAAGATATTCATAATGTTCTATCATTATCTTTTTATGACCTATAAGATCTATAGTAACTTGTCATGATATTGATAGTTTCTGATATTTTTTTACTGATAGAGTCTATTTTCTTTTTTTCACTTCACCAGTTTTCCTAGGAGCTTATTGGTTTTCTTAATTCCTTAAAAAAAATCAAACTTTCCCCTTTTGTTGGTTTTCTCTATTGTTTGAGTGTTAGTTATTTAATTGATTTCTACTTTTATTTACACTAGAGGCCCAGTGCACGAAATTCATGCACGGGGGGGGGGGGAGGAGGTCTCCCTCAGCCCAGCCTGCAGCCTCTCCAATCTGAGACCCCATGGGGAATGTTCAACTGCCGGTTTAGGCCCGATCCCTGGGTCTAAATCCTGGACTGCTGGCTCCTAATCACTCACCTGCCTGCCTGCCGGATTGCCCCTAACTAGTACCCCTCCCCCCCATGCTGGCCTGATCACCACTCACTGCCTCTGTGTGCCAGTGTTGTCGCCCCTAACTGCCCCACTGCTGGCCTGGTTGTCCCCAACTGCCCCCCCTCCCCACTGGCCTGGTCACCCCACACAGCCTGCTGTTCAGTCATTTGGTCATCCCTCACTAACCCCCCTGCCAGCCTGGTTGTAGGCAGCCATCTTGTGAGGGTGTGAGGGTCCATTTGCATATTAATTCTTTATTATATAGGATAATTTTATTTACTTCTATATACACTGATTTTGATTTGCGTATCTGTAGCTCCCTAAGTTTGAATATTAATTAGTACTCATCTAAAATATGGTGTTTTTTTCTGAGAAAAAGCTGCATTTTCAGTGATCCTTCTGATGTGCCAACCCAATACATTTAATGTTTCAGAAGTATTTTTGTGGGATCTAGGATTATTTTTCATTCTCCTTAGAAGTTCCATTTCTCTTTTTCTACCTCTTCATCCAATATTTCAGGCATTTTCTTAAATATATATGTAAGGATTATATTAAAGTTTTTATGACCAAAAAATGTTTTATTTATATCTCTATTTATATTAGAATTTTAAAATTATTAATACAATATCCTGCTTCTTTGCATAATTCCTATCTTTTTTTTTTGTGTACTCTGAACATTAGGATAGAAAGCAGTGACACCTAAAGCAAAACATTTCAATAAAATCTTCAATCCCAAAAGTGTAAGCTATTACTTCTATGTATCATTTAGGATAAGAGACTAATTTTTTAGATTGTTCCAAAAATCGATTTTAGCTGGGGTTGGGTCACACCTCTAATTAGGTTGAGTTCATTTGTCAATACCCAATACCAAGCTCTTGTATTGCCACCATTGTGGTTCTAATTGCTCTGACGTTATCAGTAGTTGAGCTGACAGTACAGTAGGACCAGAGTTTCAGACAGTTTTGCTTCACTACTATATTTAATTAAGCTGTATCCTGGAATCCAAGCTTGTATGATATATAGGTTGTATGAATTTTCTCTGCTTTCTAGGTCTTTTTCAAATGCTTCTCTCTCAGCAAATTTCTGGAAGTGGGAGAGTGAGTGAAAAAAGGAAACTTAACTTTAGTAATTATTACATTTGCATTTGGGGAATGTTCCAATTTCAAATCTATTGCATTTGACACTAATGTTGATAAAATTAATCTGATTTCTGTCAGCTCACATTGGTGCCCAGTGATGGCCTAAAAACTACCATCCCTCTTTGTTCATTGAGGAATTTCTAGTTCTTCCCAGAATTCAATTCTTCAAGAATGTCTTGTAATGTCTCTTCAATAATTCATATTAAAGAATGGATTTTTTAATCCATTGATTTTTTCCCTTTTGTTATTTCCACAAGAACAAAGATCTACTACCTTCTTCTTCAGCCAGAAATGAAATTCTCATTAAACTTAAGAATTGTATACAGGTGAGCTACATGTTTAGTGTGATTAAAAAGTATCTCCAGATATGTATAAAATGCAAGAAAGAAGGCAACTAGCTGAAAAAAAAAATGTTAGGAGAGGTGTCAATAACTGAGGAGAGAAATTATTCTAGCATAGACTTGCATAGTATCAAATGTAGAATATTGAGAGAATTTTTTCAATGGGAGCATAGAAAGAAATTGGTTATTCATTGGGTGATAAGGTGAGACAATAGAAGAATAATGCATAATATTTAGAAGTTTGGGGAAGTGGATAGATCTCTAGAATGTAAATTCTATGAAGGTAGGCATTTTTATCTGTTTTGTTCAGTGATGTTTCATAAGTGCTTAGAACAATACCTGGCAAATAAAATGTAATCCATAAATATTGATGAATAACACTGGGTGAAGAGCAGGTTGGACCTGTAGGGGACAAGCCGGGTTCATTTTTCTTGATTTTGAAGTGAAGTAAGCATCTGTGTTGAGATATATGGCAGGTATGTCGATCTGTAATCTAGAAGAGAAGGCCCACCCAGCTGATTATATTTATGCTATATAATTATTACTCAAGCCTTTTTAGATATCTAACAATGGCTAACAAGTAGCTTTTAGAAAGAAATGGAAACATTACATTTAAATGTTTTACTATAATCAGCAAAAAAGTGTGTTATATTTATAAAACTTTGGTGTAGGTATCAGATTAATAGTGGGTTATTTTGTTATTTATGTGATATACATGGTTTTATTCAAATGAATATTTTGATAAATTTAAATGGTTTTTAAAAATAAGTATTATTGTATATCCTTTTGTTATCAGTTCTTATAGAGGTTCCAGTAATGCCTCGAAATGTACATTTTACTTTTTTGTTTTGTTTTTGACAAAATATCATTGTATTAGAACCAGAATTTATCCTGAATGTTGCTGTTTTACCCAGTGAACATTTGCAAAATGCTAACATTTGTTGTCATGTCTTTTGTTTACAGCCTTCAGATTCTTTTAGACCATCTTCCCTCTTACTCACCAGGTGGCCTAGCTAGAAAGATTTAGTTCTTTTCATCTGCTTGAATAAATCAATACCATAGTTTTAACAGAACATTTCTATTCTTCACAAATTCTTCTCAGTATTCCCACCAAAGTTTTGATGAGTCATACATATTCATGAAATCAAATATCTAAAGTTGTAGAAGTTGTAGCATGGACTGTTATTTTGTGAGATATTTTATCAGTGTATTAGTTTTGGTTAGTCTAAAAATAGGATGATGATTTCAGTGAATCTTGGAACATAAATCTATATTTTCTTCGTAATAAAAGATAAAAATGAACTTGAATTTTTGACATAATAATTTGGCATTTCCCAAGAATTCCATTTGCACTTATCATTCTTTAAAAATATCAGGGAATATTATTCTAGTTCCTATTCATCTGTCCTAGATTTAAAACTATAAAGCCAGAAATGTATTGAAAATAATAAAAATATTACAAGTGACCTTAATATTAACTGGAAGGGGTGTGTGTGTGTGTGTGTGTGAGAGAGAGAGAGAGAGAGAGAGAGAGAGAGAGAGAGAGAGAGAGAGAAAGACATCCCTCACACTCTTGCCTGAATAGTTTCTAGAGTTAGTAATTGATCAGATAAATAAATTCTTTTACCTTTCTGTCTTTGGGGAAAAATTGTATCAAAGTATTTTTCATGGATTTTATTTGCACTGCATGCTGGTTATGATACTTTATTTATAATTTACCATTTAAATTCTAGTCTTACATTTGACAATTATTTGCTTGCATACAGAGGCATTTTGACAGTGTTTAGTGTTTTCAATATTATTTAACTATAGATAAATGTGTGTCAGTAAAGAAAGTTTTATTTCAAAATATTCATATTTTATTGCTCATTTTATTTTATTATTTAAAGATTATTTTATTGATCTTTAGAGAGAGAAGAAGGGAGTGGGAGAGACAGAGGGAGAGAAACATCAATGTGAAATTTACACATCATTGGTTACCTCCTGCACTCATACCACCTGGGGTCAAGCTGCAACCTAGGCATGTGCTCTGCCTGGGAATCACACCTCTAGGTGCCCAGGATGATGTACAACCAACTGAGTCGCACCTGACAGGGCTGTTGACCATTTTAAATATAGTCTTGAACATTGCACTTATTTTTGGAGAAGGAGAACAACAAATTATAGAATAATATTTTCTACTTTTTATTTACTTTCTCATATAGTGTTATGTTTATTTATTATGAAATGGACATTGTAATGTTATTTGGAGCTGTTGATATTACCCTCTAATAGATATTTATTGCTGCTATACCTTAAGTTCTCATTTTATTGCCATAAATAAAAGTTCTCCTTTCTTTTTTTTTTTTGTTTTGTTAATCCTCATCAGAGGATATATTTTACATTGATTTTTAGAGAGCGTGGAAGGGAAGGAGGGAGGGAGAAGAGGAGAGAGAGAGAAAGAGGGAGAAAAAGAAACATCTATTCAAGAGAGACACATGGATTGGTTGCCTCCCTCTCAGGATTGAACCTGAACCCAGGTATGTGCCCTTGACCTGGAATCAAACCTGGGACCCTTTGGTTCGCAGGTCAACACTTTATCCACTGAGCAAAACCTGCTAGGGTTCTCTCTTACTCTCTCTCTGTCTCCCTCCTCTTGCTCTCCCCCCCTCTTTATCTAAAATCAATCAATAAAAAATTAAAAAGAAATAATATTCCTTTAAACCTGCACTGTCTTTGTTGGTGAATGATACCTTTCTGACCTTTTATTTTCATGCCTAATTTTGAGGAGTTTTTAGTAGATCAATCCTAGTTCAAAGCAGCAAGATCTTACGCTCCTTTCCAAATATTAAATTTGACAGTGATAAGTTGACTACCTTAGAGATTCTAAATGTCATTTTTAGAACTTGCTTTTCCAATCTTCCTTTTATTTAATTTTATTTTTCTCACTGACATTACCATATTATTTTAAAGGTAGCATTTTGAACCCTAGCTGGTTTGGCTCAGGTCCCGGGTTTGAATCCACGCAAGGGCACATGCCGGGTTGCGGGCTAGATGCACATTGAGGGACGTGCAAGAGGCAGCTGATCCATGATCCTCGTTGATGTTTCTATCTCTGTCTCTCCCTCTCTCAAATCAATAGAAATATTTTTTAAAAGATAGAACTTTGATAAGATTATGTGTGACTAATGAATATGTTGTACCTCACTTTTACATCAGGAAAAATGAAATGTATAATTATCTTTTTAAAAAATTACTTGGAGACATATAATATGTCTTTTGGTATGTTTGGCTTTGTTATTTTTTGACCGAAGAATTTCCTTAAGGAAAATTCTTACCTATAACTTAATTACATTCTAGCTGGAGATACAGAAGATGAAAAAGATAAATGAGTCAAATATATGGTATTTTATAATATGATTAATACTATGAAGAAATCAAAACAGGAAAGTGGCAATGTCAAGGAATGTGTATATGGAGAGGGTCCTAACTTTTAATAGTATATTAGTTTCTTATAACTGCTCTATCAAATTATCACAAACTTGGAGGCTTAAAACAACAGAAATGTGTTCTCCCACAGTTCTAGAGGCCAGAAGTCTGAAATCAACACCACCATTTTTGAAGAGGCTCTTGGGAGAGATTGTATTCCTTGCCCCTTCCCAGAGGCTGTCTGCATTCAGATGGCTGCCTCACTCCAATCTTGCCTCTGTTTTCATATTGTCTTCTCTTCTATATCTTCTCATCTTCTGCATGTCTTAAATCTGGGCCTTTCACTCACAAGTACATCAGTCATTGGATTTAGGGCCCAGTGGATAATCAAAGATGACCTCATTTCAAGATTCTTGACTTAATCAGATCTGCCAATAACCTTTTTCCAATTAGGGTGATAGTCACAGATTCCAGGGCTTTGATGTGGCTCTCTCTTGGGGGCCAATTTTTTCATAACAATGATAAAACCCAAATAGATTATGTAGATTCTGAAAAGGAGCAAGGCAATGCTTGCAATGAGAAAAATAAAAGAATCAATCTTGAAATATACTATTGTGTAGGACTCTATAGAAATAAAAGTGGATGCCTTTACATTTTAATTAATTGGGAATTAGAAACAGTCATGGGAAATTTGTATTCCAATGTGTATAATACCAGGAACCAGGCTCTTCGGTCACCATTATTATTACACTAGAGGCCAGGTGCATGAAATTCGTGCATGGGTGTGGTCCCTAGGCCCAGCTGGTGATTAAAGTGCAATCATCTGGCATGGAAGGGCAAGTCTCAGCTGACCTCTGAGCCCTGGGCAGCAGCTGGGCCCCTGGACCCCCATGTGCTCCCCTCCACCTGAGTCATGGCGCCCAAGTCCCCATGCGAAGATGCCGTGAGTGCAGCCTGATACTGCAGGCCGGGGTGCAGTGTGGGCCTCTGGGCCACCCAATGGCACTGCATGGAAGCTGGGCAGGCAGCATGCTCTCTCCCAGCTGGCCTCACAGACCAGCTCCTGTTCGAACCCACAGGGAGCCTGACTGGCCCCTGAAGTCCCGGCAGCTGCAGCCCAGCTCACCCAGAAGAGACCACATGGGTGTGGGGCAGGCTCCTTTTGGGCACCTGGCACCTGAGCATGGGGGCTTCCCTAGCACACCAGCCCTGGCATCCTGGGGGAGGATAGTAGGGAGAGTGAGAATGAGCTCGGCAGACACCCCAGATTTTCACCACACCTCTGTCCCTATTACCCCTGGTCCCAGGTAGCCAGTAAGAGGTTGCAGCCCCCTGCCTGGGTGCTGTGGGAGGTTGGTCACCACCACACCCTCCCCCCTTTCTCTGTCCCCTCAGTGTCTGGGAGCCGGACAGCAGCTCCGCACCCCACCAATGCTGCTGGTTGCCATCTGCAGGGCGACAGATCTTGGCTGGGTCTCCCACCCAGCTCCCTCAGCTCTTGGGAGCCAGGTGGCTGTCCCACCTTCACCGCTGCCACTGGTCACTGTCTGCAGAGCAATTGGCAGGGCAATCAGGCCCCCGCTCACATCCACCTTGGCCTGATGCCGCCCACTCACCTGCTCCACCATCCTGCCGTGGTCTTGCTCTTGTCCAGGCCCATCAGGGCTGGCAGTGCCTCCACTGCTGCCCAATGCCAGCGCCGCATCATCTACACCCACCATGTTCCATGCCACCCCTTGGTGGTCAGTGCACATCATAGCTAGTGGTCAAACTCCTGGCCAAGGGGACAGTTTGCATATTAGGCTTTTATTATATAGGATTTTCCTAGGGGAACAGCTAGCCAGGAATCACTAGGACTGCAGAATAGCAAACAGCTTTGGGCCCATACTTTATAGGATAATTACATAAACATGAGGGACAAAGCTAAATCTACTAGAAAGTCTTCAAGTAAAGATGAAGGCAAAAGGCATTTTGAAATACTCTAATATGACAAGGGCTTTCTTTTTTCCCCAGTGAATATTGAGGAAGAAGCACAACTCAGAAGGAACACATACTTCAGGGAGGGGACAGACTACGAATAATTAGGTTTAATGAAATTACAATATGGTTAATGTCACTGATATTTGAGATAACCATAGAATGTGGGTGTGCATCAATGGCTTTGCAAGCTAAAGGAACACAATAGAAAAGTCAAGTATCGATCAAGAGCACAGCATGCAGTGATGATGACTGTGGTGTGAAGTAGAATGACTGTAGTGGAAATGGCTGAAGAAGGAAAGTTGGTAGATTCTAAAAATTTTGGATCTTTTTCCGGACATTGGTTGCTGTGCAGTCTTTGACCCCACAGATAAGCCTAAGTGACAAATATGCAAATGCAGTCTCAAAAAGCTCCGCTTTCTCTTTTCCATGCAGAGAAATGACAGTGAGCTCCCTGCTGCTCACCAAAATCCTTGTTTCTGATCATCTTTCATACAAGTTCCAGACAGCTCCACATTCATGAATCAGACCCCAGAACTGCGTAGCTCAGATAATGTCAAGCCCAAGAAATTTAACTGTGCCCAAACAGTAGCAGGACAAATAATACACATAAGCTCCATTAGAGCTTTTAAACATCACTTCTAAAACTAAACAATACATATCAATTCATAAAACAATTTCTGATGAGAAAAAGTATCCACCATCCCTCACCTAAATCCAAACTTCTGCAAGGGTGGATTTTTCAAATATACCTATATTTTGATGATCAGAGGGAAAGTAAAAAAAAAAAAAGGGGGGGGGATAATAATCTAAATTATCTAAGCAAAAACATGACTGGATGATCCCAAATCAGGTTCGATTAGATAGAGGGAGAGGGAATAAAGCTGGGCAGAAGCAAGGCTCTGAAAGCAAGATCTGTAACTTTAGGAAAGAGGAGTTCTGAGAACATTTTTATGCTCTATTCAATCTATTTCCACATCAGTCTCCCTCACAGACACATCATCCCCCGTTACACAGACACACTGAATCAACAAGAAATTTCAATAGAGCTCTATAATGCTTTGGTGATTTTGGAGTCAGATGTATCCTTTCAATATGCAAACATGTAAAATGTGTCTTTTTTGCCCTTCTTTTCTTTTCCTTTCTTCCTTCCCTCTTCTCCCTTCTTTCCTTCTCTTCTCCCCTTCTCACTTTTATCTCTTCTTTATTCCCTCCCCTTTCCCTTTCTCCCTTCCTTCCTTCCTTTCACTTTCTTTCTATTTTCTGTCTTTTTCCTTGCATACACACCTAAGAATGTGTATCATGTCCTCTCTTGTACTAGTATATTTTATATTCTAAGACCTGGTTATTCATATGTTTTGGATTTATAATTTCTTCCTTTTATAAAATAATGTCAATAGTGAATGGAAGTTTTTATTTTCTACCTGAAAAAATAATGTGTTGAAAAATGCTATCACTGTTCTTCAGTTAATCTGTGTATTTATATACAGTATACTGTAATATTATAAGTTGGATCTTCAGCTGCAAATATTGCTTCAGATGATTAAAAGAATTAATAAAAAACTTAAAAGTACCAAGGTTTGATCAGATTTAGTTTTCACAGAGAGAACTTTGACTGAGAAGTGGAGAATCAATAAAAATCAGCATAAGAGGTGATGAGAAAAATACTGTGGATCAGCAAATGAATTAAGAGTTTATAATTATAGTCAGAAGAATGATATTATGAACTGAAGTATTAGGGGAAAATAGTGGAAAGGAAGATGTGTATTTGAGAGTAAAGTCACTATTGATATATTTAGCAAAATAAGCAATGTTTGCTGATAAATTAGACAAGAATGATGAGAGAAGATGTTGGGATGCTCTATTTTCAAACTTATATCCATGAATGGATAGAATTGCCATTATCTAAAATAGAACATAAAATAGGAATCATACATTTTGGGAAGTGATGATTGTTTTGAAAGATTATAGGAGGTCTGTAAAAACACCCAGCAAACATTGAAAGATTGAGCAAAAGCTCTCAATTACATGAAATGATAAAAAACCTGAAAATTTTATTAAAAAGCTCCATCTAATTTTTATGTTAAATCGTATTGACACAACCTATAAGTATATTTCTGCTTTGTTAAAAAAGAAATTTTACTCCTATGTTTTTCAACTGATGTAATCAATGTGTGTGTGTGTTTATGTATATACTACATACTCATATTTTCATTTTTACTGTTAACAACTTAAAGATTTTTTATTATATGCTTATCTTTTAAATACACTAGCCGATTTGAACTGGATCTCTTTCCAGTTCAAATTTAGTTTCGAATAGTTCTCTTGGTTAAAAGTCCCACACAGATCTCCCTGGGCTAAAATCAAGGTGCTGGCAGGACTGCATTCTTTTTTGGAGGGAGACTCGCTGCGAGTGTCCATTTCCCAGCCTTTTCCAATCTAGAAAGTCTATCTACATTCCTTGTCCGTGGCCCCTTGCTTCCTCTATAGTAGTATATCTGTAGTCTAGCCCTGATTCCATTGTCACTTTTCTCCTACCTCTTTCTTTCCTTTTTAAAGATCCTAACCTTGAAATTACATTGGATCTGTCCAGATAAACCAAGATATTCTCTCTATTTTAAAGTTAATTGATTGGCAAACATATTTGATCTGCAACCTTAATTCCCCTTTGTCATATAAGGTAGGTAATATATTTGCAAGTTCTGTGAATTAGGATGTGGACATACTTGGGAGGTCATTATTATTTCCACCATACAAATCTAGTCATTTGTCTGGATTTTATTATTTTCTAGAAAATAGAGTTAAACCAACTTCCTATTTCTTCCCATGACTGCAGTAGGCTGCCTTTAAAATGGTCTCCAAAATCTGCACATTCAGTCATCCACATTGTTATCTAATTCCCTCCACCTTGAGTATGAGACAAAATTACTGAATTGCTTTTAATGAAGAGTATGGCAAATATGAGATGTCACATTATATAGACTACTAGAGGCCCAGTGCAGGGATTCATGCATTGGTGGGGTCTGGCTGGCCCTCCCAGATAGGGGCGGATCAGGCTGAGCTGGCTGGGGGAAGGGGACATGGGAGGTTGGCTGGCTGGTGTGCCTCCAATCAGGGTGTGGGGGGGGGGTTGATCTGGGGTGGGGCTGGCTGTGGGGAGGGGCCAAGGGCAGTTGGTCAGCCCCATCCTGCTGGAGGCGGAAACCAACAGTAGCTAGCATAATTATGCAAGAAGTCCTTTGGAAGGCTAATGGACTTTGATATTCAGCAAGGGCTGAAAATCAACATTGTATTACCCTGCTGTTGACTGAATGGCTGAAGGTAACCCCCTAACCTGATAATCCTTTTACTGTTTACCAAACTTTACCTTTGATATGCCTGTTTGCATTCCTAAAGGGCAAATGTGTATTCAAGTAGATAAAAGATGATGGGTCTGGGGTTTCTGAGAGCTTCTCCACTAGAGGGAAGTTATCCACCTGGCTCCCCTATGCCTTCTAAATTTATATTTCTTGTCTAGTATATTCATTTGTGCATCAGCCCCTTCTACAGACCTTGGACCCTAGTGGCAAATGGATGCAGTGTTCACACCGCCCCCTGGTCAAACTCTGGTAAACTCGTGGTTGAAGGGAAAATTTTCATATTAGCTTTTTCTTATATAGGATGGCCTCTGTCTTTGGGTGTCCTCTCTTGATCTGTTGCTTTCTTCTTCACTGGCTTTGAGATCAATCAGCTTCCATGTTGTCAGCTGCCCTGTAGAGAGGACCATGTGGCAAGGAACTAAAGTTTCTGGCCAAAGAGCACAAGTATCTGAAGCCTACCAACAGCTATGTAAGTAAATTGGGAAGTGGAACATTCTCCAAATGGGATGTGAGATGATTGATGCTCAGTTCATTACCTTGTTTTTAGTTTTGTGGAAACTATTTTAATTTCATGAGTCATTCAACTAGTGCATGCCCAGGTTTCTCACTCATGAAAACTGTGAGATTAAAACAAAAAGTTTGTTGTTTTAAGCTATTAAGTTCTGGTGTACTTGTTATAAAGCAATAGATAAATAATATATATTTTTTATACCTGAAAGTAGTAAGCTGCCTTAACAAATACCAAAATAATGTAGGTATGGCTTTGGATCTAGGCAGTGAGCAATGCTGTAAGAATTTTGAGAAGGGTGTTAGAGAAAGTATAAATTATGTTGGATTGTGGTTAGTAGAAATATGAATTTCAAGCATACTGATGTTGAGAGCTCAAAAGGAAATGAATAACATGTTATTAGAAACCAGAGGAAGGAGGATTTTTCTTTTGTAGAACAGAAATTTTAGCACCACCATTATCTACAGTAATGTAGAAAGTAGTAAATGAATTTGTTACACTAGCTTAGGATATTTATAAGCAAAGTGTTGATAGCACAGCCTGATTTAGTCTTGCTGTTATAGTAAAATTGAGGGAAAAAATGTTAAATAGAAAAAAGAATTTTATCTTTTCAAAATTCTCAGAATTTCTAGATGGTAAACATGCTAAAATTAATAAATCACTTCTGAGCAAAGTTCAATTCCAGAGTACTGCCAGAAAATCTGGTCTAAAGGTGAAACTGAGTCTCTGACTTACAGATTTTTTTCACTCAAACAATACTATCTAATAAAAGAGTAATGTACAAATTGCCCATAACTCTGCTACACCCACAAGCCATGCCCAACAGCCAATCAGGAGCGAGTAGGCAAATTAACACAACCAAGATGGCTGTGGCCACGGAACGAGCAGAAGGCTTGGGTTTCCCTGGCAATGGAGGAAGCCAAGCTTTCCAATCCAGCCCAGGCCTCCACTCAAGGCTACAAAGTTTCAATTATAGGAGATAAATAATTCCCCCCAAAAATGGCTGCAGCCATGGAGCAAGCAGGAGGCTTAGCTCCATTCAAAGCTACAGAGTTTCAATTATAGAAGATAAATAAATCCCAGATACCAGGGCCTCTGCTTGTGTCACTGGGGGGCATGGCCAGCCTGCAAACCACCATGGGCCCCTTGCCCAGGCTGCCCGACGCCCCAAGGGAACCCCCACCCTGATCCGGGACACCCTTCAGGGCAAACCAGCTGGCCCCCACCCATGCACCAGGCCTCTATCTTATCTAATAAAAGAGTAGTATGCAAATTGACCATAACTCCAAAACATAAGGTTGCTGCCCCCATGTGGTCAAAGATGGCTGCCCCCATGTGGACACAAGATGGCCACCACAAGATGGCCAGCAGGGGAGGGCAGTTGGGAGGGACCAGGCCTGCAGGGGAGGGCAGTTAGAGGTGATCAGGCCTGCAGGGAGGGCAGTTAGGGGCAAACAGCCTGGCAGGGGAGCAGTTAGGCATCAATCAGGCTGTCAGGGGAGTGGTTAGGGGTGATCAGGATGGCAGGCAGAAGCAGTTAGGGGCAATCAGGAAGGCAGGCAGATGTGCAGTCCTGGATTGTGAGAGGGATGTCCGACTGCCTGTTTAGGCCCAATACCACTGGGATAAGGCCAAAACGGGCAGTTGGACATCCCTCAAGGGGTCCCAGATTAGAGAGGGTGCATGCTGGGCTGAGGGACACACGAATTTCATGCACTGGGCCTCTAGTATAACCTATAAATAGCTAAATGCATATTGTGAAGAGATTTGTGGATGTGGCTTTTGTCTAATAGAGGTAAACCCTAATGATATTCATAGGAAGCTTATAAAGTTTTTGAGAAAATTATATTGAAACACTACCAGTTTGAATTAAAAGGGACAAAGACAGTACAAAATGAAATAAGCAAATGGAGTCTCAAAATTCTATTAGAGGGTAACAGATTTAAAAGGTATTCATTTGTAAACTTGTACTACCTTTCTTGAAAATGAAGAGTCATGGAAATTATTTCTAGATCTTAAGATCTAATCAAGAAATGTCCAGTATTTGTCCAGTTGGATTTAAAAGTTGTTATGGACCAGTTACATTTTGTGACCCCCATTTAATGTCAATAACTATTACATATGCCTATCCTACCATTGCATGTTGCTTACTTGAAATTAGCTAACTTGTCTGTTTATTTTACCACTTTACACATTAAAAATAATTCTATATAAGAAGTGATAATTTTGAAATTTTATTTCAGAAGACTCATTCACTCCTGAACTTGATTTAGATAGTGATATTCTTGACTTTGAGTTGAATCTATAGGGAAAAGACTTTTGAAGGGTTCCTGAACCTTCAAATTATGATAAAGGTTTGCTTTTTCAGCTACTAAATTTTGAATAATTTGTTACATAACAATGATAACTAATACAAAGCTTTACTGAATCTAATTCTCACCTTCTATTGAAATCCACCTGAAAAATCATTGATAATTAGTCATATGGGAGCTCCCTTATAAGTAACTAATTTCTTTAAATACCTGATAATTAAATAGTTTTTATACTTTTGGTATTTACCAGTTATCTTGTGTATTAAGAGGACACTTTTTTGGGGTTAGTTTTAAGGACAGTTACCAAACTTTTGAACTCTAAAAGTTAACTTCTCTCCAAATAATGGAATGTTTCTACTTTAAAAAATACATATTCAGTATTTTAAAAAGTATTTCTTTTTCTCTATTTTTAGCTCTATTATATATGAAACTGAGTCCTTAAAGTTATATTTTCTACTTCTATGACCTTATCTTGGACTAGATAGTGCTTTATAAATTATAGTGAATGAATAAGAGAACAAATATATGACATATTACATATGAATATATGTTAGAAATAATGCAAAATAACAAGCATATTTTAATAAGAACTTTTCTACCTTCTTATCCTAAAACATAAATGTCTTTATATATTTCATTATTAATATTGTTTTTTGTTTTAATTTTTAAGAGAGATGCATTTTAACAATAAGGACTACTATTTTATTTTACTTTTTATTTATTATTTTTTTTTGCTAAGACCTTTTTATACTTCTATTGGAAAAGATCTAAGGTTTTCTCCTCTTTGGACTTTTATTTCTAAAACATACTTTTGGAGAGATTGTATTTATCATTACTTGTAGATGATATCCCATTCAACTTTAATTTATTCTTAGAAACCATTTAGGCTTATTGGATTATTTGTTGACCTATTTTAAAGTGTGATTTACCTCTACTTTTTAAATTCAGTAATCTGACATGAATGTCTGATAAACCTGTCACTTTAAAATTATGCTTTTGTATTCTTCAGTTCTATATCCTGGATACAAATGGTTTAAGGGAGGTTAAAAAAGCATTACCACTTTGGTGGCTCTTTTATTTATCATCTTCTATGTGCCTACTAGTTTTCATTTTGAATCTCACAGGATGTTCTTTATGAGATTTGCTCTATTATATAGAATGCATTATTATAAATGAAAACTTAACTTTTAAACACTTTCTCAGTAAATCATATTTGTTTTTATAACAATATCTTAAAAAGTTATACTTTACAGTAAAGTCATTAATTCCAAATCTACACTGTAGTAAGGATGTTAATGATACAGTCTTTTAGTGTATGTTCATTTTTACAGCTCACAATATAGTGCAATAGAAGAATTTATATGACAGAAATATGCTGAACACTTTTGGAAATATAATTTTTTAAATGGCTTAGTGAGGTGCTTTTTTTCCATGTCTTTAGACTTATCCCACCTATTAAGAATATGACTATTATTCTTAATGGATTATATATTCTGATATGAAAGATAAGATATCGTCTCTCATTCTTCTTCCTTAACACTACATTTAAAAAGAAAATAAATATTTTTTATTGATTTCAGAGAGGATAGGAAAGGGAGGGAGAGATAGAAACATCAATGATGAGAATCATTGATTAGCTGCCTCCAGCACACCCCACACTGGGGGACCAAGCCAGCAGCCCAGGCATGTACCCTGACCTGGAATTGAACCATAACCTCCTTGTTCATAGGTCGATGCTCAACCACTGAGCACCACTGGCCATGCAACACTAATATTTTTACAACCTTTTAATATTAGAAAATATTCTATGTTTAATTATATTACCAACACATAAAATTTAAAAATATATGGAACCATTAAATTATGGTTTTCCTCATGTACCCAGGTTTTAAGTGAGCACTCATCAACTAGAAAGTTATTACATATAGGTACATTTTCTTTTTACTTTTATAAAGTGATTAAATTGGTAAATATAAGAATAGGATGAAAATATTCTATATAATAAATAGTTAATATGCAAATTGACCATCACTCCAACACACAAGATGGCCACCCCCATGTGGTCAAAGATGGCCACCCCCATGTGGACACAAGATGGCCATCACAATTCGGCCAGCAGGGGAGGGCAGTTGGGAGGTACCAGGCCTACAAGGGAGAACAGTTGGAGGGGATAAGGCCTGCAGGAGAGGACAGTAGGGGAGGACCAGCCTGCAAGGGAGGGCTGTTGGGGGGAACCAGGTCAGCAGGGGAGAGCAGTTAGGGGTGACCAGGCCAGCAGGGGAGGGCAGTTAGGGGCAACCAGGCCTGCAGGGGAGGGCAGTTGAGGGGGACAAGGCCTGGAGGGGAGGGCAGTTGGGGGGACCAGGCCTGCAGGGGAGGGCAGTTGGGGGTGACTGGGCCAGCAGGGGAGGATACTTAGGGGTGACCAAACTGGCATGGAAGGGCAGTTAGGGGCAACCAGGCCTGCAGGGGCGGATAGTTATTAGCAACCAGGCTGCCAGGGAAGTGCAGTTAGGGGCAATTGGGCTGGCAGGGAAGCAGTAACATATCGATCAGGCTGCAGAAGAGTGGTTAGGGGGTGATCAGGCTGTCAGGCAGAAGCGGTTAGGGGCAATCAGGAAGACAGGCAGGTGAGCAGTTGGGAGCCAGCAGTCCCGGATTGTGAGAGGGATGTCCGACGGCCCTCAAGGGGTCCCAGATTTGAGAAGGTGCAGGTTGGGCTGAGGGACACCACCCCCCCCCCCGCCCCGTGCACGAATTTCATGCACCAGACCTCTAGTTATTTAATAAATTTAATGTGTGCAGTATCATTTTTTATAATTTAATTTACAAGTTCAGAAAATTACAGCTAATTTTCAATTAAAATTGGTTGTATCTACATGCAATAGATAGTTTCTATTCTTGGGACTGTGGTTCTAGAGGTTGTCAGGGGCCAGTTTTAAAAGACTTTAAGTGTAATAAGAGTTTTTAAAAGTCTCAGAGTAAGAGAAATGGAGAAACCCTATACAATTTTAAACAAGAGAGTGAATTTGTGTAGAGAATGACTTGGTGTAAATTACAGTGGAAGTAAGAAAAATAGATAAGAAGCTATTTTATTTGTACTCAAAATAAATAAAGGATAGAATTATAACAGGGAAGCTGGAAAGAATAGAAAAACTCAATTTGCGGGGATTAGAATAAGGAGTGTATATCAATTGGTTGACTGAGAGAAATGAGAAAGAAGGACATGTCAAGGAAGAATCCCAATTTTCTGGCTGGAGAACTTGGGCAGATGAAGGTGCCATTAATTTAGGTAGGGAACATTAGAGGTAAAGCAGAACTGAACAGTCGGCAGGGATCATGAGTTAAATTTTGAAATTATACTTAAGAATCTATGAAAAAGTGAAGTGAAGAGAGATTTGGACAAAATACCTTGAGAAGGTGGCAGGCTAATGGTATTATAAATCATCAGAGATAAGTTTACATAATAAGATGTACAGAGATAGTGAATTGGGCAAGAAATATAATTTTGGATATATTTTGAGAGCATATATAATGAAATTGTAGATATGTTTTTAAGGTGGAGACTATAAAATTTACCAACTAATTGAATGTATGTTATGAGCAAAAAATAAGAGCTATGGATAACTCTTAGATTTTTAGTCTACAACTGAAGGATGGAGATTTCATAATTGAGATTAATGATTTTGGGGGTTCAGATAGAGAGAGAATGAAATGATTATGTCTTTTCTAATTACGTATGAAATATGTATTAGTTATTTAGGTTAAGGTAAGGAGAGGCAAGTTTTAAATATTAGTCCAAAGTTTAGAGGAGAGTTTTTTTGGGGGTGAAAATTGATATTTTATAAAACAGCATGTAAATGGAATTTAGAGTCATAACATTGAATAATATCATCAAGGAAGTGAGTGCAGATAGAAAGAAGAGAAGTCAAAGGACTGAAATGTAGGGTACACAAGTTTTTGAGGTCAGAAAAATAAGCACCAACCAACAAAGGAGACTGAGAAAGAGCAGTGATTTTAGAACAGGAAGGAATCAACTCAGTATAGTGTACTTGAAACCAAAGGAAGAAGTGTTTTAGGAAAGAAGGAGTGAGTGACAATGTCTAGCATTGCTAACAGGTGAAATAAGATGCTAACTGAGTAGTGATCCTTGGATTTAAGAAAGTTTAAGTAATTGGTAAAAGACTGAATGAATGGGTTTAGGAGAGAATGAAATTGAAGAAATATAAAAAAATCTTCAGAATTAACTTAAAAGTAGATAAAATAGAGGGGAATTGGGCTTACCCAACTTATACTTATGAAAATATCCTGTGACAAAATATCCAGAGGATGACAAGTGATAATAAGAAGAGAGGGGATAGAGGCTAATGCACAAATTACTTATAAAATATGAGGCAGTCTTATCTGCTGAAGTGGATAGGGATGTGAGGACATATAAACATAATATCATGGAATATACATTACAGATAATGGAGAAAAATATTATAATAGAAATATGGTTAAAAAAATGGAACAATATTGAAATCCTAGATGAGATTAGAAATCATACATTATAAAGATACCAATATTGAATCTTCTCTAATGATGTATAACTTTTTAGGTATATTCATGAAAGAGTCAGGTTGTTGGGTTAACTGAAAGTTAATTTTTTTTGTAATGATAAGGAAAGAGGATTCAGAGAAGATGGAGATGTTTGCTACGTAGCTATTGTAACGATTTACTATGATAACTTAGGTGAACATCAAAAGAAGTAAAGGTATTAATTAGATGATAGACAGGTGAAATAGAAAGGACATTGGATTATAGGGAATGATGAAGTTAAATAATTTTTCCAGTGGAACTTGATAAAATGAGCAGAAAGCCCAGAAGATTTCACCAAAGACTAGGATTATTGAATTAATAGCTGCCCTGGGGTAAATGATGATGACTGAGTTCAAGAAGTGACCATTAAACCAAGTACAAAAAAAAAAGCTGACTGGAGATGAAAAATTTGAGGAATTTAGAAGCTAAGATATCCTGGCATTTTTTATTCTTTGGCAGGATCAAGAATGGAGATAAAGGCTACTATCTTGGTGATGTGCTATTCAGCACATGAGAGGAAAATAAGGTTTAACAGTATAACAGTAGTGAAGGAGGGGAGGTGATTTAGGAACATAAGTTAACATTTCAAAGATGAGGATGACAATTGTAGGCCAAACAAGACTAAATGGGAGGAATGCCCAAGTATTTTTGGACCTTCAGTTGCACCATTTCATGGCCAGTTGATATTTCATGGTATTGATTGCATATTTTATCACCGTGGCAAGTTTTAAAATGATGCCTAAGCCAGGTTTCATCACCAAGGAGTCTGATTTTATTCATTTGAGGTGGTGTGTGATTCTAACTTGCAGCTAGTGGGAGTCCCTTTGTACCTCATGTTGCCATGCGTTGACACATCTTTCCCTTGCATAGTTTGTGGCCACATGGTTGCAAATGTTAGCTGAGGACCATAAATACATTGAGTTAAAATTTATATTGGATTAGTTCATGCTATTTCTTCCCCCTAGTTGCCTTTCCTATAATTCTTCATGTCCGATTACTAAACCAACTTGCTGGATGTTCTCCCTCTTTTTTTATAGTGAATATTCAAACCACATCATTCACAACATCAAGGAGTGACATGTTTATGGTTTTATATTTCATATTGCTTTTTAAATGCACACATACATGGACAATGAAAATCCATACTGAGGATATTAGATTCATCTTTGAATCTCCTGAAACTTAGAAAGTGCTTATTAAATATTTGTTGAATGAGTAAATATATATGAGTCTACTAAGTTACATTTGCCTGTGTTACAAGAAGTTGGCTTTATGGATGAAATTTTATTACTAAATTGTACCAAAATCTAACTAACAGGACCTATTTGGTTTATTTTTAGCTATTGTGAAACAAAATGGTAGGCAATAAGTGCTTGAATTACCTATTTTAAAATTGCAATGCATTTCAGAGATCCTTAAAATATGGATTTAGATTATTAAAAAAATTTAACTATAGAAGCTATGTATACGTAGATGTTAAGGTCTGTAAAACCTAATGGGCCTAAAAACAGCCCTACTGTGAAATTATTTAACTTTTAAATTTTGGTTTAATAGTCAAAAGCTAGTTCATTTCCGATTTTCTGAGTTAAACATCTCAAGATGAAAGTTAAACATTGGAATGCCAGAACTTTGGTCTTTGATGTGCTATGCTGCCAGTGGTGCCTGATTTTATGGTAATATCAGCAACAGAAAGCCAAGATTCTGCTTCTTTAATAGCAACTCTTTTGTCAGTTTCTAATGAAATTTAAATAAATTTAACATGTCTTACTTCTGATCAGATTTTTTTATATTGTTTTACTTTTGAGCCAGATACCACTGCACACTCTGCATACACAGTCAAGGATGGCACTGTCAGGAAAGTATTAAAGATGAAACTAAGTTACTAGCTTTTTCTTTCTAATCCTCTTTTCAAAACTGCTTAGCGTCCCTTCAGAAACTGCTGTTTACAAGATTACCAAATTGGTGGAAAACACTGAAACATTAAAATGTTGAACTGCTATCGTGCCTCATAAACACATTCATAAAGAAAGGCAGAGCCAATTAAAAAAAAATAAACTCCTCATGTACCATGAGATAAATTGCTCCAAGCCAGCCAGCAAAAATAATAGAGCTGTCAAAACAATATAATTTCTGTGCACAAACCAAAGCATATACAATATAATATAATGATAGAATGAAGATTTCCTGAATAAATATCTAGTCAGGAATAAACTGCTGGGGAAATCCCATTTATTTAGAGCTCAGTTAGTTCATGAAAACAAATGTCTACTTACAAGTTTGTAATATTTGACAAGTGGAATAGTATAGTTCAGCCATGGCCTTCAATAACTTAAAATATTAGAGGCTTTAGACTTCGCTTAGTTAAATGAGTTACCCAAATGTTCACCTTTCACAGATTGATAATCTGGGTATAGACCATGACACTTCACTATCTCTAAACCGATGAATGATCAAGGCATTTAACTTGATAGATTGGGGCCTTTTGCTAAATAAATTAAAGCAAATAGGAGTAACTGAGCAAGCTCTTGGCTGGTCTAATGGGCATTTGTCAAATTAATCTCAGTCAGTTATTTTGAAGAGATGTGTTTCCAATTCCATCTTACTCATTAGGGTGCAAAGTTTGTTCTTGAGTGCTGAATGGTCACAGAACATGCACTTAGATGACTGAAATAATGTAAGGTTGTACAAAAGTAGAATATAGAGTTGCCTTTTACTCATGTAGAGAGATGTAAACATGAAGTCAAATAATGTATACCAATATCTATAACAAGTTGGTTATAGAGGCACAACCTGTCACTTACTTTTCTTTTATATATATATATATGAAAATATATATTTTAGAGGGCTGGTGCACAAAATTTGTGCATGGAGGGTGAGTCCCTCAGCCCAGCCTGCACCCTCTCCAATCTGGGACATCCCTCTCAGAATCTAGGACTGCTGACTCCCAACTGCTCGCCTGCTTGCCTTCCTGATTGCCCCTAACTGCTTCTGCCTGCCAGCCTGATCACTCCCTAACCACTTCCCTGCCAGCCTGATTGATGCTTAACTGCTCCCCTGCCAGCCCGATTGCCTTTAACTGCCCCCCTTGCCAGCCTGGTCACCCCTAACTCCCCTCCCCTACTGGTCTGCCCCCCCCAACTGCCCTCCCCTGCAGGCCTGTGCCCCCCCCCCAACTGCCCTTCCCTGCAGGCCCGGTCTCCTCCAACTTCCCTTCTCTGCCATCCTGGTCAACCTTAACTGACCCGCCCTGTAGGCTTGATTGCCCCCAACTGCCCTCCCTTGCAGGCCTGGTCCATCCCAACTGCTCTCCCCTGCAGTCCTGCCCCCCCCCCCACCCAACTTTTATTCCCTGCAAGCCTGGTCACCCCCAACTTCCCTCCCCTGCAGGCCTGGGTCCCCCCCAAGTGCCCTTCCCTGCAGGCCTGGTCCCTCCCAACTGCCCTCCCCTGCTGGCCATCTTGTGGCAGCTATCTTGTGTTCACATGGGGCAGCCATCTTGTGTGTTGGAGTAACAGTCGATTTGCATTTTGCCCTTTTATTAGATAGGAAATATACATATATAATATAAATATATATATATATAATATATATATATATATATATATATATATATATAAAAGGGTGATATGCAAATTGATCATGACGCCCTCACAGTAACAACTGAACAGCAGGCTTTGTGGCGCAACCAGGCCAACAGGGGTGTTAGCGAGGGACAACCAAACAACTGACCAGCAGGCTGCATGGGGCAACCAGGATGGCAGGGGGGGCAGTTTGGAGTGACCAAGCCAGCAGGGGGGTCAGTTAGGGGCAATCAGGCTGGCATAGGGGGGCAGTTAGAGGTGATCAGTCTGGAAGGCAGAGGCGGTTAGGGGTGATCAGGCTGGCGGGGGGGGGTGGCAGTTAGGGTTGATCAGGCAGGCAGGCAGGTGAGCAGTTAGGAGCCAGTGGTCCTGGATTGTGTCAGGGATATCCAACTGCTGGTTTCATCCTGATCCCTGGGATTGGGCTGAAACCGGCAGTCAGACATCCCCTGAGGGGTCCCGGATTGAAGAGTGTCCAGTCTGGGCTGAAGGGACTCCCCCCCGCCACCCTGTGCACGAATTTTGTGTACCAGGCCTCTAGTGTGTATGAAAGTACATATATATATATATATATATATATATATATATATATATATATATACACACACACACACACACACACATATATATTTCAGAAAGGAAGAGAGAGAGGGAGAAAGAGAAACATCAATGATGAGAGAGAATCATTGACTGGATGCTTCCTGCATGCCCCCTACTGGGGATCAAGCCCACAATCTGAGAATGTGCTCTTGACCAGGATTAAACCCCAGTACCCTTCAGTCCACAAACTGCTGCTCTATCTACTGAGCTGAACTGGCTAAGGCTCATTTTACTTTTCTTATCTAGTTTACATACATAGTTGTTTTCTTTCACTGCTATTATTTCTAAGTAGCTTATTGTTTATTTTTATTTTTTAATCTTTATTGTTGAAAGTATTATATATGTCCTCTTTTCCCCCCATTCACCTCTTCTAGCCCACCCCTGCCCCCCTGCCTCTGGCCCCAAGCCTTCACCACCCTACTGTCTGTTTCCATGAGTTATTCATATAGGCATATATGTTCTTTGGTTGATCTTTTCATACCCACCCACCTTCCTGCTGAGATTATACAGTCTGTTCCATGCTTCCATGTCTCTGGATCTATTTTGTTCGTCAGTTTATGATGTTCATTAGAGTCTACATATGAGTGAGAGAATGTGATATTTATCTTTCTCTGACTGGCTCATTTCACTTAAAATAATGCTCCCTAGTTCCATCCATGCTGTTGCAAATGCTAAGAGTTCTTCCTTTTTTATAGCTGCAGAGTATTCCACTGTGCAAAGGTACCACAGCTTCTTTTCCATTCATCTACTGATGGGCACTTGGGCTGTTTCCAGATGTTAGCTGTTGTAAATTATGCTGCTATGAACATAGGGATGCATACATTCTTTCTGATTGGTGTTTTGAGTTTCTTAGGACTGTTGGAGAGTGGGAATTTTTGAGCACTACTGAGGCTGTGGACTATGCCCCAGATAGAGCTGTCAGTGCTGACACCAGGCCAGGCCTTGAGATACGGTCTCATGGCCCCCTCCCTGCACGTAGGCCTTCTTTCATAGAACACTGTCAGCTTTCTGAAGAACAGGATGACCCTGTGAATAACATGGTCGTCAATGGCATGACTCTGACATTGCTTGGGAAAAACTGTTTTGTTTTGGGTCACTTGCTCTGCAAGAACAGGATGTGGTTAATGTGCTTAAAAGTGGTTCTGCACAAAGGGTAGGGGCGGCTGCTCTCTGGACTCCCTGAGTGGAGAATGGCAGAGCAGTCGCCCGGCCGGCTAATAAAGGCTCTTTGCTATTGCATCAGACTCGGCTCCCTGGTGGTCTTTGGGGATCACGAAATCTGGGCATAACAGGACATATTCATAGAAGGGGGAATCACTGGGTCAAATGGTATTTTCATTTTTTGAGGAAACTCCATACTGATCTCCACAGTGGCTGCACCAGTCTGCATTCCCACCAGCAGTTACTAGGGTTCCCTGTTCTTCACATCCTTGCCAATACTTGTAATTTGTTGAGTTGTTGATGATAGCCATTCTGATAGGTGTGAGGTGATATCTTGTTGCCATTTTAATTTGCATTTCTTGGATGATTAGTGACTTTGAGCATTTTTCCTTATGTCTCTTGGCCTTCTGTATATCCACTTTGAAGAAGTGTCTATTTAGGTCCTTTACCCATTTTTTAATGGGATCATTTGTATTTTTTTTGTTTTGTTAACTCCCTATATATTTTGGAAATTAACCTCTTATCAGATGTATCCTCGGCAAATATCTTCTCCCATACAGTGGGCTCCCTTTTCATTTTGTTGATGGTTTCTTTTGTTGTGCAGAAGCTTTTTATTTGGGATGTAGTTCCATTTGTTTATTTTCTTCTTAGTTTCCTTTGACCTAGAAGATGTATCAGTAAACATATTGCTACATGAGATGTCTGAGATTTTTCTGCCTATGGTTTCTTCTAAGATTTTTATAGTTTCATAACTTACATTTAAGTCTTTTATCCATTTTGAGTTTATTCTTGTGTATAGTCTAAGTTTGTGGTCTAGATTCATTTTTTTTGCATGTTCCTGTCCAATTTTCCCAACACCATTTATTGAAGAGATTGTCTAAACTCCATTGTATGTTCTTGCCTCCTTTGTCAAATATTAATTGAGCATAATGGCTTGAATCAATTTCTGAGTTCTATGTTCTGTTCAATTGATCTATATACCCATTCTTGTGTCAGTACCAGGATAGTTTGAATACAGTGGCTTTGTAGTATAACTTGATATCTGGTATTGTGATTCCTCCAACTTTGTTCTTCTCAATATTGCTGTGGCTATT
Organism: Corynorhinus townsendii; assembly: GCA_026230045.1. Lineage (NCBI taxonomy): Eukaryota > Metazoa > Chordata > Mammalia > Chiroptera > Vespertilionidae > Corynorhinus > Corynorhinus townsendii. The sequence goes on from JAPDVU010000002.1 coordinate 95,969,158, forward strand.
TCTAAATAGTTTCAAGTACATATATTGATTAAATTTTTTAACCTTTAAAAACATTTATTTCTAGTGAAAACTAAGAAGTAATCAATAGTGAGTTGTGTGTTACACGAGAATTCCATGAATTGGCAAATTTCTAAATGCATTTCATAATTCCTGGAAGTATATTCTTCCTTGTAGTATATTTTTCAGTGTACCATAAGACATGTTTACTGATAGACTAAGATATTTCTAATTACTTTGTAATAAGAACCTACAAGTAAACAGTTTTGTGTTCATTGATTACTGGTTCAGTATTCTTTCTTATTTGGAAATAATCTAGATATTCAATGAATATCCATTATTTAACTTAGCTCAGTATAACTGCATGGTATCAAAATACCAAAAAAAATTTGGAAACTATTTTTAAATAAATATACTAAAAGGCATACTTTTTGTTAGAAAGTTCATAAGCTATTGTTCTACTTATATCTATTTAATTTACTTGTTTTTAATAATTATGTTTAGATTACTCATGAAAATTTTATGATACATTAATCAGCTAATCATTACCTTAATTTACTTTTCTTGCTCACAAAATCTGTAACAGAGATAATGTGAGCTGATTTGACATTTAGTAAACCTAGGTAGAATAAAAAGCATTAGGCATGCCTATTTTAATTAAGTTAACAGACTAGCTTTTACTTACTGAATATCTTAAATCATGTAAACTTGAAAAACATTTGGATTAGTGTCTATATTTCTGAGAATATACTTGGTTTATATGATGTTTGTTTGTATTTAACCAATTAAATGGAGCTCTTTAAAAATAATTTTGGCAATACCATCTGGAGGTAGAAAAAATCACACTTCTATAATAGATATATAGACATACATTACAGATGCAACAAAGAGTATATAGTTTTTGTTTAAAAAATTTTAGCCATGAGACAGGTACAATAATGCAAAACTCACTAGTTTAAAAAGACAAAAACTAAACAAACAAACAAACAAAGCGAAAAAACTCCACTTGTATTCAAATGATGTTTCTGATAGATAGCATAAGTAAAAATTACCTGTTCAGATGGTTAAAGCTTTTTACTAATATGTGTGGAAAATACTTTAAAATCCTTTTACAGGCCTAGTTTTCAAAATAGCCTTTCCTCTCTCCTTCTGATATACAGGGTGTCCCCCGCAAAATGTATACACACTTATTTCTGTTAGCTCAATTGATATTTATTTCTTTTCACATTTAACCCATAGGAATTAATAATGCTCAAAGTGTGTATATATTTTTGGGAAACATCATATATATATATATATATATATATATAGTCAGGTTTATATATATATATAGAGTCAGGTTTATATATATATATAGAGTCAGGTTTCAGTTGGGAAAATAACAAATATTCCTCATAGTACTGAGCACCCCATGGACTTAAGAAGCATCCCTAAAGAGGCTGCAAAAGATATTACTGTACCAAGAGCCACTCCACAAGATAACCAAAAGAAAAAAAGACAGAGTTTCCCTGAGAACTGACACAGTTGATATGACTCTAGTTGTAAATGGGGTGCAACTCACATTTCTGTTCAGTCATATTTTGCCCGCCCCCCCTCCCCAACCTGATGATGGTTTCCAAGCAAAGTTCTCAGGACACAAAATAAGACAAACAAAAAAGCAATTGTCCCTATAAGAGAAGGGATTGATAACAAATGAGTACCTGAAAACAAGTTCATGTCACAATTCCAAGATATAATAATTACAAAGGGTTTTTTGCCTTCCAATCTGAATTTTAAAAGGAAAGGACAATGTAAAGTTTTACCTTCTTTCTCTGCCAGGCACTACAGATAGAGATCTGATAGTGCTGATTTTGGTAAGAAGTTTCACCCTTTGCCAGCGTTTGCCAGTTTTCCAAGAATCCTGCTTGTGTAGGCTGTGAAGCAAATACGGTACCCTAGTGAGTCTCATTCTTGCCCTCTAGAAACTGTAGAGGAGGAAAATAATTTTCTCTCTACCCATTATGGTAAATGCTTGGCTGAGACCCCTTTTTCTCTAAGACACTTTGTAAATGTATCAGCTTACTTAGGTTAAAATTCTCCACTGGGGTCGCTGTAATTCAAGAATATTATTTATAAGGTTAACCTGCTTGTTCAGTTTTAAAACAGATTTTTATTTACCCAAGGCCTTACACTGCACCCAGTCCAGTTTCTAAGTCAACCACAGATCCCAGATCCAGCTAAGTTTCTAAGTTAAACCCAGTCCCACCCTGGATCCGGTCCATTTTCTGGTTTGACTCTAGACTCAGTTTGGTTTCTATGTCGAACCTAGTCTGACTCCAGCTGGTTTCTGGACCCAGTTCATAAAAGGAAATTCTCAAAGTCTGAAATTCCACGATGCAAAAGCTACAGAGCTAGGATCTGAGAGGGACTTAACCCACCACATCCAGAGCAGCAATCTCAAGGTTTTCAAAGGTACCTAGGTGTGGCTGCTAATTGCTCTTGGAGGCTGCTGAGGATCCCCTTCAGGTCCCTGTTCTGACACTAGACTTGTTAAAAGATCAACTGAGGCACATTGAAATTTTTAAGAATTTATTTGAGAGAAAATCAATTTGAATCAGGCAGCATCCAAACCAGCAGAGAAAGGAGCTCCAATGAGCTGTACAAAACCAAAGACTTCTATAGGCAGAAAAGAGCAGGAGCAAATAGTTCATGCTAGGCAGAAAAGTAGGTTGGGTGTAACAAAGTTACTTTCCTTTAGGGGATAGCAGGAGTCTGTCGGCCAGATGACCTAACTAGTGTTGGCCAGGTGATTCCTGATTGACTGGTTTAAGGGTCCATTTGGGGGAAAGCTGAAACAGTAATTAAGTTTGGTTTGGTAATGAAAGGCTTAGTATAGGGGACTCCATTTTGCTACTATTGTCTTGCTTTTTAATATTAGATTAATCTGTGAGATTTACTAAATATCTTTTCGTTTACCTAGATAGAATTATTTTTGAAAGTAGTTTAAATGTATCTATTTTGCAAAAATCTGTCAGATTCAGTAGTCATTTAACAAGAAAGATATTGGTTGTGAGAAAGTCTTAGTGCTACATAAAGTTGACCTGCTATTAACTCTTGTCTATTTTGTGCACTTTTAACATGAATCTGAACTATAAAATGAAGCCAGAGGTGGAACTGCTGACACTGGAGAAAGTTAGATAGTTGCTCAAGTTACCGTTTTCCCTCTGCTCAACATCTTCTTCCAATCAGCTTCAAGCTGGGAGAGATATTATCATCTCTGAGATTGTAACAGATAGCCCTGCTTCTTGTTCTCTGCTTCCTGCTAATCTCCTTATCCACTTTCAAGGATCCCATAGGGAAAATAACGAATGTCCTACAGGTGTCTGCAGAGTAAGCTGATCACTGGAGTGAAACATCCTAATGGCTGAACACATTCCATCATGTACTTCTAATTGGCACCAATGTATCGGTTACAGTCTTTTCGCCTATTTTTCTCCTCCTAAACTTTTGTGAGTTAATTTGGTGTTGTGGTACTTATAAAAAAGATTGCAGGCACCTTGTTTCAGTTCTAAAGGTCACCAAAACAGATTAGAGCTCTGCTTCTTTAACTTTCCCAAGTGGACATCTGGAATAATAGTTGTTTTAGGAGAGGCTGATGTTTGTTTGGCAATCTTACCAATCTGAGATGATTCTTCTTTAATAATGTTCTCTGGCTAATGACCAGACACATATTTTAGTTCTGTGCTCTGGCATTGTGCTGATAGTTAATTATACTTAACTAGAGGCCCAGCATGCGATATCATGCTAGACCCAGACCCACCGACCCCAACTGACTCCCACCGTGCTGGGAGGGACACAAGTTCCTGCCCTCCTGTGTGCACCTCAAGTTTCCGCCCACCCGCACACATCTCGCCCCACACGCAGCCTCCTGGTGACCAGTCTTTGGTCATTCCACCATTATGGCATCACGACCACAGGCCTTTTATAATATAGATTGCTTTATTGTCTTTCACAGCTCATTGGAAATTTTGTTTCTCTTACTAGTAAATATTGTTCCTTCATTATTCATGCAACAAATATATATTGGCCACTTTCTAACTGCTAAAACCATCCTAGACTCAAGGCTTACAATGATAGGCAAATGTGTACCCTATCTTTATACTCATGGAATTTCATTCACCAAATTGTTCAAAAATGTAAAATAGTATGAAATAGTAAATTTTACCATACCCGAAGGCCAGGAAAGCCTTTATTAAGAAAGTGATTATTGACCTGAACTCTGAATGTCGGGTAAAAAATAAGAAGGAGGTAAGGACATGCACAAATGCTCTGTTTAAGGAAGCATGTGTCATTTGAATTATTTATTGAAAGCAAGAAAAGAGCTTTGGAGAGACTGGAGAAATAAGACCATAAAAAAATAAAAATCAGCCATAGAGGAATTTGTAAGCCATATTAGGAATTTTGGGCTTCTTCCTCAATCATAGTAAATCAATGAAGCATTTTGTTCTGAGTGTGGGGAACATAATCAGAAGATTGTTCTGCCTGCAGCACTGAGAACAGGAGAAAGTAAATACAGGGCATCCAGTTAAGGAGCTATTGCAGAAGTGAAGAGCGGAAATAAAGGGAGATTAGAATAGGTTAATGGGTGTAGAACTCATTGGAAAGAAAGGGACAGCTTCAATAAACATGTAAAATTAAAATCAATACATGTAGGCTAGATTGGATGTGAGTGTGAAGATTGTGGCAAAGGAAAGGACAGGGTCAATGACACTGCCTGGTTTTCTGAGCTGTAACATCATTCTCTGGGATAGGGAAACCTAAGAGAACACAAGGTTTTGGGAAGAAATGATGAGTTATGGTCTGTACATGCTGATTTTGAGATACTTTTAAGAACTTTAAGTTAAGATTTTTAAAAAAAGAACATTGACTATGTAGATTTCTAGCTCAGAGAGAAAGTCTAGGTAATTGAAAAGCAAGTGCAGACTATCTGCTTACATGTGATAATTAAAGCTATGTTAATTGGTATTAGTGATTTATAACTATGAATTCATTGTTTCCTTCTGACTGCTCTATAAATACCATTATATTCTCCATTTAAAAATAGATGGGAGCCCAGCCAGTGTGGCTCAGTGGTTGAGTGGCGACCTATGAGCCAGGAAGTAACAGTTTGATTCCTGGTCAGGGCACATGCCCAGATTTAGTGCTCAATCCCCAGTAGGCGGTGTGCAGGAGGCAGCTGATCAATGATTCTCTCTCATCATTGATGTTTCTATTTCTCTCTCCCTCTCCCTTTCTCTGTGAAATCAATAAAATTATATTTATTACAAATAATAAAAATGATTGGAAAACTGAGATGAAAAGGGATTATGTTCTTGCCATAATTACAAAACTGGTAAGTGCCAGAGGTAAAATTTGAACCCAGGAAAGTTGAAAAATGCATTCATATTCCTAATGACTTTGATATGCCACTTGTAATGAATGACATTGCTTGAAGAAGGTATGTAGATTGATCAAGGAACCCATGACTAAACTTTGAGAAACTCCAACATTTAAGGGCCAGAAGATGAATTCTAAAAAAGAGACTAAGAAGAAGCCAGGAAGGTAGGAAGAAAACCAGAAAGGTATGATTCTTGAAAATTAGAGTGTTGGAAGAAGTAGAGGGTATCAACTACTTTTAAGACAATGAGGTACCATCTCACACCTGTCAGAATGGCTATCATCAACAAATCAACAAATGACAAGTGCTGGTGAGGATGCAGGAAAAAGGAACTCTCATGCACTGCTGGTGGGAATGCAGACTGGTGCAGCCACTGTGGAGAACAGTATGGAGTTTCCTCAAAAAACTAGAAATGGAACTCCCATTTGACCCATTGATCCCACTTCTAGGACTATATCCCAAGAAACTAGAAACATCAATCAGAAAGGATATATGCACCCCTATGTTCATAGCACCACAATTTACAATAGCTAAGACTTGGAAACAACCTAAGTGCCCATCAGCATATTAATGGATTAAAAAAACTGGTACATCTACACAAGGGAATACTATGCTGCTGTAAAAAGAAAGGAACTCTTACCATTTGCAACAACATGGATGGACCTGGAGAGCTAAGTGAAATTATACTAAATGAAATAAGTCAGTCATAGAAAGATAAATATTGCATGATCTCACTCATTTGTGGAATATAATGAACATAAACTGATGAACAAAAACAGGTCCAGAGACAGAGAAGCATTGATCAGACCATCAAACTTCAGAGGGAAGGTAGGGGAGGGTGGGTGGAAGGGGGAGAGATCAACCAAAGGACGTGTATGCATTCATATAAGCCTAACCAATTGACACAGACACCAGTAGGGTGAGGGCATAAGCCAGGGTGGGGGAGGGGCACAAAAGAGGATAAGGACATATATGTAATACCTTAATTAATAAAGAATAGATTTAAAAAAAAAGAAAAGAATAGATTTTTAAAAAAGAGCTATCAGATAAGATCAGATCTAGAGGAAAACCTAAAATTTGGATTAAGAGATATGTAGTTAATAGGTGACCCTAGTGAGAGCCTTTATTGTAGCACTAGATGCTGAACCCAGTTTGGAGGGAACTGAGGAGTGAGTGGAAAGTATGGAAGAGAGAAGAAACAAATCTTTCTGAAGAGGAATCAGTTTTATAGCTGGAGTAGATAGGGGTGTTTGCTTTGTTTTATTTTAATAAGATGGATTGGAATGCATTTCTAAGTCATCTAAGAAGCCAGTTGATAGAGAGAGGTTGACATCCAGGCAGCAAATAACACTTTTTTAAATGACTTCCAGGAATTCAACTCTCCTAGATTTTATCCCATCTCTTTCACCACTCCATCTCAGTTTCTTTTCCTGGCCTCTTCTCAGCTCTGGCTTTTTAATGTGAGGGTGTCCCAAAGATCAGACCATGAGCAGTTTTCCATCTTCATGCAAATCCTTGGTGGTCTCAACCAACTTTTCTAACACATCTAAAATTGAATTACTGATTCAGTTCTTTATTATGTTCCACCCATATTCTTCCTTATATCAATACATGATTATTTCACCCTTTTATTTGTTCAGGTGAAAACACTTGGAGTTTTCTTGACTCTTTTTTTGTCTCCCACCACTTTTCCAATTCATCAGTAAATCTCTTGTTAAAAGGTGAATCAGGTCATGCTACCACTTTTTGTAAAATTGAGATATGCTTTACACAAAGTAAAATGCATCAATCTTAAGTGCAAAACTCGATGAGTTTTAACAAATACACACAGGTGTGTGCAATTCATAACCTGAGAAAGAAATCCGGTTTTTCTATGGTTCATGACCTTTTTCATATGTGGTTTTGTATTCTGATACCAATGCCAAGGGACCTTATGCTGATTTTTGGAGCTCCTCCTCTGAAAAGCTCCATCTCATTTATCTTCTCAACTCAGTGAGAACACCTGTTTTTGTTTGGTCTTCTCTACCCCTGTAACATGGTACATAAAGTGTTTCCAAATAGAAAGATGTGGTGGTGGAGGCAGACAGTGGAACTCACCTTGCCAGTTTTCCTTCACTCAGTTCTTGCTGCCTATTGTCTATTACCTGTCTATATAAACTTCTTATATTTTAGCCAACTGTTATTGGTGGAAGTGGATTTCTTGGGGTACTGCTAGAATAAGCTTTTCTGGAGGTACCCACAGGAGGATGAGAAATGGTAGAAAGCTTTGTTTTCATGGAATTACATCCTTGGGTCTCCAAAGTCCCATTTCCCTTAGTCCAGTCATAGAAGAAATGTAGATGGGATTTCAGTAAATTTAGAAGCAGAGTCAGAGTCTGGAGTTTCCATTCCATGTTGGAGCCAGGTCCAGTATAGCATCAGGCTATTTGCAGTCTCTTATGTGCGCGGGTCCACATGGCCATGGGCCACACAGGAGATGTAGGAGAGAGCACCCCAAGCAACAAGAGTCCCAAGGGTCCTGAAAGAACAAAAGGATGAATTCCTTTGTTCAGGGGATTAAATATCCCAAATCTTCATGCCCTTACAATGGCCATGCCCATTCTGGCCATCCATTTCTGTCCCCAAGTGTGATTGACAGCAAGCACCTTCCCTATGTTACCCCAACTTTACTGAGCATGTATCTTTGTCCCATTCCCTGGGGAGTGTAAAGTTGTAGCTTCCTAGGTAAGCTGCCTAAATGACATGCCTATAATATCTGGCCTTTCCTTTGCTCATTTCCTGTTATTAGCAGCTAGGTTAATTATAATGGTAACACAACTTTGTATTATTTAGAGAGAAAAGGCTAGTCTGGTTTCATTTACTTTATCATAACCAGAAGTGGAAAATGCTTCATACCATTTTTGACAAATTCAGGTCACCTCACCATCTTGTGAGCCTCCACATACTTACACAGACAATTAATTTTTAAAAAATTCTGTTCACTTACATTGGTACTTACTTTGGCATTTGGGCTTCTGGTAAGTAGAATTGCTGCCTATATTTGAACCATAGTTTTTCATTTATATTTGTCTCACAACACTTAGCTCATTTGGGTAGTTAGTTATATGTGCTTGCTTTATCCTTCATACATGAGTGTAAACTTTTCAACAACAGAAAACAGCATTCTATAAATATTTATGAGATTGAATTAAATATATCAGAGAACCAAGTGAGTAAGAATAAATTTGGATAATTATGATTTTCTGGTGAACTGTAGGCCCCAGAGATGAAGTAATCTGTTTAATTTTTAATTACTTTTGGGATAGTGTGGTTATCTAATACATATTTATTGGCAGACAGGCAGGACAGGATCCACACTAAGGAACGCATAACAGTTGAGTTAAATATCCAGAAGCATTGAGTTTTTGCTGATGGTCTATTCCTGTATTTACAACTAAATCCTATCCAAATATGCTCCCTTCTCTAGTGAGTTGATATGAAAACGATTATACTATTTTAACCAATGTGTGAATGACCTCTGTCAGGTTAATTAATGGGAAGAAAATTATAAAAGAAAACCCTTTGTTGTTCTTATTGTTGCTTTTCTTTTGTCTAGAAGTAAAATCCTGTTTGCCATGGAGAGGCTCAACTGGAAGTTGATAGTATGTACAAGAATAGACCCTTTTATGTAGCTTTCTTCAATGGGTTAAGGCAATCTTGCAGAAACAAAATAAAACATATATGGTAATGAGAAACAAAATAGAAGGTAATAGATTTTTTGACTGTTGATCTTAACTAGCTACTCATAAATTTAACAAAGAGGCCTGTGGACCTTTACAATCAATTCTGTAACTCTATCAATCAATAATTTAATGTATGAAATAAATTGAATTAATGATCTGATCTGAAGTACCACAAAATGAGGTTATCCAGAGGCCTGCTCTCATGTGGCCTTTATCCCATAGAGAATTTTTCAGCATGAGTGGTTAAATTATCAGTCAAATTCTTTAAAGTTTATGCTAGTTCATTTAAAGAGTAACATGCTTGCTTACTAATTAATGTATTTATTTTACAATACTGACCAGGTAGGTAGTATTGTTATAATAGATACACCTGTTTCCCAGGTCTAAAAGTTTCTAAGGAAATTTGAGATAACAAAACCTGACAGATTTGCAAATTAAAGCTTTCTTGAAAATAACATTATTTGGGACATCTTAGATGCAATAATTAGTGAAGTGTGTATGTTGCTATTGGCTATGAATACAAGTTATTTTCTGGTGTGGGCATTAACAAATACTGAGTTTACACTGCCTTAGAAGTGCATTTTACTTATAATACATACAACATCTCAGGCCATTGTCCTTTAATAAAAACAGAATCATACACAATTCTCTTGTATATGAAGTTGTTTGGTTTTTGTTCTAGGCTTTCTGACCCTATTAAACTACTCGTAATTCTTGAAACATAATCAGTAATCTGACCTTTGAGGTCACTTAAGCAACAAGAATGGGGTTACTTTAGCAAAATGTTGTATAAATATGGCTAGATCTCCTGAATTACTGCTAAGGATATAAATTTTAACTCTTTTTAAAGCTAATGTGCTTTGGTTGCATTTCAATTTCTATAAGTGCCAAATTCTAAAGGACACGGACTATAGTTGTGTTGTTTTTCTAGATAATAACACATAAATAGAGTCCTTAATAGGCACTTTTATTAGTAATGCTATCATAGAACTCACTTAATGTGGTTATGTCTTAAAGAGATCAGGGAGTGAATACGTAGTCACACAACCAAATGCTGGAGATCCCAAAGGAAAGGGAAAATGAAGAAGAAAATGTGCTTTCTCAACATAAGAACCTCATTAACATTGAATAGTGATTTCTGCAAATTGGGGGAAAACAAGGAACAGATGTGGAAGATGAACAAAATGAAGCACCCTAAATATCAATCTAGCCAGGTAATTCAGTGGTTCCCAATCCTACAGCTTAAAATGCTTCAGGAGGATTTTAACAAATACCTATGCAGCAAACCCATCCCCTGCTCCACCCAGTTCTGGTTTAATAGGTCTAGGTCCAGTTTAGGCATGATGAGCCAACCATTCCAAAAGCACTGATGTAAGTCTCTTTGATGAAAATTCTATTATGATAATTAGAACTGAAAATTAGAGAATAACTTATTGTAAATGTGTGTGTCTTTCCGTGTGTGATTAGAGTAAGACAGAGAAATAAAATACCAGTTTTCTCTTTGCCTAGTTAAAATATTGGGACTAATTCTGACCTCCTCCTTTTCCTTTATTTTCTCCTTAGGTAGGTCTATTGCATCACAAATTAATGGAGAAATAATTTTTTCATGCATTTATAGTTTGAGAAAAAAAGTTGCACACACAAGGCAGGTTGAGGTACATCACCACTTAATTGGGCTTATGGCTGGAGAGACATTCAGTACATTTATTTCTGTTACTTTTGACTAACATGTAACCCATCTATTGTTTTCTATAAGCTGGACTCGCTTACTAATTGTGCTTAATAGGTGAGAATTGGTGCTTTCTGGTCTATAATGTTGACCGTAGGCTGCCTTCCATCCCTATTATATTTCTTAAATGAGCTAATCGCACCTCTGTATAGACAAGAAAAAGCTGTCCTGCTTTGTTACCAAGTTTACCTAAAGGCAGTTGGCAGAGGAGAAAGTGAATGTCATCCAACACTGTGTATTGCTTGATGGTTATTCATTTGACATGTTTATATTTCTTCCTAGGCATACTAATTAAGATAGTTCACCTGCTTCTGTTAAAAATTGACTGAGAGTGGGCTGCTAAAACCAACTGCAATGCCCAAGGTCATGTCTAATAAAATAAATTGTCCAATTATAGAGTAAGCTGCAGAGACAATAGGGGAAACATAATGAAAATACTTTAATTAGTGCTGTCTCACTAATAGACTGGCTCCTTCCCACTCTATCTGGATGATAATATTTAGCTAATTTTTTTGTTTCTTCAGGGGGAAGTTTTGGCAGGGTCATTGTTATGGGAGGGGTCCATCTCACAGCTACACAATGCTTAGTATAGCCAGGAGCTCTTATAAAACACTAGACATCTATTAATGGACTTTATCCTCACAACAACCTGAGAATGAAGAAATTAGTAATGTTCCCGTTTTATGGAGGAGGAAACAAAGTTATTAAGACAAGACTTGGAAAATATGGTAGTTCAAGTATTTTAGAACTTTAAATGGTTTAAGATAGAGCATTTTTTCCTTTAGTAAACATTTATTGTTATATTGAATTTAATTAATGTCCCCCCCAAAATATATATAACTTGGTACCTGTGAATGTTACCTTATTTGGAAATAGGATAAATGTAATTAAGCTAAGATGAAATCATATTGTATTAGGGTGGGCCCAACACCCAATGACTGGTGTCTTTATAAGACAAACATGAGGGCCATTTGGAGACAGAGACACAAACAATTATGGAGGGACGATTGTCATAGAAGCAGACATTAGAGTGATGTAGCTATAAGCTAAGGAATGCCAAGTATTATCATTCCTTGGCTTATAACTACATCACAAGCTAGGAAGATCATTGATACCTTAATTTTTTTTAGACTTATAATTTCCAGAAATTAGAGAAAATAAACCTCTATTGTTTTAATACACCTGGTTTGTGGCAATTTGTTATAGCAGCCATAGAAAATGAATACAGTGGTGTTATTATTGTGTGGTGGTTCTTTTTATTTAAGCACATATGTACCCAGGTGAGAAATCATGTAGTATAACCATTCTTTCTTTACTCCTGCCTTCTTATCATCCTTCTCATCTTCCTTCCTTCCTCCCTTTTTAAAAAAATATATTTTATTGATTTTTTACAGAGAGGAAGAGAGAGGGATGGAGAGCTAGAAACATCGATGAGAGAGAGACATCGATCAGCTGCCTCCTGCACGCCCCCCACCGGGTATGTACCCACAACCCAGGTACATGCCCTTGACCAGAATCGAACCTGGGACCCTTCAGTCTGAAGGCCAACACTCCATCCACTGAGCCAAACCGGCTAGGGCCCTCCTTTTTGTTTTTTATTTTATTTTAGAATCAGAAAAAAAAAATTCCTGTGAAATCTAAATATGCATGTGATTTACTCATTGACTTAATTTATTAATTTTTAAGTGTCTCCCTGAGATAAGTTACCTAAAGGATATTTGGAGGGTACTATGGACGTTCATAATGAATAGTTGGGTTAAAGCTCCCTGAGTGACCACTGGAGCTCCAATAGGTAAGGGCTATTTGACCAGGAAATCTTAATCTTTCTACTACGCTCATGTCTGCTGCTGTGACAATGGCAATGCAGTGCACATCTCTCACCACTGAAGTTCAAAGCCTATACAATGGTCCAGCAACATGGCCCAGGGAGTTGAATTAATAGTGAAAGGAGTTTTAGGGATAAAATAGGGAGTTTTGGGAATTACAGGGTCCATGGGGGAGGACTGCACAGGTAAGGGCTTGAAGCTGCCAAAAGGCATACATTCACAAAGAAAAAAAAAAGGGTGCCGCAGGATAATGGGAGAGGAAGCCATCCATTCACAGAAGATAGGGAAAAGCCACAGGATATGGGGAGAAAGAGGAAACAAATGTTCACAGAGGATAGAGAAATGTCAACAAATGGGAGAAAGGAAAACAGATTTTCACAGGAGATAGAGAATTCTACCATTGAAGTGGGAGAAAGAAAGGGGGCACCATGTGGGGTTTGAGCTTTGAAGCTGATATTCTACCAATTGGAAGGCAGTATGAAGAGACAAAGAACTGCAGCCTTTATAAACCTTAGCAAAAAAGAGCTGGTGGGTCACCCCCTGGGACTCCTTTCCTGCATGGGAGTCTGACCTTGCTTCCAGTAAATTTCCACCCTTTTCATCTACCATCTTTTGTCCGTGGCTTCATTTTTTGAATCCATCTGGACAAGGAACCAGGAAAGAAATCACCCTTGCATCCTGCTCAGGAAAACAAACTGACTCAATAGCAACATCACAACTTCATAGCCAGATGCTAGATGAAAAACTATTTTGCTCTATTTTCAATTTTTGCTATGTCCTGGGTTGAGGCTTCAGCTGAGAGAAAGAAAATAAATTTTCTAAGTTTTGGCATTGTTTTTGTAACCCAACAAAGATGGTGGGTTAATTTGCATATGTAGGCACAGAGCGAAGACTCAACAACTGAAGACTGAAGACTGAAGAGGCTTGGCTTCTCTGCTGTGGCCAGAGCAAAGGCCTGGGTCCCGGGTGCTGTAGGAAAACCAGTGCCAGCAGCCAGGGGAAGGAAGGCTTATTTCATGAATCTTCATGCAACGGGCCTCTAGTTTCTAATAATCTCTCTCTTTCTCTCCCTGTTTCTCTCTCCCTGTCTCTCTCTCTCTCTCTCTCTTTCTTCCTCTCTCCATCTCTCTATCTCTCTCTTTCTCGCGTGCATGCGCGTGCATGTGTGTGTGTGCGTCTGTGTGTGTGTGTGTGTGTGTGTACGCGTGCGTGTGTGTGCATACATCCTACTGGTTCTGCTTTTCTGGTTGAACTCTGATACACCTACCAAATGATACCGAATTTCTGGACTGGAACTTGGATTCTCATGATTGGTACTACCATCAACCAAAGACATATGTAAACATTACAGCATTTTATTTATTTATTTATTTTAAATCGGGTGGGGAATGTTCAGCTTGCAGGCTATACAGCCTGATAAATCCTTTGGTCTGGCCCTGCCAAGGCATTAGGGGTGAGTTAATTAAATGTTTGATCAAATACAGCAGGCTAATTTTTAAGTTGATAATTTTGTATGACCTGTGAGTGATGTTATAAATATTCGAATGGCCCTTAGCAGAGAGTATGTTTTTATTGATTTTTTTTGAAAGAGAAGAAGAGAGGAAAAGACAGAAACATGGATGTGAGAGAGAAACATCAATCTGTTTTCTCCTGTACACACCCTGAAAGGGAATCGAACCCACAATCTAGGTATGTGCCCTGACTGGGAATCAAACCCACAATGGGGGATGATGCTCCAACCAACAGAGCCACCTGACCAGGGCTATCTTCACATTTTAAAATGTCAAAATAATTTACCATAAGTTTTTTGAAAATACAACCTAAACTGCATTGCTTAGCACAACATGTGCTTTGCAATTTGGCTCTGGAGCAATCTTACTTATAATCTTACTTATAAATTCCTCAAGTATTAAACTCCAGTTTCTGAATTTATCTTGCAATTTCTAACTCTGCCTTTAGTCGTATTCTTTTCTTTACCATGGACATCATCCACAATACCTTTCCTGCCTACTTAAAGACTACTCAGCTTTAAGACTCACATTTAGCTTTCATTCCTTCAGGAAGACTTCCATGCTTCTCTTCTTCCATGTATTACGTTAGAACTCCTTCCCTGCTAAGAAGTGTCCTTCTCTACCTCTGTTATTGCAGTTGTCACACAATTCCCTAATCATTGGTTTTCTTATTTGTCTTTCCTATAAAAATGTAAACACTTTGAGGTTAAGAAACATGTTGAATTCAATTTTGTGTTTCCAGTGTCTATCTTAGTGTTTGGAACTTAGTATTTAAAGAATATTTTTGAATAAATGAATAAATAAAAATCTGTATATTGAAGCTCACTCTCTGTACTTGTTGGCTGCACACACCTTGTTCATTTTTCACTGAGAAACCGACCCATCATTTCATCTTCGCTTTTATTCTCATGGAATGTCCCTGACTTCACCTTGTCATAGTAAAAGCAGAATTTCTATTTCTTTTCAAGCTAATAATTTTCACATGTGTTTTAATCCTATTATAATGTAAATCTTTTCTCCACTGACTTCCTTCATCTCAATTTTCAAATATATTGAGTATCCTCTCTCTTAAAATTTAAAATCTCTGACCTTTTTTTAATGTTACTTTCACACTTTCATATTTCCTTGTCTTTTCTTACTAAGAAAGCTATTGAATGATTTGTCTGCTGTTAGAGTCTCCATTTCATCTAATCTCCTTTGTTTCTCAACCAAGTGAAAACTGGACCTCTAGTTGATTTGCTCCTATGTAAACTGACATATCCAAAACAGCTGACCACAAAAACAATAACATTAAAAAATCATATGAAAACTTTATTGATTGTTTCTTCCTTCTTGTCACTCTCATTCTTTGATTTTGTGTTATCACTGCTCTCCTCTAATGAGTTCTTCCTAGTCACATTTCAGAATTTCTTTCTTTGATTTTTCTTGGTTAGCTTTCACTAAATAATTCACATTTATGTTCATTGCTAGAGGTCTGGTGCACAAATTCGTGCCTGGGTGGGGTCCCTCGGCCTGGCAAGCAGTTGAGGCCACCTGGGGGAGGGGCTGTGGGAAGTTGGCTGGGTCAGATAAGGGGGGGAGGGGCTGTGGGAGACTGGCAAGCTGGCCCCCAGATCAGGGCCATGGGGGTGCCAACCCGGGGTAGGGACTGCGAGAAGTTGGCTGTGGGAGCACACTGACCACCAGAGGGCAGCTCCTGTGTTGAGCATCTGCCCCCTGGTGGTCAGTGCATGTCATAGCGATTGGTTGACCAGTCGTTCTGGTCATTCGGTCCCAAAGGTCACTTAGGCTTTTATATATATAGAGAGAGAGATTCTGAAATTTTTATCTTTAACTATGGCTTGTTTCTGCTTTCCAGACAAGTTTTAATAATCATGAAGGCATTTTCAATGTTATTCATCTAGGAAACTCAAAGTTATACACCTATTTATTTACTTATACACTTCATTTAATTATGTTCTGACTACACCTACATTTTTGCATGCATTCTCTCCCTAGATAATATATCTCCACCAGATGATAAATTCTGAAAATACCTTTGATTATTTTCTTCTTTATTTCCCCAATTTTTAATTATTAAACAAGTACTCTTAATCCACATCTAAAAGTTTGTTTATATACATTTCCTTTATTTATTATTTCTATTTTTTGCCACAGCTTAAGTTAGGTCCCCTATTTCTTGGTTGGGCTAGCACAATAACCTTACTTGATATCTTCTAAAATAGACTGTATTTCACATTGATTACTTGTGATCTCTGAATTTATCAATGTAATTGGACTCACTTGCAAATATGATCAATGTTTACTGTTTATCCCACCAAACTCTAATTTTCTTTACATTCTTAGGGCACATGACAGGCCAACTCTTTGTAGATATTCAGTATCATTTATTAAGTCATATTTCCCTAGATGTTGAGTGGAAAATTAGAAGTTTAGTCTCTAGTCAGTATAACTCCAAAGTTTATTCTTTTTCCATTATATCAAAGAATGTTGTATAAAAGTGTTAGAAATAAATTTTTTAGGCTTTGTCTAGGAAAGAGTATATATTTAACCAATTTACAATCTCTTTTATAATTCCATAATAAGAAATAAATTTAGAATGGTAACACTGATATTAATAATAGCAATTTTTAACCAGTGCATAGTGAATACTAAATTTTACATTGTTATTTAATCTGCAATTCAGCTCTGTGTGGTAGGAAGCATTCTATTTTCTTCTGGAAGAGACTTCTAGCTAGTCAATAAATTCATTTTATCTTCTTCCTAGCTTCATAGCCAAATAGCATCTCAGACTCCATTATAGGTAGGTGTAGTCACGGAATTCAATTCTAACCAATGAAAGATGAGCAGAAGTGATAGATGATTGACACAAATGACTTGCACACTTGATTTTACATGCTCTTTTCTACTGTGGAGCAGTATCCAGGCAACATTGTTGTTATATATTGAAGACAGCAGAACATTTATTGGTCTGTCACTCCTCTACCAACTCATGTCCCCCACTCTTCCCTATCACATACTTCAGGGTGACTGAGAGCATTTACTTTAGACTTTCACTGAGTAAGAATAGTATGTAAGTTCAGACACTGGGTAAAGGACAAAGCCTTAATTTGAACCCAAGTCTTTCCAATTCTAAAGTTCAGAGCTCATTACCACTACCTTAGTATGAAGAAGAAGATAAACTAATATATATAGAAATTTTATTTTCAAAATCAGATTTTAAAGCAAATGAGTTCTATTTTTAAACTTTTGTTAACTATACAATTACAGAATAAAACAAAATATTTTCAGTTTGTCAGAAGTTTTCTGTGATATTTATATCTTGCTAACTTATCCTATATAATAAAAGCCTCATATGCTAAGTGTCCGGTATACCAGTTGGCTGATCGACCACTCAAAGTATAATATGCTAATGATATGCTAAGGCTGCTCAGCTCAACCGCTCGCTATGACATGCAATGACTACCAGGGGGAAGACAGTCAACCGGTCAACCAGTTGCTATGACGTGCACTGGCCATCAGGGGGTAGACACTCCCACTGGTAGGTTAGCTTGCAGCTGGGGTCCAGCAGATCAGGACTGAGCAAGAAGGGCTGGACATGCCCTGGAGCCCTTCTGCAGTCTCTCCCTCACTGGCCAACCTCCCGCCTCCCTCCCCAGCACTGATCGTACACCGGTGGGGTCCCTTATCCTGGCCTGAGCCCTCTTGCAATCCGGGACCCCTTGGGGGATGTTGGAGAGTCAGTTTCAGTCCTATCCCACAGGCCAGGCCGAGGGACCCCACTGGTGCACAAATTTGTGCACAGGGCCTCTAGTCCTATATAATAAAACCCTAATATGCAAATCAACTGAATGGTGGAATGACCAGTCGATATGATGTGCACTGACCACCAGGGGGGAGACGCTCAATGCAGGAGCTGCCCCCTGGTGGTCAGTGCACTCCCACAGGGGGAGTGCTGCTCAGCCAGAAGCCAGGCTAACAGTAGGTGAGCATAGTGGCAGTGATAAGGAGCAGTGAGCCCAGTGGTAAGGAGTGAGGGGTCCATGACTGCAAGATGGCACAGGCCAGGCTGAGGGGACCAACCCCACCTCTTCAGTGCACGATTTCATGCACCGAGCCTCTGGTTATTCATATATAGGAGTTAATTGCATGTCCTCTTTCTTATACAGTTTATTTTACTTGTTAGCTTGTCATTGCTAAGTCACTATATAAATGTTTACTAAAATTACTCTATAAAGAGAAAGTGAACCAAAATCTTTTTAACAAATTAAGTTAACTTTGTTTTCCATTCAAATTAATATTTTCTCCTATTGATCTTTTTGGCTACGTTCATACATTGACACAAATTTTGCAAGAAATTTTGTGTTCTTATGCAGAAAAAAAATCTTAGAGCAAACTTTTAAAAAATATCACTAAATAAAGATAGTTATCTTGATAACCACTAGCAATTTTATTAGCTTTATTAGGTCAAATTTGCATTTTGATCAAGGTTGGAAATATATTTTTATTGATTTCAGAGAAGAAGGGAGAGGGAGAGAGAGATAGAAACATGAATGATGAGAGAGAATCATTGATCAGCTGCCTCCTGCATGCCCCACACTGGGGACTGAGCCCTCAACCCAGACAGGTGCCCTGACCAGGAATCAAACTGTGACCTTTTAAAAAAAATAGTAAATAAATAGTCTAGTTAAGAGATATTAGTCTGTGATATTAGAAAGAAATTTATCTATCTAAAATACAGAAAAATATACTTCAGTTGAGATAGGCTTTCCTTTTGCTTTCACTCTTACCTGATACTTTTTTTTTTTTCTGTCCTGACCAGGAATACAACTGAGACTTTTCAGTGCAGGGTAAGGCGCTCTAACCAACTGAGTCACACTGGCCAGGGATGATACTCACTTCTTAAGAGGAAGTACACAAAGGTGAGGTATAGTAGAGCTAACATATTCCTTAGTAAATAAAGGATGATAGTTGTTTTGTCCTTTTTTAATTAAATATTTTTCAATTACAGTTTACATTCAATATTATTTTGTATTAGCTTTAGTGGTTAAATATTATTTTATACAGCATAGTGGTTAAACAATCATTTACTTTACATTGTTCTCCCAATAGTCCCAGTACCCACCTGACACCATACATAGTTATTATAATATTATTGACTATATTTCCTATGCTGTACTTTACATCTTCATGATTGTTTTGTAACTACCAATCTGTACTTCTTAATCCCTTCACTTTTTTCACCCAGCCCCCAACCCTATTCCCCTCTGGCAACCATAAGTCTGTTCTTTGTATTAGTGAGTCTGTTTTTGTTGTGTTTGTTTGTTTATATTGTTCTTTAGATTCCACATATAAATTAAATCATAAGGTATTTATTTGTCTTCCTCTGATTGACTTATATCATTTAGTATATACCTTCTAGGTATATGCTGTCCAAATGGTAAGATTTCATTCAATTGTATGGCTGTAATATTCCATTGTATATATGTACCACTACTTTTTATTTATTTACTAGAGACCCAGTGCTCAATTGAAATTGCACAAGGAGGCGCCCCGCCTCCTGGCGTGTGAGGAGGCTCCCTGTGGGGGGCCGGGACCCACGCCTGACCTGCATAGCACTAGCCACCGTGTTGTGTCCGCTGGGGTGGAGGGAGGCACACCTATGTGTTATGTCTCTGCTCCAACCTGTCCCCAGCCCCAGCCTCTCCCTGTGTTGTGTCTCCACTCTGGCCCACCCCCAGCCTGAGCCTCCCCGCAGCCACTGGGGCTGAGGGCAGCACGCAGTCCCCACCTGCCCATCTGTGGGCGCAGCTCCTGCTGAGCGGTCGTGATGCAGTCTCCTCCTGAGTGGTCATGATGCCCGGCTAATTAGCATATTCCCTGTTTATATATATTTTGGCGGGTTTTCAATAAAACTATTTATGAAAATAGGCAATTGGCTAAATTTGGCACATGGGCCATGGTTTGTCAATACCAGATATATGGTGAAAATAATGGAAAAACTCTGGATGGTTTCTTGACAACATTAATCTAAGACAACTTAAAAAAAAAAGTCATCACCCAAGGATTTATATTTATTGATTTTATAGAGAGAAGAAAGGAGAGAAGGAGAAAGAGAAACATTGACCAGTTGCCTCTGGCATACACCCCAACTAGGGATTGAACCTGCAACTTAAGTATTTTTGCCCTGACCATGAATGAAACCTGTGACCTTCTGGTGTGCAGGACAACACTGAAATGAATAGACCCACCTGGCCAGGGTTGTGCCACCACTCTTTTTATCTACTGTCTATTGATGGGCACTTTGGTTGCTTCCATATCTTGGCTATTGTAAATAATGCTTCATTTAACACATTAGTGTTTTGGATTTCTTCACATATATACCCAGAAATAGAATTTTTGGAACATAGACAGTTGCTTTTTAATTTTTTAAGGAACCTCCATAGTGTATTCTATAGTTGCTGCACTAATGTGCATTTCCATTAACAGTGTCCGAGGTTTCCCTTTTATCCACATCCTCACCAACACTTGCTGTTTGTTGGTAGCCATTCTGACAGTTGTGATGTAATAACTCATTGTGGTTTTAATTTGCCTTTTCTGATGATTAGTGACATTGAGCATCCTTTCATAGCTCTATTAGCCATATGTGTATCCTCTTTGAGAAGTGTCTATTCAGGTCCTTTGCCCATTTTTTATTTGATTATTTGCTTTTTTGTGTTGAGTTGTATGAGTTCTTTATAAATTTTGGATATTAGCCCCTTATTAGATATCAGAGGCTCATTGCATGAATTCATATACCAGTGGAATCCCTTGGCCAGGCCTGTGGGATTGGGCCAAAAGCAGCTCTCTGACATCTCCCAAGGGGTCCTGGATTGCAAGAGGGCACAGGCCAGGCCGAGGGACCCCACTGGTGCATGATAGGGGATAGGGAGGGAGGTGGGAGGGCCCAGGGCATGTCTGGCCCACCTTGTTCAGTCCCAGCAGCAAGGTAATCTACTGATCAGAGCGTCTGCCCCCTTGTGGTCAATGCACATCATAGCGACTTGTTGACTGTCTTTCCCCTGGTGGTCAGTGCATGTTATAGCGAGTGGTTGAGCAGCTTTAGCATATCAGTAGCATATTATGCTTTGATTGGTTGACTGGATGACCGGACACTTATCATATTAGGCTTTTATTATAGAGGATATTTTTGGCAAATATCTTGTCTTATTTAGTGGATTATCTTTTCTTTTTCTTGATGGTTTCCTTTGCTATACAAAATTTTTTTTTTTGGATGTAGTCTCATTTGTTTAATTTTCTTTTGTTTTCCTTGCCCAAGGAGATATATCAGAAGAAAAAATATTACTATGAGAAACAAATTATGTTTCACTGCCTAATGTTCTTTTTGTGTGTGTATGTTATGTTTTTTGTGTGTGGGATTTTTTTTAATTGATTTCAGAGAGGAAGAGAGAGGGAGGGAGAGACAGAAACATCAGAGAGAATCACGGATTGGTTGCTTCCCGAATGACCCACAGTAGAGATCAAGCCCACAACCTGGGCATGTGCCCTGACCAGGAATTAAACTGTGACCTCCAGGATCACAGGTCGATGCTCAACCACTGAGCCACGCTGGCCAGGCCAGTGCCTATATTTTTTAATATGAGTTTTATGGTTTGAATTGGACAATCTGGAAGAAACAATAAATTCCTAGAAATATACAATCTTCCAAAAATGCAACAAGAAGAAACAGATAATCAGAACAGACTGATTACAACTAAGGAAATTGAAACAGTAATAAAAACAACTTTCAACAAACAAAAGTCCTAAACGGGATAGTTTTATAGATGAACCTTACTAAACATTCAAAGAAGTGATACCTTTACTTTTTAAACTATTCCAAAATCTTTAAGAGGAGTGAAGATCCCCAAGCTCATTTTACAATGTCAGCATTATCCTAATTCCAAAACCAGATAAAGACACTACCAAGAAAGAAAATTACATGCCAAACTCTCATTGATTGGCAAAACATTTTGAAAGAAAGAAGAAACAATTATAAAGCATAGAGAGAAAAATGGAAAGATATATTAACATGATCAGAAAGATGTTGATTATAGAGAAGAGAAAGGGCAAACACTTAGCAAAAATAAATTTTTCAAAACTCCGCATGTTACATTATCCCATCGATCTACAATGATATGTGTGTGAGTATGCAGAAGAAAATTGAAGCCTGTGGGCTTAAATTCAACCTTTCCTATGAGCATTGAGGAAGCAGAACCGTATTTATTAGACTTACTAGATGCCTGGTGCATGAAATTTGTGAACGGGGGAGGAGGAGAGGTGTCCCTCAGCCCAGCCTCCACCCTCTCCAATCTGGGACACTTCGAGGGATGTCCAACTGCCCATTTAGACCTGATCCACCTGGACATACCTCTCACAATCCAGGACTGCTGGCTCCCAACTGCTCACCTGCCTGCCTTCCTGATTGCCCCTAACTGCTTCTGCCTGCCAGCCTGATCACCCCCTAACCAGCCTGATTAATGCCTAACTGCTCCCCTGCCAGCCTGATTGATGCTTAACTGCTCCCCTGCCAGCTTATTTGCTTCTAACTGCCCTCTCCTGAGACCTGGTCACCCCTAACTGCTCTCCCCTGAAGGCTTGATCACCCACAACTGCCCTCCCTTGCAGACCTGGTCCCTCCCAACTGCCCTCCCCTGCTGGCCATCTTTCAGTGGCCATCTTGTGTCCACATGGGGGCAGTCATCTTTGACCACATGGGGGCAGCCATCTTGTGTGTTGGAGTGATTGTCAATTTGCATATTATTCTTTTATTAGATAGGATTAGATAAGATAGAGGCCTAGTGCATGGGTGGGGGCCAGCTGGTTTGCCCTGAAGGGTGTCCTGGATCAGGGTGGGGGTTCCCTTGGGGTATGGGGCGGCCTGGGTGAGGGGCCTGTGGTGATTTGCAGGCCAGCCACGCCCCCCAGCGACCCAAGCTGAGGTCCTAGTATCTGGGGTTTATTTATCTTCTACAATTGAAACTTTGTAGCCTTGAGCAGAGGCTTAGACCTGCTGGAAAGCTTGGCTTCCTCCATCCCCAGGAGCAACTCAAGCTTCCTGCTTTCTCCAGCTTTGTGACTCCTGCCATTTTTGTTGGCATTTATTTATCTTCTATAATTGAAACTTTGTAGCCTTGAGTGGAGGCCTGGACCCTCCAGGGCAGGTGGAAAGCTTGGCTTCCTCCATTGCTGGGAAACCCAAGCCTCCTGCTCTCTCCGTGGCCTCAGCCATCTTGGTTGGGTTAATTTGCATACACTCCTGATTGCCTGGTGAGCGTGGCTTGTGGGTGTAGCAGAGGTACCGTCAATTTTCTTATTACTCTTTTATTAGATAGGATATCATGGTGTGTGAGTTAGAGAGGACAGGAGAGATAATATTTGCCTTTACCTTATACACTTTTATTTTTTATTTTATTTTTTTTTTTAATAAATCTTTATTGTTCAGATTATTACAGGTGTTCCTCTATTTTTTCCCCCATAGCTCCCCTCCACCTGATTCCCCACCCCACCCCATGCCCTTACCCCCGCCACTGTCTTCATCCATAGGAGTAAGATTTTTGTCCAATCTCTTCCTGCACCCCTCACACCTGCTTCCCCTGAGAATCGTCAGTTCACTCCCTTTCTATGTCCCTGATTCTATTATATTAACCAGTCCATTCTGTTCTTCAGATTTTTTATTCACTTGATTTTTAGATTCACTTGTTGGTAGGTATGTATTTGATGTCATTTTGTTGTTCATAATTTTTATCTTTACCTTTTTCTTCTTCTTCCTCTCCTTAAAGAATACCCTTCAGCATTTCATGTAATCCTGGTTTGGTGGCAATGAACTCCTTTAGCTTTTTCTTGTCTGTGAAGCTCTTTATCTGACCTTCAACTCTGAATGATAGCTTTGCTGGGTAGAGTAATCTTGGCTGTAGATTCTTGCTGTTCATCACTTTGAATATTTCTTGCCACTCCCTTCTGGCCTGCATAGTTTCTGTTGAGAAATCAGCTGACAGTCGTATGGGTACTCCCTTGTAGGTAATTAACTGTTTTTGTCTTGCTGCTTTTAATATTCTCTCTTTGTCTTTTGCCCTTGGCATTTTAATTATGATGTGTCTTGGTGTGGTCCTCTTTGGATTCCTCTTGTATGGGGTTCTGTGCGCTTCCTGGACTTGTACATCTATTTCTTTCACCAGGCAGGGAAAGTTTTCTGTCATTATTTCTTCTAATAGGTTTTCAATATTTTGCGCTCTCCCTTCTTCTGGCACCCCAAAAATTCGGATGTTGGTTCGCTTAAAGTTGTCCCAGAGGCTCCTTACACTATCTTCATATTTTTGGATTCTTTTTTCTTTTTGTTTTTCTGGTTGGATGTTTTTTGTTTCCACATATTTCAGATCTTTGGTTTGATTCTTGGGGTACGTTGATCTACAGTTGAGTTTCTGTATATTCTTTATTTCAGACAGTGTATGCTTCATTTCTGACTGATCCTTTTCCATTTTTTTGGCATTATCATTAAGCTCCTTGAAGGTATCATCAAGTTTCTCAGCGGTTTTAAGAAGATTCTTGAGTAACCTTATAAATGTGGTTCTGAACTCTATGTCATCCAGTAGTTTGCTTTCCTCCGTTTCTGTCATTCGTGACGTGTTTCTTTGTCTCCTCATTTTGGCTGCTTCCCTGTGTTGATGGAGTAGCTTTGTGTGGTAGGTGACCTATAGGGGGCAGTAGCTCAGCCTCCCCAATCACCTGATGTGGACACTCTTGGTACACCCCTTTGTGGGCTGAGTGCAAAGACTTGGTGCAGTTAAAGCCTTAATTGCTGTTGGTATACTGGGAGGAATTGACCTCCAGGCCAATTAGCTGTGAGCACTCACTGTGTCTATAATGGAAGAACTGCTGGGCTGAAGACACACTTATGGGGCAGGACTTGTTTCAGTGGGGCTTTGGTGCTCACTGAGTCTGCCTTTGAATGTGTCACTTATGGATGTGAGGAGTTGAAATCTGGTGTCTCACTCTGACCACTAGGTACACTGGCTTCTGGATCTCCAATGGGGTGCAGGTCAGCTACTGTCTGAGGCCATCCAGCAGGAGCTACAGTGAGAGCTACAGTTTTCTCCTCTTTGCTTGGGGTTTGGAGGTTTTGGAGCTGTCTGACCCAGGCTGCAAGTTTGCTAGGTTAAGCTGCGATAGGGTGGGGCTTTCTTCTGCTAACGCTGCTGCTTGGAGCTTGGGTGGGTTTGTAGGTTGTGCAGGGCGGGGTCTCAGGGTGTCTCTAGACTAGGGCGTGGCAAACAGCAATGGCTGCTAGTTAGCCGGCTCTGTGTCCCCAAGGGCGTCCCGGAGTCCCGTGCCCCAGTGCCGTAAACAATTATTCCTGCGCGCAGCTGTGCAAGTAAGCCCCCCTCACTGGCAGACAGTCCAGCTTCTCCCCGTAGGAGTTTGGGTCCCCCGCGTCTCCCCAGAAACTGGATTTCAGAGTAATCGGGGGCTTGTCTCCCTTTGGATTGAAAAAAGCAACGCCCGCCGCCAGCCCGGATCACGTGCCTCAGTACCTCAGCTTTTCAGCGCTCGTGCACGTCTCGATGCTCTTTTCTCTTTCCTTCTAGTTGTAGAACTTCCACTCAGCCAGCTTTTCCGTGGTTCTGGGTGATAGATGTTTTGTCTTTTAGTTGAATTTTTGAAATTGTTGCGCGAGGCAGCAGTTTAGGTGTTTACCTACGCCGCCATCTTGGATTCTCTCCCTACACTTTTATATTTTACCTTCTTTCACATGTGTTGCTCTTGTGATTTTAAAGCATCAAATAACAATCACCTGTAAAGGTAAGTAAATGAACATTTATTGGAATATATGTAATGAAAAAGTTATAGACCTTGAGATATCATGGCACATGTATATATCACTGTTAGAAATATCTTAGAACTACAAAATTGAAATAGTCAATTATAGTCCATGACTAAAGTAATAATAATAATTGTATAAAGAAAATAACTGATTCTTTATAATAATGTAAATGCTTAACAATAAAGGTCAGGTTAATTACTATCAAAGAACAATATCACATTGATATATTAATATGATTTAATATTTAGTCAACAAATTTACTCATTTAAGTATTGCCTTGTAATTTATGAAATCATCATTTAACCAGAAATTGCTTTAAAAAATCTACAAAATATAAATTCATCTAACTTCATGTGGCATATAAACTATGTTTATATTTAGAACAACCTATATTCATTTTTTTTCTCTAAGAAAACAATGCTTAATTTTTCTAACTTCAATACCAGCAAAACACAAAGCTAGTGAATTTGACTTTGATATATGCTTTGCAAGAAAATACAGACAGTTCAATATTGTATATGGTTACTAACAATAAATAATCAGTATTTCAGAAGAGTAAAAAAAAATATCTCTGGAACATCCTTGTAGAATCTTCTTAATGTCCTTGTGCCATCTGTTGAGAGACTTATATGTCCAACTTTCTTGCAGAAGATTTATGTGTGCATGTGTGTGCCTGTATAAATATAGAGAGTGTAGAGAAGGGTTTTTTTACAATTGACATAAAAGTTAAATTCTTCCCCGTAAATAAATAATTTTTTTTCTTTCTATCTTTGGAGATGAATCTTATGTGACAGCTAAAAGTTATTTCTACACTTATATAAAACGTTTGTCACCAGAAAGATAACCAATTAGACACCTAGGGCAGCTGACAAGCATATCCACTCCACTGTCCAAATCAAAACCTTGGAGAGATTGGCTTACATTGCTGCTCCTTACTGTGAGTGGCATGGTATTTAAGTTTAGTGGGGAAGAGGTTGTGTGTGTGCTGAGGCAAAGTTCTGATTACTTCAGCTGATAAAAAGTAGAAGTACGAGTAGCTGAGTAGAAAGAGTAGAGCTCTGTAAATTAAAGACATGGCATGACTCCTCTGTGGCTTTAGCTCAGCCATTTAGCCTCCCTGTCCCTTGTTTCTTTTATTGTATAATGAGGGCTTTGTAATCTTTCAGTATTTTACTGACTGAACTTTGGTTAAATGAAAAGTTGAGTCCCTCAGTTTAAAAAATAGTGCTGATTCAATGAGCATCACAGTACTTAACATTATGTGAAATCATGTGTTAGATTATCCAGTTTAAGTGGTTTAATCCCAAATATCCAAAACCTGTTTAACTGCAGACAATTTTGTGTTTCTTTTTATTCAGAATTTGGGACTTCACAAAATATAATTTATTGTACTAAATGATATGTAATGTCCTTCCAGACATGCAAGTATAATATTTGTTATGTAAGTCAGTCTGAGTAGAAAAGTGATATCACAATTATTTTTCATCACAAACTACATATTTTTTTTTTAACATTTAGCAACATTCCGGAATAATATAGACTAAGCAAGAGGGCACTTATTTTCTCATAACATAAAAACAAAACAAAACAGTTTTCTCCCTGCAACTCTTTTCTTATTCATCTGCTCACCAATTTTACTTAACATTCATTGTACATAAATAAACCTTCTAATATAACATATTAGTATGGTTACCAAAAATATTTATTATATTCTATTAATTAGTGATATACTTAATATGTTTTCAAAATGCATATAAATATTCTGCTTGAATCCATTACTGAAATTATAGAACTATAATGATGTTCCTCACCCATCCAATTGAAAAGAATGAAAATATTTTTTCCATAAATGGTTCCAAAGTAGTGCTCACAGGTATACTGAATATGTAAGAATCCAAAATTAATTACTTTCCTGCCCTCTTGAAATATGCCATGAAAGGAACCTACTTTACACCAACTTTAAAATAACCTGGCTGTGGCAAAGCATGACCGTTCAAGTGCCTGCAGCCACCCTTCTACATTCCATTTGTTTAATGAGTGATTTTGGTTACATAATGAATCTTGCTCAGCTACCCCAGACCTGTACTATTTTGAGCAGCTTCCAGGGCTTTAAGCAAAGAAACAGTCTGAGGCAGAAAAAAAAATGGTTCCCCATAAAAGTCACCTTTGGCACCAAACCAAAGAGATGGTAGGCATCGCTGACTCTGCTCTGCCGAATGTGCTCCCCCAGTCAGGGTAACATACAGCACCTCTTCAGTGCACATATTTCCCTTCTGTTTTCTGCTCTGTTAAGTTTTTATTTAAATGCAGATGTACAACTGGGACATCAGAGAATTGCTTTCCATGGAGTGTACATGCAATTATCATGACAATAGTCAGCAAAGAAAAATTAATTTTATGGAAAAAGTGACAAAACTCAAATAAAATGTGACCTTGAATACAGATGTATTTATATTGAGGAAAGAAACTGCCTTTTCTTCTCAGTCATTCAGATGTGAGCTTAGTTACACAGAAAGTGTGCTTTCTTATAAATTTATTTTACATTTTCAATATTTAATACACTTTTGGGCACACTATTTTTTCACATCAAACCTGAAAATTTTTTATCAAAATATGCAAAACTTTAAAGATGCTACTAGACTCCTAGGCCATGCTAGATATTTTTTATTCCCTTCAAATATTTTTTGATTAAGGAACATAAATATATCATCTAAGCATAGCTGCTTCTAGGAACTGAAAGAAGGAAAGATGGAGCAGACTTAGAGCAGCAGAAGTGAGAGGCAAGGTCATGTGAAGAACCCTTACCAACGTTCAGAAGTCTGTTTCTCATTTGAATGCAATTAAGCCACTGTAGGTTTTCTAAACTAAGCAGCGTATTATTATTCATCCAGTAAAGTAATCACTTGGTCTGCCATATAGAAAATGGATCTGCGGACAGGATGGGGTAATGGTGTCTTGCCCTAGTACAGAAATAAGTATTAAATTTGAAAAAAGTAAAGAAATTCAAAATACATTTTCAGTGGTGCTGATGATTTGCCGCTATATTGGATATTGTGGAGTGGAGAGCCAGTTCTGTTCATCAATTATGATAAACCTTGGACTATTTCCTGTTAGATTCAGGGGCAATATGGTGTTGAGGAAAATCACTGAGCTGATAGACTACAGTTATAAGAGTCCTAGTTCTTTCACTGATGAGTTGTGGAGGCTCCCTGTTCCTCTATATCCCAATGACCTTCGCCTTTCCTTCCTTGAGAATGCTATGAATGCTACACACGCAATCTATGTTACTGCTTCGAGTGTTCATACAACTCCTTTCTTTGTCTTTATTACGTATGCTACACTTGTTCCTATTGAATGTCAGTTCCATTTGCTTTTCATAACTTCTCCAATTTATCAAAGTCAACTCAATCCAATCTTATTCTCCCCAGTATTGACCTTCCCCTTTTTCCTTTTTTGTGCTCATGTGTACTTCTAATGAGTTAAAATTTCTACTCTATCATTTAGCTTCTAGATTCTTCTTTTGGTATTTATTTCCACTATTCACGTACTTTTCCCATGGTCATGCTTTTGAAATACCTTGCTTCCCCTTTGTTGTTAATAAAATGGCTTTAACATTTAAGACAAAAGATAAAATTGTGTTTTAGTAAAGATACATCACAATCCATACTCTTCACAATCCACTGTATGCAACACCCTGGATTCAGGTAAGGATTAATCAAACTGCACTGCAGAAACATGAAGCTTCCCACTGTAAGCTCTGCTCATGTGAATACATATTTCACACTGTGGTAAATCTTTTAGATATAGAAAGTAAATGTATATGTACTTCAAGTTCTGCAAGTAACCAGCAAAGATGGGATGGCTTAAAAATCACACACATATAAAACATAGATAATTAAAATATTACATGTTAAATATGTATTATAATGTATTAAAATGCCATTCATCATGTCACTCCAAAGTTTGGATTGACTATTTCTCCATTGCCTGATTGCATTTAATTCCCCTTTTTGATAAATGTAGAAAAGGGAAAAAAATAATTAAAAGTCTATTTTTAGTGGTTTTAATGTATTTATTCTCATTATCCTTCATATAAAACACAAATATACATATATATTTGTGTATATAATGTGTATTACCCTTCACTTATATTAGAAATATAATATAATGTGTAATACCCTTCACTTATATTTAATACATGACCTTTAAAAGATGAGTATTTTAATCTTGCAAGCTCCAATTTACAGAGAATAAATGTCTAATTACATAAAGAAAATAATTAAAAATAAGACTAATATTTTACTATGATTGCATATTATATGATTTTAATTAGAAAAAAGTTAATATAAACCTGTGAATACAGATAATTATTTTTAAATATCAGTGTGTGTCCAACTTAATATCGTTTACTTTTCTGGATAAATGACTGCTTTCTATTCATTAATGCTGATGTATTGAATTTTGTAAAAGTATGACATTTTATAGCAGTGAGCAATTCTTTTATTTGTCATTGTAAAATTAAACATGGAAGATTTAGCCTTTAATGCTAAAGAAATGTACTAATCCACCTGAAAATATTTAAACAGCATGAAGTAACACAGTACAGGATGCAGTATTTCTAATGATTCTTATATACATTGTATCAAAGTTTATTTGCAAACTTTCTCAATATTTTAGTCAATCTGTGTCCTAAATAATATGTACAGTATAAAATATAGTTTATATTCTTACATGTTTGTCCATAAAGTATATAATATGACTATAGTAATCAATCCAGTATGTATGTGTAAATCAAATCACCATATTTGATTTTTAGTACAATATAAATACATATAATTTTTATTTTAAAAAATATAAAAAGAAAAATTTCACACTAATAGAGAATGTATTATTTAAAACAGCAAATATAAACTTTTCCAACATTAGACTCAATTTTATATATTTCTTTTAGGCAAATAAAATAATATGATATACTGAAAACAGCAATTCTTACCTAATAAAAATTTTTAACATGACTTAAAACAGTGATTCTATAGTTCCCACCTTTGAATCAATAAGTTTATTTTATTTTCCTGTGTTTCTATATTTTAGAAATAGAAACATTAGAATTTGTCAGCGAAATAAAATAGGGTAGCAATAGTGTATTATGACATGCCTACAATAAACCACAGAGCACAGAAAATATAGTCTAAAAGATATAAGGATGAAATTTAAATTATTTTTATTATATCTAAGATATACTATCAATCATTAATATTGGGAATATGCTTAAAATAATAGCATGCCACTTACTCTATCCATAGTTCAGAGGCACTTTGGGATAATACCTATGACAGAAAATTCCTTAGATACACAATAATAAATGTCTCAATTTTGTGACAGGTTTTATAAATTACTTTAGCTGTATAAAACTGTGTCTGCCACTCTAACATACCAACAAATGAAATGTATATTTTAATCAAGTGAAGACTTCATCATTAAAAGCCTTGAAATAAATACTTGAAAATGTATTTTTAAAAGGAGGCATTCAGCAAGAAGTCAATTGGTCCTAGAAAGTATAATGGTTGTCTTTATGAAAAGACATTCATTTAGAAAAATAAATGCCATTAAAAGATGAAAGAAGTGATCATATAAAAGAAACATTATGGAAAAAATATTTTTGGGTAACATAATTATATGTCTTTCTATGTTCATCATTATTTGAGTCATTTATTTAAAAATAGAACTTTGGTTCTTCATAAAATATTAAAAAGTATTGGAAAATTCAAACTCTAAGTTTAAAAATTTATAGTGGTGACAGTTATAGTACTGAATATTCCACAGTAATCTTGACATAGTAACCAGAAAAAATATCTGCATAAATTTAGTAATATACTAAGAAAAACAAGAAGGTTTAAAAATTGAACAAGGTAATTTCTCTATACTGTTCAATATGGCAGTCACTATCAAAACTATTAAACCCTATCTAATAAAAGAGTAATATGCAAATTGACCATACCTCCACTTCACCCACAAGCCACATCCACCAGCCAATCAGGAGCAAGTATGCAAATTAACTCAACCAACATGGCTGCAGCCAAGTAGTGAGCAGGAGGCTTGGGTTTCCCTGGCAATGGAGAAAGCCAAGTTTCTGTCTGCCCTGGCCTGCCTTGGACTCCACTTAAGGCTACAAAGTTTCAATTATAGAAGATAAATAAATCCCAGATACCAGGGCCTCCGCTTGGGTCACCAGAGGGTGTGTCCAGCCTGAAAACCACCACAGGCCCCTTGCCCAGGCTGCCCCACACCCCAAGGGAACCCACACCCTGATCCAGGACACCCTTCAGGGCAAACCAGCCAGCCCCCACCCATGCACTAGGCCTCTATCCTATCTAATCCTATCTAATAAAAGAATAATATTCAAATTGACCATCACTCCAACACACAAGATGGCTGCCCCCATGTGGTCAAAGATGACTGCTCCCATGTGGACACAAGATGGCAGCCATAAGATGGCCAGCAGGGGAGGGCAGTTGGGAAGGGCCAGGCCTGCAAGGGAGGGCAGTTGGGGGCGATCAAGCCTGCAGGGGAGGGCAGTTAGGGGTGACCAGGCCAGCAGAGGAGGGAAGTTGGGGGTGACCGGGCCTGCAGGGGAGGGCAGTTAGGGGCAAACAGGCTGGCAGGGGAGCAGTTAGGCATCAATCAGGCTGGCAGGGGTGTGGTTGGAGGTGATCAGGCTGGCAGGCAGAAGCAGTTAGGGGCAATCAGGAAGGCAGGCAGGTGAGCAGTTGGGAGCCAGCAGTCCTGGATTGTGAGAGGGATGTCTAACTGCCTGTTTAGACCTGATCCCACTGGGCAATCAAATCCAGGACCCTTCAGTCTGCAGGCCACTGGGATTGGGCCTAAATAGGCAGTTGGACATCTCTTGAGGGGTCCCAGATTGGAGAGAGTACAGGCTGGGCTGAGGGACACCTCCCCACCCCCGTGCACGAATTTCATGCACCGGGCCTCTAGTTTAAAATAAAAATAATTAACATTAAATAAAATTCAAAGTTCATCCTCTGGATTGCACTACCAACATTTCAAGTGATAAATAGCTACATGCTGCCACAGGTTACAGTACTGGACAGTGTAGATATAAAACAACACCATCATTGAAGAATATCCTGTTGGACAACATCAATTAAGACTTTCTACATATCTTGAATTTTAAGTTAAAGTTAATTTGTTTCCATATTTTTTCCTATAAACTTTTTGACACAAGATGAAATAAAATGAAATAATATGATGTCTTCTTAAATGTGAAAACAGTTAAAAGTTATTCAGTTTGGATGCAATACCTTTTCAAAAGGCCAGAAGACAGGAAACCAAAGCAAACCTAAATATCAGTGATTTCTAAATTCGGACAGTAAAGAAGATGCATTTATATTAAAAGACTTAGAATCACACTTCCAACTGATAAGATTAGTCCAAGTTTCTCATTGAGATTCAAATATAGGGATACATTTATAAAGAATTATTAAAAACCTCTAACCAATGTTTTGTTTTATTTTGTTTTGTTTTGCTAGTAAAAATAAGCAACAGGAATTACAAAGTTTCAGTTATGAAGTAAATGCTTCCACTGACAAACAAAATTGCAATCCACTTCAGTATTCCTTCTCTCCTAGATCAAAACTGTTAATTCGACACTCAGTATCAAGTGTGCCAA
This sequence comes from Corynorhinus townsendii, assembly GCA_026230045.1. Classification (NCBI taxonomy): domain Eukaryota; kingdom Metazoa; phylum Chordata; class Mammalia; order Chiroptera; family Vespertilionidae; genus Corynorhinus; species Corynorhinus townsendii. The sequence continues at coordinate 96,002,903 of JAPDVU010000002.1, forward strand.
CATTCTATATCCACAATGCAAGTATGCCAATGCTTTTTGGGAGCACCGGTTTTATGAAATGTCAGGAATTAGCCAATCAATTAGCAAATTTGCTTAAAGCTGGCCCTTTAATTTGGGGACCACTTAACTGATTCACTCATTCCATCAACCCATTGTCATGTTCAAAGTATTGGAAGGAATTATAGATTCATATATATATATATATATATATATATATATGTGTATATATATATATATATATATATATATATATCCTCAGTATAACATGTGAATACAACACATATAATTTTGTTCAACAAAGTAATCTCATAAAAACTCTGCTTATCCTATTTATAGTGTCATCTTTAAATATATGAATCGTGAGGGTTCTTGTAAGAGGTTCTTTCTCCTTTAAATGTGGCAGTGAAGATAAAGCATATGTTGAATGCTTTGATAAAAAGTTTTAGGTATGCACTTATTAATATGTTTACTATATAAGGTATGGGACCAGAATAACTAAAGATAAGGAGAACTGGAGGTGGGAAGAGAAATAAGAGAGGGTGTAGAATTCAGTAAGGCTCAGAATGGAGGTAGTCAAGCAGCAAGGAGCAGTGACAGTGGCAGTTGTTATGAGTGGACAAAGGAGTAGATTCCAGTGGAGAAATGAAGGCAAAAACTTTAGCAGTAGGGAATCCTGATTCAAGTATTGGTTTAAAAGTGTGTAAAGTCTCAAGCAGTTAATGACATGGCCACAAATTATATCCCATTAGAAATTACCAACAATCTATAATTGGCTTTTGTTATGACTTAAAGCATTAAAGTCTATGGTATTTTCTATAATTCATCCTGTCAGTTACCAAGTAAACTACTTATTTTTAATACATTTTTATTAATTTCAGAGAGGAAGGAAGAGGGAGAGGGAGTTAGAAACATCAATGATGAGAGAGAATCATAGATCGGCTACCTCCCCACGTCCCCCCCCACCCCCCACTGGGGACTGAGCCCGCAACCTGGGCAATCAAACCCAGGACCCTTCAGTCTGAAAGCCAATGCTCTATCCACTGAGCCAAGCCAGTTAGGGCTGAACTACTTATTTTTAAATATGCTTTCATATTACTTCCCTTTCTTCTCATAGGTTTCCATCTTATTTGTGTCCTAATTATCTCTGGCCTCAATTGTCACGATAACTGAGTTTACTTCTTCCACCTAAACTTATGGTTTATTTTACTTTGATGTTGCCTTTTTCTTTCCCTTATTTTATATAATTTAATAATGTTGTGGCTCTTTCTTTAATTCCCCCATGTTAATTTGGAAATTTTCATTTTTTTGTTTTTCTCTTTGTTAATGTCTGCTGATCAGTGTTCATAATCAAACACATAATTTTTTAATCTTATCTATACTAATAATAGAGGAATATGCAAATTGTCTGGGATGCTGTCACAGTAACAGTAATGACCAAACAGCAGGCTGCATAGGGCAACAAGGCTGACAGGGGGGTTAGTGAGGAACAACCAAAGACAGAACAGCAGGCTGTGTGGGGTGACCAGGCTGGCAGGGGGGGTGGTGAGGGATGATCAAACAACTGAACAGCAGGCTGCATGGGGCGACCAGGCTGGTGGAGGGGCAGTTGGAGGTGACCAGGTTGGCGGCGGGGGGGGGGGGGCAGTTAGGGGCAATCAGACAGGCAGGAAGATGAGCAGTTAAGAGCCAGGGATCCCATATTGGAGAGGGTGCAGGCTGGGCTGAGGGGACACCCCGTGCACAAATTTTGTGCACTGGGCCTCTAGTACGAAAATAAAATCCCAACCATTTGTCCCAACAATATACTTTTTTTATTTTTAACACTTTTTATTGATTTCAGGGTGGAAGGGAGAGGGAGAGAGAGATAGAAACATCAATGATGAGAGATCGAGCCGGCAACCCAGGCATGTGCCCTGACCTTTTTTATCTTCTTCTCACAACTGCATAAGACCTTGACAATATTTTCATGTCTCAACCCTTATACTGTTTACCTTCTTTCCCAAACAATAAGAATGTTGGATTGCTTTTCTTCTCCTTTCCTAAAATTGTATCTTTGCTGAGGTTATAAAGAAGGTTTTATTTCTTTGTGGTCTTTTATCTCTTCTTTATCTTTGACTTTATTAGGATCTCTGTGGTGATTTATTTCACCATTTTATTAGGGCCACATTCTTTTTTCAGATGGAATGTGTGAGTGGAATTTTATTTCTTTATATATAGCAGACTGATGTTTTCTGTTCATAATGCAACCTGTTGTTTATGCTTGTGGTCTGGGAATTTTATCAAGTTGTATTTTTTTAAAACAATAGTCAATCATAAGTAGAACTCTGTGAGTTCTTAAAGTGTATGGGATCATGTCTCCATCTCTTTCCTTCATATTTTTGTTTTTATATTTTAGAATCTTTTATTTATCTCATATTTTGTCTCTTGTATCTATGTTCTGAGTCACAATTATAATTTTTATTTGGTTATTTTGGTACCGTTCTTTAATACATTTCTTGAATGTAATGTTCTAAACCCTTAATTTGTATTTTAGTCTCTGCCAATTCAACTGATTTTTCATTTAGTAAATTCTTTTTGTAATTTCCATCAAGTTTAATTTGAATGTTAATCTGGTCCACTTAAGTGCTTTTATTACTTTTGGTATAAGCTTTTTTGTTCTTTTCTGTTCTTTTTTTTTTTTTTTTTTTTTTTAACAATTGTCAATGCTTTTTGTATATCATATTCCTTGCAAATTCTGTATTCTGGAGTCTGACCTAGCCTCTGAACTATATAAATTATTACAGAGTGGTAGAGTTCCCCTTTTGGGGGGCTAGCAGATATTAGCAAGGCTGCTGTCAATGTCATAGAGAGGCATCAGAAGGCCAAAGGCCCTTATCCTACTGCCTGCTTTTACTTTTCTACTCTTAACATTAGAGAGAAGTTAGTTCTTCTTTGAGTTGCATGGGCTCAGGAAACAAGCTACTTACAGAGGCAACAGAAGGGTGCTTGGAGCTTAGGTGGGAAAAGGCAGACAGAATATGCCTGGGGGAAGGAGAGGAGGAAAGGCAGGGTGGGCTCCAGAGAAAGAGTATGCCCTGGATAAAAGAGGGGATGAGGAGAAAGAGAGAGAGAGAGAGAGAGAGAGAGAGAGAGAGAGAGAGAGAGAGAGAGAGAGAGACAGCTGGACAGAGAGAGAGAGACAGAGGGACAGAGAGAGAGACACAAAGAGAATCACAACCACAAATTTAGTTCTTTGAGGTCTCTTCAGTAATGCTGGTGCCAGAGAAAAGAGACAGGTTAACTATCCTCCAGGGTTCCACAGATCTGTGATCTAAACTCTCCCCAAATTTATTCAGAGTTTTTTAGCATCTCCTCCTGTTATAAATGGGATAATTTCTCTTCATTGGGACTCAAAACAGGACTTTGAAGCTTCACTGTACATTCCTGCACCACTTGCCTTCCAGAGTCACCCATAGCTTGGCTCAGAAGAGACAAATGGTTTGGAATTGGCAGTAGAAAGATACTAATATTAATTCAAATTTATTTTAAAATATTCATCACCTTAATAGATAAGTCATACATGTGTAAATGCATATGTATATTTTTTATTGTGAAAGACTTCTCATTGATTTTCCTTTATATAGAATCTCTAACTTTTATTGTTTTCTATGTCATGACATTGTGTTTGTGATTCCTAAAGAATATTAGTTGTTTTTATTTTACCAATATTATTTTAATGCAAGATTTGAAAGACAAAATGGATAACACTACTCTCATTTGTACCCATTCTTCATGTGTGATAAAGAGAAAAATGCTTTTATTCACCTCACTTTTTTATATATCAAAACCCTTGGCAATGTTATTAAGTGTTCACTTTTATTAATTGATAATAATCAATTAAAATTAACTTGGAAAAATAGTATTTATATAGTAAACATTTTAAAGATTTAGATGAGTTATTTTATCTTCCTAGATAATATGTTACTGAAATAGTATTTGTCTTATTAAAGACTAGTGGCCCAGTACATGAAATTCATACATGGAGGGTAGGGTTGTTCCCTCAGCCCAGCCTGCATCCTCTCCAATTGGACATCCCTCTCTCAATCTGGGACTGCTGGCTCCTAACCACTCACCTGCCTGCCTGCCTGATTGCCCCTAACTGCCTCTGTCTGCCTGCCTGATTGCCCTAACCTCTCTGCCTGTCTGCTGATAGCTGCTAACTGCCTCTGCCTGCCTGCCTGATCACCCCTAACTGCCCTCCTCTGCTGGCCTGATCTTGCCCCCAACTGCCCTCCCCTGCTGGCCAATTTGGTTCTGATTGGTCAGTTTCTATGCCAGTCAGCATCTCTGGGCCAATCTCTGGGCCTGATCAGAAAGGCAGAGCTGATCAGCAGCTCCTGCAGAGGTCCAGAGAGAAACAAAGGCATGCCTGCTGGCAAAGAAAGAGAGGTAGCAGCTGATCAACAGCTGCCACGGAGGCTGTGGATCAGATCCTGCCTCTCTTTTCAGGCCTCTCTCCAGGCCGGATCTGCAGTCCCCTTGGCAGTCAGTGCTGAGTTGCCACACCCACACTGGTGGCAGTCAGTGCTGGGTCACCACGGTAACCCAGCACTGACTGCAGGACTGACTTCTGGTGTTTGGTTGAGCCTTCAGTTGGTTGTTAGAGACCATGGGTTTTTATATATTAAGATAGCCTTGTAGTCCAAGTAAAACTTACATTATGATCTCAACCTTGCCTTGCAAATCAAAAATTTACTTAATTGTTCTAGACTAAACATTTGCCCTTTAACATGTAAACTTACTCTCTCAAAGCAGTTAAACAACCATAAAAAGAGTACCATTTTTTAAGGTTATGAACTGAATATAAACCCAGTTATTTATCAAAAAACAACAAATGGCTTGAGCAATTTCTGACTCACAGTTGCATATGTGAAATTGTTTTTAGAACCATGTACTAAGAATAGCTTTGTTTCTCTAAGCGATTAAAATGTGGGGTTGTGTTTTTGTTTTTTTAATGCTTATATTGCTATATTTAATGCTATATATATATTTTTTTAGATAGAGAGGAAAGGAGAGGGAGAGATAGAAACATCAATAAGATAGAAACATCAATTGGCTGCCTCCTGCAAGCCTGCATGCAACCTGGGAATGTGCCATGACCATGAATCCAACCAGCAACCTCTTGGTGCATGGGATGATATTCAACCAGTTGAGCCAAAAGGCCTGGGGTGAAGTGTGTTTTATTAACAATAAACTTTTTTTTTAAACTAATAATATTTTCCTCTCAATTTGATCAACAGGGAGCTAAGATCCAAAGTATAGGTCAATTCTAGCATCCATATTGGCCTTAAGTCTTGAACATTTGTTTACTGTGACTCCTCCTATCCCACACATTTCCTTTTCCCCTTATCAATCATGACTTTGACTTCAGAGTTGAGGTTATACTTTTCCTGATGTTGAGTTTCCCATATGTTGAGAAATTAAAAGGGGTATAAAAACAACTAAATAGGTAAGTAAAGTATTTACTGAAAAGCAAAAATAAAGACAAAATATGTCTTGAAAACTTTTTTACCTGTAGTTATGCTTTGTCTATTACATTCATTAAACAAAACTTCAATAATGTATTAAAAATATGTACACCTACATTCATAACA